>JAEIFZ010000253.1:4989968-7544936 GCA_018904035.1 Zaprionus ornatus
TCTTCTATGTGCTATAAATATGAAAATCTATTCGCCATCTAAATTTAGCCAAGCGTCATCATCATTTGAGTTCGCGCCCACAAACATATTTTCACATATATCGTTGTGTGTTCCTATAGCTATGGCATTTATATATCTAGAGGGGGCAAATACAAAACTGAATACACACTCTTATACTATATCTTTAGAAGCAACAAACTTTATAGAAATTTCTTTGATGCAAATACTGGAAAAATATTTCGATAGCTAAAGAAAATATTTTGATATATTTAATTATTTCAAATTATACCAAAGAGTATAGAACATTCGATTTCAAGATTCCTAATGATATTCCTAAGACAACAACACGCGAAATGACGCTCATGCATGGAAAATTCTCCACGTTTTAAATCTTCCGCAGATCATTTGCAAATGTTTTCTACAGACAAATGCAATTTCGGTTTGCAAAGCCATATTTCTTATATAGTAAATTAGCTAATGTATCCAGTAAATTTGGCAATGTTTTCTTTTGGATTCCATGTTTGCTCATAACATATTTCAGCGCTACCAACTGAAGGCATTTCAGAACATGCCAGAATGGACGAGAATTTGTATTTTGAAATTTGTTTTGTTTTTATTTTTCATTCGAAAAAAAAACACCTGCGCTCGGAGCTTACCTATAGACAGCCTTAAGCATTTTATTTTCCGCGTTTTTATACAATATTTTTCAACCTGTTTGAAATTTTTGATATGAGTTTCCAAACTATTTTCGGCATTTACTGAGTGCTGAGTCACGTCACGTCTCGCGTTTGGCTGAGATGAGAACGATGACGTACAGGAGAGTGTCTGTCACCAATGTTGTTTATAGCGAGTGAAAAAAGTAAACATCGCATGCTATGAGCATAAATCGTATTAAAATATTTCATTATATCTGCAGTGGAAGCTGTTTAATTAAATTGAAGAAAGCCCATTTAATGCAATATCAGCCAATTGGGTTTCTAACGGTGCATATTAAATCAGATCTTTATGAAACATATTTTGAAATATACTGTGCCAAATTTTAGATTTATTTTACAGCGTGTGACAAATTTAAAAATGATGATGAATGATAATTTTACTATATGTTTCTGTTTTGCCTTGTTGAATAATGATGATGGCTGGTAAAGGAGAAGTAAATAAGAAATTAGACCCCCTGTTTTAAAATTAAGTCAAGATGGAACTATTGTTTTAATTTATATTATGTGCTTAACCACGATTAAGGCGTAAACAATTGTATAAAATATTATTCTCTTTGCTTCAATGTAACCTTAGACAAACTTGTCTTATGCAATCTAGTTTTTGATGTAAATTAAAATTTAGGAGACCCTGTATAAATATGTATATTTATTTCCAAATAGCTCTGTTTCATACTCTATCTATCTCTCTCTCTCTCTCTCTCTCTCTTTCTGTCTCTGTCTCTCTACCTATCTCCCATCTACTTAAACTTCTTTTCTAACTGATATTAGATGTTTTGGTTAATTACTTGTACATTTAGGAAGCTATAGAAAATGTATACAAAAAGAACACCCTGTTTGTAGCAAGGCAACTTTTATATATTCATATTCTTTTCATTATCTTAAACAAAACACACCCAAAACTTTTTCTAAACCCCAAACAAAGTTTAATCAACAACAAAAAGAACACCCTGTATGCCAAAATTGATGATGCTGCAGCTGCAGTGTACAAACTGTGCCAAAATCTACGCACACTAACGATGCCGTTGAATAGTGTTTGTGTGTGTGAGTGTACATACATATGTGTGTATGTATTAGTGATAGCCGAGTGAACCTGAGCTCGACAGCCGACGCCCAGCAGTAGTAGGCCAACGTCAAAGCCAAAGCCAGAGCCAAAGCCGGAGTCGGCGTCGTTAGTTCTCTGTAACTGTGTGTGTGCGTGAGTGTGTGCGTGTGTGTGTGTCAGTTGTGCGTCATGTGACACGCGAAAAAGGCAGCGAAAACATAACAAAAAAGGGAAAACAGCAATTACGAAACGCAACGCAATGCAAGAGGTGCCGCTACGCAATGCAAGAAAAAAAAAACAAAAAAAAAAGAATAGAAAATAAACCGTGAGAAAAGTTTTTACAAGTTTTGTGTATCAATTTCTGGTGTCGCATTTTAGGCGCTGCCCGTGACGTCACGACGCCTGGTTGCAACTGGACGCGGTCTGCTGTTGGTGCTCGCCCTACTAGCAACGCTGGCCCGGCCGCTGCATGCCAATGTCGAGGGACACCTGACCAAACGCTACTCGGACCAGAGTGTGCATGGCTATAAGACAGAGGTAACACTCTTTCCCCCCAAACTCCCTCTTTTCCCAGTCCAAGCTAAACCCTACTGCTCATACTTTGCAGCGCACCTGCTACTGGAACGAGGTATGCAAGGAGGAGTTCCAGAATCTCTTTCGCTGCAAGTGCCCACAATTCTCCTACTGCCGGTGAGTTGAGTTCCTCCTTCACCACCTCCTTCATTTTCTGCTGCTCTGACAACTCTGTGCTTTCTGCTTTTGCAGCTCGCCAGGACGTTATTATAATGCCTACTGCTCCATAACGGACACCGGCTATATCTGGACCCAGCTAGCATTGGGCACCGTCGAGCGCTGAACGGGCTGAGCTGTGACGTCAAACATATCGCGGCAACAACAGGAAACAACACCAAGAGCAAATTCACGTACACTGCCTGCAGGCAGTATGCAAACACAGTTACCCAAGTGGCCTGAACAACCTACTATCTATGTCTGCTCTCACCTGGTTCCACACGATATCTATTGAAACAGTTAACCGAGGCTCCTTGGAAGGCATAGAGTCTATAAAATAATCTTTAAATCTATATCTATATGTATATACAGTGATCGCTACCAGAGTGTAATCAAAATGCAATTGAAAGTCCACAATAATTTTAGATTTTAATTTCTTATGTATTTACAAATCTTACCAATTCTTTCCAAGTCCATTAAGATATCCATTTCTTATACTTTATTGATTGTTTCGAAGTCTCTAACAGTTTATATACAATAATGCTGATCTATATAGTGATCGCTGACCTATTTTCTTATCTAATTTTGTTATAAAACCTTAAAACTTTGCCAATTCATTCCCAATTTTTTTAGATTCTTTTATTTTAGTTTCTTATTAATTGTTTAAAAATTATATATATTCATATTAATTATATTCCAGCGCGCACTGTACTTTCTCAGCCACTCAAGGAGCCTCCCCTAATATAGTACCTACATATATATACCATATACATAACATATACCTATATATCTCTTACATTTTTTTTGTTTTTGTTTAATAAAATTCGAATATGCAATTGAATTGGTAGCATAACTTTTGTCGCTCACTCTGGGTACGATTGGAAAATCGATAAGCAGCTTTGCGTAGAGCGTGTGTGAGTGTGTGTGTGTCACAGTGTCACCAGGTGAAAGGTCTAATGCTCGCCATGTAATTCACAGGTGTTTCAATGGACTGCAGCCCACTGTGCGACACTGTGGCGCATGCGTGTGCAATGAAAGCGAAAAGCGTGGGTGTTGTGCGTGTGTGTGTGAGCCCCTGAGTGCGTGTGTGTGTGTGGAGTGCGTGCCTTTGTTGCGTGTCTGTGTGTTGGTGTTGGCCCAGAGCCAGTCCAGTTGCTGTTGCCAGCTCAACATATATAGACAACTCCAACAGATGTTAAGGCTGCACGCCAAGAAGAAAATCGTGTAGCGAAAGAAAAAAAGGAAAAACAGCAAAGAGAAAAAAAAACACAAGAAAAACAAACCCGAAAAAAGTGAAATCAATTGAAGGATTTTAGAGCAGCATGCGACACGTTTCATTGGTGGCGCTGCTGGTGGCCCTCTGCCTGGGCGCAGTGCGCAGCGTCGATGGCAACCACCTGCCAGAGGCGGGAGGGATCAACCTCAACCAGCGTTTCTTCGATGAGGTCAGGGAGCTCATCAAGCGACGCATGGAGGTAGGTTCGGAATACAATCTGCCATGGCAGAAAAGTGATCAAAGTGCATCCTTCTCCTCCTTCTCCCCAGAGCAAGCCGATGCCGCTGTCCACGGGTGATGAGTTGGCGCTGCAGAACCAGCGCAGCTACGACAATGTGCCCATTCCCGCAGCCAGTGTACCCGTGCCGGTGCTTGTGGAGAACTGGCCCACAGATCAGCATAGCTTCGGGCAGGTAACTGCAGTCTCTGTGGATCCCGAGGGGAATCCTGTCATCTTTCATCGCGCCGACCGCTATTGGGATGTTAAGTAGGTCAACAGCTGTCGCCACAGCTGTCGTGTCAGTACTCAGCTCCCTCCCTTTTCCCTCTTTGCCCAATTGCAGCACCTTCAATGAGAGCAACATCTACTACCTGATTGAGTACGGGCCCATTAAGGAGAAGACCATCTACGTGCTGGATCCCAAGACAGGCGCCATCAAGTCCGGCTGGGGCTCGGATATGTTCTACATGCCACATGGCATGACTATCGACGCGCACGGCAATTACTGGATCACTGATGTGGCCATGCATCAGGCCTTCAAGGTGAGGAGGAGATATATTAGTCTATATTTAATATATATTTTGATTCCTTGTTGTCCTGCAGTTTCGACCCTTTGAGAGCAAACCGCAATTGGTGATTGGCAAACGTTTCCGACCTGGCGCTTCTGTGAAACATCTGTGCAAACCCACATCCATTGCTGTGGCCACGACAGGAGAGGTATGTGCTTAGATTATGCCACTACAGTAAAGCATGAATTTGAAAGCAAAGTAGCAAAGTTTCTCTGACTTTAAGTTCTTTATAAGGAATCTCCACTGTTACATTCCACCTTCTCTCTTCTTGCAGTTCTTCATAGCCGATGGCTACTGTAACAGTCGCATACTGAAGTTCAATGCCGCTGGCAAATTGCTGCGCAGCATTCCACAACCACCCGGTGCGTATACGTAATATTGCCATATCTTAATTGATTTCTCATGTTTCGCCATGTTCCTTGCCCACACAGAATTCCTATCGCTGCAGGTGCCACACGCCATCACCCTGCTGGAACATCTTGATCTCTTGTGCATTGCGGATCGCGAGAATATGCGTGTTGTCTGTCCCAAGTGAGTAGCTTAGCTATATATATATATTTATATATATTCCTGTTCAGTGAGTCATTCCTAACCGACATAATGCAGGTTAAAACACATTACAAAGAGCTCTTATATATAACTGAATAGGTACATATAGTAGGTGCTAATTATATATACATAGGTATATTTATTCTTCTTCCGCATATGTGGTACAACTCAACCGATGTAACGCTTTTAAGCTCTGATTTAAAAAAGGAATCGTAAATATCTAACTATATATCCAATATGTATATGTATTTTATACTAACGATATATACAAATATATAGTGGCTAAGTTTATATATTCTTATTCTATCAAGTCAATCTCAACCGATTTACGGCAGTTAGACTCTCATTGCAAGGAATACCTTTAATATTAAATTGTTTATCCAATATATGTAGTATATATTTAATGCTCAGCATATATATTCTTGTTCAGTAACTCAATCTGAACCGATTTATGGCAGTTCAACTCTTCTTTTAAAGAACTATATCAATATTAAACTAAAACATTAACACTCTCCCCGCAGAGCTGGTCTCAAATCTTCCCATGGTGAGGGTCAGCCTGCTGCGACCATTCAGGAACCCGATCTGGGTCGCGTCTTTGGCGTCGCCAGCTATGGGGACATTGTATTCGCTGTAAATGGACCCACCTCGATGTTACCAGTGCGTGGCTTCACCATCGATCCCCGCTCCGAGACAATTATTGGACATTGGGGTGAATTCAAGAACCCTCACTCCATTGCTGTTAGTGTTAATGGGTCCGCACTATACGTAACCGAAACGGGCACTAATCATCAAACAAATCGCGTATGGAAGTATGTTCTGGCTTGAGGATTTTCATATTCCCCAGCGAGAAGTTACCTAATCTGAGAGACAAACGGCATATCCCTAAACCATTAGTGATTACAATATTCAAACTATATAACGAGACCATACATACTTACTTATATAGCCAAAGCACCAAAGTATCAACGTATCAAAGCAGAGAGAGAGAGAGAGCAACAACAGAATTAATAGAAAGAGAAGCCAAATTGCTAAATAGTTAAAAAATCAATAGTTGTAATTAAATATTGTACAATTTAAGTATGTAAATTGCTTAACGAACAAATACCACAACAAACATAACCTCAAAATTTATGTTTTGCACTGTAATCAGTAAATGGAATTACAAAGCAGCTTAACACTAATCGATTTATATAACCGAAATACATATGCATTATCTATATAGGCAAGAGAGTGACACAAAGAGAGAGCGAGAGCGATAAGGATAGTAACAAGTGCGCATCCCCTGATCTATATACATATACAAATATATATATATATATATATAATATAACTTAACACTATGTATAATATTGTAACCTGCACAGATAAATATGTGTGTGTATGTCTTATATATATTCTATTATAATAATCCGTGTAAATTATGTATGAAATAAACTGTTGTTGTTGTTGTGCATACCCTAAGGCCTACACACCAGAAAAATATAATGGGAATTCACTTGAAATGGAATGCGAGTTAACTGAGGAATCGGGAAAGTATAATAAATAGTTTGATGTATAAATATAAAGACTATATAGACTAGGTAAGGCCTTCATTAGTTTCCTTTTGATTAGCAGTTTCTTCTCTGGCTATTTCAGCTTATATTGTTAAATACATTATACAATTCTATATTCAGTTCTCTACTTTTAACTTAGTACTATATATAAGGCATATTTCTGAACACTTCTGACTATGACTGATAACTTTCTTAGCCTGGTTTGCATAGCAAACGTATTGACACTTTTTGTAGACCAAAAACCATTTTAAAAACTTAAGCTAAACAAAGAAATATATAGAATATAATAGGATATGTATAGAATATATAGAAAATATTAAGAACAAGTAGAACTTATAACTAGGAGGCACTTAACCAGCGCCTGGCAAATGCCAGCGCCTCATTCAGTTGACGGAGCCACTCGGCCAGCTCCGGCTGCGTGTCGGCAGCAAAGAAGGCCTGTGAATCGACGCACTGCAGCAGAAAGCTGCGAGCACGTGCGCACAGTTCACGTGGCGCCACATCCAGTTGGGACTGTTGACACTGCTCCAACTGCAACGCCCACAATGGAGGCTCTTCGCTGAGATTGTGTTCATGTTGCCACACGCAAAGGCGAAGCCCATCGAGCGTGCACCAGCGACGATTCCAATTGTGTAGCTTCTTGGGATCAGCATCCTGCACATTGAGGTAACCAGCGTGTTGCAACTTGGGCAGACGCAACTCCACGCGGCCACTCAGGGCAATCTGTGGCATCAAATTGGAGGATTTTGTGTGTGGTGTCAGGGGCAGCTGCCAAGTGCGGGAGGTGCGCAGCCAGATCTTATCGCTGGCCTCCGTGCCACTCGTGACCAGTTCATAGGGCATCAAATCCACCGCACGCAGTGTGAAGGAGGCGTGCAAACGAAAGCGCGAGACGATCTGCTCAGACTGCGAAGAACTGTTGGAGGAGCCAGAGCCAAGACTGCCGCTGCCACGTTTCTGAGGAGCAACAATACGTAGCCATGAGTGAGAGTAGGTAGACAGAGGTGGAAGGAGAGGGCAGCTTACCAGCAGTGTCTTGGGCGGCTCCAGCGACAAGGTGGAAACCTTGCGCAGTCGCAGCATGAAGATCTGACAGCGCAGCTCCAACGCCTCTGCTGGTCCTTCACTATAAAACTCCAGTCCACAATCCCGAAAGACAGCAGCGCCATTCTGACACTCAATGGACTGTGTAGAGCGTATGCGACCCTCGCACTCCACAGTGCAGATGTAGTAATAGTTGAAGAACATGTCCTGATTCACGTCCGCCTTGACGGGCAGTTGCAGCCCATCAATGAGGAAGCACTGTGATTGACGACGCACAGCCAGGCTCATTTCGCTTGACGGCACTGGCAACGTCTTCTTGCGCAGCGAGGAGAAGAGCAGCAGTCGCTCTGCCTCCACCATCTCCGCAGAAATCTCGAGCTCCGGCATTTGCCGACATATGCTCACAGCCTGCGCCAACTGTTCCCGCGTTGTCATTGACTCATTGAGCAGCGAATCCAAGTGGAAACTAGCATAGTAACTGCTGCTGTCCAATTCACCTTCGGTTTGATTCGATTGATCGCGTGACATGTTGAGACTCTGCGTCAAACGCTGCTTCTCTGCCCTCAAGAAGTTTTTGCCCTTGCGATAGGAGCGACGCACTGCATCCTTGAGCATGCGATAACGCGCCAAGGTACTCACCGACAACGTGTTATTGCTCTCGTTACAGCCACGCGGCGTCAGCTCCATCAGGCTGCTGTGGCCGGGATTGCCAACTGCCACTTGCTTATCCTGCTGCGGCGTCGTGGGGCAACTGAGACTAACGTTCCTGACGCACACAGATGAGGTGGCACCATCGTTTATGTCGATGCTCAGCGTGCGCGGCGTGGGCTGAAAGATGGCGCAAGGGAGATTACATAACAAAGCCAAGAGAAAATCAAGTTGAAGTTGCAAGTTGAAATTGAAGCAGAGATGAAGCTTATATGTATTTCTGATGTAGAGAGATTCTAACGTACAGTGTGATGTATAACAAATGGCAGCGAAAGACCTTATACTCTAATAGGAATCAACAAAGAATTCTACCTTAGTTGTAAAGCGCTGATTGGACTTCTTTGGCGTGCTCTGATTGTCGGACGAAGGCGGCGGCGGCTCCAACTGCACAGATCCATACATGGTGTTCTGTGTGGCACAGTCATCGTATAGCTCGTGGGGCATATCGTAGGACACATTATCGTCATCATGAGGAGCAGCAGCTGCAGAGGTCTACAAGGAATCAAAGCAAATCACATACAAATAAGCACAATCATCATTTATCTTTGTATTTTACTTACATTCTGCACTTTCTCCAGTCGCATATTGTCATCGCGATCCAAGACAATTTCGCTGCGACAGAGATTCTCCAGAAACATCTCGCTGCGTTGTAGAGAAAGATCTGATTTTGAGAGATTACGATGCTTCTTCGGGGGCGAATGTTGCTCGTTGATGTTGTTCAGCGAATGATGCATGGGCAGCGTTGGTTGCTCCGAAATGGGATTGACAGATCTCATGGTGGAGACGGTGTAGGAGGTATCGCTACTTGGCTCATCTGGCAGCGGCATGAACTGAAAGAAACTGCCATTCAGCAGCGACTCCTGCAGAAATTGTCCCAATGGTCGTGGCTGTGCCACAGTCATGGGAGCAGGCGGAGCTGTCGGCAAGGGCTTTGTGGGTGTCTTGTTTGACTTATCTACCTTGGCATATAGCGCACTCAGATCCGGCAGAGGCGCAGGCGATGAGGACGAGGAGCAGACTGTAAGCTCGCTAACTGTTGCTGTAGCCGTGCGTGTGGGCGTGGCAGCAGGTGAGGGTGTTGGTGTGGGCGTGGGTGCCACCTCCAGGCGCGCTTCAGTGCGAACCTCGAACTGTGGACTGCCCCTAAAGCGCATACAATCCTCTTCAATCTCTGAGTAAATTGGTTCCCTCTCGTTCGCTTGGTGCACCTGGCGCTGACGTTGCGGGCGGCGTGGAGCGGGTCCATCGATGGTATCGAATGCAACACTTGTAGGCTCTCGATTTGAACATTCCTAGGGAAGTAATAAAATACTTTCTTAATTTTCTTTTTTTTTTTAATTCAGTTTTTGAATTTGGCAGAGTTGAACCGGTTCATGAACTTCACACAAACATGGCGCTCAATTGAGTTATCGATAACTTAACGTAACTTTTCAATTCACTCGCGAAACCAGTTCGTGCACACGGGCACTGTCAATGTTCTCGATATCGATAACTATCGCACAGAACAACAAAATATGCTGGCGAATAACAGAGCAAAAGAAAATGTAAGAAAAACAGCTGACACGGACTCGATTCGCTGGCGCAGTGTTTTGTAAATTGGAAAATATTAATGTAATCTATGGAAATAGTTGGGTAGCTATTGGTGGCGCTGTATCCTGTTAACAAGAAATGTCCATATCCCTCAATCACATACTAAATACAATCAAACTAACTATACGTAGAAGCCTTAGCACACTACAAATCGGAGACCACAGAATGGAGCCACGATATGATTACAATCGCAAATGGACGACGCCAAACCAGAAAACGGAGCAGACCAAAGTACCACAGCAACGCTTCAAACTGCTGTCCTACAACATACTCTCGCAGGATTTACTTATGAAGCATCTCTACCTCTATATGAACATACGCCAGGAGCGCCTTAGCTGGCGACAACGCTTGCAGAACCTACAACGTGAGATACTCAAACTGGATCCAGACATACTTTGTCTGCAGGAGATGCAGTATGATCATCTCCCTGTGTTGGTGCAGCGACTCACTGCAAGCAGTGGCAAACGCTTGGAGTATGTCTATAAGAAGAAGACTGGAGATCGCACTGATGGTTGTGCCATCATCTATGACTCCTGCAAGTTCAAACTGTTGCGACAACACGGCGTCGAGATGTACGATATGAGTGTGCCGCTCCTGAATCGTGAGAATGTGGCACTGCTAGCCAAATTTAGACTCAAGGTGAGTTCCCCCAAGGAGGAGGAGAAGGACTCGAAACAGGCCAAGGAAGTCATTGTGGCCACAACGCATTTACTTTATAATCCACGACGTGACGATGTACGCGTTGCCCAGGTGAGCAGACTGCTCAGCGCACTACGCACCTTTGCTGCGGATAACACACCCGTGGTTCTAACTGGGGACTTCAATAGCCTCATTGATTCCCCACCCATACAGTTGCTCACTGCGGAAACTAAAGACGCTGAAGACTCTGACCAGCCTGGTCTCAATATGAAGCTGATCGAAGTGGATGAATACACTGCCTCCACCTACCAGGACGAATGGATCACCGTCGACTATATACTACGCTCCGATAACCCCCAACTGCAGGTGCAGAGCATCTACAAGCTACCCACCATCAACAGTTGTGCCAATGTGGGCTATATACCGAATCACTATCTCGGATCGGATCACTATGCACTGGGTGCAGTCTTTTCACTAGCCTAGCTGTACCTGACCTCTCTGACCTCAATAAAGTACACAAAATTCACCGTTCAAACTTACCCGAAATGTGCGTGTGGCGTGAGCATCGCTGGCCTCCAGTTTGGCTCGTATGCTGCTGAGAAGGTAACTCATCTTGGTGTGCGTGACATCCTGATCGATGTCCTTGTGGAAGGAACGATAAGTTGTTGGGGCTGGAGTCGTGGTAGTGGTGTTGCTCTCGGACTGAAAGTTAAGTTTGCGTGGACGTTGAGCACGTGGCAGTTTCTTAGGCGGAGTTGGTGGCTTCACTTTGCGCTCGAAATCGAAGTAGGGCTCCTGTGAGGAGCTCTCCTTGTACTGCTCTCGGCGAGTTGATAAGGTTGTGGTGCCCGAGGGCGTGGTCTGCACTGGGGAGTGATAACTGCCTGGCGGGGATTGCGATTGTAGCAGATCCAATCCCAGTTGGGATGTAGACGAGGTTTGCACGCCCACTGTGCAGAGTCTGGGAGTAGGTTGCTCCCGTTCCCTCTGATTGGACTTCTTGGGAGAGACAAATCTGAGTATTTTATTCTTTGAATTGTTGAGAAACTTCTTCGACTTGTTGCGCAATCCCGAACGCTTCTTTGTGCCGTTCCAGGGTGACAGTTGACGCCACTGTTCACCCCAAATGAATTTCTGACTACTATTCTGAGCCACACGTGGATACTTAATAGGCGTCTGCTTCTGTCCCATATTCGCTGCCAGATTCTCACTTACACCATCCACTGTATCTAGGGAGATCTTGTGACCTACAGGCACCTGCCAACCAATGTTGGTGGCAACTTGTGGTGCGGGTTCTGCTGCTGGTTCATTCTTGATCGTTGTCAACTTCCTTGCATCGTAGTTTAGCATATCATTTATCTTGGGCTCTGTCCAACCCAGCATTATCTCCTTCATGGGCTTATCAGACACTGCGTTCTTTCTGCTCTCCATTTGTATGTTCTTGGCGTAGTGCACTCCCCGTTTGGACTCCACCACGCGCTCAATGTCGCTCAGCGAAGGGCATGTGGCCATTTGCATGACAGCCCGAGGTTTCTCCATTTCAGCTGTAAGAAAGGATTGAGGTAATTAGAGGGTAATCGACTTAAGATCAGTATTGCAGTGTGTATAATGCTAGCAACTATCACAAAATAAGTAAACAAGCTGAAAATTGAACTGTATTAGGTCTTATACCCTTCGAAATTGGTCAATAAGGGGTATACTAACTGTGTACAAATGTATGTAACAGTTAGGAGTTGTGGCAGCTCCCACAATGCATATATATTCCTGTTCAGTCATTAGTCTTATTATAAGAATAGAAATAAGATGTGTTTCTGGCGATAATATCGCTTTATTTGGCCAATTTTTAAAAAGGAAAATTAAACTATAATTTTAAGGTAATGAAATATAAAATATATTACAAATATATTCTAATATAGTTTCTAAAGCTTTTACTTATAGTATATATAGTTATATATAGCATATAGTTTCTAGTACAATGGTTATTATACCGTCTAACGTTGCACCAATACTACTAAAGTGTTTAGACTTATTAGGCTACTAAATGTTATTGTAAACTAGGGCAAGTTTGGGTTAACTTGGGGAGTAATCCCCCCTGGTTATGTCATTGTAAACTAGATATTACTTTGGAGTAACTATGAGGATTCCTTTCCCCTCAGTTATCCCCGTCGCCTCCTTGACCATTTTAACTAACTAGTTTACCATATCGAGCACACACTGTACGCCCAGTTGTTCACTTACCCTGTGGAAATGATTTGCGTTTGCTCTTCTGCGACTTAGCGTAGTTCTCCGGCTTGGCAGAACTGGGCAGCTGCACGCCGTGCTTGCGTAGAAACTCATCCAGCACACGCTCTGCATCACGCACTGAAGGCGTTGTAGAGCTCAACGAGGACAAGGAGAACTTCTCGTCCAGACTTTGTGTGCTGCGACGCGGTGGCTTCGGTGGCGGCTGATTTGCATCGCGTATCTTGAAGTTAACAGTGCCGCTGGAGAGACGCTTCTGCAGTAGACGCCCGCCAGCGCCGCTTGAACTGCGTCTGGAACTACGACGGGATTTAGAAGTGACTTGACTGTCGCCCGCCAGGCTGGCTGGGGGTTCCTTCTCCATCATCTCGTGGCAGCACTCTTCAAGAGGCGTCTCCTGCTCACTGATATTGGAGAGAGCCGGCGCTGTCGGCTGATACTCAATGCACTCCGTGGGTTGAGGCGCTCTGCGCTTTGCGGTAGTTACCTTGGAGGCGCTGCAGTTCTTGCCCTTGGGCAGCTTCTCGCGATTTACACGCACCTCTGAGATGACGCAATTGTCGCGTAGTTCCTGTATGATGTGTATAAGAGGAGCATCTTCCCCCACAGCGGCATGTAAACTGCTCACAGCTGTCAAGGGAGGACGTGCTGGGGCTTGAGTTTTGTGTAGAATCTGGTGACGTAGCTGCTGCTTCTGCTGTGCCTGCCTCTGGCTCTGCTGAGCACTGAAGTTGTTCTGCTGTGGCAAGAAGCCGACCTGTGTGAATATGCCCAGCATTTGGAATGTTTTGGGATTATTGATCTGTTATATGTATATGTGAAAGGGGGAAGGGGAGTAACAGGGTAGGCTAGGGCAGGCTTAGTCAGCCGAGTGGGCAATCACCTTATTAGTTTCTGGACGCCTGCTGCGTTTGTGCTGTCGCACGTGCCAGTCACGTGTTGAGGCACAGTCCCCGCTGTCACTGGTGAAGCAGTAACAGAATCCATTCTTGCAGGGCTTACCCCTTCGCTCCTGTGCCTTGTTGCACAGATTCTGGTTAATCAAATGTGCGTCGGCAGCGGGCGCAGTTGTTGTTTTTGTTGCCTTGGGTGGGGGTTCCTCGCTAACTGCTGCTTGTGGCATATCGCGGTCGCTTTTGGCAGAGACACGTCTGATGCGTCGCGCACGAAACTCGTTTATGCATTCCTGCAAACTAAACGAGCTTGTTGAGCCCGATTCGGCTGAATCTTCTTCATCTTCATCGTCCTCGTCCCCCTCTTCCTCCTCCTTCTCATCGTATTCGTCTTCAAGCAGCGGCAGCTTGGGGTACTTTGGACCTGCAAAAGTCTAGCACGCCCCTCGTTTGTTTACATGAATTCGCATAATTTTGTTTTTTCTTTCGTTTTTCTTTTCTATTCTACTTACAGTCGCCATTATCGTTTTATTCGTATAATAAACGTTGCGCTGATAAGACGCCGCTGCGATGCAATCGCTCCTCTGCTAACACGTTGCACGTTTTCTATTTCTCTTTCACAAATCAAAAGAAAAACGACGCGACGCTGCTGCTGCATTTGAACAGTGCACACTCTCTCGCTCTCTCTTTTGTGCCGCTTCTTCGCTCCGTTATCAGCCGCCGCTAATTGTGCAGGGTTGTTATTCACTTTTGCACAGTGGCACACAATTGGAGAAAACCTGGTTTAAAAATAGCTACAATTTGATTTATTTAATTTAATTAATTTAAAATATAAGTTATTTATTTGATGAAATATAAAGACATTTTTTTGAATATATATATGTATGTACAATATATTGTATATATGGCTCTAATGGTTTGCTGATAATCGATTTCTCTCATTGTTTTGATTCATTTTCTTATAGTTCATTTGACGCACTGCGTGAACTTCATTAGTTCAGTTTAACAGCCCTGTTTCTGCTGCAGCTAGGTGAAAACAGCTGATACAGCTGTGCGCGGCGTGCGGTTACGTCGTTACGTCTTGTTAAAAATTGAAAATTGTTTATTAAACAATTAAAAATGTCAAATAGTCATCTGTTTCTCAAGTCTGGCTTTCCACGAGCGCCTCTCCAAAATGGTCTGGGCCGCTATGTGTGCCAGCTGCAGCGCATTACACTGAAGTTCTGTAAGAACAACGGTTCCAGTCGCGGCATGCGGTAAGCTACAAATATATAAATAATAAACAAAGCTCTATAAACTTAATCTACTTACATTGCTTATGTTTCATCTAGCGACTTTATCGAAAACCATCTGGTGGACTTTGCCAAAGAGAATCCCGGCATTGTGGTGTATGTGAAACCGCGTCGCCATCGCACGCCCGTGCTTGTGGGCGAGTACCGTAAGTCACAGTCGCGCACATATGAATAGCAACAACTTATAAATATACATCTATTTACCACAGTTAATGGCGATCGTGAGTGGCTCAATTGCCGCAACAACACGCAACAGGAGATTGCCAAATGGATTGATCTGCTGAAGACACAGAACGGCAACTCCAGTTCCCTGCGTCTGCGCAAGATGTGGCACACAGATGTGCCTTCCATACAAGGACCCTGGACACCCTTTCTGCTACGCTCACCCGATTCCCAGCAGCAGACATATCCCAGCAAGGAGAACTCACAGCCCCTCGATATACCACAATCTGCCACTGAGAAGCTTATCGAGCTGTTCAAGCAGCAGCAACTGGAGACGGGGGATCTGGAAAAGAAACGCGCCGAGTAAGCTAAGGATAAAATAAATAGACCGCATAGTTGAGTTGTTTTTGTATTTAATATTTGTTGCCTTGTCAACAGAAATTTGTTTTCTAAACAAATAAATAAATGTTTTCAAAACCTAAACGACTTTCAACTTTAATATCGATAATAATATATGATATAATATAAGATAATAATGTGCCATGGTCTTTTCATATTTGTTGAGTACAATTGAACAGCTTATTGTCCCGTTCATGCTAATTATGATAGGCTCTTTTTGATATGTTCGGGGTACACGTTGAATATCAGATAAAAATCAATTGGAATATCATAAATAATGCTTAAGGTTGTTGATCTCCGCCCAAAGGCCTTTGGCCAAGGCTGGAGATTGGGAATACATTATGAAAATACATATACATAAAACAGGTTTCAAGATCTCACGACGAGAGGCAAACTTCGTGTGTAAATTTAGCTAACGTTGCGTGTATGGGAAAACTTTCTGTGTGGAGATCAGCAAAATCCGGGAATTAAGTACATGAATATATATAGGTATATAGTATATAGAGTACGTATCTAAATTCTGTATGGTCTGCTGGCCAAGCGAGTATATAGAATTGCGTTTGAAGAGCGAGTTTCGGAGTATCAAAACAGACAAAGTATCAAACATTCAATTGCTTTGGACAATTATATAAATATAGATATAGTAGACAGACTTTTACACACACACTTACATAATATTCACAATTACAGTTACAATTACGATTACAATTACGATAAGAATACGATACGAATACGGTTCATAATAAACGATACATTGACAAAAGCTTCTTCGCTTTGGGTTTAACATTTGTCTTTTCTGTGTGTTTTGTGAATTCCTTTGGCGAAATGCATTTGCTCGTTAATCTTAAGTTCTAAACGACAAAAAATGTTAACGTTTCGTCTTAAAAATAAATCAATCTGGACGTTTCTTTGTTGTTTTTGACTCCTACTTATAATCGTGTTAATATAGTGATATCACCAATTCAATTAAAATAATCCGAGTGTTTTCATATCTTTTCTCTTCTCTTCTCTTTTGTTTTGTGTTTCTGTTGGTGTTGGTGGGCAAAGCATTTGTTGTTGCTCTCTTAACTAGTTGTTGTAGCTTTTCTTTTTGGTTTGATAATAGCCCCTCAATGTCCATAGCTCTGCAGCTCTTTCGCTTGAGCTTTAGCTCATATATCGCCTGTTTCCATGGCCGCATTGATATCAGCCACAATTTTACCCATTACTTCACGATAAGGCGAGTCCGGCTTGAAGGCCATCTCCAGCAACGTTGCATCCCCAAAGAAATCGAATACCTCATCAATGCGGCCAAGAGATTTGTCCGTCAGATGAGGCTGCACAATTGACTTTAGCGCCGCCTGCGATTCCTTGATGGAATTCTGCAAATAGGCAAGGTCGTAGGTGAAGTCCACCTCGTAAAATGATATGATGGACAGTTGTGTGTTCTACAAGTATAGAAGTATATATTATTAACTGATTCGCATTATCTCGCATTATCTCATGAACTCACATGAAATTTGTGCTTAAAGTTCTCCGCATTGCGCAGCTCCTCAGGACTAAACTGATTGTTGCGATGCAAGACACCAATTTTGATTACAATTTTAATGATATTCTTGATCAGTTTTTCTGCCCTCGCCTTGTTCCCTGTATGCATCTTGCAGAGCTTGTATAGATTATCCAGCAGTGAGGCTGTTGTGCCGTCTATAAAGGTTTTCGCAATGTTTTTCGTCGCCATGCGTGAGAGTATTTTCTTTTGAGCGCGTAATCCGATATCGTGCGACTTGAACACATTGTCCGCCATGACTGCTACACAAGGCCAAAAGAAGGGGAGGGGCGGAGCAAAAGAAAACCGTATTAGTTGAGCTCATGTATTGGGAATTTTGTGAATCAGTAAACAAAAGTGAAACCATAAGCAGAACTGAACTGAAGTCGAATTCGGGTTTTACCTTCCAGGTTCCAGTAGTCAACGCTCCAGAGCAGAAGGCTCTGTCTTAGCCCGGCAACAGACATGTTTCTTATCTTATATCCAGTTGGGAAAGACATGAATTGATTGATAAAGCACAAAGAATAGAGAAAGAATGCACTAAGTATACCCTATGTCTAAGATCAATGAACTCCAGCCTAGACTAACTTAATCATTATGCAATCATAACACTCTGCTTTCTCAAGTACACATACCCCTTATCACTCTGCTTTAACGCAGTACAGGGTATAGTTGGGAAACAAATAAGAGTTGAATAGAGAAAGAATACACAGAGTATACATGTGTATGCACACTCCATCTAAGTTCAATGAACTCCAGCATAGAGTAACTTAATCATTAAGCAATTATTTAGGAAACATCAGACTCTGCTTGCTGAAATACACATACCTTTATCGCAGTACAGGGTATAATTAGGCTATGACAACACTGTGTTTAATTTGATAAAAAGAGCTCTGTAGCTGCGGCGCTGTAACTGTTTTCAGATAGCGTCAAGTGAATAATGGTTCAACCCATAGAACCCAGCACTGTGTGTGTGTGTGTGCACTGTGTGTGTCTTCATGCGACACGATGAATTTTTCATGGGGCCATTCTAACGGTGCATACGTGCCACTGCCTCTTCAGGGCTTCTGGCCATAAATGGAGCTGCCCCAAAAATGGTTCAGGCCTCACCTCGTTTGGGGAGACACCCCCACTACACCCCCTACCCCTGCCATGTCCGTTATAGTCCAATTCAATTAAGTAAGCACATATACTGGCAGCGCTCGTACATTTATTCAAATATACATTCTAGTCAAGCCATGACAGAGGCGCCTCCAAATGGCTTAAGGTCACGCGACGCGGCCGAGTGACGCAGGGCGCCAAGGACAAGCAGAGCCAGTGCCAGAGCTAGCCCAGGCCCAAGCCCAACAGCGGATGTGACTGCACAAAGGAAATGCGGAAACGGCAGTTGAATTCTCGGCGACGACAATCAAAGTATATAAATATTGTCCAACATTATCATTTCCATGTTTGATTCATGTATGTATATTATATACATGTGTACATATCTATATGGCAGCCACTGTGGCAAGAGCTTGTAGTTATTGTTATTGTTGTGTTGTTGCGATTGTGGGTACTGTCAGTGTGTGGGGGAGATGAGGGCTTTTGTTGTATTATTGATTGCACACACATACACAGAGGAACACACACGGGCCTCTTCTTACTTTGGCGCTCAATTAACTGTCAGCGTTTTACTCACCTGTGACTCTTCGTTTGCTTCGTTGTAGTTGTTGCTGTTCCAGTTGTTGTTGTTGCTGTTGCTATAGTTGTCCTAGACCCCTTGTCGAATATCCTTGAGAATTCGTTGAAGTGCGAGCGAGCGCGCGCCTTTGTGTGCGAGTGCAGTATGTGGGAGTATTTTCGTTTCTTTAATTTTTAGCTAAATTAATTTATGAAATATGTGCAGCGAATCATTTATCGAAGAGTTAAAACAACATAGAAAACAACAAAACACGGAATTGTTTGTGCAGCAAATAAACGACGCAAAATGAAACTTAGAGATGACTGAAGCAGTCGATACATTTAGATTTTGAACTAGTCAACTATCGATTAGCAGTTGCAACCGAAACAACTGCTTGGCATATCGATAAAAACAGCTGTTTGGCAACAACTGCTCAGCTGACCCTTAACAGTGGCATTCCCCAGCTGCTTTGCTTGTAATTGTAATGGAACGCATGGCTGCATAATTTTATTTTACACGCACACACTTATACACAATAAGTTCTTCATAATGCTTAAGACTATACACACCAGACTGCCCTGCCCTATTGTTGTTTTGCATGTTCACTCGGTTTGTAGGGTATCATGAGGTTTTCCGAAAAAGATTTAATGCTTTCCGGTCCACGCACCTCCTTTTCGAGCAACGGTAACTTGGTAACATGGAAGTCCTCATATAAATCCGCAATCTGGTCTAGATA
This sequence comes from Zaprionus ornatus, assembly GCA_018904035.1. Classification (NCBI taxonomy): domain Eukaryota; kingdom Metazoa; phylum Arthropoda; class Insecta; order Diptera; family Drosophilidae; genus Zaprionus; species Zaprionus ornatus. The sequence goes on from JAEIFZ010000253.1 coordinate 5,009,512, forward strand.
TTTCTCCTGTATTTTGTAACGGGAAGCACACATGCTGCACGGGTGTTGTGTCTTGTCCACGAACAACAATTGATTCACAATAATATTGTGCACATCGATGCCGCATTTGGTCAGCTCCTGTACCAGTCGCTCGGTCTCGTACAGAGAAAAGAACTCAGCAATGCACACACAGACGAAGGTGGTTTGATCCTAATGAGGTATAGAGAGTTATTATATATATTCCTGGGAAGTCGCTGGCAATGCTTACCGGATTCTTGAACTGCTCATTAACTTGCGTGATTACACGCAGCATATCATCCAGTTTTTGTGATAAAGTATCGGCATTAACGTCTGCCATGCCAAGCATGGAGACAAACTGCGTCAGTAGTGGAGCCAGTTTCATTTTCAGCCGCAGAAGCTTTCCCAATCCCTTCTCCACAACCTGAGGGAAGGCAATCAGACGCAGAGTATGTCCAGTTGGCGCTGTGTCAAACACAACAACTGAGAAGTTCATGCCCTTCACTAGCTTCATCACCTCCGCGTAACTCATGGCCTCATCAATACCGGGAAGAGCATTGATCATCTCCTGCATGACGCCCTTGCTGACGCGCAGAGCTTCGTTCTCGCCATCGAAATACTCTTCAGGAAGCTCACTTAAGCCCGCATTGGGATCTATTTCCATGGCAAATAAATTATCAAAGCCATTGACCTGCAGGGGTAAGAAAGTTATTGCAAACTCATCGTGCAATCTTGAATATTATTCAGCTTGACTCACCTTTGTAGGCACCTTAGTGAATTTCTGATCAAAAGCATCAGATATATTATGTGCTGGATCTGTAGATATAATCAGTACCGATTCGCGAACCTTTGCCAATTGTACTGCCAGGCTAGAGCTGCAATTATTAATTAGTAATTTTATTGTTTTTGTAGTTGTTTTTGTAATTGTCGGCGTTGTATGGCTTGTCTCCATCTTTCGGCGACTCACCTGCAGGTCGTTTTACCCACACCGCCTTTGCCACCGACAAAAATCCATTTTAGAGATTCCTGTTCAACGAGATTTTGCAGACTGGGGTCCAAGGGTGGTAAATTGTCAACCATGGTGCAAAATTACTGTCGAGACACGTAATTTTGTTAAAATGTATAAGCAAGTTTCAGGTGCTGTCTAGGGATGGCCAGAAAAACTTTATTATATCGAAAAACGATAACTGTATTTTACATGACATATCCATATTTTCGATTGCAAATTTCAAAAGGGATTCGTTTACCATTATGGATTAATATTTTATGTTAAAATAAATTACAATGGCTTTTATTTAAAAGACAACTACATAAAATCTGGAGATATACATTTATACATAGATTGTAAAAATATATAAAATGCAATACCATTGCCAAGGATAACATTAAATTAATATTGGCGGAGATCTTCAAAATCTGAAGAATATGAAGTATTCAGATATTCAAAACGTTTCTGCATTTTATAATTATATTAACAAATAATTTAAATAAAAAATGTTAGATAATGTTAGCTTTCTCGCACTGCTGTTAAGTGAGGAGCAGGCTGCTCGATTTATTTGATTGTCATTTGAAGGCAGTGTTGGACAATGCTAGTCGGTGACATTACCGTTTGTAGCACTGAACCTCTGCGGAGCATTGATTTGCATGTTTGTTCTGGGGCTTTTGACTGTTAAAATGTGTTTGTTTTGTAATTAAAATGCGCTAATTTCGAGTTTAAAACAAAGAATATTTCTTCACCAACAAATTTAAATCCCAGAAAAAATTGAAAATATAACAATAGTTTGCAGTGCAAGTGAAAAGTGGGCGAATGAAAGTCGTGTGTACTGCCAATACTAGAAAATAGAAGCAAAGCAAGAGATTAAGCGTGTCCTGTATGTACATATGTGTGCGTGTGCGCCTTTAAGATTTTGGGTAATGTGCCCAAATTTTTTAATAAAATATAACGGCTAACAAAATAGTGTATTCCGCGTGTGCCGAATCGAAACAAAATCATAAACGAAATGTGTTCTATGTGAATAAAATGGTGCTACCCAAAATGATAACGGTACATTAATGCTCTTCCGCGCACACACGCACACATACAAACACACGCACGCACGCTGGCACGCACACACACACATACAAACACTGCCAACATCAAATCTTCACAAAGTGAGCCGCCGACATCGCAGCCGCACCTACGTACATATGTATGCATGTATGGATTTTGGGTGTGGGGGTGTGCATAGATAAAAGAAATTAAAGAAGAATCCAAAATGAAGCTGTGCATGCCAAAAGAGAAGCTGGAGTAATTACATAAAAATAGTGAATTATTTAAATAAATAATTCAAATTGTCTAAGGCAAATTGCAATACACACGCACGACGAAACATATGTACGTATGTTTGTATGTATGGACGCACACACCACGTACTACAAAAAAGGCATAGAGAGCAAAAGTGTGAGAGAGCACGCGTGAAACAGAAAGAGGGAGAGAGAGAAAGGACGGTGCCAAAAGGAACGACGACAAAAGGAAGAAGCAGCAGCACACAGCATCGGCGCGTTGCGGGAAGATTGAAAATAAACGTGTAGTAGAGAATTTTTGAAGCACACTCCAGCAGCCCAAACCGCCCACTGCCCACCGCCCACAGTCCACACACACACGCATACAACCCACAGCTCACAGCCCACAGCGAGTGCCCTCTCGCCGCCAACGCCGTACACACACACACTCAAAAACACACACAGTTGCAAACAAATATACAAACAGACTCGTATGCGCGAAAAGTGTAAGCCGTGCACAGTTGGTGTTGTTGCTGTTCCTGTTAGCCGCCGCCAAAGGACGACAGACGCGACGGCGACGACGACGACGACAACAACAACAACAGCAACGAGGACGACGACAACGAGGAGAAGCAGGAGGAGAACGTGTTGTTGAAGCCAACGCAAATGGCAGACCCTCTAAGCGGGCCCTGCTTCTGAGACATGTCGTAATGGCCAGAGAGGTGAGAGAAATGCCAAAGAAAGGCCAAAAACGCGGGCGTGCTGCCGACCCACACACATACATATGTACATAGTAATATAACTAAAATAGAAATCCGCACATTAATTACAATTTAAATTTATACATACATATATTTTACATAATTGAATTGTAGCTTAAATCATCTTCACATTGATTTGCAATTGTATCTGTATGTATCCGTAATCTCGTTCCGATTTGTTTTCAATTTAGACACGGCTTGAGGACTAAGCCTCCGTTAAGCATTTAGCTACATTAGTCTGTATGTGTTTGTGTGTGTGTATGAGTGTGACTGTGTGCGTTTTATGCAGTTTCTTCATTTCTTCGTTTCAGTTTGCTTTGCGGGTGAGTGAATAGCTTTGACCCAAATAACTATGGTAATACACCCTACAGAATATACACATGTACGTAGTACGTGTATATTCCTGAGTGTGTGTGTGTGTGTGTGTGTGTGTGCACATGTAGCTTTTGTTGATGCCGTCCGTTTCTTACGTTCATTTTTGATGTGTGTGGTCTGCATGTTTATTGTTGTTGTTGTTTTTGCCATCCAAATTAACAGTAACAGTCACACAACACACACACACTCTATATGTGCTGATGTGTGTGTGCAAGCCTGCAGCGCCAGGCTGAGCAAGCAAGTTGCACTTAATGACACTCCCCATATCAGTCGGCAGAATTTTGTTTGGGGGCGGCTTAGCAGAGCTCGCACACATGACCCACATGTTAATTACATTGCTGTTAAGCACAGGTACAGTGGATTGCATTGGTTACCTCTCCTTACCTTTTATGTGAACATGATAAATTATAAGATTATAAATAGTAAATAATTGTAATTATTGAATTTTAAGTAATTATTTACCAACAACAATAATATAGTTTCTTATTTCATGTTAAACGTGCTCGAGCACCGCAAGGTTTCTCTGCCAGTTGCGATGTTAACATTATGTAGGGACATGTTAGTTTTTGTTCCAGCTGGCAATGCTGCGCGACAAATGAGAACTGCGCTGCAAATGAGAACTGCGCGTTATGTTGGTGGCGCTCTCTCTGTCGTTTAAGTTTTTGATAATAATAAAAAAAGCATGAAATGTAGCAGCAGCTTCATAAACACAATATAACTGCATTTGTTATATGCATTAACTTTAAGTATGTGGGGCGGGCTTTTTACAGAATTCAGAATTGCTTTCAGTTTACGGTCATTAAAGTTTAAATAAATAGCTAACTTTTTGCTATGATATTTTATTCAACTAATAAAGAAACTCATAAATGAGTGGTAAATAATAAAGAACAAGTAGAGTTGTAAATATTTGCATAAGTAACGTAAAATAAGCTATGAATTTAATTTTCATTGCATACTTTCTAGGGCTCTATAATATTTGTTGCATTTGCCAACACTGCTTAGCAAATAGGCATGATTAATTGAAAGAGGAGGATTGATTTAATGCAAATGTTTACACCGAGAGTTGCTCTGGCTAAATGAACTGAGAAGAAGAAGACAAATACAAATGAAAGCGAAAGCGAACCAATTGCAACCTTGTGCAACTTCTGAGCTGCTCTCTCCACGTCTCCCTCTCTTCGTACCTGAATGTGTGCATATGTATTTGTGCCTAATTGACAGAGCTGCTGCTGCTTCTGATAAATATGTAGCATTAAAAACGTGGCAGGAGTCGGAAGAGGGAGTGGGGAGCTGAAAGCAGAGTCCCTCTGTGAATCCTAAATACTTGTGGAGTGAAGCAGCAGCAGAGTTAGCTGTGTTAGCTTTAGCGCGCCCTGATTATATCACATTGAAAATGTAGGCCAAAGCACAGATGTTACTACCAAGAGAGAGATGTACAGACATAGAGAGAGAGAACGGGAGTATTGCAACGGTAAATGCAGTGCAGAATCCAATGAGTAGCTTACATGCTAACATTAAATAAATTACTACAAAATACTCATTAGCTGAGAGAGCGAGAGAGCATGCAGAAGAAAGTAGGAAAGAGAGAGAGCGAAAGGCAGAGGAGAGATAGAAGGGCATGCTTTCACGAGCTTACGTGCTCTCTCTCTTCCTCTCTCACTCTCCCTCAGCCTCCCCGGCCATCGCCCTCTCTCTATGCATTTATGCGCACAACTTTCGCTCTCGTTGCGCTCTCTCACTGCATTTACAGTGGGCTGCACCAGCAGTAACAACAACAAAAACAACACAGAGACGATACTGCTGTTGACATGCCAGGAGCAGCAGCAGAGGCAGTGGCTGAGGCAGAGGCAGGTTCAGGCTCGGGCTCAGAGTGTGCCAGTGTGCCAGGCAGCCAGCCACAGCCAGCAAGGATGCTACTTTTGCAATTGCGAGCGCTTTTCACCATCAGCTCGACGTGATTTTGCTGTGTGGCACATTGTTGAAATATTAAATTTTAACTGGGTGTGACAACTACTACGGGCAGCAAGCTGAGCAGAACAGCAGCAGAGGATAGAAAAGGATAAAAGTGCAAATGAATAAAACAAAACATTTTTCTACATTCGATCAAAATTTGATACTCGTGTGAAATATGTAAAAAAAAGAGAAGAGGAAACTGTGCCACACGAACTCACTCACAAATCGAACGCAGTCAGGCATAGCACCTGCCCCCGTCGCAGTCTCTTACCCCCGTACTTCTCGTCGCAGCCCCCACCAAATGAAAACTCGGCGGTTTCAGGCACACGCAAGTGGCGCAAGGCGCGTAGTAGTAAAGTGAAAGTGCGAAGGTCAACTCTTGAAATTCTGGCGCTGGCGCTGGCGCCTGCCCAGCCCAATAATCGGCCCAGTCCTGCCACTCACTCACAGACTCCCAAAGCTGTCCCAAAAAACAAAAAAGAAAAAAGCCTGTCAGCTTGCCAAAAAACGAGAAGAAAATCAAAATTATAATTAAAAAACAATAAATAAAATCAAAAACATTTTCTTACTGAACCGATAAAACAATAATAATTGTAATAATAATATAGTTAATAGTGGTGTTGTTGTCGTTGTTGTTGTTTTTTAGCCAGCAAATTTGTTAACACACTTTTTTTGTAGTCTCTTACGCGACGAATTTTCCAAATGGCATTTAACAAAAGCAAAATAATACAATAATAACTGCAGTGTGCAGAAGATTTAACTTAGTTTACAGTTAGGCCTAAGCTTTGAACATTTATAAGGTTTTTTAAAAGACGTTTGTGTATTCAGTGTACGCGTGTGTGTGTGCGTTTTATATAACTGTTTTAAACAAAAAAAGCTAACAATAAACAATATGCAAATTTTAACTTTAAGTCATAACAAACTGAGCTCAAACCATTGTGCAGTGCGCTCTCTATCACTCTCCTTCAGCTTGTCCCTGTCCCTGTTGTTGTTATTGTTGTTCTAAGCACCGTTAGTGTAAGTGTTGTTAGTGTTGCCAGTGTTGCCAGTGTCAGGCAAAGTAAAAACGCATTAAAGTGGCTGGCAAAGGTGAGACAACAAGCACTTGCAACGCCACCACAATGTGGTCCAATGCTCTGTGCACGCTGGGCGTGACGAAGCCGCTGTGCAACTGTCTGAGCATCAGACAAGTGGCGGCTGCAGCAGCCGCAGCTGCGGCAGCTAATCAAAATGCTGGAGCTGCTGCGATAACAACGGGACCGACTGCGGCAAATGGAGCAGCAACAGCAGGAGGAGGGGTAAAAATTTGTTTAAAAAATTATATTAATATGCTTCAAATTTGCATAAGTAAAAATATTACACACCCCTTTGCTGCAGCAGAGGTAACAGCAGAGGCAGCGACCAGCAGCAGCTGATGGCCATATGGCAGCAGACTTGACCTATCCCAATACGATGCTTGCAGCACACGCACACATGCAAGCCTCTCTCTTTTGCTCTTCCTCTCTCTACCATTCTCCCACTCTCCCTCTCTGTTTTAAAACTGATTACACTTTGCTCAAACTGCAATTGCAATTCGCAACTCCAATTTAACAAAAGCGCTGAAAGTTTTTCGCGAAAATGTCCAATAAGCAAATGTCAAAATGAATTTTTCGCAATTTATCATTTAGTTTTTTTCTCCCTTTCTCTTTGTGCAGCATGTACGTGTATATACTTATGCGTGTGTGTTTCTTTTTTTTTTACTTGTTCTTGTTGTTCAGCTCGTGTGCTGCTGCTCGCTGCTGCACTCGTTACTGGGTCACTGGAGCGCCACACTCATGTCCTTGCAATACATTAAACATGGCTGCCTGTTGTTGTTGTTGCTGCTGCTGCTGTTGATTTTGCTTTTGCTTTGAAGTGAAAGCGATGTTAGTTAACAGCGCACTGTTAACACTGAGCACAACAGCTGTGGGAGCGCTGTTAAGGCAGGCGTAGCTGAAAAGTTCGTTGTGAATTGTTTTTCGTTTGCCGTTAATACTTTATGGGTGTGTAAATTATTTGTGTGTGTGAGTGTGTGTGTGGGGCTCTGCCATAATCCTATACAGTTAGAGCAGCTGCAGCTGAGCCGCAGTTAGATTCTGTAGCTGGCAGCGGCCTTGACATTTGTGCCCTTTTTAGCGGGTAGAAACCTCAATTAGTAGTGGATCTTGTGCTGTGCCCGGGCTGTGGTGCCACACCCACTTGTCACGCACACACACTTAGGCACACACAGGTGTCACACCCACAACCAAAATCAGCTTATATACATATTAAATAACAGTAAACTTTGACTATGTTGACAGCTGTGGAATGAAAGTGAAAATACAGGGTGAACATGCATGTTAAGCTTATCTTACGGCATTTTATGTTTTGTCGTAAATTTATTTTCTGTAGACAGATAATTGTAATACAGGGTGTTTCAGCTTGTAGAAATTACTTAAATATCTGTTAATTAAATTTTTTATTTATTGCCGAGTTTTCTAGAATATTTATTTACTAAGCGAACGCTTTATTTACCCAACGAGGTCAGGTATGCGTTCTATAATCAGCACTTCAATAAAAAAATGGGGGTGGGAAGGGAGCTTATCTCGCTGTCTGATTCCTCAACAAATATAGAACGTAATATGTCGCATGATTGATAAGATTAGAGTAAAGAGCAGTCGAGTGTGTCAGATTAGTACAGCTAAGGTTAATTTAATGGGTATCATTAGGGGTACAACAAAAAAAACATGATATGTGTATTCTATTATAACTTTGTAGTCATTATGCACTATAAAGAATACTCTATGTACTGCATATATATCCCAAAATATATTATTTATACCCCCTCCTCCCTTTGCAGGAGTCTCGCGGCAAGCGACCACTAAAAATTTGGGATAGTTGGCGAAATGTGCGCAAGGGCGTCGTAGTTGGTACATTTGAGGAGCTATTGGTGCGTGGCAAGGACAAATTGGGGGTTCCTGCTTCAGAACCTGTGCGCGTTGTTCTGGAGTGTGATGGAACCCAAATCGAGGATGGCGAATACTTTCGCACCCTGGCCAACAATACGGTACTCTTGCTGTTGAGGCAGGGCGAACGATGGTATCCAACGGGTGTGGATGTCATAAAGGCTGGTAAGTACTTCCAGATTACCTTAAATCCAGTATCTAAGTTAACTGTATCTCCCCCCTCGCTTGCAGCCATATCAGCTATACCGAAAATCGTCTGTGAGACGATTCATGCACTGGAACTGCACGATGAGACACCATCGTGGAAGATTATGGATAACAAAGGGCGTGTCACGGTCGTATTGCACTGGGATCAGCGCCAGGGTGGAGGAGGTGGCGGCGGTGGTGGAGGTGGAGGAGGAGGTGGTGGTGGTGGTGGAGGCATGTGCATGGGCGCTGGCCTGGGAAGCAGCAATGGGTTGCTGTCTTCGGACAAGTATTCACCCTCGAAGAAGGGGCTCTCTGCGCAAAGTTCGCTGGACAACAAGTCTGTGTCATCGCAATCCTCGCAACAACGCTACGCCAGCCCGCAAATAACGGTCATCAGCGACGAGGGACCGACTAGCATCTATCATCCAGGCGGCGTTGTGCTGCCTCCCGGCGTTGTGATACCCGGCAGCGGCGGCGGTAGTCGCCGTCTGTCCAAACAGGGCGGCTCCTTCGACAGTGCCGTCGGCGCAGTGCATGTGCATACGCCGGAGTGTGCCCATCACGCGCATACACCCAGTCGGGCGGGCAGTCCCAGCACCACGGAGTGTGACTTCCATTGCTGTGCACTGCACGAGGAGGGACGGAAGATTGCGGTGCACAAGAGTGTGGCGACATCGCCCATACAGGACGGCAGCAGCAGTCCGCAGCCGCACCAGCAGCAGCAGCAGCTGCATCAGGCGACGCTGGGCATGTCATCATCGGTTATGGATCCTATGTTGGGCGGCAGCAGCGGAGGTGGCGGTGGCAGTGGCAGCATGCAGCGGCGTTCATCGGGCGCCAAGGGACATGTGCGTTTCCTGGACATTGCACCGGAACGGGATAGCTCAGAGAGCGAGACAGAGAACACAGTGATGGAGGACGATAAGACGACGACGGAGAAATTTCTGCTGCTCATCGATCAATTGTCCGTGGACCAGAAGCGTCATCTCAGCATCAAGGATATCGGCATCATACTGGAGCGTCTCAATTCAAAGATACTCGATGTGGAGCGTCTGGATCGGGAGTCCGAGTCGGATGATTGTTACAACTGGACGATAAAGGCGACAATACGCGGCGATGCGCTGCGCGAACTGGGCGTCATCTACAATGGCAACTACTATGCCATATCCGAGCATCCTGGCTACAAGGAGGAGCTCGAGGAGAACGGCGAGGAGGAGGTCGAGGAGGAAGACGAAGAGGATAGAATTTAAAGCGGGCTATAGAAATTAACATAACAAAAAAGCAAAACAAAGAAGAAGAAGGTATCAATAATTAGCGCATTTTAGACAGAACAAACATGAAAAACATGCAACATGCAACATGACACATACACAACACACACATAGACACACATAAAATTAATATGAATTATAAATAAACAAAATGCAAAACTGCACATTGTACAATAGCGAAGTAAGCAAGAAAGCAAATGAAAGCGAAAGAAATCTAAACGAAATCAGAAGAGATCCCAGAAGAATGTTGAGATGTCGTAGCATTTAGCGAACTTTTGACCTTGTCGGTAAGAGGAAACCGATGATAACGACGAACCTATTGCAGCGATAAGCGCACGGAACCGAATCGTAACACACAAGTAAGAAAAACCAGAGATATTTCTGTTATTATCATTATTATAACTTGTTCATATATTGTTGTTATTTTGTGTGCCAAAGAGCCCAGAGCGCAAGCCTTATTTAGTTGTAACTCCTCAAACAAAGAGAACGACGAAGAAGAAGAAGAAACTATCAACATATGATAAGCGCACACAATTCTGTTAAAGACTCCATTCGAAACCGTTTGCGACATTCTTTTTCCCGCAGTATGTTAAATATGATAAATCACTCGCATATCGCACTGTTTCTGAGTTCCATAACAAAACATAATGAATTTCAAACAGTATTAAAATAATGTAAACTGTCGAAATTCCTAAAAATGTTTCGTTTTTGGAATGTGAAAAAGCGGAAATTGAAAGTCGTAAAATGTCTCCGTTCCAATTCCAATTGGTTAATCTAAGCTAATCAGGGTGTGTATTAAAATTGTTCAAATTCTTCCAGTCGAGTGCCAAAAAAGGGATTTTGTTGTAACCACATTCGATAGACATATAAAATACATAGTTCCTCAGTTCGTATTCCTCTATAGAGCACATTGGTATTATTATGCATTCCGTATTTGTTACTCTATCTGTATCTATATCTTAAACTGCATCTGTATCCGTATGTGTTAAGTGATATCGTGTTATTCCCTCGAGCATCAAAGTTATGAATGAAAAACTGCCGTTATTTGTAGTGTTGTAAAACGTTAAAAGTCGCGCACAAACTAATCATAAACGAAAAACAAAGATCGCATTGACGATGATGATGATGATAACGTAATTAACTGTAGTTATACTTAAATTGTAGAGAGAAAACCAACCCAAAAAAACGAGAATTACCAAACACAGACACACACACTCACACACATTTTATAGCAATTGAACACGTTGGGTTTTCCTCGTCCACCTGCCAAGAACAAACCTTCCCCTCCCCCCAGCACATACTCCTCCCAAAAATATCACAAGTCGCGAGGATTCTATTGTGTAATTAGAGATTATACGAGTATTATCTTAGAAAGAGAGAGAGAAGCCAAATTACATATAGAAACAAACAAATGAAACACTGCCAAGAAAGTCGTAACAAATCTGCATTTGTTATGTTTAATTGTTAAAAAAAACGATAATAAAAAACGATGCTACCAACTTCCACTACCCCTTCTTTTCCCACTCACTCCCCTACACTTCCTTCATTCTACTCGTTTAATCGTAACTCATCAACTCCTTTGTTTCTCGAGTGTTCGAACGAATCGAATTCGATCCCCAGTGGGAAGCGCAACAGCTGAAGGTTCTAACAATAAAAAAAAAACAAACTAAAATAACATGTTATTGTATAATAAAACCAATAAAGAAAATAACAAAATAACACTAAAGCGAAATTGTACAAATGTTTCGGCACTGATCGATTCCCTCCCCAGTCCCAGATGTGTTCGAGTGTGCCTCCAAGCGATAAGCAGCGATAGAGTGAGCTCCACTCCCCTGATCTAGATACCCTCATACAGTGTATTTGGAATGTGTTTCGTAAGCTTGGCAGGGCCCGGTAACAGCTTACTGTATCCCCTCGTCTTCCGATTGTGAACTCATCTCAACCGCGGTCAAAATTCCCGGAAAAGATTAAAGCGCCAGACGAACGTTTGTCCAAGATTGAGAAGGAGAAAAACAAAGCTAATGAGAGTATTAAAACGAAACGCAAACATTAGCATGATAATTGATTAAACCGATAATAAACCCAAGAAGAAGTTAAAAGAACAGAAACAAAAACATAAAAATCAAGCACAGAGAAACTCACAACAATTAGTAAACAGAGAGAGAAGGAGATGAAGATGTGAAGAAAAACGAAACAAAACGAAATTCATTAGCGTTGTTTTAATTTATTCGTAAGTCAAGAAAACCAAGTCGTGCAACAAGAATGATATATGATATAAGAACAACAACAAGAAGAAGAAAGGTGCAAGAACAAGAGAAGAAGTCGAAAAGTGTCGGCACTATATAATAATAATAAAGGAAATACCTAAACATACTCGAATAAATTGCATTACCTTTATAATAAGAGAACTCGCAGTACATGCATATATACATATACACATACATATAATATATACACAGATATATGTTATATATAACTCAAGAAATTTCCAAAACGATACTGACTTCTTCAACTGACTTCCATAATCATAATCATTGTTAACACTTAACTATAGAGAGAATTGCGCTTTAAACACGACGACAACTTTGTAGACATTCCCCCATCCGATTCCCTGTTCCCTTCCCCTTACCCCACAACATCCTCCCAGAGTTTCGTTTGATTCGTTTTATAAGAAAAGGCAACCCGACTCAACAAAAAACATAAGAACCCTTAACACGTACACTCTGTATAAATGCAATCAGTTAGATTTATAAGCGAAACGAGACGAACCCAACCCAGATCAGAGATAAATCAGTTGCAGTTTGAAAGATGATAATGGAATGGAAGTGAAAGATTGGCTGGGTTGTTCTCGATCTGAGATGGAAGCAAGATTATACGTTACATTGTTTTAATATTACAAATTACGAATAAATTGATCAATTAACATATATACAAAATAAAAAAAAAAAAATGAAAAGGAAAACCAAATAAAAACTAAAAACCAAAAACAAAACGGAGAAAAAACACACAAAAACATAAGAAAACCAAATAATGAATTGTTTTTATTAATTTTGTTAAAAATGCGAATAAAACTTAATAAATAAACAAAAAATATACATATACACAAATACAAAACAGAGTAAAAACCAATAAAACGAAAGAAAAAAAAAAAAAAAAAAAACAATTCAATTAAAAAGCGAATAATGAGAAAGAGAAGAGATAAAAGAAGATAAGGAGAAGAGAAGAGTTTAACGACAAACGAGAGGCTCAAGTTGTGAGAACAAACAACAAAATTTGTTCAATAAACGTAAATGTAAAACATAAAGAACATAAACATAAACATAAAAAACATAACACACAAAACGGTAATAGGAGCTATAATAATGATAAAGAAGATGGTACACACGAGTAATGCATGACGAGACACGATTAAACATGCATAAACAAGCTAAAGTAAATACATAACGAACAAATAAACTAAAACTAAAAGAGGAAACATTAAAACATTCATAAAAAAACAAAGAATTGGACTAAAAGTAAACAACAAAACATTCACCATGTGTAAAACAGAATAACAAACCAAAAAGCGAAAGCAAAAACAAGAAAAAGCAAAAAACAATAAATTCGATTACAACAAAAACATGAACAAAAGTAAAGAAAACGAAAAAAACAAAAACAAAAAGGTTATTTATGAAGCGATTTAAACAATAAAATGAAAAATAAATAAAAAAAATTTAAAACCAATGTGAGGGTAATTATTGATGACGCGGGGAACGGAAGTAAGACCGGAAAGAGGGGATTCACACTGTGTGTGAGAGAGATGGAACGAGATATCAACAGATCAGATCAAAAGATTTTTGCACAAACAATTTATTTTATTATTCAAAACGAGAAACTGCACTTGCCAAAAGGTTATCAACAATACGGCAGGTATACAGATCGTATATGTGGGGTATATACATAAATACAAGGGGTATATATAGTTGAATATATTTTGTATATTGATCCGAGTTCCAAACTCATTCATAGAATCTTTTTATTAAGTACGAGGTATGCTTGAGCACGTGAGGCACTCCATAAGGCACTCATAAAATGGTATTATATGTACTATCTGTGTGTGTTCTATTGCGCGTGACTTATATAGCAGTGTGTTATATAGCATATAGACAGACGATAAAGTGCAGAACAGTGTGACAAAATAAATCATTGCTTTGCCCCGCGCGCTCTCACTCTCTCTCGAAGGCAATTACAAAGTGACGAAATGCTCAGTTTATCGTTTAACTGGCGCATATACTATATAAGAATGTATATCTAACAAGGCATGTATACAATACAGATACAGAGATACGTATATTATTCATGATATTCACACAATTTTCAAAGCGTACAAGTTATGCATCATCATCTGTGGCGATTCTACGAGTGTAACTTGTGAATGGTAAGAGGTAGAGGAGGCAGGTAGGTGGGCGCTTTGTGGGCGGGACTGGGCTAAGGGGCGTTTGCCAAGTTAATTGAATTAAGTAAGTCACTTATCAGACGCGTGACTAACGACTAATTGTGCGGCCCGCTTCGATTACCAGAGCAGCCAAAGCATTGCACAGTTAACCTTACAAATTGTGTTTGCCTTCTCTCGCTCGCTTTGTTTATTTATCTGTGAGAAGTGTGTGTGTGTGAGGGTCTTGAGCTTTGTTTGTGTGTGTGTGTGTATATTGGTGAGCGTGCGTGTACATATTGTCTTTATTCGTTGTCGACTTACAGTTTAGTTTAACAAGTGCGTCTAAATACATTAAGTTATGTTAGTAGTTGGCTTGATTAGGATTAGGCTAAGGATTACAAACGAAATCACTATATAAAGTGGGAGGGTTGAAGAGCTGATAAGCTGCTTGTCAAGTGTGAGCTCGATCTGAGCGACAGCCGACTGGGTGGAAGTAAAAGGGGGGAGTAGAGGAGAAATTCATTCATATTCATTTGGCTGCTCCATGGATTAGTTCATCCTGACTATCTGTTCAACGCAACAATGCAACTTAGCTGCGTGAAAAGGGATTCTTCAATTTGATTTTAATCCTGGAACTCTTCTTTTTCTCCGAAATGGTTGACACTCTGTCATCCTCCTGACTGATATTGATGGCATTGCAAGACTTGGCATGTTGTAGGTTTACTCTGCTTCTACTTAGAACTTTGGGTAAATTGGATATTTTCCATATCGTCTTCGGTGATGTTTGCTGATTCTCCTTCTGTGCCTGCTCTGCTTTCTTCGCCAAGGTATGCTGATTTGCTTCCTGTGCTCCTGGTTTAGCTAATAAGGTTTTCTGATTTGTTTCAAGCTCCGCTGGTTTCTCCTTCAATACTGGTGGAGTATCTGTGATGGAAGGAGCAGTTGGTGGAGGAGAAACCATAATGCGCGGTGTCTCAGCGTAACTGCTCGTCGCATTTATATCCCTCATTGAAGACGCCAATCTGTCCCAGAATGTCACGTTAAAAATCGAATCCTTATTATATTTGACATGGGTGTAGACGGCCAAAGTGGGTGGAATCTTCAGGTTATCCTCGTACAGTACAGGAATTATCTTGCGCAGATTAGTTTCTGTCGTGGAAGAAAGATGTAAACACATTTCTTCTGTTTCAATTACCAACTTGACTTACCAATTTGGAACTTCTGCGTGTAGTTCACCAAGAAGATCTTTTCGGGACTGTTGAGAAATGCTTGTGTCATTACAATAATCAAGTAGCCACAGCGTGTGGTCATAAATTCCGTGAATTCTACATGCTCAAACGGCACGCCTCCTAACATGTTTCGATGTCGGGAGAAAAGCTAGAAGATTCAGCTAGATTAGTTCGAAATACGACAGCAAATCTGAAGTGAGACTCACCTTGAGATTAAACTGTGGTGACTCTAGGTTCTCTAAGATCTCTGCGGCATATTCTATGTCCGCATCGGCAAACCAGACGCAGGCATCGTAATAGGGCAGCGGTTCTCCCCGCTGCAGGCACATGGTATCCTCAAAGCTCAGTATGTTGACAGGCATACCCATTGTGTTGTTGTTGTTCCGCTCAGGACATTTCAATTTCGGTGGCGGACTGCAGCGTAGTGCAGCTGCCTCCTGCTGCTGTTGCTTTTCCCTATAGCGCTGTGTGTCTATGACTGCGAGGAACGTGGAGGAAGTTAGAGGGAGAATTGATGAGGATATGCATGTGTAGCCTACCCAGATTCTCCTGTATATCATCACGCACATCCCAGCGATCGATTATGCCCAGAAACTGCTCCAGGTGACCCACTTCAGCTGTCTTAGGATTATGTTCATTCCATATTTTGAGCACATTATCCATGGGCATATTGCAATCATCGTCCATATACGATCGCACTCCCGCCAGATTGGCTATGCCTCGCCAATCCCGCTCGTGCCCCTCCTCAGAGCGTAAAACCTTCTTGCGATTAAGCATTCCTGCCAATTGGCTCCTGGTATTCTGGCTGAGAGCCGTTAAGGGCGTGCGATTAAAGCCAGCGCCGGCCAATTCGGCGCTGTTATTCATATCGGGTATCACCATAGTCGGATAACGATAACGACGATCCAGTTGACTGACGTCAGGCGACTTTCGGCTATGGGAATGGAAATGTGAATGTGAATGCGAGTGTGAATATGAGAATGGATGCGAGTGTAAGTGGTGTGCAGGTGAGTGCGGAGGTGAGTGTGGTTGGGAGTGGGACAGCGACAGCGAGTGCTGATGGCATACAAATTGGGGGCGCATTCGTGGGGCGCTTCAGCTTTGCCTTATTGCAATATTTTGTATATTTCACTTTATCAGGGCCCCAAACGCGCGTACGGGTTATCAGTTGAGCAATAAAACAGAGTTGCGCGTGAGTCTCTCGTTAACTTTGTTCACTGAGCGTTTGTGTGTGTGTTTGTCTTTTTTTTATATTTATTTGATCTGAGCGCCGTCGAGAATTGTATCGCGGGTGGTAGCTGGACAGAGGTGGTGGTGGAGGGGGTGAAGGTAGAGCGGCCACAAACAGACGGATGAAACGGCCGTGCGCGAAATGTGCCTGAACTGACCTCGAGCTCCTCGCGCCGCGTCACCGAGCACAAACGTTGCTGTTTTGCTGCTGCTCTGCTCGGCTGCTGCGACGACGACGATGTTGTTTATCTGTCTGTTTTTGCTTTTATGATTGTCTCGCCTTCGCCTTCGACCCGCAATACCCCCTTGCGCCTTCGACTTCTGTCTGCGCAGAAGATTTTGTTTAAATATTTTTATACACAGCGCTTGCTTGCACATAGACACGCACAAACACGTCGACACATTTGTTTTTATATACGATACACGCGACGGGCACGACGAACGGATTGCATACGAAGAGAGAGAGAGGGGTTGGCAAGGCGGGGGGAGTGGGAGAAGTGAGGGCGCCTAAACACAAAAATAAATTTTTATTGAGCTGCGCGCGACTTGCTTGTTGTTTCGCTGGTTTGCTTCTGCTTTCGAGCTTTAGCTTCTGTTTTACTGTTTCCAGCGACTGTTTCTGTTTCAGATTCAGCTGCTTTTGCTTTTTAACTGCTGTTGTTGTTGCTGTGTTACTGGCGGCGGCGGCTGCAATTGCTGCTGCGTTGTCGTTGTTGTTACACTTTTGTTTTTGTTTATTTAGTTTATTTGTCTTTCACGTTGCCAATGCATCTGTTTTCGTCCCGTTCAGCAGTTTATTTACTGCCGTTAATTGTTAATTAATTGCGTTCGTTTCTCCATTTGCTGCGCAACAGGCTATACTGAACAGACTGATTACAGCTGTTAAACACGAGCTACTGCCGTAGTGACCATAAGTGTTCATCTGAACAAGTGCTTCCACATATCTAACAGGAACTACCAATTGGAACTTATTAACATATGTTAAGTTCGAATTGGAACGAGATGATGATTCACACTTAACAGTAAGTCATTTTCAAATAGAGTAGAGTTGAGCAAACTATTTAAGTAACAACACGCGGAGGAGTAAAGCTCTGTGTGGGGTAAACACTGTTAAGTAGCTTTGAGAAAGCTGTTATTTGAATTTCTCGATGTGGCAACACCAGTTTTGCCGCCAAGTTTGAATACTAAATAGTTCAGCCTTCGTACGCGAGTCAACAAAATGGAATGTATTCCATATTACGAATTTTATAGTGAGTCAGTTGAACGACAACAACCTTGGCATGCCAACTGGCCTGAAAAAACCCCCATCCTTGGAATAAACAAAAGGCAACGAACACATTTTTGTTTTCCATTTAAAAATTCAGTTTATTTTCATTGGTTTCACTTGTTGTTCAAGTTCTTTTATTTTCTTGTTTCGCATTTCAATACCTTTCAGTTACAAATACTGATATACTACACGGGTGACACAATTTGATTTGCATTTTGTTTTTCATTTTCCATTTATTAAATTTGGTTTTTGATTTTTGTTAGTTTAATTCAACATTTTTGTTTTTGTTTTTTTTGCTTGATGAATAAAACGCTTAATGCGTTCAAATGTTTGATTTGATTTTGGTTTTCGTTTCTTTTTTTCATTTTGATTTCGAGCAACAATTAACAGTTAAGTTTGAATTCTTGCACACATTTATTTGTAAGTTTCTTTTATATTTTCTCCTTCCCCTCTCCCTCTCTCTTTCTCTCTACGCTTTGGTTTATTCAAGTTTTTATTTAATCAGAATACATAAATTTATTTATGTACAATTTGCGTTTTATTTTTGCTGCAAGTTGAAAAACTTTCGATTTACACAAGCATTTCCTTTAGATATTTATTTTAATCCTGTTTTTCTTTTACTCTTTAGTTTGTTGTTCTATTTACAATTCGTGCCGCAGTTCGTATGTTTGTGTACTTTGTAAATAATTGCTCCAGCGCACCGGAAGAGTCTCACATCGAAGGCTAAAAAGTGCTCGAGAGCCGCTTTGAATTTTTTGAATTGGAAAACGTTTCGATATTCGTTTACGGTTACGATTCTTGCACTCCTTATCGATTTTCAATAAACACTCAACTCCCCTCTCTCTTTCCCTTTTTTATACTTCCCTTTCTCTCTCTCTATTTCTATTCATGCTTCGTATCATTTCCCATTTCATCTTTCCGTCCTCCCTTTGGATTGTATAATAATTCAGCTTAGATTTTATACACTTAGCTAACTTTGTATGTTTTGTATTAAGTTTTTCTCGTGGTTGTTGTTGTTAGTTAAGTTAATTTCGTATATATGTATTTATGTATGTGTGTATGTATTATATTTATTTGTATTTATTTTTCATGTTTCTCCTATGTTAAATGCAATTACAAAGTACTTTGTTTTTGCGAAATTCCATTTCATTTTCAAGCCTCAAGCGGGTTTCCTGCTGTTTCTGTGTGCCTGTGTGTGTGTGTATCTGTAAGTGCATGTGTCTATGTATGTAAGTTTGCCTAGAACTTTGAGTATGCTTTGTTGATTTATAAGGATTTAGCTTCTGTGTCCTGCAGTGCAACTGCCAAAAATGTGAAAATTTTACAAATGTGAGCTGCAGTTACTGTCTGTGTGTGTGTCAGTGTGTGTCTGCACGTGTCAAAGGTGTCTTCCATAATCTTGTTTGATGTGTGAGTGTGTGTGTGTGTGTACTTGTATCGCATTTAACTTTATTCTGCTTATTTAGTTAGTCGTTTTTCGATTTCTGAAAATTGTTTTAATTTAAAGCTTTCTTTTACTTTGTTTATGGGTTTTGCTTTTGTTTTCTTCTTCTCTGTCTATGAACTTGGTATTCCAAAAATGCCTCATAATAGTTAACGTTATTGACATCGATTTAGGCTACTAATACTAATTTAATTGGCTACTCGCTGCTAGCTGCAAGTACCGTTAGTATTTTGTATATATATATATATCTATATATATATTAATTATGCATTTGCTCAGTTTTACTCTTCGTTAATATGTTTCTTGTTATAATTCTCACTTTCGGTTAGGCACAATCTTACACAAAATTCGAGCTGTTTTTTGCTTGGCGCAGGCCACAAGAGGGTTAACTCGTCCATTAACAGGCAGCTGTTACGCAGTTAACAGATAACAGTGAACTGTTAAGCGATCGATTGACAATCGATAAGTCCTGTTGATGTTAACCTTTCTAGCCACTTTGAAATTCTCTGTTTTCGTCTTCAGCTTACTCTTTCTTTTGCTTTCTACTTGCGTTCCTCTTTTGTGTTTTAACCTAAACTGGGCGAAGAAAGAAACAGATGAACAACAGATTGAAGACTGCGTACTGTGCCTGCAAATTGAGCTAGAGATGCGCGGCTTGTTTGCGGCTGAAACCGATAGAATTTTGCTTCAAGCTAATTTTCAATTATAATTGCAACAGATTTATGGCAGGCACACTAACACACATGCACACTCCCACACACACACATACATTCGTTCACACACATATAACTGAGAAAACACTTAACAAAATGACGCAGAAAGTTCCTTCATAGACATTTCTACCTCTTTCTCTCTCTCTTCCTCTCTCTTTCCCTATCTTTCTCACTGTCTCAAATGTTGAACTTAATTTTAGGCTAAGTTTAAAATTATATTTAATTCGACAACAAGCTCGTTTTGCACTTAAGTAACTTCTAATTTGTTTATGTTTATAACTAGAGTCTAGAGTAATACACTATATACGCTATACAACAATTATTCGTCATCTTCTTCACCTTCTCCATCTATTCCTTCACGAAACAAAGTGAGAATCGGTCTATTTAATGCAACATCTTCACAATGATTAGTATTATTATTGTTATAATTATTATTCAATTATTTTACGCAATTATTGTTATTATGAGAATTGTTTTCGATTTCCTTTTAGTGTTTTCTTTTTTTTTTTTTTTGCCTAGTTACCAAAACTTTGCTGCTTTTAACGCTTACTTACGACTACTTTCAGTTAACAACTTTGTTTCAACTATTTTTTGTTTTGTTTTGTTTTTGTTTTCTTTTCTCTGCACCCCGCGCTGCACACACTAGATATGTCGGTGGAATGGTGGGTGGGGGGGGGCAGGTAAATTCCGTAACTTAATAAAGCGAAACCAATTACAACAACAAACTGACTCGGATATAGCGAAACCTTTCGTTTGGGAACCGATCTTGGGGAAGGAACATGACTCATGGTGGGGGGTGGGGGGAGAATGCGACGCGACTCAACTCAACTAGTCGAGTACTGTACAAAAACGTGTGTGCGTGTGTGTGTGAGAGTGTGTGCGAGAGCAGCGCGAGGGCAGCACGACAAATTACAAATTACATTTAGCATACAAGACAATAAATACATTTACAATGCATCAAACCAACTTTATAAATAACATACTAGATCGCCCCCCAATTGGAGCCTAAACTGGATCACTTTTGATTTCTGATTTCTTTTGTTTCGTTCTTTGTTTTTATACAACTCTGCTAAATACTCGTATTGTTTTTACGCTTATATTAAACAAATTGTGTTTTCTTTTGTTTTTTGTTGTGGTTCTCCTAGGTAGACTTGCCCCAAACTGCTTGAGGCCCCCTCGTCTTCATCGCTTCTCTATAATTGTAGTTTGATTTGTGCGCATAACTTTTGTGTCGGGCGATGAAGACGTAAAGCAGGCGGGCGTACAGAGGCAGGGGGCGTGGCACGGGCTTCATCTCTCACTGCTAGTGTGGCGTGCGATGCTGCTGCTGCGCCTGATTGAGTAGCTGCTGCTGTCGCTGTAGATTCAGTTCCGTTAGATTCTTCATCATCATTGTGCGCTCAAGATTCTCGCGCATGCTGCGCTCGTTCTCCTGGCGCACTGCGAGACATGCGAGAGGGAAGAGATAAAGAGAGAGAAGGAGGATTAGTACATGGTAATGATTATAGGGTAGTATATATATCTGATCATATCTATCAGTTAACACTCTAGTGGAACAAGTTCTGTAGACACTGCACGGCGCGTTTTTATCCTTTGTCTTTGTTGCTCTTGGTTTGAACTGCAGTTGAAGTAAATGCCTGTTGATGAATTCTTATATGTAACTTTCATCAATCCAGACTATTTACTTTAAGCACAGTACAACATTGTTTATAACGCGACACAGTTTAGGTTAAGTTTAAATGGAGATGCAGAACAAGGTTAAGTCTGCTCGCATGGGAGTTAAAGCTGTTGAGGTACAGTTACCATTTGAATTTTAGACTGTAATTTGTTGTTTCATAAGATTAACAGAGCCCTTTTCTAACTCTCCGTTGGGGATTACAATATCATAGTTAGTTTATTCTTTGTTAAAATAGGAGTTCTAGGTTGTTATCTATTATAGATCTTCAGCAAAGGTCCCAGTTATTCACTTGATTACATCTCTAAACCCTCAAAATTAACTAATTACAAATATCTCTGTTTTCAGCCAATTTATTTTCTTGGGAGTGAAATCTGTTGAGATAATGCTAACAAAGTAACTAAAGGTTGCCGTTCAGAAACAGATTCCTCAGTTCTTTTCCTGATAATATCTTTAATCCCCCTTAAAATCAATTGACTTTGTATATTTGCCATTTCTCAGTCGATCTGCCTTGCTAATTAAGCTTCGGCACGCAAAAGTCAAGCGTTTCTTTTGTCGCATACTTCTTTTTAACAGAAGTGCCACGCCCACACCCTTGTCACGTCTTTGCCCACGCCCCCATGCACTGACTGGACGTGTTTGGTCATGTTTGCGCGACGCTTTTGTGCATTTTACAGCAGTTTTAATTAACAGCAAACAAATTGACACGCGGACGAAGGGAGGAAGGGGCGTGGCATCTGCCATATTGGCGCTGTGTAAAGTGTCAAAATTTGTTTGCCAATCAATCACATGTGCGCACACACACACACACATACACATACGCACAGTGCGACTCGGCAAAGTTTCCCCAGTTGCATAGTTCGATTCGGTTGTCTGAGCTTCGATTGTGTCTGTGTGTGTGTGTGTATGTATTTGTAACTGTGTCTCTGGTTGTGTATTGGACCCCTTTCCCTCTTCCCTTCTGCCTTTTGTTTCACTTGCTGTTGCTTGTTTTTTTGGGGGCAGCCTGACAAAGATTTAACACGTTATTGCAAAACAGCAGCTGCAACTGTGACACCTCCCTCAGGCCCCATTCCTTCCCCTTCCCCCTCTTTCTTTGTATGGCATCTGCATACACACACATCATCAGTTTGTCTGTATTTTTTGCAGCCCTGGCCTGCATTTTGCAAGTGTGTTGCACAAATTGTATGCTGCGAAAATTTAATTAAAAAATACTTGCCCTAAATTGCAGGCTTACGCAAACACACTCCCATACATTCGCACACACAGAAAAACAAAAGCACACGCACAGGCTGGCAAAGTATTTAAGTAATTTACGAACGTTTTCATTTAATTGCAAAATTAGTTACTTTTTTATTGGCCGAAAAACAAAGTGCAAAGTTCGTTTGAGAATTGTGTAGTCGACACGGGAAATACCCTGTACTTTATGCATTTAAATCAGTGAAAGAAGAAAGTTGATTTTTATTTAGGCAACAGTGTTGAAATTTTAAGAAAAGCTAGAACAAAAAACAGAGTGGCAAGACTTAAGGGTTAAATAAAGGCTATATTCTGTTAAGCACACACTGCTAAAACCCCTCTGTTAAAAACCTGCTGCTAAATACCTTCTGTTAAAGACTTTCTGCTAATTACCTTCTGTTAGCTTAACATACACGCAGGGAACGCTGCATGCAATGTGGTAATTTTACTGAATTTATTAATATTTAAAAACCCAAAAATTGTTCCATATATTAAACATATTTCACAGACATATTAAGCATAGTTCCCACTCCTGTCACACATCCTGCAGGGTATACAGACAACAATTTAAGCTTGTGTACCGTGGGCGGCTTTAAATTGCAAGCGTTAAACAAAGCGCTGTCTGTCGCCAACTCTGCCAACAACTCAACTCAACCGAACTCGACCAAAACTCAACCAAACTCGACTCGGCGAACAGCGTAACTCAACTCAAACATTAACCCGGTCTACGGGCCACGGTCCACGGTCCGGCGGAGAGCAAAGCACGGACGTGGCTTGCGGCTGTAATCGTTGTCCTGCAGGTTCGCGACGCGGCGATGGGGCGTGGGGCATGTTGTAGGCGCAACGTGTTAATGTGTCGTTGTGGGAGTGTGAGGTGAGGGGGGCAAGTATACGGCACAGGTGACGATGTGGCTGCCTGCCATTATTCACTTGGCAAGTGGCTGCGCGCTGAATAGCAACTGAGTACAAAGTACCCCCTGCTTCTCCTTTTGCTGGCCATGTGCGTGTGCCGATGTGTGTGTGTGTGTGTGTGTGTGTCTGTGTGTGTGTTCTAGGCTATTTGAGACCAATTAACATAGAACTTTCCCACTGGTAAACAAGTTAAATTGTTAACAGCCATTAAGGGCGCTCATAAATGCCGCCGTGTAACTTTCAGCCTTACTTTCTCTCCGGCTTTGTGTGTTGTACTGGGGCCAGGTGTGCCTGTGTATGTATGAATTTGTGTGAGAGTGCAAGTGCCTGATGCGTGTGTTTGTGTTGCTTCTTTGTGTCTTTCATGTTGTTTAATTATAAATGTGGCGTTGAAAGCAACAGCTCGTCCCCCAGACGCAACGTCACGCCTAGCCCCGATCCTCCCTCCGCCTCCTTGCTCACTGGGCATCGTGACGGATGAAGACCGACGACTGTATAACTATGTAACTAATTAGAGTCCCCTTGCTCCCTTAGTGGGTGTGGCAGTGGCATGTGTGCGGTAGGCCTGTTCTTGCCAAAGTTTTCCTCTTTAATTGAAATTATTGTTGCAGTTTTGTGGCTGCCCCTTGCCCATTGCTCCCGTCCCCACATTCCCCAATCCCCTCTTCGCTTGCAGTCAAGTCTGGGGGCAAAAACTAATGCTCTTTCCCCTTATTAGGCATGCACAGAGCGGAGTAGAGCAGAGAAAGCATTGACGCAGGAATTAAATTTGTCAAATGAAATGAAATGAATAAAACATTTTGAAATAGTCAACAAAGTCAGAGAGAGTCTTGTTGGTTGTGGCTTTCACTTTGCTATTTTAGGGACTAAAAAGCTTTTGCACTTAGCTCTTCTTGCTGGAGAAAAATTATTATTTATAACTTGGCTTTAATTTCAAGGGACAGAGTTTCCTCTTTGCTGTGAATTCTATTTTTGTACAAGTGGTACGTTGATAAGTATATATAAAATGTAAAGAAACTAATAAATAATAATAATAATTTAAAAAGATTTTCATTTAAATTCTAACTAAAAAGTTTTAATTTCCCTTTGGTTTGCTTAACATTTTCCTTATATCCTTAACAGCCAACATTGCTCAACATGTAATCGTGTACACTGATAATAGCAGCAGTCTGTTAAGCTTTGCTGTATGCAGAGCTCGATCACACTTATAAATTGCGATGTTGCATTGATATTTTCTTATCGATACTCTTATGCTATAGCTAACAGAGCCATTTTGAGTAATTTCAGCTTAAATAATTATATTAAACTGTTAATAATAATTACTTTCTTATTCGTTTTAAAACCAAAAATGCGTATATGATTTCCCCATTCGAATGTTAAAAGTGAAATCGAGTAAACTTCAATTTAAATGAACATATCATCGCTTCCGTTTGGCAGGCAAGTCAAGTGCAGTTATGCGTCGATGATGATATATTATATATATAATGACGATGTTATTATTAAATGATATTTGTATTATTGGTATCATGCTTGCATTTTCGATTTAAATTCTCTGTTTTCACTCATTAATTTTGTTTCAGATTATTTCAGTTGAACTTGTTTCATGTTTACGGATCTGACATTAACCGGAATTAAACAAGTAGGCTCTTTACACGCCCATTTAACTGTTAATTACTTCCACAACGATAAGCCGATAACTTTGATATTTGTTTATAATTTTCCCCATGTTATTTGATATGTAAATGATGAGAGTTTCATAATTTATTTACTCGATTATTTATGTGCAATTTGCTTTCTATTTGAGCTGCCCCTTTTTATGTACATTTAATCAATAATTTATTTGTGCTTTGTTTTCTATATTTCTTATTTCTCTATTATTTCTGTGGCCCCACGGAATGGACAATCAATTTGTTGCGCATCCTTTTCACATTCTTATCATATCTGAGAGGTTAGCAAGGGAGGTGGGTGGGGGTGGAATGAGATTTACGCTGTCAATTCGCCTTTGATGCGATTTGCGGTCGCGTGGGCATTCGCCGCGCCGAGTGGCGTTCACAGGACTCTCCTTTCCTCTTCTCCTCCTCATCTCTTCTGGCAAGGACGTGAAGCCAACTCAGCGGGCAATGTCACCAGCGATGCGATGCGATGCGCAGTAAACAATTCCCTCAACACGCTGTAGTTGTTGTTATTGTTGTTGTTGTTGCACTCACGCGCACATGGAAAAGTAACCTAGTTTCATGTCGTAAACGTAAAATTACGATTGTGTGCGTGCCTGCCTGTGTGTGTGTGTGTGTGTGGTTGTGTGTGTAAATAAGCGTGCATGTCTGTGGGTGCACACCATAAAAAAGGATGCCCGCTGTAGCAGCAGCAGAGGCTGCTGTAATGATGCACACACGCACACACACACACCTACACCCACACACACACGCACACTGTTAAACAAACAAACAAACCAACACACACAACTATTAAGCGAAAGTATAAAAAGTGAGCATGATAACTAAAGGTCCTTGCAGACGCAGCCCTGTGTCGGTCATTCCGTCAGTCTCTCCGTCTCTTCGTCTCGTCCGTCTGTCTGTCAGTCACGACGTAGCCCATTGTCATTGTCTGTGCTTAGCTAAACAACAGGGGGAGGGGCAGGGAGACAGGGAGAGTGGGGGAGAGGCACACAGACACACGCACACATGTGCTGATTAGTTTGGTTTGGCTTTGGCTTTGGCTTTGGGCTGCTGTTGTTGCTGCTGCTGCTGTTGTTGCTGTTGTTGTTGCTGTTGCTGTTGCTGTTGCTGCAGTCAGCGCCAGAGTCATTAAAGTCGAGGTAAGTATCATTTTTTATGGCTCACACACATGCGTGTGCCGTCTCTGTGTATGTGTGTGTGCACTCTGCTTGCTGTTTGCAAGTCAGTTAGTCAGTTAGTCAAGCAGCAGGAGGGTGCGGGGTGGCTCAGTCATTTAGCCGGTTATGTAATGCTCGAGATTTGCTGAGCTTTTGCCAGCTCAATTTTCGAAAGTCAGCAGCATCTGGCAGGCAACTCAGCTCAGCTCATCGGGGACCTGAGGTCCATACGTACTCGGTACTCAGTTCGACGTGTATTTGTCTGGCTTTATGGATGAACCCCTTTCACATTACCCCCCACCTCCCCCCATACACACACACTAACATTCCCTGGCGACCCAAAGCTGACCTTATTCCGGGGCTGCGACTGCAAATACAAACGTAAAATCGAACGCTGGAAATCATAAGGAAAATGGAAATGAAAATGGAGATGGAAACCTATTGCAGGCTGAAAGTTATGATTATTTTTTTGCTTACACATTCAATATCAATATTGAAATTTAATTGTTCACTTTCAATTTAACCAAAGTTGACATTTTGCAACATTAATCTCTGTGCATATATGCATACTATATCATCATCATCATGTATGCTATATACACGTGGCAAACAGCGCTCAAAGTTGCCTCATTTAAAAGTCACAAAATTGAATTGAACAATGTGCGGGGCAAAAAAGTTGAACGATTGAAAGGCAGAAAAGCAAAAAAAAAAAAAAATAAAAGAAAAAAAAAGGAAAAAGAGAAGGAAAATTGTTTTAGCAGCGCGCGCGGGAAAATAAATGAAAATTTCATGAAAGCGAAAGATTTTAAAAATTTATTGCGGTTGCCTTTGTGCGAGCGTTGCCCAACACTGGGCTGTGTGGTGTGGTGAATAAGCAATAAGTGTGAGACGCGAAAGCGTTGCCTACTTACAGGCGCGGTTTAGTTGGTGCTGCTGTTGTTGCTGCGGCTGCTGCTGCTGTTGCAGATGTTGCTGTTGTTGCTGCAGCACTTGTTGCTGTTGCTGTTGCACTGTTCAATTACACGCACGCACACACAGCCAAAGTAGAGAAGAAAGTAGTAGAAGATGAAGGTGAAGAGAGTAAAGTGTGGTTGTAGTAGTGGAAAGCGTAGTGGAAGCGGAAACGGAAGTGAAACCCAAGTTGCTATCATCAGTGTTGTTCATGACGGTCGCATGCCCGTGTAGTGCACCGGGGTGTCCCTGCTGAACGAGTGCGTCTTCTTCCCGGACGAACTGGACCCGGAGGTTAGAGTGACAATGACCACAAAGACACTGGCGCAGACCAGGCACAACAGCACCGTGGCCAGCACAATGCAAACGATGCGCTTGCGCTTGCGATCCGCCTCCTCATCCTCGTCGGTCTCATCACTCAGCGACTTCTTCTTCAGCTTATGCGATCCTCCACTCAACGAGGCCTTCCGGCCCGATGCACCCAGTTTGTGGTGAAAGGGACGCAGCACCTGCGCCGCAAAGGCCGCATCCGTCAGCTCCTGTTCGTAGGTCAGCGATGCCTTGCGCTCGAAGGAAGGACGCTTCTCCTCAATGAAGGCAGCAGCGGCAGCGCTAATTGGACGTGGGCTGCGCTTAATCTCGTCCACATTGATCACAGTGGCAACACCAGCGGCACCACTTGCTGCCGCACTGGGCACTGCTGTCGATAGCGGACGACTGTTGCGTCGGTGGGGTGAACTAAGCTCGAAATCCTCAACACCCGCAGCGCCACTTCCGTCGCCAATGAAGCTCTTCGACTTCTTGGTGGCACTGAGTGTCTCGCGATAGTTGCGCAGTCGCACACTCGCACTGTGCAACGCCTTGGCCTGCTTCACACTCGCACTGGCATTGGTGCCCTGAAAGGCCGCCGCAGCTGCCAGCACTCCCGGTCTGCTGTGCACTGCGAGCTCCTCCAGATTGCTGGGCGACAGGTACAGCGAACGTCCGTGCTGGGCGCCACGCTTGAAGTGATATGCCGCACTTGCCGCAGCTGCCGCGCTATGCAGTTGCATGGTATGCGAGGCAGCAGCAGCGGCGGCTGCGGCTGAGGTTGAGGGTCGGCCGTCCAGCTCCAGACTGTGTGTGCTCTGTTGTCGCGAATGCGGATGCGGTTCACGTTTCTGCTTGATGCTGTTCGAGGCGGAGGCGGCGGGCGGATGTGTGGCGCTGTGACCGGCGGCCAGGCCAGGCGCTTGCTCCTCAAATGAACCAGAAGTCTTGCGCATGCGCTGCACGGCCACAGCGGCCGCTGCCAGCTCCGCAACGCCCAGCTCTTCCATCTTGGTGTGACTATTACTTCGCGACCGCGACTCCACAAACAGTTCATTCTCCAGCGACAGATTCGTGGGTGGAAACAGTCCGCGTGCATCGAGTGGTTCCATGAGATCATCATTCAGTGATGGATGCCTGATTTGTGACTCTACCACCGAGTCTGGTTTACTACTTGGCCTCCTGCCGGGATCATTGAACGAACGATGCGAGCGACAACCACGTCGACTTGGCGATGGCGAACGTGAGATCTCTTTGCCACCCGCTGGGGGACCGGGCATCAGGAAATTGGCACGCACCGAACTGGTGCGACGACTGGAGCTTGCCGAGCCGGCAGCCACAGCCAGTTGGATTTGCTCCATGGCGGCGGGATCCTGTTGTGCGTGGAAGGAATGCGTTTTCTTCATCTGAAAATTGGTAGACGGATGAACGTCAATTGTGTCGCTGCGCCTAAACAGATTCTTCTTCAGCGCCTGCACTGTGGCACGTGGCAGCATATCATCGACATCGATGAATTGTATCGGTGATGTGCTGCCGCTGCCTCCGCCTCCCGCCATGCCCATGCCCATGCCGAAGCCCAGGCCGCCCACATTGTCGCCCAGGCTGCTGCTGCTGACCAGATATATGTCGGGTTGCTGCTGCTGTTGCTGGCGGTGCTGTTGCTGTTGTAGGTGGTGCTGTTGCTGTTGTTGTTGTTGCTGCTGTAGGTGGTGCTGCTGCTGCTGTTGTTGGTGGTGCTGTTGTTGTTGTTGCTGTTGGCCCAGTATCGGGCTGACCGCGTGCGAGGTGGGTGAGCTGGTGGAGCTCGAGTGCGGGTGGTGCTGTCGGTGCGGATGCGTATGCGAATGCGGATGCGGTAGGTGGTGGCGTGCAGCAGCTGCCTGTGCGGCCAGTTGCTGAAAAGTGGTGTGCATATGCAACTGTTGCTGTTGTTGTTGTTGGTGGTGTTGTTGTTGTTGGAGGATTTGTTGTTGTTGTTGTTGGTGGTGGTGCTGCTGGCGTGCGGATAGTGCCGGCGACACTGAGCCGCTGCCGCCACCGCCACTAGCCAGCAGCGTATGTTGTTGGGGGAGATGTTGTTGTTGTTGTAGTAGTTGTTGTTGTTGTGCTGGTAGTGCTAGACTCTGCGGCGGTGCAGACGAGCGCACGGGCAGCGGCGACGCCGAGCGGTGGATCAGCGGCTGCTCACTACGTAATAAATAAGGCTCATCTAAATCCAAATCCAAATCCATATCGGTCGCTATCGGTGCATAGTTATCGATGGCCATGGACAGCGATCGATGTATCGGCTTCAGCTTGGGTGGTTTCTTCTTTGTCGCTGGATTATCGAACGAGGAGGTGCCCGAGGTGTGCTCCTCGTCCGCATCGCCTGCGGTCAGATAGGGATCATAGCTGTGCACCGCCACCACATGCTGATGCCGCGTTGAATGCTGTTGTTGCTGTTGGTGGTGCGACTGTTGCTGTTGTTGTTGCTGCTGCTGGTGGTGCGATTGTTGTTGCTGCTGCTGGTGGTGCGACTGTTGATGCGACTGATGCTGCTGACCACCGCTGGTGCCGCGCTCCATGCGGTAGTAATACTGCCGTGGGTATCTATGGTAGTAATGTGCAATTGTGGTGCTGGTATGTGGTGGGTGTGGCGAGCAGGAGTGGGGTAATCACACAGACACTGACCTGGTCGGGTGCGCTGGCTAACTGTGAGTACGGTAACGGTAATCGCTATCGGTAATCGGTATCGGTATCGGTATCGGTGGTAGTGGTGGTGGTGGTGCTGCTTCAACTCGACTGTGGTGCCCACGTTACACGGCGCTTTGGCTTTTGGTGATGGTGTCGGTTGAAGGTGTTGGTGGTTGTGGTGGTGCTTGGTGGTGCTTAGTGCTGGACACCCAACAGCGAGAGAGAGAGAGATAGAGACACACACAGAGAGTGACACACAGAGAGAGAGAGAGAAAGAAAGAGAGAGAAAGAGACAAAGTGTAGAGCAGAAACACAGAGAGAGACAGAGAGAGGTAGATATTGTGTGCGGTTGCTTTGGGTTAGAGTGAGAGGGGAGATACACACGCACGACAAGACTAGACTAGACTAGAGGCACACACACACTCGCACACACACGACACACACACGCACACACACAACAGCGAGACGTGGACGGGGTGCGAGGGAGACGGAACATTCAACACTGATTGAGATTGGACTAAGCGTGTTCTATCCTTGTCTCTTCTGCTCTTGTGCGTTGTTGTTGTTGTGCGCTGGTTTATCCTAGTTGTTGTTGTTCTTGTTAGTTTTCAATGTGGTGCAACTGAAATCCGTTTTTATTTGTTGTTGTTGTTGTTGTTTGATGCGCTTTACTCTTTACTGTTTCTTATTGTCACATTGTGTATTGATGATGATTGTTGTTGTTGTTTATTGGTTGTGTTGTTGTTGTTGTCTAAAGGGTATACTTTGTTCTAGTTGTTGTTCTATTTGTTGTTGTTGTTAGCTACACTCATTAAAATGGGCAAATACAAAAGCACAACTAGAAGTAGACAAGAGAAATACGTAAAAAAGTATTAGCAAGCTGGAGGGGGAGGTGGGTGTGGAGTGGCAGGAGGTGCTGGTGTTGGTAGTGCAGGTGCTGATAGTGCAGGTGCTGGTAGTGCGGGTGTTGGTGGTGCAGGTGGTAGTGCAGGTGCGGATGTGGGTGCTGCGGGTGGCAGAAACTAGTTGTACTCATATATGTGTTAAGTTCTATATGTGTGTGTGTGTTTGTTGTAATCGAACTCAAAGTGAATTGTAAATGGCATAAGGCAAAAAAGGAGAAATGAAAACAATGCAAAAGTAATGAAAATCCATAAAGCGTAAGCAGACGTCACAGAGAAAATTGGAAATTCTCGCAACATTGTTGCAAATCGAGTTGAACGAGGCAAAACTAAGCAACCGTGGCAGTTGCAACATTCTTCTACTCCAACTTCCTCCTCTTACATATCCCTCTTCTACTCCTACTTCCCCCTTTTATTCCCTTCAAGTTATCCGTCATCCGTCCCTTCATCTTCGTCTAATAACTGCCAGAAATGCACTGCCAGCATTCATTGTAAATCAAATCCATTTTCGTTTCTTTCTTCTCTCTTCTTTCTCAAATATTTTGCGATTATGAAGCGTAAATTTCTTTGATTTCGCTTGATTGCTCTTAAACTTAGTTAACATTTTGTTTACAGCCCTCAAGTTAGATTGATTGCAATTAAAATTGGGTTAAGTGCGAACTTTGACTTCAGCTTGAATTTATAGCATGAATTCTATTTTAATTTATTTAATTTATTTGCAATATTTCCTAGAATTCGCTTTGATAATTTACAAATTCATTTGTCAACAAATTAGCTAAAAGTTTTTAAGCAAAAGTCTGCATATGCTCGTCAGCTCGGCATTGTAATCAATACACCACAAGATGGAGATGTAACCCCAACCGGGTCAGCTGCAAGTCGCATAAATCTTCCTTGCACACACAGCGACAAGGCAATTTCACAAGGCTGAAATATGACTTGAGTTGGAGGAGAGCTAAGACGTTATGCTAATATGCAAAATATGCTGCTTAAAGAGGCTGTTAAATATTTGATACATATCACTTTAGAAACAATTAAAAAATGATTAAATTTCCTTTACTTTGCAGGAATTTGTTCGACTTATTTTAGCTAATTTGAACCACTTGCATATTCAGTTAGCGGGCAGGTCGATTAAACGGATCACTTTATCGATACATCGCCTGCCCATTTTAACTATGTTGAGCCAAACTGAGTTAATATAACAGATTATTGACATAACATTATGATAAGAAATGGAGTTAACAGAAGGGCATGTTAATATAACATGACCACTAAGCATCGATGCTTAGTGACATGACGATTAGTCAAACTGAAGCTAATTGCGTTAACACCAAATGGTGTTAACATAACAAATTGAGTTAACAGGGAAAAATGTTAATCTAACTGTATGATAACATAAAGCACAGAAATGAAGTCTCTCTCGTGATTAACTTGCTTTCTTTGTTACAATTTATTTTACAAATATACAGAAAATGTAATTATGAAAATGCATTTATCAAAATTCCATAACAGCTTTTCATTTGATTACATTCACTCACTTTTATCAATATTTCAACACTAATAAAAACCACTGTAAATATTTAAAAACGTTCCATTAGCTAATCGAGTAGTTCTTTTATATTCACAAAACGAAGAGATCACGAATTTTACTATCCCCACAGCAGCGACAGAATCAGCCGCGCTGTCGCTGTTTTCACTCAATTTTCCGCACTGTGTGCAAATTGCAGTTTTCCCTTTCGGTTTTCGGTTTTGTCGTTCGTTTATCGTATTTCCATTTTAGTCGATTTTCAATCGTCTATTCCCCGTGCGCCACTTGGGCACGTAGTGCGATTTGGATGGCCGTGCGAGGCGGGTTAATCGAATTGAATCTATTCGTTGCGCTGCGAGGCAAATCGTCACGTTGTTTGTCCGGTACCATTGGCCACGCCCATTAGGCGGCGGCGACAGCGACAGAGGATACTCGTGCAACTCTTACGACAAGCCGCCGCTCCCTCCGCTGACTGTCCCGCACAGACAATTCATCATTGAGTCGGGGAATTGTAACGTTTTGCATAATTTAAGGCGACAGGCCGCATTGGTGGGGGTAGAGGGGGGCTAAGGGAGAGGAAGGAGGGGGAGCGGGAGAGATGTGTCCTATCCTAGCTGGTTGGGTTTTCTAGTGCTTTGCTACTGTCACTCACAGTGTTAATTTTTCAAAGCTCATTGATGGATGAGTGCGCCGGTTGACATTTATGTGCCTAGGCCACACACAAGAGACCACAGACGAGGGGCGGAGGGAGGTAGGCGGAGATGGGAAACTGTCGCTATTCAAAAATTAACGTTTATCGCGCTGGGAAACTTGTTCGTGCTTGTCCGAAACGAGTTAAACATATTAAAATTTGCTTATGCAAAAGGTAAAGAAAAGCGCCCACCGAAACAGAGAGAGAGAGAGAGAGAGGCATAAGCAGTGCCTATACACAGAGCGAGGCATAGGAAGTGCGTAAGTGTGTGTGTGTGTGGTGGGGGAAATGCTCTCAAGACATTTAACATCACGTACTTTAAATATGTTTGAAAGAGCTTAAGCCAAATGAAATGTGGCGGCCTTATTTCAAGCACATGTGAGCGCCTTAAACACACACACACATATGTGTATATGTATAAGAACAGGCATAAAGTACAATGGGGACTTGCGCGTGTGTGTGACAGCGCGTTTGCAGCTGGCAGCGCGAGGCGTCACCAGCATCGCCTGCTGCCTGCCACTTTCCTCCTCCCTAGGTTTCCCCTGGTTACCCTTCGCGCTTTTGTCTTTGCAGGCGTTTCATTATTCCCTTTTTGTTGCTGTTTCTGCGTTCTGCACCCGCCTTTGTCTACTGTTTCGGCATCTCGTCTTCATCTCCTGCACAGCTGACGTTCTTCCTCTCCAGTTTCGCTTGTCAAATTTCTCAGCACATCTCGAATTCGAGACGAATTAGGTGAAGTAATTCCCTCTGCATGCCCACGCTCACATTGCTGTGGCACGCCCCACACACTCGCCACGCCCATGGCAAATCGGCTTTGTGTTCTTGGAGCTTGCGGCTTGTGTGGCAACTCCTCCTTCTCCTCCTCGTGTTAAACTATGATTCCCCAACAAATCATTCTGTTATGCTTGTTGTGATTTTGGGAACAGTTACTAAACTGTTTGATGACAGATAAGCTGTCGGTTACATAATATCGTATATGTATATCGTTTTTATATATTATTTACTCGCATTTTGTAGAATATTTCAGCTGGCAGCAGCTTTGAGCTCTCCTGCTCCAGTTTCATTTCTTTTAACTGCGACTCAAAAAGTTTTCTAGGAAAAAATAAATAACGCATAATCCCAGCGATGGAGCAAGGATATTACTTTACTTTAATTTTCAGTCATGAGTTGAATTTTAATTTCTCAAATTTTGCGGAGAACGTGGAGGAGGAGAAGAGGGAGAAGGAGGTTAAGAGCAGGACTACAACGTATGCTGCTGCATACGTAATCCCAACAGACAAAAGTAGGAACCCAACTAAGATTCAGAGTGACAGAGAGTGAAAGAGATAAGGAAAGTTAAAGAGCAAGAGAGAAAGGGAGGGGGAGACAACGAGAGAGTGAGATAGAGAGCGGTAATTAGTGGGAATCTCAACCTTAATCAGCTTATGCCTGTCTGCATTTATTAATATTTTTGAAGGGACTCTTCTCTTTCAGAAAAGTGTCTTAATCGCTGTTGACAGTTCTGTTAAATTATGTGAGAAAGTTAGGCAACCATGTCGCAGGCTCTTCAAAAGTGTGTTAAAACTTTAGAGATTAAACATATTGCATTTTTAGATATTTTCCGCAGACTAACTAGTAAAGGAATGTTTCATTAATTCAAACTATGTTAATGTTATACTAATGTTATGTTAATGTTGTGTTAATGTCCTACTATGTTAACTTAGCAAGCTATAAACAGCTATCGATGTAGTGTTGCTTATTATTATTCTGTTAAATCTTTGTTAGATCTTTCAGCTCTTTAATCTCTCTGTCACATCAGGAGCAATATTACTTTAATTTCTATCGAACTTTCCTACTGTGTTATTTTAAAATATCAAACCTGAACTTGTTTGAATTTATAGAGATCTTTCTGGTTTATTTCATACAGTAACTTTCTTATAACGTTTCATATCAAGCGCAATATTTCCTTTATTTCCCCCAAGTTTCAGCACTTGTTTCTTTAATCCAACTAAACTTTATATCAAACTGTTCTCCCCTCGGATTCTGCAGTAGTAAATCCTCTTTCAACTTTCCCAAGAAGCACTTCGATTGCACAAACAATCAAAATGCTTGATAAACTCGTCTTGCTTTGTTTCCTTTACCCAATCCTTTCTCTCTGTACCTCCCTCTCTCCTTATTTATTTAACTCAATTTCCCCCAGAAGTTGCTAAACTCAATTGCCAAAATTAGCAGTAAATTTCACATCGCAGACCATCACAGCCAGTGTTTACTGTAGCAAAAAGCGCTGCACGCAGCTCGAATTTGCCAGCAATCTACGAGCCACTTCAAGTAGCACTTGGGGCATATCTCATGCCACACGAGTAAACAGAGAGGGGGGAATAGGAAAGTAGGGAGAGTAGAAATAGGAGAGAGGGGGGCAGGGGAATCAGCCACAGCTGGTGAAGCTCAACGCAGACGCCTTAATTGGCATAAACAATGGTTAATTAACATAAAACTAACATTTCGAACCGACAGCAAACGCAATTTAAACAGTCATACGTGCGTAATTAAATCCGCCCAGCGACCCTCGTACTCCCCTCAACTGCCACTCCCCCTTCCATTATTTCCCACTTGATACTCGACCACTTGACTATAGTGGTAGAGGGACTGAGAGAGAAGGAGGCAGCTCAGTTGACTGAATCGGAAACGCAATCGGTACGTGAATCAGATTCAGCATGAAGCAGGCAGTAGATTGGAAGCTGTAGCTGGAAGGCAGTGGGCGTGGCTTGTCCTCACCTCCCCCCTCCCTCCATGCCTCACTTGACTGTTGACGACTTGCTGCGACTTTTCCGGCCTCCGTCCTGGCGTGAAGTGCAAACGCAATTAATTGCGTTTAACGGCAAACCCGAAAAACCGCCACACTCACAGACACACACAGGCACACGCATACACACACACACACACGACCACAACCAGGACATTATGGTAAGTGCTGCGTGAAGGCTGCGGCAGACGATGTCGTTTAACTTTATTAAAACTGCGCGCAGTTTCCATCAAAGGACTCAACTTGACTCGACTGGAGCTCGACTCCGAACTCTGTATTTGATTTGTAGACTCGCTGTAATCCGATTAAATGCCAGCAGCAGCAACAGCAGAAGTGTTGAACAGAGAATATAAAGCTGATGAATTATGAATACCCTAGTGAAACACTTGTGGTGGATAACAACATGATGGAGTACTACGATTGAGGTTAAACTGAAGGCAGTATATCAAATTCAATTGTAATACAGAGATTGTGAGTGAGTCACATGCATTCTGCATTACGATTGAGAAGTAGATTGATTGATAGGAGTAAAAAACTGAAGTAGCGCTTAACTATTCTGATTAATAAGAAGATAATAAAGTTACCATTTTCAATGTGTTCTTGTGTTTTATTAAAACTATGTGAATGTTATGCTATTATTATGTTAATGTAACAGCTATGTTAACTCAGTTTAGTTTAACATAGCTCGTATTTAATTTTAAGTTATGCTAATGTTATGTTAATGTTAGTGTTAGCTCAGTTTAGCTTAACATTGCTTGTACATATAGATATATCGCTATATCGACTTATCGATATAGTAATGCAGAAATCTATTACAAGAACAGAACACCAACTCAACCAAGCATAACTATAACTATTTATTTCTGCATTTCCCACACAAGCGTTACCAACCTCCTCACAAAATCAAAATACCCTTCGACCACAAGCAAGCAAGTTCGCAGAACTGATGCTGTGACATGCATCACGCTGCTTATGTTTGTGCAATTAAAATGCCAGCACACACACGCAAAGCAACGCTTGCTTCTTAGCTGCAGTTATGCAATATTATTTGAAAAACACATTCCCCCTCCGTCCATCTCCTCCTCCTCCCACCGCCAACAATAGCGAGGACTGCAGGCCGAGGCTGCCTGCGCCTTCTGAGGCATTTGCGAGTTTCTATTTAATTTGAATTGTTCTGTGAATGGCAAACATTTTTGCTCTGACTGGCCAAGAGGACACGCCCTTAACAAAGTTCTGCCCTCTTTCCAGCCACCTCTGCCCTCTGCCCCGTAAGCTTATTAAGTGCGCTTAGCTATTTAATAAACAATCATAGAAAAGTTTTCAAGTTGCGGTGGCAGCAACAAGCAGCAACAAATGTGCTGGGCGTGGCAAGGCAAGGACAAATCTAGTTCGTGTACAATTGTACATATATACAATACATATATATAGTATATAAATCTGTAATGTATTGTGTGTATTTTTGAGAAAATCTGGCAACGCCTTCGGGTGGTAAATTCAATTAAATAACCCAGCTGAAAGTTTGCACAACATAAAATTCAACGTCTTGAAATGCCTTCGCAACAGTTTGACAACAATTTATACACACACACACACATACACTTGCACACTGTGTGTGTGTGCTGTGCGTTGTATTGTGTCCGTTACGGCACTGGTCGCTGTCATTTTGCACATAAAAAACAGCAAAAAAAAGTAAAAAACTTTTTCCAACATTTTTGTAGCACAGTGAAAGTGAAGTGCACGGGAAGTGCCACGCCTGCCTGCGCCCCCCCCTGTTCCCTCTTTGTACAAGCTGCATTTTTGATGAATTGTCGAGCTAGGGCAAGTTGAGAGCATGCAGGCAAGGCCAGTCTCCCCTCCCCTCCTCTCCTGCTACTGCCCCTACACCCCTTACCGGAACTATGAGTAAATCTCAAAACTTTTCGCAAGCAAAATGAGCGCAAGTATTCTTAGTCAGTTTGCTAAATGAATTTACAGGACCACAAAAGCTGCTTAGCCGAGGGCGTGCAGGAGTCAGCCTCCCCCTCAGCCCTCTTGGCCTGCTGGAACTTGAGTCGAAGCTCATTTTATTTCACTTATCGCCTGGGCCAGTGGTCACACAAGAACAAATGGGTAATGAAAGGCGAGGCATAAACTTTCATTTGACCAGATACATATTGTGCAAACATTTCCAACCAACAACAACAGCAGCAACTACAACTACAACCAGAGCAACTACTACTACAACAACAAGGTCGACAGCTGCTTTATCAGCTGGCGGCTTGCAGCTTCTTCTTCAGCTTCAGCTTCAGCTTCAGCCTCTGCTGTTGATATTAGTATTGACTGTTTGCTGCTCTGCTGTTTGTATGCGTATGTGTCTTGCCCTGGCGCGTGTGTGTATAATTGTTTGTCTTTCTACTTCTTCTTCTTCTGCTGCTGCTGCTTCTACTTTCCCTCACATTTCCGCCAAAAACTTTGGCTTGCCTTGTTTATGTTGCCTGCCTCGAGAAATTCAAATGGATTATGCCAAATTGTTGTTTAATACCGCTTTCAATTAGACCGGCAGACAATATGAGCACATAAATACAGATAAATACGTGAGTGAGTGTGTGAGCAAGTGTGTGTCTGCGTGTGTCAGTGTGCGTGTGCAGCAGCTTATGCCTTTGGCATAATAAGACGAGTTATAGCTGTGGCAAATGTGGAGTATTTGGTTTGCAGGTAAACTCAGACTTCGACTCATAACACACTTAGATTTCTTTGGAATTGTGACTAATTAAGTTGCATACCATAGGTAAATAGATAAGAGAGGGTGTGCTGTTGTTATAGAGTGAGGATAGTTATGAATAGCCGAGTTAAGCTGGTTCGGCAACATGTTCACACACAGATCTCTGTTGTTAGAGTAGCTAGAGTTGTGAAATTTGGAGTGTACGTTTTTGAAGACATAAAATATGGGATCGTATGTTTTTCATACTTTATATGCGCAGATCTCTGTAGTTATGGTTGTTCAGCAACATATTTTTAAGCAGATCTCTGTTGTTAGTGAAACAAGAGTTAGGAAATTTGGAGTGTATGTTCTTGAAGACATAACGTATGGGACTGTATTATTTGTATACTATATATGCGCCTATTTCTGTAGCTGAGGTCGTTTAACTGCATATTTATTAGCAGATCTGTGTTGTTAGGCTAGCGATAGTAAGGAAATTTGGTGTGCTTGATCTTGAAGACAATACACATGGAATCGTGTTCTTTACATATTCCTAACCTGCTCTATTTCTGTAGTTCTATACAGTTATGACTGTTACATTAATGAAATATTGCATATATGTAGCTAAAGAACTTATGTACATAAGTGCATTTCCTACCGGGTATTCAAAAGCAGCATAGCCAAGTAGACCATTCTTAAGTGTGGCTCTTTTTACCTGCCTAACCTCTATTCTCCTCAGACAGTTTCAACTTTCGTTTAAATTGCTTCCCCCTAGCACTAAAAAATCTGTTGAAAATCCTTTGAACTATCGTTTACAAATGGTTTTTCCATGCCCCGCTTGCCAGAGGAGGCCATCACTATAAATTGCTACATCAAGTGTGGTTGGGAGAGGGCAGTAAAGACACTTTAGAGTACGTGCAGGGGAAGACAAGGCGAGGCTCCCCCCGTCAAGGAGCCATTAATAAAAGGCCCCTCGTATTGGGAGAGTCGAAGTAAATAAGAATCCAAAACGCTTCATTACATGACGTAGCACTACCACAACAATGCGTGTAGGGGTCGCTTGAAAGAGAGGGCGTGGGCGGGGCGTGGCCTGTCAGGGCCAATAAACATTTTGAGAGTTGTTCGCAGCTCTCGAGTTTATTATGCCACAGCGCATTATACAATGTCGTGCTGGGTCGCAGCTGTCGGAGGTCGCAGGGTAGAAATATCCACAGAGACATGTGTTTGAATGTGTGTTTGTGTGTGTGTGATTGTGTGTGATTGTGTGTTTGCCTGCTGTCTATTTGGGCAACGAGATTGATCAAGATTTGTGAGTTCGCCTACGTCTTCGACTTGTCGTTGTCGTTCGCAGTTCGCAGTTCGCGTTTGTGTTTGTGCTTTTTGCCTTTGCTGCTTGTTTATGTTTACAATGTAACCTGACAGTCGCAATTAATTGATTTATGTGCTCAAGAGTTTGCCAATTTGGGGCCACCAACAACAACAACAACAGCAACAACTCTAGCAACAACACAAGCTGCTGATTAAATGTGACGGCAAATTGCAATCGCCACTGCAGGCACGTACAGCTTGCTTTGGCTCCCTTTTGCGGCCTGCCACGCCCCATTTTTCATAACAAGTCAGCAGCAGCTGCTGCAGCGCAAATTGAAAAACCAAGGCACACACACATACACTGGGTCGTGTGTAGTGGCGTCCTTGGGGCAGGACAATTGATTCATTTATGTCGTATAATTTGACAGCATAAATAAATTAGGAGCAAGCAGGAGAAGAGGAAGCAGGGGCAGGGGCAGGGGCAGCAGGGCCAAAGGTAACTGGTAAAACGGTTAACGGATATTGGCAAGGCAACAGGAAACGCACAGCAAGCAGCAGAGAGAGACAGAGAGAGTGTGGGAGAGTGAGGGGAAGTGGGTACAAAGCGCACGCAAGACAAAAGAGCGAAAGGCGAAACGTCAGTTGTCCCAGCGGAAACGGAAATCTCAGGTGTTTGCTTTGTGTGCGCCATAAAGCGCAGAGCAACAGAGCATGCAGCAGGCAACATCATCATCAGCTCTCCCTCTCTCTCTCTCTTCTACTCTCTCCTTCTCCCTCCCTCTCTCTGCCAACTTCATCATTGTCAGCTTCGTTTTACAAGCGCCTTCTCAGGTAACTGTTAAAGCCACCGCTCGAGCTTTGTCTTCAGCTTGAGCTAATTAATCTTATTTTTGGCACTGCGAGTACTTACATTCACACTCACATTCATACACACATTCACACTCACATTCACATTTACACTCACATTCACACTCACATTCACACTGATATTCACACTGATATTTACACACACATTCCTTTCCCATTCCCTCTCACATTCCCTTTCATATGCGCTCTCATCTTCAGCTCCTTCTCGACCTGCACTTAAAGTAAACGCATTCTAAACGCCGCTTGAAGACGACGCAATGACGCAGCGTGGCAAGGCAAAGGGGCAGGTGGGGCATGGTTGACATGAATGACGTGATGAATGTCGCCGCGTTTTGACGAATGTGCACACGGCGCTAGCTGCTGCTGCTGCCTCATGCGAAACGATTTGGCGTGCTTTATCATACGCGCATGTTCATTTGTAGCTGCCACGCCCCCTCTTGCGCGCCGCCGCCCCTCAGCTGAACGGATATATGGCAATGATGCGAAACTCCATGCCGACGTCCGTGTGCAGTTTGTCAACGACAGTGCAGAGATAAAAAGAGAGAGAGAAAAGAAACAACTGAAGCCGCGCATAGATAAATAATACGCTGCGTATACGTAATATTTTCCATGTCCCTTACTCTGTGAGAGATGAGAGGACTGGCAGGACTGCTGCAACAGCAGCGCTAAGCTGATTACAATTCAAGCGTATCGTGCGCGTAATATTTGCTCAAGGGGATTAACGTCGTCGTCCTCGTCGTCGTCGGGGATGACAAAGCAAATGACAAAGCAATGCGAATTAAGCCCGAAATAGTCACAGATTTATTATTCCATTTGCCATTTCTGTTTGTGATTATTCAATATATCAATATATCAATATCTCTGGCAAGCAGCGCCAGGCAAATATTTGCCTATTTATTATCGCATTGAGAGCGCAAATTCATTTTGCTTTGCTCTGCGTTAAATTTAGAAACGAAGAGAAAGGCAGAAAGGTTATGAAAGGTATAAGAACAGGAACGTATCGCCGGTCTTGGGGGCCTAGGCGCAATACTTCTGGGGGCCTCTATTTATTTATTTTAACCAGGAGTTTGCCTTTCTTTCTGTAACTTTGCCTACTTGTTTTACTTCTTCTGTGCCCCCTGCATGCGGTGGCCCTACCCTGCACTCGCCTTACTACGGGCCTGTATAACAATTACTGTTTGTAGTTGCATATAATATATATTGTTGTTCATTATATGCCATGTATAAATGTATTTCTATTTATTCTTAAGCTGCACTTGACTCTGTACTTGGTATGATGAACGTGTATCTCTTCTGTTGGTCGTCAAGAGCTGCCAACTGTATCCTCTGCCTTCAAGTTCAGTTATGTATGATAACTCGAAAGATATCATGAGTTATAAAATAGTTGGCACTCTCGTTGGGTTTAAGCACAAAGACCTGAGAGAATGGCAGTAAAATTTTCTCATCGCATTGCAAATTTCCAGTGACAGTGATTAGCACGCCACCGTCGTATGTGGGTTGAGAATCGATGGTGGTTAACATGCGCTTGATCTTTTGGAAACCGAAAGTCTGCATCTTTTCATGTATCTTGGCGGTGCCCTGTATTTGCTGTCCCTCAAAGGTCATCAGGCTGTCAGTGGGACTATAGAAGTAAACGAGACTGGTGCGTTTGGCTGGATCATCAAATACGTTATAATATTTCTCCACGAAACTCATCGCAATTTCTTCGTGTCGTGAATTGTGTTCCATCTTGTTAAGATAACTATAAAATGTTTTAGTTTAAAATGTGGCAGTGAATGAGACTTGAAATTGATGTAAGAGTTGTAGAATGAAGGCTTTGCTAAGGCCAACTTGTTTGTAGAAGTGTATATTAGACATAACCTATATAGTAATATATATAAATATATATTCTCTATATATTTTATATTCTGTAGATCTCTTAGTCTCTTTAAAGTAGTAGAAACGAATAAGACCCAAATTAGCTTTAGAACTGTGGAGTGAAAGCTTTTCTTATGCTTATGCCTTATATATATAATTTATAGTATAAAATATATATATCACGTGTATCTATCA
This sequence comes from Zaprionus ornatus, assembly GCA_018904035.1. Lineage (NCBI taxonomy): Eukaryota > Metazoa > Arthropoda > Insecta > Diptera > Drosophilidae > Zaprionus > Zaprionus ornatus. The sequence goes on from JAEIFZ010000253.1 coordinate 5,052,973, forward strand.
GTCTCTTAGAAGACTAATAATTCTATCTTCTCCCTCATACAACTCATTTTTTGCACTCTAGCGCTCTTTGTACCTCTCTAACTTGCACTCTGTCAACTGTAGTTACTTATTCCACCTTCCACACATTTCTAGCTATTTGTACTTCTACTCTTTCTCTTCTCTCCCCTCTCTCTCCCTTAATTATGCCACACTTAAAACACATTTCATAATTGCATTAAGCCCGCGTGCTTTTCCCTACTCATTTTCCGTAATCAAATAACTGTTTCCGTTTCGGTTTCCGTTTCCGCTTCCATTTCAGTTGCAGTTGCTGCCTCAGCTTCAGCTTCTGTTTGTGCTTCTGTTTGTGTTTATCTTGCGCAATTGTTCCCTCAGGATAATCACACAACTTGCAGCAGCTTCGATTCAATCAGGACGAAGCAATTGGAATTTATTCCCCCCTCCCACCAGCGAGGCACTTTAGCGAGTCGTGCATCAAGTTTGAGCGTCAATCTGGCGGACCATCAATAATATCTGTCATATGCGCCAAATTAGACCCCAGAGAAGGGGGACTGCAAGTGGGGAGGGGGAGTGTGTGTGGAATTGGCAACAGTTAAACGACAAATAAATTAGACTTGGTAATACAATTTCGAGCGAAGGCAGGAGAGGAATGTGATGCGAAAGTTGCAAATGTGATTTGAGCGTAAATTACATTTGAGTTCAAAATTAGCACAGTTGTCAATCTCGACCAGTGTTGTTTACTGTCCGTGTGTGTGTGCGTGTGTGGCGCATATTAATGGGCATCAGTGTGTGCAGAGCAGGCAAACAGTACGAGCCGAGACCGGTCCGAGTGGTCAACTCCGTCAGGTCGTCAGGGAGAATCGTTGCTGTTGTTGGTTTTAAAATTCATGAATTTCTCTGCTCGTCTCTGCACTGGCTGTGGCTTGTGGTCCACAGCAGCCTGTCAAACCGAATTCCAGCTCACTGAGAGAGAGAGGGAGAGGGGGAGGGAGAGGTGGCAAGTGCGTTTGACTGCCTGTTTACATTCAATTTATGGTGCAGAAAGGAAGCCCGAACAGTTTTTCCTTTTGTCCATTAAAAACGCAACCTAACCACACTTTCGACTAGCGCCACCTGTTGGCCGGCATGGTATGCAATTAAAAGCGTTATGCTTGCGCAATTTTATTATTGTATTTTGGGCAACAACTTTTTATATGTTGCATAATTGATAAGAGAGAAAAAGGGGGAGAGAAAATGCAACAATTTCCCATGGAAAATGCGGGTGAAATCGCACAGGAAAATGTCGATCAACATGTTTGTCGATGCGTATATTTATGCAATGAAGGCAGGGGAAGAGCGAGGAGGCAGGACAAGAGGGTTGCCCGCTTCAAAGGGTTGTCTATTTTGTTTGTTTGACTGCGGCCTTGGCTTATGCCGCGGCACACAGTGCGTATGATTAATATGCGAGGGCTTCTCGTTGATGCCTCCTCCTCTCTCAACGTTATTTACGACGAGATATGCCAGACCGCAAGCACGCTATCGACAGCTGTGTGTGGCACACACACACACACACACACACTTAAGTACGCACATGAATAACCTGATGAATGTAAACTCGCTCTCGTTCGCGACTCATGAGTTTGCATTGCTCGCATTCCTCTTCAATCTGTCGCAGAGACAACGAAAGAGTGAAAACTGTAAAATGGTCGAGTGGAAATTCTCAAGTTTTCCCTTAACTTTGTTGTCAGGGTTGAGTTGAAAAGTAGTTTAATCAAATGCAAAAGTTGTTTGTTTTATTTAGTGCTGCAGGGATATTTAGAAAGTCATTAGGAAATTGTTCAGGAGATTCGTCATGAATTTTTTAATATATTTTGACAATTTTTAGAGCTTTGAGTATTCAGATATGATAGCATAATAAATTAAAATTAATTTTTATAAGTTTATTTTGAATCTCAGGGATTTTAAAGTGTTTTTTGAGGGTAGCTCGAAAGCTGCAGGACAATTCAAAGAGATAAACTAACCCAGAGCTGCATTCCTTGTGCTTTCATGATTTGAATATTGACAATGACTTGCTATATAAGCAAATAGATGCTAGTACAATATTTCTCAGTGTAACTCACTTATACCCAATTTTATCTAGTCTAATCCAGGCTTACCCACTCCGACTCAATTTAACTCAGTTTACCTTAGCTTTTACTTCAATCAACTCCAATCTGAAGCCTTACCTAGTCAAACTCGTTATAACTTATTCAAGCTCGTTATTACTTTATCACGTTATAACTCATTCTAACTCGTTATAACTCATTCTAACTCGTTACAACTCATTCTAACTCTAACTCTCGTTATAACTCATTCTAACTCTAAATAACTCATTCAGACTTAGTCTAACTCAGTCATATTCAGTGAAACTCAGTCTAACTCGTTTCAACTTAGTCTAACTTGCTCTAACTCAGTCTAACTTAAGTGAAAATTAGTCTAACTCAGTTTAACTTCAATCTAACCCAGTCTAACTCAATCTAACTCAGTCTGACTCTGTCAAACTCAGTCTAACTCAATCTAACTCAGTCTGACTCTGTCAAACTCAGTCTGACTCTGTCAAACTCAGTCTGACTCTGTCAAACTCAGTCTGACTCTGTCAAACTCAGTCTAACTCACTCTAACTCAGTCTAATTCGCTCTAACTAAGTCTAACTCGCTCTAACTCAGTCAAATTTAAGTCAAGATAAGTCTAACTTAGTCTAACTCAGTTCAACTTCAATCGAACTCAGTCTAACTCCCTCTAACTCAGTCTAACTCCTTTTAACTCCGTCTTACTACAGCCTAACTCGGTCTAACTTCAGTCCAACCCCGTCTTACACAGTCTTACCCATTCTAACCCACACCAACTCAGTATAACTTAGTGGAACTCTGTCTAATTTCACTCCAACTTACTCTAACCCACTGCAACCCACTCTTACCCACTCTCAACGAACATATTGCAACAATTTCCACCTGTCTAAACACTTTGTGTTGAAAGTTTTCTCTTTGAAATCGTCACAATAAAGTTCAAACTACGATTTCAGTTTCATTCAACAATATTTTGTGTTAAATTTCATTTGAGAACCAGCAGAGAGTTTCATTTCGTTTTGTTTTGTTGCTTTTGCATTTCATTTTGTTAGATTTCGTTTTGTTTTAATTTTATTTTGTTTTACTTTGTTTAGTTTTATTTTGGTTTCATATTTTGTGGCCGAATTTGAATTTGACACCGAAAATTGTTATGCGGTCTGGCAGAATGTCAGCTTGGCAGTCAGATAGAGCTCTGTCATATATATCTTCCTCTCTCTTTCTCTCTATCTCTCTATCTTTCTCCTATCTATCTCACCTGCAGCTTTTCATTAGCTAAACGCAGAGTTAGTTATGCTCTTTGCGTAATTACAAATGCGCTCTCGGCACTCGGTCAATCCAGCTGCTTCCCCTCTCCCTTCCCCCCTCTCTCCCACTCACTATCTTTCTCTGTCTCACTCCGTCTTAATCATATTTTCAGATGTCTCGCTGTTGGCAGTTGGCATATGCAACACGCTCGCAGCGCAGCAACAGCAGCAACAGCGCGACGTGTTGTAAATATTTTTAAAAATGCACATTGCCAAATGACATGCATATAAAATGTATAAAAATATTACATTACACGCTGGCTGGGTTTGCCAGGGGGTTGCCCGAAGCTCACGGTGGGGGGGGGGGGAGGTAAGTGAAAGGGGGAGCGGGGAAAGACGCAGGTAGAAACGTGCGCGTATTACTTGTAATGAATAAATAAACATTGTGCCGCACAAAGTCGCCAGCTTCAGCTCACGCGCTTGCACTGTACACTGAAAATAACGATGTATGCAGTTGCTGTGGCGCAAAATTCCAGAAACTGCATTTTTAAGCAAACTAAGGATACGTATTTATAAGGATAAAATACAAGCTGTTGCATTTTTGGTTTACTTCATTAAGTTTTATTTTGATACCCTTGCAGAGGGTATATTAATTTTGACCAGGAGTTTGCAACGAAAGTACGGAGACAACTCCAACCCCATAATGTGTATACTCGTATATCATATATGTATATATACATATACACATATATATACATATATAACCATAATCAGCATCAAAAGAGCAATCGAACTAGCCTTGTCCGTCTGTCCGTGTGTCCTTCTGTCCGTTGCGTCCTATTGTCCGTCTATTGCAACGCAAACTACTCCCTCATTTTTAAAGCTACCTTAATGAAATTTGTCATACATGCTTCTTATTGCTGCATGCTATAAATAAGTCAGAACAAGCCTGATCGGATCGATATATCGTATAGCTGCCATACAAACTATCGGCCGATCTTTGTTATTAGTGCAGATATTATAACCAAATTTACTATATCGAACTTTTTCTATATATATAATATGCATATGAAATTTCATAAGAATCTGACCACTATAACATATACCTGTCATAGGAACAAACGACCAAATTTCAGGTTTTTGTATGAAGACCTCTTCTGTTTTTGGAAGTAACTGTACTTCTCAGTGCCATTCAAAGTGAGACATAATATTGAATATACACATTCATTTCTGCAACATTATATATAAATAGTATTCGAACAATCGGAGTATATAAGACACTGCAAGAGTATGGAGCCTTCGCCAGCCTTTTTTTTTGTTTTTTTTTTAATCTAAAATAGTTTAATTGCAGCTAATGTTATGTAAATAATATGCCATAATATTTGTGAAGGTATGTATAATAATAGGTATACTTAATATTTGCAGCTCGTATTATGAACCTTTTTCAATTATCATAAATATTTTTCAATTGCCAGCGAGACAACAAAAACATTTTCCATTTTTTGCACAATATTTTTTTATGTATCTTAAATTCGTTGTGCACTTAATATGTTTTCTATTTTATTTTGCTGCTGCTATTTTTTATGTTCTGAGAATATTTTCCGCTTTTATTACTGCTGGCAACCTCGATTTCTGGTTCATTTAACGAGCTGCAAACAAATGTTAAATGCGGCTGTAAAAACTGAAGCTGAAAGAGTTCAAAGTTGACAACGTCAGCTTTAGCACGATAGTCTTCTCTCTCTCTCTCTCTATCTTTCTCTCTTTTATCTCCTTCTCTGTGTGTTTTTTTGTCGAGTGTAGCACTCATATTCACATTCGTATTCATATTCATGTTCGAACTGTTTCGAGTGCGCGCACAGTTTGCTTTCTTTGGCCACGCGCGAAAATAGTTGACATTTTTCATTTGCATCAATATCAATTCGGATGGCATTTTTCATTCGCGATAGAGAGCCAGCATGTGGCAGGGCATATCAGAGAGGAAGACAGGAGAGAGGGGGTGGGGCAGAGCGAGGGCAAAGGGCGTGCCGAGTCTGAGTTATGTTTATTGTTATGGTTTCTGTTGGCCAGAGAAAATTAAAGACTGCGCACGAGGCACACACAGTGCATGCTGCAAGTACCAGTACCAGTGTGTGTATGTGTGTGTGAGTTTGTGACATATTGACAGACGTGTATGTGTGTGTGTGAGTGTCACACTGGCACAAACTGCACTTGTTTATTGCATTCGTGTTGCACTCAAATTGATTTTCGCTGTAAATAGTTAATGCCTTCCTCGTTGCATGCCCCCTTATTGCATGCCATATGCCTAGCTTCTTAGCTGCACTGCACATTACTCTAATCACACAAAGTGAGATGTCTGCACAGGCCTGGCATAAAAGGCAATCGCTCAAATGGATATTCATTTCATTCAATCGGCCGATTTGTTTGCCCAGGCCCTGGCCGGGCCGGGCTCAGCTTACGTTGCTCTATTGAATTAATCAATCAAGTGAATGAATAAATGAATGAATGAGTGCTTGAATAAAGGCATGAGTGAGTGAATTAGCTTGCAATGCTTCAATTCAAGTAGAAATTTCGGCAGTTTGCGCCGCGTTTCAATTGCCTTTTGATTTATGACCCACCAGGGGGAGGCAGGCAGGCAGGCAGGCGAGAGGGTAGTGGATACTCATTAGGCGCCTGGCACTTTAACAATTTGTAAATAATTAATTTTCAATTATGCAACTGCAGCAACAATAACAACAACAGAGCTGCAGAGAAAAAAGCGAACAAAATCCATTAACACGCAGCTCCTCAAATTGCCTCAACTCCAGTTGCGAGAGGGAGAGAGAGAGAAAGTGTGTGTGTGTGTGTATGCCCTATTGTTGTTGTTTGTGTTGCCATAATTATACACAAAAAGCGCTGCGGGCCAATAGGCCGAACCCAGCACAAACACAAAACACACGCCGCAATTACCGTGAAAGAACCCGAACGAAGCTGAACCCGTACGCACTGTGCCCCTCCCTCCCTGCCACTTACCCTGCCTCAAAAATTGTCAAAATATTGGCCAGGCCTACACACACAGTGAAGTATATATTTAGCTATATATATATCAGCAAAACTGGTCAATACGTTTCTCCTTTTTTTCTCTGCATTTTTTTGCCCAGACACAAAGTAAAATTGTTTTTTCCTTCCTTGTTGTTGTTGTTGTTGTTGTTGCTGTCCTGTTTGGTTTCTGCTGTTTATTCAGTCGTTCAGGCCCGTTTCGCTTGCTTGTTTGTTTTTGCGGAACGGGGGGCGTGGCAGGGGCAGGCAGTTCAACCCAAAAACCCACAGCACATTTAGCTAAAGTGAAATTGTGAAATGCAAAATTAAAGCATAACACACACACACACACACTCGCAACATGTTCGACATTTTTGGTCTATTTGTTGCTGTATTTCCCTGTGTAACTGTAACTGTATCTATAGCTCTGTTTGTCACTGTGTGACATGCGACTCTCTTTCTGTCTCTCTGTTCGCTGACATTTTTCGAAAAACAGAATTTACTTTTCCCAGTTGACAGCGAGGGGGAATGGGAGTAGGGGACGAGGTAGGGCAGTGAGAGGCGGACAGCTTAGGCCCAATACTCTTGTGTTTCAATGGGGGTACACTCTCTGAAAGTGTTTGCTGCTTGACAGCCTCTGATAATGGCGCCACATACGACGCATTCAATACGAGCCGAGCAGCTTAGCGAATGGAAAACAAATAGAAGAGACAAGAGAGAGGGAGAGAAAAAGAAAAAGTTTGATGTAAAAGTTGCAAAAAATCATGCCACATTTGAAGCATATTTTTGTGTGGAATTTTACAACACTAAAAGACAGTGTTGCCAACCATTTTGAACTACAGCAAGTAACTGCCTCGATTCGATTCAATTTCTGTTCGCAGTTCGAAGGTAATTTGGCTTTAACAAAGTAAGTCACGCCCACCTGCTACGCCCTAATAACTCAATTAAATGTACAGGGATTATAGCTTTGCGTGGCTACTTAAGTGCGGGGGGCGGCAACTACTGCACGTGGCCGCGTTTCCAGCTCAATTAAGTATTATCAGCGCAACATTTTGATCCGCCCACAGTGACTAAGCTGTCATGAGTGAGTGAAGGAAGGTGTGTGTGTAAGTATAGATATTTATGTACGTGTGTGTGTGTGTGCTGCGTGTGTGTGTGTCTGAGCTGGCCTCAGCTCTTACTTGACTTCAACTTGGATATTTATCAAAAATTGCTGCTGGGCTGCCAAGGCCAAAGTCAACAGCGTCAACAGCCTGGCAAATGCCCTCAACAGGGGCGTGGCAGCAAATAGAGGAGGGGGGGGTTGAGAAACCTTTACGGCTGTTTACATTAAAAGCTTTTTAATTTGTATTCTAATTTCAATATTTGCCCGTGCACAACAATAAAAAACGGCATTTGTTGCCGACTAAAAGGGGCAACCGAAAGGGGCAAAGCAGTGGCGTAGAGGAGGCGAGGGGGGAGCGGGCAACATGCTGGCTGCTGTCTAGGCTGGCGCATAAATATGCAAATGGCATTAGGCTGTGTAGCGAGACTTTTGGCACGTTTAAGCAGGGGTAAGTCGAGGCAAGATGAGGCAAGGAGTGTGTGGCAAGTGTGTGTGCAAGAGTGTGCCAGTATACATGTCTGTGTGTGTGTGTGGCAGTGTGTTTATGGCGTCTATTAAAAGCTCTTCACGCTGCTTGCCGTTGCACGCTGCGTATGCGTAATTTCAGCTACTGCCAATCTGGAGTGGAGTGAGTCAAACCTACCAAACAGCCCTCGCACTACGCTTAGATGACCTGTCAGCGGCATCCTGCCTATCCCATTGCCATCCGCCATCCGTTCGCTTCAAATCTCTGGCATGTTATGAGCGCTGACGTCTGTTTCGGACCCCCAGCGGAAATGTTTAGCTTGACGGGCAGCTGAGATGATGACGTCACCAAGCTGATGACCACAAATTGATATCGGGTAAGGGTTCAGTCTTTTTGTTGCCCCAACTGGCTATCAATTGACAGCACTCGTCAGAGTACGCTGACAGACGTCACTGTTAGCTAGCTAGTTAGCTGGGCTACAAACGTGATGGCAACCCTGGAGTATTGTTTGCTGCAGCAGGAAACGTGCCAGTCCCGGCGGAAGGTTCTGACTTCTGACTTGTGTGAATTGTGAGAGAGCGATAGGGGGTGGGAGGATGCAGAGAGAGAGAGAGGGAGGTAGAGAAGGAGGGAGGTAGAGATGGAGGGAGGCAGTGAGGGAGAAGTGACTAACATACAAAGTAGGGAGAGACTAACTGACTGACTGACTGACTAAAGGACTGACTGACATAGGTACTGATGAAGGGAGAGAAAGAATACGGAAGAAAGGGGCTGACTGACTGACTGACTAGCCTAGTGACTGACTGAGGGAGGGCAGGGACTAACAAACAATGTGAATGACTGACTGAGGAACTGACTGACGAAGGGAAAGACTGACTGGAGGACTGTGTGACTGACTGACTGAGTGACTGACTGACATAGGTACTGATGAAGAGAAAGACTAACTGACTGACTGACTACCCTAGTGACTCACTAAGGATGGCAGGACTGCCTTACATAGAGAATGACTGACTGAATGAATGACTGACCAACTCAGTGACTTAAGATGGGAAAGACAGACTGTAGAACTGTATGACTGACTGACTGAGTAAAAGACTGAGTTATATAGGGACTGGTGAAGAAAGAGGCTGACTGACTAGAAGAGTGGAAGCTACTGAAGCAGGGATAGCCTGAAGCAAGCACTGACTAAGGCAGGCCCTAATGGAGGCAGAGACTGCGCTATATAGAGACTGCCTGCCTGACTGTAGGACTGACTGAAAGAATGACTGACTCCTTTATACGAAGAGAAGAAGTAACTGAAGTACTGACTGACTGACTGTGTGACTGATGGCCTGACTAACATAGAGAGAGAGATGAAGCTAGAACTGACTGAGGGATAGAAGGACTGACCGACTGACTACTCTAGTGACTGAGGAAGGCAAAGACTCAATGACTGACTGACTGAGGCCGGCACGGACTGAAGTAAGGACTGACTGAGGCAAGGACTGACTGGAGCAGGGACTGACTAACATAGAGACTAACTGACTAAGAGACTGACTAGGAGACTGACAGTGGAACTGACCAAGAGAATGACTGACTTCCTTAGTGACAGACAAAGAGAAGGACTGACTGACTGACAGACTAACATAGTGAGAGATAAAGCTAAAGAGTGACTACAGACTAGCATAGTGACTGATTGAGGGAGGCAGGGACTGTCTCAAGCAGAGACTGCCCTACGTAGAGACTAACAGACTAAGGGAGAGAGGCAAGCATTGCCTGCAACGTGTTGCAGGGTTTGCCATGTGTGTTCAGCCAGACGAGGGAAATTGATAGCACAGCGCGTGTTTCGCTGCCGAGGGGAATTTTCTTTGATTTATGCATATTAAAATTGTCTTATTGCCCGCTCGTCTCTTTTTTTTTATCTTTCAACTTTGCGCAGAGGGCGTGGCAGGGGCAGCTCTTCAAAAAGTTGTGCGCAAGTTTCGCTTTTTTTGTGTTGCTCGTCTCGTACGTGTAGCTTGGCAGCATGTCCGATTACAATGACTGGGCGTGGCAGTGGAGGCAGGCAAACACGAGCGCCGCCTGCGCAACTTTACTTTTGTTTCTTCTCGTTTTTTTCTGCTTCTTCTTCTTCTTCTTCTTCTGCTTCAGCACTCGTCCTTGTGTATTTGCGCAACTCTTATTGAGTTAAACAGTTGTGAAGAATTGCCCGACAATCTAAAGTGGAAATGTGAGCATCAACTTGCACAGCAAGTTTCGAGGCACTTCTTCTTGCTCATCTTCTTGTTCATCTCGTACTTTGGTGACTTTTCGACTCTCTGTGTTGACACTGAAAACGCTTTGCTCGCTTGGCTTTCAAATATTGCACGCACAAATAGACAATGCAGGCACGGGCCATGTCTCGTAAGCCGCTTTGTCAGTGTCAACAGTGTTGAGCGTTAACGAAGTGGCACTGTGTTTCTTCGCGTGTACTTGGGCAGTTAATTAAAAAAGTCGCAGAGCAAGTTTTCTGCTCGCTTTTCCATCAACTGACCTGTTGGCCGTGGCTTGAAGACGAGCTGTTTGTTGCTGCTGCTTCACAAAGCTGCTCGAACAAAGCGCCATATTTAGCAAGACAAAAGCATAATTGCGCACTCACACACACATACTCGCACACACATACACGCACAACTAAGCAGCTACTAAGCGCGGGCAAATTGGGCGACAGTTGCCTTGAGTGGCGCACAAAAGTAGGCAACACTTTTCGGGCAGCAGCCGCAGCAGGCATGCTTAAAAGTAGGCAACACTTTTTTCGAATGAAGACGGAAGTCAGCCAAGGCAAAGAAAGAAAGAAAAGGGGAATAAGAATGATGATGATGATGATGCTGATGACGGCTAACGTTGACGCTGACGCTGATGAAAAGCGCTGGTCGAAAATATAGTCGACAAGTTGCTAACAAAGCGCCGGAGAATGAGTAAAAGAGAGGAGTGGAGAGGGGCAGGAGAGGCACGCGAAGTGGGCCATGGGCAACAGTTTTGATTTGCATAAACAAAGGTTCAAGTGTAGCGAAAGTGGCCTCCCCAAGTGGGCATGATAGGCCAACTGATTGAAGATGCCCCCATCCGCACCCTTGCACCCCCTGCTTCCCATTCTCATTCTGCTCTTTCTCCTTTTCTCTCTTCGCCTCTTTCGCTGTCTTTATTCCACTTTGGCTGATGAAGAGCAGCTGCAGCATCAAGGACGACTATCCACCTGAGCAATGGCAACAATGTGATGCAGTTCTGTTGCCACAGCGTGGGTGGGGCCGCGAGGGATGTGCAGAGTGAGAGAGAGAGGAGAGAAGAGGAGGGGAAGGCAGGCCTGTGCCAGGTAGGCAAATGTTGCACACTCGATTTCCTGCCGCGCATGTCGCGCAAATGTTTGTCGACAACGAAAGTAGGAAAAGTTGATTGTTTTCCCAGCTTCCACTCACAATGCCAGCTCGCTCGCTGTTGTCTCTGCTGTCGTTGTTGTTTAGCATACTTTCCCAACAGACACACAATGAAGAGGAAGAAGGCCCAAGCATAACGAACCCTGCGAAAAATTTCCTTTTGCTGCATTTATTATACAAATAATCGCAGCTTTTGTTTTTGTTTTTGTTACGTTTTCGGTTTCGCTTTTTGTTCTTTTTCTTTTCTTCCCTTCGCCAGGCTGCGGATAAAAATCAGCTGACGTCACGATTATCCTCTACACAACCACAAACAGCTAGCTATTTTTACTGCACACACACTAATACACCCGCAACCACACACACACACACACACTTAAACAATGACCGTAAATAATGCGAAACGTGGTGGAGAAGAAGAAAAACGTTGTTGCTTCGGGTGCGTTTCGGTCAAGGAAATGGAAACTGCCGCTGGCCGTGCTGCTGGGCCTGGACAAGGACTGGGATAGGGACAGAAGCTGGAGCAGGGGAAGGGGTAGGGGCAGCAGCGGTAGCGGTTGCACTTTGCAGCAGCAGCAGGACATTGTGCCAGTTCTGTGTGCTGTCGCAGACGTCACTGTAATCACATTCCCCCATAAAGCACATTGCGCAGTTATTGCAAAAGTCGCAGTTTTGAAACCGTTAACCGCTGTTTACATTCCCGCAGCAAGTACAGTAAACACTCGCTATAGTAAACGGATGGAAAGGGAGAATATATCGCAGACAACAAAATTGAGTGCAGGAAATCGCATCAAAAGCATTTTCTCATCCGTTTCCGATTTCGGTTTCGACAGAAATAGATTTGAGCTAAAGGAAGCGCGCTTAATCTCAACTTCAGTAAAGTTTTTGCGCTGCTTCCCATATCGCTTCCGTTTTCACTAAAGCGAAAAGTTCAATCGTTGCCTCGCGATTTACGCGCGCGCTTAGTTTCGGTTACAGCTTGCTCAGTTTCCACTTTCAAAGTAATTTAAGTTAGTAAATATAAATCTGAGGGGGTAAGAGATATGGTTTCTAGCAGAGCAGCCATACACTTGTTTGTGTAAATAAACACGCGCAAGCAAGGTTATCTTTTGTATCCTTCTTTTTGTGATCAGCTGACGTCGGAGTGACTCCGTTCTACTGTTCTGTTACAGTTATGTCAACTCAAATTGGTTCTGTTAAAGTAATGCTCACAATCGAAAAGTATCGATATGGCGATCACATATGTATACGAGTACTGGCTCGGTTTGTTATGTTAACTCAAATATGTTATGTAAACTCAAATTGGTTATGTTAAAGGTCTGTTAGTAAGCAATAGTTATCGTTTTGAGCCTTTCTAACCCAATATTAAATAAACAAACAATTCTTCAACAAGTCTCTGTCTTTAGTACACGTTGTCGAGCTCACACTGTACACTGGTCACATACACATATGCATATGCATGTGTATTGACATTTGACAAAAACTGGCAACATTTGCATTTGGTGGCCCACTTGACAATTCGCACTTGAATCTTCAAACCACACACACATTTCCCCAGATTTTATGATCTGCCTCTACCAGTGTGTGTGTGTGTGAGCTCGCTAAAAGCTTTCAAGCACATACTCAGTGACAGGGCGCGGAGAGAGAAGGGGACGGGACATTTTGAAATGTGCTCCCTTATGTTAATTAAGCCTCCACTTGCCAGCGCCAACTATTAAAAAGAAAACGCTGAGTGTTGCACTTCAGCAAAGGGGGAGGAGAGAGAGAGGGAGTGTAAGAGAGAGAGCAAGAGAGACTGTGCTTAGAACCCCATCAGGCGTACAATACATCAGGCACAGTCACCGCAGTAGCCCCAACCATATCCACATTCACATCAGCATCGCATCACATCGCGTATACGACGCGTGGACCGAGTTGCAGTTGACAAGCTTGCTCGCTACACTGACGCTGGGCTGTTGTCATCGCCAGCTCACGCCATCGCATCGTTGTTTTGCATAATCAGTTCTATAAAATCTGAGCCCGAGATTAGCGCATTATTATGGGATTAATGCACGCTCAGCTCGCGTGGCCTGCGGTGGGCGTGGCCTCTGCTGGGGACAGCCTGGGCGACTGGCGCGTCTGGCTGGCAACATCAAGGCCGGCACGGCCGACCCGTGGGTCCGCCATTCTTCCATTCTTCCTTGCTGTGCAGCGGCGCATAGAGACAGAGCGCATAAAAGATCAAAGGCCTTGGGAACAGACCATCAAATAACGAGGAGGCGACTATCGAGGCATGATAATGAAAACTGTTTCTCGCAATTTGCCAAGTAAACAGACGACCCTTCACAGTGGCCCCAAAAAAGAAGAGCAGGAGTAAGGGAGAGAAGGAGAGAGGGAAGCTTGGCACTGTCAGCCGCTTTTGACATGCGATTAAACTGAAATGGGAAATGAAAATGGAAAATGGAATGAGAAACGGACAGCAGCGAATACGCGGCGATACCTGCAGCTTGTCACTGCGTCCATTGTCTAATTTGATGCTGAGACCAAAGAGCAAAGAGGGGCAGCAGAAAAAGGCTATAAAAAAGTATTTGATAATTGCACGACGCCCACGCGATAAGCGAGCGTTTTTTGACAGTTAACTCAAATGGCCATAAAGTGATAACTCAACTGTGAAAAGGTTTTTTAATTTTATCAAACATCAAACAGCAAAAAAAAAATATCAGCGCTGTCAAAAATCTTGTGATTTTTTAACTCTAGTTTGGTTTGGCAAATTTGTATTCAAAATTTTTATATATATTTATAACAACTTTAATAATATTTGAATTAATTAATAGCTTAATAATTGAATCATATCATACAATATATAACTTTCTGTATTGGTTTTCTTCTTTTTTTTTAATTAATACCACCAAACTATTTCCCATTGAAATTGTAAAAAATAATTAATTAATTACACCGAGAATATAAGCCTTTTTTTAGGTGCAGGGTATACAGCAGTCAGTATTATTTGTAAACTGAAATTTTGTACAAATCGTAATTTATTTTTAATGGCGCCATAAACAATTCGCAATTCACAAACCACGCAATCCTTGGAATCCGTTCGCGACTTAAAAAATAAGTTGAGACCTTAATCTGTAATCTGTTGATTTATGCGATGTTGTGAGCAATAAAAAAATACATGAACTAATGCACAGTATTTGGCCTGTTGCAGGTCAAGTGGGGCACGTGGCAAATGTGGCATAATTGGAAATTTCAATTAAATCTGGACACAGATTTAACAACAGCAGCACAGGAAAATCGATGAGCAGTCGCCTGGAAGCAGTACAGCAGAGAGAGGGAGAAGAAAGGCAGACGACAGAGAGTGAGAGAGAGGGATAGAGATGGGGGAGGAGGTAAAATTGTGCCTGGCTCAATTATGCCGCACACAAAATGTATTATTAATTTGCGGCCCAAAGTCGATTAGATCAATTAGCAAGAACTTGTTACAGTGTGCGACGTGTGTGTGTGTATTGACAGCTGTGACAGTTTCAATTAATTAAAGTAAATGCAAATTTGTGCGTGAGTGTAGCCGCTAATTGCATTCAGTTTTTGAGCAAACAGAGCCACAGCTAATAGGCGACAATGTGTTATGCGATAGGGCAGCAGAAACATTCACAGAGACTGACACACACATGCAGTAATAACACACACACACACTGTTGCATATTCACACACACTACCCCAAACACATACACCCTCATATTCCCCTGCTCCTCATCCGCAATTGTTAAGCATTGACACAGTTATTAAAAATGGCATTCAAGGAATGCGGGCGACAACTTCGACATCGACATACTTAGGCACACAACTTGACAGGGAACGGGAAGTATAGGGGCAGGGGTGGGCAACGGATGCAAGCTGACAGGCGTGCAAAAGTGGCAGCAATAGCCGCAGCAGGGTGCCCCATGTCGAAGATGCCAGGCAGTCGGAAACTTGCGTTGAGATTTGCCCTCATGTGCAAAAGAAATGCCAGCACGAAGACGTTAAGGAATTCAATTAGGCAGATGAGTGGGGCAATTCCCTGCCCTTGCCACTACCCCCTGCCCTGGCTGAGCACAGATAAAAGTGTTGCCAAGTCAAAGCCTTAAGCAGCTGCCGGCCAAGACGTCTCCTCTCTGACACTCTTCACACATGAGTCGAGCCTGAAGTGACTTAACGCCGTCTAAGCTGACTTGCGATTGCCCTCCCCCTCAACCCCCTCCTCATGCTTGACTCAGCTGATGCTGATCCTGCGGCCAGGCTTAATGGCAAAAGTCTCAATACATCTTTGCACTTTGCACCCACATGCGTAGAGGTAGGGGGGAGAGGAGAGTGCGGGCACAAGCTGATTGGCATTAGCAGCAAACTTGAAAAGTAACCGCAGACATGCAACAGAGCTGGCAGCCACTCAAAAGAGCAGGCAGGCAATAGCAAGAAGTCAGGGGGCGTGGCTTAGCTTACCCCCTACGTCTCCCCCCTGTCAAAGTTAGACAAACTTGCCAGCACATTCATCTTTCATGCCAAGCAATTTTCTTTAGCAACGTAGCTTTTGTTTGTGCAGCACAGACTCAGTCAGCAGTCGTACTTATATATATATGGAGTATAGAGTGGTATATATAGTATTTGATTTGTGCGCTGCAGTTGCAGATTATTCAGTTGGTTTTGGTGTGGCGCCAACGCGTCGTCGTCGACATTGCTGAAGCGTTTTAATTGCTGCATAAATATTTGCACCAAATTAGCTCATTGTTCAGCGGTAAACGACAAGGAGGGGTAGGGAGGGGGTATTACAGAGGGTGTGTGTGTGGTTGAGGCAGTCAATTATAAGTTATTTATCTATAATTAGACAGTGGCAGCCAATGCAGTCGGCGGCAGCTTAAAGAAGTACTCACTGGGCTCAGACTCACTTTGCCTCTGGCTTTGGCTTTGCTGCTGCTGTCTGTCACTGCCTCTCTATGTTTCTCTCTCTCTCCCTCTTCTTCTTCTTCCTCCTCTCCCTCTCTGTGCTTTTCTCTATCTTGCCTCCTTCACCTGCTCATTGAATTGCAAGCGAGTGCAACAGCACAAGACTCTTAGCCGGCTTTATTTATTTATGGGCCACACTTGAGCTGCCTCCTTTCTCTCTGCCTCCTTCTCCTTCCCTCCCCCCCTTCCACTTGCAATTGCAATCGCCAAGTGCACTCAATGCAGATTTCAATGCATGCTCAATGGCTCAACAGCCACGCCACCCCCCTCCTCCTCCACCCCCGTTCTTGCTACCCATTGACAGCAGTTGCCGCATCATCATCAAATCGGCAAACCACACAGACAGTTTCGGCTTCAGCTTCCTCTTTTTACTTAGCTCAACGAAAAATTAATTTGAGCGCTGTTTGCACTGCACACCCCCTTACACCCACACACACACACCCACACACAGTTACAACAACTAACTACTACTACAACAAGTTACAACTACAGCAAGCTACGACAACAACAACGAGAGGAACTACAACGAGTTGCTTGTGGTTTTAATGCCGCAACTAGTTGCAAAATGTTCGCAATTTTTCGCCAACATCAAGTTGCTTTGCCCCTCCCCCCTCCCACTCACCGCTCAGAAAAAGCCCTTCATGTAGCATGCGTTATTTACGAGCTAAAACCAGCTATAATCTGGCAATTTTTAATTCCCAATTTTGCTGCCATTATTTGGCAGAGCAGGCAGCAAGTTTCAACATATTTTCCTAGTTTTCCAGTTTTAGTTTTTAGTTTATTAGTTTTTCCAACAGTTCAGCAAGGTGCAGAACTCATGGTGGGGGATTGGGTGGTTTTTGTGGGGGCTGTTTTGTGTTTTTATTGATTAGAAGACGGAAGTTTATGTGGATTTTAGTGGGTCAACTTGAGGGCAGGATTAAGTGAGTAGACTAAGTGGTGGAGAGTTTATAAGATGAGCAGGCTTGAAATACAGACGGTAGGATACGGATGTAAGAAAAGAACTTTATATAAAATATCATATGTATACTATATATCATGCGGATCAAGAATAAAAAAGATTCGTGGAAGAGCATACTGCTCATCAAGAGTAAGAGGTGTAACTACGGAGAAGTTGTTATGCAAAAATGGGCTCTTTCGTAGAGACGAGCTCTAAATGTAATAGGAAATCATGCAGATCAAGAACATTCACACATATATATTATATTATAAAGCTCATATCACTTCAACTTAAATGTAATACAAACTCTCTCTTACCACATTTGCTGTTACTATTTTATCATTTTTGACCATTATCATGATCTATCTCTTAGATCATATCATGCAGATCAAGAACATCTATACTTAAAGGCTTTAGTTTATCTTATTATTAACATATGTCTTTATCTCATGCACTCTCCCACTGTATATATTTCTCTCTTTTCTTAGATCTCTAAATCCTATAGAGCAGGAACACATATACTTTATGATGAATACTATACAACAGATTAAAGCATAGATTTGTATGTCTTAAACGCTATCCCTCACTTAAGTCGTAGAAACACCCTTCTTTCGCTTTCGCTACCTCTCTCTCTCTCCCTCACTTTTTGTTCCCCTCACTTCATCTCTATATTTTATGCTATTTCACGTCACAATTTCTCAACCTTTCACTCTTTCTTTCTCTGTATCTGTATCACTTATTGATGCCATAAATAGCCCTGGTCGAATTGCGCACTCGAAATACCTCTCCTGCCACACATAACATGCAACCTTGAAGTGTACTTAATTAGGCTAATCCTTGATTCGCATGGATTGTAGTGAGCTGTGCTCCTGTTTCAGCTATAAATAAAACTGGCGCATCTTCATTCGTTCCCCTTCCCAGTCTGTTGCGGATTTGTATGACGACTAATAAGCACTAATGGCGCAGCATTTTCGGCACACTGTGCAAGGCATATTGTGTGTCACTGGATGTGTCTGAGTATGCGAGTGTGTCCCTACTTGTGCTTGTGTGTGTGAGTGTGTGTGCTTGTTGTCGCCTGGCAGATGTTTGCATTGCACTTGCTCAGCGCGCGGATAAGTCGAAAATGTACACAGGCTTCCCTTGATTCCCTCGATTGTGCTGTGCAGGGCTGAGTGCTTGCTGCTTGGTAATGCTGAAATTTGCACTTCCACACACACACACACTAGCAGGCTGAAGTGAAGGGGAGGCCGCACGCGTCGAGTATCGTCAGGCGCCAGACACGAGCAGCATAAGTAAACAAGTTTAGTAAGTATAATCAACGACGTTGGCGTTGCAAAAAGTGTTGCACATCCGCTTACATGACACAACCAAACACTTACACATACACACACTGGCATACATAACACAAAGAAAGCAGCGGATATGACGTATATATATGTTTTTATTAGCACGCTTTGTGGCGCACTGCATTGAGCAGGTGGACCTATACATACGCCCTGAATGTGTGTGTGTGCGTATGACGGCTCGCAGCGTCCATAAAACGGTATTACCTGTGATTTACGCTAACACACTAAACCAAGCAGAACAGCCTCGCTTTATCAGCGTACAGTGGCTAAAACTGCAAAAACTATAAAGAAATATAACATTTGTAAGCTCAGGTTTAAGTAAACTAAGTTTAAATAATTTTCACTGTGTTTGGTATTCAACATAACCAAAGCGCGAGCAGTTTGTGCTATCGTTTAGCCGCCACTTAGTATTTACTTAGTATTTCGATAGTTCGATTGAGTACTTGATCACTCCAGTGAAAGAAGTATTAAATTGTTATCGGGCTACCACCACTAAATGTATCCTTATAGAGCGTTAAAACATTTAATCATTATTTATAAAAATCTAAAAAAAAATACTTTTTAAAACATTTCAACTCTTTTAGTTATTGAAATGCAATTAGCTTTGATATTGCACAGCTTTTATCCACAGTGCTGCGGTGCAATCAGGCAAGCATGTTGAGTAGTAGACAGAGCGACAGCACAGAAAGAGGGAGGGTGGAGAGGGGTTCATGTGAGAGAGTTGTTCATAACTGGACTGTCTGTTCTGGTGCCTTTGTGCCGCAGCTCATTGAGCGCTCTCATATTAATTTTTTATTGAATGTTGTTGCCATCACGCTCGCTCACTCACAACAACACTTATCGCTCTGACTCTTTTGTGCCCATACTCCCACACGGCTGTCAGCTACGCTGGCAACTTTATTCAATTTCCACACACAGCTCATGTGGTTGCTTTGTGTGTGTGTCGAGGTGTGTACAGCTCTAACACAGGTGAGTCAGTGTGTGCGTGTGTGTGTGCTGGCTGACATGAGCTGCCGTGTAAAATGGCTAACAAATTGCATGTACTTACGACGGCCACAAGCAACAGCAATGGGGGGCAACAAGAAAGGGAGAAACAACAACAATAACAATGGCAACAAATGAGCAACATCAAGTGAAACATTTTGGTAGTTGTTTAAGCCGTCGAGGCGAGACAACCGCAGACGGACAGCTCCAGAACGGACAGACAGGAGCTTAGTAAACTCGCGTGCAAGTATATGTGTGTGTGTGTGTGTGTCTGTCTGTGAGGCGGCAACAAGCACATAAAACCCAACACGACACAAAGCAAGCCAAACGGGAAACGACACGACACCAGCAACAAAAACTGAAGCAGCAACAACTAAACAGCAACAAAAACAACAACGCAAAGCTCACGCAGCAATGAAATAAACAAAGCCACAAAACGGGAACGACTTAAGCGGGCCACGGGATTCGGCATTGGGATCAGGATGTGATGTTGCTGGTGCTGCCGTTGCTACTGTTGCCAGCGGCATCTGTTGCCACGCCGGATTTGCCGCTGCGCTCTGCTGTGTGGACCGCTGTCAAAATTATCGAGCACACACCTGTGCGTGTGTTACCACGCCCCCTCGCCACTTACTGTGTAAATATTTTTGCATAAAATATCAATTTCATATGTAAACGCCGGATATGAGCATTGTGCATAAGCACGTCCGTCCGACTTTAAAGTTAATGAAATTGAAATCGTTATGCCGACTAACCACAGCCTCCCTTCCCCACCTCCTGCTGACTGCCACGCCCCAACCGCGGGCAGTACATGCTAAAATGCAAACTTTATAAATTGTTTAATAAGTTTCGTTTTGTTGTTGCTCTTGTTCTTTTCTCGTGTTCGCCTTACACACGACATTCATCTCTCGCGCCCGCTCCCACGTTTGTTTTCCTCTGTTGCTCGTTGCATAACTTGAGGCGCCCTGTGATTAATGTGCTTTGCGATTGGCGTACGGGGGCGTTGCACAGTGTGGCGAGCAATAAAATGAAAATTTATATGAACATAAATTGACTAATAAGCTAAAGTTTTAGTAAACGTGCAACCAACTTTATTGTCTTTGCTATTTAACATAAGCAACACTGGTAAACGTACAAAGAGAGAGAGAGCCAGTTAGTATTTACTTAGTATTTCGATAATTCGATCAAATAAAGAGGCACTTTTCAACTAACAGAGCATGTTATCGTTCCACCGCCACTTAGTACTCAGTAGTACTCATTTACTCAGTATTTCGATAGTTCGATCGAGTATCAAAGCACATAAGATCCTTGTCGTGCTGCCGCCACAATTAGTAAGTATTTAAACAGTTCGAATAAATCAAAATAGTTCTTTATCCTCATCGTGCTGCGGCCAAAAAATTAAAGAAACTTCGATAAATCGAACAACGCAATTGTAACGCTCCACTGTGCGACGTACCTCGGATTTTAGGCCTTGGGCGACGGCTAACAAATTTATATAAATCTGTGGCGCCGTTAGACGACTGCCTATCTATGGCCGGAACAGGGCGTGGCTCATGTAAATTAGGGCTTCAAAGCTGGGCACAAAAACGGCAAAACCGTCGACAGGCGCCGTCGGCCTTGCTCACGCGCCACGCCTTCCTGCCCCTTACGCCCTGCGCCCACTCGCAGGCAAATGGGGTCACACGACACAGGACAAGAGTAATTGAAGGCATTCCACGATGACATTAAGCCGAAAAAAGGTTGAGCCAAAGAAACGAGCAAAGAAGAAGATGCTCGATTGCCCTGAACAGACAACTGAGGGATATGGATGCTCTAAAAGTGGAGGAAGAAGAAGCAGAACCCTCTGTACGCTTAGCCAAACTTGTTGATTTGGCTTTGTCTGGACGATGGGGCCCGATTGAATTACGCGTGCATAAAGCGGGCGCGTAATGAATTCCGACAGCAGCTGGGGAAATTACACGCATAATGTGTCGGGGGGATACAACGAACTCAGTCCTGGGTCCCTCGATGGGTCGACATTCCTGGCACTGGACCCGAACCGGACAGGCTTAATTGCCAACTAATAGGTTTTCCATGTTGCGGCAAATTGTCTCCAAACATTTGCGACACTGAAAGCCAAATTGAAATTCAAGTGGAAATCGCCTGTAAAAGAGTTGAATTGCATTGCCAGTTGAATTGTAGCCGCAGCTGAGGAGACGCACTTCCTTCTGTGTCTTCTCTACCTCCCTTCTATCCTCCCGCTTTTGCTGCTTATCGGCTGAGGGCCGGCAGCTGCAAGTGCCGCACTAACTGACACAGCCAGAGTCGCCGCAGCAACTGCTGCCGTTGGCATTGCAACTGAAATGGCAATAACTGTCTATCTGTGTCAGGGCTCTGGGCAAGGATGTATATGTGTGTGAGAGAGAGCGGGACACGGAGAGAGAGGAAAAACCCCAGCTGTACGTAGAGCAGGGCAAGGCAAAGCCTGCTTATGCTGCAGCAAGTAATGAGCGCTTTATCCGACTCCATTTGCGCATGAGGAGCCATTGGTACATGGACTGAGGATTCTTCTACAGGATTTGGTAAGCTGTAAACGATACCAAAGTGCAGCCTGTAGAACTGCAATGGCCAATGTAACAGACCGATAGGAAGCAACACTAAATATCGATAACCATGAACTGAATTTTTATCTAAATGCTCTTTGGAAATTTAAATTAACATAACAGAGGATTAAATAACGTCAATATTTAATATAGATGAGAATAACAGTAATCGATAACCGCTTGATTCAAATACTGTTAAGCCAATTGATTTAGGTTAACATAACAGAAGATTTACAAAATATAACCCTAACAGTGGTTGGTTTTAAAGAGAATATAAATTAAATAATACAAATACCTATTTTATATACAAGGGTAGAATATACATAGATATGTCACACCACTCCTAGTATTTTAATAAAAACTATTCGTGTTTCACTTCCATCCTTTTCCTGCTGTGACCTGGCTTGTTTTTCGTTATATGAAAGGATTTATTTGCAGCGCATAAGTTTCACATTGGAATGCGAGTAATGTGGCGCACACAATAAATTTCCAATTAAAGTGCAACCGCAACTGCTTTATCCCACTGTCCCACTATCCCACCAACCCCACTGTGCTGCTGCGGCCAATTGTAGAGGGCGTTGCAGGCGTTTGTTAAACGTTAATTAAAATAAAAGTGCTGCCGCTGCTGCCATCGCTGTTACCGCCCGAGGTCATGTTTATTTTCGAGCGTGTTTTCGTTTATTCGATTGCCACGCCTCTCTGCCACGCCCCATGCCCTGCTCCGCCCGACTATTATTGTGTGAAATACGCAATTCCAATCAAAACATAACACCCCCCCTGGAAGTCAGAGCAGGAGGGGGCTCTCGGTAAGCATATCACGTTCCGCTGTTAAGGCCTGCAATAAATATTTCAGGCGCAATTTCCTGGGCGTTCACACATCCACTTAACCCCGCTAACTGCACAATCAGACCACAGGGAGTGGTGGGAGAGGGAGAGGGCAGGGGTAACATTTCCCGTATATGTATATAAAGCCATGTGATGCGTGCCGGACTATCACACAGTGCCGGAATGACATCCACACTGGACACCAACAGCAACGAGGACAACTCCAACTATTTTGCGGTGCAGCGTCGCGCATTCGAGATTCTCGGCTTCAAGTTGCCCGGCGTGGGAAAGGAGCTAAGGTTCCGCCTTGCCCATCCCGTGTGGGCGGCGCTGCTGCTGTTCTCGATAATCTCGCATATTTTTCCAATGCTCGTGGATGCGCTGTGGCATTCGAGTGATCTGATACACGTCACAGATCTGTTGGCCAGTGTCAATCAGAGCTCCTTGTCGACCTTCAAGATGACGATGTTCATCATCAAGAGACGCCACGTGAGCGCGCTCCTAGCACGATTACATGGACTCAATGAGCGTGAAATGGCCTCGTCCGGCGAGAGCAGGGAACTGATTGTGAGGGAGAATCAATTGGATGCTCGCTTGTGTAGCATCTTCCGCAACGCCACCTACGGCACCGTATTAATTTCCGCCGTGATGCCGCTAGCTACGGGTCTGCCTGCAATTTGGCTGCGTGGCAGCTTCGAACCACGCACTCCATTGGAGTTCAGTTTCTGGTTGGATACCACCTTGTGGATCTATTACTGGACTGTCTATGTGTGGGGCGTCTTTGGCATCGCCTCGGTGGGTCTAGTGGTGGTCGCCGTGGATACACTCTTCTTTTGGTTGATGCGAAACGTAGTAATCCAGTTCGAGCTGCTGGCGAGGCAACTTCGCAAGGGCTGCAGCACGAGGGAGCAACTGGAGCACTGTGTGCGACTACACTGCAATGCTTTGGAGCTTGCACAGCAGCTGAGTGAGATCTATTCTGAGATTGGATTCGTGCAGTACACTCTGAGTTATCTGCAGCTCTGCACGCTCACTTATCGCTTTAGTCGTGGCAGCTGGAATCCACAGCTGCCCTTTCGTGCTGCCTTTCTACTGGTTGTATTTTCCCAGCTAAGTGCGTATTGCCTTGGCGGCGAGCACATCAAGCAGCAGAGCCTGCGTGTTGCAGATGAGATCTACGCGAGTTACGCATGGCAAACAGTGCCGCCAAGAAGCAGGCGCACACTGCAGCTGATGATGCTGCGCGCACAACGACCTGCGAAGGTTTCGGGATTTATGTTCAGCATTGACAGGCCGCTGTTGTTGTGGGTGAGTAATTGAAGGGGGGTGGGAAGAGTAAAAGAGAGAGAGAGAGAGAGAGGGAGAGAAAGACGGAGATGGAGTCCACCATGTGCCATGGCTTTGTAATTCCAATTAGTTTAAAGTATTCAACAACTTAATAACACTCAGCTTACTGCCAAAAATGATAGCATACTTTTCAGCGCAAAACTTAATACTTAGATTGATGAGGAAGAAGGAGTATGAAGGCTGCTGACTTTATTCCTGCTCACAGGAAAAAATGTTGCATACTTTTCAGCGCACGGCGAAATCAATCACCTGCTGTCGAATGCTTCAACTCCTTTTTAGCTTATGTTGCACTGCATATAAAGCTAAACTCACTATAATTTATAAAACTACCATATTTTTCATATATTCACCTACATATTCTCATTCAATCGAAAGTCTCATTGCACTTCATAAGCAAACAAATCTGCACAACAAAAAACATACCTTCTTTCACACGAAATTCCTTTTACTTTTCTGGCAAACCAAATCGACATAGAGAAATTCCAAAATTATTCAAAGATAAACCAAAAGAAAATTCTCTCACAAGTTGGCAGCAAACAATTTCCATTGCCCAAAATTGGAATTCCTAGAGCAGCTTGGGCAGCGAATTGTTTTGTTATTTGCCAGGCAGGCACAACTCTTGACATGTCTGTGCATGCAAACAAGCATTTTTATGCACCATACAATACAATTGTGCCTGTCGTACCCAAATATAAGTGTGCATATATATTCATATACATACACGTATATATTTCGACATGTGTTTCTCTCTCACTTTCTCTCCTTCTCCCTTTGCAGGTGCTAAAGACAACGGGCTCCTTTCTGGCCATGCTGCGCACCTTGGAGCGCTAATTGGGGAGCACGTTCGGATTAGGTTTAGTTGAATTATGCACTAATTTGCTTGACTTGCATACGCTTTTTCCGCCAACTTGGACAGAGGGAGCGCGAAATTGAAATTCATGAGGTATTCCGTAAAATAGGCGAACGTGCTTATGCAACGCTGGAATTTTGTAAACTGAAAGTATGCAACAAGCAGGACGCTGGAGAGAGGGAGGGGGGAGCAGTAAGACAACAAGCTGGCAAAATAACATGGCCAGAGCTATGTGCGATGCCGTCTGCTGGGGCTGGCACTGCCACGACTGCCACGGCTGCCACTGGTGCAGCCATTAGCCTCCGGCTGCAGATGACTTGGCTTATGCGGGATAAGAATGGCAGCCAGGTGGAGTAACTGTACCGTTACGTTTATGGCATGCGGCCTGGAATGTGGCCCTTCCTCAACCCCCCCTCCCCGTCCCTTCTGTGGGGCTTGTTGGAATTTTACGTGTTGCGGAATTTCCGTAACCAACTGCCGAGATTTAGCTACGGAACGAGCAACAGAGTGTCAAACGAACTCGAACTCCGGCTGGAATTTTATTATTAAATTGCGCAAATTTGCAAACACACACAAGCACACACACACACACACACACATAGAGTGTACACTAGAGCCATCATCAGGTAGCCCGAAATGGATTATATAACAAATTACAAACAGCTTTTGTTGTTGTTCTTGTTGTTGTTTCTGGGCCCGCGGGCACGAGTTGATTTACGACTGACTACGCGCTGGTCAACGCTGGCATACGCAAACATAAATGATTATATATGTATGTGTGCTAGCTGAAATAAATGGCAGCTGATTAATATTACTCTCCTCCCTCCACTTGGCCTCCCCACCCCCCTGCCTGACCACAATGTTATCGAACATTTAGCGTGCTTTGCTTTTTGTTTGGCCAAGAGATAAAAGTGTGCACAACAAATGGCGCTAGTTATAGCTCAAGGTGTGCAGGGGCGGGCGGAGGGGTGTAGAGAGGAGGTGCAGGGGGATGTAAAGTGAGTGTAGAGGGGGTGTGTGGTGCCTGTGTGTGCATTAAAAAGCTGTGGCAAATGAAAAAGTGCGCAGCGCACAGATTCTTTCCTCTTGCGCTTCGTTGGGCACATAATAATTCCATCAACAGCAGCAGCAGCAAACGAGCAGAGGCAGCAGCAGCAGCAACAGGAACAGCACTTTGCACAGCAACAACAACAAAATATTTGACCAAAAACGTTTAGCGCTGGCATCGCTGGCACTGGCAGAGATAGCGCGCAATGCCGTCGGCACTTCTGACCCCAGTTGCCACGCCCCCAGCCCTGCTGTCCCCCCCTCACTAGCTCTACAGCTGCATTGTGTAGTGGACGACAGGGCGTATGAGTAATGGACCAGCTTGTGTTGCGCCAGCCACGCCTCGTTGATTTGCGAATGGAAAATTTAAATAAAATATTTAAATTTCATGCACATTTTCACCTGCTGCAATTAATGTTTGGCGACTCATATGTTGGCGCACACACACACACACACACATACTCGCGCATTCACAGCACACACACACTCACTTAGTATGTTACTTGCTGCCAAGGCAGCACGTGGCAATAGGCGGCATGCCCCAAACTTTTCTAATTAAAATTGTATGCCAGGCTGCTAATGTTGCAGAGAGACGGAGGCTGCGGGGGCGTGGCAGCTACATTTTCGACTAACTCTTGCTAATAGAAATTACATTAATTAATTTTTAAATAATTTCTATGCATAAATTAACACACACACACACACACAGTTCACTAGGCAAACAGCAGAACGTGCCGAGAGCACAGTAAAGCTAAAGATACACAGAGCAGACAGACAGTGTGAGGGCGTGTGTGCCTGTATATGTGTGTGGGCCTGTCTGTATGTGTCTGTCTGCCTTGACGTTAAGTTGGCTAATTGAAAAGCCGCCAATGGCGAATCGAATCGCAAAGTTGATAGACTGACTGAGTGCGACTCTCTCTCTCTTCACTCTGCTCTCTTCACTCTGCTCTCTTCACTCTGCTCTCTTGACTCTTCCCCCTCTCCTGCGCCTGCTTGAACTTAGCATAATTGCAGCTATTTGGCTGCCCGCCAAATTGCGTTGTTTTCCCGCCAAATAGTCAACTTAATTGCCGGCGGCAGCTTGATTTATGCTGCCCTTATAGTATGTGAGCAACTGCTTGAATTTGAGCACTTTCCCACACTATAACTTACACTACACTACACACAGTTTGTACCTCTTGCCTCCCACTCCTTCTTCTGCTTATCTTATATGTTAATTTTGATCAATGAGCTGCTCAGAGCTGACCCCATTGGCGAAGTGATTTGCGTCGCAAGTAATGCAATCTTCCAATTTGCCGATGAGATATGCAAATGAGCAAAGCAAATCAGATGTATTACTATGCTCAGCACACACACAGACAGACTCATAGACATGTTTGCATCTCTGCTGACCTGCTTAGCCATGCACTTTGAATAAGCATGTTTCATGAAGGCAGCTGCAGCTGCTACAACAGAGATCTAGTTAGATACATATCTATCTGTGCATATAACAAGTTTGTCAAGAAATGTATTTAAATGTTAATGTTTTGAGATACATTTAAGTAGAGGTTCAATATTCAGCTCGTAATGGTATACGAATATAATTATATGTTCTATAAACCATAAGCATGTTTGATGACGTCTTTTATTTGCTTTTGTTTTCTGTGATCACTGCTGATCCAACTGTCTTTGCTCTGTTTGTTACTATGCTAAAGCACTGATAATAAGTTTAATTATGTTAATGTTATGTTATGATAATATTCCATTTATGTTACTTTCTCAATGCTGTGTTAACTCAGAGATGGCTTTGCTGTTCGACTATGTTATTGTTCTGTAACCTCATTGATGACTCCTGTGCGATCATTGCGCCTATCTTATTCTGTTAACTCGGTTTGATTATGTTAAAGTTATGTTATGATAACAAGTCAAAGTTGCTGCGTCTTTTATGTCAAGTTGAAGTTATGTTAATGTTAAGGTCGTGCAATTTGATTGTCGATACTGGTATCGATACTGCAATTCATCATACCGACTTCCTTTCCAGCAACCTTAATTTAATACAAGTAAGTCTCTCTCTAAAATATTCATTAAAAAAATAAAAATCAATTGGAAATTGCTATTTACTATTTCTACTGCAAAATAGTTGTAATATATGAAGTTCTCTCGCCAGCTTTTCTTCTTATGTAGCTGCTGAAAATATGTTAAGAATTCACAAATAGTTTTTCCACATTGCCAACTAAGTTCTTCTTATGGAAAACGCTGTTTGCTTTGTGAACTGTGTGCGCAAATTTATCTCTGGGCACTGACGAGGCGAAAAACAGCAGAACAGCAGAGAAAACTTTGTTGTCGCAAATACTTTTCCATTTTTCATAGTATTCCTCGCAGAACAAATACTTTTTTACTTTGGTTGTGTATGCAAATTTTGAATAATTTTCCGGTTTTGTCAGCTCACTTCATGTTGAAAATATTTGCATTTCGAGAGTAAAAAATATTTCTGGAATTTCAATTGAATTCGATTTTGTATTTTTGGTATTTAATTTTTACCATTGCACAATGCAATTCATTAGCCCATTTAGGGCGGGGCATAAAAAAACCCTGTCAAGCCGAATAATTATTCAAATCATTTCCATGAGATTTTCCATAGTTTGCATTGTTGTTGTTGTCATTGTTGGATGTCTGCTTTGCATGTTGAATTATTAAACACACCTAACAATTGTGTTTTTTTATTCGTGACTATGTGTTGATTTCTAATTGCTTTTCCGGCCACGCCCTGCGGCCACGCGGTCGCGGCGACAGCAGTAATTATGCCTGGTAATCTATGCATAATTAAATATCGTTTCATTTGAGGCACGTTGACTGCAAGTGCAGTTCATTATTTTGCAATTGATTATTAAACAACTGAAATGCGCCCAAAATGTGCCCAATTTGTAGTGTGAATTGAATACCCTGTGGGCAGGGGGTGTGAGTGGCAGGGTAGACTGAGGTAAGTGCATTAGAAATACCCTGGTAAATAAATCCCAGATATTTTTTTGTATTATTAAAATTGCAATATAGATAACATGGGCTTGAAGATGAACAGTTTAAAGAATCCCGTTTAAAAGCACTAATTTGCCTGCGCAAAGTGTGCTACATTCTCAGAAAAAAACCTGATTGTGACTCACAAACTAAATAAGCGCAGAAGTCAATGGCTTTCTAACTGCAAAATGCTTTTCTTTTCTTGTTGAAAAATTGAAAAAAAATACTATGATATTTTATAGCTCTAGCAAAATGCTTTGCATAACGTAACAGCAAAGAGGAATAGCAACTTAAAAAGGAAAAAATTCTCCAATCTAAATGCAAACTTATTGCAGCCAGAGCTGCAAAGTATGCTACACTTTTTGTAACTGATAAGGAAAAGAAGTAAACAGCTTTAAGCGACTGTTGTCATGGAAGCAGCTTAGTTTTCAAAAGTCTCAACATGTTGTAGAGCATGCAGGGTAGACAGGCTATGTACAGGGTATATCTGCTGCGAGCAGTCTGCCCTGCATGTGATTAGTCAACCCTTGTAATAGGATGCTATTGAAATAGGTGTAAATCAATTTGGCGCTTGGCTTACGTCGCTTCGAGTGCGTTATTTGTATTTACCATTGCCCCCGTTGTAGATACATGTCTATATATGTATAGATATGCGTTAGATTTGCATAATTACCGCAGAGCAATAGCGCGTACACAAATACGCGCAATGTAATCGAAAGCAAATAAGCCTGCCTGTGTTCGCCTCGATTTGAGAGAATTTCAAATAAATAAATGTGATTTTTACTTACTTCATGGACTGATACTTATAGAGATATTGAGATTACTGCTATAGGGTATTAAACAAATTGCATTGTGTGAGAAAACAAAGAGAAAGTCATTGTGAAATGGCGCAGAAATTGCGTCTAAAATGAAGTAAAGAAAAAAACAAAGCAGAAAAAGCGTTTTCACTTGGCGAATGTTGAAAAATGACTGTGTATAGTAAGTGTGTAACTGTATGTGTGTATCTGTGTGTGTGTGTGTGAATGACAATGAGCATGAAATGCTATTTATATTGTTCAATATTTAAGTGAAAAGCGAGAGAAAAGTGACGCATGACTTTCTGTGTGCAAATTCTTCAATATAAATATCTGTGTAACTCTGTGTGCGTGTGAGTGTGTGCGAGTGTGCAAGTGCGTGTGTGTGAGTGCGTGCAAGTGAGTGTGTGTGTGTGTATTTATTATTTGACATTTTCTGTTGTTGTACATTACAATTTTTGGTTCCATGCTCGATTTGTGCGTCGTCTTCGTCGATTTCATTAGGCCGTGTCCGCTTTCTTCTGCTCCTGCTTCTTCTCTGCCTCTGCTGATTTTCAATTTCGCCTTGGCTTTGCTGCTTCTTCTTCTTGTTCTTTTGTTCGCCTCAACTGTCTGTCTTAATTACACGATAGCGATAACGATAACGATAACTTGAGTTCCCTTTATTGTTTGCTCTGCCAATTGAAATTTCCGTTGAGTTCTTTATTTATTTATTTCTTTTATTTATTTATTGGCGATTTTCGGCACTTCATTTCACTATTTTACGTCGAGTGTTTACTTTACGCTTTTTGCTTCTTACGTTTTTTTAATTTCACTCTCGTGTTTTTTGTGCGTTTTTTGTTGATGCGGAAACCGTTTTAATTGTTTTCTTTTTTTTCTCGCTCGTTCACTCGCTAATTGTTTTCGCATTATTTAGTTAGCTCTGTCTCTATCTCTGGCTCGTGCTCTCTCGCTCGCTCGTTCAATTTGTAATTAAGTTACAAAAAATTCTTCTACTTGTTGTTGTTGTTGTTGCTTCGAGTTGTTTGCTTTGTTTGTTGTTGGTTGCTTGTTTCGTTTCGTTTCTTTGTTGTTTTTCAATTGAATTGATTTTTTGTTGTTGTTGTTGTTGTTGTTGTTGTTGATATTATGTACTAATAAAATGCATGTAAGTCAGTCCGTCGTTTCACAAATTGTTTGCCGTTGAGCTGCAACTGCAATGAGCGCAATAACTGTAAAATACAGGCACACACACACACACTCTCTCTCTCACACTCAGGCAAACTTAGTCAGCGCAATTAAAAACAAATTCGCAACTGGATTGTTGCACTTTGCGCCAAGTTGCATTAACAAATGCAACACAGACACACACAGGCACACCCTCTCACACACACAGTCTCAAACACACACACACACGCAGTCTGCTCTGCTGGCGCCATTTGTATTGCTTATTGCCCATTTCCTGGCGACTTTTGCCACACACAGCTGCAACTGCAGTCGCCGCAGCAGCTTGCCACGCCTACTCGGCAATTTCTCTGTCCATTAAGCACGCCTCACCCGCAACACACACACATACAGACACATACATACTGGCACACATACTGCTGCACGCACTGCACTTGATGCTCGGCCATTAATTTTATATTTTTTGTTGTATTTTCTTTTCTTTTTTGAATTTTTTTTTTGTTATTTCGAATTTCTTTGCTTTGGGAGAATTTCAGCTCGTC
Source organism: Zaprionus ornatus (assembly GCA_018904035.1). Classification (NCBI taxonomy): domain Eukaryota; kingdom Metazoa; phylum Arthropoda; class Insecta; order Diptera; family Drosophilidae; genus Zaprionus; species Zaprionus ornatus. The sequence goes on from JAEIFZ010000253.1 coordinate 5,084,638, forward strand.
TTGCTCTCGGATACGTGGCTCGAAGGCGTCCAAGTCAGGCAAGGCGTGCACAGGCGGCGGCGCTCGGCGCTCAGAGGAAAAGACAACTTGATCACAGCATGGAAAATGTTCAACTGAGCGCAGCAAGCGCCAGTCTGCCACGCTCAGCCTCCGTCAGCGCGTTGGCTTTATCACTTCGTATCGTTTTGGCTTCGGCTACTGCCTTCGTTGCACTTCGGCAGGCAGTGCCAGCGAAGCTGAGCCGAGCCGAACCTTGCTGCGCTTCGTTTGGGCTCGTCTACTGTGTTGAGCTTCGTTTCAGTTCATTTCACTCAGCCACGAAGTTGTGACAACGTCGAGCCGAGGAAGCAACATGTTGGACTCACTTGGCAGTCGCTGTGGGCAGCGCAGTCAACAGCGCTGTTGGCAGCGCAGCATCCTTGACGCGCTGTTAATGTGCTCAACTCACAGCGTCACGTGTTGCTTGCACTGTTTGAGTGAAAGCTCAACGAAAGGACACTCACTCTGCCTCGTGCTCTCCCTCTCACTCAGCTCTCCCTCCGACTAGGTTCTGCCTCTGCCCTGCTCTCTGCCTTTGCCTTGCTCTCGCCCCCTCTGCTGCTCGTCCTTTGCCTGAGTCTCTGCCCAGTGCACTCACTCTACCTCTGCCTGCCCTTCCTCTTGCTTTTGCTGCACTCCCTCTGCCTCAGCCTTGCTCTCTCCCTCTACTCTCTGCTCTCTTCCTTTGCCTTTGCCTTTCTCACTCGACTCAACTGTGGCGTGGCACATTGCATTTGTTTTGGTTAATGTAGCGCAGGGCGTGCACATCCTAGCAGAGTGTAAGCTGCCCCCCTCCTCCTCCTCTCTCCCACTCCTCTACCATCTTTCTCCCTCCCTCTCTCACACATCTCATTGTCCCCGTGGCGCAATCTTACAACGGAAATTATGTATGTTGATGATACACGCAACATGGTTATGGTGCAAGCTGGATGTGGATATGGATGTGGATGTGGATGGGGATGTAGTGGATATGGCTATGGCATATCGAACTGAGTTGGCTGACTATAGATACCTGGTTAACAGGGCGCATGTAAAGTCAGCTGAACTTCTTGGAATTTCTCTGCTTTGCTACAGTTTTTGTAACTCATCATCGGCATTTGGTAATTGAACACAGTCACTCATGAGAGGGGGGAAGCTGCCTCAACCCCCTCCTTCTATAAACCTTTTTATATACCTCTCTGTATACCTCTCTATATACCTCTCTATAGCCCCCTCACCTTGCTCTCTGTGCCTTCTTATATCATATCTCTAGGCAACTGATAGCGAACTTTTTGGATATTCTCACAGGTGCATTCACACATGAGCGCTTCGTGCTGCAGAAATTAGAATAATGCAGAGATGAAGAGAAGAGAGAGAGAGAGGTAAAGAGATGGAGAGGAGAAGAGGGAGACAGTTACCAGTACTCAGGCAGAGATAGAGAGAGACAGGCAGAGAGATAGACAGACAAACAGACAGAGAGATATGGGCAGACAGACAGAGCTATGAGTCGTCATAACGCAATTATAAAGCGCTGCTAGGCAAAGCATCATCCTCTCTACCCCTCTATCTTGCAGCTCCCCATCTCCCTCCATTCACCTTTCCCTTTCCTCTCTCTCTCTCTCTGCTTCTTTGGCAATAAGCACTTGCAATTTACGAAATGAAGTAAAGTCACACAAGAAGAAGTTGCAGTTGCTAGTTTTATATCATCTCCTCTCTGTTCCTCTCCTCTCTTCTCCTTCTTCTACCCACTCTCCTTCCCCCTCCTTGTTACTACCCCCTTGTTGCCCTTCCAACTGCCTCATCGAGTTGAGTGAACAATGAACCGACGGCAATGTACCATGACTATTTATGAATTTGATGCTCGTAATTCGTTCACTTTGTGCACTTTATTAATAAAGTTTTACAGCTGCCACGCCCTCTGCCAGCCTGCCTGCCCCCAGCTCGGACTTACTAGAGTTGTCTGTGGCATCATGTGCGGCGAGTGCGCTTGCCTAGCCTGGTTTTTTTTATGCCCCCCGCACAACATACAAATACATATGCACATACATATGCATACATCAGTGTATGTATGTATGTGTGTGTGTGTGCGTGCTGCATATGCCGATTGGTCTTTAAGCGGAAACAGGCAACTATGTAAAGTTTTGTATACTTTTAAGCTGAGGTTCGTGAAACAAAACTTTAGCCGGAAACTTTTCCTCTGCCCTCCTTAAAAAAATCACTCAAAGTTGAAGGAATAAAGGAAGCAGAAGGAAAGGAAGGGGAAACTTGTAGGATCTCTGTTTTTACGAATACAAATACTCATGGCAATAATTGATTATTTTTGTGCAGGGTTTCTTGTGTTTACTAAGGTTGGCCAGGCGAGACCTTAACGGAAGTTGTTGAAGAAGTTGTCAGTGGAAGAAGGTCGTGGGTTTTAAGCAGTGTTGAGCTTATCATTAGGAATAATGATCTATGGGTAGCAAGAGAGCTGCAGGAAACTTAGAAGAGCTTAGGGCAGCTCTCAAAAGGAACGGACTTTATCAAACATAAGTTTTGAGAACTCTCAACTAAGCTGAAGTTCTGGAAACAGTTTCATTACATATGAAAAGTTAGTAGAATTAAAAGAAATTTGTAAAGGGAATTCACTTCAGTGTCGAGTATTTAAAAAACTTATAAATAAGTTAGAATTCATGAAGCAACTTTTTCTTAAACTTAAATATTAGAATAACTTAAGAAACCTTGGGAAAGTCTTCAAGAAGAACTTACTGCCTCAAGCAACCTCATGAAGACTCACAACTAAGCTGAAATTCTGGAAAGTGCTTTATTTTACACTTGCCTATCAAATAAAAACTCTTATCAATTTTCATAATAGTTTACAAAGTTAAAAATACTAAAAAAACCTTTAAAACCGATCCCAACTCCTCACAAAATCATTTCACGACTCGCAACTAAGTTGAAATTTGAGTAGCAACTACTTTCTATGCCTACCGAAAGTATCTCCTTATGACATCCCAAATATGCTATAGAAATACACCCTGCATTTGCTCAAGATTTAATCAAACTCATGTGCAGTATCGTAACTATGTGAACTAACATTGTATCTACAGTAGAATTTCAAAATTTCAACGAAAGTTTTCGACAAATTCCGCTCGCCCTCTCAGTGTTTTTTTTTTCAGTGTTCCGCAAAGTTCTTAATTCTGTCCACCACTCTGTCCGTTCTGGCCTTGTCCACTCTGTCCTTGTCCATGGGGTGGAGGTGGATGCTGTCCCTGCTGCTGGCCACTCTGTTGTCCTGCGGCACGCTGCATGAGGAAGCCCGAGGAGCTCAGTATATGACTGCCACCAGCAGCCTGTTGCGGCATCTGGGGCACGTGAATGGCCTACGACGAGTCATGAGTAATACGAAGGAGTTAAGAAGAGATTTCTCTCAGATTTCCACTGCCCACACACTCACCAGGGCAACGGCCAACATGAAGAAGAGAACTCCAAAGAATGCGAACTGTTTCATTGTTGCCACTGCGATTTTAACTGACTGCAACAGTGCACTGTGGTTGCACTTATATAGGGAGAGGTTCTTGAATGGCAATACTATCGGAACAATCGCAGCAATTCACATGCAATCATCGAGGCAACAAAACGAAAGAACGAACTTAAGCTGAGTGTTATAGATGATCTTTGGTGTCAACAAATGAGTTGAACTACTGCAATTAAGTTGGGATTGTATATGATATGGTCGCTCTTAATTATAGGTTGGCATGTTATGTAATTACCATCTCGATAAGCTGTAGACTCTTTACATTATATTCTAGATTTGTTGAGCAAATAATATCAATATCAATGTATAAATAATATTAAATTTTCAGTTTGAAAGAGTTGATCTTAAAACGGAAAATAGGTTTAACCTATTTATTAATTATAATGACTCTTGAATTATTGAAATTATGGAAATGAATTATAGAACATTTTAGTTGTTTTTAGTATTATTTTCAACTAACCTTTTTCATATTTATACCATTGCAGAGGGTATATTTAATGAGGACCTAAGGGACCTTCGACCTGCGTTTACTTAGAAATTGGTCAACTGGTTTTTTAACCAAATGGAAGACAATAAATAACAATTTATTTTAGACTTTCAATTCGATTTCGTATTAAAACACAAACTGTTTTAAAATGTTTTAGAGCATCCTCAATAGTTTTCACTTAGAATAGATCTAAAATATTTTGAACTATGTTTTTAACCAACAGAAAAACTATTGAAATCTATCATTTAATTATTTGCAACCAATTTGTGCAAGAATAGGTTTAATTTAGAACAACAAATTGCAGCAATATTTCTTCAAAGTCTCCCCCAAAGATTCCCCCAACAAACAAAAGTTAAATAGCTAGAAAAAAGATAAATACTTTGTAAAAACCTTTCACAGACATGATGAAAAATGCAGCAACCAAAAGTAACGGAATATTGTCCGTTATTTTGTCGTGAATAATTCTGAGAATAATATATGTGCCTGCTCTACATAAATTTCTAGCTTTTAGTCTAATGCTCTCGACAGTGAAAGTAAAAAACAAGCCAGACATAGCGGCAAACACACTGACACAGTCACACACACACACACACACACACACAGTCTGTTTCACACATAGAAGACTCAATTTATGAGTCATAAATTGTGCGAATACAAATATTAGTTCGAAATTGTGTTGCTTTTGGCGTGGAAATTGACTTTTTAAAGCGCAAAGTCTGCGCCATTTACGGTCACTTGATTTCAGAGCCCCTCCCACAGTCTTCCTCCTCTATCTCTCCCCCTCTAGCTCCTTCTCCTAGTGTATCCCACTCTGCTCACTTTGGCATTTTTTCTGCTACGCCCTGAAAATGTCACCTCCGGCAGCAGGCAAAGCAATTTCGCTTAGTGCCGCCACGACAGAGCGACAGTGCGACACGGCGACAGGGCGACAGCGCGACAGACTGGCAAAAATGTCTTCAGTTTGAGATTAAATTTTTCGCCAGCGGTTTGCCAAACAAACAATTTCTAGTTTGAGAACGAAGAGAGCTCAACAAAAGGTTGCCCCAATCCCACTATACCCCTCTCTATCTGCCTCTCTCTACCTCTCTCCCTCACTCTTGCAGGCTTTGTCTCTATGCCTAGTTTCCAATCGTTGTATTCACATGCAAACATAACACACACACACACACGTGTACAGATACGCTCATACATGCATAAGCAGGTGTGCTCATGTTTGTGCATGTCCACGTGTGTGTGCGTGAGTGTGTGTGTGTGTGCGAGTATTCTTAGGCAATAAATATTCCTTTCGCTGCGAAATATGAATATTGAATATGCCCACAGTGCGGCGCTTTCATAATAAACCGCAAGACGAAGCTGCAAGCTCAATGGACCGCTAGGGGAGTGAGGGGAGGAGTCTGTAAAGGGGGTGTGGCTAGTAGCGAGCGGAAAACTACTGAACGAAAAGACTACTTTATTTAAATTTCCAATGAAAAGAGTGCAGAAAGGTGCGTGCACTGAGAGAAATCACAAGGGATTTGAGAATTTTAGGTTAGTTTTTAAGCTTAGTTACACAATGGGTGCTTAAAAGGGATAATGAATGTAATAAAACTCATGAGAGAGTTTAGTTCGAATAGGTTGCCACTTTGAGATACCCTAAAAGGAATACAATGTACCAGTTGGGGTAAGTAAACTATATTTTTGATAGTTCTAACAACTTCACTCAAGCATTTAACTTTTAAATATAGAAATCGGAAAAATAAACAAATACAAAATACACAACATAGCCTAACTTTTAAAAGTTGAGGTTCTCGTAACGTATTTTTTCATAAACTCAACCTATTTACTTTACTAAACTATTTTATTGTTGGAAAACAATGTATTTGACTATAAATAGCCTAAATAATATGAAATATCTTAAAGAAACACTATTTTCTGATAATGCAATCTAGTTTACCTAATTTAAATACTATATATGGGAGATATCTGAAAGTTATATGACTGGAATTGACTTTAGAAAGACCCTAACACATTAATATTAGCTAGCAAATAAAATGAACAATAATAACTACCCTTTTACTCAAAGTAAAGGCTCTAAAAGCAGGAGTTATTGAACGTTAAAAGAATTGAGAAAAACTTTACATAAACCATATGTTACTATAAACTATTAATAGTTATGGCTAGAAAACCTAACCTCTATTGAACCTAACCTCTTCACTTGGACTTCAAATTCCAAAAGCATATTTAAAACTACATAAATCACTCTCAACTCAAATCAGGCATATGAAATCAGCAAAACGCACTCTCAAAATTTATTGATGACATGCCATCGTAAAATACAGTCTTTTAAATTTATGGAACTGAGACTGATGCTTATCATGTCAGATTAGGATTAATACAAAGAGACTAGCCTACAGTGACTTTAAATGCAAACAGAACTCAGTGCCCCATTTCTCTCAGTGTACGCGTATGTGTGTTGTGTGTACTGTGTGTGGCCTGCAGCCAGCATCAACTTATACATGTACATATTCCCGAGATGAGATGGGATAACTCGCAAAGGGCAGGGAATGGTAGAGTGAAGAGGTACTAAGAGTGGGGAGAGAGGGGGCAGGTGCAGGGGAGCAGGGGGGTAGGCACTAATGAAGTTTCGGTTCGTCCTTTTACAGCTGGCTTGGCTGCCTCATTGTTTGACTTTGCCGCATTCACGCTTCGCCTCGCTGAGCCTACAAGTCGAGCTGCTCATAATGTTTGCACAGTCCTCCCTGTGTGTGTGTGTATATGTGTGTGCGGGTATGGCATTTGCCTGCCCTGCTCAGCGCTGCTCAACACTGCCTGCCAGTCTATTTATTTATGTTTATAATAGGATTTTTATCAAAACTTTTTGCTCTGCCTCCGTTCCCGATGCCATTTTGTAATGAGTATTTAAAAAGACACTGAAACTTGCCAACGCGCAGCTGCTGGCCACGCCCCCCCTCCCCCCTCTCCCCTCTCCCCTTTGACTGCCCCGCCCAGTCGTAAACAGTCAGCCCGCAGAACGTGCGGACAGCAACTTTTTATTCATCGCCCCGTCGAGTACTCATCATTGTTCTCGTTCTTCTACTCGCGTTATTCATTATAGCAACCAACACTGTCCAACATAGTTCGGCCAAAAACCGAAACTAAATAATTGCCAAATATTTGCCGAGAGTTTTTCATCTCATTATGGTTTCACACTGACACGAACCTCAATCGTTTTGTATTCATAGTCTCCCTTTGACTGAGGTTGCTTCGCCTCGGCTCGGTTTAGGTTGTTGAGGTTCGGCTTGGGGTTTTGGTTTAGGTTTTTTGGCCTCCCGGTCTCATTAGTCGGCTAAATTTAAATAAATCCTCACCTGGTCAGCAGGAGAGTGAAGAGGGGCAAAGGGGGAGAGAGAGTCTGACAGTCTATTTGAGAGTTCCCTCAACGTTTTCGTTTGCCATTTAAAAGGAAACTCACCCGAAACGCTGCTGCTTAAATATGCCTAATTTAATTTGCTTTTTCCGCACTTAGCTGCCCGCTGTCCGCGCCAGACATCGACTCGGGCAGTCCGGGACTTCTTCCGACTCTCCCTCTTCCTCCTCTCCTGCCTGCCCACGCAATTAAATGCGCTGCTAAATGAGAATGAAACCGATGCACGAAGCCATTTTGTATGCTGCGAGGCGGAAAGTCAAGGAACTTGCAAGACTTTTTCATAGAGATGAGCATTAAATAGTTTCACAGCAAACATTGTGAAAACTATTTGAATAATAAAACCAAAGAGTTTTCCTTGGCGTGCTCATAAATGGGTTTTATGTTAGGGGTAATGAAAAGCGAATGTCAACTCATTAAGAATAGAGGGGCCTCTTTATTTTGAAGAGTGGAACTGACAGTGAAGAAGAGCTGAGAGTAGTCGACAACTCTAACGATAGTAGGGTGTTCATATTGAAGTATATAAACAAAGAATGGTCGATAGTATTTACGATAGTATTATCGATAGTATGAATTTCATATTATATTGTAGTAATAAATTTGTCGGTGGTATAGAGATACGGAAATATGGAAAATAAATATGGAGGCTCTATACTTAAACAAAAAACAGGCAGTTATCGATAGTAACATACATTTATCGATAGTAAGCACACGTTAACAAGGAGGTTTAATAAAAGTAGACTTTTCATATCAAAAATAAACTCACCTAAGTATCGATATTTCAGCAGATCTATCGATATTCTGAATACTTAGTTCAAGAAAAGCTTGCAAATGAAATAACTCAAAGGTGACAGAGAATTGCTTTTGCTGGGATAAGTAGCTGTCGATAGTTTACTATCTTTATCGATAGTAAGGCTATCTACGACTATAAAGCATAATTGATGAGTAATCGAAAGTTTACCATCCCTATCAATAGTAACTTTATTTAAGATTTACAGCAGACTAACAAGAGAAAGATAGAGCGAAAGTAATAAAAGTAAATAAGAGTATTTCTAAGAAATCTATCGATGGTTCTCACGAGATCAACACTTCCACTCCAGCTAAATCCTGCTGCATCTTAGCGTCATTTGGCTCCATTAACCATCGCATGTAGTTGCATTAATTGCCAAAGGATTATTTAATTACAGCATGCACGTCATGAGATCAGAGCCAAATGAATTGAGATGAGGTGAAATGATGAGCTACTGACCGAAGGAACAAACAACACCACAACAAGCAAATCCCAACTTAGCATAGAAAAAGGGACAAGATTGAGTAGAGAAAGAAGAGGGGAAAAAAGAGGGGAAAAAGAGGGGAAAGCAGAGAAGGAGTGTAGAAAGTAAAGACAAGTTTTCAAAGCATCATTAATCATGGACAAGTTCGCCAAGGACTTAATCCATGACAGCCTTAGAGCTAAGCCAGCAGCTGTGGCTGGAGAGTGAAGGAGATGAAGATGAAGCTGAAGACGAAGTCGAGAGGGCAAGATGTCGCTGCTGCCTTGGGCTGTCGATGAGTGGGCGAATGGGGCGTGGCATGCCTGCAGCTTGCTGTCGATGTTTGTTTTGTCGGGTTGTTCAAATTAAGAAACTGTAGCGAAGTAGAGAAAAAACTAAGTAGATATTTATATTTATTTTTTGGTACAGTGTGTGAGTGTAGGGGTGTGTCTATGTGAGGGAAGAGTATGTCAGGGGAGAGGAGTGTGTGTGTGTGTGTGTAGAGGGGGTGTGTGTGTGGTTGTGCGGCATAAAATTATGTTTCTCATATTTGTTTGGGAATGCTTTGGGCATGTGTCTTTGCTCCTCATGCCTTCCCCCCTCTGCTGCCTGCTAACCACAGCACAGGACACACACACACACACAGCACAGGACATTCCCTTTGACTGCTTGCAGCGTCAGCTCCATCTCCTGGTCCTGTTCCTGGTCCATCTCCAGCTACGACTTCGCTCAAGTCATGCAGATTGCGCCCAGTTGGCGCTCGTCTGTTTTGGCTTTGCTCGCAAAATGCTGTAAATATTTTTAATTCTTTGCCAGCGCCAGCGGCCAATGGCAATGGCAATGCGCTTGCTACAAGCAGCACCAGGCAGGGGAGGCAGGCGGGGGGAGTGGCAAGGGGGCTGTAGCTGGAGCTGGGGTGGAACTCTGCTCAGCGAGAGCATTTCAGCTTTTAAGCTAAAGCTATGAAAATAATTTGGTCCTGAAATACTTGCGGCTTTGCTGGGCAATCGGAATGCTTTTTGTGGTCCACAACCGGGGAGAACAACAACAACAACAACAATGAGAGATGGCGAACAACAACATGGCGAAGCTATACGACAGACGACAACGTTGACGATAGCGTGTTGATTAAGCTCGGGAAAAAAACAAAGCAGAGCATAGAGAGAAGCACACAGAGAAGGCACACGGGCTAACAGGGCACATTGTTGAGCTGCTACTGGATGCCCTTACTCCACTGCTGACTTGGTCTTTGCCTGCTGCCCCCCACTGCTGCTCTTCTGCTGTTGCTCCTACTCCTACTACTGCTGCTGCTCTTCCTTCTACAGCTACTGCTGCTGCTCCTCTCCTGCTGCTGCTGCTTCTCTCCTGCAGCTGCTGTTGTTCCTCTTCTTGCTGCCATTACTGCTACTGTCTCAGGTCTGCTGCTGCTACTGCTGTTTCTGCTGCTCTTAGCTTGATCCGGCTCTTCTCTTATCCTGCTGCTGTTATTCCTCCTCTTACTGCTAGTACTGCTGATGTCTCTGGTCTGCTGGTGCTTCTACTGTTGCTGCTCTTGGCTTGCTGCTGCTCCTCTTCTCCTCCTGCTGCTGCTGCTGCTCCTACTCCTGCCTCTGTTCGCTACTACTGCTCCTTCCTCTACTCCTGCTCTATCTCCTGCTTCTACTGCTTTCCAGCTGCTGGTGTTTCTGCTCATATGGACTGCTGCTGCTGCTCTTTGCTTGCTCCCACTTACATTCCTCTTTCGACTGGTCTTACTGATCCTCTTTCTGGTGTTACCGCTACTTAAAACACTGCAGCCCTTCTTGCTGCACCTCCTTCTTCTACATTTCTTCCTTCTTCTAAACTTTCTCCTTCTTCATTACCTCCTTCTCCTTTACACATCCTCCTGCTTCTTCTTCTTCTTGATCTCCACGTCCCGCCACACTTGCTCCTCTTGATGTATTTTTGAGACCTTATCCTACTTCCCCTTCTTCTACACTTCCTTCTTCTTTTACACTCTCTCTTTCCTCTACACTTCCTCCTACTTCTACACTTCCTCCTTCTTATACATTTCCCCCTTCTCCTATACCTCTTGCTCCACCTTCCTCTATACATCCTCCTCCTGCTCCTGCTTCTCCTGCACCTCCTTCTCATTACGCCTCCTGTCCCTGCTATAAGGAAAGGAGACTACACCTTGTCCACCTCCTCTTGCTTCCTCTTCTCCCTACCCCGCCTTCTTGTTATATGTCTTATGCAACTCCAGCTTCTCTTGTTCCCTTTGTTGTTCTTCCTTGCGCTTCTTCCCTCTTAACTGCTAGTCTTAATCTTCCTTCTTCCTCTCCTATTCTCTCTCCTTTTCCTCCTCCTCTTTCTACCCTCCTCCTCCCCCTCTTCCTTCCCCTCTTCCCCCTCTTTCTCCCCCTCTTCATCCTCCTTCTGCTTCTCTTACATCTCCTGTACCTCAAGTTCCCTTTGCTTTGCCAGCTTCGCTTCCTTCCATTTCTCCTCCCTGTGGTTTTCTTCCACTGCCACCTTCTCTACCTCCTCCTCCTCCTCCCTCTTCTCTGCCTCGTCAGCAAGTGGATAATAACTAGCGGAACTATGCGCATTTGTTTTATGCCCGCGCCGCAGCGAGTAATGAAACAACAACACAAAAGCTGCCAACCAAAATGACAACGCACTCAACGCAGCAACCCGCAGAAGCCGCGGGCGAGCAGCGGCGCAAAAATATGGCGGACGGAAATTGTGTGCACTGTGTTCAAAAAACAGTTGAGCTGCCAGGCGATCCCCCTCCCCCTCCACACCCCCTCTCTCTCTCGCTCTCTCTTATCCTGCTTGCTAGCAACCTCTGCTTGGTTTGTCCAGAGTCGCGTGGAAAGTCAAGAGCGACGTCATCAGCTCAACATTTTCGCAGCTGGGTTCTTTGCATTTTTGAGTGCCCCACACACACACACACATACACGGGCACACCCTCACCCTCACACACACACTCGTACTCGCTCTCGTTCTTTGTGCCGCTTTTGTCGCTTTGTCTCGAGCAATGGCAAAACTGCATTTCGCCTTTCTCCTTTCTCCACAATGCACCAGCAGCGCGCTTGTACGTGTGTGTGATGAGTGTGTGTGTGTGCCTCGTCTGTAGTGCCGCCCTAAGGCCAACACACAAATTAGTTTTAACCAGGCATTGTCACGCCGTGGTGCACCCCATTGTGGCGCCCCTGACTGGTTTGCTCGTTGCCGATTAAGTGGCGGCTCCAGCTGCGCTGCCACTAGCTCATGGTACTACTACCAGCCCCCTCTACCCTGGAGACGACACTGTTGACACTCAGGGCACACCGCGACAGGAGTCGCCCCAGCAAGGCAGCAGCAGCTGCAACCAGGTCTCATCCCATTTCTAATCAGTTTCTAATTAATTTTGGACTAGCTTCGACAATTGATGTGAAACAAGGGAGCAAGGGAGGTGGAAGAGAGGAAGGAGAGGGGAAAGAGAGCAGGAACTGCAAGTAAAAGGGAAGCAAGGCTACTAAAACTAAAAGAAATTCGGAGACTTTATTAGAGAGAACACTAAGTGGTTTCGTTAGGGTTCCAAATTGGCAACAGCAACAAATTTTGACCAGAAATTGGCTTGGTAACATAATAATATAACTTAGTTTATAATATCTTCTCAGGGATTTTATGATTTGAACTTTATTATGAACTCTTCTTTACGTTACCAATTAGAAATTTATGAATTCTATTCTTAATAATCATGATAAATAAAAAGAAACAAATATCGCTCTGTCCCTCTAGACTTCTTGATTTAGGAACTTTATAAGAAGTTCTTACTGTAATAAACTGAATAGAACATGGAGAAATCTCTTCCAAATTATTATAAAAAAATATTTATGATATCTTTTAAGCATAAATTCTAGAGATCATGAGTTGGGCACTTGATTAGCAGAACCTTCTAAGAAGAAACTAAAGAGCAGATTGTGAAATCTCTTTGAAATGATCAGTAGAGCTTCAAGAAGGTTCAAAAGGTTCAAGAGGTTCAATATTATTAATTTGTTTCAGAGATCTTAAGTTAGAAATACTGTTATAAGTTCATCTTTTACTAAGCTAAAGATAAATTTATTAAACTTTATTAGAAGAGCCTTCTAGCATTAAACTAAAAAGACAATAGTGAAATCTTTTTCAGCATATCATCAGAAACAAATTTGATTACCTCTTCAAGGAATTAAGAAAAGAAAAAGAATAAAGAAGAATAGAAAATAACTTAAGAAGAGTCAGAAATATTCTTATAAATTCTTCTTATGATTAACATCCCAAAATATAATGAAGCCTATTCCCAACTATCCCCATATTATGAGTAACAATCTTAATTTATTCAATATCAATATTTATTGTTCAATTTTCACCCCTAAGATTTAAAGTTCCTCTTTAAGTTGATTCAATCATCATCAATTTGAAGTAAATACTCAAAAAAATGTAGACAAAATATGTCAAAGTTTGTGTAAGCCAAGTTTCATGTCAAAAAAAAAAACATGCTTATCGCGGCTGCTCTGCTAAACACGCCCACACTCCCTATCCCTCCCTCTCTCTACCTTTCAAAACTCCCTCACAAACTTTGCCGTTTTGCAGCTTCGCTTTCAACAACAATAAAACTGCAAAAATGGTATCGAATAGCAGGCAAATCTATGCCAAAAACACACACACACACCCTCTCACTCGCACACACACAGACAGGGACAGCGTGCAGTCTGTGCGAAATGCAACATGTGATACGCTGTCCTAGTTCCGCGGCTATTACTGCCCTGTTATGCAACACAATGGCACACATAAACCTGCAACAGTGTGTGCGTGTGTGTGTGGGTGAGTGACTCTCTGTGTGTGTGTGTGTTTAGGGGCCAAGCGGGCGCTTGTATTTGAGTCAGAGACTGTGAGCCAAAGCTCAAGCTGGAGTGAAAGCTCACCAACTTACTCAAGCAAAGCAAAGGCTCAAGTTGTCGGTGTGAGCTTAAAGCTCGATGATGTAGGATAAAATGTGGAACGTAAGCTTATGAACAAGTTCCATTTACAGGATAATAACAGTAAAAGCTTTGCAGTTGCAAGACATAACAGCGCAACGGTAGCTTTTGGCACTATTAAAGCTTTCACTAATTGAACATTTACTGTAATTATATTTTACCTCTTAATCTATAACGGCAAACAGATGAAAGCTTTTGAATTCAACACAATTTAAATATGATTTGATATATAACATAAGGATATAGTAAGATATATACTTAATATATAATTATTATACGATAAGCTTCTGAAAATAAGAAAACTTGTGCTCATCAAACCAAAACTTAATATATTATAAAGCTTTGTATCATATATCATATACTTCAATCTTGTTTGCGTTGGTTTATTTACAAGGATAAAAGCGCAAACATAATATAATATAGGTATGTATATATATTTATATATAGGCAGATCCTTATAAAGATTCTCACAACAAAGGATAAAAGCGCGGTTATAGTATATATATTGTATATTTATATAATGGCAGATCTACTATATAATAAGATCCACACTGAACTTGTTCCACTAGAGTTGCATATTGACTTAAGATTAAAGGAGACTGCTTGGCAGGCAAGGGACTTAACATATTCAGGGATTACACAGTCCAATAAGCAGTTGCTAACAATCAGTAATAGACTTTTTTTGCACTCACCCATATCGTCTATAATGGGGGCCATCCGCAGTGTGACCCCAATCAACATGAGGCACATCAGCAACAGAAGGCAGGCAGTTGCAATGATTGTCCAGCGAGCGCGCTGCGAGAGATCATGGGGATCCATCACCTAGGAGAGTATAGATTATATAATTATATATAAAATCTTTTAATATATTTATCAGTTGAAGATTATCTCTGTTAAACGCACCTTAACAACATCGTTATCCAAATCCTGCACCAGAATTTTGGGTTTTTTATGACGATGCCGTTTTTTGTGACGATGCCTGAGGGAGATTTAGAAAAAAGTTGTGGATAAAAGAAGTATGAATTATATTTCTATATAATATATGGAATACTTATAATGAAAGAGAAAAGATTGTGTTAAGGTGAAGTTTGAGCTCAGAGACATTTTTAATATTGTCTATAGGAATCTAAAACTGAGAAGGAAAGGTTTGTCAAAGTTTTCAATTAGTAAACTCTTTCGACAAGCTACCCAATCTGAATTTTATCTCTAAAACTTCCCCAAATATATATCTTTTAATCCCTAAACCTCAAAAGATTTCTCAATAAAGTTCCACTGCTACTTTTCACTCATTTTGCCTTAACCAGAGTTCGCTCGATAAGCAGCAGTATCGCATATGTGGATACATTTCAACTGGGCGATTATATCAATATGGTGCTTAATCAATTACTCTTTAACCGAAGGCCAGCACACATGTATACACCCACACACGTACACCCACTCATATGTATATAAAGCAAGCATATCTCGAGGCAACAACAAGAACAACGGCAGTAGCAGCAGCTTAAACATATTTGCTCTATTTCCGTTTGGGTTTTGCAAAACTTCCGCATTACAAAGCTGCCACAATTTTCCCGCACCCCTCCCCGCCGGCATCTCCTGTTGCCGTTGCTCGTTTCGCAGCGGAAGTGCCTCCTGGTGGAGCTACACAAAAAAAAAACACATCAACGCAGAACGGAGGCAACTGCGACGGCAACAGCAGTTTCAGATACTCAGCCAGTCTCCGGGCTGGATGTCGTTGTGGGGGGTTTACGTTTCGACCAGGTGGTGACAGCGCCATGCCGTTACTTTTGTTCTACTCTCATTCCAACCCCCTGCTCTCCCTACCCCTCCCCCTTCTCCCCTGCAGCTCACACAAAGCTTGTCAATCAATTTTTGTCTGCGTTTTTCGGTTCTGCGCCAGAGAGAGAGAGAGAGAGGGAGAGGGAGAGACTGTGAAACGCATTAGGCAATGTTTGACAATCGCTTTGCAGCAGGACGACATTTATTAGTGCAGCTCAAGGACAGCCCTAGCCAGGGGTGGTACAATGGATGAGCATGGCAATGGAGGAGGAGAAAGGGAAAGGGCTGCCCATTGTGAGTGCAGTTGGACCCAACTAGTCGAGCATTTCGTTGTTCCTTCTATGGCAACTAATGCGCCATCATTTATATGTTTCCTAATCATTTCTTACAAGTTGTGGGACTAAGATGATACAGTGGGCGTGAAAGGGGAGTGTAGTAATTGAAATATAATAGGGGAAAATGTATTTTAGGTATTTACTATATATAGAAGTAATATATCTATGTTATTGTGTACTACAATCTTTAAACATTATAATATGTTTTTGGGCTCGTTAAGTCAGCAAAATGAATGAATCGGATGACTTCGAATAAAGTTACGATAGTATGACGATAGTATTTCCATATTATTTCCTTCGTATTTGTCAATTTAAACATCTCAGCAAACTATTTACAGACAAACAATAAATCTTCCCCTATAATTTTACTACTATGACCTCAAATAAAATATTATTATAGGACAAATTTCGCGTATCCTTTAATAAACTATCTAATCTAATCAGCACTTGGTGCCACTGTGCACAACCTTGCTACCCTACTGTGACCAACTACAGACTAGAATAGGGTATGTGGATTGAAGGTTCTTCGCTCCGATGGACACGTCAAGATAGCCTAAGCGACTTACCGATGCTTTCTGCGATGTCGCTGATGACCGGCGACGCCACCGCCGCCACCACCACCAGCACTGGCACCAGCAAGGCTGCCACTGCCAGCAGGCACAATGTGCTCAAGGTCGTCGATTTTATCCGCGTCCGTGTCCATGTCCATGTCCAGTTGCAGGTCGCAGGGCGAGTCCTCCGCGTAGGGGCATTGTCTGTGGGTAATAAATGACATTAGTCGCCGCTTGACGAAGCCTTTGTGGCATTAGGTAGGTCAGGATGAAGCAGCAGAGGGAGAAGCAGACGGAGAAGGAGACGGAGGAGGAGTAGGGGGAGGAGGTTCTTCCTTACTTACATGGACTGAACGTGGCCAGGCAGACCCAGAACATGCACACAGTGCTGCAGACCGTTGGGCGTGGGATAAACAAGCGCCGGATCCGAGCAGCGATGATGGCGTTCTGCAAACGAAACCGGAGAGGATTAGCGGATTAGGGTGAGAGCGAAGCTAACTACTCAAAGTGGACTTACTGTACTTCCGTTTGCGACGTCGGTACTCGTCATCGCTGCCGGTGCTCGGCGTGGGCAGCGTTGGCTTAAAGCTCTGTTGGATTCTCGGTTTGAGCGTCGATTTGGCTGCACTGCAGCAACCCAGTGGGGCCACACTGGAACCCGTCGATGTGGAGGTCATGCGATGCAGTTTATCTGCCAGCTGTGCAGGTAAAGGTGGCCCAGTTGGACCAGCTTCGTCTACTTCAACCTCCTCATCATCCTCTGCCTCCATAGGAATCGCCACTGCCTCGGGCGTGTGTGCAGGATGCGGGGCCAGCAGGCTGGTGCTGCGTGACTTGAGGCGTCCAGCTGCGGAGGCTGTTGGCGTGTTGGCATAGCTGGGCAGCGCGTGCAGCGACTGTGAATCGCTCTGGGCCAGCACCGTGCTCACCGTCACGTTGGCACTGTCCTCCGACGTGTTCTGCCTGGAGAAGTAGCGCGCGTAAGCGGCAGCACCCTCGAAATCGCTGCCACCACCCGAGTAGCTCTCGGTGCAGGAGATCTGCTTGGGCAGCAGACGCTTGCGCTGTGGCAGCGGCATCGCCTCCGGCTGCAGTGACTGCGCTGTGTAGGGGGGTGCGGGCAGTGGCAGCGACTCGATTTCCAGCGCCACGTGAGGAGGATGCGATGGCAGCGCTGGTGGCTTAGCCAGGCTGGAGGGAACATTCATGTGGAGACGCTGTGGGCGGAAGGGAACGATGAACAGTTCATAGGCATATACTTTTTGTATTTTATGTTCATGTCAACCATATAACCTAAGATAGTTAAGAGCTCTCTGAGATTTGAAGGACTATGAAGGCTCCGTAGTTTTCAAATCTTTGGAGACTCATTGTTATTAATGAGTTTCGAACTTGCAGTCTGTTTGACTTATAGAACATTGCAGATTAACAATTTTAGTTTACCATAAAGGAATGTGGAGACTTTTTAATCTTTGGAGAGTTTATATTTTGAATGTAATTTGGAGACTTTTAATTTTGAAGACTATAAACTTAATCCAATCTAGTCTTTAATCTTTATATAAGTTTACTAACGTATGATTTTAGCTATTTTTGTTACTTTGGAGACTTGGAGGAGTTTCCATTTTGGAGAGTTCTCAAGAAACACTTCTTTATCTATTGTATATACTTAATAATCTAGAGTTTTGAAAATAATTTTAGATTTACAAGAAAAAACCTTATCTTGTTTTTTGTAGAATGTTTGGAGACTTCAGCTTTTGTAGATATCTGTTTCTTAAATTTCTACAATCGGAATGAATTTATTTACCATAAGTTTACTAACATATAATTTTAAAGACTTTTGGTACTTTGGAGACTTTTTATGTTTTGGAGACTTTAAAATTTGGAGAGTTTGCATTTTGGAGACTTGACAAGCTTCAATTCCAGTCTAATTTAGGAGACTTCTCAATATTCAATAACTTTGGAGACTAACTGCCTCTGGAGATCTCCTCTGGAGACTTACTTCCCTTGCGGAACTTAAAATTACTCTTATTGCGAGCTTCACTCACCGCCTGCTGCGGCACTGGCAGCGGAATCGATCGCACCAGGCTGCGCGGAAAGATGGGGCTGCACTGGGCACTGATGGACTTGGCCTCCAGGATGCGTAGTCTCTTGGCCAGACGCGCTCTCTCCCTGGTGTCTGCGTCGCTGTGTCCCACAGCGATGATCTCGGCGCCGCCAAAGCTGACAGTGCAGCGGGAACTGGAGTAGGAAAGGCTCTCGAGGCTGCCGCGCAACGAGGCAGTGAGGCTGTCGTCGGCCATGGTGGAGCTGTGCTGACCAGTGCCGCGCACCACAGTGGCGCTGGCTGTGGCAGTGGCGGTAGCCAGCGAGGTATTGTCGTAGCAGGAGGCGAGGGGCGTGGTTGTGGCGGTGCTGCGCATGCTGGAATGTTGTGTCGGCTCGGGGGGAGGCCTGGCAGCAGGAGGAGGCACTGCCAACGCCTGGAACTCCTCTGCGGAACTAGATGAGCTGCTGCTGTGTTGCTTCTGCAACTGCGCGGGCGTGTGCGTCTGTGCCTGCACCAGCAGACTGTGGCGCCCAATGTGGGCACCCTGCCGCCCCGATGAGTTGCTCAGCGTGCTGGCTACGCTGTCCTCCAGTTGTGCCTCCACTGCTGCTGGCAATGGCTTCGAACTGGAAGCAGGCTCAGTGTGGACAGTCTTAACTTGTGGCTCCCCGTCTGCCTCCTCCTCAGGAGACTCCTCCTCTTCCTTGCTGCTGGAGCGTCGCGTGCCGAAGAGCTTCCTGGGCAACAGTATGCGGCCAAATGATTTCTTGCGCTTCTTACGCTTCGCTCGCTTGTGCTCCTCGTAGTCCCGCTTCAGCGCCTGCATCTTGTGCTCCACCAGCGAACTGAAGACTGCCTCATAGGTCAGTGCTCTCTGCAGATCCAGCATGACGTCACTGGTGGAGACAGCCTTGTCCAGCTGCGTCTTGGTCAGCAGCTGCAGCGAGCCACTTCCACTGTTGCTATCCTCTGCATCGGCCATGTTGCCACCTTCTGCTCCTCCAGCTGCTGCTGCTGCTGCTTCTGCTCAGGCTCTTCTCAAAGTGCTGCTTCTTGTGGCAGTTGCTCCACAGTTGCCTCTGCCTCTGTCTGTGCCTTGGCCAATTGTCTCCTTCGTTGTTGTTGTGCTGGTTGCTCTCGCTGTTGTCGTCGTCGTGGACTATTTGCATCCTCTGTGGTGGCACGTTGATCGATGCCACACGCTTGTCATGTGCATGCCACGCCCCTGGCTGGCAGCAGCAACGCGTTGCCAATGTCGCCGCGTCTCATCATCCGCTCTCGCTTTGTTTTTGCCTCCTTCTTGCTCTACTTCTTGCTCTTCTTCTTCGCCTTCTGCTGCGCCGCTCTCGATATTGCTGAAGTGGCTGACTGAGTGGCTCCAAGTGCCGCTTACGGGCAAATGGCGCAGCTACACCTGCTTGCACCTTCGCCTGTTACTCGTGCAACAGCTGCAACACCTACAAAGACAGAGAAGAGCAGACATTAGTGGCGGCAGTTCAATAGCCCCCACAGGCAATAGACAAGGACGCGAAGCAGACACACAAGCTGACTTTCCTCCCCTCCCATTCCCCTCTTTGCTTGCCCTCCCTCTTGCTTAGCTGCCTGTGAGAACAACAGCTGAAGCAGCTGCCTCAACAGTTTGCCAATAGTTTTGCACATTTTTATTCAGATTCAGCTTGAAATTCAAATTCAGATTCGGATTCTGATTCTGATGCGCATTCCTATTCACGCCTCCCTCCCCGTTATTCATGAGTTGCAGCTTCCTACTTGTTGCACACACACACGAGGCACACGCACACCAGCACAGCTGCAGCTTAGCACAGGTGTAGTTTACAACACGTAAGCTAGGGCAGAGAGACGGACGGAGAGGAAGAGAAAGGATGAAAAACTTTGCCAACTTTCACAGTGATTTCAAAAGGCATTTGTCGTGTAGTGTGTATATTGAGGTAGGTAATACTATATATGGAATTGGCACTGTTATTATTATTGGAAGCACTACAGCTACTTTTATATATAAACGGGGAATATAAAACATATAAAAATCCAATGAAATTTAATTTTTAAGGTCAGCAAATTGTGACTTTCTTCATTTTATTCTTAACATTTCCAACGAAGTTAATATTGAGGTGGAGATATCTGACATTGGTATTGTTATTATAATTGAAAGTAGTACAGAAATTTCACATTTACGACCAGATATTCAAAAACAATCTATAATTTTGCCTGGACTGATCGACCTTACCCCGTTAACCCCGAGAAGGTGCTTCATTTAAGAGACAATGACAGACATATCAATATCAATACTAATATCAATACCATTGTCAATGTTATTATTTATTTCAAATTGATACAATTATTCATGAAAGAAATCTAATAAAGCAATTTTCCTTTTACTCATTCCTCAACTTCTTCCAAGTTCAATCTCCAAACTCTACCTTGAAAATCGTTCAAAAAACACTTCGATTACCATGCGAAATAAACGAACTACATCAATCGGCACTACAGTACATCATCATCAGCATCAGTACAACCCCTTCCCCCTACTTCCCATAAGACCAAAATGAACTGCTCAGTCCCTGCAGACCCAACAGGGCGCACTGTGGCGCAATGGGCATGGGGACACTGTGCACACTGGAACCCATTGGGCGTGTGCCAGCGTGAGCAACTGCAACTGCGACAGGTTTCCCCCGATGGCCGCGTTGCGCTTTCTGCTGCTGTCGCTGTCGCTGACAACGTCTCTGCCTACGTCACCGTCACCGTCGTCGTCGCTGTCGTCGTTTGCAGCAAATAAAAATATACAATGGAAATGGATATTGTTTTCATTTCCGCAGTCGCAGTCATGTGCATGTCGACGGCAACATTTGAAATATGCACACACACAGAGAAAGAGAAAGAGAGAAGGGGGAGGGGGATAGTGGTGTTTATAGGCCTGCTCTGCCGCTGGCAGCGATGCAAATGGCGCACACAATAAGGGTCACAACAATGGCGCCATCAACTGCAGCAGCCACGCGACGCGGCAGCAACAACAATAAGAAGCACAAAGCATAAAAGTAATAACAAAAAATGATTAAATGCAGAAACATGTAAAAGGCGGCGCCGCCTGCCTGGCAACCCTGGCAGAGTTGCCAGCGTGCCGCAGCGCTAATTAAACAATATGACGACGGGCTAATAGAAAATAAAGCGAGGGAGAGATAGGGGGAGAGAAGGCGGGGAGCCCGAGAAAGTTGCATAAATTTACGGGCAGAGTTAACCAAAGTTACCATTCCATTTACCGTTACCATTTACCGTTTACCATAGAGAATACTCCGCTGCCTAAGCATCTTATCTCCCTCACACACACACAGGCAATATCAAGCAAGCGACGCGTGCAAACAGAAGCAACAGAGCAGCAGCGCGCTGCTGGCAGAGAGAGCAAGACAGAGGGGATAGGCCGAGGCAGTGGCAGAGGCAGCACGCATAAATCCAAACAAAACCACATGCCTTAACTCGGCAGCCTCTGCTGGCGTCGCTGCCACGCCAAAAATAAATCATTCGAGGACATAAAGAGAAGGCAAGCGAAAATTATAACTGTTGCTGCCGCTGTTGCCGTCGCTGTTGGTGTTGTTGTTGCTGCCTATGTAAATAACAGAGCGGCAGAGCTCGCTCAACAGTTGAGTGGGAGAACGAAGGCAAGCTGTCTCGTGCGCTGTTAACTGCGGCTCTCTCAGTAGCTGTTAATGTTAACTAGAAAGGCAACTGTTAAAATTGCACGCTGTTAACTGCCGCCAGGGGGAAGCCATGTTAGCTGTCACCAGGTGACTGTTAACGTTGTGCCTGTTAGCTGACGCGACAGCTAAGGTAGGTCCTGTTAGCAGCCGACTGTTGCTTCTTGCTGAACGTGTGTGGGAGTGGGAGGGACCAGGCTAGCATGTCTGCGTGCGTGCGTGTGCGTGTGTGCGTCTCGACTGTTTTTGTCAACAGAACTTTTCGGACCAAGCACTTGACAGTTTTTTGTTGTTGTTCTCCAGTAACTTTCAGTTTCAGATGTCAATGGCAGCATTAACCAAACTTAATTAACAGTAAGAGCAGAGAGAGGGAATGAGGGAGAAAGGGAGAGCAATTTGCTGCGGCCTGCTATGCTAATACATAATGTGTATTTTAATTTGTGATCCCATTCAATTGTTGGCAGCTCTACAAGGCAAACACAAGAGGAATCGAAGAGGTGAAGAGTGGTTGGGAAAGAGGAAAAGGGAGAACGAAAAGGGGGAAGCATTCGTGGAATCTGCTTAAATTTAATCAACTCCGCGGCGCCGGCTGAAGCACTCAGCTCTGGCTCTTCAATTATTGACGCCGCTGTTTGCCGCGACGGCCTTCACACAATTCGCAGCGGGTGAGAGGGGTAGGGGAGGGAGGAGAGAGTGGTGGCAGGCGTGAAGGGCTCGCGGAATCAAATGCAGCGCACACACAAAAGGCGAATGCCAAAATAAAACATGCACATGGCTTAAAACACATGACACCGAAACGAACGAGTGAGGGGGAAAGAGGGGCGGAGATAAGAGGGCAGAGGAATTGAGAAAGGAGAGGAGGAAAGAGTAGAGAGGATAGACAGGACTGAGCGGGCAGTGAAACAATGCTTAAGTGCAGTTAACTGACCAGAAAATGCTCCTCAGGGGAGTTTTCACTGTGAGGAGGAAACTTTCCCCTCAACTTCAAGCTGAATCCTAAACCTAAATTGCAAGCCTAAAGTTGAAGTATTTATATATATGAAGTATATAATAAAGAAGTATATGATATGTACTTCTATTATCTACTTCTCTGTCTTTCCTTCTTTCATCTACCCATCTGTTAACATACCTTGCCAGAAATCACAACTTTAATACCCTTTTCAGGTTAAAATTGTAAGTATAAGAAATATAATATAATTCATATATGATCACTTGCTGTATTTAAAGTATAAAATATAAAGTATAATTCATATAAGATCACTATATCCTCATCTCTATCTGTATGCCTTTCCCTCTTCCACCTAATTGCAATCAAATTTTCCACAATGTAATAACTTTTAATTCATTTAAACACCGAAATTTGAAGAATATATAAAATATATAGTATGTATAATTCGTATATAATATCTAGCTATATCCGCATATATCTATCTCTATCTCTCCCTCTGATTCACCTTTCTACAATCAAAATGTTCGCCCCAAAAGATAAACAAATTTGTCGTAGGCTGAAACTGAAAATTTCTTTTGCCTTTTCGTATACAAATTTTTAATTGCATTGCTGCTGTGTGTGTGTTTGTGTGTGTGCATGTGTGTCTGTGTTTTGTTTTGCTGCCTCTCTATTTATTTTCCTCTCTCTTTCTCTCTCTTGCCCTTTCTTTATTGCGCGTCTCGATTGCAGGCCATGGGAAAACAAGAACACAGAAAAAAAGTTACAAAACGCTTTCAGTTTTTTTTTTCATTCTGGCCCCGCACTGAGACGACCTTTGAAATTAGAGTTCTGAGATGCGCACGGAAAGTTCCACTGTGTATGCGGGGAGTGTGTGTGTGCGGGCTCTCTCTGTATGTGTGTGTGTGTACAACGCGGCACATTCAAAATGAGTCCTTGGCCGCAACGAGCAACTGCAGCAGCAGCAGCAATAGCAGCAGCGGCATCAGAATGTGTCCACGGTCCCCAAGTTACATACGAGCCTCTGTCTCCATATACCCCTCTTCTCTCTTTCTCTTCCCCTCCTCCCCCTCTCTTGTCGGGCCCAGCAGCGTGTCAGATAATTAGTGAAAACTGTCTGTGAAGAAGAGTCTGTCCGTCCGTGTCCGAGAGTACGAGGCAACACGTTCACGTCCACGGCAATGTCACCGACGACCCCGAAGCCCCTATTCCTCCTGCTCACTCTCTCCTCTACCCCTGGCCACGCCTACTGACAGCCTTCGTCCAGATGAGCCATATGAAATGCGGCCTGACAGTTTTCTGACACACACAAATGCAAACACACGTGAGAATGAGAATGTGTGCGTATATGAGTGTGTATATGTAAGTATGTGTGTGTGCGTGAGTGTGTTGTAACATTTACAGCTCAGCTGACAGCCATTTGTGCCATTGCTTTTGTTGTTGCCGCCTCTCGTCTCACAGGAATGCGATGACGACCGAGCAGGCTCATCATCATTTTGAGGACACTGTTGGAGGGGGGAGGATTGGACAAGGCATTCATTTCTCACCGTGTATCGATGCGCAACGCATGTGAATGCAACACGAGCAGTTTGAGAAGATGCAGATACGAATTAGTTGAATGCCAAATTGAATACGAAAGCGCAAACGATTCCCAGTGAAGAATAACTTAAACTATTTTCTTCTCTCTTTCCTGCTATCTCTCCCTCCCTCTCTCTCAAACTCTACCTCAGCGTCGGCTTGTTGCAAATTTATTAAAAATCCCCAAAAGATTTTCATGCTGCTTCTTTTCCGGGGGTACTGGGTACATCCTACATGCTGTGAGCCGCTTACGGTTGAATTTCTCAGAATTTGTAAATATTTGTAGCATAGTTTTGGGCGCAAAAATTGTATGGAAACTATGCGCAGGTAATACTCTGTGAAACTGGTGTGGCATGTGGGTATATAGGACAGAGAAGGTATGTGAAAGACAAAGGAAAAGGCGGGGGAAATATGAACATTAATATACATATGTGAATACATTTATGATTATGAATACGAATATGAATATATAAAGTATTCTACAATATGTTAACTCTTCTATTTGATAAATTTAATATTCTTAATCTTCACTTTAAATTAAAATATATATATGCTATCTATCTTTTATATTATATATTAAATATAAATATGAATAAATTTATACATATTCTACATTTTCTATCTACAATATGTACATCAATAATTATTCTACCTATATCTGCCATACCCCACACGCATCTTTAAATAAATCCCCGGATTCTCTGTAACCATAAAAACTACTGCCAAAACGGAACTTGTTACCGTTAAAATGTAAAAGCGGAAGCAGTTTTAATGTCCATAAATCTCTTTGTCTTTGAGCAGACAACACCTTTTATTATGTTTGATGTCCGACATCATGAAAGATCTTAGTTTATTTGTCTAGTTCGGTTTATGCAGTAATTCCCCATGTATCACCTAAAGCATCTTCATACAACATTTAAATGAATATCTAAAAATAGTTCTCACCTGATATACAATGCAAAATGTATTGTGTATACCTTAGCTTATTATGCTGATTATATCATCAAGAAAATATTTCCAACTACTAAAAATATATCGTGTTTTATTTTTCTCCACAGATAAAAGGTGGGAAATTACCACAATTGACAACTAATGATTGTTACTCATACTATACTTATCGCTAATGTTGTGTAGAAGTTTAAATATAACTGTCAACAATTATCGAAATTGTAATAATTATCGATATACATATTTATCGAATTGGTTTTCGATAGTTATAGACTTGGTTGTCGCAAATTATATATTTACATTTATATTCCATTCACGTTGACAACAATTGGCTGCCAATGATTGTAAATTAATAATTATCGATAATGTTGTTTATATTAATCGATATATTTAACGAATTGTTTATCGATCGTTATCGATTCTTTGTAAATATCTACCGATTTAGCTGTCGATGGTTATAAATTTAACTTTCGATAGTTATTCAATTTAGTTATCGATAATTATTATATATTCTTTTATCTTTATTGACCTATACTTCTATAAATAGATCCATCTAAACACATCATAAACATACTTTATTATTAATTCATTTATTCTTCTAGCCAAGTCAAACTACCCCACCTCTCGCACACTCGCCCAGGGTATACAAATTGGCTGGCTTTGCTAGTGCCAACACCCATGCAAATTGCACATGTAGCTTAACTTTTTGTTCACCTACCAAACAAATTGCGAACAAGCAAACCAATTGAAAATTATTTATTCCACTTTGTGCAAGGCAAGAAGGAAAAGGAGGAAGAGGAGAAGGAGGAAAAAGAGAAGCAAGAACAGCAGCAAAACTGCAAACTGAGCTGTCAAATTTGATAAGAGAAGAGATTTCAATTAAATTGCAACGATAAAAATGAAAGAAGAAAGATGCAAAATGGGACGAATACAAAGGGGAACTATATTGGCAATGAAAAGCGGTATAGAGAGGGAAGGAGTATGGGTAAGGAGAGGGGCAAGGGGATTGGGCACGAGGTTTGTTGTTCACCAGTGCTGACAGACTACGCAGCGTGCTGCTGCCTGTTTGTTTGTACTGCTTATTTATAGACCTTTTTTGCAGTCACATTCAGTCAGTTAGCCAATCATCATTAGCTCGAGGGAATGCCCCACACCCACCTCCTTCTTGACCCTGCTCTCCTACCCCTTTCAGACTGTTGTGTGTGCTGGCATAAACATACAATGAGGGGGAGAAGGAGGAGGCGAGGCAAGTTAATGTTTACAAGGTATTGTTTTGATTCGGTTCCGAATACGATTGTGAATACCAATGTGGCGAGTGTGAATACGCATGTGAATATAGTGAGTGTGTGTGTGTGCGTGTGAGTGCCATTGGGGCTATCGAATTTGGCTTTTGGCATTTGGCTTCTGGGGCATTTTGGCTTCTGCTGCCTCAGCTGTGTTTGGCATTTTTATGAATGGGAAACGATCACAGCCACAGCAACAATAACAACGTGTACAACAACAACATTAACACTGGCAACGCATTTAATTTCTTTCCGCTTAATTTACTGTTTAATTTGCCTCCCTATCTGCTGCCACTCCATGCCACATTGCGTATACGCTACGCAACGCATCGCCCTTGAACGCAGCCAAGCTCGTCCATTAGTTTCATTAATTTGCCCGAGCTCTGTGTGAAAATCATGTACGAAAGTGCTTCACTACGTTGTTGTTGTAGTTGTTGTTGTTGTAGTTGTTGTTGTGCTTGCTATTGTTGTTGTTGCTTCGCTTGTTGTTGTTTAAAGTTTTCCCTCGCTCGCTCATTGCAATTATTGTTGTTGCTGGCAAATGGGAAAACATTTGTTCACGCTCCCAGCCAACACTCGAATGACAATCGATTTGTGTACCCCCCCCCTCCCCTTCCCTTTCCCTACCTCCCCCCTCGCACGTAAATACAAATCAAATATGCATTACAATTGGCCTGTCCAGGCTCAGGCTTTGCCCAGGCCTTGACCCCCGTCCAGGTCACTCTTCACCCTGCTCTCCTACAGCAGCACTCCCTCTTCCCCTCTTGCATAGTGCCTGGCAAACTTCTGTTGCTGTTGCTGTTGCTGCTGCTGTTTTTCTCGGCATTTTCCAGCACAAACACTTGTAATTTTAATGGCGCGTTCGCTTCCAGATCACTTCACGAAGGTCTCGCACAGCTGCTGCCGTTGTTAAAGTTGCCTAACTCAAATACACCCACTCACAGTCTCGCAAACACTCACACACATATAAATATGCACACCCACACACACATACACACATACACTTGCAAAGAGGCCTGTGAAGTCATTACCACAGCTGGAACTCGAAACTTCTTCGAGCCACATGCGAACCCAAGGCCAGAGGCAGGGGGACGAGGCAAAGTGGCCTAAGTTGAACTGTAGACAGGCTGCAGCTGATAGAAGAAGCTTGGCAGCTAACAAGTTTTACACTATGCTACATGACAGCCTAAGCAAGCCAGTTGAGCAAGGAAAAGGGAAGTTGCAGCTGGGAAAGGGAATAACTAAGTTAGCGTAGTATAAAAAGAGATTGTTACTTTTATATAGAAAGATACCATATATGCAAATTTGAGAATATAAATAATACTAAATATTGGTGGATAGTTTGCAGTATAGTTCATAATGATATTGAGTTAGTTTTGTAGCAAGTTTGTAGAGAAGTCCAGCTCCAAATTAAATAAATCAATGTTTAACAAGAGCTCAATGGAACTTCATTTCTGGTTTGACATGGTTTAAAGGGGTTTCATATCTTCCCCATAAACAATACTAATTCTTTAAGAACTTGATTATAAGTTTTAAAATCTTTAATTTCTCTAAGTTTTTCACACTTTTCCTTGCCTGAAGAGTGCCTTTCACTCTGCTGTAAATGCATTTCTAATTTATCAAATGTTTAATTGAATTTGTTTTGTTTAGCTTTAAAAATGCTCAAAACAACCTTTAAAAACCTCTTGAAACCTTAAAGAAACTTAGTTCAAGCACAAAACTCAACAGTTTCTCTAATTTTTCCACATTTTTCCCTTGCTAACAAGACCCCTTCCGCTCTGCTTTACAGCACCCAAAGTCTTCCCTTCCTTTCCTTCCCTCTTTCCTTTGTTTACTTGTCTTCATCAATCAGTCAACCTTCAGCTTCAAATAATAACAAAAAATAACAATAATATCGGGCAATAATAACACCAATGAATATTGACAACAGCAACAACTACAACAACAACAAATTATCGTCAATTAACAATTATCGATGAATTTATTTGGCAGATTATAAATTGAAAATTCATATGGCACGATAAATGTGTGTGATATGTGTGTGAAATATGCGATAAACATGGGTTCCCTTACACAAGGAGGGGGCAGGGGAGGTGGTCAACCACAGAGAGCTGCAAAACAAATGTGGAATAACAATTTATCAATTTGCCATATGCATTGAGGGAAATGCGAAAGCGGCCACAAAAAAGAAAACTCATTAATTTGGTTCTGTTTTTACATTTTAATGCAATGAAATTGAATTGCCAATGTTATCGAAATCAATAGGTCGTTAGATACCCTGTAGTGGGGTGGAAGAAGGGGATGATGAAAGCAAGTGTAAGAGAAGGGAATAGAGAGGGGAAAGCGAGGAGTAGTGGAGGCAAATAAGGGGATAATTGGAGTGAAAAGGGATTGAGAAGGAGCTCAAAAGTGAATGAAAAGGGACTGTAAAAAGGAGTGAAAAAGAAGTAAAGAAAGAATGTTAAATGAGAAGATAAAGAGAGGGATAAGTGGCTACATTAGCAGATTGTTCTATATAGATGATATATATCTATTTATATGCATATATAAGTTAGTATATTCAACTACATTAGGTATATGGAGCGCTCACAGTTGTCTCCAAGGTAACTTCTAGTAAATGCCACTCAATCAGGACATCTACAATGCCATAGGCTTGCTGTGGTCTTAACTGTCTAGCTAATCTGCTCACAGGGTATTTGCTGGTCAGGCACAAGTTGCGCTCCTCACTTCCCACTTCGCTTACAGGGTATCTCCACTTAACTACAGTTTCCTCTACACTAGTTTTTACTCCTCTTTTTATGCGCTTTGTCATTACCAGCTTAACAACCTGCAATAAATATAAAAGTAAGCACCTCTACTAGCCTAGTTATATACTGTACTCACACAGCCAAGCATACCATGCACATACACACACACACAGACACATAAACAGCTAAAAATCTCCAACTCAAGCTGGCAAAGCAAGCCGCTATTATTGTCTTTCGCTCTCGTCGAGTTAATTTCAATTTGCAAGAGCTTTTCGCCTTCTTCCTGTCTCTCTCCCTTCTCTTTTCCTTTGTTTACGTTTTAAATTAACTCACACACACACACGCATACATGCACAGTGAATTTCCATACAAAAAAGTACAGCTAATTCTTACGGAAATTAGAATTTTCAGCTGCTAATTCGGAAGGGGTTTTCTTTCCTTTATCAGCTTGAAAGACTCGACTTTAAAGTAGATTCAAATTGCTTAACATATCAGTAACTGTTTTTTACTGCATACTGTATATATATTTATATATTCTATTGCTGTCTGTCAGCTCTGGCCAAGTGCGAAATCGTCGCTTAACCGCAAATAAAAATTTTACTGCCAGCAAAAGATTCCAAAAGTCAGCGAGAAAATTGAAATGTCGCGCTGCACTTAAAGTGCTTGTCAGCTTACGCACAGCACCACACACATACACACATGCACACATTAATACACTGATACACTCCCTGCCTGGTGGAAGAAGGAAGGACGTGCGCCTCATGGCCAGCATTTAAGGAAGGGAGTGCAAGTGGCTTCACATCCTGCTCATCGAAGTCTTACCCTAATTGGCAGTCCCGGTGAGCGTGTAAAGGACTGAAGAGCATACGGAGGTTTTTGTTTTAGTACGTAGGCATAACTCTCCTCGGAGATTTATGAATCGTGCATGCCACCTACGGACGGTAGGTGGTATCTTTCGAAGATTTTAATTTTCCTACCGTAAGGCGCTACAAAAAAAAAAAAAAAAAAAAACACTCCCTGCCTGACACATATGTACACCCCCCTCCCGCCCCCACACACACTCGACTATTGATGGCATTTGATTCCCCGTCGTGTTCACACGCAATTTTAGTGCAATTTAATTGCAAAACATTTAGCCGAAAATGGGCGTCATGGGGGGCGTGCCGCAATGCGTTAAGCTATTAATTAGAGGAAGACTTCAGCGTCGCACTGTCACTCACACAGACACACACACACGCACACAGGCAGCCGAGGGCGCGTTCACACAAAGTGAATGGCAAATTTATTGCTTTTTATCGCTGCAACAAGTTTATCTCGTGTTCCCGCTAACTGGCGCTCATTACGACCCGCTGCTGCTGCCACTGACACTGCCACTGCTGCTGCTGCTGCTGCCTTTGCTGCTGGCATTCTGGCCATGTTGGCTGACTGTGCGATTTGTGTGTGTAAACAACGTGGCGTATGAGTAATCAGAATATATCTAGCTGCGATTTCGCCGACACTGCTGCCGCGCGGCAGCATTAAAAGTTAATGTGGCAATAAAGCCGGATGCCGAGCACCCCACCAACCCTCTCTGTTCCTGTCCCTTTCCCCCTTTCCCTTTACTTGCTCATCCCCTTGCCAATCGCACTCATTACCCTCTCTTTAGCTTTGCCGTTCCTTTTGCCACTTTTCTTCCTTGCTTCTCATTTGCATCTGATTTTTTCCTTCTTATTGTCTCTTTTTCTGCTCATTCTAGTCTTCTATCTCTTCAGTTCCGTTACTTTCTGCCCACCTTTGCCTATCTGTGTCTGGCTTCCCTTTCCTTGCCTTCTACTTTGGTATTTCTTTTCTTCATCCCTATTGCTTTCTCTTTCTCTCCAACTCCCCATCATGTGCTTTTCTCGACTTGCTTTTTAGACATTTGCCTCTTCTTTGCCTTTTCCTTTCCTCTTCTTCTCTTCTTCACTCCTCTTCTTCTCTCCTCTTCTTGTCTTCTTCCTCTCTTCTTCTTCTCTCTTCTTCTTCTCTTCTTCTCTCTTCTTCTTCTCTTCTTCCTCTCTTCTTCTTCTCTTCTTCTTCTTCTCTTCTTCTTCTTCTCTTCTTCTTCTTCTCTTCTTCTTCTTCTCTTCTTCTTCTCTTCTTCCTCTCTTCTTCTTCTCTACTTCTTCTTCTCTTCTTCTTCTTCTCTTCTTCTTCTCTTCTTCTTTTCTTCTTCTTCTCTTCTTCCTCTCTTCTTCTTCTCTTCTTCTTCTCTTCTTCCTCTCTTCTTCTTCTCTTCTTCTTCTTTTCTTCTTCTCTTCTTCTTCTCTTCTTCTTCTCTTCTTTACTTTCTCTTCTTATTTTCTTGCCTCTTCGATCCATTCTTATAATCTTCTTTCTAATTTGCTTTTCTTCTTCTCTCTCAATTTATTCTCACTATCTTTTCTCTTCTTCTTCCTTGTTCTTAATACTTCCTTTCTCTCCTTCTTCATTCTAATTATTTTCCCTCTATATTTGCCTTCTTCCCACTTCTCTCTTTTCCCTTTCATGTTCCTCTCTTATTGCTGTCTTTTCCTCTTCTTTCCCTCCTCCCTCTGCTCTCCTTCTTCTCTTCCCCCTTCCCCCACTCCTCTGTCCTGCTCCCTAATTGCCCAAGTGGGCGTGGCATGTGGCACAATCGATGCCAAATCCGTCGCTCGTTAATCTCCATTAGAGGCGTCGCATCCAAATGCAAATCTGCTGCAGCAGCAGCCTAAGTGGCCTAGCTAAGCTATATCAACTGCATATCCAAACTATATATATATGCCTTATGCAGCATATATATGGCACCAAAAGAAAAGTCGCAGTGCAGTGCGTGACAGGGGGCGTGGCAAGGGGAGGAAGGTGAACGGCAAAGCGACTTATCCTTGAGATATAAACTGACATTTAAGCAACTCAGGCAGGCGAGAAAGAGCTGCAAGGGGGGCAGAGAACAGGAGGGGGAGGTGCCCGGGGGGGCAGGCTATAGAGGGGGGCGTGGCACAGTGCACACGCAAAAGTAAACACAGCTGTGTTTGCCCTTGTGTAGCACGGGCCACGACTGCAGGCAGCGCCAGGCAGCAGCTGCCTCCCTCTATACATGCTGCATGCCCCCTTACACTTTCTCTCTGCCCCCCTACCTATCAGTTGCTTATCCCTCTGTGCCCTCTCTCTGCCTCCATTTACCTCCTTTTATCCCCTGCTGCCACCTCTCCGTGCCTTCTTCCTGTTCCTCATTCAATGCAATGAGTAGCGCGGCTAAAAAGTGTTGCATGCCACGCAGTCAGCACCCTCTGCCCCCTCGCCTGCACGGCAACGCAACGAAAACTATTTAGATTGCCGCAGACTATCGCAAACTGTATTTGCATTTCATTTCGTGGCACGTTATGTGCCACAGATTAGCAGCAGCAGCGGAGGCAACTAAAATAAAAGTTGCGCGATTAAATGAGATGAGATCGCCGCGACATTGCGGCGTGCGGCATGTAAACATGGGCGCATTTTTATGGCCACTTGCCACGCCAGGTGTTAGAGGAAAGAAGAGAGGAGGAGGGAGAAAGGGAGGGAGCGAGAAAGGGAGGGAGGCACAGTTTGTTGCGTGTTGCTATTGAAATTGAATTAAATTGTTCGTGTTGCACTAAATTGCAAGTGTATTGCAACATATGTGTGTGTGTGTGCAGGCTGCGTGTGTGTGTGTAAAGTTCCCATGTGTATGTGTGTACTATGCATATATATGTGTGTGTATGTGCTGTCTATGTGCCACTGCCTGTGGTCTGTTGTGGCAAGTGTGTGTCACAGCACGCAGCACATCGCAGCACGTTGCACGTTAGTCAATGTCATGTTGTTGCACACACACACACACACACACATAAGCATGCAAACATGTTGTGGCTTTTGTGTCCACGTATGTGTGTGTGTGTGTGTGTGGCAGATATGAAGTATTTGTTCGCTGCGCTGTTGGCATTTTGCTTTTTTGACATTCGCTTTTTTTGTCACTTTTGCTTTCGTTCTCTCACTCACTCTCCACAACTCTCCCCCTCTCTCTCGCTCTCTGTCTCTCCCCTCTCTCAACACGGGGTACTTATAACTTTGTCATGAAGTTTGCAGCTCACGGACAGCAATTTATGTGCTGCTGTAATTACTCTCTCGGGCTCAGGCGCAGCTCGCCAGGACAGTAACAAATTAGTGCGGAGACGACTCTGTTCTCCTCTCTCCCCCTCTCCCCCTCTCCCTCTCTCTCTCTTTAGAGGTCGTAAAAACAATCATGTGCTATATACAGACATATATATGCCGTATTCTTCTTCTGCTCTGGTGTTAAAGTTCTGCATTTAATGATTAGAAATGTGGCACGTGCTGAGCAAGAGTTGCTTGAAGGGCAAAAGATTTCAATTGTTATTGATGATGCCCCAGTTAAGGGGCATAGAGAGCGGCACTACAGAAGAGTGCAGCAAGGTCAGAGTAGACATTTTTGTAAGCTATATAGAGTTATACAGTTAGTAGTGTGATCTTAAAAGATTCAATTCAGTGTTATACCATTTACAAACATTAATCAAAGAAGGAAATAAATTCTAATATATTATTACCAATACTATCGCCAAACTATCGTAAAGTTTCAAAATATGATTTAATATTAATTCAATTCATTCTGTTATCGATATCCACACAAAAACTAAAAGAAATCGAAGTATTTCTCTACTGTCATCTATAAAATTGAATTAATCTATAGTATTCCATATTAGAAAGTATTCATGGCAGAAATATGACTTTCTGTTATCGATAGTAACGCCAGAAATTATTAATTTTCTAACAACTTTCATTACTTCTACTTAAATATGTTTTTCACCCAAGAATGCATTACATAAGAAACTCAACCTTTCAATAGTATCGCCAACTATCGTCTTGCATTAATAGTATGCAAATGTACAAACAAAATATCTAAGCTTCCCATGAAACTGCAAACAAACCCTCAACTTTTAATTAGCTCGGCTAATCTCCTTGTCCTAATTTCCCTCTAAACTGTTTCTCAATCTGTTTTAGGCACCGAAAGTATTCTGAAACATTTCCTCTCTCCCTCAAGTTTACCCAAGCGGAATGATTCGCTTAGGCGTAGCTCGATTTGGCAAATGTTTGCTACGCTTTGCACTTTGTTTTACCCCTCAAAAGTTTTTTAATAAAACCCAAACAAACCTCCCCAAAAACAGCCTTCTTCTGCCCCAGACAAGTGCAACTGAAACAGGATGCATAAATCGGGGGCAACTATTAATATTATATGGCACAATAAAGGCTTAACGAGCCGCATTAGCTGAGCTGCCCTCATGGTAGACACTGTTATATATGGTTTATATATAGGTATATATACTGTGATATTGGTGTTGAATCGTAATATTTTGGCGGTCTCTCTCTCACTCTTACCTATGCGACAGATGACATTCGATTAATTTCCGATGCGAGAGATTTATTCGCACATAACGGTGTATTTATATTTCGGTGTTCCGTGCTGTGGATTATTCCTTCCTTCTTCTATTTCGCCTCTTTGCAAATTGACTTTTCCATTCGTTTTGGCTTTTCCACACTCACACACATACACACACACTTGTTCACAATTTTCACTTTTCACTGTGTCACTTTGTCAGCGCTGAATTTGTTGGTTTAGTTTAATTGCAATTTTCATTTGCCATTCACGATAATCGCCTTCGAGAGGGGGTTTTGTTTGAATTGTGGTCGCATTTTCAATTAGTCGGTTAGTTGTTGGAGAACTGGCAATGGGTGAAGAAAGACTGCAAGAGAGAACGATATGATAGACTATGGCATGTGCTTTGATGGATTAAAGCTTGTCAAGAGTTTGTCTAGGGGTAAGCTAGAACTGTCCTAAGTTTGTAAATCGAAGAGATAATGAAGCGCAGCTAGAGTCATGAATTATGCCTGAGGTATCCCTGTATATCCTGAGTTTTGTTAGGACTAACAGTGAGTTACTACAGAGTTGAGCAAGAGCATACGTAGAACCCTTTATGTGGTGTCCTAGGACTAATTAAGAGACATTCTAGAGCTAACATAAAGATAGTATAGATGGCATAGGTATTGGCACTTCTTTGGTTTACCCTTTCAAGCCTACTCTCCAACTCTTTACTACCCCGAACCCATCCAAGTTTCACTCCTAGACCTATTATAGACCTATTCTAGACCTATTCTAGACCTATTCAAGACCTATTCTAGCCCTATTCTAGACTTATTCTAGACCTATTCTAGACCTATTCTAGACCTATTCTAGACCTATTCTAGACCTATTCAACATTGACCTATTCTAGACCTATTCTAGACCTATTCAAGACCTATTTTAGACCTATTCCAGACCTATTCTAGACCTATTCAACATTGACCTATTCCAGAGCCATCTAGAGCTACCCCATGTCATATAACCTTTATCTAAACCTTTCCCAAGCTCTTATATATTTAATCTACTACTCCCTTCCCTCTCCCTACTCCCTTCATTTACAGAATACAACCCTTTCTCCCTCCACCCCTCGCATAATGAGCGTTTGCAGAAGGAAATTCGACAAAATACTTAAGTGGCCACGCCTCCCTACCTACTCTACGCCCCCTCAACTGTCTGCTAATTGCATTTTATGAGCCTCTGCCTCTGGTACTGCCCCCTGCTTCTGCTTCCTCCACCCTGCCTGGGGCATTTTACAGTTGAAGAAAACTTGAATTGCATTGAAGGACGAGCAGAGACGAAAGCAATGGCAACAGCAGCTGCTCCGCTTCTTCCACTGCTGCTGCACCTCTTGCTCCTCCTCCTGCGTCTTCTCTTGTTCCTCTTCCTGCAACTGTTGTGGTCGCATCCTGTCCAGACGCCACGGCAATTGTGCCTTCAGCTTGGCTTTGCAACTGATTTAATTAGATGGAAATTTCACAAAATTCTAGAAATTTCAGCAAATTTACCAATTGCATCATATGTACATTTCGGGTAATTGCCAGGAGCATCAGCAGGGGAGGGAAGGGGAGGAGCAGCAGCAGATCAAGCTGAATTTATGACTTGCATTTTGCGATTGGCGCGTTTGTAATTTATTAACAAGCTCATCAATTACGCACAACAAACGGCGACGGGCCAGAAATGCCCGTAAAAGAAAGCGCAAGTCAGGAGGGGAGGAAAGAGGAAAGAGAGGAGAGACAGCGGGAGAGAGGGAGTAGGAAAGAGAGGGGGATATTGGCCGTGCAGCATCCGCAACATGACCGAAAAACGGGAAATTGCCATTTAATGCTGCCCTGGCACCCCTCAGGCAGTGCACGGCAAAGCCCCTGTCTGTGTGTGTGAGTGTGTGTGACCTGTGTGTGTATATGCTGTGACTGCCTGTGTCTGCTGCCCTGCTCCCTCTCTCCCTCTCTCTCTCCCCTTCTAACAATTTGAGAAAAAATGAAACCCCGTCAAAGTCAGCAACAAAATTTGCTGTCGCTCCTCGCATGTGCCGTTATATGTCCCTAGTTGGGACTGTATGTGTGTGTGTATGTGCGTGTGTGTGTCTATGCCATAAATATGCCGCGACATATATCGATGATTAAGGAGTTGTCATCTGCCGCCCACGCAACAATGCGAACAAACACAACAATGGCTTGTCTTGTCCTTTGTGTGGCTGCCACAGCCTCTGCCTCAGCTGCTGCTTGCTGCCAGCCTGCCTGCACTGGCATCTGTGTGCCATCTCTGTATGTGTGTGTGTGTCAGTGTGTGTAAGGATGTCCTTGTGCGTTGTAACAAAGTAGCAGACGTTGCTGCACTGCAAGAAAAGCAGTTAGTAGAAGTTAAGTAATGAAAGATGACTCAGTTGCATAGAAATGGAAAGAGCTTTGTATGATGGACACTAAGAGAGCTTTAAGTGAGCTTTTTAAACAACTTTTTAAATGAAGTATGGTTAAAAATAGACAGTAATCTAAGGAAAACTCTCAGCTGAAGAGAACCTATGTGGAATAAGGATTTTCAAAGCTCTGGGAGAACTTTAAAAGAGCTTTTGGAATGAAAATTGCATATAACGACTTTGCTCTAAATATAAATTTTGCCTTAAGGCAGATACAGGCAGAACTGGAAGGCACAGAATGAGCTAAGTTTACATATGAGATATGACAATATTGTACATTGAGACAGCTTTTTAAAGGGCTTTTTGGAAGTTTGATCAAATTAAGTTTAAGTTGACAGAACTCGTCTAAAATAGACTTGTATGAAATAGAGAATGTATTCCATCCTATTGGATTACTTTTGAAGAGCTTTTGGCATGGAATTTAGACAAAATCCACTTTACAATAAACAACTTATCTATCACGCCAGATAAAGTTGCAAATAAAAGGTACAGAATGAGACAGACTACGACACACTTTTTCATCTGAATATATGAGGAACAAACTCCATTTCAGTAATAAACTAACAACTTGAGTAAGTTAGTTAGGGAAAAGAGGAAGCTGCATACAGGTATACGACATTTAAACTTAACAAGAGCGTTTTAAGAAGGCTTAAAGAATCATATAAAAGGTTTAAAGAATCATATAGAATCATTAAATAAAGCTTGCTTCAATTAACAGACAGCAAAGTTGTCTTCAGCAAATTCAACTTATTCAAAAGATTTCTAACTAAGAGAGCTCTAACTAAGAGCTTTAACTTAAGGCTTTAATCAACCGGTCATAGATACCAGTTAAAGTTGTTTTGTAATTACTGTTATTGAATAACTTCTTTAATCGACTAATAATCAGCTCATTCCAACTGAAATGCCAAGCGACGCGCATTAAAACTCCATTCAAATTGATTCACACACGATTAGCTGAAGTCAAAAGGGCAAAAGTAGCAGTTTCAAATTACATTTGCATTTAATGCCTGCACTACAATTGACCTTTGAACCATAAATCTCTACAATATGCAACCTTAAATCTTCCCCCTTTAAATTGCTGCAATAAAACCGATGACAGTGTCCATTCCATTCAGAGATGGCCAATAAACTGTGGCTATAATTATAAATTATGATTTGCTGCTCGACCGAATTGTCGATATCCTTGACGTGCATACGTATATATATATTATATATATATTCAGTTATATGTATGTTATATTTATGTGCTTTATTTGTATCTCTGTCGCCGAATTCGCATGCCAATGCCAGGCAGATTTGTTTTATTTATGCTGCTAACACAATATGCTGCCACAGCACATCGTATATAGCTGCTCCCACTGCCTGCTACCTGCCACAGTGTGGCATGTGTGTGTGTGTGTGGGCGTGGCACATGCCGCTTTCCCACAAAACGAGGCAACACGCCGCGACCAAAATACACATTGGGGCAGAGGCAGAAGCACAATAAACAATTCGCCTGTTTCGGTTTCAGTTTCGGT
Organism: Zaprionus ornatus; assembly: GCA_018904035.1. Lineage (NCBI taxonomy): Eukaryota > Metazoa > Arthropoda > Insecta > Diptera > Drosophilidae > Zaprionus > Zaprionus ornatus. The sequence continues at coordinate 5,123,547 of JAEIFZ010000253.1, forward strand.
TTCGGTTACTCCAGATAGGGATATGGAATTCAATATGGATGCAGAATAAATCTGACAAACTTTAAAATACACTTGCAACAATAAAGCAGAGAAAAAAGAGCAGCGAGAAGAGACAGCAGGGGATAAAGCAGAGACAAAGACAGTGAAGGCAGCGAGGATTGGCGAATTCGGTCGCAAGTTTATAAGGCAGAAAATGAGACGTCAGGCATGTCACATACAATTATCTACAATGCTGCGATTGTGTGGGTGTAGCCACGTGTGTGGGTGTCTGCTTGGGTGTGTGTTTGTGTGCGTGTGTGTGTCACTGTCAGCAACAATGGCAAGCGTGGCTGAAACTTTGCGCCAGTTGAAGAAGTTTTAAAGTTTTTTTCCCGTTACTCATACGTCATGTTGTCTTCAATGTATGCGCTGCTGTGTGTGGATGTATGTGTGTGTCTCTGCTTGTAGGTGAGTGTGTATTTGTAGCTGTGTGTGCGTGCGCAGCCTAAGCTGTGGCTAATACAACAGCTTGCAGACTGTGGCAGAGGTTTAGCACACACAGAGAGAGACACCTTCACAGCCACGCACAAACACCATATACACAGACAGTCACACACCAACAGTCACACACACTTAGCCAAGATTTGAGCAACAGCTGCACAAGTTGAAAAACAGTTAAGATTGTCGACCAAAGAAGCCAACGAAGAAGGCTCGAAGAAAAGCCTCAATTTGAACTTGCTAAGTTGATTTCAAAAGTTAAATTTTAATTCGTCCAAGCCGAAACTAAGACGTAGAGAAAGAAGAGCAAGAATTTACTGTTATCAATGAACGGCAGAAGGGGAAAAGAATGGAAATGAAGAGTGCGAGGGGAGAGAAAGGGAGAGGGGGTAGACTGAATTCAGAGCAAATAAACACACTCAATTCCGAGTCGAGCTACAATGAAGTTGCTTAAACCGACAACTATAAAGCTCATAAAAGCCAAGATCAACTGCTGCATAAGACTAGAGAAGCTTATAATCCCTTGACTTCAGAAACATTTCATATACAGCTCAACTTTACTGTTAGTTTATGCCCTTGGCTAACTATCTATAGAGACTTACTAGAACTTCCTTTTTCTATTGAAACAAAATCAAAACCTTCCTTCCTCACTTTCCATTCAACTGATTCCAATTTGACCCCACAACCTTGCCCATTTTCCAGCTCAACTAACCCAAACGCACAAACTTAGTCTATGCACAGTGCTGTGAACAGTTCATGGCCCCCAAAAAAACTTGTGTGCACAAATATTTTCTCGGTCCCTTGGGAATTCTGCGTTGAACTTGCTTCGATTCTCATTGTAAACACAAACTTAGCAGGAATATATACTATATAGTATAGAGTGTACACCTCGCCAGACACATGTGTGGCCAGCGAGGGCGACGCACACTCACACATACTCACGCACACATTGCGTATACGCAATGTGCGTATTGTTTATTTATTTCGGCACAGCACCCAAAGGGGGTGCACAGGTTCAGGCGCAGCATTTTGCTGACAATTAATTGTGCATTAATTTTAATTAGGTCAATATTTCTTTTTTACCAAGCCACGCCCACAGAGACGCTACACAGCAGGGCGGCGGGGCTAATTACAAAAAGGAAGCACAAAAATTTTGTGCTGAGCTCAGCAGCAGCAGAAAAACTAAACTAAAACAAAGACGAAGCACAATGAGGCACAAAACATTTCAATTAGCAAGTGATGCGTAAGGTCTTATATAGTCTGATATATAGAGATACATATATACAAGCTACATATGTATATAGATACTATATGGTTTATACCGAGTTAGAGTTATAAGTTTAATTCAACAAAATTCGTTGTAGATCTTGAGCAAGTTTGCAGAAGTTTCTCATTTTAGAGCATTGTAGACACGTTACCATAGAGCTACAGCTATATATAGCTGTATATTTATAGTTTATGTATGTGTGTGTATGTGTGCATGCTTGTGTGCGCTTGTGACCACTTGCAGACTAATAGACGACTTTGGCTTTGGCTGGCCCCGGAAAAGCGCTTGCAATTGGCCAAATTGCGGTGGAATGTGAAAGAAATCAAGTTGCCAAGCAGACCGAAAAGCAAATACTATACAGTAGTGTGTGCATGTGTGTGTATGACTGTTTGAGTATGTGTGTGTGTGTGAGTGTGTGCTAGCTGCCAATACGCAGACACGAAGCAACAACGGCAATTTACACTCATAATTTATCTGTGCTGAGTGTGAGGAGCGAAACCTACACGAATTTTGACATACTTCAAGGCGCCACTTGCACACACACACACACACACAGAGAGAGAGGCACACACACATACACATGCATGCAGGGACAGCTGAATTGAAATTCTGGCAGCGGCAACAGCTTCAACTTGTTGACGACGACGGAAGCAGCCGCAAGTAGTGGGCGGCATAAGGCAGGACAGGGTGAGGAGGAGAAGGGAAAGGCAGTGCGGACAAGAAAAGAGAGAGCAACAGGGCAAGGGCAGAGGCAGTAAGCAGGAGCAGCGGGCAAAGGCAGCACGTTGTAGCAATGAGCAAGGGCTGAAGCAGAAGGGCAGAGACTGAGGTAAGAGGGCAGTGGCAGAGGCAGCACGTAAGGGGCAGAGACAGGGGGCAGGGGCAGCAAGTGGAGGCAAAGGGCAGAGGCAGCGGACAGCGGGCAGAGTCTGAGGCAGCGTCAAGGGTCGTAGGCAGCGGGGACACAAGCGGAGAGGGGGAAAAAATCACAAGGCGCTGCTGGATTCAACAATTTGTTGAATGTACATACACACACACACACACACAGTAACAGCGCCGTCTGTGTGTGCGTGCATATACAAATAAAAATCTATCATTGTGTGTGTGTCGGACTTTTTTCGCTTTATGTAAAAACGAAACATTCACACACACACACACACACACACACACACAGGCGTGCATGAACGTGCCTGTCGAGTGCTGGGCAAACCGTTTGCGGCGTGCCCTTTGCCTGTGTGTGTGTGTGTGTGTGAGAGCCGGAACGACAAGGCTCCAAAATGGAGCACGGCTGAGACACACACTAACACACACACAGACAGAGGCACAGTGGAGCGCATGGGAGTGCACAGTGGGGCAGAGTGGAGCGAATGAGCCAGTGATGAAACGTTAAAGAGCAAATAAATGGCACGAAACAAACAAAAAATGCTGAAGATGAAGCAAAGCACACACAGAAGGAGAGACAGACAGAGAGACAGTCAGACAGAGAAGCAGAGCGAAGTTAAGCGTTAGGCAGCGCAGCAGCAGCGCTGTAGCAGCGCAGTCAAAAGTGCGTCAAAATCTGCCAAACTTCAGTTTTAAGTACGTGAATGTAACAGTTGTATCTGTGTGTATGTGCCCCAGGTGTGTGTGTGTGTGAGACCCTCAGGCATAAAGCTAAACACACCGTTATACTCCTTGTGCCGTGTTACCGTTACACGCCATCCACGCTTGTTTTATTATCGTAAAAATACTCAACGTATTTTTAAACAAATTTCCGTTTGATATTTTCTTTTTATTTTCCACCTCTTGTTAGTTTTTCTTTAAAACACTAACTAAACGCAGATGCTGTGTTGTTTAAATTACCGTTAAAATATTGTGTTTTAATCGCACTTTTGTTTATGCACATTTATTTATATTCTTCTTTTTTTTTCTCTTTTGTTGTATATATTTCTCCTCTAGGAATTTAGTTTGTTGTTGTTGTTGTTTTTCTTTTCGTAGGCTGTTGAATTTTTTATGAAGTCGACAACGACACAAACACACACACACACACACTGACACAGACACTAACACACTCTCACTGGCACAACCACACTGGCAATCGCACACACACACTTGCACACTCACTCAGTGAGCCCGTGGGGCGACCACGCGCAGTTTTCGACTGTCGCTGTCGCTGCTTCTGTCGATTTGCCTGCGTGTGTGTGTGTGTGCGTGTATTCGTATACGTGTTGTACGTATGTATTATACGCTCGCTCTGTCGGTCGCGCTGCGTGTGAGTGAGAGCGCGCTTTTGCCGACGCGATGCTCACAGATCCAAATCTCGCCCAACACTGAGGCTGCCTAGCAGAGCCAGAGGAGCGCAGCGTAGCCTGGCTGTTAGCGCTTAACAGTGCGGTGTTAACTATTGGCTACCACATAGCAGCACTCACAAATGCGGGCAATAGGTCAGTGTTAACAGGGACTGTTGCTGCGGCTGCCACTGTTACTGCTTCCCCTACGTTTGCTGCTGCTGCTAATTTTCCTTCTTCAGTTGCTGTTACTGCTAAAGCTGCTGCTATTGCTGTTTCTGTAACACCTGCACCTGCTGCTACTGTTACTGTTACTGCCTCTGTCGCTGTAGCTCCTATTGCTGTTATTGCTATAGCTCCTGTTGTCTTTGCTGTTGTTGTAGCTCCTGTTGCTGTTACTTTCACTGTAACTGTTAACGTTGTTACTTTTCAGCGGGGGCAGACGCCTGTTAACTGCGACAAAATTGTTTTTTGCTTCGTTTTCGCCTCTCTTTACCTGCCCCTCTCTCTCTCTCTCCTGAGCAGTCTGGCTAGCCTTAGTCTGTTATTTATGCGATGCTGTTGCATGTTTTAGCCCAAGCATCTGTTTTCTATCAAAAACTTTGTTGTGAACGTTTTACGACTAGTTGTCGCTGTATGTGTGTGTGTGTTTGCCTTAGCCTGTGCGCCTCTCTGTGTCTGTGTGTGTGTGTGTGTGTCTACGCTTATGAACACGTTGGATTTGGAAGCGTTTTATGGCACTGCTTCCGTTAGCCGAGCGGAAAAATGTTCACTACAAAAACCCCCACACACACACAGACTCACAGACACAGCGTAATATGCAAAATGGCTTTTGTGTGTTCTTGCTGTGCTTGTGCTCTTCTTGTTGTTGTTCTTCTTGGTGTTGTTGCTGTAATCTCGTAGTGATGATAGTCGTCACTCGTGCATGCGCTTCTCGCTAATGCGAAGCATTTTTTATGCGTTTTGTTTAAAGAAAGCGTAAAAAGCGCAAGTTTTTGCTGGGACTTATAGAGAGAGAAGATGAAGAAGAAGCGGGAATGGGGGTACAGGAGAGGGAGGGAAGAGGCAGACAAGCTGTCGTGATGTCTTAGCCAAGTAAGCCAAAAGAAATGAGCCAAGTCAGCAACAGAACCCAAAAAATATCCCTGCCTGGGCAAGGAAGACGTGCGCAGCTTCTCTGGGGCCTTCACTAACGGCTCTTCTGTTATTCTTATTGCTCTTGTTGTTGTTGTCGTAATTGTAACGCGTCGTAAGCGGCGGCGTGCGTAAAACGCACACAAACACAATAACACGCGTAGCAAGACTTCACTTTGCTAATGGAGCTGTGTGCTTACATTGATGTTGTTGCCACTCTGCCACAAAGGGAATACACATGTTGCCACACACACACGCACTCACACAAACACACTCCTCACACACACAAAAACAAAGCAGCCACGCACACGTACGCATTATGAGCTGTTGCTGCTAAACACGCGCGCCAATTCATTAGCCTACTTCAAGGCGCATTCGCCACGCTCTTTCTTTATTTTCATTTGATTCGATCGTTTCATAGTATATGCCAAACTGATTGGCTGGGATTCGTTCAAAGGAATGAGGGGGGAAAGGGAATAAATATACTCTCGAATTGTGTCCGCGTCGGACTCGAGCCACCTGCGAACGTGTCGAGTACTCGGCATCAACTGTTTTCGCATCCCACGCACACAGCTTGCGACCAATGCGAAGGGGGAACAAACAGGTATCTTAACAGCGAAAGAGAGCCTTGACTGTTAACTTTACAGTGCTGCTTAGCTAGCAGCGTGTCAGAAAGTTGGCCAATAGGTCAGTTACACTATGCAGCTGCAGTGCTTTGCCGCAGCGCAGGAATCTCAATGTTAAAAATTAATTTTCATTAACAGACACTGAGAAAAATTAGTCGGTAATTTAAAATTGTGAACTATAAAAGTTGAGGCGAAAATGAGCTTTGTTTAAATTTGAATAAACAATAAAATAAATAACACAAACTAAAAAAATTATATAAAATTATATAAAAATAATTAGTAAAACACATTAAATCCATTTAGTTACCCCTTGTTAATCATATAAATGATATTTCTATTATAAGTATTAAAATAATATAAAAACAAAATTCTAAATATAGTATATTAAACTATACTACTTTTAAAAAATTCTTGTTTATTCATGTGTTAACTTAAATAATATTTTTATTACTTTTTTGGGTTCCTTACTTGAAATTAAAATGTAAAGAACTGTTTAGTCGCAATAAATCTCAAACAATTCTTTTTTATTCATATTTCGGCTTAAAAAATATTAATATTCAAATAAATTTAAGTTGTTTTGAAATTTCCCCTCTTCAACACATTATTAGCACTTCGCTTTCTCTGCAATCCACACTCCATTTGCAATTCAAGAGTTAAGCCAGAGTGCGTAGAGGTGTATTAAATGCACGCACACACACAGACAATCACGCACACAGACAGTCACGCACACACAGGCACGCTATAACCGTCTGCAGACAGCTCTTTGCCAGCATAATAAATTAACAATATTTATGATGCAAAGATAAATGTAAACGCAAAACGACAGTTTATTGCACGCCCATATACACGCACTGCAAGGCTAGTGGGCGGGGCAGATTGTATGCAGATTTTAAAACGAAATGGCTTTCCATTGAATTTCCTTTGCATTTACATGTTATTTCCCATCAAATTTTCTTTTAATTTCACCAAATGATTCCCCACAATAAATTTCGCACATCGCTTGTGAGTTTGTTAAATACAAATTGTATTTAGGTTTAAAAAGTTGTGGTTCGATTTTTACAGCAATTTCATAATTAGAAGATAAAACTATATTCGTAAAGCTAAGGCACTTATTAACGGCGATCGGTCTTGCCCGTGCCTCGCTTGCCGGAATACAGATGCCTGGGCATTTTGGTACCAATAAAACGATCCGCCTCTCCCTTGAGACCCATGCGGGTAACCTTCTTGGCAATATCGCGCTTGGCCATCTGTTGTGCCTTCTTGCGAATGGCCAGATCCTTGATGCCCAGCGTATCGCGTGTGGGAGCACGCTTGAGGGGCTGTCCGGTCTTCTTGACTACAGCAGATGATTCTTTGTCCAGGAGTGGCTGCTTAGGAGTGACCTTGCTGCCCACAGGAACAATGCTACGACGTATATCCACAACAGATTTGGTGAAGTTGGCATTCTCATTACCAGACATATCCACACCAAGCGACTCCATGGTGGAGACCAGTTTGTTGACCGAACGATCACGCACCTTGGGCTGCTTGTGCCGCGGAATGATCGGTTTGTTCTTGCGATGAGACAGGCGCTTCTCGTCGCGCAGCTCAAAACGCTTGCCGCGTATCTGTTTGGCCATTTCACGAATCTCCTTAAGGGTTTCGTCCATGGACATGTCGGGCACAGTGTAGACACCTCCTGCTTCACGCAGACCCTCTTCACGCTCGAGTTCCTCCAGTTTCTCGAAGATATCAGCATCGATATAGTCCGCAATGTTGCGTCCCTCCCAGAACTCGGGTATCACATCGTAGCGCTCATCCTCGGGTATCTCCTCGTAGTTCTTCTTCAGGTCCAATGTGTAATCATCGCCCATCTCCTCCTCGATCTCCTTCTCCAGCTTGCGCTTACGCTCAGCCTTGGCAGCGTTCTGTTCGAGACGAGCCAACGCTCCTTCCGGAATACATGGTGCCCTGACCTTATCATCACGTGGTGCTGGCATTGCCACATGCAGACGATTCAGTATGTTGTCCACCTTCTTGGTGCGCATCTTCTGGTCCACACGGTACGAGAGCAAACGCTCGCAGGCCTCTGTCTTCACCTCCATGACACCAGTTTCCTGTACTGTAGACATGAACATCACGGGGATCTGTTTGTCCTCCTGCAGCTTGGTGATGATGGCCTGGCGCTCTGGGGGCATATCTTCCAGCGTCAGTATGTCGATTTTGTTTATGGCCAATATCAGTGGCTTGTTGGTGAACAGTGGCTTAATGCTCTCGAACAGTTTCACTTGCTCCTCCAGCGAGTGACCGCACTGCTCTGATATGTCCATGAAGTAAAGAACACACGCACGTAAATGCGCCAGAGCTGTGATTGCCTGCATTTCAATAACATTGCGCTCTTCAAGGGGATGATCCAGTATTCCGGGTGTGTCGATCACCTGCCAGCGCAGATATTTGTAATCTGTGTGTCCTACATACAGGGACTTTGTGGTGAAGGCATAAGGCTGCACCTCGACATCGGCACGAGTGATTTTGTTGATGAATGACGATTTACCCACATTGGGGAAACCACAGATAATAATGGTGCGCGAATAGGGATCGATTGTGGGCAGACGCGACAGATGCTGACGCACCTGTTCGAGGTAGGTCAAGTTCGAAGCCTGACGCTTCATTATTGTGGCCATGCGACCAAGAGCAGCCTTCTTCAGCTGTTTGCAACGGTACAGGGAGTCACCGTACTTCAGCAGACGCACATAATCCTTGGCAACACTGTAAAATTGGAAATCTTAAATAATCTTCAATTTGTTGATATTTTAGCAGTTTACTTACTTGTCCACTAAATGCCTGGCTGTGTTTAGCTGACCTAACGCCAGTTTGTAATGGTCCTTATCGTAGAGAACATTCATCAAATCTGCATAGAATGGATGCACATCGTCCAGCTTGGGGAAATCCTGTATGATCTGCGATAGACGATCGTGGAAGTTCTGTTGAGTGTACTTCACTTTGCGTGTGTAGAATGCACGAATACGCGAGATTTTGTAGCCCTTGTGAACGACTGTAGGCGTCTTACGCTGTGTCTTCGACAGCATAATGTCGATGAAGTCCTGAAAAAAAGATAAATAACAATTATTATTTACATACTGCGCAATTGTAAACACAGCCACGAGGTTATGTCCGCATGGCAGCGGGTGCTCCGCTGGACGTAAACAAAATAAAAGATGATTTCTTATAATTACCTTTGCTGGCGGAACCACCATTATCTTCTTGAAGTTGTACAAACTCATTTTGGCAGTTTATATATTTATTTTCCGCGCAAAAAAGGAAAATAAATGGGAATCAGCAGAAAAACACCACGCGGTGCCTGCAATAGATTCCAAAAAGAGAGATGAGTAAACATCGATATTTTCACTTGTGAAATTCATACACGTGTTATCGATGTATAGAGTGTGGCTTGAAGCATCGATGCTTAGCAGCTCGTGCATGGCTAATCGAGTATTTTATCAATATGCTCTAAAAATATTGCAACATAAAAAAAGCATTTCAATTTATATTGTTTATTAATGTTGTAAACAAGAGAAAGTTAGAAGCATTTAAAGACTTCAATAATATTTAAGAAAGAGAGGGCGTTACAAACGTTCAATCGCGCTATGCCATTACAACTGAGGCCAAGTATTCGAGCTGAATTGGGATACTTGCGAACACGTAGTAAATGTTATCAAGGATTGTTTACCATTGAATACTTCTAGAAATCCTTTAACACTCTACAATGCATCAAAGTCCGGATAACAAGCCTTTCAAATGTGACCAATGCAAATACGCAACGAATCGTGCCTTCGATCTGCGACGCCACGAGCAGCGTCACACAAAAGTGAAGCTCATCAAGAACGCCTTCAAGTGCAGCGAGTGCTCATTCACTACGAAGTTTAAATCAAATTTAGGACGGCACATGCGAACCCACGTAGAAAGTGCCGCTGATGGGGACGGCGAGGAGGAGCAAGCATGTGAGGAGATCATCGTAGAGCTTATCGGAGCAACGGAATCGAGATCTGTAGAGGATACAGAAACCGAGCACGATGGAGATACAATGTTAGAGGCTGCATCTCCAATCGAACTGGTCTATACACCCAAAAAAGAGAATCGACTAAAAGTATTTGTATGTGGACAATGTCACTATTCCTGTTCCCGCGCCTTCGATCTGCGTCGGCATGAAGAATCCCATATGAGGGCTAAACCCATCGAGGGCATCGCATATCAGTGCATCAAATGCAGCTACATAACAAAGCATAAGCGCAACATTAAGAGGCATGTCGCCAGGCACGTGCAGTTTACCCAGCAATTCGAGATTACCAATGAAGATGATCTCACAAGCGAAGAGGTCATTGTGGAAATGGTAAATTCCGAGGAGCTACACACGGAAACTGAACATGAGCTGCAGATAAAAACGGTGCCGGAATCAGAGCTTGGACCTGAGCTTGGGCTAGAGTATGAGCCCACTGCAGAGTCAGATCTTCCCGCGAGTCCAAGTCCCAGTCCGGTTAAAGAAGTTGAAGCATCTGTGCAAAAACTCTTCAAATGCGACAAGTGTAAATATGTAACGAAGAGGGGATTCGATCTGCGACGTCATGAACGGAGGCACACGAAAGTGAGAGTACTGGACGGCACTGCAGTAAAATGTCCTGAATGTCCCTTTGTAACCAAGTGGAAACGTAATATAAGACGCCACATGGAGCAACACAGGCGCAAGGCCCGTGAAGAGGATCAACCCAATTCGGCTAAGCAGATTTTTGAAAATCTGGTGCAGAATCTTCGTTGGGATTCCGACTCAGAGATAGTACTAATTGAACCCGTCATTTATTCGGAAGCAGAGGAAACTATACCCAAAGAAAAGCACGATGAGCAAAGGCTCTTGGATTCGGATACAATAGAGGCGGAAGAAGAGTCACTTATTGATGAACTGTTAGAAGAAGACAATGAGTCGGAGGTGCTGCCTTCCTACTGGGTTGCACTGAACTTAAATCCCGCGTAAAATTCTTAAAGCCTAGTACTCAGTTCAACGAAAACTGTACTTTGGCAGTCTGCTCAAACCTTTAAAAATGTAATAATTGCGACGAGTGCAACTATTCAGCGATCTGAGTACTAGGTTTGAATATCAATACATTATTTGTTTTTGTAAATAAATTACATATTATATTTTAAATGCGAGTATTTAGAATAAAGACAATAAAACAATATTATTATCGGAGTATCTAATATTTATGTAACTGGTACATTTTAGTCACATTTCAGCGAGTACATCGATATATTCATCATAGTTATCGATTCTTTGATTGCAAACGTAGTTGTGGAACATTCGATGAGTCGACGTAAATACATCACTAGTTTCGATGTTTTTTTACATAGTCAACCACATGAAATTGTTGCTTAAAGTCGCGTAAAATCTACACAAATTTCCTCGTCTGAACACAAATTAAAAAGAAAGCAACTAAATAAATCTGTAAAAATGGCCGACGACTGGGGTAAGTGCATGTGGATGCGTCACGCAAGCAACAAAAACGAAAGGAAAAAACTAACGTGGGCGCTGCGCATGTGGCGGTCGTTGCGAGCACCCGTTTGTACCCCACCCCCTTACCTCACTCCCGCCATCATTCCTGCTACCATATGAGACAAGAAAGGAAACAGCTAGACGCGTGTACCAACCTTGATAAATTGTATTATTTTTAGCTCCGCGTCGAGAAAGAGTGTTGCGTTATTAATTGTAAACTTTGTTTTGCTTCCCTCTATTATTATAAAATTCCATAGAATCCGCCGCCGACAGTGAACTGGAATTGCGTCCGAATGCAGCCAACAACAATATAAACAAGTGGGAGGGCGAGGACGATGACGAGGATGTTAAGGTAAGAATTTCACTATGAACGTTGGCATTACTGCATATGTAGACAATTGTTGCTGCTCTTGTTGTAGTTTTAGTTGTTGTTATTGCCACATTGTCGAAACTCGTTTTCGTTTCGTTTTGTGCATAACAATTTTCACTTTCATTTCACACTGTACACGTGGTCACTTTTTGAGTGACACTGTGAATGACTCACCTAATGCATTTGTTGTTGTTATCGCTGTTCTGCAGGAGAGCTGGGAGGATGAGGAGGAGAAAAAGGACGAGGAGAAACCTACACAGAAAACAGATGCGCCAGCCAAAACTAAACCCAACAAGGCGCTCAAAGCTAAACTAGCCGAGCAGGAGGTAAGGAATAATTAACATAAATAGTAAATAATTAATTAATACGTATTCCGTTTAGCGTATCAATGAAGAGGAGGAGAAGAAACGCTTGGCCAACATGACCGCAGAGGAGAAATTGGCAGAGAAGCTGCGTCTGCAGAAAATACAAGAGGAGTCCGATCTGAAGAGCGCCCTAGACACATTCGGCGTGACGAGTATAGGCGGTGGCCTCGACGCCTTCAATCCGCAGAGTAAAGAGGAGTTCAAAGAGTTTGGTGCCACACTCAGCTGGAAGGTTGCACAGTATCGGGAGTCCCCGCACTTTCCCCAGTTCGTTGAGGATCTGGTGCGCAGCCTGTGCGTGAATTGTAAGTGATCAGAGATCAAAGAGGATTATAGATAGAGAGATAACTCATATACTAATCTATGTTTTTCCTTATCAAGTGAGCGCCGCTGACATTAAGAAGGTCAAGATGAGCGTAGAGAGTTTACACTCGGAAAAGCTAAAGATGGAGAAGAATGCCAAGAAGCCAGCAGCCAAGGGCAAGGGAAAAGTCTCGTTGCGCACAGAAAACGATGTAAGAAGCCCATTACAACCAGTTAACATATGTTTTATCTTCTGTATTTTCCTCTTTTTCAGGATATTGACGGTTATCAGAAGTATGGAAATGATTTTACCGACGATTACGATGATTTTATGTGAAGAGCATATATAGTTACACACACACAGACACGCATATATTATATTGATTATATATAGTTGCTTGTTGGGAGAGTCAAAAGATGTGGATATAAAGTGAAAGTAGTAAAGAGAGAGAGAGAGGAGGAGAGAAAGATAGTTCATCTTGTTAAGGAAACCGCAGGAATTTGAATCCTTTTTGTTGATTATGAGAGCTGATTATAGGCGCCATATTAATATATATAATGACATATGTATATATATCTGTATACGTATTTATTTATATATTTGTATGACAGCACACACACCATTACATATACATACATGTAAAGAATATATATATATATATTTAAATAGAAGTAACTAAAGTCAAGTCAAGCAAGCAATCACACGAAACCTCAACGAACATTTTGTCAGTACACAGAAGAGAATCCAGATAAATTATGTACATGGAAATGGCTTCTTGTAAATTCAATTTTGTATAATACTATAAAGCGATATTAAACTGTAAAACAAGCTCAAGGAACATTGCGTTTGTCTTTTTATTTTCAAACACTTCGTATTCACTCGTTTGCGCGTGTGACGTCAGCACACAATGCAACCTTGTTCCGTTTGCCCTGCAACGAAACTCTGGCGACATGGTGGCAACGCCTGCAATTGGTAGCACGTGTTGTGTTTATTTGTTGTTTCGCCAAACAAAAACATGACGGACAATTTAAATAATTATTTTGCCGGTATTAATTGTTATTCAATTGTAAATTTAAATAAATTAACTAGTTAAATTTGCAGAAGCAGAGGCCACAGCGCTACCCAGCTCTGAGGATGAGGGAGAAATCGAGGATGCAGACACTTGTAGCGCTTCGGAACTTTCTGCCGCGTTTCGTTCTCAGTTTCCCAAAGATGAATCTTCACTGTCGCTAAAGCGTGACTATGTGCTGGGTCTGTGTGCGGACAGTGGTTACACGCGACTGGCAGCGGGTCTGTCCAACACAGGAGTAAAGATATACGACCTCAATGCCGCGGGATCACTCACAGCCATTCACCAAGAGCGCGTGCCCCTTGTGGGCAACTCGTCGGAGGATGTTACCATCTGCGGAGTGCGTTTTCTTGACGAGGGAGGGGACTCACTCTTGGTGGGTACCACCAATGGCCTGGTGCGTCTCTTCGATCTGCGTACCGAGGGGGAACAAGCGCGTTTCCTATACAAAAGTTCAGCCGATGCCGAGGCGGGTTTGCCTCCAGTACCCAAGACCATTACAACGTTCGATCGCAACGCCAACAGTCGCATCATCTGCAGTGGCACGGAGCAGCACATGGGCAATGTGTATTTGCTCTTCTTCGATGTGCGCGAACGCAGGCAGCTCGGTGTTTATCACGACAGTCACGAGGATGATGTGACCTCAGTGCGTTTCCATGCAACAAATCCCGATCTCCTCTGCACCGGCGGCACCGATGGCCTCATCAATGTGTTTGACATCAAAGAGACTGATGAAGATGAGGCACTACTCAACACTATCAACACGGAGAGCAGCGTGCACCGGCTCAACTGGCATCGTAATGTGAACGAGCAGGATATCATCTCGTGCATTACGCACACCAACGATTTCAAGAGTTACGAGTGCGAGGAGGGTGACGAAGTGATCTCTTTTGATCGCTCCGCTATTGTAGCTGGCATTCGTCGCAAGAACGCTGGGAATTTCAACCTGATCAATGCTCACAATTTGGAGGATGACGGGGTGTTCCTCCTTGCCGGCACCAATTTCAATCGGGGGTAAGTTTGGTATCTATTGCAGGGCCGAATCTTCTCTAATTCCTCCCCCTTCCTTTCCAGTGAGATCCTGAGATCAGTTAGTGCCCCTGCCAAGGACACGCTCAAGCCATTGACCAATTTTGTGGGCAACAAACAAATCGTGCGGGACAGTTTGTATGATGCCAAGCGCAATTTGCTCATCACAGGAGGCGAGAGCGGCATTATCACAGTCTGGACACCCGATGCAGTAAATAACAACAACACTGGCAGCAGTGCCAAGCTGAAGAGTAAATCTAAGGCAGCAAAGTCTCACAAGAAAAACCCCTATTAATCATTATATAAATAAAGACATTTTGTTTACTGTTTACTTAATATTAAATTAAGGTATTTTTTTGTTTTAAGGATGTCGCCAATGATGTTGCCAGACGTCAGTTCTAATTGCAGCTATTTACAGAGCTATTGATGTTGCCACCAGCCTAGCATAAGTTAGCTCACTGTCAAACTCTGCTTGCTGGGAGCGCTGTGTACAATGTACTAAAAATATGTTACGTTACGTTAGCAACAGCAACGTAATCACATATTCAGCTGGTTTGGGGTGGTTGCCCAAAGATAATAAAAGAAATGGGTGCGACTTTTTTGGAATCTTAAAAAAATCGATGAAGAGAACATGTTAGAGATTGTTTGTATTTTATGTTTTGGTGAATGAACTAAGAATTCTTGTGTAAAGTGACTCGAAATTATTTGCCTTACGTATTTTCTATTTATAAAAGCTTTTATTTTGGGTGTTTTAAATACAAAGTTTCCCCTATTTACTCTATAAAAAGTATAAGGCAGCTATTTATTATTATCCTTAAATTCTACCATTAGAAACAATTTCTCAATTTCTTTCTCCAACAATTTTCATATTATTACACCCATTTTCCTTCTCGGCCTAAATAATGAGTTAATTTTACGAGCTCATCGTCCTATTTGGGTCGCAGCAAGCTCTCTCTGCTTAGGAAAAAATTAACACATCCTTAACACAAGCAGCGCACATCCTTAGAATGATAATTCCATGCTCTCTCGCACTATCTCCCTCGGCCAATTAGTGCTGCAGGAGGCATTTCGAATGCGTGCCCACAAATCGTCTAATCCGCTGCCACTGGGACTGGAACAGGACGAGCCCGGACCCGGCTAAATGTTGACAAATACAACACCTACGATACAAATAAAATTGCTACAGAAGTACCACCTAAAACGTAGCATCGCAGCTCGCCCCAGTCAGTGAGGGAGAGACAGAGAGGCCTAACCGGAACGACTTAATTTTCACAAATTTACGAAGGCACAAGGGAAAAAGGCAGCATTGCCGCCACCGTTGCAGCGCTGGTCCTGCGGCGCACAGGATCCTCGGACTTGCACTCAAACCGCCACTCACCGTGGCTAATTGCTCATGAATAAATTGCAGTGTAAAGAATTCTTTCGAAACACAGGCCCAGGCCCAGCTCCGAGTCACAGTTGCAGTCTTCCTTGGCTTGGCTCGGCTTGTCTCGTCTCGTCTCGGCTGCTTCTTCAAACCAAAATATTATGGTGTTCCCCGCTGTTCGTGCACAGTCAGCGCGAATTTGCTGCGGTAAGTCGATGCTGTTTTTGGGTCTCGCATCTCTGTTTCATCTCTTTTCAGGCCTCTTTGGCGGCTCTGTCGTCGCTTTGATTTGACATGTTTGTTAGCAGGGCGCTTGACCCTGAGTTTGTGTTCCACTTTGATGTGATTCGTCAGTGTGGTGGACTACCGGCTACCGACTCCGCTCTTTGCTGGACTCCCGAAGACTCCGGGACACTTTTGCATCTTCTTTGGCATTTTTCTTTGGATTCCCAACAGCGTTTGTTGGCGTAGTCGCCTTGTTTGTTGTCCTCTGCTGTTGCTGTGTTGCTGGAGAGCCATTCGTCAGGCTCGGCATGGCTGCCAGTGTTGACCCCCCGGAGATTCGCATACCGCAATACGCTGTATTTATAGTAAACGTAGCCGATCGATTGCCAACCATTTGCGGTTCTGCTTCTCCCAAGGACTCTGCGTGGTTAACCAAAGCCATCTACGCTTTAAGTTTCTTGCTGCGAGCAGGAAAACTGCTATATTTGCACTTTAAGATGTGTTTGTTATTTATATTGCACTTTAAATTTAAATAAATGCAAATTACATGTTAACTTTATTCATCTCAACTCTGTTATTTATTAGGAGTAAGAACAGCTTAGCAGGCAAATCGATACTGCCCTAAGCCAAATAAATATTCGATACTTGTACTGTTGTTTTTACATAAGCTCAATTGCAAAAGGCAACGCTGTCAAAAGCTAAGTGGCAACGATTTGCCTACATGTTAATTTACATAACAAACAACAACCGATTAAATGGGCTTAATGGTGATACCTATACTAAATATGTTTGTGATGATAATATATATACTAAATATAAATAACTATTAAATTACACAACATAAAGAAGTCTACTCTATTTAAATTAGACAAATAAATTACTGTGACTGCAGCTAACATAAGCTCAACAACAGCAAGCTTAGTTTTAAACATAACATAATTAATATGTGTTTTCTTAACAGGCAGTGCCCACTCTTTCTTGATACTAGTGCAAACTTATTTACTAGGTGCGTCTGTGTGTGTTTCTATTTGCAGTGGGCTCATTCAAAAAACAGGACAAGTTTCCTGTCTGTTCCTGACCGTAAAAAAGAAACCGCTAATCATGCGGCCACACAATTCACGACAATGGCTCACCTAATTATTTGCCTCAATTGTAAGCGGCTCGTGCTCTCTTTTCTCGCTCTTTTTTTGTTCTTCCTCCCGACACTCGACAAAAAGCGAGCCAATTTTTAAACGATTTGTTTCTCTTTTTATGAGTTTTTTCCATTGTACGCATTTTTTCCACTGTCCGCTGCTCTACAAACCTCCTAATTACGGCAGTTAGTTGTTGTTAGTCCTTGTCCCGAGCGTCCTGCGGCTCATTTTTATTGCGCGCTCGCATTTCCACTAAAAATTGTGCCAGTTTTTTCCTTTTTCCAGCTCAGGCCCGTATACGTCCGGACACGTTCTTTGGCTTTAGGTAGACGCGCCTTTTTATTGGTGCACCTTCGGCGAAATATTGCGCGCCGCGACCGCAGTCCTGCAGCGTGTCCTCGCGGGTATGGTGACCTCGTTGGACTCTGCTCGGTCTATCTGGAATTGGATAATATAAAAAAATGAATTTGATTGGAAAAACTCTAGAAATTGCTATAAAATGCTATAAACTAAGTGTATCATTTGAAAGGTTTTCAATTTTCTAGAATAAAATCGATTTATCAAAACTCTAAGTAACTTTAGTTTACATTCCTGTTCTCTCTCTCTCCCTTTCTTTCCTCCACCAATGTCACGCAGCTCGCTCTAAATATGCGTTTATTAGGCGCAATTAAAAAAATATATATTTTACAATAAAAAGATAAAAATACTTGGGTTCTTTCGCCTCGCTCTGGTTCCGCATTGTTTGCTGAAACATTTTATGGTTCGTTCGTTTTGGTCCCGTTTTTCATTGTTTGTGGCAAAGAAATTGTCTCAAAAATTATGGTATATGGTGTATGCAGATTTTTATGGAATGCCGCTGAGTTTCCTTCGCAGAAAAACAGTGCGTCTCCTGTCGCGAGGTTCCGAGGACCCAGCGATATTTAGGAAAGTAGATCAAACTTTTTTGTTTCCATTGTGCATTTTTTCTTCGACTGCGCTAGTTTTTTTCCTCGAACGCGCTTGCGTTCCCGAAAACAACAACGACTGCTCTAATTTTTTAATTCTTCACGGGTTTTTATGGCCACAGTCGGAAAAACAGTGGAAAAACAGAGCGAGAGAGCGTTTTCCACAAGGTTACTCAGCACCATTTATCGCCCACAGGCCCTACTTACCTGTTAATTGTGGCCATAATTCAGGGCAAACTCGGACTTCGCCTCCGTCTCCGTTTTTGGCTTCGTTTTTAACAGTTCACTCAGAGTTCGTTCTGGTTTCATATTTTTATTAGGGCGTGCTCTATATAGAGCAAAGATCGTAAATCTCTGCAACTGTGAATGCAACGAAATGGAAATTAAAACACTTCCAAACATAGCTTCAATTTTGGAGTATTTTTTCATGTACTTAAAAAGATTTTGATAGATTTTAGCTTGATATTTTCTGGTTTTTGGCGGGGAGCACTATTCTAATTTTCTTAATTATTTAGTTTTCTAGACATCTAAACTGCTTCAATAAGCATTATTTATTATATTTTAATTTTATTATTAAAATAGTTTTTTTCATTAAAAAAATAATGGAACCTCCTTTCACAAATTCTTTCTTTACTTCTTCAAATTTCTTTACTTCTCTATGAAAATTTCACTTAGAATATCATTTAGTCTTTAGTTTTAGAATATCTGTAAATTTATTTAGCATTAATGTTTACTTTAAATTAAAAATATTTCTATTTTCTCTGATTTTCCATGCTTCCCCTTTAAGTACTTCTCTGACTTCGTACTGAACTTCCAAGCTTCATAACTTTTCAAAGTTGAGCATTTTATTGAAGGTTTAGGCTCTATATTGATTGTGTATGTAAATATAAAAAATGTTAAAATCTATATATTTATCAACTTTTTCCATGGTACCCCTGTCAAAATTTTGCAATTTTTGTTAAATTTTTTAACTCTTTTTTTAACAACAAACAATAAGGCAACTCAAATAAAGCATAAAAATCGATTGTAAAACCATTTCTACAAGATATTATGCATAAAGACGAGAGTAAACGCCTCTTCCATCATTTCATTGTGATCTTTCGTTCAAAGATTTGCACATAGAACTTTTTCGCATACCTAACGAGACTAAAGCTGATCCAATTTTGTAAATAATGACAGGGTAATATTACCAAAGAAATGTGTTGTAACTGCAAAAGGGATTGCATGGGCATGTTCAGCAGAGTGTATGTGTGTGTGTGTGTGTGCTTGTCTGTGTCTGTGTGTACTTCCCATAATCAGCATAATCAGCGAGATCGGCGCTTTGTGCGTGCAAAATGGCAATAAAAGAGCAAAAGGGCAACAACGGAGCGGGGCACAAAGGACGTTCCACGTATTCCGGCGCAGCTCCGAGCTCTTTCTCTCACACTGTACTGCGCGATGATGGCGAAAGTGTTCGCGTATGACAATGCAAAGTGATCGGGTAGGGTCGCTCAGGCTGGGCAGGTAGGAGAGTTGACGGGTGAAAGGTTGAAAGGGAGAAGCGAAGGTGCCATAAAGGGTATTTACTGTCGCTGCCGCAGTGTCGCGTTGTCGTTGTCGTTGCCTTTGCCTCATTCTGCAGGACAGTGTGGACAGTGGGACAGCGGACCGCGAGTTGTGGACAAAAGCGCATGAATGCACAATAGGCAAGGTTGTGGGTAGGGTTCGCCTCGGCGGTGGGCAAGGCTTGGGCTGGGACATAGGTACCTCATCTTGGGCAGGTAGAGAGACTGGACTCTCGGGCGAGTTAATGCAAATTGCGCGCAATATAACCCAATAATTTTAACTAACTCACGGAAACCAGAGCAGGCCTAGCAGAGTTACTTAGTAATGCATAACAAAGGCAGGAGAAGGAGAATGGGGGGAGATGCAGACTGAAGGTTTCCCTGACATGGCATTGACTGGACGCAGCCCGCTTGCGTTAATCCGTTTGCCATCAGCGACATTATTAGTCAATTTCGTGTTCGCTCGAACACTTTTCCTGCTTGCTTTTCCCTGCGTTTTCCCTGCATTTCACTTTCGCCTGCGGCGAGTTAGATTTTATTGCAGCATCTTGAACAATCGTTCTTGGCTGCTAGACTTGGCTGGGACACATGCTGCGCGCGATCTCCTTTCCCTTCTCCCTTTTCATTGCTCTAGTTTCCAGCCTGATTTAGGCGGAATTCCGTTGCCATCGGGTTAGCGTAGCGGGGTTAGCGTTAACCCACGATTTTAACTTTAAACTCGACTCCGTTTTCGACTTCAACTCCGCATCAACTTCGCTGTGACTTTGCCTCGACTTCACCCCATCTCCTCTCTGCCTGTGCCTGCCACGGACTTTCCACCTCAGTCCGGAGTCCTTCTTGCCTGGTTTGTTTATTTGTTTGTATTGCAGTGGATTAATGGGATTAAAAGGGGCTCGAGTGCAGCTGATCCGCGTTACCCCGATTTTCATTAGAAAGTCAAACGGATTAGCGGCATAACCTCATTAAGGGATTATTAAATCCCTTGCTTTTTTACGGCCCTAGCATAGTCCGCCGCGGCAGGCCAGGCAGGACGGCGAGGCGTAACCCTAGCACAGGTAGGAAAAGTGGGTGAGGCCTGCGACAGTTGGGAGGTGCATGGGCAAATTACCTGGCAAATAGACTGGCAAACAGCCTGCAAATTTTCTGTGCAAATTCTCACTCCTCCTTTTGATATGACGCCTACTATTGCTGCTCCTACTCCGGGTCTTCCGCCCTCAGCGTCTACTCCTTCTACTGCTCTTACTCCTTTTACTTCTCATACTGCCCCCTATGCTGCGCCTGATCTTGTTCTTTCAGCTATTCCTTCGCTATTATTTCTCTTATCCTTCTCTTTTTCTTGGACCATCTTGTTACCCATGCTGCTACCTCGATAACACCAGAGAAGTCTTTTCTGACTCCATCTGATCTTGTTCCTACTCCTGCTGCTCCTTCTACTGCTCTTTCTCCTGCTTCTACTCCTTTTTCTACGCCAGTTCCTCATCGTTCAGCTATTCTTTCGCCTGCTCCTGTCCCTGCCCCTTTAATAGTACCTTCGCCAGCTCCGTCTCTTTGCTTCTTCTCCCTCTGTAGCTTCTTCACCTGCTCCTTTTGCCTTATTCCTTAAGTTCCATCACTTATTCCTCCTACTCCATCTACTCTCCATGTTCCTTCCCTTGTTTCTCCTTCTTTTCCAGCTTCTCATACTCCCCCCTCCTCCTCCTGCTCTCTATTCGTTTTCTCCTCCCTCTGAGCCTTCTTTTCACAACTCTCCCTCGCTCCGGGTACAGTTGCTTCTGCCACAGGCAGCACAGCATGATTATATCATCATAATAAATGTTTGCCGCAACTAAACTGAAACTTTTCAAATTAAGTTTCAACAACTGCGCCCCTAAACTGCCTTATACACTCCCAACTAACTCAACCTAACCCCACTAATGTTAATATCTGTCTGTGTGTGTGTGTGCGTATCTGCTGTGTGTGTGGAGTCTGTTTTCGCTGTCTGTGGGCGTTGTCCAAAAACTTTTGCTTTATTTGCCCAGAGATAAACTTCATTTACTGTTAATACAACGAGGCTGCCTTCCACACCCCCTCTCCATCCCTCTCTCCTGCCCCGTCTCCTTCTGGCAAGTGTGAGGCCGTTAAACGTGCGGCATAATATTAAGACTTCATAAAAGCGCAAATAATTTGCTTGGCTTGGCTGCCGTATCGATCGGGCCAAGTCTCTCCCCCAAGAGTGGGAGAGGGAGAGAGGGAGACAGGAGCAGGCAGCTCTTTCTCTTGCTCTTACTCCCGCTCTGTGCATTATGCCATATCATGCTTGTGCCTGATGAAGACGATAAAATCCCATTATTATGGGGGCCCAACGCGTCTCGCTTGCACCCCCTTGTGCGCCCGCTTGCGGACAAGCGAAACAAAAGATTCGCTCATACGCTATGAATATATGAAATCGCATTGCACTCCACAGAGAGAGCAAGAGAGAGAAAGGGAGAGTGGGCGCACTCTCCCGCCGTTGCTCCATGATAACTTGATTATGTCTAGCAGCGCAGCTGGAGCAGCCTCTCTCTGTTCTCTCGCTGTGCCTCCTTCGCTTTTTATGCGCCTCATTGTTCCGGCATCGTAATTGCCTTCATCGTCGCATAATTGTCCGCAGCCAGCAGCGACGTCGCAGCACCGCAAAACATCATTGCCCTACAGCGCAGGCAACGCACAGGCAGGTAGAGCGGGACAGCAGCAGCATGTGCAGGCCAAGGCATAGCATAGCACTAATGCTATCTCGCTCTGGCACAGCAGGCAGCCCTCTCATTGGCTCAGTGAGTGCCTGCGGCGGCCATTGCGCTCTCTGCTGGTATAAAAGCCAGCGGTGGTGGCTGAGAGCGGCACACTTGAGCTGTTAGCATCGTCGAGGCAACAACTCCCGAGTTTACCGTTACACAAGCACACACATTCACACACACATATTAAGCAAGCACGAACATGCACGGATACCGCAGCTACAACATGGAGAACCATCATCACGAAAACAGCAGCAGCGTCGATCAGAAGCCGCTCGTCGTCGATCTCATTTCCACACACTACGGCAAACCACAAACGCCGCCACCGTCGCCAAATGGTAAGTTACCTCACACCCCCTGGCCCCATTAAGTGACAACTTTGCTAACTGTTTTCTTTCCCCTCTTTTCTCTCCCATTAGAGTGCCTGTCTAGCCCGGACAACTCATTGAACGGCAGCCGCAACTCAGAGATTCCCGCTGATCCGTCGGTTCGTCGCTACCGAACCGCCTTCACACGTGATCAGCTGGCGCGTCTCGAGAAGGAGTTCTACAAGGAGAACTATGTGTCGCGTCCACGTCGCTGCGAACTGGCTGCACAGCTGAATCTGCCGGAGAGCACCATCAAGGTGTGGTTCCAGAACCGCCGCATGAAGGACAAGCGCCAACGCATTGCCGTCGCATGGCCCTACGCCGCCGTCTACTCGGACCCCGCTTTCGCCGCTTCCATACTGCAAGCGGCTGCCAATAGCGTGGGCATGCCGTATCCTCCCTATGCACCAGCCGCTGCTGCCGCCGCCGCTGCCGTTGCGAATCCCATGCTGGCCACTGCCATGCCCACCATGCCAGTGCCGGGACATGGCTCCCCCTATGCCGCCCAGTATCGGTATGCGCCGTATCATATTCCCGCCCGTCCAGCCCCGCCTGCACCGCACATGCACCCTCACGCACACTCGCATCCACATGCGCATCCACACTCCGCCGCGGCCATGCAGGCTGCCATGAGCGCTGCTGCTGCTCCCATGGGTTATCCTGCTGCCATGTTGGGAGCTGCTGCCGCGGCCAATGTTGCCATGCCACCTGCAGCGTATGCTGGTCAGCTGCATGTGCCCAAGACACAGACACCACCGCTGGATCTGCAATCCTCGTCGTCGCCGCACTCCTCCACGCTGTCGCTCAGTCCCGTCGGCTCGGATCACACCAAAGTCTTCGATCGCAGTCTGAGTCCGCTGCGTGTGGCGCCAGTTGCCGCCGCCGCCGCTGCTCCTGTCACCACCACCAGCAGTCCACTGCCTGCTCCTGGTCTGCTCATGCCCAGTGCCAAGCGTCCCGCCTCGGACATGTCGCCGCCGCCCACCATGATTGCTGAGCCCAAGCCGAAGCTGTTCAAGCCCTACAAGACTGAGGCGTAAGAGGAGCAACGCTCTCTTCCTGTACTGCTCACTCATCCCGCGTGCTCCCAAATGGATTGTACAAATTAGTATTAAGTCCCTTTCCCCCTGCACCCCCCCCCACACAGTGTGTAGAATCACGCGCAGAAAAGAAAACGAAATCTTTATTTAATTGTGTAAACTAGTTAAGAACTTAGTTAATCCTAGTTTAGTCTTAGTCAAACTCAATCAAAATAAACTATGAACATTTAAAAGAAATATGCAATCATCTCTCTCTTTCTTATACTCCTACTCTAACTCCTTTTCTCCCTCTCACTCCCTCTACATTGCCTTTACCTGCCTGTCTCTGCAGCTGCTCGCCTTGCCTTGCCTCTACCTGTGCCAATTGCCTGCCTCTCTCTAGGGGCAGCTGCGTGTGGCGCACTCGAGGTCAGTCTCGTGTGGCATGTGGCACGCTTGTGCTTGTCCTTGGACTCAGCTGGCCACCCACTAGGGGCAACAGCGGGGGCCGCTCTCTCTAACTCTCCCTCCTGGCAAATTGTGCATTAATGCAATCAAAGCAAATCGAAGCAGATCGAAGAGGAGACGAGGTGAGGCGAGGCAAGGACGAGGCTGCCATACTGCCGCATTGATTGTCACCCGTTGCGCCGCTGGCCTTGTGCAGGCTCTCAGTCAGTCAGGGGCTCCTGCCACGCGTGCTGCTAATTAATTGTCGCCAGTTTGTCACAGTTGCCTCCTTCCCTCTCTCTATCTCTCTTTCTCGCTTCTCCTCCTGCCACGCTTTGTTTGTTTGTTTGCTTGCTCGGCAATTGTCATAATTGAGAAATCATAGGCGCAAGGACGCACCAGAGGAGGCAGACGGGCACTGACTCTGGCAGGGATTACAAGGATAACAGCAGGATAATGGGACAACTGTGCCCAAAATCAAATTTGAATTTAATTGCCAGTGCCAAAACATGTGTCGAGACAGGCTCAAAGGGTGTCAATAGCTCCCCTTATCCCTCTCCTGCCCCCTGCCTTACCCTGTTCACGCCTGAACCCTCACTTGACTCTGTGCGCTCTATCAAAACATGTTTTGACACTTGGCAGGTCGAGGCAGAGCATAAAAAATGGTCGCACACCCCTTTCGACTCCTCGGGGATGTGCGAGCGAGCTCTCGACTCGACTCCTTGTGAATCTCTGCCAAGTGGCAACATTTTATTTTATGATTTGATAATACAGATAGCGATAACTGCCAACTGAGGCACGGCCTGTGCCCCCCCTCCACTCCCTGGGGACGCTGCTCTCGAGGAGTAAATTAAAAAAGGCAAACGTAGGGCAGAAGTAGAGAGAGAGAGAGAGAGAGAGAGGGGGGGAAGGCGTAACAACTCGATTAATTCCGTTTTTTTGGGGTGTGTAAACGGGGAACAGGTTGATAATTAATCACGCGGGGATTAAGCATACTGCAATTGCACAAATCAACAGCAGATGAAGAGCAGTAGGGGGACAGGCAGAGAGAGAGGGAGATGGAGCTGGAGGCACGGCAGATTAGCAGCAGCTGCGCCCTGTTCGCAGTTGAAGAAGAGTTAATAGAGCTAACATAGCTTTGCCGAAAGTAAATGCCGTATTATTATCAATTAGGCAGTCACGGCTAATTCGATCTACGGTCTTTTTATGGGGGCAATCGATGGAGGATGAATGGGGCGCGGTTCATGAGAATCTTCTCCCACAATTCTCGCAGACAAACAATGCATAATTCAATAGCTCAAGGCCCAAGCAAGACAGACGGGCCCAAGATACATTTATGAAGTCTATACTACATCTGTAGGCCCCCCTCCTCTCTCCTCTACTACCTCCTCCACTCCCTTTTCTACTCCCTTCTCTACTACCTCCTCCCCTTCCCTTGCCGTTTCCATGTGCAAACAAAATTAAGTTTTATTGGTGCGCAGTCGCTGCCGCTGCGATGATGCGTGAGAGATGACATGATGATGACATGAAATTGAGCGCAGCTGAGACCAGGTACATCCCTACCCCCCCCCACTGCTAGCCCCTTCTCTTCACCCCTACTCTCAGCCTGCTAAGGATTTGTGCTTTGTCTTCTTGCTTGTCTCTCTCTCTGATTTCTTTTAATGGTGAATTAGCACCTCCAGCATTGTCGGCCTGCTTTGACTCTTGACTCGTCTTTATGGCCAACTATGCGAGTTGCCAACTGTCTGGAGTGTCCAACTGTGAGTTTATCCAACTGCTGTTGTTGTTATGTTTGCTCTGCTGCTGCCACTTTCCCAACAACAGCAGCGTGTTTGCCACTTGCCTCCCGCCTTCGTCTCCATCTCCCTCTTCTATCCCCGTCGGCGTTTGCACAAAAGGCTGCTTTTGTGTGTGCCCAGGCGACCGCAATTTGGACGCAATCCACACTTAGTCGCCGCTCCACACTCCTCCTCACACCGCACAGTCCCCCCCTTCACTCCTCTGGCTGTAGAGCTCGCGGCTTACCCCTCTTTATGATGTACGAATTTCACACTAAGCGTCAATGAATATAAAGTGATCATGGCACACTCGACACACTGCAGGCACAGTCAGTCAGTTTGAGTCAACGTCGGTTTCCAATTCCGAATTGGAGGCTGACACCCGAACGGGAAATCGCTTTGAAATTGCTTTGAAATCGCAGATCAGAGCCCCCGCTTGTGTGTTATACAACTGTCTCCATTCCCAGACCCCCTGCACCTACTCATTCTCTATTGCTTACTCTCACACACTCTATTTCACTCCTTCTCTCACTCTCTCTCTATATTTCCCTTTCTCTATCTCCTTCTTTATCTTCAAGTCTCCCTCTCTCCTTTTTCACACTCTCTTTCTCAAGCTTTGTCTTTCTTCAGCCCAGTCTTTCATTCATTGTCCACATAATTGCTACGCAATGCGAAAAGTTTGAAGGCATTACACTACGCAACCGAGTTTAAATTCTATATTAATTAAATTCATGGCTTACAGTTACTTAAAGACCTAATTAATAAACTCTTTGGTTATATACGAGTATACATATACCATAAGTTATCCCATTGCATAACAATTTCATTGTTTTTTCCAATTTTCTTGTAAAAGAACAAAAACCCGGAGGCATCTCGTGATTTTAAGGGCTGCTTACACTGCCCTACAAACTGAGATGACTCTGATATCTTAACAGTCCCTAAATCAACAAATGAAATCACCAAAAGTCAGCAAATTTGGAAAATGAAACAGTTTTAATATTAAATTTTGGGTACTAAATTAAAAATAGCATAAATTATTAAAAAAGCAACTTAAATTGGCTTTAATTTATAACTTTTATTTATTGTGTTTTTATTGAAATTTAAAATACAGCATTATTGTTTAACTACTGTGACTTACTAGCACTACAATTAATGTTGTTTATAAATTAAAGTCTTGGAGTGTTCGTTTTTAACTAAATAATTTTATATATTTACGAGAATATTAAAAATAAATTAATGTATGATTTCTGTATCATATATTTTAATGTATGATTGATGTATCATACATCTTATAGCTTCGCTGTCAGCTTAATTTAAATAAGTTAATAATAATAATAATAAGCTCAGCCCATAAAAACGTATAGTTAATGTAATGTATATAATATGTGCACTTCCAATATCGAACTACTGTGTGAACCTCCACAACGGACAGTTCTCTTAAGCGGACACTTGCTCTGTGATATTTGTGTAATTGTACGCATTATTTTGCATCATTAACAGCGCAAAAGTTGTCCGTCTGAGAGTGTACAGCCATGTGGCTTTTCATTGAATATTATTTACAAACATGTTAGCTAGTTATTTCAAAGACCAACTTCCTGTTCCCAGTTGTGTTGCGCAGTGTTGGTAGCACACTTTATGCAGATGCCAATTGCCAGTTTTGTAGTTTGTATTGTCTGCTGATTTGTTTCTTTTTCGGGCTTTTGCAACTGCTTGTGGTTTCTACACACTGCTAGAGTGACCAATCCTCTTCTCTCCCTTCCCTCTTGCCCCCCTTTGTCTGCCCCTACGGGTCTGAGTTTAGGCCATGAATAAAGATCTTTGTAAAATGATGATGCCGTCGCACAAATAATTTCACACATTTGCCGCATACACAGCACACACATCACACTCAGCACACACACACACACTGAGTCAATCAGTCAGTCAGTTAGTCAATTCTTCTCCCCTCCCCCTGCCCCTTGATGTTGCTCAATTAGTCAAGAAGCGAAACTCGTTTGTCGCTTGTCGCTTTTGCTGCGCTCTGCGCATAAAACATGTCGTTGGTCATCGATATAACTTATGATAGGAGGAGAGAGAGGGGGAGGAGGGACGGAGGGAGAGAGAGGGGGGAGCTGCTCTGGCAGTTGGCCAATTTGCACGCTGGCCATTAACGTGCCCGTTTGCCGCGTTCGCGATTCTGTTGGTCTCATCATTTTCATGCGTATTAACAACTGATAATCGCGATAAACATCAGGGCAGGGGGCAGCAGAGTGATGAAGCAGCATGGACAGAGGGGGGTGGGTAGAGGAGAGGGTAGAGTGATGTCAGCATTTTGCAGTTTTCCGCATTTTCGCATTTCCATATGCGATTCGTTGCGGTTGGCAATGGAAGAGCACGCGCAGGACAGAGAGAAGGGGAAGGGACACTCGGACTGGGCAAAGGGAGGTGGAAGGGGGGGAAAGGGAGTCTGGAGTGGGAGGCTGCGGGCATTAAGGATGCGTGATAAGCTGCAGGGCAATTGGCATTTGGCAGCTAAACAAAAACAAAAGCAGCAGCGAAGGCAACAAAATAAAGCGAAATAAAAATCAATTGCGGGTCAGTCAAGGCAGGGAGGGGGCAGCAGAGGAAAGTGGAGAGAGGGGGGAGGAGCAGAGAGTGCAGGGAAACTGGTCGTGGTAATAAATCTGCAGACAAGATAATGAAACTAGAATGATTGCTGCAATCACTGGTGTGGCGAAGTTGCCTCTGCTCTTCTGCTCCCTCCTCCTCCCCCTCGCTCTCTGCCACTGCCTGGACAGGGCTGTGGCTGCCACTGCGTACTGCGCATGCCTGGACTGCACATAGTCCGAAGCTATATATAGCACACTCTATATACAGAGACTGGACCTGGTCCAGGTCCTGCGCATTTGAACGTGTCACTTTTATTGCGGTTTGACTTTGCAGCCGGAAAAGCCAAAGCCAAACTGCTCCTCGGCGTCTACTCCCTCTCTCTCCCTCTCCCTCCTGTTCTCTCTTCATTTTTCTCTCATGATTTACAGCGCTCGTTTTTTTCGAGTTATTTTTTTAGGGCGTTAATGGGCCCGTCGTAAAGCCGCAGTGGGCCTGAGTCGACCAAGTTTCGCGCACTGATTCTAAAAAATGAAATCAGTTTTTATGAATTCCACGCTGCCTTGGCCGTTTTCCCTCCCATTGTTTCGTTCAGTTTTTTCTCTGCCTTCCTTCCTGCCTTCGCTTGCCTCGTCGACCTTTTTGTGGGCCAAACAAACGACGGCGATTATATTCGGTTTAGGTTTTGGTTCTGTTTTTTAGGCCATAAAAATTAGGTGGGCATAAAAAAACTGCATTGGAATTCTAGTTCTAGTTTCAGATTTTTAGGTTTTCAGAGTTTTTCACATTTTTTTTTTTTCACATTTTGCAGTGCGTTTTTTCGCGTACTTTTCGCGGAATTCGGAAGCGGAACCAGTGCGAAGATCCTCGAGCTGGAACTGACCTTGCCGGAGCGCGGAGAGAACAATCGAAATCCGCATTGACTTGCGCTGCGGTGCGCGAAATTTCGTTTTTTTTTTCAAATGACTTTTGGAAAAAAAAAGGTCAATTGTAATCGGAGATTGTAAAAAAAAGATCAACGGCATCTTGCTGGAAATGATTTTTTTATTATTTGGCCTAAAAAAGTGAAGAAGTCAACACAAAAGTCAGAAACATGAGCAGATGAGATGAACAGAATGAGATGAGCTGGACAGGGCAGGGCAGGGAGAACAGTTAAGAGGGCAGATCTCTATGGAGAGTTCAGAGATCATTTTATTAAGGTTTCAGAATGGGAATGTTTTGTAGTATGAGTGAGTGAACAGGGGAGATGATAGTGAGAAAGAGAGAGCG
The DNA here is from genome assembly GCA_018904035.1 of Zaprionus ornatus. Taxonomy (NCBI): domain Eukaryota; kingdom Metazoa; phylum Arthropoda; class Insecta; order Diptera; family Drosophilidae; genus Zaprionus; species Zaprionus ornatus. Next base: position 5,153,405 of record JAEIFZ010000253.1, read on the forward strand.
AGTGAAAGCTTGAATGGTTAAATGAAATTCAATTGATTGAAGACTCTGTAAAGAAGATGATGACAATGAGCATGAGGACTTTCTCTGCGATTATCCAGTCTAAGTATAGAGTATAAGGAAACATCCTAGTAAAAATCAAGCGCATCATATGCAGATAAGTACAGAAAATTGAAACAATTCTAAGCAACTCATTTCTCAAAACGTTAAGATAACATTTACTGTATTATTATTTATAAAAGAGAATCTCCCAATGGAGAATCTCCCTTTGTAGCTTCAGTTACTGTATACCAAGGAGGGTAATATTATAAATACATTATATACACTACACAATGTCATGAAATTTGTTCATCTACTTACTATATATTGGTATATTCAAATAATAAAACATCCACTTGGATATCTTAGATATTGCTAAGGAAATCAATAATTTTAAGCTCTTACTTAATCCACGAGAAACTCTTAGCTGAGATTTATCAAAGATGCTTTCTTCTGTATATAAAGTAACAAAATTTTTTGAAAATTTCCAAAAATATCTATAAATTTAAACAACAAAATCTTCTAGTTGGATATTTTACGAGTATATGATATATATATAAAACATCATTTCTTTTTTCTTCCTCCCAAGTTGTGAAAAAACTTTCAGCTAACTTACTGAATCGACTCGTTCTAATCTATGCTTCTCATGCAGGACTCTTAATGTAAAGAAATGTAAACGTATATACTGTATGTAAAGGGAGTATTATTAAGTACTGTATGTAAAGGAAGTATAACATTAAAAAGGGAATATTTCATACAGTATGTAAAGGGAGTATAACATACATACTGTGTAAAAGAAGTATAACATACAGTATGTAAAGAGAGTGTTATATACATGTAAAGGGAGTATTATATACAGTATGTAAAAGAAGTATAACATACAGTATGTAAAGAGAGTACATACATTTACAATTCCCTTCTACATCCCCACATGCTTATCTATCTCCATAAATCTTCTACACCTTCAACCCAAAAATAATTGTCAATTTCTTACATTTGCAATTCCAACCTTTCCCTAAAAGTCGCTTACAACTTTACCGACCACATTAACACGTTCTCTTCTGGCGATAACCACAGTGCCAACGGGTTGATTAACTATAGTTACTGTCCCCCATTTAGCCTTTTTCTGGCCATTGGCTACGTGGAAAACCGCAGGCAGTGAACGTAGAAATGCCAAACTTCAAATGTTGCAAGCCGCCGCGAATTCCCTCGAAGATGCCAAGCGATTTGATGCAGTTTTTTTGAACTGCGCCGGCTGAGCGAAAAAGAGAGAGAGAGAGAGAGAGGGGGGGAGAACGGAGCATGCAAATTAGGCAGATTAATTGAGGCAGCAACAACAGCAACAGCAGCAGCAGCAGCGACGGCGGCTGTCACGCCCATTAGCTCAGTGCGATCTGGCTGCTGTTGTTTTGCCTGCCTGCCCGCGCTGACCTTCGACCTACGCTGCGTCGCAGCTATTGTTGTGCCTGTGCATTTTTTTCACAGGCAATTTCGGTTCGGTTTCGGCTGCCGTCTGTTTTGTCCGTCCCTTGTCCGGCAGATCCTTTTTAGCACGTTAAAAATCGCGAGATCTGCTTCGAGTGAATTTCTAGCCGGATTAAGGCCAATTTTATGGCTCGAAAAGTCATCTACAAAGCCAAATGTTTGGCCAATAAAACGCTAAGCGCTTTGCGCTAATCTCCCTCCCCGCCTATCTGTAGCTGTAAATGTAGCTGTATCTTTTATATATGTATCTTTTATATGCATCTCTAGCTGCATCTCACTTGGCATTTTTTAATGACAGAGAGAGAGAGGGAGGGATAGAGAGAGAGAGAGGGCAGTGGGAGACCCTCCCCAATCCGACGACAGCTGCCATTAGCGGAAGGGAGCTGCCCAAAAATAGTGTATCTCATGGATGGCAGCGTCGCCTGCGCTTGACAATGCAATCAATTAGCATACAATTAAAAGATGCTTAAACAAGGAAATCAACTCGAGTGGCAGCTAAAGATGCGCATACATTTGCAGATGCCCCGCTAAGTGGCCGCAGATCAAAGCGCAGGCAACGACAGCATAATTGCTCGACACTTCTTGGCCACAGCGAACACTTACGCAACACATGTATCTCAATCCGCAGCCCAAATTGTATCTGCATCTTTCATGTTCTTGCGCGCTGTGGTGGTGGTCGTGTTTGTGGCGCCACAAGCCTGCGCTCCTTAAGTACCCCACTTGAGCCGCTGCACTGCGGAAGTTGTCCAGATCCTGCTGCACTTCCTGCCTTGCCTGCCTCTCCTCCTCCTGCCCGTCCTTGACATCCGTGCGAACTCTGTTGCAAAGTCAATGCTAAATCCACAAATATTTTCAACTCTTTGGCTGCTTAATCGTCTTAATCTCTGCCTCTAATCACTTCCGCGAAGCGCATAATTGTGCCAGGCAATGCCAGGACTGACCTGTTCCAGTTATCCAGTTGCCCAGTGGCAGAGCCTGGGAAGAAGAGTTGCCCGCAGCCAAGTGCCAAATCCTTTCTGCTGACAATGCGGAAGAGAATGGCGAACAAGTAGCTGGCGAATCATGAATCCTATCATGCTTTTATGGCCACACGCAGTTCGCGCGAACTTCGATTTGCATACAGTAGGTCACCCTTCCTTGCCTCATTGCTTCCTGCATGCCCGCTCACTCCTTCACCCCTTGCCTGCCCACGCTGATAATCCTTCTAAATGTTTGCATTAATTTCGAGGCGTAAACGGATTAGGGCGTCTTCGCTGGGCGTTACCCGCAGCCAGAAACCGCCGAGGACACTGGCAGTAGCAACTGAGACAGCGACTGACCTGCACCGGCAGCAGGACACGCCCAAGGCGGCTAATCCTTTCACATTTGCGACTGACTTCTGCACTAAGTCTGCGTCTAATCCGTCCAAGCAGGCAGCAGCAGCAGTAGCAGCAACAGACGAGCTGTGCCGGGCAATGGGCAGGGAAAGAGGTGAACGGGAACGAGAACGGGTTGTGTTTGCTAGCAAAACGGGATTAACTGCGATTACTCCAGATGATCCGCAGAAGTCAATCTACCCTTCAGTGCCTAATTACAGCTAGAAGTCGAATTCTTCTCTCCCAATCTAATCGAGCGTATCCAGCGTATCCGCGTCCTCCTGTTTGTTTATTTGTTTTCGTTTGTTTTGAGAATTTCTGGCAATTAAGTTGGCGGGCGGAGACGTTGACGGGGGCGTGCGCGCAGCGAATTCGCACCATACCTGTTCGCCAGCCAGAGGCCAGCTAGAATCCTTCTTCAAGGCCCAAAAGTCAAAAGTTTTTTACGCGGAAATTGTCAACAGATTTTCAACAGTTTTTCTTGCTGTTTTTTTTTTCTCGCCAAATTGCGTAGATTATGCCGTGGATTATGCGTTGATTGCGCGCAATTATCGCTGCCAGTTTCCCGCTAAATCCTTTCAGCAATCCTTTTGTGCAAGGACCTTGACGAGGCTCGCTTGCGTAAAATTTCATAACCCTACGCAGGAGGAGTAAGAGTCGCAACTCATTCGCGGAAGATGCACAATGCAGTTCCCTCCGTTCATTCCCTTCCCTTAACCATTTATCCTTTTTATCCTTGCTTACCTCTTGCCAATCCGTTGGCTAAAAAACAGTCGACACTTCCGCGTAATAAGGCAAAGGGGCAGGGGCAGGGCCAGGGGCAGGTAAAAAGCAAACAATGTTTCGCAATAAACACGCAACCGTGCGGGTTATATAACGGGTAATGCCGCGACTCGACTCGCAAAAGGCAGGAAGGAAGGATTCGCCATTTTGGCCAGAAACGGACGTTAATTGCCTTCGGGCCCGTCAATTGCTTGGGCAATTATAAACTGCGCAGATGTGGCGCATCCCCGGGAGAAGAGGGAGCACGCGTGGGAGGTGATGGTGATAAATGTGCGTGATTTGGAATGAATGTGCATCGATTAAAACCGCAAGCAATCAATTTGCGCCTTTTACTCGGCACCGTACACAGCCAATTAATGTCAGCGCAGGAGCAGCAACAAAGGGAGCAGGGAGCAGGAGAGGGGGCAACAAGAGCAGCAACAACAGTAATCAGAGCGAGGCCAACCCCGTGTGTGTGCAGAAACAATTACAACAAGTCGGGACAGGGTTGTGACGGGTCAAAGGGGAAGGGGGTGTGCGGGAGGGGTTGCTTTGTGTGTGCGGGGTCACATTCCACACGATAAACTTGCAATAAAGTCAAAGCGAAGCGTCTAATTGCTGTTAACTCGTCAAATTGCCCGTTAGCTCCGCTTTGATTAAACGCAGCGCGAACACCTGAAACAAGGCAAAGAGAAAGGGAGCAATAACAACAACGCCAGCAGCGACTGATAGCAACTGCGACGCCGGCGTCGGCATCATCGTTGTTCGCATCAAATACCGCAATGAATAAGTGCCTATAATTGTGACTTTTAGACGGCCATTTTTATGCAAGCTCTCTCAGTTGCACAACTTGCTCTCTCACAGTTTCCCTCTCTGTCCCACACTCTCTTGTGAACCACTCTCACGTTCTTGCTCTCTCGCGCAGACTCACACTCAACTGCCCTCTGATTGGCTGCTCACTTTGGAGCCATTGCTCGCTCCATTTTTCGCTATGACACACCACGCCCTACGTCGACGTTGGCGCTGCTGCTGCTAGCGTTGGCGCTGCTGTTGGTGCTGCTGGCGTTGCCGTCGACTCGCCACCGCTGCTAAGAGCTAATAAAGTAAAATGAAATAAAATGCTGCCATAATTGGCGTCGTTAATGCTAAAACCATGAATACTAAAAAGTTTTCATTTACTGTGCCCAGCTCAGCTGCGGCTCAAATAACAGTAAATTGCGCTGAAAGTGTGAGCTTTTAATGGTTCACAGTCAATGCTCTAAGTGAGAGATAAGTCGAATGTGTACAAGTAAGAGGGAAGATTTCTACGCACGTTTGTTTCTTATACACTGAATGAGTGTATCACTTCTCGAAGATACTTCATAGACAAACTATACCACGTACTCCTTCTGCAGTCAGCGCTAACGTCGCAACCCAAAACTACGTAAGAGCCAACACAATTTTAGTACACTTTGCAGTGCCATAGCAGTTAGCTTATAGATTCTACCTCAGCAGCGTTGCCAACGCATTCAATTCATATAAGCGCACTACAGTGTTGCCATACTGTCGTTGTATAAATTACGATGTGGCCGCTGCCTGCAAAATCCAATAGTGGCGGCAAGTCGATAACGCGAAATATCGATAAGATATGAATCACCAGAGCAAAGCTGTTAAATGCTGTCATTAATCCTTTAATACTTTTTAACGTACTAAAAACAAACTAATCAGTTGAAAAGAAACGATTTAATTCAGTGTAAAACGCTTTATTGGAAAATATTAAAAAATAGTAACAGGCATATCGATGTTCTGTCATGTCTTCGGTTTATTATAACTTTGAGACTTCTTCAGATATAATTTAATTAATATATTTATGCTACGAAAATGTTATAAGGTACATTCATTGAACTGGAAATATCCAAAGAACTATGTGAATCTAGAGTTTTATTTTAAAGATCAGTATAAGGTGCTTATAAGGTAACCTGATAAAAATGTTTTTTTTTTTTTGGTTTGTTTAACTTTTGCCTTGAGGAACGCTTATAGAATATCGAATTGCTGTTTCAGTTTCGGATAAAGTCTTAACTAGTATATATAATATGGATTAGAAAGCTATCATCTCAATATGAATAACAATATGTATTTGATTCATATACTAAATATATACTAAATTTAGGCTTAATTAAGGTTATCGCAAAATTTATTTGGATGTTTTAAGGCTTTGCTTAAAAACGAAAAACTGAGCAATCTGAACTTGAAAATGAAGCGTATTATATAAATATATTTATATATATGTTATTTGTATATTTGCAGTAAAATTGAAAAGCTAAATTGGTGTTTGAATTTGCCCAGAAAAGCGTTTGGAAGCCATTAAAGCTTTTCTTCTCGTGTTGAACTCGATTCGATTCCATCGTTGGTTGCTGCTGCTGCCTGCTGTTGTTGTTGTTGCTGCTGCTGCTGCTGAGGTTGTTGTTGTTGTTGCTTTGGTGTTGCAGTTGTTTTTGCTGCCGCAAGGACGTACACATTGCTACATAGAAATTGCGGCTGGCCCTGTGGCAGAGTGCGCTGACCTCTTGACACACGCACACAGGCACAGGGTCGCGCCGTCCGGCTGCAGTTGCTCGCAAATGGGCGCGCGCAGTTTGTCCCCAATCACATGGACACACATGCACACACACACACACACATACGCGTATGTGTAGCTGTGTGCATGTGTGTATTTGGTAGGGGGAGTGTGGGAGCCACTGTCGCGCCATTGCGGCGACTGTCATGGTATGCGATGGCGTACATGATGAAAAAATTTAAGTCAGACAGTGGTGGCGTATGTGAAAAAGCACCATAGCGTACGAACGAGCGAGAGCGAGAGAGAAAGAGAGAGCTTGAGGCGCATGTGCAGCTGCCACGCTGCGTTGCCACGCTGACTAGCGACGGTTGCTTACGAATGATGGTGAACTGAAACAGGCCTTAGTATGTGTGTATCTCTGTGTGTGTGAGTGAGTGAGAGAGATGATGGAGAGATCTTGTTGTTATTGTGGTTGTTGTTGTTGCTGTTGTGCTTGACCAAATCAAAGGAACGAAAGAGATCATGAGTGGCTCAGGCTTTTCTCGGGATACGGAATGAATGAACTCAACTCAGGCAACTCAAAATGGAATAAGGGAAATGTTAGGGTTGGGTTTGGGTTTTCTCGAGTTGGTTTTCTCTTCTTTTTTTTGTTTTGCAATATTCAACAACCAATACCAATATTCTTCGGATTTCAAACTGCCTATATTGGTAATGTTTTTGATATTAATTTAGTGCTTTTTGTATTGTGAGGAATCTATGCATGTTTTTTTTTCAATTTGCCCCGCTATGGCATATATCGTACTAATTGCTTTTTAGATATCTCGTTAAGGTTCGAGAAATTTCATGATTGAATATTTTTGGAATCGCGCCTGACTGAACTAGTAAAAATTTACATTAGACTGATGGAAACTGAACTTGTTGTTGTGCTGGTAGAACAGTTTGTTGTTGTCGTGATTGTTGATTGTTGTTGTAACTCTGGATATGCACTTGAAACTAATGAAGCGGAACATTCTCAATACCTACGGAAGTAAAGAGTTATATACACATTCGTGAATGGCTCTACAGGGTGATCCTTTCATGCTCTATATAGTATGTACATCCCCCTTTCCCTTCGAGTGCATATCCCCAAAATGGAACGTGGTGTGGAAGAGTTCTATGTTTGTTTGGTTGTTGTTTGTTGTTGTTCTTGTTGTGAAGTATAGAAGAGTAAAAGAATCATTAAAGAAAAGAGCGTTTGAAAGAGAAAGATGTATGTATACAGATAAAGAATAGAGAAAGAGAGAGAGAGATAGAAAGTAAGAGAAAGATAGATTCGTAGAAATGTTTAACTACAAAAAGTACTAAACTAAAATGATATTGTATTCTCACTTTGCACTACAATCCGTGAGTGTATATAGGGTGATATTGCATTTCTCAAGTGAATTTTGTTTTTGTTTTTTTATTGTTAAGAACTTCGTAACGCATTAACTTTCAATCAAATACTGGTTACAAGAATATTGTCCACATTCACAAACCCAAATCGGTTAGATAGATAAGATATATGTTGTTGTATATGATAGTATTATATGCATATCAAATGAACCAACATACCAGAAAACTGAGCAACTAAACTAAGAACGGAAACCAAATCAAAACAGAACTGAAAGTGGGTTGCCAAATGTGTGTGTGTAAGAGGGGGTGTGGGGTGGAAGACAATACTCCAGAGAAGTCTGGAGGTGGAGTATATCATGTATATAGTACGTATCGGTGCATGTGGTCATAATGTCAACTAGGCAGGCCGAGAGAGATCCCGTCGATGAACTTGGAACACGTTGAACTTACCTTGGGTTAGGCCTAGATCGGAAGGTTTAACTGGGCTATAAAATATATATATATATATATGAACAACATGCGCCACGCTTGGACGGAGAGATGATTGAGGTTAAAGCATGTCCTGACCTGTACGAGTTGTTGTTGTTGTAATTTATACAAGAGTGATTAGCATAGTAAGTTGGTGTAACTAAGAAGCCAGCACTTAAGTAGTTAGTATATTACAGGAAGGTATTACAGATTACGGATGGAAGAAGGTGCAGTTGAGGAAAGTCGAGTGAGAGAGTAGCGTAAGAGTGGAAGAAGAATATATATATATAGATATGTATATAGCATATAGTATACATATGTATATGGTATATAGCAAATACAGATACGTAGAATGAAGTATGTGGTAAAAATGTTTATTTCTGATTAGCCAATTTTCATAATTCGTAAATCGTAATTAATAATTCATCAATTACATCAAATCAAAATGCCAAATTCCTTTTTATTATGCCTAAAAATAACGGTAATAAGTACGTACTATATAAAATGAAAAACTACAGTTACAGGTTAAGTATAGATAAGATGTACACAAATGATTTGGGTTTCAGTTTTCGCATTTTTAAGACTATCACTAGCATGAATAACAAATAAGATTATTACAGTCGGCTGGCCCGACTTGCCGCTACCCTGTACACTTGAGAACATAAGACTAAAATCAAGGCTCTCCAATCGGTGAACTTAACAAGCTATTAATGACATTACAGGGTATACAATGTCTATGGGGTGTATGGGCTGAGGGAGGGAGGGGGGATACTACTTACTGGCTAATTATCACTTGTTCAAGGACAAACCAAAGGGGGGAGGGGGAGGTAAGGAAACGATTCTTGGGGATTCTTTATACAGTTCGATTTGGAGTTGTCTCTCTCTCTTTTTTGGTTTTGTTTTTCAAAGTAATCGTGATATGATTGGACAGAGAGGCGCTTAGCTTAATGACTACGCATATATAGGAAGTACGATATACGGTATATACGATATAACGCTAGCTACGAGATAGTTATACGATATAGTATGCATTGTGAAGTACTTGACTTTTGGAATATAAACGTGATGAGCAATTTTCATTTCATTGAGTTCAGGCGGCAATTGACAAGCTTCTTCTTCAGACTTGCATATTGCACAATACTTTGATTCCCATTTCGATTACGATTCGATTATCGATTCCGATTCCGATTCCTTCTCCTTCTCGATTGCACTCTGATATATACAGTACGAGTTCACATCGCTTGCTTACATTGGTTTTGCTTTGCTTTGCTTTGCTTGACTGTCCCATCAGGTAAATAAATAAGCTAACTTATGGTACAAATATGTGTGTGTATGTGTGTGTACGTGTGTATTCTATATATGTAAGTAACAAAATGTAACGAAATGTAACTACAGATACGATTCCAGTACCTACTTAAGCGCTACATGCTTTAGCATCAACAACATGCAATTCGAGTAGTATTCATAGAGTATTCGTACATTCCCAGTACTTAATTACGAGTGTCTATCTGTATGTGTGTCTATCTGTGTGTGTGTGTGTGTGTGTGTGGCAAGTGCAACAAGCGCGCATTTCGATAACTTCGATAACTTTGCCAAATGCCGGACTTCTGTCTGTGGAAGCTTCGTTTGCATAGACATTCCCGACTCTATATACGTGTCTATGTGTGTGTGTGTGTGTGTGTGTGTGTGATCTACTCAATGAATCGGAAGTTTTAGCTACAAAACAAGTTGAAGTTACGAGTAGATAGATGCGTGTGTGTGTGTGTGTGTGTGTGTGTGGGGAGTATTCTTGATGTATCTGAGGTGTCTGCTTGGTTGAATGTACTTTTAACGCTTTTGATTTGATTTAGTTATCGATCTGATCGGATCTGATCGGATCTATCTGTGCACAAACTGTACTACGAGCTGTATTAGCCATGGCATTGTGATGAGGATGATGAGATGCTGGTAACCGTGACCGTGTAAACTTTTACTAGAATTGCACATATCTTCCTCACAAAAGCACATATGTCCATTGCCTGAACTTTCCATCATGCACACGTGATCGACCATGAATAAATTGATTTGTAACTGTGACGTACACATGCGTCGCACCACCTCGTAGGCTGCAAGAGAGAGAGAGAGAAAGGGAAGAACAATCCAGAGAGAGACATATCAATATGAACTTTTAATGTGTATTATCGATAAACGATACATGGCACCCCACGTTGCAAGTCATGGCAGTACTCACGTGATCTTTGATGCCGCACCATCTTCACGCAGCAGCCGTTGCATGTCATCAGGGGCGGCTGATCGCGCGGCAGGGCGGTGTAGTTGAAGGGGTCCTTGCAACGTGCATCCGTCCAGGAGTCGCACTCATAGCAGTAGATCGAACGCGCTGCAGTATAAAGCACACAATATATCGATTACTATCACATTCTCTATCGATATCTGCAACTTCTTTTCTTTGCAAGGATCAACTTCTATTTACATAAGCGCGCATAAGTAGGCACACTTTTTGCAGTGCAGCCGACAGCGCATGCCAAGTGGGAACAATTACAAAACACAGCTACATTAAGTGGGAACAGTGCAAACAGTGGGTGTTAAATTAGAGAAATAATAATTGAAATCTAACTATAACTTGTTCACTACTCAAAGACTTTAATTAGTATTTTACTTAAAACTATAAATATTAAATCAAAAATCTGTAAAATATTTGCAAAACATTTGTTTTTATAATTTTTTTTAACATTTGTTTTTATGTTATTTGTAAAACATTAATACAAAAGAATGTTTAACAGTTTACGTTAAAATCTATAAATATATATTACAATATATTAATATATTATATTATAAAATACTGTTGAAATAATATTAAAAAAATCATTGTATACACTACGCATTCTGTGCAAAGGGGGAAACAGTGAAACACTAGCATAAACTGTTCCTAGGCAAGTCCAATGAGTAACACGTGCGATTGAAACAGAGATATTCCTTTGTTTATATTACTACAATATATTGTTTATATTGTTGAATCAGACTGCGCGTCGCCAACCTTAGTCTGATCTTATTGGTTTTATGCTAGAAGGCGCTTTCTTCTCACTTGATCAACACGTAATAATCAATGAAATTGCTCTCGGAAAGTTTATTTCTAATATAAAAATTCCTAGATCTACTAAAACTTATGAATAACTTCAAATAAAATACTGTTTTTCAATCAAAAAGCAAAGGTTAAACATGCATTAACTACCATATATAGAAAACATCAAGTAAAAAAAAGAATATCCGAGTGTTCTTCAACTTTTTGTAGTCGGAAATGTTTCATGCAAAGTTCGGATTAGCCCCGTGTGGACATGAAGGATGCTGCTGGGGATTGTCATTGGACATGCACACACACACACATAGATAGCCTAAAGTAGAGCCAAATACACAAAAACACACACACACACAGACATTCTCGTAGATATCAAGGAAACACGTAGCAGATAAATAAGAGATTGCAAAGTAGTAAACGAAAATGAGGATGACGTCATGGAAGAGGTCTATGGAGACTCAAGGCAAGTCAAGTAGGTTATGGGGTCTTTTGTTATTATGCGGCATTGCGAGTTGAGTTCGATTAAAAAAAGAAAAAACTGCAGTGGCTTGCAAAGAACACTCAAGAGTTAAGATCTAAGCGGTTTCTTTTCATGAATTCTTTATGAATTTTGAAAAATCTTTTTCTAGGCATAAATCAAAAGAGAAAACCAAGAAAGAGAGAGACAGAGAGAGAGGGAGAAAGACAGTGATGGATTTGAAGTCGATATCAAAAACACATAACAATCAAATTCTTGCGTATTCACAGAGCCTTTTGTTTTGAGCATAATGCCGATAAGGAAAATGTCTCGACTCTTTGCACTCGAGTGACAATCAGAATACATATAGTAAAGTATATATACTTATGCATGACTTTAGTTTTATAATTTGTTTATGTTTTTGGTTTTGTTTTTTCGTTTTTTGCAAAAAGGTTATTACGTATAAAATATGTAAGCATTGGGTATAGTACTATAGGCAAAGGATCAATGGATTCATACTTTGGCATTCGGCTGAGGCTGATGGAATCCATACGAAAGTTAGAAATCCGAATATGGCTGCAAATAAACAATGAAAGGAAGAGCAAAAGTAGAAGAAGAGGAAAATGATAATGAAGTTCAAGGTGGAAGAGAGAGAGAAATAGACACAGTTACAGAGTGATAGAGAGAGATATGTAGAGCACCCAAAAGCACGAACTGTCGAATGAGAGAATGATCAAGTTCGTTAGGGCTCAGAATAAATTAAATAGTTAATTTTCAGTATCATTTAAGATGATAAGAAAACTTTCTTTAAAGGGAAATTAAGTGGAAAATTGGAAAAGAGATTTCCATAACTTTCTCTACATTCTTTCTGCAGAACTTGATCATTCTACAGAGACGACGCACATGCAAACAGGACTCGGAGAGGGAAATACTACAAACTGGTTGGGTTGAATGCGCGCCACACACAACAAAGGTTAGGTTAGGTCAGGACCTACAATTAGCGAGAGTGTTGAGTAGAGCAGCTGACGGAGGGCGAGGGTATCAAGGGAATGAGGGCAAAAGGTCTATACACAGTTACGCTTAATAGTTATTATACACATGTTTAGTTGTTGCTGTTGTTGTTTGTTGCTGTTGTTGTTGATGCATTTTTACAGTGTGTTTGGAAACGAGGACCTTCTCCACTTTACAGGGTGTATGTGGTGTATGCAAGACATGATAGAGAGAGCACGACACACAGTGTGACCAATCGTACTTGCAATGCAGGACGAGTATGTGTACGAGTAAGTAGTGAGTAAGTAGTATGCAGTGTGACCAAACTGATTACAGACGACTGTTTCAATGAGTATCGATAGGAACAGCAGCACGTAGCAACGAACCAAAACGAAATAACTTAACGAAACAGAATGGAATGAAACGGAACGTTACGGTACGAAACGGAACGAACGAAACGCAGTCGAACGAACGAACGCACAACCAACTGTGGTGGCATTTACGTATTACGATTATTTTACAGGGTATTGCATCAGTGCATACCAACTTAGCTTGAAGCAAACTGGCAGGAGAGCACACAATCATGAACTAGCTTTGAAATGGAACTATTTTACATAGTTAGATATGTATATATTTTTATATTTTAGTATATATTTTATATAACTTTATTTTTTCGGTTGCAAGTTTGCTTGAGCGCTGTTGAGCCACAGATACTTTCGTAATTAGTTTGTTTAGTACGAATACATAACTAAATATAATGGACAAACAGTTTAGTACAAACTTAAAATGGTCAGGGAAAGGAAAACAAAACTTAAACAAATCTCGCAATTTTGGAAACAGAAAATCACAACTTACTTGGAAAACAATTATCGGCCGTCGCGAAATTTGCCAATGCCAAAATAACTTTTGAACAATTTTCAATTTTCAATACGCGCGTGGAAAATATGTGAAATGAAATCGTAATGTAAATCGTATGTGGTATAAATTGTATGTCGTTAATCGAATATCGTAAATCGTAAATCAATGTGAGAGTGGGAGACACCTAATCGAGAAACAGACCCCAAATATCAACAATCAATATTATGATAATTTCAATTCTCACTCAGTCAGTTTGTTTGTTTTCTCTTTCGCAAATACCCAGCGAGTAAATGAGTGTGAGTGTGAGTATGGGTGTGAGTATGCATGTGAGTGCGCCGATGCTGGGCTATTTATATACTTCACACGTTCTAAATCGGTCCACGATTATTGTAAGCGAGTCTAGTATAGGTTCGCGGGCGTGTTGGGCGGTCGTCGTTGTGGGGAATTATACGATTTGATTACTGGACGCATCGTAAACAAACACAGCCACCACCGGCTTTGAAGTGCCCTGGCCGGGCCAATAAAACTTGATGTGACCCATAAAGCAGCTGCCTCTTCTGGCCCACGGGTCCCAAATCAAATGTTAATACAATTATGCGTAAGGGAGTTACGGTGTGTTCGTGGTGAAGGGGGAAGTCTGTGGATCTTGAATGTTTACCTGCCAAGGCCAGCAGCTTTTTTCCGACTGCATTTTCCCCCGTCCACATCTTGGCGAAGACTTTGCACGCCTCTCTCCTTCTTCCTCTACTTCTTCTTCTCTGCAAAAGACATTTAGTGATAAGCTAAGCTGGATGAGCTGGTGTCTTGTTTGGTTAGTCCTACTTGGTACAGGATATGACTAAGATTGTGCGTTGGAAGAGTTAAGGCCGTTCCGGCAGATTGTTGCGCTAAGAGCTGCAACGTCGCAACTTCATAGCTCCTCGTTTATAGCGCCATTGTCTCTGAGGAGGAGGAAAGTAAGAGAAGTTATAGTAAAGATTGGTTAATAGATAAAATAATAACAAAACTAAGAATTGGTAAATATCTATTGGCAAATATACAAGGTTATACTAGTAAATAAAATCATATTTAAGCAGAGATTCTTTATAGCATAGACTAATATAACAATATCTCAAAACAGTTGCGTTTCTTGATATACTTTCTTAAAATCCACACCAGCTCAAAGACTTTAATATTATTTTAAATTCCTCCATTCTTTGTGGATATATTCCACAAATCTACACAAGCTGAACACATTTCCTACTTGCCATGTTCTCGGAGATATATATTATAAATGAAGAAGCTGTAATAGGAAATAGGAATCTATTCAAACACCAAATTTCAATTCTACATTATTAAATATTCCTTCTTTCTTGGATGTACTACTGAAACTCTATATAGCTTAAGCAACTTGTCATATTATTCGGACCCCTTTAGTTCCAAAGTTCCCTCAGATAAGCTGTGATAAGCTACGTTCCCCAACAGACAGTTTGTTTGACAGCTTTATAGATCATAAAGCACACGCAGTGAAATTGAAATCTCCCTGATGATTATTAAATTTCATCCATGCATTGTACGTCATAAGATTATTTATGTAGGTGTTTGGAAATAGATATATAAATATATAGATAGGACAAATGGAGAGTGAACTATTAATAGCTGGCGCATAACCTCTAATGCGTGTTCTAGGTCAATGTGTGAGAGCGAGTCACGGCTGCTTGTCAATCGAGTGTGCCCAATCGATGAGCAGCTGAGTGAAGTGTGTGTGTGGGTGTGCATTGAACTCTTGCCTGTTTTTAAATTATAGATGCGCATATGTAGAAGATACTATATAGTATCTGGCATACTTGCATCACATCAATATTGTATTGCTAATCTAGCTGAAACTTGTCGCTGTGGCAGCTTGCACTAAAATTGATTACAAGTTGAGAAATTCGTCTGCAATGAACTTTGGCAAGTTGTCAAAACATGCGCCGAATACTTGAACCAAAAAGAAATAAACAAATTTTAGTATTCATTTTATGTGCCTCAGACTAGAACAAGAAGAAGAAGCTGCACAAGAATGTCGCACACTTTGTTGATAGAGTATATCGGGTGAAGGCCTGTGCGTATCAATCTTCAACCTCTTTAAGGGGGTATACCCGGCTCATCTGTAGAATATTCCCCACAAATCTCGAGAATTTAACTTGAGAAATAAAGTCGAAGTCCCAGTCATTCAAAGCAGCTGCTTTATCAGCGTCTTCCAGATGCGCCTGCTGCCTCTTCTGCTGCTTTTCTGCTCGCCGCATGGACAGTCTATGATTTATAGCAACAAGTGGCTGCCATGTGCCATTTACACACACACTCGCACACACACGCATATTTAAGTGGCGGCTATCGGAGCTGCTTTAATAGCGCTCGTCATTTATTTGCCTGTCGTTGCGTAGTGTGCAGTTAAATCGCCGTTAGTTGCTGTTTCTGATTGCCGGTTATTAAAAAAGCGCCAACTGAGACGCAGCAGCAACCAAAACGGGAGCAGGCGACAATGTAAACAACACACACACACAGAAACAGGCAAGCAGGCACTCACTCACTCACACACAGACAGCCTGACTGACAGTGCTGCAATGCGTTGCTCTCATTTTGAGGGCCCTCTCAGCTTGCCGCTCTCTCTCGCCCTCTCTCTCTCTCTCTCACTTGCGCGTGCCTCCTTCGCTGCTGGCATCGCTGCCGACGTCGCATTTAACACATATTTGTTGTTATTTGTTTTTGTTGGAGTGCAACTTGATGGGATTTTCTGGGAATAATTCAACTTTGATTACCTTTTGCAGCTTTGCACTTGCCACACAGGGAGTTGCACAGACAGCGTCGCGTGTGCTCCTGCTGCTGCTGCGTGATGTGGGGTACGACGCCTGCCTGGTCAGAGGTCACACTGGTCGTCGTCGTCGCGCAGGTGTTTCATAATATGTAAGAGTGTGGAAATCGATTTAGCAGCTCTACAAAGTGGGACAACCCAGTGGGGTCTCCTCTAATGCAATTTACACTCGCTGCTGGCACAACAACAATAACAACACTCCCACACACACACACACTACACTCGCACACACGCGTTTTTTTATTTCGGCCTTTTCTTGCAAGGCTTTTTCGGGGGTTTAACACGGCTACACGGGCTTGACACTGCTGTCGCCGTCTATTGATTGCACGATTTTCTTCTTTGTCGCACGGCGCTTACATATATCATCACTGAGGGACTGAGAGACTCCTCTGCTCAGTCACCATCGTCGCCGCCAGCATTGCGTGCATATTTTTATCCATTTAATTTGCTATGTTTCACACACTTTTTCCTTTTTTCTTTCCTTCTATTTTGACACAAATTATGTTAATTTCTCGTTTCATGTGCGATTCTCTCGATGATGGCAGAGTCAACCCGTGAAGGTTACGTGTGTTGTGTGTCTCTTACGCTGGCAGCCAACACGCACGCAACGACATCGACTGAGGCTGTGCGCCGAACTTTTCCGATTTTCCTTGTGTTTCTGCTGCGCGCGGCGCATGTCGCATGATGGAGTTTTACAACACTGTTCTGGCGTATACACTATAAAACAGATGATTGTCATTAGGCAGCTTTTTGGCGCCAAGGGATTGTAGTGTTGGGAAGTGACGGGAAAAGCTTTTTGTGCGAGCTTTCAACCGGTTTTCTGCTCTTTGTTTGGCTGCGGATTGCTTCTTATATTTGAAGTAAGCCTGAAAGTCCGCAACAATTTTTTACCAAGTGGAATATTGTACTAAAATAATTAATTTATTTTAAATTCATTGAAATTAAATTGAAATTCAGCAAAAAGCACTATTTATGATTTAATCTTTCTGTCTGTTTTTTGTATTTATATTGATTGAATTTATTTGTAAATATTTATTACATTTCAAATAGATATAGATAGAATAGATATTTTCAATCATTTTAAGGAATTTCTTAGCAATTGTAGAGTCACGCACCGCAGCACGACAATCGAAGCTACGCACATCTCTCATCGCACATCTTGCTCGACAGACAACAGCAATTTCCATTGAAGCTCTCTTACACCGAGCTCTCTCTCGCAGCGGCGTGCTCTGATTGGTCAAGCAAGTAAGAGAGTGTCAACGAGGCATCATCAGCAGCAGCTGAGCAGAGCAGCAGATGAATATTGCCAGTAATTACAAGAAAATGTAATTGATATTAAAGATAAATACTAAAAATACCATTGAAATAGCATATAAATACAATCGATATCATATTAGCACCTTATGCTTTTTACATTTTGCTGTCAATTTTCAGAAATCTGTAATTCAACAGGTCAAGCGCAGCCTACTTAATCAGATCAAGCTCAAACGAAGCGCAGCTCACTTCAAGCTCTGCAGAAAACTGTAACGTTAACTTTATTAGCAAATAAGTGAAAGTCATCATTTTAGAAGTGCAAGTGGAAAAAAATATAATAAATATTTAAGCAAAGAATTTATAAATCGAGCCTTTCAAAGCGATTTAAATATAGTATACCTTTTATCAAGAGTTGTCTATATTAATTCACTTTGTGAGGTTAGGTTTATCTTCACACACATTAAACTAATATATATTATATATGCATTGTATTTATAAAATACAAACATGTTACTTATACAAATATATAAATAAATTACACTCTTTTTATGACATTCATCTTTATTATAAGCTCATGTTTTATTTTTTCTTTGTGAATACACATAAATAAATTGTAGAGTAGTTTGTGTTAAGCACAGCTTAGACTATGAATTAAACAGGTATTAGTTTAAAAATGAACTCGCGCATAAATAAATACAAATAAAGTCTCGTACGAACAATAATTAACACGTATACGGAATCGAGAAGAGGGACTTGGCTGGGGGGATGTGGGATATGCATTCCCTCGTGATTCTTGTGGGTGAGCATTTAAAGTTAACCTCAGACTTCGAGAGGTCTTCTGTGATGTGTGGCTGGCTATATATAACGATGATATGCAGGTTACTTAAGCATAATCCCGTGATCCTTCCAGTTTACGCAGCTGTGGCAAGGGGGCAAGAAATATAAAGTAATTAATGAGTAATCAATTCAGGATGATTAATTATGTAACGGGTATTTACAAGCATCGGTATGTAAGTGAGAGAGTGTGTGTATGAGGGTGCATATGAGTCTGTGTGTGTGTGTGGTTTCTGTTTCAGTAGAAACTCTTATCATGCCAAGCCGCAAAAGCTCTCACCTCACGTTCATCGGCCTGTGTGCGATACTTCTCGGCAGCCTCATTGTGCTTGGGCAACTCTTTGGCCTCCAGCACCTGCG
This sequence comes from Zaprionus ornatus, assembly GCA_018904035.1. NCBI lineage: Eukaryota > Metazoa > Arthropoda > Insecta > Diptera > Drosophilidae > Zaprionus > Zaprionus ornatus. The sequence goes on from JAEIFZ010000253.1 coordinate 5,172,077, forward strand.
TGTAAAGCAGAGCAGCTGCAACACCACCCAGTATAGGACCAACCCAGTAGACCCAGTGATCACTCCAGTTATCGGTGGCAAAGGCAGTGCCCACTGTGCGGGCAGGATTCATGCTGGCACCAGTATAACGAATGGTACCCAAATGGCCCAGAGTAACAGACATGCCGATGGCCAGAGGCGCAGTATAGCGCGAGTCTGGTTTGTTGGGATCACAGGCACCAAACACGGTCAGCACCAACACCAGACCCAGGAAGAACTCAATGCCCAAGCCCTGCAGCGCGGTGATTTGCGTGGCAAGCGTGGTGTGGCCCAATCCGTTGTGGTAGTCCACGTCAATGAGGGTCTGTGGGACGAGAGAGAGGGAGGGGTTAGCTGAGGTTCCTATGAAAAAACTCTTCTTCCCAGACTCACCTTCACTGCTGCAGTGCCGGCTATGGCTCCCAGGCACTGGAAAACAATGTAGAACACGGCGCGAATGAGGCTAATCCTTCCTGCTACCAACATGGCAATGGTAACAGCGGGATTAACATGGCCGCCACTTAGATGCCCCACAACCTGTAAGAGTTTGATGATTCAGTTAGTCTACTCTACGGATCCGTCTCCATGCTTCCCCACTTACCGTAATAGCCATGAAGACACCCAGTCCGAAGGCCAACGCCTTGAAGAGACCATTCTCAGGCTGTGTGCAGGCGCCGCAGGCAAAGAAATTCAATATGAGATTCCCGATAAATTCGCCAATCAGCGCCTGCCAGAAGCGCTGCTCCTTGGATTTGAACTCATTAAGGCCCAGAGAGTATTCGAATTTGCCCATCTTCTTCAACTGACGATCCGCCTAGAAATGATGCACTGCAACAAGAGAAGCCTCTGTTAATCAACTAAACTCGACTCGACTTGGAAGTGAGCAATTGCCCCAAATGAATGAATCGTCGTCGTCCAAGTGGGCGACGATGAGCGAACGCATTTGAATGCGGGTCTCGCATGCAGATGGACATGGACTGCATAGCAGAGACATGGCAGACAAGACGCACTGCTAATAGACACTTCCGTTAGGCTACCCACTGTATAAGGTAGCCAATTGCTTGTTCAACACCTCCATAATCGACCTAAGTCAACCCAACTGCTGTTTATTCGTTATTAAAAAAATATTATTATTGAATACCTTAAAAAATTTTTTAAAAATGCTGAAACCAACTTTCTAAACTATTTATACATATTTATATTAATTTTTTGTAACTCATTCGATTTTATATTTAAATTAAACCATACTATAAACTTTAAATACATTTTTATAAACTCTTTACAACCCATTCGACTTTATTGTAGAAAGTGAACAACACTGGTAATCTATTACGTAAGATCAAAGCAATTTCTTAGTTATTTTTCCAAGATAAATTGAAACCTATTCAATAAAAAACATTTAAAAATTGCGAAACACTTAACAAATAGTTTATTAATTTTTAAAAGCTCATTTGATTTCGTATTTGAAATTTAACCACACTGGAAAACTACTTGAGATCTGCTTTACAGCAATATCTCCGATTACTTTTATAAATTAATTGAAAAATATTAAAAACTGCTTAAAAAATCAATTTCCACTTTGTAAATCTGAAATTTCGACTTGTCTATATACTTTTATAGTCCATTCAGAAACTACTTGAGCTCTGATTTAAAGCATAGATATATTTCCCATAGATAGATGGCAAAATACTCAAGAAACTATTTATACAATTGATTTTAAACTTTTCCACTTTATGTAAATGGCAAATGAAAAAGATTCGACATGTGTTCTGTTTTATAGAGTTGCCAAGTTTAATGGGCTGTGTCCAGAGAGAATCACGGGGCTGACGTTGGTTCAGCCTACTGCAAACGGGTCTTGCCATAAAGTTATTAACGCCAACAGGCGGGAACACACTTAAAATAAGTCATAAACTCAGTGTAAATAACAAAACTAACAACTCAAGTCACAACAGACAGGGGGAATGAGGCGCCTCCACTTGTAACAGACAAGGTCTCATCTTGCCACTTGCCACAGGCCTGCGGCACATGGCCAGAACGAGCCGCTTATTTGGCCACGGCAACGAGGTCAAGTGCGATTGCCAACCCAAAAATGGGTTACAAGCGGTTGACCATGCCCCCACACGACCACAACAACAAGAACTATACGCAGTGTAGAACCTGTGTCTGACTTGCTAATCCATTAATATCACTCAAGCATTACGCAATAAAAGCTCGAGGAAAACCACTTGATTTGTGTAAGAAAACTTTTTAAATAACTTAAGAAAGATCTCTAGAATGTTTCAAATATTTGCAGCAATATTAAAACTCTTCATTCAACCCACATAAAACTGATATCGATCGAATTGCCTTGTCTTCTTTCGAGTGGAGGATTGTACGATATCAATATCGGGCGACTTCAAGTGCTTTGCTCTGATATCGACAGCCATAACTGGGGGATCGGTCTCTCAATTGGCACTTAATAGATAAATATGCCCGGGGTGACATCTTTCTTGGCTGGCGCGCCATAAATAATGACAAATTGTTATTGTAATTTAATTGCCCCGAAGAGAAGAAGGCGCAGCCGCCTTATACGCACAGCAATGTCGCAGATCTATCGTAGCTATGATAGAAGCAGGCCAAGTTCACCAAATACAACGAAATACTTTCAAATTCGACTTCGAGTTCGCATTTCAGGTTCAACTCAACACTCGCTGTGATGTCATCGAACCCGCTATAAATCAAGTGAGAGAATTCTCGATTACAGTTCGATTAATGCGATGCAAACAAGTTTGTCGTTTGTAATATATATATCGGTACCGGATATTATTCATTGCAATTGGGAATGTAAATGTCGATTAGCTTATTCAATTTGTTACATTGAAAAGATTATTGAATCATTATCAACATTGAATGAGTCTCGCCACGGTATTCCCACTACAACATACCGAGGGAAACAACTAGAAAGGGAGACAGGAGGGAGGTGCTACTCCAACCCGCGTAACACCTGTAACCCACTAGGGCCATAAATAATTGTGTGCCCCCGTCAAGTGTTGCCAATAATAACAAGCGCGATAAGCCAGGTATACCAGTATGCCAGTCTGTATACCACTCAATATACCAGTTAAAGACCAATTCACGGGACTAAGCTGATACGGTTAAATGATTAGTTTGGGCAAATAATGAAATCGTTCTCGCTGATAGCCCCCGTGTTTTATTTGCCAAATCAATACTGATCCGTCTTTATGACGCTCGCTGTAGTATTACTTCTGTACACCCACCCAGTGTGCGGTATGTGCTGTAGTATTCGCTATAGGGTCGTGCGTGATATTTGCCATAAAATCGGCTGCGATTGAAATGTTTGTTCAACAAATTGGCGCAAACGCTTGCAACAAAACACACAAATTAAGTGAATTCTTGCACACAATGCAACCAAAGACGCCGCCAATAACGAAACAAATATTACAATACTCGAATCGTACAATGCATTCTGACACCTATATAGTATGGGAGATATATAGTATGTATAGCCAAACTTGCGTATACCCTTTGTCGTTTCGCACACACGTTCCCGACTTTTGCTCTTTGTCCTAATTACAAAATATTCACACCTTATTCGTATCGATCAGAACGTGACGAACTGCTAATGCCCCCATATAGCGGGGGTACTGACTGAATTCCTCGAATGAAATTCGCAATATCCACAAGGTTCATGAACCGCCCTCATTATAGCGAGATCTTATCGCAACAAGTGCCCAAATGTGTTTTGTGTTCTTAGGTTTTTAATTAACTTTTTAGCATTATATTAAAATCCTGATGTCATATATAGTATTCTATATGATGACTAACCACAGCATGACAATTTTCTCAGACGAGATAAATAAAATTCAAATGAGAAGAGAACAACGAAAATAAGACAGGAAAGATAAATATAATCATAGACATTGCGTAGGTTTCATTTCAACTGCGAAGCTGATGTAATGTCGGCGGGATTAGATCAATTTAGAAGACACACACCCCCAAGACTCTCTCAATTCTAACAGTTTGAGTGCGAAAAGAGTCCACATCCATTTTCACAGGCATTTCTCGAGGCTGATGACATGCTTTGATGTTATCGCACTTAAAAAGACATAAAACCCACTTGAAATAGAAATTTGTATGCATCACAGAAAGGGGAACTCGAAACAGAAGTCAAATGGAGCGACAAAATTGCCATAAAACCAGAGATAAAACTACTCCTCACCGCAAACAGTGTATCCACATTCAGTGATACCCATGTGAACTGCGATTAGCTACCCTAATTAGCCACACAATAGAACTCTACTTTGTCTAACTATATAACTATATAATACGTTCTGGGGATCCATAGCGAATGCGCGCATTATTTTACGCATCGCCGCTTTTCGAGGAAAAACAAATTGTTTTTATTTTAATATACCACAAGCCATATACCATATATGTTATATTTGTGTATACAGTAATTTCTATTTTGGCAGCACTGCAGCATTTCCAATTAAAGCATATCGCTTTATCTTTTTCATTGTAGCATATATGATTCCCCAGAATTTCACCAAAAATACATTTTAATGACACGTGTGTTTCGAATCCAAATTTTGTCTTTGCTTGAGATCATCTTCTTGTGAGAGAGATAAAGTTAAGAAGACACCCTGATGAAGCTGAGGTCAAAGCGAGAGGATGATGGAATGTGTGGAATGTGAGGAATGTGTCGATACGTTCGTTAATTGACGTATCGTCAGCTCCTTGTTCTAGGCTGGTGTATTTACCTTTTTAGTAATCGACTTGACGACTTTCAGACTTCAGAGAGACCTCGGAACATGCAATAAGTGCCACCTCTTGACGGATTATATATATTGTACTTAGTAATACACACTCTACACTGTACGAAAATACTAAACGATTACGAGGAACACACACAGGAGGAAGCTCTTTCTCCTTTTTTTTTTGAGCGATCCGCGCACTTTGGCTCGACAACAAATACTGCGCGCCACGCGAAAAGCGCCAAGCTTGAAGACGGTGCAAAAAAGCAACAAGCGACAAGCGCGCGACGCTTTGCACAGTGGGCTGCGAGGTGAATCACGCGCGGTGAAATAAACAAACATAATAAATATCAAAGCAAAATTCAGTGTCACTTATGATCGTACAAAAGATTTAATAGCTAATTAAAGTTAATTAATTTTGAAATATCTGAATAATGGCAGTTCAAAGTATTTTTTATGACTGTCTCTCAATTAGATTTAGGTGCAAGGGTTTCCATTATTAATCTCTAACAATGGACTGGGATTTATCCGTTTTTTTATGAATAAGTCTAGTTAGGTAATCCATTGTTAGCAGAAGTTGTAAACTGTGAGTACTCTATTTGGGGATTTACTTATATCTTGCGAAAGTATATGACAAATTCTATAATACTTTGCAATTTTCTCTGTAATATTATTTTTATTATTTTAAAAATTAAAATAATTATTTTTATATCACAATGCAGTATACTACCAACTGTAGGGTTATTTAAATCCAAACTACTTAAGCTGCTAATGCGTTTTTATCTTTTTTATGGCAGTTGTAAAATTTTAACCCGGCATATTTGTAAAGGTATTATCCATACTTAATTCGCTGGTATGCCGGGATTTAATAGCTAAATACAATAAGCGCTTCAATAAGAATTGAAGTTACGCTAATATTGCATAAGAACTTTTGTAAACAACAATGTTTCCAGCTAATCCAATTATCTTATATTATATAATATTATTAAATGACAAAGAGAATTTTATGATTATTTCCTGGCGACCCACTGTGCGCTGCGACGGCACACGAAGTAATTAACAGAGATCTGAAAACAATCGGTAAAAATATTTGTACGCTCATAGAGAGGGGAGTGGACAAAAGAGACAGAGAGAGAGGAGGAGTAAACTGAAGAGCAAGAGCGCGCGCGCGACCATGCCGAACCCTATTGGTATTGCCAGTTGTTGTTGCGGTTCTTGTTATTCCTCCATCTCCTCTTCCCTTCTACCACTCGATTGTAATGTTGTAATTCTTATCAAAACTTCGTGATCGTGCCAACAGAATTGCCCGAAGGGAGATGGCAAACTGTGACGTCAGTACCCTCTACGAGTCCCATTCCCATTCACCGAGCAAATAAACCAGGTACTATCGGCCACGAATTGAAATACTTTTATGATCTGTTTAAATATTTGAACATTTACGATGGCAAATATGAAATTGGTACAACGCCCGCAATTCTGCGATTCCCCCACTCCACATTCTCCTCATTGTCTCTCGCATTCTCCCGATTCCTCGACTCGCGTGACGTTTGTGCAAAAATTTCCATTTAATTTAGTGCAATTTTCATAGTCTCTTATCACCGACAAAAGTCAAACAATTCGTGCAATTCGCTCTGATTTTTATTCCCTAATTAATTTACTACAGCTCAAAGTTTTCCACTGTGCCCAGCCAGCAAACGGTTTATTTATTTATGCCCCCATGATATATAGTAAAAAAAAAAGAATTGGCCGTCACTTTCGATTTGCTTTACGAGCTGGCAACATCATCAACGTTATAAGGTGGGCGTTCTTCAGTCGAACTATCCAATTTCAGACTGTCAAGCCCCCGACAAAAAGTGCGTCACATTACTGTCACTTGCTGTGGATGAAATCTTCTCTTGATTTAACTGGCAACTGTTTAAATATTTAGCAGATTTTGATTGATATCGAAAGGGAGTTAACTAGAGTGGGATACAGATAAATGTGCACAGTGTACAATTAATAATTTATTATATTATCTTTATTTTCTTTGAAATTAAAACTCCAATTCCCAATTTAAACTCTTTTTCAAATTGTTTATTTAAACTGTTTGTTTAAACAAATGCGGCATACTTTTATGAGGTTGTCATAAAATTTTGCCTGGTTTGTGTCTCTGATATTGTTTACAAACTTAATTACCGTGTAGTAGTGCGTATATTTAATTTTAATTACTTAATTACTTCGACGTATTGAAGCTAGAAAAAGAAATAGACATGTAAATAGATTTCGATTAGCCCTCGATAAGATATAAGTTACTTACATATGGAATTTTGAGTTAGATAAGTTAAATTTATGGCTCCCTAGAAAGAAAGGCATTTATTGGTAGCAACCTGAGGAGAACTCAAGGCCCCAAGAACTCTAACTGGCCGACAAAAGAGAAAGCCAGGCTTATCCATAGGCAAATCTCTCCCTCACGATTATTATTCCACTTCCCTTCCTCACCCCAGCCTATGGGTGACTTTTCATTATTCAAATTTATGTGGCCCACATGAAGTAGTTCACTCTGACATGTGACTGGAACCACGCCCTGTTGTGTGCGCTGTCCTTGAACTTTGAGGCCCAGCATGACGACGCACACCATTTGCAGAACACTCCACACGCCCCTGAGTAGAAAGTAGGAACTGCTGGCGGTCACTGTAAAGCTCATCAAACTGCTTGGAGGATGAGGGTCAAAAGGTCGAGGCGAAGGGCGGGCATTGGGCATGACTGGACGGGAATGACAAATGAAAGGCCGGACGGATATAACGTATCAATTAAGCAAATGAATCCGCATAAAGTGCGCACTAAAAGTTCGCGTACACACAAAAAGTCGCGGAAGTTTGCAATACAAAGTCACCTGCAGTTGGCCATTTTCTGGCCATTTGTGGGAACACTTGCGAAATCTCGTTGCTTATCAGCTGCCGCTAACACATTTCCATCAATTGAGGTTTTTTAATGTTCACTCATTCTCCCCGCTCGCTGCGATTCTCATTCCGATTCCGATTCTGATTCTTAATAGCTCTGGCGACGAACACGTACGATATATAATATACAACGACCGTGCCCAAAGTTACAAACACAAAAGCAAGTGAACCGCAAAAAAAACACACAACTAAACAGCTAAAGTAGCTGACCAGCTAAAAGGTGGAGGGAAAAAAAGAGCTAAAATCGAAATGCTGTTCTCGGTATTACGCGTATTTTTGTACAACAATTAAACAAACACAAATGGCAAATTTCGCAGTTCGCATCTGAACACGCACTCGAGAGTCGAGTGTGTCAATCAATTCTCGATCTACTCTGCTCTGCTGCGTGTGTGTTTGTGTGTGTATTGGCGGCAAAAAGGCTAGAAGTGGGAACAGCGAGCAAAAAAAACCACATGGGTTAATTGCCTGCAATTTTCGCTGCGCACGCGCCTCGCAATGGCAGGAAGTGCCCCACGACGACAGCGACAGAGACGACCCATCGATCAGAGACCTATGCGATTTGAGGGTACCCTCTATGAAGAGTACTATGCTAGTCATGTGAAGAATGGAGGCGTAATTCCCCGTACAAATTAAATCAAGTTGAGTTGGAGATTATGTTATTTAAAGAGTTCATCTATAGTGAGATTGCTTGTTAGGTTACTAGTTAGGTTGCAATTTAGGTTGCTAGTTCCTTTCCTTTGAACTAGTATATACTAGACAGCAAAACTTAGTTAAGCTACATTAAAGCTATGCGATTAGATAATGTGAAGTAGCTGCTAATAGATTGCAAACATTTAAAGCGCTATTATGATACAACAAATCAAGTAACAAATTGAGAACAAGCTTAACTAAAGTTGGTTAGGGATAAGATAACAATACAAAACGTGTAAAAAAAAATCCAAAATAAGAACTCAGCTAATCGAATTCCACTATAATCTATTTAATATACATTATCAAATCTATTTCTGCAGATCTTCTCGCAGTCTTGTAAGGGTATTGAGATATTGATAGTCCCTCGATGGCTACGCGGCAATGTCAGCTTCAAAGTGGAGCTTGTAAAGCGGAGCAAAGTATCTTAATGCGTAGATTATACCAGTTTCTTTTGCCAATTCGTGATACGTATTCACACATGTGAGGTTGAGTACATTGTTGAGGCATACGCCCCCACAGAGATTCGGGTACTTGTCAGAATTTCCCACGATCTGCGTGTGTCAATAGAGGCAAGCAGTGAAACGATTGAATGATTGAACTGTGGAACAGTTGAACAGTTGATAAGTTGAACAGGCATTTGTCAATGGGCCAATACAAAAGCGGCTCAGGCGAGGGCGATACAGTTAGCTGCAAAAAGAAGAAACTGATGCGAGGCAGTGCGAGTGCTTTTTAGCCAAAAACAAGCTAGTTATAGCCGCAAGCTGTTGACGGCCTTATAGAAAGAGTGGAAAGAGGGAAAGATGGAGAGGAAGTATGGTAGATGGGGGCGTCTCTTGGCCATAAAAAGGCGCTAACGCATTTGCATCTGGACAAACTGAGTCACAGGCAGCGACAGGTACAAATACAGGCACAGATACAGATACAGATACAGGTACAGGTACAGGTACAAAGACAGGTAACAAAACACTCGTTCGAAGATTGATGGATGAAGCTCAAGTTGATGCTGAGAAGCTGCGCCAAGTGTCAAAGCTGCAGCGCAGCATTGAGTTGGCAACGCGAGATGACATTGACCTTTATTCGCGGGAGTGTGTGTGTCTGTATGTGTGTGTGCGGGTGTGCAGAGTCCAAATTAATCATGCGTCCGATTGTTCGATAACAATCGAATTGCACGTGCCACTTGCGCTCCTCCCTCACGCACTGGGCGAGCCCCAAATTGAACCAATTTCGTCTAAATTGTTTCGATCAAGTTAGCTTGATTTTTTGGCCATTTCATGGCTCGGTTTGCAGCGACTCATGTGCGTTTATTGCGCGCTGGCAGTTGGCAAAACTCATTTCATGATTAGCACCGGCAATAACTGTAAATCATTCCGCCCCAACAGCAAAGCAACAACAACAGCAACAACACCTGACCTGATCGACAGTTTGGCGGATTCGTTTTCAAGCCACAATTTCTTGGCTTGTCTGGAAGCGCACAATTACAGCTAGATTTTGTTGTTGCTATTGTTGTTGTTGGCTATAACTTTGGCTTGAAAACAGTTTCAATGTCGCCCCCTGGCCATGGTGGGCGGGTGGCATGTGTGGGGCGGGGCTGGCTATTGAATGATTTTTGAAAAATTGTTTTCATAATACAATAAACACGCCGCGAATCGCTCACAGTTGTACCCTGTAAAGTTCTGCAGTTGGGGTATGCTGGACTTGACAAGAGTTAAGGGGAACAACGTAAGGTTCTGCTAGTTAAAACACAATTTATTACTCTTTGTATTACTCTATGAACTGTTGTAGATTCTTCTTTATTTAGTCTAGGGTAACTGCTAGTCGATCATTGTAAGCAAAGGCTAATTTCGTTGCTTGTTTTTTGTGTGCAGCCCAAAGGGTTGAACAAAGTAAACACAATCTGTTCACCACATTTTGCTACCATTTGTGCAGAAAACTTAAATACTCTATGAAAGTATTTAAAAACAGGGTATATAGAAGAGAAGGACCTTCAGTGCAATAAAAATAAAATAAGAAAATCATCTAAAGAAGAAAGATAAGCACAATATAAATGGATATTTCAATTGACAGATAATTAAATCGATAGATAGTTTTATTGTAGTTAAAAAATAAATCGTTCTACCTGCTACAACCTACTTCATATTTACAGGGTATACAAAACTCTTATTTCAGTAAACTTTTACTCAAAAGGAAAATCTAATTTAGTAGCTGAGGAAATTGTAAGGCCAAATACATAGTTTTATGGTCTTTAGAAATCTACAATAGAAATCACATCACTAGAAAGAAAGACTGTATAAATCGATTTAAATTTGGAACAAAGCCAACAAAGTATTCCATTGAGAACTCTCAATAAGTTTCAGAAACATTGACTCGCAAATAGAACAATTGTTTGAGAAATGCTTACAAGTAACGCTTTACAAAGTGAAAACCTTCAAATAATTTGATGTAGAGTGTTGCTTGGGTACCCAATGGGTATTCAACTAGTTGATACGCCCGGGACTAAGAATAGAACAAGCAACAGTAGCAGCAGCTGCCGCCCTACTGTAATGGTCAGGTAAGTGAATTATCGAAATTATCGTGATGATAACTGGTCACATAATGCTATCGCATCGTCTGGTCTGGGGGTAATTCCCTCCTCCAATCTACGTATGCCTTAGTCCCTGCTTTCGTGCCACTTTAATGACCGTCTGGCCTGAAGTACTAACTATATAATTGCGCAGAAGAGCCCGGCGAATCGCTTGCTTTCAATCCACTGGGTCCGCCCATTTGTCTGAGCGGGTATTATAAGTGTACTATAATACTAAAGATATATCTAGTATCTACGCGATACGATTTTTTGCGACCTGCCATTGTTGATGTTCGTTCGCCTTTCTGTCATTTGTTTTGTCAATAAACCGAAACTGCAACTGTTGCTTGGGCCTTAAATAAATATGACAAGGTTCACTGGGAAAGCCGGAAGGGTTGGGGAGGGGATGACTCCCCCTGCGCATATTTATAAGTAGCCCATTAACCGTGGCGAAAAAAACTGACTCTAATGTGCAATAATAATCAATATTAAAGCGGAACCGTCAGAAGCGTCAGGGAAATTGTTTGAAATTGAAAAAGTGAAATATGAAAAGTGTGATAAGCGTACGTCAAGCATAACCCATTAGGCCCGGAAAGGGGCGGGGGGTGACTGGAGTGAGAAAGCACTCCCTCCATTTATTTGGCATTAAACTTTCGCTGGCAGCGGAGCCATCGGGCATTGCGTAGCTGCTCAGAGGTCGCTCACGGATTACTGGTAATCAGTTAAGCAAGCTAAGTTGCCCAAGGTGATAAGGTTTAGGATTGGAGTGCGTTTATCAGCTCGGGTAGTACTTTATGTTGTACTTTATGGCACTTCTTGAGTGCGAAATGTCAATAGAGTGACTTGTAAAACGTTTAAGATATTTTACAAAGTTTGTGATTTATGCGTTGATGGGCTTGGGGAATATCCTGGGCAGGAGTTAAAAAAATGTAGAAGAAGTCATGTAGTAGAGACCTACAGAGTCTTGTATCAATAATAGTAGCAATAAAATTAATAGTAGTATTCAGCAGTAGAAGTTGTAGTAGTAGTAATAGTAGTGAAGTATTTGCAGCAATAGTAGTAATAATAGTAGTAGTAGTAGTAGTAGTAATAGTAGTAGTAGTAGTAGTAGTAGTAGTAGTAGTAGTAGTAGTAGTAGTAGTAGTAGTAGTAGTAGTAGTATTAGTTGTAGTAGTAGTAGTAGTAGTAGTAGTAGTAGTAGTAGTAGTAGTAGTAGTAGTAGTATCAGTAATAGTAGTAGTATCAGTAATATTATCAATAGTAGTAGTAGTAGTAGTAGTAATAGTAGTAGTAGTAGTAGTAGTAGTAGTAGTAGTAGTAGTAGTAGTAGTAGTAGTAGTAGTAGTAGTAGTAGTAGTAGTATCAGTAATATTATGAATAGTAGTAGTAGTAGTAGTAGTAGTAGTAGTAGGAGTAGTAGTAGTAGTAGTAGTAGTAGTAGCAGTAGTAGTAGTAGTAGTAGTAGTAGTAGTAGTAGTAGTAGGAGTAGTAGTAGTAGTAGTAGTAGTAGTAGTAGTAGTAGTAGTATCAGTAATACTATCAATAGTAGTAATAAAAGTAGTAGTAGTAGTAGTAGTAATATTATCAATACTAGTTATAATAGTATAATGTCAGCAGTAGTAAAAGTAACATAGTAGTAGCAATAATAGTAGAAGTACTTGCAGCAGTGCACGTACATTTAGTAGTAGTGTATTCTAACAATTCACGAACAGTCCCATCCGAGATAATATCCGTAATTCCCCTTGGCCTTCCCTAATGAAATCAGCAGTGCGAAAAGCGTCCTCACCTCAGCCTTACCCATCTACAGGGTATTAATAACTGGCATGCAAATTGTGGAAATGGCAAGCGAATTGCTAATTAAGTCATAAGGGCGACCCCCTTTGGTTCCACACCCACTACTACTTACAGTTCCCATTCCCATTTCCATTCCCATCCCAAGCTGGCCCAATCCTTTAACAACCATCGCGAAACCGTCGCGCGCCAAGCCCAAAAAAAGACAACGCGACGACGACAAGAAACTAACGCGAAGTCGACGCTAGTGACGACGTCGACGCGAGCAGCGACGTCGACTGCGCAGCGCAGTTTGGCCGACTGAGAGTATATCAGTTACGGCCACAGAGCCAGCCAGCTTTATTTGCGCTCGAGCAGCGAACGTGGCAGCAAGCAGACGCAAAGGCAGCAAGCAAACACAAAATCAAACTCAAAATCAAACACAAAATAAATCAAGTGCAAAACTCAGCGAAAAAACTCTGCAGACAAGCAACTGTAGAACAATAAACAGAAATCAACAAAAAAAAAACCAAAACAAATATTTGGAAAAATTTTCACTTTCGTTTTTCTTTTCAAATTCGGAAAGAAAAGAAGCAAAAGATCTTCGCGCGCGCGTGAAAGAAGTGCCTAAGAAAAGACCGTTAAGTGAAATTCCGAAAACTAAGAAACTATCAATTTGATTTGTGGAGGCTTTTCAAATTCGTTTTCGCTGCAATTTCGCTTTCAATTTCAAATCGAATTCGATTTCGGTTTCGAGTTGGGCAACTCGAGTCGGGCCACTTAACCTTAACAATTATCATTATTTGGCAATAGATATTTGGCACAATTCGAGTCGATTCAAGTGCGCCCCCAACAGCAGCAGCAACAACAACAACAATAACTTTTACCGCAAAAACGAAAGCAACAACAACAACAACAGCAACGAAAACTCAACGACCCACGCCGCGCTGAACTCGAGTGGCAGCCGCAACAGAAGAAGGCGAAAGACAAAAGCAAAGCAGCAACAAAAGTAGCCACAGAAATAGTGCAAAATGGTTGAGAAAGCAGGTGAGTGTATTCACGAGTGAATGAATGAGTGTGTGCAATGAATGGAGGCTTGTGGCATGTGTGTGTTTATGAATAATTGGGAAAATTTTGCAACTTGAAGGTCAACGAAACCGAAAACTGTGCTAAATTGATTTGCCTCATCTTCCCCTCTCTCCCTCTCTTCTATCTTCCTTCTTCATCAGCCTCTTCACATGCAAATCTCTGTAATCTGTAATTAAGTAATAAAACCAATTTTCTTTGTAAAAACTAATTACAGTGGAAAAAAGAAAAACAAAACTAAAAACGAAGCTAAAAACAAATTGTTCACTGAGCTTCAGTTCGTAGATCTCCAAATCGAAATTGAAACCGATTGTTACCAAAGCGAATTCGATTATAAACTTTAATTAAAAGCTTGACAAATGCAGCTTACTAAACTAAAAATGTTTGATTTCTTTAATCAACTAAAAACCATAAATTTTGAGTTTTTGAAATCATCATTCAGTTGGGGCAATATAAACTTGATTGATTGAAGTTTGAAGGGGAATCCAGGGAAACTGCGCTGTGAAGTATTCCGAGCTTGACTTAACTTAATTAAGTTGGAAAACTGAAAGATTAATTAAAAGTGAATTGAGTTTTCAAGCGAAATAAACTCTTTCTTTAAAATTTGTTTAACACTTGAGTGGGTTTTCTTTTTCTTATAAACCTCTAATCAAATCTTTTGAAATTGCCTTCCTCATTTTTCTTTTTTTTTAAGTCGTCATGATCTCGATAGCACGCATAAATTAAGTTAATTCTCTTCAGATTTGCATACAATTTCTGAAAATAAACCCAGCCTGAAGGGTTTCAGACTTTGCTTTCGATTCCAAAAATAAACCCGGCCCGAAGGGTTTATTTTTAAGCTCGCAATAACATCTTCTCATTCTTTTCGCAATTGTCTTTTAACTGTTCTTCCTCTTCTCGTCGAGGGTTGCTTCATTAGCTTGTCTCGCGAATTAATCATTTGCAAATCGAAAACTCATCGTCATCGTCATCGATTCGAATCGAATGTGCATGTCTTTTGCATATGATTTGCGCTTTTTCAATCGCTTCTCTTTTTACTTTTCCTGTTGTTTTTTGTTTGTTTTTTTATCAATAACAAGATGATAGTTTGATAGCTTTTCAATATTTTCTCTGATGGCAAATTAGACGCTCATTTTGAGTTTTAGCTTCCGTGCACAGTTGAAAGTTTTTTTTTATTTTGCTAAACAATTGAACAAGAAGAAGAAAAGAAGATGAGAAGATAGAAATAACAACAACATTTGGATTGATGACTTCCACGACGAAAGTTGACAGTAAACTCCAGAGGAGGACAGTGAAACAGTTAAGAGCCGCAAGTGAACGAACTGCGAAGCGGGAGAACAAAGCGCAGAAACAATAACAAGAATGTCGTCAGCAAATAACAATAATAAAAATTTGTTATTATATCCAATTTGGTGACCATTATAAAGCAGCCAGCTACAGCTAGTTCAAAGTCAAAGTGTCAAACCGACGCCGAAGCCGATAAGGCGAAGTGGTTCCCAAAAAAATATTTACCAGTCTAATTAATTTGCCTACCCCACGTCGAGAGCCAACTGGAAAAAAACTCATTTTCAGTTCTAATTATTGTTCAACTGTTTTCGAGTTTCAATTGTTTAAACAATTGTTCAAATATATGCCAGAAACACTGTGTCAATATTGAATCGAAGCATCGTAGCTTTAACTGTGTAGCTTGTGCAACTCCAATCGGTCGCTTTACGATGATGCTAAAAGCCAATTTACACAGGCTGTCAAAGTCAGAGTCAGAGTCGGGGGCCCCGACTTGGCCTTGGCAATGAAGATCGCACCGATGCTCTTCGCTAGAGCGTGCGACTTGTCGAAACATGTTTACAATTTCACTCGGAAGTCTACTGCGAGTCGAGACATTGCCTTTTCCGATAACCATAGATCGTAGAATCGTGCCGGAGTAGTTGACAATCTCACATGACATCACGGCGAAATTGCGAATTAACATAAATCTTGCGAGTTACGCGCAAAGTCAGTCAAAGTATCAGTTATAAAGCGACTATATCAACGTATTATTAATAAGCCCGGCTTATAATTACGCTAATACGCCAGCCAAGAGCATTCAGAGCTAAGATCTTCCCAGGGAAAACTTTTGTTTTCGCAATTTGCGACTAAATTGAGATAAAGTCGTTAGTTAAATTATTTCGGGGAATCTTATTAGAGCTGAGAACAAATGTCTATAATCGCGTATTATATCATCTAATAGCTAGCAAAATAATAAACATCTTTCTCTTGGAAAAATACCTAGTTTGCTGCAGTAACCCCATAAATTAGGTATAGTAAGATGTTCTAATGATATCACATTATCCAAATAGACATGATTATCCCATTTCGAACCTATTTCAGATAGAGATCTAGACCTATCCAATTCCTACACTGCGCTGACTCAACCCTGCGCAGGGTTACCCTGTCGCAGATTTGCTGGCTGATTTATCGATTTGGTAATCGAGTCCGCCGCTTAGAGGCATAAATTAGCGGGCCATAAAACACACCTCCCGCACATCGAGATCGCGCATCGAGAGACCCCCCGACTAATTAATGAATTTATAACTAGATTTACGATCAACTTTGAGAAATATTCAAGAACAGGTTTATTTTTTGTTATTCATTATCGCGAAAAAAACCTGCGAATTTTGTCGATATCAAATTTAGCTGAGAATGTTTTAATAAAATCATCACCTCATTGGGGGGAGTCGAGACTAAAGAATAAAGTTCGTAAGGTTCGAGATTAATAATCGGCTTAAGTTGATTAATTGTCGAACGACTGACTATGAGGGGCAACACGCGCCTTTTGCGCGCCTTTTGTTTGTGGGGAGTAATTACAGCAAGACTCCCCCTTCTGGCAGACAATGGCAGCACCATCTGTCGCCTTAATGGGGCATTACGAGAAACATATGTGAGCGCTGGCTATATAGGTAAATTAGCTAGTTATGCGATTCTTGCGTGTCTTCTGCTCATAAATGACGAAGCTGTCGCTGGTTTGGCTACGAAATTATTTGCCATTTTGCCATTTGCCATTTTGGCATAATGAAGTCAGCGGGAGAAGCAGCAGCAGAGGGGGTGGGTGCAGGCGAAGCAGGGCGTAACGCAAGAGTTAGAAATATTGCTCATACGCAGTGTTGTGCGTTCAGTTTGGAATAATACCACGCCCCGCAAATGAATGACGCGAGTGATTTGTTGCAGGATTTGGGTGTGACCCCGACAAAGGCACACACACACACACTCACACTCCCCCACTCAGCCAAGCCTTTCGCTCGCTATGCGGCACGTGCGGTCAGCCGCGCCTTCGCCTTGGAACTGCACCTTGAGTTGGCTTCCTGCAACATCCTTTTTCAGGATATGCTTCGGAAGGTTGAACGGAAGTAGCCGTACAAGCTGCAACTGCAACGGGCCTGGCATTCTGCTCTCCCTTACCCCCTTCCTTCCGCTACACCCGCAACGCTTTGTTTCCGCGCCAGATAAAAACCTCGACCCACAAACAAAGTGATTGCGTAAGCGAGCGCCAGTTCTGAGGGAAGCAACTAGAACTCATCTGAGTATACTCACATTCACACTAACATTCACACTATCACTCACACCCACTCGCTCACACTCACTCCCGCTCACACCTGGTATCCATTGTGGCCTTGTCATTGCTCGCTTATCTTATCAGGCACCGCACAAATATTTCTAATCGCGGCGCACATGAAAGTCGAGTTGGGGGCGCCAGAAATCGAAGATGCTATCTGACTGCAAAACGAATATACATGTGAGTAGACTGTAGTATTCACACTGTCAGCGGGGCATTCACCCAGTATAGAACCTGCTAGTCAGACTGCTTGAGCGCTTTCACGGGTTGTCAATCAAGTAGTTCCCGATATGGGGAGACTTTACTGGGTTCCGCTTTGCAAATAGAGTAGCTTGGGTATTGTATAGAGTATTAACTTGTTTATTTCACAATTATAATAGAGCATCAACTAGATTTATATATAGAAAAGAAATAGAAAGCGAGTTAAAGTAGAACTAAGCAGTAGAAAGAAAGCTTCCTTACTTCACAGACAACCCTCGCACATTCCTTTATCCGGCATATTCAAATTGCCGCCTGCTACTTTGGCGTTTCCTTTGGCCTGCCTCCCACTTAGCTTTACCGTTAGTAAATTATATAGACGAGCAACTGTCTGGCAGAGCTTCGACTTGCACTGTGATGAACCAATTGAGATATGGTATGAAAGAGTAAAGAACTCAGTTGGAGTAGCCTGCCTGACCTTGACTCTAGTTGCTGACAGGCACATAAAGATATATACACAAGTTTATATATATATAGTATAACTTCCTAAGCCACATTGAGATCGCAATCTTGGCAATATTCTTCTGCTTATTTTTGCTTTGAGTGCGCCAAATGCGGAAGAATTCACAATTTTTGTGGCGTCTCTGCTACCTGTTTTGCATTCACAATTCGCGTGCGAGTCTTAAACGAGTACCCTGAGTACGCGCGCAAATCACACTCGTTATTCGTGAATGGTTGTGCCACTTTCCCGATGCCAGAATTGTGCCGTTATCGAGCTACTACACGAGTTCTTACACATGTCGCTGGAATGTCAAGCTGTAACTGACGCCAGTTGAAGTTCTTGTTGCTCCTCTCTCTCTCTGTTTATCTATCTCTTCTTCCACCTCTTCTTCAGCTACTTCTATTGCTGCTTGTGAGCACTGTTTTTAAATTAAAAGTCGATGTCTTACGTATTTGAACACAACTTGTTGTCGCACTGCAGGCACTAATTAATTTCGCAGAAGAAGAGACAGTTGGGAGGGGACAAGAGAGTGTTAGATAGACGACTGTAGAAATACCCTAGGAAAGTCATGTTCGTTAATTTGTTAATTGGATCAATTAGGCATCCATTAAGACAGGCCTCGTCGTGATTTCGCGAAACACTCGCTAAACAAAAGTATCTCACAGATACGAATCGACTCTCGCCGAGGCTGGCCTTGTTGTTTGCTTTCTGCGACGCCTTTTTGGGCCATTTAAGTCCACTCAATGTCTTGTCGTCACGCCCCCACACACAACAAACAACACAAATTAAATAATCACCTCGCATTATTGTTGTTGTTGTTGCTGTTGCTGCTGTTGTCTCAGTGCGTAATGTTGATTGTTTACGCTCTTAGTTTTTTGCAACAATTATTAATTGTTTTCGCCCGCGGCTTAAGATCGATGGTTCGGATACGAACCCGAACTTGATCAATCTCGAAGACTGCGCACGGCACACAAGCTCATGTTAAACCTTAACTGGAAGGTTAACACAAGTCCAACTAGCGCGCTCTCTCTCTCTCTCTCTTCCCCCTTACTCATAAATAATCCAGGGATATCATTTAGATTATGTTAGTTCTCATTGTTGTTGTTGTTTCCTCGACTAAATTAGATTAAAATTTGGATTTTCACAGAAATAGAAATGAACTTCAGATTTCAGTCGAGCTGCCTGCGCCGTCGTGATAAGTCCCAGACCCATGAGACATTTCCTATCTCAGCGCGTATTCCGTATACAGTAGCGCCATAGTTTATATGTTCCATAAAAGTGTGTGTATATTACTGTGTGATTAAGCAATTTGAACGAATTTAAAATACGATTGATTCGCAATTGAAATAGTTTCTAGAAATACTTGGCAGGTAAGTTTGCCGGGAAATCTGTGAGGATATAAAGAGTTAAATGACTGAACTACGAAACATAAAAGAACGAATAGGTATAGACTACTGAATTAGATGAAGAGTGCCCCTTCAATAAGAAACCAGAAAGAAAGTCTACCATCGGCATGTCAAAGGTTCCATACTCTTGCAGGTTCTTATGTCCTCCGATCGTTCTATACTAGTGATATATAATAGTGCATAATATTATGTCTTATTTTAGACATTTTAACTTAGAGATAAATGTAGATTTTCAATTTTCGAGATATTGGTTGAGTTGGTAATGCAAAATATAAACTTATTTCGAGCTGAAACTATTGTATAACGCAGGAATTAATAGAATAGCTCCTCGAGCTGAAGTTCTTGCATAATAAAGCAATATACCACACTTGATATAATATATGATTTATCTAAGAAAAATCTTAAAAACAAATATCTTTTCTATAAGAACAATTCTCTTGGTAACCTCTAACGAAAATTATAATACCTATTCATTTGGGTAGGCCAACAGCCATTAAAGAAAACTAAACCTTATCTTATCTTAATATTTCATAATACTTTGATAAGTTGTTAAGCGAAAGTTGTCAACGCAACTGAAGTTCAAAATGTTTTGAAAAGTGATTTAGATTGATGACCTTTGCGTGTCTCATTTCCCTTCTTCCCCTGTAAGGGAGTTAATTAAACAGTCTTGTATGGCTAATACACTATCAATGGGCCGCTTAGATAGGCACTTAGTTTGAGCATACCAACAAGTTGTTGTACTTATCGGGTATATGAGTGTCTGTATGCGTCTGTATGTTAAGCACTTGCCCACGGGCAAGGTGAAACCCATCAATTATGAGCTGTGACTCAGACGCAATTCGGGCTAATAGCATATGGTAGTTGTCTGGCAATAGCACCTAAGACCCCAACCGAGCCTATCAACCCAGGCAAATGGAGAAAGTCTAAAAATAGACACACTTGCGATTTGCGTAATCATTGCACTAAGTCGTCGGCATATTGCAAAAGGGACAGGCAAAGAGAGAGGTACATGGAGATGAAGATGAAGACTGACAAGGGCAATTATCGAGCTAACACCTGGATATATATGTTAAGTATTATTATTATGGAGTCTCCCGATGCTCTCAAGTGCGTTTCCATTTCAATTTCCATTTCCATTTCAAGTTGAAAGCCAAACGGGTTGCCTGAGTTTCATTGAACTTGGGGCGTGATTAATAGACTCGCATCGCATAGCGCCGTTATGGATGCGTCGCATTGCAATATTGATTGATTGCCAGACAGAGTGATTGACTGATTGATTGATTGATTGTCGCACAGATTAAGCGCACTTGTTGCAGCATTCAATGTTCAATCACAGGCAGCCTTCGTCGACTGATTCGTTATTGTTGTTGGCTCAGCCTGCAACTGCAACTCGATTTGCATAAACAAATTGAGCTCGTGCCCCGCTTAACATACAATGAGCCCAGTCGAGTCGAGTCGAGTCGGAACGGATCGGATCGAATCGGGTGCGAATCGAACAAATCTGCGAGGCAAATAGCCCATAAATAACCGTTTCGGCTCTTGCTTTCGGCGCATGCTAATTGCAGACTCGCCTGTCAACGCTCTGATCTCGTTTAGCCCCTCGTAGACTGAGTCTGATTCGCAGTCTGATTTACCATGCCCGATCTCGGATCCACTGTGGGTGTCTCCGTCGTGCAGAATGTTGTCGCTTTTGCTGATCTCAACTGATCTTCGAACTTGTTAAAGGCACGAGAATTTCATGTTACAGCGTGGGAATTTTAAGTGCGGGGAAGATGGATGCATATATACCCTGGAAATGCAATTGTTGTTGAGGTCTACACTTTTATTTAATCACTTCAATATTAATTACATCAATATTCTTTATGAAATATGCAAAAATGATCGAACTTTTCTAAGTTTACTTTTCTTTTAAGTATTACATGGAATTAGCACTAGAAAATTAACATAAAATTTAACTTTTCTTTCCTGTTTATAAAATATCTTACATAATATATTAAGTTCTTAAAGAAATGTTTTAGTTAGCTGTAGGAAATACCCATAAATAGATAGAAAGGTAACTTTTATATCAAGTTCATATAATTTCTTATATAATACTTTAATTTCATCACGAAATAAATAAGTTTTCTTTGGAAAAAACTGACATATCCCATTAAAAAAGCTTTTTAATTCAGTAAAAGACCTTAAGCCTTCTTAATGCCATGTAAAAGCCATTCTAAAGACAATTTCTATGAAGCACTATCCTAGTTTAAGTACAACCTTATGTTTATATAATATACTCCCATTCTCATTCCCAATTTACAACATTATACTGCCCTTACTCACATAGTACACGCTCTTACAAAGTGGACAAGTAAAAGTGATCCACTAATACCCTAAAGTACCTTACGGAACTACCACATGCCATTCTAGTCAGCAGTTTATGATTCACCTAGCTCTCTTTACCACTTACAATTGTCATAAGGTAACTCTCCAACACACTTCCGTCTAGTAGATAAATACTATATACTAAATATAGTAAATATACCAACAACTCTATCTATTTATAGACTAAGTAAACATCGCAGTGACATCACATCGAATTTCAACTGTAAAATGATAGGAATTTCGCTGTGCTATCGCAACTATGATTGACTTTGATTAATTATACGCTGCATGGGGCTGTCGAGTTGTCTAGAAGGCAGTCAGATAGGTTAGTTGTTTGTTTGTTTTGCCGCCTCTATGGGGAGGGCGCAGCTTTCCTGACCATTTCCCAATCGCATTAATCGCATTTGGTATTCGCAGCACACGCTCGATGAGATTCCCGTTCTGGTTCTGTAATGCGATAGGGTTGTCAGGCATGCCCGATGAATCTCAATACAGAATCTGAAATGCAAGTCAAGCAAGACTTGTTGTTGTTGTTGTTCAAGTCATTGTTGTTATTGTTCCTACCCAAGAGCCAAGCACGTTGCCAATTGTTTTACGACGTGGCTCAAGCAGTTGCAGTCAGCGAGTAACTGTAATTTGGGACCCTCTTATGCCTCTCTTCTTCTTGCTGCTACAGCTAAATGGCGCTCTGCCATGTTCGTTATCATCAGGTCATGGGACCCAGACCACAGCAACAACAAGCAAGTCAACTTGGCCAAGATAATTGTCGTATTAAGTGAAGTGTGCAAAGCCTGCGCTGTGATAGCATCGCTTATCAACTTAATACAGGCAACAAGTGGAGAGAGGGGAATACGAGAGACCCTGCGTGCAATGGGTATTTAACTACTGAAAGTGGCAGCCCGCACGATAAGCTCTTCCCTTCCATCGTTTTACTGGCGCCTTAACCGGTTTTTATGAGCCGCGAATTGCGCAAATCAAATACCCATAAGTCCCCAGACTTAAGTAGGGTATAAATTGATATCATCGGCATCGAAGTTAGTCATTAAGTTATAAATTAAATGCACAGGAATTTAGTGACTTAACGATACGGGAAAGAAGAAGAGCTAGAGAGGAGAAATAAGGAAGAAAGTACAGTAAGAAAAAGAGTTAGAGAGGAGATGAAGCTGATGGTAATTAAAAAGAAATATCGATAGTATATTTGAGACTTACAACTATCGGTATAAGCTTTATAATTAAGAATCGATATCATATTCTGTAGATAAGAGAAGGTGGTTGACTGTTACATCTGAAACTTAAGGAAAACTTACTTACTTCTTGAAAAAAGTTGTCCTATCGATAGTACTGCAGCCAAATATCGATAAATTAATTGGTCTGAAAGCAGTATTTTATCCATCTTTTCTTTAACAGTTTCCATATATTATTATAGCTAGGTTCTAAGACATATTATACAGCAAGTACTCGATAGATATATACGCTGTACCATAGAGAGTAGGGGTATAGTATATTAGCTTGGCACTAGCTGAAACTAAATAACAATGTGAAATTTCAAGAAATTTAAATAAATTTACCCTCAATAAGTATCTAGTTAACCTAACCTTTATCTATATATTCAATCCACCCCTTCACACTGAGTTAAAGGGTACAAAACGCAGTTAACGTTAACAGATTATCATAAGTGAGTGCTAATTGAAAATAGTGCAAAAACGCCCATTGTAAGTAATTTATGCAAAAGCACGAACGAAGAGAGAAGCAAGAGAAGGTTTAAGGGCAAGGGACGCACGACCTAACCAATTAGCGCCTTAC
Source organism: Zaprionus ornatus (assembly GCA_018904035.1). Taxonomy (NCBI): domain Eukaryota; kingdom Metazoa; phylum Arthropoda; class Insecta; order Diptera; family Drosophilidae; genus Zaprionus; species Zaprionus ornatus. The sequence goes on from JAEIFZ010000253.1 coordinate 5,195,756, forward strand.
GACCACTAGAAGATTTATAGATATATCTCTAATATATCTTCCTCTATATGTTCCTATCTAAGTATTTGTTCGCTCTAAAGTCATTTCCCTCCCCTCGACAGTTTGTCGGTTTGCGCCAACAATTGTAAATGATGTGTGAAAATAGCTCTATTATTTGTTTAAACAAATTAATTAACACCTGCTGTGCAGCAGGTAAGCACACAGGTAACAGCAGGTAACACTGTGCAAATAACTGTTCACTTTTAACTGCTAACTAAGCAAATGAGGAAGCGATTAAACAAATTAATTAATCAAGTGCCGCGAAATTGCCAAGATAAGAATGTTAACAAGACAAAGGGATGGGAAACGAAGGGGAAAGAGGGTGGAATAGCATATGAGGAGGAGGGAAGGGGTTACAGTAGTTGTCTTTGCTAGTGTTTTCGTAATGTTCATACAATTTTCATTTTAGTTTTTAAGGTTTGCAAGCAAATTGGCTTATTTGCCTTCGGGTTCAAGAAACTATATGCTATATAAAAGCAAGGTTACTTCTTTGTAGAAATTCGTTAAACAACAGACAAATATATGAGTTCAAGAATGGACTAACTAAGCTATAGCTATATATATATATTTAAACCATTAAAAGATTACCTTCGAAGGTTTTATAACTGTAAATGGAATTATAAATTTGATGATTAAGTTTTTGTTAATCTGTTTATCTTCATGTTAGCAACCTTGGTTTTGGTATAATCTTTAAAATCAAAGCAATAAGAAATCCAATTGAAACCCTCCATACCAATTGAGCTTCTAATGTATATACCATATACAATTTCTAGAGATCTGCATAAAACATTGAGCAATATCTACAAAGATTTCTACTCCACAAAAAAATTCTCATTAAAAATTCCCCTAGAAAAAACCACAATAATTTCACAACTTCGCCGAGAGCTCTGGGCCAAAGTTGTTTCGATCGATCCGCCACGATCTGATCCGATCGATAGTGCTTGTCGCAGCATGATTAATTTCATAATTAATTAGTGAGTGGCGGCGTGCGCTGACTGCGTAGCCAGAGTCAGTTAATCAATCTGCTAATTATGGCATTTAATTACATACTAATTCTTGTTCTTGTTGTTTGTCTTTTGCAGCCATGTCGAAATTCGTTGGAGTCGCCGACATAACGGAGAACAAGAACATCTGGCGGATGTTGCTTGGAGAATTGCTGGGCACATTCTTCTTGGTCTTCATCGGTGTGGGCAGCACTGCACTTGGAGGTGCAACAGTGCCGCAGATAGCGTTCACCTTTGGCCTGACAGTGGCCACACTTGCGCAGGTAAGTGTCAACGAAGATACCCTGTAATTCTTAGAGCTAGAGCGAGTTGCAGTCTGAGCCGGAGCTGGGCGAATGCCGGTCAATAGTAATGGCCAATAGTGCGTTCAAGGACACAACGCCGCCGCCGCCACAGCGCGTTACACTTTCGGTCGAGCCAAAAACTCATTCACAACTCGCCGCCGTCGTCGTCGCGCGCGGCACTCGCGTTTTGGGCAAGACATTGGCATTTAAAACGACAAAACCGACCAAACTGAAAAACCGCAAAACCGAAAAGCGTAAAGCGCGAGGCAAAAAATGAAAACAAACAAGAAACGCATAAAAACGGCAATCGAATGCGGCGCAGTCGTCGCGTTGGCTGCGTGCGAATGTAATTTACAAAATTGACAGATTTACAGACACACTCCACACAGATGCAGAGCAAGATACAGATACAGATGCAGTTAGAAGTGCAGAGAGAACTTTAGATACTTTTACAGGGCAGAGATACAGCTGGATAGAGATATATAAATAGAATACTACAGCAAAGACATTTACAGGAACACAATAAAGATACATTTGCAGCTACAGAAGAGGGCACATTAATATATACATTTACAGGTATAGATATAGATGCAAGCAGGGCTATAGATTACTACTATAGATAGGTAAACCTAAAGATAGATTTACAGCTACAGATGCACTTATAGATGCAGTTACTACTCAATATACTACTATAGATGCATTTGCAGACTAAGGAATATCTTGAGATAAAAAAAAAATGCAGTCACAAATAGATTTCTTACTAGAGATACATTTGTTTGCTTCAGATAAAGATACAGAAACATTTCAAAGCAAGGGCTGCAATTGAGGTGGAAGTTAGGGCTTTACATACGGATTAAACTGCGCTTGCAGATACATCAGCAACTACAGATACATCTATTATACAATATACAGCTTCAACTATAGCCATAGATACATTTTCAACTAAAGATACAGCTACAATTTGAGCTTGAGATACAGCCACAATCCAAGTTGCAACTGCAGATACTTTTGCCAATGCAGATACAGATACAAATACATTTGCCTCTCTACCCACCTCCCCTCTCGCTTCACAGCCACATTCACAGTGCGTTGGTCATTAGCGCTGGCTGCACACGCTGCGTATGAGTAACGCACAACGCACATTTGCCCGAATCGAATGTGATTGTGAATGCTGTGTGAACTGTGAATGCGCACGGCGAGTGCGAGTGCGAACTGCGAGTGCGAATGTGAATAATAAATGCGTCAAAGCGACTGCGTAGCGACGTCAGCGTCTCAGTCAGCGTCAGCGTCGGCAATTAACATTAATCAACACGCAAAATATGCAATTAGATTATTATGCGTTTAATTACGTTATGCTTCTCATGTTGTTGTTGTGCTTGTTGCTGTTATTGTTGTTGTTGTTGTTGCTTTTGTGGTTCCCCAGTTTGTGCGTATTGTTGTTGTTGTTGCTGCTGCTGCCATTTTTGGCATTTGAAACAATTTCAAGCGATTTGATGACTCCGTAAAACAGAATTGTGCCGAATGCAATGAGAATGTTTCACGCTGACATTGAGTGTGCGTAAGTGCAGCAAAGGGTATGAGGAGGTAGTGGAAGAGGTAGGTTAGGATTATATATAGATAATTAATCGATAAGTTCTAAAGGAAACTCTGTAACTATCGATAAGCAAAGGAAATTAGCTCCAGTTTCGAGTAAACTCAAGTTCCATCTACTATTACTGCTTTTTAGGGTATCTTTTCCAACATTTAGGGATATTATATAGTTGTAAACTCTCTGAAAGAGATAATATATCCCACATATATACAGAAATACTATTTATGAATACTGCATATATCGATAACCAAAACAAATCAGCTCAATTGAATATTTTAAGTCATCAGAACTGTTCATTCATTCAGTCAATCATGCTTTCTTACTTAACCCGCTCTCTAGGGTATCTTCTAACCTACTACATGGTATTAAACAGTCGCTTACTTTCCCAACTCTCTGCCAACTACATTTCCTAGTTAGTTTTAAGTGCTTGACTCGGCTCACCTGCCCTCGTCATTCTACCTGCTGCCCGCAGTTAGCTTTCACTCTCGTTGGGTCACTGCGAGTTGAACACGCGTCATAAGCGACGCTCAAATACCTCGTAATAGCCGTAGCATAAAACAACAGGCAGCGGGCACGTTTCTCATTTGTCTCACCAGCTCGGGCAGTCCATTGTCGTCTCATATATCGCCACATATCGCTAACTATCGGCACTATTACGAGGCGCATCACGTGGGTAACTGAAACTCCCCTTTCCCCCAACTGCAACTAATCGTGGCAAATATTGCTCGGCTTTCGTAACATAATAGGCCCATGCCAGACCCCAGCGATGACTCGTGACTATCGCGATGCACCTGAGCTACGTGAGTTGCACCTGTGCCGGGAGCGGACTCGTCGTGTTGGCTAATCGAGACTAATTTGCCGATGATGGTGCCAAGCCAGGGCGAAAGTGTGGAGAATACGTATAGACAAGCTGTATCGAAAAGATACAATTGTATCTGCCAGATACAGGCAGTAGCTACTGCGTCGCTAATCTCGCACATCTTCGCCCAATTAAAAAACTTCACTTAAATTTCCCATTTAGTTAGGGTAATTTGAATGTTAATTAGCTACTTAGCTCACTGGCCCAACTGTACCGAGACTATAAAAGTCTCTCCTTTGTCTTCTATATAATAAAATGATCGTTAAGTCTGCCTATAATGTCGTCTAACTTTCAAGTCAGTTTCTAATTGGATTCCCCTGGAAATGTTATGACAGCACAATACAGGGTATTCAAATCATCAACCTACGCTCGACTAAGCAACCTAAGCTCTCTCCTCAAGTTCTATAGCTGTTGCTTCCCCATCTGAGTCGGTCAAAAAGTAATCATAAAGCTGTCACAGGTCCCCCTCAACAAACATTTTGTATTCACTCCACGTTCCACACACGACACGACGTTGGCCAAAAGGAAGTGGGGCAAAGAAAATGCAAATAACAATGCATAACAAAGCAGCAAAAACAATATATACAATAACATATATAAATAACATCAATCTGAACAACAACAACAATAGCAATAGAAATGCATACGCGACTTTTGTGATTTTGTGATTATAATCGCGATTTTGACGAATCTTTCAAGGGGGAAAATTCCAAGTTGTGATTTTTATGCGGGCCAAGCAGGCGAAATAAATCTACTGCTGCTGCTGCTGCTGCTGCTGCTGGGGCAAGTGCCGGCAATGGGGATTGGCTTGCTGATTTATGACTATTATTAACGTATATATAGTGTGTATATATCTGTATATCTGTAGCCCCAAACTGCTGGCAAGATGCGACGATAGAGCGAAGTCAAAGTCGCGAGAATTGAAAAACCTCCAGCGCTGAATCAAGGTGCAACATGCAAGATCAATAAAAGCCAACTACAGTACTATATATATATATATACTATATGTGTCTGCGTGTGCCTTAATTATGCGAGGCAACAACAAGATTGTGCGTGCAGCATTCACGTTCATTCACAACGTTTCGAGCTAAAAATCAAAAGACCCGCTAAAAAAATGCACCGAAATGCGCCGAAATGGCAAAGTCGGCTTTAGATTTGGTTAGTTGTTGTTGTTGATGTTGCTGTTGCTCAGTTCTGCGAACTTGAAACGCACTGGCAACAATCACCGACAGCAACAACTACAACAAAGTTGCAGAAAAGCAGAACGAAATCGAAACAAGTTAACATTCAATCGAACAAAAAGCTATAAAATATGATTTAAGCGCAAATGTCGCACAACAACAACAACTCTAGCACTACAACAACAACAGCAACTCTGGCAGAACAACTCACAGACATTTGTGCGCCAGAGCTGCGCATGCGTAAGCCTCGATCTACGCGATCGATATCTCTATATCCACGCAGTGCACCCCACGACAAGACAAGACACAAGACAAGGAGGGTACAGTGGGACGCACAGTGGGACGGGTAGATTAGATAAACCATTAGTCAGTAAACCCGACTGGCGAACACTTCTACCTCGTGCTACCTCAGCACCACAATTAAAAAGCTACCATAAATGTCAAGAAAAACACACAGAAAATACGAATATGCATATGTTTTATAGCATAATTATGGCAACGTTAAACGAAAGTTTTATGCTGCGTGGCCGTCAATTATTTAACTGCCAGTTAAATTTGCAATGCAAATTTGCAATTCATTCTGAGAACATATAAACAATGTTTCAGCTCTGTGCAAATTACCAACAAGAGGTAGCTTTATATTTTCTTAAAATAACTTAAATATTTCAGTATTTATTCAACTGGCGGTCAAATGATGATAATCTTAAGCATAAATACGGAAAATACTGCACAGTACATACAAATAAATATTAAATAACATACTTTTATATATATTTTTGATATTACATTATATATGCCTCCTCAAGCTACCCGACTGCGTTGAGCGCAGACTTTGAGTAGCCCATGGGTTGTCACAGCCGCCAAACAGTCAAAACAGACTCATAAAAAAGCGAGTGTTGACATCACGCTGTCGCTAAAACGCACCTGATGACTAACTAGGAGTGGTACTCGGTATTAACTGACCGCAGAAGAGATAGAAGATAAACAAAGAAATAAATAAAAGTTTAAAATTAGAATTAGTTCATTTATGGGCACACAAGCTAATGAGAAACTTTACAGCCACCAGAATAGGGTACTTCCTTGGGACCCTATCTTACGCGTTTAGAACGCAACCTAAAATTGCTATCTTTGCACCCTTTCCTCGCTTGTCTACCTCCCTTTCCTATGCCTCTACTACTATCTGTATCTCTCTCTAGTTACTGCCTCTATCTGCTATCTTGTAACCATACCCCGCCGAATTCAACCGTACCTTACTTTAATTTTATGGCACTACTGTTGCTGTCTTGTCACCCTGCCCCATCTACTCTACACTCTTCTTACCCTACCCCACCCCTCTAGTTCCTGCCTCTATTTGCTGCTGTACTACCCTACCCAACCCTAGCACGCTTTCGTTTTTTATGGTCTCCAATCGAAACGCCTCAATGACTCACTCCAAACGTTTTCTCACGCATTTGACACACGTTGCACGCCGCTTTAATGATGGGTTTTGCATGCTCCATTGAGTGGCATGCAACCGATTTGATTAATATTCATAATGCAGGCAGGCAGGCAGGCGCAAGTGTGCAATTAAAAAGTGCCTGAACAAGCCCAACTCGACCCGAGCTCAAGAGCCGAACCAAACACAATCTGATCGACACCGTCAGATGCAAACAACAACAACAACAGCAAAGATCTCTTGAATTACGAGCATATTTTATTTTTATTCATATAATATTTTTTTTTGATTTGTCGATCTTGATGATTAGGCGCGCAACAAAAGCCACAAGACACAACAAGTGCTCTCGACTGTTGAATATCCTGCAAAATTGTGAATGATTCGTATGATTTCATTCAAAGTTATCAAAGCTTGAAGTTCGGGAATATGTTTAAGATTCCAGAAGCATGTAAATTATTGAGAATATAATGCATTGATGAAAGACAAAACTAAAGAGCCTGTTGAAAGTATAAACAAAAAGGAACAGGGCATTTTATAGGGAGTAAGTCATTTTGATGGTGAATAGGTTTAATTTTCAACTTTACTGCGAAATAGGTTAATTCAATAGAGAATAGGTTAATTTAATAGAGAATAGGTTGATTTTTCAACAAGTTAACAGTAGTTAAAGTTATATCGCCTTATATACCCTGCACTTGAGCTGAGAAACCATTACAGATAGGTTGTCTCGCTCACACACTGCAAATGAAAAGAAACAGAGCGATAAAATTGCTGTGCGTGCGTACGCGAAATGTCAAGACGTTGGCCGGGCGTAACTCCGTCTCTGACGTGGGGCTCGATCTGAACTTGCGCTGTAATTAGCCCGTGGTAGTGGCCGGTTCGGCCTCCTTCTTCTGTTCGCCGACACCCGAGGCAACTCGACATTGAGCCACACGAAAATCGAAATCAAAATTCAAATTCAAATTGGAATCGCCAAATGATCTGGGGCTACATAGAAGCCTGCGCAGCCGACCTTGAGTCGGGCCCGGCCGGCGTGCGTATTCCATTCATAAGACAAATGCGATTGTGTGAGTGTGCGTATGAGTGTGTGTGTGTGTGTGTGTGATTGTGAGTATGAGTCTGAGTGCGACTGTGAGTACTCGTTGTTCGCTGTTCGAGTGGCAATTTGTTTGATTTCGATGCGATTCTAAGCACAATGACTCAGCAGAAGCTCAGCAGATACTTTTACTTTTAGTCGCAGTCGTTGATCCATGCGAGACTTGAACTTTAAAGCTATCGTCATCGATCTAGAGATAGTTGCACTCGTAGTTGTTGTAGTTGCTGTTGTTTTTGTTGTTGCATGCGTCTCTTTCTCGTGTCTTCGTCGCAAATTACTTGCATCCGTTGGCAGCTTCGGCTTGCGCAACGCGCTCAACGCGCCACTCTGCGCAGACAGGCGTACGCCGTGGCAAAGGGTAAACTCTGTTACCCAACCCATCCAAGAAAGAAGGGGCCCAACTCACACAAAGACTTCGAGTGGCGTCGACTGCGTTGCCAACTTGACATTCGATGTCGACTGATTTAACATGTCCGACACATGCGGGCAGGTACTGCAAAATATATCCAAGTAAAATAAATCCATGGGAAATGTGTTGAAGGAGGTTGTAGAGGCTGATATTGTATGTCCCTATATGCATATAAATTCATGAACAATACACAGAAGTTAGCAGACTTTGTCTTTATATTCAACAGACATACACTTTGATATATACATGAAGAATGAAGAAGCAGGTTCATATACTATATATTCATATATATTCTTGAAAAGTACACATAACTTATTAGATATCTTATTTGTGCTCATTTTATGGTCATATCATAAGACTTCTTACGAAAATTCCAGCTCAACATATACTTTATATATAATTGTATATAATAAACATCAGAATCAAAGCACTATATCAGACTATATGTGTCTATACATACAAACAGACAGACATTAAACTCGCACTCTTCGTCGAATGCCTCCCCAAACATCACTTAGAGGAGGCTACTAAAAACTCTCAATTGATTTATCGCCTGATAAATGGGATGTATAGCAATATTATGTTGTTCTCGACTATATAACTCAGCTTGTCAGTCGCTGCGAATAGCGAACAGAACTTGATTTGCAATTGCCAAGCAAAATAATTAACTTTTATGACCCTTTCAGATGGAATTTAACAGATTTCAATTTGTTAATGTTCTCAGAATGCGTGTCAAATGTGGAAAAAAAACATATGGCAGTAACAACCGATCTCAAAATTGGATGTGCGCCATTAAACTCAACCCACTCAGAATTTAGGTGCCCTGAATGAACACAAGTTTTTCTCTGAGCCGTAACTCGTTAAACTAAACATGCTGTAGTGTTCAAATTCCGCAACAATATAGCTATATATATTATTTACCAACCCTTATAATTTGATCCATATCTGAATAGCTAACTAACCTTTCTTTTCTTCATCTCTATCCCTCCTTCTTTGCAGGGTCTCGGTCACATCAGCGGCTGCCACATCAACCCAGCGGTGACCATCGGCTTCCTCATTGTTGGCGAAATGAGCATACTGAAGTCTGCGTTCTATATCATCATGCAATGCGTGGGCGGCATTGCCGGAGCAGCTGTGATTCATGCTTCTCTGGTGGGCTTGAATGTGAAGGAGCTGGGCGTATCCTCCTATGAAAGCTCACTGAGTGTGGGCCAGGTGGTGCTAATCGAAGCGCTGATCACCTTCATTCTTGTCTTCGTGGTCAAGGGTGTCTCCGATCCCGGTCGCTCAGACATTAAGGGATCTGCCCCATTGGCTGTGGGTCTCTCCATTGCTGCCGGTCATCTGTGTGCGGTAAGTGAAGCTGAATTGATGGACTAATATAGTTAAGTACTTACTGAACTTCCTTTATTCTTCTCCCCCGCAGATCAAGCTCACCGGTGCCAGCATGAACCCAGCACGTTCCTTTGGACCCGCTGTTGTCCAGGGTGTCTGGACAGATCACTGGGTCTACTGGGTGGGTCCATTGGCGGGTGGCATTGTGGCCGCATTGATCTACAGATTCATCTTCAAGGTGCGCAAGGGCGACGATGAGTCCAACTCTTATGACTTCTAAAGCTGACTCCAACTGCACCCTCAACTGCACCGGTCTCCCTCTTCCTCCCACTCCCACTCTACTTGTTGTTGTGTGTGTTTGTCTCATTTGCCCACTAGATTAGCTAAGCGAAAAGCGAAAAAACAAATGCCCAATGCAAATTGTACAATTTTTATTTGTTAAAAAATAAAAATCGCTTTGTTTATAGTCGTACTCATTCAGCCCTAAACTTACCTAACCTATATGTTATTACGCTTAAGATAAATTAAATTCGCATTATGATTTTAAACGCCGCACCAAAATTGTATCTCGAAACAGAATTCCGCATTGATTGTTGAAGTTGCCCCTATGAATAATTGTCGAGCACAAGTAAACCAATTTCATAAATGTGTAATAAAAAGTATTGTAAAATAACTAAAGTGTGTTTTATTTACTCTCAAATACTCTGTGATATATCATATTTTCAGCTCAATTCATTCGTTCACGGATTCTTTTCATTCAAACCTGGCGCCATTTTGTAAAAATAGTGTTGTGAAACAAACAAACCGATTAGTGCTGAAGCTTCTAACAGTCAATCGACATGATAGTCGATACGACTACGGAGCTATCGGCCACCCGCCAACTTCAAACAGAACGTAAACGACTTAAATTTAAATGTTTAATTTATTTGGATGTAAATGCGTATCTAGACGAGGTTTACAACAGTGTTTATATTAGATTCCATCATTTACAGTTACAGTATAGGAATGTTAGCTTAACTAAGAGAACTACTCGATCCATAAACAAACAACAAGAGGGGGGCTGGGTCAATAATAAATAGATCAAAACAAACAGCATAGTAAACTAACGCGTAGTCAATACAAACTTTTTAAGTTGTATTTACCTTAAAAGACACTTAAAACATAATACGGTCTGTGTAGTAGTGTACAGAGTATAAGGAAACGATAATGTTGTTATTGATTTCGCGGAGTTACTGCGTATATACTACAGATAAATAGCAATCTCTTATCGACCAGCTGGTATAAATAGCACGATCCATATGCGTAAATACATTGCATATGTAAGTGTACATAAATATATAGCTTCCATCACTTGGCGGGTTCAAGATCCACCAGTTATCATAGTACATATAGTATATATAGTCATACATATCACTATGAACATTTACATATCATATATAGAGTCCTAAACCGAATAAGCAAAGCTTGCGGGGGAGGGCCTGACATTCATCTTAGACAATCTTACGCCCTAAAGAATCTTACAACTCGTACAATATATTGTCGGCAAATCGGGCACTCGGGTAGCACCTTTCCGCAGTTGGTGCAAGTCGCCATGTGGCCGCATTCCAGAAATACGCACTCTATGGGCGCATCCATGCAGATTTTACAAAGCTCATCTGTCGGAAGTTTCTCAACAGCTGCAAAAAGGAAAGAAGATAAGTAATTCCTGAGCCTTGATAAAGGGATTAGGATGAGTGATACCTGGCGCAGTGCGCATTGTCTTCCACAGCCTGGTCACACGATCGAGCAGCTCCTGCTTCTCACAGCATCCCTTGTAGTCGACACGATGCAGCATCAGTATCTCCTTCAACTGTTTCACCGTTAAGTTTTCCAAGTCTTTTCTGTGGAAGCGAAAAAAAGAAACAAATAAGAAATCTCTCAAGCACAGCAAACACTGATAATCTCTTACAGATCCTCATAGTCTTCCAAATTAATAAAGCGAGATGTGTCAATGCCATTGGCAGGCTCAAATCCCATCGGCGCTCCATAGACATGAATGCCCTCATCATCACCCCAATGGTGATCATCGTCCTGCGTCGGCGAAAACTCAATTGTGGGTGTTATGGGCATTCCTCCGCTGCCACCACCACCAGCTGCAATGCTGCCCGCATCGCCAACACTGAGAGGTGATACCACATGACTGCCGGCTTCCGAACAATCTAACGACTTGGTGCGCTGCTCCAGATAGGTGAGAAACTCTTGCAGCTCTCGCTTGATGTCCTCCTCGGACATTTGCGAGTTCTCCAGGTGTCGGCGCATCTTCTCCACATGCTTGCGTATATTTGTCTTGTTCTTGCCACAACGCCGACAACTGCCCGAGAACGACGCTGGCTCCGGCTCGGGCTGTTCACTTAGTGTACTCAACGCGAGGCCATTAGCTGCCACTGGCGATTCATCATCGCTGGAATGATGACGACGATTTAGATACCCATCAGAGCGCCGCCTAGTGACCTTCTTGACGCGCGGCGCTGGCTGTGGCAACTGTGGCGATTGGGGCAACTGCTGTGGCACCGTCACAGTACGCTGCTCAATATTTGGCATCTCTCCTGGCTCGTTGCGCAACGTCACTTCCAGTATCTCCTCGGTGGTGGTGCCACCTTCAGCACCAGCTGACGCGGGTGTTGCAAGCGACTGTTGCACTTGACTGCTGCTGGGTACTGCCGGATCGAGTATTTGCCACTGATCCAAGTTGCTGCTGTTCGTGTCGGTTGCTCCCTTGCTCTCATCCGAAATGCCTCCAATGGCGCCTAGTTCCTCAAAGCTTGATTGGGAGGAATCGGCGCCACAAGCATCCACCTTGGAGCTCAGTGAACCCGGCTTCGAGTAGCCGGGACTGGTGTTTATCGCAGTTGCTGTTGCCGCTGTGGTGCCATTGTTGGGAGTCAAAGCCGCACTAGCATCTCCCCCTGCTGTTCCTGCATCCGCCTCCACAGTAGACTGTCGCTCGCTGTTCTTGAGCGATGTGCGCTCACTGAATGTCTGAATAATCTCGTCATCGGAGCACTCGCACTCAGAGTCACACGACCTCTGCTCATTCCTTAGCTGAGCAGCCAATCCCACGCCGGCCAACGTTGTCGGTCTGCGCTCATCTGTTGCTGTTGGCGATGTTGTTGTGTGCGTTGATGACGTCGACGTGGGACTGACATGTACGTGCGCAAACTCTGTGGAATTGTGTCTAACGCCGCTTCTCGAGGAGCTCTGCACATGACCCGCACTGGCATATGTGGGAATCTCTCGCGTGGAGACACGCGGCTGATCGGTTATACTCGTAGGCGGTGACGATGGCTGAGGCTGCCTTCCATTATCCTGGGATGCATGACGACTGTTCGCGCGACTGTTTGTCGTGGATTTTGCACTGGACTTTGTGTCAAAGGACGCAAAGGAATCACTGATATTGTCACTCAGATTGGTGAAAAAGTTTTGGCACGTTTGCTTAAGACTGTCCATGGGATTGGCTTGCCCCCGACCAGGACTATTGTGGGGCGGTCGACCAGCATCGCGGTCCGCTTGTGCGACATGTGTCAGCACCAGGCCGACCAGCTCCTCCTTCTCTGCAAGGTGGATAGAACAGAAAATGATTTAATGATTCCAAGAAAGATATGTATGATGTATGTATGTATTCTAAGCACATCATACGATCGCCCAATGGGACAATGACTCACCCAGGCAGCCTTCTGTGGAAATATGCTTCGATTGCAAAAAGAATATTAGGTCTTTTGGCTTGAGTTTCAGCAGATCCGTTCGCAGCAGCGGCCTTTGAGCAAATATCGCGCAGCGCTGGCAGCGTCGCGCCGTCGTCGCGGTTAGGCAATTGTTGCAATAATATCGTCTAGATAGATAAGATATAAGTGTGGGTGAGTGTGTGTATGGGGAGGTATTTATGCATTAGTTGGTGTGAATCATAATGAAAATCCAATTGGGGCTTACCTGCAATCGAAGCAGCTGCGCTTTCGGCGAAATACCGTAAATTCAACGCGACAACTCTCACAGGGCATGTTGCACGTTGATGCTGCTGCTGCTGCTACTGCTGATGATGATGATGATGTCCTTTCTTCGATCGACCGTCTCGGTTTGTCTATCCTTGCCCTTCGCTCTACGCCCACCACAACCACCAGGGCATGGCATTTGTTTTTCAATGTCAAAGCGTGAATCAATTTTGCCCAAATAAAGCGCGTTCTCACTTATCTGCTGCACACAACGAGTGCATTTACCGCAAATCAGTTGTGCAGTCCTTACTATAAAGATAATCTACTTACTCATCGAGTTGCAGAAGTTCTAGAAAACAAATGATTTTTGCGAAATTTTTATCAATATGCAGCAGTGTAAGACGAGCGCGTATGTACATTTGTTAAGTTGTGTGTACATACATTGTATGTGTGGGGCAAAACAATCCGCACATCACTTGCACGAGCAATCGATTGGCCTAACTATCGATTGCACTGCGCTGAGATGGCTCGTGCACGGGCACGATGTGCGTGAGTTTCACGCCCGTTGTTTCTTTAAATTTTAATGAGAATAAAATAAAAATGACTGAAAATTACACATTATGAGTTACATTTTCATTTTATACAGTACGTTTTGTCTTACATTACTTATATATACTGAATAACCTTTATTTAAAGCGCTAGAACGACGAAGAACGCGACAAAATGCTATATTTGAATTCCCTTGAGCCAAAACAAACAGAAACAAGCTCATTAAATAAACTACAGTGCCTACAACCCGTATGCGCACCAGCTGAACTAATTAATACCTGAAATAACTCACAATACTCCACTTAGTTAGCTCATTATATTTGTATACCTGCTCGTAATGTTCCATTAACTTAATTAGAAACCGAAATTCGGTAACCCCATAAAATGATTTATTACGGGAGATATGGAAAACAATCCAACTTACAGTGTACGTTAGTTTAGTTTATGTTTATTTAATTCACATCCACTACTTACAGCTAAGTATGTAATTAATTATATATGCAATTCAATAGTTAAGTGCGGTAAAATGTTGCAATTCTCTCTGGTTTTTAAAATAATACATCAGTTAATTGCTATATGTATATACGTACGTACTCTATAGATGTATAATATCTATATATATATTATACGATTCGCGTCCTTCTCTATACTTGATCAAGTCATTTAGTATATACACATGTGGTTTCGTATGATTGAGCTTTTTCGAAATTCTTGTTGATAAGTCTTTAATTTATAAACAAATGCGTCCGTTGCCCTTTTTGCTACGCGCTAAATTTGTTTGCAAGCTTAATTATCATCTAGCTGGCTGGCTGACTGTCTGTCTCAGTGTATCTCCAATTGTGTGAGGGGCTGTGTGTGTGTGTGTCTCAGAGTGTGCATTTGTTGTGTTGGGGGTCGTGTGATTCATCGTCAAGCAGCGCCAGCACCGCATCGTAGTAGTAGATCTAAGAGGTGTTCTTCAGTTAAACATAAACAATTGAAGCGCATGCTAGTTAACTACAGCAAGACCGTTATGTTACCGTTATAAACTTTTAGATATATATGTATATACTTGTTAAAATAGAGAGAGCGCAAAATTAATATCGAATCGGAATCGAAGTGAATCTGAGTCGAAATCGTAGTTGAAATATACAGCATAATTAAATTTCTATTGGCGAGTTGAACGTTGCTTGTTGTTGTTGTTGTTGGCCCTAGACGGTTGGTTATCTTCTGTTTGGCTACTGGCTCCTGCTCCTGCTAGAGATCCTAAACTATGAAACATAGCGTGCCGGATCGTTGCCGGATTTCAATTGATGACTCTGCAGGGGATCATCATTGTTGTTATCATCGTCGCGTATGGCCGTGTCCAGTACACGATTCTTTTCGTATTCGACAAAGTCATCGAAGAGACTTGGCCACGCCTCGGTATCATCGTAATTTTCTATATCACATTGTTCGGTAAAATTGAGGTACATGTTCCATGTATCCTTGGGTATGCGGCGTATGTTCGGATGCTTTTCGAGGAAGTTTACCCAGTTTGAAAAGAGATCAGGTGTTTGTACAGTGAACACAAGTTTCCACATATCGATGGCCATCTCCAGCGATAGTACACGTTGATCTGGCTCTAGGCCAAAACTGCAAGAGCCAAGAGATTATATAAATACAGATTTATATCAATGCTACAGATTGTTCCTTACCGAAAGGTGAAACGATAGAGCTGCTTGAACATCTCTGCATCCACTCGTAGCATCTCAATCGTTTGCTCCAGTCTCAGGCGAATGCTTGCTATGGTATCCGCTCTCATCTTGTGAAGCCCGTCGATGAACTCTGTCTTGGTAAAGCGACACATTTGCGACGCATCCAGGCACCAGGCAAGCACTAGGATAGCAAACTCATCCGGCTGGTAGTTAAGATCATTGCACAAACGCTCAATGCCATCTGTGAGTATCATATCTTCGTCGTCAGGATCTTTGTACACTTCATATAGTTTGTTCAGCGTTTGATGCGACACCTCCATCGATTCCTTGACCGCTGCAAAGGGCATTCAACTTATTAGCTAGAGATCTTCAACTGTTTTAGAGTCTTCACTACTTACCTGTTGTTATGATTTCGCTCATGGTGGGCGCGCTGCCATTAAGCAAGCCTAGGGACTTAAAACTACTACGTTTATTATCACAATTGTTTTCTGGCTTGAGTGGAGTTCGATTAGAGAGCAATTCATCGGTTTCTGTAGGAAGAGAGGGGAGAGAGTTGAGAGATGATGTTGCTGCTGTTCTGTTCGGGTCCCACTTACCGCGTGGCCTGTCGTATATGGCGCATCGGTCGTTTGCATTGGCCCCAACAATTTCGTAGCAGTTGCCAATGCTGGTGGCAGATTGGCAGCTGTTGTTCGCGTTGTTTATGTGCAATACGTTGTTTGGGGATGTGGAGTTGTTTGTTGGCAACGTTGGTGCGGCAGATGACGACTGGAAGCATTTCAGGCAATTGCCCATAGTGCGCTGCACGGTCTCTCCAGCGGGGTCCCTTCGGGTCAACAATATATTTCCTCTGTATATATATTTGGGTGTGTGTATTTTTAGTTGACACTTGTTTTTCTAACTGATTTACACAGCGAGAGGTATCGTTATCGCTATTGATATTGCTATACGTATCGATTGCAGGTGTATCGGCGCCTTTGAGTTGTGGGTGTCTACTGCTATGGGGGAATTGGGGAATTGGGGTGTGGGGTGCGCTCGGATGTAATGATATATTTATATTTATTTGTTTTATTTTCTAAGCCAGCGTTAGCTTGCTTTGACTTTGACTCCTTGACATTGGCACTGGAATTTCCATGGAACGTTACCGAGCTGGTGCACGCGCTTGCTACTGACGCACCATTGATGCATCGAACATATGGTGAGGGCTTCTTCTTTGTTGCTACTGCTACTGCTACTGCTGCTGCTGTTGTTATTTTGATACCTCCTACGCATACGCATGTGCATGTATTGCTGTATGTGTATACATACATATACAATTGTAGTAGTCACACAGCCACCACAAATGCAATGTGCGTAAATTCGACGACTCGCTGCCTTTTCACATTGTTCTGTTGTTCAAGCACGCACTGCAATTAATATTCAGCATGTTTTATTTAATTTATTTTATTGTTTTTATGGTTTGTGGTGGTTCACGAGACTGCTGTTTTTTCTGCACAGTTTTGCTGCTGGCTAGAGCTGTGAAAACATCGATGGGACTATCGATAAAATCGATGGGGTGCTGCCATTAGAACCATCTCATGGCACAGAGATGGCAAGTGCGTTTCGATATACCGTTCACTTGATGGTGGCGGTGCGCCGATTGCACTACAGGCAGGCACTCCCGCCTGTAAAGCACACTTTTGGGCTCGCGCTGTTAAAATCGGTTTTTTTGGCCGCCACGCCCCCCCCGGCACCCTGTGGGCGGTTTTTCCAACGGTTTTTCCCAAAAAAACGGGGAAACTGAAAAAAGTGGCCAACTCTTTGGACCCCCCTCCAGGGCAGGCTGTACGCTCTATGAAACTGGAAACTTGCGTACTGTTAAAACAAGAAATAACGAACAAACTGCAAAAAACCGCATGGCGCCAGCTGCCCCCGTTTTGGCGCAATTTCGAATTGAAAATCGAAAAAAACTGCCGTTATTCCAAATGAAAAACTGCTTGTTTTGCGCTAACAGAGCTCGTTTCCCAAGACACGACCCCCCTTGTGACCCGAATGACAGCTGTCAGGCAAGCAGTTTCCCGCTTGCACTGCTTGCACAGCTACAGTTTGAGGGGCACCGCGATTAAAGCATACTTTTTTGGGTTTTTTTTCGTTAATTTCGATTTAAATTCAGTTTTTTCAGTATTTTTTGTTTAAAATATTAATTTTTGCGCAACTTGAAGTCCCTTTCTGCTAACTAACATTAAAAAAGGACACTTAACAGCGCTGTAAAGCTTCCTTAACGGCTTACAGGTCCTGCCAATCGATTGTTTTGCGCATTCCGTTAGTTGCTTTTTTCACTTCAGCGTCGGCAGTCGCACTCTCTCTCTGCTCTCGCGCTGCGCGCAGCAACAAACCGCCGTTACACCGCACAGTTTCTATTGCTACCACCAGAAAAAAACAGAAATAAAATCAGAAATCAAAGGCCGACACATGCACATACCAATACATCATCACCCACGCAGCTTTTTCTTCGCAGACAGTTGAAAATGTGAAAGAAAAGAAGGAAGAATCTGCTGCTGACTTGCCTGAAACTAGGCAATGCTACTGCTTTTTAAATTCTACGTTTCGCCGGGCATCGTTTTCGAATAATTTGCATAAAAAACACACGAATACTTCAACTAATCAACTACACATCAAGCACACACACACGTATACCACCTATGTATATGTAAATGAGCCTCTACACGAAACGTTTATGCAGAGGGAGCGTCATAAAGAAATCAAATCAGATGAAATATTTAAACGAAACAACAATTGAAAATAGCTTGACATAAAAATTTACAGTTACGTCGGATTTACAACCAAACTACGTTCATTTCCGCCTACAGGGAGGGTTACACAGACAACCCACACACACAGGGACACACACAGACAGTGAGCAGGCAACGTTGAGTAACTTAAGCGCACAGCGAGAGCTGCTGACGAGTTCGCTGTGGAGTCCTTGAAGCGGTAGTCGAGGCGTGCAAACAACCCCCAACACATACACACACACACACACACGCACGCGTGAAAAACGTCAACAAAAAATAAACAAACTCAACCACACACACACACACAGACACAGAGAGAGATACAGTGTATACGGGCAGACGACGCGCTGTCTACGCCACACACGCACACAGAGAGAGTTGTCTGCGTATGTGTGTGTGCAGGGTTGCCCTTTCATCTCGTTGCCGCACAATAAAAACAGGCGTAAAGCGTATTATGAGGAGGCAGCAGACATTTGCGAATAAGGTAATTTCGCAGCAAATACCAGCACACTCCCACGCACACACACACAGACACACAGTGACAAAAACTATAGCATAAATATGGGCGCACATTGAGCCTGGCCTGTCCTGGCCGAGGCCTGTGCCTGTGCCTGCTCCTGAGTCTTTTGTGCGCTGTCATAAATGGATTTTCTTATCAACGCAAAGTGGCCCCAACGGAGACAGTTTGCAACTGCCACTCCCCCTTTTCCCCCGCCCCTTCTCGTAATTTAAGAGATTGCAATGAAACCTTTTTGTTTGCCTCCTTTCCATTTGCAGAAACAATCCGTCCATTTATATTAGAGAGAGAGAAAGACAGAGAGAGTGACCATGTTCGGCTCCAAGTTGCGCTCCTGGATGGAGACGCACATTGTGCGTCCACGCAAGAAGAATAACAAGCACAAGCAGCACGCGGAACAAGCAGCGACAGGAGGCACTGGAGGAGCGGGAGTCAGCAGCTCCAGTCATGGCAAGAAGGCGGGCACGCTGCCTGCAGCCAGAGAAAATTTAAAGTCGACTACCAGCCCCGTGCTGACCAGCAGTGGCAGCCACAGCATTGCCAGCCCAGTGCGACGACGAGAAGTGTCGCCCATACAGTGTCATGTGAGTTAGAGATACCCCAAACTAATACCTAACAAATCCTTAAACATAACCTATAAGATATGCCTTAAGAGACCCCTAAACAGAACCCTTCACAGAAGCCTAAACAGATTCCAACTAATCCTCTCCCTCTACTCCCCTCGCTGCTCTAGACACCCAGTCGCTATGGCTGGCAATCACCGGATCAGGAGACTATCACCTCACCCAAGTCGGATAATCTGCTCTATGCGCCCCATCGCTATCAACGGCATCAGACGTTGCCCCCGCTGCAGACACCACCCCCTCCACAGCAGCAGCTGCTCAGCTGCAGCACAGACAAGTCGCCGATGCGCGTCAACTGCTCCTCCTCCTCCATATCCTCGTTGTCCTGGTCCACTGGCTCCAAAGAACCTTCTTCTGCGGCAGCCAAGGTAAGCAGCAGCTACACCAAAGTGGAGCACATTGAAACCAGCTGCGAGTATCGTGCACCCGTTGAGGATGAAGTGGACTACGAGGAGGTGGGCATGTTGCTAGTGCGTCCACCCGCTCCACTGCAGGATTATCAATTGGTCTACGAACCGGAACTAGAACCAGAACCGGAGCCAGAGCAGGCTCGTCAGAGTGCCAGCAATCATGTGCACTATGGGCGACTGTTGCCTTCCAAGCTGGCGGAGCCAGTGGTTGCCAATCAAAACCTGGCCAATCAGGGCAATCTGGGCATGGGAGGAGGCAATCGAGGCATGCGACCTGGACGTGGTCTTCCACAACGTGGGAACTTCTTGCCTGGTCCACGTCCGCACAGCTTGTCCTCGCCAGAGAGTGCTTACTCCACGGGTTACTCCACCGATGGCACCTCGCCCTGCGCTGTCGTCGCCTCCTCCAATCCACCTCAGGCTGCTGCTCCAGAGTACTACATCAACATGCGCTCAGGCACACACTACTTCCCCAGTCGCTCAGTCAACTCACTGGCCATCGAGGCGCAGCGCTACAAGTTCGGACTGAATCGTATTGAGGAAATGTCTCCCATGGATCCGCTGCCCAAGAGCAACTTTGGACACACACTGGAGCCCAGTCCCAGCCCGCTGGCCATGCAGCGCTCTGTTTCAGGCGCCGCTAAGCTCTTCGAATGTGAGTGGGAATCAACTCCTCATGCACCACATCCAGCCAATTCTCTATCCCTCTCTCTCCCCCTTAGCGCCCTCGCCACGTCAGCGTCCTCGCATACGCACAAATCCCTGGTACAGTACACTCTTGCCAGGCAGCCGCATGGAACTGGATGCCACCAGCACCACATCGACCACATCCTCAGGGATCAAGTCGGGCAACGAGCTGGAGGTTCATGGTGGCATGTCTACCACCATAGCTGTTACACCTGCAGGCGGCGCAGAGTGCTCGGAAGCTTCTTCCAGCTCTACAGAAGTGGAGAATCTGCCTGCGCCACATACCATGCGCAGGCGACACGAGGAGCGACATGAAGAGCCTCCACAGCAGCAGGCGCAGCAGTCACAGCAGACACAGCTGATCAGCGACGATGAGGCAACGCTCAACGAGATGATTGGCAAGTTCGATGAGAGCTACATTTACGAGAAGGAAACGGATATACTTAGGTAAGTAAGCAGAAGGTCCACTTCGTGGTTCTTCTAGTTTTTCTACTCTCCCTACTGCTTCTAGTCCTTCTACTCGTAGTCTTATCTGCCTAGTCGACCTGCTCCATTCTTCATCCTCTTACCTCCTGTAACTTTCCTTATCCTCCTAGTACTCCTACCTCCTCATACCTTCTGATACCTTGTGCTACCTACATCTATCTTCTACTATCCACTCCTACCTTTTCTTCCTCAACCCCCTGGTGCTCCTAATTATTTTTTTCTTTCCCTTTATCCTATCTTCATCTTTCTTCTGTTCATCCTCCTTCCATTGCAACTTCTCCTTTTCATGTTCCTTCTCCTACTCCTTTCCTTACTCATCCCTTCTTGGCACCTTCTATACTCATTTCTCTACCTCTTCCAGCAGTAGCGACTCGGATGCCACGAACTGCAACTCTGAGCTGGACACAGGTCAAGATGCAGGCGATGAATGCGATACGGATGAGCTCCTGGACATTGACTTTATAGACACCTCATCCATGCATGAGGTGATGCTGGAGCAGCGCAATCTGGGCAGCTGCCAGTACTATCCCAATCCCAGTCCAATGATCTTACGACGTGCCTCCACACGCGCCTCCACGCGTTCTTCTACGCGACGTCGTTGCGTACAGCAACAGGAGCAGCCGACAGCGGCGCCATTGACAGCTCCAGATAGTGGACAACGTCGTCGTAAACGCTTCTTGAAGACACGCAAGAAGAGCTGCGAGAATCGTGAGAAGATCAGCGCGTCGCCATTACGTGAGCCACGAGGATCTCGCAGCGTTGGCGGCACACCCGTCTGTCTGCGAAGGCAGTTACTGGGACCCAAGGAAAGGTGGGTACTCAGGAAGGGATTCTCCCATTGATACCCTTACTAATCTGCTGTTAATCCTTGTTAATCTACTCCTTCCATCTCACCACAGAATCTACAAGACATCACCCCTCTCCAATCGCTCCAACTCGCTGATCTTTGGCAGCGTGCAGGAGCCGCAGTTCATGACCATCGCGGAGAGCGAGAAGGCGCTGCTCAAAGCCGATCTGGAGGCGGACATGAAGTACAAGCAGCTCATCATGGAGGCCGAGTCGCTGCTGGAGTCACTGAAGAACAGTCTGCAAAGGTATCTATCGCTCCCTGCTGCCCCAATCCTATCCAACTGACCCACTCTGTGTCTCTTTTTCTCCCCCTTCAGCATTCCACGCGACACACCCGTGGCCAGTCCACGTCGCCTCAATCCGCTGGCCAACAAACGTGTGGAGATGCTCAAGCACGGGGCATCAGTGGAGTCCAACAAGAAGCCGGCACCACCTCCCCCAGCTCCTCCCCTGGAGCACGAACTGGCTGCGGCCATCAACAAGCGCATTGAGCTGCTCAAATTCGAGACTTCAGCTTCACCTCCGAATAGCCCCAAACCGGGACGCTGCTGCAGTCCACGCAAGACGCATTTGACCAATTTTATGAATCAGAATGCACCACCAGAGTTGCCGCCACGCAAGCAACCACCTTCAGCAGCACCGCCTCCACTGAAGGCACCTCTTTCCCCACAGCTGCAACTTAATGGGCGACGGCTGCTTGGTAGTCCCAGGAGTCCCAGAAGGTGCCTCCCCATTGGCAGCGACTCTGAGCTGGAAGAGCAAGCGGCACAGCTGCCGTTGCAACCTCAGGCACAGGCACAGCTGTTGCAGCCTGGTGTCAATCAGGACTTCTACTGTCCACACAGTGAGCCGTTGAAGCGCAAGGTCTACAAGGGTAGCAGCTCCTTCGAGCGGATTAAGAAGACCTTCGATCTGGAGTTAGGTGAGATGAAGGGGGAAAGAAAGAAGCAGCATGAAGAAGGTGGCAGCATGAAGATTTGGAATAGGAATACCTGAAGTGGGTTAAGAAGAAATGAAGAGAGAGGGAGGATAGAACCTACATAGAGTGAGGGGGAAGTTAAATGGAGCAGCAAAAAAAGTCTTATTTGAAGGAGAAATTAAGATCAAAGTATTAAAGAGAATAGGAATAGGAATAGGAATAGCTAGAGTAAGCTTTGACCTATGTAGAGTTAGGTGAAGTCGTTGAACAGTGGAATAGAGATCAGAAAAATAAAAAGACTTGAAATAAGTAAAACTAGACCAATTATTGAAAAAGCATTAATGGGAGAGAGTAGACAGAGATCGTTGGATGACAGTATTATCTAATCGTTATCTAGCATTTAGAAACCAAGAATAAGAAAAGCTAATCAAGTAATATGATAAGCTTCAACGAGACATATCAGATAATTATCACAGTAATCTATAAGATACGGAATAGGAATAACTAATGGGGTGACGGCATTATAAACCTAAGCTAGTATAGTTTCCAGTTTCATTATAGATAAAATCACTTAAGTTTCAGATCAAAAGACCGACTATAAAACAAATTAAGCATCCTAAAGATAATGCAAAAGAAACAAGTTAACATTTCGAAGCCCAAAATAGATACCGGAACCGGAATCAAAAAGTCTTGTGCGACTATAATTAGAAGACAATCTACTTTTTGCCAAGTTTTATCTAATTCGCCAAAGCGACCACAAACCGAACAAAGAAACCTTATCTTATATACATAACGGATGTACATAGTACATGTATATATAGATATATATGTATTGTGTTATATATGTAGATACTGCCCCACTCACACTTGTCTATTTTAATTAATCCATTCCGATCAGATATGAACGAAAGACCCAAATCGATTGGCAACTGCAGCAACGGCGGCGGCGGCAAGCGTCAGCAATCGAAGCTAGTGTCGTCCGTATCGGCCAAAAGCTCTATGCAGGATTTGACGCTAGAGGGCGCCAGCAGTGCAAAGCAACAGATGATCGTTAGCACCATCGTGGATCTGAAGCGAAGTCTGGAGCATCAGAGCTATGAACTGAGTGGCCTGACCGAGGAGTAGACTAAGGATCGATTGACTGACAATTGAAAGCGACCCCCACGTAAAGTTATCGTAATCGTAATCGTAACCATATAATCAAATCGCAAGAACTACAGGTAACAAGTCCAACAACATACAAACCCGCAGACTAAGACAGAAATTGAGTGCAATAACTGGCAAGGAGAAGAGAAAGAAAGAAGGAAAGAGAGAAGATAGATATAAGATCGCGTAATTGAAGGACTGTTGCAGTAGGTTATAAGCGTATATATACACGTATACACCTAACTTCAATTGTTTTTGATAGCATTTATATTTACCACTAGCATAGCAAATTCATCGACAGCCTATCATTCAGTTTCTCTCACTCTCAAGCAGTTTCTATATATCTTTAATCTCAAGATGTTTTGTGAAAACATGTCAAACTAGATGGTAAAACTCATAACTATATTCACAACTCTATGTTACTCCCCCATAACTAGTCAAAATACCAAACTAGACCATAATATACTCGTCCTTAGTTCGATTAGTCCACATTATCCTCGGTTATCCCAAGCATATCTCATCAACTAAGTATTATTATTAACTGACTACTAGCTAACTCGGTAGAGAACTTCACACATATTTATGCGAATACGTATGATACTTATACATACATATGGTATATCTCACTTACATCAATTATTATGAACGTAGCGACTTAAGTAAAATCAATTATTACAATTATATTACGTACACGTATTATTATCATCCATCCAAAAACGGAGAACACACCCCAAAAAGATTGTTTAGCCAAATTGTTTGTAGAATACAAATTGTTTAACTGTTCGTTCTGTTTTTTCCTACGTTTATTGGGATTATTCAAGTAAGTTAACGAAATTATAAATTCTCAGTTCCCAATTCTTGTCCCCGAACACGGGGCAGCTAATTGACTAATTAATGAACTAATTAACTGATTAATTATGTAATTGTGTTGTGCGCTCATTTCGTATGCATATAGAAGCTATATAGCTATATACATATATATTACTAGAAGTAGAACCTACCTAAATAAGCGAATAATGTAACGTGATAATAAACTTAATGAAAACCACTTGACTTGCACCTACACGACCTATACAAATCCAGATTTACTTATGTAACACATTGAGTAAGTATCAAAATTATGCCTAGGACACGTTTCCATGATTTAATTACGGTATTAATTGTAATCGTTTTCGTAATCATTGACGTTGTATACATAGCCTGATCCCCCAGTTGACCCATGTTGTACCCTACATTGTAGTACCCATTGAAATTTCAATTTGTCTGGACTTACGTCAAGACACGTCTGGTACACTTGGGAAAATTACGTTTATATACGAGGGTCGTTTGATAAGTCCGTGACTTTTTGTATTTGCCGCGCACCTGCTCTAAATACAACACTGCTCCTGTCAGCAGTTATCGATTAACAGCTGACTGTAAAATTTTGAGAAAGCTGCGTTTCTTAGTTTGCGTTTTATAGGCATTGAAAGCAGACGATCTCGTGAATTTTAACGAAAATGGAAAAAAGTGAATTTCGTGTGCTAATTAAGCATTATTTTTTGCGTAAAAAATCCATCACCGAAACCAAGGAAAGACTTGATAAATATTATGGGGACTCTGCACCATCAATTTCAATGGTTAAGAAATGGTTTACTGAGTTCCGTTGTGGTCGTACCAGTACAAGTGATGCCGAACGTTCAGGTCGCCCAAAAGAGGTCGTCATGCCAGAAATCGTCGACAAAATCCATGGAATGATATTGGATGATCGGAGAATGAAAGTGCGTGAGGTAGCTGAGGCTGTAGGCATCTCAACTGAACGGGTACATCACATTTTACATGAATATTTGGACATGAAAAAGCTTTCCGCGCGATGGGTGCCGCGATTGCTCACACACGACCATAAGCGCAACCGTGTGACCATTTCAAAGGAGTGTTTGGCGATGTTCAACCGCAATCCAAACGAATTTTTGCGCCGTTTCGTTACCGTAGACGAAACATGGATCCACCACACCACACCAGAGACCAAAGAACAATCAAGACAGTGGGTTTCTCCGGGTGAACGTGCACCAAAGAAGGCCAAGGTGGGTCTGTCGGCCAACAAGGTCATGGCCACAGTTTTTTGGGATGCACAAGGTATCATTCACATCGATTACCTTGAAAAGGGTAAAACGATCACCGGCGAATATTATTCAGAGCTTTTGGACAGATTCGATATTGATTTGAAGCAGAAACGACCGCATTTGGCGAAAAAAAAGTGCTGTTCCATCAGGACAATGCACGGGTGCACACGTGTGTAGTCAGCATGGCAAAATTTCATAAATTGGGCTACGAACTGCTACCCCATCCAGCATATTCTCCAGATTTAGCCCCCTGTGACTATTTTTTGTTTCCAAACATGAAGAAATGGCTCGGCGGTAGGAGATTCGGGTCAAATGAAGAGGTCATCACAGAAACAAACGACTATTTTGAGGGCCTTGAGAAAACCTATTATTTGGAAGGAATAAAAAAATTGGAAAAACGCTGGACTAAATGTATAGAGCTAAAAGGAGATTATGTTGAGAAATAAAACGCTTCTTTGACGAAAAAAATATATTTTATTCAAAAAGTCACGGACTTATCAAACGACCCTCGTAAGTATCTAAACTATATTTATTGTACCTCATTATTAAGTTTGTTGATATTTGCACTAATTTTGATCTACTTTAGAACACCTTTTCTTGGTTGTAAAGTATCGTAGAACTTTATATGTACGTTTTATTTTTAGAGAAATTATTCTATGTGGTTTTATTTTTAGAAATACTTAGAATATTTTTATACAAGTTTTCTAGACCTAGTTTTTCCACCAGAATTTCTTCTAGTTTTTT
The DNA here is from genome assembly GCA_018904035.1 of Zaprionus ornatus. Lineage (NCBI taxonomy): Eukaryota > Metazoa > Arthropoda > Insecta > Diptera > Drosophilidae > Zaprionus > Zaprionus ornatus. The sequence goes on from JAEIFZ010000253.1 coordinate 5,222,427, forward strand.
ACTACCGATTATTTCTCTCAGTGCACCGTACGAGGCTTTTACCTCATTTACCTAATGAACTTCCCGCATGTGCGACTCTTGACTGCCGGCGAAAGTGAAGAACCAAAGTACAGTGTGAAAAAAAGAAAAGAAAAAGGGGCAAAACAAACTGAACTTTAGTTTATCGACTGATGCGCAATTCAATATACTTTGGGATTTAGATTCTCGGGCTAACACAGGCTATGCTAATTAATTTATGCCCCTACGTTAATTATGGCTTATATAAAGGTTTAATTCTAAGCGACCTTAAGACAATCCAACGAGCTTTTCGATAAGGGAAAGAGGAAGTAGAAGAGAGACTTTGTATATACAAAGATACTGACTAAAAATCTAAAGTATCGCATAGATAAGACTGAAATGGAGAGAGAAAAGCAAACTTTGGTGACCCCATGAAATTCTTATCCTATGAAAATGATATATCGATCAGATACTTATCGATACTCTCCCTCAACACTTGTGTAATTTCCCCATCTATCAATAAAGGACCAATTTTTCTGTTATTATTGTCGATAACATCCTGAATCGATCATGGAACTTTCCTCTTTAATAAAGGATCCATTTTTTCAATTAACCGGTTTATGTTTTCTGAAGACTTCCTGCGTTTTTTCCGTCTTCACCCGATTGACGCACTGATTGACAGTTGGGAATTCCAAATGGGAATCGGCGCCAGAGCGTCAGCAGAGCCGCGCCACGTTCATTATTATGCCTGAAGGCATTAAAATAATAATAAAAAATGTTCTAGAATTGGCCGAAAAGCAGCGCAAAATGGAAAATTAACAGACAGAACGCAACTCGTTTTTTTTCTTATTTTTATTTTTGTAATTTATTTTCTTGTTGATAATTATGCAAATGAGGGCGAAGGGGGAGGGGGCTAGACTGTAGACAGGTAGACTGTCCGAGTGGAATACTAAGTGCATCGCAGCACGCAAAAACAGCAACAACAACGACTACAACAAGTGCCTGAATTGGAGTGCCCGCGCGGAGGCCCGACCTACGTTGGTGTTGTCTCTCTCACTCACACGCAGTCTCTTTGTCTTCTCGTATCTGTCAATCTGCGAGTGGAGGATGCGAAACTGGTTTGAAATTGTGGTAAGTTGATGGAGAAAATGCAACAATACAAGCGCGGGGGGCGGGCACAATAAAAGCTTTGCAACATTCCAAGCATATTCGAATGGTATGCAAAAGGTTTGCCAATTTAGGGTATATACGACTGTAGGCAAGGAGCATATTCAAGATAAAAGAAATAAATTGTATAAATTATTAATTAATTATTTCTTTTTTAATTTAATTTTTTTTATTGCTGCACGCTAAAATTTCTCTGTTACTTTACATGATTCAATTTACAGCGAAATCTCTTGTCGACTCTACTCCCCCTCACAGCATTGCCAGCTCTGTTGCTCATTTTTCGCATGCTCTGCAATCGCAGACGCTCTCAGCCGCAGTCGCCGTCGCAGTAGCCGCAGCAGCTTTCGATTTCAAGCTCCAATACATTATGTGTGGCTCGAAAGCTTTCGCGGTCTGTCGCCGACATGTTGTCTCTCTGTTGTGCTTTTGTTGTTGCTTTTTAACGTCTTGCTGCTGCTGCCGCTGCGACGGCTGTTGTTGGTGTTGCTGCCGTTGTTGTTGCTTTTTGGCCATAAACTGATACTTTAGCTGCCCGCGTCGCTGCCAGCTCTGCTATTTTTTAGCCATGAAGGTCATACCCAACGCTTGGCATTCGGATTCAAGCCAAGCCAAGCTGAGCTGAACTGAGCGGCGACGCTGCGCTTGCGTCGTGCGCGCGTCAGGTGCGGCGGCCAGGTAGGCATGTACAGCTAGCCAGAGAGAGAGAGAGAGAGAGTGAGAGAGGGAGGGGGTGCTGGAAACGTTGTTGTTTTGGCAGTTATGAAACTAGTCCAATGACTCGCTGTGTTGTTGTTGTTGTAGTTGTTGCTGCTGCGTTGTTTTGTGTTGTTTTACGAGCTTTAACGCCTCTTCTTGTAAACTTGTAAATGTATGTATGCATATGCACCTACACAGCCACACACGCATGCACATAAACAAGTCTTCATTTTGTAGACCACAACAACACTAACAACAGCGTTGACAATTTGTTGTTTATTAAACAAAAACTTTTCGATGCCCAATGCAATGGTCAGCATTGACGCGACCCCCAACCGCCCATATGAGTGGCTGTGTGTGTGTGAGACCGAGTGTGCACGTGTCTGCTGCGCATGTGTGTGACCAGTTCTCAAGATTTCGTCAGCCTCATAGAGCCACACTCAGCCACTTCTGTCCGAGGTAAAACCAAATAAATGTACGCATTAGAAATAATTAATTTACGCATTACTGGCTGGCGCTGTCCAACTTGGCCGATTTAAGTTTATTTGTTGCTTGTATTTTATCAATTTTGCAACGTATGCTGATTTGTCATGAAATTCTGCCCAATTGGGGTTAAGCCAGCAAAATTTTAACCTGTCTGAAAGCAAAGAAAAACACAAAAACGTATACAGCATGTGAGAATCCGCCTTGTCATGGCGCAGGAACAAAACAACAGAATAGAATGACGACGCCGTCGTCGTGGAGTGGGAGCGGCTTCGGAGGGGGAAGTTGCTGCTAATATTGTTGCTGCTGTTAACTTGCTAAATAATCCGGTTCTGAGCCCCGGCGTGCTCCATATGCGAAACTGGCTTGTATAAAAAACAGCAACATAAGCAACAGCAAAATAACTGTAGCCGTAGTCGGCAAATCTCGGATTTATCCAAAGTGGCTTCTGTGTCTGTTCTTCCCCGAAGCCGCCGTCGTTGACACTTTTGCCGCCGTCGCAAAGTCCATTCCTCTCCCTCCCACTCCTAGAAGCCACCGTTGTTGCCGCCGTCGTAACGTCAATTCTATCCCCTCCCACATCCAGAAGCCGCCTTCGTTGTCACTTTTGCCGCCGTCAATTAGCGAAATTTTCTGATATTTCATGCTGAGTCGGCCTACTGTCAGAAAGGGGGCGAAGTTTATCGATATGTATCGGAGGTGAAGTGTCCAGTCAAGTGGGGTGGCCGCTGAATCAGAGACGGCAACCTACCACAAGCTGTGACTACTGACGTCACAGATGCCATTGTTTTTTTTATAGTTTGTTATTATTGTTGGGGTTTCTTTGTTTTTGTACAACCTGAAGCTAATTAAATTCGAGTACCCAATTAGCGTTGATATTTCACATTGAGCCGAAAGAGTGAACTTCAGATATGCGTTCGATACGATCCGGAATCGCGCACTTGCGCACATAAATAAGGAAATCTGTAGAGTTGCCACTGTTGTTATTGTTGTAGTAGTAGATGTAGTAGTATCTGTTATTATTGTTGTTGTTGTTGTTTTGGGTACTGTCGCAGAATGTTCGTGAATGAATATCGGCATCTCCGTCGCCGTCTCATGATTTAGCGATTTGTAAGAGCGTGCAATACAAACACACATGCACACACATGCATGCACATGTGTAGGTTGGCTTTATGTGTGGAATTTCGAGTTTTCGGACTTTGTACTACTTGCTAGCCATGAACCAACGCTTGGCCGCCAACAACCCATCGGAGCTGAGCCAGAGACGCTGCTCAAGCGCCAAGTTCGTATTGTGTTAACGTTAACATTTTATGCGATAGATATGCCAGTATGCATGTGTGTGTGCATGGGTGTGTGACTATTCCTCCTCCCTCTCATGCGCACTATGTTCAGTCAGCACTCCCCACACTCTCTCTCTGCCTCTCTCTTCGTTGCTCTCTTGCGCACTTGGGCTCTAATTATTCAACAAATGCTCAAGGGAAGGAGGTGGGCGGGGCTCAATACCAGCTCAAGCTCATGACAGCATAATGCGGAATTCTAATCTCGTTTATGGCCAGAACCCTCGTCGGGAACATCGATACAACTCGTGAATAATCATTGTGGCTGCTCCATAACGATCATCAATGAATATCCATAGAAACACTATATTCATATTCAGATGAATGAATGACAGCAGCTGTGCGAGTTGTGTTTGGCAAAAGCAGGAAGAATATTCATATCACTTACGAGTCTAATGCGCCTCTAACGGAAATTATTAGTCAGTAATTATGGTTTATCGATAGTCGATTCTGTTACCTAGTTGTTGTTGTTGCTGTGTCTGTGTGGCACACTTCCGTCATATTAGGGGGGTCACGCTCTTTAGCCCTGGGGTCAAATATAATGGAAGTCGTTTTAATATGCAGAGATTAATATTTTCAAAAATAACCAACATTAATTAAACGATTTTTAATATATTTATTTACCATACTCTGTATGTGAAGCACAGTAGGCAGGGTATGTTGTTTATGTTTATTTCACAGTGGCTGTTAAGTTTTAACAGCAGCTCTGACGAAAGCTCAGCTCCTTATGCAAATCGAGAATAACACCAAAAAATACCAAAACAATCGAATTATTTGTTTGTCGGCGCGATGTGAACATCACCAGCACAAAGAACACTCTTTTAAGAGTTTACATCATGGTAAACATTATTATGTAAATCTATGAAAAACAAACAAATTACGTATGTGCAGCACTTTATTGACTGTTTTTCTGCAAAGGGTATCTCCGCGTTGTGCTGACGCAAATCAACTGGTTTTTGTGTTTTGTATGTAAGTTAAATCAAGTGTATTTTTGGGTATTACACTCTGTCAACAAATCTGCCGATTTGCCATTCACATTTACATACATTCACACTCGTGTACTCTCAGATTTGCATTCACGCAGACACGTGATAATATTCGTATTTCCCAATGAGATGCACTGATGATGAATGTGGCACAAGAATTCGCGGACCTTGGTCAACCTGCGGTCTAACCTTGGCGTGATCGTGATGATTCCCAGTCGAAATGAGGGCATCACAATTACATACTTACATTAGCGTTAAAACTGTTGACTCACGATGAACTTTCTTTTGTTGAAGCCGCAATTCGGAGTTACCATAAAATAAATTATAATAAAAAGAATGAGAGAGAGAGAGAGAGCACAAATATTTACATATATAATCTGTAGAGCTGTCTCGGACGATCGCTTGAACTTTGTAACGCAATTCTGACTGGTTTACGTTCTGCCAATTCATGTCCAGCTCAAGGTTCGACGCGTCCAATGGGGTCAATAAACGGAAATGAAGCATCTTCAGAGACCAGAAAAGCCGACGAACATATCATCATATTTACATTGTGTCTCCACAGACATCTACTTCCGGCTTCGCCAAGACTACGACGAAGACGTAGAATAAGAAGAAGCATCAGCTGATAGATCGGAGGCTGGGGCTGACTATGAAAAAAAACCAGAAAAAAAGAAGCGTTTCCAATTCGATTTCCGCCTAACTAGAATCGTATTCAAAACAAGTTTGCAAGCAGCTTTGTCTGGCCAAAAAAAAAATAACAAACTTATGGACTGTCTATCGATAATAAAGTATAAACAAATGCATGATAAACGAAACGAAACTGTCGCAATTTGCAAATGGCTTTAGCTAACGTCCTCTCCACCGACCCCGACCCCGATGCGGAGCCCAAGCCATAATAATATCATGAATAGAGAATCTATTCTAGTTTCACGCGGAAGCCTTTCAATGAAATTGAAATTGATTGCGTTAATTGAATTGAAGCCGTGGAGAGAGGGAGAGAGCAAGGTAGATGGACAGAGGGACTGAGAGACAGATAGAAAGATGAACGGACAGACAGGCAGACAGACGCAAAGAAAGAAAGACAGAGAGCTAGAGATACATACAGATGGGCAGGCAGACAGAGGGACAGACAGACAAAGATACAGTCCGTATGTTGCACGTCCAAGCACCGTTATTATTCCAATTTCAATGAAACCACTCAAGTACAATAATATACGATGTCTCTATTAATCACGCAGCACGCGAAACAAGTTCAGGGCGATATTCTTGCTAAGATTCAGACACAGATACGTATACATATACAGCATTAGTCGGTACTCGTTTGTTTACATTCGCGAAACGCGACACGCGAAACTTGAGTATCGAAAATTTGATACTAAGTTTGCTATATGGCCTGATGTCTTGATATCGATAAGCCGCCGCGCCATGCCGCTGCCACTCCGGACCTACGTCAGCGTCTGTGTGCCTGGGGCGTATAGGCGCAGGCGTGTCACTTGTTTATAGTTCCTTCCCCACTCCACACTGGCAATGGAAAAGTTTGTTAGGTGCAACATCTGTTCGGTGAGGCTCGTGGCACGTTTCGCTCTCATGTACAACTCTCTCAAACCTTTCCCTATCGGGTTTTTTCCGGTTAAAAACTTTCAAGAAATTCTTATCGCCTCACTACGATTTTTAGCTTAAGTCAAGAATTATTATTCAATGTGTTTGGGTGCGAATCGCTTTTGTTTCCTTCCCCAAAATACAAAATATTTTAGCAACATCATGCTATATCTTTACCTAGTATACAGTGGGTTATCTGATTTCCGACAACAGAAAAAGTTACCTCATATTATTTTTTGAAAACCTTTCGAGTGTCGCAGATTAAAATTCACTCATTAGATAAGTATTTGTCAGGCTAAGCATTTATGCAATTACGAATGCATTAAGCTGAGTCAATAAAGTCGGACACAGACTATAGTACTACTATGTATGTATATATTCCTGCATCAGCAAACTTACTCTTGAGTAAATATGCGCTATAACGTCTTTATAGTAGAAATAATATTTTACGCAGCGAAAGGTTTTATATAATTTTCGAGATTTACGAGTGTAATGTGAGAGAGACAGATCTGTAATGGGCAGTACGATCATAGGAGAGAGAGAGAGATCTGTAATGGAAAACTTGCTCATAATGCGTGATCTTCAAGAGCAAACATCGCACTGAACTAAAAGCTCTTCATATCTCAACGTTTCGTTAGGTTTTATCTTCCATTAAACTCAACTCAAGTTAGGATTATAAAACTCGGTATTTTGGCATATTATCTCAAGCTACAGTCGAGCCTCTCTCTCTCCGTCTCTGTCTCTCAAAGTCCATTGCACTCAGCAACAACAAAATGATATTGTGTTTGCTAAATAAATTCGTTGTGAACTTTGCTACGATTGTAAACCGATTATGATGGCCCCATTAAGTTGTAAAATGCCGCCTTTAATTGCCACCATAGCAGGTGCTCACTGTAGTCGCGGTTATCATTACCGTTCACGATGGTCATTGCCACCGTGACCCAATTGGAATTTGCACCGAACACGCGATCGTCGATTGTAGCGATATCGATCGATCAATATAATTATTACAATAGTCCCACCTCCCCAATTCCGTATAGATAAGGAAAAAGAGACACAGAAAATGTGCGTTAAAGATTTGTTTTATATATTTTCTAAATAAAATTTATTTATTTATTATATATAAATAATTCTCATTTCGCGTTAACAGTTGGTGTTGAAAGTCTGCGCCGCACGGGCAACACAACATTAGCAAAGTGTGTGTGTGTGTGTAGGTGTAAGTGTGTGTTTATGTACATAGAGCATATTGTTGCTGCTGTTATGGTTGTTGTTGCCCTCGGCAATTACAATAACATTAACGGAATCATGTGAAATGTTTTGATTTCGAAATTATATTTCTTGTACTTGAACATTTTTCATTTCTTCATTTTTCATTCTCTTCATCTTCAATTTACTTTTCGAATAGGTTTTTTTACACTTATCTAAACAGCATATTTTGTATAAGAGACTATAATCTAAAATATATAGCATATATAACATATACATACAGACGTACATAAATTGAAACGACAGACCGAGGCAGAATGAATATATAGTATAATGAAAGAGAATAGGATAACATTCTTGTTTGACTGTGTTGACCCCTGGGGACCGCGGGGCAGAGTGGGGGTCATCTAATTGAGTATACAATAAGCTTGGGGTGTGGCCAGGCCACACCCAAGTTCTTTCTGTGTGTGGGCCGTGTGTGTGTGTGAGTGGGTGTAGGCAGCGCGTGTATTAAAGGAATGCTCTTCATCATCATCTGCAACATCATCTTCGTTTATTATTATATCATATCGTATCATACAGCTGCCCTCACTCCACACACACACACACATTGATTTCTTTTCTCTCTTCTCTTCTGTTTGTTGTACCCGTCAACCCAAAATACAAATACGAATAGCAAATTTTCGACTGACTTAATCGTTATCGTTATCAATCTATATCTATACACACAATCATTTTATCCTCATATATCATACATATTATCGTACCTTATATAGCACCCCCGCTGCAGAAATTAACCTCACACATTATAAACCGTTGCACTTTTTAATATATTTTTCTTTTTGTTGCTTTTTTCTCGCGATTTTTTACCATTTTTTTTCTAGTTTTTTTCTCGTTTTTTTTTTTCTTTTAACTTTTTGGTTTAACATGATTATAGCCCGCCCGCGAAACAATAGGGGTAGAAAGAAAGGAAGAACTAAAAACAGGGTGGAGGGGAAACAAAACGAAAAGGTTCTTCCGATTAGATTAGAGTAGTGTGAGGAGGAATACAAAACACATCCGAGTTACAATAGCTAGCTACAGTATAGTTAGTTAGTTTAGGATAGTTAGATAGATATTGATATATGTAGGTAGTTGGGTTGGATTCCCTTCTCTATTCCTAGACGGGTCCAATATCACTTTGGTATCTGGCGGTCAAATAGTTTGCCGCCTCTGTCATTTGTTCCAGGCACTGGTACAGTCCATTCAAATGTCTCTTGCAACGTTTCGCCAGATCTGTGGCCTTATCGCCGCTCATCGACTTGGACTTCTGACACGCATCGACAATGTCGCTGCCATCGCTGCTTTGCGCATTGTCGCTCTTGTTGCCATCGGATTCCAGGCCAGAGTCGATCTCATTGGATATATCTGAATCGGAATCACTCATGTTGCTCACCGATGTGGTGGACATCATGGAGGCGGTGGAGGTGCGACGCACATGACCCTTGACCCCCGTCGTTGTGCTGCGACTACCTACGCTGCTGTTGCTCGAACTGGATTCAGTCTTGCTCTCGACTCGGCTAAGCTGCCTCTGCTGCTGTTGAGCTTGCTCTGCTTCCGTTGCCCTGTCCAGATCCTCCACCTCTTCATCCTGCTGTGTTGTCCACAGCAAATCATTCTTCAGAGCATTGAGCACATTGTAGAGATTGAAGAGCTCGGAGGCGTTGAGAAAGTCTTGCACATTCTTCGACTGTGCCGCACCACGCTTGCCCTGTGCGCTGGAGTTTTGTGTCAGCTGATTGGCGGTTGTATCCTTGCCCGTTGCAGGTATTATATCAGTACTATCACCGATCTACAAAGAGGGAAGATAGAGAGAGAGAGAGAAAGGCAAAGTTGATGAGTTAGTTAGGTTCGCTTGAATGGGGCTAGCTCAATTGAGCTAAACTTAGTCTCTGTTCTTCTTTTAAAGATCGTTAGAGCTTATCAGAGTCTCTGCTCTCCGCTACATAATCGTTGCACTTAAGCTGAGTCTCTGCTGTTCTTTACACGATCTTTCGATCTATCTCTCCACCTACCTGACGATCCATGAGCCTGCATGGCACCAGTATGGTATCATCCATTATGTTGACAGTTTTGACAAACTTCTCCATCACATTGACAATGCTGTCTTTGCTGAACTGCTGCTCATCGTGACGAGCAATGCGGCGCAGGCAGTTCCTGAAACAGACAAAGAAAGAAAGAGAATATTAAACATTAGTTTGAAGATCTCTGAAGAAACCAGTCAGCATAGTAGAAACAATAGAAACCAATTGGAGGTGGCTCGGGCTTATGTCGAGTTTGGGTTATTCAATATGAAAACGTGTCGTCGTTAAGTCTGCCACTTGTTCTTTATCGTCTCTAAGAGCGTCTTGTTCTTGTTGTACTTCTGCTTGTTGTTGCTGTTGTCTTTAGGTTTGATAAATACCCATTGATTTCTAACTATGCAAATAAGCCTGACGTCGTCGTCGGTCGTCGCAAATTCAATTTGTGTATAAATAGAGACCGACAAAAAAAACCTGTCCGCTGATTTCTATTTCTGAACGGGTAAGGAGGGTGTGTGCGCGTGTCGTCAGTGTATGTGTGTGTGTGTATGAGTGTGTAGTTGTGTGTGTGTGTCTCAGCATGTTTCCATTTCTACCTGGCTAAGCCACGTGTCTGTCTAGAGTTTATTTGAGAAAGTTATTCAAGCGCCTTATTAAGCACTTCAGAGTAGCTGCAACCTCCCACTTGTGGACATTCCTCCTCGCCCCTTCTCCACCTACTCAGTCGCCGGCAAGTCTCCAACACATAATCATGACGTCTTATCTAACCGTCTGGCGTCTCAGTCGAAACTGGAGTTTCGCGTCTAGACTCGGAAACGGGGGAATGCTCAAGCAGATTACGCAGCGATCGTCTGCTTGCCGCGTGATCAACGCGCCGGGGTCGCCCTGATAGAATCAACCACTGCGCATAAGAATGCGCCCGAAAAAGATTCCCCAACCACCAAAATAAGACGAGGCGACGTCAGATACGAGCAACCCCCACCCGTGTAGAGCGCAGCAGACCTATTGATAGTTCCCAATGCTGAGGGACACGCGAACGAAGCGTGATCAGGCGAACGTACGCTCGATCGTATGTATGCTGCCTCTGACCGACTGACTGGCTACACACATTACATACAAGTCTCATGCTCCGAGTGCCTGATAGCGTCGTGTGTTGCTGTTGTAGCATGTGTCAAGGTTTTTTTCCGCTGCCCATGGCATACCTACATTTATATATATATATATCTTGAGTACTCCTACCCTCTGCCCCTGTTCCCCTTATCTTCTCCTCTCCTCATTCATGCAGCTACTCTTCCCAGACATTCTTGAGGCTGTGACTAATTGAACTAATTACTCGTTTACTGACTGAGAAGAGACGTCATAAAAGAGCTCAATAGAGCTACTAAACGTGCCTAAGCTATACCCTGTAAAAGGAAAGGGGCAATAAACGTTAATAGTAAATCAATTTAAAATTCTTTTATATTATATATGCCCATTTACAGTTCGTTCTGCGAGTGTCGCGTGTTTTGGATTTCATTGGATTATCATGTATGAAATCACGCTCAAACTGGTTTCGAATTCGAAGCGGGGGCTATAAATCAAACACTGAAATTCAATTTTTAATTCCTTTCGCATTAAGCAGCTTACTTTGATTATTTTAGCCATAAAAACCGCTAGATTTCTTAGCTAAAACTAGTTGTCTATTTACTATGCAATTATTTACGAAAGTTTAAGACTAGTATAGTTCAAAGAAAGGTCTCTTTATAGGTCTCTATAGAGGTACTGAGGTCACTTTATAAAGATACTGAACTCGCTTTATAGAGATACTATGGTGTCTATTGTATATTGTATTGTATATTGTATATCAATCTCCCTTTACGGAGGTATTGCTGACGTCAAAACCAATTAACTAGGGGGAATACAATACCTTTTTGCTACATGACATACGATATTTGTGTATTTTTGCAAGTCTAGCTAATTATTAATGGGCCAAGCCCCTATACCTCCCCCTCCTCACTTCTCTATAGGGTATCAATTGAGGCGAGTATGCAAAATGTACAATGAAAATGCGCAATTATCTTATCAATAATTACGCTCAACTTGTGGCTTGAGTCGGTCTGGGGCTGGCCGGGGGTCGTCTGACCGATTCACGCGCACAGACAGACAGACAATAATAAAAAACAATATAATATAATCATTATAATTAGTCAGTCAGTCAGCCTGAGGGGAATGAATGAAATCTGTGTTTACATAGTGCAAAATCAGGCGTTGCTTTTTATAGCACAAATGTCGCATTTGATTTGAATTTTGGCCACGCGCCAGAGATGAGCAAGAGAGATAACGAGGGAGGTGGGAGGAGGTAGACCTTCCTGAGCGGGAGAAGCAGGGAGTGACGACGTTATTGACCTTTTCTCGGTGTAAGGAAACAGTTTATTGTGCCACAGAAGAATGTGTCAACGTTGCCGGTGGCAGAGGCAGCGACTGCGACGTCGTATCACGCCATCTCTAACTACCAATTGCAAAGAACACATTTATTTCATTATCTTGTCGAGGGGATGGGAAGAGGGAGTATACTGGGAGTGGGAATGAGAACTGGGACCGGCTATTGTCTAGCAATTAAGGCGCCAAATGCGAAGCTAAGCACACCTGGCGACACCTGAGTGGTCACTCCCCTTTCCCTCCTCCCCCCGCTGTGTGAAGTGGGCCAAGTCAGGCACGCGACACGCATCCAGCTTGAGTTGTTGGACATGCGCAGCAGCTGCGCGGCATACAACGCCGAAATCAGCCGATTTCTGTCAGTTGAGACTGTATTAGTGCAAGTCAGTGTGTGTGAATTGTGGCAAGTAAGAGTGTGAGTTACTCTCTTTGTGCTTACGCTCATTCATTTTCGCTTCTCTTCTGCGTCACTCTTCGCATATGTGGCGTGATGTTTTGCAAAGCTGAACGAAAGAGGGAGGAAGGGAGGGATAGGGGAAGCGAGGGCAGGCTAAGCGGGCGCTGTAACTGTACGATTGTTAGATAAAGAGACGCCAGTCATGCTGCTGCCCCTCTGATGTTGCTGCTGCTGCGCTGCTCTTGTTGTTGTTGCTGCTTGTGTTCGCCAGCAATATTTGCAAAGTTGGGCAACACTTTTCAGCTGTGTTGACCAATATTTGTTTTGTTTTTTCGTTTTTGTACTTTTTGCAATTTGTCCTCCAACACACAACCCATCATCGCAGCATAATCGATAAATACGCAAATCGATATTTAATACACATAAAATAGTTCTATGAATATGTGGAACATTATAAGGGGCGCCCCCTACTTAGCTTAGTTTTCAAGGCGAAACCAACAATGTTTGCGTGTGTTTGTTGTCGCTGTAATACTCAAAATCACATACTGACACACAAAAGTCAACAATATTTCATTACTGTATGCGAATGTAGTGATTTTGTGTGTGTATGTGTAAGTACATAAGGTATGCATGTGTAGCGCTGCCTACGTCAATCAGTCAAGTTTAAGGGGCTTGTGAATCACGGAATTTTCTGATTATTATTTTTTAGACGTGTGGCTCATTTGCAGGGAACTTGTCTTTTCGCATAGAAAGCGATAAGTGTGGGATGAGTAATCAGTTACAAGTGCTATCGATAAATGACAGGCTAGCGCCAAACTAGCACTGATTAACTGCACAACAGATAGACACAGAGAGCGATAGAGAAGGAGGGACGATACTCGTTAATTTTTATTAGTTTAGTTTAAGCAAACAAACGAAAACGATCCCAGGTTGAGAGTGCAGTACGTGTGTGTGTGTGCGTGCGTGTGTACTCTCACAAACACACACGCACACGCATGTACAGCTATAGCCCGATTGTGTCATATTAGGCAGCGTTGCTTTTTTTTCTTCTTTCATGTTTTGAATGTTCGTCCGCATCATACGATAAATTTTTTGTATCTTGGTATTTTTTTCGCTGCAGGCGAAAGAGAAAATGCCGCCGTGTGGCCGCCGAAGAGGTGCGGTGTGCCCGTTCTCCACAACACACACACATGCAAAAACACACACAGAGAGAGAGAGAGCGCATGCAATTGATGTGAGCGAAATTGCCTTCTTTAATTTAGCAACTGCTTTAAATTCAATTTAGCTAGAAACTCGCGCTTGCCCAGCCCAAAACTGGACGCACTCTGTCCCCTATCTTCCTCTCCCTCTACTTTGCACAGCCATCTACAGCTGGACCTCATCCCACTTGCACTTACCGACTAGTCTCCAGTTTGGTGAGGTCTGTGTATCCGCTCATTGTGCTGTATTGTAGTATTTGTAGTGTGGGTTGTCTGTGTTACCAGACAGAGTTAGATGACAATCTCTTGAGGTTTATACGATCTGCCGCAATTTAATTAATACAACAAATTTTCTTTTACTTTTTGTTTTTTTACACATACACGCGCACTTTCACTCGGTGTCCGTGTGCGTGTGTGTTCAGTTTGTGTGTGTCTAATTCGCTGTTCGTTTGTTTATTTGTATGCGTGTGCTGCCTTCAGCTGATTTTTCTCTCGCCGTATATTTTGTATTCTTTGCGTGACGACCAAAGATATTTGTTGCTATTACGAAATCTGCAGACTCTTGTTTGTGTATTACAGACAGTTAGTTAATCGCTTGTATTTGCTTAATTACTGCTACTGCGCTTGGGAGTTGCTGCCGGACACGTTTGCTTTTAATTGAACACGAATGCGATTTGCGTTGATTTTGAAAAGTCGCTGCCGTTTTATGCCAAAATTTACAATCATATGCACACACGGTGTTTAGATATCTGTGATTGTGACTGACTGATAGGGGCAAATCAATTAATTAGTTTATTTATAACAAATATATATTCTAAACACTTTGAACGCGCACCGCTCTCTGCTCAACCGACAAACGACCGCTACGGACGAGTTATGATTTTGAAATGAGACAGGCGGCGAGAATAGTGTGGCCGACACCAATAACCGCTGAAATACGAATGAATCAAGAGTATTATCGATATATCGATAAAGGTTGGTGGCATATCATATGTTTTGGGAAGAGTATCGATAGTGGCAGCAGCTTTAAATAATATCGCTACTGATATACCGATAATGCAAAGTAAAAAATATCAATTTGCCGCCACATTTAAAACCGGTGTGGTATTTCATTCCAATTGGTTTTTTATACTAGGCGCATCAGGTGTTCTGTTGTTGTTACATTTTTTAGTCGAGTTCGCAACCCTTTCCCAATGTTTTCACAACACAGCGAAATGGCCAAAGTGACTCCCCTCCCACTCCAAAACCAATCAGAGAAACAAAAGAAACGAGAATTGTTTTTCACGTTTGTACAAAATCATTTCGGCCAAATTAAAATGACGGGATTTTATTCACTTGAAAAACAATTACTAATCAAAGCGTCGACACGATCTGACCTCTAATGACCCGCAGTAGCAGCAGCCTTGGCAGCGATCTCATCCTCCTTGGCGTGCAGAGCAACAAGCTCGGCCTTCTTGGTGGCGATACGCTCCTCACGGCGCTTGCGTGCCTCACGCACCTTCTGGCGCCTGGCCTCAGCTTGGTCGGACAACATTTTGCTGCGCGCCTTCTCGGCCTTCTTCTTGTGAATGTATTCCATAAGGACACGCTTGTTCTTGAACACATTACCCTTGCACTTCATGTACAGATCGTGGTACAGATGACGATCGATCTTCTTGCTGTCGCGGTACTTCTTCAGCAAACGGCGGAGCACACGCTGGCGCTGCATCCACACAAGCTTGGTGGGCATACGAGCGTTCGCTGTACCCTTGCGCTTACCGAAACCGCAGTGGCGACCCTTGCGACGGGCCTCGGTGTTCTTACGCACACGATAGCGGGAATGAACCACGACAGGCTTCTTGATGATCAGACCATCCTTGATCAACTTGCGGATGTTCTGACCTGTGAAGATATACGAAGTATTTATGGGTTATATACGATATCTCTGCATGTGTGTGTCTCTGCATTACTTACGCGAGTTTGTGTTGGCGATTTCGTTGATTTCATTGGGATCCAACCAAACCTTCTTCTTACCGCATCGCAGTACTGAGGCTGCGAGCCTCTTTTGGAGCTTTAGAGAACTGCAAAGAGGAGACACCAAATTAGTATGAAACAGCGTGCTATCTGCTTGTGTATGTGTGTGGGCTTGCGTGCTACAGTATGTGTATTTGCGGCGCACGTTCAGGTTATTTCGCAATTATTTTGTCTAAAATATATTGCACCCATTTTATGCAACATTAAGTGCATTACACCTGCACTTATCGATACTTTTCACACATTTAAGCACAACAATAACGCACAAATCACGTAAAATTGATATACACGATACCTCATGCTGTCGACCCTTGCTCGTCGTGGCTGGGAAAGAAAGAAAATTTTGACAGACGGAAATGACTGCCATTTTCGAGTATGTGCTCAGACAAAAAGCTCAATGCTATGAGCAATAAGACCGTTCATTTAAATGCAACTCTGCGCCTTGCATAACACACAATTGCAAGTTGATATTGTTGCCATCCCTGGTTCAACCAAACAGCTGATTACGAAGAAAATAAAAATATCCTCCACGAAAATAAAAAAAATACTTTGGCAATTGTTTTGATAAATTAATTAATCGTAAAGAATGCAACACACATTAAGGCGCTGCCTGGCGGTGGCCACAACCAGGACGTACACTTCTAAATTACGTTGCTTTGCAACTTTACCAACTGCTCCGGAACCAAATAAACGGCAGGCGAGTCCCAATCAGCTGCCGCGTCTGATGGATTTCCCGGAGATTATATGGCCTTCGGCGCTGAACACCATCAAAAATTGGATAACCGTACAGTTCATCATACGGCCGTATTTCGATAGTGAATTTCAAATCAAGGACTTTATTTATGGCGCCAAGCAGGCGCTGCAGGTGGGACTACGTGAGAAAAGATCGTAGATTACAGACTGAATGGAACTCTCCTTTTTAGGTTGTGTCATCCAAACTGGTGGGCGGTGATCTAAATCAACTGGAGAATCTCGTTAGCCCTGATGCTATTGCCGAACTGAAGCCGGTCATACAGACTCTTTCGATGACGCAGCGCCGTCAACTGGAGATCAAGGAGAGCGATATATATTTAACGTTTCCCTATCAGATCGGCATCATGTTCGATGATGCCAATGACAAGCTGCAGAAACGTTGGGTAGAAATCACAATGGTTTTTCATGTCATGCGTGGATTGTCGGAGATGCGTGAGCGAGGCGAGGAGATACCCTGGAATATGGGGTGAGTTAGGCGAGAGATTTTGATGAATTCTAATTGCAATTAACCTGTGATCTCCCTCCTTCTAGCACCATGCCCGAGTACCAGGACAAGGTGTTCATCTGCAATTATCGATTCAAGAAGGAGTTTACGGCAGGACAACAGTCCGATTGGACCATCAATGTTGCTAATCACTTCAGGGCCATCGATCTGATCAACGAGTCCAAATAGCAAAGGCTTAAAACACTCCTCGATCCCCCTTTCCCCACTATTAGCTTTAGTTAGTACTCCCCCTCCACTTTTGGAATAAAATTGCAATGCGTTGACATATTGTAATTAAGTATCAGAGAGCGAAAAACTGTTCCGATTGTTTATTGTTAGTTTAAATGTGTTATTTGTTTTTGTTACTTTTAAATAGAACTTTTTATACATTAAGTAAGTTATGGATTGTGATGAAGTTTCTTAATGATGCTTCTCGTACTTTGAGCGGTAGATGCCCTTAGAATCGTACTTGTCGAGAAGGAGCTTCCACTCTCCGGGTCTGTTGACGCGCAGGTAGTTAATCACCTTGTTGGAGTTGCGACGCTGGACATCGGTACACTTGGTGCACTCCGATTCGAGGGCGTCGGGAAGCAGACGCTTCAGCTCGCGACCTTCTGCGGTGCATGGACCAGTATCCATAAGGCACTTGATGTAGTTGTTCAGTACACGACCGTTTTGCAGCACCTCATCGACATTAATGTTGTCGTATTTTTTGGTGTATTCCTTCTGGGCTTTAGCCGCCACCATGCCGGCAAACATGCAAACCACGAGAATGGTCAGTGAAGCTTTCATCTTGAGCTGAAAAAAACAAACAAAAATTGGTTAAAAATATCCCCGAAAAAGTAATGGCTAAGTAAATATTTAAATATTGTTTACACACAAATTATGGCGCAAACAGACGATGTCTCCGACTTGACTGCAATTAGTTAGTTGTCCGAGTGGAATTGTTTATCTATCTGTCTATCTGAGATCTCTTTCAGATTGCGGTTTATTGCTGCCTGGCAACCGTCTTGGAAGTGACATTGGATCTCTCTCTCTTTCGATTCTCGCCTCATTTCTGGGCTAAGCCCATTTCATGCATTATTAATGCGCCATGTTTGGTATATGGTATATGGTTTATATGGCATGTGCATACTAATTAATGCTGCTGCTTTAGATTAACAAAAAAAGATTTCACAAACGTTTCTCGATACGTTTTGACCACGTCCACGTCACTGACTTGCCTGACTTGCTGTGGGGTTTTTATTTATTTATTTTTTCTATATATCGAACTTGTCAATGCAAATGCAGCCAGACGGACAATTTTATATAAGCCAAAAGTCAAAAACCCGTCGTCATCGTTGTTGTTTTTTTACCGTTGCCCAAAGCACACACGCAAGTGTTGCCAATCGGTTTACGCAATATTACATATCGATAATAACTTCCAGCTGCAAGCGCTAGGCGGCGCATGCGCGACCTGTGTTTTTGTTTCTTTTTGTTGTGTTTGTCGTGCAGTCACAAAGCATTGTGCTTGTGTCTCTCTTGTCTCCTGCAGCGTGTACTCACTCTTTGTCTGTGTGTCTCTCTCTCTTATGTGTGTGTGCACTCCTGCACAGTATGTACTCACTTGTGTTATTGTTGTTGCTGCCGTTGCCGGGATTGAGTGTGCGTTGTGTACGAGAGCGCAGCTTTGATTGCGAGCTGTTAGCCTGACTTAGCCGACTTTTATACTAAGGAGCTTTGCGTCGGCCAAAAAGCTTTTGCATACGTTTGGCCACTTGTCAACGTTGGCGTCGCTGCTGCCGCTGCTGCTCGAGTCAGGCTGCCCGGCAAGTCAAAGGTCTCTTAACGAGCCGCAGGGAGCGGAGGTTGTGGTGCAGTGCAGTGTACACCATTACTCACACACACGCCAGTGTGGCCAAATAAACCGGATTTTCGAAGTTTTACCATTTCACCTGAATTCGGGCAAGCGAATTCAGTTCGTCCTCTCACCCTCTTTCTCTCTATCAGACTCTTTTAGCTTGGCAGATTTAAATGTAAATCTGCGCTGCCTACTTCTGCCCCCTGCTGCCCTTCAGCACACTTGTATCCCTGTCTCTCTCACTCCTACAGCTGGTTGGCCCATGACACAGCTGTTTGTTTAGGTGGTTGCTGTTTCGTGTGGTTCGCACGTCGCGCCAAAATTCGATGGAAAAACGTTGACGTATTTACGTGAAAATTTAAATAAATTATTGTTGTTTGTTGTCTGATGTTGTTGTTGTTGCTGTCTGTTGTCTCAAGAGGTGCTTTTTGTTTTGTTTTTACGAGCGTGTTTGTTATGCTGTAATCACTTTTATGCATTTCCCCCTTCAATTTCCATTATCTTCACATTTATCGAGTATCGCATCGAATTGCTAGAGAAAAACAAGAAAACAAATAAAAATAAAAATCAAAATACGGAGAAATAAAACAAACAAACTCGAAAAGTCGAGCAGATTTCGAAAGCTCTTGAACTGGTCGCCGCATTTGGGACTTGTGTGTGTCTCCCCTCTTGCTCACACATAGATCTCTCTCAGTCTCCTCTCATTTTTAGCGGGGGAACTGATAATTGTCTGTCGTCGCGTTTTTGCCACTTGGGGTCCGAGAATTATGAGCCATAAAATCATATTTTCAAATATATAATCTGCTATAATACGCCATATAAAGTATATAATGGACTGGTGTATTTTTAATTTTTAATTATTTTGCTGTCGTACTTTTTAATGCGGCAAAACAAGCTCTTGAGACACGACTACTTAACCGTAGTTCAATGGGTCAGTTCTACTTAAAAATGTAGACAAGTAGATGAGGCACCTGTTGCGTATACAAAGTCTCTGACGACGACCCGAGCTGACACTAATGAAAGCTCATAAATCAACTGACAAAACAATGATATAACTTTTTCCCGAGATCTCGACTTAATTAGTTTGGAATTATGCAAATCTTGTCGAATTTATCATATCAGGCGAATTGGATAGTTACAACATGTTGCCTGGAGGAAGAGGTCAAAGATTTCGGGATAAGTTTTGATGGGGCCCGAATTCGAGTTAAAAACAAAAGTAATTTTTAGCTTAAAGTAGATTTTGTGATAAGTATTGATGGGTTGATGGGTAGAGCTGATGACGAATTAAAAACTAAAAGTAATTTTCTCGTAACATCAGTATAACGTAAAGATCTTGGATAAGTATTAAAAGGAATCGTGAATGGTGAATTTAAACTTAAAGTTATTCTCTTTTAACATGAGATAAAAGTACCTAGACGATCTCTAGACAGTCTCGCAATTCTAACTTTTCTCTTTACGATTTCAGGGAAGTCTTTAAAGTTACTTCTTTTGTAATTGCGCGATAATTAAAGATATATTCCGCAAAAATATGTGAATATAACGTAATATAATTCACAATTGTACAGGGCTTCGGTTGCCCAATTGCCAGACAAGTGTTACCAGGTTACATGGCCAGTACAAATGGAAAGTACGCGGGAAGCGCTAACTGCGACTGCAGCAGAGGCGCAGCCCCAAGGGGGGCACAGTCGGTTTAAAGGGTTGCTCGCCTTGAAACGAGGCAGACAACCTGTGCAAAAAGAGATTCAGGTTCAGTCAAAACAAAACGAAACGGAAAATAAACAAAGCTAAAAAGAGCTTGGGAAAAAAACCATACAAAAAACAGGCTAAGAAAAAAAGCTGAAAAGTAAACAGATTCAATAAACTTAAATGCGATCTGGGGACAGATCTTTAGCTGTGGTACGTGTGCGCAGGTTTTCATTGCCAACTCAACTTGCCGGCAGTGTGTACCAGTGTGTATGTCTGTATATACGTGTGTATGCTCGGCTTACAGCTAATAATTGTACACACGATTCACGAGCGAAGCCTACGGAATCAAACAAAAAGCCGCGACCTCAAGCCGCTGCCTGAGATTGTTTTGGGGATTGCGAATCACTTCTCGGGTTCGGGTTGTCCCTGCCTTGACAGATAAGGTGAAACAAGATGTAATGATGTGATTACGTACACATGATGTATATAAGTGATACATAGTAGGAACACTAAATCTAGTTAGGCACTAATTGACTTAGACTATAAAGTATCTATAAGATACAAAACTATTTGTTATCTAGATTGGCGGGCACGTGTTGCGGCTGCTGATTGAGCACCGTCTGCAGCTCTACATTGCTGGGGCTGCGTAAAAGTTGGCGATAGAGCTCGCCATAGGTTAGGGAGCCCCTCAAGCGACGCAGCACGGAGAGGAGGCACCACAAGGCGAGCGTTAGTTGCACCGCCATGAGGATTGGCTGTGCCACTGGTACTACATAGACCTGCACCTTGAGTAGTCCCACCACAAAGCCAGGCAGGTGGCCCATTTCCTAGACGGCGGTAGAAGGTAAACAGAGATCAGTATCATGTAGAAGGGGGATCTGGGAATGTAGATTACTTACAAACTCATACCAGAAGGTAGGCACAATCATGTTGCTTATCTTGCCAAGCCTCGCTCCGAATGCTTGCATATTGGGCAGTGGAATGTTGGATTGAAAGCGGTACCTTTCATTAATGGGTATTCCTGTAGTGGGTTCTAGCAGTATGAACGGTTCATGCTCCTCAGCATTGGGTTTAAAGCCCTCAAAGTGTTCGCTCCAGTCGTAGCTGCTGCCATAGAAATGTGGCGCTGAGAAGGCTGCGGGAGCATCGTCTAGGGAGGGAAGATAAGTCATCAATATGGCGCCCAATGTGGGCTGCTTCTTTTCACACTCACTGATCACACAACTGGAGACATCGAACATGCCTTGGGGTAGTTTCACGCCATACGTGCTGTCCATGCACTTGGGCGCAGTCTCATTGACATCCAACAGACTGTATCGATACCCTGTCAACCCATCGAACTCTTCCTCACGTTGGTAGTGCAACGGCAGAACGCGACATGATTCACTGGCCACAATGTTCAGTGGCATCTCCTTTGTCAGCATTGGAGGAAAGAGCGAATTGTCCAACGTGTTGGTCACATTGATGGGACACTTCTCGTCGTAACGCATTTTACTTGCCCTCTCCGAGATCAGCTCCTGATCATTCAGTGACTGTATGCGGAAGAAGTCACGCATGCCGTGACGTGGCCCGATATTCACCTTGAAGACCTCCTTCTTCTCCGTGAGAGCCTGAGGGAGAGAAGGCAGTGAGCTTGGGTACAAGATAGAGGTGGAGGATAAGCAAGTTACTTACATTGTACAGCGGTCCGCAGTTGGTAGACAGTGGCATAATGTGGCTTAAAACCTTCAGTGAGGGTCGCGTGAACTCCCAGAGGAAATAGTAGATGCTGCCCGTTATGAACAACTCCTCGCCGAATCTCAAGGGATCGATAGCAAAACCGGGAAACATCATCATATTCCGAATCTTGGCTGTCGCTCCAAGTACAACATTATTGAACTGAACGATGGTGGCGTTGAGTATGTCTGGGGAGACGCTCTCCTCGGGTAGAAACTTGACTGAACGATAGCGATGTTTGCTATATGTGATGCTATCCTCGGTGCGATTGAGGACATCATTGTAACCGATGATCTCGTACGTGATAGGTCCTACTTGTTCCACCTTTACTCGGCTATCGATGCCGGCCATAAATTCCTTTGCATTGGTCACATTGAAGAGGTAGCTCTTTAGTTTGCCAAACGGAGAGTTCACCCAACTGTCCATGGTGGGCATCGATTCGCGAAACCGTACATGCTCCTTGGCCAACTGCTCTTGGTAGTTTATACGACAAGAGATCACAAATAGAAACACATTGAGTACACAGAACGTGGAAAGCGAGAAAATCTTTAGCCAGAAATAAAATTTCTCCATTTTTTGCATTATTTTGGGCTCTCTACCCAATATAATACTAGGCGCTAGTTATATATTTCTAGGAAGGAGCTGCCTGCGACCGTGTCGTTGAAATCACGCGATCCGTTTGATTTGTATTTCATCCGAGCTTGAGATTAGTCGAGCTTAGAGAATTTTCATTTATTCGACAACGATTTTCGTAATCGCGAAGGTCTCTTCCTCTTCATTCTTTTTGAAAACGAAACGAAAAGATGAATACTCAAGTAAAATTGACGGTAATAAGAGTATATGCTTACAAGTACTCTATAAAATAGGAAATGCATAATCCAGCCGCAGCTTCAGCTAATACACAGTAATAGCGATAAGGTTCCCGCGTAACTCGTAATGTCATTGAGTGATTCTTAAGAAATTTGTAGCATAGTTATTTAAATACCTAAAATATTAGTATGTGTAAGTAGAAGAAGATATCTTAAGATTTGGGGAAGTTGTCAATAGTAAAAGTAAAAGAAAAACCTTATAATTTGTCAAAAAATATTAATTTCTTTATCGCCGATCCCTCTCATTGACAACCATGTCACACATACCCTCACATTAATATTTTACTGGGTATAAAAATAGCGGAAAGGCTATCAGTGAATGAACACGCTCTGCTCCGCACTGCGCAACGCCACCAGCTGCAGATAGCGACACTCAGCAGCAACTCTGACCCGAACATTGGATTTACGCAAATATAATTATTAATTTATATTATGTTTTTTTTGAAGATTAAACAATTTTATGGCCTGTTTCATGATTTCGAAGCCAGCCCCCCTCGAAGCAGCAGAGGGGCACGAGCAGCGATCGTTGCACCTGCATCAGGCGATCCTCATAACTTTCCCCCACTCACTTTGCACTCACTCTCTCTTGCAGTCTCCCTGATAAGCCTGGGGGAATGCCGTAAGAGATGTGGCTGTGGGAGGGGTAGCGGGGCAGTTGTGCAATTCTGCTGACCTTATCAGCGACAGACAGCGTGTCTTATCAGCGTCGGCAGCGAGCCAAGCTCATCATTTGCCCTCCGCCGTTCGACCGTCTGGCACGGAGCACTGCAATTATAGTACGGTGTTATTTATATGACGATCACTGTCGTTGTCTGGATCCGGTCTGGGGACGAGAGGAATCGCTGTGTGGCAACCGTGTGGCTCAAAACGCAAATTAACCTTACATTAAATACGAATTAAAAGCCTATAAAGTGGGTGGCAGGTGTCAAAAGTGAGGAAATTTGCACTAACACATACCCTGTTTCTGAGAAAACTGAGTGTAAGAACTGATTAAGATTCGTTAACGATTGGAAGAGATTAGAAATTCTAGAAATTGTAATATTTCTAAGTATAACAACTTAAATAGGTCTCATAATAAAGATAAGATTCCGTACAGATTCTGTAGACTAAACTATTGTAGTTACCCCTTGAACTTTATAGAAATATAGAACATCGTTAATGCCCGAGCTTGCTTTTAAATTCACGAATAAAATTTTAAATCCTAATTGATTGAACTAGAAATCATTAACCTTTTGCTCATATATAATAGCCATATATATTTAAATAACATACTCGTGTGCATTATATCGCGTACATGTGCTACAGGGTATAATGAACTCCAAACGACGTGTCAATTAAGCAGCGTAAACCGCTTTGCCAATAATTGAAATAACGTGAACACAATCGCGGCACATAAACCTAATCCAAACAGAGTTCTAATGGCCTCTAGAACGCCCACAATGAATGCACCTCATTAATAATTTATTGCGACAATTGAAAAGGTATTGAATGGGATTATACTATAGTGTGTATTGTTGTTTGTTTGTTTATTGTTTGCCAAAAATGTGTGGCTGAAAAGGATGAAACCAATTGAGAATTATAATCGTTTATCGCGTTTAGCGATTGAAGAATGCGCTTTGGTTTTTTATGTGCCTAATTAAAATAATAGCGTAATTTATTGTACACATTAAAGTCATATACATTGTACAGATTATACAGATAGATATACACACACAGTTACACATATATATACTTAGATATATATAGAATTACTTTTAGATTATATTAGATTATCGCTTGATTTTCTATTTTATTTTAGTTCGTTGTCGTCACATCGAGAAATACAATTGAGGAATGGAGGGACGGAACATTTGTGAAGAGTTTACAGAGTTTTGAGATTTTCATATTCATTTCATTTGTGACTTATTTTCGGGTTGTTTGAGACAGTGTTGAAGTATTGACTACGAGCTAAAACACTTTAGAATTTTAATAACGATTATACAAATACTTAAGATGACGAGGATTCCTAGCATAGCAATATACAATAAGCACAATACACATACGCGTAAGTCTTCCCAGCTCCATTTTTTCTAGACTACACACATCCGCATTCGCAATACGCTAAACGAGACGTGCCCGATTTGTGTTATATATATGTATATATATATAGATATATAGATACACATATATAGATATCGATATAGAAGACCTAAGAAACCACAGTGCCCCGGATTAGTATCGACCATTTCCCGCCGAATTATTGTCCTTGTTCTGTTTCTTATTCATATCCACCTGAGCGGTGGCCAGGTAATTGGATCCTTCCAGATGCAGCGTGCTCTGCCGATGCGAGTTCCGTATCAGGCAGAAGGTGGACAGTAGCAGCAGAAACACGCCCAGCGCAAAGAACAGGGAAATAAGACAGACGCGTATTTTGGGGGGAACCAGTTCGGCGAAGCGCATCAGATCGGTGACCTCATCGGGCAGACCATCGATGCCCTCCTCGAACCACAGTATGGGGAAGATGATGTCTGGAAAGTTGGCCACCTGCTTGATATCAAACACTTGACTGACGGCCAGATTGATCTGGATGCGAGCACGCACACGCAGAGTGGTGCCCATTGTCTAGTAGAGAGAAGGAAGGATTACTAGAGATCGATTCACAGCGACTTCCAGTAACACTTACGGGCTGCACATCGAAGAAGAACTGATGATCGTCCTTGTTGGGCGGTGAAATGCCCTCAACTTGAGTCCTCAAGCTATCGTCGGCCAGATAAAAATGCGGGAAGCTCAGCATAATGGGCGAATCTGCAGAGCAAGACAAAGAAAGAACAGTATTAGGGGGGTAAGCACTTTTATGGGTTTAGTCCACCTACCATATTGACAGAGTGACACATTGAACAGTCCGTTGGGTGAGCAGGAAGGTTTGCCGGCTGGGCAGTAGCACATGTTCTCGGGGCGACTATCGACATCAGCGAAGACCCATTCGGGTGGTGTGAAACGGTAGCCGGGCACCTCGTTGTTGGTCACCACCTCCTTTTCGTAGACCAAAGGCAGCAGTCGGCACAGATCCTTGTCATAAACCTCCAGTACGCGTGTCTTCTCTATGTGAGGTGGGAAAATGGAACCATCTGTGCCGTCCAGACGATTGCACTCGTCTGTGGTCCAGTGCGGTAAATGGGTACGTCCATTGAACTTATCAATGATACCGTATTGACTGATATTATCAACGCCGGTGTTTACGGTAATGCGATCCGTGGAGGTGCCATTTTTGCCGTACAGCAAACCAAATTCCTCATAGGGTAGCTTCTGTTCCTTGGGCACCACATCCTTGGCCAGCTTAAGCAAAGGATCCTCATAACCCCATAGCAATTGACCCACAGAGACCTGCACGAAGGGTTTGATCTTCAGAATGTCCATAATGCTAGCCATGGCCAGGCGAAGGAATCTGCAAAGGGAAAACAGCAAGGTCAAGTTCATGTTGGGTTCACAATAGGATCGCCCACTTACCGGGCTGCATGTTTGCTCTGCGAGGTGGCGCTCAACATGGGAATGTTGGGCACAATGACGACATCATCTTCGGGTCCCACCGACAGATCTTCACGGAACTTGTAAATCTTACGTAGGTTGTAGCTCACAGTTCCATTGTCGTTCTCCACAATGTTTACCTTTTCCCACGTCTCACTGAAATGAGGGAGAAAGTAAATGGTTTACCTTAGCGAGCAGGAGGAGGGGGCGGTACGTACCTGTACACATAGGGTCCCACCTCATCGACAATGGCCTTGGAGCCATTGCTGAGGAAATCATCGGCATTGGTCACATTGTACACGTACAAACTAATGCGAGGCTCTACTGGCGGCTTGGCCCACCAATTGAAGGTCTTCGCGCCGGGTCGCAGTCCTATTACGCGATCCACAATCGCATTGAAAATCACCGAGAACTCACATGCCACCAAAATGCCGCCGACTATCAAAATGGACGCAATCGCAATTGTAATCCCTGGAAATGAGTAAACAGATTGCAGAGTTTTCCGATTAACAAATTCCTATACAATGATTGGCCTTGTGAAAGGGGGATCTATTACAATACACAATCCATTGTATATATACAATATATATACCACATATATACATACATCATAGGCATGGTGAGTCAGTCGGGAAACTCAAAGCTCACACTCATAGGCCACTCAGTGAGCTAATTATGCACTCGACGCACGTTCAACGATTGACTGAACTCATTCAATGAGTCTGCTAATTGAATCGAGTGCACAATCGACTTATAAAGTTGAGTTTAAGGGCGAGCACGATAACAACGAACATATGGTGTAAATGGAGAATTCATTTGTTTATAAACTAACTTCATTTAAGCTACTCCAAGGGAAACTTTGCTAATAACTTAGTGAGTAAACGATGCTTAACCTTAATTAGCTGCATTTTTATGGATGTAAACTTCAGAGAACCAACAAGGTAAAGTACAGTTTATATAAATTACTTCTACTTGGAACTAGTACCAGAGGTTTTAAGATACGTTCTAGACATGTGTTTAAGATAAGGAATCACGGGAATAAGCACTTTCCACATTCAATATCTATGCTTTACTTAAATATTCAATAAAGCTAGATTATCAGGTTATCTACACGAGATTAAATACAACCTTGATTACGTTTATTAGATCTAGTTTTAAAATAACACCCAGCACAGACTATAATTAAGGGCAATTACATGTGAATATAAATAACTTTTAAACTACTAACAAATGTCTCTAGTTTAGAAGTGTTTCAGACATGTATATATAATTGTAGCCAATTTAAGGTTCAATAAAAAGGTTCTCTACTTAAACAAAAATACCAACAAATGTATATATATAATCTAAGAAGTTAACTAACTTTCTCACTCTACATCACCTCGTACCCCCTTAAAGTTTCCCTTTTTATTTATCCAATCAATTCTAACTATCTGATATTCCCTTTAGATATTTGTTTGTACAACAGATTCTACAAGTTTTGAACTCTCGACCTTTGGTTAAGCTAATCCCCAGCTGCCCTCGACTAATTAATTCTAGTCAGACTAGAAATCCAGCCCATTGAAAGCAACAATAACACAGACTGCAATTAGCCATTAATCATCTAATTGAATAATCGCATAAATTAAGAAACTTTATTTGCACAGGGAAAACGGGCTAAAAAGTTGATTCCGACAAGGTGTTTTTCATGCTGATAAGTCTCGCAGTAGCACTATTACAAACCCTAGTCCAATTAACTAACTAATTTATTGAACTGTACTGAGTTTAACATCATCATCATCATCAGCGCGAACTATTTATGATCCGGTTGAAACTATAAAACATCCCAGACATTGATCATCTCGCATTGCAGAGATTCCAATTTCCGATTACAAACGTGCACAACTTCAGAACGCAATACGATGAATCAGCCTCGAGAATGTTGAGAATTTGAGAATGGGCAAATAAGTGTAAAGAGTGAAACAAAACAAAACAAATATCGCACTGTGTAAAGACCTTCACAATGTCAGCAACATCTTTAGGTTGTCCGAGCTGTTTGTGTGCCTAAGAGTCGTCTATATCTCTCTATATGCTTACTATATATCAATTAGAATTCTAAATTGAATACCAGTAAAACCAGTCATAGACACGGTCGAAGTATTTAATGATTGACTTCCAATACAATACGGAAATATTCTGGAATCTTATATAAGTTATGGAGTGGGCCATGAGGTTGGATTGAATGGGGGGTTGAACGGAATGTGGCGCTTCATGGCCAATTTCCGCTACTTAAGCTCTATTTTAAACGATTATAAAGACCTATTTTAAACCAAAATAAAGACCTAAATCTAATTAAAGTGATTATTCACGCGATACTTACACCATTTTCGCAGATATGTGCTCGATAGTTTCGTGCAGAGTTTGTGTTTGGGTCCGTTCATGATGACGTTTGTGATGTGTCAGTGTTGTTGAAGGCCTTCGGAGTGCGAACTATAAGTAAAACATATAGACAATTAAAGATCTTGTTATCTCTCTCTCTCTCTCTCTCTCTGTGGAATGCGATGTGATATGAGAGGAGTAACGCATTTTATTGTCAGTCAGTTTTGATTGCCGGTCAAAGTTCTAGAACTTTTTAGAGAAATGATCATAATGTTGCTGCTGATCATCATGATAATTATAATGGAGTTTATGTAAGGTTAAGCGAACGGGTTGGAACTTGTTCGACGCGACCCGAGGCCCCCGAAAAACCCGCACGTTTCGGGGCGTGAGTTGGCCTTGGGCTGTTTTGCTTTTCTCGTTTGTTGTCGCTGTCTTTTCTGCGATCTTCTTCTTTTATGTCTTTAGTTGATTTATCAGATAGAGTGAGAGCGAGGGTGTGAGCGAGGGCGAGAGCAAGGGAGAGAAGTGATTATTAAGCGACGCTTATTCGAAGACGCGCTGGCGACATTTAGACAAACTGATATATAATCTTTTGTTATGCGACGGCTTGTTGTCGTATAGGTTGTTTCGGTTCAGGTTGTTGTTGTTGTACAGGTTGTTCAGGTGGTGGTTGTTTTTGTTTTTTGCGAGAACCTTGCTGTGTCAGCATTGACAGTGGAAATTTTGACTGCGCCAAAGTGCGCGAGTGCGCGTTGCAAAGTTTTCCAACGTTTTGTTTGCTTTTCGAAAATAGTTTTTTGTTTTTTAACTAATTGCGCATTGTTTACATGGTTGACAATTAGCTGGCACTCAGCGAGGGTGTACGAGGGAGACAAAGAGAGGGAGTAAAGAGCGTCGCTTAACCTCCGACAGCGACTTTAACTTCCACTCGACTTGGAACTGCAACTTCGACTTCGACGTCAATTTTGAGCTCGACTTCGACTTGGACTACGGCTTGGGGCAATTAAAAGCGTAGCCGAAGATCTTAATGGAACCAGACCTGACGAGGGGCAACACCACCTTAGCTCGGCTCGCCTCGTGCATTTTTCATACGCATTTTGAAAATAATAAAAATACAAAAAAAAATTAAAAACCCGAACAGAAATATTTCATTTTAATTTTGGCAAACACCTTGACCGAGGCCAGGGCCATTGTTAACGCGAGACGAGGCTTCGATACTACTGCTGTCCGGTTTTTAAATGCTTTATTATTGACAATTGCAGGCAAAGGTGCCATAAAAACGACCACAAAAAAAAGAATCTCTAAAATTGAGAAACATTAAGTAAGACTTGAATGGATCAGCCCTATTAGCGCAACATTTGCAGGCGCCGCACGCTAACAATAGAGAATGTTCCTCTATTAACCCTTAATTGCCGATGTGCGTCAAATTTATTGTCATATAGCATTATCAATTCCCTGATCGGGCGTTGACAACGTCGACTTAAACAATGCATAGAGATTTATGCAAGCTCTATACGGAGTGGGAGGAGTTCCTGATTTCCTCGCACTTTGTCTTGCTTATCCAATGTCGGCACGATAACGCAGCTATAGCCTCGCCTCTCACATCTATATATATTTATTTTTTGTTTACGCTGTACTGCATGTGGCGATCGGTTTATTGGCACGTTTCGGTTACGCTTTGAAAACGCATATCTTCATGTGCGAAGTGTTTGGTGTGTTTCTCTGTATATTTGCGGTTAAACAGCACTTGACCATGTCGCGGAAATGCTCAGCAGTTGGACGAGGCGCATGTGTAGGTTTCTTCTGCCCCACAGACTATCTGATCTCGACATTGGTAGTAGTTATAGCCAGCAAATTTGGTATATCGTAACTTCTAGATAAAACACGGCAGTTTGTATAAGTTTAACGATCCAACAGCATTTTGAGACTCCTGAAATCAACGTTAAAATCTCGTAATCATACTAGAGCTATCAAATTTTTGTTATAGTCCAGCTTCTAGTCTTATAATATTTTTACGATCACTCACGTAGCCATGCTTATTTTATTTTGACGATCTTTGGACTATCTGATCTTGAGAACCAAGCGAGTTAGTGCTATCAAATTTGATGTATACTAAGTACAAGCATAATGTTTGCAGTTTGTTTTGCTTTTATGATCTTTAGACCCAGGAATTTCAACAAATTTCGCACTGACTACGCTCTAGTCTCGCGTGAACCTTGTACTTTGATTGAGATGTGTGTACACTTCTAGCACATGCATATTTCACGGATTTCAGTGCGAGTCGAAGGTCGCGGCAGTTAAATATAGATATATATATATAGGTGTATATATATATAGAAATAGATATACATCTAGAGAAGTATGCACAGTTAGTGACGCCAGAAATCGGGCTTTGACCACGTCCTCCCCACCCATACACACTGTGTGTGTGTGTGTGTGCATTGAATTGGTAATCATCCAATAATTATTATTTTCAATTTCAATTGTGCTTCGTTTTTTTTTTTTTTTCATTTTTGGCGACGTTCTGCTCATAATGTCATTGGGCCGCCGACACATGGGACGCGCCTCATTGAGCCGCTTTGTATGGCCCATAAATCAGGCAACAAATCGCTTTGGCCACTGAATGCCAAATCGACCCAAGCGACGTGAAGCGATCGAGGTACTACCAATAAAGACAGACATGCATATTTACAGATATATACTGATATACAGTATGCATAAGTTGGTCTGTTGTATGTCTTTGATTAGAAACTATCAAAGGTTGAGCGTCTGGCGGCGATTTGGTCGGGCGCAACAGACGTTTTTAAAGCAATGCATATGGAACGTTGGCACAGTTTACGCTGAGTATATCTGCAAAATTCTTAATGAACATTGCAAAACAACTGTGTTGTGTAAGACGACGATACGAGTGAGTGGATGATGGGCTTATCAGAGCACATGGATTGCGTTGCTTTGCATAAGTTGTTATCTGCTTTTATATTGCGCTTAAGTTGGTTTTAGTCACAGATTAATCGGATAAAGAAATAAAAGATTTCTTATGGGAAACAGCTCTGACACGTGAGGAAATTGATTTACTCTTTGAACAGTATAGTTTATATCTGTATTACTTTTATCTTCATACGACAAGCAACAGCTTGACCAATTAACAAATTAGTATACATATATAAATGTTTCGTATTTCTTATTGAAGTCTTATTTGCAAACATTACGAATCTATTTGATAATAAATATATCTATTGATCTTATGTTTTCTTCTCTTCTAGGTATCATTATTTTTTATGATTCTATGATAACAGTATCTATAATTATCGTCTTTTCTCAATTTCTTTTTATTTTATTCTCTTTGTTTTGATTGGTTATTTAGATAAAGGTTTATTTTCTGTTCCTACACTGTTTCATTGACAAATAGGTTTATTTATCTTCTATTCCTCTATACTTCTTCCTTAATTATATTTCCTTCTTTCCTTGCCTTCTTCACTCTCTCTCTGCAGCATCTTCCATGCACATCTTCTCGCACATTCCAATCTTGGGATACTTTTTCCTCTGGCGCCCTAAGCTATGCTATGAAATTCGCCGTGAAATTCATTTTCGAAATTAATACATATTTTTCCGGCGTATTTCAATAGCAAACAGCGTAATCACTTTGTGCTCTGGTGTTGTCTAGTATTTTAGTATGAAATACCTATAAGTCAAGCCATTGTTTTTTTGCTACTTTTCACCCGCTGTTGTTGTTATTGTAGTGTTTGTGACTCGTCTGTGTCCGTGTAATTAACAACTGTTGGCGGGTTTTAGCGCAAACAGACTTCAGCTTGAGCAGAATTCAATTTCCGAGTAGAAACTTACTTTCTAAACGAAGTGCTGAGTGGCCAAGTAACCTGGCGCCGATAGCGATAGCTACTGTGAGAATCGAACTGAAAGCGGAGCCAGCAGTGCTTGGAGCCCAGTGGAGCAGCAACAACTACCACACACATCCGTCAATGATCGAAGAGTTTCGACTTCGACAGCGAGTTGAGGCTTGCAGCAAGTTGGAGACGCCGCATAATTTCACTGCGCTTGAGTGTGTTGCACAAGTAGCAGGTAGCTCCACCAGGTAGCTAGCTGCCACTCAGCTGAGGTAGCTGCGCTAGCTACTTAGTGTAAACAATTACCCTGACCCAATTTTCCAAAGCTGACTCGTTGCTGTTGTTGTTGTAGTTGTTGTTGCTGTTGCTGACACTGGCCGGGCCAAAAAGTGAGCGAGCTAAGCTGTTGACAATTTTTCGCTGTAGTTTTTGGCTTCTTTTTTTTTTGGCTTGGCTATTGTTTTTGTTGCATTTGATAATACGTACAATAAAGTGATTTTAAGGTCTGTCTGTCTGTCTGTCTCTCATTGTATGACAATGGCGTCAATCGTGGCGTGTCTCAGTGCCAAATTTCAGTTCCATCTTTTTGCTGGGGAGTAGGTCAGTTTTCAGAGAGAGGGGCAGAGAGAGGGAGGGAGGGACAGCGGACGTAGACAAAGTGCGACAATTGTCGCGTCGCACGCAATTTTTGAAATTTTTTAGCCGCTATTGCGTTTTTGTTTCCCTTCTCCTCCTTTGCCATTGCAAAGTGATTCGTTTTAACGGTACATTCACAAATCTTCAACGCTTTGAAGGGCCGCACGGTCAGCTAACTTGGCTCTCTCTCTCTCTCTCTCTGCCTCTCTCTCTGTCTCTCACTTTATATGTTTCGATTGTATTTGCAAGTGATTCGCTTGGGGGTTCGTGGTTCGTGTTATGTGGTCAGCTTCATCAGCCACTCATGTGGTTTGTCTGTTTATTTATTTATTTATTTCATTTCGTTTCATTTAAAGCGAATTTTGTGCGCGCTTCACTTTGATTTTGATGTTTAGCTTTTATTTCGTTGCTGTTTTTGTTGTAGTTTTGTCTTCTTCAGTCTTCTTCGTGGCGTCAGCGGCGAAATTTCACTTTTTCCACATAAGTAATCATAAAAACTATGCACGTACATACACACACAGATACACACACACACATGCAGATACACACATACATGCGCATATACAGAGCATACCCAGTCGAACGATCATCAAATGCGCTTTAAGCCGTGCTTTGTGGGTAGCAAAATACATAAATATCATACATAAGCAGGCACAGAT
This sequence comes from Zaprionus ornatus, assembly GCA_018904035.1. Taxonomy (NCBI): domain Eukaryota; kingdom Metazoa; phylum Arthropoda; class Insecta; order Diptera; family Drosophilidae; genus Zaprionus; species Zaprionus ornatus. Next base: position 5,256,326 of record JAEIFZ010000253.1, read on the forward strand.
ACACACACACATACAGTTGCAGATACAGATACACATGTATCTTAATGATTTTCCGCTTTGCAGCGCCGTTTGCAGTCAATAGGCATGTTCAATTCGGTTTCATTTGGCTGACTGACAAGGTCTTGCGCCAACGTCTTATATATTCACTAAATGACTGACAGAGGGACGGAGGGACAGACGGGGAGACAGACGGAGAGACAGTCAGTTTAAGAGACAGACGGACAAAGAGGCAGACTGAGGTAGAAAGACTAACAGAGACAGGCAGACACATAGGCAAAGGAACAGTCAAAGAGACAGACAGACGCAAGGGACAGACAGACAGACAGAGTAATAGACAGACAGAGGGACAGACAGACTTACAGGCAGCCAGCCAAACAAAAACAGACAGACACAGACACAGAGGCACAGCCAGTCAAAGAGACAAACAGAAGGACAGACAGAGAGGCAGGCAGGCAGGCAGACAGACAGGCAGACAGACAGAAATACAGCGCGTCAGGCAAAGCGACCTATGCACATCGATTTGTTTGTATTTATATTTGTATTTGTGTTTGTCTTGTGGCTTTCTTGGCACATTATCAACGCCCAGTTGAAAACTTTTACTTGGCCCCGGAATGCGACTACACTGCACAACACGACGACGGCGTTGCCAGGCTGCCTGTGGCTGCTGCTGTTGCTGCTGCTGCTGCTGCTGCTGCTGTTACACTTGTTGCCAGGCTGCCTGACAGGCTGAGCAAGAGAGCGGGCGTGCGGAAGAGCAGGAGAGAGAAAGAGAGCAACAGAGCAGCTTGGCAGGCAAACGCAGGCATTTCAAAATAGTCAAATTAACACATAGACAAACGCAAGCACACACACACACACACAAGAGCACATGCAGACACTCACACAAACACGAGTCTCGGCTTCGTATGCAATCGAAATTCTTTAACGCACCGGCAAAGGCAGCGACGGCAAAACGGCAATACGGACAGAACGACACAAAAGCAGCGACTTGAACGCCAGCAAAGCCGCTGAGAAACTGAAGAGTCGTCAATGCGCGCACAGCGCAAGATGTGTTCAGTCACTGCGGTTGCGGCAAAAGCTCAAGCTCAAGCTCAGCTTGAATTGCGACAATATAAAACCAGATAAACAGGTAAATAACATAACGTAAATCGAGAGTAAGCTTTACTGCCAGTGCTGCCGCTGCTGCGACTGCTGCTGCGCCTCCTCTTGTTGTTGCTGCTGTTGCTCACTGCATGAGCCACCGAGAGAGCTTTACTGCGACTGCGAGTGCTGACTCTGCTGCGCCTGCTCTCAGTGCACGCGTCACTCTGAGTGCGCGCATGTAGCAAAGAGAGAGCGAGAGTTGAATTTACTCTCTCACTGCGCTCTCAGCTCTGCATGCTCGCGTGCTGCAATGCGCAAGCTTTCTACTCAGCGCCTTGTAATGCACGCGTGCCTAGCGAGAGCTTTTGTGAATGCCGTTGCGCATGTGGTTGTTGTTGTTGGGGTTGCTGCTGCGCTGCTTAGCTAGTTTGTGTTGTTGCTCTTGTTGTTGTGCTTTTTATGTGCTGATAAAAACAAGTTTGTCGCTTGCATTGAAGTCTTTCGTTTCGTATCGTTTCGTTTTTTTATGCTGTGCAACGCAAACAACAACAGTAACAACAACAAACTAAACAGATTTATTTCGATTGCCACAGACAGGCGCAACTCAATATGCCCAAAACAAGTAAATGAGTCACTTCTCTAACAGTCTGCGTGTTGTTGTTGTTGTTGCGAAACTACCGCAAAGAATTTATGCAGCAGCCGCAAATTACACAAATTTGGCAGTTGCAGCAGTTGTTGTTGTTGTTGACTTGACACAAGCCCGTTGCCATTGCGCAAGGTTGCATTAGCCAGTCTTCGCTGTTGTTGTTGTTGTTCTTTAAAGCTTTAGCACATCGGAAACTTGAAAGCATATTCGGAAATCAGCGTTATTTACCCAACATAAATATGCAAAACAACTATGCAAATTAACTGTGGAAATAACTTTGCAAATTGCCATGGAAAACCTGTTGCGGTTGCACTAGGAAAATATCGGAAATGATTTGTAAAAACATATATTTAAATGCAAATCTAGTTTACCCAACTGATCTGTTGGGAACTCTCTGATTTAGCTTATTGGAACTGTGTACTCTCCCTGTCGAACTGTTAATTCTTTCTGGAAACCCAATTATACATTGGGAAACTTTACAACACTTTGTCACTTTTTGCCAAGGTTACTGCGCTTAGGGCTACGAACAATGACGACCTTGAACCACATCGATGACACCTTGGACAGCAATTTAATGTTACATCAAATGTCCAAGTTGTTGTCGTGTATAACAACTTTGTATGCCAATAAGGCTAACCGGGTTGCTTTTGTGTTAACTGACATACAAAATGGACAAAATGGCGTATTAAGTTTAATGATATGAAAAAAAGAAAATAAAAACAAAACACATGCATGACGAATACTCTAGTTAAGAGGGGGAAAAGTGCTTAAAATAGGTTAACAAGTATAACAGTATAACAATAGAAAGGCTTTTATCATGTACTGTACTTTAGCGAAGTTAAAAAGCGCAGAAACAAAGTATAACAATATAACAGTATAGCGGTATAAAAGTTTGCTTTTGTAAAATAATAATTAAGGAAGGTAGATAGGTACACTGGAATGTTGTATAACAGTATAACAATGAAAGGTATCCGTTTGTAATAGCTGTCAAGTAGCTAACTTATCATAACAGTCACAAGAAACTAATGTACCTCCAGTATAACAGTTATTATAACAGTTATTATAACAGTTAGTATAACAGTTAGTATAACAGTTAGTATAACAGTTAGTATAACAGTTAGTATAACAGTTAGTATAACATTATAACAATGTGCAGGAGGCCGATATTACAGCCATAAAGTAAGCAAATTACAAAAACTATTTACTTTTCCTTATCAAGACCGTTTAACAGCTATACAAGAGCTACAATACGCCTAGTATCACTGCTATAATGTTATAATGCTATCAATTGGCTCCGCAGTTGAAATACAGTTAGATTTTCTACTTACGATGTACAGCATCTTCACTGATGTGCATTCTAAGTCGTTATGCGGTATTTTAGCTTACTGAAATTTGGAATTTCTAATTTGAATAAAATACACAGAATAAATTTTGTATTTTATTTAATTTTTGACACTTGACTCACGCCTTACTAAAGAACTAACTATCTGTAATAGTTGTACACACATATGTTTATTGGGAGAGTCCCCACCACCACCACTTGGAACTTGGTTTCACTTTGTCGTCAAGTACCTAGTCTGGTTAATTTCCGAGGACGGTTTGCTGGCTTAGTAGTACCGCTAGTCAGTCTACTGATAAGGCAGCCCGACAACATACATAGAGTAGGAAGTAGAAATAATACTCAGGGCAGCGCAGGGCAGAGCGATAAGGCGACAATTGACGTAGGTGTCAGCTGTGATAACAATAAAAATAGACCAGGTACCCAATCGAACAGACCCGACTTGAGCCACTTAGGCACACTCACATAGGGGCACTTGAGGCAAGCTTAAAGTTTTCCCTAAGTGCACTTAACTCTTGTGCCACTTTTAGTCAGAGTTCTACGAAGTTATACACAGAGTTACAGAGCTATATAGAGGGGTACTTCAAAAGCAATTGAAAAGCTATTAGGCACATGCAATGAACAAATCATTGAATTATGCATGCATTATAATAATATTCCGCCTTTATCATTTCAAAGTTCAGCGGGGCTATCGTTCGTAAATAAGAGAATACCCGATTGAGTAGGGGAAAGACACACAGATACCTCTGATTAGGTTGTTGAATCACTTTCTCGAGAACTTTCCTAACGGGAATCGAATTGAGTCCAATGAAAACTTGAAGAATTATTCAGAAATCAAAAAAATAAGTTGAAAGATGTGCTAGAGGTTGAAGCTTTTATTGCGCAATCTTTCTAGACAGGCTAAGCTACCCTTTCACTTGTGCTAGGGTATGCTTCGTTAATCTTAGCACGCACATTGAGTGACAAAATAAATAGCACGCTTTCAAGGCGGCCTCCCGGGGTAGGGCTAAGCCAGCGCAAATATACTTACACTGATTCTTTATATACATATTATATTGCTATATACTATATATATAAACTCTTGACTAAACTGATAAATGCGGAATACACTCGAGAGAGCGTGGGGTTCAATAACTCGGCTCGCCCATTTATCAGCTATTTTACGGGCCTCGAGTATACGTTAATGAATACCACGAAAAGCCCCACGGACGGCAAACACAGAGAGAGGGATAGAGAGATAGACAGAGAGAGAGAGATAGAGAGAAAGAGGGTGCCCAGGCCCAAGCCCAGACCAGTTCCAAGACCAACACGTTTAATGCGTATGCAATCTGATAATGCGAGTATATCTAAATATAAAGTCGGATCTACAAACATGTCTCTCAACTCTCCCTCCCCCTCTCTCAGTTCTTATCTAGCATAAGGAAACTGGAAGACAAAGAGTGCGTAAACAAGGCAGCAATAACAATTTATATGGTACTTTCATATATACTCGGATATTTGTCAAGCGCTCTGCACCTTTTAGTAGGTACACAAAGAGAAATGAATGTTAATTACTAAGGAAAGCTGCGATTCGTTGTTTCTTTATTTCTTTCTTTCTTTTGACTAACGCGCATTTTCACTCCCCAGCGAATTATTTATATTTATAGCGTTAATTAGATGTGTAATCGGAGTTCTAAAGTTAAATCTGAGTGTATGTAAGAGTCGCAAGGTTTAATGAGTTTGTTTGGGGACCGCAAATACAGAAATAATTGCGAAAGAATGTAGAGCTGTGTGTTGAAAAGGTTTAGGTTTCTTTTGAGCACACTTCTTTTAAATAAAACTTTAAATAAATACTAAATAAACGATAAATAATAAGGCAAATAAAGGAAATAAAATTTGTAAAGCTTAAAGAGTTTGATTGGGGACAGCAAATAAAGAAAGAATTGCGAAAGCATGTAGAACTGGGCCTTGAAAAGGTTCAGGTTGCTTTTAAGAACATTTCTCATATATAATGCCTTAAACAATTAGTGAATAGTTGATAAACTGAAAGGTAAATATAGAAATAAAGGTAGAAAATATAAAAGACAGGAAGTTGGGAATGTTTGGGTACCCTTTGTATAATATTTAAATTAGAATAATATATTAACTATCATAATTATCTATAGTATAGTACAATATATTATATATATGCATATGTATTTGTAGTACACACATATATATCTTCATACTTTCTCTTACTCACTTCTCTTGCATTATCTCACAAATTTCTTGCAGTGCACAACTGCATCTTTGAGTTCGACTTCGACCGATGATGAGACAGGAAAATAGAGCAAGTTTCTGTCCGCCTCATCGCACGCGGCAAACAAGACGAACAACAATGGGGCGAAAGATAACAAGAGAGTGCTGCAGCGAGTAGAAGAAGAAGAAGAAGAAACTGGAAGCAGCTGGACGGGATCTCGTCTCGAGTATCATCTAGTGCAGCGCAGTCGATAGATGATAGATCATGATTGGGGGCAGCAGAGGGTGTGCGGGAGGCAGCTTGCGCTGCTTTATGCTTGCCTTATAAACAGCAAGAGAGAGATGGAGAGAGAGAGAGAGAGGGAGAGGGAAACAACTCGTCATACATATGTAGAAAATGGATTCTTTGTTTTTGCACTGATTATTACATTTTTGCACTTTGTGTCCATTGTGCGACGACGACGTGAATATGCATGAGTATAAGCCACATGTGTGTGTGTGTGTGTGTAGTGGCTATGTAGAAAACAAGAGATCCCGATAGGTAAACAACATTGACAACGCAGTCAGCGCAGTAGATACACCGAGCGATGACGACAGCGGGGGAGGCAGCGACAGTGGCAGAGACAGCGGCAGAGGCTATGGCAGAGCGGTAGCGACAGCGCCAGAGACAGTAATCAGCAATCATAGCTAAGCTGCGCAGCGCCTTATCAACGAAGTAGACCACAACGCAGTACGAATGCAGCACAGCGAAGCAGACAGAGGCAGAGGCAGCGTAAGCAGAAGCAGAGACAGCGCAGCTGACAGCAACAGCGGCCGACAGGCTGTGAATGCGTTCAGCTCGCGTCGTAGTAAGAACTTGTTTCGTGGGCAGAACGCAACAACGCGCTGTCGCGAAACGGATCAAAGCAGAGCAACAACAACAACAATAAAAAAGAAACAATAAGAAAGAAAACAATTTTGGAATTGAAAATGGAAACGAAACGAAATCTAATCGCCGTTCTGATAGTGCGTGTTCGCGGCGCTCTAATCGTATCGTAATCCGCGCGTATTGCCCTCAGTTTAGTTAGGGGAAATATTGCCGAAAGCTCGTGTGTATGTGTGTGTGATTTACAATCCATAAGGTGCAAATGCCAGCTAATTTGTCATTAATTGTTGCTTGCCTGAGCACCTAAGGAGGAGGCTGTGGAACAAACTAAACTAAAACTGAAACGTGACGAGAAAAAACTGTCCAAGTCAGACGGAAATATAAAGAAAATATATGTGTAATAATAACTACAACAACAGCAGCAATAATAGCAACAGTAAGAGGACAACAGCAGCAACAAGAACTAAAAAACAACAAAAAATACAACAACAACAGCTGCAACAAGAAAAAATACAACAACAATATCCACAATAACAGCATCCACTGCAGCAGCGACGCCAGCAGAGCGATCAGCAGGCTGAGACTTCAACGAAGCAGCAGACAAAACAAAGAATCAAAACTGTACTGTGTGTGGAAACAAAGAACGCGGCAACAAAACAGAAAAAGCAACAGCAAAGCAAAGACTGGAGCAGCAACAACTTCCATTGTGCGTAGTAAACGAAACAAACAACAAATAACAATAGACATATTCGACAACAATTTTTGTGCGCTGCTGCGGCGCAGTCAGCGTAAAAAAGCGACAAATTTAATAATTAAGACGCCAAATGTACGTTTGCCATCTCCTCCTCCTACTTGCATCATCTTGTAAACTGCTGGTCACAGCGAGGGAGGAAGAGAGAGCCGCCGTGTATGTGTGAGAGTGCGCGTGTTAATTTGACAACAAGCAGCAAGTGCAAGCGAGAGAGGCAGTGCCGAGAGCGCACTGCGAAAGAGTAGCAGTGCAATTGGTGTGTGTGTGTGTGCTTGTGTTTCAATGCCCATTTCGTTTCGTGCAAACAGCTGAGCTGCCGTCGCGACAGTGTTGTTGTGCTGCGCGATAAGCTCTTTGTTTTTGTCAAAGTGCATGTAGCACAGTTCAACTCGATCTCTCCCTCTCTCACGCCTGCCGGCAGCAGCGCATGCTCTTCTCTCGCGTGCAGGTGGGAAAGGGAACATCTTCCGCCAGTTTCTGTGTGTGTGTCGGTGTTGTGTGTGTCAATGTGTTATCAGTCAATGCCATTCGGAGTGAAGAGAGTAGAAGAAGAGAGCCACAAAGAGGAGGTGAACTTTTTGCAACTAATTTTATAGACGCCAGACTGTGTCAGACAGCCAGACGGAAAGGCAGCAGCAACAACAACAACGAATTGCTAAAATGTAGGTACATTTATCTCTGTATATGTGTGTGTTTCTTAGCACTTATCAGCTGCTTAATTATTCTAACTAAATCGTTTTCGAAAAACATGTTTCGAACTATTAATGCCTGTTTATCTACGTGTGTTTGTTGTGAGGTGTACTTGTGTGTACTTGCTTGGACACCCCATCAAGTAGCTCAATCTATCGCCTTAATCGCCGTTCACTTTTGATTGATAAGCTTGGCATGCGCACGTCTGTGTGTGTCTATATAAGTGTGAATTGAGTTCTCTAATTCAAATTACTGGAAATTTTTATTTTCGAATTTGCAGTAGCAATTTCTTATCAGAAAGCCGTTGACCCGCTTTTCGGCTGACATCAACGCAAATTTCCAGCAGATAAGAGCTCCGCTCTATATATTGCACGAAGACATACATACAAACATATACCCATATATATGGTATATATGCTTGATACATTGTTGTACTTTGAGTTGCGAGGCAGCACGCGTAGCTTGTGGAAATATTATAATCCCAGATTAGTTGGTCCACACTCGACTTAACGATCGGCTGGTTAAGAGGCGTCAGCTCCAGCGCATCGCAAATCAATCCGGAAAATACTATAAAATAGCGAGAGAACTATAGAACTATAAAGCATAGGTAGTGCCAACTTATGAATGGGCAGATTGATTTTATAACTTTCGCGGGTATCTCTAGTCGAGTCGAGTCGCGTCTCTGTGTTAAGTGATCTTTCTATGTGTTCATTGAACCTTTCACTAAAAATCTATCGATAAGACTGTGCATATAACACGTGTAATAATCGCAGTGATAAGAGACCTAGAGACCTATAAGTTCAACTATAAAAGTCTTCCGATCAGGATTAATCTATAGTAATTAAAATTATTATAATTTTTCTAATGTTGATAATTTATTTTGGCACCTAAAGTAATATTATATCATTATTTTTATCACCTCTCATTAATTTTATTCAGTTTCTGAATTACTTAAAAAGGGTTTAGTTATATTAAAATTGTTTTAATTGATAATTTTAGCTATTTGTTTTAATACGTGTTTAGTTTATGTTCAATTCCTCACTTAACTATGTGTTCAATTGTGAATTAAATTAGAAATATAATAACAAACAAACCAATTTCAAATCAAATTCAAATTCATCATCCTCAAGTATAGATTATTCCCTATCAAGACTGTTATACTTAATCAACAGAAAGCTACACGTGGTTCCGCACTCAAGATTTCTACACGCATATAATGTGTATAATTAAGGTTTCCCTGCGAATTAGGCTTATCTACATTATTTGTATATTTTTATATATATTTTATTAGCTATATTTGAATACAAACATATTTGCCAGAGTTATTTTAAAGTACTGCTATCACTTGCAGCGTATCATAATACATCCCTCCCGCTCTACCCCCCACAAAATGGCACTACCCATTGAGAAGAATGAAGTTCTGCGGCAGCTGCCCATCTCTGAGGACCGTCGAGCAATGCAAATCAACAACAAATCAAAGTCCAACACGTTGAACTCACAGCATAATGGCATATTCGATGCGAATAATCATAACAGTAGTAGCCCCGAGAAGATGACGGTGATCGAGATGTTGTTGGACGCACTCAGCTTACACAATCTAACGCCCAAGGATATGGGCACACTGATAAGTGAGTACATTCACGCACCGCGAGTACCCGTTCGCGAGTAACTCGTTCTCGTTGTTAACCCACTAAGCTGATACGTTCATTCGTTGACCTTAACAGTGCTCGGAATTGCGTTTCTGCTGTTCGTGATAAGCGTGACCGGTTTCTTTGTGATGTGGTTCACGGAGTACTACAATAACACGATGCTACAGGTAGGACCTTATATCTGACTAGTACTTGTTATATAATTACTCTTTTGTTTTCACTGTTAACATACTACTCGTTACATACTCATCGTTACATACTACTCGTTACATACTCATCGTTACATACAACTCGTGGCTGTTTTACTCGTTATTTACAGTCTTCACTTCTAATATTCTACTCGTTACTATCCCTACAGGGACTTATACTCGAGAAAAACACAGACCGAACCGAGAGCTGGTTAACCCCCGGCAATGATACAGACACGTTGCTCAAGGCGCACATCTTCAACTACACCAACATTGAGGATTATCTCCTAGGGCGAGCGGACAAGATGCACGTGGTGGATCTGGGTCCGCTGACATATCAGGAGCATACGGTCAAGGATGAAGTGAGCTTCAACGACAATCACACAGTTACCTTTAGGGTGAGCAACAATACCACATAGATTCCAGCCGGAAAACCCATCCAGAAATCTCTAAAACTCTCCCTCAATCCTCACAGGATCGCAAATCCTATAAACTACTACCGGAGAAATCCTCGCTGCGGGAAGACGACATCATCATGGTGCCAAATGTGCCACTAATTTCAGCTGCAGTGCACGTCAGGAGGATGGCTCTGCTGAAGCGTCTTCCCGTCATGTTCACCATTAACTTACTTGAGGAGCCACTCTTCAAGCGCCTGACCGTACATCAATATTTGTGGGGCTATCGTGACAAAATCATCAGCCTGGAGTCGCTGGGACGTGGCAAAACCCATTTCGGATTACTCAGAACTGTAAGTAGGAATTACCCTGAGCTGAGCTACAATCCCTAATCTTATCTCTCTCCCCCTGCAGCGCAATGGAACCAGTGTGGACTCGGTGCAGCTGAACACGGGCGTCGATGATATCTCCAAGTTTGGCATCATTACACAGTTCAATGGGAAACCCCAATTGGATTTCTGGGAAGGTGACGAATGCAATCGCATCGATGGCAGTGAACCCTCCATGTTCTCGCCCAGTCAGCTGCAGGAACGGGATACGGTGCATGTATTCCTGCAGGTATTGTGTCGCAAGGTGCCACTGCGGTTCGAAAAGGAGGAGACCATCTTAAATGACATCGATGTGCTGCGCTATCGCACCCCACTGGATGTATTCTCGCATCCCTCCGAGAATCCGGCCAACGAGTGCTACTGTCGCAACACAGACCGCTGCCTACCCAGTGGAGTGATCAATGCCACTAGGTGCTACGATGACTCACCAATCTTTCCCTCATTTCCCCATTTCTTCTCCGGCGATCCGGTGATTTATGAGGACTTTGAGGGCATCAAACCAGATGCCGAGATCCATCAGACATATGCGGATATACATCCAAGGTTTGCTTTTCCCATTAGCGGTGCCTCGCGTGTACAAATCAACATTATGCTGAACAAGACACCGCTGTTAAAGGGTGAGTAGTGATAACGCAGTTCCTCCTTCCTGGCTGACTGACTCCTTTTTAACCCTTCCCTTCTACAGAAAAAGCGCGATATGTGAGAGATGGCACCATCTTTCCGCTGATTTGGATTGAGATTACCGCCAATGATTTCAATGATGATGTGCTGCACAAGCTCTACCTGAGCACATTCGGTCTGGATGCCATCCAGCTGGCCTTGAAGTACGGCACCCTGCTGGTCTCTGTAACCACATTCAGTCTGATTGTGGGGGGTGTTTACTATTTGAATAGCAAACGAGAGGAACAGCAGTTGGAGCACAGCAAATCCTCGGCAGAGCTGGAGGCACTCAATGGTGCCACGGTGCCTGGACATGGCAATATTATCGTGGTGAATGTGAATGTGACAGTGACACATCAAGGGGAACAAACGTAGGTGCCAATTAATCCTAAGGGGTCACAGGGCGGGGAACAAGAGGGGGGTAACGGACGAACAGACAGACAGACGTGCCTGAAAACACAATATGAGGAGATTTTCGAATTTGTCACGACTTAGCGCATATGACGACGGATATTATTAGCCTAGAACAAACTGTAGTTAACAAATTGTATGTATGTATATATGTAAACTATGTATAAAGACTCTCCAAGCAATGTTCAATAAACAATAAGTACCTAAGCAACAATAAACAAAAGAAAGAATAAACAAAGAAATTCAAATCGATTTATGCCGTTTCACTCCAGCACAATGACAAAAGCTGCCGTGAAACACTTTCCAGTCGCTCTCTACCAGTAAGAAATGTTGCCCTTTGTTGAGGGGCACACAGACGAAAGCTAAATGACATCACACGCACTGTTATCGATTGGCAATATTATCTGTCCTTTGCAAACGGGCACACTGGAAACAGAATTCAAACTCGCATTGGATTTACATTTTTAATTTGTTATAGCAAATATTTTATTGTTTCTAAACAAAACGAAATTCGTATATTAGTTGCTTGTTTCAACATTTGATTGTTTCATAAACCTTTAGTTATTAAATGCATGTATTTTTATTAATCGTTGCTGTGTTTATTGTTGTTGTTGTTGTAGGAGGAAGAATGAGGTTGGAGAGAGTTAATACGCGTATTTGTTGTAGTTTTTGTTTTTATGTTGTATAATTATTATTATTGTTTTTGTTTTTTTTTTGCGTTTGTTGTTTTTAAGTTTTTAATTAAGAATAATAGTTTATATAAAAAATAACAGAGAAATTATATAAAAGAAACATTAAAATATAATCGTTTATTTTCTTTTGTTGTTGTTGTTGATTTCTTCTTTCTTTCTCTTTAATAATTAACGCGTCAATTGCCAGAATCCTCGCCATCTAATGATTCATCCTGCACCGATGAGCTGTCGTCGCCGCCGCCACCGCCGCCTCCTCCGCGCTTGGACGATGGTGTGCCCGTGAGCCGGCTGGAGCTGAGGCCCATGCCGCCGGTGCGTCTAAAAATGGAAAGAGAGAAAGGCGAGAGGAGGGTATTAAAGAGAATGGTACATATACAGAGGGGGGAACACTACTCGGTGTACGTGCAGTAAAGTTGGGGTTTACAGAGGGAGAGGGAATCATCAACAGATAAACATATAATAGAAAAACAGGAGGAATCGGTAGTCAGACACGCTATATAACATTATACGATTTATAGACGATGCACTAAGGTGTCTATTTTCTCTGGGGGAGTAGTTCTGGAGGGCGTAATCATCGCAAACACTGAACACAATTAGATTTGTACGAATGGATGTCTATGTGTGTGTGTGTGTGTGTCGGTATATATGAGTGTATGTGTGTGTGAATATATGGAACTATCGACTGTACTATCGCTACAAGTAAGTCATTACCCTATACCACAATCAATACTATCGTAGTATAATCCATACTATCATAATAAAGTCTTTCTAATGATAGTGGAGTTGATACTACTATAGTACAGTACTACGATAGTATAGTAACACGACAGTACAGTACCAACTATAGTACTATCGATAGTACAGCACTACAATAATACTATCGGTAGTTCCACCTAGAGTGTAGTCTATTTGTAACATGCACGAACTAAATTCGGACAAAATTCTGGTTCATTCTCTGGATCGTATGATGATGATGATGATGGGCACTTACAGCCTACCGCGCGAGGAGAAGAAGCGAAGAAGCAGAAACGAAACCTAATGCAGACCCTCACAATTCATAATGAGTGCAGCATCCTTTTTGGGCGAATACGCCTTGGCCTTTTCGGTCTCGGCCACTTGAATGGAGCTAACCCAACCAAATCAAAGAAAAATTATAATAACAATAAAGATACAAAAGAAATCCTTCTCCAAGAGAGTCTTTAGAAAGTGAAGCTTCCCTGCTTGGACTGGCTACTTACCGCAGCTTAGTTTTGAGTGAGTTAATCTCACGATTCATGGCCTCCTGCGATTCGATCATATCTTCGCATTCACGCTGGTACTTGCGCTTCTGCGTCTTCTCCTTTTGCAGCTCCTCTTCGGTCTCGTCCAGATTGCGCTTGAGCAGTTTGATGCGGCTATTGAGCTGTGGACAGGAAGAGAGGGATTAGGTTAGATCAGCTGAGTGAGGATTAAGGCTTCTTTGAACTTACTTTATCCATTTGCTCCTTATGCTGGTCGACGTGTCTTCGCTCGTCCTCGATGTTCATCGTGAGCTCCTTGATCTTCTTGTCCATCTTGCGGTTGGCCTTCTGTTGCAGAAGACGCTCCTTGCCCTCGTTCTCCAGCTGCTCCTCCAGGTTGGCAATCTTCGCTTCGAGCGTGGCAATTGTGGCCTTCACCTTGGTACGCTGCGCGGTCTCAATCTCAGCCAGCTTGGCCTTCAGCTCCTTGTTCTGGCGTTCGAGCAGGGCGCGTGCATTCTCGTTCTTCTGCGAATTGGACTTCTCGTTGGCCAACTCTGTGGTCAACTGTTCGATCTGTAGCTGCGCCTTGCGACTGCGATCCAACAGCACCTCTGAATTCGATTGTTCCTCCTCGAGTTCTTCCTCCAGTGTGGCAATGCGCGCCTCCAGGCGTCGCTTCTCATCGATCATCAACGATCCCTTGCTGGCATTGTTGGCAATCTCCTCTGCAAGTTCATCACGTTCCGTTTCAGCAGCACGTCGAGCACGCTCCGAGCTGGCTAAATCCTCTGTGAGCTGTAATACTTCCGCCTCCAGTGCCTTCACCTTGCGTTCGGCTTCTTTGCTCTGTGCCTGCAGTTCCTCCTTGGCTGCCTTTGCCTCCTCTGCATCACGCAGCGCATCCTTAACTTGTGCTTGCAATTTCTTGGCATGCTTCAGTGCATCCTCCTTGACCTTGTTATGCATCTCCATGGTGGTCTCAATTTCCTTCAGATCACCCTCGAGCTTCTTCTTGGCCGCCACAGCTGCTGTACGCTGTTTACGCTCCTCATCCAACTCGGCCTCAAGATCGCGTAGCTGCTTGACCAGACCCCGTCGCTTCTCCTCGGCACCCTCCTCCTTGGCCTGCAGGTCACGTTCGAATTGAGAGCGCAGTGCTTGCATGTTGACTTCGAGACGCAATTTAGCATCCTCCGTCAGCTGCAGATCATCTTCGAGCTCTTCGTTTTGTGCTTTCAGCTCGGCCAGTTGCGACTCCAAGGCACGTTTCGCCTTCTCCAGCTCATGCACATTCTTATCGGCAGTGCCCTGCGAGTTGGCCAGATCATCTAGTTCGTTCTGCAGCTGCTTGCGCTTCGTTTCCAGATCATCGATCTTGTCGTAGGCCTCATCCAGCTCACGTGACACTGACAGCACCTTGGTCTCCTTCTCGCGTGCCTCACGCTCTGCTGTATCGCGCTCCTGGGCGATCTGCTCTGATATGGCTTTCTCCTCGGCGAGTATCTTGTCGAAGTTCTTCTGCTTCTTCTCCAGTTCGAGCACCTGACGAGCATTGAGAGAGTCCGGATTAGCTAGGTCTTTAACCATCTTTAATCTTTCCTTACCTTCGTGCGTTGCGCCTCCAGTTCGATGGTTGCATCCTCCAGCTCCGACTGTATCTTCTTTTTGCTTTTGTCCAGACGATCGTTCTGTGCCATCAGCTCTTTCACCTGTCGCTCCAGTGCTTCGATATCCTTGTTCAAACGCTTCTTGCCCTCCTCCAGCTCCTTGGCCAGATCGGCATCCTCCTCCGCCTTCTTCTTGATCTCCTGCATTTGCGCTGTAACCTCAGCGAGTTTGCGTTCGAAATTGCGCTTGGCTTCCTCATCCTCCTCGAGCTGTTCCTGCAGCGCATCCTTCTCGGATTCGATTTGACGCAACTTCGAGCTAAGTGCCAGTTTCTGGCGTGTCTCCTCCTCGAGCAGTTGTTGTGCCTCCGTCAGCAGCGCTTCCATATTGCTTGCAGACTTCACCGCTGCCGATGCCTTCAGTTCGGCCTCCTCCAGTTGATTGGTAATGTTCTCTGCCTCCTGCTGCAGTTTGGTGCATTTCTCCTGCAGTTCGGAACGTGCACGTTCAATCTCGGCGAGCTTCACTTGCAGTTCAGAGATCTGAGACTCGGCCTGCTTGCGACGACGATCGTTCTCCTGTCGCGAACTGTTCACACTGCGCAGCTCTGTGGCCAGATCAGCATTCTCAGCCTCCAAAGTACCCTTGGCCTTCTCCAGCACCGACTTGGCCTTGCGAAGATTCTCCAGTTGATCATTGATGCTGTTCAGCTCCTGCGCGTGCTTGTGACGCATCTCAGCCAAGACACCCTCATGGTTGACGCCCTCCTCCTCGAGCGACTTCTTCAGCATGGCCAACTCCTGTTCACGCTTGGAGCGCAGTTCCTGTTGGGCTGGAGGTGGAAGAGAAAGGTCAAAAGAGCACTGGAGAACAGACTCTGTAATAACTTACCCGCTGTGGTGTCCAGAGAGTCGAGCAACTCGTTCTTGAGCGCCTCTAGCTCCTCGCTAAGATCACGACGCAGTTTCTCTGCCTTGCTGCGTGCCACCTTCTCAGCCTCAAGATCCTCCTGAATCTCGGCCAGCTGCGACTCTAGCTCACGCTGTGCCTTCTGTGCGGTGGCTTTGGCGGCAGATTCCTCATCGATGCGCATCAGTGTTTGGGTAAGCTCCTCCTCACGCTTGGCCAACTGTGCCTGCATCTCCTCCACCTGCACACGTCGCTCGTTCAGCTGCTCCTTGAGATCAGCCACCTCAGTTTCGATCTTGCGCTTAGTGCGATCCGATTCCTGACGCTGCTGTTGATCTTTGTGCATGCGCTCCTCCAGCTCAGCAATTGTTGCCTCATGCTTGGCCTTCAGCTTAGCCAGATGCTTGGCCTTCTCCTCCTCCTCGGCGAGAGTCTGCGATAGATCATTGGCACGCTCCTCGAGCAGTTTCTTCTCCTTGAGAAGCTTGTGGTTCTGATCATCGGTGAGTGCCAAATCTTCCTCATGCTTCTTGATCTTGGCATCCAGTTGCACCTTCTCCAGTTGCAGTTTCTGTCTGGCAGCCTCCTCTTCCTCCAACTGCTCCTCCAGATCCTGAATGTGCAATTCGAGCTTCTTCTTATCGCCACCCAATGCGAGCACACGTTCTTCCTCCTCCTCAATGCGTGTCTCCAGCTCTTGCATCATATCCTCCAGCTCCTGTTTGCGTGCCATGAGCCGGGAACGTGACTCCTCTGCCTCGGCACACAGCTCAATCTCGGCCTGCAACTGCTCAGCCAACGTGGTCTTCTCCACCAGCGCTTGCTGATACTTTCGCTCATATTCCTGGGTGTTCTTTGCCAGCGTATCCAACTTCTCGCGCACCTGCTTCAGCTCATCCTCCTTTTGCACCAACTTCTCCTCTTGTTTAGTGACCTCAAGCAGAGGCTTCACCTTGGTATACAGACGCCACCATTGCCAGTTCCTCAACTTCAAATAGGCAGCACAATTGCGCTGAATAATTCGAATGGCATTCAATTGCTGCAGTCGCTTCTGATAATTGCGACGCGCCAAGAATCCTCGACAGAATGCCTGGAAATTCACAATCAGATCGGAGATCTTGAAATCACGCTCCTCCTCCAGATGTGCCAGCACACCGGCGCGGAAGAAGATCTTCGATTGGCCAACACGATACAGATTCGAATCCAGTTCGAGTGCCTGAATCATCTTCTCGCACGCCTTTTTGCCATCCATAAAGCCCTTGGGTATGACATTCGGTGTGAGCAGTTCGTAACGTTGTCGGAACTCCTGGAAGGGTATGCGATTGGGGAAGCCCTGGCGACAGATGCGTATACCCTCGAGGACACCATTGCAACGCAATTGGTCCAGCACCAGGGGCGCGTCGATCTTGCCAGCACGCTTCTCATGATTCGGTATGATACAGCGCACAAAATTCGGGTTTGTGTTGCGCAGCGTGTCCATCAGCTTCGCTAGCTGTTCCTTATACAGATGCGACACGGTGCGGAACATTCCCTTGCGCGTGCGCGCACCAAATTGTGTATCGGTTAGCGCCTGCTGTGCCATGCCGACAATTTCCGCATCCTTCCAGATGTTCACAACAAACGGATCCTGCGATGCTTGCAACAGTGAAACAATGTTCTCATTCAACGGATCCATGTTCTTCATCAACCATTTGGCTGCCGAATAATCCACACGTCCAGCATAATGAACAATTGCAAAGTCAGCAACACCACGGAAATCAGTTTTCATGAATTTGGGATGCATTGAATGCGCCGAGACGAGTTTATCCACAAATGTCTTATCCGTTGCCTTGGGGAACCAACATTCCTCATCGAGCAAGGCCATAATGCCACCAGGTTTATCAATTAAATCAATTGTAGGCTGCAAATCCAATCCGAAATCAATGAATTTCCATTCAATGCCTTCACGTTGATATTCCTCTTGCTCCAGTATGAACATGGTGTGATTGAAGAGCTGCTGCAGCTTCTCATTGGTGTAATTGATGCACAACTGTTCGAATGAATTCAGTTCGAAGATCTCAAAACCAGCCATATCGAGTATGCCAATGAATGAGGCACCCTGTCGCTTGGTGCGATCCAGCGAACGATTAATACGATTCACCAACCACTTGAACATGCGCTCATAGCACGCCTTGGCAATGGCCTCCACAGCGAACTCCACTTGCTCCTTGGTCTGTGCCTTGGTAACAAAATCACGACCGACCTTAATGCGTGGCGTGAGGAAGGCACGCGTCATATCAGTGACACTCAGACCCAACAAATGGGCAATCTTCTGTGCCACTGTATTATCCGGCAATGTGGCCTGATCGTTGTTACGCTCCTGACGGAACTTCATGCTGCCAAAGAGCAACACTGCGCTCACTATACGGAATATCGAATTGAAATCCTCCGATGTCATGCCCATGATATTCATCGATTTAACTGTCGCCTGGAACTCGGCATAATCATCGACACCGGGCACCGGCAATGTGCCGTTCGAGAGGAATGGATACGATTTGATGTCATCGAGTATGAATTTCTCGCGCTGCTCGGGAGATGCACCCGCCAGCAGCTGATAGAATATGTGGAATGTACGTTCGTCCTTCGCTTGACGAATGGCACGCGACTTCTCCAGCAGATATGTCTCGATATTGGCGCCGGATATGAAACCCGATGCATCGAAGTTAATCCTGATGAACTTGCCCTGTAGAAGAAATATAGTATTAGTGGTTTATCGATTTATTTGTGATCTTCACTTACGAAACGTGATGAGTTGTCGTTCTTGACCGTCTTGGCGTTACCAAAGGCTTCCAATATGGGATTGGCCTGCAGCAGTTGTTGCTCCAGTTCACCCTGTGAATAGTTAAGAACACAAAATTAGTTTATCTTCAAGAAGTTTAATAAGTTTACTTTGGTTAGCAGAGCACACATAAAACAGGCACATAAAGATTAACTACAAACACGCATACGAAATAAGATTAAAGATTAATCAAGCAACAACACAACAACAAGAGGAATGGAAGGCAAGCAGAAGTTCTAGGCAAGATTTATATACACATGTAGTTCCAAAACACAGAGACGGCACGCTGGACTGTTTTCCTAGGCAAGTGCAATGCGATCGTGCTTGAGATGATCGTGTATAGGATTATATGATCAATTCATAGTAAGTCAAAGAGCTAAAGAGTTTAATAAATTGAAACTCTAATCTGGGACGGATCATTACTGATACTAAACTGATCTACAGCAAGATCATAAGTGATCTGTAAGCTTAGTTAGCATAAACATCAATAAGATCACAAGTTCATAAGTAATCTGCAAATTTAGTTAGCCCAATCTGTTATAAAATCATGACCGAAGTGATCTTCAAGTTGACTTATGATAGACTGCAATAAGAGCCCAATTTAGAGCTAGATCGTTAGTGATCTCCCAGGATCAACCGTAAATACATTATAATTTACAATTTAAATACAAACACGATGCTCAACAAACTTAAGCTTCATCTCTAACGATCGCATTGCACATTGATCATCGATTGATCGACGACGATTTTCTACTATGCATTTCTCCAGGGTTTTACCTCCACCTCGGTCATTTCATATGGACACTTCAGACAGTCACAATCTTTCTCTCTATTCGTCAATTGCATAATCGTTGTGGTGCCCGTATTATGCGATGTTTCGATGATATTCTTACAATAATGCACCACACTATTACCATATATATTATTCACATTACATTTGACCTTAATGTACTTATTCGTGTTCACCGAAAAGTTCTGTAATTATGGGATGATTTGACTTAGGATCTTTAGGGTTAGGAAAGTGAGTTATAAATATTAGAAACATACAAATACATATATAAAAGTTGAGGTGAGAGGAAAAGCTGTTACGCATCTAAATGATCCAATGATATAATGCTACAAATGATAAGACTATGTCTGAATGATTCAGGGTTATTTGGAGCATACTTTACCGCAAATGTCTCTTGATGACTACTCTAAAAATGCGTAGCGTGAGAGGCGCGCGAGGCATACATGATATGTGGATAGCATGAGTTCAAGAAGGGAGCAAGTGGGAATAGGAGGTAGTAATTGTAGTAGTAAGTACATGACACAATTGCGATTAGAATTCAATGTAGTTATCGATTCTTTTAGTTCAATGTAATGACACAATGACGTGTGATAACAAAAGTTAATAACAAACGAAAGTCGAAAATATGAATTTGAAGTAGGTTAAACGATCGAGATAACTGCGACAGACCGCAGAGATCAGTTACCAATTTGCAGATATATAATAAATAAGTTTAAGGTATTGAATAACTTTTGAAATGAGTTCTATGATTCTTTTTGATTGTTCAACATTACTATGAATTCTAGAGACTCAAAACAAGTCAAGGTACAATAAGTCTTTTCCAAATAGAACAGACAATTTCAGTAAATACTTTATATATTCCGAACTAATTTCAATATATTACTGCAAATTGGTAAAACGGATAAACATTTTTCGTTTTGAAACATAGAAACAATTAAAGAACAGAGTAAACAAAAAAGAACAGTTGGTTAATCATTGGTTATTTTGATTTCGTTTTGATTTAGTTTTGAATAGACGTTTTCTTTTCATACTTACAATGAGCACGGCAGGATTTGGTACCTGCTTTAGTTGTTTAGGGTTCAGTTTGTTGTCGTTTGAGTGTGTTTTGTAGATATCGATTTGGGTTTTTGGCAGGTAATCGGTGGATTGATTTGGTGATTGTTGTATGTACACAATATATATTTATACAAAATATACAATTATATTGTAAATATTGTAGAAGGGGAAGAATTGTAGAAGCAGCAACCAAGTCAATTGTACAACAACAATAAAGTGTGTGTGTTTGTGGTGTGTGTAGAGGTGTGTATTGTTGTATGTGTGTGTGTGGTAGAAGGTGTAACATGAAAATAAAAGATATATAATTAATAATAATAAATAGTAAATAAATAAAAGATAATGCACTTAGTTCTAATTAAATGCTATATATTGTAGATATAGTGATAAACCCTTTGGGGACAGGCAAATAAAACGGATAAAGGTGAGAAAATAGTAGCATAAAAATTGGAAAAAACTGGGAAAATATTTCTGTATGCAACGCTGCAGTGTGTAAGTTTGTTCTTCCCCTACCCTCACCGCCCTTTCAATCGATAAATCATCTTGCTTTTTGTGTACTTTTGTAATCTTTCTCTACCTTCTTCTTGTTTCATTTCCTTTGCTTATCAACAGAAATTTGTTGTTTGTGTTTGACTGAACCAATTTCTCTAATCAGTGACAAGTTTTTACACAGGTGTGTGGGGGAAAAGACGATGATTCAGTGTGACGATATCAGCGTCTATTTATGGCAAATATAATCATAATTAATAGCGTAACAAAAAAAGGCTAAAAACAGCCTGAACACAACAACTGTTTGCACTTCAATTTGAAGCTGCCTTTTATCACATTTTGGCCAGGCCAACAGCATGATGTGAACCCCATCGTATAAGGCAGTAAAACAGCAGCCAAAGCAACAACAACAAGTAGTTGCCTCAAGATCGCAGCGCCTTAAAGGATTGCACAGTAGCTCATCGCCATTTATGGCTATTTTGCTGCAAAATTATGAAACAAGCCAAACACTGACACACTTCCAATAGCAGCCCCCCTCTTGCTACCCCTGCCACATGTGGTTGGCCCTGATCAGACTCTGGCTGCCACATGCTGCCGCGGCAATTCCAAGTGATTTAATTTTCAATTCACTTTAATTTTCAATTGTCGTTAAACGGCTGCACAGGGCAGAGGCGGGGGGGTAGACGGGGGTACTGTAAAGGGGCGTCAAGTCAACCCTTACTTGTAGTATTCTCTTCTCTTTGTATTCATTGACAAACGCAATTAAATTTCATTTTGGTGTTTATTTTATGGTTGTAAGTAACGAGAGACATAAAAAAAAGGGGGAACTGCGTAGCTTTGGCATTTGTATACCCTGTAAAGAAGGGAAACTAACTGAAGAGTATTAGAATTAAAGGTTTACCATTAAAGAAACATTTCTTATAGAGGGTATGCATTACATACTGCCTAGCTGTAGCGAAAGATACTCTGTAAACCTTTTCATGTCTTAACTTATGCCTCTCCCTATAGGATACATGGCATAAAGAAACCTCTCTTTTATAGTGTATATATACCCTCGCTGCATATCTATACTCTTCAAAGGCTACATAGGCAATAGGGTTAGCATTCTCATGTAATGAATATACCCTACACTGCCCCTCTCTAGCTATAGATACCTCCGCTAAGCCTTTGCAAATCGCAGCACACTCCCTTTCCCTCGAATTCCCTACAGAGTATACGGGCAATAAAACAATTTGTCAGTCAGCCATCAAATAACTTAGGGAGCTTTGCACACACACGCGTACAGAAATACACGCATGTGTGTGTGTGGGGGGAGAAGCTTCGCTTTTGGTTCACACTCTTCTCCTCTTCTTCTCAATGTGCATATGGAAATAAAGCCGCTTATACACGGTGTATCATGGGGGCTACGTGATTTAATGTCATTACATCAATGCTAAGTGCAACATTTGTGCGGTGTCTGCGTGTGTGCGAGTGTGTTGCTAGTGTATCTGTGACTACTCAACTGCATTGGCATATCATTACTAGCTGTGTGTAACTGGAGACGGGCATAAAACAGCTGGGAAAACGTTTTACTAAGCGTAGGACAAAGCGAACTGACTGACAAGATACCCTCTAAGAGATAAAGTTAATAGATAACTAATTCTACCACTTCTAACAACAGCTGTGCATACCCCACAGCACACTTCACTAACCTACAGGGTATTTAAACACCCACAAATCGTACACAACTTTGCGGGCGTATAAAAGCCACAGTCAATTTGCCGACACATATTCTGGCTATAAATATGGTCTCTTTAAGCCACGCCCCCACCCCCTAAATACTAAAAATACTTCATAGAGAAGTAGTTATTAAACAAATACACATAATAAGAAAGTGTATGTGTCATAACTGTTTTCCCACACACAGCAGCGTTGCCATAGAGCAAACAAGAGTGAGCAAGGGAGATGGAGATAATGTATCTTTAAGATACTTACCGCACCAGAGCCCTTGGGCTTGGAGGCCGCCACATAGGCCAGAAACTGTATGACCTTCTTGGTGTTCTCCGTTTTGCCAGCTCCAGATTCGCCAGTACACAAAATCGATTGGTCTTCACGATCTACGAAAGAGAGAGGGAGAAAGAAGAACTATATAAGTATGGGAAATATGGGAAATAATATTATAATATTTCTTAAAAGAAATGTATAAATCGTAAATGGGTTAAAGCCGAAAATGGCTGACAAAGTTTTTTGTTTATTCGTTTCGTTTTTTTTTTATTTTTTACTTTTTTTTGTGGTTTCTTTTGCGCTTTTTGTTTAAGCAAAGCTCAGCTTGAAATTCGCTGTTGACCCAAATTCGAGTGCGCAGCGCAAAAAAAACAAAGAGAAATAAAATGAGATTCAATTGAAAATCGTTTAAAAGTACGCGCTGTACACACAGTCACAGATACAGATACACAGACAAAGATACGGATACACTGACTGGGAGAAACCTCTGCGGGCGCCACTTAGCAAACTGTGGGATAAATATGTTCGTAGTTATAGCTACATTTGTACCATATTTAGCTACTATTCAGTTTATCTATCAATCCATATTTTTATTTATCTAATAACCTATATATTTATAATACATTTTTATCTATCTCTATATATTTACTTATCTATCTACATACATATTTCTTTATAAATCTTTATGCATCTATCTTCTACCTACATCTTTAACTATATCTCAGCCTAAATTCCAACTATATTACAGTTATTCGATACCCACTCGATAAATCGATTGTTAACCACAAGTAAATGCGGCGCAACCTATCGTCATATCCATTTAGCTTGACACCGATTTTTCTCTCGATTGCTGAGCCGAAAAAATCGGCACATAACGACCGACCCCGTACTTATTATGGCTGTCAGAGCATATTGCCCATAGATGGATGCCGGCTGTGTGTATACATAGATCGATCTCGGCAGGCAGGCAGACACAGCTTGTGCTGGCAGCTTGCAACGCAGATTTGAAACGTCGCCAAGGCGGCGGCGGCACATACACACCCCTCTACAACAACCCCCTGACCACTACTGCCCCTGCCAATCCCAACTCACGAAACGATCTTTTTCAAGCAATCGCAAGCTCAGCTCTAACGATTATAGCAATAAAAAGCGCTATAAAAACAACACCGAAAACAGAAACAACTTAAATATTGGCGCCACATTTTAATGGTTTTTATTGTTCCTATTTATTATGTATTATGACATATTTCCCTCTCTCAGCTTTTTTCTTATCTCTCAATTAATACAAATTTCTGTGGAATTTGGAGCAGAAGTTTTGTTCACAGCATCGTGTTTAAATTCGATCACAAAGCGTAGAATGTGATGATTGATGCGTGCATTTTTTGATGTCATTTGTATTAATTAAGAAGCTATATTTGGCTATTGCGATGATATCTACATTATAATGTGATATAATGTTATAAAGCATTTACAGATTAAAGCGAATCGTTTAAAGATCGATTAGAAACTGAATTATGGTTTGCCTTTTCGAATGCGATCGATTGCGTTATGCCTATAAATAGCGCAGGGGGATTAATGGTAAAGCTCTTACGATTGTATGAATGAAACACATGTTGAACTGTTTGGAATAGTTTTTTATAAGAGAATTCCATAAAGTCTGTAGATGACTAATATAGGAATCTTTGTAAACAACTCACAAGATTGATGATCAGTTTAGAGTTATATAAAAGCAGAATTAGACGGATATCGCCACACAAATTCAAGATATTTTGTGCGTTGGTATCTGTTAAGAACTTTAAATAATAATAACCTATGTAGATCTTTGGGAAAGCATTTCTATACAGAAATAGTCTGTGCTTATATTTGAAGACCTTTCCTATAATTTTCATAACATATAAAGCAATGTTTAAGAGTTTCCAAAAAAAGAAATTCCTCTTATAATCCGCATAAAGGATACACACTTCTACCTCGTCTCCCTCTCTCGCCTTCGACCAGCCACCACTCCTTATTATTGCAGGCTGTCAAGCTATATAAAGAGTTGAAGCGACCAACGCCTTGAGGGCGTGGCTGTTGTGTCATAAGCCATAAACTTATGACATTGGTAGCGCAGAGCGCATTATGCGAAGCTCTTCACATTCCGCAGTACAGCGAAAAAAACGTTGCATTCAGAGCTGACCAGGGGAGTGTGCTGTGTGTGTCAGTGTGTGTGCTGTGTATGTGTGTCTGTGTGCGTGTTTGAAGCCATTGGATAAACGGAGATGGAGTTTGAGATGGGTTTGGCCAGGGCGAGAAATAAATCAAAGCGGGCTGTGCAAGCCGCGCCCCATGCAAAAGATTTTAACCGAAAGTCAAAGTCCAAAACGTGTTTCCCTCCATCTCAACTCCCCCTCCACCCCCTTAACAAAATGTGCATAAACAGAAATTGATTAAGCGGCAAATATGGTGACAAAGTGTTTAAAGTTACGATAAAAATTGCCAGACTCGATCCAAATATGGCAATGACACGTATACGCAATATCAGAGGGGGAAGCAGGTAGAGGTAGTTATTAAGGAGGAGGGGAGGGGGAGTTACGGGGTACAGCTGTGCATATGTTTAGAGACTCTGACTCATCCACAATGTTCCGCTTTGCAAACAAGCCAGACTATGACGACTGCTCCTCCTTCTCCTACACCTTCCCCTCCTCCTTCTGCCCCGAAAAGGAAACCAGTTTCAGTTTTCAGTTTCTTTTTTGTTTTTTCTGACCAAGCTCTCCATGCATACATTAACTGATTAGAAACTGATGCAAAACTCTTTTATCAACATGATTCATGCGCTTTTCCACTACAACTTGACGTCAGGCCTTATAAGCAAGGTCTTATACAGTGGGTGACAGCATTTTTTTTTTTCGCTGTTGGCAGTTCGCGGAAATTCGAGTATAATGCTCAGTTCCCCTAAAAATGATATCTTATCAAGGTATTTCGCTCGCATTGTTTGTTTCTCCTTCGCTATTTTAATCGTGTTTTCTTTTTTTTCTCTTTTGTTTATTTACTCTGGCCTGGAATTTTTATTCGATAAATGCGAAAAAGAAGACAAAAGTAAATGCAGCTTATGCAGCTTTATAAATATATCATATGATACTAAGTATGTGAAGAAGATATTTATTAGTTTATCATATGATATAGTGAGTCTTTAGCTTACCTCCCAACATGTTTCTATAGGCACTGTCCGTTATTGCAAATACATGCGGAGGCACTTCGTGTCGCTTTATGCCCTTATACCGTTCCATTATCTTTTCGGTATAGATTGGCAATTTCTTGTATGGATTGACCACAACGCAGAAAAGACCGGAATATGTCTGAAATGAGTGAAGAAATTATAAATAATATGAGAAATTTGCAATATAAAAGATGTGGTGGGGCAATTGATGAGGATAGTTGAGGAATTTGCTTATGTAGAGAGGCAAATAATAGGGAATATGCAATATTATGAAATTTTTGAATTGGTGAGGATATTTGAGATAATTCTGTGAGTAAGGAGAGAAAATTAAGAGATAATACATAGAAGTAAGCTTTGGAATCCTTGGATAAGGTATATTATGGAAATCGAAGCAAAAATAAAACATTAAAGGTAGAAATGTACAATCTTATGTTCAGTTGAATGTTGTGGAGCGGTTGATCAGGACTGTCAAGAAATATCATTATGCAGGGTATAAAATAAAAGAGAATATGCATAGATGGAAGTTTGGGAACCCTAGCAAAGGCATATCATAAGAAATACAAGCTTAAACTTCACTTTAATCAAGTTTAAGTTGAGCATAAAGAAAATTCGAACTTATGCCATATCACACATATGCTAAAGGTCAGTCTGCTGTTGCTCTGGGGGCATTTCCATGTTGGGTGCACAGAACAAATGACCAAAAAGGCAGCAGCAACTTTGGCTTGTCTCGTGCAACAAATTAGGCAGCAAACACAGCTCGCTTGGATGCACAGTGGCCTAGTTAATGTTGCCCAAACTCACACACACTCACATACACACGCGGAGCCAACTCGAGTGCCATAAGCAGCCTAAGCATGTGTATCTGTAGCCAAAGTATCTGTATATCTGTAGCTGTATCTATATCTATAGCTGTAGCTGTATCTGTATCTGTTTCTGTATCTGCAAGTCAGTCGGCTCTACAGCCCACTACTATATCTACCTACTATATAGTCCACATATATTGTGGACTACATAACTGGACTGCGTGGGCACTAAGTATGCGACTCTTGAATGCCTTTTCAGCTATTAAACAAACATTAAACGCGCATTTCGCGCTGTTCCACAACCACAACAGACAATCGCCTAATGGCGTTCGAAATTTCAAATCGAATTCGAAATTCAAAATGCAACCCACACACGCAGATAAAAAGAGAAATTGAAAGTTAAAAATGGCCAAAAGTCGAACTTTACTTTTGGCGTATTTCATATTTCCAAGTGAGTCACAGAGAAAAGACAGGGAGGGGGAAAGAGCAGAGAGCACGCGGCAGAACTGTGCTCAACTGAAACTGAAAATCACGTCTTGACAAGCAACAAGAACAACAAGAACAACAAAAAGCAGCAAGAACCTCAACGCGCTTATTTCGTATAACCAAAAATGGCATCTGAAATTTTGCTGCTGTTTTTGGCAATCGTTTTAGCTGTGACGACCATGACGCAGTTCTTCTCCCTCTCTTCTTCTCTCACTCTTCTCTTTGCCTGGCTGAATCACAGCTAACTGATTTATGCTGCTGCCCATTGAGTCATTGTCCTGGCGGTAGCCGAAAAACGGCTAAAAACACAACAGATTATACCGATTTCTCTCCTTTTCTTCCCTCCCTACCTCTTCCCCTGGCTCTTCCGGCCGGCATTTAACGCTTTTTCGCCGTATATGGTCAAAAGATCGTTCAAGTGTGAAACGTGGCGACAATCAACAACAACAACAAGAAATCTTGCGCATTATAATAAGTCAATATTGAAAGAATAAACTTGATGAACTTTATGTAAATGCGATGACAGCAACGACAACAACATATAACTCAAATTAAACGAGCTGCGTCTGTCATGTAATATGTATGAACTCGAAGATATCCTATACAACAGCTGCAGATACATAAAACTGATTTCAAGAGATTTCTAGCTGACTGAAATTTGTATTCCAAGTTTTGAAATTTCTTAACTATCCTCTAGATGCTAAGAACAATACCAAATTGCCGTAGAAAGATGAACATAACGTATTTAAACGTATTTTCAGCTGCTTATATATATTAAATATCATAAGATATCATATAAATTTTAAAGGTGTGGCGATTTCTTTATTTTTAATATATATTTTTCTTTGCATATTATATAATTATTTTTAACCTCTCTATCACTTAACATACTCCACAGTCTGCATCCCACTCAGGGTATCTACAGGTCGCACAACAAGCATGATTTGTATGAGCGCCATGTCAGCGTTCTCAGCTCGGCTCAATGAACGTGTCACGCTTTTCAATTAAGCTCGGCCTGAGCTTTGATCCGAGCTGAGCTGAGCTTTTGGCACACAATTTATTTGATTTTTAGCCTGTCAAAATGGCAGTGAGAATATGTTGTTGTACTTGTAATTGTTGTTGCTGTGCAGCCCGTGACGCAAAGCATAACAGAAGAGCTCGTTGCAACGCGCTATCGAACGTGTTGCAAGCAATTATATCAGCTCCGAAGGCAAAACGCGCCACAAAATGCGGCATAATGCAAAATGCAATATGCAAAATGGCAAATGTCGGCGCTTTTCATGTTAATTACACGCTGACCCCGCGACAAACCTCAGTGTCAGTCCCCACCTTCTCCTCCTTTTGCCTCCCTCTTCTCCTCTGTTCCCTCTGCCCTCTTCGTTTCTGCTGCCAATAGTTGTAATATATACGTAATATAATTAATATGCCGCTACGTAGCTGCACAATTCGCATGCATCATAAATAAATAAAATTCAGCAACAACAATTTTATTTAATATTTCTTTTTCTTGCATTCGTTCGTGGCGAATTGTGAATATGGCAAAGCAAATTAGGTGTCATCAGTGCAAGCGAGAGGGAGAGAGAGAGGGGAGGCTAAGAACATATTAATATGGCTTAAATGCTTGTGAACTGTCTGCCTTCTCTTCTCTCTGCCTCTCATTTCCCCACACCTCTGCATATTTCCCCATGACTTAAATTCCCTCTTTCCCCACACCTTCTCTCTGTCTCTCACTATCACTCGTTGCCATATCAATTAGTGCACATCGCAAAGATAGTTAGACGAGACTGTAGGGAGCAAGGGGGCTCAGTCGAGGAAGTTCAGAGGGGCGTGACGTTGTGTGTGGGCTTATTTTTAGCGCCAACAACAGCTAAGCAAACAATTTTTGCTGTCTTCTTTTCACTATTTACCCATTAATTCAGCTGGGCAATTGCATTAAATTGGCAAAAACGAATATAAAGACATCAAAATCGAAGCGCGTCGCAACCAATTGGATTTGCAAGCAGGCGCGTCCAAATGGACACCAGTGTAGTGGGGAGGTGATGGTGGGTAACTCTCTGAGGTGGTGTGGTGTGTGGTGGGTAGACGGACAACATTTGACGCCCAATCGGTTGGACATGCATGTCAAACAAATTGCCAGTCGCCATATTTGTTGCTGAGTGTTGACATTTCATTTGCATATACTGTGCACACAAGTACACACACTTATTAGTATTAGTATATTTACAATTTACGCAGTTTTTCGACATATATTAATTATGAACAAGCCGAACGGCATCAGCTGCCACGCAAATTAATTTAATTGAAATTTAAAAATCAAATTAAATATCAACAAATTACAATAATTATGCTGTTAAATGCATATACTGCTCTCCCTTTCCCTCTCTCACTAAAAGAGACCGACTGTGTGTGTATGTTTTTGAAAAGTGCGTGGTGCGCGTGTATAAGTGCAAAGCCAACAGCGCAGCCATAGTGTGCGTCGGCGTCGTGTGCGCTGAAGCGTAGCATGTCAGCGCCAGCAGCAACAACTACAACAACAACAATGACAATGTGTATAAACAAATTCAAAGCATTGCTGCGCGCGCCCACATCAAAAACCCAAAGGCGGCCGCATTTAAAAAGACCCGAAAACAGTTTGCGCATTTAATTAGATTCGACAAAAAAGAAGGAGAAGAAGATGGACAAAAACCAGCAGCACGTAAAATATTTATGTAAAAGCAAACGCATAATTTGTAGGCAAGATACGCCAGAGAGAGAGAGAAGATGGAGAGAGCGCAGCTTGAAACTCTCTCAGCAACAGTTGATGTTGCCAACATGCCTGGCTCGCAACATTGTTGCCAGTGAAACTACTCTTTTTTTTTATTGGGTTAATGAGGGAGCCACAAACGTCTAATCAATTCTCAATTTGTTGCTTGCGCTGCTCATTTCGTTTCAGTTATTTATGTGTCAACATAAATTTCTATTAACCAAGGAATGCAATTGAAAGCAGCGCAGCAGCCGTCGCAGCAACGGCAGTGACTTCATTGATTTATGTATTTCTGGCATGGGGAATTTTTTTATCTTCATTTAAAAGATAAGCACACAAAATGTATATTCGCTCTCTTTTGCCGAAAATTACTTAACGTTTTTGGCATAACAATTAGCCGTGTCGGATATGTTAAATTTATTTATTTATCTTCTCCTTCTCCCTGTCCCTCCCTCCTCCTTCCCCCACATGGCGTAATTCTTTGTTTAGACATTGACAAATGCATTGGAAACCGGCGACAACAGATTGATGATTCGCTGTTCGTCTCTCTATCTCTTCTATTTGTATTTGCATGAGAGAGTCCGTGCATGTGTGTGTGTCGGTGTGAGTGTGTCAAATATTTGCTGTGCTTTTAAGCAAATATGGCAAGAATCGAATGAGAGGGAGAGAGCGACTTCAACATGGCTGACGAAACTTTAAAGCGAACTAGCGAGAGTAGTTTGAAAGCTCTTATATAGTTTATATGCTGGCTTAGCACACTAGTTATGGCAACTTTTGGAACTGCCCTCGCGCATGCACAAATGTTTATACAAAGTTCGCGTCATCTACGCGTCACATTGCCAACAGCTGCGGCGGCAACTTCTCTAATGGCTTTTGCTACATGGTATATGGGGAAATATAGGGGGAATATGTATTGGTCGTCTATGGGGGTATATTTGATAGGGGTGTGGAGGTGTACTTACATAGATCAAGCCAGAGTAATATCTGTCTTTGATGTTGTGCAGCACAGATGCCTCATTGAGACACGTCAGCTCGGCCATATCCTCGACTTTGTCGAACTTTGGCGGATTCATCTTCTGTATGTCATCGCGTAGGATCATCACACGCTTGCCCGTTTCGGCCAATTCCACTTCCACTTCGTCGCCATGTTCGCGCTTAATACTGGCGGCAACGAAGCCCTGCAAAAAGAAAAGAAGAAGAGAAGATGAGTGTAAAGGTAATCGAATATCAAACTTTAATTGTAAATTCATTTTGAGTTAGTCATGTTTGGTATTGTTGTTGTTTTTATTGTTGTGTGAGTCATGGCAGGTGTCAATTAACAGTTAACACCGTTAACCGAGACAGAGAAAACGTATTCCAGGAAGGCAAAAATGCAAATTAGCTGAAGCAAAAGCAACAACAAATGCTCCTGCTTGGTCATAAAAACAATGCACATGCCTTGTTACGCTCGGTTATGTGTGCGTGTGTGTGTGTGTGTTGTTGTTCTGCTGCAGCCTCTGCCAGAGCAACCTCAGCGACTCTCTTTCTTCCTCTCGCTATTATTGTCAGTGCTACTACTCCTGAAATTTTCATATCTCTGTTACTCCTTCTGCTCACTCTGCTACTCCCTGTTACTACTCTCTCTACTACTACTCCCCCTACTACTGCTTCTACTACTCCCTCTGCTACTGCCTCTACCACTCCCTCTGCTACTGATCCACCACTCCCACACTTCTGTTACTAATGCTGCTTCCCTCTCCCGTTCTGCTGTTACTGTTGATGCTGCTGCCTCGCCCGCTCCCACTCCCGCTCTTCTGCAAATTCTTTTGCTTTCATTAAGAGAGTGTGGGGAATAAGTGCTCGCGAGTATTTGCATGTGTGTGTATGTGAGTGAGTGCATCTCTTGACACAGCGCAGCATGAGTCAAGCGCCAAGCGCAGCAGCAGCAGCAGCAGCAGAAGCAAAAGAAACAAAACAAGAGGAAATGCAGACGATAAAACTGACGCCCGTTCAAGTGCCGTTGCAGACAGTCGTTGCCAATGGGAAGGCGCAGCAAGCAGCGCAGCGACTGCAGACAGAAGCTGAGGCAGCCCATGCCCGTTGTCTGTCTCTGTCTGTTGAACAAGTTCAAGGCTCTCTCTATGCGCCACTCTCCCTCCCTTCTCTTATCTGTGTCTAAGTATGTTGCCTAATTTGTTGTTGTTGCTTTTGATATAAGGCACATGTTAATTAGTGCTAATTGGGGGGAGGGGGTATTGTAGGAAATTGGAAACTTTATGGTAAATGTATCCATGAGATACTTTAGCTATGCAGCTGCAGTTAGCATGATTTGTATCTATGGAATGCAGTTTACAATCTGACAAACAAAGGCAAATTAATTTCCTCCCCCTACCCCCTCTCACTGTGTAAACACATTTCCCCATTTTCCACATAATTTGCAGCGCTTTTCTCGCACTATGAATGCCAATTATTTATGTGGCAGAAAACTGTGTGGCATGCAACAACAACAACAACAGCAGCAAGTAGAAATAATAATAATCCGATCGCTTCATTAAATCTGCAATTAGAACTCAAGTGCAACTAAAACAACAATAAAACCAACAACGGAATGAGGAGAGAAACGTATTAATCCAGATAGACTGAAAAGGGCTAACACGCACACTTGCTGTCTCCCTCTCTCTCTCTCTCTGCCTCCCCCTTTCACTTGCTCTGCATCGTTGGGATTCCTAAATTCAGTTTATAGTCGCATTAAAAAGGGGCTACAGCAACAACAGCCACAACAAGTGCAGCAGAAATGCATTAACAAGAACAACAACAAATATAGTGAAGAGGGGCAGGGGCAGGGGAAGGGGTATGGGGGGAACTGAGGGTACAGCCTCAGATCGGCAGCACATTAAGTTAAACATGAACACGCCTCAATGATCAGTTTCAGTATAAACGACACACACACACACACACACACAGAGTCAGACAACATTTCCATTCTCGTCTTGTTTATCTCATGCTGTGAGTGTGAGTGTGCGTGTGTATCTTGTTATCTTTGCGCTTTTCCGGCGTACAAGATAAACAGAAAACACGAATGAAAGACCGCAAAGTTTTCCAACAACAGTTTTTGCGATTATTTATGACTCTATTCAAATGAAACTGCGTGAATAACTCATTCATAAAGTGAGAATCAAGCGTATGTAGTGAATAGTGAGAAGTGCTGAGTAAATGGAACGAGTTTTATTGAATATGTTATAGAAAATATACTTTAGATACGAATAAATTAATTCCCACACTCTTATGCATATTGCAAAGTGAGTATATTCAAATAAAACTATCTATATCTCATTCATAAACTATAAATCAATCAATAGATTGTATATTATTGAAAAAACATTGAATACTATAGAATATATATTAGATCTATACTTCGAATTTGTATAAATCATTTCAAATTGGAATATTATTCTACGTATGCTTCTCACTGCTTTATTTCCCTCAGTGTAATTCGAAAGACTCAAAGTCTACAATAATGATAATAATAAAAACAACTTGGAGCTCTTTTAATTGTCTGCAAATATTCGAAAAACATAAAAAGAAAAACAAAAATAAAACCCGTAGAGAAACCCAATGAGATCATCAATCAGCTGTACCCCCGCAACAGACATGCCCGCCTTCGCCTGCCTCCCTGCCCCACTCAGATGTTATCTACATACACACGACACATTCCAGGCAATCAACCAAGCAAGAAGCAGAGCAAAAGAGACAGAGAGAGGGCGAACAAGTAAAAACAAAGCAAAAGATATCGATAGATCGGAGTAGAAATATATTTTCCATCAATATGTGTGCGAGAAACGGATTTAGGGAGGTCAAGAGGGCGCGACATAAGCCGCACATATTGAATTACGGCACGCATAAGAAAAGAAGAGCACAAAGCAGAAGGGGGAAGAGGTGGAGAGTGAAAAAGAGAGAGAAGAGGCATAAAAGAACCTTGAACTTGTCATAGTAAAGTCTATAATTGTTTAATGACATTTCTATCGTTTTATTTATAAAAACAAAAATTTCTTTTGTTTACCTTGTGAATAATACTAAAGTAAAGAAAACGAGAGAGAGAAGAAGAAAAGGCTGCAGAGAGCAGAAAGGTTCGGTTCTCAGACAGCATTCTTAGCTCTCATTTCTCTGCCTCCTCTCTCTGTGTCTACCCCTACCTTTATCAACTCTTTCAGTTCCACTCGCTGATTCGTTACAAAGATCTTTAAGGTTCTCAAGTTCTCTCACCGATTCCGATTTCGGATTCTCTTGCAAACAAAGTTCACGCTGACCGACCATAATAATTTGTTACTTGCCTTCTTCTCTCTCTCTGTATGTGTGTGTGTTCTGTTCTTTGTATTCCCTTATTCGTATTCGTATTTTATGTTTCTTTCTTATTCATTTCAGTTTAATCGATCAACGCATATGCATACATATTTACACACACATAAATAACACCAGGGAAGAGCTTATCTTACTGCGGTGAGAGAGGGACAGAGAGTGATATCTTCGTTGCAGGTTCGTTGACCGTAAACCGGACGAGAGCCGAATCCGAATACGAATCCGAAGCCCCAAAAAAAAGCTCTGCTTACTCTACGTTTGTCATTAGCGGTAAAGCCAGAGACGACACATTCCGTATCGAGATAGAAAGAGAGGGAGGGAGAGAACCCCGAGAAGAACCCGGCACAAGCTTCACCTTCCCCGTCCCCCTACCCACCCACTGCCTGCGGTTTCTGTCGCTCGTTAAATGTAGAAGACACGACGTGCACTCGAATGCTTTATCAACAGTAGCTCGTGTGTAGAACCAAGAAGTAGCAGCGTGTGTGTGGGTGGGTATTACATATCATTGTTCTTCTGGGGTTCCTTGACTTATGCAGAAAGGGTTGCAAGCAACGACGAAGCAGCTGCAAGGCAGTCGAAAGCAAATTGGCAGATTGGAAAGACTCCATTGCAGTTCTTATCAGAGAATTCTGGAGATTCTGCCAACTGAATGCGATGATATTATTGCAGATATTTAAAAATAAACCCACAGATATCTAGAGGTTACTTTCTTTCATTATCTATGCTATGCTTTGTCTCTTTAACTACATCTCCTTTATCTCTAGGTACATCTTCAATATATAACACAACTCTAGATATGTCTTTATCGTCTAAATATCTTCAAATATATTCTCATATTTTCAAATATAAATTAAGAAGATAATGAATTAAAAATATATTTAGAAATATATTCGCAATATATTCAAATATCTTCCCTTATCACCCAGATAATAATATAATCTCCTTAAAATATGCATATGAAATATATTATATAGTTAGTATGCATATAAAGCTTTAATCTCTTTTAACTATACATATAAAATACCTTTAAAATATATGTTTTTATATCTTTCTTTCACTTAAGCTTGATCTATGAGCAAACATACCTTCATCTACACAACTGACAAGTGAAGCGTAACCTGCTGTCACTGTCACCTCTATATATAATACGCTATAACTGGCATATCTTGCTATATACTTAACCCCCCTCAACCAACTTCAGCTTTCAACTTCAACGTGTGCTGTGCTGCACACGCACAACGACACCCATTGTGCGCTTATTGGAAAGGAGATGAAATCCCGCGCAGTACGGACGTCTTTTAGTTACGCTGCGCGAAATTCATTAATTAGAAGGTTATTACGGAGTTGTATACGGAGTTACTTACGGAGTGTGGCCGGTCGGAACAAGCGGCAACTTTGCAGGGCCTCCCTTAGTGTTTCTGCTTTGGTTCCAAGTGAAAGTAAAGCAATTGAAATCACTTTGCGTCCCAATAATTTGCAATTTATACCAATTCGGCAAATTCTGCAGTGCATAAAACAGCTGTTAGTTATCGATCTTGTGCGGGTGGCGTTGCCAGATCGTCGCCGATCGTCGCTGCGTTCTCTGTTAGTAACAGACTGTTACGTTACGCTCATTTTGCGTTCCGATAAATTTGCGTCGTGACTGTTGGGCGCAAATTTCAAATTCAAATTTGAATTAAAAAAGCAAATTTGATTCGGATTGCTGCGTGGCGGACCAACTTTTTGGAAAGGGTAAAAGGCTCAAAGGTCGCGGACAGACTAAATATCATCCTCTCACCGTTTGGGTGCCTAAGCAGAGGCTCTGGTGTCCGATTAGAGGCGGAACAAACCTCCACCGGTTAAACGCCAAGGAGAAATCCGTGGCCCACGAGGGAACCTTTTTCTAAAGTTGGTGCCCACCAAACCGCAGGCCGCTGAAATCCTAATATATGGATAGCACAGCGGGGGGCAGTGCCCCCGATCCCAACGATCCGTTCAGGAGCAGCCCCAGGCTATCGAGGTCTCCCACTAGAGGAGTCGGAAAACCGATTCAGAGAGCGGAAAACACGGCTCCGTTGGTGGTGAGGGGTGAGCAAGCAGGCCCCCAGCCGCCGAAAAATTGCAACTGCAGTGCTGCGGCGGAGGTGGAGATCTTGGGATCTTCATCTTCGTCGAATCAGAAGCCGATGGACCTCATCAGTGTGCCATCGCAAAAGACGGGAGCAAAGTCCCCATCTGGATCGCCTCATCGGTCGTTGGAGCTGACCACGGCACTCCAGAACGAGGACCTCAGCAGCATATTGACCAGGATGAGCGCCAAAATCAACACCCTACTAGCCGCGTTCGAGACCCAGCGGCACGTAACCAGGGACACTAAAGGCATTATTATGGACCTTTCGGCGCTCAATAGTAGAGCGGTAGAGCTACAGGAGGGTGCCGCCAACAAGCCGCCTGCCAGGAGTACCGCCACCCAGACGGAGGCAAAAGCAGCGAAGCGCAGCCAGATGGAGTCTTCCAAGCAGGCAAAATCCAAAGTGCAGGGGCCCAACACGAGCAACTCCTCAACCGCCACCAATCCCACCGCGGCGCAAACCACAGTTAAGGAGCCAGTTAGCTACGCGTCCGTCACCAAGGACGACAGCAGGGAAGGAGAGTGGTCGAAAGTCAAGCCCAAGCGCTTGCGTATTAAACCGGAGGCGTTTATAGTTAAAAAAACGGGTGAGGCTACATACGTTGACATGCTCCGGAAAATGAAAACGGACCCGAACCTCTGCGAATTTGGCAAACACGTCAGCAAGATAAGAAGGACGCAACAGGGAGAACTACTGCTGGTAGTGAAGGGGAAAGCTGCATCAAGCATCCCCAAATTCCGAAGTGAGCTTGAAGCGACGCTCAAGGATGTGGCCTCCGTACGCTCCGGGGCGCAGAGAACAGCACTAATCTGCAGCGGACTAGACGAGGCAACAACACCAGAGGAGTTACACAGCTCACTGATCGCACAATTCCCGGACATCGCTCTAAAGCCTGAGGATATTAAAAGCCTTCGCAGGATGAGGGACGGAACGCAGATAGCGTCTGTGCTGATGAGTGCGAACGATGCCATTGCGGTCACCAAGAGGGGCGTAGTAACCGTGGGATGGTCACGGTGCCGCATCATACAGGATGTTCGGCCTACGAAGTGCTACAGGTGCCTGGGCTTCGGCCACCGTGCTGCCAGCTGCAAAGGGCCCGATCGCTCAGACTGCTGCCTTAGATGCGGAGAGCAAGGCCATAAGGCAAAGGGCTGCAATGCATTGCCTAAATGCCTTATTTGCAGCAACGACGTCGACAGAAACCATATGACGGGCTGCTTTACGTGCCCCACCTACAAGGCGTGTATGAAGGGAGCCAAGAGCCAGCACAATGGATCAAATTAAAGTCATTCAGCTTAATGTGAACCATTGCGCTGCCGCTCAGAGCCTCCTGGCCCAAACAGCGGTGGATCGCGAAACAGATGTAATGCTCCTAAGCGAACCCTACCTCCCGCGTGATAGAAACTCGGCGATGATTCTGGATGAGTCGGGCAAGGCGGCCATTAAGTGTTGCAGTACGCTCTATGTACAGGAATGGGCAACCTCGCCGATGCGTGGCATCGCGTATGCGAAGGTCAAGGGGGTGCATATGTACAGCTGCTATGCTCCTCCGAGTGACAGTCCGGACCTGTTCGAAGGGATGCTGGACACGCTAGTGAGTCATGCTAGAGGACGCAGGCCGACAGTCATAGCCGGTGACTTCAATGCCTGGGCAACAGAATGGGGAAGTCGAGTCTCAAACCACAGAGGGCGTGCAGTTATCGACGCCATGAGCTTGCTTGACCTGGTCCTGCTGAATGACGGACGCAAGCCCACATTCAACAACGACAGGGGCTCGTCCTTTATTGACATCACTTTTGTCAGTAAAGGGCTAGTGGCAGATGCAAGCTGGATGGTGCACGACGAGATAACGCTGAGTGACCATACTCTAATCACTTTCTGCATTCGTCCGCTGGCCACGATACATCACCAGGAGAAAAGAGCACCCCGACAAGCGTGGGATGTTAAAAAGCTCGACCACGACATGCTTGCGTACCAAACGGAAGCCCTCCAAGTTGCAAACGGACAGGCGGAGTCAATGGCGGATGAGCTAACGAAGCTCCTAGTAGCAACGTGCGATGCAACAATGCCGAGGAAAAAGAGGGCCAAACGTAAGCCTCCCGTTTACTGGTGGAGTTCATCCCTACACCATTTACGGACGGAATGCTTGAAAGCGAGAAGACGTGCGCAACGAGCCAGAGGAACCCCTCATCATGCAGAGCTATTAGAATCATTCAAAGGAAAACGCACCGAGTTCAAACACGGGATAGCAGCCGCCAAAGCGAGTGCATTTAAGGACCTACTGGAAAGCGTGGACGACGATCCTTGGGGCCTAGCATACAAGCTCGTAACCAAAAAACTGAGCAGGAAGGAAAGTTCTCCCGACGAACCCGACCTAATGTCCAACATTGTGTCTGAACTCTTCCCTAGGCAGAACACCCTATGGCAACCAATAGTAGAATCCCCTGTTTCTCCTTTCCCGGATGTCACCGTGGGCGAAGTCGTTGAGGCAGCTAAGAGGATCAAGCCCAACAAGGCTCCAGGCCTGGATGGTATCCCGGGTGTGATCATCAAGGCAGCGGCGCTGGCTAGACCTGAGATCTTCAGGGACACATTCCAGCAGTGCCTACTAGACGGAGTGTTCCCTAAGCGGTGGAAAGGCCAAAAACTGGTCCTGCTGCCAAAAGGGAAAGGATCAGCCCATCCTGCAGGCAACTACCGCCCTCTTTGCCTCTTGGACATACTGGGTAAACTCTTCGAACGCATCCTGTTTGCTCGGATAGAGAGAATAACCGAGAGCACGAACGGTCTAGCGAGACAACAGTACGGATTCCGAAAGGGAAGAAGCACGCTAGACGCGCTCTCCTCTGTGGTAAACATTGCGAGGGACGCTCTCAAAGGCGACAGATGGTTAGGAGGCAGGAAGGAGTACTGCGCAATAGTCACCCTGGACGTGAAGAACGCCTTCAACACAGCAAGTTGGCCGGTAATCCTCACCGCAATGAGGAATATGGGCATCCCAGAGTACCTTAGGATCGCTGTAGGCAGCTATTTCAGGGACCGTACCCTTTGCTACGATACGGCAGCTGGCCCGAGGAAATACGGAGTCACGTCTGGTGTTCCACAAGGATCGGTGCTTGGTCCGATCCTGTGGAACATTATGTACAACGGGATCTTGGGCATCTGCATGCCAGAAGGAGCTGAGCTACACTGTTTTGCTGACGACGTGGCCATCACTGTAGTTGCTAAAACATTGTCGGAACTTCAGGACAAGTGCAATGCAACGATCAGATTGTCCATCGCCTGGCTCGAGAAGGTCGGCCTTAAAATCGCAGCGCATAAGACTGAGGCTGTACTCCTGAGCAGCAGAAAAGCCGTGGAAAGCATCCAGGTCTCTGTGTGTGGGATACAAGTGGTTTCAGCTGCATCACTGAAATACCTTGGTGTCCAGATAGACCGCAGACTCTCTTTCAAGGAGCACGTAATGTATGCAAGCAGGAAGGCATCACTCACGTCCGCGGCTTTGGCAAGACTCATGCCCAATGTGGGAGGCCCCAGAATGCCTGCGAGGAAGCTGCTGGCGGCAGTCTCAAAGTCCGCCTTACTATATGCCGCGCCAATCTGGAGCAGTGCCACAAACAAGCGATCATACACCAAAGGTGCACAATCGGTGATAAGGACTATGGCCCTTAGGCTCATTAGAGGGTTCCGGACGATTTCCGAGGATGCGGCTCTAGTCCTGGCAGGCATGCCGCCAGTTGACCTGGAGATCAAGGCTCTTGGCATGACAAGGCAGGGCATTACCCGGGAAGAGGCCCACGAGTGGCTGATTGGTGAATGGCAGGCCAGATGGCATTCGTCCGAGCGTGGTAGATGGACGTACCAGCTCGTCCCTAACCTATCGGCATGGGCAAAGTGTCAGCACAAAACTTCTGACTACCACCTGACCCAACTACTCACGGATCACGGCTGTTTCCGAGCCTATCTTTTCCGGTTTAAACACGTAGAGTCACCCCTGTGCCTCTTCTGTTCAGACGCGCTAGAAACAGCAGAACACGTCCTGCTGCACTGTTCAAGATTTCATGCTGAAAGAGAACATCTAGTGGCACTGTCCGCAGACCCTTTCAGTCCAAGAGGCCTTTTGGCAAGCATGCTGGCGGACAAAGGAGCATGGGATATTGGGCACCGCATCATAATCGATATTATGAAGCGGGTACGGTCGGATGAGATTGCCCACAGAACTGGAGACTGAACGAGACGGCGTATTCCCGTGGGGTGGCGGGTCGCGAATACTACCTCAGCCAGCTCGGCTTGTCGTAAAAGGCGACTAAAGAGCGAAAGAGCGGAAGGACGTGCGCCCCATGGCCAACACTTAAGGAAGGGAGTGCGAATGGCTTCACATCCTGCTCACTGAAGTCATACCTTGACTGGCAGTCCCGGTGAGCATGTAAAGGACTGAGGAGCATACGGAGGTTTTTGTTTTAGTACGTAGGCATAACTCTACTTGGAGAGTTATGAATCGTGCATGCCACCTACGGACGGTAGGTGGTATCTTTAGAAGATTTTAATTTTCCTACCGTAATGCGCTACAAAAAAAAAAAAAAAAAAAATTGTGCGCTTATTTACATAGATACACCAAGCCACAACAGACAAGCACATGTATCTTAAAGATACATATTTCTGCCTTTTTTACATTGCGCAAAGTTTGAACAGTTGTTGCCGTTGCTGATGTTGTTTGTCGAACGCAAAACGAGTGCACAAAAATGTGTTGACACAATTTCGAATACCCTTTTTTGCCCAGCTGCGAGTTAGCGAGTGTATTGGTATGTCACTCACTGTACATGTGTGTGTGTGTGTGTGTGTGTTGGACATTCCAGCAGCAACAGCAACAGTTTGTGCCATATGCAAATTTCTTTACATTATCTGTCTGTCCAGCCAACTGTCTCGGGGTCTGTCTCTCTCTCACTCTGTCCATCTCTCTATCTCCCTCCCTCACTCTGTCACTCTCTCTCTGCCCGTCCGTCCGTCTGTCCGCCTGTCTGTCTGTCTTTCTGCCTGACAACTCATGACAATCGCAAGTCGTGCCGTTTTTTTCCTTCTTTTTCTTTTTCTTCACTGGCTTTTGTTTTTGTTGTATCTTTCTTTATTTGTGGCTTTATCTTTCTCACTCTGTGTGCGCGCTTGAAATTCCTTTTGGGCACAAATGGGGAAAATGTACTGAAATTGTGGACGGGGTAAGTAAACGCGTAATTACTTAAAAATGCGACAACTTGTTGGTTCTATTAGTTTTATTATTGTGCGCGCATGCCCTGTAGAGTTGTAAAGGCATAGAGGGTATACATAACTAATAGGTAGGGAGAAGTAAAGAGAACTTCGTAAAGAAAAATCACTCTCTAAACTAAGCTATCATTAAAAGTAAACAAGGAAAGTCTCTAGTAAACTGTCTACCTAAGTTATCTACATTTTTTCACACCTTTTATAAAGGGTATTAGGCAGACAAAACTCTATAAAATATATGTATCTCTTTCATAAGTTCTTAAATTGCCTGCTCCATAGGGTATAAGACAACTGAGGAAAGGAACAAAAAGCTCCATAATATTTATCTATTAATCTAATAATGTTTATATATAATTTAATATTAATATATACTATAGTAGTAATATATAGTATAATATAATCTATAAATATTTCTTCGTCTTCATTTTTTACATTCCTCTCTATCTACAGGGTGTTGACCAGCTAAGCATAGGCTAGAACATTTGTCTACCTTGTTTGGGTTCAGGTTCAGTTTGTTTTTCTAGCTACCTATTGTTGTATCTCACTCTTATCTCTCTCCCTACCTCCCTCTCTCTCTCCTGTAGTCTGAAAATATTATAAATAAATAAAGCTTTGCTGCTAATTTTTCTACAACTATCTTGCTATCTCTCTCTCGCTCTTGGCGACTTATGAAAATTTTTCACAGGTTGAATGACATTTCTCAATAGAAATAAGAAGTAAAAAACGTTTGACATTTTTGCATAACAATTCACAAAAGAGCAACACACAGTAGAGAAACCGTTGTGCTAGTCAGCGCCTATCGTTATTGTTATCGCGCAAAACACACACACACACATACAGTTGCAACTTATTGAGTATTTTATTTAATACAGATTAAACTTGTTTTTTCGTCGTCAACGTCGCCTATCACGCACTGCAATTTCCCTTTGTACTATCTGCCTAACCCTCCAGCCCCTCTCCCTCCACCTATTCTCTTTCTCCTCCATCTCGCATTACTGATGACTCATTTAGTGCATGCAAACTTCAAAATTTTGTATTGACAAATGTCAAAATGAATTTCTAACAGTTCAAAAATGAGTCGCATGAATGAATGTATCTGTATCTGTAGCGTGTGTTTGTATGTTTTTCATGCGACTATCTCTCACACTTTAGTGTGATTCAAAACAACAACAAGAAGA
Source organism: Zaprionus ornatus (assembly GCA_018904035.1). Lineage (NCBI taxonomy): Eukaryota > Metazoa > Arthropoda > Insecta > Diptera > Drosophilidae > Zaprionus > Zaprionus ornatus. The sequence goes on from JAEIFZ010000253.1 coordinate 5,299,282, forward strand.
GCAGAAAGACGCGTGTGATTTCTTCGACGGATGTTTATTTAATTTTATCGCTTAAGTAACAAGGAATTTCAAAGAAGTTGTTGGCCCTGCCGCGATGATTCACGCGATGACGAAGGCAATGAATGCATGCGAAAGAAGTAAGAGAGGTAAAGATAGGGAATGATAGGAGTGGAGGGAAGCCGCAACGAGTTGGTTAATTATGCATTTAGTCCAAGTTGCTGGGACTGTTCAGGCCTAATGAATCAACACATTCATATCGAATGAGTAATCCCATTATTAAATTTTGGATTATATTTTAAAATTTCTTTTAATTTGACAATTTGTACAGGTTTTTCAAGCCCTAATTAGCTTAAATATAGTTTATTAAAGGCTTAAATGAAATGCTAAACGTCAAGGAAGGCAAATACCTTAGAGTTTTCATTTATATATTTTAAGGAATACTTCAACTGATGTTAAATACTTGTAATTATGCTAAACTTTATGAAATATATATTATATTTATAAATATAATGTATGTAATGTAAATATACCAAAATAAGCCTCACGCATATCTACTCCCACTTAATTCCTTTGATGAATCATTCCCAATTACGCCCTAAAATATTTCTAACATATTTCTCATGTTACCCATTTTCCCTACACTCTGACTTTACTTTACAAAACGTACAAGAAACAGGCGCAAAGAGCTCAGTAGAAGAAAAAAACTGGTCAAACTCGCGCCCAGCAACAACAAGTACCACAAACAACAACAGCAACACGAGTAGAACGTAGCCGCGGCCAACGCCTGCGCAACGCAACGAGGCGCTCTACAGGTTTTTCAGGTCGACAACGACGGCGACTTCTGCGCAGCCCGGTGAAAGCCGAAGAGTGCAAGGAGCAAATTCGACGAATGCGAGTACGTAAACAAATGAGAAAAATACCTATGTGTGTGTGTGGAATGTATAGATAGTGTTGGTTAACAGTTGCAGTTCGCATAACCCCAAAGATTTCTCGGCCAGGATGAGAGGATCTTGTAACTTACCTGATTCTCATGGGGCACCCAAACCAGACGCTTCTGTGTCCATTCGGCCTGTGTGGCCGGATCATTGAATTGATTACGCTCAACCGAGAGATATTTCAGCTCGGGATCGTTGCGATCGACTTCTTCTGACATTTTGCTGCTGTTTTCTTTTAATATACTGCTTCGTTTGTTTGTTTTTTTTTATTGATTCGTTTTATGATATATATTTCTATATATATTTTTGTTTATCTCGTGACGATTTTTTTTTTTTGTTGTTTTGATTTGTTTTTTATTTATTTCGATGTTTGGTTGCAGATTTTAAACGATTTTCTGTTGAAATTAAATGCACATTAATAAATATTTTTTCATCTCTTTTGTAAACAAACAAAAGTGCACACACACACAGAGAGAGGGATTTTCAAACCTCAAGATACATTTTTGCCGCACGTATTTATCTCCAAGACGCGTTCGCCGTTTCTTGTTTTATCTAAGAAATGCGGCAACAAAAAGCAGACGGCGAGAACGGCAACGGCAGCAAAGAACGTAGTATCAAAAGGGAACCGACAAGAAACAAATATGGCAATACATTTTCTTAAGCCAGAGGCTCTCTCACTCTCCCTCTCTCTCTCTCTATCGTTCGCTCTCTCGCGGCGACGGCGACAGCAGCAGACATATTCCAAACATCGTAGATGAGCAGCGCCGCAGCAGCAGCAGCGACGGCGACGTTCAGCGGAAAATAGCGTTACGTAGCTGTGTTTGGCAATTAAAGTAACCAGTTTGCATTTTGTTAAGCCGCAACATTTGCCTTGATTTTTCGGTTATGGTTACTCTAATTGCGGAGCAGGTACGTCAGCAAAATGCGGCGACAGAGGCTGCGACTGCGGTGGCTGCTGCTGCTGTCGCCGTGGTCTCGTCGCGGCCATCGTTCCTTCCTTTTGTGTTGCTTGTTCTGCACACATTCACATTCACATACACACACACGTTCGCTCGCATTCACACACAACTTGCGCACACACCCATACACACACACACCACAGATATATAGACAGAGCGCAGTTTTCGTTTCTCATTTTGTGTTTTTTTTTTTTTCATTTTCACATGAATATTTGTTAATATTTTCATATAATTTGTGATCCCGTTTCACTGTGTCAGCACTGCAATTCAGCAAATTCAGCGAAATTTGCATTCAATGCACACATTTTTATTTCATTTGTTTTGCTGCTGCAGCGCAGTGACAGCAGCGTCCACGGCGGCGTCGAAGTCGGCGACGGCCGGCGGCTTTTTGGGCGTTGAGCAAATTATTTTACATGCAGTTGTTTTTTTTTCTTTCTGCTGCTGCTTCTATGTTCCTTTTTATTCGCGCATTCGCACTCTCTTCTGCAGCTTGCTTGCAATTGGATTATAATGTTAACTAGAAAACGATGCGCTTTTTATTTGTTTCAAGCGACAGCTGCACTTCAACAATTTTTAACACCAACACACACTCTTATACAAATTTGAAACGCACCCAAACGCGTCTTTCTCGTCCGCTGCTAACAGCACGAATGTCCGATTTATCACGCATTCACAGTAAACACGGCACTGTTGAGTTAACAGTCTGCTGAAATGTTATTAGCAGCGATCACGTATGAATCATCGAATTCATGTTTGCAATGAATAGCAAAGATTACTTGATAGTGAGACAATTATGAACTAATACAAAACTACTAAACAAAGAATGACACTGTTGATTAGTACATATCAAATGAAATTGAGATTTTAAATAATTTATTTAAATTTAACAGCTTCTAGCTGGTAATGCATAATATAAAATTAACAGCTTGCAATTGTCATCGATAGTTTCGGATATTATATTTATCAGCAATTATTCGAATTACTTGCAGAATTGCGATCAGTAGATTACAAAACATATGCTTCAGTACTTCTCGCATTGATCTTTATTTAATAAATGGAGTTCTTTCAATAAACATGAAACAGCACAAATATCGTTTGAATCACAAATTAAAAAAGTGTTACCCATCACTCTGTAGATAACAGCATTCTATTGCATTTTTAGATAAGTAACTGTTGACTTAAACGCATATGAAAATTAAATTTTTCTTAAATATACAAATAGCTTTTCGTACTGAAAATTAATAAATAAAAAGAATCATTAAACCATTCATCGATAATTCCATACGCACATTTAAGAAGACCATCGCAACAATTCGATAACTTTTTTCGACTATTTTGCAACATAGTTTTGGGAAGTTTCTTACACTCTCCGAAATGTGGTGGCTGCCGATAATTGTTCGCGATGCAATGCTAAAAATTTCCTATCGATTGTGTTCATCGCGCGTCTGCAACTTGCTGGTCGCTTCTCAGCAGTGCGCCTAATTAAATTTAAAACAAGTCCAACATTAATATAGTGCAACGCATCTATGACAGGAGGCAAACAACATAATCACACAATAAAAGTAAATCAACTCAGCTCAATGTAAATTGTTGGCACTTAACAACGACGACGAACACGCCACGCAACGTTGCACGAGTGATCCAAGAGAGTGTGTGTTCCTGTGTGAGTGTGTGCGTGTACATATGTATATATGGGATACATATGTGAAGTTTATAAAGAAGCGTATTTTACGTGCAGAGCATACTAAATATTCGTAGGCGTTGGAGCTTCGTCAGCAGCAGCAGCAACGGGAGCTAGGAGTACAGCGGCGGGAGCAGCAGCAGAGGAAGCATAAAATCGATTCCAAGTGCATACAACGAATGCTGCATGTGTGTGTGCCTGTGCATGTGTTTGTGTTTGTTGCAAATGTAGAAGAAGCAGAGGCTCACGCGCTTGTTTCCCCCAGCCCCTTCGAGTGCGCCTCCCCTCGCTATATTAATAAAAAAAAATCTTTGCAAATAAGCGTGACCGGAGAGAAGTGAAACAATACAAAAAATAAAAAAATTTAAGAAAATCATTTTTAGTGTGTAAAATGCGGTCGACACTTCGTGACTTTGAGAGCAGCCGCAATCCCCCGACCTAATCGAAAAGGTATGTAAAATGCAATATGTAATTAAGTTCAGTGTAAATATTAAATGATGCCTTAAAATGCGCGCCCATTATTACATACATACTCACGTATACGCATATACGTGTGAGTGTGTGCCAGTAATTTGTACATAACCTCAATTCGTCGTCAATTGATTACGCTTTGCGATAGGGTTTTTTTTTTGTTAAAATGACGTCGCCAGCGACAAGAAATTTCCTACAAGTGTTTTCAATTATTAATTATTTAATTTATAATTTATTATTCATGGTCGCTTTGTAGAAATAGCGGTGACTGGGCTCAGTTTGCCTTTGTCTAGTACAAGAGCAAGCAAAGTTTCCGCAATTCCCACTGTGTATGTGCCTGTGTGTGTGTTTGTCTGGCTGTGGCCTGAAAATTCTGAACGTAGACATATTTAATTGCCTGCGGCTATAATTTAATTTAAAAAATATGTATATATTTGTATGTTTTATATACGTATGTACTTATAAAAAATGCCACACAATAAATTACTGTAAAAAGGAAGGTATTTCAAAGAGCAACAACAATGACGCATATCATTTACACAAACACACGGTTGCAATCGTATACACTGACAAAACTGCGCGTGTGTTAGTATACATGTTTGTGTGTGTGTGTGTGTGTTTGTACATGAGAGTTGTTTGAGAGAGCCAAGAACGCAAGCTCGCTCTCACGGCCACCCGCTCACTCTTTCTCTCTCGCCTACCTTTTAGAAAATACCAAAAAGAACAAAAAAATACCATGTTAGCAGTTCAAATTTAAAATTGTTATTCGAAACGAGAATTCTCAATTATAACAATTAATTTATAAATGCAATGATAATTGAATGTATATTTATTTATGACTGCAATTTCAACTTTGCCGGTAAACAATAATTGTGCACAGCACATACAGTTTTCTTCTATTCGGTTCGAATATAAACACATTTTCTTTTCTTGATAAGAGCTCAATATTCTTTTTTTTCTGTCTGTCTCTTTCTCTCTCTCTTCACGCGCTCACTCGATCGAGCCAAGTCTGGTTTAGTACTTTTTTTTTTTGATTTACCAAAAATACGTGAAAACTTGAAAAACGAGTTATAGAGTTACATTCGATCCACACTTCTTTGCCAGATACCCTGTCCCTGTCTGCCTGCCGTGGGGTAAGCTTAACATGTGACTGAATATGGAACAAGTTTACATGTGACAAGTTTACATTGAAGGAGTGATGTGATAACATTATACAGATCGAATATGTACATATATAACTATTCCGAATATATAACTCTGCTTTTCTATAGCGTATCTAAGCTTCGACTAACTTTGGATGTTAACTTTTTTGCTAACTTGGCGCGTTGTCACATTTTGTATTTGTTTTGTGTCGCCTTTTATGTAAATAGAGGACGAGACCTCTCTCTAGAGAGGTTCGTTAGGAGTAAACGCTTTGTGTAATTTGCAAATTCATTCCTTTCATACCCCTCTAGGGGCACCGAGATAAGGCTTAACCCGACCGGAAAGTTCCTTATGTATATAGGAAACCTTTTATCACAGATTTTAGAAACTATAAATAACTTATGATGAGATTCTCTATAAGGTTTCGTTCATAATTGTTTTTTGGAATGTTTTCGTGTTCTAATTTACATTTAAATCTTTTATATCGACGTGAATCTATAAAGCCTTCCTTATAACATATTTATATTAACCTATCCCTTATCAGAGTACAATATCAGTCGAAGTTCCTTAGCAATAAGTTCATTCATTCAACATATTGATTACTTTCAAAATAGTTCCTAACCAAAATAGTTCCTAACCAAGTACAATAAATCTCTTTAACGATATAGAAAACCTTCTCTATAACAAGCTTCATAGGTTAACTACGTGTGGAATTGTGGTGTGCGTACCTACAAATGTATCTAGAAACATGATCTTGTGGGGTCTTTCAAGACCTTTCGTAATCTGTTTAATTTCGATCTGCACTTTGTGTTATCTTGTTGCTGACTTTGCACGTAATTTAAAACTATTTAACGATATCAGAGAGCGAAATTCTCTTGTTGAATTACGAATATGAGAACCAACAAAATTGCAAGTGCTGCATTAATTAATAATAAAATATAATTGTAACATTTTGTTGTTTGGCGACGACGCTTTCCGCTGCCTGCAGTTGCTGCTCAAGTTGTTGTTGTAGATAGATATATGTATGTAGTAGATATATATTCAGTATCCATTCTAGATATTCTACATTTGTTTATTGTTGCGCAATAGCAACTGGCAGCGGCGTGTGAGGGGCATCTAAAATTAGTGTATATCAATTAGTATATGGGTAAAACCACCTGAGAATACAAGTACACACACACACATACATACGCATAGACGAAGTACCTGGAAAAGGCAAACAAACTTTTGTCCGTCCTGTTGCGGCGGCATTTGGCAAGATTGCAGCGCATACACACACTTAATCAGAGAACACAACACAAACACACACATAGAGAGAATAATATGTATGTGTGGTTGTCCCTTTTGCACTTGTTTTACTTGTGAGTAGGAGGGAGCGGGTGTCTGTGTGTGCTGCGACGTAGGCGTGGGTATTATCCACGAATGCACGCTGCACTGCACAACCGCCTGCTGGCATGAACTTTGAACTTTTCAGTTTCCGTCATATGTGCGTCCAATTTTTGGTTCACTCAATTTGCATTATCTATAGTTATCGGTTAACGCATTTGTTGTTCTCCTTCGCTGTGCAGGTGACGGCGCCATCGTCAATTTTTCTCTCTCCCTCTCTTCTAATTTTCTGCTCTCAGACACACTCCCTTCGCCTCCGCTGCGCAATGCAGTGAGCGCACCAAAAAGAAATCGATAATTGCAAGGTTTCCATTTTCACCACCACCAGAGCAGAGCACCAGCAGAGGCAGCAGCACCAATTCGCAAGTATACAGATTTTATTGACGCTCCTCCTCAGTAGCAGCAGCCCCATTCAGTGTTGTAGTTGCCGATCAAATTCCAACATGTGTTTGACCATTGCAGAGAGCACAAAACCAGTGAGAGTGCTGAGGTGACCATACATGTGTGGTATGGTGTAAGTATATATGCATGTATTTGTACGTGTCTCCGCCATTGCCATGGTGAGATGGCGTTGGCATCGTCGCGCAACTTGCATCCACTTTTTTTTACCTTGTCTGATTGCTTTCTATGCACGTCGCTGCTGCTGCTGGTACTGTGGTGTGTCTGTGCCGCCTGTGTGTGCGTCTTCTCGTTTCCGTTTTGACAGCAGCAAAAACTACAATTTCACCACCACTTGGACAGAATACACACACACACACATGCATAAATTGATGCATATGTGTATTTGCTTGTGGGTGTGCGTGAGTCAAGTGTAAGGTGAGGTGAGGCAAGGTGCGCTCCGCTCTTTCGCTGTCGCAGCCGCCGCCGTCGACACCGCTGTCGCGGCAAAGTGTAACCGTGGCAGTGTTGTAGCCAGCTACTCGTCTGTTTAGTTTCTGATTTTCAGTTTTGTCGATTTCGTTATGTACTGCAATATCGCTGTGGCGTGAACTCGCATGCTTGTGTGCGTGTGTGCATACATGTTTGTGGGTGTTTTTAGCTCTCTTTCTCTTCGCTCACTCTCTGTGGAACAGGGTGCTGATGTAGCGATGGTCATGTTGTTGCCGTCTCTTTAGCTATGGTCACACGAAACACCCTGTGTTTCTCATTCTTGCTCTGTCACACTTTATACGATTGTGGCTGCTGCTTTGCCTTTTGCACTTACGTAAGATTTACGTATTTGCATTTTCTGTTCAATTTTTTCACTTTGATTAATTTCTTTAAGCATTTTGCTATATTGAGAATTTTACAGATAAATTTCTAATATCTTTGGCTTTGCTGACTTCATTTTTGTGGAATTTTCTGCTCCGGAGATTTCCTATGTATGTGCTCCAATGGCAATGGCAACAGCAACGGCATCAACGACGTTCGACGTGAACTGTGTGAGCACACTGTGTGTGAGTCGCGTTGGCTCTCGAATACAGCGTGCCCACCACACTCTCTCACACACATCGTCATCCCTTTTGCTTTGCTACGTTTCCACGAAATGTTTTCTGCCACACAGAGATTGCAATTTGAACGCAAAGCAACAAGACCGTCACCAAATACATACATACATGTATATGTATATACTTTCATTGCCGCATTTTCCGATTTTATTTTTTTTTTTGTTATGCTCGAAGAGGTTGCGCTGCGTTGCCTCCCTGTCGGATATGCTGCTGTTGCTTGTCCGTTGCCATTGTAGCAATAGCAACAACAGACACGAAAATGAAAATGAAGAATTCCAAAGCAACACTGCGCGCGCGCATTTCTCTCTGTCTGTCATCCACCCGATATTGCTTTTTGCGCTCTCTCGCTCTCTCAATCTCCCTCTCTTTGCCTAGTTCTCTCTCTCTCTCTCTCTGCTTTTATTGCTGCGCTGCTACTGCTGTTGCTGCTGCTCCGGCTCATCCTCTGCCTGCCTCTCTCTAAATTTCGCGCTCTTTTGTTTCTTTGCTCACACTGGCCGTCGTTTAATCGAAAATGTTTGCGGCGGCGTTAAGACGTACGAAAACGTTTCCTCGCCAAATTATTGTGAATATCTGTAGAAATTCACTTGGAGGAAAATTGTTAAAAAGTGAATACAAATTGAAAAGTGCATACGTTTTCAAACCACATCCGTCGTTTGCCGCGTAGCAGTATAAATAATTCAATAAAAAATTGTGAAAAAAACTTGTGTCCAATACATACATACAATAAAGAATTCATGTACTGAAAAATATAACAAAAAGGTGAAAAGTTGTTGGTGTGAAAAATAAATGCTAGTGCAAAATACTGCGTAAAACGTGAAAGTTTTCAATAACAAGCCAACGGTTTATAGTAAATATACACTTATGTGTATGAATGTATGTTTGTGTATAGGTGCATACATACACTTTGTCGAAGACATACATATGTACACTATTTCTGATGTAAGTTCCCTTTCGCGGGGTGAAGAATATATATGAAAATCAAATGAAATATTATTCGAATGCATTAGGGCTGTTTAGTTATATGATAATTTATACCATCTGCTTACTTGATCGCAGCAAAAACTTGTGAAAAATACAACATTTTTAGGTTAGGTCAATTTCAATTGGTTTATATACGACGACGGCACACAACACACACACACACATTCATATACATGAACATGCACAAAAGACATGCATACACATACATAAAGAGCACAGACAAAAAGTCGTCGACGGGCTGCTCGCACACATACACAGGCATACTCAACACGGTCTCACTCACAGAGCGGTGCACGCACACAGGCATGAACACGCGTATACACATACATACACACACAAGTTTTTAACATTGCTTTTGGCTTGCGTTGTGAACTGACTGTATTTTTTCAAGTGTCGTTTTATTTTCGTTCGTTCATTCGTTCGCTCGTCCGTCCGTTCTCAGTTCGTACGCTTATCTCGACTTTTGCTTTGATGCGCCATTCGCATGTATGTCTGTATATATATTTTTGTGCATGTGTATGCTAGGCTTTTCGTGTGTGTGTGAATATATATAAAAATGGGCTCCCAACACAGAATAACCCGCTGGCAGCTGGCTTGGTCAGCGGCTCCAAGAGCAAGCGCCAACCTCTCGCATTCTCTCTCATTTTATATATATGTACATATATGCATTGGTATATTTGTGTGTGCGAGTGTGTCTGTCTGTTTCAATGAGAGCATCTTCTACTACTTGGGCTATGAGCTTGAAGCTACCAGTCTGCCTTCTGTTTTATTGTTCTTGTTGTTTTGCCTATTTTGTTTTACTCACGTCTTTGACTATAATATATATTTATATGCACACATGTGTATATATGTGTGTATGCACATATTTCTCTATACATCCATATGTTTTATGTATTTGCAAAATTTATTAATAGCGTGTGTAGAGTACTAGCGCCGATCTGTTTGACTGTGTGTGTGTGAGTGCAAAAAGAATAAAAAAAAACTATTAATATACAAATAAAATGACTAAATGTGTGACAAAATAAGAAGTTGCCGTCGCTGAAGTTGAATTTTTTTTTGCATATTTCTTGTCTACTTTGAACGTTATTCTCTGCAGTGTATACATAACAAAACAGATAAGATAATAGACTTGTGCACGTAATACAGCTATGAATAAAAAAAATGGAGGGAAAATTTGCCCACATGTCTCCCTTTCACATATACACACACTCTCGAAAGCACGCGAAACAACTACAACGAACGCCCCAATTTTGTTCAGAGCTCCGCAATGGCGCTCTCGGTGAGAGCAGGAGAGAGAGGGAGAATAAAATATGTATATGTATAAGAGTGTGTGCTTGTGTTTGTGTGTGCTGAGGCTCTGCTCCAAAATACAGACGGAGACAGCAGCAGAGCAAGCAACAGAGCAATAACAACAAAAGGCCACACACAGTAATTGAGAGAGTGGTAGGAGAGCGTGTGCCACCGTTGCCGTCGTCGTTGTCGTCGCGACAAACGTTTCAACTTGTTTTCGCATTTGGCCATAATACTTGAAGGATTATTTGCTGCTGAGGGAGGCACGCGAGGTGGTCTCTCTTGAGACCAAAGTGGTGTGTAGTGTTAACGGTGTATGTGTGTGTGGTGTGTGGGCCCCCGGTACAGTTTTCAAATGCAAATTACTGTAATTTGTTGTTTACAAATGCACATATTTTATACGTTTGCTTCATTCACGCATACGTAATATGCGAGTGTGTGTGTGTAGTGCAGTGTCTTTTTTCGCCGAGGAGGTGGCTAAGAGTCCGCTGGTCTCACTATATTCCACTGCCTCCCGCTGCTTAACACAATTACACACACACACATTTATACGCATACAAATGCACTTATACTCGCGCTTCTGAATTCAAGTTATATTTACACATTTAACGACACTAGAGCACTGTGGAGCACACTTGGCTTGGCTCGCGCGCTCTCTTCGCCGCGTTCTCTTGTAGCTAATACTGCTGTAGTTGCCGCCAAATACTTGTTTATAGTTGTTGTTTCTGTTCTTGAGTAAACGTTTAATATGTATAAAAAAGAAGAAATTCAAACTACGCCACAAAACAAATATGCGGCGGTCCTCAGTCCTCTCACTCTCTTGTCTCTCTTCTGTGCGGGCTCTCTCTCTCTCTCTCGTGCTCTTTTGCATGCTGCTGCTGCAGCAGAACGAAAGAGGGAAAGCAAGCGAGGAGGAGTACAAATCAACCGCCTCATCACCACCACCGCACACACTCACAACCACTATTACCTCCTCATACACATACACTCTCTCTCACTCTCTATATATACTCATTGTTTTGTGCGGCAACTGCTGCACAGCCTGCCTCTTGTATGTTGGCAAACACCCTGTGCAGCAGAGCCTCCCACTCTTCCCCCTCATGTGTTCCTTCTCAGTGACGTTCTCAAGTCGCAGGCTCGCACTCGCAATGCGACGAAACTCAGGTTCTAGAGTCGCCGTCATCGTTGTGCATGGGTCATAAAAAAGTTCTCCCCGGTGTTGCCTCTGCCTTCCCTTGCCAGTTTTTACTGTACACGTTAAAAACAACAAAGCGCGCGCGCCCAATTCCGGTTGCGCTTATTTACACACACACACTCACACACATATACATGCATACTAAGTCACGCATACACTCATTACCACGGATGATGACTCTGATCTGACGCGGTGCTCGCTCTTATCTTCTCCTCTCTCCTCTCAGCCGTCAAATGAGCTTGGTTGTTGCTGCTGCACGTAGTTGTTGTTATTATTGGCTGGTATATACAAAGAAATACATTTCTACTACTCACAGACGCACACAGACATAGTTTATTTTGCGAGTGAGTGTGAGAAAAGAATTTGTCGTCAAATAATTTCAAATTTCGTTGGAATGTGCAAGAAGTTTGGGAAAAAAAAGTTTGTCGAAAAGGCTTGCTTTAATTCTAGAAAATATAACGATTATTTCAAGCTCGATTTATCGATAACGATCTGTGTTTGTGCGATTAAACAGCTGATGCTTATCGGTAGCAGTAGCTTTTGTTTTTTTTTTTTTTTCTGAGTACCTTAATTGTTGTTCTTCTAATTTCACGCTTATTTAATTTCATTTGGTATTTCTCTTCTTTTCACTTGCAGTAAAAAACAGCCACTGCGACTGCGACGTGGCAGCAGCGCTGGAAACGCAAAGACAGACAGCAGTAGCGGCAGCAGAAAAAGAAAGAGGAAGACAAAGAGTTTTCAAAGAAGTTGCAAGCGTATTTAAGTTGTTGCCTGTGCCGCCTCAAAGCAGGCCTGGCTGCGTTCATATCCCAAATGCATCATAGACAACAACAACAGGAACAACAACAACAAAAGAAGAAACATCAACATATGTTGCATACACGAACCGAGGAGGAGCAAGTGCTGCAGTCGAGTTATAGATACAGCTACAATTCTCAGTTACGGCCACGACCGTTTGTTGCTTACTACATACGCTCCTAGAGAGCGTAACAGAGATAAAGGGAAAGAAAGAGAGCGCAAATCCCACCATCCACAAAGAGAAGGAGCAGGGTATCCTTCTCCCGCCGCAACCACAAGAGAAGCAACAAATATTAAGTAGAACATAAGAAGAGATAAAAACAAACATTAAAATAAGTAGAAAAGAAAGAAGGAACAGAGGATCAGCTCTCGAGAAAATATATCTAATAATCCAAAATTCCAAGCATGATGAAACGCACGCGCATTGATGAAGTGCAATTTGGCACACGTACTGGACCAGGCCCAGGTGGAGGTGGCGGTGTCGGTGTTGGTGTCGGCAGTGCCGGCGGAGCTGCTGCAGGTGTAGTTGGAGTTGGTGTAGGTGTAGGTGGTACAAGCAGTGTGGGTGTTAATACCGCTGGTGGTGTTACTATTGGTACAGTGGTTCCCAATGCACACAGTGCTACAATCAGCAATCTTGGTTCCATACACCATCGCATATTGACGCCACAACATGGCGGGGCACAGACTATTGCCTACTTGCCGTCCACAACGCCGACGGCAACGAATCTTAAAACAACGAGCAGCATTGTCGATAGCGCCAGCACTGGTGCCCAAACAAATCCTGTGGGAGCCGGAGGTGGAGTTGTTGTTTCCACAGGCAGTGCCGGCACACAAACCTTGCAGTATACAACATGTGAGTAAAGATGCCATAAACGTCTATGAATCCTCTACTAATATCTTCTTTATTCTCTTTTCTTTCTCTGCAGCCTACAGTGTTGCCTCTATACAGGCAGGTGGCACATTGAAAGCCAACTCAGCAGATGGAAATGCTGTGCAAATCCATGTAGGAGGAACTGCAGCTGGAGCTGGTGGTGGTGGCTCACAGACAGTATCGAGTAGCTGCCAGACGGGCACACTGCGTCAACGTACCATAAGTGGTACACAGACAAATGCCACTAGTGGTGGACAGTTGACTAGTACAGCACAACAGACGCAACCACCAACACAAATGGCGGCATCACAACAAACGCCTCCAAATGGACCAGGAGGAGTCGGAGGAGGAGTACCATCTGTAGTGGGAGCCTCACCTGGTGGTGCTGGGAATACAACACCTCCGCAGGGTCAAGTGGCAGGAGGCGCAGGTGCTGGCAGCGCTGCGCCACGTTTAAAAGTGGAGGATGCCCTCAGTTATCTGGATCAGGTGAAATACCAGTATTCGGATCAGCCGCAGATCTACAACAATTTCCTGGACATTATGAAGGAGTTTAAGTCGCACTGCATCGATACACCTGGAGTGATTGAGCGTGTCTCAACACTGTTTAAAGGGCACACGGAGCTCATCTATGGCTTCAATATGTTTCTGCCTCCTGGCTATAAGATTGAAATCCATTCCGATGGTCATGGCTGTTCCGTGCCCGTAGTATCAATGCCATCGCCACCAGGTGCTCCAAGCAGCACGGGAACAGTGCATATGATATCCGCTGCTGGAAATAGTCCCTTGACACCTGCTGGTGGTGCCGTTGTAAATGCACATGGAGCGACCACAGCAACAATGAAACCTTTAACGCAGGCTGGTGTACCTGGCGCAGGTGGTGCTGGAGTTGGACCTGGAGCTGGTGGTGGTGCAGCTGCAGCAGCCGCGGCGGCCGTGGCACAAATACAAACGGCTGGTGCCGTCAATTTGATGACCCACGGTGGTGCTTCGCTGACCCAAACCACAATACATGCACTGCAACCTGCAGGAGCAGCTCAATCACCCGGTGGACATGTGCACGTCACTAGCAGTTCCATAGTGCCACCAGTTATAGGTGGAGCCGGTGTTGGAGTTACTGTCTCGGCTCACAATATACCTCAGAATTACTCAAGAGATCGAGTAGGAGGGGGAGGAGCAGATCAGCGTGCCACCATAACTCCTACTGGACCGGGAGCGGCAGGTGCATCGGCAGTGCCAGCACCACCAGCTGGAGCCAGTATTGTTGTAGGCGGTGGTCCACCGACGCCAAATTCATTGAGCGAGCTTAGTCCACATGCGGGACCAGCAGGAGCAGCGGCACAGCAGCAACAGCAGCATAATCTGCATCACATACAGCAGGCGCATCAATCTATACTCTTGGGGGAGACGACGGGCCAACAGAATCAGCCTGTGGAGTTTAATCACGCCATAACTTATGTGAATAAGATAAAGGTAGGAATGAATGAAGTTAATCTCCTCCTCTTATCAGCAATACTAATCTCTCTTTCTTTCTACCTTATCCCCTACAGAATCGTTTCCAAAGCCAACCGGCAAAGTACAAGAAATTCCTAGAGATTCTGCATGCCTATCAGAAGGAGCAGAAGGTCCTGAAAGAGGGCAGCAGTGGCAGCAGCAGCATAAGTCAGTGTAAAATGTTAACAGAGCAGGAGGTTTACACGCAGGTGGCCAAGCTCTTTGGCCAGGATGAGGATCTGTTGCGTGAATTTGGACAATTTCTGCCTGACGCAACGAATCATCAATCCTCAGCAGCTGCAGCTGCCGCAGCACAATACATGAGTGGCAAGTCTGCGTTGCACAATGATCACCACAACAAGCAGCAACAGCAGCGTACAACTACAACAGCCACATTAAGTGGTGGCGCACACATTAGCATGTCCTCAGCATCGCCTTCGAATGTGGTGGCCAATAGCAGTTCCCCATTGCATCTTAGCAGTGGGGCAACGTTATCACAGATCGATAGCAGCAGTGCACACGCTCATGCCGCCGCCATTGGTAACTTGTCGGCGGTGAACACCAGTGTGAGCATTAAATCATGTGGCGTGCCACCAAATCACATTATCAGCAGTGGGTTCGACAAGGATTACCACGGGCTGAATGCACAACAACAGTTGCAACAGCAACATCAGCAGCAACAACAACAACATAGGGGAGGCCTGCTCTCCCATCATCATATTGCAGGCGCAGGTGCAACGCCTGGGGGATTGAGAGGCAGTGTGGGAGGCGTGATGGATCAGCGGAACAATCATCATGCCCAGAAATATGGAGCACAGCATCAGCATCAGAATATGTCGCAAAAGAAGTCTCCCAGCTACGGAGGAGGAGTAGGAACAGGTGGCCTGTCTAATGCCACTGGTGGTTTGCCGCATCATCACTCGCACCAACATCATTTGAGTGAGAATTCCTTGGATCGAAATTCACCAAATATCGCAAGCTATGTTACACCAGCGGGACAGCTACCTGGACATCATCCAGGGGCACATCATAATGCGCACAATTCAAGTGGAAGCAGTGGCAGCAGTAACAGACGGCAGATTGATGAGCTGTCGACAATTGCATGCGCAGGATCAGTAGCGTCTGGAGGAGCAAGTAGTGGTATGACTGGTGGCACTGGTGGGCCACCGCCAGCGAAGAGACCTAAGCCATATTGTCGTGATATTAGCTTCTCGGAGGCATCACGCAAGTGCACCATTTCGGATGCCGCCTTCTTCGACAAGGTGCGCAAGGCGTTGCGGAACCCGGAGGTCTATGAGAACTTCTTACGCTGCTTGACGCTGTTCAATCAGGAGATTGTCTCGAAAACGGAACTGCTGGGTCTTGTCTCACCGTTCCTCTGTAAATTCCCTGATCTGCTGCGTTGGTTCACCGATTTCTTGGGTCCCTCGGCATCTGGTGGTCAACTGGGTGCAGGTGGTGCCCAGAGTGGTGCCATGATTGATGGCATGCCACTGCCGGCAACACAGCGTCAGGGCAGCAACAGCAGCTCACACGATCGGGCAAGCAGTCATGGAGGAGCGAGCACGGATTTCGTACAAGATGTGGATTTGTCACTGTGCAAGCGATTAGGTGCCTCCTATTGCGCACTGCCACTTTCCACGGTGCCAAAGAAGTGCAGCGGACGTACAGCGCTGTGTCGAGAGGTGCTGAACGATAAGTGGGTTTCATTTCCCACGTGGGCTAGCGAAGATTCTACGTTCGTTACGTCCCGGAAGACGCAGTTCGAGGAGACCATCTACAGGTGAGTGAGAGCTACGATGCCTAACCCTTCCTTCTCCTACCACTCCTCCTCATCATTTTTCACATCATCCTACTCCTGCTCGTCTTTATCCACGTTCTTTCCGTCACCCACCTTCTCATACTCCTCCATCTCCACACTCTCCTCTTTATAGTTCGCATACTCTCCATCCTCATTCTGTTTCTCTTCCTAATTCAACTCGTCATCCTCTCCCTGCTCCTACTTCTACTCATCGTCGTCCTTCTCATTCTACTCGTGTTCGTCCCCGTCTCATTCTTTTCCTCCTACTTCTCATAACCTTCAAGCTCCTCTTCGTCGTGCTCCACATTCTCCTTTACCTACTTGTACTTCTCATACTCTTCCTCCTCCTTCCCTAAGTTTCATTTAACTTTCTTTCTATTGTAATTTTATTTCATTCCTTTATATTCTTCTTTCTTTTTGTTACTTCCTGTTGTTTTTTGTTGTTGTTTCCTTTACCCATTTCTGTTCTTTGGCTTTCGTTTATATTTTTATGAATTAACGAATCAACAAACGCTCTAAACAAAAGGAATATTCACAGAACGGAAGACGAGCGTTTCGAATTGGATCTGGTGATTGAGGTGAACAGTGCAACAATTCGTGTGCTGGAGAATGTACAAAAGAAGATGTCACGAATGTCACCAGAAGAATTGGCCAAATATCAATTGGATGATCATCTCGGAGGCACCTCGCAAACGATACACCAGCGCGCCATACATCGCATTTATGGTGATAAATCCTCCGAGATTATACAGGGCATGAAGAAGAATCCCTCCGTGGCAGTGCCCATAGTACTCAAGCGACTAAAGGTCAAGGAGGAGGAGTGGCGGGATGCCCAGAAGGTTAGTGTTGCAAAAAAGTTGAAGGAGTCTTCTATATACTTACATTTCTCTTTTCTTCAGGGCTTCAACAAGCATTGGCGCGAGCAGAATGAGAAATATTATCTTAAATCTCTCGATCATCAGGCTATTAACTTCAAGCCCAACGACATGAAGGCCCTGCGCTCAAAGAGTCTCTTTAATGAGATCGAAACGCTTTATGATGAGCGACACGATCAAGAGGATGATGCCATGGAGCCAGCAGGGCCACATTTGGTGCTGCCCTATAAGGATAAAACTATTCTGGATGATGCTGCCAATTTGCTTATACATCATGTGAAGAGACAAACGGGCATACAGAAGCAGGAAAAGCAGAAAATCAAACAGATTATAAGACAATTTGTGCCTGACTTATTCTTTGCGCCGCGACAACCGCTGAGCGATGATGAACGTGATGACGGTAAGTAGAACAGAGAGAAGAAGATACACTTATCAACTGTTCCACCCCCCACATATTCATGAAGTTGCCTTGATACACACATTCATCTCCAGCTTTGAATTAGTTAACACAATAGACACGTTGACAAAGTAGAGAATTCTGCACAAATTGAGTATTTATATATTAGAATTATAATATATATAAATATATTATTACTATTATTCTTATAATTTTTAATATATAACACTCAAACTTAGCCTTGATTTGTAGATAGACTATATTGATAATAACTATTATAAATTATTATAGTAATTATACTAATTATTATAGTAATTATACTAATTATTATAGTAATTATTATACTAACTGTTATTGTAGTTATTATACTAGTTATTATAGTCTAATATTTTTGCAAGACTCGTGCTACGATTTATTGGTTTTTTTTTGCTATGCATTTTTCATTTTTCAACTTTATAAAACTTTTGCAATTTATTTTTTTTCTTAACTTATTTTTCATTTGTTTTTCTTATTATTTTTTTCACTAACGACTTTGGTAGATTAAAATTAGCTGCAACTATATAATATATATAGATAGATTCTTACTAACAAGCAATTATTGTATTTATTTATTATTTATTTATTTATTGTAAACGAAAAACGAAGAAATAGAAACACAACCAACTAAAAACCCAATTAAATTTTTTTTTAATATTGAAAACGTATTTTAATTTAGTCAATCAACATTTTTTCGTTTTCTTTTCTTTTTTTCTTCTCGTTTTGCTCGCGCAATTTTTGATTAATTTTTGTAATGTTTTTTAACAACAACAATTTTGTAACCTTGAATTGCATTGAACTATAACTAACCCAACAACAACAACAAACTACAACAACAATTGGATATCAACAACAACAACACGCAAAACCACCGACCATGTTCATGAACACTTCCCCTGCTCTCCCCTCTGGTCTCTGTGCACATTCCTTCTATAGCCTTTCAATTTTTGGTAGATGACACTAAAATGGAAGTGGATTCGCCGACTAGTCGCTCAGCGCCCAACAAAGGAGGCAGCGGGCCAAGCGAGAGTGCGTCCCCAGCACGCAGCATTGCCAGCAGTAGCAGTGGCAGTGTAGGAGGAGGATCCGGCGGAGGAGCAACAGCAGCGGCAAGCAGTAATGCCGGAAGTGTCGGAGCAGCTACGCCAGCTGCGGGCACGATGATCATCAAAAAGGAAACAACGGAGGAAGCGACGGCAACGGGCAAAATAACGACAATGCCCGCCACAACAACGGGAGGAGGAGGAGCTGCAGTAACAGGAGCAGCAGCAGCAGCAGCAACGGGGGCAGCGACGTCGTCGACAGTGAGTACAAAGACTAGCGACGATGCGCTGCCATCCACATCGACAGCAGCGGCGGCAGCTGCAGCATCAGCAGCAGGAGGAGCAGCTAGCGATGCAACGGGTAAGGATAAGGCTGAGTCGGAAGAGGCCTCAACTGGAGCAGATGCAACATCAGCAGCAAGCGGCAACAATAGCAGCAGCAATGCCAACAGTCCCAGAAGGAGCGAAGATGGAGTAGCAACAGGAGGTGCAACAACAGGAGCAGCCTCCACTGGAGCAGCATCCACAGGTACCGATATGAGTGTCAAGCAGGAGTTAATGGGAGATTTTGCTAATCCCTCGCTGCTGCCACCGCATGCACAAGGACAACGAGATGTAAGTATAGAGAGAGAATTGAAGGGATAAACCCAAGACAAGCCTTTACTTATATCGATTCTGTTTATCTTGCAGGATGAATCCTATTCACTGTTCTTTGCCAACAACAATTGGTACCTGTTCCTGCGCCTGCATGCGATCTTGTGTGATCGTCTGCATGTGATGTACGAACGTGCACGCCTATTGGCCATCGAGGAGGAGCGTTGCCGGGTGAATCGTCGGGAGAGCACAGCGACAGCGCTGCGATTAAAACCCAAGCCTGATGTACAAGTAGAGGATTACTATCCCACGTTCCTCGACATGCTGAAAAATGTGCTTGATGGCAACATGGACTCGAATACCTTTGAGGACACCATGCGCGAAATGTTTGGCATATATGCCTACATCTCCTTTACGCTGGATAAGGTAAGGCTTTTCTTCGATTACCTAAAGTAACTCGCTCTAATCTCCTCTTTTATCTATCTCCCCACCCTCCTTAGGTCGTCTCGAATGCCGTAAGGCAACTGCAGAATTGCGTCACGGAACGTGGTGCCTTGGATTGTGTGGAACTCTTTGCCAGTGAGCAGCGTCGAGGCGCCACTGGAGGCTATTGCCGTGAGGCGCACAAGGGATACGACCGTGAGATGGGCTATCAGCGCAAGGCAGAGAGCATTCTCAACGAGGAGAACTGTTTCAAAGTGTACATTGTATGAAGCTAATTCAAAGACTGTTGCTTGAAAGGATTCACTAACCATTCCCCTTGCTCTCTTGCAGTACAAGATCGACTGTCGTGTAACCATTGAACTGCTCGACTCGGAGTCAGAGGAAGTGGAGAAACCAGCAGCATTGAAGGCGCAAAAGTTTAGCAAATATGTGGAGAGATTGTCTAATCCCGCATTGAGCGCAGGAGGAACAGGAGGAGGAGGAGGTGGCAGCAATAACAACAGTGCCGGAGGAGGATCAGCAGGAGGAGGCAACAACGACAGTTTGGTTGAAACGGGAGATATCAAAATGGAGGAGGAAGAGGAGAATGCCGAGGTGAGTAACAGTCCGAACTTCCGCAAAATAGAAAAAAAAAAAGAGAAAAGAAATTAAGATGAGCAGCAGCAGAAGCTTTGTGTGTGCTTGAAGAGTGGTTAACCATGTTGTTTGTGTATACTCTGTTGTGTTTTATTTTTCGATTGTTATGTTGTTGTGTTTCCACCTCAGTTGACGAACTCACCTCACCCAACACACAGATCTAACATGATCTTACACCTGCTCCCAGTTACGCTTAGGCGGTACTTATGTTCTCCTAACGATAGTCAATAGTATTCCATATTATACAATAGTAAACCATTGTTAACTCCAGATTAGCTCCATTAGTTCCACTTATACTGACTGAAGAACCACTTCTACCCGTAATATCAGTGACATATTTGAAATTGTGAACTTAAGATCCTAGTTCTGAACATTATTACCAGTTATATATCAAGAATTCTGAAAATTTGCATTGTTTACAAACCTTACACATTGTAAAAACTTTAATTTATTATTTGAGAAGAAAATATTTTTACCTTAACGTATTTATCCCACCAAGACCATCGTTACTATGGTCTCCTCAGAGTAAGACTCTCTAGTTCAGTTCAGTGTACTATCGATACTTGAATTACGTTCCCCCCACCCCCCACACGGACTTATCTAACAATTATTGTGTTGTACATAATAATACATACATATTGTATAACCCTATATCGTTCTATTTCTTATATATATTATTTGTTGTATATACTGTGTTATGATTATGTTCTACTATATTTTTCTCGATTTTCTCATCAACTTGCCACATTTTTCTCTCAATTTCTCTTTCTCTCTGTCTCTAATGATAAACTTGAGATTTTCATACTATTATTTGTTTATTTTATTTTGCTCGGGCTCTCGCACAAATTCTTCTACATTTTCTAAGACTTCCGTTTATTTGATATCGTTCTCTACTTCCTTTTCGTTTCTCGTCTCTCTCTCATTTCAACATGCCGCCTACCAATCGCCCACATATCCGTATGCGATAAAAAAAAAAAAAAAAAAAAAAAAAACATACGAAAAAATTACAACTGAAAAAAAGAAAAATGTTCACTAATTAATGCTTTTTTCTGCATTTTTCTCATTTTTTCCACTTTTTTTTTTTGTACCAGGTCAATTCCAAGGCTTGAAATAACAAAATAGTTTTGATAATTTCATTGAATAAGAAGAAGAAAAAGTCGTATTGCAAAATGAAATAGTAATAAATGAATTTGTTTTTTGAGATTAACCGAACAAAACTAAAAAAATACCGAAACCAAACCAAATCAAACCGCAAAAACACCACCAAACCCGCAATAACAACAAAAACCACAACCAGAAATAAAACAGTTATCATGCAGAGACACCCCACCACCACCACCATCATATCTGCACCGCACAAACACAACACAACCCACCACACCACACTAAGAAACACTAATATCATCACATACAAACACCCAGCCCCACATCATCCGTATTCATTTTACACACACACGCAGACAACATTTGAATGTAAAAAGTCAAATACTGTAATTAATTACCATGCATACCTATGTAAATTTTAGTACATAACCAAATGCGCAATACACACACAAACACACACGCACTCACCAACACACACACACATACAGCAGCTGCATAAGCAAGTAATATGCATAAACATAATAATATGTTAACTAGTAGTTTCTTTATAATATTCATATAGGCACGCATTTATTGCATTTATTTCTAATTTCGTTTTGCTTTGCGTTCGTTCGTGTTAAAAGTTAAAAAATACAAGAACAAAAGTCAAGCAAGAATTACAAGTACAATAATAAAACACAAGCTCAGGCATAGAGAGAGCGCAGAGTGACAAGTGAATGGTGAAAAGCAGAAACGCCAGAGAGCGAAAGATTATTACAGACGACAGGGCGTGAGAGTGAGTGAGTGCTTTTAACTTAGTGAGAGAGTTTGAGTTTAAAATGTTAGAGAGGAGAGCACAGTTGCAATGGCTGCTACTTGCACTGTGCAAAGATATTGAAAGTGCGTGTGTGTTTGTGTGCATGTGATCGATTTGCTGTCGATGAGTCGATGTGCCGTCATTGTATCATCGAGAACTGTGTTGGTTAAGCCACAAACGAATTAACTAGGGCAATCAAACAAAACGTATAAAACAAAACAAATAAACAACAATGATCAAGCAAGAACAAATGTAAATAATGTTTGTATGTATTGTATACTTCTTATTAACGTGTAGTTTAAGCGTTTTAAGCGTAGCCAATTTTTGTAAAGGGACGAACAGAAGAGTGAGAGCAACAAAGCAGACAAAAGAGACAAAATAAGAGAGAGAGACAGACAGACAGACAATTAAGCAAGAGAGATTTAATTTTAAAAAGAACTTAGGCGTGTTATACATACATAAAGTATAAATATATATATTTAAAGTTTTTTTATAACTCCTAACACAGACACAGAGAGAAACACACTACACACACACCCACAAACAAACAAACAAACAAAGAATATCATTTGTAAGCCCAATTGAAATATACAAAGAATCTACATCAAAAATGAAAGTACCGAGAGTTGTTTAGGTTCGTTTGAAGTTGTGGGGAAGAGACGCATTTCTTTCGTTTTTGGGCATACACACATACTATATATCACATGTGCATACGTTGTTATATGTATATATCGTAATACATATGTAAGGTACACACATATAGTAGTATATATAGAATCGTTCACGTTCGTGTGTGTGTACAGTGATTTTAAGTTTTGACAGCAAGGTAAGTTATGCCTTACATTCTTCTACGTATGCATACAACAACAACACGTATAATTCATATAATAAATTCCCCTTTTGATTTGTGTCCTTAGGAAATGCTCTCTCTGAGAAGGAGGGACATTTCGTGAACTCTCTCTTGTTTATCGTTTTGTCGATTATTGTCGTCTATTGTTTTTGTTTTACAAAGCGTAAACACTGTTTTGTAAATTGTGTGTGTAATGTGTATGTTATCGTATATCGGTTATTATTATGTTTTGATTTGTTTCTCTTAAACAGTTGTCCATGCGTGTGTTCTCTCTGAATGTCGCTCTTGCTGGCCTGGTACAACACAACAACAAAATAAAAACATCAACAACTATTTGTCTACCCCACTTTTGTTGGCCTTCCTCCCTACCTCCACCCTGTGTCTAGTTATCGTTTATCATATACACACACAAATAAACACAGTTTATTGTATGTTTGCTTAATTTGTTAGCATGTTAAAAATTGCATTTAATTAATTTGTTGCAAGTTGTGGCGCCATAATTGATATTAATTTTCCCCGTCTTCTCTCTATCTCTTCACAGCTGGTACGCGGCGCACGCAAGGCACGTTTTCTGCTGCGCAACAAGCGTTGCTCGCAGCTGCACGAGGAGCAAGTTCGTCAGTTCTTTGACCAGAAGAGAGTCTGCACGGGCAGCGGAGTCGAGCAGCAACAGACGCAGCAGACTGCACCGGCAGCAGCAACAGAGACAGCGGCAGCAGCCAACGCAACCAACAACAATAATAACAATAACAACAACAATAATAACAATAACAACTGGAACAAGCGAACAGCAGCACCAGAGCGTCTTGGAGCACCCCAGCTGGGTCTGGCGGAGCAATATGCGTTCAATGATCGCGACGAAATCAGCACCAATGCCAGCAATGGACGCTGCTTTGTAACCAGCAAGAATCTCAATCTACTCAAATACGATGCAGTGCGTCGTGCCAAGAAGGTAAGAGAGGGAGGCGGAGGATATATCCAGAGTGAATTTCTAATTAATAATTTATTCCCTTGCAGAGTCATTGCCGCGTTACGCAGGTGAAGTACCGACGCTTCCAGCAGATTGTCAACAAGTGGCTGCAGCAACATGTGAGTGAGCAACTGCAGCAATATTGCCAGGATTGGCTGCTGGGCAAGACCCCAGAGCAGATCAATGCCAGCGGTTGGGGTGCCACCAGCAAAACGAAATCGTTGCAACAAAAGGATATTACAAAGACGCCATATCGTGTGTACACGCGCTACAAAGTGTTGCACAGTGGTATGGGAGGAGGTGCAGCGGGAGTAGGAACAAGCGGAGCAGGAGGACTATCAACAACTGGTGTAACTATTGGCAGCAGCGTGGGAGGAGGCGCAACAGTTGCCACCTCATTACCAGCAACAGTTGCCACTGCCGCTGTTGTTGCCGCCTCGTCAAGCAATGTGGCAAGCGCTGTGAACAATAACAGTAGCAACATCTTGTCAGTAGAATCGACAACGGGAACAGGAACAAATGCCTCCACCGCTGCTGCACCACAGCAGCATTGCAACAGCGCAGCAGCAGCGGCGGCGGCAGCCTCAGCTGGTGGCAACGCGGAGTCGGGATTGCAGCAGGTGCGACCTATGGAGAGCTAACCGGCAGCAGTTGCAGCTGCCTCTGTGGCTGCTGCACCCACAGGAGTTGCCATCACATGGCCAAGAGCCTTTTTGTGAGAAGGCAAATGTGATAGGGATGATGATAACTATATATTTGGCTATTAGGATAGATCGATTGCAGGCATTATTCACTTATCCACTTTGTACAAAAGTCATTCACATATGAAGGAGAAAGTATTCTCAGAGGGAGGAGGACATCTTGATGAGTTACGGATCGTCAGTTTATGATGCGTTTCTAGTTCTAAGCAACACATACAAGACATACAAACAGAGAGAGAGAAGAAGTCCTAGAGAGAGGAGCATATTTAATATTCATTCTATATGTACATCCGATTTTAAACTGAGTTAGGAGGACGCTGAAGTTAGTGCTATTATTAAGTTAATATATACATATATGTATATATATATATATATATATGTGTATCAAATGTCTGTTTAGTGTTTTAAGGATTTTATGAACTTAAACAAAACGCGTATACACAGAGAAGTTTTAATTTAATCTACAAACTAAAAACATTTAACGTATTTTTATACAAAACAAACCTTGTACAATTCCTTGTGAATACTATTGATTATATAACTCGATATATAAGACTAAGCTAAGTTGTAAAAATCAAATGAGCTAATTAAAACAACAAAAATGTATCAAAATGAAATCAGTGCGTATTTTCTAAAAAGGGAAAAATATAAGATGAATATTGTAGATGATACATATTGTATATACTGTTTATTTAAAATGAAATCGATTCAAGGTTTCTGAAAGGTGGAAGAAAATGAAAGCGATAGTCATGTAGAAAAGTTTTCCTGTATTTTATTTCCTTTATATAAAACAATTTTCCTGTACTTTCCACTGTATATAGAAAAGTTTTCCAGTATTTTAAAAATTACACATTACACATTAAAAGAGCATTTCAGAGCAGCAATTATTCGAATAATACACAGATACGGATATATATAGATTAAATATAATAATCATCACTTGTAGATAAAATCGCGTCTCGTGATAATACCGGCAATACGATTCTCATTGTTGATGACTAGCATATGCCGCAGGCCCAAGGCGCGAAAGATATTGAAGATTCTGGGTACTGAATCGGACTGAGAAAGTAGGAGAAAATTTTTATTATATATAGGGATATAGCAGATATGATATTAAAGAATATACATAGTAAGCGACGAAGATTACTCACCGTATTCACGCGCACAGGAGAAGGATTCATAAAGGTGGATAGATCCACCGTGAAGTTATGCTTCCTATCCAGCGGTCGCACGGTCTATAAATGAAAGATATATAAAGTTCAAACCTCAATTTATCAACTTTTACTCACCTCTACGGATGGATATCTGGGATAGACATCTCTAAAGGTCTGTATACTCGTTTCGGACTGCCAGAAACGTTTGTTCTCCACGTACAGTGATTTGAGCAAAATGACAATAAGCTGAGAGCGTAATATAATTCCACAAACACGACCCTCCGAGCGACGATCCTAAAGAATCAAAATAGAGACCACCATTAGTCAGAACAACTTGCAGTGTGATAAGAATAGAAAATCCGAAGCGAACTTACGCCCACAACATTATCGACAACTGGGAAACCATTGTGCTGGCACTTCCTAAGCATTTTATAGATATAATGTGCGCTGTCCACGAGCTTGATGCAGATTACAGGTTTACTCAGTATTTCATTGGCGGTTAGACCCTTATACTGCGGTAGAGGCTCCCATGGCAACATGGGCACATTATTCACCTCGATGACAGTGTCGTAGATGCCGTCATTGAAGTAATCTCCCACCCACTTGGCGCTAATCAGAGCAATGATCAATGGAAAGAAGAACGAAGTCTCAATGCCCGTCGTCTCCATCAGGATGACCGATAGACTAATGGTCATGCGGAGCACGCCGCCCAGATTGGCTGCGGCACCAATAAGCGCATATTTGCCAGGATGTAAAAAGGTCTTGAAAGAGATGGGAGATTAGATTTGGGATATAGAGTATAACTGGGATGACTTACTGTCTGTGGAAAAAGATAGAAGAGCAGCATGGCAACCAGTCTGCCCCAGGCAGCACCCACCAGCGCAGTGGGTATAAACACGCCCAGTGAGACATTGAGACCGAAAGTGGCACAGGACAGAAAATAGTAGACCAGGGTGAACAAAGTCAACGTCAGTATCTTATGGGAACCTAAGAAAAAGAGTAACAAATCAAAACAAGACAAGTTAAGATTCTCTTCCTCCGTCTCTTACCTGGTGGGTCGTGGAAAAGCGCACGCACTGTTGCTTCAGGAGTCTGGAACCAGAGCGCAGCCACCGCATTATACTCGTTATCCTCGCAGAAGAGCTGCACGGGATGTATTGTGGGATCATTGCCCAGTGGACGACAATCGTTGATGTAATAGATCATGGTGCTGGCGAGTGTAACACCCAGCAGGGCAATAA
Source organism: Zaprionus ornatus (assembly GCA_018904035.1). NCBI lineage: Eukaryota > Metazoa > Arthropoda > Insecta > Diptera > Drosophilidae > Zaprionus > Zaprionus ornatus. Next base: position 5,326,621 of record JAEIFZ010000253.1, read on the forward strand.
GCATAGCCTCAAACACCTTGCCCACCTTCCAGGGAATGTAACGCTTGCGGAAGCCATTGATGCGTGTGTTGAGGAAGTTCCAGGCGGCACCCAGCAGACCTCCCGTCACGCCAAGCAACATGAAGAGCGGCAGTTCAAAGTACTCAAAGGTCAGTGGAGCATCAAACTTGCCCAAATTGAAGAGACCCGTAAACGTGAAGTCGTTCAGCCCATGATACGCGGACAGCACAAAGTTCAGAGTAAATGAACTGATGATGGATGCAATAAGAGTGCGCCATATCAGATTCTGATTCCAGAAACTTGCAGCCTCCTCTAGTGAGAACAACATGCCGCCAATAGGTGCACCGAAAGCAGCGGAGACTCCTGCAGCAGCGCCACCTAGTACAAAGTCGCGCTTCTCGTGATCATCTCGAAATGCTTTGAATACCCGGAAATCCTTAACGAACGTGGTGCTCTTGCCTTGGGATATGCCAGCAGCCACCACAGCGCCAGCATGAATCATGGGTCCTTCCTTGCCACCAGCCAAGCCTCCTACAACAGAGGTAATGACTCCAATAGCCTTCACTGCCATCGTCTTGATGCGCACAATGCGTGGCACCTTGACCCCGTTGAGGTAACTCTTCACTTGGGGTATGCCACTGCCTGCGGTTACGGGTTCAATGTAGGTGACCATGCTGGCGCCAATGGCCACTGGCACAATGCTGAGCAGTATCCACCAGAGGAAGGGCAGCGCCAGATCACCATCGCTGCCATTGACGGGCACATTTCTATCCACAGCTGTGAAGAGCAGAGATTGAAGATAAGACACCCGATAGATATAAACATATGTATCTATAACTGCTTACAGGCCTTGAGGAACTTGTACTTCAACTCGGACAATTCCTCAATGATAATGTCAATGGTGCAGGCAATTAGCGCGGTTATGATGCCTATCAGAATAAAGATGATCCAGCGTATGACATGAGTGCGCAGTGAGAAGCGGTCCGTTAACCTCTTCTTCTGCTCCAACTGGAATAGCGTGTTTTCACACACATCGTAGTCTAGACTCTATAAAGATTAGATTATTATCAGCAATAAATACTTAAGTTAGTTAGACACACACTCACCTCGTATTGGTTTTTGATCTGCTGAGAAGTTGTTGCACTTGTTGCAGCTGCAGTACGCGAACGTACATGGAATACTGGTTCCGAGTTGATGACGCTGCCATTGTTGCCGCCCTGTGTAAAGGAAAATTGAATAAGTTGCGTTTTAATCCATCTGTAGTATGAATCACTCCAACAAGAACAACAAAACTAAAACACATGCTACGCATGTTTTATGCGGTATCTTACGTTAGATGTTACGGCGAATGTGGGTTCTTCTTCGACATTTACTAGCAACGCTGGTACATCGTCACTATTATCAAAAGTCCCATTTTCGAAAACGGGTTGACTTTGACTTGTTGTCGGTGCTTCGGGTTCACCTTCGTACTGATAAGTTGGCAACGACGCTTTAGGTTTCTGTAAGATTTCATCTTCGTCACTGGACAGTGGTGTGTCGTTATTGAGATTAATTAGTTTCTTTTTATCATCCATAATAAAAACAATGATACAAACAATCGCGCAATTAAAACATTATTAAACAACAAACAAGTTGCAATTAGTTAAGCGATGCAGAGCAGCAAGGTATCGATATGTGATCGATGTACTCGATACTTCTTCAAATACAAAAATACCAAATATACGTTTAGGCGATAAGTATTTATTGATGAACAAGATATCGATAATGAAATTCGATTAAGTAACTGCTTATATTTTGAAAATAAGAACATTTTGATTATTAAGTAGTTTTTGGAAGAAAATGTTTAAGAAACACATTTCACAGAAATGCGAGCTCATTGTGCTGGATCAAAATTAAAGTTGGGATGTAAAAACTTAAACTTGGCCACATCAAAGAGTAGACGCTTGCGTTCCACTTGATTGCGTGTTTGCAGTTCATCCTTAATATCGGCCAAGGTGTTGTCAATACGCATGAGAACCTCTCGGGCCGATCCATTAACATATGCGGCTATTTCCTGAACCCGCGCCACTTCGATTTGTACGTTCTGCATAGAATGATTCATCATACTATGATCGGATTCGTCACTCTGAAAGGATGAGCTTCTGCTGAGATCTATAGCCTCCGGTTGTTCGCTCACCAATGCAGTCTGCTGTTCCGGCTTTATTACCGATATGGGCAAGAGGCGTGGCAAACTTACAATATTGGTTGGTTGTAAAGCGATGGCATCCTTGGGGGACTGGGGCAAACTAACCGCAACGGACTGCACTAAACCTGGACTTAGGTTCTGTAAGGAAATCCAATTAAGAGATATATACAATAGGAAATATATTTTATACATTTTTAATAGCTTTACTTACATTACTCACATCCTGCAGTTGTATATTATTATTAAAAGTAGTAGTGGTATTGTTGTTATTGATGTTGTTGTCCTGTGATGGAGCTGTAGAAAACTGCCCTGAACTTTGACTGTTGTTGTCGAGCGAAGATTCGCAAACTGAAATTGACTAGAAAAGAAATAAAACTTCATATGAACACACAAACATATTTCGTTACATAACCTGTGTGTTTCATTCAACTCTTTTGCAGATACATATACATATACCTACACATACACATGCAACTGTACGTATTAAATTCGACGGCTTGTTCTGTGTGTGTCAAACATAACGGTGCACTGCATGCAAAGCCAACATCGCGCTGTCACTTTTACATAGCTCATTCGCTGGTTTGATTTAAAAAGAGACAACATGATTGTCTTTCTTACCGTTCGAATTGCTGCGGCTTCCTCCTGTTCGTGGTGCTCTTGTTTATGTCGTTGAAAAACCGTTTTTATTTTCAACTCGTGAGTTTCTGTGTTTTTTGGTACTTCTACTTCGATGACCGATGCTGCTGCACCCGATGAAGACGATGATGCCGAGGCCGACGCGACTTCGTTGCAGATCGGTGGTGTTGATGTCGATTTCTTGCGACATTTGGCAATGCGTCGATTCTTCATTATGCGATCCCTACGCTCCACCAGCGCTGCCACCTTCATTTCATGCAACTTGCCCAGCAATGATGCATGTCGACGCTGTCAAAAATTGAAGTTAAAAAATTGAGCAATATTTTGTCCCTTTCTTTTTGCTGTTTTCCAGCACTTTTAATTTGTATCTCGCATCTCTCCCCTTTCCCCTCTGTGTTTCCTACCTTAATGTGCATATGGAAATTGCCCGTTGAGCGCACGCTGCCACGGTAAATTCGATCCGGCGGACAATAGCAACACTTGACGGTGACATTATCGCCATTCTGGCTCTCGATACGATACAGTTCTCCGTTTAATATATACGGAACATGTTGGCGACGTTCCGGATCGGTTTTAATATCAGCCAGGTCTGCATCTAGTTCCTGCTCTTCATCCATCACAACATTTTGTTCCTCTTCTCTGGGCATTGCCTAAGCGATCCGTTGCCTTGAAACTGCACGATTCGATTGAACTTTTCTATCCCGATTTTATTTCCGATGGTGTGTGTATGTGTGCGTGTTGTAGAAAAGGAGCCGAAGAATAGATACATACGCACATGCATCTGTGAGTACAAATTGCTGCAAAAAGAGGAATCTAAAACAATGACAGAAGAAGGACAAGGAGCAAAGCACATGAATTAGGGCTAGCAAATTTGACAGCGAATGAGAAAAGAGAAATTGCATGAGGATGATAAGCTAATTAAAAAATAAAGCAATGAAATATAGAAGGAACTTCATATTATTTATGTATAATAAATCTGAATAATAAATAAACTCATGTTTTTTAAATGCAATAAAATGTATATATCATAATTCCTTTTTCTTGTTCAAAAGCTTTTGCCTCACGCGCCAAAGTACTCATAACGTACTCGATTGCTATCGATACTTCTGTGGGTGATTGCACTGCAGCCCTGGTCTGCTCACGTTTTCAGAGTTCCAGCACATAAACAGCAGCTCGATTCTCTCGACATGACGGAAATAGGCAAACCAAATATATTAATATGTGGTTAGTATTAAATTAATATGAATATATTAAGATCAAGTTAATATTGTTCTTTATTAACAGGCACACCCGGTGCGGGCAAGTCATATCTGTGCGAACGTCTGGCTCAACAATTAAAATTCAATTGGCTCGACTGCTCGAAAATCGCCAAAGATAATAATTTCATTCTGGAATATGACAAGGAATACGATTGTCCCATTCTAGACGAGGATAAGGTATGTGGAGTATGAGTAGATTATGCAGTAAATTATATTATTATAATATATATCCTCAGCTCATGGACCACCTGGAACCGCTGCTTGCGGATGGCGGCAACATTGTGGAGTACCATGGCTGTGATTTCTTCCCAGAGCGCTGGTTCCAAGCCGTCTTCGTTGTCACCTGCCCCAACAATATACTCTATGACAGATTGAAGGAGCGCAACTACAATGAGAAGAAACTGACATCGAATATTGAGTGCGAAATCTTTGGCACAATACTGGAGGAGGCGCGTGATTCCTATAAACCCGATATAGTTCACCAGTTATCGGGGGAGACAAAGGCGGATGCTGAGAAGAGCATCAAGACAGTGAAGAACTGGTACAGCATGTGGAAACGCAAGTGAAACCAAGCCAAGTAGAGTGCTAATTAGACATCGTCGTAGTAATAGATATTGTTGTTCATTTTGTACAATATATATAATATATAAATGTATATGTAATTAACAGTTATCAAAATCAAGAACCTAAACCTATAAACTACTCGACTAAATTCGCGTCATCTTAAAGCGCAGTGGACCATCGGGTGCATACATGAAGGTGACGGCGTAGTCTAGTGGCGCATGATTGTACTCCAGTCTGTAGTTGCGCAGCAGCTTCGCCAGGAGTATTTGCATCTCTAGATCCGCAAAACGACGTCCCAGGCACATGCGTGCTCCGTATCCGTAAGGCAGTGAGGCAAAGGGATGCAGCTTGCCCGGTGTGCCACCATGTTGTGGTTTCAGCCAGCGCTCTGGCCGGAATGTGGCTGCATCTGTTACGTACTCCTCCATATTGCCAGTTACTATGGTAGGGAACACGGCCTGCACACCTTTAGGCACCTGATAGCCGCATATCACACTGTCCTCTTGCAGTGTGCGTCCGTTGCCAATGACGGTGCTGTACATGCGAAAGACCTCCTTGATGAAGGCCTTCAGATGATGCATCTGGTCGAGAAGGGGTATGGTCAGAGGCGTATTGGCATCGGGAAGCAGGCGCTTCAGCTCCTCGTGCACCTTTTGCTGTTCCACAGGACGTGTGGCCAGTTGATAGAGTATGGAACAGACTGCCATGGAAATCTATGGAGAAGACAAGCTGCTAGATGAGTTCCTTAGGGCATCCTCCTCACCCACTCACCGTATCAATGCCCACGAGTATCAAATCAAGCGCCATAATCGTAGCAATCTTCTCATCCTTCTCCGACAAGATGACTTTCTCTAGCAGCGAAGGTTCGCCAGCACGCAGGCTGGGATCTTGTGTCTTCAGGCGCTCCGTGGCGCTCTGTATGTACTTCATGCAGACGCTGCAGGAATGGAATAAATTAATTATTAAATTAAGGTGCTCTATAAAGTATTCTTCTTCCAGTTACTCACCCCACAAAGAAGTTCATGTTCTTGACGTAGCGCGTCCAGAGTGGCGTGGGAAAGTAGCGCCAGTATGGTGCCTTCAGCTCTAAGGTGGCCACATTGCGCAGTGCGTACTTGGCAGCATCGATAATTTGCTGTGGCTCCGACTCTGGCGACAGATTATCCTCCAAACAACCCAGACGTGTGTCCAGCGCCACGCGACCAATGCCTGCATAGGTGATGAAATATGTACCCAGTTACGATTAAACTAATCTTTTATAACAACTACTCACACTCCAGTGACCATTTGTGTATCTCGTTGTCAAAGTCCTCGGGCAGCTCCTCATTGCCGTCGAGTAGACGCTCACAGCGCTCAAGGAAATCCTCAGTGATCACTTCCAGTGGCTGCAGATAGCGACGTATGGTAGACAACTGCAGCACGGGCTTCTGCACTCTCGAGCGGAACTGTCGCCAAGGCTCGCCGTGACTGCAAATAGAGATGGGAGCACAATCAATGGAAGGAATTGCAGTACACCCTTGTGCACCACTTACACGCCCACAACGCCTCCCAGTTCGCCAAAGAAATCCTTGCGTACAACGCTTTTGTACTTGACCAGACTCGGCATCGATGGCCGGAAGGGGGTGGCACCCTCGCTGCGATAGCACTGCGAATACAGATAGAGCAATTTGTAGTTGCAGTCGTGTAAAGACCTTGAAGCAATTTGCCAACAATTTGCGCCAGAGTTAGCAGCAACTTGTACTTGGCTTTAATGGTTTGCTGGGCTCCGTGCATGCCCAGCCGAGCGTGCTGCCGCCTCATAAAGCTGTTCCGGCAGGTGCCCAGCGTGGTCGTGCTTACCTTTTCGATTTCGTCGGCATCGTAGATGAACAACAGATCGGGCCTGCCAATGAGCCCGGAGAAGCGCACAATGCGTCCGTATCTCTCGTGCAGCAGCGATGAGATCTTGGCCACATCCGATATCGTATATTGTCCAATTATGGGCATCAGACTGAGGTTGTTGCATTGGGGGATGCATTGATATCGATTATAATATAAATAAAAATAATAAACAAGAATATTTAAATTTGGTATATTTCAGTTGCTCAAGTTCGATATCTGCTGAAACCTATCGATAAATGGCAAGTGCAATTGATATAACCTTTTACACATCCCTAGCTTGTTTCTGCCGGCAGTAACGTCTCAATTAGAACTGTCCAGGCGGGAAAGATTGATTATGCTATGAGATTATGTCAAGCACTTAAGAGACGAACTTACGATCGCATTAAGTGCATGGCGTAAATAATGCCGTAATGTGACAATGTGATGTCATGGTTTAATCCAAAAGGGGGATATGGTTTGTCTAAGTTTGTGATTGAATTTATATTGTTTAGTTATTATCATGATTTGTTTTTCTCACTATCAATTAGCAAGTCTTGAAAAATAATAAATTAAAGAGTTTGTCGCATTTTTTATGGTTTTTGTTTGTGTTAACTTTAACATTAACTGCTTTTAACTGTTCCATGTATATAACAGTTGTAATATACAGAAACACGGTTTAAGCACGCAGGTGATTTACGATATTTATGTAATTGACTGCTATAAATATGACGACCAGGTGTATGACAGTTGACATTGACTGTAAAACAGGCTGTTCATATCCGATAGATGTTTATTGCCTGTTAAACAAATTGTTATTAGGTGAACAAAAGTTGACATTGACTGTTATACATTGCTAACAGTCTGCCAATTTACGCTCTGCTGTAGAACAGCTGACATTGACTGTCATACAGTGCAAACAGAAACAGAAGCAGGCTGCCAATTTACGATATTCACTTCAATGTCGTCTCAATAAATGAGAAATGACGAATGCAGTCTGCTATTTTTTTGCAAACACACACGTGCATCCCCTCACACACACACAAAGGTGAATAGTGTGTGTTTGTCTATGCTATCCATTTGCCTATTGTTTGTTTTGTAGTCGCATTATCCGAGCTTGCACCAAAAATTCACACATTGAGCGTGACCTTGAAAATAGCGCTAATTGAGCGCTAACAGAAGAGAAGCAGAGTAGCCCAGTGGGGGAGGGAGAGAGGTGGCGAGAGTGGCCGTTAAAGCGATGACATGATGTGTATTTATGACTAGCTAACAAGCAGCCCAGTTATACCATATCATCTCGTGGATTGGGTGCAAATTAAGTAGAGGGAAATCCACAAGAATCCGCAAACTATTCACAATCGATCGTTAGGTCTTCATGTGTGGCATAATGGGTGTGTGTGAATGGAAGCTGGACAAACCCGTTTGGTTATGGTCAGTGCAATGATTGCTTACAAGCCAAATTCCACAGACGATCAACAGTTGGACATACTTCAGTAATTGGGTCAAGAGAGGCACGCAAAATGCCATGCAAGAAGAAGCCACTCTCTCTGTCTCTGTCTCCCTCTCTCCTCCTCTTTCACTGACTCTGTCTCTCTTTCCTCCTCTCTCTCACTCCCTCTTTTGCACTTGCACTCTCACTCTCGTGGTTGCATCGCACTGCCTTGCATTGTGGCAAAGTGAAAGCAAGTTTGTCGCTTAAGTCTTTTGTTTCTACACACCGCCAGGTATTGCCAAGTATTGGCAATGGTTTTGGTCCAGGTATCTCATTGTATGTTAGTGCATTCTGCCATTCTGCCGTGGCATGTATGCGTGCCGCAGCTGCAGCCTGCGCAGTTTCTGACACCTCCTGCTGCTGCAACTCCAAGTGGGGACAAGCTGCTGCCTCTGTGGCCGCAGCTGAATTCTCACGTCGCTGTTGCACCAGCTGTGTTGTGCTCGCCTTGGAGGCGGCTCCTCTGCTTAAGCTGGGCGTAGTCGTCGTTGCGGAGACTGCTCTGGCTTGGGCACGCCAAGCGCGCAAAGGCAGTTTCAAATTCATTTCAACGTTGACGATTAACGTTTGACGAAATTCAAATTAGATTTCACTCGTCGTTTCGATTTCCAATTGCGTTTTGATGTCACTAACACATACACACACACACACACACACAGATACACTGTAAACTATTCAAGAACAACAAAGAGAATCTCTTCTGCGTGGCAAACTGCTGCGTCTTCCGCTGCGTATTCGTCGACCGTCGGCTGTAAACTGGTTGCTTGCAAAGCTCAGCTCTGCTCAGTTGGGCCCAGCTTGGCTTGGCTGCGACTCTGACTGCGGGCAAGGAGGATCGACTGCTGGCAGAGCGCTCTCTTCGGGGCTGGCTTAGGCTGACTTGGGCTGGCTGGGCTGCTTTCTAATGACGTGTTGACGCGCGAGCTTCGTCTTCTCTTTCGTTTGCCCATTCATTCGTTTTCTGCTCGTTCAGTCTTTTATCTATTTATGCTGTTTAGCGGCATTTACGCAATTGCAAGCCAGCCTGTTTAGCCAGAAAAAGGCTAAAACCAGATATGATATCACAGATTGCGTCGCATTTCTAATGGAATCTAAATTCTTTGACCTTCATTTCCAACGCTCTAAATTCATAAACAAACAAACAACTGTGCTATAAATATTTAAGAAGTTGGCTAGAATCAGCTAAGCAGTTAGGTTAATATGCTAAATAGTTTGGCGATTTCACAGCTCTCTTTAGCACAATGAAAGTAAAAACGAAATAGAAACTAGATATGGTTAATCTTTATGGTTATTTAGTTTATAGCAGACTTAGAGGTGTTATAAAAATATTGGTATAACATTGAAATCGTGTAAAAAGATATCAAGCTATGATTATTTCATAAATAAGATTGTACTTCATATTAATTTGTGGAAATATCGTTATAGAACAGAACTAGTTATAATTGGTTTACTTTTCTTCCTTCTGTACATTATCTGTTCAGCTAAATTAACTATTATTTCTTCAACTGTAATGTTAAAACCTACGTCTATCAAATATATATATGAACATATGTTGGTTACGCCGATTTTGATTGAATTTTAAGTACCTATAAATCTCAATTGATAGTCAATCTATAAGCGAGCAGTCAATGAGCCTAACTGATTAGTTAGTTAATAACGTATTAACACAGTTACAAAGTTTCCCATATATTCCCCAGCTATGGAGGTGTTAGCACTTCGACTTTTTATCCTGGCTCTGTTTATAAATTTACCAACAGGCAGTTTTAGTGCCTCCAAATCACGATTTACCAACATCGGATGTGAATCCTACGATTTGGAGTTTGCACAATTCAAGAACTGTCGCCTTAAATTAATTGGCAGGGGCGTGGTTGGCATCAATGCGTATATACGTCTACTGAAAGTTCCTATTCATAATGTAACCGTAAGTTTATCATTACAATTTGGATTATAAATTGTATATAAGTATTTAAACTCGTTCTCAGATCAACTGGAGCTTCTGGCGTCGCTATAATGGTTATAAACCTTTTCTATTTAATGCCAGCTGCGATTTTTGTGAACTTATGAAGAATCCGCAAAAGATGTCCTTTCAGAGTCTAGTGATCAATGCGATAATGCCCAGTTCCAATCTGAATCATACCTGTCCCTACGATGTGAGTACTTGAGATAGGGATTCCTCACTCTTATATTGTTTAACTTTCCAGCATGATATCAAAGTGGATAATTTGGTCTTTACCGATGCATTTCTCAAGACTTTGCCTCTGCCCCAAGGCGATTACAAAATTGAATTGAAATTTGCCTCGGATGGCATATGGCGATTGCAGGTGGATATCTTTATTCAACGATATGAATAATATATTAACATTTCGAAGAACTTGTGGATAAACATCTTTATAAAAGAGATGTTTTTTCTGTCTATGTACCTGTATAAACTTCAAATTCATATAACTAACATAGCCTAACAGCAATGATATCTACTACCAGACCAAGCCAGACCTCAAAGTCAACCAACCATTACGATTTATCGTCAAATCGTTTATTAACAAATATGAACAATGCATTAATTCAATTTTAATTGTTAGCAAATTCTACCAAATTCCTGAATGAATAAAAATATGTACGTGTTTATTAAACTTTTCAAGCTTCTGTTGTCTGACTTGAACATGACTTCCCATAACTTTGTTAAATTCAGCCGATTCTACAATAAAAGAAGCTCAAATCCATCGATAGTTTTCGAGTAAAATCAACGAAAATACCCATAAATTTTCCCATAAAATATAAAAGAAAGCCGAGTGAAATTTTTACACAAAGTGTTTCCATATTTATTAGGCAAACTTCACATTTGCTTACAAAAATGGTATCAAATCCAATTGATTCATGCGATTTCTTCCTCTTTAATTTGTGCATATAGCATAACTTTTTTTTGGATAGTTTTGAATAGTTTCCAAATTGAGATTATAGTGCAGTAAAATGTTGAAGAAATTTGTTCAGAGCTGTCACAATCAATACGATATAATATACGATATACGATATATATCTAAATAAAAACCACACACATTTTTAGGCATAGAATTTTGAACAGATCAAAACTTATGTAAAAGGGTCACGATCCTTACACGATAGATGGTATTATATATACTATATAGTATGTATATGTAGTACAGATTAGTTGATATTAAATGGTAAATGTTGTTAAGAGTTAAATGCGTTTTTCTGGCTTCCTCACTAATGTGGATTACAGTCTAGAATGTTGACATATCATACTATATATATATAGGCTTAAGAGTTGCGAACTAATTCAAAAAACATGGCACGTTTCAAACTCAACTCAAAATGCAATCGATGACAGTCATAACTATATAGTAGGTATACGTATGATAAGTTTTATATTACGATAAATGTCTATATATAAAGTCGAATGTTGAATGTTTGTTTTCGTTTTGATTTCGTTTTGTTATCATGATAATAATCTTGTTTTTCGTATAGTTTTCGATGAGAGACTTAGCTAAGTGTGTGTGTGAACGATGATGGCCTATAGAGTTACGATATATGTATACGGTCTGAGAGTGAGACTTATAAGTAAACTATGCTAGTTATATATCTAATTATAATTTAGATTAATATACTAGATGTGTCTGTATCGGTATATGTACTATATATGGCTTCGTTCGTATTTACAGTTATATTCGTTCGGTCATATATATATTATCGCACATGGAACTTAGGCTAAATTAATGATAATTAAATTTTAGTAGTCAGAATTCAGACATGATAAGAATCTTAAAAAAAAGAGCAAAACGAAAAATAATATAACATTCACGCAATTTGTTTATGCAATGTCTAGGCGAATGAATCTATATATGTAATACTTTTCACAGCTGGCCGCGCCGTGTTAACACTCAAACTCATTGGCCGTAATGGCGCTCAGATCCTTCATGAGGCCCTCCAGATTGGCCATCTCCTGGTTGAGCTCCTCGGTGGATGTGCTGGGCGCCAGTCTTTGTATCTCATCGGTGGAGTGAGCTACCGAGCTACCGCCCTGCAGGCGATTGGGTGTGGCAGCCGAGAACGATGGCTTCTTGTACGGCGATTGATTCTGTGGACGTATTGTGACGGCAGGAGCTGCAAGGGTACAAAGACGATTAGCAGGGGAATCGTTAAGGTGTGTTCATTTAGTTGTAGTACTTACTGTGCTTGTTAATGGGCGTGCCAGCAGCACCAGTGGGCGGCGGACCCGGCACGCTGAAACTCTTGAGCGGATGTCCGCGTTTGGCGCTCTCAATGGTCGAAACACAGCCCCCATTGCTAGCTCCAGTTCCAGCTGCACCCGACGGGCCGCCCGCGTAGCCCGCGTTGCTGCAAGCAAAACAAAGAAGAAACAATTTTCCCAATATAGTTTTCTGGTTCAAAGTAATTAAAAGGGGTAAGGGGGAGAAGTAGTAAGGACTGGGGTCGCTCTATTCATTCCGACGCACGACATGTGGACGGTAGTAAAGGATCACAGCCGAAGAAATGCATCAGACGCGCCTCCTGTATGCCCTGGGCACGGCGCGCCAATTGCACATACGGCTTCCTATCGTTGTTGCTCATCACACGCCACTTGAGGGCGGCCAATTCAGTGGTCTTCGCTGCACAACGCATCGGATAGACACCCTTGAAGTGATGATTCTTGCGACTCTCGTCCAGGCGTATCTTGTTCAGGAAATTGAGAAACGGCAGGGGGGAAGCCATGAGGAGCAACTGCTGTTGCACAAATCGAGGCAGCGTGCCCTTGTCCAGCTGAATGACACGCTGCGTCGTCTGTGCACCCTGTACCAGATCCACATGTATTGCGGGATCGATGCGACCCCAGCGTGTTCGACTGCACATTTTTCACTCGAAAGGGTTAGGTTTATCGTTTTTTCTTTTTTTTTTTGTATTTTTTTTTAAATTTTGCACAATCCAAAAATTCGAGATTAAAAACAAAGTTTACTTTGACTGAGGTGCCTATCTGTCAAGAGATCCCTCATACTCACCAGAAGTTGGCATCGTAGCCGCCGTAGGGATGCTCCGGCGTCTGGGCCAGTGAATTGTTCTGCGGCTGTGTGAGACTCTGCTGGGAGAGACCCTGCTCCATGGTCATGTGCGAGCGATTCTGATGATTGTATTGTGTGCGAGGATATTGCGGACGCTCCATGGTCGAGTTCATTGAGGTGGCTAACGGGGGGAGACAGGGTAAAGAGAGGGTTAGTTGAGGTACATATGAAGGAAACTGAAAAGTATCTACTCACTCATATAGCCCGCGGCATAGGCACGCTTGTCCAGCGAGTTGGTCACATGCGCCGGCACTGGAGTCTCCACTTCGTACTCGCTGTGCACCACAGAGCGGGGCAGGGTGAGGGCGCCACTACTGGAGGCGTTGTCACTGCAAACAGGCGTGGCTGTGTGCATGCCAGTCTTGTCGATGTTCTTCAATTCCATCTGATCGTGATGTATCCATAGATCTGGGGGTTTGGGCACGCCCACATTGTTCTTCTGATAGCTGAGGGGGGAAGAGAGAGAAAGCAGCATTAGCAGGGGTATAAGGGGAGTGCAGTTTACTACTACTATTATAATTACTACTACTACTACTATTGGTACTACTACTACTGGTACTACTACTACTACTACTGGTACTACTACTACTGGTACTACTACTACTACTACTGGTACTACTACTACTACTACTACTACTACTACTACTACTACTACTACTACTACTACTACTACTATTGGTACTACTACTACTTCTATTATAATTACTACTACTACTACTTACTGCTGGTACTTCTACTACTGCTGCTACTACTATGACTACTACTACTACAATATTACTACTACTACTGCTACTTTGCTATCACTATTGATTCCACTACTATTCTTAATACAACTATTTTTACTACTACTATACTACTACTTTTCTTACTACTCCTCTTTCTTCTACAACTACTCTTACTATTTTATTACTATCACTACTACTACTTTTACTACTTCTATCACCACTACTCTTACTTTTACTATTACTACTATTTCTACTACTCTTCCACTTACCTCTTCTTGGTGTGTTCCGGCGATGATTGCGGCTTGCGGCGGCACAGCAACAGCAGCCCCAGCAACACAAGCAACAGCACCAGCACCGTTCCAGCTATGATGATATACAACAGATTCTGGTTCTCAATGCCCTTGGCAATGGTATCGGGTTCCTGCATGATCACCGCTGGGCTGGTGGTAAAGGAGCACAGTGCAGAGAAGGGCGCATTGTTGTTGTTGGGCTTACTGAGCCTGGCCTGCACCTTGAAGTAGTATGTGGCATGTGGCTTCAAGTTGGGCAACATCAACATTGTCTCCTCCCCTGTGAAGGTTTCAACAGCCCATTCCCGATCCCACTTGGCTGTATCTGTGGTATAGTAAACGTTGTATCCAATGATCTGTCCCACTGTATGCTTTGGTGGCAACCACTGTACAATCACATTGTTCGGATTCTGTTCATCCAGTCGTGCAGTCACCTCACGTGGTGGCGTCACAGGCACATTCTGATAGGTACTGTTCAACACTGACATGGACCATGCCGACTCCCGGCGACCCTTCACCACCTTCACGGCGAATTCATATTGCGTATTCGGACGCAGTTCATTGATCATGCAATTCAATTCCGTTGTGTTGTGATAGCGAATTCGACTCGATCCCGTGATGACGTAGCTCACAGTGTAATGACGATTGTCCGTGACATGTTGATTCTTATTCAACATGGTGTCTATCCAGTAGACCACAATCGATGAACTAGACATGGTTATGGCACGTAAGCCTACAGGCACCTCTAGTGGAACGGGCACATCCAGTGGCTCCTCGTCGCGTGTCTTGATATTATCATAGATCGGTGGACCATCACCCTTGACATTCCTCGCCCGCAGTGAGACAACGTACTCCGTATTGGACTCCAGATTCTTGAGCACATGAACACGTTCTGACTCCTTCAGCTCAATGGTATTCTCATCGGGTATGCCACGTCCCCAGCCGAGTACATAGTTTCTTATTTTGATCTCCGGCTGTTGTGGTGGACCCCAATGCAGGCCTATATTGTCAGCGCCTGGATGTATTTTAATCCACACAGGTTTTCCAGGCACCTGCGTCTCGTCTAGATCATTCTCGAGTGTATTGGTGCGATACCATTCGGTGAAGGGTCCCGAACCGTTCACTGTCATGGCAGCAATCTTCACTTGATACTCCGCATTGCGATCCAACGAGTTAAGCTCAAAGTAACGTATGTTGGCCGGAGTGCTCTTCACCTGCGGTGCATCCTTGAACTTGCGATAGCGTATCTTGTAGCCAGTGATCTGTCCATTGCGATCCTCTTCGGCTGGTGGTTCCCAGTGCACGGTAATGGACTAAGAGAGGAAGAAGTTAGTATGGTGACTACATTAGGAAAGTTCAATCTACTCACGCTCGAGCTGGTCACCTCCAGTGTGACATTGTTAGGTGGCTCCGAGGGCGTGGAGCTGTAAGTCTTCACTTTAATCTCCGTCGAGGAGTCACCCATGCCGTTGTGATTGAAGGGCACCACGCTGATGATATAGTCCGTAAAGGGGCGTAGCTCTGTGAGCAGCAGATCCAGCGACATGCTGTCGTTGTACATCTCTGCGCCGCTGTCATCCTGTAGGTGAAGAGACAAAGAGAGATTAGTAAAGGGTTCCAGTAGTTTAGTTACCTCATTAGCTCCACTTACCTCCGCGTAGTAGACACGATATTTGAGTATCTCCCCATTAGTCACCGCCGGCGCACTCCAGTGCACATAGATCTCCTTGTGTGAGCGCGCTGTGGCATCCACATTGCGTGGTGGGCCAGCAATATTCACCTCCGGTTGTGTATTGACCTCCAGTGGTGGCGAGGATTCACCATTGCCAAAGTTGGTGTTGGCCACCACGCGGAACTGATAAGTGCGTCCAGGCAGTAGTGATTGTATGCTGACCTGTAGCTCCTCATGGGAGGGAGTGACTAGTTTCTGCTCTCTGTGGGTGGAGGAGAAGAGAGATGAAGTAGGAGTAAGTTAGTGGCAGTTCTTCGCTAGGAGATCAGGTAATCCTTCACTCACCGTTCACTGTTGTTCACCCTGTAGTAGACCGTGTAGGAGATCACCTCGTTGGCATTCTGCAGTGGCTCCTGCCAGCTAAGGGTCACAAAACGTGGCTTCACAATCTGTGCCAGCAAATTCCTTGGTGTGCTGGGCAGACGTGCCAAGAGGCCACTGCTCAAGGGTTTCACCACATCTGCGCCTGTTCCTGGCTTATCTTCGCTAACTGATGCATCTGTCAAGGGAAAATTGGATGTGGGGGGCAATTGCAGTTGGGATTTGTTCTTGTTCTTGTTCCACGTGCTTAACTCCTGCTTGACAGCAGAGGCAGCTTCCTCATCGTCATCGTCATAGTCATTGTCATCGTCGTCTTCGTCTCCGTCTATGTCTGCGTTTGCCTCGTTCTGTCGCAAGGCGCTTGCCTCATGGCCACGATCGTTGAGTGGCAGCTCCGCTGGACGTGGCAACTTCCTTAGGTTGCGTTGCATTTTCTCTTGACTGGCAATGGATCGATCTCCATACTGATCGTAGTCATCTCCTGCCTTGGTGCGCAGTTCACCCGAATTAAAGGGGCGTCGTCTTGGTTTTGTGGGCGTGTCTGCGCTGTGCAGCGATTTGGTCAACTGTCCGTGGGTTTTGCGATGTTTGTACTTGGCTGGGATGGGTAGGGGAGCGGGAAGTAGGAGGGAAGTAGGAAATAAAGGGAAAATAAAGGGAAATAAATTAAAAGTTAATAAATTTAATAAAACAATGAAATGATTAAAGTAAAAGCTTTATAAACTAAGAGAAAGCGAAGGATTCACAGGGAAATTTTGCTAAGAGCAGGGAAATTCCCCTTTCTTCAGTAAATTTCCCTGAGAATTTGCTGCAAAAGCAAAACTGACTGTACAAATAAACTATAGACGAATACAAATATGGACAAATACAAACACATATATATATATACAAAGACACACACACAGATGGGGAAACATATATTACAATAGGAGAGAGGAAGGCGGGAAATTTGTGGGAAATTTCTTTATAATACAGTAAGCTGCTAGTATAGGCCGCTAGAGGGCGCCAATTGCTATAAGCTGGAGTTAAGCTAGTTACAGTTAGACAGAGACAGCAACAGTGGGGAGAGAGAGAGAGAGAGCACAAGAGACTAACTACTGGGTACAGTTTGATAGCTTTGCTTACCTCCTGGTGCCACCACCCTGAGACGAGCTGCAGCCTGCACACTGCCAGCGGGATTGGTGCCCACACACTGGAACATGCCAGCATCGGAGTAGAGCAGTCCACGTATCCTCAGATTGTGTCCATTCACAAACTGCATGTACTCATTGGGTGTGATCAGATCTCCATTCTTCAGCCAACGTATTGTGGGCTTCGGCTTGCCGTGGATAGCGCACTCCAGATTGAGCACCTCCTTCTCGGGCACAGCCTTGTCCCGAGGTGCCTGTATAAACTTCGGCGGCACCTGTACCTGCACTGTGGCCTGTGCATCCAGAGAGTCCACTGTGTTGCTGGCACGGCATTGATAATTCCCTGAATCAATGTCCTCTGCACTGGAGATCTGCAATGATCCGGTGCCAGTGATGGAGAACCTCGAGTCCAGATGATTCAGATCGAGCTCTTCTCCATTGCGCAGCCATTTGATCTGTGGCTTGGGCACCCCGTTGGCCACACAATCCAAGGTGACAGTGTCGCCCTCGCTGACAGTCTTGGGTGAGGGACCCACAAGGAAGGAGGGTGCCACTGGTGTCTGCTCACCCTCCGCTGGCTTCTTTATGTTCAGATTCGTTTTGCTGCTCAGCCTGGACGCACTGCCCGAGGTCACATTGCACTGATAGGCACCACGATCTGCGGCCACAACCTCATCGATTTCCAATGCTCCATTAGGCAGCACCACCATGCGCAGCTTGTCCAGCGGCAGCAGCATATCATCCTTGTACCACTGCACCGTGTGCTTCACTCCCGGCTGCCACACATGCTCACCCACCATGCAACGGAAGTAGGCAGTCTGACCGGGCAGCAGATATGTTTCAATGAAGTCTTGATTCAACTCAGGCTGGCGTGCAATTGCCACCAGGGCGGGGCGACTCAGCACGCTGCCAATG
Organism: Zaprionus ornatus; assembly: GCA_018904035.1. Taxonomy (NCBI): domain Eukaryota; kingdom Metazoa; phylum Arthropoda; class Insecta; order Diptera; family Drosophilidae; genus Zaprionus; species Zaprionus ornatus. The sequence goes on from JAEIFZ010000253.1 coordinate 5,344,799, forward strand.
CCATCGGCACTCAGCAGACACTGATAGGCGCCAGTGAGTCCACGGTTCTCCTCCACGGAGCTGATGTACAGCGAACCATTCTTCAGCTGCGTGCGGAAGGTATCCCCCACCATGCCCAGATCCTGACCATCTGGGCCACGCCAGCGTATGCTTGTTGCCACCACAGCGGCGGCCGGGGGCGTGGCCTTGCCTTTTGTGTGGGGCAATGCTTTGCCCGCGCACTGCAGCAGCACCGAGTGGCCCTCGGGCACGACAGAGTCCTGCGGCTCCACAGTGAAAGAGAGTGCTGCAAGGAAAGAAAGAGAGAGAGAAAAAGTGTATAAGTTATTGTTGTCTTCGTTGTTATTGCTGTTGCAGTCAACCCGCCCCAAGTGATGGCGGACTCTTTGACCCGCTCGGAGCACGCGCCTCCACTTGACAAAGCCAGGAAGAGAGGCAGCAGAGGCTGCTCTTGCAGCATTCTCTGTCAACTTGTAAACATGCCTGAATAATTGAGGCTACAAAAGCCTGTCTGCCTTCCCCCTCCCACTCCTCCCCCCTTTTCAGTCAGTCGCCCTGTGGCCAGACAAATATTTGCATTTCCACTTTGACGATGCCGTCATGACTCAAATGATGCCGACGCTGCTGCCAATGAATATGCTCGACATGCCGTTCAGAAATCGAAGTATCCTGGAACGGGAGTACGAACATGAGGCCTAACCTGAACCCGACTTAATGCGACTCTTTGAGTTGTCACCTCAGGCGCCAGTGCTGTCACTTTTAGCCAGAAAAGCGCTGGAGTTGGGGGAATCCATTTCATATATTAACCTAAGTAACCTATTCATATATTATCCTCTGTGACCTATTACAAGGTATACATATACCTCTAGTACAGACTATGTTTCTATATGTTTAACTATAACCATACAATAACTAACTAAGAAATCTTGATGCATGTACACATATCATAAAAAAAGGTTTTTATCATCTTAAACCTATTGCATGAGCTAAGCCAATAGGTTGTTTAGGTTATGTTAGTCAAGCTTCATTTTACTCTACTTAAACTAACTGCCTGACAAACTTCAGCTTTTTATTTTAAATGTTTGCCAAGATCTAGCTATAAAAGCTAAAACCACTTTGCAAACACGCCACATGCTTCACATACAGACTTCACTTCAGTTTTAGCTTTAATTCTTAGCCTTTTTGCGGCACGCCAGCCATATCTTGCTGTAAATTAAATATTCGAGCAGCATTAATTAGGCTTCAAGGATTCAAGGATACAAGAGAGGGGGAGAGAGGGGGAGCTGCTGCTGGGTAAATGCGTCGGTTTTCATAATTTACAGAATTTACCCAGCTGCGCAGGCTGAGTGGCCCACGCTCATTTAATGTGTGGGAGAGGAGGGTGTGTGGGGGGCGTGGCAGTTGCAGGTGGGTTGCACTTGCCACCCACGTTGGGTGGTGTGTGCTGCATGCCAAACGGGAGTACGGAATGTCAGTATGTTGACCTGACCGCACGTGAACTCAACTCGACTCCAGTTGTGAGTCGCAGGCAACCTTTGAGTCTTGCGCCAAGTATGCTGGCAATTTGTTTGCTTTGTTTCAGCTTCCGCCTCGTTTGAGCCTCCTAAGAGAAGTTTGCCAAAGTTTACGAAGCGTGCAGCAAAGCACTCCTCTCTCTCTCTCTCTCTCTCTCTCTCTCTCTTCTGCGCCCTCTCGTCTCTCTCTCACACTTATTGCCTGCAACTTGACTTCATTAGCCTGCCAAATTTATGTTCTCTCGTAAACGCAGGCAACAAACAGTGGCAACTACTTAACGAAATCTGCAGCTAATGCAACCTGAGCAGACTCACTTGCAACAGACTCTCCTCGCACTCTCTCACTCACTCATTGATTGCCCCTCGTTGAATTTCCATTTCAATTTCAATTTCAACTCCTCGTCTCGTTTTCGCAGTGTGTGATGCGAAGTCAGTGAGGCATTTAAGGTCTCGACGTGTGGTTTTTATGGTTATTACGCGCTCTGGTCACAGGAGTCACATGCAGCATGCTGCAAGTGGAGGATGAGACTCTGTGGCAAGCGGAAGAATGAAAGTGCTGCAGGAGGGGCATGTGGAGAGAGGCAGAGACTGAGGCAAGAGCGCGCTGTGGTTGCCGCGACTCGTTGCCTGTCACATTTCACGTCGACGCAAATAATTCTATGCGCAGTTTACGTAGACACACGACGCTAAAAGCGTATACCCTGTAGAAAAAGAGTTGAGGGAAAGCGGGGAGTTGGGTGTGTTGAAGAACTCTTTGAGTATATGAACACTCAGCTCAAATGAAGATAGGAAGCTAATACAATAAGCAAGGTAACGCTTAGCGACAACCCTGCCAGCCACAGCCCAGTTAGTGACAGCTTGAGGACTCTTTGAATATGTAGAATATATATCTTGTTGAAAAGGAAACTGTAGTAATAGAAAGCTGTATAAAAACAGCGCTATAAGTGGTAACGCTACAAGCTACTACGATACAAGTGACTACCCTACAGGCGCCATCCCTGTAAGTGAGAACCCTACATGGGACAACCCTATAGGAGTCAAAAACACTAGAAGGGATTACCATACAAGCAACAATTCAATAAGCGACAATCGTACAAGGTACAATTCTGTAAAGGACAACCCTGCAAAGTACAACTTTACTAGGGACAGCCCTATGAGAGTCAACTTTAGAAGGGATAACCAAACAAGCAATAACCATACAACCCTACAATGAACTAGTCTACAATCGACAACCCTGCCAGGTACAATCATAGTTGCAAAAGAAATTACAGATTGCTCTTTATACTACATACCTAGGGTATTTAGCTGGTCTATCACTCCATAGAAATCCATCTCCAGCTGGCTTTAACAGCTGCCCTTTAGGCCCTGTTTCAGCGAACTAAACTCATGTCAATATCATTTAAGCCGCTTTGCTTGCACTCGCTTCCTCTCGCTCTACCTCTGCCTCTACCTCTACCTCTCTCCACCTCTGTCTCTCCCTCACTCTCCTCGCTCTCTGCTGCACTGTGTGCTGGCAGCTGCAATTTGATTGACATTTGCTCTGTCTCTCCGTCTCAGAGTCCACTGTTTATTCGTATCGTATTTCATCAATCGCATTGCACTCACATTTCAAATATCTCCCTCCCTCCTCAGACTACCTGCAGCATTTGTGGCACGTCTCAATTATGACCACGCCCGCATGTGGCAAAGCTAACCCACCCCATCTCCCTCCTCACTCTCCCTCTTCAGAGGCAGCTGCATTTTTGAATAATTTCTAAAATATGCCAAAAGCATAAAAACCTCTAAATGGTTCGAGGTTGTAAATCTAAAAATGAAGACATCGTCACAAAAATCGACGCGGGGCGCCGTCGTTCAATTAAAAATTGTTTTTATTGCTCGAATTGATTTTTATTGTTGCCTCCCTCTCGCTCACTCACTCTCTCTCTCTGTCTTTCCCTGTCTCAGCTGCATTTTGGAAAGGCAAATTGAGGTTATCTCTTTCAGCTCCCGAAATTGTGTCAATTGCTTCGATTTCGATTCGTGAAAGTCGCCTTATCTAACTAGGTGAGTGGCAAAGGGGGTGGGGGAGGCAGAGGGGGAAAGGTTAAACAAGGCAATTCATTTCCATTTGTCAAAATAAACAACCAAAAAAGTAATTGGTTAGTAATCAAAAACACCAAAATGAAATGCAGCCTGAAAAGTGCAATTAGTTTGGGTCTCTCTCTGCTTCCCTCTCTCTCTGTCTCTTATCACACTTTGAGGGCAATTCCCCACTCATTTCTCATCATCTCTTCTCATCTCCCATGTTGCAACACAGTTGAAGTTACGAAAGTTGCAGCTCAGCATCATCATAATCAAATTTCGTAAATTTTTGGTAAATTTACGTAGCGTGGCCATTAACAGGCGGCGCCTCCACACCTCCCCCCTACCCACTTAGCACCCTCTTTCCCCTCAGGGCCTTGCCACAGACACCTCTCCTCGTGTCGTGGCATATGGAAACTTTGTCGGCTGCACAGCTCGTGTCGTTGGCAATTAAACGAGGCAAAAGTTGCCCCTGCTACCTCATGGCTCATGCCTCATCGTGTGGCAGCTGATGAGCTGCCTGCAACTCTGTCTAACCCTCTGTCTTTCTCTCTGTCTGCCTGTCTGTCTGCCTGTCTGTCTGTCTGTCTGGCTTCCTGTGTGGCACTAGCCAAGTAGCAAGCAAAAGTTGCAGTTAAATCATAAAATACATTTAAATTTAATACTCATCGTGCGCCTTCTTCTGCATGTGACGCATTTCAAATGCGACAATAAAACGTTGCCTTAACTTGACTGTTTTTCAGCTGAAAATCTGCCATAAAAATAATTTTTTATTAACTTGGCAAATTTCCGCAGTAGACAGTACCCAGAGTACCCTCCATACAGCGCCCTTTACTAAATTGTCTGTTAGGTTTCCTGTGAAAACCTCAACTTAGTTAGATTTGTGTCGATTTATTATTTAAAACATGGAGAGTTCTGTAAAGCAAAAACTCCAAATTGTAGGAGTACTTTAAGGTTGCTAGCTTGCTTTCTCTACCAGCTAACCGCAACTAGGAACACTCCCTACATTTATTTCTATTTATTTTTACTGCACTTTATCAAAAACTCTTGTTCGGTTTTGTTTCGGCGGAAACACAAAAACAGAATGTTGCATTACTTTTATTATGCGTCTACCTCCCTCTACTCTCCCACCTTCTCCCCCTTCTACTTTCATTCTTTGCCTTTTTTGTTGCATTTTTTACGAGTTTGAAAAGATTTTCGCGTGCATTCATCGAAGCGGCGTAGGCTGTGTTTTTGTGAAATATGCAAATGCAGAACACATAATGGACTCTGGCAACCAGTTCCAGTTCCCGACCCTACACCATATTCTCCTTCACCGCTTCCTCGTTCTTCTGCAAATGCAAATGCTAAAGCTACTTTCGAATGGAAAATCCTTAAAGTTGTCAAGCGATTTGCAAGGCAAATTCAACTGACGCGTCTAGCAACAACCCCGAGATCTCCAATTCCCGATTCCCTGGTTCCCTGTCTGAGCCAACGTCAGCAAATTTAGCTATGTGAGCCCTCATATATCTCATATCTCACACAACTGGGTATACTCCAGCCAAGGGAAACCGAGGGCAATATTTATTTTAATTAACGTAATAAAAGCATAAATATTTTTACGTAGACGTCTGAAATATGATAAAAATCATAATGCTGCCCTACCCTAGCTGCTGACTTTTGCTTGTGCCTTAATTGAGTTGATATTCCTCATTCTCTCTTCATCGAGTTTGCTTTAATTGCAAGTTGAATCATTGAATCAAATTAAACAATTATAATTTTGTACGATTTATGCGCTCATTTTACTCAGAAAAAAAGTTGACTTTAAATTGAATTGAAATTTGAAAAGAGCGCAAAGAAAAGCGAAGGAAAAAACTGTTACGTTGATTTTGAGTTAGACTTAATTGAGTTTAATTGTTGAAAACGTCGCAACTTAACGGAAACCTCAAAGGGGGAGAGGGGAAGAGAAACACGCGAGTCACGCACAAGACCCACACAAAAAAATTTACATAAGATTAAATAATTTTTTGATTCCCTTCGGAATGGAAGTGCCAAACGGAATGCAACAGTTAAGCAAATAAGTGCAGTAAAGCGAGGGTAGCTGCAAGAGTTGGTTGTAGCCAGGTAAAAGTTTAAGAAAGGCACAAATAAAAGAAATTTTGAATTTTTAGGCATAAGCAAATAGAAAACGTTGAAGAATGGAACTTGGAAAGGGTACATATAGTGCATAATCCAATAAAGTATATTTATGATTTGTTTTCTATGATATGCAGCCAGTTAAACGTTTACGAAAGACAATGAGAAAGGGAAACTATAATTAGAGTACAATATATCTATCTATTTCATTCTTTATAAATTGCCAGCAGTCACTTATGTATGTTCATAGTTACTACATTTTTACATATTTCACCATATTTAATATTAATAGCAGCCAGTAAAACGTTTAAGAAATTAAATAAAAAGCGCAAACGAAGCTGAGAACAATTCCGGCTGAATTTATCAAGTATTTTGTTCAATTTGCTGTCTGCTCCTTGATCTTTCTCTCTAGTTATCCTACTTCCCCTCCACACTCAATACTTCTCCTTCTCCTGTGAAAGCTGTCAGTCAAGAGAGTCAGTCACCAGCAGAAAAGGCTAGTCTAGAGGCCAGTTCTCCTGTCCAGCAGCATGAATATTTATGATTTTCCAATGAATTTGCATATTTTACGATTTTTCATTTGCAAGCGATAAAAACAAACAACAACACCACACACGCTAAGCAGCAACTTCAATAGCTCCATCTATGTTCAGATCCACATTCGCATTTGGTATTTGGTATTCCCACCAACCTCCTCCTTTCCCGCTGCTTCCATTTACTCTCTTGTCTGCTCAAGCAATATGCAAATTTTTAGTGTCAATAACGTAGACGAAGAAGAAGAAGAAGCAGAGTAAACGATAAAAAATTAGCAGTTCGCTTGAAAATCAAAAAGAAAAATCCTTCGCTGGAAAAACGACTGTAAGATGCGTGAAAAGTTACCAGGGAAAAAATACAACTGGTCTAAGTATAAATCAATTGGCTAATTGCTTATTACTTAGTGTGTTCAGGCTTAGCCACGCCTCACTGCTGCCGCGCCCACACAAAAAGAGGGGGCGGGGGAGGTTTGAAAAACCAATCAAATTTGCATTTGCAGCAGAGAAAATCGGGGAAAATGCAAAAAGCATTTGGGGCTCGAAACACGCAAAGAGAGGCGCGCGCAATTAGCCAAAATTGTATGTATGAGGAGGGACAACAACAACAACACTGGCAGCAACAAAAATAGGTGCAACAACAACAACAAACTGGGCAAATATTTAAAGAAGCCTATCGCAGCCGCAGCGAGTCGATCTCGGTGAGAGAAAAGGCCATTAAAGCCAGGCTAATGGTAGCACCTTTTAAGGCTAAATTGGGCAGTGGGGGCGGCATGAAGGGGCTGTGCTGAGGTGCTGTATGGGGCCTGCCTTCTTTCTGCCTATACCTATACTATATAGAGTCCAGTCTACAGTCTGGCAGTCTTATCTCGGGCTAAATTTATGCGCAGCAACCCGAGAAGGGTTCAACCAAAATGTGCCAATAAGACAAGCCAAAATGCAGGCCAAAATCTACATAGACAGTGCACTGAAGGAGATCCGCACTCAATTGCATTTGCATTGGCTGCTCCAGCTAGAGCTCCAGCACCAACTACGCGACTCCATCTGCAGCTTCAGCTGCAGCAACGGCAGCTATCGCAAAATGTGCATCGCACGCTCGCGCGCCACGTCGCGACCCAAAGCCTGCGGCCTGTGGCAAAGAGACGGAAAGAAATGCTGCCCAAAGACGGATATTTATACAGTGTCGCCAGCGCCGACGCCGAGGCCGACGAGACTTCAGTTCCAGCTTGGATCGATTTTGGTTCATTTGGTTAGCCGAAAAAAACTCGACGAGGCACACAAAAAGTTGTTGCAGACGGAAACGCTGCTGCCTGCTGCTCTCTGTACTCCTGCTCCCTCCCTCTCTCTCTACTTCTACCACTTCCTTCTGCTGCTGCTGGCCACATTTGTGCGTGTGAATTCGTTTGGTTGAGTCCGCAGTGGGCAGCGGCGTGTGAAATGCAGCCAAATCCGCAGGCAGCTGCAATTCAAATTGCATTGCCAAGTGCACAACGGAAAAGCAATTGCCAACTACCTCCCCCTCTCCCTTTCCACTCTTCTTTCTTTGCTCCTTCTCTCTGTGTCCAGTGTTGCTTAATTAATGCGTGTCTGAAAGTCTGGGCAGCTCCATTGAACACGCACAATCTCTTAATGAAGTTGAACGTTTTCATATTATGGAAATTAATGGAAATCTTTGCATAGGCGATAAAAGACAAGAGCTAAACGTTTAAGGATGCCAGCTAAAAGAGGAATTGCTTAAATTAATGTGCATACGAGAGATGGGAAAATGTGCAAGACTTGTGCAGCGTCTTCGAGTGTGAAAGACGTCTCTGAGGTCGTAAATGAACAAATAGTAAAGAAGGAACATTTAAGGATAAGGGGATAAGGCAGAAAGGAAAAATAGGCAACATAATTAATTTCCAATTAAAAGAGGAAACATATATATTTTCAAAATTAATGTCAGACCAATTCTAGTAGTTTTACTGCAATTAAAAGTTAGTGAGAAAGTTTAAGGATAAAGCACAAAGCATAAACAGCAAATTAGCGATTTTCAACGGCTTAAAGAGTACAAGAGAGAGATATAAATAGTGAGAGATAAGCCGACAACTTCTCTAACGTATCGTATGCCATGTCTGTCAAAATAGAAGAACGATTAAGGATACAGCACATAACAGAAACGGAAAATTAGCGATTTTCCAGAGATCAAAGAGAGCTGAAAGGGTTGGAAAAGGAAAAACCTTGCGGCAAATTTAATTTCTAGCCGATTCTATTCAATTTCCAAGCCATTTAGCTGCTGAACAGCTGCTCATTTTCGGCGACAGATGTCGCTTTGATTAACACTTGCAGGCAACACTTCTTGTCGCTTTAATGCGGCGCCATGTTGAAGCCACAAAATGGTCACAGAGAGAGCCAGGAAAATATAACACTAAAAATGCCCAGGGCGACAGAAAAAGCTGAAGAGAAAGAGGGAGGGAGGGAGATAGCAACACGTTAGGATGCTGCGCGCGCCCTTCGTTGTGATTTCAACTTAAAAGGCGACAGGATAAGCGAAGCCACAACAGCAACAGCAACAACAACAACGTTGGAGAAAGCAGCCAGTCATCCCCTCTAGGTTTATCCTGCTCTTCCTCTCTCCTCCCCTCTGCTTTTCGGCCACTTCTGCTGTCTGCGCCTGCCTCGTCCAGGCACAAATATAATTATAAACGTCTGCCTACCATTAGAGAGGCGCAGAGCCCAGACGCCACGCCTCGTCTGTGCCCCCCCTTGACCCTGCCCCTTCTGCAACACACTTGGCTGCGAAATTGTCGCATCAAGTGAAAACACGAATGGACACACGCGCAGCACACACACACATACACACACAGGAAGCAGGAAACAGGCGTCTGACCAAAGGGTTGAGCTCTCTCCTACCCCTCTTTCTACTCCCTCTTTCCCCACTCTACCCTCTCTCCACTCTCCAATTGCACTTTGGCATTTGCCAGTTTAGCTTTAAAATCACAACACCAACAATCGATGCGTTGAGCGTGACTTGCCCTGTTATCTCTCCCCCCTTTAATTACTTCTTCCTTTTCCATCCCTCCCCCGCTGTAACAGCAGCTGCTTTCAATCAGCTTCGACGGCTTTTATAACATTTCAATTATGCTAATTACACACGGCCAGCCATCAAACACCTAATGGCTGTGGGCCAGGATTTATGGGCTGCCCCGTGCTGCTCACGCCCACGCTGCCATGTCGCTGTCTCGTTCTCTGTCTCTCCTCCCCCATGTCGGTGTTTATCTGTCTGTCTGTTTGTCCATCCTTTCGTTTTGTCATTGAGCAATTGCGGCTTGCAGCTAATTTATGAGCCTGGCCAAACAACTCCGCCAAAATAGCGAAGTGCTTCCTCCCACACTTACGTTAGTCTCTGCGGGTTCTTTGGCTACTTTAACTCCTCCTTCGGTAACTCCTTTTCCTTGAGCTTCCCCTGTTGCTACGCCTGCTTCGCTTGATACTCCTGCTGCATTTGCTGCCCTTGTTTTCTCTTACTTCTCTAACTGCTTCTGTTCCTATTCCTCCTGCTGTTTCTCTTTCTCCTCCCTCTGCTTCATTTGAAGAACTTCTTTACTTCTTCTTTACTCGGACTCCTGATTTGGTTCCTGACTGTGTATAAATAAGCTGCGCCCTGTAGTTCTCTTCTGTTTATAGCCAGCTATGCTTTCTTTCTTAACCTATCCTACCGTTCCTTAGACAGTCTTCTAAAGCTCAAGGAACCCTTCGTTTTTGTAGCTACACTTCCTGTTGAGTGCAGTACATAAAGCAAAGAGTGCTCTTGTCTTGGTCTCTCTCTCTCACTTTTACAGGTCATTTGCTAGTCGAGCATTTCTATTGCTGTTTTTCTAGCCGTTTTTGTGGCTTTTTCCTGCGAAAATTTGGGTTTACCCGCCCTTTATGTGGGAATATATTGAGCTAGGGTCATGAAATTGAAGCAAATGGCGCAAATGAAGTGGGTAGAAATAGAGGAAGAAGAAGCAGTAGGAGGGAGGGGAGAAGAAGATAGAGGGAGAAGGAGGAGCGGCAACAGGAGCAGTAGCAGGGGCGGGTCAAAGCCTTTTGTGCGCAGACAATGACAATACAAAGTAAGCTCAAATTACGCAGCCCAAGAAGAAGTAGCCCGACCAGGAGCTGCAGGATGAGGGAGCAGGAGCAGGAGCAGTAGCAGTTGTCTACGATAGTCATCTATGGCGCATAATTTGAGGAACAAACAAATTTTATTATGCGCAGCGACAAGTTTATCGCCAAAGATACGACAATTGCGTGTGAGAAAGCAGGAGAAAGAGGAGGAATACATAAAGGAGAGGAGGAATATATAAAGGTATATGCATGGTATATGGTATATAGTGTGTATAGCAGATAGCGAGATCTGTGCGCATATGAGCTGGGCATTATAATAAAGCAGGCACAAAGCGAGCACACTCCAACTGCAGAGCGCCAGTCAGGGCAGACGAGCCTCGGGCCACATAAATAAAGAGAGCTGCAGGCTGGGATTGGACGTGGGACAGACTGAGGACCGACCGAGGCCAGTGCCTGAGGCAGGGTAGCTGAGGCTGTTATCATGGCCTGCATACAAATTGGCAAATGGAACGAGCCATGTTGCAATTCTCAAGAAACGACAACGTGCGAGTAAAGCTGACAAGAGCAGGAGCAGTGACAGAGGGAGCAGGAGAGTGAGAGAGCGGGGGACAGGAGATTCTCGAACAGGCGGAAGCTGTCCACTTAAAGCGCAATGTGCTCCTAGAAGTAATAAAAGCTGCCGTCGTCACCAGTCGCCAAATTGTAATCGCCATTGACAATCTCGAAGAGAGCAAACTCTCAGCTGGCCAAAGCCGGACGAGGCAGCTCGAGGAGCTTCTTCTTAATGGTTAATTTAAAAGACAAACTTCCTGGCATTGGATTCGCAGCAGCTGGAATGATTAAAGTTTTATCTGGCACTGAGCAGGCGACACAATTGGCCACGCCCACTTGATTGCATTGTTGCACAAGAGCAGTGCAACCTGACATGTATTATTCATCTTTTTGTTAGCTTGCCTTATCCTTCTTTCCTTGCTTCTCCCCCTCTCCACTTCTTCCCCTGCTTCTTCTGCCTTTTCTGCTGCCTCTACAGATTGCATAAGTTTGTAAGCTAACTGCATCCCTACAGTAAATCGTTCTACTCGCATCGTTAATCATCACAGCGTGCATTGTCATCAGTTTCCCTCTTTCAGCTCCTTTTCCTTCTCCTAGTTCCTCTTCAGGTTGCTCGATTTGTATCAATGGACAAAAGAGTTTCAGCTTATTGGTTTTTCTTTTGTTTGCCACGCCCCCCCCCCCTCTCCTACCTAGCAGCTCCTATTTGCCTCTTCATGGTGTTAAGCCTTCAACAGTTTATGACGCGTCTGCTGTGGAAATCTAAAGAGAATTTTCCCATGCGTGTGCTTGAAAAGCCTTTGGTAATCATGATGTGACTGAGGATGCGAATGCTGATGATGATGCTGTTGATGCCGAGTGCAGATTAAATGGAAAATTGCTTGGAAAATTGTTTGTGCAACTCTGCGAAAGAGTAAGAGAGGGAGGGAGAGACAAAAGAGCAGGCAGAGTTGCACTAGAAAATTATCTAAGCACGTTTAATACGCTCTCACAACTTGATGGCATAACGGTAAATGCTACAGGTAAATGGGGCTTAATATCTCAACTAAAGTTGAGCTACCAGTTTAAAGATCCATCAATATTTATTCATTATATAAAATATAAGGCAGTCTTAAAGGAGGTAAGGTAAGTTAGGTTATTGCTCTACCTGAAAGATCTGCAATCCATCAATGTATATTGATGATATTTGATAGATTGTTATAGCGAATCATTATAGATCATGTTATTTATCTTTTATAGAATAAATAATAATAAATTTTGATAGATTGTGATAGGATTTTCCACATAGATCATTTTTTTATTTATATTATTATTTTTCTATTTCTTCGCTACGCTGATTAATTCATCTCTCTTCTTAGGTCTAACGTAAAGCGCATTCAATTAACACACAAGTTCGATCAGCACCGCGACTGTGTCTCGAGTTTCAATTAAACAGAGTTGCCAAGCTGACCGATTTACGCATTCCAGTTTTCCAGTTGATTTATCAGCATCACAAGCGGCGCCGTCAAGCAGAAGGAGGAACGAAAGACAAAAGAATGCATGAACGGAGCATGTTCTTTGCTCAGATATCGAATGATATTGCAGCGCTTCAATGGAGGCCAATGGGTTGCCTTGTCTGTGCCTAAACCTCCTCCCCCTTACTGAGTTACATGGAAATCGAGACAATTTATCGATTACATCGATAAGATATGCTCCCCAATCATGTAACTGTAATGGCCGCCATGTTGATTGCTATTGTTGTTGTTGTTGATAACTTTATCAAAGTGTGTCGCCAGTTATAAATCAATTTACAGGCCCCAAAACTTAACGAAGAGATTCCGAATTCGTGAGGCTTTCAAATAATTACGAAAGAAAAGTCCCCAAAGTGAAGTTTTTCCAAGGCAGTTAAGCGGATTATGAGTGTGTGTGTGTGCCTATGTGTGAGTCCCTATGTCTCTTACATGATGTATTAATTATGTATTTCTCTTTGCTCTTACCCCACGCATACCCTGCAAACTTAACTCCCACTCCACTATGTCATAGTCTGCGCTACCCCACCTCAGGCCAGCTGCACAGGGTATAATTAAACGACGTCGGCGGCGGCAACTGTTGGCGGCAGCAACTGGCGGCGGCGGCGACCAACTGGTCAGTTTGACGGCGTCGAAGCGGCGCGACATAGACGGCCCCATATCGGTCGATAGCTTATGGCATAGCCATGGCTATGGGAAGGGGTTAAGGCACGTGCTTAACGTGTGTTACAGTGTGTCTACGTGTGTGTGTGTGTGTGTGTGTGTGGCATTTAGTTAGCTAAACATAAGCTTAGGCAACGCTGTCAACGCTCCGCTCTTTGTGGCTTGACCCCTTCAGTCTGCCGACAACTTGCTCGATTTCCCCATCGATTATGCTGCATTATTCATTATTCATTTGCCACAGCGCGACAGACAAACGAGCCGCTTGCATGAGCAGCAGCAGGACACCAGTAATAGGATGTGCCACACATGCCCCTGCAGGTGCCTGGCTGGGTGTGGCGTGTCCTAAGCAGGCGCGGCACCTGTGACTGCCCACCAATGCTCAGTGTAGTCTATAATTTGCGCTTTAATTTGAACCCGCCCAGCGATTGCTGCCCCTCCACTCCTTATCCGCCTTCCTCGTTCTGTCTTAACCAATTTTATACTGTCACTGCCCCTTCTCTCTGCTATTGACTCTCCCCCTGCCTTTGCGTCTTCTCCCTCTTTTCCTTGCTCCCCAAATGTCTCTACTGCTGCCTTCTCTTTTGCCGCTTCCCTCTTCTTCCGGCACTACTCCTGCCTCGCCTCCTTCTCTCCTGCTTGTTCTGCCTCTGCTGCTTCCCCTCCCTCTCCTTTCTCCTCTCCGCAGTCCCTTCTCGGGTTCAATGCTTCCTTAACGCGCGCTGCCCACTGCAAATGACTTTGGCCACATGCTGAGGCAGCTCTAGTTCCAACTGCTGCTCCCACTCCTCCACCAAGTACAGTTGCAGCTGCAGCTGCTGCCTGCCTTGGCTGGTTAAGCTTCTGTGCAGCTTTTCCTCTTTTCCGCTGTCTGCTGTGCATTGTCCTTTTGGCATCCTGTGACGCCGCTTGTTGCACACATTGCACACAGCGCAACTTTTGCATTATGAAATTGTAAATGTTGCCATAGATATGCCAAAAGTGGGAGATGGGGGGGCACAGGGGGAAGGGTTGCCACTCTAACGTACACTGTGCAACACACAAGTAAGCTCGGGGCGCAAATTGACTGACAAGTGTTGCAGCTGTGAGGCAAGAAGTTGCCAGTTGTGCCGCGTGGTTTGTACAGCTTGTGACAACTTATGTTGTCTAGTGTAAGTTACTTAGTGGGAAACTGACAGCAAGTGTAGCTTCTGCAGATGCAGAACTTCTCCAGTAATGAAATGCATGTTTTTACAGCTGGTGCCAACTTATGTTGTCTAGTGTAAGTTACCCGTGGCGAATTGACTGAAACTGTTGCCTTTGTGAGAGGGTAAACTTCCCAGTTATACTTGAAATTCAGTTTTGCACAACTGGTTCCAACTTATGTTGTCTAGTGTTAGTCACTTTATGAGGTTTTCAGCGGAAGGAACTGACTGCAACTGTTGCGTTTTTAGAGCAGAATTTCCTTGGAATTTGCCTTTGCACAACTGGTGCCAACTGGTGTTGTCTAGTGTAAGTCACTTTCCGTGGATTTGGCATATCACGAACTTCCCCCTATTATGCTTCCTCCCTTGCAAGCTGTCGTAATCTTTTATATTATTTACTTACTTCCCGCCTTCACTCAAACTTTTTCTTTGTTGTCCAGTGTCAGTGCACACTCAGTTCCCTGTCATATCTAAAGCAAAACTTTTGTGAGCTACTAAAGAAAACGCGCTATTTTTATTTCAGTTGCCACAACTTTTTTGTCTTTGTTTTGTTGTCTAGTGTTGGTGAAAAGGTTCTCTAGATGGCGCAGCGACAAGCAGCTAAAGCTAAAGTTTTTCTCCCCAAAGCAATTTAACGCTCGACTTTCGTTTCCATTCGTTTTTGTTTTCTTTTCCCGATTGCATTTCGGGATGAGGAGGAAGGAAGGAGAAGAGGAGGGGAGGCATGTGGCGTGAGGAATTAAATTCTTATCAACGTAAGGCGACTTTGAGTTTTGTTTTTCCTGCTTAGTTTTCCTTTCGTTTTTCCATCTTGCAGACACATTCCTCGAGTCTCCATATATAATTCGAGTTTATAGAGATGCTTCACAGTTGACAACAGACAACGTCGAGGGGGGAAGGGGGATGGGGGTCGACTATCTTATCGTTGTGTTTCGACTTTGCTTTCAACTTGCCGCCAATTATTTGTTATTTTTGCGCTTACTCAATTATTTGCTTAATCTGATTCAGCTTGCGAAAGAGAAATTCCGAAATAAAGATTACATTTTCAGAACAATTGAAGTTCATTGAGATGGGAGAAATGGCAGAGCAATGCCTATAAGGCAGTTAAAGTATTTGGAATATGGAATATTTCAATTAAAATATTCAATAGAGATGCGCAAAGATAAGGCAGTTTATATATGGGGAATATTATAAGTTATATTATAAAGAAATTGGCTTAGTATTCATTTAAGTCTTAGAAATCTTAGGAATGTATAGGAAATATTCCAGTTAAGATATTATATAGAGCACTAGATTCGCATCAGTGATCCCAGTTCTTTTCGCAACCTCAGAAAACTATAAACATATAGTTAAGACATAAGGATTAGGATTAAGATAAAGGTAAGACATTATATGGAAAGAAAACCTCATCAAAACTTAAGTTCACCTCAATATGCAACAGTGTTCTAAAGTAAGCTTGACTATACCTTCTCAATCTCGCACGCACTGGGGCAGGTAGTATCTTATATGCTTACTAAGTGAGGTTAAGCAGAACTCAGGTCAGCTTATGAGGGTGATTCTCAGCCCATTTAGGGTTCGCCTTGTTGTGGGAACAGCTTCAGATTCTATTGATTTTATTGAATTTGTTATAGATCTGATGCGATTTTAGCCTAACCCAATCTGGGCAAACTGATATCAACCCACCCTAGAGGGGTGGCTAAGGGTCTCTGCATGGATTTGTGCACTGGGTCAGGTGGTGGCCAGGTCGTGTGCCTGGTCGTGCGTTGCATAAATTTATTAGTTTCAGGGGTGCGTGCCCCCTTTCATGCCAACCCCCTTTTTGCGTTTGTTTTGCTTGCGAGTTTCGGGTTTACTTCCTTATGCATCGCTGCGTTTTGACAAACTAATCCGTTGAGGCAGTAAAAATATAGTTGGATGGATCGAGCTCTTCCCTGCTGTTCCCAATGATTTTCCAGTTTTCTTTTTTGGTTATTAAAAAAATCATAATTCCAGAACTAATGGGTGCGTTGTTAAACTTTTCCAAAATTGATCTATGCATTTCACAGTTGGCTGCGATTGTGAATGCAGTCGAGGCTGCCTTTTCCCTTCTCCTCCTTCATTGGCACTCCCTCAGTCTTGCTGCCACCCAGCATTCTGTTCTTTTGATGTTTTTGAGAGACTTTTCCGCTTCGTGCCCCACAAACAGCTTGTTGCATGCAACCGTCGCCGCATTTGATTTGCCTCTGCTGTGTCAAAGAGCGCACCAGAAAATAAATTTATGATTTATCGAAAGCATATGCTGCGCTCTCTTTCGATAGACCCTCCTCCCCCACTCTCTCTCCCACTTCAGGAAGTTCGAGCTTACCACAGTGCCTCGCCTGTTGTTGTTATTGTGATTGTTGCATGTTGTTTTCCAAGTGCATCATTTGTGCAATTTCCTTTCCCGGTATTTGCCTTTATAGTTCTCCCATTATTATTGCAGCTATAACAAATAATCGCAGCACTTTGATTGACACTTGAAATAGAATGTGGCAAGGAAAGAAGTGTATCGTATAATGAAACTTCCTGCAGTTCAGAGTGCAATCAATATCGGCTAACTTCAGTCTATAGATGCCACTGCATGTCCTCATCATTTGCAGTTTATATTATGATATATTCTCTTGTATATTTTGCTAAACTTCCTAAAACTTCTCACACTTGAATGGGCAATCAATTTAGAACAAAATTCAAGTGAAAGGATCTCTCTATAGTTGCCTTATTATGCCCCGCAAATGTTGACATTTATCTCTTGATATCCCTTGATATATTCCGGCAATTTTTCTCCCGTACTCCCCAAATAGCGTTTATTGTATGCCTCGAGAAATTGTTTCCATTCTTTGTAATGTCAGATGACATTGAACGCACAAACACACACGCATGGAGAGAGCGAGAGAGAGAGAGAACACACCCCCGACATGCAGCACATCATCAAGAAGACAGATGTTCCGTCTGCCTCCCTATATAGCCTATATAGCATTTCCCAACTCTGAGCTCGAGTTCTGTTCTGTTCTGTTCCCAGTTCAGCATTTGGTTGCTCCCAGCGCAGCTGTTTGCAATAGTCCAGCAGTCATCGGTCCTCGGGGAGACCTGAGAGAAATCATAGTCTGACATTGTGAAGAATTTATGACCTTAAAGCGTTGGCAACTTCCGCACAACATGCCACAGTTTGTGGCAAGTCAAAAAGGTTGTCTATAACTCGAATTAGCAACTAATTGAAACTATACTGAAGGAGCTAGAGCAGCAGTTTGATTGAGGTAGAGATAGGGAGGGAGAGAGAAGGGTAGAGACATGGAGTGACTCTCAAGAAGCACTCAAAACATTATCACAGTGAGAGTGCGCTGCGGGGCAGACAGTGCATATACATCTTGTCTATATATGCCTATAGATGGGAATTATAATTTAACAGCATTAAAACAAATTAAAGCGCCCAAGCGGAAGTTGCCACAGGCAACACAGAAGCAACAACAACGTGGATTGTGTGTAGGAGTCTCGCTAAAAATAAACCAAAATATTAGAATTGATGGCAACTCTGGCTGCGACAGCGAACAATGAATTATGCCTAAGGTTAAGTGCTGCTGACAGATTTTGACACATGATGCAGTGTAGGAAAGAGAGAGAGAGAGAGGGAAAGAGAGAGAGAGAGAGAGAAAGAGGGAAAGAGAGAGGAAGCGAGAGAGAGAGAGGGAGAGCAAGAGAGAGAGAGAGAGGGAGAGCAAGAGAGAGATAGAGAGAGGGAGAGAAAGAGAGGCTGATAGAGAGACAGTTGAAGAGACAGATGGAGACACAGCTAGAGCGTCTAATGAGTTCCATAGAGTCTGCTAGTAAGTTAGAGGCAGTAATCTCAAGTAATCTCTCCAAACTTTCTGCAGTTGTATATAATTTTGTCTTTAAAATAATAAATAATAATTCACTTTTTCAAGTTACTTAATCCCTCAAGCTTAGTAGTATTAAATCTTTGTCAAAACTAAAGCGATTTACTGTAGAAAACTCGACTTTCATCAATCTTTCCTCCAAACAGATTTAATTGATTTATTTCAGTGTATTTTACGTAGCATTTTCCTCATAAATTTCCTTTTCTATTTGGTATTTTTCTTTAATGAAATTTTATCATTATTTTCTAGTTATTTAATTGATTTATTTGACTTTATTTCTGTCTTAATTGGGTATTTATTGTTTCTTTTTCTATATTAGACTTATTTTCTTATTTATTTCATTTCTTTCAAATTTCACTGTTTCTTCTTTAGTTTGTATCTTTTGCAAGCCAAATTGTATCTTTAATTTCTCACATATCGTTGTTGATCTTTCTTGTTAGGGGGAGCAATGTGAAAGTAATTGCTCAAGCACTGGAGGAGTATAATCTAAGGCTCCTTGACTAATTAACATTTGTTGCTACACTTTCTTTTGTTGTTGTGGTTGCTCCTTTTTCCTGCTGTTGTTGTTATTGTTGTGGGTCTCTTTGGGAACAGCTGCTGCACAGTCTAGGCAAAACTTTGTGGCCCAAACAATGTTGCCAACTAACTCAACTAAACTCCTCGTGGTCGTCGTTGTCGACGTCAGCGGGTTGTGCCTAGCAAATTAATTACACACACACACCACACACACACGCATACAACAAAGCATGTGTGGAAGACCCTTTAGTCGGCATTATTTCAATTCCTCTGCTTCTTCTTTACTTCCCTTTCTACGTGCGCGACTCGCTTCATTATCGAACCATGAGTATTTTCTTCTTCTATTCATTGTAATTCTTCTCAATTGAAATTAATGTTTTATGGTTTCATGGCGACCACACACAGACAAACACAAACACACACACACACTAGAGTCAGCTGTGTGTTGGCCATTTTCCTCGGACTGAAATTGAAAACTCCAAATGAAAATTGTCTTCTGCAGGAAACGCGCTTCCATTCAACTTGACCCCATCCTGTCTGTGTCTTCCTGCCTTTCTTCTACTCCACTTGCCTTAGCCCTTTGGGTTGTTTGACTTGTCTTGCTCTTTATCTCCCTCTACCTTCTGCTCTCGCTTCCTTTCTCTCTCTGGTTTCTCTCTCTGTCTCAGTGTCCACTCGCAAATTGCGCATTCTTTGCAAATTTCCTGTTTATGCTCCATAAAATCCATTGAAGCGTTTAATATTGCCAACTTGTCAGACGCATCCGACGTGTCCGGCGTGTGAATGAGGCGACAACTGCGAGGGCAGCCCAATGTGGGAGATCTCTTCCCCTCTCTCTTTCTGTCTCTCCCTCTCTCTGTCTCACTGAGTCATCATCAATTTCAGCGCCCGCTCTCAATTAGAGTCGCTTTTACTTTCGCTTTGGTCGCGTAATTATGCAATTAAAATTTGCAGTTTGACATAAATCTATGAGGCAGAGGGGTTATCCCCCTCTCCCTGCCCCTCGCTCATAACTTTTATCAGTTGTGTCGCCACAAAAAAGTGGGCTAGGCTATTGCCACGCCCCCCATCCTCTCCCCTGACAGCCTGTCAACTTACGCAACTGCGCCGCAAGCGAAACTTGCGACAAGCAGCAACTCGAGCTGCAGCCGCATCCCACGCAGCCAGCAGCAGCGCAGAGTTGCCCCTATGTGGCGCCTGCCCACGTTGCATGCACCTAATTGAATTTCGCGCACAATACAAAACGAGTAAAACGTGCTAAAAAACAGATAAGCCGCAGTGCAGCGAGTGCAACAAGAGCTGCCAATGCTGCCACTGCCGTTGGCAATTAAAACGAGTTACCAGTTCGCATTTTGCCATTTTATCAAATTCATGTCAATAATCTTTTCATATTTTCATATTTTCCACTTTTCAGATTTGTGAAAATCTCTGTTGATTGCACCTGACGTTGAGGTGATGCGGGCAACGCCACCAACAGCAACGACAAGTGGCAACTTAAGGGCGCATTAGCAAAGCTGATGGGAAGGACTAATGGACTGGGAAGGGCATGTGCGATTTGGGAATACGGGATTTCATACTATGTGTGTAGCTCTATTTTATATGTATAATCTAGGGTATCTTCTGTTCCTTATAACATATACAAGAATTACTTCTGCTGAGCTCCTTCATACCCTATAAAAATATAATATGCATGATTAGTGACTCAAAGAGCGCGCTGTGTCAAAGACATTATCTACATCATTAGCTCATACAACAGGGTATACAAACAGTCTATACTCCATAGTGACAATGAAATCAAAGCCTTTTTACAATTGCTTTACGCTCAACGAGCTATGCTTTATCCCTTTGTCTTCCCCTTCTCTTTCCTTCTTTGTCCTCTGAAAAACCATTGAAAATGTAATATGAATAACGACCTGACAAGCCAATAAACAATTGAAAAACCTATTTGATTTTTGTCATATTGTGCAAATGCACAATAAATCAACAAGGTACACACAAAAAACATGTTCAGCCTTAGCCAGGCGTGTAAAATCTGTTTTAGTCAGGCCCTTTGCTTAATTATTTATGTAGGAACAACAATAAATAAATTAACAATCGCTTTAGAAAGTTGAAAAAGTTGGAAATTTGTAAATAATTAAAAAGGTTGATCTATTTTTTTACCCCTCGTATGCGTATTGATTTCCATAGACTCACCTGCAAAGAGACAGAAAAAGAAATCAAATTAAAAATATTGTTATATTTCCATAAATTTACAGCTAAGGCTATAAAGAGGGCGAGGGGGAGGGGCAGATAGAACTACAGTTTGATTTAATGGGCGCATAAAAGTTTTAACAAAAATTCTCCTATTTTTTTATTGATGCCTCCACGCCTACACAAAGTGGGAGTGTAGAAGAAGGGGAGGAGGATGAAACACTGATAAAGGTGAAGAGAAAATTTGTGCACACAGGCGGTTGGCAACAAATTATGAAGGGGACTACGCAAAGTGCCATCAAAGCATTGTAAATCATCTGATTTTGGCGTGCATTATTGTTTATGGGCGGGCGGCTCTACAAACACAAAAACACACACACCAGCAAACATAGGAATACACACACTTGCACACACCTCTTGCCTCTGGAAAGCCATTAAAAACAAAAGGTTTGCCACAAGGTGTCCCCAACAGGACCTGCCACTGAAAGCGAAGCTGAGGAATGTTTTTCTGAATCATTCGAAATTGAAATCGTTTGCCAAGTTGCCGTTTTCACTGTACTTAATGGCCAACAGACTGCCTCACGCTCCACTTTCTTGCTATTCCCCTGGTTCTGCCTCAATGCCCTCCTCTCTGCCCCCTCTCTGCCTTGACAGTGCTCGCTGTTTGTGCGTCAAAACATTTGTCGTGCTCTGGAACCACAAGCAGTCGTCTCATGCATACATATAGTAGCTATATCTATATACATCTCTCTGTGTGTGTGTGTTGGTGTAGTAAAGTGAAGCTGCTGAAAGGCGCATTAGAAGGGACTTAGGGGGGCGGTCTTGTCTGTTGCAAATCGTAAAAATATTGCGACTCCGCGACTCGACGACGCGACTTCCAACAGCTGAGACTGAAAAATCAATAAATGCTGAATGAAAGTATGAATTATGTGTCTGACTCGACACACACACACACACAGAATACACACAGTTACAACTGCACAGCTTCCTGCTGCCAAAGTTCAAATACTACCCTCACTTGTGGCACTTACCCCCTCTCGCGACCCTTGGCAACTCACCCCTCATCAAATATTTTCAACCATTTCGTTTGTAGTTTTGACTTTAGTTTTTCTAGCTTTTTTTTGGCCATTTTGGCGTATTATTTTTTTATGGTCAGCCCACACGCATACCACGGCCCACAGTGACTGGCCACAGTGACCGCATTAGATATGCGTCCAGTTTGAGTTGATGTTGCACAGCTCGTTGCATGAAAATATGTTGTGGCTTAGCTGGCAACAATAACAACACCAACAACTGCAACTTGCAGTGCAACAACAAGTTGGTTAACCAAAGAGCCGCCCAATTGTGCTGCCAAATCAATGTATAATGCAAACCACGAAATGACAACAAAATAAACAAAGTTCATGCTGACAGTTGCTTTAGGTGCCTAAACTTCGCATTAGGTACGAATTTTGAGGTTATTTTCTATTTAATTTTGTAAATATCCCAGAGTTTCCTTATTATAGAACTGTGATATTCTCAAATATTGTATTTGAGACTCTTCACTAAGCATCTCCAAAGTTTCATAACAATCACACCAGAGAATCCCGAGTTACAGAAGGTTGATACTCATTTAGCCTTCTATAGCGCAATATTTCAGAGGAGTGTATCATCAAATTAAACTAAAATATAAAATGTGCTGCTTAGCTACTTAAGCAGCGCTATCATGACGTTATACAGATATTTAAAATAGAAAATTATGAATATTTAAGAGTGTGGTAAAAGTAGAGACTTCATATTATAAATTCATACATTAAACATGCTTAACTAACTGTCCCCCAAGTTTCACAACAATCGCACAAGAGACTCCCGAGTTCTAAGACGTAAAAACTCACATAACGCAACATATGAAGCTTAAAATTCAAAATAAATCAATTTGAATTCTCAAATGGTATTCAAATTCCGACAATGCATTTAATGCACACCATGATGGATCATATGCAGTATATAAACAACAGTTACGTGACCGAGGTAACGACGGTCTAATAAGGAGTTCGAATTGAACTCTAACCTGATCAACAGCGACTTTCATAAATGTAGAAAGCGCGCAGCATAATGCGTTGTGGATGTGGATGTGGTATGTGGGATGGGGGATATGGATATGGATATGGCTGTGCCTAATGCCCAGTGGCAATGCACGGGGGGAGCTGCGGTCATAAATTGTGAGTGCATATGAGTGTACTCACAGTCACACTCACACACAAGGAAACCACACTCAATGCCCGCTCGCATTTTATTTATTGCCGGGCTCTCTCACGCGCAAGTACCCTCAGTCCCCCCCCACTCACCATGGCACGCACAACATTTTCAAAATTTCCAAAAAAGCAAATGAAAACTATAAAATAAAATTGACCCACGACGTTGAGCACCTAAAAAGTTATCTATAGATCGATTGTCGGACGCAAACTGTGTGTGCACTGCGGAGTCAGTTATCAAGTCTTCTGTTTGTACGTTGATACGAGACAAAAGTAAATAAACTGAAGAGAATGGAGCATGCTAAGCAGGCAGATACTCTAGAAACCTAAGGCAAACTGTGCTAAGTTACTAGAGTTCAAAGTGCAGCATATGTTATAGAGAAAATTAAGTATAGAATGTGAATGTGATATTATAAAGTAAGTATAAGCGAAGACTGCGCGATACCCTGTACTTAAATGAGCAATATGCATGTCTGAAGTGTTGTTAAAGCGTTAACCATAAAAATACTTGTTGTTTTACAACACTGTCCCTAAAAAACTGCGTTAGAATGTTGAACATTAAAAAATAACTATCAATATAGATACTCTGCACTTATAATTCGTATTTAAATAAAGAATATGCAAGTCTGAAGTGTTAGCAATGCATTTACTATAAGAATACTAGTTGTTTTACAACACTGTCCCTGTAAAGACAGCTTTCTGCAGTTAACAGTTGCCTAATAAATCAATTTGCTGCAGATTACAACATCATAAATCAAAACAAAACTGTCGACAACATCACTTACAGGGTATACTACACAACATGTGCAACATACACACAAACCAGGCCTCCTCTCTTGGTCTGATAAGGCAATCAATAAAACAAACAGCATAGTTTATTGAACCAAAAAAAGGGTCAGAAGGCAATTAAGTGCGTTTCGTTGAGGGATTCTTATTGGTGCCCCTTCTGCAACTCTCTCTCTCTGCCTTCCTCTCTATTGCAAGTGTTTGCCTCACGCTTAACAAAGATTAATGTTTTCTTGGCAGGGGGAATGGGGGAAGCCCCTTCGAATTGGTATTCCAAACCAATTGCTAGTCACTGTGCGCTTAGTCGAAGCTATTAAAGCCTTCTCTGTTTGCACAATGTATGATAATGTGGCAAATATTTACAGGTTATAGGCGAGTCGAGTCGTCTTCAATCTTCAGTATTCAGCTCGAAAGAGGCTTAGGCTGTCAAGCCAAATATTTGTTACCAAAACATTTACACAAAACTCGAAACTCAAATACCAAATGATGAAAATATTTGAGAAGCGTGTACGGCAACGAAATGTGTGTGTGAGTGTCTCCGTGTGTGTGTGTGTCTTGGCCCTGAACTTGTTGCAACGTGCAGTGGCAGTGCCACAAATCGAGATGGGGCTGGTGGAATTTACATATGCCAAACTGATATGCAGCACGACTTTTGCATAAAACATACGCGAACTTTTTAATTGAATAGAGACACCCGAAAGCGGTAAGAAAGGGGGAGAGGGAAGTAGGGGGCGTGGCAGTGCCTGCCAAATGGATTTTCCATTCGCTTTAGCTTAACGGCACATCAATCACATTTTGGCAGCTGTGCAGGCTTATCTACGAGCGTGCTGTCTCTCTCTTTCCATATCCCTTACTCTTCACCATTCTCTCTCTCTCTCTCTCTCTCTGTCTAGCCTGCGACGTGACTTCCGGTATGGCAATTTAGAGCTGTTGCCCAGTTTGGCAGCACTCACTGCCCCCTCTCCCCCTCCTGCAACTTGCCACATCTTTACTCTCTTGTCAAACACTTGGGGCAAAGTTCAAGTGCGTGTGTCGCCTCCCTCTGCTTGTTGTTATTCTAACAAGAAGAAGAACGCTCTCTCGAGAGTGCAAGCGAGACGGCAAGCTCGTGTGCCGTGCGCAATTTCATGCTTGTCAGAGCAACAGCTCCAACAACACGAACAGCGTTGCGTCAGCATGTGGCAACTTCCCATCTCGAAGTTCATCTACGGCGTGTGAAACTTATAAGTTCCTTACCAACTGACAATAAAGCTTAGCCCAACAACGAGATAACTGTGCAAAGGAAAATCTTAACCAGTTGAGAATCATAAACACAAAATGTGGAATATATCTGCTTCATATCGGTTTTATTTAATGAGTCTTAACGGGTTAATGATATGCACATTGCACCGATTCTTCCACGACCAACCTTCAGTTTGCAGACAGAAATTGTGCATAGATCGTTATATCGCCTATATCCATAGCAGAGTATCAGATGAAGGGTGAATATACATATAAATGTAGCTTCATGTTCTAATTAAATATCCAAACTGAATTAAAATATGATCCAAACAATTATAAATCATCTGAGCTGAACTATAAAGTAATACACTTGATTACCACTATTAGATGGGTTAATCATCTGAAAACATTGTCAGTTGCGAATTGATAGAGCCATTAAGGTATTTTGTATGTAAATCTATCCAATCGATTTGATAAACTGTAGTTTCGGTCGATAGAATATTGTTTAAGAGAACTCCATAAAAGTTTCTGTGTCGATAGTACCACAAAAATTTACAATTAAATAAATAGTAGAGTATATATAGATTTTATTCGCTATCTCCGCCACTCAACGTCTGCTTCACGTCAACGTCCAGATAGACATTAACGTCTGCAGCCCAATTTTTATTTTTTGACACCTTTAAGTTAAACATATAGCTTCCTCGTGGAAAAGGCACTCGTTCGAACATCTCATCCGTAACGACAAGGTTCTTTACTATAATATCATGCTAAAATGAAGTCAGAATCCGATTAAAAACACTTGGTTTCCTTTTCTCTTAATTAGTTAGTTATTTAGTTCTACTCACATCGTACGGGCAACTGTGATTAAGATTTGAGAATGGCTTAATGGCTCGATGCAAATAGTAAAAGATATTTGAAGGATTGGGATGCCGCATAAAGTGACAATAATCCACGGTGGTATTAAAGAGAAACGGATGATATCCATTTAGTTTACGCCAGATGCTGAAGTTAACTTTGCACTCCCTTACCGAGGGACTCGGATTAGTGACATGTATATTCATACCAATTTTTCCGCGTCCCAGTACATTCAGCCTACAAACGGATATCGTGCATAGATCCTTATTCAAGGATTCACACTTAAGATTCGTGACACGCGTATATCCATAGCAGAGCATCAGATGTATGGCGAATATATAAATGAAACGAAGCTTCATGTTCTAATGAAATATGTAGACTGAACTAAAAAATGATCCAACCAGCTTAAAATCATCTTAACCGTAAAATTATGTAATTTGTTACTACAATTGAATGGGTTAATCATTTGGAAACTAGTTTAAAATAAATGTAAGCCCCCGAACGCATTTCCCACCAATATACGAACGTAACTGGTTGTGCGATTTAGATGGCCAGAGCGTTGTTCGTGGACAATAGTTAGAACAACAGCTTTGAGTTGGATTGGGAATCGATTTTAAATCGATTTTCATCGATTCATTTTATCTACTGCAGAATTCGATTCATTTAGCACACACCAACAATCGATTCTTTTAGCAAAAAATTTGAATTTTAGTATCTATGGGTTTGATGAAATCTGGTAACACTTTGACAAACACAAACTGTGAAATGCATTAACTCCAGTTGCCTTTATTTGTCGCCTCTGTTCAATCGCCGTCCGCGCCACTTCTTAGGGTTTGTTTCACGTCAATATCCAGATACAAATTAAGACGTGCACCCCAAATTCCATTTTTGGAAATCTTTACATTGAACATATAGCTTCCACGGGGTAAAGGCACCCGTTCATACATTTCATCCGTCATTACAAAGTCCGTTACGATAAGATCATGCTAAAATAAAGTTAGAATCCAGTATAACAGACTTTCTTTTTCCCTTTTCTATTTCTAGCTCTACTCACATCGTAGGGGCAAGTGTGATTTAGATTAGAGAATGGCATAATGGCCCGATGAAAGTAGTAGAAGACATTCGAAGGATTTGGATGTCGCATATAATGACAATAATCCACGGTCGTGTTGAACAGAAACGGATGATATCCGTTAAGTTTGCGCCAGATACTAAAATTCACTTTGGCCTCTTTCAACGGGGGACTCGGATTAGTGATTCTCAGAACGGCACCAACTCTTCCACGTCCCAGTACCTTAAGTTTGCAGACAGATATGGTGCATATATCTTTATTCAAGGATTCACACTTCATGTTCGTAATGCGCGTATATCCGAAACAGAGGATCACATATAGAGAGAATATATAAATCGAGAGTAGCTTCATATTGTTATGATCCAGCTAAACTGAACTCAAAAATGATCTAACTAGCTACAAATCATCCACACTGATTTATAAAATAATGCAATTAGTTACAGATCAAGTAACGAAAGTGATGAACGTTAAAGAGGTCTACAAATTCGATTATAATTATCATAGTTCCGTTCGTAATTAGATGGGGTTATCAACTGGAAACATGGTTAGAATTCAATTAACATCAAACGAACTGCACTCATCGCAACCGATTTGCTAATATAATATAGGTAACATTGAATGCACGCTTAAACTAAGGTCCGCTATTCAATATTAACTGTACATCCATGTCTGAATAGGGATAAATCACTTGTATATAATGCCTTTATTCGCCATCTGCAGTACTCCTTAAGGTCTGTTTCACGTCAACGTCGAGATAGAAATTAAACTCCGCAGCCCAATTTCCATTATTGGAAACTTTCGCTATAAACTTATAGCTTCCACGGGGTACAGGCACCCGTTCGAACATTTCATCCGTCATCACAAAGTTCTTTACAATAAAATCATGCTAAAATGAAGTACGAAATCGATGAAGTTCACTCTTGCTTTTCATTTAATGCATTTCAGTTCTACTCACATCGTAGGGACAGCTGTGATTATAGTTACCGAATGACTGAAAACTCCGATACCAATAGTAAAATACATTTGAAGGATTTGGATGTTGCATAAAATGACAAAAGTCCACCGTAACATTGAAAAGAAAGGGATGATATCCGTTATGCTTACGCCAGATACTCAAGTTAATTTTGATGTCTTTCATTGCAGGCTTCGGATATGTGACATGCACATTAACACCGACAATTCCACGTCCCAGTACCTTCAGATTACAGACAGGAATTGTGCACAGATTATGCCAGCACTCACAATTAATATTTGTAAACCGCGTATATCCATAGCAGAGGATTAGAGATAGAGTGAATATATATATGGAGAGTAACTTCATATTGTAATGAACTAACTAGAATGAACCTAAAAATTATATAACTAGTTGTAAATCACCTAAATTGAACACTAAAATACAAATAAATAAAACACAAATTCGATTATAATTATCATAGTTTCGTTTACAACAATTAGAAGGATTTATCAACTGGAAACATGGTTAGAATTCAATTATCAGAAACCAAACTGGACGCATTTTGTATGTGATACCGATTTGCGAATATAATAAACCTGCCTGAAGGTAACGTTGACAACTCGCATAAATTGATGCCCGGCATTCAATTACATCTGTACGTGTGTGTGTGTGTTGGTTGGTGTACACGTGCCATATTAGGATAGGGGTAAACAATGGAACCCACTCTCGCTTACTTGCCTTGGGTAGTCTGTTAGTTACGACCATCAGGGCCCTCACTCTGAGGCTCCCAGTTCCCCCCTCGAACAAGACAAAAGCAATTTGTGTCAATGCCAAACACTGCAGTGTTGCTTGGCTCTTGTGTCTTGGTATTTTACCACCTCATTACAAGATTTGCATAACGGCGCGACGACAACTGCAACACGAGGTGAGGGGTGAGCCATGTAAGGGGGCTAACGAAAACAATGGCAAAGGCTTTTGGTGACAAGACAAGCAGGCTGTTTATAAGGAATATGCAGTGAATATGCAGGCGGTACTTGTAGGTATAATGCAAAACAAGTTGTATAATACTATATAACTTTGCGGTACTTTTAGTCCTTGGTCGGAAAGAATTTATTAACATATACTCTGAAAGTTATCGATTAGTTTTATATGCATAAATACAAGTAAAGTAGTATTTCTTTTAAGGATCAAAACATATTATTAGGAACGGAGCAATACCTAGAAATATACTGTGACCTTTATATAATAATATATTTTAAACCTTTTTTCTACTTCTTCCCCTTTGTGCTCTGATTGAAAGTGACCTTCATTTCTTGTAGAGAACTGCATGCGGTGGCTTTGCACACCGAAAACACCGCATGCCTAATTCAATGATCATTGAACCACCGCATGCAGTTCTCTGTCACATACTTCAATATAAAACTTCTCTTTTTCTTCACTTAATATTATCTTACCTTACCTTCCTTTATCCATCTATCCTTTATCAATGTTACAATCTGGTTTACCAATAAATTCTTTACTTAATACTCTACCCTGCTCTGAGTTGACACCTATAGCATTCCGATTTGCGTCACATTCCTAAACGTTATGGCACAGCAATTATCACTAACTACATTTCGGCAGCCAGCTTAATTGAAGCTGAAACAAAGTTTAAACTTTAACTAAGCCCAAACTTAGACCGGGTTGAGTATATAATCACTTGGTCGACCAGAAAACATGACACTTGCTGTCAACGGCAGCTGCGACGGGGCCGGCGAGTGCGACTGAAATGTTGGCCTAGTCCAAAAACATTAACAACGTCGTCGCCAGCAGACTGCGGTGGTTTGCGGGCTGCAAAGTTACGCAGTCGAGTCGAGTGTTTGTCCAACTGGAGACCCACAAAGTGTCAGCCAAAGGCAGCGCCAGAATCAGCGTCAAATGCCACGTTTGTCTCCCTGTTTGTCTCGTCTCTCCCTCTGTTTGTCTTCCAGTCTGTCTGCACATAAATTTAGGCATCGAATGTGCCAACAACAAGTCGTATTTTTAGGCATTTTATGCAACACCTAAATTAGTGCAAAACACTCAAACTTGACTTTGTTGAGCAGTGTGAGAAGAAGAAACTCGACAGCTCAATTGCGGTAGAAGAGAGAGCTGAGAGAGCAGACAACTCTGCTGTCGGCTAGATATATAGTTGCCATTAATCAGAAATCGAGGGGGGGATCGCGTCATAAACTGCAACATCTAATCGACTTTTGGCACTGCAATCGCATAGCGACGAATGCCACAACAACATCGGGTTCAAGCGCAGATCGCAAGGAGACTGCATTGCAGACCCCTTCTCTTTCTATACCTCTCTCTACCTCTTTCTCACTGCAGACCATGGCTATGATATATGCAGCACTTAGTACCTACTTAAGTTGCGCGAACGCAAGCTACGACGAACAACGCTTTGAGATAAGATCACAGCAGAAGTAGCAGCAGCAGGAGAAGAGGAACAAGAGGAGGAAACGAAGCAGCGACAGAAAGAGGGGGAGACAGAAGAATGAGGAAGAGGTAAAGAGGGAGGAGCAGTGGGTTTAACAACAAAGATCGCTGGCTGTGCGCGCCCCTGAGTTGGAAGCCAAAGCGCGAACGGTTTGTCGTGCTGTCAGCTTGAAGCGCACAGTGGCACCAACTGCAATGAACAGTGAACATAACAAAGCGACAGCTAAATATGCTAATCGAGAGTTGAAGAAAAGAAGCTGAAAGGTTTTGTATCTGCCTGACATAAAAAGAGAACGTTAATTTAGTATGCAGCTACTCGTCGTATCTCAAATGCAGCTGATTAAAGTTAAAAAACTATTTGCATACGGTTTTAAATTGTTGTCAGTCAATTGAAACTCGTTCGCTAATTGTAATGCAAATGACTTAAAACATAGTTAAATTTAACTACAGCGTATATATCTAAAAGGTTTATCAATTATTCTAATGGATTTATAAATAGCTTGTTTGAGCTGCAATAGGTTTTCTTTCATGACTTTTCTGGAATGTACTAATCTCTGCTTTGGTATTTCTCTATGTTACATTCAAGGGTTGAGAGGACCCTCCTTTGATTTCTCTACACTATCTCCATCTATTTCTAGTTGGTAACTCCTTTTATTTATGCCCTTTATTTTGAATTTAAACCTTATTGAAATCTTTCTTTCCCTTCCTCTTTGCCAGGGTACCTTTGTTAGGGTACATTTAAGGTACCTTCCTTTGTTTCTTCTCCCTGTTGCTAACTCTTCTTATTTATGTACTTCTAGTTGATAACTCTTTTTATTTATGCCCTTTATTTCCTATTTAAGTCTTACTTATTTTCTCTCCCTTCCTCTTTGCCTATTTGTTAGGGTACCTTTAAGGTACCTTCCTCTGATTACTCTTTCAGTTGCTAACCCTTCTTATTTATGCTCTTCATTTTCAATTCCAGCCTTACCATGTAAGGGTACCTCCTCTGTTTCCTCTCCTAGTTGCTAACTCTTCTTATTTATGGCTTCTTTCCATAATTTCACACCCTAGTGCCACTGTGCCTACACAGGCAGGACAAACCACAGTGGCATAGACGCGGTAAGTGGTATGAAGTACGTGCATTTTGTAGATAATATTGAAATAATAGCAATCGTTGCGCATTCGCTGCCACTCGGACCCCCAGTCCGAATCGGAGTCGGGTACACGAAGCCCGACGATCGCAGAGAATCGACGCGACGCTTGTGCCTGCTGTTGCTTTTGTCTTGTGCTGCTTGTAACAAATTACTTGGTTGCCAACACCCGTCGTACACCCTGTAACCCGTTGATGTCTGCCTTCCACTCCTCTCTGTCTCCCTCTCTCTCTCTATCTCTCTCCTCAATTCTTGTTCACGACGTGTCGTTTGTCGTCGCTCGTTTTTCATGTTCTACTTTGTGTGGCAATTGCAGCCGAAGTTAGATTAAAGCTACAGATATTGTTACAGCTCGAGCCGAGCTGTAGCTGCCACAAGATACAGATACGAGAGCTGAGTGGAGCTCTCGATCGATCGATCTATTTTAATGCGGGCACAAGAACGTTTAGTTGCCTGCCTGTTTGACCGATAAGACGAGAGAGATAAGTTGAGTCGAGACTCTTGTCGAGACAGCCAGACAATGCAGCGACGGAGGAAGAGAAGGGGAGACTAGGGGGAGCACACCAGCTAAATGACCAACTCAATTTGCTGCAGCCTTTTCAATTAATGCTGCCCCCAAAGGGCAAATGCAGCTGAGAGAGAGAAAACTTTGCTTTGGCACTTTGAAATAATTATGAAACGAGTTGCGTTTAGCTTTCCTCTCTCTTTTACTACCTCTCTCTGTCTCTCTTCTACCACTCGCCTTCACTCCCTACTTCACCTACAACCTCTCTGCATCTCTCTTCTCCCTCTTCTCTGAGTCATTCGCCAAGTTTTAATTGAGTTCTTTGTCCAGCTGCGGGCTCAACTTGTGCCTCGCCTCGACTCGACTCGTTGGGCGACTGCAGGCGAGGCGTGGCAGCTGCAGCGAGCCGCCGATCGTCGAAGCTAAAGTTGAAGGTTGTCGAGGAGTTAAGGAGGAGAAGAAGAAGCAGAGGGAGAAGAAGCAGCTAAAGCAGAAGCTCTACCGACTTCCGTTTCGTTCATTTTTGCGGTGATTAAGTGAATTCGCATAGGCTGCCGGACTGTGGAGCTACCACGACTAGGCTAGGAGAGAAGAGGTGAGTTGAGGCGAGAAGAGGTGAGTTGAGGAGAGAAGAGGTATGTTAAGGAAGGTGGGTGAGCATAGACATGACGAGGCGAGACGAAGAGAGGTGAGTTGAGGCGTACCGAGGTGAGGTTAAGTGATTCGTGGTGGGGCGGAGCGAATTGATCGCTTCGCTTTCGCTGTGAATGGCGTTTTTAAAGCTGTGCAGGATTTGCACTTATTACGGTTGTTATTGCTCGTTATTGTTGTTGTTGTTGCAAGTGCTTAAAGTGCCGTTAAACCGCAGTCATAAAAACGCCTTGCCATGGAAATGAAAGTAACAACAACAAGCGAAGCTATACTGATACAAGAATACCCTGGAAATGCAAATCAAGCTGAGTATTTTTTGTGCGCTAATTAAGCAAATAAATACTCGAATAATATAAACAAATAAGAGAGCTAAATGTAAACAACAAATTGAGTAACAAAACTCTGCAGTCAATGGGTTTATATACCTGCCTTTTTTGGCTCAATTTTCAGCTGAAAACTGAACTGAAAACTGATGATCATGTGAATTTTAACTCTTATTGTTTTCTTATCCAACGTGATTAATATATCAAGTTGATATAGCTGATACTATCATTAGCTAGATTACTTTTTGGGGCTGTAAACAGCTTATAATGCGCTATATAATCATCTTTGATCTTGAGTTCACTCAGTTGATGGTTTTTCCCAGTCGATAACGTTATCTTCGTGTACCTCTCAGAGATTTCTGAGCTTAAATTTAAATATAGTTAACCTATGATTTCTAGATTCTAACAGGATAAGCAGATATACTACAGATATATTGTCTATAAATAGTTAAACTATATAAGCAATATCTCTTTAAACTATAGTCAGCTGATCTTAGCTATCTCTTTCTCTCTTAGTCTGCTTCGATCTGTAGTTCGCATAGATCTTTAGCTTATTGCTTTTGTTTCGCTGGAGGCAAGGCTGCACTGTGGCCTCAGTTGATGTTGTTGTTATTGTGGTTACCTTGTTATTGTTGCTCTCATATTGTTGATCTCTTCTGCTTCTTCATCTCCATCTTCTTCTCGTTACTGTTGGTAAGTTAACACTTTATGGCCGCATTGTTGTGGCCACAATTTACAAGGCTTCTAATTTGTAGTCGCAATTGCAACTGCAAACTGCAACTACAACTGGCGACTTTATTGGCCTCCCTCCCACACACACACACACACACGACGACGACGGACTATGTAAATTGGCTATGCATGCTGTGGAGCCACGCCCACGCCCTGCTACGCCCCCATTTTTGAGATTGCATGGCCAATGCCACAAGTAATTGCAAAACTGAATTTTATGTCATTTCCTGTTGCCATTTATTCCTTTTGGACAGCGCCTTGAGATCGTCAGGGAGGGAGAGGGATAGGGAAAGAGAGACCAGCAGGAATGGGAGCGGGAGCAAACGGTGAGCAATGAGAGATCTCTGACCAACAGCAGTTGTTGTTGTTGTTATGGTTTTTTGGGTGCGTTGAACTGCAGCAGAGAAAGACGCAGCAGAGAAAGACGCAGCAGAGGCAGACGTAGAAGCAGAGGCAGAAGGAGCAGCAGCGGAGGCAGGCAGCAGCAGAGGCAAGCAGCAGCAGAAGTATCAGCAGCAGGAGAAGCCGCAGAGACAGAGGTTGCAGCAGCAGAGGTAGCAGAGGCAACAGCAGCAGCAGAGGCAGTTGCAGTCGCATCAGCCGCAACATACTCAGTTTCGAATTGTTTTGGGATTTCTCCTGCTTCATCTGCTGCTGTTGTTGTTCTTGTTGTTGTGAATTATTCATGTTGGTTTTACGAATTGGCAAAAAGGGAAGAAGAACTCGGCCCAAATTGCATTTGCAGCAGACGAGAGAAGGGAGAGAGTGGGAGAGAGAGAGAGGGAAGAGAGAGGGAGAGAAAGGGTCAACACTTGGGAGTTGTGTTTCATTTGGTTTTTGAAAAATGTTTTGTAGCCAGCAAACATGTTGCTGTTGCTGTTGCTGTTCATGTTGTTGCTGCTGTTGTTATTGCTCATGTTGGTGCTGTGGCTGTGCTTGTTGTTTTTGTTGTTGTGGTTGAACCATAAAAAGCATGACATGCCGAAAATGCCGCGCATTGTTGTTTTTTTTTTATCGTCGTGCGAAAAATTTATGTGCGCACAAATTAATTTAAAATGTTCACCGTTAAAATTCTTTAATTTAATGAGCATAACTGCAGCAATAACGGCACATTTGCCCGTAAGCGTTAACAGAGAAATAAATTAAGCAGTTGACAGAAAAAGGAAAAACTATAAACCCATTACTGATAAATCAAAGGTATTCCCCCAAATAACCACGCGCTTAAAACTGAAGAGTTGACGGAATAACGTATCTATAATATGGAAAACCAGAGCTATAAATTCAATATAAAGTGCAGGGAACAATAAAGCTGTTCAAGAAGAAATAACTGATAGATTTTCAGGTATTTCCCTATCGAATTTATTGAGAGTTTTTCAATGTACTCATTAGTTAAATGTAAAGACAAAGAAAGATAGCAAGTGAATATCAAGTCATATGAAATTCTATCCACAAATGCAACGCGATAAAACTATGGTAATGTAAACTATCGTATAGATTTTCTAGCTAAATAAATAGATGATATTACAAGTTCTATTTTCCTTTGGCAACAGGTAAACATTGGCAGTGAGACTTCATTTCGCGTAGTTGCCAAGTTAGTAATAACTGCAACCTTGAACAATGTCAAAGCCATCATCGACGAAGCTAAGTACACACAACTCTCTCACACACACACCAACACACAACTCACACACACACGCTGACAACATCCGTTGCAAAGTTGGCGCAAACAAGAAGACCTGACTGGGTTTACTCCTTGCCTGACGTTGATATTTTGTTTGTACTGATTGAAAATTGACAGCACGAAGACGAGTAAGGAATTCTACCAGTTGCCTGTTCCCAGTCTCAGTCTTTCTACTCCCCCTTACTCTCTCTCGTCCCTTGCCAGGACAACAATTTCCGCTAAAGGAAAGCAAAGTTCCCACATCCTTTAGACAGAGTAATTAGTTGACAGCCGGCAATGGCAACTGAAACCGAAAGAGATGACCTCATTCTCGGGGTCTACACTTCATACCATACTCGTACCATACAATACCATAACGAACTCCAGGCTTTATGTACATTGTGTACACATTGCGACAGAGTTGCTTGCCCCGAGCGAGTTGTGACCATATGGAAATGTTTATGACGTGCTGCGCACCCTTCAAAAAGGGGTGTGAAATTAGAATAACATGTCATTCTCTCACACAACATCATCATGTTCTGTATGGTATTGTTGTGTAGTATATCACGTAATGCGGCCAAATATGCTGGTTCTCTGGACTCCTTCTTTCTCTCTTCCTCTCACACCCACTCCCGCTCTCTTTCTCGCCAGGATTCGCAGCAATTGTCACAGTTCACAGGAGGGCAAAAGAATTATGGCCATTAAAAGTGAAATAAAGGTATTATTTATATGGTCTGAGGGAGCCAAGCGAATGAATGAGAAAACAGGAGCAAAGAGCACGTAAATTTTATACTCTGCTTTGCTCCTGTCCGGGTTACACCCAGTTCATTATTCTTGTCGTTGTTGTTGTTCTCCTTCTGTGTGTACTAAGATTTTTTAATTACCGCCTGGTCATTAATTAAGGACAAACTCCCCAACTACCTCTCCCTCTTTCTCTCTTGCTCTGTCCCTCCCTTGGCGCCAGTTCTGCAGCAATGCGTGACTAAGTTGGGTTTACCAAAGCGCTGGAGACAGTTTTAACTGAAATCCCAGTATCCTTAACTTTTCATTTCACTGTATGAAAGTGATTTGCCTCCAAAGAGAAAGTAAGAAAGAGAACTTTCCCGAGAATTGATTTATTTCACTTTTCGATTGAGTGCAGGTTCCGTTTACTTATGATATATGGGGTACATTATTATACAATACTATTATAATATCCCTCCTCGAAGTATAGTTTGTCATACTGATTAAATCCTGACATAAACTAAACCACACACGTTTCTATTGTGTATGTGTGTGTGTCTGACCCCAATTCTGTTCATGTCTCACGCAATTTGCATATGTCCTGTTTGAAAAGCGTTCTATAGAGACCCCGAAAAAGTGGCACATGATAAAGCACATACCAAAACGGGGAAGAGCTTATCATTTTTAAGGTTTTCCGTTTGACGGGGATGTTCATTTTTTGGGCCTGAGCTGGCAGTGATAAATTCCAAGCGTCCCGCGAGTTTTTCCCTCTTTTTCTCTGGGTTCTTTTTGTGGTAGGGTGGCAACACAACCGACGGGGGGTTAGCCTTCCCGGCAATATTCCCCTATACGAAAGGCATTTAATTTGTTTGCATTATTTGCGCATTTTCGTCGGGATTTGTTCGTGTGTATGTTGTTGGAAAACGAGGAAAAGTAATCAGCTAATGCAGCAGCAGCAGCTGCCTTCGAGACGATATTTGACCTGTTTTATAGGTGATATTGGACTAGGGATGGGTTCTACCTGCGTAGACACACTTGTTGTACCGCACGAGTCTTTTGTTTGTTGCTGTGTGGAATATGAGTAGTGCAATATATCCTGGAAGTGAGATTTGGAAATGTTCTGCCTGTGAGGGATTATAGAGGTCTGTCATTATCCAAGGGGTAGGCCAGCCTAATGAATTTCAAACGAGTTGCGAGTGAATCAATTTCTTAACGTTTACAAATACTCAAATATCGTACGATGTTCTCAGGTACTCACGGGGGAATGACTCAAACGGAACTCATTAAAATGTTTAACAGTCAAATATAGATAGAGAAATGTGTGATAACTCGTTACAGTGATGGATAGCAAAATAGAAACTATAGTATGATAGAGTTACAGATAGAAGCAGTCAAAACTTCCTACAAAAAGAAGCCAAAATTCTAAATTTGCTAAAAGATTCTCGACTTTATCACCATTATATTTTTACTACATGAACGATCACTGTATCACCTAAACGACCTTGTCTTATCTCTAAAAGAACACAGTTAAATAGTCTGTACTTGTACACCTTACTTTGGCAATTATCGACAAACGGCCTCGAAATGGATGACTGCCATGTGGATAAGGGCCTTGTGATTGCAATTTCCACGCGCAACCCGTTTCCAATTTGCGTCAGAAAATAACGACTATATGGTAAAATTTGTACTGGTATTTTGTGCTTATCAGATTTATTGACATAAGGTAAACTAATTTGGTGAAGCCAGGAACTCAACCGGGAAACGCTAACCTGCACATTTGCACGTCGACCAGACATGGTGGCACCAGAGAGTGAGCTCAATATCGATAGGGGGAGAAACTGTACCTTGGCGAGATACCCGCCGTTAGGGTTGCCCCTTCTCTTTACTTACCTTGACTCGCTTGCGAAATTGTTGCCAGCTGCGACAGCAGAAGGAGGATGCAAAGGAAACCTGTACGGGTCCAGGTCCTTAGGGACATCTTCGACACTTGGCAGGTGCTAGTACCGTTAGTTGCCGCCATTGTCGGGCAGTGGTTGTTGTTGTTGCTGATGATATTTATGTTTATTTGAATTGTAACGATTTATTCTAGTATTAGATTTGATTATTCTCAGTTAACTGCATTTTGAGCGGTTTCTGATTTCTCGCTTTGGTTTCGTTTTCGATTTCAATTCGTCGGTATCCTCCCTCTACCTTTCTACATTCTACACATTCTGCACATTCTATACGTTATTTTGTTATTTTTTTGTATTTATCTCACTCCACTTTTGTTGTGTATTCGCAGAATTTTGGCTTGTCGTTGTTTTTCGCTGGAAATCTTATTCATTCATTCACTGAACTTGTTTGGTTGTGTTACACATGCATTTGTTTTGCCGGCTGCACCAACAACAATAACAACAACAACGGTGGAGAGGGGATATTAATTTTTACTTCGGCGCATTTGTTTTTGTTCTTTTGCAAACCAAACACTTTTGCTTTGGCGCTGCAGCAACAACAAGAACATTAGCGCCAGGCACTGTTACAACAACAACAAGAACGACATCAACAAATTGAGTACACAGTAGCGTTATCTCGCTCTAACAAACGTTACAGTCGTTGCAGGCGTCGCGAATTGTATATTTTTCTTTACAGATGTTTTGCACCATTGTTTGATGAATTAAAGTTGTTGCACTTGTTCGAAGATATTGTATAATTATAATTAAATTTTCGCTAAGTTCATTTCGTAGTGGTTTTCTTTAATAAAACGCGATTTTCATTCAACAATTTTTAGGGCAACGTGCGCGCGTCCAACCTCACGCGACTAAAATTGAATAGAAACTGACGAAAAGTGAAAGAAGCGGAACAACCGTTGAGCGGGAGAGCGAGAGAGCGCAGTAGAGCGCCACAAAATTTGTGGCAAAATGCATCAACCCTCATTGTGAGAGAGCGTTACTGTCGCAATTGTATCGATATATCGATAAGAGATATCGGAATAT
Source organism: Zaprionus ornatus (assembly GCA_018904035.1). Lineage (NCBI taxonomy): Eukaryota > Metazoa > Arthropoda > Insecta > Diptera > Drosophilidae > Zaprionus > Zaprionus ornatus. The sequence continues at coordinate 5,383,893 of JAEIFZ010000253.1, forward strand.
TCGAAGTGCAGGCAAAAAAGGCGGCTGTTACAGGCATTATTTATAAAATTAATGTAGTTTTATATTATCATGTAACAAATATGATATTTTTACTTATTAATTAGATATTATTATTGAAATATTAATGCCAATGATGCGCCTATAGCACATTTGGTATTGACATTTTCCAGCACTGGTTGGCGCCAATAGAATCGCACAATTTGAATAAACGTGACAAATTAAAGCGATTGTGTGTGCACTAAATTGAATCGATTTAATTGATTTTGTTTACCATACAAATTGATTTAACAACAATTCGCCTATGGCGCCACGCTTGTCAAGCAAAAATGTTGACTGATTCAATTAATACAAACGCGCAACTGTCATGTATACAACATTCATTCATTTATTTGCATATGCCCTCTTGACTTTACTTTGTCGCGCTCTCCCGCTATCGGTGTTTTTCTTTTTCTTGCACTTTTTGTTTTGAACAGGCATAACTTTTGCCATTCACATGCAAAACAAAATACAAAACTGCATAACTTTTTGTACAGGAATTCTCTAGCATTTTTTTTAATTTTCCGTAGCAACCGCAACGCGTTTAATTGCCACCCACTATGCTACGCCCCTTCTCTGGACAGGTTGCGGTTAAAAGTTTAAAATATCACTGCAAAAATCTACATAGCAAAGGAAGAGCAATATCTCCTGACTTTCCCCCTTTACCTACTAAACCCTGCATAATCTAAAAGTGTATTAAAAGTTTAGCTAAAGCTCTCGCAATGAGCTTCGCAAATGGAATTTAAAGTGTGAAAGCCAGCCAAATGATAAATTTGAAATTAAATGCATGGACATTTGCACAAATTACCCCAAATAAGGGGAAGAAGAGTGATAAAGAGAAATAAAGAAGTCAAGAGGGGGCAGGAGGTAGCGCTGGGTGGGAAACACTTGAAAAAGCGAAATTTCTTTAAAAGTGGGTCAAGTTTTTTGGTGGGTTTATCAAATTGGTGCGAGGCGAGAGATTTACAAGCTCCACTAATTGCAGCATTTCAATGGGTTTCCTGGAAACTGTGGGACGAGCACGACGTCGTCCTGTGCAATGTGAAACCGCTAATTTTCAACTTAATTAATGGAGCTGTCTGTGAAGTGACTGTTGGTCTGTCTCTCCATCTGTCGGTCTGTCTATTGCTGGGTATGGCTGCCTGTTAGTTTGCTAACTGAAGTGTGATAAGGGAGAAATGGGTGGGAAAGAGGCAGTGAGGAGAGCTGCTGATGTACTAGCTGATTATTTGCAGAAGTGCTACATGAGTAGGTAGTGTCGATAGAGATACTGCAGAATAGTTGAAATTTGGGAACACCTTTAAAAAGATATACAAATTCTAATACTTATTTTCTATCACATACTCTTCATCTCTCTCTATATCTTTAACTCTCTCACTCTTCTTCTATAATACATAATTCATGCTATAATTGTGCTATAATTCGCCACCAATTACTTACTTTATCCACCGCCCACTGTACTCGTTCTAGCAATTTGTCAAATGCAGCATCTTCTTCCCTGCATGCGTCACATGTCACTTGACGCACTTAAGATACCCTACACACTCAGGTAAAGCGCAAAAAAGCTTTTGGCAGCCTTAATTGCAAGTGACGTTGCCGCACAACGCACACCGCAAATTGCGTTGACTTAGCTAGAGGGAGAAGCAATGAGAGAGAGGCAGAAACAGAGGGAGACTGAGACAACGTAACGAGTATAACGAGAGTTAAATAAAGTTAGCGTCGCGACGACGACGGCTTGATGGCAATAACAACAACACAAACAACAACAACCGCAGTAAGTATGCACAGATATCTGTATATGAATGCGGGACATAAATCAAAATCAACTTGTAAATTTAATATGTCGCCGTGTTTTGCGTGGCGCTTGCCACATGATTTTTATGAATTGGCTAGAGCTTACAAAGAGCTCATAAAAACAAGAGAGGGGAGAGGAAGGGGACAGCAGGAGAACTGTGGAGGCAGAGGGAGAGTAAGGCAGAGAGAACTGTGCGTGTGGGCAGTCGACAGGTTGCCAGCCATAGTGAACTAATTGGTAGGCGCAGCTCGCTCCAGTTCCCTCCCCTCTCCGCCCCCTACACTCACTGACCCTCCCCCACTGCCACTCAAAATTCAAACTTAATTTTCACACATTAAAATTAGTTGGAAAACTTCCCAATAGACACTGAATAATGACAATTTCAGTCGCTGCTGACAGTTTGACAGCACTTGTAAAGAGAGCGAGAGAAGAGTGAGAGGAATAGAAAACGGTGTTGGAAAATGGTGTGAAACGAAAGCAAAATTAGGACTTGACTTGCACTTGGACTTGCACTTGAGAGTAATAGAGAGAGATAGAGAGAATGTGGTGGGGAGAGCGAGTGTGGTGGAGTGAGCGAGGCAAGACTCAGTAGGTGACGGGAAGAGGTGGAGAGCGAAGTGAGCGAGGGGCCTAGTGAAGTGAGAGACTGTGCGCTTGTGTGTATGTGTGTATCTGTGCGGGTTTCAAGCTAAATAAATGAGTTTGTCAGCCGACGGCGACATGATTTGATAATTGGTTTAAAATGCAATTCGAAAGCGGCCGCAGCGAACGAAAAACAGGAAATGCAAACGGCCAAGATACAGAAACATAAACTGATACAGATACATAGATCTACTTATACACAAACGGATACACAAACACATGTACATATATAAGCTGTTGATCTGCATACACACACAATATATGTTTTACAGCCAAAAAACTTTTGGCCATTGAAATTTGTTGGGCTTAAACGCTTTTATTGCCTGACTCACAATGACTCCCCCAATTGCCACTCCCACTGTTGAAGTTGTGTGGCATGTCGCGACTACAGTTACGTAAGGTCTGTGACGCACAAGTGGAGGAGGAAAAAAGGCCAAAACTCGCCACATAATTCTGACACTTGGGGGCAAAAGTTTTATGAATGCATTCGAAGCGTTAAATGTGAATCCATAAAACCAACTTAGTCAGAGCGAAACTATTTTAATTAAACGCCAAAGCGAGGGATGAGTCGGGCACCCCCTTCCCTTACTTTCCTAGAGGGTATTAGCTATCTCTCTTACTCCCTCTGGATGTGGCATCCCTCCCTAATGGACTCGTTAACGCCATCGTCCCCCAGCTGAAGTTGCAGCATGCAGCATGCAGAGTCGCGCTGCAATTGCAGTCATGTGCAACGCGTCGTGGCATGCAGCACATAAATTAATGTGCAACCCTCTCACCCTACTCCTTCCTCTCCTCGCTATTGCTGCACTGCGTCGCATGCCAAAAAATTTACAAGCGACAGCATTTTCCAGATGCTTTTCAAGCGTAAACTTTGCGCACATGTTGCGAGCTGCCATCTGAGTGGATAGAGGAGGGAGGGGTAGAAAAAGGTGGCACGTTGACAGCATGCAGGCTCTTGCAACTTGGCGTCGCCTTTAGCATTGGTCAAGTTCGTGTCAAGGCAACCCAAAAAAAAGGAAAGAAAATGGAAGAAAATTGAAATGAAATCTGTCAGTTGAGACGGCCAAAGAAGAGTGGGCGTGGAAAGGGGAGCGAGTAGTCGGGGGTGGTGCATGCAACAGTGGCAAAAACGTACTCGAATTTAGGCTTCACTGCGTCTCTCTTCAGGCGCCAGTTAGGCGCGTCCAAGTGGACCCCAAATGTCCCCGGAGGATACGATTGTCATTGTCAAGCGGTTTTTCAGCTTGGAAAATATGGTAAAATTGTGGGAAAAACCATCATCAGCATTGACAGCAGCAGAGCAAGAAAAACACAAGAAGACTGACAGCAAAAAGTTGAGTTCAAGTCGGATTGGATTTCCAAGCATAAAACAAACTTCTTTTTTTCGGGGGGCTTAAGTTTTCAATAACAGAAATATGAGTGAAGAACTTAGGAAAGATACAGTTAAGAGCACTTGACTTGGCGAATACCCTATCTACAATGGGGAAGTATTGCAGGCCCGTAGAGAGGCGTGTTTAGGGTATGCGGTTCACAAGGGCCCCTGCCTTTCAGGGGCTTCGGATTGAGGAAGAATTAAACAAGTTGGAAAAATTATTGTATATTATTAATATTATTACTTTGTGGGATGTGCCACGACTTTTAATATGATTGAATGAATTATAATTATGATATATCAAACAAATATAGTTTGAATTTCAACAATTTTATGGCTATAGAAAGAAGAATAAAATGTTATACATATGTACATATATATACATATATTATACGTATTCAATTATATCAACTAACATTCTACAACTCAAGCAAATTACGCACTAAAGAAATTCTTAACTTTTCTCTTAAGCTGACAGAGAAAGAAAGAAAGAAGATTTGCAAGCAGCTTCTTGGTACATCCTCTACATAATTAAGTTGAATTAACTGAAGGAGCCGCCTACACAATAGAAAAATGCTTGCGTTGTCTGTTACGCAACATACACTCCTCTTGCGCACTTTCTCCCTTCTCCTTCTCTGCTTCCGCTTTTCACAATTTCCCGTAGCTGTTGCTCGCTGACAGCTTTTCACGTTGAGCTGCAAAATTAATTAAGAGGCCTTTTCCCACGTTGTTTTGCCAAAGCCAATAAATCCTTGTTGCCTGTCGCAAACGACAGACAGGAATTTCCAACATCCTCCGTCTTTCTCCCTCTCACTCGGCATCCGCCTCTGCCCGGCATTGTAATCCGCAGCGTGGCGAGAAATTAGTGCGTTTTAAATTAGCGAGAGACTAATTTCATTTGCACCACAATGAAAAATTACATTCATTTTCCTGTGTTCACGTTTTAATGGACCGGACATATAAACGATTGCACGATTGTCTGTCTGTCTGCCAGTTTCAGTCTGTTTATACGGCTCTCTGTCTGCCTCTCTTGCTGTCTGATGGCTTACTGTTTCTCTCAGTAGCTGTCTGTCTCCTATTCTGTCTCTCTGTCTGTCGCTCTGACCGATTCCCTCTCTTTCCCTGTTATTCTGTCTTCGTGTCTGTCTCTGGATACTGTATCACTGTCTGTCTCTTCGACTCTCTGCCAGTGTCTGTCGGTCTTTCTGTATCTCGCACTAACTCTCACTCATTCTCTATCAGTTTCTCTGTCTGGCTGCCGTTCTCTCTATCTATCTCTCTCTATACGTTTGTCTGCCTGTCTGTAGGTCTGTCTGTCTGTCTGTCTTCTATTCGGTCTGTCTGTCTGTCTGTCTTCTATTCGGTCTGTCAGGATGTTGCTTCGACTGTTCTCTCTTCCTCTTTCATTCTTTGTCAGTCTCTCTCTCTCTGTGTATCTATCTGCCAGTCTGTCTGTCTGTCTGTCTCTTTGTCGGTCTCCCAGTCTATTTGTCCGTCAGCTCCTGTTTCATCTGGCTGTTTGTCTCTCACTCTGTCTCCTGTCCGTCTGTCTCATGCTATTTGCACGCAATTAAAACGCGCATACATACACACACTATTACACACATTTTTCTCCCTTACACACACCTACAGACTACTTCCCTCTCCCCCATTCTCTCACCCACAGTCAGACCGCAAATGCATTTGGGAAATGTTGTTGATTTTGGCACAAAACGCCGCCAATTTTGCAGCTTTTTGTCTGAAAATTTCCGAATTTGGGAGTTTTTTCCGCTGTTGCTGCTGTTGTTGTTGTTGTTGTTAATGCTCCCGCGACTCTTCATTATTCACGTTCTGTAAACAAGATTTGCTTTTCAATTCAATATTGACAGTCGAATGACAACTGATTGTTGACGGACCTGAGACTTTCTGTGGTTTCTATTTTCAAATGAAATTGCACATTTTGAATGGAGGAGTTGAAAATGCCCAAAAGAAGTCGAGCTAGCAAAAGTATCTTGTGTAAATATTTTTACTGAACACACTGGTCAAGTGGGGGCGATGACGGGGCTGAAAGTGCCGCATTGTACTGTTTATTGTATCTTATTGTAACTGGAGTAGCGGGTTAATCTTGTTAAATCCCACTCCCCCCTCCCCCATTCGACATTTGACCCACAATTGACTCTTTCTCCTCTCTCTATTCTCACATTGTTCGTGTTTACTTCGTCTTCATTAAGGTAAAATGCGATGCGTGCGTCTGAAAGTATCTCAAAGATACACACAATGGCACTTTAATGACCTCAACATACACACGTCATCAATCATCAGGCAATGTCTGTCTGTGTGTGTGTGAAACTTTTAGCGAAAACGGTTAAACGTGACTTCCGACTTTGGCGAGTTCGACGATATATGACAACAATATGTTTCCATCTATGTAAGCCACATAGTCTGTCTCTGTCTCGCACACAGTGTGAACCAGCGGCAGGTACTTTACCCACTTTACCTGTTCGGCAGGCCAGAATGTGCTGCATGCAGCATAAATCATGTTGTTTGCATTTTGTACGCTTTCATTCCGAATGCTGATGTTGCTGCACTCGTAAATTACACGAACCCTTGACCTTTTGTCTGACCTTTCACACATAGTACTGCAATTACTGCTTGAATTTCAGCGCTCTCTGTTACGGTTCAGTGCCATAAGTGTTTGTTAGGCGTTTCTCAACACCGACATTCATCGCGCTCACGTAGTGCTCAACTGTTTGTCAACTGTTGCTCAACACTGACATTCATCGCACGCAGCACGCTGCTATCGATAACTGTTACTAGAAATTATCGGCGACATATACAAATCATTGTTTCAAGCAAAAAAATAACTGTGCAGCTGCGTCTATTCCGTTTTTCTTAAGTAATTTTAGTTAGTTATTTGGTTAGTGTTAATTGTGAAAATGTCACGCGATGACATTGCCAAACAATTGCGCGGCACCACAAAGGATGTACAGAATGTAGCAAAGGAAATACAAACAAAATTTGAGCAAATTAGAAAAGGCGCCACAGCGAGCGTCGCATCATATGCGCTGCACTACGAGGTCGGCATCTTGAGGAATTTGTGCTGTGCACTGCAGGATAATTGCCACAAACATGCTGAACTATATTGTGATATTGCCACAGCGTTGCTGCCACATGTGGCACCATGCCCAGGCAAGCCCGAGTTCTGGGTGAGCCACCTGAATAGCCTGCAGTACATACATCATGCGCTCTGCCGTGAGGTAAGAAATGGTTCAATTAAAAAGGCGCTCTTTTAACTTCTTCTCTTCTTTCCGTTCTTCTCAGCAAACCATTGGTAGCTGTCAAAGATTCTACACACTGATCACTTCGCAGCGCGTGCAGCTGCAGAGCAAGGGGGACTACAAGTTCTACCTAAACATGCACATCAAGCATCTCTACTACTTTGCCCAGCAACGACAGCCCTCATCACCCGTGGCTAAGCAGCAGCTATGCCTAGTGCTGCAATCTCTGGGCGCACTCTTCCACGAGCTGCAGCCGCCACAGAGTGAACTGATCAGTGAACTCAATTTGATGCTGGGCAAGCGCAGTGCGAGCTTCCTCAAGACACTGGGCACACTCCCACTGGAGTACAACAACAAAATGTACGAGCCTCTCTTTAGATTCATCTCTGGGAATAGGGGTACTGAAGAGGAGCTGTCCACACAGTTCCCTGAGTATCTGAGCGCCTTCCATGCGCTGCTGCTGATCGATAGCTATGCCTGGCCACAGCTGATGGCCACACAGACGCCTCCACTGGCGCTGCAATTGCTACGCAGTTGTCGCGAGTTGTACAAGGAGCAGCAGGGAAAGAACTATGCGATGCAGTTGCTCTACTATTACCTCAAGCTGCTCTACACCACTGATCCTGGCTGTGAAGTGAAGCGTCCGTATGTTGATCTTGTCAAGAAACTTATGCACTTCTTTGAGCACAAGGCAGCTGCGTATGCAGAGGAGCCATGGTTTATTGATTTCCTGCATCTGTTTGTGCGTCTGCAGAAGCAACTGCATCAGGTGGACAACAAGTCGCCTGCGTTCGACATCTTCTGGCAGGGATTGGACACTTGGGAGCCATTTGCTGCACACTTCGAGCTGCTGCAGTGTCTCATTTCCAACTCAATGAAGATTACTAACAGCAGCAGCTCTCTCTCCGCCAGCTGCACCAATGATCCGCAGTGCCAGAGCCTGAGGAAGCATTACATCTTTACACTAGGACATTGCGCGCTGATCTCCTACAGAAATTGGCAGACAGCGGCGGGCGCAAAGGAAACGCTGTCCAAAGTGAGTAGAAGGGGGAAGGATGAGGGGAAAGCATAAGCAATTACTATATTGTCTATTAATCTTCTACAGAAAAACCTCGTCTGCCTGGTGGGCATCATTCAGTTCGCCATGGATGTGCTCAGGGTGACTAAGTGCATGAGCTCCACCAGCGTTGAGGTCATCAACTTTGTGTGGCATCTGACCAACATAGCTGACAAGGTTAGCAATGCGGGGCAGATGTTGTTGTTGCAACAATTGCTGAAGCCACTGCAGCAACTGCGTCCTCTGATTGGTGTACAGGAGATGCGTCAACTGCTGCGTCGTCTCTACAAAGCGAGTGCGCACTGTGAGGATCGGGAACTCTCTGCGCAACTGCAGTGCACTTACATCGTCTCCATAGCGAGTTCAGCGCGTCAGTTTGAGCAGATGTGTGTGTACTATTGCAATCCCAAGAGCAACCCGAGCAAATGCATTTATGCGCTGCATCAGGCAAGTCCACTTAGTAACCCTCTCACCCCGGCGCAGCAGCGACATCTCTACGAGCGGGACATGCTGGCAGTGCTGGGCAACAAGAAGACGCCAGTGTTGTTGCAATCCCTGCTGCAGCATCGCCACACAGATTACCATTTGGCACTGCTGGGGCGTCACTTGCGCACAGACAAGGAGGTTCTCCAGCACTACGAGGAACTGCGCGTGCGACTGAGAGAGGATATTGGCAAGTTAACACGGCTGCAGCAACTGTTGCTTGCACATGCAAGTGTCACCAAGCTGGTGGACTGCCTGGAGGCGCGCAAGATTAAGATACCCATTAAGGAAATGGGTGAGAAGACACTGGAGGAAATGATGATCAAGCACAATTTGCTGCATATCAATCTGGCCAGCGAGTTGCCACTGCTGCAGCTGGCCACAGATGCCATCGATGCCTTTGAGGAGTTCTACAAGAGGGTAAGTCAACAGGATCATCAGATCTTCGTCTGTAGCTGCCCCTCTCCTCTACTTCTTTGATTACTCCTCTTCCTTTTAATTGATCCTCTCTAATGCTCTGCCTGGTTGATACTTCTTAATCTTTTGCCTACTTTCAAGTATGATTAATTATCCTTTGCGTCTTCTCTTTAATATCTTTCTCCTCTGATTGCTCCTCTCTAATCTCTCTCTCTCCTCCCGCAGGCCGATGCAGAGCCCTTGGCCAGTGACGAAGCGCTCATTGATTGGGAGGCGCTGATAGATGATGCCATAGTCGCCGCCATGGCACTGTCCACCATGGGCTACATGGATCAGGCAGACAAGGCGTGGCTCCTTCTGCTGCGCATGAGTCATTGGCTTGGCGATAGATTCACCTACCTGCGTGCCCTGAATCACTTCCTCTGCCGCTACACACAACATCCCCACGTGGAACTGGACAAGGAGTGTGCACATGCAGAGCAATTGCTTGACGAGCTGTGGCCACAGTTGGTCAGTGGTGCACAGTGGATGTTCAAGCGACAGCACACCACGTTGCTGCTCTGTTTGTGCCACATGGCGTTGTACAAGGCACGTCAGGATTGCATGAGTCAAGCGCAATTGCTGCTGCTGCACGTGGAGCATTTGCGGGAGCAGTTCCCAGAGCGTGTGGGCAAAGCGGACATCATTCAGCTGACACTGCTCTGCGTGCGCTTTCGTCTGGGCTACCAGAAGAAGCAATCAAGCAAGCTGGCCATGCCCACTACAGCCGTGCAGCAACTGGATAAGCTGACGGAGAGTGTGCGTCAGTTTGCGCCTATCTCATCGCAGGATAACGGGCTGCTCATCCTGCTGCTCAGTGATCTGGTGCAGGACATCACGGAGTGCACTGCCAATCGTCTGTGTGAGCAGCCCAATCTGTCCAGCAGTCTGCTGCAGGTGCTGCTTCAGTCCGGGCTAGTGCTGCGTGCCGTCGAGGTGCTTATCTCCTGGCTGTGGACCAATCTGCGCATGGAATGTCTAGACAAGGCGCAATCCAAACTGCGCCTCATTGAGCACTTTCTGTGCGTGGAGTCGCTGCAGTTATCGGCAGTAAATCGTGCCAGCAGTCCCAGCCTGCTTGGACATGCTCCCACCATGGATGCACAGTCCAAGCATATGAGCGAATTGGTCGGAAAGATGCTAAGCATGCAGCTGGAGCCGGTAGGAGGCATCAGCTCCTGCGTGGAGCCCATACGCAAGCAGCAACAGCAGCAGCAGTGGCAGCACTTGCAACAGAAGATGCTCTCTCCACGACCAGCAGAGGTGAGTAGAAAGGGCTTTTTCCTGCTCCTGACATAGTCTCTAATCTGTCTTTAATCTCTTGCAGCCTCCCAATGCCTTTCGTGCGCCTCTAGAGCTGCAGCGTTATGTGCAGCCAGCGGGGCATCCTTTGCTCTCGGATTCTCTGCAGCTGCAGTGCATCTATTTTGTGGTGGGTTCTCTACATGCGCGTCTCTACTTCCTCAACCGCGAGCACGAGCAGCTTGATGAGTTCTATGCCTTGTCAAATGATTGGCTAAAGGAGCAGCCAGAGCGTGGTCAGACCTTGGGGCACATGCTGCTCCTCCTGCAGCAGTATCAGGCAAACTATTTGCGTGCCCGTCGCAAATATCGCAAGGCAATTGAGTTGAGTGAGCAGGCATTGCAGCTGGCTGGAAGTGATCCACTGCAGCAGCAATTGGATGTGAACTATCGCTACAATTTGCTGCTGCAATTGCGCACTGCCAAGCTGGAGCTGCATCCACAGCCCGTGAGGGAGAAGCTGCGACGTGCACTCAAGTTCAACATGTCGCCAATGAGTAAGCCAAGGAAAGCAACGTCAACACTGGTGCAGAGCAGCAAACCAAGCAAGGGCGGCACCAGCAGCACAAAGGTCTCAGCCAGAAGACCCGCTAAGTTCTCCATATACACAGAGGATGCCAGCGTGCTCAGCGCCAGCAGTGGCAGTGGCAGCAGCCCGGAGGAAGGTGGAACAGGCAAACGACTCGATCTGAATTCCTGTCAGATCATCCAGACTATTGATCTGAGCGATGATGAACCACCATTGCCGGTGGCGGCACAGCTGAAGCTTACCAAATCTGCGCGACGTCCAAAGACGCCCACAAGCAGCAGAACGCGTACACAGAAGCAGGTGGCAGCTGCGGAGACGCCAGCGGGAAGAGGCAGAGCTAGAGCAGGAGGGGAATTGGTTGTTCCTACTTCAATTACCACGACGCCAGCGACGACAGGCAGACCAAGAGGAGCAGGAGCAGCTGCTGCCACGCTCACCACAACGACGCCAGCGACGAGGGGTAGACCAAGAGGAGGAGGATTGGTTGCTCCCATGCTAACCACGACGACACCAGCGACAACGGAAAGAGTAAAAGAAGGAAAAGGTTCAGGAGGTGAAGGAGTAGCTGCTCCCATGCTAACCACCCCAGCGACTACGGGAAGACCAAAAGGAAAAGTGGTTGCTCCCACGTCAGCCACGACAACGACGCCAGCGGAGACAACGGCGCCACGCACACGTGGACGCCCAAAGCGACAGGCAACCACAGGCAAGGAGCAGTCACCGGTGCCGAGCATCGAGCCAGTGAGCAGTCGACGGCGCCAGCGCAACTAGAGGAGAAACTCAATCAAGGATTATTCAAACTTTTTTCACTTTTATTTAAACGAATGCATAATTAAATAAATGAATGAATAATGAATGACTAATGAGTTGAATGAATGCATGAATAATTAGTTAATTGAATGAATAAACAACAGCAAACTCAGCACTCAATCCTGCAGCACGGAAGTGCGGCAAATGTTCTCGCGCCACACGCCCAACTGGCGACGTTGTCCATGATAGTAGACACCCGTGCCGCACTTGCAGCCGCGTGAGAATTCACCCACATAGCGATTGCCATTCGCTGCGAAGGAAGATAGTGGGATTACTTTACTAATCTTGGCCTGCACCTACTCCTTTCCTGCCTAACTCACCTTCGTAAAGCACTCCACGTCCATGCCAAGCATCCTCCTGCCACTCGCCTATGTAGATGCGTCCATCTGGCATCCACTGTATGCCACGTCCTTGTCGCACATTGTGGTGCCACTGGCCAAAGTAGACACTGCCATCCTTGTAGTACTGCTTGCCCTCGCCGCAGCGCTCATCATGCGCCCACCTGCCCACATAGACGCGCCTGTAGATGCCCTGCTTGCGCTCCAGACGTCGCAGCGTGCCGTAACCATGTCGCTGACCGCGCTGCCACTGACCCTCGTAGATCAGGTCGTGTTCGCCGCCGCTGGCCTTTAACCCATAGCCATGTGGCTGCCCCTGCGCCCAGCGTCCTCTGTAGTAGCCACCGCCACCGCCATCCTCTCTCAGGGGATAACGGAGGGTGCGCACGCCGCTGGCAGCACCTGTGCGACACGACATGTTCTACTCAACTGAGCTTGAAGTGGAACAAAGTGGGCGGGGCAAGGCACTGTCGTTTGTCATACAAAGCGGTGCCAGGCGCCAGGGCAGTGGGATAGGGAGAAGGGGTGGTGGCTGAAGGATTGGAGGAGGTACCTGGTGGCGCTTTTAGTTTCTAATCAAGCTGCTAACATGTCTTGTCTTGTCTTTGCCACAATGGGTTAGCCGCGACACGCAAAGGCAGTGGCGGAGGGGCAGGGAAAGTAAAGAGAGGGAGGCAGCTATAAAGAATATGAATAGAATAGTGAGTGAGGGGAAAGACAGTTCGGTAGGCAGGTATAAGACAAAGGAATCTGAGGTCAGAAGGGAAAAACAATGAGGTACTACCCCCAAGTGGAAGATAGACATAAGATACAGGCACAGGTGGGCAAACCGAGGCAGATATAACCAATATAGAGGTAGAAAAGTAAGTGAAGAGGCATATACCATACTTGCGAACACGTTTCTATCGTGCCTGCACAAATTTAGCAACAATTTTGTCGTATGTCTAGAAAAATAAAACCTTTAATTAAGTATGGTATATATAAATTACATCGGGGTATCTCGCTTACACATAGAGGCCTACCAATAAATATAATATATACTGTATATATCGATATCGATGTACTACATATGTATATCGTGTGTGTGTATCGTATAAAGTAATAGCTATAGTAAATATCAAGACTTAACGCCTCATACAGTTATCGTATCATATCATATCATATCGTATAGTATCGTCTAGCGTACAAAAAAGATTTATATAATGTATTGCCTTATGCGTATCACAATTTAATCATTAGCTACAACTTCAACATCGTGTTCCTGCTCCTCCTCCTCCTTCTCATCATCATCATCATCATCATAATCTTTATCTTTATCATCATCATTGTAGTCTAAAGAATATTCCCCCCCGAGAAGGAGAGTGTAATGTCTTTTTGCTTTACAATCAAGTTTGTTTTTTTTTTTTTTTGTTGGGAAGATTTCTTTATGGAGAATCTTAAACGATATCCCCGGAAGCACCGTAATTGTATCCATTATTGCGCGCATTATTATGTATCTCAAGATGATCCTGTTCCATTTGTTCCTTGAGCATCTCCAGTTCGCGTATACCCGATACGGTCACCTCGTATTTGTGCGTCACCAGCGATCGATAGAAGTGCACAGCAAAGGCCAGGAAGACAATCATTACGGGTATAAGGACAACAACAGCAGACCAGGCTGCCGTATGACTCAAATCGTAGAACTTCACCCAACACAAGATGGCAATTTCCACAAGGAAGAGTATCAGCCCCAGCAAGGTGGAGAATGCCCACGCTGTCTCGATATACCAATGCAGACGCTCGTGGGGGGATTCGTGTACCAGGGATATGCTATGAAGATTGCACACTGTCTCCACATTGGGCAGGATGCAGGTGCTGATCATCAAGGCCAACATGTGCACGGCCACCAGGAGTGTGGTGCAGATGGCAAAAGCCACTAGCATGCCTGGTGGTACAGCCGTGTGCTGATCCAGCTGCACCTCAACCATGGCAACCTGTAATGGAAAGAGAGACAGAGAGAAGACAGTGTGTGTTAGAGATAGAGATAGAGAGAGAGGAAGGGGGTAGGAAGATGCCCCTGTGAGGGCAACTCTTTCTTGCCACTGTCAATGGCCCCTTTATTATTTATTTGCTGCGCTCTTTTTATTTATAATTATATTATTAGCCAATTCTTGTTTCGCATTTTGGCAACGTTTACACAGTCTATATATCTCTCTATATACATATATATATGAGTGTGTATCTGTTCAATCTGTTATACTAGATGTGTGTGGCCTATGTGCGGCCAATTTATGCGATATTATCCTAGCCTGGTTGCCCTCTATTTTGTATATCGTTCGTTATGGTATTTAAGTGACACCTCCAAGGTAGTCGCCACGGCAAATACCCTGTAAAGAGTTGCACATACACACTGATATCTTTCATGTTTATAGAGCCGCTTGGCATATCAAATATGCTTGTTTCTTATAGGGTATATCATGCATGAGTTCTTTTAACTGACCTTAGTCAAGTCATTGCCTGATAAGGCACGTCCGATGTATCGGCACGTAGCGCCTCCGCTACATGCTGTAATCGCCCTCAAAGCTCAAGAACTCAATGGGAAAGCTTAGCTCGACTGAGCTGAATATTTATGAGTCTATTACTTCCTTATAAATACTGTATATTGCACAAGTCTTAGAATATATTTAGTTTATTTAAAAAATAACTCTGTTATGAGTTCTTTGAGGTTTTCTTTATTAGAAACCCTATTGAAAACTATATTTTTCTTTAATCTTAGATATATTCGATTTATTTAAGAAAGAACTCAACAAAAAGTATTAAGTTCTTAGAACTTGTACTATTGTCATCATGTAAGAAAATATATTTTATTTTACCAACAAGTTTAAAGTTCTTTAGCATATTTACTATCAGCACCTTATAAAAGCTATATATTACTACAATTTTACTGAAATTTTCTTCATTTCTGTAATTAAGTTTTAAATTTATCATATTTTATCCTGTTATGAACGAGCTCGGCTATAAGTTTTATGTTTCTGTGTCAGTTTGCTAGAATCTGAACTAACCAAGCCCTACCTCTCTAATGTATAGTATATTACTATAATTTAAAAATATATATCATTTCCTCACCCACTTATTTAGTTTAATATTTCATATTTACTATCTGTTTATATCCATTTCGAACAAGTCATAAACTTATTCTATTGCTATACTTAAGTTGAGTCATATTTCTGTCATTTGTGATAATAAAATTGTAGAAAACAATCTCTGAGAATACAGAAACTGTGGAAAGGAGGTTGAAAAATAGAAAGAGAGGGAGAGAAAACCATACAGAGAGTGTCATACCGAGGCAGTTATACATATTGTAAAGCTGAGCTTTTTTATTCTTCTTTTTCCTTATGTAACCCTGTTAAAGCTCTCAAATTCTTCCCTATTTAGTCACGCAACTACCCGTTTATTAATTTGCCTGATCCGAGGGCGAAGAAAACATATTATTAGTTAATTAAAAGCACAAGCTATGAAATACATTGTGCACTCGCTAGAGAGCGAAGAACTTCAAACTGAAATCAACAGAATATAGATGACATAGACTTTAAAATAGATTAAAATTAAGCATATAAATGTATTTCAGTCTATTCTTCTCTCAGTTTACACTCTCTACAATATTCTACTCTAACGTTTGCTTTAGCCAGTACCCACTGTAGCTATTTGTCTAGCAGATTGCTGCAGACATGTGTGGCAACTCACATAATTGCCAACAATTTTATGTTTGTGCGAAAATATTTGCAAATAATAAAAAAGTTTCCGGGAAACAGAAGGTAAAGAAGAAAAGAGAAAGAGAGAGGGGAAGCAAAAGAAAACTTTACTCACCATAGCGAAACCGGATAGTAGCGCTGATGTCTTGCTGGATGCCTTCAGCTTGGCACGGCTCAGCTGCAGCTTGCGCCAGGATAGATATGTGGGCGAATGTAGATCCTCGCCGGAATTCGACATGCTGCTGCGGGCGATGCGGCGAGGCTGTAAACGAGAAGATTGACGCTCTTGATATGTGCGTAACTTGTAACTAGTGGGGAATGCTCTGGACGAGGACTGTACAATGGATGCGGATGCTGCTGCCGACGCTGCTGCTGATAATGCTGGCCCGCTCCCTGTCCCTGTCCCTGACAATGAGAATGGAGGTGGCGTCGATGTTGACGTTGACTGCGACGTTAGCTGTGCATTGAAGCGTTGCGAACTCGCGTGCGGCGAATTCGAATGCAAATTGCCACTGTTGTTGTTTTTGTAGTTGCTGTTGGTGAGATACCGCGTCGAACCGATTGTGCTGCTCGGGCCGCGAGTGAATGCGCTTTGAAACGTTGTCGACGTTGACGTTTGTCGTAACAGCGGACGATACGACGACGACGCGGCGTCACACATGCTATAATCGCCATAACAATGCTGCTGCTGCTGTTGCTGCTGCTGCTGTTGCTGCTGCCCAGCGGTGGCAGAGGCAGCGTTAGCAGTTGCCGCCGCTGTGTAGGCATCAACACTGGCCGCCAGCTTTGCCGTTGCTGCTAGCGCACTGGCCAAAGCGTAGCGTCTGCTATCGATGCCCGCCCCAAAGCGACTGGGCGGCAGTAGAGTTGGCGTCGTCGTCGTTGCCGCCGAGGCAGGAGCTGAGTGTGTTTGTGAGTGCTGTGAATCGCGCTCCGATTCCCGGGTTAACGGTGCATCGAGTGTCTCGCTGCTCTCAGTGCGCTCTGTGGTGGAAGGGGGCGCACTTGTGCTCTCGAACGAGCTTTGTTGATGCAACAACAAACTGCTGTGACTGAGATCAGTGCGTGCGTAGCGCAGGTTCGAATACATGTTCGACAGCAAATAGTCTCTCTCTTTATCCTTTGGCACAATACTCTCTTCGAACGAGGGTTGCTTTTGCTCTTGCCGTTGCGTCTGCGTCGACTGGAGCTTTTCGCGTCGCGGCGGTCTAAGCGGTAGTTCTCTTACTGGGGAACGCATGTGCAATTGTAGCAGTTGCTTCGCTGGCTCTGGCTCTCTTTGAAATTGCTATGTCAACTTACTACAGCAAAAGCGGCTCTCTGTCAAGTTTAAGCGGCAGCTCTCTTAAGCATGTGCAATTGCAGCAGTTGTCACTCTCCCGCTGTCCCGCTCTTTTTGTTCTAGTAAGCTTACTGTAGCAGTCGCAAATCTTATGCGATCTCTTAGATACATGCGCTTTTATTATGCTGGCTCCCTTTGAGTTCAATACATGCACTCGTGTATTATGTTGGCTCTCTTAGTGTTCGTTACATGCAAAATATTTATTGGAAATTTTGTAGAGCGTCAATCAAAAAGTAAGAGAGTGTGTGACTATCTAGGTCTCAGTCGCACTACTTGTTGTGGCTGCTGTGCTGTACTTATCGATGTCGTTTATCGATGACTGTCGTTAACGATGCTGATAACGAGAGCAGCGCAATTCTTATTAATTATTGTTGAGTACGTTTTGTTATTTTCCTGCCGTTTCTTTTGTTTTCTCAGCGCACACAACAATCGATCAGCAATTGCATACACGCACACACACACACACTTAAGCGGAGGCAATGGCAAAATTTATGTGTTTTCTTTGCTGGGTTTAATTGTCAGCAGCTTGTTGCGCTCTCTTTCTTTCTCCTTTTGGTTGTGTGTGTGATCCGTATTTAAATATTTATTCTTTATTTATAAATATAATGTAGCGTATAAAAATGTTAAATGTGTCAATAAACACACAGTTTAGCACGTATTTTATTAGTGTGTGTATGTGTACACATACAGGCAGTTATCGATAACCGATTACTCTGAACGCAAGCTGCACTTATGAAGACGCGTTTTAGGCGCACTTAGATTTTTTATCTTTCTTCTTTTATAGAGATTTATCGCTTTATCGATTAAGTATCCCGTTTTGGTAGCTCAATAAAAATAGCCATTGATCACGACGACGGCGACGACGACGATCATCACGGGGACAAGTTCACGGCGACGACGCGACAATCGAAATAAAATAGAAATTGAATAGTAATTTTTGGTTTTTGGTTTTTCACTCTGTTGCAGCAACAACAACAATAGCAACAAGTTAACGAATTCGCTGCGCCTTTGCGCCTGCCTTCCTTCTCTTTCCCTCTCGTTTCGTTCCTGGGCGCGCCCCATTCACACACAGGCACACACACACAAAAATGCTTGTGGGTGCGAAAGCGCGACCACGTCTAGTTAACAACTAACTGAACTGATACGACGATGGCGACGGCGAAGTGGCGAAGGTGGCGAATTGACGATGCCTCGCACCGATGCGGCGACGTTGGCGTTGCTTGTTGAACTGTCGACGACGGCGGCGGCGGCGGCGCGTGATATTCAAATTCGACAATCAATTCGGCTACGGCGACGAACTACGCTGGGGCGGCCTGCGACGACAGAGAAGAGAACAACAACAACAAGAACAATATAACAATAGAAAATCGAATTACAAAATGCCATTTGAATTAAATTGCACAGAGAAAAAGAAACAAAAAACTCTGATGAGTAAAAACGGAAATGGGAAAAGCTAAACTGAAAGCAAATAAAGAACAGAACAGAACAGGTGAAAATAGGAGAGCAGGGATAACCCTCTCTCGCTCACACACACACACACACACCTTCTCCTTCCCTTTACACTCCCCTCTATGCTTGCAATCTTTGGCAATCTGTGCATATTTTTTTACCTGATCATCAATAGAAGGGGAAATAAAACAATAGAAAACAAATTGGCGGCGACAAATTGTTGTTTTGTTGTTTGGGGTTGCAACCCTGAACTCTGGTTGTCGTGATTGTTTTCTGATTCAATTAGGGAACTGACCCCAATCAATGAAGTGAATGATCAGTAGTAACATTTGTTTCCATCTTCCCGTGGAGCATCCCTAGCTACCAATCAAATCGCGTATCCAGTGGACATATATATAGATATCAGTGTATATCAACGGTTTTGTCGAAATATAATTTGGATCATAGCTTGCCGATATGCCATAGAGTATTTTATTGCAGAATAGAGGGTTGCCCGTATCCTCCGGAATGTGTGTGCTATGTTGTTCAAGATCGTTCATGCACAAATGATGTGCTGCACGACGTTCGGAGTTTCGATAAACCTTTTTGCACATCTTAAAGTTTTTATGTTCCATTGTGAATTGTTGTCCATCATGGCCCCAGGTCAATGTTTGGCATTTGGAATTCATCTTCAGAGGTTCTTGAGGCAGTCGTACAATCCTCTGGTAGGGTTGCCAGACCACAGTTTTGAGACTCTGTACTAGCCTCAGCATGGCAACATCATTATCACAATTTCGTTCGTAATCTTCGTGCAATATTATTGCAGCCACTTCGAAGATATTCTTCTCGGGTACAAATTCGTAACGTTCACTAATGCTCACCACGACTGCAATATTGACTTCATTAGAAATTCTATATTCGGTACCAAGCGCAGAAATAGTCACGCAATGTGCGGCTGTTAATATCCAGAAGGAGCTTATTATAACTCCACCACAGAAGAGATTATCGCCTGGAACAGTCACATATTTTTGGGTTCGTATCGACACGACATATGCGTTCAGCTCTTTTGAAATTAACGGGTTCATGTTTGAGCTGTGTTTAAAACTATTAATTGGAATAATTTGGAAACTCGAGATAAAGAATGAAAATAACAGACATAGCGACGGTACCGTCAATAAATACATGTATGATATGGTAGGTACTGTAAACCACCCTGTAAAAGTCTGGCTTTGACTTGACTGATAACCCAACGAAGACGACGCGACGACGACGACAACGGCACTTCTGGAAAAATCGCCGACTTATTTCGCAATTATCGCGAGTACAGTGAGTACACGCACTTATCGTTTACCTACTTGCCGCATCGTTCTAATATGTATTTTACGATATTAAATTTGTATAAACTGAGCTCAAAGTGACATTGACAATTGAAAGTTGTCTACGATATGAGAAAATTGTTATTTTAGAATCGTTAAATCACGGAAGGTAACGTTGTATTACTATTGAATCTGGAACAGATGATACTTTATTCGAATAGAGAAATGTCTTGAATAAAACAAAATATTTACTATAGCATCGTTAAATCAAGGAAATATAATTGGGTCAGGTGATTTCATTGCAGATTTATCAAGTTTATATTCTCAGATTTTAATTTCAAACGTGCTTTTCGCTGCTTTGCATTGTTTCGTGAAAGGGGAAACTTAATACAATTTGAAAATTAAATCGGTACACAGAATAATGTGTTTATATAGACCCACTGAATTTGTTATCGTATGCAAACAAGTTGATAAAAACGTTATGAAGCAAGGTGTGTAATCGAATTGGGGAGCAGTTGGTCGGAAGGTTTAGGTCGGCACATGCCAATGCCGTACAATGGAAAGGGGGACGTAAAGCCGAAAAAGAGCCATGACGTCATGTTCCAAACAGTACTTCATATGGTGTTTAACAGTGGAAACACATACAGAGACACAGACACACACACACAGAGAGACACTCGAGCAACATGTGGGATCTGGTTCGACTTGAAATAGAGGCCAAGTCTAGAGCTGGGAGAGAGACTATCCTCTCTCCTCTCTTCGTTTATTGCCGATTTGTTATTTTTGTTGTTGTTGCCAACTTGTCACAGCGCGGCTTGAACTTTCCATGAGATGTAAAACCAGCGAGAGAGAGAGAGCAGCAGAGTGAGTTGAGGTAAGTGGGTATGGTGGCGTGAGGGGGTGGTGACTTTGCAAATGTGAAAAACAAGGGGAGGTGAGTTTGAAAATGAAGAGGCGACATGAAGGGGAGGTGAGTTTGCAAATGGAGAGCAAGTGATAGGATGACGACGTAAGGGGGAGGCAAGTTGTGTGCGAGGTGAGATTTATTGTTTTTTTTTGGTTATTTAACTCACCTTCGTGGAATTCTGACTGGAGACTGGCAACTGTGATGCCGAGTTGCTGATGCTGGAACGTTTGAAGTTAAAGCCGCCGTTGTTCCCGTGTAGACTACCTGAGCTGCTGTTGTTGTTGTTATTGTTGTTAAAATTGGGATAGAAATGCTGCTGATGCTGTTGGCCAGTTGCAATAGATGTGGCAGCTGCAACTGCTGCGGCAACAACGTGCTGAAAATGCTGGGAACTGGTCGACGTATTGTTGATTTCACTGCCAATCACTGGCTGGACGAACGTGCTTAGGTTAAGACTGCCGCCGGTAGATTGACGTTGTTGTATTGCTTTTGTTGTTGTTGTAGGCGTCGTTGCGTTGGTGTTGGTGTTGAGCGAGTCTAGGCCAGCACCTGCTGAGCTGCTTGTGGTCCACACAGACATCTTGAGCAGACTCTCTGCAATTTCTTTGAGTGTTCACCCATTTTGCACGAATTCCAATACAAAAGAAGAGGGGGAAAAAGTGACAGACAGACGCACACACACGCAGACAAAACAAAAAACAAACGCGCGAGAAAGGCGTGACAAAACACAATTTTATAGGTGATTAAGTACGTTAGGAAACAGTAAAATAAAATAAAAACAGTTGCAACTGCTGCTTGCTATTTTACATATTAATCATTATATATTGATGTATAAATTAAGATTGTTTATGTATTATACATATTATTAAGTACACTCCCGCTCTCGGTGTGCAACTGCGAGACAACCAAAACAGACTGACAAATAAGCATATATCGATAGCTTCCGTCGGCGACTGTAATCTGTTGGCCAGGTAAGCAGCAATCATCGCTGTAAAGAGTTAGCAGACAGTTAACAGTACAGCAGGCTTTTATGTTAGGGTGGCAACGCTAGCACTTTTGGCGCGCAATGTGCGGCATTTTGAATTGGTGAGTGACTAATTTCATGAATCAAATGCAATACATTACGTTAATTGTTTTCTTTTAATGTCAATGGCAAATAGAAAGAGATAGAGATAGAAAAGCTGATCCGTTAGGCCCATAAATCAAAACGCCCACAAATTGTGGATGAACTAATTAAACTATTTGCAATGTTAAATAAATGAAATGCATTCTTCTGTGTGACATACATTTTCATTTGCATTTATTATTGTTGTTCTTGTTGTTGTTGCTTCATTTTGTTGATGTGTCTGCTTTGCTTTCTTTCGCCGCCGCTTCCGGCGTGGGCGTACAGCGGTTTTATTTTTAACGAAGAAGTCACGCTGGCTAAATATTCAAGGTGTGTTTGTGTAGGTGAGGGTATGTGAGTGTGTGTGTGTGTGTGTTTGTATATCTATGCAACACGTGCCTTGAACTTGTCACAACTTGCAACAAGTCGAAGCGCCCAAATTCACAGCAGATCTACACACAGATCTTTATAGAGGGAAGGAGACAGCGAGAGAGATAGGTATACACATGTATGTAGATATATGCATACGTTCTCGCATGTAGTTTTGCCAGTTTCGCTTTGGCTTGTGAATTAATTGGGCAAATAGATACAGATACATATGCAGATACCCCCCTTCCTGCCATACCTGTTATAGATACAGATACATATGCAGATAAAGATACAGTTACAGTCGAATTCGAAGCATGTTGGGAGTGCCTCAATAGGTTTCCTCACTGGGTTTTTTCGCACAACGCGCCACCTTTCAAGGTGTTACAATCGAGTGTGTGCTTGTGTGTGTGTATTGCCCCGTTATCGGCGTGTGGTAAATGACGCTTTGTTTGCTCACCTAAAGTCACACGGTTCACCAAGGGGGTATTACGCGCCTTCCATTGCATTCACAATGATCGTGATGAAGATTGAAAGCGATGAGGAGCAGGAACAACAAGCTGGTAAATAACAAGAGGGCACACATGCCGATCTAACCGATCTATATCATCTATATTGCCTATATTGACTATAGTCTACTCTCATGTACAGGGCCCAAACAATTAAAGCCAATTAAAGCCAATAAATATAGCCGCAAATCGAAGCCGAAGCTGAAGCCGAACTCGCCTCGTAATTTCTGTTATTCGCGCAAGTCATCGATTGGGGGCTAATAATAACTCTTACTTTGCTTCGTTTGGAATTTTCTGAGAAAATCAAACTTTCGATAACAGCACGAAAATAAAGTAAATAATATGCATAAGTAACGAGAGAGTGAGTGTGTGTGTGTGTGAGTGTGTGTCGCGCTAGATATGCCATGCGAGAGACTTAGGGGCCCTTGAAAAAAGTAGTATGTTAATGTGCACTGCCAGAAAATGGGGAGAAGAAAACGAAAAAATGAAGGGAAAAGAAAAAGTCAAAGAAAAGGATAATTAACGACAAAAGCTAGAAAAATGGGCAAAAAGTGTGAAGAAAACCTTAAAAGAGGAAGTAAGGAAAGGTGTAAAAAAGCGGGAGGAAGAGAGTAAAGTAACTAAGCTTGCAGAAAAGCGAAAAAGAAAAGAGAGGCAAATAGAGAAGCCTACTTAAGGTTTCAAGAGAGCTTAGTTTAGATAGTTTAAAGAGAGTTACAACATTCCCCAAAGTTAGCTTCACACTTTTTATAAATATACATCTCGAATAAACGAGAAAACAAGATTAAAAGAATCTCTGTTTAAGGTACAATAATTTTAGAGTTAAGGAGAGTTTAAAAGCTTAAACAAGTCTATATTTCCTATAAAAATAACCCATAAAATAATTAAAAATCTATCTAATAACATTCCTTTCTAATCTAATAATGTAGAGCTACAATAGCTTCCCTTTCCACTAACATTCTCACAGTGTATATGGGTTTTTTTGTACTTATATCGCAAATGAATTTGTTTGTTCTCTTTGCCATTGTTGTTGTCATTGTTATTTATGCCAAGTCTTCTTGTTGTTATTGTTGTTCAACATTTGTCTGTGGGCCTTATGACGCGCGTTTCTAAATTTAAAGTAAAACTAATCGATAAAAGGCTCTGAGAAGGTAACCAGGCAAACAAATGTCTATATCTCTATATATATCTCTATATAGAGGAAGATTGTTATTTGCGCTGAGGTCTCAACAGAGCTCGTCAGTTTCAGTTGACACGCTTTTGGAGCATGCTACAAATATTTAAACAGATACGTTACGATCTTTTTAGCTTCTTCTTCCGTCAACAAACCGCAGAAATGAAAAACAAAACAAGTTTCTTTTCTTAAAATATTTCCACTTTAATATGCCTAATACTCTCCCCTACTTAATAACAGGGTATACAATACAATACGGAGAATGGAGCTAAGTACGCGGCATGATTATGGCTAATTGGACAAGATGAATAGATCACATGACGATCACGATAGCGAGGGGATTCCCTCGCTCTCTGGCTGACTTAGGGACTAAACTTAGGTTAGGTGTACATTCATTACATATAGAGATATATCCAATCTTAACGTATCGTATGCTCAATATTTCCCATGGACTTCTTGCGCTGATTGTTCACCTCAAAACGTTGCATGATCTTGGCCACAATGGACGAGGGTGGCTGATCAGAGCTGGATGTTAATCCCCTATAACCCAAGGCACTGGAATCCGCTAGAGAACTGGCCTGTTGCAGTCTCTTTACAAACGCCTCCGTATCAATGCCAGGCACCTGCGAGGGTTTGAGGAACCTCCTCGGTATGCGGGATAACATATCCTCAGTGCCGACGGGACCAAAGCCCAGATTGATGAGTATCGCTTCGGGATCGGGTTTACGCGACTCCAGCAAACTGTCCACACTTGAGTAGCGACTGGATGAGTCCGATTGCATGGACATGGAGCTGTCGCGTAGAAGGAGACTGCTAAAGCGATGTTGACGCACTGCCTGAGGGCTCAGCTCCAAGGGGGGACTGGATGAATCAAAGGATTCCTCATGGCGCAGGCAACGTGAGCTGCCCACGCTGCCATTGCTGCTGCATGATATGTGTCGCTGCGGCTGCAGGCGGTAACTCTTGGGTAGGCGTGGCAGCTCTGTAGATGCCTCCACCTCCATCAGATCCGCCTCATCTCCTCCATTCTCTTCTAGATCTGCTGCATAGGCGCTTTCCTTGGCCAATGCTTCATCGGCATCGGCATCATCGTCCAACAGCAACGATTTCTGGCGCTGCAGTTGCCGCTTGCGACTGCGCTTGCTGCGCAAGGGCTTGTTGGGCGCAAAGTGGGCGTGGCAGCTGCTTGACAAGTTATCACTGCTGCCGGCATGAGGTTTGGGCAGCGGCGTTGCCACCTCCTGCGCGGCGTCGCCTTCATCAAGCTGCAGTTGCGCAACGCGACCGGCCTCGAAATTGCTGCAGCTTTGCGAGCGTTCCATGAGTGTAAGAGGGAGTCACGGATAGTAAGTGAGTGTGAGAGGGAGATAGAAAGAGAGAGATGTCACGGCTACTCGGATTACGCTGCCTGGTGGCGGCTTTTGCTCATATTTGGCTTGCGACACGCTTCCGAGATCAGCTGAGATCGCTCTAGAACTGATCTAGTCTGGTCTAGTCGAGTCTAAGCTGAGAGGTGAGTTGAGGTGAGTTGGGGGTAACTGAGGTGAGCTGTCCCTGACAGTCTCTAACCTGTTGTTGTTTGTTTGTTTTGTTCCGTTGTTTGTCTGCTTCAAATTTCTGGCAATAATTTCAGCTATTTTGTTATTTGATTTGTGCGTCGCTTTTTTGCGTTTGCTTTTCTTGTTATTTTTGTTGATTTGTTGTTTTTGCTTTACTTGTTTTGTGGCTTAATATCACAAACGTGTTTCGCGCCGTTTTCGCAGCTTTATTTAGTCGCTTTTCAGATACTTTACTTTGTTATTGCTGTTCTTGTTGTTGTTTTTATTTCACTTGTTGTGTTTTTGTACTTTTTGCGCTTTTTTAATCAGTCGCCGCGCACTCCTGACCCCGGATTCAATAATGGCCGCCAGCAGCGCTTGATGACATTGATATTGACGATTGACGATAGGCGTTTGCCGATTGTCCGATTGATTGACAATCGAACACTGAAGTTGAACCTGAAGTTTGTTGACGAACGTTGAAGTGGCAACTCTGTACGCGGGTTTTACTTATATAATCATTATTTATTTATGCATTAAGTACACAAATTAATTATAGACTCTCGTCTCGTTGCTGTCTCTGTCTCTTTGTCTCTTTTATCTGTCTGTCTGCGCTGCGCGAACGAAGCGTACAACTCAAAGCGATCTTCAAAACTGAAACTGAAATCAGAGAAGGCGAACGAGCAAGCAAAAAAAAAATTACTGTGCCCAACCACAGGCACGCGAAGCCGCAGTCAAAGCTCGACGCAGAGAGAGAGAGCGGGTAAGAGCGCGCCCACTAACGAACGCGTGTGAGTGAATCAAATCGACGTGCGTACTTGAGAGCAAGTGAGTGGGAAGTGCGTAAGAGTGGAGTGTGCTAGAAGAGTGGAGTATGTGTGAGTGTGGGGTGCATGTATGAGATTGGAGTGCGTGTGATCTCTCAGTCTGCGTGTAAGTGTAGAGTGAGTGTGAGAGAGTGTGGATTGGGTGTTAAGACAGTGGAGTATTTTTAGGAGAGATGAGTGTGTGTGTGTGGGAGCGTAGTGCGTGTGAAAGAGCGGAGTGTGCTGTGCTGTACTGAGAGCGCGCAAGCCACAGTGGGAGAGAGTGAGTGTGGGGAGTGCAGAGAGTTCTCTCTTCAATTTAAATTACTTAGCGCGCATTTAACAACGCCAATCTATAAAACTTTTGATTAAAAGCACAACAATTTTGTTTTGCGGTTAACTTCGTTGACTTCTCCTCCTCTACTCTCTTTCTTCGTCCCCTTTCCTTTATTATTGCGTTACCCACGAGCGTGGCTTGTGGAAGGGGACAGAAAAACTCGTCTTTATTTACGATTATTTGCATTTTGTGCACGTCGCTTCTTTATGACTTTTTTACTGCATTTCGCCCTATTTTATGCTTTTTAAATACACATAAAAGTTACTAATTAACTGTTACTGAGAGTGCAACACGAGCGCGATAAGATCAAACCCCCTTCTCTTCTGTACACCTCCCACTTTAAATATACAACTTAAGTTTGTTCTTAATGTAATCCTTTGATGTGTGGATTGTGTTTGTATTGGAAGTGCATGCGGAAGAGTTTCACATGCGCCAAATTCCACAGACAAAACGTGTTCCACACACTGTGCGCGTGCAGCTTTCGGGTAAAAGCTTTCTGGCTCGCGCAGCTGATCGCGAGCTTTGACAAAGCGAGCTTAAACTGCAGTGCGCAAGGTGAGTGACACGGATAATACCCTGTAAACAGGTAAAGGGAGGAGGAACTAACGAGTGACACAGTGCCGGGCGTGAACTTAGGTACACTTAATGAGACTATCAGAATATTTCAAATACCTAATATTTATATTTTTTTTTCTGTTATTATTTTTTATTCATTCGTTAACATACTCTATCTCTATACCCTGCATACCCCGTCCCATACCAAGCCCATTTAGGAATGCAAGTTCAACTTTAAGCCGCGTTGCGAATGCTTCCTCTCGAGACACGTTCTAGCTAATCATCTTTCCAAGCGCAAATTGATATTGTCATTGCCAACAACAAGAGGGGGAGAGACAGATAGAGAAGGAGAGTGAGAGAGATAGAGAGCGGGGAAAAATCAACAAATTTTCGAACAAAGAGATTGAAAACGAAAACAAGATCAACAAACGGAACCAAACGAAACGAGACGTAACGTTGTTTAAAGGTTTTGTTAACAGTTCAGTCAAATGATGTTGCAAGCTCCACAGACTTCCAGACGCCTTCATATTGATTACATTTGTGGAATTTGTGCCAAGATAAAAGAAAAAGCCAATTTACACAATGTCTACCAAATTATTTGTGTGCGATCATAAATATTATCATATGTCCGATCTGATGCTGCACCCAAAATGATTCATGATATGTATATTCAATCTTTGTCTCTCACTCATTAATGAACTGCAAAATTTGATTCTGTACCCAAATCAGGTGCCATAATCACGTCGAGTTAATTTCATTTAATTTCTCGCTGTCAATTTGTATTGAGTAATCTTTGGGGGCGTGAACAATCGAAACTCGCATAAATCAGACCCAACTTGCATAAACAGACCGTGACCGTGACTGCGATTGCGACTGTGAGTATGATGGGAATTGAGAAAAGTTTCTCGAGAGATGGCTACAAAGGTCGATTACTAGCAATCACAGAGGGTGGGGAAATACCCGATTGTGCATAGAGCGAAGCCAACTAATTGACTTATTGGCGATTCATACTCAAATTGAGATTGAAGTTCGAAGTTCCGACTGGAAATACCAAGTGTGCAGAGTGAGAAATAGAAACACAAAGAAAATAGGTACTAAATAGATCATTCTATCAAAAGACTCGAAGTTCTTGATGACATCAGATCTATATTAACCTATGAAGATCATAGTGATCATAGCCTAAATTTGTACAAATAAACGGACTATTCTAAAAAGTAGAAGAGTTCTATGAGTTCTGAATGAGTTAAGATCTTTAGATACTTTTCAACTCTAGATTTTCTGCCAGTGTAGTTCCAAGCATGACTTGAACTTTGCCTGATGGAGAAGTTACTATAGATACTTGCACGTTACGTTGTATAGCGGTAATTAGAAATGTATGTATGATAAATGATAAACAATCGTTATAAGAATTTTAGTTTTACGTGTGCAATAAACACAATCGGTTGAATTACTGAGATTAGCAATTAATGCACCCACTAATTGTCAAATAAAACTAAATTGTTGCAGTCTCCCCCGATTCACACAAGGGTTATGAAAGCCCAATGCGATATGTCACACGAGATGTGATACAGGGGAACCCTGACATGGGTAAATAATAGTTATTACGCATACGATGAGTACAATACCTGGAAAATTAACAATAACAACAATAACAACAATATTATGCATTAATCAACAGTCGCGTGCAGATGAAACACGTTCATCGACAATGCAAATGTCAACGCGATCTAAAAAACTGAAACGAACTGAACCAGACTCTATTTTATTTATTTGCTATGCAGCTGTCGCGCGCCCTTTCAATTGGCGGTAATTGGCGGAAAATTAAAAAATACCAACATATTGTAAAGGCAGACAAAACAAATATGAAGTTAAGACACTCTAGACAAATCAACTAGCAGATATTCTGTAAAAGGAACGCAGAGTAAACTTTATAAAACACGTTTGCTGCATAAGCAAAAGGAAACTTTTCAATTATAACTTATAAAGATTAATTTTAATTGTAAATTAACTTTGAAAAATCAGAAAATGAATTCAAAACTATAATCTTAACTCAAAGTGGAATGCAAGTTTTAGAATCATAGAGAAACTAGAGAAACAACAAATATTCCAATCACCAGATCAACTTAAATAAAAAAGAACTTAATAAGAGCCAGAAAATAAAGGGAAGTTTTAATATTCGCATACAAAATATCAGATCTATAGAAAATACTTTATAAAAAACATTTTGTAAAATACATTTTCCAAAAAGAAATTCTTATAGAAAAAGTTTAAATGTTTATGATCTTATTAGAGTTAATTAATCGGAATTTGTATTATTCACTCATAACGTATAAGAATAATAAAGAATACTTTTTAAAACACGTTCTCCTATAGAATCTTTTCTTCAACAAGTGAAAATGAACTTTAAAAGAACGAGGAAATGAATCTAAAATTGTACTTTTTGCTAATTAACTTCTATATAGTAGTTGCACACCTGAGCTCGCATACAATACCCCATTAGGGATTACTTATTAGTTGAGGGTATACGTAATGAAAGTGTTAACAGCAGCAGCAGCAGCAGCAGGTACAACTGATTGAACAAGAAGAGAATGCTACGCTTACCTGCCGCGACGTGAATCCTTTCTAACTGTCTTGTTGTTTGGTATTTTCCAATTGTAGAAAATACTGTCAATTAGCCGACAATTGCTTTGGCACCGACTAATGATGGATCGATACGAGGTAACGGTATTTGCGTTGCGTATGCAGCTAATGTTGTCGCTTTCTAAGGCATTCCAAATTCCAATGGAACTGCAGTGCAGAGTGGGAGAGAGGGAGGTAGACACACGCACACACCACACACAGAGAGAGTCTGTCACTTCTATTGGAAGAGCGCAGCAACTTCGGGCAGACACAACCGGCGCAAAAGACGCAGCAAAGAGAACTGAGAGATGTGGAAATATGCCAAGTTGGGTTATTCATGCGGCTTCTTTTCGTTGTGGAGTGTTTATGCATGAGTCGCGCTCATTATCAGACTTCAGTCATCTGGGCTGACATTAGAGATCACCGGGAATGTCTTATCTCACTCACTCACACACACACACTTGCACAACTGTCACAGAAATCAGGCCTGGGCACAACAACTGTGTTTGTCTAGCACCGTGGCTAACTGCTAAAATATTTGCGTTGTTTTTACGTGTCTGTGGATAAACAACAACTAAATTAACTCTAAGACTGTAATACAAAAACAAACGGAACAAACACAAAATGTCTGGCTGGCCCCGTTACAACAGCAGCCAAACAGTGCAGCCAAAAAGAAAACTTAATACTGAAAACGGCGAAAAGCAGAAAAACAGACAACACCGTCGCCACCACACAACATGTTCGGGACAGAGAGAGCGAGAGCGGCAAAGCAAAGAGAGCGCGCCTAGTGCAGTCTGTTGTCATGGCAACGCAGAGACGAGCTGAGCAGGTCGAGCATGTGGGCGGCCCTGTTGCGCGAGTGCGCTGCTTTCTCCCAAAAGGCGACTGCAAAGCTTCGCTAACAGAGGTCGCTTTTAACAGTACGTTAACAGTTCGATGTTAAGCCAAGGGTAGCTGCCCGTGTTCGATGTTGCTTCGAACTTGTTGTGCTGTAAAGTATGTTGTGCAAGGAAAACACAGTGAAGCAAATTTACTTTTTGTTTCTTTATTTAAATTTTGTGTATTCATTATGATATAATATTGTACAATTTGTTTTAGAAAATTTCTCAAGTTACATGCATACATACGATGTACGTGTATATATCGAGTATGTTCGATGAGTTTTCTCATTTTGTTGTTGTGAGTTAACTTTTACTATTTTTCGCGGAATCTTTTCCAACAGGTAACAAAAAATAAATTATTGGCTTTTTTTCATTAAATATATATATATATATATATGTATATATACTATATATGCATGTATATATATTATATAGAAAGAGCATAAAACTTACGGACTACAACTAAACATAAAGATTTATAACATTTCGGCAAGATTCATTCGATTCTCTCATCTTTTGTTGTTCCTTTCAATTACAATAGATTATATATTATGTGTGTTTGTGTGTATATATATATATATATCTGTATATTCGAGCTGATTTAGACTATAACTAAAAACAAATTGTGATGTACAACACCGGAAAGATGATAAGATTGAAAAGAAATGTTGCTTAGGATAGGGTATATAGCATACTTATAGAGGGGGACTGTTTCTGTTTGTGTGTATATGTATGTGTGTGTGTGTGTGTGTGTGCTAAAAATAATAAACAAATTACATTAGATAATATATTTATATATGTATATATTATGATATATTGAGCATTGAACATGGGAGAGTTCAAGAATTGTAGCAATCGATGCGGAGTATTCGTTGTCGGGGGGAGGGAAAAGCAAAGCTCACCTGCCTGATTTTCCTGCTCTTCTTCTACATCTACCTCTTCTTCTTCTTTCTCTTCTTCTACTTCTTCTTCTTATTTTGTAAATTAAACAAACAATTGTAATTGTTAATTAAATTAAGTAAGCTGTTAATTATGGCAAACAAAGATTGTAAACGCACAATAAGAATCAAATTATTGTTTTGTATTTGTATTATGCATGATATATACGATATATATGTTGTGTATACGATATATAAGTATTGTATTGTTATTGTTCTTGTTCTCTTGTTCAGATTTCTTGTCTCGATTGTAAGTTTTCTTCTTCTTTCTTCCTTTCTCATTCTTTTTCATTTTTTCATTTTTTTTCTTTTTGTTTTGAATCAACCGAATCCGTTGATCTTTCTTGTTTTACAACAAATGCACACAATTGTTTTTGTTTTTTGTTTTTCTTTTGTTTTTTTGTTTGTTTTTTGTTGTTTTGTTTTGCCTTAACTTGAACTTAATTAGGTTTTGTATCAACATGTTTTATTGCAGAGCGACTTATGAATGTAAAAGATAATTACGCCAAGGATCGATCTCAATCTCGATCCTTGTTCTCATTCTCTCTTTCTTTCTTTCTCGATTTGTTCGATTTCCTTTCTTTCTTTCTTTCGGCAGAGATCCTAATTCTGTATATTGTTTTTTGTTCATTTTTCAGGGTTTATTTTCAACATTATAGCCACAATTAACGAGGTCATTGGGGGCGATATATAGAACGAAATAAATGGGGGAAGTTTTGTGTTTTTTTTCTTGTAAATAATATTACAATTTTAAGTATATTCAACAACAAAAAATGCCTTAAATTAAGAGTACAATTTAGTGGAATAATTTCAATTAGTATAAGGGGTGCCTGCAGAGAAGGCGAGGGGCGCGGGGGCGGGACCTAAGGTCTAGCATAGATTCATTTTGATAGCGTGAAGCGAACTTATGTTTTACTGGACAGACATTTTGCACTCTATTCTTGTTCGATATATAGTATATGGTATGTGGTATATATGGTAGCTATATCCTAGATATATATACGATCGGCATGTGTATTCTGTATTCGATAATTTCACTTAATTAGAGAGCATTAGCAATATTAACATAGCGAGAATTGATTGATTGATCTGTGATAAGAAGAATTTATTCTTTTCTTTTCTTTTCATTTTTTTATGTAATCTCATTGTTACTAAAGTAGCTAAACAAAAACAAATCATGCTCATCTCAAGAATCTTTTGTTGATTCTGCACACATATACAAGTACAATAATTATCGATATACAAACATAAATCGATAGCTTAGATCTAGCTTAGTTTCTACTGGAAAATGGCTTATTGAAACAACTTTTTGTTAGCAAAATTGTGTCCACATTTTTGTGTGTGTTGTTCTGTTGTGTGTGTGTCTGTGTGTGCACTACTGATTGGGCAGCTCTGTGAGCGTCACATCGTACAGATCGTCCTCGATTTGTTGCACCTCCAGCAGGAAGATGTCCTCGTTGCAATAGAACGATATCATATCATCATCAATTTTCGCCGTAATCCTGCAAGAGATACAGTCATTAGTTATGCAGTTAAACGAGTAGATAGTTCAGATATATATAGTATATATAGTAGATATATATAGAGGGGGGTACACACTGCAGAGTTAGATCAACCTTTGCCCCCGGGCTAAGCGTTAGTTAGTTAGGGATGAGATTCGTGTGAAAAGACATTGATGATGCGTGGTGCAGCTGATCGTGTGTGCGAGTGTGTGTAGTGTATAGTGTATATGTGTGTGTAGGTGTATATAGACTGCCTTACTTACCCCTTCTTATTTGTGCGATATATGTTATTTATGCTCGTTGTTGAGATTTTGTATTTGTTTTCAATCTGCAATTGAGAAACGAGAGAAATATGATGTTTTGTCTTGTCTGTATCGTGTTATCGTGTATCGGAAACTAGCTACGAAAAACTATAATATTTCTCTTATAACTCTTTCTCTTTATCTTTCTTCCTTTTTACTGTGTGTTCTGTTTGTGATTTTGTTCATTTCTCGTTCTTGTTCTTATTCAATTCTTTCTCCTTTCTTTGCCTTCTTTGTTTCGTGTTTAGTGTAGAAATGATCATATACGATATATATCGTATGTATCGTAGTTATATATATGCTTTTGTATTGGATGAGAGCTTGTCAACTGGATGAGTTTAGAGACATTTTATGGGTTTAGTTTCAACTACATTTACGTTGCTCCAATTTTGTTTTACGGATTCGGATTATTTCGCTTGTTTTTTGGCATTTTTAGGTATTTTTTAGAGTTTATGATAGATATGGTTTAAATGCTTTAGTATATGCATTAACTTTGGTCAGTTTCGCCGCATTTCTTGTTTTTGCTTGCGATTTGAACATTTTGGAGCGAGTTTTCAGTTTAGTTTTCAATATTTTCAGTACTTTTTAAAGTATTTTTTAGTTTTTTCGTTTTTTTGTTGTTTTTATACCAATTGAACCAAAATGAACAAAATTACAGACGTTATTAGAGTTTTTTAGAGTGAGTTGTTTGAGGATATTACGGTTTTTGGATAGGGTACATGCTAGGAACAGATTTACACTCAAATCTTCTTCAACTTCTTCTTCTTTCTTCGTTCTTTAACTTTTTTGAATATTTTCTTCTTATTTTGCTTTCTTCTTCTTCCTCTTTGCTACTTACCGCATTTAGCAGGCCAATTGTGGTGGGCGGCACCACATGTAGGGGCGTGTAGACCTCCTCGTTCTCCTGCCGCACGTAGAGCATGACACGCTCCGTGGTGGGCGGCGTCATGCGACCGCGCTTCATCGGTGGCCCGAAGTCGGACATGGGCGTACTGCTTAGCATACTCTGATCCAATATGTGATCCTTCTTGTCACTAGAGAGGGGGGAGAGGGAAAATAGAGAGAGAAAGAGAGATAGATATGTTTAATAGTGCTAAGGGCAGGGGAGAAGGTTGCTATCGATCTGGGCTACGATTTTTACTCACGTCTGCATGTCGGGCGGAAAATGGTTGTGAAACTTGAGCGTGGGCGTGGCCACTTTCTGGCCGTGCAGCAGGAAGGGCGAGGCGCCCTTCAGCTCCGGCGAGTCAGTCTCATGGCCATAGAAGCTCTGCAAAGGGAGAGAGAGGGGGATTATTCATATAGAGTTGAGGTTATGTTTCCTCTCACTAACCTTCTCCATATCCTCGGCAGGCGAGAAGAGCACTGGAGGCTTCTGCAGATCCTGCATGCCATAGAACTCGGAGCGATCTGTTACTGGATGATAGAGCTCGTCCAGCTTCTTGCGTCCCGTGGCGGTCATCTTGCGCTTGGCAGCGCGTCGCTCCTCATCGCGCGTCTTGCGTTCCGCACCCTGTAAGTGGTAGAGGTGTGGTGGGGGGAAAGAGATGTTTAATAGCTTGCTTAGCTAACAGTTTTTTAGCTTTTTATTTGGCTTTTTTCGGCACTTGCGCAAGCAGCGCCAGCTGCCTCTGTCTGTCCCTCCGTCTGTCCGTCCGGGTCTGTCTGTGTAATTAGCAATCAATCAAAATTCATGGGATGCAGTTGCAGTGTCTTTTGCTGCCTCTCTGCCTCTCACTCTCCTCTCTGCTTCTCTCTCTCCTACTCCGTCTCTGGCTGTTTTATTAATTAAATTCGTGTAAGCCTGCCACAGCCTGTGGCACAGACAACACTTGCGCGAGGAGACGAGGCGAGTCGAGAAACAAGTTTGCTGCCACCAACGCCGTTGCCACTTGCCACTTGGCGCACACCAGGCTGTGGCAGCGGCACCGTTAGGGTCAGGAGCCCAAAATGAGACAGAGATGGAGATAGAGACGCAGGCAGAGAGTGAGAGCAGGTGGAAGGGGAGGGGAAGACTAAGTGGCAGAGGAAGAGAGGCAGAGAGAGCATTAACGGGCAAGCGTAAGGTGGCAGAGGCAGAGAGAGAAGCATAGTGATAGAGAGGGGGAGAGAGAGAGGGAGCTGCAATAACAGAGAGCTTTCCTTACTCTCTCAGCAGGCAGTGAGGGGGGCAAGTAGAGACATAGAGAGACAGAGAGAGTCGCGGCAAGGTGGGGTAAGCTAAGCAGGCAGGCAGACAGTGTGGGAGCGAGAGAGGGAGAGAGAGAGAGAGACTCGGCAGGCAGAGACATTTGCCGCAAAATGATTATAAAATAGTTAGCAGATGCTGCATAAACTTGCATACATCATAAATAATGCGCCACGGCGGCGGCGGCGGCGCCTCAAACCATGCAACAAGGCATAGCGAGGCTGCTGTTGTTGCTTGCTGCAAGTTGTGGCAGATACAAAGGCAGTGGCAGTGGCAGAGGGAGCTGGTCAATTGCCCACCTGAGCAGCTGCCTAGCTGAGCTGGCGAGCTCCGCTGCTTGATTGCCTGTGAGTGAGCGGCACACAAACACACACACATACTGGCACACACTCACACATACACACACACACACAGGCACACACACAGACAGGGGCAGAGTGATTGCCAGTTTGCGTGTAAACAGATTCTCCTCCAGCTTCAACTTCAGCTGCGGCTTGTGCACTTTGCATTTGTAATTAAAAATCAGCAATTGAGGCGCAGGAAGTGATATATCCCCCCTATCCCCCTTACCCCCTGGCCACTCCCCTCCCTACCCCTTTGACTGATGGCATCGGCAATCTTCTTGTTGTTGCTGTTGTTGTCGTTGCTGCTGCTGTTGTTGCTTTTGCTCTGACAGCCATTTTTTATGAGCTTCGGCTGTGCCCGAGTTATGCAAGGATGTCGACTGCCAGATCGACTGCACTGCGCGAAATAGTTGATGAAGTAATAAAGCAGTAACAAATAATGTTACTTTGCTTAACATTTTGTGCTTTGGAGTGAATTATCCAGTTCCATTTTAGGTTCCTTTTGCTTATATTACGAATTTGTTGAAGCTCTTGTCGCTTTTTCTTTATTTCAAAGATTCTTGATTGTTTTATGCACATTTTATTTAATTGTAATTTAATTTATATTTGTGATAAAGTTATTTTCTGAAGTTCGTTGAATTTCTTCTTAATAAAATTTCCCTAATTTAGCTTTCTTTTATTGATCCTTAGTTCAAACATTTCTCTAGTTCTCTTTGCCTCAAGTCATTCATTATGCTCAGTCAGTCTTCATTCTTCTCTATCTAACACAACCTTTTCTCTCAGTGAAACTGCATATAAGCTGCCCCTCCTTCACTCCATCCCCTGCCCCTCCCTCGTTGCCATTCGTGCAATGCACTCGCCACGCTTATCACAACTACAAATTTAGCCTAGAGCAGATACGCTGTACATCATCTGCGTCTGTCTCT
This sequence comes from Zaprionus ornatus, assembly GCA_018904035.1. Lineage (NCBI taxonomy): Eukaryota > Metazoa > Arthropoda > Insecta > Diptera > Drosophilidae > Zaprionus > Zaprionus ornatus. The sequence goes on from JAEIFZ010000253.1 coordinate 5,420,784, forward strand.
GTCACCTTCTCCCCCCTCTCTCTTTGTGTGAGTGTGTGTGCATGAGGAGCTGCATGTAAATAACTGTATTTTATTACATACTTTTATTTTATCTTGGCAAAAATATCGCCAAAGTTGCGCAGACAGCGGCGACTCGAATCAGCCGCCAATGCGGTCAACGCTCGCCGCCTTCTTCTGCTGCCTCAGCTCAGCTTCTTCTTCTTCTGCTGCTTCGCCTGCATCTTTAAGAGGGAAGGCAGGAGAGGGGGGGGAGGAGCCTCTTAAGAGAGCTGTGAGCACATTTGGCGCTGCGATAGGCAGCAACACATCGATTACTAAGCGCAATTTTCGATATGGCAATTTTTCGTTTTTATTTTTAGCCTTTTTTTTAGCTTTTTATTTTTACTGTATTTCCATAAATTCCCACTGCGTAGATCCTATAGCAATAAACTTTCTCCCGCTGCGTTTTACAGTTACCAGAAATGGCTAAATATGCAAGTGTTCTTGGTATTTTTTTCAAACAGAAGCTTAGTATTTTTGGTATTATTATGGTGTATCATGAAATTGACTATATAATCTAATCAAGTGAGTCTATCTAAGTTACTATGAAGCTGTTCCATATCTTATTCGAGCAGTTTAGTTAACAAATCTGTAGATATTATAAAACAGTCTCAAGTAACTCGGGAACTACTGGGGTTACATCTATGAAATTTGGTATACAGATAAAGCTAAAGATTTTATGCTTGAAACTAATGTACTAATTCGAAAATGTATATTATCAATAGAGAAATGTGATATTTTGTACTATTCTCTATCCGTAGGCGAGCTAGAGTTGTGAAGTTTGGTATATACATAATACTACACACCATCTGTCAGTCTTTTTCCATACAAGTTAAAAAATATTGATGATAAATCGAAAAATATGAAATTTCATATGATAATTTAAGGCAATTTCTTGGTTTCTCTGCGCATAAAAAGACAACGCATGATATTAATTAGAGATGGGTGTTGCTTCAAGGCGTTCTCTCTTTCTTTGTCTCTCCGTCCTCTCTGTCTGTCTCCTTCACGGAAACTCCTCCCTGCCACTTATACCCTATATCAATATCGAGAAAGATCGTAATCAAATGGAAACGCAGCTTCTGATTTGTGCGAAATTACGCTGAAAGCGCATTTTAAACGTTTTCGAATGCGAATAAGAGGAAAAAAACGCGAGAAAGAGGTGGCAATTGGCAGGGAGAGAGAAATCACTGAGAGAAATGGTCAGGGCGAGGAAAGAGGAGTGAGAGGAGAAGGTACCAAATAAGCTGGTACGCGAAATTTAATTGATACATTTAACGATAAACATACGGCATGATATCGATATACATGTATCGGGCGAGAGTGCATACAATAAAAGAAAGACAGAGAGAGAGAGAGGGTAGGGGGGGAGAGGGAGAGCGACACTGAGGAGCGTGTGTAATGATATGAGAAAATTAAATTGGAAATCCACGAAATGATTTATTAATAAAGCACATCAGGCGTACAAAAAAGTGAAGGGTTCGAACGGACAAGGCAAAGAAGAAGGCAAAGGTAAAGGAGGAGGGTGAGCAGGGGCAGAAGATGGAGAAGCAGGAGCAGGAGGAGCTGAAATCAAGGCGAAACGTTGCTGCGAAACAAGGGCAACGTACAAGGCAAAAGGATTGTGAAGAGAGAGAGAGAGATGGGGGAGGTAGAGGAGAGGAAGAAGAGGGTAGAGGCAGGGGGGAGGGTGCAGGGAATCAGTGCCACAAGGGAGAGCGAATGCCGCATTTACTTTCCACCTGAGCAGGGGACACAACTTGTTGCAGCAGGGCTCAGCTTGCCCTCAATTCGATAAAAGCAACGGAGGCAGCGACAAGTGTCGACCCTCAGTTGCAGTCGACAGCGCAGTTGGCGTCGCTGCCAGGCAGTCACGTCGTCAGTGGCTTTTAGTTAGCACAGCAGCCTGCAGCCTGTGCAACTTGCCCTGTGCCTCATTCAACCTGTTGCACGTGGCAGTTCCCTGTGCGTCCCTGTGTGCGTAATTATGTGTGTGCCTTGCATGGCATGGCTTGTATGTGGTAGCTAGCCGCGTTGCAAGCGTTGCACACACGTTGCCTGTTGCACGTTGTGAAATTGAAATCACTTACCTTATCGCAGAAGACCTTTATCTGACAGTAGCCGCGATGGAAGACCGTCGCATCGCGCGGATCCTCGAACGTATCGATCTGTACATGCAGCGGCAGGCCCTGTGGGGGAAAGAGAGAGAAAGAACATATGTAGTATAGTGTATATGTATGTGTAAGTGTGTGTATATAGTAATAATATAATGCATAACTGCAGCGAGACTCGAGTCTTAGTCAGGCTTCACTGTCACTTTAGCTGCCCCCTTCCCTTTTTGCCTGCCTCCATTCCACTTTCCCCTCTATCTACCCTTCTTACCCTCTTCTTTTCCCCTTCATTTGCTTTGCTTTTGCTGTGTTTCTGTCAATGAAATATCAACTTAATGGTACGCATTGCGAACAACTTGCAACTTGCAACAACAACAACAAGAACAAGCTGTAACTGCTTCAACCTGCCGCATCTACCTGCCACGCTGCCTACGTAGGATGCGAATGACAATCGCCCCGCGGCCAATCCCCAACTCCATCTCCAGCTCCATCTCCATCTTCAACTGCAACTGCATCTGCGACTTGCCCCCTTTTTCTTTTTATGATCTTGGCCTTGCCACAGCCACAGCCACAGCTACAGCCACGGCGGGTATCATGACTATGTGATTAAGTGTGTAACACGGCAAGAGGCCCCGCAGTTACGCCCCTTTGCCTCTTCCCTCGCTCTCCTTCTTTCCCTCTATGCCTTCGCTGATGAAGGTTTTTAGTTTTATGCCCTGTGATTAGGCCCATCCCCAGTGTAGCTCCCTAGAGTTGCCCCCAGTTCGATTCTATTTGCTTGTTTTGCTCTCTGTTTTCTGCTAATTTTATTTCGCTTTCCATTTAGATTATGGAACTCCTCTTTGCTAGGTCTTTTCATTATGTTTTCGCTGAGATTGAAAGGGTTCCTTGGAAATGGAACTCAGCGATTTCATTCAAGAAAAGATTGCTCTCCTTTTAGCTGGCTAGTTTTATGGCTAACGTAAGAGAAACCCGCTAAAAGCTCTACTAAATCTTAGAGCACCTTTATAGTATGAAATCCTAAATATGCAAAGACTGAGTTTGATATGCTAAGTGTTTATATAAAATGCATAGTTTATGTTCAATTAATAAGTTGAAAAACCATATGTGGGATGTTTAAGATAAGAATGATGCTTAGATCTGAAATTTGCTATAGTTCTTCTTAGTACTTCTAACTTTCAGGCCTCTAAGATACTTAGGAATTTTCCTGTATCCTTTTTATCGATTTATAAAACTTTTTATTATGAAATATGCAGTTATTTCAAAAGATTTCTCTTTAAATTGAGTAAAAAATACTGAAAAAGGAATAATATATTAGAAAGACTTTAGGTTTATATACATTGTGATATGTTATTCCCACTCCCACGATATATTAGACTATTTTTTCAGGTTCTCTTTAATTTTCTTAATAAAGTTCATGAACCAATCATAGTATATTAGAATGCATCCAACTATTTATACATTAAGCTTTATAAAATACAAATTTTAAGGTTATACACAATATTAGCCATTTTTATAAGCCGTATTAAAGATAAGATGAGATTTTTCAGCTAAATTTATTTTTATAGAACCAAATAAAGCTGATAAAGCTTATAGCTTGTATTATAACTATATAATAACCGTAGTTTATGTTATGTTTCTCAAAGTAAACTCGACTCAGATGCAATTAAAGTATATTACTATAATCTGCACCCCATAAACGCGACTACTACAAGTACTATATAGTCAATGGGTAAATCCCTCTGAGTTCAAAACTCACCTTGACACCCTTCTGACTGCTGAAGTCCGTGCTGAGGCACTGTACGGCGATGTTGATCTGTGAAAGAGAGGGAGAGAGTTAGAGAGAGGAAGTGAGACAGATGCAACAAGTGCGATAATTAAAAGCAAATGTAAACAATTAAGGAGAGCGAGCAATAAATGATAAATAGCGAAAATAAAAAAGAAATTAAAGCAGGAGCACAATTGAAAAAACGCGCACAAAACGCGCATAAAACGCGCACAAACAAACAAAACAAAAAAAGACGCCTGCAACTGTTATTAGAAGCAATTGTTTTCTCTCTATTAAGTCGATGTCCTCTTTATGCCCACGACAGTTTAAAAAATTCCAACACACACACACAGGGAAATACACAAACACACATACAGGCACAACAAAGGCGGGATATGGCAATGGCAATGCCAATCGCAGCTGAAGTTGGAGACAAAATAACAAGGCAATACACAGAGGACCAGGCCGAAATGGGCAGACAGAGAGGTGAGGAGAGAGAGAGAGAGATAGAGGGCAGTGGGCAGGGGGGCACTGTCTGCAGCCTCAGTTGACTTTGCAACGCATCCAATTCATTTTTTCTTTCTTATTTAGTTGCGACTTCGATTCAGTTGCGCAGCCCCGAGTGCGTATATGTGTTTGTGTGTGCGTGTGTGTTTAAAGGCATTTTAAGCATGTCCAAGCCAGATGCGACGAGCCAAAGACAAACAGCGCAAAATGAAATGAAAAAAAAATACAAAATAAAAAGAGTAGAAAATCCATCAGCGCGCAAAAATGCCAAAGGAAACAATCTTAATGGTAAAAGTGCAATGCAGTCGCTGTCGCAGTCGACGCTGGCGCAGACGCAGACGCAGCATCGGCAGTCGTCGCTGTGGAGCAGTATTTAATGTGAATAATTAGCGGGCGCGTACCATATAAGAGAAGATACAGCTACAGACGAAAGAAGGTAGTGCGAGAGGGATGCACAGAGCGGGGCAGCGCAGCACGCACTAAGGAGTGAGGAGCAGCACGCATTGAGGAGTAAGGAGCACACGGTGAGGAGTGAGGAGTACTCGGTGAGGAGTAGCAAAGAGTGTGGGACCGAACACAGTAAGGAGTGAGGAGCAACGAAGAGAGTGGGGCTGAACACGGCGAGTGCAGCAGGCAAAGAGAGCGCGGGTCTGAGCACGACGAGTGGGCCACAGCAAAGAGAGCGCGGGGACACAGCTTCGACTTCGGCTTTGGCTTTGGCTTGCAGCACCTGCGTGTCGGTGCGTACGAAAGTCATTTTTTTTTTGCTGCTTCGGCTGCGACTTCGGATGCTGTCACTGGGAAAGGCAATGCATAGCTGTGCTGCTTTTGTGCAGTGGGGGAGAGTGAGAGGGAGGCAGTTCGGACACTGCCTAACGGCATAAAACGAAATCGACATTATGCGGCGACTAAGGCGACTCTCTCTCGCCTGCGTCTGCGTCTGCTGCGATTGCAGTTAGTTGTTGTTGTTGTTGTTGTTGCTGCTGTTTCGGTTGTCGTTGTTGTTGTCTTTCTTCGTTTTGGATTAACATCTCAGCGCGTAAACAATTTGTAAATAAAAAGCGCGTATCGAAATGCAGCGCCAGCTATGGCCAAACAGACAGAGAGAGACAGACAGGCAGACAGACTAAGAGGGAGGGGGATAAAGAGGTAGACAGACTGTCCCGATAGGCAGTTGGCCAATTTAATAGCCGCCTGCCAATTCGGAGGGGAGTCACTGAACTTGCCGACGCAGTCTGCGATTGACAAATAAAAACATAAAAAAACAACTGGCAAAGAAATCAATTGGAAATTCGAAATTAAAGAAAAAATCAGTGCAATTTCAATTGGAATCGCATTAGATTACAAATACAAGTTGGATACCCTGCAGCGACAGTGGGGGGAGGGGAAGGGGCAGCGATGGCATCGCTTATTTGAAAGTTATGTCTGTAGTTTGTCAATTATTACAGGTAAACTGTCATATAGTGAGCGAGCGACTAAATGAACTACTGTATAGACATATTACAGGATATATTAGAGTTTAACGCTTGCTACTCACTCTGAAGACTACGGCATAGGTAAAGAGACTTGAGAAGCATATCTGCAGGGTATCTAACAGCCATGTACAGTCTTAAAGGTTGGGTACCTCTATCATTAGTGAAAATATAGACAGATTCATTATATCTTAGTTTCTGATTTCCATATACAGGGTATCCCTCAGTCGGCTACAGCCGTCTGCACCCATTGACTTCTGATTGCTTTGCAATACCAATTTGTTTTTTCGTGGGGCGGGGCCTTTGAATAGTCCCCTCAAAACGTATCTGCATGGCAAATGCAACTGCGACGACAACGGCGACGGCGACTGCGCAGTCAACTGAGGATCAGGTGCGGCGCGGTGCACTGAGGCGTATACGTAATGCGACGGCGCTTCGATAGAATTGCAAATATTTGAGGCGATTAAAATTGCTGATAATTGCTAAATTAAACGCGCACTGGGAGCTCAGACAGAAGTCGGCGACGCGGTGTGGCAATCTCAGCGCGGCCATAAAACACACTCACAAACACACACACACATACACACTGAGAGAAAGACAGAGGGAGGGCGAGGTAGAGCGAGAGGGAGACAGACGACGAAAATTGTCGAGGCAGGTGATTAAAACCAAGTGTCATAAATAAATAAATGCATAAATTATTCTTTTGAATAAAGCCACAGCAACAAGCAAAGCTAATCAAAGAGCGAGACGGCAATATGCGGCAGAGGGAGAGAGAAGTAAAGAGAGAGAGAGGGAGCTGACTAGCGACGCGGCGACGCGCGTTGAATAATTTGCGTTGTACTTGCAATTGAAAATAAATCACAAATTAATTCTTGCACACATACACATATACACACACACACAATACACACACATACAGTACAGCACACACACTCTCGCACACTCTCACACGTACAGTGGGGTCATTTATTTGCCGTCTCGCTTTGTTTGTGTTTTTTTTAAGGCGGCGCGTCGTAAACAAAATGGAGTCCGCAGCGACAGTGGTAGAGCGGAGCAAGGGGGGAATGGGTATAGAGTGTAGAGGGGTGTGTAGAATTTACCTTGGCAGAGCTTTCGAGCGGATTCCAATAGACAGCGATGGCATTGTGCGACACTTCCTCAATGCACCCAACAAGTCCCACTGAGTTCTTGGTGTCTGCGGAGGGAGAGAGAGAAAGAGAGAAGAAACTTAATGAGTGGCGGGGAAGATCGTAATTATATCGTAAATTAGTCTATTTTATTGTACTGCATTGCACTTAATTATTTTGTTTCTTTCAAATCGAAATGAATTCTATATTAGACAATATCGTAGCTGATCGTTAAATTTGTCTTTATCGTATTTTGCAAAGATTCTTATTGTTTTGTTCAATCACTTTATATTATACTACCTTTTAACGTTTAAAATTAATTCTATATAAAGTGTTGTACTAATATCGTATTTGATTATTTTTTTTGGCTTAATCGTATTGTTTACCGTATAACTGTGAAATTGTTGTATTTTGTATATTATTTATTATTTAATGTATTTAAATGAGTTCTATATTGAGTTTTGTCTGAATATCGTGTCTGTTGGTATTTTTTGCCTATTTTTTAAAGTAAGAAGTATTTTTCCGCAATATTTTTATGGTTTTAAACGAATATTTCCTATTATATTGATTATATTGTATTATTATATTGTATTATATGGTATAATATTTATTTATATTATTAATCTTTATTGTTTTCACACAACTATTTCCTATTATGTTGATTATTATCAATCTAAACTATTCTATATCATACAATATCGTACCATATTGAACATCTGTTTTGACACATTATCGTATTGTTTATTGCACTTTGTCAAATTATACATATTGTTTAGTTTCCTATTGTTTCCATTGTTTATTGATCTTATCACTGTTATTTCATAATGTCGCTTGATAATTAATTCTTTTATGCTTGATCTTATTATAATACGAACAGCACTTTATACTTTATCACATGCATATCGTATTTCCTTAAACTGCAGCAACTTTAAAGCTTTAAGATAATCAGTTCATATTATATTTCTATCAGATTACATCCCCTCTCATTATATTGTTACTCAACTCTCCCATTGCATCAGATTTAATGCAACACGCGTCATAGATAATATCGTAATTTATTAAACAATTCTAAGCCTATTCTATAACGTATTCTTTCCAATTATATTGAACTGATTTCACTCCGATTAAATACGTATTGTATTATCTCATCTTGTATTGCATTATATCACACTATCTAGCTCGATCTCTACGTTTATCGTATTCTTTCTTTCATCTCGCTTCGCTTCGCGCCGTGTCGTCTCGTGTCTCGTCTTGTTTGTGTTTAACAATTAAGGAAAACTTCTGTGACAAGTGCCTAATGAGTTATGCCACATGGCGCAAGCGTCGCAACAGGATGCAACAAAAGGTATGGCGCAGAGGGGGGAGCAAGAGAGCGGGAGCGCTCTTCGGGCAATGCGATTATCTGCAATCAAACAAACCCGAACGCATTGCGCGTTTATCAATGTCATAACTTGTGCGTTGGCTCTTCCTTTCCCCCAGTTCCCACTACCTGCCTCCCTACCTCCCTCCCTCTCTGGCCAATAAAAATCTAGAATTTACGGCTAGAAATCTTATACAATGGCTGCAGTGGAGCCCGGCTGGAGTTCGTTACGCACCTGCATCCAAGATTCTTTGCTTTACGGAATGCTGACGGCTGTGCCAGAATTGCCAGGCCTTGATTTCATCCTCGGGACTCTTCTCCTCGCGAAACATCAGCATGATCACACTCTGTAAGAAAAGGAAGAAGAGAGAAAGATATTCAAAGTTATTCATTAAGTTTCACATTGTTTGTCTCAGGATTCGCTTTAAAGAAACTGTATGAAGAAACATTTTGTTGCTTTAGTTTTGAAAAGTAATGAGTTTACGGTTTGAGTTATTCGTGTTTTCTAGGGAGTTATGCGGGCTGCTATAAATGTTCTATATTGCTGAAGTTTCAGATATTGCTAGTATATAGATAGTATTTGCAGTTTATGCTTGGTTGGTATAATTATTCGAGTTCTCTAGGCAGTTACAATCTTTAATATATAAGCTTCTTTTTTTTAGTCTACATAAAAATGTAAAACTATCAAAGTTAATCCGAAAAATATATTCTTTTTACAATTCCCCCACTCTACAGGATATGCCTTAGTCAGTTTAGATTCATTCCCCATCCCTAACCTCCTCTTGACATATGCGAGTTGTGACATTTGTCTCATTCTTTACGATTCGCACCCTAGCAAAGTCAAAAGGATTAGGCGCAGGCGCACAAAGGACGTATTCGATTTAGCAGAAAAATATCCTAGCACATTTGTCCTATCTGCGCATCACTCTCCTCCCCCCATCCCGTCTGCCTGCCCCTCTGTCTCTGTTCCCAGCGCATTTGCATTTTCTCTGCATCATTTACACATTAAAAATTTTCTTAGACTTTTGAATAATTACGTAAGGAAGAAGAGCAGAGATACCCGAGAGATACCCGCGAGATACACGAGGTACCTCCACAAATAACAACCCTTTTGTGCCTGGTTATGATTTACATTTCCATCCTTTATCCCTTAGTTCTTCTTCGGACTGATCTTTTGCAACGCTCCGTGATTACTTGGCATAAATATTTTTGTGTATTTTGTGCGCCTTTTTCCCTTAGACCTTATAGACATGTCTTGTAAATATTCATGGGCTAATCAGCTCGTAAATTATACTCCGAGTTCGTTTCTCTTGTTTTTTTTGGGTAGTTTTTCCTGGGAAATGCAAATGGGGAAATGGACACGATGCAAATGCAAATTGTTGTCGTGCTGTGATTCCGTAGGTTCTTAAGTTTCTCTCGCTCTCTCCCCCTCTCTCTCTCACTGTGTTCTAAATTGTGTTTTATGGGCCCGAAAAAGGGGCGAGAGGGTTAAACAAATAAACTCGTAAATTAATTTTGACACTTTTTCTTCTGACACTTCTTGCGCTAAAATTATTGCTGTTTTATGGTAATACGAGCTGGTAACGCACAATTAGCCCGAACTGGAAACAAGAGAATTAGATGATCTTCCGTTTTGAAGGAAATATCATAAAATTATCATAACTTTGAGGAAACACAGTTGGAATCGCATGGAAACAGTTAGAACTCATTAAGATCCCTTTCACTTTCCTATATACCAAATTGTTATACTCAAACTAGATTTATTAGGCTTGATTGACTTGAGATCACTAGATCTCACGATATTTCTTATCTCTAAACTCAAGATCAATGCATGTTGTTTTTTAATTTAAATTCTCTTATCTCATTTTGAAACTTCCCATCTTAAGATCTTTCTTATCGCTAAGATCTTAGAATTTCAGTCTTTCTTCAATTCTCAAGATCTTGCAGTCTGATATGATCTTTCAGCGTGTTTTTCTCAACATTTTTCCAGTTTTTCTATACACTTTTCCCTCGGTAACAACTTAAAAACTTGAGCTCATCAAGATCCCTTAGATTTACTCAAGTTTTTTCCACAATTTGTCATCAGTTTTTGTTGGCATATGCAAATTCCTATACAGCCCTATGAATAAGACACCCCGTAGCAATACAGAACTCAATCACAATTGTTGTTTACTTAGCCCACAGTTGGCACTTCCACAATTTCCCTTTGCCACTTCCACTTCCACTTCCCATTTTCAACTGTTACTTTGATTGTCATTCTTCAAACTGAAGAACGGGTTCAGTTTTCAGTTGATAAAGAGAGAGAGAAAGATTTGCATTTTCAGTAGCCCAAGACGGAGACGTAGACGTCATTTAAGCTTATCTGATTGATGATGTTGATGTGTATTGTGTCCTGTTCTCAAAACCAAAGTCCTGAACAAACAAGGTTCTACGTCTGTTGAAAGGTTCCACAATTTGCATTGAGCGTCGTCGTCAGCGTCGTCGGCATATTCAAATTCTCATAAAGGTAGCGCCTCGAGAGTATCATTTATCATTTATCATCGCAAAGGATGCCTTACAGGCGTACAGGAGCTCAGCTCGGGGATATGCAGATCGTGTTGCCCCGTTACCTTATACCAGGCTACCCCTTTTTCTTCTTTCTATTTCCCCTGCCACCCTGTATCGGTATGTGTGTGTGTTGTGTAATTGAGCAAGGGGTGCCGAGAGCTGACAAACTTGATTAGCGCTCGGGTAGCTGACATTCTGATGCTCGCGGGCACTGACAAATCATCTCGCTACGGCGAGGGAGAGAGGGTGTTTTTTTTTATTTTTTTTTCTTGATCCTAGTGCTGACAACAGTCACCAGGAGAAATGGCTCCAATCGGCATATAAATCCCATATCAATATAGACTTAGTGCGTTGATATGCATAGAAAACTCACCTTAACCGTTGTATTCTTGATTGGCTTTTCCGCATCGTGCACATACTCCAGCGTAATGCCATAGAACTGACCCTTATTGATGTAGGTGATGCGATCGTCCTCACGTCGCTGCGACGAGCTGATCGGGCTCTCCAGGTTGTAGCGAAAGCCCACGTTTGTGAAGCTACAGAGAGATATAGAGGAAAGACAGAGAGAGAAATATTTAGGTATATGAAGACATATCTTATATTTTAAGTAGAACAATAGAAAGAACAATAGAAAGAAAAGCGAAGAGTTTACACAACATATCAACCTATATTCCAACAAAACTTAGTTCCTATTGCGGAAATCGAATAGAGTTTTTGATTATAGCAAATTATATATGCATATATAGCATGCTTATTGATTCCGTCTATCTGTCTCTGGCAAACTCGTTTCTTAGGCTGCATGAACTTTGGTTCTGCGATTTCCATAGACATATGAGATCCATAAATTTTATGATCATCATAAAAACGATCGATGGAAATTTTAGTTAGCTTGACGAAACTTTGCTAAACTTAAGAGTTAACGCAATGAAACTGATAAGTGATGCTACTAATTGATTATTTAATGCTTTCAAACTGAAATCGGTGGACTATATGGTATTGATAATATACAAACTGTGGTTGAAAAACGATCTACGAAACATTTTTGAGAGGTGAACCAAAGTTTGCTCAAGTAAACTCAATCGGACTATCAAAGACCAACTAAGAACATATTCTAGTCAGCAAATCAGCAGCCTATATAGTCTATATAGCGCACAGTGGTACAAATGGTTGTTTTTTCTACTTACATTTTTGGTATTTGTATTTTATCGGCATCGTTCTGTCGCCCGAAATCGTGCCACGGCCGCGAACGCGTCGATCCATTTGTGCTGGTGTCCACTAGCGATGTGGTCGGACTGTTCTGGCTGCCGTGCACCACGGTGCGCTGCTGTATGCTGTTCACAGAGACGGGTATGCTGCCATTGGCATCGATCAGTGTGCCCGGCTGGCAGAGTTCCGTGTAGTCGAAGGACTGAGTGACAGAGAATGCAGAATATTAGTGACATATAAATAACAAATGTACAAATTACAGGGTATACAGACAGGCAATATACCCTACACTAGCTACAAAAACACTTAATGGACACGCACTATGACAAAAAAAAAACTACAACACGCTAAGGAACTAAGGTTGCAACTAGACTAGAGTTAACATATTACAGGGTATACATGGGCTATACTCGCTCTACCTGCTGTATGTGATTCTGATCCCGCGGCGTTATGGCATCGGTGCCAATGCCCGAGTCCGGACTGGGCAGATCCACAGTGAGTCCCGCCGCCGTGATGGCCTTGGCGTACAATGGTGTGCCGCCATTTTTGACCACTGTCTCCTGCTGTTGCTGTTGTTGCTGCTGCTGTTGTTGCTGTTGCTGTTGCTGCTGGTGACTGCTGTGATGACTGCTGGTAAGCACTGTGGTTGTTGTCGGCCCATTGCTGCTGAAGCGCGCCTCATACACCCCCGCCACAGGTTGCGCTTGCGATGCTGCTGCTGCGACGGCAGCAACATCCTCTCCATATCGCGCTGTGACATAACCCCCTTGTCCGTCTGGTGCGAAATACTCTCGATAATAGGGCTCCGTTATGAACGTGGTGGTGGGGGGCGGGGGGCCGGGCCGTGTGGTATACATGCCATAGGTATCGCTGGTTATATACGGACCCGGACTCGGTGTCTGCGCCTGTTGCAGCCCCGCCTGCTGTTGCTGTTGTTGCTGTTGCTGCTGCCCTGGTCCTGGCGGCGGTACATTGCTGCTCTGGTGTGAGGTCTGCAGCAGACATAGGTCAGTCGCGCTCGTTCGCGTGCTCTCTCCCTCACACACATCACTCACCTGTAGATAGATCTGTGTGCCGCCCGTGGTCGCATACATGGCTAGATCTGTTGTTGTTGTTGTTGTTGCTGTTGTTGCGGGACTAGTTGAAGTTGTTGCTGTTGTTGCAGGTGTTGTTGTTGCTGTTGTTGTTGCAGCACTTTCTATGCTAATTTCAGCTGTTGCAGCTGCCTCAGTGCTGGCTGCATCCACCCCGCGCAATATCTGTGGAATCGTTTCGTTTGCTCAATTTCGATTTGGATTTGGATCTTGTGGAACTTAAAGCTAGTAATCGAATTGGTTCAGCTGCGATTACATTGATTGATCACACACACACACACAGTACATACACACACACACACATACAGTCGACTACAAAGCACGTGTATTCATTAATTGTCCGATTGTTGATTGATGACTGATTTGGAAGGCGGAAGGTCACCAACGGCGGCCAGGTGACAAAAGATGCCGATATCGAATTCGATATCGACTTCAAGTCCAATTCGAAGTTCTTTTTCGTTAGCTGATTCATAAGCACACACGCACACACACACACACACACAGACACACACTTGAGCTGCGGCCAATAAGTACAGTTTATAAAAAAACACGCTATAAAAATCGAAACAGTCGTCGTGGAAAGAAACCAATTAAAATGCGACAGCGTGCAAGAGAGATAGCAATACCATGTGTATATACTGGTATATAATTATATATACACTATATATACATGTGCATATGTTAATTAGCAGTGCTTTTTCTGATTTGTTTCTGTTTCTGCTTCTTTTATTGATCGCACCAAAATGTCAAACGTTTTCGTCGTCGTCGCCGTCGTCGCCGTTGACGTGCGCGCTAAATGAGGTAATACAGCAAAAGATACACAGACACAGATACAGATACAGATACAGCCACAAGATACAGTCAGCTATATACGCATATCTATTTTATATACCATGCCACGCCTATGGATAATGGACTCCACTGCGTCTAGGCGCTAAATTAACATTTAGTTGATGACTATTTCACGCGTCCCAAAGAAAGTGAAATCAAAGACGTCACGCAGCTACAAATGTATCTCCATATCTGACGGATACAGCTCGAACCGGTCAGCGGCGGCAACAAAACACCGCCAAAAATGGGTTCTTGGGCTTATTGTAATATTTATAAGATTTTTTCTAGATTTTTGGTAAATATGGAAAGATGAAAGAAACTCTAGAAATGTCGACTCTGTTGAAAAGTATCCGAGAAATGCAGTCTATGGCTGATAAAGCTACACTATGGTAAGGCTGGGGAAAATCTTTTTGAATATTTATTATGATTGGTAGTTGTTGCACATATGATATCTATAATTTTTAATATTTTTAAATATTTTTTATATATTTTTCTACAGTTTTCTAAAGTTTGCCTTCATTTCTGCCTTGTAAAATATCTTAAAAATGCAATCTATAGCTGAAAACATTGATTTAACATTGAGAAATATAAGAATAATATATTGCATAGACTTGATGGATCATAGCAGATGTTTCGTATATCTTTTAGACAAATTTAAATATTTTTTTTTATATATTTTAGAATTACTTAAAGTTTTTCTTCAAGTTCACCACCAAAAGTTTCTTTGAAATGCAATCTACAGCAAGAAAGGCTTATTTAAGAGCTGGCAATATATTCCAGATATATTATATTTCTAGATGATACATCATACATCATTTATATATTTTTTAAATATTTTTAAAATGTATCTTTCATAAATTAACACATAATTTTCTTGACTCAAACAAATTCACATTCCCTACAAAAGTATCTTCGCCCTAAGCTTCGCATTATCTTGCAGCTATATCGTATCTTCAGCTCATATTTCATTAATGATTTTCAAATTTTTAAAATATTCTTTTTCATTAAATTTTTGGGGGTTTTTTTTTTGTTCCTCAGCAAATTCGATCTTACTGCAGATGACACACAAAAGCACAAATTTGTGTGTGTTCTTTGTTGTGCGTATGCGTGTGTGTGTGTGTTTCAGTCTCGAATTATACAAAATGGTCAGTTGTATAATTTAGCCGACTTGTGTTATTTTGTTTCTTCTTCGATCCCCCGAAAAAAGATTCTAGCTGCGAGCTAATTAAATTTGTTCGTAAAAATCAATTTGCATTTTTTTCAGCTTCTCAACTTGAGCTCAGCATCGGCTTCAGCTTCAGCTTCGTATTCTTCGAGACTTCAGCTTCGGTTTCGGCAGCGGCTTCGTGCAACGTCAGAGAAGGCCTTGGCTAAGCCAACGATCGAACTTTTTGGATGCTTTTGTTGTTGTTTTTTTCATCTTTTTGTGATATTGTTTTTTTTTTTTTAACAATTTGGTGTTGTTGTTTCTTGTAGGTTTTTGTGCGTGTCAACGCGACGAATATGTAGGAATCGTTAGCCAAGTGTGCTTTGCATATAACCATATGCCATATACGATATACGATATTGTATCGCATGCTACCTATACTAACTGAGCTATGGGCTAGAATTATGCTAAGCGATCTCTGTCTCCCTCTCTCTCTGTCTCTCTCTCGCTCTCCTCCCCTCTCTCTGGCACATATTTATGTATGAGGAAGAAATAAAAATTTAAATAAAGCCAATTAACTATTTTAATGCCTTTTGATGATAAAAAGTGAAACTTTTTTTCGGTTTTCGTTGATTTTTGTTTTTGGTATTATTTTGTGGTATATTTTTTATTGTTGTTGTCGTTGTTGTGTCTACTTTAAGATTCTTCTGTTTAGCTGGCATTTTTATGCATATCGTTAATTCTCGGAAATAAACCAAGGCAAAACAATAATACATACAGAATACAAAATTATTATTATATATTATTCTTTAATAGTTTTGTTTTTTTTTTTCGTTTTCTGTTCCTTCTTCGGTCTGTGTCTTTTATGTTTAGCTGTTTCGCCAAGTTAGGCTTTAATGAAGACGGGTACCTAGTCTCAGGTGACGGGAATCGATAGCAGTCGAAAGAGAGTGCTTTTGTTTCGGGCTTATTTCGAAAGCAGCTTTATCTGCTGAGATTTTAATGTTTTGTTTGGATTGTTCAAATGTTGCTTTTAGTGTATGCCGAGTTTCAGCTTACGGTAGTTGATAAGAAGAAAGATATGGCTGTTCTTTGTGCTAACTGTGATTTTAAAAGACTCTTAAGGTGTTTTTATATGGTTTCAGTTAGTTTGAGTTGAATTGAAGTAGATTAAACCAAGTTCTTGAATTTATATTGTATATAAGACTTTTCTTTTACGAATTGATCGGTTGTTGACTTATATTTGTTGATCAAAATAAGTATTTCAGTTGTAGAAAGATATAAAGTAGAGGTTTTCCAAGTTTCAGTTCTCTAAGTTAGCTAAAACTCGAGATCTGTTCAGTTTATTACTGAAATATTTAGTTCAAGCTCGTAATCGATAACGAGCTCTCTCGCAAAAAAAGAAAAAAACGTTTATCGATTGCTGACTAATTTTTCAATTACTCAAACAGCAGGAGGTGGCGTTGCTCTGTCTCCCTCCCTCTCTCTCATTCTCGTTGGCGCTGTAGGTGACTGTCACTGTCTCTCTCTTTCCCCTTATGCAGTTCTCTAATGATTGCACTTTCCGGTCTACGCTTGCAACAAATTGCAATATCAATTTTTCATTTATTAATAACAATTCTATTTGTTGTTGTTGTCTCCGTTTTCTGTTTTTCTTTTTTCATTTGGAATTCTGTTCCATAAATTAGTTAGGCGATTTGTTATGTACCTTTAGACTTGATGTGTGTGGATGTGACTATCGAGCTGACTCGGACTGTGGCTAAGGCTGAGCTTGAGCCTTAGTTATGCGCCGCGTGTATGCAAATGAATAAGACGAATATTACGAATAATTAACTGTCAATGCGAGAATAGCAGTATAAAAAACCACACACACGCACACAATACACACACATAGCCATAAATATGCAGATAAATGTACAATAAATTAGAGTGCAATGCAAATTGCAGACAAACAACGACAACAACAAGAGAACAGGGCAATTAAATATATCTAAAAATTTGCTCAATGAATTTTTCTAAATTTCCATACACACACACACACACACATGCACACATGGAGCCCACACTGGCATCTGCAAAAGCAACAACAACTGTAACTGTTACTCTCGTTTGTTGTTGCTGTTGCTGTTGCTGTTGCTGTTCTTGTTGGGTCAAACAAAAGACTTGGAGCTCGAACTTGTTCGCTCTGCGTGGGTGTTGCGACTGCGCGCATGTTGCGGCGACTCAGCTGCTGCGACGCCCACACACAGCTGACTGAGGTGCAAACGTTGTTGTTGTTGTTGTTGCTGCTGTTGCGGCTGCGCGTGTTGTTTCAATTTGTGTTTTGGGCGCGCGCTTTGCAGGTGTTTTTGTTGTTGTTTCTGTTGCTGTTGCAACTGTGCGCCCACATTCCAATTGAACATGGTAGAGGGTTTGGGGGAAGGTGCTCACTATATCATACTATATCATATATCAGTTGAATCGAAGCATAATATGCAAATTGCCTGAGCATATCAAATTCGAGCAGACACACACACATTAACACACTCACACATACGTTAACATTCTCTTACACACACTTACAATGCTGTCTTAGACTTTGTCGCATATAGGGGGTATAGGGGGTGGGGGGCGTGGTATTATTTTGAGTTGGGTTATTGGCACTGATCACTGAACTGTACAACACTGTTTGCTCTGCTTATCTCTCGTATTATTATTGTTACACTTTTATTATATTCTGTTTCTTCTTCTTCTTCTTCGTTGTTGTCGCGTCGCGTTACAAGTTTATTTGTTGTTTTTGTTTTTTACGCACGCGCAGCTTGAGCGCATCAACGAATCGCGAAACGATCCAACTCCGACAGCGTGATACGACTGACTGAGCGATTCGCGTATGACAACAGCGCGACGCGACACGACGCAGTCGCAGGCGACAGCAGAGGCAGCAGCAGCAGCGGACAGCGGCGGCGCTACCTGGGACAAACACACACACACACACACATACACACGTACCTTGGCCAGTTGGACCAGCGCACACATACACACACACGTCCGATCGTTCAAAATGGTTGGAATCTCTGCCGCTGTCGCCGCTGCTGCTGCCGCTGTCGCTGCTGCTACGGTCCGCCTGTCGCATATTCTGACATGCGCGGACATGCCGGACAGGGCGTTACAACAAGCTCACACGAACACGGACAACAACAACAACAACTACAACGACACATGCGCGACATGTTTGATGCTGTTTAAAAAATAGTTTCATTGAAGGAAGAACGAACGTAACACGGCCGGAAGTGCGCACTTAACTTTTGTCGCCTTCGGTTATTGCCACTTGTTGTTGTTGCTGCTGTCGTTGTTGTTGGCAACTCTCGCGCAATTTCCCAGTTTTCCTACCTGTCGCAAAAAGACTTTAATTATGGCTTCGTCTCTTTGTTTTTGCATTGCAATTGATAAAGCCTGGCATCGAACATGTTTGCATGCAACTTGCAGTTCGAACCGGCAGCAAAGCTCAGTGCGCGTAAGAGCGAGGCAGTCTTATGCGCCCTGTGTGTGCGTTAGAGCGAGCGCAATATACAAATCAAATACAGGCAGTCACAGAGTCAGGCACACACACACACATAGGCGCGCACATACGACGACGTGCGGACGACGAACGAACGACGATGATCGTGTATAACAAGTCGGCTGTATAACAGTTTTCGAATGCAAACTGAGATGTGTACGTTGTTGTTGCCTGCCTGCCTGCCCGCTGTTGTGATTGCCGCCGCTGTTGTTGTTGTTGTTGTTTGTTTTTGTTGTTGTCTCATTGCTTTTGCGTCAATAGAACCACGACGAGCGCCGACGACGACGTTTCGTATTGGCTGCAGCCGAGCACACTCATTGCGCACACACACACACACAGACAGACAGACCAATTGCAGCAAGTCTTAGAGCAGCAACAACAACACACGCACTCATACGTACATGAGTTAATTGCGCAGACAAAGTAGAGCGCAGGATGTGCTATCGCGACTACAGCGACGCTGACTGCGACGCCGCTATCTCAATCTCTGCTGCTGCTGCTGCTGTTTGAATGTGAATGGGAAGCCTAAACTAATTTCTAGTTGGAATTTAGTGTATGTTTAATTATTCTATACAATTTCTATGCTTCTTCTTCTGTTTCTGCTACTTCTGTTGCTTCTTTTTTTATCAGTTCTGTTTCTACTAGTTCTTCTTCTGTTTTGCGTGCGTGTCCATTAAGGAGTAAAAGGCTTAGATTGTTTGTTTTGCTATCTCGCTCTTACCTTTTGCGTTATCACTGTACCGCCGTTGGCAGCGGCGCCCAGGCTGCCATTCTTGCTGGGGTCCTTGCTCAAGTCTTCGGGCTCTCGTTTGATGCTGAGCAGCTGCTGCTGTTGTTGCTGCTGCTGCACGGCAGCGGAGACAATCGAACCCGCCGTGCTGATGGTCACAATGTTGTCGCTGGGATGCTGTTGCTGCTGCTGTTGATGTTGCTGCTGCTGTTGCTGTTGTTGTTGCTGATGTTGCTGGTGTTGCTGCTGATTCGATATTGTTGTTGTTGTCGACACCACGCCCGTGGGGGCTGATGACGACGAGGAGGGGTGCGAGCCGAGCAGAAAGCCTTGGATTTCATTTTGCGATAGGCCAGAGACATCGATAGGTGTGGTCTGTCCATTCAGTTTGCCGGCGCTGTTGAGATCAAGAGAGAAAGAGAGAGAGAGAGAGAGAAGAGAGCAGGCAACACATTAGTTGTGAAAGACCGACAGAGAGAGAGAGAGAGAAGAGTAAATGAGTTAAACATTCGATAAATTTGTCTTAAACTCTAACTTAAACTCAAATTAATTAAACTACACCTTAATTATGCCTAATTACGCTTAATTAACACCCCCCAGTGACAACTCAATGTGCATATTGCGTCTCTGTATCTGTATCTGACAATCAAGTGGCGCAAAATATGCGGCAAATGCAATTTACAGTCAATCCAAGCTAATCCGCTGCGCCTGCGCCTAATTTGCCATAGCCAAAACAACAGCAACAACATCTGCAACAACAACAATAACTACACCTGTAGCTGCAGCTGAAGCTGGACCTGTTGCCAAGCCGCACTGGCCAATCGACTCGGCACACACACAGACATACATACAGAGAGAGAGAGAGACATGCGGACTGAAACCAAACCAGATTTGAGCTGCAGCCACAGCAGCCGCAACAGTCACAAAACCAGCCAAACAACAACAACAGCAGCAACAGGCAGGGGACAATAACTGGACAACAGCAACAACAACAATAAGGGGACAACAACAACATGAACAGCGTAAAATCTGCACAATAAAAACAAATTGCATTCAATGAAAATAACCTACAATCAATATACGATCCACACACTATATACAAAATATACACACGATTGGTACATGTGTCACACACGGTCTACATATATACGATCTACACAGAATGCACATACAATCCACTTAGAATCCACACACGATTATTCACATGATCAACTAACTATCTTCTTATTACAAATTCACTGTCCACACACCATACCATACCATATACCATCCACATACACCATCCACATATACCAGCCACATACCCCATCCACATACACCACCCACATACAATACACACACCATCCATCCAAACAATCTAAGAACAATCCACATACGATCCACATTCGATTTGTTTTGTCTTTAAATCGCCAATCGATAACACAACTTACGGTACTTCCCCCTTCTCCCCCTGCCCACTTCACCTCATACAACCCATCGTTAAGTCGAAACATTTTCAAGGTCATCTGCCCAAATTGGTTGAATCAATTTTTGAGTCATTTTTTTAGCGCGAAACGGCCGCATAAATTGCGAAGTTTTTTTTGGGGAAAACCAAAAATGCGAGACGAAAATAGAACTTGACAAATCTTTCGAATGCTCTAACTACAGTGCGACTTGACTAAGTGGAACGTATAAGATTAACTAAATATGTGATTATGTTGCTCTACTTAGTCAGTTTCAACTATTACTGATGCGTTCTTATATGGCAAGACAAGTGTGGAACCGAAATTCTTTTTAAAGACAGAGTTTTATGGCTTACAGTAGCCAAATCTAACTGAAACTTTCTTCAAAGAGAGCTTCATTTAGCGGCTTAATTTGTGTGTTAATTGGAATAAGTATGGAGCTATAGAGATATATAGAGTGTTCCAAGCAGTAAGGTACTGTCTTATATGCCTTCAAAAATGCAAACTACATCATTCTACATGAGTTTAGTTATTCCAAATTGAACTTTGCTCAAAAAGTAATTAAATTTAGTAAGTAAACTTTAAAATAATGAACAAAATAAGATTTTCTTCAAAAGTTATACAGAAGGTAGCACAAAGTTCCTTACACTGCAATACCAAGCGATAAAACAAGGTTTAAACAATTTAAAACTCTAATTTTCTTAATTTTTCAAAGAGTTCTTAAGAAAGTACAGTAAAATTTCTTAAACGTTTCATTTAGGTATAGAACTAAAGCATTCTCAAGTAAATTTAACTTATACAACTCTTAAAATAAGTTCTTAACTCCACAAAGTTCTCGTCTTCAAGGTCCTGCGACCCGCATTTGTCAAAATATGAAAACTGGCATATGGCAAAGGCAGCAACAACCGGCAAACATAACTCAAAACACAGCCGTAATGTATATAATGTATGATACATATATAGAGCATATATAGATAGCATATCTAATAGCTTTTTAATGTGTACATGTGTGTATGTGTATGTGTGCTACCCTCTCAACAGACAGAAACAAAGACAGAAAACCGTAGACAGTCAGACAGAGACAGAAACGAGAACAAATGTCGCAATTTCTTCGGCTTCGGCTTCGGCTTTAGCTTTGAGCAGCTGCCGTTTGCCAAGCTTTTCTGGCGATTTCGATTGCGAGATACATTTGTATCTGTGAGATACGAGCGCCCGTCGTGCCCGATTTCACCCGAATTGCGCCGGCATGTCCAGTGAGGAACAATTTTTTTTATATCTTCCGCTGAAACACACGAAATTTTTCGCTATTAAAAAGTATTTTCGTAATGCGATATGTCCACGCAGTGTTGTTGTTGTTGTTCTTGTTGTTGCAGTGCTTGTTGTGCCTGCTGTTGCTGTTGTTCCTATTATTGTTGTTGTTGTTGTCTCATTGTTGTTGTACCTTTTCTAGTTGGGCTCTTAGCGACCGTTTTTAGGGTCAGTTTGTGTAAATCACGTAGCCAGAACAAAACATTTATTAGATGCGACACAGACAGACATACACATACACAGATACATCAACAGATGTGTGTGTCTACTTGCCACACAAAGACTTCCCCGAGCAAATGAAAATGTTAAAACTGTCTCAGTGTTTTTTAATTGTGTTTCTAAACCAAGTGCCAAGCGACCTTTTCCATGCCCCCTTAGCGGTCAAGCCGTACCGCCTCCCGTTACAGTTTCGACAGCCTCAACCTGAACTTGGCATCAACACAACAAGCCGAAATAAAACAAGACACACACAGAGAACAACAGTAACAACAACACGAACAAAAACACACAAAAAGAACCGAAAACAGCGTCAAATCAAAGCACGAAAAGAAACAAGAAATGTGTATGAAGTTTTGGAAGAAGTAACGAATTCTAAATGCTCTAAAAAGATGATGAAGTTCTGAATTAAAAAATATATAAAAAACCTTAAATATATTTAAAAAAGAGAAATAAGAATATTATGCTAAACTGTATAATAAAAGATTCAAGAAATGTAGATCTACAAAAAAGATCTCTTCCTCAGAGACAGAGCGCTCTTCACTAATGAGAATACCTCAGCTAATCAAGAAGAGCACACATTGTGATAAAGAATGATTAATGATCGCGAGGGCGATAAGAAAATCAGAGTAATAATGTGAATAACTCATGCAGAAGAGAAAGTAAAGGAATAAGGGTAGAGTGATGAAAACAAGTGTGATGAGGTTGTCGAAAGAACATATCAATCAACTTTATTGTTAGCAAAAGAAAACTGAATATCATTCTCAACTGTAAAGCAGAAGAAAACGCTTCATATGAGACGATAGGTAAATTTACTATTTAACTTTTTGTATTTGTGGATAAAGCGGAAAATGTGAAGAAATTTTTGATTAAAGAAAAACTATTATAACTTATTTTACATAGCCGAATATAAAGAATGGCAAGGGTTGTAAAAGTTGAGTTGAATAATGAAGGATCTTATGATAAGAGCAACTCCTATACGTCATATATAACATGATATATGCGATATGTATAGTATGTTAAAGTAAATCGAAATCTTTCGATAAAAAATGAAAGTTAAGATTCATCTTTAAAATTAAGAAAGTAAAGACACATTATATTTATATATTAAATGTATAATTATAAAATAGAATAAATATATACAAAGATAAATATTAAGATTATTCCGCCAATAGGATACCTTATCCTCTCGATAGATAATAAAGGAGAGATCTTAAATGTGAATTAAATCTAAAACTCCTTTAATTCTTCTCACTGTACAAACATCATTAAATAGTCGAAACTCTTCACTTGGTTAGAGTATAATGAAAACAGAGCGGCCAAAAACAGCTAAAATGACCAAAAGACCGCGCGACCTATGCGGTATGTGTAAAGCAGCACAGAAGCTACCTTAAGTATTTCATAATATGACACGATGTGGTTCACTTTTTGTACAGGTGAAGAGGAAGATGAAGGGGAAGATGAAGATGAATAAGAGACGCACGCGTGCGCGGGCTCTACAAACCAAACTGGAGAAGAAAGAGCTGAATGAGTAGGAGTAGGAGGAGGAAGAGAAGGAAAAGGAACAAGAAGAGGAGAAGGGGGAGAAAGGGCAGCTTACCTCCAGAGCAGTTGCTGCTCATCAAGCTGACTGCGTTGGTAATAACTCAAGTTGTAAACGGGAAATGCCTCCGTTGTGGGGGAGGCGGCAGAGTTGATGCCACTGGCATGGGGCGCCTGAGGTGGCAGCTGTTGCAAGTGCTGATCGTCGTCCTTGTGGTTGATATAATACCGCGATGGGGATAAGGATGAGGCGTAAATAGGCAGAGGGGGCGGCAACGGGACCTGTAGATGCTCATGATGAATTTGCGGTGCCTGCTGAAGTTCCTCAAGAGGCGCAGTGTCCAGGCTGTAGCTAGTGTTGCGTCTGCAGTGGGCGAGGGGGCGTGTTAGAGGTGAGAAAGAGACAGTGCCAGGAAGAGAACGGGAAGGGGAAAGAGAAGGAGAGGAAGCGTACGCATTGGAGCTCAGCCGTGTATACGAAGCGTCGTTCAGGTGCGTCTGCATTTTGCCAGTCGAGCGATCACCATTAGCATTATTTACATAACAAATTTGCCCAGCCTCTGTCTGGGTGTGCGTGTGTGTGTGTGTGTGTGTGTGTGTGCGAGTCTTTAACTGTTGCGGCAGCTTTAAAAGCTTTGTCGAGGGGCGCAATCAGTGAACGGCGATCGGGCGATCGGAATTGATTCGTTTAGCGTTATTAGCGCCATTAGACGAAAGCTGTTAAAAAACACAACAACCACAAAGGGTAAAACAACAAGAGGAGCTACAACAACAAGAGCGGCGTCTACAACAACACGAGAAATAAAAGAAAACCTCCAAAAATTAAACAACGCTGGGTCATAAAATTGTTGTTGGTTAACACTTTAGCAGGAATCGCAATTTTGCCAACTTCAAGTACAGTAAAAGCTCCCTAAGTGGTGCTTACTACAGTGAATACTTAAAACTTAGGCTAGAAAGTTAAAAAAATTGCCAAGCTTTGATGTATTCAATGGGATTAACTCCTGCTTAGCTAAAGCTATACCTTTAGCTTTACTTTCAGAAGTTTTTTCTTAGAGAGAGCTTATCAAATTCATTTATATTCCAAAAAATCTGTGAAATTCAGTTTAAGACACCTAAAACACTCCCTTTAAGAGTCCTTCCACATATAATCTAAACTTTAGCTTAAAAAATAGCAATATCAATCCCTTTTCTTCCGCTTTAATGAGCTTTTATTGCACTGCATGCGCCTATTTAGAAACTAAACTCAATACTAAGAATCCTTTCTTTCTCACTTCAAAAAACAAATGCAAAATAAAAGGAAAAAGCAAAAAATAAGAAGAATAACATAAGAAATCACCAGCAAAATCCCCTGCCAGCCTACTGAGCTTTAACTGTACACGAGCTAGAGGGTTCCTTAATTGCAATAAATGAAATCTACTAATTATATTTGGCACTTTCCCATGGCGCTGTGCACCTATTTAAGTGCACAGATTGTGCGTGAAGAGTGAGTCTTGAGCCTGTGATTATACAAATACACAAATATATAGCTTCATAGGTATGATATAGGGGGTACTACTTCATTAGCAAGCGACGGGGCAGCGCAACAAGTAGCAAAGATTGCAAAAATGTGTGTGGCAAACAAAGCAAAAACAATTGCAACCCTTTTACGACTGTGTGGCAACTGTGGCAACCCTGTGGCGCATTAACACCTGAATCAGGGGCCGTGCCAGAGGGCCGTACTCTGTGGTTCCGAGCCTGGGAAGTGCCCCGAGAGTCCAAGACAAGTTGAAACCGGTAAAACCAGCAGCTGCTTCTCTTTCGATGCATCGCCTCTTGGGATGCGACGACCGTTAGATCATAATTGATTGAGAGAGAGAGAGAGAGGGAGAGAGAGAAGACAATCAGAAGGCGCCTTCTTGGGCTTTCTGCCTCGCCAGGACTTACTCGGACAGCGTCCACAGCCAGACCCTTTTCTTTCCATTCATTTCCTTTGTTGTCCTTTCTCAGCAGACAATGCGGCGATTTGCATAATGCTTTCAGCTAGAAAAGCATTACGAAGGATGAAGGATGCGTCGCGTCGCGGACGGGATGCGTTGCGTCCTCTCTGCTTGTTCACATGCCTCTTCCCGGGGCAATGTCTTAAGCATTTGATACGGTCGAATGACGCCCAGACCCGCTAACCGCTTCACAATTGTGCCTTATGTGTTGTTGTGTGTCATTGTTTCTCAACGTTGGACATCGCACCTCAACCTCAATCTCATCTCATCTCAGGCTCTGTCCGGCTCTGGCTAGCAACCCCTTTTCGATGGGCAGTTGCAGCCTAATTTGCATAAATAACACCAGGTAGAACTTTTCAACCCCCCTCCCAACTATAGCTATCTCTTTCCTTCTCCCTCTCTCTGTGTCTCCTTCTATCATTCTCTCTTTCTCTATTAATAAAGCGAACCCAAAGAGACATCGTGAAATCTGTTAAACCTTTTGCTTTTGCGCGCTGCTGGACCCGCTACCCAACCCTCTACCCTACCACCGCCTTCCCTCCCATCCCCCCTCTCTCTTCCTCTGCCCTCTACCGTTGCGCGGCGCGCACAAAAACAACAACAGTTGCGGAAGGTCCATTAATTTGTCCACAATGCGCAGCGCATCCTTTTTCTGACCAGCCCCGCTGACTCTGACGCCGCTGCCTCTGCTTCAGCCTCTGTCGCTGTCCGCGAAGCTAATGCTGATGCTGCCGCTGCCTCTGTCGCTGCGTGAGAAATGCCGCGCCTGCGCTGTATGCTGTCTGATTGGAAATTGTGGCTGCTGCCGTTTCCATTTGGAAAATGGAAACACTCTTTACATGCTCATTTCTTATGCAAATGGACCCCCAAAAAAAGAGCGAGAGAAAAGAAGAGGCATGCGCAGTCGTTATGAGCAGTGCCGTAGCCAAAGCAAAGCCGCCGCCAGCTTTGGTTTTTTTTGTTGATTCTTTTTCTTCATTTGTTTTTTTTCGGGCGTGGGGCCATAAATTTCTCATTCGTATCGCATTAATTACTACAAAATTATCAACAGCAACAGCAAAACATAAAAACGAATAAAATGAAACAACAACAACAGCTGCAGCCGCAGCAGCAACTGAGGGCAGCGACAGCGGACAGCGAACGCGTAGCGAAGCGGCCATGTTGAAAACGATGCTCAGAGTGGGGAGAGCGCACAAGTGTGTGAGAGGAGAAGCTGAGTACGCGAGAGAGTAGACAGTAAAAACAATGTTACATTACAGACACACAAACACTGATGCTAAGGCAATTGCTGTGGGTGATACGTGTAGAGCAGGGCACAGAGTGTACAGAGAGAGCACACACTTGTGAGAGACAGTGTGCAAAATAGGACTAAAACAATAACACTGCTAGGTTACAAAAACGCACAGACACACATGCATGCAGGCAGTTGCAGTGGGTGGAACAGTTACAGTGGTGTAGAACAGAGCGCAGAGTGTGAAGAGAGTCCATACTTGTAAGAGAGCATACACTTGTGAGAGAGAGTGTGCAACTTTGAACAATAATAATGTAAGGTTACAAACACACACATACACGCAAAGACAATGCACAATGCACGTGGGTGGATCGCTTGGAATGTAAGTGGAACGCAGAATGCAGAGAACGTAATTGGAACATGTCGTATATCGGCCAGCTGAGCTCCAGTAAAAGGCTACCGTGACTCAGCAATCCAATCGTTGTAGTAGGAGATGCTCGTCGTCGTCGTCGCATCCTGCATCATGTGTGGTTTGCACTGCCCTTTTACCGTTACAGTTGCAGTTTGAGTTCGAGTTGGAGTTGGAGTTCGATACAAAGTTCGGATTGGCGTTGGCGTGGGGGTTGCAGTTGCAGTTGGTTGCAAATTGCGTTTGATGCTCTCATTGCGCACGCTGCTTAAAACACATGTTGTACTTCTCTCTCTTTCGATCTGTCGCGCTAGCCGAACCGAACCGAGCCGAAGCGCACCGTGGAGCTGATACGATTTCTGTTGTTGGTTGAAAGAAGTCGGCAAAGAATAAATATATAAACTTGATGCTGTTGTCGACCTTGTGGCTTTTCGATATCAACTGAAAACCACTTTGAGCGTTCGATAAACTTGTAGCGCCAATTCATGGCTGTGTGGAGATGTGGAGTATCAGCAACAACAACAACAAAAACAGTAACAACAACAACAACAACGGCAACTGACGACAAACGACAGTCGAAAGCGAACGACGTTGAATTGTGTTAACATGTTTCTTTCTTGTCTCACTCAACATCGTCGTCGTTGTTGCTGTTGCTGCTGCTGTTGTTGTAATTGTTGTTGCTGTAGCTGCAGGTAGACTGCGCAGGTGAACAGGTTTGTTTTTGTATCAAAATGTCCAAACGCTGTTGCACCTTTAATATTAATAATAATAAAAATGAGACGAGAAAAAATCGAGAAAAAGAAGGCAAAGGCAAAAGCAAAACAAAACAAAGCAAAACAAAAAGAAAGAGAGAAACACCAAACAGTGCTGCAGGTCGCACTGCAAATGCTCTTTCAACACATTTGAAGTCGACTTGAAGGGTAATAAAAAAAGCTCTATATTAAAAAGCTTTGAGATTCAGTTGAAACTATACATTTAATATTAACTTTTGTTTTATGAACATATAATAACAATTGCATCACAAATAATCAAAAGCTTTAAGACTAAAAAGCTCCTTAAAGCTATTGTTTAATCAGCTCATTTAACATTATATTCTCATGAATATAAAGCAAAACTGTGTGCTTTAGTCACCAGTACTTGACTTTAATTAAAGCTTAAAAGCGCATTTTAATGGATACAAAGCTCAACTATTCTCTATATACCCTTCCCGACTGTGACATGTACCCCCCACCAAGTGAATGACACAGCTGATAAGCTCATTGTGCACATACTGAAAATCAAAATGCTCCATTTACAATGCTGTGTGTGCGTGTGTGTTTGTGTGTGTGTGTGTGTTGAGGTGTGTAAAGTCTATGGCAATAAAAACCACTGAGTTATTATCAATCGCCGTAGTTAGGGACAAACCCAAATGAAATAAAAATAACAATAGTGTCAACAATTATTTAAGAGTCACTGTTTACTTAAAGGTGTCAGCAATCTGCTGGCCAGCACTGTGCAGCATCAGCCTCACTTTATCGTGACTAAAATGTCATATTAAAATAAAATAAAAATAAAATACAAATTGAATAAAAATGGGATGCAAAGGAGAGGATAGGTGGAAGGAGGGAGAAGGGGGAAATGAAAATAAAACGAAATACCAAGCAAAAATATGTTTTGCAGCTCGGAAATTTAATATGAACGAAGCAAAGTGAAAGTAACTAAATAAATGAGGTGTGCCCAGTCCAGCACAGTCGTTCGTTGTTGCTGTATCCCTCTCGCGCACTCCCCCTCTCTGTCTCAGTCTTTCCTTGTCTGTGTGAGTGACCGCGAACGCCCCACAAGGAAGGCTGACGTGAAGGGCATCCTTATGTTATGTGTATGGAAATTTCATGAAATGCAATTCATTTTAACACAATTTCTTGTGGTTTCCGCATAATAAATTAAACTACACTGCGCTGCAAAGCTGCGTAACGCATGTGTAAATATAAAGTAAATAAAGTTGTTGCTTTTTATGGCAATAAATAAATTTGTCATAAATGCTTTTGTGTTTTATAAGGCAAAAGTTAAGTAAATGCAATTACACTGCGCTACAAAAGTGCGTAAGTAAGTTAAGAAGTTGAAAGTAATACATTGATTGATAAAAAATGAGATTTAAGATTGGTTTCTTTTAAGGAAATAAACACTACACTAAGCTAAAAGGTCGTACAAAGTACTTTTAAAGTACTAAAGTGGTACTTTCAAAGAGTTTACTCATTTGAAAAGCTAAACCAAGCTCAAAAGTTTTTAAAGAGCATTACAGGGTATACATAGTAGAGTTTGTCAATGATCAAAGCTAAACTGAAAACGACAATAAATGAAGTAAACTGTGTAACAAGTATAGAAATAGTTAAATCAGCTATAAAACCATGAAAAAAACATTTTTCATTATGCTGATTTTCTCAGTAAAAGCTCGAGGCGCCTTTTTAATGGAACTTCAAGCTTTGTGGGGGATGCGTGATCAAGCGATATTCTCATATTTTATCAATTTCAAATGTTAAACGATCTAATGACGGACACTAAAACGGATTCCCACATATTTTTCAATCTGACGGTTGCACAATTTGTTTTTTGTTGATGTTTTTCGAAGCTGAAGCAGTAAAATCGCTTTATGGGGGCCTAAGCAATAAATAAAGCCATTGAGAGAGAGAGAGAGAGAGAGGGAGAGAGACTGAGACTAGTGTGTTTGTGTCCCTATGTGTGTGCGTGTGTGTGTAATTGGACATTGCATTGCACTTAACCGAATAATCGCCGGCAATAAACGGCTATTAAAATCATCGGCACTTTGGGCTTTCCGCGGAGCTTTCATCTGCAAAAAAAACCTTGACATTTCGCCAAGCTTGCAAAGCTACACAAAGAAAGAGCGGTAAGAGAGAGAGAGAGATGGAGGGTGTGACAGCTTTAATTGTGTTGTACAGTGTAAGCTGCTTACAAAGGGATCTGCGGCTGCAACTGTGCGGGATATGATGTGACAGGCGATTGGGGAAAGGATTTTTTCTGTGTTCAGTTAACCTTAAAAGCGACAACAACAAAGGCTGCAACGGCAACAAAGACAACAGCAACAACAAAAACAACAACAACAGCAGCAACAGCAACAACAACGTCAACAACACCTGGTAAAGGTCAACACTGACTGATGCACGCAGACGGACAGCTTGATACGTGCAGCATACAGTGCAGTAGCTTTGCGAGGGCTATGACACTTGTAGATACCCTGTATATGTGTTATTTGTAATCGACATTGGTGTGTTAAGGGGATAATTGTATTGGATTTCTATGGTACACTGTGTATATTGAGCTTGACAGGGTATTAAAGTTGTCAAAGACCAGCAAAATGTAGTTAGTATTTCTCTACTCGCAGTTTTCTCAATTCACCACAAGTTCAGCTACTTTAGCAAACTGTACGCACATTAAACCCTGCTTAAATACTTGGGCACTCTACAGGGTATACAAAATTAGGCAAACACAATGCAAAAAGAAGAAGAGGAGAGGAGGAGAGAAGAGTGAAGAAGAAGTGTCTCCCGCTGCAATCGCTTCGCTTGGCTTTTGGCCATATATCAAAGAAGGCCAAAACCAACTGTACAAGCTGCGAGTGAGGCAAGCGCGACACGCAAGCAACGCAGAAGGAGGCAAGGAGAGAGAGAGAAGGCAAGAAGAAAGCAGATAGCAGACAGACGAAGACACAAGACACAAGACACAGAGGAGACAAGAGACAACGAACGGCAATGCCATCAGCAGCAGCAGCAGCAGCAGCATCCAAAGCAGCATCGACATTGGCAGCAGCATCGTTGCCTTCTGCAACTCCGCCTGCCCCCTCTCATCATCTCCTTAATGTGTGGCAAGCTTTTCTTCTGCTGCGTTGGTCAAGCGCTGCATGCCAAACGTCATGAGGCGTCCCGATCCCGATCCCGGCTCGATGCCGATGCCGATCCCGTTCCCGGTCCCGGCCATATGCGGAAACGCAATTTTGTCGTTATTTATGGACCTTGGCGTGCATGCAACATGCATGGGGCAGCAACAGCAACAGCAGCAACAACAGCGTACAGCATAACAGGATGACCATCGACGTGGCGGCATTAGAAGAAGCTGCCACAGCGCGTTGCAAGTTGCAGCTGGTGTTCGTTGTGTGTGCGGCATGCAGATTCAGCTGACGATGACTTAGTTGGTGTTGCAGGCAAACAGGCGAGCCAACAGCGAGGCGGTGGCATGCGGCATGCGGCATGTGGCAGGCGGCACCTTGCTTGCCACATTGCATTGGCGTATTCTAACGGTTCTCTATTAGATTAATTTATATTCAAATTTTTATTACTTGCTGCGCGCATACCAAAGAAAGAAGACGATGACGACGATGAGGAGAAGGAGGAGGATGGAATGAAGAAGAGAAGGAGGAGACTGAGGAGGAGCAGGAGGAGGCTGATCATGACGGCGACGATGATGATGGCTGCTCCAAAATGAATTGCCAACAGAGAGAGGGGGAAGAGCGAGAGGGAAAGATAGAGAGAGAGAGAGAGAAGGAGAAGTATAGCAGAGGCAGAAGGAGTAGAATGATGAGTACAGTGGGAGCGTGGGGTGGCGTGAGGAAGACGATAGAGAGCGGGAGAAAGAGAGATGTAGAGCGAAGGAGGGGTGTAAGAGAAGAAGAAAGAGTGGGAGACAGAGAGGAGTAGGAGAAAAAGAAGGAGGAAGGGGGATAAGGAGAGAATATGAAGAGGGGAGTGAGGAGCACGCAGAGAAAAAGAGGGAGAAGAGGAGAGTGAAAGGAGGACACAGGAGAGTAAGAGGAAGAAGAAAAGAAGAAGAGGGAGAGAGATGGAAGTGGAGAAGGAGAGTAAGATGAGCAAAGAGGAGTAGAAAAGGAACAGCGGCAGGGGAGAGTAGGACGAAAGAAAAAGCCAAAGGAGAAAAGCAAGACAGTGAGAGAAGAGAAAGAGAGAAAGAGGGAGTGAGAGAGAGAAGTAGAGAGAAAAGGAGAAAGGGGAGCCGAGAGTAGGAGCAAAATGGAAACAAGGAGGAGAGGCAAGCCAAGGCAGAGTAAGGAGAGAGCACGGGGAGATCTCAGCGCGTGTGGAGGATGATGCGAGGCTGCAGCAGCGGCAACATCCGCGTGGAGGTTCTAGCAGAATCTGTGTGTGTGTGTTAGTGTGTGTGTGTAACTGTATGTGTGTGTGTATGTGTTGTATGTATTATTAGCCACTCGCCTACTTGCAGATTCGTTGCACGCCAAATGCCAGAGATGTTGTTGCTGCTGTTGCTGCTTCACTTGTTGCTGTTGTTGCTGCCGTTGTTGTTGTTGTTGCAATAACGTATAGAGCAGAAACAGTTACAACGGAAGCTGTCATTCCCCTGGGAATGGGAATGGGGACTGCAGCGAGTGAGGATCGCCAGGCGAATGTGCGCTGGCGTTGCAGCAACATGTTGCAGCTTCACTGTTGCTGTTGTTGCCGTTGTTGAATGCTGCTCTTGTTAGCGTTCTTTGCCGCAGAGCGCGCTCTATCGCAATAATTAACAGTAAAACGGGCAAACGGGCCAGCGGTTAATTCCAAATGCATGAGAAATGCAAATGGCCAAAAGGACACGATGCAGAAGAGGCGGATGGTGACGGGGCGGTGGGAGAAGGGGGAGGGGAAGTTGCAGTGTTGCTGCCATGGGCAATGACGATGGCGATGTCCACATCTGCCTGTGCTGGGCGGGCAACTTCGTCGCTTTGTGCGACAATTAGCGAAAGATTTACGATCAGTTGCGACGTCGACATTGTGCAACTTGGGGCAGGCAAGCAGAACGATC
This sequence comes from Zaprionus ornatus, assembly GCA_018904035.1. Lineage (NCBI taxonomy): Eukaryota > Metazoa > Arthropoda > Insecta > Diptera > Drosophilidae > Zaprionus > Zaprionus ornatus. The sequence goes on from JAEIFZ010000253.1 coordinate 5,454,181, forward strand.
GATAACGATCGAGCAATTCTCACACAGATCGACTATCGCTACGATTGGAGTTACAAATCGATAGATGGGTGTAGAGAAATCAAATCTATTGACTATTGATAGAAATATGCATAGAAATATCGATAATTTAACATCGAATTTAAAGAGTTATCGTCTATCGAATATAAACATGCATAAATTGATTTTTTAAATTATTTGCCATTGAAAATATCGATGGAAGCAGATTACAATCATTCAAATTTGATATTACTTTATCGATATAATGCAAAATCTATCGATAATATTGATTAAAACTGCTTTTAAAGTAAAGGGAAGAAGCAGAAAGAAAATTAAAAGAAAATATCGAGCGATTTATCGACTTATCTATCGATTAAAACGATTACATACGATCTGTAACAGAAATTCACTATCAATTAATAAACTTATCGATTAAATAATGTAGTAAAATTCAAAGCCTTTCGCTTCTCTGGCAAATAACGATATATAGAACCTAAAAATAAAATTCAGCACAAATTAATCGAGACTTTCAAGCTTTAAGTCTTTCTAATTATGCGACAGACATATCGATATATCTCTGTAATGAAGCAATCTATATACCCAATATCGTCAGCCTTATCTAAATAAGGCAATTTAAGCCAGATTTATGATTGTTTTTCATACGTAGCAACCTTGAAAAATGAATCGTTTAAGATAAACAATTATATCGGAATATACAGATTGAATAATAATCACTGAGTTTAAGCAAGCAACTAAAGCTAACCTACAAAACGTAGTCAATGAGATTAAAGTGAATGAATTACATAAAGTAACCCATAGTACTCTGTTTATTTAGATTAGATTAGGTTATGAATATAACCTATATCTTTTATATTTCTTTAATTATAGTACTCAATGTATACATATGTGATGAATTACATAAACTATCCTATAGTATATATTACACATCATAAAATATAGTAGTCTATATATATACCTTATCTATATTAGTTCTTCAGTTACTCACCCCTGCAGATGCTCCTCGACGTCCGCGACAATGTAGACGGGTTGTCCGGTAGCGCTGGTTGTGGTGGCATAGGGTAGTCCCGCCTGCACTACCACCTGCCCGTCGGAGACGAGACTGCCAATATCGCCACCCGAATAGATCTCTAGACCCTTCTGATCGCTTGTGGAGTAAATAACTGTTTTACTGCCATCGTTATAGATCAGATCGATATGTTTATCGGGTTGATACAGCTCTGGATCGAGTTTCTGTGGCACTGAGGCAAGATGAGGCAACTGTTTAACATTTACATTGACGCCATTTGGATCTGTGGTTGTGTATATTATGGAACCACCTCCTCCATTGCCACCACCTGCTCCTCCTCCTCCGCCGCCTCCTCCACCGGCTGCTGCATGTTTCTTAGCATGATCCTCATAGATCTCTGCCTCCGTTTTGATCACATTATCGTTGCCATAGTGCAGCACCGAAGCATCCAGGGGCAGTGGCGAGGTCTGATAGACACCCTGATGATGTTGCTCGTTGTTCAGTTTCTGTGCCTGATTGTACATCGCTGTCGCCACGGCATTATCGTTGGGCATCAGCTTGGAGGGATCACTAACGATGCGCGTGAGAATGTGTTCGCCAGCCTCGTTCCTGGACAGAATGTGATGCTCCCCGTTGATGATCTCACGCGAAATGATCTGCTGTTGTTCCCCATTGGGACCGACGACGCGTATTATCTGATTCTCATCGAATTCGATCTTCGCCAGCGGTTGATGCTCTGTCTGCTGTGGCTGTGGTGCACTCAGATGCTGTGTGCTCATCGCAATGCGTGCATCAATCACCTGACCATCATCGTGCCCACCATTTGAACCTGGCCCAGAATTGCCGCCGCCTCCTCCATTCCCGCCTCCATCAGGTGGCATGACAACCTTGGGTGTTTCATAGATGAAGACAGCCTCCTTCTCGTAGAGCTTCGAGGAATCTGTATGCAGATCGAGCACATTCACATTGGTCATGGTGGCCAGCTCGGGCTGTGGTGAGTCCGGTGAACGATGCATTGTGGTGAGTAGTGGCACACCGTTCTGACCCAGTGGGGAACTACAATTGCTGCTGGCTACAATGTTGGCACCACCTTGCTGTATGGGCGAGAGGGAGGCGTCACTTAGATGACCCACAACACCCACTCCTACGCCTCCTACCACGCCCAGACGATGCGTATTGTGCTGCTGTGTGTGATGCAGTGCACCGTGATGGTTGTGTGTGTTGTGCTGTGAGTGGGCGTGGGCGTGGCCGTGCGACGATAGCGAGGACAGCTCGTTGGACGTGATGACGCTAGTCGTGGCGGTGGATGTGGACATTATATGTGTGTGGATCCTAGCGAACTAGTTTATCCCAATTGGAATGGAAGACTTTGTGTGTGGAAGCACTTAAGCAACTAGAGAAGGCACTGCACTCGTTGGTACTCGATAGGCAACTAGTGATGGTACTAGAGATGGTACTAGCGATGGAAGGCATTCGAAAGATTCCGCAACTTGGTCAGTTATTGTTCTTGTTGCCACTAGAGATGTGGCTAGTGATGGTACTAGCGTTGATACTAGAGATGAAACTAGAGATGGTACTTGATAGGCAACTAGAGATGGTACAAGTGATGGAAGGCTTTCGATAAAGGCGGCGTGGTGCTCAGTTGTTGTTGCTGTTGTTACTGGCAAGAGTTGTTGTTGTTGTTGTAGCTATGCTGTTGTTGTTGTATATTTGTTGTTATTGTTGTAACTTTTATTGTTGTTTTTGTCAAATGTGTTGAAGCTTTATTGCAGTTTGATTTGTTGTTATGTTAAGTTTTGTTGTTATTGTAAATATCTTGTTGTTGTTGTAGCTTGGTTCTTGTAGATTTGTTGCTGTTGTAGAATATTGCTGCAGTTACTGTTGTTGTTGTTGTTGTTACGAGTATATAAACAATTATTAATTATCACTATCACGTTGTCAATGAAGGCACTTGTTGTCGTTGTTGTTGTTGTTGTTGTAGCTTGTGTTGTTGCTTGAGTTGTTGCTGTTGTTTCCGCTGTTGTTGTTGTCGCGTTTCAATATTGCATTTTATGGCACTAAGGAACTTGGTAAACAATCAATGAGCTCCTTCTGTTCTTCGTTGTAATTGGCTGCAATAAAATGGAAAGAAAAACAAAAACAAATTGATTAATTATAATCGCATTAGTCGACCGATCTAGACAGTAAACTATAATTAAATTGCCAACTTGACGTGGTAAAACATCATCAGTCGATCAAGTGCAAGAGAAACAGACGGACAGACGAGAGAGCAGCGGCAAAGCTCTTGAAAAAGCAGCTTGAGATCAATGCAATAAGCTTTTAATTGGCTTTAAGTTCATGGTAAGAGCAAACAAGTTGGAAATGTGGTGCAAAAGGAATGCATAATTAATTATAGGAGATATTGGTTAATAAGAGATTTACTTAAAGCTCTTTTTAATTCTCAAGCAATGTTGTGTACCGCTCCTTACATATTAAATTTCATCCATTCATCCATTTGTTTTTACTGTGTTCTGCAAGCTTATTTAAATGTCTAGGTCAAAGTATAACTAAAAAGAGCTTTGGCAACCCTTTTAAAGCCTCCAAATAGACAATTTAGATTGATAAGTAGTACAAATAATTAAGAGCTCAAATAAAAAAAAGTTAACAAGCTTTTTGTTGTAGTTAAGGCGCTTTCGGCCAAGTGAGTATAAAATAAATATAATTTTTTAATTTCAAAAGCTCTTGGATACGCGTAAAACAGCTTTATGCAGATATTAATGTGCTTTCCAACAAACAAATTTTGAGCTTTTTCCCAAAAAGCTTAGCTATAACGGCAAAACATTCCATATTCATTTATTTCTAACTCTCCAAAACTTTACAGCTCAACATCAGCAACAGTCACAACTCCCTCCACTTCCCCCTTTTCCACTAATTGAGACGCGCCTCCAAAATGTAGAACGGCACATGTAGATATGAAACGGTCTCGTATGTTGCGTCGGCGGAGCGATGAGGCAAATGAGTAGCTGCTATTGTTGTAGTTGTTGCTGCTGCTGTTGAGTTGAAAGATTTGCAAAGTGACGAAACAAACAACATGCAAACAAACAGAGAAACAGAAGGAGAGAACAACAAAGCGCAGGGGCAACGGGGGGAGGCGGTCTCTGGCTTGCTTGATGTGCTGATGGATGGACAGACTGGCAGGCAACGGTACCGGGAAAAGTTGAGCAGTGGAGGGGGGAAGGCAGGGGCTAGCAGCGTGGCGGGGGGGCAAACAAAAGCTGCACACGTGCCCGTCGAACTAGTTTGACTCCTTCGCAAATGTCAAACGTGGAACTGCATAACTCATCACGACGACGACGGCGACGGCGACGGCAGCAGCAGCAGCAACAGGTGGAAAGAAGCAGCAGCAGCAGAAGCAGCTCAGCTGAAGCGGCTCAGCTGAAGCGACTTGGGCAGCGCTGCCAGCGTCGCTGCTGTTTGCGGCGTGCCTTATTTGTGTTTTGTACGTGTCGCTCCCCCCACTGTCGCTGTCTCTGTCTGTTTGCCTGTCTGTGTATGTGTGTGTGTTTGTGTTTTGTTGTTGTCTTATCGCTTCTGTGTTTTGTTTACAAACAAAAAACAAGAAAGAAAGATTAGCAACGCCATGCCGAAGGTTTTATACCCTAGACTGAACCGATTTAACCGTTGCTAACTGTATACTATACTTTATATATACTTAACTGGTCTATATATGCTCTTTAATAATATTCTACAGTTTTGAAGAGCATTTTGTAAATCAAAAGCGTTAGAATTGTTTAAGAAATTATAAAATTTTAATTTTATAGAAAATTCTCAGGTTTTAACTGATTGTTTCCATGATAACTATGGGATATAGTGAATATATTTTAATGAAATTTAAACTATGAATAAAAGAGTACTTTGTTTATACATTGCTAGAGTTTCGTTGGTGAAAAACAATTTCCATTTTGATATAAAATGAAACTATACCTATTCTATGTCTGTTACCACTGATTCTTCAATACACGAGAAACTATCTTCACTCTCCTTTATGAGATAGAGTGCATATATATCAGTGTCATAAGAATCCCTTAGAGTATATATCATCTTCTGGTTTTACAAACTGCCCTAACGGATTAGTATACCCCCTGCCAAGGGCATCGAAGGGTATCGGGTTAGCACATTATGTTCCTGCCTCAATGGAATAGTCCAGTTTCAATTTCAGTTTCAATTTCAATTCCAGTTCCGCACACAGAGACGAAACATGTTTCACGAGGGATTTTCGGGCAAAACAGCAGCTTGTTAGCAGGAGAGAAGAAGGGGAAGCGGCAGCGGCAGCAACAGCAGCGGGCGGAGGCGAAGGCAACAAGTTGTTGTTGTTGCTTTTTAGAACAGGTACCGGTAGAGCGAAACAACAGCAACAACAACAACAACCCGTACATCATGTCGGCCAATCCTTGACCTAATCCAGAAGTTGCCGATGCTGACTTTCTGGTTCCAGTCAGCAGCCCAGCCAGACTGGCAGGCTGCCCCCGACCAGGTTCAGCTCTCGGCTCTCAGGTGGCACGTCCACTTTGCCCAGTTATTGTTTGATAAAAGCCACCAAAAACTGCCCCGGCCTGCTCAAGTTGCTCCCCGACGCTGCCGGCTCTGCTGCTGCTGCTGCTGCTGCAAAGTTCATGAGGCTGTTTGGGGATGTGGATAAACTTGTTTTCTTGTGTTGTGTCTCGCCGTTGAACCGGCTCGAGTTCGCGGAGTCTGAAGATCGAGTCTTGCCCCCCTCCTCCCTGACCCTGCCTGGGCAGCTGCTGCTGCTCCTCGTCGTCGTGCCTGGTTCCGTTAGTAGGTGAGGTCAGTGTCATGTGGCGCGCGCGAGTAGACTAGTTTTTGGCACACACAGCGGCAGGGGAAGGTTGTGAAGAGGGAGGGCAGTCACTGCTCTGGGGGGGAGTGAGATGAGGTCTACCTGCCCCTGCGCTTAAACCGGTCAATATTGATGAGTGCAGCACGTGGCAAACAGAGAACTCGATTCTTGACGAGATTAGACGCCCCTTTTCGGCATGCGGCGGCATAGAAAGTTCGTCGCGCAATTAGGAAACAATTAAAATGACATCAGCGCTGGAACTTGGACTAGAAAAAGGGGGTCAACATGACTGGGCAGGCGCCGCAGCTTCCCCTCCACTGTCCGGGCCCTGTACAGCTCGCCCGCACTGGTTGAAAGTCACCCGCAGGCTACGAAAGAGAAGGAGGCAGATACAGAGAAGTGCTTAAAGAGTGTGAGAGTGGGGGCAAACAGGGGAGAAGAGAGTGAAGAGAGGAGAGTGTAGAGAGGTGAATGGAGAGAGGGGGAGTTGAGATCAGTGAGAGGTGAGTAGTAGAGAGAGGGGAGAGGTGAAGAGTGAAGATCAGAGACAGTAGACTGTCGAGTGTAGAGTGCCCGCAGACTGTAGACTGTTCTACAAACAGCACAAGAGATTATATAGTCTTTTTTTATGTATTGTGCTCCCGTAGATCGAGAGCAAACTGAACAGATTACGACGACTTTGCGAGCACTTCTGGGGATTACCCCGATCAGATCAATCTCTTTGGCCAAAAGCTTAAGAAATTGCGTTCATTTATCAGCAGATTAGCGAAGGGAAATTGGAATTAGGTTCTAGCGGATTAACTTGATTCTTCAATTAAAGAGAGTGGTCCAAAGATTTTACAATCTAAAAACCATAGAGTTAATTCTTTGCATAACATATAGAAAAAAATATACGTTTATTCTGATTACTAATCAATTCAGTGTCAATTATTTATTTTGATTGATTATATCATGCCTTTGAAATTGTCGAAAATATCAAAATTATTCCAATATTGAGGTGCTGACAGGGCGTACAGATGAATGAAATCAGTATTATATTGTTTATCAAAGGTTTTATAAATAAACTGTTAATAATTTAAATTACTATATTAGTATACGAGTATTTACTACTAAAACTGTTATCAAAAACAATTATAGTTTTCATTCTTATTTCTGTTACCACTCCTATCAATATCTTTAGATCTACAACTAGAACTTCACATTCATAAATTATTTATATAGTAATTTTGCACTACCTTACCATTCATATACATATGTATGTATTATTATATTACTAACTATTTACAATTCTATCTCTTCCATCTCCCTCAATATTTGCACGCAGCACTTAACAATTCCCACACCATTCACATTGGATACATTTGTACCTAAATTCGAAAGTACCTAATTCTTTTGTAGAATTTCATATAATAAAAAAGTGAACTCTGAACTCGCAGACAATCTTAAATTTAACGCCTACAGACGCGTCTCCCCTCGCACTGGGCCAAGAATAGACAAGAACAATCAACGTGATGATCATCATCATCATCAGAGAAACCATTTGAAATCCCATCAAGATTTGACATAATTTAACCCAGGCAGCGTTGGGCATTTGATACACACGCACACCAACACACACATATACGCAGGCATGCACGAAGAAGAAACGTACGAACCTAACCCTCTAAGCCATCGGTCAGAGCCGGGCATCAATAACCCAATAACAACAACAACAGAAACCCAAGAGACTCGACCAAAAAGAAGAAGGGGGCAGGGTAAAGAAGAGAAGGGGGAGACCTCGCAGAGACTGAGAGCCAAAAGAAGGTAAGCCAAGAAGACGCAAAGAAAAAGAAAAGAAAAACAATAAACGTTAACACGAACACGAAAATAAAATAACTCTCTCACGAAGCGAGCGCTGTCCCCCTCCCTCTCGCCTTCTCTCTCTTGCTCACTTGTTGCCTGTGCGCAAGTCTCCCCTTTGGCGCGCTGCCTTTTGTGTGGGTTAAGTGTGGCCCGCGTATGTACGTGTGTGTGTGTCTGCGCTGACGTGCACATGTGAGTGGTAGTATGTCTATGTCTGTGTGTGTGTGTATGTGCGCTGCGTAGTGGCAACGGCGACGTCGCTGTTCATTTTACTGTACCATAATCGCAGCCCCAAATTGATCGCGCACCACTAACAAAAAAGTATCAAAGAATAATACATAATACAACAACAACAATCACAGCAGCAGCCGCAGCAACAACAACTACAAAGAGAATTGATCGAACGACGCAAAGCCAAAGTCAAAGAAGCCACGAGAAAACGTAATCAAAAACACACAACATCGATTTTCGAACAAGCCGACTGCGACAGCGACGTCGGCAGCAAGAGAGCAAAGACGGCAGCGAATGCATACACCGACACACACACACACAGACGTACACCTTTTGATCCCTTTTCGCTCACTGTGTGCGCGTTCTCTCTCTGCATTCGACTGCGCTCTCTCGAAATGCCTCTCTCATGGTTGCTCCCTCTCGCTTGCTCTGACGGCCAATGCTGCTGTGACCGTCGCGGCTGCGCACCTTACAGGGTGCTTTATATTTGGCTTTTATTGCGTTTTGAGCCTGGCTTAGAGCGCAGTGTTGCATTTTATGCATTTATAATTACTTCGACTGGGTATTGTTGTTGTTGTTGTAGCTGTTGTTGTATTTTATAGTTGTATGTGTAGTTGTATTTTGTAGTAGTATTTGTTGCTGTGTTTTTTGATTGTTTCTGTTGTATTTATTGTTCTGTTTGTTGTGTATATTGTTGTAATTGTTACTGTTTTTGTTATTGTTATTGTACATATAGTTGTACTGTATAGTTATTGTACATTTGGTGTACTTACGTTTGTGTTGCCAGGTAAAAACGTAACTTGTGTATATAAAAATTTGGCACTACAATTCGTAAGGATGCTCTCTCCCGCTCTTGGCTCTCTTCTCTTTACTTTGCACTCTCTCTATCTGTATGGCACACACTACGCTCTCTCTTACTGGAGGCTGGCAACGACGTAACTGACTTTATGATGTTGCTATTGTTGTTGTTGTTGCTGTTGTTGGTGGGTGCACCTTTCGCCACTTTGTGCTGCTGCTGCTACTGCTGCTACTGCTGCTGACTGCGCTGCTGCTGCAGGCCTTGTGCTTTGGGTGCTTTTGCAAAGCTTCTAATGCGCGACTCCTTGGCCGAGTTGAGCTTGCGTTGCTGCTGCTGCTGTTGTTGTTGCTGGCTGGCGTCTGTGCATTTTGGACACACAGACAGGCACCGCGCATACACACACACACACACGCACGCAGACTGAGAGAGATGGAGAGAGAGAAACTGCTCACAGCATTAACATTTGATTTGCGTATTTTGCATAAAACTTTTTAATTGCCACGACGGAACACGGTGACGACGACGACGACGACGGCGACGACGACGACAGCGACGGTGACAGAGGGGGAACGCGGCTGCGTAGCTGCTGCGTGCGGGGGCGGCGGCGCTGCTGCTGCTTGCGCGCTTTATTTGCGTCTCTTTGTTTTTGTTGTTGTCGTTTCTCTTGGTGCTGCTGTTGTTGTTGTTGTTGTTGTATCACTGCGTTTAACTGTTTATACATTTTTCATTGTGTAGCCCGCCTTTTTTATTCGCTACTCTGTTTGGTATTTTTACAACATTTATTTAGTATTTTCTCTTATCTGCTTCTTCGCGCTAATTTTGCTTTTGCTTTTTTGCGTTCTTTGCTTTGCTCTCTGCTTCTGTTATTAATCACTATTTTTATTTTGAATTTTATTATTGGTGTTGTTGTTGTTGTTGTTGCTCAACTGCGACTGTTGTTGGCGTCTCGTTTTGGCTCACACAGACACACATTAACACACACACACACACACATACACTGGCACTCGCAGTCACCTACAGCCAGCGTAGTCACACACACACACACGCAATCACACTCGCACTCTCTCACTCACTCGCACACACTTGCACACACACACACATAGACTGGCACACGCGAAACGCGAACGAATTCTTTTTTCGTTTCTTTTTCTCTTCTTCTTCTTTCGTTTATGTATTTTTCTCTGCTTCTTCTTCAGCGCTTTTAACTATTTTTCTTCGATTTAACTAAATTTACGCGTCTTTTATTCGAATTTTCCAATGTTTTTCATTTATTTCTATGTCGAAAGCCAGAGAGTAGCAACAACTACAACTACCACACACCAAGTGTAACACTCGCCTGCACGAATAGGTACGAAAAACTTGTCTCGCGGATGAACGTTGAGCTCGGCTCGGCTATAATGCCCAAAGAGTCAATTGGAGATTGTTCAACTGTTGAATGTGGCTGCGCTGTTGTTGCTGCTGTTGCTGCTGCCAGCGCTGCTCAGTCGCAGTCGCAGTCGGCGTGCCTCTCTCACGCTCACTGGCAAGGTGCTACGAGCTTGTGTGTGTGTGTGTGTGTGTACAGGTGTATGTGTGTGAGAGAGCGCGATTATTATTGCTTTTTATGGTTTCATCTCTTTCGTAACTGATATTGCGAGAGAGAGAAAGAGAGAGAGCAGCGCAGCGCAGTCGACAGCGCAGCGAAATTCATCGAATTGCCGATGTTGTCTCTACACTGGCAACACACACACACGCACACGCATACAGACAGGTAGCTCTCTGTCCTGCGCCTTTCGGCCTGTGTGTGCGTGCACCTGCATAACTCTAGTGCGCAGCAGTGCAGGCAGCAGAGGCCGAGCGGCAGCAGCACAGGCAGGCAGCGACGCAGAGTTCAGGTACGCATCGAATATTGAACTGCACAAAAGACTTAGGCAACGAACTGTGGTTTGAAACTTGGGAAAAGAGGGAGGTAAACAAATAAATTACTATTATATGGAAGCGGCACATTAAGAAAGCAGCGTCGCAAGCAGAGGCAGAGCCCAAAGACTTAAGCAACAAACACTGTCGAGTATAAATGGTGTATAACTTGGCTAAGGCTGCTGCTGTGTCCAAGCTAATCGATTATAATCGATAACTATTTAATGGTTATTTAATTATATATTTGGTATTTATTTAGTACTTATTTATTAATTTGTTTGCAGCCAATGCGCCCTAGTTGAACCGGCCCTGGCTCAGCTGTCGCGCTGCTGCTTTGCGCTTTTGTAGCTTTCGTGTTCATTTTGTGGCGTGTGTGCATTCATTTTCGAACTTTCGAACAAAACGTCGTCGCCGTCTGGGGGTTTTTGTTTTGCTTGTTGTGGCTGCTGCGACGACTGCGCTGACTGCTGCGGCTGCTGCTGCTGCGCCAGCGCATGTTGTGAAAGTGGTAGTGCAGTTGGACGCCAGGTAGAGCCGCGCGACGTTAAGAGTTGCGAGAGTCAAACTCACACACAGAGAGACTTTGTCTGTATGTCGAGACGTAAAATAGTTATGCATGTAGCACAAATGAATGCCATGTAGCCGACGGCACAGACTCCGACGCCGCCTTACGACAGCAACACCAACGACAGCAACGGCAGCCGCAGCCGTCGCAGCAGCAGCTTAAGCAACGGCGACAGCGGCAGCAAAATCAACGCTTTGTCGTGTGGACGGTGCCGACTGTGTTTGCTCAGCGCGCTTTTTGCCGTGTTTTCTGCCAGCCCGCCATACAGGGTGCTCCAGTGTGTTTGATTTTTCTGGAAGCTTGCTTGTAGTAGTAGGCTCATAAGGAAATCTATACATGGTATACAAGAACAAGAAGAATATCTCAAGAATATGCTGACATGAAGTAATTCTACTAATCGACCCCCAATTAAAAATCATCCAGCAATTTCTTTACCATTTTTATCATATAATTTCAGTTTTATTTTCATGTTTATTGTTGCAATATATTAAATTTTTTAAAACTAAATGTATGCTTAGTTTAAACATGTTTGTTGTTGTTGGTTTTGGTTGTAATTTTTTTTGGATTTTGTATTCATTTTGAAATTTGTATGTTTTGGTTTTTTTTTTTTTTTGTATGTTTTTTTTCTTGAAATTTGTTATAATAAATTTATTTGTTTTTAACTGGTCGAAACTTTTCACTAATACTTTTTTGCGATTACATTTACATTTATGCATGTATGTATTACATATACAATTATATAGTAAGTGTGTTTGTGTGTGTCTATGTGTATTTGTTTGTTTGTATGTGTACCTAGAAACTTAAACAGAGAATTTGTTATTAGTTTTACTTAAATATTTGTTTTGCGTGTGTTTCATTTCGCTGCAAAGTAGAAAAAAAACTAAACGAAATGCGAATAAATATACAATATATATGCCTATTACATATATTCAAATATTATATCAAAAAAACAATTTACTTGCGTACTTTGTTATTGGTTTTCTTTGTTGTTGTTGTTGTTGTTGTTGCCTAAAATTAAGTTAACAAACCATGGAAAATGACACTTGTTTATCGACTATCGCTTTATGGCTTTTCGTGAGCGTGATCGTGATCATTAACGAGTTATCGATGCTGTCTGTTATCGATTATTTGTATGGTAATTTAAAAGGTTGTCGAATTTTCAATTCCAAGTAGCAGCCTGAGTGACGTAAATTCAATGAACTTTGGAGATTTGCTGGGGTCTCTGAAGGAGTAAGCAGCTAAAGGAGGGCACTACAGGGTGTTCAACTAACTAAAGCAGGAGGGGTTGAAGGTAGGGGGTCTAGGGTGGCTGGGTTAGCGGACGAGCGAGTAGGGTTAGCTTTGGAAGACGCTTTCAACGCTTTACTCAATGCTTTTACTACTGTTAACTCTCCCTCTCCGCTTGTCTCTGGGTGTGTGTGTGTGTGTGTGTGAGTGTATTCGTGTGTGTGTGTGTATTACAGTACACATGCATTAAAACTAGGCACACCAACTAGCTAGCTAAAACACGCTACTCAAAAAAGACGCATCTCTCTGCAAATCTCGCTGCAAATCCAAAAATGTTTTCTTGTGCTCTAAAAATGTTGTGCCTCGAGAACTACATCGATATTGTTGATATGGTACGTCGTGCATACCCGATTTGTCGCCTTCTGTTATAGTATAAAACTGATGTTAACTTTTGCCTATGTTTCTTTTGTTTTTGTTTGTTTTTGTAAGTTAAGTTAATTCGACAACGTTTGCTAAAATTGTTAATACAATGTTAATGTTATATAGAAATCTTTTTGTCAACGGAAGCACCCTTGCAGTGCGAAGATTGTAGAGTTGAAGAGAGTAGTATTAATAATAAATAAAAGCATAATAAAATAGTTTACATTTACACTGTAAGAGAACTTTAAGCACAACTTTGTGGTGATTGAAATCGGTTTAGTTAGGATACAATGTTGCTGAAGTTTGGTATGCATCTAGCTGTATAGGTTATGTTATAGGAACAAGCGTTAAAAAGTCTGAACAACCTTTAAGAAAACAATAAACACACAGTCAAAACTAAAACTTAGAAAATAATCTCTCTCTTTCTTAACTCTCTCTCTCTCTCTTTGCAAGGGTTTTCACATAGGTGAGTACCGTTAAATACTGTTGAGAATGCAGAAAAAAGAAGTAGAAATAAACTAGCGCGTCGCGGCGTGTGAACTGGGTTGGAGTGTGGGGGTGTGGCAATGTGTATGGGGCAGGGTTACAGAGTATCATCTCGATAAGTCCCTGCCCGCAGTTGCAAGTGTATTTGTGTGGGAATCTGTGTGTGTGTATGCGTGTGTGTGTGCGGATAGTAAACGCAACTGCTTTGTATGCGATACATATACATATATGATATATATATGATATATCTCTTGCGGAGTTGGCAGTGATATTGCGAAACGTTTGTTTTGGTTTTCTCTCTCTTCCTTTCCTTCTATATCTCTTATATTTTATTTATATCATTTCATTTGTATTAGTTTTGTTTTTTTTTTTTTTCGATTTTAGAAATCAATGCGTTATCGAAATAAAATACTTAGTTAATGCATACGTAGTTAGTTAGTTCTGGTACGCTTAATCTCCGTGACTGACTCATCAACTTCTGGTTAATCCCATTAAGTATCGTTTTTAAGAATATTTTGTTCATTATTGTGTAAATGATTAATTCGAAAAACAAATGTACAATAAATATGCAATGTATATATACTATATTATTCCGTTTCAAAATTGTCTTGATTTCGAGTTCGTATGCTGCTTCTTATTCTTCTTCTTTCTCATTTTCGCACTCGCCTCTAAATTTGCTAAGCTTTCATTTTGTTATCGATATACTATCGATATTATTATGCATCTTGTTTCTTGTTGTATTTGTTGTATTTACAGAATGCTTCGATGTCACTATCCATATAGTTTACATGTATATCTCAATATATATATATAGTTTGTATATAATATTGTATTGTATGATCTAAAACGTTTTCGAAACTAATTAAGTTACATACAAGTACAAGTATAAATGTAATTAATACGTTTAAAAATGTTGCTTATTTCTTTTTTGTTTTTTTTGGTTTTTGGAAAAAGTATTTGCGTTGAAAGGTTTGTTTGTTTTTTTTTTGTATTTTGTTTATGGTTTTGTCAATTTGATTAATACGTCTTAGTTTAACAATTATTACAATGTACGCTAATTGTTTCGACCCCGATACACAGTAGTATAAGTATAAACTCCCTAGAAATGCCGCCTGTCCCGAAAAAATCTGAATGCGCACTCAGTTTTTCTATCGACTTTTTCACTTTTTGGTATTTTTTTCGGTTTTCTTTTTTTTTTTTTTTTTTTGGTTTGTTAACAACTAATTTGTTTTTCATATATAAATTGCCTAGTTTGGTATTTGGTTTGTTAACGACTAGAACATTGTAAAGAAGGAATCTGTTTCACATAATGCATCGTAAAGATATATATATCGTCTATATATATCGTCTAAAGTTGGGTTGGTCTGCCTGCCTGCCTTCGTGTTCGACTACACTGCGCTACACGTTGTCGTTGTGTTGTTGTTGCTCTCATATTCTCTATCGAGGGTTTCTCTCTTTTGGTAATTCGATCTACTATATAGTTTAGTACGACATATTGCTTTGTTAACTGGTGACAACAACAACAGTTACAGCAAGTGCAGCAGCAGTAGCAGTAGCTGTGGCAATAGCAGATGCAACCGGAGAAATACTTAAGAAGAACAACGGTAAAAATCAACACAGCACAGCACGTGACGTCACATAGTAGATAACATCTAAGTGGGGCTATCCGCCTTGGATCCGGCATTCGAATTGTCTTGCAGTTGAGCGAGTGTCTTGAACTTTTGCGAGTTTAGGAATCTGTCGGAAAACGAACAAGAATGTATATAAATACATACTTTCAATGGGGATTATCTCTCTCCTCACCTGGGATATGAGTCTCTGTGCATCAGCGTATAGATCTGTATTTGAGCTTCGTCGAAGGTGTGAGTCGTTGGCTCGATCATGTTACGATTGACAATCTCGCGCACTCGCGAATCCAGCGATACTTCGCGCGGCGATAGTATCGATATATAATCTTCGTATATCAGGCGAGCCTTCTCCTCGACTACCTCGGGGCTGTTCTCCTTCTTTAGATCCTCGCAGGCAAGCCAAAACAATATGTTCTCCTCGCTGAATTCGCTGCGCAGAAAGTCGCGAAACACCTTGCGGCCAGCTAGGAAAGATTATATAGAAAGTATATTAGCAAAGATTCGATATTACTGTAACTCAATTCTTAAACTTACTTGAATTCTTCATGAGCTTGTCGAAGCTTTTACCCCAACTGCGTATTTCTTCTAATGTGGGTCTATAATGAAAAAGATTTATAGTATGTGGGAAGAGTTAGAATAGAGTTAAACTTACTGATCGCCGTCTAGGAATTCGGCGCTAACGAGATCACGTTTGGTGGGCGCATTTTCATCGGCATTTTTGATGGCAAGACTGTTAGGAGTGCAAGAAAAGTTAGGTTAGGTTGGGTATATAGAAATGGAAGGTTTGTGTGGTTTGAAAGTGATTTTTGGATTTCTAAATAATGTATGCTTTTGTTTATATCATGGTCAATGTTTGATCATATTTATATATAGCACGGTTGTCGCTTTCCTTGTAAAGTATTTTAGAGACCTATAGATTCTTTATTAAGCTCAATTTTATACCTTAAACTAAAGAAATTGCTAATGAAATTCTGTAGAGTGTTCCGAGAGGGGTTTCAAGTCTACAAATTATAATGCTCAATGGGTAAAACATTGTTGTATACGCCATATGATATTCTAGAGAGTCTGAAGTCTGAAGATTCAATAAAGTCAAACATTTCTTCCGTTTTATAAAGCTCTATTTTAGCTAAAAAAAAAAGAGTTCCCTATATATCATTCTTCAACTCTTACAACATTTACCCATAAATTTCAAATCAAATCCAAATTAAAATACAAATCAGTTGAATTAATCGCAAACAGGTGCCCCTGTCGTGTACATAGCACCCGCTTTGGGCTCACTCTAAACTGTCCACACGTTATCGCCGAATAGATTTGGCCTGCCTGACTGAGTGTCCCATATCAGGTAAACGTTACATGCTGACTACTCTACGTAGCGCTCATCAAAGTACCTTATCTGTTTGCCAATAGTACACACATGTGCGTGTGTGCGTACCACTGTGCATGCACTTGTGCGTGTGTGTGTGTGCGAGTTATTTGTGAATTAAATGTACTCGGGATGATTAAATGGACAACAACTCTGAGCACACAAAGGCGCGGAAGATTCATTGGCTACGCAGTGAGCAGCAGCAGCAGCAGCGAGGGGCGGCTCAAGGACAGCTTTCGCTTTCATTCACCAAAACTTGCAACATTATGTGGCATGTTCTGTGATTTGATTTGAAAATTGTCTCAAATTGTGCGAGAAAGCTTTTTGGCGCTACCGAAATTGTGAATGAAACATTTGCTGTGATTTGACAGCAGTGTGTGAGTGAGAGAGAGAGAGAGTGAAACACACTGGGAGAGAACACACGCACGTGTAGAGAGGTCCGCGCAGTACGGAGAGAACGAGAGAGAGAGAGAGCTTTTACTATGCGCCTAGCACGACGATGTTGCCAGCTGCAAATTAAGCGCGGGCAGGCAATGCCACCTCTCACTCACTGCGTGGGAGCCTGCGTGTGCACGTGAGTGTGTGAATGTCAGAGTGAGCATGTTAATCTGTGTGTGTATGTCTGTGTGTGTGTGCGTGTGCTAGAATCCTGCATGAATACGTTTATTTTGTAATTGAATGCTATACAAGTGTTTACTGTTCCCAAAAATACTTAACTCATTTTGTACTGTACACTATTTAGCTGTTCTTACTGAAAGTGAGTGACAGTTTTTATTGTATTCTCTATTTATGAATTGTACCAAAATACTGTACTCATTTTAACTGTAGAATTAATTGAAATGAATGAGTACACTAGCCGTCAAAGCAGGCAAAACAACAACATTTACTCTTATTGCTAAAAAACTGTACTCAAAAACGGGAACCCATTTTAATGAATGATTCATTTGCTCTTTTGAATGCATTCATGCATTACAGTGGAGTGTGCCTGTGTTTGTTTGAATGTTTGCCTAGGAACTTACCACTTAGCCCTGTGTTGTTGTGGTTAAGACGCAGCGCAGCAATGAAATAGATTCGATTTAAAAGGTTCGTCGTAAGTAACGGTATATATTTAACGGAAACGTTAACTGCTACTCACCAGGAGCAGGAACAACAACAGCACCAACAAAAGCAACACGGCTTCTGCGATTGCGGTCGCTGCAGCGGCGCATTTGATTCCTGCAGCACATTCGATGTGGCGCTGCCGCTAATTGCCAGCGTTGTGCTTGATGTTCCAGTCACCCCTCCACCACCCCCTACCCCACTGCCTCCACCTCCGCCACCACCACCTCCTCCAGCTGTTGAGCCCGTGCCGATGGCATCGTTGCCATTCCCATTGCCATTGTTCGTCATGCCGCGCAAGCGACAACCGCTGGGCAGTTCCGAGACTGTGCAGGACATGCTAAACGAAGAGGTGGACAAGGGGTGGGCAAATAGAAAAGAAAGAGGGGAAGGAAAAGCGGAAAGTTCGATAGTTCGCTCATCCGATAGGAAATTTGCGCCACTTACCTGCCCTTTGCAAGTTAAAGTTGTTGTTGTTGCTGTTCTTGGCGTTTGGCGTCAGCGTCGGCGTCAGCGTCAGCGTTGGCGTTGCTGCCACAGCTGCTAACGCGGCCGCCCACTGCCACTGACCTACCTACCGAACACGTCCCGTCTCGTTCTGACTGCCTGGGTGCCTGTCTCTCTCTCCTCTCCTCACTCTCCACTCTCCACACACTCTCACACTCCCACACTCAGTTGCTGCTGCTGCAGCTGCGTTGGCGTAGGGCGCAGAAGGAAGAGAGCGCCAGAGAGAGAGTGGTCCCACTAGTGTATGTGCGTATGTGTGTATGAGTGAGCGCAAGTTACGTATTTATGTTTTTGCTAATAACTTTTTATCGAGTGCTTTCGCTGCTGCTGCTTCTCTTGACTGCGCTGCTGACTGCGCTGCTCCTCTCCGTTCTTCTTGCTGTTCTTGTTGTTGTTGTAGTTCTTGTTCTTGTGTTGAAATTGTTTTTGCTTTTAGTTTTTACATGCAAAGCAATTTTTGGCTTTGCTCTGCTGCTGTTGTTGTTGTTCCTTTGCGCGAAACTTTGATTTGCTTTTAACTGCACAGAAAGTAGGCAAAGGAAATTGAATTAGCTAACGGTATTAAAAACGGTAAATAGTTTTTTCGAAGTATTGTTGTTGTTGTTCTAGCTGTCATGCTGTCCCTCTCTCTCTCTTTCATTTTGGGCAGGTGGGGGTAGTAAGGAACTAAGAAGTAGGGAGTGACTGGGGACAGGGGGTTCACGCGGGGCATTTACATAGTGTATTCACAGCACACACACATAAACTCGCGTTCACACATTTAAGGTATGTTTTGCGATTGTGAAACTTTTGATTGTTGCGAGGCAGCTGGAGCTGCTCGTTTTTGTTGGTGTTGCACGAAATTCTTTTATTTATTTCTTGTGCTAGTCGTTACACACACTAATACACACACAGAGACACTGACACGGACACAGACACAGCGTGGCGAGGTCGCGACGGGCTGATGGGGCGTATGCGTGATTTTGACTGCCTGCTGATGCTGCTGCTGCTTATGTTGTTGTTGCCAGTTGTTGTTCTTGCCAGTTGTTGTTGTTGTCCGTTGCAGACCTGGCCTGGGTTAGTTGGCATTTAACACGCTGTTACCGTTACAATTTCGCTAAAATATCGAACATTTTTCAATTGTGTGGGCTTCCGCTCACACGCACACACACACATTCACTGTACAGCACAAATCAAAGTTCTAGCTGTGCGCGAGTGTGCATGTGTGTGTGTGCCTCTCTATGTATTTAGGAGCAACGAATATATACAAATTATTTTAGGTTATTTTTTTTTCGTTTTGCTTTTTTTCGTTTTCTCTAAATGATTTTTGCTTTGATTCAATTTCTACACAGAGAAAGAGAGCGAGAAAGAGCGAGGAGAAGAGAAAGAGAGAGAGCGAGCGATAGAGAGAGAGAGCGCGCGGGCGAGGGGTGCTGGTATAAAGGAAGGGAGTGGGGGATGGGGTTCGAGGGGGGTTGAGTAGTGAAATTTAGCTAGACACACTCATTAAAAAGTTCATCATCTGCTTTTCTTTTTCATTTTTTCTCCTTCTTTTTCGTTGAGTTTTCTTGCAGGTTTTTAGTTTTCACAATTTTACACTTTGCCAAAAAACACTTGCCATATTTTATTTTGAAGCCACTTTATTGCCATTTTTCCATTTTCCTTTTCCATTTCATTTTCACTGTGGCTGCTGCGCTTTTTTCTATACGTGTGTGATTTTCTTCTATATGTTTTTTTTCGAGTATTTGTGTGTGTGTTTGGATGTTGCTGTGTGTGTTGGTGTTGTGCTGGGGTGTGTGTTGGTGTTGGTGTGTGTGTGTGTAGCGTGTATGTGTGTGTGGCGTATATGTGTTGGTGCGCGCTCTGATAGCCAAAAACCCAAAAAATCCTCGACAACGACAACAAACGACTACGGCGACGGCAGCAACGACGACGACGGCGACGACGACGGCAGCGACGGCAACGACGACGACGACGGCACGAGCACAAGTGCAAACGCTTCTCTTCGCATGGGCTAAGGCTGCCGACTGGCGACTGTCGAGCGACTGCGGCTGATTGAAGCAAAAGCTCACCAAAATAGCTATACAGCTACACGGGCACACGGAACAGGCACAACCACAGCTACACTATATACAGTTAGTCGGGAGCAGAACGATGAGAGCCAAAGACAAAAGCTGATTAGATTCCTGGTACACATTACTGCGACATGTGCGCACGCCAAGAGAGAAAGCTTGCCCCTCTCACTCTCTTTTTATCTCAATTCAATTGCTTTGGCCTGGCAAAGCTTTGAGGCGAAACAAACATTAAATGAAAGCTTTGTCGCAGTTATAGTTGTGCTTGTGATCATAAAGGAGCTTAATCATTCAGATTCTAGAATTTTTATGAATGAACGAATGAATTATTTATCCTTTTCAATTAATTATTAGAATGAAACATATAACCGAAATTATGGGTTATGTATATTTTATTACCTATGTAACCAGCAGATCTGTATGAGCAGCAGAATATACCATAAAGAATGATTATAACTTCATTATAAATAACGGTTTTTGTGTTTGCGGTTTAAAGAAGTTTAATATGCTGATGATTCAGATTCTTCATTCATAGAGAATGACTAATTTTTGTTTTGAATCATTTCTTATACAATATTATTATCGTTTTTAACTGGTTTTGCTGTCGCTCTAAGCTTTTTATAGCCTTCAACCATTGCAACTAGTCTAAAAAGGGGACACACTATACTTTGTTATTTATATCAGCTGAATCTAGTATGCAGAATATATATACGTATATATATATATATATATTACGTATGTAGGTATTTCTAATTGGCGCTTACTGAATCCCTTTGATCAGGTATCACCTCAGTTAAATGAGCTTCCAGTTGCTCAAAAGCTTCTAAATACTTGGCAGTCTGCAGTCTCTGATTACAATTGCCGTTTAAGAGGGAATAAGTATAAACCGCCCCATACCTTTTTCTCTCGTATTAATACCCCAAGCACATTCCAATTTCTCTCAGTGTACATGCATTTATTGTGCTGTCTCTCTCACTCTCTTAATATATTCATGTCCCGTGGAACAGGCGCTGCTTTGTACAGATTTGTTCCGCGACAGAGTTGCCACACTGCTCGAAAAGCTTCCCAACTGCGCAAGATGGAAACTACAACTGGGGTTACTTCAATATAAGATACAATGTGTTTTACTATATCCAAGTTACAAGTTACAAAAACTAAACATGCTCGTGTCAATCTACGTATACAGCCTGATGGTGCAGTCCGCACCCGTTGAGAAGATCCAGGGCTGTATTGGATGCCAGTTAACATCCAGGACACCGAACTCTTCACGCTTCTCGTGCGTCTGCAGTTTCTTGAGCGGCACAATCAGAGGATTCTGCAGCAAGTCACTGAAAGAGCAGAAAGTAAAATGGATTAAGGGACTACGCTAGCAAGGATGCACTCTTGACTCACTTATAGACCATGCCGTGAGAGACAATGACCGCCTGATCATCGCTACCCGAAGCAAACAGTGGATAACGCAAGTGGAACGCAACACTGCGCACTGCGTTGCGATGCAGACGCATTGTCTGATACGGTTTGGTGGACAAATCCAGATCGAACCACAGCATTTTCTTGTCATAGGTGGAGACGAGTAAATTGTCGCCCTTAGGATGAATGGACATGCCCGATATCCACTTGGAGTTTGTCAATAGCTTCTTCACCAGCTCCTGCTTGACCAGGTCGTAGATGCGTATGTTGTGCTGAGTCTGGAAGCAGAAGTGAGGAAGAGCGGGTTAATACTAATACCCTGTAGTGCCTTCAGTGCTTTTACTTACTGCCACAAAGAAGCAAGGCTTGACAGGATGGAAGAGCACACACTGTATAAGTCCCTTGCTCTTGGAGAATGGTATTTGTGAACGACGCTTCGAGAGTTGATGTATCAAAGCAGAACGATTTGCTCCCTCGGGCATCACAGTGGCCAGGTAATCACCACGTCCGTGCCAAGTAACTTGTCGTATAGGTTTGAAATGTGTGATCACCACCCTTACACCCTTCTCCTGCTCATCTGGCTCAGCGGTGGACCATTGCACTGCGGTCTTGATGCGATCATTCTCGATCACATCCAGATTAGGTGATTCCGCTAGCAAATCATCTGTTTTCTTGATCAACAGGTTATCGCCCACCTTGGGATTGATGAGCAACAAACGGCTGCCAGTTGCCACTGCAATAATGGACAACTTGGCATTGGGACACCAAGCCACACAGCGAACCACATCGTCTGTCTCAATGGTGCGTATGCAACGACCTGTGGCAATTTCCCAGACTGTAAAGAGAAGAGAGTATGAGCATTGCGAGAGATTCCTCTATTCCACCACTTACTTTTGACTGTCTTGTCATCAGAGCCGGACACAATGTACTCGCCTATGGGCTCAACGCTGACAGAGCGCACCAGATCTGTGTGGCCACGATAGACGAGACTCTCCACAGTGGGGAATGGTTGCAGGTCGCGTGGTGAAGGCAGCTTGGGTATAAGGTACTCAGCATCAATGTTAAGCTTGACACGCTTCGCACGTGGACACAAGTACAAGTCGAGGCAGCGTAGGAAACGTTCGCGCAGGTAGCGCGAATATGCAGGAACCTCACGTAGAGATTTGAATTTTTGTGGCATAAAGTGAAGTTTTCGTTTGTGGGGTTCATCCTTTAGCTTGAGCCATTCCTTCGTTTCCTTCTCATCGAACAGATACTCGGGTGGAGGATTATATGACTCGGCATGGCCAGGCAGATCACGTTTCGGTGCCGACACGGGATCGTGTATGCGTCGCATCTGCTCTCGACTTGTGTCCGTCTCCCAGAGCATATAGAACTTGGGACCACGCTTCTGTTGCTTCTCCCGTTCCACTTCCTCGGTTGTCTTCATCCAACCCATTTTTAGGGCATGCACCATACGCGATACCTTCTTCTTCTCCGACACGGAGGGCAAGAACGAACGCTTGTGATCGGGAACATTCTTGATGGGCATTTTCTCCACCTCTGAGGTGAACCATTCAATCCATGGCTCATATTCATTGTGTTCTGGGTTGGGTATGCGCGCTGAATTGACTCGTTTGATCAATGCAATATCCTCATCGGTAAGTAGGACTTCCTGACCAGTTTGTGGATCCTTCACAGTGCGCCAGAAGTTGGGATCCTCGATCTTTCTAAGGAAATCATCGATCTGATCACCCTTTGCTGGCTTGATAATCTTCTTGGCATCCCAATCGTATCCAATGTGCTTGTAATCATCATACCAATTCATTGGTATGTTGCCCACTGTATTCCTTATATCCTCCTCATCTGAGGTGTCCGAATCCTCGTATTCTACCTTAGAGGGATCACGTGGAATTATCTGAATTGTTGGCGCTGCTGTCGTTGCTGCCTTGATGCTACTGCTGGGTTTATCCTCTTTTGCTGAAGACTCAGCATCATCGTCACTGCTGGCATCGTCATCACTTTCGGATTCCTCCTCCTCCTCTTCTTCATCATCTTCACCTTCTTCAGCATTTACCTCATTGTTTTCCTTTCTACCGAGGTAATTTCCTTCTTCGTCGCTCTCAAACTCAAGATCTTCACTGCTGTCTGTCTGATATTCCTGGTCTATGCCCTCATCGTCGGTCGAGTCCTCTCCAGCTTGCAGATCATTCACAGCTTGCAGCAAGTCCTGTAGAAAACAATACAAGAAGCATCACGTTTTGCTCTGTTTAGTTTACATATACTTACCTCATCTTCCTCCTGCTCTGATTGTTCGGAAACAGTAGCCTGCTCTTTTGTCGGCTTAGATTCCTTAAATTTACGCTTTGTTGCCTGTTTTTTAGTCATTTTTATTTGAAGAAAACAAAACGAACAAGCGCCACGCACGTGTTGCGGCACAAATGTCGATTGCAATGCCGATAAACGATAATTGTTTAACGATTCATACTTTGTGTGAATGGTAAATGCTCATTTTTGCGTTCAATTACACAGCAATTTTTAAAAATTAAATATGATAATAGTAGGCAATCTGTGCGCAGAAAATAAAATGAAATATTTTAAATAAATGCACAGCAATTAGGACTAATTAAATTAATCCATATTAACAGGTGCATATGCACTTTATTTCAATCCCATTTGTTAAGGCGGGACAACAATATACATGGCTTCAATAGAGTTGCCACACAACGGAAAAAGCGTTTTCTCATACAAATATTAAATAATTAGCTAAAAAAGAACAAAAACATACGCGAACTGCACAACTCTGATGAGTATAAAAATTGAATAGAGCTTGGCATAATAAAATGTGCAAAAAGAGTGCTAAACTAGCACAATAATCTTCTATATCTAAAGCTATCGTTTGGAAAACTATTGCATCATCTAGAAAACTCAACTTCCAGCTGTGAATCTATCCATCGATTTGGAGCATTACATATATATATATAGATAAATATAAATAAAGGAAAATGACTGCACCGCGACGTCTGCGCAAGGAGCTCGTCGATTTGCAGGAAAGTAGCTTAAAATCATTTCGCGATATCAAGGCCGACGATGATAATCTTCTGCGCTGGACGGGTCTGATTGTACCGGATAATGCACCCTACAACAAGGGAGCATTTCGAATTGAGATCAACTTTCCGGCAGAGTATCCCTTCAAGCCACCAAAGATTAGTTTCAAAACAAAAATCTATCATCCGAACATCGATGAGAAGGGTCAGGTGTGTTTGCCTATCATCAGCACCGAGAACTGGAAGCCGGCAACGCGTACCGATCAAGTGGTTCAGGCACTGATAGCGCTAATCAACGATCCCGAACCAGAACATCCGCTGCGCGCCGAATTGGCCGAGGAGTTCTTAAAGGATAAGAAGAAGTTCGTGAAAAATGCTGAGGATTATACTAGGAAACACAGCGAAAAACGTCCAGCGGATTAGTCCAATCTTCCCATAGAAGAGGTGTCGGCCTAGCCGGTTGATATAAAAACCAAAACTGAATCCATTTTGCCAGTTGCCCACGATGAGAAATAAATTGTATTGATTCACACACACACACTAACACCTTCACCTTCACACACACATAAAACTAATATAAATTTTGCTTAGATGAAAAGATAAAGAAGAAATCCCGATATATCTGTGTAAACAGTACCAAGACGAAACTAAGGTATCTTCGATGCGAGTTTGCTAAACTAATGACGACAATTTTCCCCATTTCCTTCTCCAGCAATTGTTATTAGCTTAGCATAACCTTTAAATCATCAGGAACGCCCTTAATCTTGGTCAACTTTGTAAAAAATAAAACACGATTAATATTTGTAGTAGAAATTAATTTGCATTAATTGTTTTTAAATACGAAAAAAGAAAATACATGTGTAAACGAAATTCGCAAGATCATGGATCAAAAAATAAGAAAATATATTATATACATATTAACAAACGACTCCATCCACCCCGATCTCTTTAATCTGCTGCACTGGGGGTGGAGCTTGCTCCTTTCTGGGAAATGAATCCTCGCCAAGCATGCGGCGATAGCAATAGACAAGGACACTATTATTATAGAGGATTAACGCATTGCTGAACTGATTCTTCTGCAGCTGATTTACATTCAACACACTATGCAGAGCCAGCTCTGAATCATCCACATCACTGCTAAGGGCTTCGTGCAACTGCTTCAAGTGCTCCTCCTTGGACTCGGCTCGTTCTAGTCCACTCAGTGTAATAGTTTGCAACTCCGGGCTGTTCTCAAACTCAGTCTGATCGTAGACCATCTCAGCCAGGTACAACAACACAGAGCTGGCATAGTGTGTAAGGAAGAGGAAATTATGGAAGACTATTTTAGCTGGCTTCAGTTCCAACAGTGACTCAATGAGTCGCACAAAGAACTGTCGTTGTACCTTGTAGAACTGTGACTCATCATTCTCTAGAGATGTTGCGTAATTGAGGCTTATCACGTTGTTGCTGTGGAGCAGACATTTTGCTGCGGTTTGCCAAACGGGATCCAACTCGAGTGTGTCCAGTATGCGTATGCGCAGTAGGAGCATTGGTTCCGAGGCAAACAAACTGCTCTTCAGTTGCCGCACGGGTGCACCGCGTGACAGTTCTAACTTGAGGGGGGATTCACCTTCTCGTTTGAGATGTTTGTAGCTTCTGCTGCCTGTGGGACACTTCTCAAGCTGATTAAACTCCCGACGCAGACAGTAGATTTGCTTGAGTATATCGCCTTGCCGTAGATGTTCCCTCTCTGAGTAGGAACCTCCATAGACGGGCACCGTGAAGCCCAATGCTTTATTAATATCCTGCTGCTTCACTATATACAGTTCCTCAGCCAGTGGACGCACCTTGTAGCGATTGTAGTACATGGCAGAGACGACGCCACGCAAGTGATGCAGATGGCGCAGATAATAACGATCCTTGGACTCATACGCATAGATGCTGCTCTCGATGGCGTCCACCTGTAGCTTCAGGTAGAGTCTGCAGCCTATCTCATGCTGCAGTAGGAAGTCCTTGGGTATCTGTCCTTTGCTGAACATCGGCATGACCATGGTATCGTTGGGCTGATTCAGCTTCCTCCGCATTGCTTCCAAAAGTCGCGCCAGACCCGGCACATCCCGCTGGTAATCAAGGCATATCACATAAACCTCCGAGTTGCCACGCTTCGATGTCGCCGGCTTGTAGATATGCACACGTTGGAAGATGCAGTTTAGCATGTACATCACGGATACACTACACGCCTCGAAGAGGGTAAACTTCTTGATCAGAAAGTTTCCACCCGCACTGAGTATGCTAAGGGCACTGATAATCTCTGCAAAGAAGAGACGCGCAACTATCTCTTCCTGGCAATCTGGCTGTGCAGAACAATCGATGGATCCATCAGCTGTGATTAAATGGACACCACCTTGAAATTCCTCAGCACAACGTTGCGTCATGTGATCAATGTTGGACAAGCTGAGAAGGTTTCCAGTGAGGTCTTTATGGAAAAGCCAATTGTCGAGAGTGTGAAAGATGAAACGATCATCTGTTATCATCTCGTTAAGTGCATTGCCCTCGTAGTAGGGATTCAGTGTGGTCGAACGCCAGCGCCATTTTATCTACAAAGAATTCATCATAGACAAGCTTCACATAATATCTTGGCTATGCTTACCTCATCCTTGGAATAATTGGAGTGCAGGTAATGATTGAGTGCAGCTATAAAGGCACCCGGCGCTTCGCAAAGATGCAAACTGTTGAGCACAGGCTGTGTGACAAGTGTATAACGATGCAGGCACTCGAAGATCTTACACCAGGCAACCTGTAATGTAAATGTTCTTATTATAATCTAATCCAATTCCTTCTCGCTTTCTCCTACGGTAACAAACTCCGCCTTTGTCTCGTTCTTGAGTCGCCATGAAATCTCTCCTGACGGATCCCTCCGGTTTGTGTGTGTACTCCACTCCTGCACACCGTAATTATTGAGCTTGCTCTTGACCGTGTTCAGTTGCTGTTTGAGATTCTGCAGCGATTCGTACTGGTAGAACTCGCTGAACAGTGGCTGCTCCGCCTGTGGCAGTTGCCAGGTGCCGTTTGTTGGCTTCTGGTACTGGAACTTCTTCTCGAACAGCTGCTCCAATTCATCTCGTATACTCAGCTTAGGACGCATCTTACAGCAATTAATAATAAAGATAAGTCTTTGTGTTTTTATTTATTGGTTTTTACACAAACAACAACCATTTGTTGTTATGAATCGAATAACAGTAAAACATTAACAGTTAGAGAAAAATTAAACATTTTGTGAAACTGTTATTAACAGAGATGCGCAAAGAGCACTTACAGACAGAAGCGCTATTATCGACTCTGCTTAGCGCGCTATAGTTTTTAAAAGTATCGAAAGCACTGTACTGCCAGCACCGTATTGTGGCGCGGTTTTTGAATATTCACTGCAGAGTATTCTAATTCAATTGACAACTATGCAAAAAATTTTGTCAATAACGTACCCACCTTGATTGTGCTACTAATGTACATAATATATTTAGTTTACATTTTAATACAATGCTTAATTATCATGCTTATACCTAAATACAATAGCCAAATCGATTATTTTCCTAAAAGGTTTGAAAACATTCGAGATTCTAGTGATTAAGCGATCGTATCGTTTTTCTTTATTTCCGTTTGGGCTTGTGAGAAAATGTCGCTGGTTTCCCAATCACAGCCAACTTCCTTGGCGACGCGTCGACGACAAAAGACAGAAATTCATTTCGAAATATGTGCTTAAAATATGAAATGAATAATTAAAGTATTCAGTTTCGACACTGCACTTCGTCGTAAAACGGTATGTGTCATATAAGGTGGCGATAGATAGATATGCAAGTTAGAAAGAGATATGAAACAATTGGATGGGACGTTAAAGCATTTATGGCCAAATCGAAGAATCAAGCCATGCATATTAATCTGCTCATTAAGTTGACCAATTTGGATTCGCAAGCGCCTTAACGACGGAAATAGAAAAAAAATAGTGGAACAACGGTACTTTAGTTCAGTAAGACCCGAAAATAAAAATATATATCCCCAATTGTCGACTGGAAAAAATACTTCGATTCGAAACTGAAACTCTTTTCGGTCGCCAATGATGATGATGTCTTGGGCATTGGAATTCAAATTGTTTTTAGCTATATGGTCACTAAATCGGTGCGTGAGCTGACGACTTTATGGCTAACGAAACGTGCGACGTGTGTATATGAATAATAATATTCAAATTATTACACAAACACCAACACACATTTGAATCGATCGGGCAATCGTTGCAGTTGAAAAGTATCGGGCTATACTCCATAGAGTATATAGCTGACAGAAGCGGCATGTACTCGAAGAATCTGAATGTATGCAGATACATATACAGACAGAGATATAGATACATACACATACGTATACACATGTTGTTATGTATGTGGCAGCAACGCAGCCGCGGCACGTGACCGTTTTGTATAATCAGAGATCGCTTGTTGCTTCTTGTAATGCCCGCGTTGGGGGCTTCTTGGAGCCTCCTCAGAAGAATTGACGCGCTTTGGGGTTCATCGTCGGGATTGCTGGAATTGAATCTATTTGCGCCAGCTCCGCCAAGCGGAAGTAGCGCCGAGCTATAATGGCGCGATTGGAACGCCTGTTTTGGAAATGCATTGAGTCTTTCTCTGTTTCTCTCTTTCTTTTTTGTTTCTTTCTTTCTCTTTTTTTGTTTTCCTTTGCGACAAATTCCAATCGGACGTGGATACGGCTTTTGCTGGCAACTAAATTTTATTTAATTTCATATTTCTTTGCTCAAAAGGGAGTTCATTAATATGCCGAGCAGGCGCCGGCAGCAGCAGCAACAGCGTCGCCGTCAGCGTCGGCTACCTGACAGTGGCAGTCTGTACAGTATGTACTCATGCATACACGCACACCTGTGTGCACCCGCACTTTGCATATGTATTTGTGCGTCAGTCTGTGAGCTGGCAACGGGTATCAATCCCCGTTTTAGACAACATTTTATTGTTTTATTTTCCATTTTTTGTCGAAATGTTTAAGCTGCACAACGCACACACTCACACACACACGCACTCGGACAGTGTCACGTAAATTGAAACTTCTTCAATTGTCGCTTTTGGGCTTCTAACCGTCCGTCGCTGTCGCTGTCGCCGTCGTCGTCTCCGTCGCCGTCATCGCACTATTTGCTCGGTTTTTAGACTGGGCCGAGGTGTGGTGCTAAGCTCGAGTCACGGTTTCAAAATCAGTTGCCAATTAGTCTTCATCGTTGACGGATTACAATTGCCTACAGTTGCCTCGCACCCGAAAAAAGAAAAAACTTGTTAAGTGCCTCGAAACGAAGAAATAAACAACAAGGCTTTCATTGATAAAAGCACACATAACAATCTGAGCTCGTCGTTAAACATTTTGTCGTGTATATCGTAGATAATATTCAACCTCTCTCTGTCTCTCTTGTTTATCTGTCTGTCGCATCTGTTGGTGAATTGGCAAGATGTCGGCATAGCTGACGTTTAAGAGCGCACTTTATAGCGCTATGCTGCATCTAGTCAGTTATTCAATGGAACAATCAACGAGTCAATCAAGTGAAAAACTCTGAAACAAAGTGATCCCGAGAAATATTGGAATACACGTTCAAAAATAGTAGGTTTCTTTCAGATTCTTTACAGATGCAATCAAGGAGTGCACAATCAGAGGACGACGGTTATTCTTTAAGAAAACGGAGCTTTAATGGAACAAGTTAGGAAAAAGGATTACATTACATTAGGATTAGACCTGCAAAACCTACCATTCAAAAGAAAACTGGACGGCCTTCTCTAGTTTTTATTTATCTTACAGGCTAATCATCGCTAAACTTTTAACCGCTTTAAAATAATAATATATGTACAACTAAAATATCAAATGAAAACACTTTGTATAACTTATAAACCTTTTTGAAATATATGTAAATATTTAAAAAGAATAATTCTATTTTTAATACATGCCAAAAATATAAACTTAAGCGCTCGTTGATCACAAGTAGTTTGAAAAGCCCGCCACTTTGACAAACTTGTCAGCAAAAATAAGTTGGCAGCGCTTTATTTAAGTTTGCGCCCATTTGTGCAGTCGTTTTGCAACACTTTTTTTTGTGCAAAAATCAATCAAATTGCCTATCGACCGAGTGTCGCATTTCGATAAGCCTTGTTGCTGCAAAAAAAGTAAACAATTTGTACAATAAGATTAAGTAAAGCTGGATAAGCCATATAAAACATATTTATCCAGTGATGGACAGCCAAGTAAGTCATGCTGTCTGTATATAGCGATTCAATGTAACAGTAGCTGTAACTGTTATGCCATGCTTGTTGGTGAAAATTATTTCACACAAATTAGTTGCGCCACTTTGTTATCTAAAAGTGGCTTTGTGATAAATCTCATTGTGTTTACACACATATTTTGCGGGCATAACAATAGCCATTAGTTGGAGTGAGAGTGGCCAGTGACGTAATTAATATTGCCGAGTTCACCCACCAGTTATCGTAGTTGAATTCTTGTACGGGGCGTTGTTTTATCCATGGTTCTTCTTTCCGATTTCTCTTTTCGGTTCTGCAGGCACCAATTGATGATCTTTTATTGGACATTGTGGACAATGCTTGGCGAATGGAAGTATTGCCATTTGATCAGATATTAGTACCAATTGAAAAGTTACCCGATCCTGAAGCTGATGGTGGTGATTCACACCTGACATTAAGCGAACAGGTGAGAACTGCCGCCTCCCGTTGTCGATTACGTTAGTCACAAATATGTGTGATCTAATTTGGTTATGTGTCACATTTTCAGGAACAAAAGTGGACTGATCTGGCACTTGGATCGCTGGCACCAGATGCCGCTTTAATCGATCAGCTCAATATAACAGCTATCTAACCAAGGACGGGCAGCCCACGCGTTAGCACGTCCCCCACGCTACTGATACCACAAGTATTGCTAATAACTCCACATCATGAGTAGTAGCAGCGGCAGCAGTAGCAACAGCAACAACACAAACAACACAGTACACCAACATCTGCACTCTCCCAGCAAACTAACCGAATTCGCACGCAACTTTGAAGATAAACCTGATACACTCTTCGGTCGCGTCGTCAATAAGATCCAAAATGTCTATAACCAAAGTTATAATACAGTCAACGATATATCCAGTGTGCAAGTGGGCAAATCCATGTTCTATCAACCAGATAACGCCAGTGATATTACACAGAATAGTTCATCCAGTTCGTCCTCGTTAAGCTTAAGTCGTCCACAGCCACCCAACACATTGCAGCTGCGCACCAGCAACACCACCACTAATACAGATGCATACTGCAGCACGAGTAGCAACAGCAACACGGTATCGACTGCCGTGGAACATTCTACTGAGGCCAACGAGCGTGTCGCTGAGCTGCCGAGCAGTGAAGCGAATCAGCAGCAAGGCCGCACTGTGTCCAACGTGCTCAAACATATCAGCAATATTGTTGCCTCCAAGAACAACAATGTAAGTGGAGTCCGTTAGAGGTTTATACAAATACTTATTGTACATTACTTTGTAGGATTTGCGCAACTACAAGGAAACAGAGTTGCAGCGCTTATGGATGCCCGACTCCAAGGCCAAGGAGTGCTATGATTGTGCCCAGAAGTTCTCCACATTTCGTCGCAAACATCATTGTCGGCTCTGCGGACAGATCTTCTGTTCCAAATGCTGCAATCAGGTTGTTCCAGGCAGTATAATACGCTGCGAGGGAGATCTGAAGGTGTGCAACTATTGCTCGAAGATTGTATTGACTTCACTGAAGTCGTCTGGGTCGAATATGGCTGAAGATCTGCAGGCATTGCAGCAACATTTGAGCAACAAGTTGGAGGACAATGCGCCCAATGCGGGCACAGCACAAAAGCAGCGTGTGCAGCTGACACGCAAGACATCGCTGGGCTATCAGGAGGAGCGCTTCAGTTCGCAGCCCAACTACACGATACTCTCCATGAATGATCGTAAGAATATATTGCAGCAGTCTAATTCACTGATCACCCTGCACGAGCAAATGCAGCGAGAATTGCCCGCACAGAATTGTGGTCAGCTCCTCATTGAGTTCCTCAACACAAACAACAAATCAGCGAATGAAGTGCAGGCAGTGGCCATTCTCAATGCCATGTTAGCCGCTGGGTTCCTGGAACCCATTGTACCGGACGCAGAGCAGACGGAGTTCGATGCCACGCTGCACTACAGATTCGCTGAGCTCTCGCGCAGCACAGCAGTGCCAGCTATCGCTGAGGTGCCAAGCAGCAGCAGCGTACCCAGTGCGGAAAGTTCGAATCCAATTAGTCCACAATTTGATGGAGCCAGTTCGGAGCCACAGCCACCTAAATCAATGGATGTTTCACTGAGTTTCCAGTCTGCTCAGGAGCTGGAACTGGAGAATGACATGTGCTTCACTACCATATCGACAAAGCTCCTCGAATCATATTGTGATCACGAGGAGCAGTTGCTGGCACAACTGTTGCACGCACATCAACTAGATGCCGAGTGGGGCAAGGTTCTGCAGACGCTGTGCTCCACAGCAGCGAATCATTTCAAGCCCGAGTATTGCACCAATGATCTCATGGACATACGCAACTATGTGAACTTCAAGAAGGTGCCCGGTGGTCGAAGAAAGGATTCGAAAATTGTGCATGGCGTTGCTTTCTCAAAGAATGTGGCCCATAAGGATATGGCCACCCATGTAGCCTTTCCACGCATCCTCCTGCTGCAATGTCCCATTGTCTATGAGCGCATTGAGGGAAAGTTTGTGACCATTGAGACGGTACTGCTGCAGGAAAAGGAATATTTGCGGAATGTTTGTGCGCGCATCATGAACTTCGAACCCAACGTGGTATTGGTGCACAAGAATGTGGCAGGCATTGCGCAGGAGTTGCTGCGCTCCTATGGTGTCACTCTGGTGCTGGACGTGAAGCTCTCCGTAATGGAGCGACTCTCTCGTACGTTGCAATGCGACATAGTCAGCTCTATTGAATCGAATATAACTATGCCTAAGTTGGGTTACTGTAACGATTTCTATATACGCAACTATGCGGGCGGCAAGACCCTCATGTTCTTCGAGAAGCTCAACAGTCCACGTGGTTACACTTGCCTGCTGCGTGGAGGGAGTAATTCGGAGCTGACACGTGCCAAGAAAGTGGCACTGGCGCTGCTCTTTGCCCGCTACAATTGGAGGCTGGAGATGTCCTTTCTCATGGATGAGTATGCGCAGCCGTTGAGTCCTAAGCCATCTATCTTCGACTCTAAGGAATCCAGTCCCAAGACAGAGAATGCTGGAGAGGAGCATGAGCAACCCCAGCTGCGCTCTTCCTCCACCTGCACGAAGCGACCTTTGTCGGAGCGCAAATCGGAGGATAAATTTATGTTGGCAGTCAGTGAAAATGTTTCCGACTTCACTGATCCGCTGCGCTCCTCGCAGACGGAACTGGGGTCCAGTTCTCCAGATAATCTGCCCGTTGAGGCATTGGCAGTGGAGATGCGCTACGACAATCGCTTCCGTAACGCGTTGAGCTCCACGCTGCTCTCGGTTAGTCCGTTCCTAACGTTTCCTCTACCATATCTGGAGACAGAGCAGGGACGTAACTGTAAGCTGCGCAAGCTATTCCCCGCAGAGCTTTACTTCTCCAAGCAGTGGTCCAAGACACCAGCTAACGCTCTGGAGCGTCCCGATAGCTGCGATCTGGATGGAGGTAAATCCACAGTGGAGCTAAGCAACAAGGAGAACAAGGATCAGCAACAGTTGCTGCCGGCACATGATTTTGTCAAGATGAAAATCACTTCGGCTGCCACCAGTCGCGACATACAAACCAAGCTGGCCGAGTTCCGTTCCTTCGGTGGACGCTTTCCCAAGGGCAAGGCAGCAAGTGAGTTACCCTTATCCTAAATTCTTTAGATCCTTCTCTAAGTGTTCCCTTGTTTGCAGTGCTCAAGCCGAAGAAGAAGTCGGGTGAGGTGATTCAGCGAGCGCGACCAGTGACAGATGAGATCATGTACAAGGATGCACTGGATCCACAGAATCACCAGCGTTTGCCAGTGCTCTTCTGTAGCTTCCACTACAATCCTAAAGGCGTCTCGTCGTTCTGTAAGCTTCCCATGTTGCTGGACATGAAGTTCTATGGGCAGCATGACATCATGTTGGACCAGTTCCTGCAGCGCTATTGTTGCCTCTTCAATTCGATGTGCCCCTCCTGCAATTTACCCATGCTGGGTCATGTGCGTCGCTATGTTCATTCGCTGGGATGTGTGCATGTGTATCTCACTGAGGATCTCACCCGATCCGATCCCAAGCGTATTTACTTCACCTCCTGGTGCAGCATATGCAATGCCACAACGCCAACAGTGCCGCTCTCGGATGCCGCCAAGTGCCTTTCGCTGGCTAAGTATTTGGAGATGCGTTTCCATGGGCACGCCTACAAAAGGCGACCGTCACCCACAACAGAAGGAGCTGGAGCAGGACCAGAGCAGGGAGGCAGTGCTCCTTGTGAGCATTCACTGCATCGCGATTATGTGCATCATTTTAGCTTTCGTGGCGTGGGAGCCAAGTTCCAGTATACTCCCGTCGAGGTCTGGGAAACGGATCTGCCTTCGGTGACCCTACAACTGCAGTTGCCCAAACCGTTCAATAGCAACAAAGTACAGGAGGAGATTAAGAACTTCTCCATACGAGGACATGAGGTTTACACGCGCATTCATGAGAGGATCGCAGATTTGGCAAGTGAGGAGGAGAACTCCCCGCTGGTATCCACTCTAAAGGCCACACTGACCCAGGATCAGTTTCTATTCAAACAGAAGGTGGAAATTGTGCATACGCTGCTGACAGAACGCCACGTGAACTCGTACGACATCAGGGATGCTCTCTATATGGCCAAACGAGCGCTGGCCGAGAACATAGAGCTGTGGGCACCGCGTCTGCATGAGATTGAGCAGTTGACGCAGAAACATTCGAAGCAATCACATCACATAGACGCAGGCACCATTTGCACAGAAGAATTGCGTCCAGAGGAGGAGCAGGTTGCCAAGTCGCGAACAGAGACGCAAGAGGCCTCGGGCGATGACACTCCCGAGGCAGATAAGAAGCTAACAGTGGATCAAATGCTCGCCTCCACGGTGAATGTGAATGCAGACAAGAAGTCTATCAAGTCACGCCTGCTCACGCTGCGTCAGACGACATCGGGCAACAGTTCCGCGGCCAATACGCTGCAGTCGCCCTTCTCCTCGCAAGACCATCTCACTCTGCCACTGGGCTCCATTCCGGTGACTGTGCGCGAGACAGATCCCAGTTCGGTGATTGCCTATGCTCTGACCTCCGTGGAATATCAGCGTGCCTTGGCTGCACTCAATGCTGGCGAGGCGGCGGGCAATGAAGCCAACTCCAGTCCGCAGCCAAAGCACAAGCAGCAACTGGACAGCGATGTTGAGGGCGAGACGAGTGCGTCTGGCGAGTCCGAGGAGCGAACTAGCAAGGCCAGCAAGAAGGAGACAACGCAACAGCAGCCACAGCCTCCCAGCGCACACGTCTCGCTCGCCTTCAGCAGCGGTGGCTGTCAGTTCCAGTGCACCGTGTACTTCGCCCGCGAGTTCGATTCGATGCGCGCCAAGTGCCTCAGTCCACCCAAGCAACTGGACAGGCAATTGTATCGAAGGCTGGAGAAGAGTAAGATGCGCGAAGAGCTGAGAATCTCACAGAATCGCAATGGCTCCGAATTCGAACTCGTGCGCAAGCCAAGTGACGTAGGCTCCTCTTCTGTCAGTCAGCCACATGTGGAGGAGCGACCCGATGCGGAGGAGGAGTCAAGGATTGCCCTGGCACGCAGTCTGTGTCACAGCGTGCAATGGGCGGCGAGGGGCGGCAAATCGGGTTCACGCTTCTGCAAGACGTTGGGTAAACAAAAGTTGGGAGCAACCTTAAGGTGTTTTTGCTAATGTTTCTTTCTTACAGATGATCGTTTTGTGCTCAAGGAAATGGACAAGAAGGACATCACCATATTCGAGGAGTTTGCGCCGGAATACTTTGAGTACATCAACAAGTGCCAACAGCAACAGCAGCAGCCCACGCTGCTTGCCAAGATCTTTGGCGTATTCAAAGTCAGCATCAAGAAGAAAGAGTAAGTGCAGCTCGAGCTCCACCAGCTCGCAGTGGTTGTAGCTATCATTACTTGTACCTCTTTACAGCTTCTTTGTGGAGACTTCTCTGTTGGTTATGGAGAATCTGTTCTATGGACGTGAAATATCGAATAAATTCGATCTGAAGGGTTCGGAGCGCAATCGCCTGGTGGATCCAAGCAATCAGCATGGCGAGATTGTGTTGCTCGATGAGAATCTGGTGCAGAGTGAGTAGTGAACTAAGTTACCTTTTGTACTCTCTACTAATTAAGGCATATCCTCATTTCCATCCCTGGCAGTGTCCTGGTCGAAACCTCTTTACGTGCTCTCCCACAGCAAGCTCGTGCTGCGTGATGCTATACTGAGGGACGCCTTGTTCCTAGAGAGCAATAGCGTCATGGATTACTCGCTGTTGGTGGGACTGGACAACAAGCAGAATGTGCTTGTGCTGGGAATTATAGGTGAGACAATAGTCAGACTGTTTCTGCTTTAACTTCATCTACATCTCTCCCTCTTTACAGATTACATACGCACCTACACATTGGATAAGAAGATCGAGTCATTTGTCAAGCAAACGGGTCTACTCGGAGGCATGGGCAAGCTGCCCACTGTGGTGGCGCCGCAACGTTACAAGCAACGCTTTGTGGAGGCTATGGATCGCTATTTCTATACGGTGCCCGATCGCTGGGAGGGATTGTCAAAGATTTAAAGAGCTGTACACACACTTAACTAGTTAACTAACCCAGAGTAGAGTTAATAAAGCAGCTAACGCAATTGTTAAAGCCCAATTCACCCTAAGCAAGCCGACATTTCCGGCCGGTCAGTTGAATTGATTGGCCCTTGACCTACATGCGCAGCGGAAACGGCCACCAGCCCCCTTGGGACAATTGAAAGGCAGTGGGAAGGGAAGGGAGAAGTAGGTTGCGTGTTTGGTGTGCGGAAATTATTATCCTGATTGAAAGTGCGTTGCGAAATGAAATGCTTAAGTCAATTTGAGCAGTGGCTAAATGTGACTGCATTAAAGGATGCACTGACCTGCTTGGATTGGGGGAGGGGCAGGTGGAAGGGGATTGCTAGTAGCTACTCCATTTTGACAGCCGGCAGCCTTCAGTTGCGTGTCAGCGTTTTTGGAGTGAAAGTGTTTCTCGCATGCCAAAATGCTGAAGTGACACCTCCAACTCAATTCGCACACAGTCAGGGACAGCCCACGCACACACATTCAAGCACACTCATCAGCGCACACACACGCACACTCCTCGGCACACACACATCAACATTGCCATGTACCTTCGTTCGCTTCGTGCTCCTTGTTGAAGTTGTGTTTCGCGCTGGGCTCAGTTGGGATTTACGATCTGAGCGGTCAAGTTGTTGTGTGCGCTTGAATGGGGCGCGAGACTGCCTTGCTAGGGCTATACAGGACAGCAGGACAGTGGCATATGGAGAGCAGTGTGTCCGTTAGTGGCATCAGTGATGGAGTCTACAGACATGAGCAGCAGTTCTCGATGATGTGTTAAAGTGTGCAAGCAAAATGATGAACACGCTCGACTGGAAGCTTGGCAATGGGTAAAGTTGGAGAAGAGTCCTCTAGAGGAGTTGCTGCTGCTGCTGTTACAGCTGTTATCCATGGCCTTGGCCATTGAATGAATTGTTAGCATAATGGCGCATTCATGTCGTCGTCCCGCATGACGTATACGCCCCGTGGCGTGACATGCAAATGTGATTTAAATGCCGCCCATAAATCTGCTATAATTATGTGTAGCAGGGGAGACGGGGAAATTTGTAATAGTCCATGTAGTACTACCAGTACTCCTGCCTACTCCAATGTGTAATAGTCCATGTAGTACTAGTACTTACTCCCTGCTCTCTTTGTAATTGCGAATTGATTAGCATACCCCATTCCGACCTCGTCTGACCGCGACTCCTATAAATAGTTTCAAACTGTCCAAAGGTCATTTGGCATTGTCAAGATTAGCGCAAAGGACAATTTACAGAAATGCACAAATTGAAAGCCATAAAAAAGAGATAGGGTAACTAAAGAACGAAGATTGGTTGCACTGTAATGCATTTATTTAATTTTGTGCTTTGTAAGACGGAAGATCTAAAGGTTCTCAGGTTTCTGCTTAACTTCAAACTTTTATTATAGAGTTGACTTCTTATATATATTATTTATTTTGTTAATATATATGACTTACCTTGCTTTAATATTCTTTCCACTCTTTTAAAAGAGTACTCACTGTTCTCCGGAATGTGCAGTCCTTCCTGTTAGTGCTTTCGTTTATTGCCTTGAAGGGAGTGGGCGGCAAATTGGGTCAGCCTTTTGGCACTGTTGCCCACTAAAACTTGAGCTCGACATGATTTGGGCGCTTTCACTGCCTGCACACCCCCACACAGGGCTTGTGTCTATTTCCGCAACTGCCCCAAGGTACAATCACGCACGCAATTGCAGCTGCAACTGACAGTCGAACTGATTGAAAGCTGACGCCATAAACACGAATATGAATTATGGCTGTAGATAGTACACAAGTGGGAGCGTAGACGGGGAGAATCCCACGGAAACTGCAATATATTGCAATAATGATTATTTTAAATTTAGTTTGGTTCTAATTTTTGCTCTTAGTTGACCCACTTAGCAGGCCGTGCTTAGTCGGACTTGAACCAATTGCTTAATCTGAAAAATATACCTTATACATATGCAGTTTTTCAACACATGTTTTTCCTCCTTTTTGGATGGCTGATCCCTCTGGCATTTGCACACACATACGCTCACACATGCGACCCAGTTAAGATTGATTGCCGGACACGAGAGAAAGTTCAGAAATAGAAACGAGTGCGACGGACTAAAGCGACTTTTGACCATTAAATATGCAAATGTGACAGCCATAAAACAATGTCAGGAGGAGGCGACAGGCAGCAACAGGTGTTGCCAGCTACCCCCCTCCCTTGTTCGCTTTAGACACTTTTCATTTTACACTTTGCATGCGAAACTCAGCAGAAAAGGCAAATTGTGGCAATTAATCACGTTTTAATTGCTAGCTAAGGCAAAATTTAAATAAATTCTGCAGCAAAACTCATTTCCAAAACACTTAGAGCCAGCAGTTGCAAGAAGGAGAGTGGGAGATGGAGGTAACTTTCGATAATTGCATTCGTTGCAATCGATTTTGCGCCTAGACAAAAATCCAATTGGTATTGCCATTCAAATAGATAATTTTCCAATTTGTTGCAATTTTGCTGAGTGTGTGTGTGTGTGCCTAGCAACGAGAGGTGTTGTGTGTGAGTGTGTTTGTATGCGTGTGTTTGGCTTGTTGTGTGCGTGCTGGCACGCTATGTGGAAATTCCTTTACAGTCTGCCAAGCGGCGGCAGGACTTAAGGCGCATTAGTATTATTCATAAGGCACCATTTATTTTCTATCATAAGGTGATGCCCTGCACAGGGATGGGTGCACTGAGGGGTATATATGGTAAAAATAATAGCAGTGAATGTAGTTTACATTACATTAACGCAACATAGTATTACAGATGATAATTAAATTATTTATGATCATCGATCAATTTCAGTTGTATTTTTAAAATACATTTTTTATTAGCATACACTTAAAATTTCTATTGTATGAATGGACAACACTGGTCAAGTAATTTTGAACTTTGTAGGCGTTAAAGGTTGTGCAAAACCTAACCTTAAATTTGCCAGCATTTAACCCATTGAGATCATTCAATCACATCAATAAGTCGAGCATACCCTTTCTCTAAACTGCCGTTGTTGTCGTTTTCGCTTTGCCATTATTTGCGCCACGTCGATTCCCTGTTATTTGCCGCCATTGGCAACTGAGCAACAACGTTGCCCAAGAAACAACAAAAATTCCATCTAATAACGTTCCCAACAATTGTGTCTGTCCAGTGCCGAGGCGGAGTTCAGCTGGAGTCGTTCGTTCTCGGAGCCAGATCTTAGTGCCAGTCAGAAGCAGCAGCAGGCTAACGATCGGTTTGCCATCAAGCATCTGCACGAGCATATTGCTGTCGACGATCTTAAGTTCTTCCGGCGCCGGCAGCCTCAGCAACTGCACACGCAGAGCAACGTCTGCCTGCACGACGAAAGGGAGCCGCCGTTGCCCTTTGGCTCACTGAAGTCGGAGTATCGCAAGCGTTACTGTTGCCACGGTCACGCGACTTACGCGCGGCCCCGTTCCCTCTTACGGCGCACCACATCGCTGCGGCTGGAGGGCTTCATGCAGCTGCTGTCGGAGCAACAGGAGCAATATCACTGGTTCACGCCCGAGGATCTGCAGTTGTGAGTACGGGAGCGAAGAGGAAGAAGAGCGAGAGAGCTCGGGGTATCTTCTCATGGCAAATCTTTTCCAATTCTTTCAGTTCTCGCACATTTCCGGTGCGCAATCCGGAGAACCTGCAGCTGGGCAGGAATGACGAGATGAAGAACTCCTCGTTCCTAACGTATCCCATGATCGATGCCAGCGCACAGATACTGCCACGTGAGATGTTTCGCGAAGACAAGGCGGATCAGCAGCCGCCATCGAATCGCTTGGCCAGCGACAAGTTCAAGCGTGATGTGGCTGCCCAGGAGCAGATGCGATGCCATCTGCAGATGCGAGCAGCGGGCACACAATACGAGGCAACTCCCTCAGAGTACAAGCGCCAGTTTGTCGAGCAGTTTCCCATCGAGAAGGCACACTCCATACCACAGATGAGCAGCATCAAGATGCAGGGCGAGTTCCACGCTGTGCCCGAATACCAGGACAGCTTTAAGATGTACGCCAACTACTCGAAGAGTGCGCCCATCAAGAAGCACGACAATCTGCGCGTCTCCGGTGCCGAGCAACAGACGGAGGTGGCTGAAGATCTGCCCGAGTATCGCGACAAGTTCAATGTCCCACCCAAGCATGTGGCCAAAGAGAAATCCCTAAAGACCAATGACCATTTGCGGCCCCAAGGCGAGTTCAGCAAGGAGGTGCCCGAGTATTACGAGAGCTTCCGCGATCCCCAGATCACCGAGATGCCCGAGCGGGGTAAGGTGCGTGAGCCCTACTTGCGACTGCGTGGCAAGATCGAATTTAATCCCGAGTACCGCAATAACTATTTGGATTTTCCACGCTCACGTCCTGTGGTCCGTAAGCCTGTCTCCTCCTTTCGGCTACCCAGCAGCCACACCACGGCAACAGCCACAACGACAACGTCAACCACAACCGGCGCCACTGCGTCCAGTCCGCGTGCCACTGCAGTTGCCAGCGACATGACTGCCACTGAGTTGACTGCCACACCCGAGTACCGACGTGCCCAATATCAATACCAGCTACGTGAGCGGGATCCGCGTCCACGTGAAGCTACCATTGCTGCGCCGACGCCTAATCTGCGCAAGAGTTCGGACTCTTCCTTTGACGCTGGCATTACGCAGTCCCAAGCTAAGCGTCGTCCCTCGCGACAGCGACAGCTGAAAGAGCCACCAGTGGCACCAGTGCCCATCGCAGCTAGCTTCGAGGATGTTGCCACTGGTGGTGCAGGCAAGAAACCTGTGCGCTATGGACGACGTGCTTCCGTGCTGCAGAATGCTGTCAATTGTCGCGACAAGTCTTCGATTATCGAGGGGAATCCCAAATATGCCATCGGCTGTCGGCGCGATAAGCGACGAGACGCTGAAAATCATCAAGGTTCATTTGTGGTGCTCGACGAACCCTGCAAGCCTTCCAATTGGATGAAGAAGACCTGGTACGACTCCTAGTAGAAGATCCATCGATTTAAGTTTAAAGAAAACAGAATATATCAAAATAAACTTAAACTTGCAATTTTCTTTTAAATTAACCCCAAGGATTCTTTGCTAAAATTTAAACCTTACCATATATAGTAAATCTATCAACTATTCATATCTTTATATAGAATCTTTATTATAAATTCCCATTTCGATTCGTAGACCGATAAATATAAAACCATCTCTGGGAACTTCCAATTAATAAAGTGAAACTTGCAATTTTCTATTAAATTTCCTATTCTCTGCTTAAACCTTACTAAATTATATTTATATCGTATGCCTATCTTTAGAATCTTTATTATGTTTGATAATATATTAAGTCTATATATAACTTCCTTCTGGGACGCTCCCATAGCGACTCGTAAGCCCCCTAAATAGAACGTTATCTTTGGGCACTTCCGAATGCCTCAACGAAGACGGGTAAACATAAACAAACCTGTCTCTCTCTCTCTCTGCATTTTCTCTCTTCCGCGACATTGGCATGGGGTTTATCTAATCGGCGCCCTAAGCACGCCCAGCGATAAGGTCGCAGTTTCTCTCCGCTTACTCATAGAGTCCGCAGTATCAATGAAAATTTCGCAAGTGAAGCACGCAAAGAGCAAAAGATTTTCTAACTGAAGAATAGAATATATATGTAGTACATATTAGAAGTAGTAGAACGTAGTTGTAGTATATATTTGGAGTATTTGTATATAGTAGTAGTATATATTAGCATATACCATAGTGAGCATTTCTCTCGATGGTTGTTGAGGTGGGTCATGCGGCCGAGCCGCCTGCGCAGATATTGGGCTACACCATACGCAGTCGGACAAGAATCTATGTGTCCTACGTGCTGCCCGCGTGTCTGGCCCAGTTGGTGTACCTGCTGCAAATGTCCAGCGATATAGCATTGAGTTATCAACACTTTCGACAGCAAGAGCCTGGCTATGGTGCCGGCACACTGGTGCTGGTATTGATTCCTCCATTGCTGACCTTCTTGCTGGTGCTGACGTCACGGGAGCAGCGCAACGAGGCGACGAAGCAGCGTGGTAAGTTGGCGAGCTGTGGCTGGGGACTGCTGCAGCTGTTGCTCTTTCCCCTGGTGGTGATGTACAGGTGAGTGGGATCAGCGTTGTCACTATCAAGCCCAATCTAATGTGCTTCTTCTCCCTACTGCAGATTTAGCTTGCGTGTCTTCTGGTCCATTGAGGCACTCTTCCATGCCGAAGACGATGTGGAACGCATGAAGTGTCTGGCAAAGGCGACACAGACGTCCAGCATCGAGTTGTATCTGCTCATACAGGCCTACGCCCAGGCAGCACCACAGATCATCCTGCAGATGTAC
This sequence comes from Zaprionus ornatus, assembly GCA_018904035.1. NCBI lineage: Eukaryota > Metazoa > Arthropoda > Insecta > Diptera > Drosophilidae > Zaprionus > Zaprionus ornatus. The sequence continues at coordinate 5,497,791 of JAEIFZ010000253.1, forward strand.
TACATGCTTGCTCAGGACATCTTTCGCAACTATGAAACAAGTGAGAGGACTCAACTCACCCTGTAATAGCACCTCAACCCACCTGACTCCTTCTTCTTCTATTCCTCCTTCTTGCAGCTGCCCTACAGGGTATGTGTTTGGTATTCTCGGCCATCGATCTTGCCAGCATCACCACCAGCTACCACCGCATCGAAAGCCAACGACGTGTGGGACGCAGCTATCCCTGGGCCACGCCGCAGCAGGTGGAGGCACAGCGGTGCCGCTTGGAGCAGAACGAGCGACTGTGCAACGAGGCTGAGTGCCGCAAGCGCGAATCGGAGCGCACGCTGGCCACCAGTTTTCCCCAGTCTGACAAGATCATGGAGAACTTTCATGCCAGCCATGGGCAAGGAAACGTGGGTGATGTGGCACAACATGAGTTGCACATTACTGGCTACGATGAGGTGGACAACGATGGCATGGAAACAATGGAGACGCGTGCCCTGCTTCACTCACCTTTATCCACTAAGCAAACGGCTGGCAATGTGACCGACGACGACAAGATGCATCTGCATGCCAAGCCAAGCAAGTTGCGACTGCATCGCGAAGAGATGCACAATCTGGATCGTATCGATGTGCTGGATACGGTACCCGAAACGCCAGCACCACCGCCACCCCCTTCAACAGCACCGCCAACGCTGCCCGTGTTGCGTCCCAGCACAGATGCAGCCGATCTACGACGTACCATGTCGGATAATGAGGGACAGCGTCGCAGTCGCCGCATGACTCGTCCACTGTCGCAGCTCGAGACATTCAAGGACATGTTGCTGGTGAATGCACAGTTGTACATTAAGGAGCATGTACCACGACCTCCCAAGCTGCTCATTGGACGCGTGGATGAGCAGGCAAACGAGGAGCAGACGCCGCTGATGACGCCGCGAACTCCATTGGCCACCAAGGGCGCATCGCCACTCACTCCCAAAGATGTGGTGGATTTCTACTTCCCGCGCCCCACACGCATTGTCAATGGCATCCAGCAGGATGACTTCGCCGGTGCGACAGTTGCCTTCTTCGGTTGGATCGCATTCATCAGCATGCGCATGCTCTCCCTGGCCACCTTCTGTGTGTTCTACCCCCGTGCCTTCTTTATTGTTGTGGGCGTACACTATGCCCTCATGATGGGTGCCCTTGCCTTAGAGACCCGCTGTCGTGGCAGCTGGAGCAGCACACTCTTCCTTCTCCTCCTCGCCTACATCTACATCTTTGTGCTGCTCGAGTTTCGAGTGTGCTTCAAGAGCATTCGTACCTGGTATTGTTGCTATTTAGTTTTGATTCTCGTGGAGAATGCCACCATGTCGGGCATTTGGTATGCTAATGCGGAGTTCGAGTCGTGGTGGTTTGGTTTCATCTGGGAGTGGATTGTCTACAGTGGCATCCTCTTCCTAGCCACTATTGTGGTCTACTACCTGGTGCTTCGTCCAAAGGATGTTTCCCTCATTATCGAGGATGAGCCGCAACAGCAACAGTCGGTTGCCTAGGCAGGCAGTTGCCAAGGCTGGTCGAGTTGTTTATCCCACCCAAGTAGGCCCTGGCCTTAGCTCTAGTATTCCAAAAACCCCAGACAGTTCACAGTTGTCTTGTGACTCGCATCGTCGTCATAATAAATTATTATCGTTAGTTTAAAAAAAACACACACTAAGAATGAGTAGCAAAGAGAGCGTGATTAAATCGGGTCCTTGCACCACCGAGCTGACCGAGACGCAGGCAAGCTTCGGCATTCCGTATCGCAATAAGCGGTTGAGTAAGCTCATCTTATAATCCTATTGAAGAGTTCATTCCATCTAAGGTTCATCCCCAACCCTCTTTCTCTGCCTCTCGTCTACTTCCCTAGACACTCGTGTCAGTCGCATGGAGCAATTCCTGTGGCAAGAGTTATACGATGAGTACAATCGCAATTTGAATGTCAAGGTTCCCCTGACCCCCGACCACACCGAGTATTTTGTACAATACTGCAAGGATCGGATGGCCGAGGACGAGGAGCGCAAGGTTATTCGCGTCAACAAGTATCCACTATACTGCACTACGGGTATCTCGCTATGGAACCATGACGGTGACATTACCAAGACTTTCCGTAAAAAGTTCGTCATCACGCGACCCCTCGCCGAGTGCAGGGAAAAGTTCGGGCTCTAAGCGAACTTAAGTATGTTCTTTTGTTTATTTGCACTAAATAAAAAAATTCGTTTTCGAATGTATATTGACTTTATTTTACTGGTTCTCGGATCTGTATAATTAATTAATCATTAATTCCCTTACTGAGCTAGACTTAATTTTGCACGGATGAGTCGGAGGCCGTTAATATGGTGGATGCGAGAGGAGATGTTCCCATCATTGTGGAGGACTTGCTGGATCGTGCCGAACTGACTTGACTAGCGGTTCTCATCGAAAAATTCTTCTTCAATGTTTCATCTTCAATGCAGAGAGAACAAAACAAGATAAATTGTGTAAGTTTCTGATTTTTCAGTGTTTCAGCAATAGGGAGGGCCGTCTGCAGAGCATCAGAAGTACGCTCTAACTTGTGCTGAGACGCATTTGCTTTTAGCATCTGTATAACGCTAAGGAATTGCCAAACATAGTTGTTGCACTCCTTACTCTCTAAGTACAGAAATATTTTGAATTATATAGACAGATATTTAGATGGCTTTATAGAGATAGAGATTACACAGCTATGTAGCTCATTCACTCACCTCTTAGAGCCTGGCGAGCTTTATAGCAACACTCTTCAAAGCTACCAAGCGATAATTGAGTGCCGGCAATTTGATGATTGAGATAAGCCCTTTCAATAGGGTATTTGGCGAACTTCAACCGTTCTTCCAGACGTACAACTAGCTTTCTAAGAACACATAATTAAATAATCTGTATTAAATTATCTATTGTTATTAGTTACTTCTTGCCTTTGTCGTCAGCACTGGTTTCATTCTTATCTTCATAGGTGGAACGATCACCGAATACAAACTGTTTTATATCCAATAGTTTATCCTTGGGCAGATGCAACATACTGGTAAGTGTCTCGTAATCCGTTTTGGCGTTTTTCAAGTTATACTCAGTATACTGAGAAATTAGCGCTAAGGCCAGATTATTATATACTTCGTTCATGAACTCAAATTTCCAGCACATAACACGATCCGTTTTCAATACAGTATAATCGCCCATGACACTCTCTACATATTTGGCCAATTCCGGGAGCCTTCTCTCCTCACGCAATTTTCGAATATGCCTCAGATTATTAATCATATTTCTATGGGTCTTGTATTGCCAGCGATACAGGGCTTCTTGCATGCACTTTTCCTTTATTTTCTTGTTTGTATATTTCAGATGGTTAACGTAATAGAGTGGCATTCGCGTATGCAACATTTTCTGTTAAAGCGAAAGGAGACATAATTATTATATTAGAAACGCATTAGATAATTTTGGGGATTACCATAAAACGCCTAACAATATCGTACTGCGTTTCAGAAAGTACTTTTAGTACTCCATTCGAACGATGGCATTGTTCTAAAAGCAAACAGGGATTCTTCCGGAGCTCCTTGAGGAAAAGTACATCAATAGCATTCTTTTTGAGGTAAGTCTGATGGAAGATATTGTATGCGCGAGCCCTGCGTGCCTTTTCCAGTGGAGACAATATTTCTTCCTGGATTTAATAACGGGTTTTCGATTATTTAACATAAGACAGACTTAAATGATTTGTTCACACTAACCTCGTTTTCAGGTATACTATGGGTATCGCATTTACCTAGATCTCTCAATTTCTTCCACAATAAAGTGTCGTCGATTTTGGACTTCTCCTTATAAAGCCGATCAAAATACAGCACCAGTTCTCGGTTGATTTTAAAAAATTCCCTAAGAGATTTGCCAAGTACATCTTTAATAACGCTTTGCGTCTGCAAACAAAATAAATGGTTTTTTTACTATCCTGGGGTCGGGATAATCGTATATATTGTCAACTTACCACAAGGTTACGGGTTTCGAAACCCTTTGACTTGTGACCGACAAAAAACCGCATGTTGTCATTTAATTCGACAGAACCATCCTCCAGTTTGTTCATCTCGAAAAGTAATTCGCATATCTCCGTATTAATAGCAGCAGAAGGGCCGAGCTGTTCATTAGCCATGTCTAAAATATTAAATTCGATTAGGGTAGGTCTAAGGAATCAACCGAACTTACCTGATGCTTTTCTGGCATCTTTTAGTGCCCCTTCAATACCCGCAATCTTTCTCTGCACTCGAGCTCGGGCGAAAAGGGTCTTATAATCAGTGCGGTCAAGCTCCATCGCCGAATTGAAGCATCGAAAGGCCGTGTGCTCCCTCCTGAGGAAGTAATATTTACCCCAATCTCCATAGATCTTTTTCTGAATTTCTTCGGACCAGTCAAATTTCTCCCAGGGTCCAACAGCTGCTGCCAATCCTAGATTCTGCGGTACCGTAGGATTGAAAATTGAAGTCATCTTTACGCTTTACTTTGTTCAAATACTTTTATAAATTCAATTTGTTAATCACTTAAACTATCTATTCTTTATTTTTTATATTATTTCTTTATTTTCTAGATTTTTCTCTTTTACATATTTTTATTATTTTATTTTTGCATTATAGCTTAAACATATGTTTTCATTGTTTAAATGAAATATAAATTTTTATTTTTTTGTGCTTTTATAAGTTTTGTTTTTATTTTACAATGAATGTTAACATACGTTTGAACTGAACAAAACAGAATAAGGTCATTTATTCTGTATATTGTAATTGTGGCAAATTTTACAATGATATGTCGATCAAAAATATTGCAAATAGAAATATTCAACAAATATTCAAAAAAAATACTAATTAGAATTTATATCGTTTGATTGATAACCGATAACTTTTCCGTACAATTGGGTTAAGTTGATACACACTGTTTCAGTTCACGGTATATGGTAGCCCTGGAATTAAAGATACAGAGCAACACTGCCGCTGACGTGTCTGTAAAAAATATCGAAGCTAAAAACAGGCGGTGCTGGCTATTTAATTGGATTTTATTTATTTATCCTATAGTATTTAGGCTGCGTTTTAGGACGCTACATAACATAGAAAATGTTAAAGTTATGTAAGTTGATTTAAAACAATTAGAGCAAAGTGAAGTCACATTACTTCTGAAAACTAGTATGCTAAACGCCGGCAAGGCGCTGTCGTTGTCTAGTTCTCTGCCGCAATTGCCGGCGCCGGCGCTGACTGACTCTTGCCTACTACATTTACTACATTTTATTGAGATTTTAAACATTTTATTATTTATTTTTGATCTGTACTAGACCTAACACTCTTATGCGCACTATGCGTTGTTGCAACATCTTCTGGCGTGCGTACCGTTGATAGTCACCTAGGACCAAAAGATCTCACCCGCCTGCAGAAAGTCTTTGTCGATGGTTTAAGCTCTAACGATCTGCAAGCAATATTTTTTTCCAGTCTTAACATCGAGACCACTGATGCGGCAACCAAGGAGGCACTGTGCAAAAAGATTGTAACATTGCATGCTGAATCCAAGCTTAATGTAAGTACCTTGTACACTCATTCTTTTATTATCTGACCATCTTTTTTTTATTTGTAGAATTTTGAAAAAGATTATTATTTGATTGGCGCCAACAAGAACCTTCGTTGCACGCAAAAACTCTCGGAAGAATTGCTCTCAAAGGTCTACAACTCGTTCCAATCGCAGTTGGGGACCACACAAGAGATTTTCTATCGTATTGCCACCCACAAAGTGCTCGGTGTGCAGCTTAGCGAGGACACTCAGTCGAAAGTTGTGAAACGCTTGCAGGAACTGCTCAAGACCGATGATTCATTGAGTGGACTTGGTTATGGATTCAATACGGCTGTCCAACTGGGCCCCAGTGGTAGCTTCATTGCAAATCGTTTAGAAGATGCAATTGTACAAGCCGATGAAGTTGATGGCAAGTTGCTGCAGTTCGAGGGTGGCTTGAGCATTACGGCTCTGATCCTAAACGGCGCTTTCGGAGTGGCCAAAGCTTACAACAAGCCAGTGCCAATCACGGCCGAACAGGCAGTTAAGTTTGCTAACTATTTATTAAGTCGTCGATCCGTACAGACTGCTAAGGGTGCTCACGTGCTCATCGAAGCGTTGAAAACCATTAGTGGTGCAGAAAAAATAGCCCCAATTTGCATTCAGATTATCGGAAATGGACAACTGGAAGCGCAGTCACCCATTGTTAACGTTGCCATAGTTGATTTGCTCGGCAAGCCTCTGTCGCCGGCTGTGAATAGTGTGAATGCTAAGATTCTCTTGAAGAAGGATAACTCTGTGTTGGCTGAGAAGATACAACTGATTTCAAAGAGTTCCGACAAGACAACTTTTGTTGCTGACCTAAGCAGCCTCAAACCAGCCCGTGGTATCTACCAGGCTGAGATAACTGCCGACACAGTCTACACACAAAAGTTGCAATTTAAGGTTCTTGGTCGTGTTACTGTGAAGACTCTGGAGTTGGGCATAGCTGAAACAGATGCTAGCGCAGCCACACGCAAGCAAACTGTCAGTTTTCCAAGCAAACTGAAGGACACCTTATCGGCGGACAGCACTCAGAAGCTGCTCCTTAAGGCCGTGCTTGTCGATGAGGCCACAAGCAAACCGATTACCGTTCACCAGGCTTTCGTGCGTCTGCAGAACAAGGAAACCGACAAGGAGACTATCTTTGTCGCAGAACAGGACAGCAGCAAAGCCTACAAATTCGACATGGATGTCGGCAATCAAGGCAAGAACTTCAATTACCAGAGCGGTCTGTATAACATTTATCTAACTGTCGGCGACGCTTCCTTGTCCAATTCCTTCGAATGGCTTTTGGCCGATGTGCAGCTGAAGTTCAACCAACAGGACAAAGGTAAGTTGGGAAAGTTCAAAAAAGACAAAATATTCAATAACAAAACGTTTAAACCCTTTCAGAGTCCAAGTCGGCAGATGTAAAGGGTCCGTTGCCAGTGATTGAGCATCTGTTTCGCGTACCTGATAAGCGCCCGCCCCGCATTGTGTCCGATATCTTCACCGGCCTCTGCATAACGCCGCTGGTATTGCTCTTCGTGTTCTGGGCCAAGCTGGGCATTAATGTGTCCAACCTGTCACTGTCACCCAGTACTATCGGTTTCCATGTGGGCTTCGGTGGCATTCTAGCGCTATTCTTTACATTTTGGCTGCAGCTAAATATGTTCCAAACTCTGCGTTTGCTGATACCTATCGCAGTATTCACATTCCTGTGCGGCAACCGTGTCCTGCGACGACTCTACACTCAGCGTCATGCCAAGAACCCAGCTGGTACATCATAAGCACCACACCCGAAGGCTTTATGACTGTGCTCGGCGCCGTATAGGCTAAAGTTTAATTAGCCGCGAATATAGTCAGAACGCTGCTGCTGCTTCTGCTGATAAAACGCACGAGTAACAGTTCTCTCTTATCTAAAAACTAAAAATCATAAGGAAAAACCTCTTTAATAAAGCGTTTAGGGTAAGCTCTATTAAAAAAACAAAATAAATGTGTGTTTTAAAACAATAATATCTTGCCCAAATTGATGGTCAATCAAAACCAAAAATAATTTCAAACAAATTTTACAAAAAGTAACGAACAACGTTTATAAAATATATATATACAAATGAATATATAACAGGCATTTTACAATAGTAATTGAATCAATCGCAGACTAGGAAGTATTGCAACAAATTTACAAATGCGCCTTCATGAACGGTTTCAGGTACTTATGGAATGATGCGTTGACTGGCTCCTTGTTCAGTGGGTTCTTTTTGGTTGACTCGAAAATGTGTTCATAAACATTACCATCGTATGCGCCCAGAGCAGAATCCAGAACACGATCATGCAAATCAAAACTATCCACTAGAGCAACGGCATTGGGACGTAACCGTTTGAGACAACTCTCCAAACGTGTCTCCAATTGGGTGACGTCCTTGTCGGACAACTCAATAAACTGGGATTAAAAAAGCAGATCATATCAGATATCAACTACAGTTGTTTATCTGTATACATACGCGTAAGAAATCGCCAAGTCGGTTAAGACAGGCATCAATGAGGTACAGCTCCAGCACCACCTTCAGCACATCCGCGAGTGCAGGCGACACTTGGCGGCAAACACTTGTCAGTTCTGTGTAGGCAGATTGAGCCAAGAAGGCACGACCGTGTAACTAAAGGAACAGAATGATTGTTATCTGCAAGGGAAGTATGGAAATTATTAATCTTTGCTTACGTCTGCAGCTCCCGTTAAGAAGACTCCACTAAGATTGGCAGCGACTTCAGTGCTGTGTCCTTGTTTGCGGCGCAGTTCGATCTGTTCATAAGCGACTCGCACCTTGCTGTAATTAGAGTAGTAGTTTTAATAGATATCTACTGAGATTAATATGCCAACTCACTTGGCAGCGACAAATTGGAATGCTTTGACAATCGACTCCAAGGAACCATCGAAATTAACAAACTGCTTCTCTTTGATGGCGTCATTGATGTAGGCCACAGTGGGCACCAATTGATCACCGCTCAAAGCCTGGCCATAGACCTTGACCAGATAACGTGCCGTCTGCAACAGCATCACCGTGTTCTCACCCTCATATGTGCACACTGCAGTCGTCATGCCGTAAATGGTGGGAAAGTTAGAACAGTCCATATAACCGTGACCACCGCACGAGAGTCGGCAAGTTTCCACGCCGGCAGCAGCATCAGCGCTGCAAATGGCCTTTAAGCAACAGGACAATGCATGCATCTCTGGCAAACGATCCAGATTACCTTGCTCAATCTCCCCGGAGATAATGTTGTACATGTTCCAAATGCCATCACCAGTTAACTTGAATACTATGGCCTTGGCTATTTGTGGGAAAAGTTTCAGTTGCTGTGTGGTATGTTCCATTATCTGTGGTTCTGGCTGATTGGGATCGATGGGACTCTGTCGTCGTACTGCCGCGTAACGCGTAGCAATAGTTGACGCCTTGGCCAAACTGGCAGCTGTGTCCCGAATGAGCGCACAGCGCACAAACATCATTGTGCCGTAGGTGAGGACACTGTTCTTGGGTGCCACATAGGTGCCGTCCGGCAGCACTTGCTGGTTCTTCATCAGCATATTGTTCAACGGGACGCGAACATTCTTAAGTCCTAGATAACCATTATTTACCCCCTTCATGCCCAGTTTGGTACCAATGTCTCCGATATCAATGCCTGGCATGGGCTCGTGAGTATCCGAATGCCGCAACTGCACAACGAAAGGAGCCAAGCCACGGAACTGTCCCTTGGTGTATAGTTGTGCAACGACAATTGCATGATTCGCCGTGTGTCCCACTTGAAAGAACGAAATGATATTGTAACGCTGGTGAAGATTTAATCTGGATAGTAGTTGAGTACTCACAACCACCGGGCCACCACTTGTAGGCACTAAGTGTGGGCGTGTTTATCACAAACTCCTTTGTGCTAGCATCATAATCAGCACGTGTCTCCAGGCCGCGCAAGAAGGTGCCATGGCCCAGTTCTGTCTGTGCATAGGTGCCAATAATTTCACAGTCCCAAGCCTTGGTAAGCCACTCCACCTGTTGCTCCATGGTGCCCTGTGAAGAACTTAATTAGATTCGATTCGCTAATTAGTCAGGTTCATCCAGAGAGCTTACCTGTCCCATAATAGTGGGCACAAACATGACATAATGCAGCGTCAGAGGATTTCCCTCCTTCAGTATGGCCGCACCCAAAGTGCCTCCTAGCAAAGCACTGATAACAAAATAAAAGATTTAGTTACTTGCCTATAACGTTGAAAAGATTTCCTCTCTTACTTGTATGTATCCACACCATCCTCGCCATCGGCACGCAGTTTCCGTATCTTTTCACCAACCAAACAAGCCTTGCGCAAACTTTCCTCGTATAGTTCCTTGTGGGAAAGGTAAGAAGTAGGCAGATCACTCTCCAGGGCCGGATCCTCAAGGAACAGTTTTTCTGAAAAGAAAAAGAGAATGTGTGATAATTATTAACTGAGCTACGTGACCAGGGGCTAGAACAAGAACACGTCAGCAAAAATACTATATGTTTAATCCGATTATCTATCAAACATGTTTGACTTCTGTATTTCCCTTATTCAATTACACTTTGTACAGACGATTAGGGGCTATGAATTAGATAATGCCTATCAGGAGTAATCATCGAATAGCCATTATATGTCCAGGTATTATAAAGTATTTATTTTTGGCAAGATTGCAAGGTAGCATAATCAAAGTCTATAGGTCAGTGTTCATATATTGTGAGCAATTAAAAGGTTTGCGGATGCGACGCTTCTTATGTGCAAAGTTCAAGTTCGCGTTTATTGAAATAATTAAATAATGCATAAAATAAAATTTATCATGGGAATTCACAGAATGGGGGCAAAGAAATAAACAACGGGAAACGTTCGAGTCGCTGAAACTCATCAATAACAAAACGACCCGCTAACTCTGAGTATTAACATATCAACTTACACAGACATATAAATATTATACATACAGACATACATATGTTTATTGGAATGTGTAACCCTCTCGTGTCTGGTAGCAACTATTGCTGAGTCACGCTACACTGCAGCAATTACGCGAACCTCGCAGTGATTGTGAAACTCCCTTTGAGCCTGGCTTGAAAACCAGTTGGCAGTTAATTTCTACTGACTTACCCAATGACTTCTTCTCTTTGTATCGGTCCTCGCCTCCAGCCCAAAACACGGAAAATTCATGTGGGTCAAAGGTCGCAGTGTTGCGCTCCTTCTGAAGATCCGGATTGACCTTTATCTCCTGTGTTGGCATTCTGTGTGTGCTTCAATTATCAAAACTGGTTGGTTAGAAACGAGTTTAACTATACTGTGTGGGGCAGAATAATCGCGTGCGTCTGCAACGACTGTCAAGTGCTAACTGAACTGAATTAAACTATGCGCACTTGTATTAGCCTCTGGTTAATCATGGGCTTGTGCCAATCTTATCTAACCCAACAAACAGCCAGCACACTGAACTTTAATCGCACGTACAGGGATTGAATATATTTATAATATATTTATACACACAATCACAATTTACTTCTGCCCGATGTTTGCAATAATTGCGTTTAATCAATCTTTTGTCGCGCTGCGCCTACATTGAAAAACTTTCGTCTGTTGTGTCCCACTGTGTTGTTGTGGTTAGTTATTGTAGTTGTTGCGCTGCTTGTTTGTTTGCGTTGTCTGAGAACAGCTGTGTGCCAGGGCTACATTGATTCAAATTGGACAACGACTGGCGTTGCCAGATAGTCGTTTTCATAGGCACACAAACGAGTACATTTGAAATTATCACTTACTAGTTTATTTCAGTTTACACATATTACACGAACATACATATCTCTAGTCTTTGGCTTAGTAAATTACATAACATACATAAAATCACGTTTTTAATACAATGTCAGTTAGTTGTTGTTGTAATAGCTAATATACTTTAATATAAATGCCAAGAGTGCAGCATGACCCCCCTAGATGTTACAGACTGTGCGCCTGACTGGTGGCTATCGCCAGACCACGCTGATGCTGTGCAACACCGGAGGATTCATAGGCACAACAGCCGTTTGAGGCACCACGTGATTGTTCAAGTTGCATTCCCATTTCAACCGGATACCAATGTGCATCCTGCAATTGTGTATAACTGGTATCAATTGCCGTCGACTGAGGATCACTACGTGGTGGCGCCTTCGTGTAGGCAGCAGCACCTTGATGAGAACTCTGCCAGTCCATGCGCACCGAGTTGAATGTGTGATGGGAATTGCGATTGTGTCCGTTTTGCATATTTTGATGAAACTCAAAGGGCCAACTCTGCAAGAAAGAACAAGAGGAAAGTGGTACCATTAAGATATTACTCTGTTAAGGACTTTGCTAAGTATTTTCTGTATTGTGGGAGCAACCGCAAGCAGCTATAAATGGAACAATATAACGACAAGCCGACGGCAGCGACAGCGCCATTGTTTGTTTATACAATTTTGATTGTTGTTAGTGGTGCTCCTTGGGAAATGTTTGCATAGTTGAACAATAACAGCCTCATTAACGTATCTATAAAAACATAAACAGACAAGAGACACTCATCTTGGGATTGGGCTCATCTCGGGCAACCAACGGGTTCCCATCAACTCTGATCTCTCATTTGAATGCAGGCGGCGCGTGCGAGTTGAATTAGGGTGCCTTTACCCCGTCCCCTGTTTAGGAAGCCTCGCTACCAGCCTGACAAATGCAAACAAAACAAAACTGTGCCGCCATATGGACGCAAGACGCTGTTCCGGCAATAATATTTGCTGAATTTTTCACGCTTTTCCTCAGAGTGAGTAAACAATTGTTTCCATTCGTATTAGTTACATTGTACGTGTATGTAGAAGTTGTAGGTTTTCCAATATAAACGGAATTTTTCCCAAAAGAAACCATTGTATCATATTATCGTTAACCTTAATTAGTTGTCAATTAATCTGAATACATCCTTATTAAATACATCCTCTTCTTTTTTATTGATAATTAAAATCAAACATAATCGAAATACGCAACGAATGAACGCCGACGCAGAGCCCAAAATGACAATTTTTCCCTGGGATGTCATTCACTTTGTTCGCTTCAAAGTCTTTGCATCTTTTAAAAATAACAAGAAACGCGGGCAAGAACTAACCTGACTGTTCTTCTACACTTCATCTCCCACTCTTCTCTCTCTGTGTCTCCGTGTGAGTCTGTCACTCATATTTAGTATTTTTTGAAATTCACAAAAGTATCTGATTACAGGAAAGCAAGACAAACTGAAATCACAAAATTTGATTTTAGTACTCAACTAGTGGGGGGCCTAGGGCCCTAGTTGTACTATGCACACCTCCACCTATATTGAGTGTTGAGCAGATGTTGCCCAATATATAAAAATATAGTATGTCTATAAGTGTGATAAAGGTATATCCATATATGTACATATTTCAATGATTTTTGACTGCTTTTCAAAGTATATTTATTTCGATATTCGGGCAAAATTGACTTTGTTATAACTCTATCATTATTTGTTATTCGGGTAATCTATATAAAACGATATTTTAAAATTAAATCGAATCAAAATCGAAGAAGTTAATCTTAGAAGTTGGCGAAATCTTATCTTAAATCTTGAGATTTATCAATACAACTTGATACAACTTGAAATTCAATAAAATTGCTGTCGATACATGTATCTATCTATCTATCTGCATGTATTTCTCGACTATTTAGCCTCATTTGCCATTATATCGTTGCCCTAAGATCTTCAATTAGTTAATGATACTTTAATTGGGTTAAACCACCATCTGCCTGTCGCGTGTCTAACATAAACTGAATGGATTCGAGCCTATCAACACGGCCTATCATATCTTCGCCGACACCTGCCACCGATTGAAGAAGTCCAGCTGGATATGCCTTGTTTCAAGCTGACTATTAATAATTCATTCACTCATTCATTCATGCATTCGTTCATGTATGTGGCGCTAAGTGGTGCCACTGACATCACTTATACGCCTTCCCCAACTCCCTCAGTTGACACTTACCATGCCGAGGTGTCCAGCATTATGGAAGTTGAAAGATGTCGCACTGCCGCCGGCCGTCGTATTGCTGCAGTCTGTTGCATGGTTGCGCATGGTGTCCAGCACACCGGGATTTCCATTGGGATGTGCTCCATGTGACTGGACATGTGATGAACTGCTGCCGTTGCCCGTCTCCACCTCTGAAATTAGCTGCTTAATGTAGAGTGTGGCCAGACGCAAGGTGTCCAACTTGGAGAGCTTTGTATCTGGTGGAATGTTGGGCAGCTTGGTCTTCAGGCGTCCGTACGCACTAGACAGCACTCGCATGCGCATACGCTCGCGTGCATTGGCCGCGTTCCGCTGCACCGGCGGCTGGGAACCTATAGAGATTCGCGAAGATTAGTTAAAGTCCAAAGGTTACTCTATAAACTGAAGAGAGTGTCGTAGCTAACACAATGTCTGTATTGTCTTAAAATCCCTGAATACTAACTTTGTGAACTGGCATCCTCATCGAAGTCATCGTCGTACAATTCCAACGGACTGGAAGCGCGCTTCTTGCGTGGCATGACGACTAAGTTATATAGTTTATATAGTTTTATAGTCTATAAATTTCTGTTTCACTATATTTTCTGCACTTTTATTGATCGCACTTCACTTGGTAAAAATCTTTCGAAAATTTCGGTAAAAGTCTTATGACTTCTATTCCGTAACGTTGGTTCTCTCGCTCTCTACAACCGTTGCGCCGCACATATAGAACAGATCTGAGTCTGTCGTGAGAGAACATCTTCCTTTTTACACAATCTGCTCTTGTCTCTTGCTCTCGCAATGTTGCCTATTTTTGGCTCTTGTGGGCGTGCGCTCCGACGTAGGCAGCGCTACAATTGGTGGAAGCGCAACAACACATGGTGCGATCTGGGATATCTCTCAAGATTTCGCGGCACGAGATTGGTCCAGCTGGCTGCCTCTGTCCGCATGTTTATGCTAAACAAAATCTCTCACATTGATCGGGAAAGTACCTCCTAAATATTGATGTGTATATGGCGTATTTGTATCCCGAGGAAACGCAAAGGATGCTCAAAGCGTGCGGGGGCAGCTGGTACCAGCTGGTAGTAAATTTGATATCGTTGCCTAATCCACCTCAGATCCGGATGTGATGGAGACAGCGCACGCGCCAACGACTGTATTCAAAGATGCAATAAACTTGACCCGCCTGTAAAGTTCAATAGAGTCATAATTCCATTCATAAGATGTTTTTGACAGAAGTCTTTTAAACTATAGACTTGAAATCTGCTTATTCGGAACAAAATCTTGGAGTTACTTCTACTTTAAGTAGACTACACATCGGATGCTGTCTTCGGAGCTGCAGAAGCATGATAGGACAAGATCATGCTATAGATCTAGCAGAAAAGACTCGTAAAATCCCTGACTTGATGGAACTTTTAGATACCTCTCACATTAAGCTATAACTATACTGAAAATCAAGTCCCAAGTCCTGTTGGATAATTCTAGGAAAGGCGAATTTTTTGTCCAACTGGTGAAAGGTAGCACCTTCTGTGCTGTTTCTCCGCAGTTTTTCGAGCACCCACAAACCCTAGTCAGCGGGTCGTCCTGCTCAAGTGCCTGGAGAAAGCCATAAATAATATGACAGCGCACTAGGCTCAATTGTTCGGAGAAAGGCAAGGCGAGGCGAGACGACTGTCTGCCTCGCAGTCTGCGGTTAACAGATCAATTAATTATGGTGTGGACTATTATGACATAATATGGGACGGTTCTACGAAGCTGGGTACCCTTTCATCGTTAGACGTAATACAATATCGGACCGAGAACCAGACCAGACATACTGTCGCCATGAAAAGACATTCAAGTCTGTCGAGCACAAGTGAAGAAAGAAAGTAAAGGGCTTATTGTTTATTCTTCTTCTTGTTTCTGATATTCTTGTAAAATGGTTGTTCCTACACTTCATAACATTACCAAACATTTTCTGATTTTATTGTGAAATAATTGTTCGCGATGTAACCTCACAAACAATTCTTTAATATTTTCTGTTTTTGTTATCTATTATCATCTGCTTAACTTCATTGGAAATAAGTACAACCATCTTTATTTATAAATAAAAAACAATACTGTTGGCTTAAGTGAATAAGTGGAATTAGTTGAGGTTGCTGGTGCCAGCAACGGCAACCTCGGGGGCACTCTCAATTGTCACAGTCGACGCAGTGTTGGATGCTCTATCAAAGTGCAATACTACCAACTCCTCGAGGCCATAGTCAAACTTGAAGATGGGACGCATGTCTGCCTTAAGGCGACATACGACGCCAGCGGAGCCAACATTCCAATTCCAGCAGATCAAATCACAGTTGAGAGCCTTGAGATCCCCTTGCAGAGAAATAATGTTCTGTAGAATAAGATTTTAATTAAATGAAAGGTCTCTCCAAGCTCACTTCAAACTACTCACCATAGCCACAGTATAATCAATGGAGTTAATCTCTTCTCCCCTAATGACTGCCAGATGTATTTTGATATCCTGTTGATTGAGGAATCGCACAACTTTCTCCTTCAAAAACTCGGCGGAGGCATAGTCTAGCTTCTGTTTGACATCCACCAGGGCAATCTCGTGGCCATTGATCTGAGAAGTTAACAGTGTATATAGTAAGCATTCTCATGAGTTTTTTGTCTTTCGTATACCTTCTCTAGCGTTATGTACACCTGTGGACGTGCACTGCTATACAGTATATAGATCATATTGGCGCCAATGCCGCAGAGTATGCCGTACTCCAGACTCCAGAATAGGCAGGTTAGTATAGTGACAAGAAATGGAAACAGATCAGCCTCTGTAAGAATTGAAAAGTGGTTGAACAATGGGGTATTCATCTCTTCTTTTCTCTCTTCACACTCACTCTTTGATTTCCACATATCGGAAATTCTCTCCAGCTCCACTAGGGATATCATCGCGGCTATAATCAGTGCAGCCAGCGTCGTTTTCGGTATAAAGTAGAAGGTCTGCGTTAAGAAGGCCAAAGCCATCAGCACTAGAGTTCCGGTCACGGCTCCACCAAGTGGGGTACGCACTCCACTCGCATTGTTCACTGCCGTGCGAGTGAATGATCCCGTCACCGGCATCGAAAGCACAAAACTTCCCATAATATTACACATTCCCAGAGCGATCATTTCCTGCGAAGCATCCACAATTTTGCCCTTAGCTACGGATAATAGAAAACGTAAGTTAGGATAGGAAATGTTTCAATATTTTATACACTTACAGAAGGCCTTGGAAATTGCCACAATTTCCAAAATGGCAATCATCGGAATAGAGGCCAACGAGGCACCAACTTCGCTAATCATGTCGCCAAAAGACACATATTCCCCATCGACAGTGGTGCTGAACGGCGGCAGCCGAAAGGGTGGCAGACCCGCTGTTATATTACCCGTCACCTTGAAAGGTTGATTTCCATCCCGACTTAATATATAGGCCAGAAATGTGCCGAATATGACGGCCAAAGCATTTCGCGATAACGAAAGGTACTTCCAGAACAGTCTGTGGCCCCATTTGATTTTCGTCACATTCTGCAAAAACATATTTAATACAATTAGTTAGGATTATTATGGCTGAATCGAAGTAGTACCTTCATGAGCAGTAGAAAGGCTAGTGTAACCACCCCTAGCAATGCATCCCAGCGACTGATGTGGGACAGATTAGTAAAGAAGTTTTCCCACGATGGAAGCAAATCATTTGAGGGACCTGTGTGAGAAGATATAACAATAAATAATAAGAGATATATAAACTTTATGTGAATTTTTCAGTATTCTCATTAAATTAAACCGTGATTTCTTATGAAATTATACGGTTTTCCCCTTTTCAATTAATTATTCGTCTACTGATGCCAAACCGGTTTTGTCTTTGTTGATACTCGGACTGTCTGTGGTGTATGCGAATGAGTAGTGATTTTGATGGGTAGATTACGCATGCCTCGTCTGAGTTTGTTATGCGATAATTCAACCTCAATTAAGCCGATAAGACGAGCAGGTGAAATTTCGGAAACTTACTCTTCAGGCCAACGAGATTGTTTATTTGGGCACTTCCAATGGTTGTCGCCGCGGCCATAGTAAAACCCGTTATAACCGGTATCGAAATGAAACGCACCAGAACTCCCATATTGAGCAGGCCGAGCACAAGTATTATGGAGCCAGCTAAGAAGCAGACAAGTACCGCATAATCCGGACTGATCTTGGCATATTGATTGACCATAAGCGCCATTATCGCAGTAGTTGCTGGAGTAGACAAAGGAGGATCCGATTAGTATATGATATACATTAATAAAGTATCCAACTACACTTACCAATAGTCACATCCTTGCACGATCCAAATACAATGTAGGTGAAGCATCCCATGAATGCCGAATATAATCCATATTGTGGTTCCAATCCTGCCACAACGCCATAAGCGATCGCCTGTGGAATCGTAGTTAGTCCAACTGTAAAGCCCGCTATGAAATCCTGTACCAAATATGCCGAACGATAACGGGGTAGCCAAGTTAGGATGGGAAATTTGCTAGTGATCGTTGATGGGCGGCAGAATTTGCGTCCGCTCTCCCTGATAAGCGAACCCACGTTTGGCAGCTGTTCTCGGTAGAGATTATCTGAAAAGCAAGGCCACCAAATCACGAATTCATTATTATTATTACTGCTGTGCACGATGATGTTTTTATGATGCTGATGATAACCTGATAACTCCTCTGGCAATCCCTCCCCACCACCCTCAAGAGCATATAGCAAACAGATTGGCCTCCTTATTTGTTTTCAAAATGAGCTCATAAATCGAACGGGCGCCTGGTAGCAACGGACTCGGACAACATATGGACACACGCTATAAGCTAGAGATAAGGCTTCCTATAAGTACAAGTTCGTATATATGCATTATATAGCTCTCAATTGTTTGATTCGGCACGTAGCCTGCTATCAGAGAAGGCTGCTGTAAATGCGGGAATACCAAAAGAATTTTGAACTTGATCGAGAATTAAAGTACAAAATTTAAGTAAATTTAGAAAGTCAGTTAAAATTGAGAGTCACCTTACAAAATTTGGCAATTTCTGTGACTCGATAACCCTGTTATATGTATGTGCAAACTCCAAACCATTTGTATTCCCCGAATTTTATGTGAAAAACCCAATTGGGTTCATGTGCACTCGGGTAATTTTGAAAACCAGTTTGAGTTGTTTGCAGTGAAATATGATAAATAAAATATACGTAAAACATATGTTGATTGAAGAACTGTTTGCTTTAGCAGATAATTTGACGCGTATTCAGGCCCGTAACTAAGTGTGCAAGGTGTGCGGTACAAGGTACAAGGGTTCTTCACTGCCGAGGGCCCTTAACTACCAACCATAATAAGTTTTTTAAAATGCATTTATTTCGAGAATTCAATTTCCTTAATAGAAACCAATACATTCGTTTTACAGTTTTAGACTTTTATTGAAGCAAAGATATACAACTACGGGCACCGAAGGGAGACCGTAGCTACGACTCTGCGCGTACTTCAATTGCAAAACTGCACTAACCGGAGATCTTGTTGTTCCCTCTCCCTGTGCCATTACTACTTCATACTTTTTAACTCCTCCGTTTTCTAACACTTATTTGAATAGTCTGGCAAGTTTGCGGCTAACTGTAATTGTAACTCACCTTCGTTGTCGTTGTCGGCCCTCATTGCGTTACAATATTATTAATTCTGCAATTATTAAAAGCGTAATTGATTGCAATATCAATTTTGTATATTGCGCCGGGCGTCGATTTCCGCGTTTCAATCACATTGACGAGACGAACGTCCGCTCAGTGCGCCGCTCGAGACGCGAATGCCGCTCTAATCGGCCACAGACTTGTCGTACAAGGCGAACACACACATGCATACGGTATGTGTGAATGTATGAGTGTGTACTTAACATATATGATTTGCAACTTTGATTATCGTGTTATCTTCGCCGATTTACAGGTATTACGACTTGTGCAGGCGATAAGAAATACAAAAGTAAATGCAATTAAGGCAGGCAATAAAAATTACTACAAATTAATTAATTCATTCATTCATTCGTTTATTTAGATTCCCCTGCCGGTTCGCTACTCTGCCAGATTTTGAGATTCTGTTCGGTTTCTAGTGATCCGGATGCGATGAGATTCTGAGTGGGATGGCAATCGGTGGTGATGACAACCTGCGCATGTGCATTGATTTTCTGCACCAACTCCTTGCTCTGCAAACTCCAGATATAAAGAGCATTATCCTCACTGCCCGACACTATCCACATGCCGGCGGTAACGGAGAATTTCACAGAGATGCAATACTTGAGATTTGTGTGCCCCTTGTAGGTGCGCAGGCATTTCGGTTTCTGAAAGTTCCACAACTTAATCTGACTATTCAAATAGGCGGCCAGTATATAGCGACCATTGGGAGCGAACTTCACATAGCCCACCGGGGAGTTGTCCTCGTCAATGAGTGTCTTCTGCACCTGACCACTGATAGTGTCCCAAATGCGTACGAGCCCATCGAAACTGCCAGTGACAAACAGACTGCCATCCCGATTAAAGTCCACTGACGAGATGGGATCCATGTGTGCAGGCACCACCTTCAGCAACTTGGCATTGCGCACATCCCACAGTCGCACTGTGGAATCCATACTGGTGGAGGCAATCAAATTCGATTGAGGATTGATGCAACACGCGAACACGTTGTGGCAATGTCCCCTCAACGTGTGCACGCACTGACCACTCTGTGGATCCCATAGCCGAATCATTTTGTCATCACTGCAGCTGATCAAGCATTTCCCATCCGGCGACCAGCAAACATCGTTGATGCCTCGATCGTGTCCCTCGAGGGTTTTCTCAAACTGTGCTGTTGCCACGTCCCACAACTTGATCAGTCGATCGGCTGATGCGCTGGCCAGACGATCCCCCCGTGGACTGAACTTGACGGAGCTTATGTAACGCAAATGACCCTGCAACGTGTGCTTCAGCTCGTAACCAGGCGACACCGTCTCCACCTGCAGCACTTTGGACTGGCTCTTTTCATCACCATTGCCTTCTTTTGCCGGCAGGGGCATCTTAAAGAGCACCTGCTCCCGTCGGCAGTCGGCTGATTTATCGTTAGCATCTGAGCTGCTCTGCTCCACACTGGTTGGCTCTTCGGACACAGACATGACTCAAGAATGAAGCAGGCAAGAATGCAGTGACAGTGATGGCACTTGACAGTTGCACTCAGGGATGCTTTGGAACGGGACTGGTTACTTCAAAAACTATTAACAGGGTAGCAGACAGCTGGAGCAGATTAGCGAGCAGACGCGCCATAAAAGTTGCACTCATAGGAGCAAACAACGGTAATTAATTTGTTGGTGTCTTGTTTACCCACGAGCCAGACGTGTTAACCAAACATTAAACACGTCGGTTGACAATTGGTTCTGCGATCACAACATCACATACCATCCCAACCCATTCCATCCCATTGAAGTCACTGAACTTGTATAAGAATCAACTTAATCAGTCTAATAAACAGTTCACGTGAAGTTTTATTGATAGTTTCTAGAGGATCTACTTATGGGCGCTACTTGACCTTAAAGAAGGATGCGATACTCTTGCTGCCCTTGGCACTCTTGGCCAGTGACTTCTCCTTGGCTGTCATGGTGCGTTCCTTGGCTACAGAGGCAGGTGTTGCAGGCGGCGTTGGGTTCTCCTTGGAATCATCGCTGTCCAGGAGGCTGCTATTCCGCAGCTGGGAGGCAGCATCGCTGTCGCCATTATTCAGTTTTATCTTCTTGCTATTGGCACCGCCTGGTTGGCCCTGCTGAGATTTTCGCTTCTGTGAGCTGGCTTTCTCTTCGACCAACGCCTGGATTTCACTAGGTATTCCCAAATAACGTGTCAGTTCCTCGTGCACGTCCGCGTCCAGATAGCGTCCCACATAGTCGCAGGCCATGCGCATATAGTCCATGTCACTGACATCGTTCTCCTCCGTCGTCAGTTTCTCACTGCGCACATAGTTTTGTGATTTAGCGCCCAGGCCGCAATGTACTTTCGCTGACTTCAGAGCGGACATCACTTGGCGTGTCTTCACCGCCAGCCAGGATAGTGCTCGCGTGGCGTTGTATTTGTAGAAGGTCAAATCCCCGGATACCTTTTCATCGCTCACAAGCTTTAGACTGTTGGGGCTAACGAATTTGGTCAGCAGACGATGAGTGTTGCTGCCGTCCGCATCATCCACTCCAATAGTGTCCAGCGACATGGCGCGCTGTGAGCAACTCTTGCGCAGATGATGCAGTGCCAGCAGTGTGGCGTCTATTGGTGTCGTTAGGTAGGTGCGACCATTTGAGCAGATTTCACTGTTCAGCAGCCAGCTGCGGCGTGGTTCAGAGAACTCCAGTATTTCCATTATGTGCGAATCCTGCAGCGTTATAAACAAGGCCGGTTGCCCCTTGCCGGGATGATGGAACCGTTCTAAGCGCATTCGGTGTTCATCGCTGCCGCCGGCTTGCAACAACTTTTCTGATATGTAGAATACTTTCTTCTGGGCACACACAACATTGTTTTGGGGCACTGCATCTGGATCCGGCTTGGGTTTAGTGGACCGCGTTGTTTTCTTACTCATATCAACAAATTATTAAAACAGAACTCCCGCCTTTATTATTGTTTTGATTAAGTGAGTTGCCACCTCGTAAAAAATTTGAGATGAGCCATTTTGCCGATCCTAAATATCGGTAATACACACAGATTAAAACGATGATTTTATATTATTGCCACAAATTTTGGTAACACGATAAATGCTTCAAATATTAATTGTGAATACAATATAAAACTCAACCATATATCGATAGCTACCCTTGATATAGTTGGCAGCTCCGTAACAGGTTAAAAATAAGTTGGCAAATCCCAAACAAGCGTCCGCCAAAAACGAAAAATTTATTTGATTTGTTTAAAACGAACTTTTGCCACTAAAATAATGGAAGATGTTGCTGAGTTTGCTAGAAAGCGCGAGATGCGCTCATTTTTAATGCCGCGTGATCCGAGCATCGATCGTCGCTTTCGACCTCGGCCCACGAAAAAACAGCGTCTCTTCGACGAGGTAATCCTTGAATCGGACGACGAGTCCACGGATGGTTCGGACACCGAGTCGGAATATACAACAAACTATGAAGATGACGGCTCTTCAGTGGATAACAGTGAATCGGAGACGGGGCCACAAGTGTTTCTGCGTCTGCGACCCGTCGAATCACCGTCTAAACTATATGTGATATCCGACTGTGGCAATGTCCTCATAACGAGTGCTGCTGCCACTGAGAATAGTAGCAACAATGTGAACCGCATGGAGAAGCACTACAGCTTTACGTCAATATTCGATAGCGAGGTTGGTCAGCGCGATGTCTACGACAAGTGTGTGGGCCCCAGCATTATGGATGAGGAGTGTGTGACGATAATGGCCTATGGCACCTCCGGATCCGGTAAAACCTACACACTACTTGGTAAGTAACGCATGTATTATAACATCATGGTATAGTAGCCATATAAATGGTTTCGCTTTAGGTGATAATATAAGAGCAGGAGTTATACCACGAGCACTGGAGAACATATTTACCATGTACAGGAATCAGATGTGCAGCGTGCCAAAACTAAAACTGATCAATGCTCGCATGGTTATACTGGAGGATGATGTGACCCTAAAGGAAATGGAAATCCGTAGACAACTGTTGGCGCTATGTCCGGATATCACAGCTCAGTTCCAGCGCTTGCAGCAGATCATCAATGGCGATCATCAGTTCGAAGAGAAGCCCAAGGAGGATGTGTCTGTTATGATTTGGGTATCATTTGTGGAAATATATAATGAAATGGTCTATGACCTGTTCGCCATATCCCCCAAGCAATCAAACATGAGTGAACCACGTCGTAAAAATCTCAAAATCGTCTGCAATCAAGGTCAGGTCTTCGTGAAGGGATTGACCAGCATTTTCGTGAAGAGCAGCGAGGATGCTTTGAAATTGCTACGTCTGGGGCAGCAGCGAATCACATATGCCTCTACTGCAGTGAATGCTAACTCAAGTCGGTCCCATTGCGTATTCACTGTGGACGTGCTAAAATTCCATCGTTGCGGAATAACGACACAGAACTCATACAAATTCTGTGATCTCGCTGGTTCGGAACGGGTGGACAAGACGGGCACAACTGGTTTCCGGCTGAGGGAGGCACAGAGCATCAACACATCCCTAATGGTCTTGGGTCGTTGCCTCGATGCGGCCAGTTCGTCAAAGAAGAAGAACAATGCGGATATAATACCCTATCGAGACTCGAAACTAACAATGCTTCTTCAAGCGGCACTGCTGGGACGAGAGAGATTGGGCATGATTGTGACAGTGACACCGCTGGATAAATACTTCGAGGAGAATCTGAATGTGCTTAGCTTTGCGTCGATCGCAAAGAACATTCTGTTCAAGCGTCCGCTCGTCAAACAGCACAACACACGGTACTCTGCCTTCGCCGAGTCCGAGTTGTTGAGAGATCTCAAGTACACCGAAGAGGAGGTCGAGAGGTGAGCATACAATCTATTTATATGTCTTAACACATCTCACTTAACGAACTCTCAACTAATTTTGAAGCCTGCGAGCTCATCATGCGCAGCAAATGCAGCTGCAGGAGCAGCGACTGCGAAAGGATCTAACAGATGGCTTCCAAAAGACCATAGAACAGGTGCGAAAGCAATGCGAAGAATGCATGGAGAACCGCCTGGCGATGCAGAAGCGTGTATTCGAAGTTGAGGTAGGGAAGATCGATCCCCAACTATATTAAGCTCAATTTCTCATTCAATATATATTTGAAAATCTTCTGATTATAGATGGCTCAATTAAGACGAAGATACGAGGAGCAAATAGAAGATCTGAACGAAGAACTCTATGAGCTAAAGGGTGCAGAAGGTGGCGAAGGAGAAGAAGGCGGCGAGGGAGAAGGGGAAGAAGACGGCGGAGGAGAAGGGGAAGAATGTGGCGAAGCAGAAGGGGAAGGATATATGAGCAGTATCGAAATAATTGATGATGATGATAACGAATAATGATGTTAACAGTTACGACTACTTAAATATTGTTTTCATACTTTATGTGTATCTGTTTTTCTTGAAAATTTCTGTTTCTAATTTTTGTAGTTCTTGAACATAATATTAAAGTTTTAAGCAAATGTCTCAATTTTAAACACTTTTTGCAAAAGCATTTTTATTCAAATTTCTCATATTACTGCGTTTTATCATTTTATTTCATCATGACGATGTTTCATCATTTAATTTTTCATATCTTGCTTGTTTTTTTTTTGTTTAATAAGTAGGTATTCTTTTTCTTATTTGCTTTTTTCTTTTTAATATTTTTATAATTAGGAGTTTTCTTTTTTAATGGAATTACATATATAGAAATATATGTATTGCATGCCCTCTGCACTATGTGTATGCTGTGTGTGCCTATCTGTCTGTGTGTGTGTGTGTGTGTGGTGTAAGTGTGTATTATCTGGGGGAATCAATTGTCAAAAAATGAAAAGAAATTCTCGTTTTTCTGGTTATAACCAATATCTCATTTAGCAAAATGTGCAAAATAGAGGATTTATTATTAAATTTTGAATTGTGTTTAAAGAGATTTCCTTGTCGCATTTTTGTTTTCTTCTCTTTTTCATTCATCTCATTGGGGGTTCGCCTTGTAAATATGCATCATGTATCATGTATAATTTTGCATAAACGTTTACAAACGTTTCTTTTGGTTTTCTTTAGTTTTGTTTTTGTTATTCAATCGTACTGGCTAAAAATTTAGTACTATAAAAGGTTATATTTCAAGGTTTTCTCATTCTATTCATATTCATCAATATATAATCATAGTTTATCGGATTTTCTTTTCGTCTCTCATTTTCGTTTGTTATTTCTTTTAGTTAAATTCTGCAAAAGCAATTAAGGTTTCGGTTTTATTACAATTAATGATAAAAATACATACATATATGTCGCATTTGCTTTGCAAACGAAAAGTTGTTTTGTTTTGTACATTTTGCTTAAATATTTTCGGATTTTTTTGTTTTCTCATTTTTGTTTTAATTAGTTTTCACTTCTATTTGTGTTTTTCTTTTTTTTTTTTTCTAAATTCATATTGCGTGTGTGTGAGTGTGTGTACATTCTAATACTACCAATTTCCTGTAAACTATAATTATTGTAGCTCTAGAATTTGTTAGTAGCTCTTAAAATCGAAACAAAAGTTACGAAATAAAATCGTTATAAAATAAAAAAAATAAATATTGTTAATGGTTTTTCTTTTTTTTTTTTCATTTAATAATGCCCGTTGCCACAAGGTTACCTTTCTCATATCTCTTTAATTACGATACTATATATTTCAATTGGTTTCTGTTTCTGTTTCATTTTCTGTTCATTTTTTGTTTTTGTTTTTAACTATACAAATTTGTTCGAGTGTTTTTAATTATTATTGAGGGTTCTCTATACTTTTTGTTTTAGCGTTCTTTGAAACATGTTTAAAAATTAAGCTCAATAATCTTAAATTATTAATGTAGTTTTGCTTTGTTTATCCGGTTATTTGTTTATGTGCTGAGCTTGTTTTACACGCTTGATTTCTATTCACGTTTTTTCATATTTTCTTTTTACTCCTATTCGCTTTGTTCTCCCTATGTCTGTGTCTATATGTTTTTCTAAAAAAATTCAAACATTTCATTGTGTTGCACATACATTTCTTATTGGGGATCTCACTGCTCTTTAGCTTTCTCAAGTCTTCCGTCTTTATGTTATTCTTTCTTTTCTTTTATTTTTGTTTCTTCTGGTTTTTTATTTAGTTGTGTCAAAGTTGAAGTTAAGCTACTTGAAACAATTTACAATAAATTACAAAAATGTTTTGTAATTGTTAAAAATTTAATACTCGACACAAGAGTTTCCCTCGTGCTAGCGGTTTTTCCGTTTTCTCTTTCTCCTTTTCATTTTCTTACTTTCTTTTAAAAAATTAGCATTAAAGTGTGTCTCGGGGTGTGTGTGTGTGAGTATAGTGAGTGTTGCTGTGTGTGAGTATTATTATAAACGCCTTTAAACTACAGCGTGTAATGTTTTTTTTTTTAATTTTTCTTTAGCTTTTTTATGCTTTTTTGTTTCCTTTATATATGTAAAGTGGGTGCTTTAATTGTTTATAGAATTTTACATCAATTGTGTATTTGTTGTTGTTAATTTATTATTATGTTTTCTTGCATTTCCTTTTTGTTTTTTATTTTTCAATATAGATAGATGTAAATATTCATTTTCTTCTTCTGCTGACCAGGCTTAGCTCGCCTAGTAGAGTCTTCTGCTGCTCTAATTGCGTGTGTGCTCTATAAAGGTATTATTATGTAGTATATAGAGTACTCTGTGTGTGTGTGTGTGTTCTCTCAAGAGAAGCTAGAAGCTGCCTTTTCTTTCAAAGAACATCTAATCAAAGGAAGTTAACGAAAACTAGTGAATTGTTTTTTTGTTTTGTTTTGCTTAGTTAGTTCCTTAAACTTTTTTGGAAAATCTTCGAGTATGTGTGGGGCTTGTGTGTGTGTGTATAGAGTGCGTGTGTGTGTTGGTGTGTTACCTATGCCTAAATGTATCTGTAACTGTTCTGTCTCTTCTGCGCTTTGTTCTGCCTTCTTTGCTATCTGTCCCTCCTGGGTGTGTATTGCATTTTGTAACTTTCTATTAGTTGCACATTATAATTTCTTGTAAATATCTATATATGCCATATATACCATATATATCCGTATTAGACATATCTGTATTGTATGTTGTGTGTGTGTGTGGGGTGGGGAAGGAGGGGTCTGGTTGAGGGAGGGAGGATCTCTAAATAAACATCTACTTTTTCCTTTTCCATTTCGATTTAGTAGTAGAATATTTGTCCGGCCTTTT
Source organism: Zaprionus ornatus (assembly GCA_018904035.1). Classification (NCBI taxonomy): domain Eukaryota; kingdom Metazoa; phylum Arthropoda; class Insecta; order Diptera; family Drosophilidae; genus Zaprionus; species Zaprionus ornatus. Next base: position 5,525,236 of record JAEIFZ010000253.1, read on the forward strand.
GACGCTTACGTTCCTCCAATTTGCGATTGATCTCTTGCTGCCTTTCGGCCTTGCTCAGTGCCCTTGCAACGTACAAGAACTTATTATCGCCCAGCTGCTTGCCATGCAATCCAATGACGGCGGCCAGCGCCGATTGTGGATTCTCGAATGCCACAAATCCAAAGCGGCGCGAACGACCCTCCTCATCGAGCATGAGCTGCAAATCAAAAATCATAAACATCATTCAGAGTTGCAACATGATTAACCCACGTCCTTCTCCTCCGGGGAGCCTCTTGCGGAGGCATGCGCAGTACGCAGAGCCGGAGCAACCAAAGAGAGAATGAGAGAGTGCCGCGAGAGTAACCGAACCTGATTTAAGAGATGACACAACTGTGCCACATGGTTTCACATCTGCAGTTGCTTCACATTCTCCTGGTTGCTGGTTACGCACGCCAACACACACCCCACCCCACCCTGGTAATGTTAATGTTCATTCTATACGCACCTTGTGACTGGTGATGCGTCCATAGGGTTCGAACATTTCACGCAAATGCTGCTCGGTGAACTCCTCGCTGAGATTCTTTACATACAGATTCTTGAAATGGGTTGCCTTCTCCTGCTCCCGATCCCGTCGTGGTATAAACTTGACCACATGCACTTTCTGATTATTGCATAGCATTCCATTGACCTTCTCGATGGCCGCTCTGGCGGCTTCTTCCGAATCGAAGTGGACAAACCCATAGCCACGAGAATTTCCATCCTCATCCTTGGCCACATTGCAGTTCAGTATGTTTCCGAATACCGAAAACGTATCATACACTGCCTTGTTGTCAATCGAGCGCTCCAGATTCTTGATATAAATCTTTCCGCTATCCGGTGAGCTGTTGCTGCTGCCGGCACTGCTGCCACTCGCCAGTGCACCGCTGGAATGCGATGAGCTCGATGTATGACCGGCAGCAGCAGCGGCGGCGGCGGCAGCGGCTGTGGTCAGCGAATTATGTCCACCATGTCTGCCGAGGACGGCGGCAGCTGCCAAATGATTGCTAGCCGCATGACCAGCACCAACACCATGACCTAGATGACCCGTAGCAGCGGCATGATGATGCAGCTGCTGCTGATGATGAGCTGCAGCAGCAGCGAGCGTATGATGATTTAGCGCCGGCTGCTGCTGATGATAATTAGCCGGATTACCGCGGAACGTCATTGAATTGACGAACATTATCGCTGGCTGTTTGTGGAGCGTGGTGGCAGCTAGTAAGGTGCAGGTGGTGCTGTAAGGTGGTCTGTCCTGGCTGTGGCTCAGAATTTTGACGGTCTTCGGCAGCGCGCTGTCTTTTCTTATGGGCTTTAAAAATGTATATGTAGTAGTGTGCAATGCTTCTCTCCCGTTGCTGTTGTGTTGTTGCTTTTGTTGTTCCTCGTTTGTTTTTAGTTTTGCCTCGTTTTTCTTGTTCTTCTTCTCTCTCTCTCTTTTTTTGGTATTCCTCGCTGGGTTCGCTTTGGGTCTTTTTGGTTCTGCTTTCGAATTATTTTCGGCTTCAATTCAAAATGCAAATACAACAAATACAAAAGAAATGCAATTACAATTACAGCAACAACAATCACACACACACGCACTCAAAAATTCCAATTGCAAACTGAGGCAGAGGCAGCACTGCAGCGGCAGCGAAATGTACTCACCAGCAGAGGTTCTTCACACACGTTTCCCCGTGTCCACGACGACGATGATGAAAATCCGCGTTGTTCTCTGAAAAAATCGTTTTTCTCTCACCCAGACTCTTGACTCTTTTTTACTGTTCTCGCGCGCGCTCTCTCTCTGTCTCCCTGTTTCTCTCTCGCTCTTTCTCTCTGTCTATCTCTCTTTGTACTTTTTCTGGGGACTTTCACTTTTGGCTTGCTTTGCTTGAGCTTACCTTTCTACCGTTCACCGTTGTACACGTTGCAAAACAAAGAGATGCGTCTTATGTTCTATGTTGTAGCAATAAAAAACGTTACTAATTCGGCTTCTTTTTTATTGTTTAATTATGAGTGTTTAATAAAAAAAATCTATATGTTTCTGCCGAGACCTATAGGGATGTGTACAGTGTGACCGCAATGGGTCAACGTGAAAATGTACTGAATTCAATTGAAAAATACCAAAACCTTAGTTACGATATTGCGAATATGTATCGTATTTTAAGCGATACTTTACGTGTTAAATATTGTGTTTGTTGACTTTAAAAAGATAACGTTATTTTAACGGAACGAATGCTAATGCAATAAAACATGTAAAAATCTTTAGTAATAAAAAAAACAAGACAAGCTACTCGCAATCAGTTCCCGGTTATTAAACCATATTTTTATTTCTTATCTTTCCACAGACGTTAAAACATTTTCATATTGCTAAGATTATATGGATCATAAAAACAATTGTAGAATGTACTTTTGATCGTCAGAGGCTTCTCTAGAATAGCATAGTGGAAATTCACTTGAAGTAATTCTTCTCAGCTGCAGCCTCTACAATGGTGCGAATGGCAGTAAAGGCTTCGCTGGCCGTAGGCTGAATCTCCACAGCAGGGAGAATGAAGAGATCCTGGCTATCTGGTGGACCACGCAACTCAAAGGTATAGGCAATGGGTATACCAGCCTCGGCATGGGCCCAGTCCATGCTGCCGCCACTTGAAGGATAAATCGTTTCAAAGAGATTGCCGGCAACATAGTCACGTCCACTCTCTGCCTTAATGGCTGCCGCTGCCTTTTTGCCAAACTCCTGCAAATCTTCGTAGTTGGAAACATGATCCTTGGTGTACCCGTAGGGGAACATAAGCATCTGCGAGTACGAGTGGAGGGCAATGTATGTCTTGATTTGTTCCTTCTCCACATTTGTACGTATGAATTCGATCAGACGCTGAGTCTCTACTTCACTGCCCGCACTAGGTCCGGCGAAATCGTACCGAGTGGGATCACTGCTGGCGCCGGTCGAGTTCCAATGATCGGGATAGTTGCGATTCAGGTCTACGCCACGGCAGGTGCCAAAAAGTTGACGACTCTTGCGCCACATGCGATCATGCTCGAATGTGTATTTGTATCCATCGGGATTGATGCACGGAAAGATGATCCAGTTGTAGTTCTTGGCCAGATTCTGAATGCGTTCATCATTCGAGGAGAGCAACTCATTGATTATATAGGTCGCTGTGGCCGGAGCAATCCATTCTCGTGCATGAATTCCACTTTCAATGAAGATAGCCTTGTTCGCAGGATTATTGCCCAGCTTGACACCCTTGATGGGATTGCCCTGAGTACTGTTGCCCATATTCAGTACGGTTATCTGGTCTGGGTACTTGCTGGCCATGTGATCGATCCAATCGTAGATGGTCTTCAAATGGAAAAAGTGCTGCCAGTCGTATTTCGATGCATCGATATTTTCCGGCAGCACTTCCTTCATATTGCGATCAATCTTCTCCTGAAAGTTGTAGGTCTGAAAGGCAGAAGAACATTTGCTACTATACTACCACTTGGCTTAAGGCTGAAATACATACCAGGACACGGTGAACCAGATTATAAGTCTTCAACAGATCCGCAAAGTCAGCCACACGATGAGCGGCTACCAGAATGGAAAGTTTTTGGCCAACTTCACGTGCGTGGCCAATGAAAGTGAGACTGTCGCTCTCCTGCTCTAGTTTTTGGAACAGTTTGATTTGCTCCTCGTTGTCGAACTGGACATTGTAGATGCGGTAGTGATCGTACCTCGCATGATCTTTAGGAACACCGGAGACACTCTCGATAGTAGTACCGCTCGCAGCCATAGTTAAAAGTGGAATGACTAGTAAACGCAGGCAGACATTCCATTTAACTATATACCGAATTCCATTGTATTTGTCCATGTGGGAGAGCAGTGTGTTTTGTTATCGTCGGCTTTTTGGTAAAAATATACATCAGCACACATCCACACTCACACAACAGAGAGAGAAGAGAGAGAGTGCAGCTATGAGATACACATGTATATAACTGTTTACTTATATATCTGCATATATTTATATTATGTGTGTCCAAACTGACAGCTGTTTGTCTTAGCCAGCGATAACTCACTGTTAACTGCATTTTTATTGCTGTTATAAATGAGGGTATCCAAATAGTAGTGTACAGATACTTTGACTAGGTTTTCTTAGTATTCCAAAATATGTGCGGCAGGCCACCATTCCGACAAAAATTTGTTATATACCTTATTTTAGAACTTTAGGCATTAATTGCAATTTAATGACCCGGCTTGCATTTCGGCTTCTACCTGAGTCAATTGTTTCGAACTGCATCGACATTTCGCACAAAAAATACTCATTTTTTTCGATACTATCGTTTCGAGTAGTTTTCAAAATATTTAAATAGACCCTGCTGCTTTACTTAATAGGCATGAGATTTATAATTCCAAATAACGTTAGCATTAATAATAAGAATTAAAATACTATAAGTAGTAATAAAAAAAATGCGATATATCAATGCAGCTCAACCAAAGACACTATCTCGTCATCGATATATCGCAACTATACGCGATATCGATGTATTTGCTGCATCATCTTACCACCACATTCTTTTTTTCAACGAATACAGAAAGAATTTGCGAGCCGCAGAAAGTCGTAATTCAGTGTGCCACTGCTTAAAATATTAAGAAAAAAGTGAACTATTTTAAAGAACAAATACATCAAGTTTGTGGTAAGTTTTTAAGATAATTAATTGAATTAGTCAAATATATGGAGAAACATGAATAAAGAGTAGAAAAAGATTTTCACTTTGCTTAGATACTGCGACGCTATGCGAACGCCGCCATTTTTTTTTCGGTCATTGAGCACTTTTTAGTTTCACCTACCGCATATGTACGTATTCATGTGGATATGTGTGTGTATATGAGTAGTGGGTATCTGCATCTATTGATATAAATTGAGTTAGCAGCGCACAATTGATATTTATTGTTTCATCCTTCACAGACTTTGTCGCACCATCGGCGTAATTAACTGACTCTGCTCCTGCTCATGAGTAGTCATAGAGAAGGAGCTGATCTCGATCGAATTACAGTAAAAATCCACAATATGAAACGCAGCGCATCCCGCTCGCCTGGCAGAGGTAATATCGTGCGTAATTCCCGTAGCATGGGTCGGGGTTACGATAATGGTGGGGGTGTTCCGGGCGATTCACCTGAACGTATATCACCGGAGCGTATGAGACGTCGTTTGGAACGCTCCCCAAGTCCGCGCGGACGTTACGGCTCCCCCCATCGGGAGGCCTACATGCGTGGTCCGCCACCAGCAGAGCGTCCAGCTGGCTATAAAGTACTGTGTGTTAGCGCACTACCCCCCAAAGCCCCTGATGAATTCATCGAGGAAACATTGTATCGAGAGTACAAGAAATTTGGTGACTTCAGTGTGAGATTAGCTCATGATCTGGACGAGCGTGTTGCCTACGTGTGTTTCCGAACGCCAGAGGATGCCCGCGAGGCAAAACATCACAAGCCTCGCCTGATAATCTATGACAAGATGGCAATTGTGGAGCCAGTTTATAAGTCGACCACAAGGCCGGAGTACAGGTAAGAGATCAGTTAAAATACTTTTAACAATGAACTGGTTAATAATTGTGGTTATTTGATTAGTAGACCTCGTCACTCCATGTCGCCGCCTGACTACGAACGATATCATTATTCGCGCTCTCCAATGGGTCCTGGTATGCCATTAGACCATCGACGACCACCAGTAGATCCATATGATCGTTATGGCCCTCCAATTCATCCACATGCTGTCCACCCACGCGAATATCGTCCCATGCATCATGAACATCCATATCCGCCTCGCGGTCCACCAATGCATCGTGGACATCCACACGGCTGTAATCCGCATCATTTGCATGGCCATCCGCCTCCACATCAATATGCACCGATGCGTCCAATGGCACCCCGGCCCCATGTTCCGTATGAGAAACCTGAGAGCAAGAAGGATAAGTTCCCCAATTATTTGCATCATGTGCAACCAGAGGATGATCCACTCTCGACGCGCACTCTCTTTGCGGGCAACCTGGAGGTCACAATTGCCGATGATGAGCTGCGTCGTATATTCGGTAAATATGGCGTAGTCGATGACATTGATATCAAGCGTCCACCACCTGGTACCGGTAATGCGTTCGCCTTCGTACGCTATCAGAATCTGGACATGGCGCACCGCGCTAAGATTGAGTTATCCGGCCAGTATATTGGAAAGTTCCAATGCAAAATTGGTTACGGCAAAGTGACGCCAGCAACACGCATGTGGATTGGTGGTCTCGGTGCTTGGACATCGGTAACACAATTGGAGAGGGAATTTGATCGATTTGGTGCCATCAAAAAGATTGAATATATGAAAGGTGAACCCTATGCCTATATCCAGTACGAGACTGTGGAGGCAGCAACGGCGGCGGTGAAGGAAATGCGTGGCTTCCCATTGGGAGGTCCTGAGCGTAGACTGCGTACTGACTTTGCAGAGCTTCCGGGAGCAACGCCGGCAGCTCCGTTTAAGAACTCAAAACCCTCGTATGACGAAACATCTATGGAATATCGACGACCCGAGTATGATCCATACTATGAGGAAACAGCCACATATGCGCCACGTGGTGGCTATTCCCCGTATCCTCCACGTGGTGGTTATCGTGGACGAGGAGGTGGCTATCGCGGTCGTGGTCGTGGCATGTATCACTATCACAATGATGTACACAGGCCACCACATCCGGGGGCATTGGGCGGTGTATCCTCGGTGCCGCCACCCGGTGGTGCCGATGACGAGTGGCGTCGTCCCCCAGGCGAGTCATACGATCGGGCTCGGTCCGGTTCTCGTGAGCCCGGCGTGGAGCGTTCGCGTTCACGGTCTCCCTTGAAGCGTGCTCGATCTCCCGGCTCCGAATCAGATACATCGACGCGTCGCAACGATGCACTTGGCACAGCCGCCACAGTGCCCGAAGTGGCACGCAAGTGCAGCACAACTTGGACAGGTGCGCTAATCCTCAAGAGTTCCTTATTCCCGGCCAAGTTTCATTTGACAGATGGTGATACGGATATTGTGGATTCGCTTATGCGCGACGAGGAGGGCAAACACAATTTGCGCATAACACAACGACTGCGGCTCGATCCACCCAAACTGGAGGACGTGCAGAAGCGTATTGCCTCCTCCTCATCGCATGCTATTTTTATGGGTCTGGCTGGCTCTACTGTGGACACTGATTGCGATGATGCCAGTGTACAGACGCGTCCATTGCGTAATCTCGTCTCGTACCTTAAGCAAAAGGAGGCAGCCGGTGTCATTTCGCTGCTCAACAAGGAGACGGAGGCCACAGGAGTTTTGTACGCTTTCCCGCCGTGTGATTTCTCAACTGATCTGCTGAAGCGCACATGCCACAGCCTAACGGAGGAGGGACTCAAGGAGGACCATCTGGTCATTGTGGTGGTGCGTGGTGGAACTGCCTGAGAGGAAAGAAATCGGAAGGCAGCGGAGGCGTTCTCAAAGCTGGCAGGACAAACTGTGGTCGTCGACGTGGACGATGACGTAGACACACAGTGCAGCAGCAGAAGAAGTAGAAGGTGCAGCAAAAGCAGAAGAAGAAGCAGCAGGAGGGACAATAGAGGGAGCTCCTGTGAACACGTAATAATTATTTCTTAGATGACCCCTCCCTTAGACATATGTACACAAGATCCAAGTATATATTTATATATATATCGATGTGAATATATATATAGATATTGGTAGAAGCATAAATTGATCAATCAAACAACTAAATAGACAATTGATGCTAAAATTGATGCTAAATCAAACATACGCAGCACCAAGAGATAAAGAGATATATAGAGAAACTAATCATGACAAACCAATGATGATGATGATGTACCGATGATTTTTTGATGAGGCCTTAGCCAACCAACTACACAAACCACACCGTATTAATCCCATTATTATTGTTCTTTTTGCAGACCAAGTCGAGTCAATCAATCGATCGACCCACCTTGTTTATGGTTTCTGTTCACATTTCTGATTTCTCTGTGTAGTGAGAGTGTAAAGTTTTATACAGTTATATATTATTAATATATATCTATATATATCAAATTTTATTAATTACGATTGTGCCAAAAGTATTCAAAACATAACAAAAAATCCAATTCATTTTTATATATATTTATTTAAATTATATTTAAAAAAAAAACAAAAGTGTAAAGATTTCCATGCAAGTTTTTTGTTTTATCTCAATCAAAGCTTTGTAACGAACTATTCAAAAATCTGTTAATTGTGCAATTAGTGCAAAAAAGAAAATCAAACAACAACTACAACAATATCAAAAGTTAAAGTACCAAAGGAAATGCCGAAGTTCCAAAAGAAAGAAATGAATCGAAAACGAGAAAAATGTTATGAGTTTTGTGTTACTTAATTATTGTATTGTGTTAACCAATAAGTTAATCAGTTTATCAGAGTTATTATTTAATACTTTTGGAAAGAGACAGTTCTCAAGTTTTGGTTTTTGTGAAAAAATAGTGCAAAAAGTGCTTTATTCAATGGGGATTATTGCCTGCATCCCCCGAACCGTTCCATTTGTTGATTCTGTTTTGAAAGGATCCCGCAAGGTGTCCCCAGGTCCTGTGGTTGTCCGGGTTGCCGTGTGTTTATTTATATATTGTGTGCAGTGAGCTGGGCCAGAGCCAGAGATGGGACTCCGGTTCCTTCTCGCCATCATGTTTTTTCACAAATTTCTCCACCCGTAAAAGAGAACATCGTGTAGCGTTTGTTACAAAATTTACGAATTCTTGAAATGGGTTTTGCAAATGTTACATCGGTTCTCTTATGGTTGCTCTCAACAACAACAATTACAACTGAATCTAAAAATCAACAACAACAACAAGTTCTGTGTCGTGTGGTATTATTATATATACATACATAAAGATAATGATAATATATCTACTGTAGTCATACCTGCTTATCATATTCTGTTACTGTGCGTTGAAGTGCATACACTAAATAATATATAATATATATGATCTTGATTCTCTTATACTGACAAGTGGGTGTATTTGTGTGTGCATGTGTATGTGTGTGTACAGCCAATTAATCATAAAAAATATATAAAAACCCATATATATATATATATATATATGAAAGTTATACCTACATAGATCTACAACAGATTACAATATATATATCGCAAAAAAGAATTGAAATATTATAAAGAGATAATGAATATTGTCAATCGTTCGATTGAAAGAAATGAAAAATAAATGGTTATGCTTCAACATATTATACCTATTATATATATATTTAACTGATACTATTCAAATAAATCTGAACAATCGGAAACTACAGTTGTGTGTTTTGTGCTTGTTTCTTAAGTGGTTTATTATCAGTGATCGTGTAACTAAAGTGAAAAAGTGAAAATTGAAAAATCACTTGATATATTTTTGATATTTACAGGTTTATTCCCAAGGATTCCCAAGTGCTGTACATGTCTTTTACAGTCCTTTAGTATTCTACAATCATCAATCACATTCTTTCAACAAATATATTTTTGAACTAGTCACAGATGGGGGCTCTAACTCAATCTAAGTACAAGTAGTATACAGTGCAGATAGCAAAGAATTTGGGTGTTTCTATAGAGTAGGTAACAAAACCATCCTTATCAGCATCCCACAGGAAGTTCACCATAGAGCAGAGGCCCTGCATTAGTAGCTCACCGGCAGTTACTAGAACTATATAACGGTATCTACATAGGGAAGATTATAAGATAGATAGAGAATTCATGAAGAACTCATCGCTTTCTCACCTATCGAAATTCATTAGCTTTATGCTATTTTTAATCTCTTCGCTGACCTGAGCAGCCAATTGATAAGATTGTTTCGGATGCCACAAATATTCGTCATTATAATTCCGATCCATAACGTCCTTCATTAGCATCTCCAATCGTTCCTTATTCAACGGATTCTTAGGATCCAGACGATAGCTGGGCATATAGCGTATAATAGGCTAGCAGAGGGAGAGAATATATGGTGTTTAGGTGTTACAGGTGCCCCATTTACAGCTCCGAACAGCAAGGACACTCACCTTTGGAGACGGTCCCAATGGCACGCCCCCATTCAACTTGGTCAGGGAAGCGCGTTGGCTGCTTATCTGCCTCTGCATGGTGACAAAACGAAAGTGTTGATAGAAACAAACGGATAACATTACACGGCATATAAGCGCCAGAAGGGATTCACTTTCTCACGCTCCCTTTCTGCCCGTCCCCAAAGCAACAATCATATGCGTGACTTGGCCAAATTTTCGGAAATTGCTCGTAACAAGCATTTGTTCATTAAACACACATAAAGTATCCATGTTTTGCCCCCGTGTAATCACAAAATCAATCGCAGTTACCTTTTCGCGTTCCTGTCCTAGGTATAGCGTTACCAGGCCCGACCAATTCTTCGCTGCGCTGGCCATTTGTGGCTCCTTTCAAGTGCGTCGCGGTTTGCCATAAAACCGCAAATGATTATTGCACTATTTATTATGCCACAAAGTGGTTCCACGCTGTGTGTCGCCATGGCAAATGTTGAATCAATAAATGACACAAATTATGATGTGGACGTGGAAAAGCATTGGATTAACTGACCTTGCCAATGCCTGACACATGAAGGTATCCTTTCAATTTCAGAAAGAGGAAAAGGCACACAAAGTGAGGTTAAGTTATTCTATGCCCCCTAGTAAAATGATGTCTAAATTTACAACGATAAATAGTTTACACTTTATTTATTTCTGTAATATGTTACGCATATGTATTTCGTTACGCGTTGAATCTTTATCGGTTCTTGATATACCATATAGTATGTTGATTACCACCGCTAACACATATACACAGTCAGTTACATAAAAAACACATATAGACATTGAAAACATACAAACATGCACATATGTAAATATATCAAATACAATTTGTTTACGGATTCACTTAGCGTTATATAAGTTGTATGTATGTTGTATATGCTCCTTATGGCATCGAGTATATATATAGACGTATATGTATCATATGTTGTGTTAATGTCTTTAGCATTTTTAAAACATTCAATATATATTTGTATTTTTCTTTTGTATAAATTGATCTATAGAGATTTTCATTACACACATATTCAATAGTAAATTGTCTATAACAAATTAAAAAATAAATAAAACAAATTCAAAATGAAAACAAAACAAATTTTGGCTCGTATTATCTTTAAAAATATCTTGATGGTTTCAAAAAGTCTAATTTGGTGGATTCTGGAGAGATAGTAGGGCACAACATCGAGGAACAGATTACTTAGTTACATATTAATATGTATGCATGGTATATATTCGTATATAGTACGGAGTTTTTGTTCAGTTACACATATACGTAGATTAGATTGGGGTCTCAGCATTGCGTGCCAATTTTGGTGCAGACTTATAGATATATAAATTTTGGGAAAGTTCTAAATAGTTTTCTGGGGATTTTCATTTAAGATTCTCGTACCAAAGTTTTTTTCTCAGTCGTGTAGTGGTCATGTATATGTATATGTAAAGCTTTAGTTTCGTACGACATACGCAAACGTGTGTTGATTTCTTGTTGTTACTTATCCATATACTACAAACATATAAAGTATACATATAGATATATATGTATATGGTATATCCAGTATATAGAAGTATTATTTGAGTTAGTAAAACATTTGACTTTTGTTTGTGGACACAGATTCAGTGGGTTTCGTTATAGTAAATATATAGTTACTTAGTACATATGCTGGATTGTTTCTTTAGATCTTTCTCGCCAATAAATACAATATGTAGATGTCTTCCTTCTTGCTTTCTATATATGTTCCTATCTCTGGGATATTCACACTTGATTTTTGCCTATTCTCTTTTGTATTCGTATTTTCTTTAATTTAATGGAACCGTTATTTCATAACGCCACGTTTTGGTCCAAAATTGTAAATATGTTTAGGTGTTTGAACGCACCCTAATCATTGGAGCGAACTTTGCGCAATGACCCGCGATTAAATTTGCAAATTGACTCGAGCAAAGCGGAGCGTGTGGGCTCATCCTCCTCTCCAGCATCCTCCACATCCTCCGATGCAATGTTCGGTGTCGATGTCTGTCTCTCCACGGAGGCCAATGCGCTTGCCGGCAATTCCTGATGTGTGGCAAGTGCTGTGGGAATTCAAATTGAATCGATTAGAGAATGAAAAGATAAAGTATGCAGATATATGTCAGTTATCGCGTGAACGATTTATGAGTTACTACGAATAAGAAATGAACGAAATAGCTACATTTGAGGCCAGCCAGTGTGGTTGGTTCTTCGGGTGTGCTGTCGGAGCGATTGAAAGAGTCTGCTGCGCTAAGACCCCCGCCGAAAGCAACTGTGCTGGCGGTGCTGCTGCTGCTGCAGGTTGTGGCACCGCTTGTCGCAGTCGCAGCTGCCAGCGGAAAGCGTCCATTGCTTGTTTGAAGTGAACCCTGTTGCTTTAGCTTCGACTGTTTGTGCTCTAATTTCTAAATAGTAAAAGAAACAAAACAAAAATGAATAATACAAGGCAGTAAGAAATCGAAATGTGATGTTGAAGCAGCAACAACTAATTGCAACAATACAAAGCGCTCAATGATGAACGTTAATACTAACTGCTTTTTGCTTTGATTTGCTTCTTCTCTCCTCCTCGGAGCTCATTAGCTCCTGCACGCGCACAATGCGCTTTTGGTTTTTCACCGACTTTTGCTCGTCCCGTAGACGCGAATCACTCTTCAATGCAGCCTGCCGTAGTAGCTCTTTTGCTTGCTGCAATGGAACGAAGCTGTAGTTGAATTTCATATAAAGGGATCTACTTTACTTACCAAGGACACTTTGAAGTGTGGCTTCTCCGACGTGACAGCAGCCTCTGTGGCATACTGTGTAAAGAATCTGTGGCCAAGCAGCTGATCCAAACTGGGTAGCCCTGTCTTGCATGCCTCCTTAGAGAGAATGCTCTCCAACAAAGACTCTGTTCATAGGGGGAAGGTGAAGATTAAACAATACTCTATCAAAATGAAGCACGGTTCATACTTAGTGCCTCGGGGCAATCATTGATTTGACGCACTACCGATTCCTGCAACGGATAACCCATAGTCATTTCGAATAGAACATGCCCAAAGCTATAGACATCAATGTTCTCGCTGGTATGTATCTTGCTGTGCTGCACGAAAAATGGCCGATAGAATGATGGTACACCAAGCAGATGGTTCTCAATGTCCAGAAGTTTCACACAATCGTCCACAATGACAATGTTACCGGAATGTAAGTGACCTGCAAGAGAAAGAGAGTTTCTAGTTTAAATCGGATAAGATCGAAGTGAGATTTGCACTCACCGAAGGCATATCCTTTCGAGTGCAAAAATATCAAAGTTTCGAGGATTTGTTTGCCATATGTTGCCACCTGCTTCATGGAGAGTGCTGTACGTCCCTTAGGATTACCGTACTTGCTCAGAAAGGGATTCTTTGGCGTTGACATGCAGAGCATATCCTTCAAGCTGCCATGCTTGTGGAACCTGTATATAGATTGGAGATTATAAACGTAGATAAATCAAATATCGTGTGCATCATACTTTCTGATAACTAGTACGCCATGTTCGGTATTAGCTGCCAGAGCTATAGCTTCAATGTGCGGATGCTGGAGGCCCATTAAACTCTTTAGAATGCCGCTTATTTCTTTATCTTCCACATTCTTATCTGGTCCATATTCCATCCATTCGGCAACCATTTCCGTATTGGGATCCACTGTGCCCGCATCGATGGACACCTGATGAGAGCCACCATTGCTTCCAGAAGCAAAGTGTTTGCTCGACTGATTCTGTGAACCGCTCTTGACCAACTTGTTGCTGCCCTTCTCTGGTGGTTTAGTGGTTACCTTAAAGTAATGTTTACGTAGCCGCCAGCCTATGGCACCCATGGTAGGGCCCAGGGCCCAAACCGAATCGTTGCGCAGACATAGCATTGAGTTTTGCACGGCATGGTCTGTAAGGGATGCGGAGAACGAGATAAGTAAATGAAGGAATGAAGTACGGGGCGGGGGATATGATCTTTACACACCATGGAATGATTGCGAGTAGCTTTCCGGATCAACGAACCGCTTGGCCGGCAGCGATGATGCCAAAATGGGATTCATTAGTATTGTGTTTATGTAAACTTGTAATGCTTCTTTCCGTTCAGCTATGAAGTCAGGGCGCATATTACCAAAGATGCGCTTGCCTGGCAGCGGCAAATCAATGCCAGAGATACGAAGACATTTATGCAGTTTATCGAAGTCATTGTAGCGCCGTAGAACGTTCCAGGAGTTATTTCCCCTCTGCACACGCAACAAATATTCCTGTGGGGAAATCAGATGTAAGTGAATACCAGGCCCGTAACTAGCTGAGTGCAGTATGTGCGAAGCACAAGGGCCCCAGACTACCAACCATAAAAAAGTTTTTAAAGGAAATTGTAATTGGACAATTAAATTCCTTTAGTAAAAATAAATTCATACATTGAGTAATGTAATTCAACTAGGGGCCCTAGGGACTGTCACTTCACCCCTTGTGAAGACACAAGAACATGCTCAACACACCGCACGCACGCACACATACATAGGCACCGTCATCAACAAATCGGCAACGGCGTCGCAGATTATTGATTTTTCTCCTTCGTGTGGGGACTATAATAAATTTTCAACATGCAGCAGGTGCATGCCTCCTGTACTGCTGCTACACTTACCGTATGCCCGTTGACCTCCTCAACTGTTGCAATCTCGCAGCTTAGTGCCTCGGTATCATCAAGTGGTAATTTTCTTTCATATCTGCTTGCAAATATTGCCATTTGTTGGATGCAGATGCATTTTTTCACTTCCTCTGAGTATTCGTGTGCGTGTTTGTGTGTCCCTGTGTGTATGTACCTGTATCCACCCTTTGCGGATGGCGAAAAAAATCTGTAACAGTGTAGAAACAGTAACAGTAACACAACACTTTTCACTTTATTTCACTAGACACTTACAGTTTTTAGCTTGTTGAATTGTGTTCTGTTCGCTTCTTTTTTTTGTTAGCCAATTAGACCCGTACGAACGGGCTATTAATTTTGTGGGCAATCTGTTTACTAGTGTTGAGTAAGTTACCAATGACATCGAAAGCTTTGCGCTGTTATCGATAATGACAAATAGTACTAGGTAATGAGTTTGTTGTTTGTTTAGGTTCGATAGTTAGTGTACATCCCTGGTCGCTTGTCAACAGCTGTTGTTGCAACTGCAAGTATCAAAACAAACAATTTAAATGTAATTTGCATTCGCCCTTTTCCAAAATCAGCTGCTTGACCTACTTTATTCAGCACCCACAATGCTCGAAATTACCAAAAAGCTTGCCACCTGTTTGAATGTGGTGAAGAGATATGAATGGCTACTGGATTCGTATGTTCTGGTGCGTGAGTGACTCAACTGGATTGAGTTCAGTGCTTTAATATATTCAATTTCGATTTATAGGACTTCTATATTGACGATCATTGGAATAAGCTGCCCTTAAGTTGGCGCCAACATTTTGAGCAGTTGCCCGTTGAACAGTTATGTGCCCTGCTGCAGGTCGAGGCGGATGTTGCGACGGTGGCGCAAGCACGTGTTGTTTGGCCCCTGGAGCTATTAGCGCTGCGCACAGTACTCCGTACCTTGTGTATTAGCCGGACACCAAAAACGCGTCAAGATGTTGGTAAATTAGTTCCACTTTATGCGAAATACTCACTACTATACATTGCCCACACAGATCATATTACCTGCCTGCCCGCTGCTGGAGCACCCAAAGCTGAAGCACATGTTCATGAAGTGTGTCAAGCCGAAGAAGTCACATGAAATCCGTAAAATGGCTGCAATTTGTGCGCGCAGTTGTCGACAAACTTCAATTGACTATGTTGTGGACTTCGGAGCTGGTGTGGGGCACTTGGCACGCATTCTGGGCTACGGTTATGGCATCAAGGTTTGCTGCTTTGAAATGCAATCAGATTTGAATGAGCAAGCCATGGCCATCGATGCCAAGTTGGAGAGCATGGCCGGCAAGCACTTGACTGCCAGTGAAGTAGTCCATTTTCAGCGACCCGTTCATATTACCCAGCGCCTCACCAGCAGCACAGAACCAGCGGGGTTCCTTTCATGGATTCGCGAAGCTTTCCAACTGCCCGATGAGGACTTTCAATTCGGCATCATTGGTCTGCATCCTTGTGGAGATTTGGGTGCGACACTCATGCGCATGTTCCTTAATTGCAAGCAGGCAAAGTTCCTCAATTTTGTTGGCTGTTGTTATCAAAAAATGACCACGCAACAGACGCATCCAAGACAGCAGATACATGGCTATCCACTGAGCGCAGAGCTGCAAAAGATAACCCACAGTCAGCTTAGCTACGAGGCACGCGAAATTGCTTGCCATGCCATGGAAATGTACTGTGACCGTCTCAGCGCTGGACAGTATGAATATCTTAAGATTCATTCGCTTCGTGCCGCTGCCGAGCGCATCATTGTTCAGCATTTTCCCGATCTAAGACATTGTGCCTTGAGGAATGTAAAACACACGCCGGGCATGACTTTTGACGAGTAAGAACAAATCGATCTGTATATCCCATATAATATGTAGTTTTTGTTTTGTTTGTATATCTTGTCCATTTGTCCAGCTACTTCCGAAGAGCCATTGAGGGAACTCGCTTTGAGGCGCTCAGCTCGACACTGTTGAGCAATAAACAAACTGAGGAAGATTTATTGCTCTGGCGTCGCATCGTCTGCTTTTATACACTACGTTTGATGCTCGCTCCACAGGGTATGTAACGAATCACAGATTCATTTGTTTATATTTAATCTGATGATAACTTCAATTCTGTTTATGTTATGCCATAAGTGGAGAGCGTCATTCTTTACGATCGTGCTATGTTTCTTCTAGAGAGTGGTAAGATATGCTCTTCCTTGATTGCAGTTGGTAGTGTCGCCATGATTTGATGTTTCTTCTCCAGGTTGTCAGGTCAATATTGAAGCAATTTTCGATCCTCGCATATCGCCAAGAAACCATATAACCAGCGCCATTAAAAGTTGATCCTTGATACAGTAATGAAACCTGACTATATAATAAAAGATACATTACTAAACATATATATTTCTTATGTAATAAATGGAACCTATCGTATGGCTAAGTCTTTTATTTCAGACTTCCGTCGCGGCTAGCCACATTTATTTTTGGGACTTCCCCGAAACACAATTTGGATTGGTCAAGAGAATCTTGTTATGTTTGTATAGACATGGGTAAACGCTGCTTGGGCACTTCAGTGAACATAAACAGAGCCATAAAATGTTTCTCTCTCGGCACTCGTATGTATGCGTGTGTGATTAGGGTAGATCACGAATACATGATTTCTTCAACTAACCTCATGACGTCACAGCTGGCAAGACGATTTATATGAGAAACAAACACACTCAATATGTTTTTAGCATGTCAACTGATAAAAATTTAAAATAAAATTAATTTTTCCCTTCTGGTTAATTAAATCTCAACAAACAACTTAATTTGTTTGCCAATGCAGTGACGTCACGCAGTTTCTTAAAGAGAATTCAACCTCATTCGGTTGTTTTACGTGCACTCTCTCACTCTGTCGCTCTCTTTTTCCGCTGCGATGTCTACTCGTGAGTTTTCCTGTTTGTCGTTGGCAGACTTCTGCATTCAGTTTGTGCTTTGTCTCGGGCCAGTGAAGATCGAGGGGAATTTGCAGAAAGTAGAAAATAGAAATGTCTAACCTGGAACAACAGCTCCAAATAATCAATGCGGATCTTATTAACATTGATAAGGACCGGAAGGTGTATACAACACACTACGACAAGCTGCGCAAGACTATCTATGACACGCTGAAGACGGAGGAGCCACTAAACAAATGGCTTAATGGACATAAACTAGGCGGTGAGTGAGTGCGTCAGTTTGTGTAGAGTGTACTTCGAGCAAAAAGTGCAACAATCTCTGGTAATAATTCTGGTTTTTGTGCTAATTGTTCCCTACAATTTCCAAAAATGCATACGTGGCCCTCTCGCTCGCTCTATCTTTCTCTCCCTCTCTCAGAAAGGATGAGAAATATTATGCCATTAAAATTACTTACAAAGTATCTGAGGAAGTTGTAGATATATTAAGGCGGTACATTCGTTATCTGCAAATCTATAGAGGCAGAATACATATGTATTGGTAGTAACCTTTATAGCACTTGTTTTCGCTATACTAACCATTCAATAATAAATGATTTTATTCTAAACGAAAGCAACAGTCGATCGGCACGCTTCAGTGTGATGCTCTTCGTCCCATGCACCGGTGTAGTTTATGTTGTTTAATTCAAACACATATATTTACATATGTGCATTCTTTTAAATTATTCTCAACAGATCGCCTGGCTCCATTATTAACTAAGTCAAACGCTTGGTGGTATGCTCATACTTTCTTCTGTGTTTATTATTCGATCAGACTGAAATTTTAATGAAATATAGACATTATAGTCAGCTAACTAAATTAGAAAGTTGTATATTTTATAGTTCGTTTACAAATCAAGTTGAAAAATTTAATTATTGATTTGCCGGGGCGGTGGGCGTGGCTTACATTTGAGTATACAGTAGTATACAAGCCAAATTTGGTGTTTCTATCCTTTATAATATCTGAGATCTGTGTGTTCACACTCGACTGGGCTAGTGATTCTGTGGGGTCTGCCACGCCTCCTTTTGCCAGTTATATACATTTGCACAAAGTTAGTATACGATTTTTTTTTTCATTCTCATTGGAGAGTCCAGAAAAACTCGTAATTCAATAAAGACGCTTTTTATACTTTATTATCAGCAATTATAATTAGAAATTTATATTTTCCGGTCAACGGCGGCTTGTTGAAATTTCTTGAAAATTACAAAAATGGATTTACAAACGTTATCTCTAGTTATATCTTTATAACTTAAATATCTCTACTTCTGTTATCTCTATATAATACAGGAAGCTATGGCGACAGATTGAAAATAACCAAACCCAATGAGTTCGATTTGGTATTCTTCTTGAAGTTTCCTGAGAACGATAAAATTATCGTCAAACGGGATCCAAAAATGCCGGGCAACGTAACGCTGGACATGACTGCACTACTAAATATTATACAGAATCAGAAGCACAACGAGGCGACGTTTACGAGTCTGAAGAAGATTGTCAATGCCAAGAATATGCTGTTGCAGGACAAGTTGCAAGCTATGTTGAATGGGGCATTCACAAAGGCACTAAATAAGATGGGGAATCAAGTTGAGGTCAATGGAATCTCTACGAAATTGGTCTACAAACGTTGTGGTCCCGCCCACACGATTTTCGTTGATGAAGGCAAAATGAAATATTCCGTTGATTTTGTGCCTTCTGTAAGACTTAATGCTAAACAGAATGTATTGGGCGGCGATCAATTGCAATTCTTTAAGAATGTCGATTACTGGGATGCCATACCGAAGCCACTAAAACCATTCGAACCCAATAATATTTCATTCCGTGCCTCGTACTATGAGGCTGAGAACATATTGATCCGTGATAAACAGAAGTTGAAGAACGTCATTAAACTAATGAAGAGATTCCGCGATACCAAACAGAATATGTTCAATCTGAAGAGCTATTATATCAAGACCCTTCTGTTGTGGCAAATCAAGGCAAGACCTTCAGCGTATTGGGTTAATAAACAGCTGAGTGAAATCTATATAGATGTGAGTAAATCAAGCTACCTCATTCAAAAGTACATAACCAAATGTGTATAATCTGCCTTAGATGTATGAGGAGTTATTGAAATGCTTAGCACTGTCCAGCAAAAAGGGAAAGCTACCATTCTTCTGGGATCCGAACCTGGACATGTTTGCCGGCTTCAGTGATAATCAGCGAAGGGATATGTTTATGTGTGTGAATGGAGAGATATACAACTTGAAGGGTTTCGCTAGAAACTACTCAAAGGACACGCCCGATAGAGTATTGTCCTCATTCTGTAAGAAGCCTAAATCTAAGCTGTGATCTATCGAAGAACTGCAAAATTAGCATATGAATTGATTAGGTCTAACAATTTGTCTAATTAAACTGTTCTAAGAGTTCTTTGCTGAGTTATGACTCAAAACGTACATATTTTAATGAGGTTTTCATTTAGGTAATAAAATGGAAAAACTGAGCATTGAAAACAAACCGCCAAACAAGCAAGAAGTCAAACCAAATCCAAAACCGAAAGAATCAATCGATCAGACGAAGAAGGATGAACCCAAGGGTTGTCTAACTAGCTAACTCTCAATACAGTTCAAGGAACGAGGTGAGTTTCAAGACTTTATTAACAGCAAAATGAAAATAAGAGTTATAGTTTGTATAATTCGTTGTGCTTAATTCTATAAAATGTGCTCGCTTTAGATGAACGTGGATAGCTTGGGGGGCTATCGCCTTAAGTCGCCTACAAGCCGCCACCGGAGCGATCGACACTGATCTTTTGCTTGAGATTGGCTGCCTCATGCTTCTGTTCTTCCAATTCTGCCATGCGGGCGAAACGCGAATAAGCCACATCGCCAGTCTTGATCGCTGACATCATCTATGCAATAATATCGATAAGAATTTTATATACATGTATTAAACCCATTTGTAATCGCACTTTTTTAAAAAAATATATATATCTATATGTGTCACAATTTTACCTGTAGATACTCATCGAGCTCCACCTGACCATTCATATTGGTATCGATCTCCTTAAGAATTTCGTGCAATTGTTCGCCAGAGACATCGCCGTCGCCGAAGCTCTTGAGTGCCCGTCGAATATCGTTGATGGACACATAGCCCTTCTTGTCCTTGTCGATGATCTGGAAGCGTTTCACATATGTCTGAATCTCCTCCTTGGACAGCTTAATGGGAATTCTTTCCTTGGATGTGCGATTGATCGAATGACCCATTTCGTTGGCCAAGAACTCCGTGGCATGTTTGATCTGACGCTCTTTCTCATCCTTGGACCACTGCAGCTCCTCACCCATAATATCCACAATAACGGGCAACGCCTCCTGGGCGGCCTGCACATTGAGGAAGGCCAAACGCAGACGACGTGCAATCATATCGACTGCTGTGCATGCATATTCACGCACACCATAGCGGATCTCAGCATCGATGTAGGGGAACTCAGGGTGGATGCGATTGCCGATAATGGGCCAACGTTTGCCAGTCAGCGAGGCCATTTTGGAGACCGCAAAAGCACGATCTCCATACGATTTGGCCAGATGCTGTGCCACTTCGCATTCGAGTCCAAAATCTTGCACCAGACGAATGTACATGGTTGGTGTCCAACCCTGTCCTCCCTCAATTTTCAAATAGGCTGTAACAGCTTCGGCGCGCTCAGGTTTCAGGTTGCAAGCTAAGAGAAGACAGAATGATCAGAACGGATGTGGCAAACTTGTATTGCGCACTTACCCTTGATGGCCGCATCGACGGTATGCTCTGCCATGGCTCTGTAAGTGGTCCACTTGCCGCCGGCAATGGTGATCAGATTCGAGGGGCTGACGTGCACGATATGGTTACGCGCCAAGGACTGTGTGTCATCCTTGTTCGGGTCGGAGACAAGCGGGCGAATGCCGCTCCAGGCGGACAGAACATCGCCACGACGTACCTCAACATCGGCGTTGAGATAGTTTTTGATTTCGTTGAGAATGAACTGAATCTCATCCTCGGTGGGTCGTGGACTGTGCGTCACTTCGCAGGGAAGGTCTGTGGTACCGGCGATTGTTTGCCGTTGCCAGGGCAGGAAAAAGATGACACGGCCGTCGGATGTCGAGGGATCTAGCAGACCCATCTGATCGGGACTGTAGTAGCCGGGCAGTACAATGTGCACACCCGAGCTGGGGCAGCAGATGCTCTTCACCGTGGGATCATCCATTTTGCGAATGGAGTCAGTGAAGGGACCCGTGGCATTGATGATGCACTTGGTCTTGACGGTGAACTCCTTGCCCGAGATATGATCCTTGACTTTGGCACCGCACAACACTTTCTTGCCGGTACCATCGTCCTTTTTGAGCAATTCCTTGACCTCGACGTGATTGCACACAGTGGCGCCATGTCGTGCAGCTGTCAGAGCCACAGCCAAACACATGCGTGCATCATCCTGCTGACCATCGTAGTAGACAATGGCGCCGCACAACTTGTCCTTCTTTAACATGGGAAACAGTTCCAAGGCATCCTTCTTCGATAGCAAATACGAGCTCTTCACATTGCGATCACCGGCCACCAGATCGTAGGCCTTGATGCCCACCCAGTAGTAGGGTACCTGCCACCACCTAAGGGTAGAAACAAGGAATACGAATTATATAACTTCGTGAACCACAGGGAATTTCATATCAACTGGTATTTACGTGTAAACGGGCAGCATAATGGGCAGTGGATGCGTCAAATGGGGCGCTGATTCAAGCATTGTGGCACGCTCCTGCAGCGCCTCCTTAACCATTCTATACTGCTCAAGATCAAGCTGTAGCGATAAAGATAGGAACAAGCATTACTACTACGTGGATGGGGATAGAGTATTTACTAGTCGTACTTACACCCAGAATGGCCTTTTGCAGATAACGTACGCCACCGTGTATCAGTTTGGTGGAGCGCGATGAAGTGCCACTGGCAAAGTCATCTAGCTCCACAAGCGCCGTCTTCAGACCTGTAAAAGAGTGTTAAATATGTAAGTGCAAAATACCAAAAATCGGAAAGAACTGGAATTATACCTCTCGTAACGGAGTCGAGGGCACAACCGGCACCTGTTGCACCGCCTCCAATGATGAGCACATCGAACTCCTCGCCGCTCTGCAGTGATTTGATTTGTTCGCTGCGCAGTGGCAGAGTACGCTTGCGTTTGGGTGGACGCTGCACGGCATTGTTGACCTACAAATGCAAACGTCCTGTTAGTAGTGTTTGGCATTTTACAACACTTAACAAATTATTAACAACTTACCACATGTGGTGAATTCCAGCGATCAAGACTCCATGAGGCGATCACAGAGCCCACACAGGCGCTGGCGGCGGTGACACCGAATTTAAACATACGCGATGACATGCTCTCTTGAAAAACTCACTCTCTTCTCTTCTGTCTGCTAATGAGAAAAGTATTTTTAAAACAATTAATTGTGCCATTATTAAACACCCTATTGTTTTTTTGTTTTTGTTTTGTTAATGCCGTAATTAATTCGCATTCTCACGGTGCGAGAGAGTGACAGGCAAAGAGAGCGAGAGATTGGGAACTGATAGAAAAAAGCTTTCTGTTGCGAACTTTTGCGCTGCTGCTGATGTCGCTGCCGGCAGCATTGGAAATGTGTGTGCATGGGAATGTTATGGGAATGAAATACACAGACACAACAGTGTTGTCAAAATTTAATAGGGGAAAAAAGCTAGATTAGATAAAAATCGCTGAATTGAATGATTTGCAATAATAATTTTGTCCCGCTGTTGGGAAGATTTTGCGGGGAAAAAGCTGACCTGGCAACACTGACACAGAGAGAACTGCGTGAGCGAGGGTGTGTGTGTGTGTGTGCATGAGTATTAAATCGATATGGGTGCGTTGCGCTGCGCTGCGGCAGAGCGTAACTTGGACGCAGGCAGAGCTTTGGAAATTCACCTACGAATTCCGCGACAATTTCGAGTTGTGGAACGCGCACTTTGAAATGTTTACCTTGACCATTCCAGTCGAAAACACCGTATGACTTTTATTTTTAACTACATATAAAATATATAAACTGTATAGAAAATAATTCAACTCACAACGCAAACAACTCTTTAGATTGATTTAGATTTTTTCGTTTTTGCGGGCGGCGTAACAGCAGAATGATTACATCAGAGTTTAGTCACTTTTTTAGAGACGACGAAATGTTCGCGCGTTCCCGTGCTGCGCCGCTGCTGCTGCTGCTTGTCGTGCTGCCTGCGTCCGTTTGCCGCTAGGTCAAATCACGTAGTGAGCTTGCCTTACCGTTGTTGTTGATGTTGCTGCTGATGCTGGAAGTCGTAATCGTTGGAAGTCTCTCTATTTTACTACCCTTTGCTGTCGCGCTCTGTCCGTCCGCTTAGCTTGATAGTCGTCGTCGGTCTGCCCCAGCAGTTATGGGGGATGCAGCTGTTGCTGCAGCTTTTTCATTTGGCCCAGAGAACTTGCAATTTTCGGAACACACCCCCCTCGGCGCTCACGCCCCATTGCAATTTGTAAAACAGCTGTTAAATGGCACTAGAGTGCGATGCGCCCTCTATCTCTCTCTCAGTTTCCCTTTCTCTTTCACTCACTTACCCTCTCTCCTTCTGTCCCACTCTCTCGCGTGTTAATTAGCTTGCCAAAAACACAAGACCGAACTGAATGTGGAATGAAACTCACGAGCTGAAATGAGTTCACCTTGCGGATGAACTGAACTGAGCACACGGCGTCGTTTATATTATTTTTTTGTAACTAGCCGACAGCGACACAGCGAGCACAGCGAGGAATTCTATATTCATATCTATCGGACACACATATGTACTTAACCAGTGCGCAAATACCCTGTAATAGTGTGGGGTGAGTGTGCGCAAGGTAATTGTTGCAGAAACTTTAGACTGCTATACGGGACTATGCATACGGGTTAGCTGACTAAGTATTGCACAATCTAATAACATATCGAGCCAGATTAAGCTCCTTAACATATATACACATTCATACATACATATATATACAACTAGTATCAACATAACAATACTGAAAAATTTGGCATTTATAATTTTGAAAAAAATTTTCTTTCATTTGAAAGATATTGTCAGAAAAAAAGAGAAAAAGTAGACATGAAAAATCACTCAAATTATTTTGATATTACTTGCATATACATATGTACATATATGAGAGTGCACAATTGAGCATTTATAAAATTTTGGTAGACTCTTATTATTTTGAAAATTTAAGTTGTATTTATGTAAATTTGTAGAATTAGTTTACAATTCATAGTTTTAAAATAGCTGTAATTGCTTCTTTATTGCAAAAACTAATAATAATAATTTACAAAATCTGTAAACATAATCAAAGTCAGTAGATTTAGGGATAAAATAGGTTGCTATGGAAACCCTGTGTGTGCATATTATATATTTAATTAGATACAGCAATAAACTTACGTGGTATCTACCAGTGTGTGCTGTCAAAACTTGCATTATCTATTCACGTTTCGCGCGCTATTACTTTGTGATTATTCAATTATATGCCGCATTTGTAGGGTTGTATATACGAGCATATGCTCATCGAGTATCGTATCATAGTAATATTGAAACTAGACATCATGAGAGCGCAAAAAAGCAAATACACTGCGCAACAAAACAAACTAAACTCATAAAAAAATTCAAATTAAATGTGGAAATTAAAAAGAAGCTATTTTGAATTTCGTAAAGTTCTCAGTGCCGTAAAACTGAGAATTTTTATTGTTATATATTTATTTTCAAAAGTTTTCCAGTACCTCAGCAATTTCAGTTCCATGTCGCTCAGTGTGCTATTCAACGATCACAAACTGATAAGCGTAATTTCGTCAAGAGCTTTACGCATTTCAATCGTCTCGTCTGTCATGAATGAATCATTAGTGAGAGCGAAAGAGAGAGATAGAACGGGAGAGAGACAGTTCTCTAATTGAATTACCTCTGAGCAAAATTTGAATATGGCAAAAAATGAACATTTCCGATTCTAGTCCAGTGCTAATTGTCGTTCGACGGAAAAAAACGACGATTTCTAGACTGAGACCAGACATACAGAGACACATAATGCACGTCATCGGTGTGAGTTAGGTCAGTGTCACTTGTCTGGTTGCCCATGAAAGACATAGAGGAAAAAGCCAACGCTATTTTTATAGTTGTACCCAGAGAACTGGGAGAGCCGAGACCCAGACCCAGACCTTCAGAGTGCAGACCTACAAATAACCTTCCGCCGGGAAGATACTACTACAATGTGTGCTCGTATCATATCGTACGGTATCGTATCGTACAGTATCGTGCAAGGCCCGTTTGCAATTCTGGCTCGGTCAGTTCTACCTCTTCTTCTTCCTCTTGTGGTGACCGACACGGGACACGCAACTGTTGCGTGCCTTACGCCCACACGGAAGCTTTAAGCTTGCGCACATGGCGACGAACAGGCACAGACGACGCCGGCGACGGCGACGTCGACTACTGAGACGATCCGATGATGATGCGGACGACGTGAACTGATAAACCATGCCGCGATACGGTATACGATTTGTTTGCACGTGAACGCTATCAATGGCATTCTGGGAGGAAAGAATTAACAAAGTTGTACGTTATTTCAAAGTATTTGACTTTGAATTTCGGGCTGGGCAAGTGAAGGTGATGATTAGTAAAGAGTTAATAGCTTTTCAAGCTGGTTAAATATCGCATGTAGTACGGAAGGTTATCGAAGATACAGTTACAGTGATTTCTTCTGTATTTTAAAGGTACTATACCAAAGTTAAGCCTTCTCAGGTTGATAATACAGCAAGATATCGCTGGTTGCACGAGCTGTGCAGCACAGTGACCAAACTTAATCCTCTAGCCTTTAGAAAACTAGAGGGTTATGAGAACTGTTTTTCGGCGCTTTGGAAAGAGTTGACAATTTTATCAGTGAAAGATGAGCGTGTTAGGTAAGAAAGTAATTTATCTGAGAGTCTTAACGTTACTACTTGACCTAAGTCTACGCCAAAGTAGTTTATATAGCTGAGATATCTCGCTAATTGTTTGATGTCCGCAACGTTTCCAAACTATAGATATCTCCAGCTCGACTTTGACACAGATCTTAACTACAAGTTAGTCATTTTAATAATCAATAAGATTCTCTAGTGGTGGGTGGGTTTAAAAATGATGGGATATATTTAAATTGTATGTGTAGTTCTAACTTGTAAATAAGTAAAATAATAAAAACTTTAAACTTAAAAAAAAATCGTGACTTAAGCTAGAACATAATCGGATAATCGGAGGATAAATAAACAATGGCCGATATCTTGTGTAAATACTTAGGACGTCTCTCAGAGATTGGAGGACGAGTCTGCGGCTGTTTCGGCCACATTGTCATTGGCGTTGCTTGCGCTGCTGCGATTCTCTCCACGCTTATCGCGTATTTGCATCAGCTGAGCAATGAGATCTAGCAACTGATCATCTCCAAGGGTGGACTGCTGCAACAGTTGTTGAATCAGTGCAAGGCGTTCCGAATCCTGACGTATCATACTGGGCACCTGGGCCAACAGGTTGCTGCGGCAGTTGTTGTTAATCTTCGACTTGGCACAGATGTATTCCAGCACCGAGTTGGGATTGAGGCGATCGCAGACCACCGACGAGAGATTCTCTCGCACTGCATGATCCAGAAAGTCCTTTGAATAATTCTCCGAGAGCGTTTCCAGCACACTGGTCTTCAGTTTGTCATTGGAGTTCATTTGATTCGATAGAAACTTGGCCAGATTCAATGCACCCTTGCGTGGAGAATTGCTCGACTTGGCAAAGTAACGCTCCAGCACGGAGTCCAGAGAGCATTGCTCCACCACCAGATTTATGGCAGCGTCAGCATCCAAGATGGCCAGATCACGAGTGGCAGCAGCAGCTTCCACTTCCTCTGGCTGCTGATTATCCTCCACTTGTGCTGCCGACGTGGACGTCGATGTCGTGCTCTCATTCCATTTTAGGGAAACGAATGCCTCATCGTCTCCCACATCTGCGGACTTGTCCACACACTTATCTGTTTCTGCACTCCTTGCGGTCTGTTCGTTTGCAAACTTCTCAATTTCAATGATGCTGTCCAAACGTCCACGTCGCCTTAGTGCCTGCCGTGAGTCCGAGATAGGAGCCACCTTATCCATGATCAGGCAACGCTTAGGTTTGCTACTGTTGCTGCGAGATTCATCCGTGTCGCGTAGATATTCCTTGGTTACAGACACGGGAGGATCATGGAAACTGACACGTTTTCTTTTAAATGCTGGCGACTCAAAGTCATCCATGCTCTCGCAGCGTAGCTTGCGCTTCAAGATCGATGCCGAGGGACTGGCAGAGGGAGATGGCAAACGCTTGGAGAAGATCAGCAGCTCTTTGTTCTGTATGGGCGTTGAGGTATGCTCTGTTCCAGGAAGCTCGTGCAGCTCATTCGTAGGCGTGGACATGACCTCATTGCGTTCGAGAGTGCGTGCCGGAGTACCTGATTCTCTGCGTGCTGCAGCTGCTGTTGAGGAAGCTGATGAAGATGACGGGGCAGGAGAGGAGCTGAGTGCATATGCTGAGCTAGCATCCAGTTTCTTGTTGCGTATCATGTTGATCAACTGCGCACCGCGGCCCATCAAATGCGCAGAAGGCTTTGGACGCAGTGTGGGACTTGTTGCGTTGTAGGTCTGCTTGCGATCGGGCGGCGAGCTCTGCGGAAGAGATTGAAGAGATTAGATACGGTTTAGTTAGTTATCACTGCTTCCACTTACCAAATTGCACAATCGTATGCGGGCCTTCCTAGGAGAAGTTTCCGCCATGTTAACAGGAGGTTCCATAGTGATTTCCGTTTGCATCAAAACCTCTGGAACGGGATCCACTTCCGGTGCCACACTCAGCTGTGTTTCCGGTACACTTGACGCTTTCTTAACCGGTTCGGGCTGCTGTATCTGCTGCTGAGCTGGTGCCGGTGTTGTGTTTGGCGTGGCCAATTCAGGGAACAGATCCTCACTCTGCATAGGGGTGGGTTTTGCAGTTTCATCGAACTTCGGTGCGGCGGGTTTGGCTGAGAAAAGATTGAAAACAGGTAAAACAGAATTCGCAGAGTAATTGAAGATGAGTTTTTACCTGCTGTTGCTGCCTGCGGGGTTGGAGTTGCCGCTGCTGTTGTTTGCTTTTTGGGTGAGCGTAACAACGTAGAAACTGCCGCACTTTCCTTTTGTGCTGCTCGTTGGCGCGTGAGTCGCGCTGGTGTATCCTCCCCTGCTGTTGCCGCCATTGTCTTCGACTCTTCTGTCTCTGTCTGTGTGCGCGTCTTCCGTAAACTGTATTTATCTGCATTGCTCGAGGAATCAGTGATACCAGCTAGATCTACTGTCGACATCCGACGTCGGCGTGAGGGCGTGGTTGGAACGGTTGCCGGAGTTGTGGACACTTCAACGGGCGGAGACTCATCAATGATCATGACTTCTTCGTTGTTCTCTTCTTTTTCTCCTCCAATTGCGATCTCTACCTGTTTTCCCTTGGCAATCACTACCTTCTTGGGTGTCCAGGGCTTAATGGAGGAGTCCTGCGACTGACTCATGTCATTGTACAGCGCTGGAATATCAGACTTCTCGGCAAAGCGCTCCTTCTGACGATCGGTTAGTTTGTCTGGGTTAAGGCTCCAAACTGAAGGAATAATGACGAACAGATCGTCGTCCTTGAACAGATCCTTCAGTTGATTGGCCATGCTCTTGCTGGACAACTTGCGGAACTTCTCCTGTACGGTACGTTTCCATTCCTTGAGGAAACTCCCTTCACACTTAAGCTTCTTCCAGCATTGTAGAGCACCCACAAGCGTTGGTTTCAGTGCATCAAATATGACCAGCAATTCGTTCTGGCGCAATTCTAGTATGAGATTACGCAGTGTGTTCAGGCAACCCTCGAGCAGGGACTGAGATACTGTTGGACATTCATAGAGTGCTTGCAGCAGTGCAAAGACATCCCTGTACAGTGGAGTATCCTTGCAGATGCCCAACTTGAGTACAGCACTCACATAGGCATCGAAGAGCTCAGCAAATAGTGGTTCCTCTTTCGTACTATTCTTGAGGAGATCCATCAGTGACTGCTTAAGTTCCACGACAAACTTCTTGCGCTCCGTTGCATTGTGTCCGGCGCTAATAAGTTGACGCCACTGTTCACTGAAGGTGCCATCAAAGAAGGAGCTGTTCGCACGACGGCCGGCAAATCCGGCGCAAGTCTGCAGTGGCCACAGTATCCATTTGTCTAGTAGCGTTGCATTGTGTGCCACGCGATACTCGAGGGCATTCTCTCGCAGATAGTTAAGCAGCGCAGTTGAAACTTGTCGCCATATGTGCATCTTAACGCCAAAGCCTTCGTAATCATCCTCCGCCTCATCGTTGGTGGCCATCAGCAGCTCGGCAAAGCTGCTGAGCAAACGGAACTCATTGGTGCTGTGCGCCTCCAACTGCTCCGGGGCGTAGATAGTCGTGATACAGCGCTGCAAGATGGCAGGTGGCACCTCGGAGCGCGACTTCAGGCAAAGCTTCATGTATGCCTCGAGCACATCGAGGGAAATGACACGCTGAGGCGATGTTACTGGCGCAGCAGCTGAATAGGTATTGAAGAAGGAACGCACAACGCGCCCATCTGTAGCGAGAGTCTTCTCCAGCTCGGCACAACAGGCCACAATAAAGGGCTCGACGCGCAGTTGCAGCATGGCAAGCGTTAGATTACGCAACAGCAGATGCAGCAGCTCTTGTTCTGTTTCTGTGCTGTTCTCTTGCTGGCTAAGCAACTCCATGCCAGAGACAGCAGCTGCCAGCATTGGACGCCAATGTTGCTGCAAAAGCTCCGCAGTCATTAGCGCTGAGGGCTGCGAGAGTGGTTCCAGTCGTTGGTCTCGCAATATGCGCAGCAGTGATTCTGAATTGGATTCCACATTCCACAGTGCTACGAGGCACGGCAGCGCCAATTCCCTGGCTGACTTATAAGTGTGGGCCAGTCCTGTTGCTGTATTTCGCGAGCCACCCCCAAACAAGAAGCTGAGGAAGCCTTCGATGGCAGTGTCAAAAGATTTGTGCATATCCACGTCTAGGCAGGAGATCAGATACCACCAGACGCGCAGCTTAATGCTGCTCACGTGTGCCGAGCGCGATTGTGATGTGCGCAACGGGATGAGAAGCAGACGTAGACGTTTGCCTGCCGTCAACTCGTTGTAAGCAGCGAAGATCTTGATGAGCACGCGCCAGCAGAGAAACGCTTCGGAGCGCACACCATTGTCGGGATTGCGGAAGCCGAGCTCAACGACAGCGAGAAACTTATTTATATTGGTACAGCCGCGCAACAGTTCGTTGTCCATGATCTGCACCAACAGTGTCCAGATCTTGTGCCAATTGTTGTTCTTTGCATCGCGCATGGAGCCGATTTGTGTGGTGTAATTATTGACGAACTCACTGCGGATCTGGGGCCAGCACTTGGCATCATGGATGACGGACACATCGAGGGCCACCAACGCCTCGGCCAACGCAGCAACGGCACAGTTCTGTATATTGCGATCCGAGTCGAACATCAGCGGCAATATGTCCCCCAACCAAAACTGGACGAGCTCCTCGTTGGTGAATGAGGTTGTTAGGAGTCCCGATGCCTTGCAGCTGCTCGTCAGCAGATCAATCATCTAATTATGATAAGAATATTTGTAGGTGTCGTCATTGTTGTTGCTGGTGCAAAGTGAAAAGTGCTGAGTGCAGCGGGAAAGCGAGAAAATTTACTTACATTGCAATATTTCTGACGTTGATTGTTCTTCAGCATTTCTTTTGTCGACAACTGCACCGTGTGGTACGCCTGACCCACTTCTGCGTCGATGCTCATTGCGTCGTTTGACTGTTTATTTGATTGATATATTGTATTATTTATGACTTTTTTCACTGCCACAGCGTACACCCGAAACTAGTTAGTGATGATATTGTTGTGTGGCATTTGGTTTTCACAGAAAAGCGCGCGAAACGATGCGATTAGGCATGCGCAAGTGAGCATTAACGCACTATCGATACTGCTGCGATGGATATCGATAGCAGTGCTGGTCTGTTGTTTGTGTGTGATAGGCAGCACTGCTGTCTGTACAGTTTAATGGGCATTGTTTTTGAAATGTAAAAAAGAAATTTGTTGACCCCACGCCCCCCAGGCCACGCCCTTGCTTTTTTTTGAATTCCAAAAATCTAAGAAAATTTAAAGGAACTGAAAGAACTGCTCAAACCATTTCCGCCTTCCCTAGGGCGAGCTGTACGAACATGGAAACTGCATGTACGGCTAAAAGGAAAAATAATAAAACAGATTGGAAAACCCGCATGTCGCTATCTCCTCTAGTTTTGGCGCAATTTCGAATTGAAAAACGAAAAAAACTGCCGTTATTCCAAATGAAAAACTGTTATTTTTTGCGCTAACAGAACTCTGTTAAGCCGCGACACGATCCCAGTAGCATGTGTACGATCCATTTTAGCACAGTCTGTATGACAGTAGCACCTCCACACCGCGCGAACAGTGGAACAATTCCCAACTCACTGCTCTGCTTGCGTGCCCCTCTACTCCTGTCCCTCGTCCCTCTCTCTCTATCTACCTCCTTGTGTATCCGGTGCAGGTGAACCGACTTTGCTACAGATCTCCTCCAGCCCAAGAAAAAAAACGGAACAAAAAGAAAACTGTGTACGTGTATCTCGCTCACTATGATATGGTTTTTTTTTATGCACACGTGTCTTTGAATTACTAAGTTAATTGTCACTTTATGAGCTGAGCAATTTTAGAAAACTCAAGTAATGCTTATGTGATGTATCCAGAGTATAAAATGATTATCTCTTTTGTACGATTATCTATATTCATTTTATCTTAACCTTTTTCCATAATAAGCTGTTGCACACTTTGGGACCTAAACCGGTGACGTGTCTTAAAAACGTGACAGGAGAGATAGGAGATCTGTAACAATATTGATGTAATACGGAATACGTAACATGTGGAATTACGGTACTGTGGGATAACCAGCATGTGGATATCTACCCCTATAAACTGAGGAATGGTTCATCTTATCGAGGGCTACCCCTCGCTGAGAACGTGGTAGGTCAGACCGCTGAGCAAACAGATCACAAGCTCCATAAAGTGAATAGTCCCAAAAAGCCACTGTTATGATAACCGAAATGATGCTGTCTAAACTTGGCTAATTTGCCAATTTAGATTAGGAAAGGCATTTCGGGCTGCGTGTCGTTCAATAAAAACGAGAGAGCAGCTCCAGTTGGACTGTCAGTCGCCGAGAATCGCGTAACCCGGGAGAAACTCATAAGAATGACTACACTAGTAGCGTGTCTGGTGCTGGTACTGGCGGCTCTGGTGACGAGCAGCTGGTCGGCGGTCTTTAACAGTGGGTGATCTTTAATCCCCTTGCAGCATCCAACAGCTCTTTCACATTGCATCTCCTCCTCTTGCAGTCGATGATGTGCACAAGCAGGATCAGTTGCTGGGCAGAACGACGAATAGCGGCAAGAATCGCGATGCGAATCTTATAGATCCCAATGCTATGGCCAAGAATAAGTACACCCCGCCGGAGGAGAAGAACGCACAGTTCTGGTATGATCTGGCGCACACGGAAATCGCGAAGCGTTTGAGCCTGCCACAGCCGGATACACGCAAGGCCAAGAATGTGATCATGTTCCTCGGGGACGGTATGTCCCTCACCACAGTGGCAGCAGCACGCATACTTCAAGGTCAGCTCAAAGGTAACACTGGCGAGGAGGATCAACTGAGCTTCGAGAAGTTTCCCTACACTGGACTAAGCAGGGTGAGCAAGGCATTCTCGCTGAGTTCTCTTCAGAGAGGCTAATCTCTGGTCATCCTTCACAGACCTATTGCTCCAATGCCCAAGTGCCTGACTCTGCCTGCACGGCGACAGCTTATCTGTGCGGTGTTAAGACCAACATTGTTGCGCTGGGCATCACAGCCGAGGTGAACTTCAACAACTGCACCGCCAGCGAGGATCCCAACAACCAGGTTTCCTCCATTGCAGCCTGGGCACAGGCGGCGGGCAAGGCCAGTGGCATTGTCACCACCACCACATTAACTCATGCCAGTCCATCGGGTGCATATGCGCACAGCCCGAATCGTTTCTTCGAATCCGACACGGACATTGTAAACTACGGCGAGGGAGAGAATGAATGCACAGACATTGCCACCCAATTGATAACACAGGAGCCGGGCAAGAATTTCGATGTGATGCTGGGCGGTGGCATGGGTAAGTTTTTGCCCAGCAGCATTGTGGATAAGTTTGGCAAGGCAGGCGAACGCTCCGATGGTGTCAACCTGCTCTCCAAGTGGCAATCTCTGCATCCCAACGGTGCCTTGGCCTACAACCGGAAGCAGTTGAACAGTGTGAATGCCACATCGATTGGCAAACTGATTGGTCTCTTCAACTCGGGTGTCATGGACTTTCACAAGTTGGCCGATGAGGAGACTAAGCCAACGTTGGAGGAGATGACGCGCAAGGCCATCGAGCTGGTTAGCCGCAATGACAAGGGATACTTCCTGTTCATCGAGGGTGGATTGGTGGACTATGGCAATCACTTCAATAAGCCACAGCTGGGACTTGATGAGGTACTGGAGATGGCCAAAGCAGTGCAGGCAGCAGTCGATATAACCAATCCAGAGGAGACTCTCATTGTGGTTACCTCAGATCACGCACATCCACTGTCCATTTCTGGTTATCCAGGACGTGGTACTGATATTCTTGGTCTCAATCAGCACGATACCGATGTGAATGGGGTGAAGTACGCTACGCTGAACTACGCTGTGGGCACCAATCAGTATCTGGATGAGAATGGACAACGTGAGGATCTCACTGAACAGATCAAGGATCCATGTGAGTGGAAAAGATTATTGACTTAGTAGAGCAGTTTAGTTCATTAAGAACTTCTCTGTTTCTCTCCTCATTCTCTCTGTTCCTATCTTATGTCTCTTTCTTTCCCTACTCCTTCTCTCTCTTTCCCTCTAGTGTTCATCTATCCCAGCTACATCAAGAGTACCATTGGTGTCCACGCTGGAGATGATGTGGGCATCTTTGCCACTGGACCACAGGCTCATCTCTTCACGGGAGTCATGCAGCAGAGCACTATACCACATCTGATGGCCTACGCATCCTGCATTGGCGACGGGCCCACGTTGTGTGATGAAAACTGAATCTTATTTCAAGTTCCTCGAAGTAAAGTTCACTCTTTAATCAAAAATGTAAAGATAACTTACAGATAAAAGGTGTATAACCTCAAAAATTTAAAGATAACTTGTAGATTATACGTGTATAACCTCAAAAACCTAAACTCAACTGCCAGTAAAGCTTAATGTCAACGCTAAACTTTGTGTTAACACTTTGGGAGAACATTCGCGATTGCAATTTATTCATTGCGATATCGATTTGACAACTTCGTTTAACAACGAGTGCATATTTCACTTTAAACGAATGATAAATGAATATGTCTCTCTGTGTCTGTGTGTGTGTGCTTTTTGAGAAATCAATAATTAAATTGACATTACCCATTTAATTTATTGCCGCTTCGATATACGAGGGTCGTTTGATAAGTCCGTGACTTTTTGTATTTGCCGCGCACCTGCTCTAAATACAACACTGCTCCTGTCAGCAGTTATCGATTAACAGCTGACTGTAAAATTTTGAGAAAGCTGCGTTTCTTAGTTTGCGTTTTATAGGCATTGAAAGCAGACGATCTCGTGAATTTTAACGAAAATGGAAAAAAGTGAATTTCGTGTGCTAATTAAGCATTATTTTTTGCGTAAAAAATCCATCACCGAAACCAAGGAAAGACTTGATAAATATTATGGGGACTCTGCACCATCAATTTCAATGGTTAAGAAATGGTTTACTGAGTTCCGTTGTGGTCGTACCAGTACAAGTGATGCCGAACGTTCAGGTCGCCCAAAAGAGGTCGTCATGCCAGAAATCGTCGACAAAATCCATGGAATGATATTGGATGATCGGAGAATGACAGTGCGTGAGGTAGCTGAGGCTGTAGGCATCTCAACTGAACGGGTACATCACATTTTACATGAATATTTGGACATGAAAAAGCTTTCCGCGCGATGGGTGCCGCGATTGCTCACACACGACCATAAGCGCAACCGTGTGACCATTTCAAAGGAGTGTTTGGCGATGTTCAACCGCAATCCAAACGAATTTTTGCGCCGTTTCGTTACCGTAGACGAAACATGGATCCACCACACCACACCAGAGACCAAAGAACAATCAAGACAGTGGGTTTCTCCGGGTGAACGTGCACCAAAGAAGGCCAAGGTGGGTCTGTCGGCCAACAAGGTCATGGCCACAGTTTTTTGGGATGCACAAGGTATCATTCACATCGATTACCTTGAAAAGGGTAAAACGATCACCGGCGAATATTATTCAGAGCTTTTGGACAGATTCGATATTGATTTGAAGCAGAAACGACCGCATTTGGCGAAAAAAAAGTGCTGTTCCATCAGGACAATGCACGGGTGCACACGTGTGTAGTCAGCATGGCAAAATTTCATAAATTGGGCTACGAACTGCTACCCCATCCAGCATATTCTCCAGATTTAGCCCCCTGTGACTATTTTTTGTTTCCAAACATGAAGAAATGGCTCGGCGGTAAGAGATTCGGGTCAAATGAAGAGGTCATCACAGAAACAAACGACTATTTTGAGGGCCTTGAGAAAACCTATTATTTGGAAGGAATAAAAAAATTGGAAAAACGCTGGACTAAATGTATAGAGCTAAAAGGAGATTATGTTGAGAAATAAAACGCTTCTTTGACGAAAAAAATATATTTTATTCAAAAAGTCACGGACTTATCAAACGACCCTCGTATGTAGCTACAGCTATAGATACAGATACAGATATATTTATGCGAATTCCTGTTTCTCACACGAAATGCAAATTTTCGCTAAAAATTGACGTCAATTTAAAACGCATCAAGCACTCGCACATCGGTATATCAGTCTATATAAAGTGTGTATATATGTAGTCTATGTTATGTGTGAACTAGCTCGTGCCAGCATTAATCGGGTGTGTCTGCGAATAGCTGGGATTACAGTAGATTAGATGTTGATATACACGATAAGAACAAGTTGATTTACTATATATGTTATAGTCAGCTCATCATGTTAAAATTCGGTGTATATATAAAGAAGATATTCTAGTACGAGTACTATGCTGCAGAGTTTGATTGAGGTAACTGTAAAAACTGAGTTATGGCGGGATTTGAATAATTTACTCATGTTAATAGCCAACTAATCTTTGAAATTTGGCACGCCTATTAAGAATGTACTCTGGTTTAGTGATGTTATGGTGGTATATTCATGATATACTACTACTGTCTATTGTTCAGTAATCTAGGTGAAATTTAGACTGATTATGTGCTCTCGCTATATGCTGCTAAGGTTAAGGTACTATAGATAAGCTGCAAGAACTGAAGAGTTACGATTATATATTATTGATATGTCTGAATACTTTACTCTACAAGCTAATGATCTGAAGACTTGTGCTAATTATTTGTGAATATTTAAGAGTTCTCAGGGTATCTCACAGTCACGATTCTGCAGTTAAATATATATATTCATATTTGTTTCAATTGCTGCTTGACGAACGGCTTCGATTTGGTATCAGTTAGACTTGGAGTGCCTGGCACTTTGTGTGTCAGTCGGGGTGTGAATGTGAGTTAGTATGTGTGTGAATGAGTGTGCGTGTGAGTGAGTGTGCGTGTGAGTGAGTGCCCGTGTGTGTGTGATTACAATATTTCTGAATGTCAGGTTCAAGTATTGTCAGTGCGTCTGTCTATCAAGTCGCGGTCGCAGCGGCGTCACTGCAGTGGGTGCTGCATCTGTAAATGTATCTGTATCTGTATCTGTTGATGCAAATGTATCTGCAGCTGTTGCTGTAACTGTTTCCACTGACCCGACGACACCCACACCAAGTGTTATGCGTTCCGACTTTGACTTGCAATTGTTGCTTGATTGTTTATTTTGCTCGCGACACAATAAACATCAATTTTATGTTTTCGCTTCTGTGGCAATTAAGGATTGTTGTTGCTGCTACAGCCCCGTTGCGAAGGCTGAGTCCTTGCCACGTCGCGTCGCATTGCGTCAGCTTCGCTTTTGGGCTTTCGCTTTGCTCTGTTCGCTGTTCTTCGCCCCCGATTGAGCTGTTTGTTTTGCTGTCAACATTTCGTCGGCTCAGCGAAAACTGCAAGCTGAGCCTGCGCGCTGCTTGCTGCCTGCGTCACAGTAAGCTGCGACTGCGACTGCGGCTTGAAGTCGCCGCATTGCCGTTTGTTGAGTTTCAGTTATAAATCTGTCGCGAGAGCAAACGCGCGTGCGGCTTAAGCTGGCGACGCTAATTCACAATTCCAACTGCAATCAGTCTCTCTATTTCACTGTGTGTACCTGTGTGTGTGTGTGTGTTTGTGTGTGTATCTGTGTGTGCGCACGCGCGACGGCGCTTGAATTTTGTCACGTTTGCTTTTAACGCGTCGCAACTGCGCAGACATTTTCGGACGCAAACGGTAATTGGCAGCTCAATTGCAGCTCAGGTGAGTAACAGGTAAGCGGTTTGTTTTATTTGCCGCTCAATTGCACATTCAATTGATTCATTTCATGCAGTTTGAATACTATTCACATTACGAGTGCAATGAGTGAAGTTAATAGGTCTAATAAATGTGAATCGAGCTGCTGTTGACGGCTTATTTTGGGCTATTTGGTAATGCTAGAGAAGGCCTAATTTGGTAGTTGGAACTAAGAAAAGCCAGAGGAATTTACTGGCTATGTTTGTAGAACTAGTTACTGTGAACAAGTTCATGAAACAACTTTGCGGGATGTCATTTTATTTATTAAAGTTTTTCATTGAAATTCCAAGAACTTATACTGCTATAAGTCTATAAGTATCTTACAATTTTTGTGAACTAATTCGTTTATATTGCTGTGAACTATTCTACTCTGATATTTAACACGTTCCTTAGTAAGTTAGCTCTTGAAACTAGTTCATTTCCACCATATGAGAAGTCACTTTAAAATCGTTGTGAATAAGTTACTGATTGTATGAATTATTCTCTTAATTTGTAAACATTCCTTATTAAGTTTTTAAACTAGTTCTATTCAAAATTTGTGAACAAGTACTTCCATAAGACAGGAAGCTAGTTCTTTACCAAGTTTGTGAACTAGTTACTTACTGTAAGCTAGTTTCATAATTTATTCAAGCACTTTTCTGGGTCTTCCTCAATATTTTTCCTACTCAACAATAAATAAAATAGCCGCTGAACCAGTTCATTGAGCGAGTTCTAACGACTCAGTGGGCGAACAGTTGTTCCCAGCTTCATAAACACGGAATTGCGCATATTTTTGTTAAGTGAACTGGAATTGGAACTGGAACTAGAGCAGAAATAAGATGCGAGTGGGGAAGTAAAGCGCATCAAATGTCGCGCATATTGTATAAGAC
The DNA here is from genome assembly GCA_018904035.1 of Zaprionus ornatus. Classification (NCBI taxonomy): domain Eukaryota; kingdom Metazoa; phylum Arthropoda; class Insecta; order Diptera; family Drosophilidae; genus Zaprionus; species Zaprionus ornatus. The sequence goes on from JAEIFZ010000253.1 coordinate 5,564,397, forward strand.
TTGACGAGAGCACCTTGCGGTCTGCGACTGTGACTGTACTCGGCCTGGGGTTCGATTGGGTGCTGGGGGTGCAGGTACAGTTAACCACAGTCGCAAGGTGTCTACACACCTCACAGAGATACATCTGTCTGTGGTTTATTGGCTCCATAAGCGATGTGCTTAGCAGGCTTGCTGCTTTGCTTTACGAGCGTAGTCAGGTAGTTCGTCTTCTCTCTCTCTCTCTCTCTCTCACTCTCACTTCTACTCTGAGATGAGCATAAAACCAGGGAGCAAGCAACGAGTTGGTTTCTATTTCTGTGTCTCGAGTTCTGTAATTGATTTCCGCTTTCGAAAGTTTACTTTCCTTCGGCCGGGCTTATCCCGAGATCTGTGCGCCTAGAAAGTAACAATGCAGCTTGTTCCACTTCCCGGTCACAGCGTCTCAGCCTCAATTGGGAAGATGAAAGATTGAGTCTGGCTTGGATGAGAACGGGACGTGGATGCGGTTACTGTGGCTGCCACTGCTGTTGCCGTTGGCATTTCGTGGGTGTAGATGAATTTGCAGAGATAAAGCGAGAGTCGAAGCAGACCACCAAAAACTGGGCTAATATCTGTACGCTGCGCGCTACACGCTGTCTAAATGTATCTGCAATCCATCAGCTGCATAGCCAGCTGCAGCCAAACACAGTCGACCCTGAACTTGTGCTTTGCATATTGTAAACTGAAATCGTGCAATGCCATTTAACCTCTTTGTAGCTTGGTAGCCCTAAACTCATTCATCGTTTATAGAAGGCATCTCTAGCTACCTCCTAACTATCTTATCTCTCATGATGTCTGGCCATAGTACGAGTATCTTTAGACTTATGTTAAAGTTATTTAAAGTGGGCTATCGCATTAGAATTGCCCCCACGCAAGATCTTAAGTTTACAATCGCCAAAATCCCCGCCAGAGTCCCGTGCAAACAATGGCATAAGACCACGTAATACACCTTGTATCTGGTACAATTCTTCCGGCATTTGAACACAAATAGTTTTGTGTATTTATGCTTTCAAATTTACCTTTAATTCAAAATGTTTCCATTTGTTTTCATTTCGAATTTTGCCCGTGATCGAATGCATTTGGAGACGAGCGATTTACACTGCGCAAAATATGGTTTCAATTTAGAACAATAATCAAAATTCACACGACAATAAACTGTTTATATCCGAGATAGGTAAACAATGCGGAATGTAAATAGCGAGGGACAAAGACGCGTCTTCTCTGTGGTTTGTGTGGTTAAGGTTAACCAGATTTCGCTTACATCGAAACAGGAAAACCAAAATTTGAAAATCTACAAATTTATGTTATCTTTTTGCCCAAGCAAATTGTAACAATATTCAAAACATATTCACAAATGAGTGCCGAGTGAGTGCCATAAATTAGTGTTTGTTTTTGTGGCTGGTTTTAGCTTGTTTTTAGCCAAAGGGGGAAAAACAAAAGCAAAAACTCAACACAAAACACGTAATCAGCTACGTTGACAGCCCAGTTCCGGTAAAAATGAACCATCCCAAAGAGACAGAGCGTGAGAGAGAGAGAGGGAGAGAGACTAGAGACCTTTCTGCCCGAAGGTGACTCGCTGGCTTCAGTCAACTGGCTACTGGTCTTGCTATAGCTCTCCCTTCTTGTCCAGTCGATGATCCGCTGATGTCATCGCGACTGGGTAAACGGTCAACGGGCAGTTGGGTTGACGGGGAGTTGTGGTAGAGAGAAGGAGAGTCAAGTGGAACCTTTCGTCATGGTCATGGCATGCGCTCCATGCTGTGTCCAAGCACTGCGCAAAGTCTTGTAATTAGGCAAACACCTGTTAATGGGCAGATTAGACCCGCCAACTGTCAGTTTTGATGGCGTTAACATCTTTATCTGTCTTTAATTGTCTAGTTGAGTTGGTTACCACTGGGTTGAGGTGGCTTCTTCTGCTTGTAAGACTTTTCACTTTTAGTTTAAGATTCTGTTGAGCAAATGTCATGTTAACTCCCTTGGAGTGGGTTGGGTATACTCTATTTATGGGTATTTAAACTTTTAAGATACGAAGAAGATACTCAAGTTGCTTCTCGAACTAGTTTCAGTTATTATTACAGAACTAGTTCCTTTTTCCAATAACATACAGAGCATTTACTTTAAGTCCTTTAAGTCGAAGCTCTAGTTCCAGTTAAATTGTCGAAACTAGATCATTTAGGTTATGTCTTGTAAGTGCCTCTTCTAGTTCCCTTTCTAGATATTCTAGTTCAAGCTTTAATTCTATGTTTCTTGTGCTAGTTCCAGTTCATCTAGTTCCATGTCTGATATATGTAACAATTTACGCGTAGCAGTTTCATTTTGAACTCCAGCTCGATCTCGATTTATGTATCTCTCTCGTTTTATGAACTGTTTTACAGTCTGTGAACCAATTAAACTTTGATTCGGTTCGCTTTGGGGTTGGGCTAAGCTTTGACAGAGTCACAGTCAGCGTGATTTGTGCATAATCTCTCGCATTACCAGGGAGGGGGCCTATCATGTTACATTAGTCGAGCGTAGCTCGCGCATATTTATGAGTCCCAATTAGGTGGAGGGGATTGGTGGCACCACACCAGGCGGGCGCAACGTGACGACATCGCAGCGCAGACAAAGCGCCATTCCGATTGGCATATATCGTGGGGGATATATTCAATAGACTCGTTTGTGGCAATTAAAATGTAAATTCACACAAAATGCGATTTATGTTCGAGTGTGTAAACTGCATTGCGCATACGCAACGTTGACTTAAGGTTATTGCCAAGAACTCAATCGACACGTTTCAAGTTTAGCATATTTTCGTAATTGATTCCGAATGATTATTATTATTATTATAATTGTTATTATGATTATTAATATTGTACAACTATATATGTATGCATGTTGTTGTTGCATTTGTTCTCGTCGATTTGCATGTGAAACTATTTGAAGCTGTCGAATCACATCGCCACGCGATGCGATCACACCCAGAAATGTCAGCGTCAAACGTTGCGAGCGGGATATAGATTTCATAATCATATACTATATATATACTACAATACTTTAAACTCTGTTCGATTATATCATATGCTACATGAAATGAGAATCAATTAATTTAAAGCTTTTTGCTAATGCATAAATCGTGCTTTGCTTCTGCTGGTTTTATCTCTGTTTCTTCTTTGCTGCTGTTTATACCCTGCATGGAGAGTGAAGGCGGGTATATACAGTAACATACATATATATATATATATACATATATATAATTGACAGTTTTGGGCTTGCTTTACTTGCATGTGAACTTAATTGTTTCTACAGAACTTTTCGTATCTAATCACAACAAACTACAGGGTATATTGCTGTCGTCTACACCGAGTTTGCTTCTGCTTTACCACTGCGAAATGTGAAGAATCTCAGCATGTTTTGCCCCAGGTCACACTCAATGCAATACGCCCCCCCCCACACACACACATACACACATCCAAGCGGGAGTCATATGTGACGTCTGATAAAGCGCACTCATACTGCACTCGATCGCATTGGCGACACGAAGCAACTGCACTTGCGGCAATTGCATTTTGCATTTAACTATCTGGTAATGGCAATTGACAAATGACGTCATCACAGAGTGTCTCACGGCCCATTGAAAGTGCAAACAGACATCGACGACTCGCACTTTTTGCCTCTGCCTCTGCCTCTGGCTGACTAGACACTCAGGTATTCGTTTTGTATTCGCTTTGTATTCACTTTTCGCCTTGCTTGTTGAGTGCATTATTCAGTGCGCTAAACACTCGACAAATACGGATCTCTAGATAGGCCCCTCTCTCTCTCCCCGATATGACGTCACACATTGGCATCGTCAGCTGCTGAACCTGAACCTGAACTCGAAAACTCAAAAAGATTCGCAGCACGATCGTGTCTTGTTTACGTGAAATTGTGGCAAACAAACAGTTCGCACCTCGCTTTAACCGTTACATTTATGATTGAGGAGACGCATTGCTATAGTTGGCTCTGCAATTAGGCAACAGGCGCTAATTGTACTGGCCAACAACAGGTGATAAAATAGACGCGTCGAAGGCATTCGCTACGCGTGGGTGGCTAAACCAGCGGCAATTGAATCATTCACTCCAGCTGTGAGTGTATTCATACTGTGCAAACAAATGAAAAACTGGACACATATCGTAAATAATCGCAAGTTTGTATTACAATCAAATTCTTCGAAGAATTCCCATTGAGTACCTTGAAAATATGCTAAAATACAACAATATTCATTCAAAATATTAGTCAGCTTTAATCTCTCTATATACTTTATATATAGATTATTAGCTGAGCTATCCTATAATTTGTTTTTTATATGTCAACAGCTCTGACAACCCCTCAGACAGTTTATGGCTGAAATTAATTGATGATGACACATGTTTATAGCACATCAACTTTGGACACCGGAGAAGTGAAAGAATACAGAAGAGCTGATACCCTATAATGATATAGTAAAGCCCGGAGGGGCTTAAAAATTTATGAGTTTGTGGCACTGAATATTTAACTAAAGCATAGTCTGCGCAAAGTCTTTATGAATAAACTTGCCGAATTTCATGTCATTAGCTCCTATAATAGCTTAGATCTACACATAAATGTAGATAAACATGGTATACTGTATTTATGAGCTTCCACTTTCATTTGTTTATCAACTCACTGACCGAATATACCCTCTTTTTATCACAAACATGTGTTAAGAGGGTATCAAAATATTCACAAAGCGGGATAATTAATCTTTGTACACAAAACGGTCCAATGATAGTCAAAATCAATTATAAATATGATCTAATTATTTGAAGAAATAGTCAGGCAAACGAAAAGGGGAAGGGGTTCGGAGGGGGCTCGTACCTGTAGCATTATCGCAGCTTAAGCATCTCTCGCATGACAGGAATTTCCTACATCATTCATAGACCTAGAGAGGGGCGATGATAATTGCTTGTCATGCAGCGCAGAGACGCTGTAGAGTGTCACTGACACTCGGCTGCGGCCAATGAGTAGACCCAAATGATTCGCATTTGGCATTGACAATGACTTTCGACCAAAACGCTGAAATAAGTCAGCTAGAAAAGGCTGCGGGCTGTAAAAGAGCCAAAAAAGCAAAGCCAAAAACAAACAAAGGAAAATATTCGTAAATGTTTTGTTTTTGTCTGCTTAAGTGTTCTAATTCTGTAAGTATTTCCTATAAATAAATTCGATTTCGTAAGCATTGTCAAGGTCTAACAGAATTCTCATTGTTGTTCTTGTTGTCGACGTTGTAACTTTCACAAAAGTAAATTGACAAAAATTCTTGGGAATCGTAAAAGTTGTTTGCAGATGGTACCGAGTCGAATTGAATCAAAACGAACCGAACGATCCGACATACTCGAGATACTCGTCGTAATTCAATCATTTTAATTGGTTGTAAGTTTAAATATTCGCGGTATTCACTGTCAATTAGTTAGATATACATGGGTGTAGAACCAGGTACTTGTTAGTGTTTGTGGTTTTGAAATCGGGTGCGGGTATTAGAATACGCCGAGGTAGCGCGCAAAATCGGAACAATTTATATGACTTTTTCTTATAAATACACAAAGTGTTTACATTTATGGTACCTTTCGTATAAATCAAGATATATACTAAATGTGTTGGGATACAGACATTGTATGTTTTTATTCGAAACAAACAACTTGATACAATCAGTGTGAAGTCAAAACAAACAAATGATACAATAAGATTAATCTACTTAATTCCAAACAAGGTAATAACTCTTAAAATTCCAAAGAGTTTGTCATACTGGCATTGAAACATAATGAAAATACTTTCAAAACTTATATAAATAAAAGGAATTTCTTAATCCCGCGAAAGCTACCCACAAAAACGGTCTGCAAAGTGTGCTATAAAAGCATGTCATCAACGTAAAGCCTATATACCCTCTTCCCCCTCAGGTAACTGCCAGACATATGGAAGAATCGGAGCAGTTGCTATTTATACGACTGCGACGTTATGTTATTTGTTTCACAGACATTAACCCGACCGGGCAGACGGAATACGAGCGCGAAGTACAAGATCGAGTACATTTCAAAATAATATGTACGTAGGCCCATGTAGGTACATACTCACACACACACACGCATGCACATGTATGTTACAATATATGTATAGAGTGGAATACAACAGGTATGGGGGCATAAAGCCGTGGCTGCTGCCTGCCCCAGTGGCCGATATAAAGGCGTTTTCAGTGGGCGTTACAAAATGGGACATTCGCAACCGGCAAAGCCCATTTACATTTGAATCGGAATCGGATAGATCTTGCTTTTGTTTAGATCGCTGTGAATATAATTAAAACATTTGTCATGCTCAACGAGCATTATAATTAACCATATGCGAATCGACATAAATCAGCTCAAACGCAATCCGGTGAATGGCCCGTTTATTGTTGTTATTATTATTAAATAGCATTTGTATTTACCATACAATTCATGAATATTTTCATTTATTAATTATTTATAAAATCTGCCAAACGAACTCGTAAAAATTGCATTAAACGCGAAATAATTGCGAACTGCAACAGGCCATCGGCCTGTTAAGGAAAGTGAGAACGTCTGTGTGAGAGAGAGAGAGAGAGAGAGAGGCACGCCTAACATTATCACTTAAGTTAACAGAGTCCGCACTGGGCTTAACAGCAGCTCTTACGACACATAACATTAACAGTTCTTGTTAGCAGCACAGCTCTTACTTTCTTAGACGCCAACACTAGAATTCTCAATCGGTTCTAGCACCGACAAGTAGGAAACATTCGTAGAGTGCTATGCATGAGTGCGAGAGGTGAGGATTGGGATGCTCTCGCTCCATGCTTGACGGTGCTGTTCGCCCAACTCAAACGTTACGACTAACAGAACAACCTTGAAACAGTCTGATCTCGCACTTTGTTTATCTTAAATTTATACGGTAGTTTTTTTCAGATTTCCAATTGCACTTGGCAGAAAATGGCAGGTTATGAATGCGGGGGGGTATTCATTCATGTGGTTCGGGTTGTCAATCGTCGTGTTTTGTTATTGTTTGCGAATTGTGATTAATTTTGATTGACAGCGCACCTAATTTGGTGGTTTCTCTCTCACTGAGTAGGTTCACGTTCACGTCAAGTGGTGATAATTACGGCTAACTACGAGCCAAAAAGTACGGGTTGTTTTCTATTATATTTTGCCGGGGGCGGTGTTTGAGTGCATTCAAAACGTCAAACGTTTCGTTTCAAACACAAAATATATGAATATATTCGTTGACTACCTCATCCCATATGAAAATATAATCATTAGAGACGTCTCCAGGTGCCTGCACCGCCTGGTATCCGTTGCTAAAAATAGACTCTTACGAATAGGTTCGCAATTTAAAAACTGTTTCCAATAAACAATTTATGAATTATCTTATCGTAAATGGACGGATGGACAAACAAATGCAGAACAAACACACTGAAACTATTTGCTTCCCACTCGAAGGTACTATGATACAATTTTTCATCACATAATAGCATTATGTACACAGATGTGTTTATGACGATGTTAGACAAACATCTCATAGACAAGGGGAGACCGTGATCTTTGTGTTTTCCTCGTGCAAAAATTTGTAGAGATCATATTTTCTGAAAATATTCAAAAATCATTAAAGCGTTTCCAGCAGATACGCAAAATGCTGACATGGTATTTTCATTCAAAAACAAGAAAAGAAAATCGAGTGCACTTGACTCTCGACTACCCTGGATTATTAAGATATAGTTTGGATCAGCGACTGTAAAGAATTTAGAGTTCTCAAAATGTTTATATAATATATTTTCTTTATTTTTGCCCACCTGACTTGGATACCCGTTTTATTTTCTATAATATTCATTTGAACTTGCTTTAAAAAAAGAAGTTTTTGAGTTTACATGGACACTGATGATATAATGATCCATAAAAGGTTGAATGTCAAATCAAAATAGATTGAAAATTAATGATAAAATGACATTCATAACTTAGTTAGTTATGGGGATAGGAAGTTCAATATCATTCTTTAATAAACTATATAGTCGAGCTTGCCTTTTGGCAGCACAATTTGACGGGGTACTTGGTGCACACGTGAGGAATGCCATAAAAATATTTATTCTATTCTGTTGCTGCGAAATATGCGGAATTTCAACTGAATGCCGCATTATCAACTGGACAAAAACGAATTGTATTGGCGCATTATCAAGCAAAAACGATATCTCGAAACACATATAAACATATATTTAGGGATTGAGTAATCTCTCAACACCAAAACGATTGCCAGCAAACATTGAGCGAGAATAAATTGCACTATTTCCACATGATTTTTGGTGGGAAAATAGCGCCACTAATTTTCCAATTAACGCCAATCGGTTCCAAGTTCTGCTACACATTGACCCACAGCCCATCCCCCGTTAGAAACATTGATGACGTCAAAGGCATTTGCCAATACTTTAAATATAGCGTGCTTATCCGTTTATTTACGCGTATTCTAATACCAGATGCCTCACCAAAACAATCCAGCGTATTAAGATATCGAAGGAATTACCCAAAAATAGCCTTACCTCCATTTGGCTTATCACTAGATTGGCTTATCAATCGGCCAATTTCGCGGGGAAAATATACATACAAATTTTCTATTAACGTAAATCAATTTGAACATATTTGAATCGTAGTATTTGGGAATTTTCAGGAGTTTTCGATTGAAATATTTGTTTTGTTTCAAGTTCCAAATATCTTGTCAACAATTTAGCTCAAGAAATCGCGTGGTATGCAAAATGAGAAGCAACTTACAACAGTTTGTGAAACAGAAAGGGGATCAGCGATGTTTGTGGGGGCGCCATGAAGCGCCGACTTACACTTGAGACCGAAACAATTGAAATTCAAAATTGAAACGAATCGACAATGGACAATTTGAGTGAATTATTAAACACAAATATGCCAAAAATATTTAATTGCTCAGCCACGGACTAAGCAGCTGACGACAGCTTTGTGGCTGCCGACATATACCCTAGCCAAAGAGGGGTATATTAGCTAACTACTTATTAAAGAACATTTTGAGAGAAATTAGACATTAAACTCTATATCGCGTAGAAGGACTCTTTTGAAGGTCACTTTATAAAATGAAATTAATGTTTATTCAAACCGAAACATCACATACAAGGTATCTTCCTAGTCTAGACGCCTTCTGACCATCTGTGTCTTTATTGTTTTCGCTGAGTATTGTTAAATTGTCGTTGTCAAAATTAACTAGAATTTAATTCAATTGAATTTGTGGTCACACTTCCACTTCCACCGACGCGTCGACCGCGTTCAAAAGCCAATTCGATTTCGTCATTACTTGACGTGCGACGCGTCCGTCAGACCCTGAGACCCGACATTTTTAACATACCCGGGTGAGTTGGGAACAAGGGTGGAAGTTCTTTCAGTGCTGATGCGAATATCGCGTGCACAATGGGCCAACCTTGAAGACACATTGATTCCATGAAGCGATACGTACGTTTGCACTTGCCTTGAAATTGAGATCCAATAAATTGTGTGTGAATATTTTGCATACCATTGTGAAATTTCCATTTAATCTTGCCAAATTTTGGGGGCGGACTAAATGTTTCCTTAGAACTGCATTCTCCTGATGCGATCGTGTAAGAGCCAAGGTTAATTAGTAAATTGAAAGAATTTCTTATCGAGTTCACAGCTGGAGAAAACATAAATACGATAAAGAAGAACCACACAAAATAAACATCGTACATGCCCATGAATTTGATTATCAACAACATCTGAAATTTTAATTAGTCCGCAATAAGGTATAAGGTGTTAACATCTCTTTTGCGTATTGTACGATACGCAATGGAATTGAATTGTTTTTATAGTACGTGATGATTGTGCGCAATTTGATGTCAGAGACAAAAACATTTCAATTCGAGAGATCGCGAAAAATCGAGAAAACATAAACAATGACGAGAAGGAAAACGCAATAGAGAGTAAGTAGGGTGTTGAGATCTAGAAATGTATACGTCATTCTCTTCTGCAATGCATTCACAGCAGGTTATCTCAAACGAGTTCCCTAATAGGTTATACCCCACTCAATGCTACAAAATAAGGTATCAACTGCGATAAGGCAACCAATTCAGGGGAACCGAACAAGCCAGCTTACTGTTCTATTTGTATTGCTCTCGCTGATGCAATCAATCCCATCGTAGATCATCTGTCCCATTATATAGCACTCGATTTAGACATTCCACAGCGCATAACAGAGACAGAGAGACAATTGCTTCGGTTCCCAGATCGGTGATCTTATCGAACGCATAGAAACGTCACGCTGTGCATTACGAAAAGCGTTTCGATTGGGTTTTTATAGTACTTGTTTTATTACATGGATAATACCAATACGACTACTGTTTGCTGTCCTTGAACCACATACTTCCAGTAGGCCGATAAGACTTCTGATTTCAAGCCTTGTTGTCTCTGTCTTATTGATTGGGTTATTTCCAGTGCGGAAACTGTAGAGACTCAACTTCTCTCAAAATCTCGTATCGTACGCACTTTGGCGTCTGGTATTTTGAGGTGTTTGTCCGGCAGGCAGTTTATAAATATTTTATCACATGACTTAAGTACTTTGGAATGTAGTCCCCGCCTCTTTGGGCGGAATATCAATATCGCTCGGTTCGCTGTGCACGGAATCGGTAATAATAATCGGCTAAGTAGCTAATGGTGTATAAATATCTGCTAATTGAATGCCTAATCATGTTGTCGCGCCAATTAAACTGCCAATTTCGGACGGCCTGCTCTACGGCCGGTCGGGCCATATGGCCCAGCTAATACCCGATATCGATATCTGGCCGGATCTACATATATTGCTTGCTCTGAATTCTCCCCACTCTGTCGTTGTAAGCGTGCCAGCTGTTCGAGTATTCGTTGTCCATTCATAAAACGGACAAATGACGATTCAATTACTTTGTTTATAGACGCGACATGTTGTCATCAGCATTCGTGTTAGACAAAACACACATTATTTTCGCTTTTCCATTGTACTTGAAACTGGATTCAAGTTCATTAGCTGCGAGTACAAGCGATAGTTTGTTGAAATCTAAATATAGTAGTACCTATTTGGGTACCTTGCTGATATTTGAACTAAGCTGATTATTCTTATCAAAGGAATCTTCTTCCTTCTTATAAGCTATCATTTTTTCCGAATCGTAAGCTGTTTGTTGAAGATATACACCTGCACTTGATGATCTCTTTACCATACTATTTATTTAACCGACGACTCATTCATGATGTACTCAAAAAAATGAACAAAAGATTTACGTACTACTCGATTACTCATCTGTGTCGCAATCTTTGTAATATTTCGATGATATGCGATAGGACTGCAATATTTATTAGTCATAGAAATGATTTCCGGTTGCAAATCGAAACAGGAAATAGAAAATATATAGAAAATTATATTAACTGTTAAATTTCGTTTTACTGTACACGTCTAAAAATAGTTCAATTATTTCATATTGAATGTCTTCAGTCTGGAGTCGGTCAACACTTTGTGTTTGCCCTCGTCAATCTCCGGTTTCTTCTTGGACTCTTTCTTTGTCTGCTGTGTTTGCCCAAAAGCGATTTTCATATATTTTTTGGCATTACGCGCGACACAAATCGCTCATAAAACTTAAGTTTAATGTCATGCAAATGGCGACACTCGGAATTAGTGAAGTCGCGTCGCCTGATGGCTTTATTTCAGACTTGATATGCTCTCCGGGTCTCCATTCGCGGGCGCGCTATGTCGCCTGTCTCGGGTTATGGTCTTCGATATGTGTTGGCCTGAGCTTGCAACTTGTTTTTAATTAGCTTTCTTAATGTGTCGGGGCTTATTGTTCTTCGGTTTCTTGTTTTTTTTTGTGTCGTCTTTATTTTCGTGGTTTGTTTATATTTATTCCTCGGGTCTTTGTCGCAGAGACAGCATAAAATTTGATTGCCAATTTCTGAAGTCTACGGTCTACGATGTTTACAAATCGCGTTAATGACAAATCGAATCGGCAAAGCTTTTCAAGTGACTTCCAAAGTCCATTTCGTATGCCAAAGAAAGCTTAGTCAAATTTCGAGAAGGAATTTTAGGAAATTCCAGTTGCCGTAGATAGGTTTTGCAGAAGCATACACCATAATAATTCTTCGCATATGGATCGTATATATGCAAATTCCTGCATTGTGTCTATATGGCAATAACAGAAGTGCGAAACGATGCCAAGCGAAATGACAGACCCAAAGAGCCGGATAATAAGCACACAAAGATCATATCAATCGGGGCGCAAGAGTCTTCAAGACGGAGTCCGAAGAATGTACGTATCTAAGTGTGAGTATATATGTATGTTTGTATGGAAGATCGATGCGTTGAATTGGGTTCAACAAGGTATTTATTTAGTTCAATTTCGCACTCATTTTTTGGCAAACTGATCAACAGATCGATCGATGACTTTCCTAATGTATATGTATATATCATATCTGGGTACAATGTCTACAATGAGTCTATTATTTGATTTGTTTGCTACAACCTTGAACTTAAATTGAGTGCAATTAATGTATGTCTATATCATATCACATTCGTTTGATAATAAACACAAACAAGCAGGCAAACATTCCAAAATATACGCAACGTTAACTGCGCATAAGAAAGCTCACGCCTATTTTTTTGGGTTTTTGTTTGTATTGTTTGCTTTGCCCCGGCCTCGGCCAAAGGTCTTGGCAAACAATTTAAGGAATTTATGCGCAGAAAAAGATTCGTGTCCGTGTTACATATCACAGGTTAGAATCTTGTCGGGCTATACGTGATACTAATGAGGAGTGCACGCACACACGTGCATGCTCACACACACTCGTATACCTGCACACCTTGCAAATACCTCTGCATTTTCTCAAAAATTGCCATATAAAGCAATTATCATTGTGCATTAACAGTGAAAGAGAAAGAGAGCAACCGACCCACTGTTAATGTCAGCATAGCAGCGGGCGCTCTCACAGCACTGACCAGCACGTTTTACAGTGAGAGCACTGTTAACGCGCACTCTCCCACACCTACACACACTTGCATGCAGTGTACAGCAGCTCAACAGTAACAGCAGCCGTAGAAGCAATAACAACAATAACAGTAGCAGCCAAAGAGGCCGCAACCGCAGCCGACGACGACTTCGGTTTGATGGTGGCCAATAACTTTTATTGAATTCAGTCAACGCCTGGCCGCGATCGCGTTAACAACGTGCCTGAAAGCAAGCAGTGTGCAAAATTGTGTATAATTGGATTAAGAACAAGAATATATATTGGCTAAAAAGTGTTTAAATTTTTATACATCACATAAGTTGTGCAAGTACATAAAAGTTAGTATATTTACAATGATATTGTATAAATATAATATAATAATTGCACAAATTCAACTGAATATCGCGTGTGTTACAACAAAAGAAAACGAAAGATTTGAATGAGTATTCGAAATTGAAGAAATGCTATAAGAAAATTATAGAAATAAACTCAAATTTCTTTTAATGTTTTTTAATAATTGATCTAATATCCGTTTTTATTAAACTTTTTGTCATTAAATAATAAAGTTGCATTCAAATTTTCGCAGTCACAATCTTGCTTTATCTTAATCCAGAGTAAAGTATTTTATGAACTGTAGATATTTCTGCTTCATCGCAAGTAGAAGAAGATCTTCAAAATACTTGATATAGGATTTCATTCGTGTTTGTCTCTGGCTTAAGTGTCTCGAAGTAAATATTTCCACAGCACCAACAGAAAACAAAGAGAAACAGGAGATAAAATCTCGAAATTCCTCAGAATCAAATGAGATAGCAAAGATAATTATTAGATTCCGAGCGGGTGCTATGACGATATCAATTAAGGCATTATAGAGTACCAGCTTATTAATATTCCCCAATTAATTAGCCTTCAAACTTTCAAATAAATTAGCACAAAATTATAAACGGGTTCAGGAAGCGTAAAGACAACACCAACAACAACTCCGATCGTTGCGGATTAAGAACCTTTCGCAGATGTTTGAAGAGACTCCACAGGTCCCGCATGTGAATGATGTTATTTTTAATTCGATAATAAAAATAAATACTGCATAAGCACCGAAAACCAGAACTAAACAAACATAAAAAAATATATATGACTCTCAAGCAAAACAGGAAAGATTCTATTTGCAATTTGCATTTAAATAAATGATGAATCTTCTTTATTATTATTTCGATATTTCGTTCCCCTTTTGTTGTTCTTGTTATAGCTGTCGCAGATACTGATAATAAAGCGAGTTGAATGCTCCGTCTTTTAGGGTCCGGAACCCAGTGAAAAGGGGCGCTACTAGAGCTCACTTAGCCGCCTCCTTTTTCATTCTATTTTGTTTTTCTGCTTTTTTTTCTGCTGTTTCGGCGTAATTTTTTGGCTTCGTCGTCGTCTTCGCTGCCAAAGCCCGCAAAACTTTCGTGTTTAAAACGTTTTTTATAGCTGACGTCATCAGAATATTTAAAAGTTTACTGTTATGTGATTGCTGGCGTTTTGAGCTAGCTTCTTTTTTTTTTTTTTTTTAAATTTTTATGATTTTGTTGCCTTTTGTGATGGCATAGTGAATATGCTGTAGGGGGTATTAGTTTGAAGGGGAACTGGAGCTCATTCAGTTTGTTCTGGTTCTAGCTCAATGTTAGAATGATATATAGATCTTCTTCTTAGATGAAATTTAGAATGATATATAGATCTTGTTCTGAGATACTATTTGTGTAACAAGGATTTTAAAACTAGCTAGGTTAGTACATTTTATTTTATTTATTTAATGGTTTCGAATTTTATGTGATTTCATAATAGAAAAAGGATTTTAGTTTAATTTTTTCTTTTAAAAAGTCCTCAAAAAAAGAAAGATATTTATCATGTGTTATAGATCTCTCTCTACTATATCCAGCCTTTTGCTGAGTATCTTGTGGTTGGAATTGTTCCACTTTGTTTCTGATCTACCCGACTTTATTCGCCAATGCACGCTGTGAATTTTTGATGAGCGTGAAATTTTACATGGGGTTGCGTGCGTACGCGCTCGTTCCCCTTTCCCAACGTATAGATCTGTCGTATAATTTCTGATGCTCTCTCGCTCCAGCTCCAGTTTAATAACTTTCCAAGCCAATAGAGATAAAAGCGAATGAGAAACGCAACGCAATAGATAAAATTAGTAAGCCGGGCCAGAACAAGTTTCAGCCCAAAATTGATTTGTTGGTTATTTGTCTCTCCCATTTTTGTTTATATTTTTTGGCAAACTTTGCTATGCATAATTGATATTCATACCCAGTTAATTACGGTTTGTTTATGCCCGTTCTGCGGGGCGTATACGTAATATACGCATTCAAGAAGCTTCCATAAATCGCTGATAAGCGCAGAGAATGCTAATTTGTTGACAAATTGCATATAGAAAAGAGAGTTTATCTAATCTCTTGGAGAATCTGGACGATGAGTTCATGCAAATGCCGCCAAAAACAGAATCACGAGATTAGATAAAGATATTTGGAATTTTTTTTGCAGATTTTCAACTTTGTTTTTGTTTGTTTCATTTCAGTTAAAAGCGCATAGCTGCATTCCGCCTGCTCGTGTTCCTGCTTTCCCCCTCTCCAGCATGGCACTCAAGTGTGAGCTGCTCTTCCTGCTGCTGGGCGTTGTCCTGGCGAGCGCCACCATCGATCCCACACTCAGAATTGACTTTCCGGGTCCGTATTGTGCGCTGAGGAACACATGTTGCAAGAGTCGCGTTGACGGCTGCTCACTGCCCATTTCAAGTGAGTAATCCTCTTGGGATTCCGCCTCCCCACTGTCCTCTTACTGTTATACTCTATAATTAGACACACTGTGCTACTGCGATGAGTTCTGTGATCGCAGCGATGCCAGTGATTGTTGTCCAGACTATCGCTCGTTCTGCCTGCAAAAGCCGGATGAGATCATAGCCTGCGTTCACAAGAACATCTCATTCAACAAGTTCACCACCATCTGGGATAACTGCAACGAGTGCCGTTGCCTGGATGGAGGACGCGTCGATTGTGACACTGATTTGTGCATCACCGACGACGATCTGGTGCACAGTGTCAATTCCATTCACCACTTGGGCTGGTCAGCACAACAATACTCGACTTGGAAGGGCCACAAGTACAACGAGGGCCTGCGCCTGCGTCTGGGCACCAAGGAGCCCACGTACCGTGTGAAGGCCATGGTGCGTTTGTCTAATCCCATCAACGATCTGCCAAGCAGCTTCGATGCCGTCCAGAAGTGGTCAAACTACATCTCCGAGGTGCCTGATCAGGGTTGGTGTGGCAGCTCTTGGGTTCTGTCCACCACATCGGTGGCATCTGATCGTTTCGCCATCCAGAGCCAGGGCAAGGAGATTATCGAGCTGTCACCACAGAACATCCTGTCCTGCACACGCCGCCAGCAGGGCTGCGAGGGAGGACATCTGGATGCCGCCTGGCGTTACCTGCACAAGAAGGGTGTCCTGGATGAGCAGTGCTATCCATACACCCAGCATCGCGACACCTGCAAGATCCATCGCCATAACAGTCGCTCCCTCAAGGCCAACGGCTGTCATCCATACCCAGGTGTAAATCGTGATAACTTCTACACCGTCGGACCTGCCTACAGTTTGCGTGGCGAGAATGACATCATGGCTGAGATCTATCAATCGGGTCCAGTGCAGGCTACCATGCGTGTCTACCGAGACTTCTTCTCTTACTCCGGCGGCGTCTATCGCCACACGGCAGCCAATCGGGATGCACCCACTGGCTTCCACTCGGTCAAATTGGTCGGCTGGGGTGAGGATCACAATGGCGTCAAGTACTGGGTAAGTAGAGAGAGAGAGAGAGAGAGAAGAGAGATATGATCTCCAGTTTCCTCATTGTTTGATCTTCTCTCCCTTGCAGAAAGCGGCCAACTCGTGGGGTTCCTGGTGGGGAGAGCGTGGCTACTTCAAGATAGTGCGTGGCAGCAACGAGTGCGGCATCGAGGATTACGTGCTTGCCTCGTGGGCCCATGTCTACAACTACTTCAACACAAAGACGGGTTAGAGGTAGCGCAAGCTGAATAAATACCGCGTAATCTCTCGAGCTTTGCAGTGTCCAACAAGTTTATCTCATCAAAATATTTCAAAATTTTCCATTATTCGCTATATGGCACTGCAAGTGAATTAGGCGCTTCTAATTGTAAATTTATGTTAGAAATAGGTACATACTAAACAAGGATTAGCTTTAAGTCGCGCTGAGACGACGCAACACCGACACCGATGAAGCAACTGCCCTTCCCCCCCCCAGGACATCAGCCATGGCAACGAATTATTAATATTATACTCCCCTCTCTATTTTCACTTCAATTATAATCGACTAATCTAATCCGACTCGAAGTGATCGTAACACAAAACTGCCGCATTAACTGCACCGTCCTTCTTATCCTCCACCTTGAACAACAACAACAACTGCCATATATGAGTTCTACCCGGGAATGGATGCGCTTATGCATCTATTCCCCGATGTGTACGCTGAGATTGTTCAGTTCTGTTCTCGGCATAGGCTTCACATATAGTTATCCACTCATGTTGATGATGACGATGATGTATTGTATATGCAAGTTAAGTTAACTCGGCTTATTATATATAACATAATGATGATGTATATGTATATTTTTAAAGAATAAAGCAATTGTGTAATTCATGACGAAGATCCTTTTCAATTTGCAATTGTTTGTTTTTCTAAAAACAATTTCATCTTACATTTATTCAAAATCAATAATTGTTCAATGATTAATTTATATATGGTATGTATTATAATTCGTATTTCACTTAAGGGTTTCAATCGTTTCTCGTGTGTTTGTTTAACAATATTTCACAATCTTTGCAAGGGGGTAGTTAAGGGGGGGTTAATGAATAGGATAATAAAATAATATGTTAAATACAATTTGGGAGAGAGTGAATAGTTAATTACTTGTATATAAATATAAACTAAAGGGGATAAAGAGAAAATCATCGAGAATGTTGATACTTTGCACTTACATTAAAATATATAATCGAATCGGAATCATAAGCACATTATGGACAATCCTTGATGTGCCCCAAAAACATAATGACAATCTACAATTTAGCATTGGAATTTCATGTCTTGATCGTGCATTCTATAGTAGTTCTATAAAGCCAGCCTTTTGAAGAATGGTTCAACTATCTGTAGACTGATAGGCATGGTCGAGAGGGGACAAGGGGTTGGGAGCGGGAGCTGTGCTGCTGTTAACTAATTGAGTGTGATGCCGGCAAAGGAGACTTCCAGGGTCGTATCATTTGACTCCATGCGACTGCGTAAATGCGCCAGTGTATTCTTATAATGACTCTCGATCTGTTTGGTCTCCTCGCTGGGTTCCAGATTGGGCAGTTCCTCGTTCACCTTGGCAATCAGCTGCAATAGGACGACTCAAATTTATTCAGATCCCAACATATATATTTCTATCGTTGCTTCTTACCTGATTCAGCATGGCCACAGTGATCAAGGAGTTGCCACGTTCAAAGTAGAATAGATAATGATTCAGTAGCTCCACATAGAGTTGCACCTGAACACCTGCGTCGAGGCACTGCGAGGCAATGCGTGCGCCCTTCTTCAGACAATCCAGCGTGCGCTTCTCATCACGCATCTCCTCGCCGTTTTGTCTGCAAGAACGAAAAGCCTTATTAGTCAAAGATTCACCAATGAGTACACTTCAGTCTCCACTTACTTGCCGCTCCAGAAGAGCGCTGCACAGGCCACAACACCGCGACACTGATCTGGTTTCTTAAGCAGCTTAGACGCTGCCAAGGCACAATTGGTGCGCAACGGTTCAGCGTTCTCTTCGCCGAAACAAGACATTTGCTCGAACGTGGACATGATGAGTGTGATGGCTGCCAATTGGGCCTTCGAGTCGGATATTTCATCTTCGTACAGGGAGAAGGCTTGCGTCATAAACTCATAAGCAACAGTCTCGTGATTCGTATAACGTATCTCGCCAATGACCAGTGCACCCTGCAGATACAAACGCAGCGCGAGATCGGGCAAATCTGCCTTGGCCAGCGCACTAATTGTGCTGTGGCAATACTGCACAATCTTCTGGCATTTCTTGTCCCAGTTCTCGTCCTGCTCGGCAATTGCTTTGTATTTAAACGCCAACTGATACGCGGCGAACACAAGAGGTGGCAACACATGCTTCAGTCGCTGCCCGCCGCCGTTGCCCAAGTGTTTGCGCGCTGTCTGCAACATTTTGTATTGCATGTCGGGCTCCTCGGCACGCAACAGGTGAATGAAGCTGGAAGAAGAATGAAGATTAACTTGAGCCTTATGTGGAAAAGGGTTCTACTGTACCGTGCAACAACACCCTGTTCCTCTGCAAACTCCTCGGCATCTGCACTGTTATTTGCAGTCGCCGGATTCGTCTCATCATCCTTGATCAGTGGCGTTATTATCGTCAATATGCTGTCCGCCTGCTCCGCTGTGGGCACCAGGGTTTCGTTCTCCAAGATGTTCATTACCAAATATAATGCCAACGATTTGCGTGAGGTGTAGTCGAACTTCTCCAGCAGCGGGCAGAAGTTATTCAGTTGGATAATGGTCAACGCATTGTTGTAGAAGTCTATGCAGATGCGCAGCAAACGAGACAGTTCCTGGTTAACGGACAACAGATGCGAAATGCTGCAAGAGTAAGTTAATTAGTAGAGAGATAGAGATAATGAGGGATTGCACCGACTTGTTCATGTTCATGCGATCGAGTATTTGTGCCGTTGTGCCCAGCACTTTGTCCACATAGTCGACACGATCCGCATACACCTTCTGCGCCAGACTGAGTAGGGCCACTTGCAGAGATATTGTGTCCTCCAGCGGCATGTCCGTGCGTGTTTGTACAATGTTGGCCACCTGCACGCTGAACACCTCGAACAGCTCCACCTCGGCGGGTATGATGGCATCAATGGCATTCCCGCTTGACTGCAAGAGAAGATTCCTATTAGGTTATCCCATTTTAGGTAATTTTGGAGTACAACTCACCTTGCCAGAGCGCTGGTTGTAGGCCGCCAGTCGTTCGATTAACGATATTATTATATTCTTGACATTCACGCCTGTTTCCAGCTGGGCGCAGGACTTTAGGAACGGGTCGAGCGTTTGCAGATGAAACTCATCGGGAAACACTTGTATGATGCACTCCATGAGATATTCCTGGGCAATGGCATCCCGACAGCTGACCACCTGCTCCAATATACCGGGCAGTATTAGCCGCTTGTATGTCTCCAGTGTGGCGGACTCCAGTTGCGATAGGCGCACCAGATTGGTGCCCACAAGAATTTTCAGCTCCTCACGCTCCTTCTCGCGTCGTGTCTTTTCGCTGGAGTGACCCTGATGTTGCATGCGCACCCACAGTTTATTCATTTCGGCGAAATTCGTTAGCACAAAATCAATGGCATCGTATACATTGCCCTCGTGTTCATTCTCTGCCACCAACACGTCAGGAAGTATGTTGCGGGTGCACTGCAGCAAATAATTACGCAGAAAGAGACCTCGCAATGGATGCTGAACACCACGACACATTTCCACCAGATCCTTTAGAATGCTGCGCTTCAGTGTGGAGTCATTCTTTATGTACACAATGCCGACTGTTATGAGCAGATACAGACGCGGCACTATCGTGTGCGAGTACTGGACCAGCTCGTACAGATCCGTCTCCTTGTGGCTCTTCTCGCTGAGGTACAGCTCCAGGTGGCACAGCTCGTTCGTAACGGCCATGTCTGGAGAGAGGACAGAGAAACAAGTTAAGTAGCCTTTCATGTAGGAATCTCTTTCTTGTTACTCACACAACTCGTAATAGCTCTTGGGGGAGAGCATCGAGGTGCGCAGCTCGCTTAGCATTGCGCTGGCACACTTCAGGGCGTCCAGCATGCGTTCCTTGTCCAGAAAGTGATTCATTTGGAATGCCTGTTTGCGCGCTGCGCCGACTGCTTCGGCGAGCAGCTTCTCCTGATCGTCCAAACCATTGGGCATCGTCTGAAACGAGACATAGCATACAGTGTCGGGCGAGTGGAGGAAATAAGGGGAATACATGTGTATATGGATAAGTGACAACACAATTTGAATACATATACAAAGAACAAGAGAGAGAGAGACAGAACACACAATGAGATGAGAGATAAGCGTCGCCAGCTTGTTTTGTTCGGAAGCACTGGGAATGGGTAAAACCATGATAAGAGTACAACGATTCGCCAAGACTGCGCCCTCGGGCGTGCAATAAGTTTGTTTGGTGTGGAATCGGGGAAGATAGATAGATAAATAGGAGGATATATAGCAGTAGCATACAGTTAATAGAGGAGGAGAGGGAGGGGGGCGTGGAGCATGTGACATTAGTGGATTATTTATTAGCGGTGTCTGTGCGTGGCGCGGCGTGGTATTTACCCTGCTTTGGCCACCAGTGGGCGTTTGGCCGCTGTACGTGGATGAACTCCAGGGATACATGCTGGGACACACGGGGTATGTTTGGTAGTTTTGGTTTGGTTTTTTGTTGGTGGTATTTGGTACTTGGTTATGTGGATACACACTCTCCTGCTGTTATGCTTACACCCGCAGCTTGCAGCACAATCTGCACTAGTTTTACCGCTAGCAAAGTGGGCGGTCGAGGGCGCAGTCAGCGTTATTTTTCACTCGATTTTCGCTTGTACTTATTATGGCACTGGTATATGTTGAAATCTCGACTTCCGGCTTGGGGCGATTACGGTTGGGTTTGAGGAGCACTTACCATTACAGCGGTATTTGAGTGGGCGGAGCAAGGATGCAAAAATCTCTTAAATTATAGTAATTTTTTCAATAGTTTTGTACTCAGTGTGACCAATTGCAGTTTCTGCGAAAATAACGCTTGCAGCTATAATGTTTCCCGCAATTAAATACTGCGGAATACTAAACAAATTATTTGGCATGGCTGGTAACACTTCATGAGAACAAAAAGCTTTTTGAATTCAATTTTATATATTTTATATATTTATTGTATAGTTATTTTAGTATTGTTGCTGTTTTTTACGCAATTGCTTACACAGCGCATCCTCGCTGCTATCTGATTTCGGCTTATTCTGTGCAGCTTTTTCAGCCGCATCCCGCTCCAACTTAGCGACTCCATGTCGTACGACTCTCTCGATATCATCAAGCAGCTCGGATGCACCGAACCGAAAACGTTGTGGGGTTAGCCAACGTGGTCCGAGGGTCTCGTTGACCAGCGTCATCCATGCAATAGCCTCTCGCACCGTGCGCACTCCACCGGCGGGCTTCAAGCCAACAATCTGGCAAGTGCGTCGCTTAAACTCCTGTATGGCAAAGATCATGACCAGGCCGACAGACACTGTTGCGTTTACGGACTCCTTGCCTGTGGAAGTCTTAAGGAAGTCGGCACCCGCCAACATACATACCATGGAAGCCTTATAGACCTGGAAAACAATTAGGTAGTAGTTCAAGATTGCTATCCATAAAGATTCTTTCTTACATTCTCCATGGTGCCCAGTTCGCCAATGGCCAAAATGGTCTTCAACAGTGCGTGATCTCCACAAGCACTTCGCATGAGCACCACCTCATTGTACAATGCCTCCCAGTCGCCCAGCAGCGCCAGCTGGCGATTGATTACAATATCAATCTCTGTGGCACCGGAATTAATCGCATGACTGATCTCCTGCAATCTTGTCTGCAGTCCATATTGACCGGTGGGAAACCCAGTCGCGACAGCAGCAATGGCCACATTTTCTAACAAGTTGTATTGCTCAATGGATGCGTGCGCATCCTTCACACGTGCCGGATAGACGCAGACAGCGGCGCAGTGGATGTCCGGCAGTAGAGTCCGCTCGAAATACTTGTCGAAGAACTGCGGCTCAAATGGATAACAAGCACGCACGCATAGGCGACGCACATTGGCACGTGTATCATCGCCACAGAGAGTCGTCAGATCTGTGAGCATGAGAGCCCTCAGTGCCCAGGCCACTTCATTTACCCCCGAGACGTGACAGCGCGTCGACAAAGAACGCGCAATCTCCTCCACCTGACGAAGCGATATGTTAACCGTTAGCAGTGAGGGATCTGTAAGGAAATGGGTTAATCCCCCATCCATACTGCCCCTACATAATGCTTACCAAACGGTAAAGTTTTATTCACAATAAAAGTCTTGGCGTCCATTATGATTCACCAAATCGGGTACACTTAAGAAATTTATTCTGTTTGCTTGAAAATCAAATTGAATAAATAAAAAAGTAGAAAACTATTGATGTAGCAGGGAAAGTTAATATGGCATATCTCTCTAAGAACACTAACTAAACTAACTTGATATGTTTGTCATTGAGATGATTTAGAATAATTCTAATAAATTTCACTTAACTTAGGTAACAAACAACATAATATTTTTATGGTACAATTAAAGATGGGGTTCATCTCTTATTAAGTTTATATACCCTATCTTCTGTCTACACTCATCTCTATACTTTCGTTGCTCTCTTCTCTCCAAATGATAAGTAATGTGTGTCGCTCGTCTTAATTGTTTATATATTATAAAATTGTCTTTTCTATTGATAATAGTTTTGTACAATAATTCTTCATTCAGTAGAGCACCGTACTTTGCTGATAATACTTTATTATGTCATGTACGTATAGTCTGTCTGTTGACACACCTTTCGAACACACCCGCCCAGACACACTCATTGTGCGATAATTATTTGCATAATATTTACAATTAGATAGATTAGAGCTAAATCAAATCTAATCTCTGTCGAGGAAATTAAATAATAACACGGGTTGTCGTAAAATTTGTGACGGCCAGCAGTGCTAAAGTTAACTTTAATTTTGTTTAATACAATATTGCTTTTGCTAGACTTTTAGGTACGTATTGCTATTGGTTTAGTGGATACCCCCTAACGATGTTTCGACCATTGTTCCCAGTACTCGCGCTTCTGCATCTCATACAATCTGGATATTGTGCGCTCTGTGGCAAACATTTCCTCCTCGCCGGTAAAAACACTCGATTTCTATAAAGAAAAGGATAATCAATTATGAAATAGTCTAACATTTTCCATAAACACGTATAACCTACATTATTATCTATCTTTAGATCATCCATTAGTGCACGATCCGAGTCAGATATGTTAGATGAGCCACTGAGTTGAAACAGACTGTCTAGCGGTCGATCCGCTGATATGACCACACGCACTCGATTGTCGTACAGGGTATCTATGAGTGTAATGAAGCGTCGCATCTGCGATTTGGTATCCAGTGTCAGGGTGGGCACATCATGAATTAGTACCGTATGAAAGAACTGTGCAATCTGCACATAGTCGTTGCCTCCCAATGGCTGCAGAGAATAAACAAAGAAATACATGTTTTAGAGATAATCCAAAATATTGGGAGAGCGTCTACTTACGCGATTGCACAACTCATCGAAGGTGCAGTCTAAAACCTGACCGCATGTGCGTCGAAAAGTTAAGTCCCGACCGAAATGTGTGATAGTGCGAGGTCTAACGATGTCGTTTTCTTCGGAGCACAGTATTTTAAACATATTTGCCATACTGCCCTCGGCATTCGTTTGACCTTTTACAAAGTAATTGGTATCACCCGATTGGGAGATGCGTCGATAGTCCACAGAGTCCAGCTGAGCGACCTGACAACGTAACTTGAGCAGGTCAATGAACGGCAGGAAGTTGACGCGCTGTAAGCCATTTTTGTACAGGTCATCGGGATGCCGATTGCTGGTGGCCAAAACAACAATGCCGTGTCTGAAGAGGTGGGTGAAGAGTCGCTTAAGTATCATTGCGTCAGCAATATCAGTCACCTGGAACTCATCGAAACAGATGAGCCATGATTCCCGGGCAATCATATCAGCAACGGGTTTCGTTGGATCAAAGGGAGCTGGCTTCTCCGAATTGAAGGCTCGATCCTGAGGACCTTGACGTTCTTTAGCTTCGTGAATTTGCCCATGGACATTGGTCATAAAGGCATTGAAGTGAACACGTCGCTTGCGCTTGATCTAATCGGCATGGAAGAGGAAAAGTAATTAGCTAAGGGATGTCAATTGGCTTTTTAATGAAGTTATCCAATCGGAAGTGTTATATAAGCAAGTTCATGTATTATTCATGTATACGTACATTATCACAGCAATCGTAGAACATATCCATCAGGGTGGTCTTGCCCACACCCACACTGCCGTACAGGTAAAGACCTTGGGGGGCGTGGCTGCCAGCACTCATATCATTCTCGTTGTCTTCATCACTACTGCTAGAGCCAAAGAGTCTGCTCATTAAGCCACCACCACCCGATTTACTAGAAGGTCTATAGCCCCTGATTCTACTGTAGAGCTTATCTAGCTCCATTACAGTATTCTGTTGCTGCGGATCCCTTTGTAATTGGCCACTGTCCACGCGTTTCTGATACTCTGCCACGGGACTGAGGTAACGATATTGCTGACCCACGGCAGGTAGTTTCTGAACACGTAGCAAAAATTTCACCTGGTCACGAAGAGGACCATAGCGCAGCACTCCACCCACTTGGTAGGGCACCATTTTAGTTGTTATTGGCTATTTATGTATGTATATGTATATCACACGGTTTTCGGCGGTGAGGAACACTTCTTGTCAGCTTAACATGTTACATAAAACACTGGCGCATTTCCGCGTTGCCGAAACAGACGACCGCGAATTTCGCACGCTGGCCGTGAATATTAACTACTGGCCAAATAAAAGCTAAGCCATTCACAAGGAACGGAGGTTTTGAACAGCTGTACAGCTGATGTTTGCCATTCACAATGTATACAGCGCACAACAGCTGACAGCTCTACAGCTGAGCGTACTTCTAAAAATCCAAGTTCCAGTTCTGGTTCATTTTATTCGTAGCGGTAGTTCATTAATTCAAAAACAACTGACATTTGAGTTGAAAGTTTACACATTTATTATACATTCATTACACATATAGTTTTGTAATAGTAAATGGAATATATTCGTCTCTCTCTCTAGCTTAAACATTCTCTCAATTTATTATGGCTGACTTTTGCGATTCTACATAGCTTTTTACATTCATTTTTTCTACTACCTCTTTGTTTTGCGATCCGCTACGGCTCGAATTCATTTCGGTTTACAGTTTTCATTTTCTTTTAGCTTAGTTCTTGCTTTATATGCTGGACAAAAAATACATCTAAATATTGTTACTAATAAATTCATAGACAAGTTATTTATGAGTTTGCCAGCCCCAGTTAAGTTAATCTCGTATCGATTATCTCATTTACATTAATATTCCTTCCGTTCGCTACTTTAAAGAGAATTGGACTAGCCCAAGAGTAATCTTTTTTATATATATTCTTTTAAATTCCATTGTGCTGCAATAGTTTTTGATATACAATATATATAATGTTTGTTTTTAGTTTGGTTTCATGGTTAGTTCACATCTAGAAAAATGTAGCGCAAAGTCAAAGTCAAAACATTAAAAAATTTCTCTAATGCATTTACGAGAGATATACTTCAAATTGTGACATTGATAATAGTTAAAAATTCTGACGCACTCAGTGGACCTCTCAAAATCTGATACAGACGGTCCCCATCCATGCTTAATTTAATTCAATAACGAGA
This sequence comes from Zaprionus ornatus, assembly GCA_018904035.1. NCBI lineage: Eukaryota > Metazoa > Arthropoda > Insecta > Diptera > Drosophilidae > Zaprionus > Zaprionus ornatus. Next base: position 5,591,040 of record JAEIFZ010000253.1, read on the forward strand.
TTAATTTTTTTTTTTTTAAATTTTTTTTTTTCCACTTGAATTGTGATATTTTTGTAAATCGCATGTAAAAACTAATGTTTAAATCTCTTTCTCGAACGTATTTCGCGTGTGGTAGCTCTAGTTAAATTTCGAAATGGTCCCGACTAATGTAAGAAACCTATATAATGGGTGCCGATGCTGTGCACGTGGTTTCTGCAGCAAAAATGTTGTTTCTTTGCGTTCTTCAAAAATTAGTTAGTTAATCGCTTAAGAACTATGTTATATAATGCAAATTGAATTTGAATAATACAAATCTCTTAGTAATGTGTATACATATTGAATATATCGAACAATCAATCTGAACAATACGAATAATAATGAGTTCGAAATGCAATTTAATTAACATTACATATAAGGAATCATGTACTATATATATTATATGTAAACAATAATAAATCATATTCGGCGAACAACTGCCAAACATTCTAAAAATCAGTACAATTGATTTACATACATATATAATATACATATACATATGTATATCATATCGGGTTACAAATACATTATCATTTACAAAAAATTATTGCTTTTGATTTTTGGTTTGCATAATGCGTTTTAAAATTTTACTTTTTTGAATTTATGGTTTATCCTCATAAAGGATTAATAATTAACTTGTCAAGCCCTGTAAAATAATTGAGAATTTTCTTTTTTTTATGTTTAGCCGGATAATACTGAAAATAAATAAAACTCAAAACACATTTAAGCTATAGTAAAATATATTTCATATATCATGGATAGGGTTTGAATATGTACAAAAAGTTCGGTACACGTAAATAATATTAAAATGACTAGCATAAAGTAGTATGGTATATATATAGAGTAAATGATACATATGTACAGTGGGGCAATATAACTAAGAGTTACGAGTCTATTTGTAGCTTGTACGTTTTACAACTTAGGAAAATCATTTTAGGGAGCTTTTCTCTTGTTTTCTTTTTTGTTTTGGGGTTTTTATCATTATCAACTATATAAATAATCCTTTGGATTTTGTATGCACCGAATTTGGGAAACCAAAAGGCTAAGTGGGTAACTGGTAACTGAAATGCTCCTCCATCGCACGAGCCCATCCCCCTCCGATTTCTCTCTGACAATGCTCAGTCGTTGTGGTTGTGTCTGTGGGTGTGTGTGTGTGTGTGTATGTCCTATTCTCAGAGGGATCTCTTACAGCACGTGCAGATTCTCGCAGCTTTTTGACTTGGAATCGCGCGTCCAGACACGTCCGAGCAATCCCTTGACCTTCAAGCTGGTCGAGGTGCGTGAACCGCGGTATTTACGTGGGCTGCAAAAATAAAAAATAAAACAAAATAACAAAATAAAATAAAGATTCTCTCGATGTGGTAATTAACTGGCGAATTGCTCTCACTCTATCTTACCTGCTGTGTGCGCTACCTGGGGGTGTGCCCACAGCATCGCCCAACTGAGGTCCAAGGGGCGTGTTGGCATTGAGACATCCAGCGTTGAGGGGCGAACATGCTCGACGCTTGGACTTGCGAATGGAACGCTTGCGAAATAGATCCCTGTGGGAGATTGGAGAAAGAGTTTCAAAATTGAGGAAATCCTATCGGACCCATCATGAGAATAACTTACCTAGATTTCTCGGGATTTTCCAGCTTGAGCCTTATCTGCGACAACAGACCCACTAGCAGCTCATCCACATTGTGATTAATGCCCACCGATGTCTCAATGAATTTGCAATCATATGCTGTAGCCATGGCTTTGCCCTCTGCGATGAAAGAGATAAAACAAGTTGCGAATTTTAGTCGTAATCTCTCTTGAATCTCAGCTCGGTTATTATGTGTGCAAGTTAATCAAATCAAATTGCGTCGCTTAGTTAAACTCTTAGGTGGATAATAAAAAGCGAAACTTGGACAATTTATATCTAAACACGTTGCCTATTAACCTACGCCCTACGCCTAGTCCAGCCACAAGTGCCCCGTCCCTCCCTCTTATCTTTACCCTGTGTATATTTCGTCACGTTTCCTGCGCCTGCTGTCGTAAAATCTGAAGCTATGACTACAATAAGTAGCTCTATATATGGCTGTATGTGTGTGTACTTTTGGTAGGCACTGTTCGCTTTTATGACATCCTCACACACACATTTTATTAACGATGTGCGAAAAAGTTTGCGTCATTTTATTAGATTTTGATAGGATGTTCTCATCTCATATCGCTTAAACACCGCCAGCTTATTAAATGCGCAGCTGGTCGAGGATGAGGCGAACTTGAAAGAGCTTTAAGGAATTTCTAGCAAAATATTTGATAATTTCAAGACCCCCCATTCCCCTCTGTTCTCTAGGGTATGCTTAGCACAAAAAGTCAGTTTAATTAAAAGCAAACAAAACACATAAACAATGGAAAAACTACTCGACAAAATGGCAGCTAAAATGGCAACTGCGTCGAGAGTGCATTCACACACGCGCACCCAGTCTTCTGTGCGCCTCTGTACTGGGAAAAAAATAAGCTAGGGATATTTTATTTTAAATTACGCAGTTTACTTTCAGTAATTGCTTTTTTTGTGGCTGACTGTCTATAAATATTTTATGAAATTAGCAGCATAGCATCCACTTGGCATCCACTCGGCTTCCACTTGGCATACATAAACGGCATTCGCTTTCAACGTTGACAACAATAGAAGAACGTAAGCCGCAGGAATGAAATGTAATCAATTTTTGCGCTTAAACAATTTCCCCGGCATCATCACGCCCCACCCCTCCCTCAAATGTACCGCTACTTCCGTAGTCGTCGGGTATTAAAGACAAATGTAATTTGAGCAAAAAATATTGAATATCTAAGATGAAAGCACTGCTAGGAGAAGGGAGCGGTTGCCCGGATAGAGGTTGCCAACGGTGCACAAATCTGTTGGCCATTTAAATTGACATAAAAGCAAGAAGGATTCGAGTGTTGCAACTTGAAATACCCTGTGAAGTGACACACTCAACTCATTCTTCGTTAACTTCAAGCAGTGCTTTGCTGTAAACTTAACAGCAGACTGTGCTTGCCTCTGTTAAACTAGGTCACAGACTGTTAGCCGCCAGGTTTGACTCCCTCTTTTTCTCCTCTCTCTCTCTTAGAGCACTCATCACTTTTAAATGATTTTCTAGGGTATGTCGAGTGGGGTGTACTTGACAAAGAATGAAAGAACATAAAAGGCAACGAGCGCGGCCAGCTCAGCAGTTGAGTGACCTTCACTTTGGTTCACATTTAACGACGGCTCGTTGCTTCATCTACTCTCTATATGTATTTATATCCAACATAGGCACATATACATACATAATCTCTGTGCGCTCGTGTGGGTCTATGTGTGTGTGTCAGCTGGGCGTACCGCCAATCAACTTCCGCTTGATCAACTTTCATTGAAAAACCGAAATTAAAGCGACTGCAGCTGTCTGTGGACGCTTTTGTGGTGTCCTTTGCAGCGACACACTCAGCAAACACACACACTCTCACATACACACACACTATGTAGCTATTTTTACAAAAAGAAAGAAAAAGAAGGGGAATCCAATCGAGCGCATTTTGAAGTGTTAATGAAAATTCTCGAATCGTTTAGTCAGCTGCCAACCTCCCCCACCCTCTCTCCCAGTGTCCTTTTGCCCCCACATTCCTCTTTTTGTATTTACCTTCGGACGTAACAAGCCGACTCCTGGCCAGGTCCGCCTTGTTCGACACCAATATGACCGCTTTCTGTGCAATATTCTGATTGGTCCACAGCACCTGAAGCACCTGCTCGGCAATGCTGAAGCTGCTGCGGTCCGCCGCGGAATAGATGACGCAGTATCCATGTGGATCATAGTTGGTCAAGCATTCATCCGGCTGTGAAAGCAAACGACATAAAAAACAGTTAGTGAATGAGTGGGAGTGAGCGAGATGGAAAATAGAAAGAAATAACTGACATTGAGTGAGGTTCAAGAGATACCCGAGAGATACCCGACAGAGAGAGAGATGAAATGAGCTAAGCTGTGCGGGATGCGGTGTGCGGGAGTAGTTTTTACGTTGTGTGGGTGTCTGCGATGATTGTATATGTTAATGGCATTATGAAATGTCACAGATAGAGTATCTGTAAGGTTGAGTGGTTGAGTGAATGGATGGATTGACCTTACTTGAGATGGCATTAAGCAAAGCAAAGCAAATCTCAGTATGAAAAGAAAGAGGAGCAGGAGGAGGAGGAGTAGAAGCACTTACCGTCATCTCTGTGTAGCCGTGGTCTATGAATATTAGCTCTGATTCCTCCCCGCTGAGTAATACTGATACGGCCTTCTCGCCGGACTCATCATCTATGAATGCAAATATAATCCAATTAATAAAGGTTAACTAAACGATGAGTGATTATTTAAATTGAATTATAAGTACAACTTAGGGCAATATTTAAGCTACAAATGAGAGAGATAGGTGCAAAAAACGTGAATTCATTCAGATATTTATAACATACTTATGTTTATTTACAATTGGCTGATTGTTTGGTTTCTCTGTGTGTATGTGTGTGCTGTGCTAAGTGTCGCGGATAACTTAATCTGCCATATTATGTACAGCGAGTTTGGGGTTGTGCAGGAAGGTAATTTAAATGTGAATTTAAATGAAATAGTGAATTGCGCCCGCAGGTATGCAATGAGTTGTAAATGGCAGCGAGAATGCGCGTCTGTGTGTGTTAATCTGTGTGTGCGTGCGTGAGTACTTTAACCAGTCATATTGCATATTTTAAGTTATCCTTATTTTTTTTCGTAATCTGTTTATTAATTGCGCTTCAATTTATTGCTTTTAGAGCTGACTGCAAATTGATGTTGCGAGCTGACCGACACCGAGTCCATTTAACATTTATTCAATTTGCTGTAACCCATAAATTACGTCTGTAATTGGCATTTTGAATATTTATTGCTCGCATTGATTGCGCAGCTGAGTTCACGGCAATTTATGAATATCAATATATGCATAATGTATTATTGCAACTTTGTATATTTGTTTTATATTAATATTCACTGAAGTTCGATTTCAAATATCGATAGCAACTGAACTATTTTATTTGAACCAGTTTAGTATTTTAAGTTTAGTAGTTTGCTTTGATGTCTTCAACCGAAATTCGATAAGCCAATATCGATAGCAACTGAACTTCATTAGCGAAGTAAGTGAGCTAAGGTAGTTCACTTGACTATCTGTCGTTCATCCGAACTTGTACGCAGCTCATTTAGTTATCGATCTAGATTAAACGCAATTAATTAGCTTACACAAAAGTTTGTGCCCATACATTTTTGTTTGTCTTTGTGCTTTATATAATAACTTGCTTGACCCATTCATATAAATCAGGACATCAGAACAAAGCCGCTATAATGGGACAATCGCTTGATAAGTATGTAAGTTTACTCCGTGTTCGTTTTGGGACACACGCAATAGTCTATATGTGTGTGTGTGTGCGTGTCGGGTGTTTGTGTTGCGTGTGACACATTGTATATATATGTGTGTGTATGTGTGGAAAGTAAACTACTTTTGGGGCTCTAAGCCAGTGTGGCCTAATTAGGGGAGGCGTGTACGTGGGGCGTGTCCATTGTGTAAAGATTAGATAAACTTAAGAGCTAGTTTAGGAAGTTAATTGGAATTCAATTGGAAACGCAACGCAAATGCAGCTCAAACGCTAAACAAGTGAGTGAAATAATAAAATTTATCGATAATTGGTGGAAATCGGTTTTCGATCAGTTTGTATAAAATTTTGGAAAGCATTTAGGTATACTTTAGATTTAAGTTAATGTATTGGAATATTGGAATAAATATTATTGGATAAGCATAGTTAGATTCGATAGTTTTTTTTTTAAGTTGTAGTTGTAGTATTAGTATTTGTAGTTGTTGTTGTTATTACCGTCGGCGGCTTTTTCAATATGTATGCGTATATCACAGTTGCCTAGATCTGAGTCGGGTTAAGGGTTAAAGTTTTACGGTAGTTTTTTTGTAGTTGTAGTTGTTGTTATTGTTGTTTGGATGTCGAATGAGAAACGTTTTTATTTTATTTTTTTATTATGCGGTTCAACGGATGGTCAAGAGACGAGAGAGAACAGAAAAATATCATTTTTTATTTTTTGGCATGTGTTTTTTACGGTTATTGTGTTAGAATATTGCAAATGATTTTGAGATTTTTTAACGACAGTTTTTGGGGTGCGCTGGCGTTGTTTGTAGTTTACAGCGAATTGGGAATTTGGAGTTTAAATTTCTACTCGAAATTCCCATTGTGGTTGGTGGGGGGTGAGAAAGCACATTTTTGCGCGCACTGTACATCTGCAGGTCATTAACTTGATATATTTTTTTGATTACTGTACGCAATTTTCCATTGCGATTTGTAAGAATTTTCCAAAACAAATATATATCTTTTATGTCCGTTTATGCCAATTGCGATCAAATCGCATTGCTGCCCGCATGTACAAGGCGGCGGGTCGTAAAGAGTCAACCAACATAAAAACAGAATAAGTTGATATATACTGAACACAGACACATGTATGTATGCGAGTGGGAGTGTGTGTGTGTGTGTCTGTGTGGGGTGTGTGTAAAAAAACACGTTTGTGAAATGGCCATAAATTTTTCTCGTAGTCAAGGGCAAAGCGAGAACGACACACAAATTCAACAGATAAACAAACAAAATCAAAAGCAAAAGGCAACAATAACAAAAACAGAAAACAAAAAACGATACGAAAAAACAGAAAACAAAAAGAGACAGAAATAAATAAATTGTGAAGGCAAATGCCAAGGCAACAAACACGAACGAGACAAAGGGCACAGCATAGCTAGGCACACACACACGCACACACACATCGAAGAGGGGTCAAGGGTTGAGGACCAGACTGACACAACATAAGGAGCACACACACACACACATACATATACATATATATGAGGGGTGGAGGGGGATGTACAGCAATGCGGACACACACAATGACAAGACACTAAAACCTAAACCCGAAGTTTAAGCAGCATTCACAGTGGGGTACAGAAGGAAGGACTGGGTGTGCTTGCAGGGGTCAAAGGAATACTCACCAATGCTCGTGTCATATGCATGTAAATACTCCGAGGTCATGAACTGTGAGACCAGCGAACTTTTGCCAACTGCCGGTCCGCCGAGCATCAGAACTCTGCAAGGGGGATTAGGTCACGATTAGCAGCCGGAAGAGCTTATAGACTGGGCAGCTTACCTGTAGGGCCCATTGCCGGGATTTGATGTGCTGCTCTCACGGCTGGATGCCAGCGATGTGCGCGCTGACGTCGAGGTCGGTGCGGGCAACTGTTGCTGTTGTGCATGCTGCTGTTGTTGTTGTTGCTGCGCGGTCAAGTGCTCTGTGCTGGAGTTGGAACTGGCCACACTGTTGTTTGAGCGACTGCGTCGACTCTTTAGCGAATCCCCACGATTCACGACACCTTTGCCAGTGATCGAAAAGTGTCGCAATCTGTAGTATTCCTCCTCGACGCCGGTATTGGGCATGGAAGCCACGCTAAGGAGAGACAAGGAATGAGGGAATGTTAGGTTATGTATGTTCCTGGGATAGTGTCAGTCATCTGTTGCTTACCGAGATCTTTGCTGGGGCAGACACAGTTGATTGGGGCGTCCGGAGGCGCGACTGCCGGGCATTTTGACAGATTGAGAGCGACTGTGATGGGGTGAGCCATAGCTGTAAGTTAGTGATGTATTCAGATGATGTACATGCATATATATTTAAGAGTAGGGTTAGGGTGACCACTAGCCAAGTACAGCTTTATTCAAGATTTACAGACTACTGTATACCTATGTACAACTGATTCTTTACTTCTCGAAAACACCAATAAAAAACCGCAAAGTTTGCGCTACTCCCTAATTAGGGTGACCAACTTCAACTAATACTGCTTTAAGCTGAATATACTTAGCATACTCTTTTACTTCGCGAGAAATTCTCCAAAGTTTTCGTTACTCTCAAACTGTTGCAACTGTAGCCTAATTAGGGTAACCAGGGTGACCATCAAACACCGTGTTATTCTGTAGAACAATAATCTATTTCATCTTCAAAATCACCAAGAAATGTTCGAATTTTCACAAACTTTTCGCTGCTTGCAAACTGCTGCTGACAACTGCCCCAATTAGGGTGACCAGCGGCAGCAAGTATTGCATTATTCAGGCGCTAGTTGGGCAGATATGCAAACAGACAAAGACACACCTAATCAAACACACACACACACACACATGCTCGCTTGTCTTGTCCTTGCTACATGTTGCACGCATGTTAGCCAACTTGCGGAGTCCACTTGGGTTGCTGCTGTATCAAGTTGACCACAAGTTGTTGCTGAAGTTGCCACAACACAATTTGCCCCACAAGCCAGCACTCAAACAATGCAACATGCAGCAGGCAATTTCCGTTTATTTCCATAGCGCGTGAATTCCCACAACGAATTCGTTGTGAACTTGTTAAAGTTAAAAAGTTGAAAAATTGAATTCAAGTTGAGTCGCATAAGTCGCAGTTCTCAATTTCACTTTCGATTCAATTACGAAAAGAAAAGCTGGTAAACTTGGATGGGAATTAAGGGTCTTAACAACGCTGCTTCTTATATATCTACTTTATTTTTGTAGGGCAATTCAGGTGAATAGGGAATTGAGAACAGTTTAAAATTAAATTTTGTTGCCTACTTTTAGGAGTCTGCTTAAGAATCTCAAGTGTGGGAAATTGATTTGAAAGTAATTTTGTTTGAGGCATAAAAAGTCATAAATTACGTTTATTGGTTTGCCTTTTTATGGCTGACTTTTGGCCTTTTATGGCCACCTTTCCCCTCATATATCATATATTTATCCCTTCTTCACTTACCGCATCTCAAAGTCACGCAACTCCTCAATGGTCAGGGTATTGGTCACGTCGAGCAGCTGTCGCATGTTCTCATCCCGTTTGTGTTGCTTGTCCGTGGCGTAGGCGTGGCCACCACCGCCTCCGCCGCCGTGCAACTGCTGCTGATGCAGTTGTGACGCGTGCGGCGGATGCGGCAACTGCTGCGAGTGTCGTTTGCGTGCGTGTGCGTTCAGCTCCTTGCCCTGCTCCACACTGATGAAATCGCCTTCGTTTTTGATGAGCAACGTCTCCACCGTGTTCCCATCCATGCTGAGCGATGGCTGCAACGACAACAACAACAAACAAAGTGAGGTTTGATTTAAGCGGATTGTCGCAGGGTTTTCCCAACACTTTTCCCCCACTTCCCGCTCTCTTGTTGTGCTGCGGCTCAAGGCTCTGTTCCACTTTCGCGAAGTGCAACGGAAAAAGTTTATCCACCTCTTTTTTTGTTGCAGTCTTATCTACACCTTGGAATTGTGTTGCAACGTATCGCGTGTTGCGACTTAAGGCCGAATCCGCCTTCGTGCGAATTTGTGTCGAGGCGATTGCGGACTTTAAATCAGGAGACCTTTAAATGCGTTTCGATTAAAGTCTGTTTATGCTTGTTTGGTTTTCAAATGTATCTTAAAGGCGTGGCCCACTGCCCCACTCCCCCTCGACAACTTGTAAATAGACGCGAATAAACAAGAGAAACAAGTGAGACGCGCATAAATTGCAGCAAATTGAAATTTTTCAACAAATTTCACGCAAAGAGCGCAAACTTTTGCCATAAATTACACGGGTCCGGGTTTGGCCTCTACCTGTAAAGACGAAGGACTGACAGGCGCACACACACACACACACACACGCATACACATACACGTCGTAAATATACGCGTATTTATACAGCAAATGGGGAAATTAATTTGTCTATTTTATTGGACCACCCTGACAAAAAAGAAACTTTTACCAGCCTAATTAATAACCCACATGAGTGTGTGTGTGTTGGCTGTGTGTGTGTGAGCTACACCTTTGATGAGTTGCCATACATCTTGGGGCATAAAAGTTATGCCTGCCTCAAGTGGCCGCAAATGAAACTTTGGACAAATGCACAAGGGGGAGCGATTCAGGCTGTGAAGCGGAGAAGGAGAGAGAGAGAAGAGGCAGACAGCGAGAGAGAGAGAGAGAAGTCGCAGACCGAATCAGTCGAAGAAGACATCAAATTTTATGTTAACAACGCGGCGTATGCGTAATTGCGCATATTGTGTCTGCAGCAAGTGGCGTAAAAAAGCCAAGCACAACGTGGGGGGAGTGAGGGAATTGACAGCAGAAGAGACAGCTGCTAAGCGCTGATAAGACTTGTATGTGCAAATTTTGTCTGCTCTTTGATTCCATCATTGCCTGCTGCCAGCACTCATACGCTCCGTTGTACACGCAGAAAAAAAAGGAAATGAGCAACAGACTTTGCTTTGCATGCTGGCAGACACGTAGCTAAAAAGCCGAAACAGCGGGCATATTTACTTGGGAATACAGAACAATCTCGGGTATATTATAAGGTAATGGATAAGCGGGAAATAAGCTAATAATAATTTAACTGAAAATATAATCAGCATAAAATATTTGTTCATCATTTAGGTAGAAAATTATTAAATAAAATCTTGTAGTAAATCGCCTCAATGAATTTTACAACTCAGCCGTAATGGATTAGCTGGAAATCAGCAAAAGCGTTGTGTAAATTCTTGGAATTTATTAGAAACTATTATAAATGTTTTTAAAATTATATAATTAATCATTTAGGTAGCGAATCATTTGAATTTATCTAGAATTTTACAGTTTCTCGCTAATGGTTTAGCTGTACAACTATTGCAAATATGTTTCACATTTGAAAGGAAATAAAAACTAGCTGGATTAATAATTAAACAGAAAAATTATTGAAATTCATTAGAAAATGTAATAAATATTATTTAAATAATATAATTAATCATCACTGCAGCAAGTTAGCTTAGTTTCAACTCGTCAAAGGCAACTCTTAGCTGTGCATACCCAGCATAAGAACAAATCCGGCTGCTGCTGCTTTCCCTCAATTTTCAAATTGGCCATTAGCATAACGCTACGTCGGGTGTGAAAGAACATGTATAGCGTTTTTTAAATAGACAAACTCGACTCGGAAAGAAAGAAAGACCGAGCAATAAAAAGAGCGAAATCACAATGGCAAAAGGTGTGAGAAATTCATTGATCTTTCTATTTTGTTTGCCGACGCTGATTGTCAATTAATTCGTTGCAAATCTATATAGTATATATACTAAATCTTTTGCGTATCTACAATTGTCTGCGGGCTGCACTAATTTTATTGTTTATGCAATTTTGGCAGCTTGAAAAAATTGAGCAAAATTCTTGCAAATATTTTATGTATGTAAATGCCAAAATCTGACTGGAAATCTGTGCAGCAACAAATTGTGCCGAATATGTGCATAAATTTTCTAATCGAGCTGGCTGCCAGTGTCTGCCCGCCTTCAGTTCACACCTGCTCTTTCCCCCTGCCTTCTCCTTGATTTCTGTATATTTTTTGCATGCATTACGAGTGTCGATGTTTAAAAATACATTTAGTTTGCGCGCGTATAAAAATAATTTCACACTTTGCTTCCATGCTGGGAAAATCACTTGTTTTTCATTGTTCAATCGGGTGGAAAATGCGAGGCGAGCACATTAAAAATAAAACAGCGAAATCTTCTGCAGTTGCCCAGGTAGTGTAGTGGCAGAGGGGAGTGGAGAAGGGGCATTTGTAGCCAAAACTGTTGTTGGTCATTGCAAAAACTGCTGCAGCTGCTGCTGCTGCCGTCGGCAGAATTCCAAATCGATTTTTATGCGTTATTTTATGGCCAAAAAAGGAGAAAAACTCCAAAGCTAATTGAGTATTCTAAGCTGCAACTGCAGCTGCAACGGGCATATTTTATAGCCAGCAAAGAATGGCAATGAAAGCCAAATTAAAATTGCCTCGTTTTTTTGTGTTTATCTTTTATGGTTATTTAAATTGATTTGTTTGTTTTTCAACACTGCTAGTTTTCCAGCTGAAAGCAGCGAAAATGCCGTGTCCATTTATCAACTAATTATGGCATCCCTGAAGTGGCTTTATTTGCTCTTCTCTCTCCTCTTCTCCGCTTGTAATTAGTCTAATTGTTATTGGCAAAAACTATCATTGCAATCGAGCGTGTGGCGCTTCATCTCTCTCTCTCTCTCTGTTTCTATTTGTCTTCCCTTTGGCTTCACGCTGCGCTGTCTGGATTCCAGTTGATTACATTTTGGTTACATTTGGTCATTAACAACGTCACCGCGGGGGGGGCGAGAAGGGGGAGCATGACGTGCAGCTGGCCACGCGCCAGTTGCCTGTCCAAAGGGTGCAAAGTCTGTGCGAAAAACTAAACAGACTAAGGTGTGCATGTGTGTGTGAGTGTGTGTGTGTTGGATGCAATCCAACTCATTCGCTACTGCTTCGCCTTCCCCCTCTGCTGTCTATACTTCTGCTGCATCTCCAGTTTCAGCTGCTGCATTTCCGTGTGCAGCTTCTATTTTGAGCTTGCGGAACAATGAATCGTATCGTATGTATCTGCAGATACGCAGCTTGTAGCTGCATCTTGTATCTTTTATCTTGTATTTATAGCTGCAAAAAGAGAACTGCAGCAAAGCGGGGTCAATGGCTGGCAGGGCAGGCAGGCAGAGGGAGGCAGGCACCTACAGTGCCGCACAAAAGTAGATAAATCAGTTAATTAATCGCACTTTTGCACGGTAACACACTGCCCTCACAGTGCGAGTGGGCGCGAATCATAAAGAAAACTAACAAAAAACATGCGAGAGAACAGCTGCGAGCAGGCGACGACATCAAGCATACGCCACGTTTTACGAGCTAATTGAAACAAGAGCGCGGCCCATGAACTTTTGATAGCTTTTGCTTTCTCTGCTAACCGCTGTCTAGTGCTATAATTAGCGGTAATTCGTGTGCGGCCTTGACAAACGCACAAGAGTAGAGTAGCACAAATGAAAAAGGAAAGCCAGAGCTCCCTCAGGGGGATCAGGTCGTCGCTGTGGGTCGAGTCAATAACCGCATTAGACGATTATCAGAAATATGGCAACATTTCTCAACATTATTAATCGTTTTTCAATTATATAATTTCGAGAGCAAGATGGGTCGCACTGGTCGTTTGACCTTCATACACGGTGTGTTGAACCCAAGGAGGGAGAAGGGAAAGAAGACTTTCGATTGGAAATTGATGCGATTAATAAATATGCAATTAAGTGTAAAGAAAATAGAGAGCTGGAGAGTTGGCGAAGCAGGAGCAGAGTTGACCAAGCAGTGTGGGGGGCATGAGGCAGGGGGAAGTGCCAGCAAGGTTAATGGAGAGTCGGCAATGCAATCGTTGGGGACTTTATCGCTTAGCCTTAAACGTTGCCGCCTGCTTTTGACATCCAAGGCCTAAATGCATTTGCACGTTAGCACTTTGAACAGCACCTCACTGTCCCTCTCTCCACCTCCTCCGCCTGCTGTTTCAATGCAAAATCAATAGACAACAACAACAACAACATGAGTTGCATTCAAGCAAAAATGTTATTTGCATGCCTGTTTTTGATATTTTCAACGTGTGTTTTCCGAGCAGGAAAAGCGTTTGTTGTTTACAATTCACGTGAGGCAGGCTCGTGGCAGGGAGGGGGAGGGGGGTGCCGTGTTCAGTTAGTGACCATCAAGGTTGTTGCCAGTGCAGCGATTTGCTGCCAGGCTAATCATTTGCAAGGATTTATTCCAATACACTGAGCAGGGTAAGTGGCAGGGAAAGATAGACAGATGGAGAGGGGGGTAGGGAGAGGAAATCACATGAAACTACCCCTTCAACAACTGTAATTATTCGACGATAATTCTAGGAATTTATATTACCGGATACAGTCAGTTTGTTTTTTTTTTGGGCGGAAAAGACCAGTAGCCAACATGATAAGTCGCTAAATGATTTCTCTTTATATTGTATATGATATTTATTTATCCATATGTCGTATATAGTGAAGAGGGCCAATGAAAATATACTCGCAGACATAATGTTTTTCTGTTTCTGTTAATTTTCCACAAGGAAATGTCTCACAAGGCGTTGTTATACATACGTATATATACCTACAATATATATATGCATATCTAGCGAACTCATCTCCTCTTTCACTTATTAAGTAAATTACTGTGTATATGTTCTTCCAGAGCTGCCTGGGGGGGAATATGGAATTAAAGAACACGAACTACTCATTGCGTCTTACAATGAAATCGTAAAAACTTCATAAATCATATATGTAAGAGGCAACGTGAGTCAGGTCGAGGCGTGCGACAAGTCTGGAGGCGTGGGCGGGGCGAACTTGGACATTGTTTTTCTTACTTTCGAATGGGATTACTTTATGTTTTTGTTTCTTTTCGCAAGTAAATAAATATGTAAAATGTACTCAAAATGTATACACTGGATACATATGAATACGTATGTATTCTGTTTGCGGGGGTGGCGGGTAAACCTACGGGGGCAACCTGCGCCTTGGCATGATTTTATTTTCATTTGTTCTCTCGCTCGTATCGTGTTGGTAGTTTATTTTGACAGCTGTCATCGCCCGGCATGAGATGTGGCGTTTAATGCATATAGAAATACGTTAACATTTACATTTATGTCCATGTTCTTATGCCATAGCCTTCCCCCCGCCCCCCCGCCTTGTCCACTCGACCAGCTGCCAGTTGCAACATTTCAATTAAAGATGATATATGATATATATGTGTGTTATGTGGCATAAGAGACTTGCGGGAGAGCTCTCGCAGCTGGAGAGCACTTTAAACCGATTTCGAAATGGAATATATCAATTGCAAAACAGTCAGGGTGGCATATTAAATTGCACTACGATAGACATTGATATGAATGGAGAGGCTGTTGCAGACTGCAGTTTGCAGGAGGGAATTATTAAAGTTTATTGCCAAAGTTTTAATTGGAAATTAGTAGGAAATTTAATGGCAAACTGAAAAGTTTTCTGCTCGAAATTCATTAGGAATAATTGAGAAATGGCAATTTAAAATGGGAAAATATTATTATCAGTAATTAACTATAATATGATATGCTAATTATGTGAAGTATGTTATGATTGGAAATGAGTTTCAAGATTGAAGTCTAAATATATTTATTATAATTATGAAATAATAAATAAAGTGGAATCTAATTGATATCGGGCAAGATGGTCTGCTTACTATACAATTTTAGAGGTTCTACAGTATAGTACATAACATTTAGCTTTAAAGTAGAGAAAACTGTTTTGATCAAAGTTAGGTAGCACTACAATAAAGTGCGACTATCAATATCTCACATAAAAATGATAGTCAATAAACAATTATAATCAATTTGCAATACTTAAGACAGTTTGACAGCAGAAAGAGAGGACTGTGTGTTAAACACAGGGCCGTAGCAAGGCGTGTGCAAGATGTGTGGAGCACAAGGGCCCCCGCAAAATATGGGCCCCTTGATATCGTAAAAAAATAACTTCTACATGATTTTGCCAATATAAATCGATAAATTATTCGATTTATCAAGTTTTTAATGAACTAATCTACGTACTGTATTTTAAAGCAAGGCAATTAAATGGGGGCCCCAAGAAAATTTGAACAAGGGCGCCCGAGACCTGCGCTACGGTCCTGGTTGAACACTTTAAGTAGTTTATTATAGTCAGCATAAATAACGCGAAGAGGATAAGTCTAGTATAACATAAGTATAGTATTAGTATTCGAAGAAATCCCCTCCCTGCAATCTTTACAACCGTTTCCAGGTACTTCCCACACAGCTTACTCATGCAGCAAAATCTATTAATCAGGATAATATTATATGAAGGTACTATATGACGTTCAGCTTATTAAAACAATCAGTCGACCTCGACTTTAGTTTCACGGCCAGCGTTGATTACAAGCCTCGACAGCGACATCGCCACTTGGCCATAGTATAACGGGGGCTGTCAGCTGTGTGTGAGCGGCGCCAGATTGTCAAATTGACGTCATACTGTATAAATCGGCATAACGCTATCGCGATATATTGATATATACACAATACACAGTACAAAATTCGAGGGAGGGCCATAAAAAGTGGCCAAAAAAACACAGAACTCATTGCCAAACAATGAACTGCCGCACACAGGGTGTCGCGTATTATCTTATCTGACTTACAATATAGACTGATAGAACTGATCGATAGGGGATTTACATACCTCCTTGTAGCGCTTTGAGAGGCTGCGGCAAATGCGCTTGTAGAAGGGCGCCATATCTGAAGTTCTTTCACTTGATTTCACTTGGAAAATGTTTTGTAGAAATTTGGAAAATTCTTTAGTTTTTTAATTGTCTTTACACTTTTCTCGAATTTGTAACACAACTGGAATTTACAGTTACAGTTTACATGACGCCCGTTATTCGCAAGGGGGAAACACGGCACAATCTATATTGACTTTCAGTCTGTTTATAATACTCGATCGGATAAGCGATTAGCGTGAGATTTTCCAGTTAAAAACGAATTGTTTTTCTGTATTTTCTGCGTAGCTTTTTCTGTTTTTCAGAATGTTTTTAATGTTCTTGTTGTGGCAAGTGTTGCGCACTGGCGGATCGTAAACAATCGAATGAGTTGATCCGCCAGCGGCGCGAGGCTTTTTATGAGTTGCTGCTGCGGCAAAACAAAGAGAAAGAAGGAAAGAGAGAACAACAGAGAGAGAGAGAGAGAGCAAAGAGAGAGAAGCTGCGCGCGCAGCTTTTGTGGCGTGTTGCGGAAACGCGCCACAAAGAGAAAGGGGAGAGAGATAAAGAGACAGACAGAGAGAGAGAGAGAGTGGGCAGAGAGGGTGATGCATGAGGCTTGAGGAAAGGGGTATGGGGCAGGGGCTCGTCTACTTACTTGCTGCACAACAATGGTTGCTCGTGGCTGCTTGCAGACAGCTGCTGCCTCCAGAGGATTTGCTGTCACATTGATGGCGCCGCCGCCACTGGACAGCAGCTCCAGCTCCAGCTGCCTCTCCTGATGTTGCGACTGCTGGCCCTTCTTCTTGCTCTTGAAGCTGCGCTTGCGTGTCACATCACACTGGGTGGGACTGAGCGAGGCAGAGTGCAGTGATTCACTGCCAGGACTGTGCATGCCACTGTGCAGCAGATGCAGATTCAGTGTGGAATTGGAACCATGTTTGGGGGGAATCTGCTCGAACTTGTTGGCAATGTCCTCGAACTTGTTGAGCTCCGCATACGAGTGATCACTGGGCGAGGAGGAGGACTTGGCCTGCGGATAGAAGGCATCCGATTGCGGCACATACTGCTGGTTCTCTCGTATGGTTGTGTGGATCACCGAATCCGGTCGAATGCGCTTGGAGTTCTTGCGAGAAGGCGGACGCTCACTTCTCTCTCTGTCCCTTTCATGTCCCAGCTGCTGCTGCTGCTGCTGTTGCTGCTGCTGCAGTTGCTCCTGCTGGGTGAGCCGTGAATATTGCTGGAAGATGTCTGCACTCAGCTTGCGCTCGTACACGGAACAGTTCTCCGCCTCATCCGAATCGCTGCTGGTGCTTGCCGTGGCCGAGCTGGGAGCAAAGCATTCCCGTTGTATGCGCTCGTAGTCCAAAGCCTCGCGATCGAAGGGGAACATGGTGCCGGAGGCGACAGCTTCACGTAGACGCAGACGTTCGCTGCTGCCACCACTCGAGGAGCTGGAGGAATACTTCCGCTGCTGCTGCTGTGAGGAGGCAGAGGGCGACAGCTGCTGCTGTTGCTGCTGCTGGGATTGGCGCTGCTTATGGCTCTGACTGTGGCTGCTGCCAAAGAAATTGCCCTCCTTTTGTGTCGGCGGCGCCGAATTGATTTTCGCTATGGCACCCGTTGAGGCGGAGGGCGTGGTACGTTTACGTTCACGCTTGGGGCTGGTGCGGCTGCTGGACGAGGGTGAGACGCTGGGCGAGATGCGATGACGTGTTGTTGCTGTTGTTGTGGTGTTTGCTTGGTGGATCGTCTCGCGCTCGCGGGCACGCAACTTCTTGCTGCGTGCACCCGCCAGGCGTGCATCTTCATCCTCGCTAGCAGCTGCAACAGCGCCCACAGCAGTGCCTACTCCGCCCTTGCCTCCGCCATTGTAATGAGCGCTGCTGGCACGTCTTGCTGCGGCAGATGTTGCCACCAGCGCGTCCTCCTTGAAGCTAAAATGACTGCGTGCCTTCTCGCTGCTGCGCGCCGACTTGGGCGACTGCGGCGGATCGAAAGTGAAGTGTTCCCGTTCCCGTGTGGGTGGCGGTGCTGTGCTGGGCTGACGGCAGGCCAGCAGAGGCGTCGTGGAAGAAGGTTCTCCGGTTAGTATGGACAAACAGGACTCCTGACTCTGTAACTGGAGAATGAAGGAGAAGAGCAGGGGAGAGAGAGAGATGCGCTACTTACCTCGGTGCTATCCTGCAGATTCATATCGGGTCGTGGGGGATAACGCGAGCAGCTGGTCAGCTCCATCTCTGTGCCGCCGGCCTCGTGCTCCGAATCGATTTGAATGGCCGTCAGCAGCGGCTCCTCCAGTGAGCTGAACAGCGGCTCACTGGGACACGAATTGTCGCCTGAAAAACGTTTGATTAGTCAATCAATTTGAAGTGAACATCAGTCAATCAATCAGTTATGCAGTCAATCAATCAATCAATCAATCAATCAATGCAATCATCACTAGACTAGACGCACCCAGATCGAGGGAGTCACAGGTCTCCGAGGTGTCCGTGTGCGTCACATTCGTGATGAGCGTGCAGGCCGAGTCCGTGGACGTGTTGATGGTCGTGTCCGGAATGGAGGCCGACGAGGCGCCCATCACCACCAGCTGTAAGATTAAAAGAGGCAACGAAAGTATCCAATAAAATTGATGAACTGTTGAGTGTGGCAAATGAAAGAAAAACCCGCGACCAACGAAACCAAATCGAATCGAAAGGGACTGTTAAACTGGAGCATTAAACGAGGTTTATTATCTTGATATGTTCCAGAATAAAATGCAATTACCTGACCTATAACATTCGCTCGCTTTATGACACACATGAATACCTTGGGTATATATTATATTGAGTATTCAGCACTTTCTGAAAGCTTTCCTAAATTTATCTTTATTTTCTTCTGTATCTTCAGCTTCAGTTTTATCTTCAACTTTATCCTCGTCTTCATCTTCATCTTTATCCTCGCCTTCATCTTCATCTTTATCTTCATCTTCATCCTTATTTTTACCTCATTTTTTTCACAGTTTCTTATATTTATCTTAATCTTTATCTGAATCTGTAATCTTGATCTTTATCTATTATCTTTATCATTTTCTCCTGTCTTTATAATTATGTTCACTCACGATAATATCTCTAACCTTAATCATTATTATCTTGAGCTTTATCTATAATATTTATCTTTATCTATAATATTTATCTTTATCTATAATATTTATCTTTATCTGTACACTTTATCTTTTCCCCAAATTATTATTTTTATCTCCAATTTTTATCTCTAATGTTTATCTCTACTTATATATGTAAACTTTATCTGTATTCGTTATCCTTTATCTATTATTCGTATTATATGTATCTATTATCTGTATCTTTTATCCTTATCTCTATTCCGTATCTTTAATATTTATCTTTATCTCTTATCTCTCATTATCTCGAATCTTTATCTTCACTCTTTATCTCTTATCTTTTATCTTCATTTGTAATCTATATCTTTATCTTCATCTACAATTTTATCTCTGTACCATTCCCTGATAATTCCCCCATTTTCCGCTTTTCCTCCCTTTCTCTACTCACCTTGGGCACGCCTCCCACGCCCATAGAGTGCATTGGAGTTGCGCCACTCACTGAGTTATGGTAGGCAACACTGGAGACAGGATTCATGGGCAGACTGTTGAGGGGCGTGGCAGCTACCGATGCGCTGGATGCATTCAGCTTGTTCTTTATGCTGCGTCCGCTCTTGAAGTACAGACGACGCAGTGCTGTCGCCGTCGAGGAACCGGATGTACTGAAGCCATCGTTGTCCGATCCGCTGGAATTGCTGCCTCCCGACAAGATGCCCATTCCATTCAACTGGGCTGCTGCAGCACGCACCGCTGTGGGCGTCGATGGCTTCGAGTTGCATGTGTTGGACGTGGTTCTGGCTGTGGACGTAGGCGTAGTAGTTGTGGGCGTTGCTCTGGCGTTAGCAGTTCGCATCGTTGAACCGCATCTATTGTGAGTGCGTGGCGAGGCATTAGAGCTGGAACTGGCATGAGCAGGAGCAGGTGCTGGGGCCGACGATGCCGACTTCTCGCCGGTATCGCGACCCAGCGCAAGGGCCATCATTGCCGCAGAGCGTGTGCTCATGTAGCCACTGGGTTTGGGCAGGGGCTTGGACTTGCCACCGCCGACGCCACTGCTAATGCTACTGGTGCTATTGGTAACCGTTGCATTGCCCTGCGCTGCATGAGAGACGGATACTGTCATGGCTGAAAAGAGTAGAAGAGATAAGGTAACGAAGGTGAGGTTGTAGTTGTAGATTGAAGTTGATTTTGTTTATAATAAGATATGAATGGATTAACTAAAGCATTAAGATAAAGGTAAGAGATAATAAGATAAGAATGGATTAAGTAAAGGATTAAGAGTGAATATGTAGCTTTTGATAAATAGTTATTAAGCTTTGGGAGAGGCTGTGTTCCTTTTTATTTATAGAAGTCACTGTTTAAAAGCTTTTGCTATATTCAAGCTCCGTTTACTTCAGTTTCCTGACTATTAAAGGAACACAAGCTTTCAACAACTTCTCAAGTAATTGCTTCAGCTTTTTGAACATTTAAGCTCAACCAGCAAGCTTTAAAGAACTTCTCAATCAAGAACTAAAGCCTGTGCAGTTTTTACATTCTGACAACTGCAGCTTAACCCGAAGGTTTATATTTCTTTTAATAGTAAACAACTTCAGTTAAAGCTTAAGCTTTACTTCTAAATGTAATGTCGCTTTGTCTACTAAAAATAGAAAATAAAGATTATTTCTTTCCTTCTTTCTTATTTCTAGCACTTTCTATTAAAAGGAATTCTAGTTTATATTTATCTTATAGTTCTCCTAGCCCTCCTCCATTAATCATAAGCCCACTTAAGTCGAAGTCACTGCGCTATTATTACTCGCATTGCACAACTACAACATTTACCCACTGTGCCCCCCTTGCCCATTCTTCTTGTCCACATTTCCCTTTACCTGCTAGTGCTTGAGTCCGCTTTGATCAATTCATTCACCTGAAATGGGGCTAGGCGAATCGCACGTACGAAATCAGCGAATAAAATCGATAATTCTCTAGCGTGACACACGCACCTCTTTGGCCAACACACACACACACACTCACATACACACTCGTACACCCACAAGTGACTCAAGCATTGTTAGAGAGATTAGTGTGGTTGGGGATGCTCCCTCTCAATCTCTCCAGATATATTCTCCAGGTACTTTACCTTACGGAAATGCCGCCTCGCTAAATTTGGCACGTAAACAGAATTGAGATTCGAGGAAAAGCAGAAACAAATACAATAACAACAACAATAGAAACAATAACAACAGCAACAGCAACACAAGGTGAGCGAAAACAGAAGATAATAATAAAGCAAAATATCGTATAATCAAATTCCTCAAATAATTGAGCTAAAGTTGCGTCTAACGAATGTCTGGCAAGGCAACGAATCGATTCTTTATATTTATTTATCACCTCCTCTTCTTCTTCTACTTCTCTTGTTGTTGTTGTTTGTTTCTGTTTACAGCGATGAAATTTCCCAATAAGTTGGCAATCTATAAAAATAACCACCTTGCTATCGAATTGGGAGTCAAAAATCTCACACAACTTTGACCCAAAAAATAAAAGAAAATATTCGCAACATGAGGGAAAAGAAACATTTTACAAATATTGCGCATACGCCCCGCAGTGCAAACGCATTATGCGCTTTATTTACACAACTGTCAAAGAAACTGTGTCAACTAGTGTGTGTTGTGGAAGGGAGAGAGAGAGAGGGAAGGGGGAGTAGGAGCAGGAGGGGAAGACGGAAATGGTAAATGGAAAAGGGAAATCTCATGTCAAACTTTACCTTGACCACGACTCCGGTAGGTTGGAGAATCGCCCGCTGGCGTCGTCGTCGCTGAGGGTGCAACTGTTATAGGCGTTGTGGGCGTGGCATTGGGCGTCGAACTGCTGTCGCGAAAAATGGGTGAGCCAGGTACATAGCGCTCAGGCTGCAATGAGAGTGAGAAAGAGAAAAGAAATGAAACCAGTTCGATTAATTACAAATCAAACAAAGTTGCATTCTCTGTCAATAATAAAGTTTATCGAGTGATGCTTGCGATAAGATATGACCCCCAGTAGAAGACACTGTATGTACGTCTGGCTGTACGTCTTGTCAGTTATCGTACAACTTGCTGGCCATCAATATCGTCTGTCTATCGCCTGTCGAAATCAACAAGTTGCGTCGTGTGCGTGGAAATTTCTCTTTTTCTTTTTCGCAAATGTTGCGATTTTATGTCACTTTCGTTGTCGTCTTAGCGTCATCTGCAGCACTTGGAAATGGTATATGCTACTCAGTGTGTGTGTCATAATATAGATATAGAGTCTAGTATATATGTCAGGCGCCGTTGTCTTCCGTTTCGGGAAAATTCGGTTTCCACTTAACTAAATTAGTTGAGATTTATTTCGAAAAAGTTGTGTGACAGGTAAAACCAGACAACGCTGGGCACGTTCCTAGGCCACACGATTCCAAGAACATATTATAAACTGTTCATTTGATATATAAGCATCTGTTAATGAGTCTATTAAACATATAGTATAGTATAATATTCAATCTGGGGTCCAGCTGCTCATGCACGTCTCCTTTGACCGCATTTAATTTATTGATCGCCGCACAAAAGATGATACAAAATCATTTCTCACAGTTCCGCCGATTTCCACTGCATAACGCAATATATATTTAGCCCCCAGAGACCGTGAGACAAAAACGTACGGACGTGTTGCGGAAAAGATAAATGAAATGTATCGAATCGAATGAAAGGGCCCCGACGGTGGGTGAAACAAGATAGATTAGTGGTCATTGGGCTCAAGTGTATATGCATGTTGAGGTTATGTCATAGTTTATTGGCCAGATTGTGTGAGGTATCAGTTTATTAAGCAGTCAAGGCAGAAAGAGATTTGAGTATGAGAATAGAGTGCACTTTTAAAGAAATTATATGAAAGTTCTTAGAGAACTTCCAGTTTTGCGGCTTAGCTATGTAACATGTTGAGGTTATGTCATTGCTTGTACTGCACACTGTTTACTGAGTCATATTGCGAGTAGTTCAGATCGAAATAGATTTGAAAAGCAAAAACAGAATCGCTTGATCTCTCAAGAATTCCAGTTCTTATGGACTATCAAAATATATAGACCTTGCATTATATGGTATAATCAAAAATGAACTTAAACTCGATCAATGACATTTCTAGTGAACTATGATGTGATAATTAGATCCATCAATCCTTTGTAAACATTGTAACAGAAATTGAGCTATAAAATCATCATACGATTATATAGACTATATGCGATATAGAACATACAGTACCATCACTATAAAGTGATCATTAGGCCTATTAATCTGTTGTAAATATGGTACATGAATTTGATCTATAAAATCGTCATAAGATTATATATAGAATATACGATATAGACATCTAGTGTAATCTAATTTGACCTCGACCAATGACTTTTCTAGTGAACCATAAAGTGATTACGAGATCAATTAATTTATTGTTAATATTGTAAAAGAATTTAATCTATAAAATCGGCATAGGACTATATACGATATAAACTATGTAGAGTAATCTAATTTGACCTCGACCAATGACTCTTCTAGTGAACTTTATAGATTCATTAATCTCATATAGATATTCTAACATATAGAACCGTGACTATAAAATCGCCATAATTCCCTTCTAACCTATCGCAACTCGAATCACTGTGCGTCAAGTTAATTTTGATCGCCTGGTGGTGTTATAATTTCGCACGAATGAATGACGAGTGTGTGTTTTCTGACTGATTCTCAAATACGGCGAACTCGAAGCGTGCCAGTGCCAAAATGGGTTTCGCTACACAGTGTCTTAAGCAGAAATCACCAGTGCAGAAATGGTTTAAAAATAAACTTGGGCAATAATCATTTTTCTATGCGTTCAGTTTAACGATGAAATTTCTGATCTGTAAAAGGCCTATTAAAAATCCGAGAACTGTTCCCCTTTATTTTGATTTCGATTGCTGTGAAGCCAGAAGCATGTAGCATGGGAGAACCTACGTCAATTGTTTTTGTGCCAGCCAGCTGGGTGTGGGTGTGTGTGTGTGTGTTGAACACTCGATCGAGGGTCGTTTGGGGTCTGAGACCGCGGCTAGAAGAATGAAGAATGATCATTTCGCACTTGATTAATTAAGCGATATCTATATGCCTTATATCTTCTTATGCTTGTTGCTCTTTAAATGGAATATTTCAAATTTATTGCCAGTTTTAATACCATAATACGATCGAAAGGGTGCACACACACACATATAATAATGATCGTGTTGTTGCGCCGAGTCTCGTGTCATGAAATCAGCTTTACAACAAACATTTCTAGCGATTCTATTCTTGTCTCGTGTTGTTGCTGCTGCTGCCGTTGTCTATTGACGTCATTGTTATTACACAAAGCGCATACAGACACACATATATATAGCATAAACTTATGTTTAGAACATCACGATACATGTCGAGGACGCGATGCCACGCCTCACCCCAGTCGTGCCACTTGGCAAGAAAGACAGAAAGTCTCGGTTGCCAAAATTCTCACTTTAATGCAATTAATTTGAATAGAAAAATCTATGAAAATTGTGTATGTTTTTATAGATCCCCCTGTTGTTGTTGTTAATGTTGTTGTTAGTGTTGGCTATAAATAAAATCTAAGAAAAGCACAACATCATCGTCAACCGAAAGCGAAAGCCAACGTCATGACCTCGTTCAATTATTGTGATATACGCGTATTTTTAGTATCTCTAGTATTTTGTTGGTATATACCACAGTCTGTATATAGTATATATGTTGTTGTTTTTGGACTATTTGCAGCGCTGCAGTGCTACGCCTGCAGTTGGACATCATTGGATCAGGGCGATGCCAGCTGTGTGACGAATGCAAGCGCGGTGAGGTCGCTCAACTGCAGCATGAAGTACTGCCTGACGGTGCGACAGGAGTTGATGGTGAGTAGGAGGGAGGAGAAAGGGAAGGAAGAGAGAAGATCAAGCAGGCAGGCAAGCGTTAGGTTCACCTTTTCAAGCCAAAGAGAGGAGTTACGAAACCCAAAGTCGAGTCATAATCCCGCCACACGCTCGCCTCGCCCACTCATGTCTTACCTCCCCTTGCTGCCACGGCTAAGCTCTGCACGTACTCACATTGAGCCGCAGCTGTGGCGCAACAAAGTGGCAGCTGCTGCATTCGACCACCTTTTTTATACGCTCTGTTGCGGCAGGGGCAACTATGTTGCCAAACTTCCGCTTTTTGCTAACAAATTAGCGAGTCGCACGTAGCCAACGAGGCTATTAAACTAAACTCTTAAACGCACACACACACACAAATACACACACAGAGGGGCACACACACAGTTACACACACTGACGCACAAAGTAATTGAATATATGATGTGCTATGCGGCGCATGTGGCGTATGAGTAATGAGTGCTTGGGAGTGCTCGTATCTTTTTTGAGTGCCATTCGAAATTATATGCCACTGCAAGCTGACTCTGTCTAGGGTATGTTAAGGGTATGTTAGCTAACGCGACAGCTTATACTTCCTTGTAAAAACGAACTACAAAATGCTCCGTTTATTTCAGCATTTTAGCGTGTTCTGTCTAGGGTATACAGAGCATATCAGTAAATTGTAAATTCCTCGTTTTCTTGGTCGATTATAACTTGAACAAATCTCCATAAAATCAAGTAAAACTATTTTTCTTTTTCATTGCTTGTTCCAGCACAACTGTCAGTCGTGCACAGTCGCGCTTGCTGCGCAGCTTAAATGTCGAATTTATGCGGCAAGTTCTTTGGAAACTGCAGAGTCGCAGCTTCAAGCGGTTCATGTTGTACGCAAAGCTGCAATTCGCAATAAAAACTTGCTGTACAAACACTGAAGTCAAGTGCCAACGGGGTAGCCTAGGAGAGGGTAGCCAACAAGGGGGCAGACAAGGAGGACGTAGCCAAGAAGAGGGTGCTCAAAGAGGGGGTAGCCTAGGAGAAGGTAGCCAAAAGAGGGAGTGGCCTAGGAGGAAGTAGCCGGTAAAGCAAGGTAGAGGAGAGTACCCATGAGAGGGTAGACAGAAAAGGGTTGCTAGAAGAGCGTAGGGTAATGGGAGGGCAGTCAGGAGAGGGCATCTAGAGCAGAGTACCCAGCAGAGGATACCTAGAAGAGAGTACACAGTAGAGGTTAAGATTGTCATGGGAGAGTATCTAGAAGAGGTTACCCAGAAGAAGAGGTTGAACCTTTCAAGAGAGGGTAAACTGTATAGAGTAGGGTAGTCGACAGAGAGTACCAAATAAGTTGGTAAGCAGTAGAAGGCACTCAGTAAGGTATAGTAAGAGACTGTCAACATCTGTACTGCTGATGAAGTGCTCGACTAGCCAAAAAAATCACGCACTTTCCCTAACCATTCATCTGGCTAGAGAGTTGTCTCTATGACCGGCTCAAGTCCTTTGCTATTTCTCATTTGTTTTGTATGCAGAAATGCAAATTGGTAGAGTCAACACTGGTGCTACAAAACCAATGTCTGTTGACATTGAAGCTTTTGTGCCTTAATTTCAGACAAAGCTAAAAAACAACAGACAGCCCCCGCGCCTACACTGCCTGCCACGCACAAACGCCTTGCAAAAAAGTGAAGTGCATAAAAAATCCATTACCATAATTTAATGGAAAGCCAGAAAAGCGTATAAAAAGCCACAAAAGCCGCTTGTAGCGCGCAGAGACACACACATACACACACAGCGCACGCACTCATTGCCCCCTCTACCAATCTCCCATAATCTACCCTCTCCAGAGTAAGCCCTACTCCTCTCTCACCTCTTTTCTTCTGTGACTTCCACTTCAGACTAGGCAGGCACAGTTTATCCTGCAGTCAAAGCTAACGTTAACTTTGTCGTTCTCCCACTCTTCCTCTTTCTTTCACACTCACACATTTGTAGTGCCTTCTCTGTCTATCAGCAGAGAGTAGGGTAAACATTTGCCCGGCGCTTCATTAGTCATGAATGCGTTGAACTCTTTGTTATTGAATTTGCCGGATCAAAGCAGCATTAAGCCGCCAAGGAAATGAGCAAAAAGTGTGTGCATATATCTTCGTTCTACCTCCCTTCTCACCCCCTCTCCTTTCCCTTTTCATCATCCTTATGTCTGCTACTCATGCACAAAGAGCCCATCTGCACTGTGAACCCCATTGATGCTCCGCATAATGCAATTAAAACTTTATCTTCTCTCCCTTGTTGCGTTAATGATATGTTCTGACGCCTCTAGCCAAGAGAGCCTGCATTTGTAATACCAACAAGGGCCAACAAGGCCCAACATCAGGCCCATATTGTGCGCAAACAATTGGCTATAAGCTGTAGTCTCAGCTATAAATACAATCGATAGAGGATTATTTATCTAACAAGCTCGTGCGGCGTGTGTGTTCGTTCAACCTAGAGGGGGCAGAGTATTTATAAGGGTATCAAGACTTAAGACTAATAAAAATACGTTTTTCTTTGTGGAGAAAAGTTTAAATGTAGTTTAAAGATTAAATGCAACATATTCCGAAATGATTTCTTTGCTTTAAAGTAAGCGAAACAATTTTCTCACTTTTCATTTAGGTTTTCTCTTGAAATTCCGCGCTTGCAATCCGTAGACTTGCCTTGTCTATTCTGTTGTTCTGCTATTCTCAACTTTAGGTTGTCTTCTAGCTTAAAAGTTTTACAAAAATCGATTGAAAGTTGTAAAGAAATTTCAAATAATGCAAACAAGCATTGCCTGGAAAGAAGAATAAGATAAGAACAGAAAAGGGAATCAGACGCACATCCGTCGCAAGAGTTTCCAAATTTGCTAAATGTACATGTATTTTCCATATTTCTCTCGTTCGCCTTGTCACCGCCTGCACCCCCAACCACTTCACTTCCGTCGCCTGCAGACTAAGGGGAACAAAGTCAGTTCCTTTTTACGTGACTGTCAGGATAAGCCCTTAGTGAGTATGCATCCACCTTTGAGCCTCAATCCTAGATAGATAACTGTACCTATTTTGCAGAGACTCAACGGAGTCGTATCTGATGGCGTCTTTCGCACCTACTATCGCTCCTGCCAGCAGGATCTATGCAATGGCCACAACGGACGTGTGTACAACTCCAGTGGTGGCGGTGGAACAGCAGGAGGTACTCATCAAGGGGGTCATCTGAATGCCATTATACCTGGCAAAAGTGGTTGCCTTGCGGCCAGGACGGGTGTCCTGTGGCTGTCGCTGCTCCTGCTGTCGCCGTTTCTCCTCTTCCATGTTGATTGCAATTAGCATCAAATGCAGACGGTGAAATATGAGCGAAAAGGACGAACAGGATTTGGGGCTCCTGCTCTACATGCTACACTTGCAAAAAAAGAACACGAAAATTTACAAATACAACGCCGCCAGTTGCCAATTAAAACGCTTTTAAGAAAAGGATAACCAAGGTGGAAGGGGAAAAGAGAGAGGGAGTGAGAGGTAGACAGACGGTAGCCAGCCATTTTTGGCTGTAAGCTGACGCGGTCTGATGTCTAAGGTCAACAGGCGTATGGTAGGAGGGGTAAGTCAGGGGGGCTGCCTTCAATTGCCAGCTAATTAAAACAAATTAAATGCGCGTTAAAAGCAAACATAAATTCCAGCTAACAGCGCATTACTCTTTCACACTCTCGTTCTTGCCTCTCTGTCTAACGACGTTGACGACGTTTTTATGTGTGTGTGCGCACCTAGTCGGACACATGTAAATTTCCGACAAGGTAACAAGCAGAAAGAGACAGCAACAACATCTTACGACGGCCTGCAATGAAGTCATGTACGAAAGTGTCGTAAAAAGTGCTCGAAATAAACACAAGCAAAATAAAAATAAAAATAAATAAACGCAGTACAAGGGATCCCATTTCCCTCTCCTCCACCTCCTCTTACACTGAGTATCCTTTTAATTGTACCAAATCTGTGCGCTAAGCAACCCCAACTCACTTTTGATTAAGATACAAACTCGTGACCCTCCCAGGCTCTTGATGTTGTTGTTGCGCCGTCTTCTATGTGTTTGTACTTGTTAAACTACGACTGTAGGCGGCGCCTCTTGAGGCACTGTCGAGTTGAGCAAACAAGGAGTCGCAAGTAGCGAGGATTAAGCAGTTGTAGTTAGTGTTGCCCTCATTATGGACACACTGGTTGGGAGGTAGTTCCGACTCCGGTTCCACAATCGATAACAAAGCTCGTTTCGCAGTGCTAATTCAGGCCAGTAGGGTGGTTCACGCATTTGAATATGCAAAATAAATCACAGTTTCTTAGCAAGCGTGTGTAGACTTTACGCATTAAACTAACATTGACAACAACAACAGCAACCAAACAGCACAGTGTGTAACGCGCTTGACAGTTGCCGTTGTCGTCGACACATTTGTTGTTGTTGCTGTTGTTGCTTTTGCTCCCTTGACATGCTTTTTGGCACTTTGGAAAAACACGAAAAATGTTTGCATGGCAAACAAATCGCTGTCACCCGTCGGCGACGCCCGCCTCCCGCTGCCTACGCTTTCACTGCTGACATGGTGAAAATAAAGCAAGAGCAACAGCACTTGCACCACGCCCCATTCCTGTTTGGGCAACGTTTTTTTTCTTTTCTGTTTGAGTTGGACAGAAATTGCCATTTGCGATTGAAAATCGCCATGGCGCTGGACTTTGGGATGTGCCATGTGACATTTAGCGAATTTCAATCAACGGAAATCTATCAACAGTTGGAGGTTGCCCCAGTTTTGATGGTAAACATACGTGTCGTGTAACTACAAATTCAACAAGTATTGCACAATCTAAGGGTTAAAGTGCAGTATTTTATTCAAATTGACGCGATTGTTACAAGTGCACTTATCGATACGTTCATAAGTTCACTGCCTGCGATCACTATCGTCGCCATAATGAAAATAAAGTCCTCATTAAAGCATTGTTTGTCATATAAAGAAATAAATACACTATATGGCATATAAATATTTCATACGATTCTCCGATTCATAAATGCGAGTGAGAGTGCCCAATCCATCATTCAATTATAGTAAGTCATATAAAGACCTGTCTAAGAATATGGAAATTACTTTTCTTTTATGGCACAAGCTACTTATCATCATCATCTTTTTCCCGACAATAACAAGAACAACAACAGAAAGTTCAACACAATAACTTGTGTGTTTTTTCGCCGTATTCTTTTTGTGGCCTCATTACCTGATTTAAGTACACCTCGTTGCCTGTTGTACGCCTTACACGCGCCCACAAAGTAGACAAACAATTAATTTTAATTGGCAAATTATCTGGCAAAAACAAAAAGGAAAGGAGGCGCATGCAAAAGAAAATCGTATTAATTTCATTGCGGAAGCAATTAACGCTTAACAAATATTGTCTTGATCCCAATTCAGAAGAGAGGACTCTCCACCCACCATCAGAGCAGGAGATGTACCGTTGAAATTTCTGACATGCGAATGCGAAATGCACTTAAGATTAACAAAACGACTTGAAGCAACCGAAATTCAGGTAAACGGGCGTCGGTAGTCGACTGCAATGTACCCTGTAAGTGTTGTATAAAGTAATATCGTTTTATACTTCAAATACTACATAGTTTCTCATCATTCTTCTTTTGTTTCCAGCGAGTTCCTCCCAGGATAGACTCATCTTACAGCGCCTTCATTAGTGCCACCCTACTACCTGCCACCCACTGCACACCTGAGTGAGTAACCCAACGAACTGTAGAGCTATCTAAATTAACTCGCGTATCTCTTGTCTCTTGCTCGGCTTCGCTGGCTTCATGCTGCGCAAAGCTGCCAAACTCTATCAGCGCGTGGACAAATCGAAGTTCATTGAACATCCGGAATACACACAGCACGCTCGCTGATCAAAACACCGGTGATTACTTTCAGCGGCATCATCAGCAGTCTCGGGCAGGCTCCCCTCCGGTCAGCTCGCAGTTGAACTTTGACTATACGAATGTACTGCAGTGCTGCGCCACCTTTGACATAATCTCTGTGCAGGCTTGTCAGTTGTACTATGACCTCGTGCTTGCCTCTAGCGGGTTATCTGCATTGCCAACGCCCGAAGTGCGTGGAAACTGATTGGCATCATCTCTCCTTGCTTGCCATACGTTTATCCAACGGGGTTCGCACGTGGCACGAGCTATCTGGACTGGATCAAGGTAACTACAGCTCTATACTACATCAAGAATGTCAGATATTCTGCAGATGTGGTAGAAGAAGCTGTCAGGTGGAATAACAGAGATGCAGCCCAGATACGGTTAAAGAAGCGGTATATCAACACCTACTATACCCTCTAAGATATGGGCCAAGAAGGAGTATACTTGTTTTCAACTCTCGCGAAAAAGTAAAAAACTTTTTTTTTTTTTTTTTTTGTGCTGCTGAGGTGTCTGCGGCACATTAATAATTTACTTGACTCTCCACCGACTCTCTACCCCGGTACTAAATATACACATACACATATATATAAACGATATGCAAATGACGGGGAGCTGACAGTGCTGGCGAGACATTTACGAATCAGCGGGTGGGAGAGTTGGCGCGTTCAATGACTGCGTCGCCTTGTCGACTTTAGCCCATTTTTCTCTATTTTTCCATTTGTGCCACATCGCCCGCAGTTGTCGTCGCTGCGTGGTCTCTCTAAACTTATTCACATTGACGACCGCAATTTGTGGTCCTGTGGCATGCAGAACGGGGCAGGGGGTGGTGATGAGGAGAGACGCCGGCGGACAATAGTTGGCTCTGTTTAATGTCCAATTGGCATTACAATGGCTGCCCGCACTCCCGCTGGAATTCTCCCTCTCTGCAATGAGTGCATTGAACCTGCTGGCAGCAAGTCCAGAGGGCACAATTGGAATGTTTCTGCATCGTCTCCCCCATTCGCTTTGATCTGTCTTGAACCGGAAACTATGCAGCCATTTTGCTCAGCTATTTCTTGGACTCTTGGGAGGGTAGAGGAGGAACCTTCTCGGCGCTATGAAGTCATAGCCATTATTGTTGTACACACCCTGCAGACTTGAATAAACACAATCACCATGCACCTTGTCTGGCGACGTTTCTCTTTGCCCCTTCCCTCCTTTCTTCCCTTTCTCCTGCTAAAAATAAATGCAATTTATTGTTGCCCATTTGCCAAAAAAGAAAAGTGAAAAAGGGAAAAGAAAAGAGGGAAATTGCACAATCGCAATGCATGTGTTATAAATTTCAAGAGAAACAAAAAATGATCAGCCGAAAAAATAATATGAAAAATTAAAAATCGACCATCCCAGCGACAACGAGAACAACCGCGAGAATAACAACAACAACATAGGAGAAAGGCAAAGTCAAAGAAGGCGGAACATTCGACAAAAAGTCGCGTGATTTATGCCCAGCCAAGAGAACTGAACGAACAGACAGAACGTCTCCTCCCCCCACACACACCACACCCCTCCCTCCTTCTCCCACTCCATACCCAAGAGGGAACTGGAACGCACAATATAATGGGCGTGATTGTGGGCGGTGCAGCAGCGTCCCAAGAGGCACGTCTGCAAATTTGCTTAAAGCAAGCGCATTTTGTTATGCTCTAAAACAGTTGAGAACGGTAGAAGACGTGAAGCCAATAAATATTAGAGTACTTAAAATAACATCAACATAATCAATGTATTTCATATGCAGCGCATAAATTTGGACCCTCTTTAAAAGTTGTGATATATATACATATTATACAGATATACAAATTTAAATTTCCAATTCAATTTTATGCAAAAGGTCGTAAAGATAAAACCTTGTGTGTACTTTTTGGACATCAAGTACTATATGGACTGTGAAGTCTGAAGGATAAGGTCTAATTGATTGCTTGTCCTCCCAGAATAGACACATCCATCGTTAGCGACCTTTGTAACATAATTAGACAGCTCAAAGACCCGCAACTAAATAGAATTTGCTCGAAATGTGCCTATAGATATATGTATGTATGGAATATATCGGATAGTACATCTATAAAAAGACATAATTCTCACACTGTAATAATTATTGATGAATACTTTGGCCTATTTCTCATATCAAAGCGACGTCACTTCAGATGTTTGCCGCTTAAATTAAGCGTAAAATTTTGTTTGACAAACGGGCAATACGCCAGCAGCAGAGCACATTAAATCTTACGAAAGATCTGCTCCTCCTCCAACTCTTAGCACACCTTTGGCAGTCAGAGGCGCCGTCAGGGGGGTCAGCGCTACCAATGATCGAATGAGGGCGCCCCTGTAAAGATTTGGCAAACGCCGCGACTCGATGACGTCAAACCTACAAAAGATAAACTGGCGTACACCTCAGATACGTTATATATACATCGTTATATATATGTACATACATATATAATGTGGGTCTGTGAATATATCGCACTTGGGCACACTTTTGCGCTATTTTGGTGAAGCGGTCACAATGTAGACACAGACTCAGGCCAAGCCCCGTCCCCATCCCTAGACACACCGTCCGTTGGTCTGGGCGGAACTTGGCACTTCCAGGAAATCCCAATGAATCACTCGACAAACCGACAAGCCTTAATGTTGGGGGATTTGTACGGCATGCCCCAATGGGACTCGGTGTGTAAACAAAAGTCACTCAAATTTCATTAGCTTTACGCGATTTCATTTTATGAGAGAGTGACATCTCGCGTAGAATGCTTGGAAATATGCTGGGAATTTCGAAATGTCCAAAGTTGAAAGATCTCTGGTTAAATACATGTTTTATGAACTGTAATTCAATTCAGATGAGAATCGGGCAATGCAAATAGAGGGGAATCTATAGAGCTGACTGAACTGTATTGCGGATATTGTCAACAAAGATGCCAATGAATGTTTCTACCCCACGCACACAAATACACTCATTCTCATACTCTCAATGGGTGCATTCATATTCGCACAATTATTTACACACAAGCCCGCGGGCAAGATCCCTAGGAGAACGAATGAATGAATGGATATAATGTAAAGAGGGACGCATGAGTGTGTGAATGAGTGTTGATGTTGTTGACAATCAATTAATTGTACAAAAGCGAATGTCGCTCGAGGTGGCGTCTCAGTTAATTGTTTTTAATGCAAAAATTTGCATAAAAATAAATAAAGTGCGATGCATTAACAAAATGGCTTTAAACGGCCCAGGCCCATTTCACTTTCAATTACGCCATCAGTTGTGAGTGCCTCCGCCTCCTTCACCTCTTGCAAATCTCACACTCTCGCTCTCTTTCTGTTACTCTGACGTCAGTACAACAGCCATGTCCTATGCATTCCGATCCGATGAACTGTTTCGCTCTGCTTAGCATCAGCTCTCCATGCATGGTGAAGCAATGCAGTGCACAGTTCATTGACATGTCTATAAATTTTGTCGCCACGAAAATAGTTTTTCTGCTTTTCTTTCTCCTCCTCCTACTTACTCTGCTTTTTTCCGTGCTGTTGCACAATTTTTGTGTTATCTATATGAGTCCGCCATGTTATGAAGATGTGACGAAAATAAACTATGCGTTGTTTAAAGTAAACAACTAAATATAAATAGGCATACGCAATGAGATATATCTAATTTAAATTGGCAATTGCAATTCGCGAATCAGACCGCGTCAACTTCTGCAACTCCAATAAGTCGATAACTTATCGTAGAGCTGATTTTAGGTTTTAATTAGTACATTCCTACATCTTTGTTGATCATTGTTTTGGTCTGCAATTCGAAATCAACTTTTAAATACTTCAAGCAGTGTATACATTTTCTATTTAGTATATTATGTACACACTTTGTCATAACTCTTAAAAGTCTTTAGTTGTTATCTCGTAAAATTGTGGCTTATGACATGATAAGTATTTGTGCTGCCAGCTGAACAGTTTTTACTGGACCCAGATGACCCGTATATCACATAAAAGAAAGAAACTATAGCAATTTATGAACATATACGGAAGAGTTTCCTCTTTGCAGTTGACTTTGTGACACTGCGGCATATTGAAAATACTTCCATTGTGGCCAAGAGCAGACTCTCCACATATTGTGGCTGTGTTGTTGTGTTCGAGTTAATTAAAATGTATGCACATTTTTGGCAACAACGACAGCAGCAGCAGTGGCAGCAGCAAACAATGTTGCACCGTAATTAAAACTAAAACGAAACACAAGTCTAAAAGCCCCTAAACTCATACTCAAAGCCAAACTGTTGCATTGAAAAGGCTGTCAACAAATTTGTATCTGTACACACACACACAATATGCATGTGAATGTGTTGGTGTGTGTGTGTCCACAAAAGAAGGTTAACCAATTTGCTCGGGGGAAAATGAAAAAGTAGCTTTTTTTACACGAATGAATTTCCGTATTGCAATGTTGATCGCCTCGTTGAATGAACATGCACATATAGACAAGAATATATATTGGACTATATGCGATACGCGGTATTCGTAAAAAGAATTGGAATTTTACGCACTGCATGTTCAACGTATTTTTAGCTGTTTTTAACTGAGTCAATGCAATCGCGTGGGCGGGGCAACAACTTAAATTGCAACAGTATTTTAATGAGCGTCGCCACTAAAAATATTCCACATCGTAAAATATACACATAAATATATAGTTATATATGCTATGCTACTATGTATGCTGTCATGAGATGATGCTGAAAATGTTTGCAAAAATAAATAGAATTCTGCGTGGGCCCCCAAAGTTTGGCCATCGGCTGCAAGGAGTCAATGCGCTCATCAGACCCGCAAAAGCATCATAAATCAAGCGACAATAGATTGTCAATTGGCCAATTGCAGTTTGGATTTGGAAGTTCAGAGGTGTCTAACCTCGCACAGTCGAGACAAACAGATCGAAGGAGAATCCCCAGCTAATTGACGGACGCGTCGTCGCGAATAACACTTTCGTTTATCACGGAAGCAGCCCGTCCGTGCCCTGTCACTGAGACTGTGACTGTGCTCGGCTAATTCCACGTAGCCATGGGAATGGCCAATTGAAACGATCTGTCAAATTTTGGCAACGTTGCCACTGGTTCTGCCACGGACAAGGACGCATTACGGCCAAGTACATTAAACCCGCTATGTCTGCAGTGAAGCGTACTTTCTTAGCAAAACTATAAATGATAATAATAAATGTAAAGAAATTGAATTGCCCTTTGAGAAAAGCTTTTCGCTGAGCTGCTTTACTGCGCCAGCAAAGGCAAAGGAAAACGAATAGAAACTGTAAAAATCAATTTACTACGCTTCGCC
The DNA here is from genome assembly GCA_018904035.1 of Zaprionus ornatus. Classification (NCBI taxonomy): domain Eukaryota; kingdom Metazoa; phylum Arthropoda; class Insecta; order Diptera; family Drosophilidae; genus Zaprionus; species Zaprionus ornatus. Next base: position 5,627,366 of record JAEIFZ010000253.1, read on the forward strand.
CATTGCTTTTTGAACAAATTTCTATTTTGTACTAAGCCCCCTTTTCAATTCAATTAAGCTGGCAACTCTGCTTTCGTCCCGTTTCTCCGTTGCCCCACACTGGTTGGCAAGGCAACTCTTTTAATTTGGGAAACCACTTTCAATGGGAAGGGAAAGTGCTTTTTATTGTTTGTAGTGTAATAAAATAAAATATGATAATTCAACCATTTGAATACTATTGAAAAGTTTTCACTGGAGAGCACTGAGTGCTTCTGTGAAGCAGCTGCACAAAAATATTGCAACGTTGTAAGCTGGTTGTGAACAAAATAAATAAATAAAATGTAATAGTAATAACATTTTGAAAATGTTTCATATAGTATAGTATTAATGTCAGATTGTATCTTGCTGAGATCAGTGCTCGCATGAATCAAACAAAAATGTAAGCAGTTCAATCAGTGCAGTGGTTTGACAGAACTCTGTTAGCGATAAGCAAGCAGCAGTAAGCAGTTCGAAAAACGGCAGCTTTTTTAAGTTTTCAATTCGATTCGAATTTTCTCATTTGCTACTTTTATTTTCGTTCGACAGTGTAAAAATTTCGAACAAGTTTTGTAATGTGTATAACTCGCTCAGGAGAACTTTTCAACTTTTTCAGTTTTTCACCCTTTTTTTAAAGAAAAATACCGTTTGGGTAACGTTATTGGGGCCCCCGGTTGCATTGGTGCGTTTTCCAACACCGCCTCTTGAGCAGTGTTCCGTTTGAGAACGCAGTAGGCGACGGTATTGTCAAAATACGATGACTTACCCAAGGACAGCAGTAGTGGCAAGTCATTCTTTCACAAATTTTCGCAGTGAGCAGAGCTCTCGAAAGTAGAAAATAAAAAAAAGTAAAAATTAAATTCCTCTCTTTGAGTCGTTGTGTCGAGCAATCTTTGGTTTTTCGCATTCCCCAATTCCCATCCCCGCGCGCTAGTTAGTTCCCTCTAGCAAGTGTAACTGTGTAATTGTTAGCCACAAGAATACAAGGGAGAGTGAGAGATAATGGTTCCAGTTACTAAGCCGAACACCAAGGAGGTGCAATGCCAGCTCGCCCCGTGCGACGAGACTAAGCCACAGCAGGAGGTTATTGTCACCCCAAAGAGCGGACGCGTGGGCATTTTCAATGCGGAGGACTTCTTGTCGCGTGCCCAGATAAATGACAAGATCAACAATATCTTGCGCTCGCCCACCAAAGCTCCCAATGGCGTACGTCAGCGCTCAGTTTACACCAACAACAACCCATCGCCGGTAAGTTCCACAGCAGTTTTCTCTTGTAAGTGTCAAATCAAAACAAGACACATATGTTCATTATACCTTAGTGTGTGTGCCTAATTCTGTTTTGGTTATCGATTGAGAATACACTAGTATTTTTATCAGAACAATAAAATATCGAACTGAAATTTAAATGAAGTATTTTTCTATCGAACTTGCAGCAATCATCGTTGCGTTTGCCTGGAACGGCTTCGCTGTCATCGCGAATGAGCAGTATGTCGCTCAACAGCGGCAGTGCCAGCGTAGGCACCAATACTGCACTCCTGGCCAAGGAGTGCTCCAGCCAAACTAACGCCAGCGGCGCAACAGCTTCCTATCGAGCAGTCGGCTTAGGCATCCATCACTCGCAGCCGCTGGTGACGGCAATTGCCCCTGATTTGGACCCATTGGTTCATGGGCCCAAATCGTTGAGTGCTCACTATGCTAGCACCTTTGGGTATGATAGCAGCGCTTACTGTCCGGTAATATTGAAAATGCGATTGCTCACTTTACCCCTATCCCTAATCTCTGTCTTCCTTTTCCAGCCACAACCGCAACCACCAATGCACCACACACAGCAGTTCCCATCGCCGATGCCGCCACCTCCACATGCTTTGGGTCGTGTCAGTTCGCGCACATTTGAGTTTGAGAACAGCCCACCACCTCCGCCGCCATGTCCCGGATCAGGACCTATTGCCATGTCCAACGGCACCATTCAGCTACGCTTGCGCGAAGGTGTCCGGTGAATATCTCTACTAATCCCAAGAGTTTATTTATGTTATTTGTCTCCACTTGAATGCAGCATTGACATGACTTTAGACAAGGCAGTGCGTGTGTTGAATCAACGCAGTATGGTAGCAGTCTCCCTCTCGCGCAATGGCACCAACTCTGCACTCATTCACCCGAATGGCCGTATCCTACAGAGTGGCTCCAAGGTGGAGATAGTCACCTATGACGGCATGAAGAACAACAACTTCGTGTCAGTAGAATCAACTTTATTAATATAGCTCTGTTTATTTATTTATTTTAATTCCATCTAGTCGCTATGCTAAGATGTGGTATAAGGGCGTGAGCTTTACCAGCGAGTCTTGTGCTCTGATTTATCTGGTGGACACCGCTGGTACACGCACCACAACCGACACTTTCACGGACCTGACCAAGGATTATACTCTGGCAGTGTTTTATGAGTGAGTATACCTGTCATCCTATTAAAAGAGAGCACCCTATTCAAATGTAAATTCAATAGCGACTCGCGCCACGGTCCCTCATTCGTGCCGGATGCACAGGAGGTGATTGCCAAATCGTCGTACAGTTGTGCTGACGACGGCACCGAGATGTACGACATTAATGGCTTTCGCATTATTCAGGCCGCCGACGGTCTTGTTAAGGTGACGCGTCAGCATAACAAGGGCCTCATACGCACCAGCCCTGGCAATGGATCTGTTACCCTGACCACCATTGGCATCCACTGCACAGCCTCGTTGGGAAAGACCTCGCATCTGTTCCTGCGGTGAGTATTCGCGTTTGGGCACTCGCCACTCGCCACTCCACATTTCACACTCGATACTCATTTAGATTCAGATGCATTCAATTAATTTTCCAATCTTTCTCTCTTTCTCCTTTCGCGGTAGTCGCAACGAGAAACGCATGCACTTCGATGGATCCAACTTCATAGTGAGGAACGCTGGGCATTCGGCCGGATTTAACGAGAACAACCTGCTGATTGTCTACTAAGTTGGCTGAAACCCATTAAAACACAACCGCACACTCACTGGACATACACTAACGGACAGATCCAATGCAGTTTTTAGGGACCGTTACGTTTGCGTAGCGTGGAGAGGGATAATAACTTAAAATTGGAAAAAAACCACAGAAAAAAAAACACGAAACTAAAAATAAGGCTCGCAAAAAGGCGTGAGTTATGCGCTCTAGGCATCCAGATCAGGGAATTAGGCGTAGAAGCATCAACTTAGATCACAAAGAGGCTTGTCCTCCTTCTCCCAATCACAACTAACACCACCAACCGATTGGGTCCAGCTCATCTCGTGGATGTCTCGAAGCGTTGGCTCGACGTAAGCGCAACGAAAGTAAAAAGGAATTCGTTTTTAGTTATCTTTTTCATACTCGAACTTTTTGATATAAGTGAAAAAATATTCTATAAATACACACACACACACACACATATATATATATATATATATAATTATGCATATATATACATATATATAACTGTAACTACAACATTGGGACACGTGTCCACTGCCCTGCCTACTACATTGAAAACGCTGGACAATTTTGGCCAAACTGATGAGTGCCAGCGTTTTAATTTTTAAGGCTTCTTTTTTGGCTTCAGAAGATTCATGATTTCTCCTTCAAAAACTCCAAAATTTTTGCATATACCACGAAAAGTTTATTTTAACCAAAGAAGATACACGTATCCAACTAAATTGTAAAAAAAATAAGATAATTATTAGAGAATAGAATAATGTATACAACATAAAGAAATCAGCCTTAAAAAATTTTTCACATGCTACCAAAATTATAAACACAAACGAGACGACGTTCGCCGATCGGCCTTCGCCATTCCGTGCCCCCGCCCCCCCTAAATGGGGAACAACTCGGACTTGGCAATTTGTGTGTGTGCAACAATTAGTAGGCAGCGGTCCTAAGAGGTGGCTGTCCCTCTCTCGTGTGAGTGCTGGTTGCTGGACCCAGCTTCAGGCCCGTGATAATTCTAATTACCAGTTACCGTTAAGTTTAGTTTATAGTTCTTGCAATCCAAACTGTTCATCCACACAAATCAACCTGATCTAAAACACGTTCCAGACACGTACATTCTGAATTGTAAATTCTTGGTGTACCCACTACACGTTGAAGAGAAATGCAAGACACGAGAAAAGTGAGAATTATTAAATGATATAGTACGTAAATATTGTGCTCAATATGCTGCTGACACAACGTGAATAACTCCCCCACCCCCACATACATACATACATTCACTCATACTTCCCCATACTACATGCATACACAACACACGTACGTACCATCGGACATTTAAGCAAAAATTCACCTTTATGAGCGGCAGCCTTGTTGGGTTGTTGCGACTAAGAACACAAAACTGACCTATTTGTTTTCCTATTGTTCGACTCTTTACAACTTGGAACTCCTATTTTTACGCTGAGTCCAAGTGTTTATTTTAAATAGCCTTACGACAATCTCCACTATTCCTAAATTCACAAGCATGTATAACGAAATTTATGTATGAATCTAAATAAAAAAAAAGTATAAACTTTAATAAATTATGCTTTTTTATTCATGGGTATTCAACTTATATAAATTGCTGAAGAATATTCGTAAAAAGTAATGAAATCAATCTCCTAGCTTTTTTGCTCGTAGTTTTCGACCTATACTTTCCCATACTTAATATAATAATATAAATATATTGTGGTATTTGGATGAAAGTTAGTTTTCACAATTCTTAAAATTGATTTTACAATGAATTAATTTTTACAATGGTTATTTTAAGTTCCGATTCGACAACATATTTATTGTAGTATTTGCACATTCGATTACCTTGAGTTTCCCACATCTCGATAAAGGGAGACTGTGAACCTAATCAATATAGAGTAGAGTTGTTTTGAAGTCGACCCATAAGATAGTATGGTCATACGCTTTCCAACACTCTTTTGTTAATATCATTTCTGGACTAAGTAGGCGATGTGGGGGGCCAACAAGATATAAAGCTGACTTGCCCAAGCGCAGCAGTCATGGCAAATCATTATATCACATTATTTCGCAGAGAAAAGAGCTCTCAGTGACTAAAAAATAAAAACAAAAAAAAAATTAATTTAATTTATAGCCATCATTGAAACAAATGGTTTCTAGAATCAAGCCACACTTTGAGTGTGAGGATCCAAAGAACGCGTTCATCCTTTGCGGCGATAGAACGAAGGTCATAAAAGAGCCAGATTTACCATTAGTATCATACGCACCCTTTCGAGCACTGAGCAGAGAAAGTCTGCCGGATGATTGGGACCCCATTGTACAGGAGTGGGACTTTGAGTTCCAACGGAACCCTTCTCCTCCGCCTCCGCCGTCTGGCTACGGCCTAATGGCACTCGCCAATGGTATCATTCAGCTACATCTTCGTCAAGGTGTCCGGTGAGGGATTGCCTACTCTACCCATAAGAAATATATAATTTTCCCCAGTCTTCTATCCCTTAGCATTGATATGACCCTCGACGGAGCAGTACGCGTGTTGAATCAACGCAGTAAGGTGGCAGTCTCCTTGTCGTATGATGGCAACTGCTCTGCCCTTATCCATCCGAATGGACGCATTCTACAGATCGGTTCGATGGTAGAGATCGTCACCTATGACGGCATGAAGAACAACAACTTTGTGTGAGTAGCATCGTTAGTTAACCCATCATTGACATCAAGTATATATTCCCATTAGTCGTTATGCCAAGATGTGGTATAAGGGTGTCAGCTTTACTAGCGAGTCTTGTGCTTTGGTCTATCTGGTGGACACCGCTGGAACACGTACCACAACCGACACCTTCACTGACCTTAGTAGCGATTGCACTCTCGCGGTGTTCTACGAGTAAGTAGCCTTATTCAGATTTGAATAAGGACCTTCATAGGGTACCTTTTACTTTCATTAGGGATTTCCGTCGCGATTCCTACTACGTGTCGAAAGTACATGAGGTGATTGCCAATTCGGCGTACAGCTGTGCCGAAGATGGCACTGAGATATACGAAATCAATGGTTGTCGTATTGTTCAAGGCGCCGATGGTCTTGTTAAGGTGACTCGCCAGCAGAACAAGGGTCTCATACGAACTAGCCCTAGCAATGGATCCGTTACCTTGACCACTTTAGGCATCCACTGCACCGCCTCATTGGGCAAGACCTCCCATCTGTTTCTGCGGTGAGTATTTACTCCCAGCTCCTAAAATATTTGGAATTATTTTAATCAAATCTTTCAGTCGCAACGAGAAGCGCATGCACTTCGATGGATCCAACTTCATAGTGCGTAATGCCGGCACTTCGGCTGGTTTCGATGAGAACAATCTACTTATAGTTTATTAATTAATTTAGTTATTAATTTAGTTATAGCCTAGTGTGTGACACTTAAACAAATGCCATTCTACATACACATACATTATCCAGTGCAGGACAAGGATAAAACAAATCTACAAACTCAAGAAACGTTTAGGTCATTCAGATTGGATCCAGGGGGTTTCATCCAATTGCTCGAATGTCTTTCGTTATGAGACTTTATTGTTATGTTACAGTTTATTTTAGTTATTAGTCGTTGCAGATCAGATATTATAGTACCAGAATTATACACACTATCTGATATCTGAGAACAATTGAAAGTGAGAAACAGAATTGTATTGCAATTGATACAGACGTATTGCCAACAAATATTAAGAAATCCCAATAAATTTGTTGACAATATAAGCTGCGTTTGTTGTGCTTTAATTTAATCAAAGACCCATATAGATAATCACATATAATATGGAAATATATCTCGCTGTATGAGGTAAATAAAAAAGGTATTTTAAAGCAAGATAAAAGTTTGCCCCTTGTGCGCTTTACTACAACTGGTCAAGGACCTTTCCTTTATTTTTCACGGCAAATGAGTTTTGCGAGATGAAAGCCATAACTTTCAAAGGTGCTCAGTTATCTTTCCCCTTGCCCTTTTGTTTCTCCTTTCTCCCCGAGCAGCGCAATAAACGAGTGGCCAAGACTCGAGACTCGTCGTCGTAAATTTTCAACAAACACGCCGAGCAACCACGCCCCTGAGACTTCTCCCAGCTCCCAGTGCATAAAGGAAAAGTTTTGGCAATAAGGCGAAGTTTATGCCCACACAAACGGGTGAGGGTATTATACCCCACGGCATACCATTTTTCCGCTAGCATCATATGTGTAATTAGAAGTGTTTTCATGGCGAGAGAATAAGAAGATAACTTTGAGATAGACTTTACCTGTAGACATATCCAAAAACATAGCGAGATCGGATCGGCTGTCATATAGACTAATGCTTCCAGGCCGTGGGGCGTGAACTGGGCGGATGCAGATGTTGCTGTTGCTGTTGCTGTTGTTGTTGTTGCTGTTGCTAAAGTTTAGGGGATAATGCTAGGCCGGCAATAGGCGTTTCTGTCATAGGAAGAGAGTTGAACCAGATGTTAAAGAGAAAGAGAGGGCAAGAGTAGGGCAGAGTACAAGCCAACAGCAACAACAACAACAACAACAACATGGAAAGCAACAGCTTGAGCCGAGGTGAGGTGCAGTTAGCGAAAGGTATTTGGGTGTGACTTATTTATGGCCTGACAAGTGTGTGTGTGCCAGCATGTGTGACCAAGTGTGTGTGTGTGTGCGTGGGTGCGCGTGTGTTCCTTCGTAATAGACAGCTCGAGGGTAGCGAAGCGCACTGCAGCCAGTCAGCCCGCTTCCACATCTCGTTACGGTCTCTAGATGTGGCATATTCAATGCTCACGCTTGCGTGCCCCACGTCCCATTAGCAAAAGGAAGTGGAAAATGGGATGGCAGTCCAGTGGCAGTGGCAGCCTATTCCGGGCGAGGCCAAGCCTAGGACCAGGCCAGACCAGGCCGAGGCGTGCGTCCCCATGCTCGTGCGCAACATCAAACGCTTTTCACACTTAATTGGGCATAAAATTAAATCAGAATTGATTAAAACACTTGAATGACAACGTAAAGCAACATCAGCAGCAGCTTCAACTCAAACAGCAACAGCAACAACAACAGCAACGCGCACAACATCAGCTTTGACAAGGCGCCTGCCCTCCTCCCTCCCCCTGCCTATGTAAAAAGTTTCTTGGTTTTGGGTTTCCCCAGCTGACGCATCGACGTCCTCGTCGTCGTCGTCGCTATCGACCCCATTTCCATCAACAACTTCGGCCCCGTTTCCATTCGACAGTGTCGCGACAGTCACAGTGGCACAAGCCTTCTGGGGCCCCAACCAGCCAGTCCCATTGGGAGCCCACTAATTGCTCTTCTTCACAGACCGAACCCGAACCCGGAGCCGTACCCGGTGCTGGCCAAAGTTTATGGAATTCAATTTCCGTTTTTCCAGGCCGAACTGAGCGTAAACAAATTACGCGGCCGGGGCCAGAAAACAATTTATGCATTACAATTTAATGTGCCTTCAATTATCTTAGTCATATCTCTGATTATGCATTGAATTCAGGTCGTAGCCATTTTTAAATCGAGCTCAGTTGGGATCTCTGCAGGGAATAAGCAATCAGGTCGAGCTGCTTCCGGCCATTAGCTACGCAGCTCGACAGAACAGCTCTTGGAATTATTTATAAATATATGAGGACTCATGAAGCTTTAGCCAGTAATGTACCTATTATAAATGACCCAATCGTATCATAGATAGCATATGTCATATCATATTATATCATATCTTTCTTTTAACTATCACTAGGAATTGCGGCTGAAAGTTCTTGAGGAAAGAGATCTTTAGTTCACATTTATCTGTTATAAATGAACAATTCTTTTTATGAATAACACATATATTATATCATATATTCTTCATATATCCATATCATGTTATCTGATATCATATCACATCATATCTTTCTTTTAACTATCTCTAGAAATTGCGGCGGAAAGTTCTTGAGGGCAGAGCTCTTGAATTCAAACATATCACATCATATCATATCAAATATCATATCATACCATGTCATATAATATTATACCATATCAAATTATATCATATCATATAATTCATTAACCCTTAAAATAAGGCAACAAGTTCTTGAAGTCAGAACTCTTTCCTTTTTGCAGATATTCCCATGAAACTTGGCAGAATTGTTCCTCATACTATACCACAATTCCTTTCTATCACAAAGTATTCCCCAAGTATCTCTTTAGCAAACTGTACTGCTCTTTTCTCTGGTTAATTATGAGCAGTTACTTGCTGAATAATGAAACTGAACCTTTCGACATTCGTCTGCTACGGACAGTTGAAATGAGCTGAACGTTGTTTATAAAGCGTGCGTCAATCTTGGCACTGTCATTGCGAGAATAGAATATGCCAGAGTCGAAAGCAGCTACCCCTTTGCCATATTCCTGCCTTGGCCCTTTTCCCCTGTTGCTACTTGTTTCGCTTGTAATTTTTACCTGCTTCCACTTACTGAAAAGGGCAACCGCAATGTTTACGGAAAAACTTTTGCCTTTGCTTTTCTCAAGTTTTCTCCCAGGAAAATGCGAATGCTTTCTCAGGCAAAATTGAATGTGTTGTGTGAGTAGATGGAGGAGGTAAGGGGGAAGGGTTGGGGGGAAGGAGTGGAGTGGGTTGTGTGTGAGAAACTGTCGACAGTTTGTGCTGTAGACGTCAATCAAATAAATCAAAGAGGCGCACAATTGTCAGCGGAGCTACTTCTCAGAGTGTGGGCAGGAACGTGGAAAGGGCGAGAGGTTAAAGGGTCTTAAGGATCAAAGCGAGCCGTTAACGTTGGCTAAGAACTGTATTTGCGCTCCAATCGGAGTGCATTACCGAAGCTAACTTGTTTATGTTATTTGATCAGTTCGAGCGAGTCTGATTTAGTGTGAATTCTCCCTAGATTGTTGCTCCTCCTTTCCCTCCTCGAGTCGAGTTCAAAGTGTGCGTCGGGGATATGCGGAGACAACAGTGATTGGTGCAAGAGGGGAGGGGGTGGGGGTGCGGTTGCGGCTGTCAGGGCTGATTGCCGTCTGCGCACACTCATAAATTATGCACAGCAAATAAATACTCGAGTCGAGCTTCGAGTCTCACATCGTGTTGAGTGAATGCTGCCGCTCGTGACAGATTTATGAGTCAATCGAATTGACATTTTTCTGCTGGCCTTCTCAATTAGCTTAATTAGAATCGAGGCTTATCAGATATAAATCAATAGCAATAGCAAACTCTCGTAGCTAATCCGATTACACGCGACGCGCGCCAGAAATTCCGAATTTCCACTTGGTCAGGTGAAATTACAATGCAAGAGCTTCCCTCACTCCTCCCTCTTCCCCACTGGGACAATCAGCATAAAATACCAAAATTCCGAAATTTCGAATTCCATTTGCAGCACTTGGTAACGACAGGAAAAGCAAAGAGAAGAAAGAAAGAAAAGCAAAGAAAAGCATCCGATTGCAGGCGAAACGTGACGCGTGACATGAACAACAATAAAGACGAAAAATGCTGCCCCAAAAATATATATATTCATGATTTCAAATTGCTGCTACGTCTATGACTAAGCTTGCTTTAAAAACCGAGAGCCATGTTGTGCAGTTTTAATTATTCAGGCACACTTAACTTAATGAAGAACCTTGTTTACATGGGGCAAACTTTCGTTTGCCTAAATTGTCATTAGGCTCTTCAAACTGTTGGCAATTTGAAACAAAAACAGTTGATCAGCATTGTTTCGCAAATAATTGAGTTCAATTTGTGTAGTCAACGGGGTTCATTCGACGCGTCGAAGGCGGCTTCAAGAGTTTTAATAAGTAATTTGCCAGAATAATCCACGGAAATTACACTCAGCAGCCCGATGAAAATGTGCGCCAGCTGGGACAATGGTAAATACAAGAGGGAGGGAGGAGGGGAGATGGTGGAGAGCTAAGCCTGGCAGCATTCGACTGCGGCACTTAGTGGCTAAATAAACTCAGCAAACTCTGCTTGAACTCGACTTGAATTTAAACTTTGCCAAATGAAACTAAACACAAAATACAATGGGGGCCCCAAGTTAGTTTTATTGTGGCATACTTTTGTGCGCGGCGCAAAGGAAAGTGCTTCGTTAAAAGAAAGATTGCTAGAAAACTGTTTGCTCTATATATACAAGTGCAGGATGCGTATAGCTGCAATCATTTTTATGCGTTTTTCAAGCACTAAATTATATAGGAATTATTCTTTTTTTTTTTTTTATTATTATTAAAATTAAGTGAAGAATCCGTAAATTGAAAATTCCTTAAGCAAAAAGTGTATCGTATTCTATACTATTGCATACTTTTGTGCGCTTGTGAAATTCAGTTGCAGTAAATATCGCATATTTTAGTTGATTTCATGCATGAATATCTCTTCCTCTACCTTGGCAACTTGGCAGCTCTGCAAATGGCACATTCACAATGTGAATCTCGGTATATCGTATGCAAACACACACAGACACACCTATAACATACACAAACACACACCTAACCCTGCTTCAGCTCATTGTTTGTCTGTTATTGATGGCAGCCTTGGTAAAATTTTGTCAGTTGGCGCATGCAAAACATTGCGGCAAATGTGGTTGGCAGCTCAGCGTCTTAATTAAGTCGCAAATCCAAGCTGTCATTGCAAAGTGCTCCCCAGTGCCCACATGCTCCACCTCTCTGTCTCTTCCACACTTCCTATCTCTCTCTCTCTCTGTGTGTGCTGCTAGCTCGCCCTTTTGAAGTGGTCTGTCTAACGCAATGCATGAGCTTTGGTGGCGTGGAAAGCAATCCTCATTATTTCTCATTAAAATTCATTAACATGTTATGTCTGGCGTTTAATATTCACCTGGTTTTACCACCACCTGATCTCCCCTCCTGCTGCGGCACAGATGCTTCAGCTGAAGTGTCTATGGCGCCGCTTCCCCCCTTCGGTTACCTTCGTCCTTTTTTCCACTTATCGTTATTATTTGGCCCAGCGATTCAATTAAGTCTAATGGTAAAATGTTGTTAAGCAATTAAATGGCTTTTGTTTCTTCTCTTTTCCTCTCCGCCGACTTGTTCGACTATAAAGTGAAATGTTGGCGCAAATCAAATTACAACAGTCTATAAAATCAGTGAAACGTGCTGTACAACCCCATAAAACACTATGAAATAAACTGTGAAGGCAGCAATATAATAAAGTGCGCTGAGCTATCAATGGAAGCCGTGGTGACTTATGTTAACAGGTGCGTATAACAGTTTTTGTTCAGGAATTCCGATGAATATAATAGCGTTCTACTGCCCTGACAGGTAGTAAGACTTTGATAATGAATATGATAATTATAAATAAAGAAAATTTGAATATTAATGAAAGCAATTTATTTTCAACAAAAAGTATTGCCTTCTTTTAAGCGGGAAAAAAGGAAAATTAATTCGCGTTCAGGGGGAATTTCATTTAAGCTGAAAAACGTAGTCTACTTTTTAGCGCTAAGTGAATTTTAATACGCCGTCAGAGAGAGTTAGGAACTTAGTTTAGAACGACACTTAAGCTGCCTAGCTGGCTTAGTTAATATGACTCCAACTGTGCCGTCGGTGCTTAGAGTATTATCTGTATTACTTGTAGCGTGTGCGCGACAATCTACCCGCCTTGAAGGGGTTGTTTGCCAGGAAGCCCTTGCAGGTGCGCTGGCATTAGGCCGTAAAACGAGCTGCATATGTATGAATGATTAAACTGTACTCACATGATGGGCGAGGCCATTGATGTGGTTGCCATCGCTGGCTGCTGCTTCTCTACATCGGGCGTTGCCGCGGGCTCTAGCAGCTTCTCCCTCTGCGGGCTTCGCGTGGGGATGTTGATAATGCTGTTGTTGCTGCTGCTGATGTGGCTGGTGTTGCTGGGCAGGATCTGAACCGATGAGCGGGTTAGTGGAGGGCAGTTGCTGGGCACTGTGGGCGGTATATCTGCCGCTGCTGGTGCCGGCGTGGGCGTGGACGTTGGCGCTGGCGTTGGAGGGCAATGGTGAGGCAGGCGGTGTGGGTTGCGGCGGTTGTGGAATTGAGGGGCCCGTTCTGTTGCGTAAACGGGCCAAAGCACTCCGTAAACCCTCCGTATTGTCTTTGTCGGGCCCCTTTCCAAATGAAATGCATCCGCAGAGCACTTTGCAACGCTGCGGATAAGGCGGATATAGTTCGTGGTGGGTGTGTCTCTGGGGGGAGTGAGACCCCTTTAAAGTTTCTTCGCAATGTTACAATGTGTACTCTAGCGTTTATCTATCAATCAATTAAAACTACAACTTTTTCAATTTCAACAATATTAATTATACGCGTGCTCACACACACACACGTACCCTCAGCGCATTAATTGACGCGACACAAAGTTTTGCATCAATCAGCGCGAGTACACACACACAGACAGCTAGACAGTGCGGCGTATAAATGTGTGTGTGAGTGTTGGCAACAAACTAAGTGTGCGTGGGAGTGTGTGCGGAACAGGATTTAAAGCTAAACTGGCTTAAGCTGCTGTAATTAAAGAAGCAAAAGAGGAAAGGTGTGATTAGAATTACAGCTAAATATACATATGTATGTAAATATTGTATATATATGTATATGTAAATATTATATTTTTAATTTAAATATTGTTTATTTGTATATATCAATATCTATTCATTTTATTTTATTTTATTTTATTTCATGGCTTATTCAATTGAATTGAAGTCTATTGATTTATAAGTTAAGCTCGAAAGTAGGCAACAGTTTTTGTGTGGCGAACTTTGTGCAGGCTTCAACAGCTCTGTGATTCATAGCCTGGTTTACTATTGGCTGGTTTAAGCCTGTCACGAAATGGATACCACAAATAGTACAATATTCAGCTGCAGACACACACACAATAAAATGATTTAAACAATTGTCCAATTGCCAACTGGCATACAACAATCCGAAACATACCAATTAGATTTGAGGTTGCAGCTGGAGCAACTTTTGGCTATGAAAGCAAATAACTTTCAGTTACAGACGGGCAGGGAAAAGGTTGGGGAAGCTGTACTGAGAGGTATATAATTTCAAACAAGCAATTAAAAACACGACTAGCAGCCCCGGGCTGGCTCTGCTGGCGATGCTATTTTTGTTGCGACTCAAGGATTTGTGGAAGGGAGAACGTGACAAATACAATTCGCATCACAAATACCCTTACGCAGCAGGCTGGCTGGCAGGCAGGCAGGCAACTATTTCAACTAATTTACACACATGTGTGCGTATGCGTGTGTGTGTGTGGCAGGCTGAGAATTGGCTGCGGCAGGACGTGCGAAACGGGTATGCAAAGTGACAGCTGTGTTGTCCTTATGCAGCCGCAGGCAGACACTGACAAAAACGGGGGCGAAGGCAAACAAGCTTGACAAATGTATCTTATGCATACAAGGCACACCTGTCACACATACACACCCCCCGCACACTCTATGCCTCCCACCGCCACCCTCTCTCTGGTTTTTTACGACACTTTGCTGTGTGCCTGCGGCAGGACGAGCTATAAAAACAGTTGCACGTTCTGTCTGTATGCCAGCAGGATGCTCTTATTACCGCCTGTTTAAACAGAACGCCAGCAGCCTGCCTGTCTGTGCAGGCTCCTACTCACTCTCTCTCTTTTGTTCTCATTCCTTCTCTCTTTCTCTGGGCAACCCTTTCGTTGGCCATAACTTAAAATTTAGGAAATTACATTTTCAATAAACTTCTCGGTTGGCGCTGTTTGATCATGATTTATTGCCAAGGTGAGTGCGGACAGTGGCAGCTATTGGCGCCTAAGACAGCTTAGGCTGCCACTGCCACTGCTGCTGTTGCTGATTTGGCAATGAGTCGAGTCAAGACTTTGGCAGTCAATTCATTTGGCCAGAAGGCCAAGTGGAAGGCAAAGCAGAAACAATGTTAAATGAAATCATTTTGCGGCTATTTTCTAAAATCTTTTTGCAAATTCATCAAGCCCATTATGAGGAGGTGTAGCTGTGTGTGTGCGTGTATCGGTGTGTGTGCGTGTAGGTGTGGGTGTGTTTGCTCGTTTCAAAAGCAATTTACTCGCATTGTTGTCGTCGTTTGCTACGCAGCAATTATTTTCTCATATTACGTATACGCAGCGCGTGCCCAATTCAATGTTTACAGATTTACGAGAGCGCCTTCCTCCTCCTCCCGCTCCCCCACCCACTTTATATTAAGAAAAAACTTTTCTTAGACATTTTGGTGAATGACTTTTCGTCTTTTCGTCTTTTGGGCTCGACTGGGAAGCCAGACACGGCCGCAAATCGTTGGCCACAATTTGCCTGCTCGGCCCGCGTCTCAGTCAATGCTCCCGACCATGTTATCATTATTTCTTGAGCTTTGGCATCTTACGGGGGAATCTGAAGATTGTTTTGTTGCTGCAACAAACTGTGCGTCAAATTAACTTGAGGCCAGACTCCCGAGTGATATGATGGCAAATTTGTAACGCCTGACTGGCGATTCCTTCTCTTGAATCTAATTTCATGTTGTTTTCCCTGCTTTCTCTGTGGCCCCAAGGCAACCAAAGCCCCCTTCCACTGTCCATTGTCCCACTTGCCACCGTCTCTCATTCTTTTTCCTGATTATGCATAATTTTTTATTTCCATCAGAATGGAAAATATTTTCCCCCTCTCTCCCTCTGCTCATATAAAGTTTGCTCGTTCATTATAAACTGTAAAATCAATTTAAGGGAGAACAAGCCGCGCTTAATATTAATTCCATTTATATAATTAATTTTTAATCGAGAATTACGCGCCCTGAAATCGAAGTTGATTTTCCACTTATGCGAGTGTGTTATAATAATAATCACAGCATTCACTCACAGCAAACACCCACGCCCGACGCCCACCTGGCTCCGGCTTCACCTGAGTGATTGTTACAACAGCGCGACAATAACAATAACAATAACAATATTGATCAGGTTATCATCGGCCTGGCAACGGCGTCATTCGTTAATTTAGTATTCGTTTCACAGATTCAGCCGAGCATCGATTATATTGTGAATATATTGTGAATATTATGATTATTATTCACAGTTACAGCAAGGCCAGGCCAGGCTACAATGCACGTTTGATTGATGTGTGCCTCATTACCGTTTCCTCTGCGAGTGTGCGTGTGTGAGTGTGTGTGGAAACAAATGTGACAAGAGATACAGAAATTAAGCAGACGAAGCTGGGATTGAGTTGAGCCAGCTCGACTGCCAGTTATCCTCTAAAGAGAGAGAGAGTGAGGCTGCTTATGTGGTTTGTGATTGATAGAGATGATATAGACTGTGGGTAGACAGTGGATAAACAGTGGGTAGACAGTGGATAAACAGGTTAAAAAGGGGCTTGTTCAGAGAGATAGAGAAATTAGTAGTTAGACGATCAGAGCAGTAGATAGCGTAGATTGATGAACAGAAGAATGGGAAATTAGAGATAAGTAGATATAAGAATATATAAATGAATGGATTGATAAATAAACAACTCGCAAGATGTTTAAAGTGAAGGATACATTGATAGCTGATTGTACAGATAAGTATGCAAATTGATAGATATAAAGATGGACAGGCAAAGAAGTATATACAGATTGATAGATAATTAAGAGACAGAAAGATCAAAAGATTGATTAATAGAAAAATGCAATGATATTTTAGATAGATCTTTAGATAGATAAATTGATGTAAAGATAGATGATAGAACAGATAGATAAGTATGTATACAGATAGATAGAAGGAGCATTAGAAGTATAGATATGACTATAGATAATAGAACAGATAGAGAAGTATCTATACAGATAGATAGAAGGAGCATTAGAAGTATAGACTGTTTGTCATCAGTCATATACAGTCGTATACAGTAAACAGAGATATAGCTTAATAAAAAGAGTGCTGTAAAACAATAAACAGAACACTACACTGTTCATTCTTCAGCCCTAAGTGCTCAGCTAATAATCCCGTTTAAACCCGTCCACAACAGGGTATGCTGGAATTTAAATGCTGATTGGCAAGGAGTTTCCTTCCTCGCTTCATTTTGTCGTTAAGGTGTTCCGCCTTGAGCTCATAAATCAAAAATTAAGTTGCGACAGCAACAGCAAAGAAGGCATAAAAAATGCAAAAGTTTTCTTTTCTCTCTCTCTCTCTCTCTCTCACACACTTTCCCACTCTCTGTGGAGCAGCTGGTCGAGTGGAAAAGCTCGTTAGAGACCGATTGAAATCGAGTTGCTGTTGCCAGTTTCCATTTGCCATTTTCATTTGGGTTTCTTTATTTTTATAAATTTTCCAGCAATATTTTATTGGATAAAATCGGGTGTAGATCTAATTACGAAACTTGAATGCAATTTTAATGAGTTGCGATTGGGTTAACCTAAAGCCTCATTAGGGAGAATTTCGCGCGAAAGCCATTTGACATTTTGAATTCAATGCGAGCTAATTAGAGCAGCTTATGCTGCCTAATTATAAATTGAACAAAACAAAAAAAAACCTTTGCTAAAAGTTTAATTTGATTTGCATTGAGGCGCGTTTGAAATAATCAATTGGATTAGGCAGCCTGATTGAGTGGGAGTCCCTGGACTTAGGAGTGTGTTGGGTTAGTTTTGTGTTGCTAAAGGGTAACTGGCAGTCGGGTTTACTCCTTTTGATGGCCTTGAAGGCCTTTGTGACACACTTTTAATGTAATCGAATGAAATTCACGTTGGCCGACACACCCACAGAGAGCTGCATATGGTGCACGGCACAAGCCCAACAAATTGGTGGGCGTGCACCCTAAATGTCACTATATCTATCTCCCCTTTGCGCTACCTCTCCTCTCTCTCTCTCTCTCTGCCTCTGCTGTATTGTAAGCAAGCCGCCCAAGCGCATTTCGTGCAAAATTGAGTTTGCACAATAATTCAATTTGGCAAGCACATAAATTTTAGATACGGCGTTAAAAGGATTTCAATACAATTTCAGATAGACGTCCTTCCATGCAGCACACCCCCAAACACACGCGTATACACGCACACTAAGTGCTTACGCAGTTTGAGGTTTATGGAAAGCCCAGATTTGTGTTGGGGAACGAGGCAACATGAAGTTCAATTGATGTCAGGCCACCGCACTGCCCAACGTTCCGCAAATGAGCTTAATATGACCCCTCACCTTCCACTTAAGAGGCACTTAGACACATACAAGCACACAGGCAGAGACACGGAGCTACCTGGCGGATTTCCCAGCTGGGTGCCTAATAGACACTTAATTAAGCCTGTGGCCAGGACTTAAATGTGACCATGTTTCAAGGTTTTGCGACGGTGAGTGCAGCTTTTAGCGTAGTCCGCACACCTGCCGGACATCTAGCACCCACTGAGGACTACTGTACCATAGTCCCACATTCCCACGTTCCCACGTTCACTGTTTGCCAAGTCATTGGCAGTGCAGATGACAACTGAAACGAAGAACGACGAGAAAAACTGGCCACAAAGGAAGTTTCCCTTTGGCACACGTTGCATAAACACTTCTTCTGTTTGTGCGTGTGCGTGTGCGAGTGTGTGTGGGCTGGACACCCTTCATTGTTGCTGGCCACTAAACGATATACTGAATGACTTGCTGACTAGCAGAAGATTCGAGCAGGGAGAGAGTGGGAAAGCGAGAGTGAGAGTGGGAGTGGGAGGTGACTGGGACAACCCACAAATTGAATGAGCCTGTCAATCAATGTGGTCTCTGTTGTTGTTGGTCTTTCATGGCTGGATACATAAAACATTGCTACCTTGCGGCTTATGTGTGTGCTCTGAGGAGACTGGATGAGACAAGGCGAGATGTAACGCGACATGGACGAGGACGTCTCAATTCCAAGTGTGCTCGTGTTCACGGTCGGAGGTCAGTTTATGGGTTAAGCTGAGCGCCATTAAGCAGCAACATAGATAGCACCCTCAAATGGGAGGGGGGTGGTGGGGGTTGGAGCAGCTGCACATGAATCCCGTCTTAGTACTAACATTGCACTTGGTAACGGATATTGTTATGCAGTGCGCACTCTTCAATGCCAAATTGGTCGAAATTAAAGTCATTCTCTTTGTCTGACTGTTTGTCTGACTGTCTGTCTGACTCTCTATCTGACTGTCTGTCTGTTCGTCTGTCTTTCTTTATGTCTGTCTGTTGATCTGTCTGTCTATATATTTGTCTGTCTATCTTTGTGTCTCTCTGTCTTTACGTTTGTGTCTGTCTATATGTTTGTCTGCCTATCTCTCCGTCTTTCCATCTGTCTGTCTGTCTGTTAACTGTCTGTCTGTCTGTCTTTCTTTCTTTATCTCTGTCTGTTTGTCTGCCTATCTGTCTGTTTGTCTGTCTGATTGTTTATCTGTCTGTTTGTTTGTCTGTCTGTTTGTCTGTCTGTCTGATTGTCTGTCTGTCTGTTTGTCTGTCAGTGTTTGTCTGTCTGTCTATATATCGTTCCGTCTATCTATCTGTCTGCCTATATGTCTGTCCGTCTATCGGTCTGTCTGTCTATATGTCTGTCCGTCTTTATACCTGTATGTTAGTCTGTCCGTTTTTATGCCTTTCTGTCTGTCTCTCTGTCTGTTTCTCTATCTGACTGTATGTCAGTTTGTCTGTCTCTCTGTCTGTCTACCTGTCCCTCTGCCTGCTTTTCTATCTTTATGCCTTTCTGTCTGTCTGTCCATCTCTCTGCTGTCTGTGCAGATGGCAATGCACTCGACGAGGTTGCAAGGTTGCCAGATTGCGTGGCGGGTTGAGCTGGCACCGTGTTATCTGAAGTTGAACTTTGCTCTGCGGTTCACTTGACGGATGTGCATTACTTTTATTTGTTTTGCTGTTTATGCGAAGTATATTGCTACTCTTACAGAGAGCGTACCATAACTTTAATATAGAAATGAAATGCAGATACTCTGCAAAGCCTTGTCTGTGTTTGTCTTCTGTGAGAGTACTTTAGTTTAGAGTTATCAGTTTGAAGTTTGGTGAGTATATTCCCCATGCAAAAAGGTAGCTTGTCTAGCAAACTCATTTAGTTTGACGGTCTATATCATGTGCTTAATAAGGTACCAAAACGGGGGTTTCTGATTATGGTGAAATATAAACATCAATCGCTTCATAACTGTGACTAAGCTAACATAAATCATACTTCAATAGAAGCATTATGATTTATGGAACTTGTCATAAAGATATCACATAAATGGGGAGCATAGCAAATACCATAGATATCATATCATCACATAGAGAGCATAGCCCGAAGAGCATGTAAGCTTCGCCAACTGCTGTTTCCCCCTAGATTACACTCTTTGGGTTTATGAGACACGCATTTTGTGTTTATCTGAAAACTCTGCTTTATTGTTACCGTCAGCAATGGCTGTATAGCAAACCCTATTATGAGGGATATATATTATTTTCGTTGCCATTTGAAAGCGGCTTATTAAATGTTTTATTCCGCAGGATTAAACATTAATAGGGCGTTTCTGCTGACCTTTTCCGCCAGCACGCCAATGTCCCTTCCCTCCTCTCGCTTACACTGGATTCTTTACTGCGTTCTCTGCGTTTTTCTGTTCTCTCATATTTCCGATTACCTTGCGAACACGCAGTTGTAAGTTGGTAATTAATTAAATGCCACAGTGGCAGCAGTGGAGAAGACAAAGCGACGCGAAAACAAGAAAAATTCTCAATAAAGTTGAGTTAAGAAAATGCAGAGATGCGTTGTCGGTACGGTGTGTAAGTGTATGTGTCTCTGTGTGTGCAACTGTATGTGTCTCTCCATATCTCTCTGTATATCTGTCTGCTGGTCTTGGTGCTTAATTTTCTCAGAAAAAAGTAGCATTTTAATTGAGAAGGGCACCAACAGTTGCAGTTCCCAGCATCCTTCTGGGAAGTGCGATAACTTGACCCTTTGCTTATTGACTGGCAAACTTGGCAGCTCCCTATTAAATTCCCCTTTAGAACCTTAATGTTTACGCAAGTTTCTTCAATATCAATTGATTTTTAAACGGAATAAATTTTGTTTATGGGTCACTTCGACGGTTCTTTCTTGTTTCTTCTTTGTGCATTTTATTTACATAATTTCTTTAATTTTTTTAGACATTATGCCCATTTTTTTGCCTGTTTCCATAGCATTAAGTGGGAACGTGACGCAATTACAACGCTTTAATTAAAAAAAGCAAAGACTTTAAAGGGAATGATGCAAATGCTGGGCGAGAATGGATAAAAAAGAAGAACAAGTGGCAACGTGTGTTTTTGCAGCTGGCGCCCAATCAGGCTAATCCTGTTAACTGGATTATGGACAGGAATTTCACAGCAATTACCGTGGCAAGCGATGCATAGCAGCAGGGCCTGATTGATGCTGTCGTTGTCAGCCATGGGGAGTGTGGGAGAAAGATTCACCTGAATTGTGAATCGTGTGAATGTGAATGGTAAATGGCGGCAGGCGTCAGGCAGCTGCTCATAAATCACTGGCAAATCGGCAAATGCTTGACATGACTTCATTAAAAAGCAGAAATCCCTAGGCAATGGCGCCTCCTCCGGTTTCTACCCACTTCAGCTCGACATGCACGCACCAGCGAGTCTGTGCCACAGTGCGTATACGCATTGTCTGCGCCAGTGGGAAGTAGCAGCAGACAATGGCGTATGGCAGACACTCGACAACATCGACAGCTGCGACGATGCGACGTACTGCGCTGCCTACTGACGCGTCTAATACTTGAACATTTTTATGATTTTCAACAAAGCAGTCACGCCTAGATTGGGGGCGGGGCAGAGGGATTTATGCATATGCTGTATCCATTTGCTCAAATTCAAATTGTGTCTCTGCTGCGTCAAGCTAATGAATGCCCAAAGACAAACAGCGAAGCAAAGCTTTAATGAACTCCTCCAGAAAGTAAACAGTAGAAGTAACCAAAAGTAAAGAGAACATTTTGAAAATTGACTCAACATTTTTGGGCCGCTCTGTTTGCTCTTCTAGCTTTAAGTTGTAATTACTTATGTGGCCCCTTTTCAGTGGTTTCTGCGGCTGCTTTTGTGTCATTGTCCGGAATCTCATAATGCCTGTAAAACTCCGTTGTCGGAGTGTGGCTTTGTGCGACTATTTGTATTTCCGTGCTTTTGTTGTGCCACTCGACAAAAGAGTAGCCGGACCAGACGCCCCTTTCTCCCTCCCTACCAAAAAGAAAACTGTTCCCATGCCCGATACTCTTTCGACCCAGTCAGCGTATTCCGAATGACGCATTCGCGAGGAGGATAAACGACTGTGTGTGTGTGAGTGTGTGAGAGTGCGTGTGTCGCCCATATATAGTATAACATATGGGCATAAGCACATCCAATACTCGCAAATTCATACTGCGATGATAATGCGCTTGGTCAACGAACCCGCTCCTTGCCGGCAAACTGGCAAACTGGTGGAATGCCAATGATATCATCGTAGAATGCACAGCATGTGATTGGATATAAAAGCAAATGGGCTACCAATGTGGCAATGGGGTGGTGGTAATTTGGAGTATTACGCGAACAAATGAGACCTTGTCAGCGTAAATACCCTTTCGGATAAGCGAAATTCAATTTCAGTCTGGCGACATTTATTTTGTAGCATACTTTCGAGTGCTCGATGGAATTGCGTTTCACCGGAATTAGAGAAATCAAAGTGGTTCTCAGTATTATATGCAGAGTAGGTTTATTTAGAAGTCGTATTATGTATATATTTATATATATCTTATTATATACTCACATTGTAAACTGTTTGTGATTTGTGCGTATCGGATTGTAAAGCAAAAACAAAGCCAAGAGCAGAGCCCCGACGGCAACGAGCATGGACTTAGCAAGGACAACAACCACGACTCACATGCCTCGAGCGTGTCAAGTATTCAATGTTTGTTTGACTGTTTCTTATTTATTTCTTATTTATGTTTCCGTTTCTCTCACTCACAATTCATCTGGCGTTTAATTCACATTCATGGTTTATAAAATTATATAATTTATAACATTTTATTTTGGCCAAGCCATAACATTCTTTGGTAATAAACAGAAACTAGCACAAGAAACACACACATTCGTACGCACACACTCTGTCGGAGAAATACACGCACTTACACTCTTCTGATGGCGAGCGGGGCGGAGAGTAGGTTTTGAGTAGCGTTTCAGTAGCACATATTTTGCGTTCAGAACTTGCTGAGCTGCTCGAGACGAGACGACCAAAAGCAACGACCGTTCAACTGCGACTAACTGAAACTGAACTGAAAATTAAATGAAAACGCTGAGCCAAGCGGCGCCCGTACGTGAGTGTGTGTGAGTCGCTGTGTGTGTCTGTGACAACGAGTGCTGGCGAAGCATGCGACACACAGCAGGCAGCGCAAAAACAGCGCGAATTTGAGTGGAAAGCCCAGCAGGATAGGAAAGCACAAGCAAAGCAGCTGACACATATTTTCGCTTTGTTTTGGTTGTGCAAAAGGCAAGAGGGGGGAGGGGTCTTCTATGTTCCCTCGTGTTCATGCTGTGCGAAGCAGGACGACACACTGCGGCGACTTGCCGGCATTTTTTGCTTGCGCTCTCTTTCTCCCTCTCTGTCTCTCTCTCTCTTTCGCTTCGTGAGAGTCGACGCTTGCGCGAATGCAGGCACGCAGTGCGTGCTTCCACCCATACCAAGGCAATGAGAGCTCCGCATAAATAACAATAATATTAACTAAAAAAGCCTCAATCAAGACTCGATGCGGTAGAAATTCGAAATGAGACGTCGTCGATGCTAAATGGCAATTGTACTTGGCTTGGGGCTGGATGTGGGTTGCTGCAGAGTGAGTTACGAGAGTATTCACTTGCTTGCTCTCTCTCTCTCTTGCTGTCTCTCTCTCTGGGGCATTCATTCTATCGATTTCCTTTTGACCAATATTCGGATGAACGTTTTGTTTACGAATTGGTGTAGCACGAGGCATGAATGAATGAATGCTGCTGCATGTGCTGCCACCGTACACAGGGACAGACATCAAATAGTACAGCTACAACTAAATACATACAGACACTAGTGTGTGTGTGCGCTGCTGTCTCTCTTGCTCGCTCTCCCTCAGGTTGAATGACACTGCCAAGTGGATTGGCAGCCGCCTCTCTGTGAGATATTTGCCGCTTAATGCCCTCAATTCCAAGCGGGACGCCTTCGGCATAACATGCCCTGTGTATATGTCTTTGTGTGTGTGTGTGTGCGTGCGTCCTAGGCCTCCATGGAGAGCGTGTGCCCGCCGACAACATCAGTTCGCATTTGTACGGGGCGGCAGAAGGGCGTGACACAGTTTCGTGTGTGTGGAATGCAAGTAAATTAGAGCAATTTTTATAAGGGAATCAGCACATAAGACATGTGCGTACGTATACGTAATATGAGCGTAGCTAAAAGTATGCAATAGAGTTCGTTTGCTAAAGCGAAGTAGACGTATTCAATTGAACTGCCCGTACGAAGGTATGCAGTCTATTTAGAATGCGAGGCGTTGCTTTGAGTACAGCACAAAAGTATGCTACAGTTATTGCGCTACTGATACAGTCGGCAAACGAAAAGTATTGCATACTTTTAAACAGCGCAATTTAGTTACTCTTGACCAAGCCATGCAAAAAAGCTAGATTTGATGAGAAAAAGCTAGATTATACGTAAAAAAATATGACTTGGCAACACTGTATTCAACACTCATTGAAAAATCACTCAATAACCAAAATACCTTATTATTTACTTAAGCATTTGTCAGGTAAATAAAACACTAAGTGTACGAATACTTTTATTTTAAATAGACAACAACAACACCTAAAAAAGGCGCATCATCATCATTGTTATTCCATTTGTATGCGACTCAATGTTTACCACTTATAAACGCCGGCTCAATCATGGAGACGCGCTCAGTTTGCGACGCACCCCGACTGAAAGCGGCGGCAACAGCAGCTCTAAAATGTGCAGTGAATCACAGGAAAAAGTTTCAAAGGTACAAATTATGAACAATAAAAACTTTTGCCGGTACTCCCTCGTATGTGTGTGTTCCGTACAGGACGTGCCGCATCAAAGCTTGTCCGACTGCAGTTTTGCAAAACTTTTTGCCGTTGCAAATAAATGTGTGATACGACGCACTTGTGTAGTTACTATGATCCAAAGGGGTCAACTAGAAAGCAGCTTAAAAACTTAATTTGTAGAGAAAGAGGAAGAGAGTAGAGAAGAATGGGAGAGTGAGAGTAAGTGAGAGTGAGTGAAAAAGAGTTCCACCGATATCGTGTGTACTTTGCTTTGTTTACAAATACAACACGCAAAAGTGTGAATTCTAACAATCATAGTGTATGGGATAAACACACATGCACACGCCCACATACACTATAATTAGCATCTGTCTGGAAATGTGTTCATTGAAAATAAACTAAGTACGGGGAATTACTTGCAAAAATCTAAGCAAAATTCGTTTGTTTTGCTTTGCGAATTTCTTCAAATAATTCTTCAATTAAATATAATATAAATATACATATAATTATTAGCTTTATAGCACATACAATTCCAAATATTTGCATTATAACTGTTAAAGAATATATCCAGACCTAGACGAATTTTCAGTTCTTAAAATAAAAAACATACACGTAATTAGCTTAATGTTGCGTAAATTCTAAATATTAGTACCATAACTGTTAACCTTTATGCCTAGGCCTAGGCTTATTTCCTGTTAATCAAAGACCTTCCCGATTAAATTTCCGATTAGCAACATTCTTAATCCAATGGCGATCGGCTTCACATGCCGAAGCGAAAGCCAAAACGAGTGCAGATAAGATATGGACATATCAACCGATTCACCATAACGTAGCGCAGTGCGAGCATTCGCTTCGATCAGTCAGAGTCCAAACGTCGCGAGCTGCAGATCGTGGCGCTCTTCACTGCCGAAAAAAAGAAAGAGAGCACGTCTGTTCGAGTATTAGTGCCAGTGAGAGATAGTGAGAGTGAGTGTATAAGAAGAGAGTCTAAAGTGAAACCGGTTAAAGGGCAGCGAGCGCAATGAGCAGCGACAAACATGTGCGGCGTCGCGTTATAACGCCGACAACAGACGGTGCCAGCACTGTGGATCCACTGCTGCGCAAAGGTCTATTCCAGCTAGATGCAGATGAGGTGAGCCAGTAAGGAAGTCAGTCCAGTTGGACGACAGTTGTGTGTTTGTCTGCATATGTGTGTTGTTTTGCTGTAGACTTCCCTCTAGATAAGATTAACTAATTTTGGTGGTGCAATACAAGAATCGGGGCAATCGTATCGACTGGCTGATTAGACTATTTGCCAATTCCCCCGACGACAACGACATCTGCAGTTCTCCCCCAATTCCAAATACTAGAAACGAACACACCTTGAGCGGTTACAAGCGGTTGCAGCTGCGATAAGATAAAGCCCCCGAGACTTATGATGGATTAGAATCGAACCGTGCTAGTCGAACCAACTTGCCATCGCATGTGTTTTAATTGAACTGTGATTAACCCATTGTTGCTGTTCGATTTTCAGGCGCCCAATGGCTGCGAGCGTGTCTTCATCAGCCGCAAGAAGATCAAATGGTACTGGGCACCGGCCTACATTGGCTTCTGGCTCCTTCTGTATGTTGCCATCTCGATACCCGCCGCAAATCACTTGCCACGCCCACTGAACATCAAAGATGAGGCAAAGCATCCAGACCGCTTCATTGCCGAACGAGCTGAGATCAATCTGCAGCGTCTGGTGGCTGTGGGATCTCGTGTCACGGGCAGCAGGCAGAATGAAATAGATGCAGTGAAGGTGCTCACCTCGATAGTGCAAAAGATCAAAGAGGAGCTGGGCCCCGCGCATGAGCTCGAAATGGATGTGCAGGTGGCCACCGGCAGCTACGTACACTGGGGCGCCGTCAACATGTACCAGGCCATTCAGAATATTGTGGTTAAGCTATCACCCAAGGGCTCGAATAGCACCACCTATTTGCTAGTGAACAGTCACTTCGACTCGGTTCCTGCGGGTCCAGGTGCCGGCGACGATGGCTCCATGGTGGCCACTATGCTGGAGACATTGCGTGTGCTGGCCAAGTCAAAGATTCCGCTCAAGCATCCGGTCATCTTTCTGTTCAACGGCGCCGAGGAGAATCCGCTGCAGGCATCGCACGCGTTCATCACGCAGCACAAGTGGGCCCCGAACTGCAAGTGAGTGGGGAATTGGAGTAAAAATACAGAAGTGATCATTGATCTGTCCATTCTCTCTTTTTCTTCGCCAGAGCTCTGGTCAACTTGGATTCGGCAGGCAATGGCGGTCGGGAGATTCTCTTTCAATCTGGCCCGAATCATCCTTGGTTAATGCGCAGCTATCGAAGGGCTATCAAGCATCCCTACGGTTCCACTGTGGCCGAGGAGCTGTTCCAGAACAATTTCATTCCATCAGACACGGACTTCCGCATCTTTCGTGATCATGGTCATGTACCTGGCCTGGACATGGCCTACACCTACAATGGCTATGTGTATCACACCAAATACGATCGTGCCGAGATCTTTCCACGCGGCAGTTTCCAGAACACCGGCGACAATCTGCTCTCACTTGTCCGCGAAATTACCAATGCACCCGAGCTGGAGGATACTTCCGTGAGTATTGAAGGAGGAACTGGGGAGGAACTGCACCTTTCATACTTTGTTATCATTGCAGAAACACGCCGAGGGACACACGGTCTACTACGATGTAATGGGCTGGTTTCTCGTCTTCTATACCGAAACGGAGGGCATGATCCTCAACGTGGTGGTGGCCATTGGAGCCATTGTGATCTGCAGTCTGGCCATTAAGCTGATGGCCAACAACACGGGCATGAAGCTGTGGAAGATCCTCAAGTACACGCTGCACACATTCGGCGTGCTCGTCCTGTCTGTGCTGGTGGGTGCCTCGCTGTGCATCTTCATGGGCATCATGATGGATCTGATGCACATGCCGCTCTCGTGGTATACCCACAACTGGCTAGTACTGGGACTCTACTTCTGTCCCTTCTACTTTGGTCTGGCCATTGTGCCCGCGCTGTACTTCCAATACACGGCAACTGTAAGTATCCACTTGAATCTGCTTGCTGTCCATGCTAATCCCTGTCTGCTTCAGGCTCGTTTCCCCATCGGACAACGCGTGCAGCTGCTGATGCACTGCCACTGCCTGTTCCAGGCGCTGCTCATCCTTGTGTTCACCATCTGCGGCATTCGCTCCGCCTACATAATCATGCTGGGCTGTCTCTTCTACACTGTGGGTCTGGTCTTCAACGTGGCCACAGGCCTGCACTCGCGCAGTAAGTTGCACGGAATCCTGTGTAGAATTCCTCATGGTGATGCATTCTCTTTGCAGATATTGCTTGGGTAATTCCGCACCTTGTTTGCGCTGTGGCTCCTTATCTGTTCTACACATACTTCTTCCACGGTGCCTTGGTAATCTTTATTCCCATGTTCAGTCGCTTCGGTGAGGGTGTCAATCCCGATCTGCTCATTGCTGTCTTCACTGTTGGCATCGCCTTGACTTGTGGCGGTTTCTTGGTGCCCATGTTGAACATGTTCCGTAAATCGAAGACCATCATCTGCACCCTGCTCGGCATCACCTTGCTGTTCATCATTCTGGCGGCCACTCCACTGGGCTTCCCCTTCAGAGCTGAGACCAATGTGCAGCATTTCTCTGTTCTGGTAAGTTGGGGAAGAGTCTTAATTTCTTTTGGATTTGAAGTAATCTATTCATTCTCTGCAGCACGCCAAACGCATCTTCCACGATGCCAGCAACAATGTGAGACGCGAGGAAACCGGTTACTTCATCATGCCACAGGACCGACGCACCTACTCCGTGAAGCGTAAGTGATAACTCAACTCAACTGTCAGTTCTTTCAAGTAAAACTTCTTCGCCCTAGATGATGTGATCAACATGACCTTGGCGCAGCATATTGACGAGGACTGCCGCACGGAGACACTCTGTGGCATGCCACTCTACAACATGCGCTGGCACAAGGCCAGGTAAGTTGCGATCTCTAGCCCATCTACTGCCTGACTCACTTGCTTTGTTCCCCTTCTGCAGGGCAAGGGGCCTCTGGATACCCGCATCGGAGCCAGTGCTGGGCACACTTCCCGTAGTTAAGCTGAACTCCAAGAAGCAACTGTCTCCTAATCGCATGCGCTACGAATTTGAGCTTAAGGGACCCGATCACCAGGGACTCTACGTGCAGCCACTGAATACGGCCCATGTAGCAGACTGGTCTTTCCATCAGGCTCCGCTGCGTTTGAGCTACGAGGCACCCTACTATATCTACTACTCCTACGGCGTCAATGGGCACGCACTGAAGTTCTGGATAGAACTTGAGGTAGGTTCTTGGAGTTCATTTTAATAAACCAAACTCATGTGATCGTTCTTTGCAGAAGAAAGACGGAGATTGGACGACGCCAGCGCTAGAACTGGGCATCAGCGCTTTCTGGATACATCATCCTGAGCTGCACACTGCCGATTTTAGAAAGTTCACAAAGAGCTTTCCCAGCTATGTAGACGCTTCACCCTGGCCAGCTTACTACGAGACACGATTGTTCTAAGTTAACAGAGCACTCTAGATAGACTAGATTTCTACTTTGTATTGTGAATATTTATTTTGTATTAAACGATTTTCAATTCATATTGAAATGTACAACAGTTATCATAAGTACATTTATTTATATACATTTAAAAGAAGTAGAGAAAGTGTACAGAGT
Source organism: Zaprionus ornatus (assembly GCA_018904035.1). Lineage (NCBI taxonomy): Eukaryota > Metazoa > Arthropoda > Insecta > Diptera > Drosophilidae > Zaprionus > Zaprionus ornatus. Next base: position 5,656,945 of record JAEIFZ010000253.1, read on the forward strand.
ATTTTGAAGTCAGTCACAGTCTCGCTGGTTTCTCTTTCTGCCACTTGATTGAATTAATTCAAAGTGAAGTACCTTCATTAAAGCAATCGGGCAATACTGCTTGTGTGCCATTACATAGCGAAAGATAATGTCAGAATCGAGTATATAGTCAAGTTGAAGTGCTCACACTTGCAATCGGCTGTTTGTTTTGATGTGAATAATACAAAAAGTGTTGACACGTGTTGCAACTAGGTTGCTATATACACATATTATAGACTATATTCGATTAAGTAGTGCTTAATCCCTTGGTTCAATTTGCATATTTTCTGCCTTCGCTCGCTCTAATAGATCCTCCATATTGTTGGTAAGACGATAGAATATATTCGTACACAATTCCAGACGCTTGAGAAGACTGCGTAATAAAACGATAATTGCACTTTCATTATTTCAAATTATTTACTTACATATTTATATCATCCTCAATTTCCATATAGGTGCGACAGCGTTTTCTGTAAAGCAAATACTTAAAATGTAAGATTTTTATACTTTAAAATACTCTTACAATTCATTGTGAGTGGGTGGCTCTAAGTTTTTGTCATGTTTTGGATACTTTGGTGGCGACAGTAGACCTATGGATACACGGTATATTTGCTTTTTGATGAAGTACCAAAGAAAGCTCGGCTTAAAGTCCTCTACTTTATGTGCCATATCATAGGAGTATAATATAATGGCGATGAGCATATTCTAAAGATTGATATACATGGTCAATTTGAAGGCGATATAGAATTGACTTACCAGCAGCATGTAAAACATAAGCAGCACGTAGCTTAGGTAGAAAATGGGTCCAGTTATGTAAAAATCGTTTGTCAGATCAAAGTAATTAAAATCATTTATAATGATGCGCACCATGCTCATAAATGCTGTGGAAAAATCTCGAAAATTATCATTGATCTCGGCAAAATGGAAAACTCCAAAACTGGCAAACGCAGTACATGTAATGAAGAACATAATTAGAAAAGCGCATAGGTCCTTGGTGGCCTAGGAAGATTTTATATGATATAGTATGTGGGGATATACTTATTTGTTTTTTGAAGCAGTCTCACCAGGCTTATAGTACGACCTATTGTTCTAACGACTGGAATGAAGTCCACATAATTGAGAAGACTCATCCAGGATAGGAATATCAGTAGTCCCAATATGTATTTGTTTAATTCATGCACAAATACCCTATAGTCAATTGAAATGAAGTCTTCATTGTTAGTATCTTTGATTTCATCGTAAATGGATGTTTCGAGTTCGAGGTATATGACGCAGCACAGCGAAAGATAGACCAACTAGACCGTTTAATTAACCATTTAAATAGATAAAGAGTGAGTAATGAGGAATGTCTTACAATTATTCTGGAAACATTAATAATGGTGCTTTTCTTCCGGAATGACGTCATAAGTCCGTAGATTATTATTTTCTTGTACTCAACAAAAGTGTAGTATATATTTATTGCGTACAATGTTAAAGTACAAATGAATACGATAAGATCTGACGATGTAAAGCATGGCTGTGCACATACGCTTTCTACTTTATATATTGGGATAATCAGACCAGTTGGCATTATTTCAAAAATCATTCTGCAATCAGGTTATCGGTTATTATTGATCTGTTAACAAAGAAGACTTACTTAATGCTCTGCATTATATTCAAGTTGAAGTTAAGAATATTGAACTCAAATAAAACGACACGTGAGGCACGATCAAACCACTTGATCTGCTTTAAATGGCGTACTATCCTAAGGCTTGCTTCCTTTTGCAATGACAACTTCTGTTCATAACCTCCGGTGTTGTAACTATGAAAGTATCCAGGGATTTCGACGACTCGCAGCTCCGAGGCTGTTTTGTATTTGGTGCTGTAGTTTAATGATACAAATAAGATATATATAAGATATAAATATATATATATATAGATTATATATATAATATATATAAGATATGGGGAATATACTTTCTATACAGTTTCATACCCCTTGTAGTCGGATTCGGTAAGTTCAATATCAGGCGAATAGGGTGCCACACAAGTGTTAAAGTATCGCAAGAAAGCTGGATGCAGTTCACAGGTATTGTTGCGGACGCGCACCTGCCGTAGTCGTGGAGGTCCCAGCATCAGACTTTCGTTGAGAAACATTTTATTTTGAAGCAAGTGTCTCTGGTGTTTTCCCCATTCACTAGTCTCATCATACAGCAGATGTAATGCTCCAAATTCAATGTAGTTCCACAAGTCCTGTATTGTGATGACATCTTTGAACGATACATTACGACCCTCTGCTGTATAATGTGGACGTAGAAAGGCCTCCCGTACTCCTTGTGTGAAGAAGTAAATTTCATCTTTGGTCACGACCTCGCACATGACGGACAGACAAACCAGATGAGTGAAGAATATGAACACCTGATGAAGAGCTCGTCTCGTACTCTCTTCCGTCGTGTACAATACATTGCCGTAATCCGAATGTGCTTCTGCGCTCATATTTGATCAATAATTTAACTTCAGTTCGATGTGATTTGAGCTCTATAAAACTGAACTATTTATACTCAGCTACTTGTGTTACCCAGTAATATTTAGTAGTTTTTCCTTTCTTGAAGTATCTTTGGACATTGTAAATGTTTATTCTACTTGGGCCCGGCAATAAGATATATGCCGAAATAAAGCCTAATCTTAACACCGGTCGGCAGATCATAAACAAGCCAAGGTGCCGCAGACCCGTAATCGCGCAGAGATACGATTATTATGGTCGATAAGCCACAACTTAGGGGCATTGGGCCTAATTATTCGTTCGGAATTCGATCAGTTTATGTCAGTTCCCCTGCGAAAGTGTCGCGCAACGGTCGTTTTTCACTAGTAATTGGTGTACAAGTGAAAGGTATTACTTGAAAATACAATACCTACCATTATATAAGTCTGAAGACTCCTTTTTAAAATACAGTAAAGTCAATTAATATTATTAGTGTTTTCTCTTAAGTAAATAAAACACGTGTTTTATTTTATCAATTCTTTTACACTTCTAAACAAATAACCGAAAACTATTGTAAGACTCTGATTCTGTTGAAAAAAGTGAAACCACACTTTATCAATAAACAGTTGACGGAACAGATTTATTACTCAGACAGTAGGAAATGAGATTGTGAAATAATAACAATATCTCCAGACGTGCTAAACTAGGAGGTACTCTGTATTCTGAAGTGGGTTTTTTCCCGTTCTTGCATAACTTTATTCCAATTCATCGAACCATATGGAAATTCTGAGAAACAATGGTTTTAGTAATATTAAAGTTTGTCAAACCTAATGGTCTTATCTCTTAGTAGGCTTAAAATTCTGCTGTAAACTCTTCAGATAGATCCAAATCATACTGAGAAAAAGCGTCTTCACATAGTTACTATACCCTCTCTCAGCTGAGAATGTTAAGAGAATTTCAATCATTCCAACATGACATTGTTATCTGTTAGTGAGAAGGTTCCGCAGAGCTTTAGATATTGTACCAATAATATTTATGATGTTATGGTTGAGAAATCACTTTTCATTCTATACCTGACCTCTCTCAGATGACGTTCTCCAGCCTAGACATAACTGGCGAGAAAAATCTCAAGCCGACAGGCGGCAACCGAAAGTGGCCCTGGTATGGCGCACCGATCTTCTGTGCCATCTGGTTCGCACTCTTCTATGCGGCCGTCATACCTAGCTTCTACTCGTATCCCAAGATGATTCATATACACGAAGAGGCGCAACATCCGGATGAGTTTGTCGGAGAGCGTGCGATGATTCAGCTCGCAGAATACTCCTCGATCGGCAACAAGATGACAGGATCTGTTAACAATGAGGTGCATACGGTGAACTTTATATTGCGAGAGTTGCAGAAAATTATAGCACAGTCGCGGACCGATCTCTATGACATCGAAGCAGAGGTACAGTATGCCTCGGGTGCCTTTTATCTTTGGGATGTGGCCACCAGCTACAACAATGTATCCAACATTGTGGTGCGCATCGTTCGCAAGGACAGTCCCAGCGACAACTATTTGCTGGTGAACTCACACTACGATTCGGAGGTGGGAACTCCGGCTGCTGGTGATGATGGCGTCATGGTGGTCATAATGCTGGAAACTCTGCGCGTTATTTCACAATCGGAGCGTGCTCTATCACATCCCGTGATATTTCTGTTCAATGGCGCCGAGGAGGCCAACATGTTGGGCTCACATGGTTTCATTACGAGTCACAGATGGGCACCAAACTGCAAGTAATTGGAGTTGTTTAATCTGTTGTTAAAAATGAACTAACCTATCTAATATTTCCAGAGCACTTATCAATCTGGATTCGACGGGCTCTGGCGGTCGGGAGGTTCTTTTCCAGACGGGTCCCAATCACCCATGGCTGATGTCTTACTACCAGAAGTATGCACCGCATCCGTTCTCCATAACACTTGGCGAAGAGTTGTTCCAGAACAATTTCATACCTTCTGACACGGACTTTCGTATATTCCGTGACTTTGGCAATGTGCCTGGCCTGGATATGGCACACGCTGTCAACGGTTATGTCTACCATACTAAATATGACAACTTCAAGAATCTGGAACGTGGCACCTACCAAACAACGGGAGAAAATGTACTGGCACTGACCTGGGGACTGGCCAATGCGCCAGAACTGGACAATATGGCTGACCACGAGGAGGGACACGCCATCTTCTTTGACTACCTGGGCTGGTTCATTGTCGTCTATACCGAGGCGGCCAGTTTGATCATTAATATTGTTGTGTGTGTTGCTGCCCTGATCTGCATTGGAATTTCCCTTTACCTCATGACCAAAGACGATGGAGCGGATGTGCCCAAAGCAGTAATGATGCGATTCGGTGTCATCTTTCTGGTGCAGCTGTTATCAGTGGTTATTGGTTGGGGCCTCACGCTAATCGTGGCTGTCTTTGTGCATGCTGTGGGACTGAGTGAATCCTGGTACTACGGCATTTGGATGACCTTCGGCTTATACTTCTGCCCCATGTTCTTTGGCCTTGGTCTCTTGCCAGCCTTATACATAAACTGGACCAAGAACAAGACCAACATGAAGTTAGACGAGACGATTGCCTGCTTCATGCATGCCCACTGCATACTGATTGTCCTCATTTGTGTCGTTCTCATGGGCATGGGCATTCGTTCGGCTTTCTTTCCCATGATTGGACTGTTCTTCTACACCATATCGATCTTGGTGCAAATCATACTCAAACTTACAACAAAGAGTGAGTTTATTGAGCCACATTCCGGCTTGGATTTGTCTTATATCTATTTGTATTTTCAGAAAGCTACTTCATGACGATACACTTGCTCTGTCAGGTGCTACCCTTCTTTTTCTACACCTATCTGATCTTCGAGTTTTTGTTGGTCTTTGTGCCTATGCAAGGACGCGATGGACCCGACAGCAAACCAGATATGCTGCTGGCTGCTTTCATTGCTTTGATGACCATGCACTTCTCCGGTTTCATAGTGAGTTCCCTAACAATATTTCTGATTTATTTACTAATTTATTCTTTTTATATCAGGTACCCGTTCTAAACAAATTCCACAAATCAAAGACATTTATCTCCTTGTTTGGTGTGCTCATAATAGTATTTATTATTTTGGCTGCCACGCCTGCCGGCTTTCCTTTCAAGAAGGATGTCGCTGCGCAGCGTTACTACGTTCTGGTAAACTCTGGTAAAGTTATTTATGTAGTAAACTTATTGATCCTTTAATCATCAACTAGCACACTCAACGCATACTGCACAATGAGGACAACACGACTACAAATGAGAGTGGTTTCTATATACAACCCGTCGAACCCAGATACACTGAACTGTACGACACGACACTGAAGAATGTCGAGCCTGACAGTTGGCTCCGGGACAACTGTGCTGCCGAACCCTACTGCGGCCTGCCGCTCTATGGCGGACGCTGGTTAACCTGGAAGTATGTAGCAATATATCTCTATATTTGGCGATCTGTAATAGTTTTCATTTCTCTTCTTCAGGGATCACGCTCATTGGATCTACGCTCCGGCTCCAGTTTTCCCAGTGACTACTGAGGTGACGGAGGTCTCAAGACAATCGGTAAATGCGACCACAAAGCGTTTCACATACAGCATGAAGACTGGCGATCGCATTATCATATTTATTGAACCCAAAGATAATGTAAAGATCACCCACTGGTCGCAAGATGAAACCGTATTGAACGATGGTCATCAGCCACCGTATTTCATATACCATGTGACCTCAATGGTGACGGAGCCTTTTGAATTCTGGCTACAGTTCGAGCACGATCAGGCGAATACTGATGGGCCTTACTTTAAGATGGCCGTAGGTGTGCATTTCCTCTATCACCAGGAGTATTATACGGACGAGTACAAAGAGTTCTTAAGCACTTTCCCCGATTGGACCTATACGACCGATTGGATTTCTTCGTATGAGAGTTGGGTATTTTAAAATAGAAACACTTTTAATTCTGTAACTTAATAAATTAGTTTAAATATATATTTTAATACAAATTAATTAAATTATAACTTTAATTTAATTATGAAACACAGTGAATTGCCAGAAATTTATATATTATTAGCAACTGTTCACTTTGTTTAATAATCAACTAGGGATTTCTCAAATAATTAAAAATAATATCTAAGTTTTTTAATGTTTAAATTTAATTACAATTTATGTTTGTTCGTTCGATGTAATTCCATTTTGTGCGAGTTTTGAATGAAAGCGAAAACTTAACAACAGTTCGAAGGTCATGGCAAACACTCGAAACATTTGAGTACTGAGCAAATGAGTAGTAAGTTGTGAGTAATGAGTAGTGAATAATAATATCATAGGTCAAACATTTACAGCTTCACTTAGAGTTGCCAGCTGCTGTAGGAACCAATCCATGCGTTCACATGTGCCCATTGCGGGAATTTAGTGAGAAACTCCCTGAAGTCCTCCCCGATGAACATGTCGTCGTGTATTCTATGGCCCATAATGGCAATCTTAAACGTTGCACCAGACCAATTGGCACTGTCGCGCTGATAAATGAATTAATCAACTGGGTTAATTTCTGAACAATCTGCCAGATAATCTCTGCAAGAACCTACCTCAAATTCCAAATTGAAACGCAGTGGCGTTGGATCTAATGCATATGACCAGTAGACATAGTGAGGTGGTGCCAGGGACTGTTCCAATGGTTCTTTCGTAAAGCTCCAGTCCACAAGCTTGGCGTCATTAATAGGTTCAATGAAAATACTCGTATGATCTGGCCCAGATACCTCCAGTGTGAATATCACATTTGTCGCCGTTGTGCTCTCTTTGCTGATAATCTTCAGTGTGGGCAGATAATCTCCATTGGGCTCGGGACCGGGTATCCAATAGCTGTTATCTCTGTGGAATAAAAAAAACATAATTATAACATTAGTTCCAGTAGAAGGATTATAAAAAGAACTGCTTACTTTGCCTTCACCCAACGCGTGCTGTAAATGGGAAATCCACACATTATTTCAGTCTCACATTCGCTGCGATCGGCCTTCGTATAGTTAGTATTCTCGAAGAGTATGCTATCCAGCGAATCAGGATGCCGATCAACTGGCAGTACATAAAACCCGGAGTCTGTATGGTTAATAGAGCTTGCTGCATCTCCATTGTGGAAGGTACGTGTCGTGTGCTGCGAATGCGAAAGTAAATGATGTAAATTATACTATTTATTATATTATATTCTGTGTATACTCACAACAGCAAAGAATCGCTGCACTGCTGTCTTCTCCACATAGGGGAAGCCCACAGGTGTGGCAGCCAGAATAATGAATACTACAGTGCAGATGCCAAAGAGCGAGATGATGGTCTTCGATTTGCGGAACAAACAGATGAGAGGCACCAGGAATGGTGAGAGTAACAGACAGAAGATCGCTGTATATCCACCAATCAGTAATTCCGGATTCGAACTGCTCTCCCGACCTTGCATAGGTGCAAAGACCACATAGAAAGCATAGCAGCAATAGGCATAGAACAAGAAGGGCAGAACTTGACAGATACAGTGAGGTATGAGCCACAAGAAGTCTGGAAAGGTGGGGAGAAAATTAAGTTTATTGAAATTAAAAACAAAACTAATTAAAATCACTTGATTTGTGTGCACATGTGGCCATATTTATCAGAACTGAAAGCGTGTAGAAGGCAATGCAGACCATGAGAATGAAAGCCGAGCGTACGTTATACGATATCATGACAACGGTAAACACAGTCAATATCAAACAATGCGAATGCATCAGCAGCTGAATGCCATAGCCAAGGGGTAGACCGTGCTATACAGAGAGTAAAAGTTAATATTAATACAGAATTACTCACTACAACTAGCTCAACCTACCTCCTTAGTGCGACTGAAGTAGATGGCCGGCAGTATGCCTAGGCCAAAGAACATGGGGCAAAAGTACAGGCCGAAGATCATCCAAGTATTCGAGAACCAGGACATGGACAGTCCAACGGCATCCAGGAAAAATGCTATGGCAATGACCAAGGCAAGACTGAGACAAACTCCGCACAGTTGAATCGCAGCCAAAATTCCAAACTTGGCAAAGATGCGACGCCTGAACATGCCCGTGTTGCTGGCCATGCTCCAGATATAGGCAACGATCGTAACAAGTACCAGCACACAGACACATATGTTGATAATTAAACCAACGTTCTCCGGATAGTAGACGAAGAACCAACCCAGCACATCAAAGAATATCATATGACCCTCGGCATGTTTCTGTGGAAATGCAAACACAATATTAACATATAATTTTTGTACATATGTACACAAGGCCTCACCGCAGGGTCTTCCAGTTCGGGTGCAGTGCCAAGTGCCTTGATGAGACCTAGAAGATTTTCACCAGTCAATTGATATGTGCGTCGTGGTATTAAATTATACCGATCGAACTTGGTATGATAGACATAACCATTTGTGACCTGCGCCATATCGAGACCTAAAAGTAGAAAAAAAACTGTTTAAATTTCTGATGGTATTTAAAAGTATTCAAATCTTACCGGGTATCTCTCCAAAGTCGCGGAAAATACGATAATCGGTCTCCGAAGGAATAAAACCGTTTTGAAAGAGTTCCTCGCCAATGGTGGAGGCGAACGGGTGGCTTACATGATTGCCATAGTACTAGAATTAAGATACGTGTGAGTTAAGATCAATTATATAGATGCTATAAACCACAGTACCTTAATTAGCCAGGGATGATCCGGCCCGGACTGAAATAGAATTTCACGTCCGCCACTGCCAGCTGAATCCAAGTTGACCACAGCGCTATGGGGAGTACATTAAAATAGAGTTATATACTCGTATATGTATATATATAATTATATATGCAACATATATTATTTTTACTTGACATAATATATGCCCAACTCACCGCACATTGTCCTTCCAGGGATGTTGAGTTATGAAGGCATGCGAGCCCTGGAGTGGATTCTCCTCGGCTCCATTGAAGAGAAAGATTAGCGTGTTCGTTAGAGGCGTCTCATATTTGGTTATCACGCGCAGCACTTCCAACATGATGACACACATGACCCCGGAGTCACCTGCTCCAGAGCTGGCGGGCACGGAGTCGAAGTGACTGTTGATCAACAGCGCCGCCTCAGTTGTGGCATTTCTTGGCGACACTCTGACGACAACATTCTGCACAGTCTGATAGACATTGACCATAGACCAGAGCAAATAGTTGCCTGAGGCGATCTGCACATCTTTCTCTATCTCATAGAGATCGGTGCGAGCGCCTTCAATGATCTCTGTGATCTCGCTGAGCAGCAGCTGAACAGCAACTTGTTCATTCGCTGCGCTGCCCACAACTTTTGGTCCAATCCTCGATAGCTTCAGCAAAGTATTTTCGGCACGTTCCCCGATAAACTGACCAGGCTCCCGTAGCTCGTCCTCCAGTGTCTTCAAAGGCGGCATGCGATGAAAACTGGGCATTACAACCAGATAGTACAGCAGGAACCAGAAGGCCAGGAACAACGGTGCCCAGTACCAGCCGATCTTGCTGCGATTGTAGATGATCTTCATGTTCTCATATTTCGAGTTCATTTTGCTGTGGGGAGGTGAATAATGAGTAATAATATAAATAACTTTTATATTTAAACTGAAATGCGACCCCAATCGCGCAAACATTCAATTACTTCACATATAAATACATGGAATGCCTGAATCAACACTCATCGTCATTATAATAATCAAGTGATTAGCCAGTGAAGTGGATCAGACCACGCACATTGTTCAGATAAGCTGTGTGGCAAGTGGTTCGATTCTCTCACCCCAAAATAACATGCCATGGAATGGGTAATGATTGCTTCGAGTGGTTCACAGTATGATAGATTCTCGAAACTTTTTGTGAATCAATCAAATGAATTGACTAAACATGCAAGGGAACTCAATCGAAGTGCCTTATCAATTCAAATTCAATTGAATTATGATTGCATTCAAATATGAAGTATCTATACTATATCATTTACTTAAGATCCAAGCGGACGCAGAAAATTTGTGCGCATTTGCAGGCTGGTGAACTCATTCGAAGATATTTTGTCATAGTTTATTTAAGTTCCGTCCCCAGCCTCAGTTGCAGATCACAGGAAAACATGTGTTCGTCAAAAAACAAAATTGTCGAAAATAATTTCGGTTTTCGGGGTTTCTGCTTCTCACAGCGATTAGCTCATAAACAGAAAAACACAAATAAAAACCAAATGCAAACAATGCAAAACAACAAATTGAATTTCACCAAATCTATTTCGAATTAAGATTCATATGCGAAGCAAGAGAACTCATGTGTCGAAACGGGACACAATTTACAAAAGCTAATTCAATGCAACAATTCGTATTTATTTATAGCTCATTTGGCCCATAATATTTAAGTTTAACGATCCGACATAAGCTGAACAAATATTCTAGCTGAGGGCTTGCACGCCACACCAAATACCCTGTAGAGTGCATGAAAATAAAGTGAGCTTAAAGCTCTGTACTTAAGCTAAGCTTTACTGTGGCCTCTCAAGCCTCGCAACTGCAGAGACAAAAAACACTTTGTAACGGAACTGAAGAAAATATGCAAAAGCAATTGCCAATTGGCTGCAGAGGGCAACGCGAGAGCGGGACAAGCCAGTCTGCCTGTGGCTAATGATCAAAGTGCATGCGAAATGCAATTGGGGTCCCTTCGACTACGACGACGACATCGACCCATTTCCAGGCGAATGTCTTGTGACCCCCAGCAGGGGCCAGTCGCCAGACCGAGACGCGTAAAAAACAGTTTCGCAAGTGACAGATATGTGAGTGAGAAAGAGAGAGAGAGAGAGGGAGGGAGGGGGAGTGTGTGTGTGTGTAAGTAGAGCACACTTGTTGTCAGTCGTAATTAAGGCGCTGGGCGGGACGCATCGTTAATCGATTTTGCATGCAAGTGTCTTAATCAGTTGCGGCTGCAGCGTTTATTATGGATTTCGTTTTACATGTAAACGGCCACAAACAAGTGTGTATGTGCGGAGTGTGTGTGTGTGTTTGTGACCACGCCCTCAACAACAAACAAATAAACAAAACACCCAAGTCGAATGCAAATGAGAAACTCGTGTGCGTGGGGGGAAGTGAAGAAAATGAAAAGGCTATTTAAAGCGTATCTTTCTCTCTCTTTGAAGGGGAAGTGGAGGATCCAAACAGACGAGGGCAGCGCAGTCGACGCCGAAGCGCCGCGACAACACCAACAACAAAAAGAACATTTGTTTTGGTTTTCCTTTTTTGTTGTCGTTGTTGTTCTTCGTCGCAAAGCGCAGCCCAATCATAGTATCTGACAGATGCAGCTACAGTCGAAGATACAGACGCAGACACAGATACAGCTATACATACGTGCATGCGACATGCGGCATGCGGCAAGCGGGTCTCACAATAGAAAGTCAATAACCTGAAACTTGCCGCGTAGCCGAAGAAGAAGAAGTCGAAGACGAAGAAAAGGAAGTTGCGGTTGCGGTTGATTTTTTTTTTAGTTTTTTCTGTTTTTTTTTCTTGTTGCAAGAAAGCAAACAAACAACTGGAAGCCAAACAAAGTGTTATGAATGCCAATGTGAGTACACTCACGCACTCACTGAGCACACACTCGGCGACGACGACGCTTGTTGCACTTGCAGCGTCTTGCGGGCGACGAGGCTTCTTCTCACGCACAGTTCACAGTTTTCTGAGCACTAAAGTTGCCGAAAATAAACGCGAATTTTGGTATATTATTTTTGGTTGATTTCTTTTCTTATATAAAAACGCGATGACAGAATAGTCGAATGCGATAGACCAACGGCAACATGTGCCATCAGCTGACGAGCGAAGAACACGCGAGAGATGGAGAGAGAGAGAGGCAGAAGAATCACGAGCACTACGAGCACACACAACTGTCGCCTTCAGCGGTCGGCGCACGTCTGGCCGGGAGCAGACTGGGAGCGCCTGCCACACAGCAGGAGGCGTGAGAGTAGCAGCAGCAACAGCAGAAGCAGAGCAAAAGAGCAAGAGATCAACACACACGGTCAACACGATCGAAGAGTGTCAATGAGAACTTGTTCTGCCTGCCCCTTTGTGCAACTCACTTGTCCATTTCTTTGTTGTCGCTCTGCGCCTTGTTTGTTCAGTGGCCAGTTGCACTTGACGCCAGAACAGAAACAATGAAACGCCGGCTAATCCAAATACGATGCAGGAACTAAATACCGAACTTAATCGCGTGCCCGTCGGACGGCAACTAAGTTCTCGGCCGGCGAGCAGTAGCGTTTATATTGAAAAACTCCAGAATTTACGGATCTGAAGCACTTTACAGAGCCTCAAGAGCTTATCAGCGATCACAGAATCGTATACATTATCGAATTAATCGCAAATATTGCAAAAAAAAACAACAATAAGAAAGGTTCTGAATCGACAATTCGAGGGCAAGTCTAGAAGTGCTATCAACACATTTCCAATATCAATTATCAGCTCTTGAGTGGAAGAGAAATGTAGTTAACATAGAATTTATGGATAGCTCGATCAGAAGAACAAATATCTCTTTTAAATTGAGCAACTATTATTATCTTCATTACAACTTAATTTACTATATATTATTCTGCTTGCAACCCTCGACAAGTAACATAACTGGGGCCTGTCACTACGCTAGGGATTGTGACTTATCGTTTCGTGGGAAGGGTCGTGCAAATCCTTATCATATCACACAAGTTCAGATACGTCCGCACCTAACTATTTGCCTTTGCGATTAGATGCCGTGACTTCACCGATAATTGGACATAATTGTAGCCATAATTAACGCCATAATCGATAAGTACCTGGCGATTAAGTCTCGACAGCGTTGGATTAAGGTACAAGTCGATGTGCTCTTTGATTTCTAGTACTTCATTGCTTCATGCTCAAACTCAATTGCGTCCAGACAGTGCGTCGTACAGATTCGGTATGCGATAACTACACTAACCCACATAAATAAATGCACACATGTTGTCGAACTTCAGAAGAAAACAAACAGAGAAAAAACAATCATAACAGAAACAAAAACATAGCCAGGTGTTCAACAATTGTTGGCGTATCGAATTTGAAATGTTTTATATTGTTTATTTTTTGCAACATTGAAATTCGAATATCCCAAATTTGTATAAACAATTGGATTATCTTTTTATACCCTGTAATTCATAACATTATTGAGGTATACGAATTCATAAACTTCTGATAAATGCTTATATATTAGACATTGGATACTGGGCATTCTTCAGTTCATACTTTTGCATTATGCTTATGTATTTATATGTGTATAAATATAACATACCTACATATATGGGAACATACATTATCAAGAATTCGGTCACTTGAGATTGTGAGATGCAAAGTTGCTGGCAAATGTGTTTTCTTGTTACTCTTTCTGAAATATAATTCCCCACAAGAAGAACTTACTGCAAAGCTTGAGAACCAATTTTACAGTTAGAGGCCAATCCAGATTTGACATTTCAGGTTATATTTCTTTCATTTCAATAGTACTTTTTGTGTTCATTCTTCAGTTAAGTCAAAGATTAATTGCTTTTTCTAATAAGCGTCGATCTTACGACAACTTGCACCTTTTATTAACTGTTTACGCTTTCTATTTTCCACCAAGTATGGAGATGTCTATGTGTAAATTCCAAAAATAAATCTCCACTTGACGGCGATGAGGTGCATTCAAGCGCGAAAATACTATACTATGTATAGTTGACATAATTTTTCGGATGGGCAGCAGAGAGCTACTACGAGTCAATTTCCCAGCGTTGAGTGTATTCAAGCGTAGCACAGCCAAACAACAAGTGTATCCAAACACACACTCACTCACATGCAGCCGAAAGTATTTAAATAATGAAAACAATTTGTTAATCAAGTGAAATCAATGTAGTAACTCGATGCTGCGTCCAATCCCAAAAAAATACGAAAAGTAAAACCCGAATCCCAGCGAGAATTGGCGAAAAGCGCGAGAGAGACAAAAAGCTACGCCAGACAAAAGAATGCAGTGACACATAAACCGAAACGAAATCAACAAAACGGCGCAAAAATTAATTAGTTAACTCAGTGGAGGAACATACATTACAAAATCAGAGAAAACAGACCCGAGACAAGGGTCGGCGAGGTGCTCTCACCCAGCTTGCTATCTAGCTAGGGTTGTGGATACATATTGAAGCTATGTTTAGTCAGCGTCTGTCGGTGAGTGGGTGAGGTATCGTAACGACGGTTCGCAGTGCCTCAGAGACACTCGGGAAGAGATACGCGTATAGGCATTTATAGACTTCGTGACGTGGGTGAGAGACTTCTGTTACAAGATTGTTTATTCGAGTACCAAAAGTGCGAAAAGTTCTAAGGCCAAACGCCGACTGCGGAATGAGAATATGACATTGTTTCTTCATCATAAAGATAAAACATGTTCGCAACGATATACAATATAACCAAAGTGATTAAGTAATAACCATTGTACACTGCAGACTACTACACAGGTGTATTAATATACTACCGAAACTAGGGGACCAATAACAAGAACAACAGGACGCTATCGATAATAAATTCCAATAAGACACTAATCAAGCTGATTTTGTGGTTCGAAACAATAATAATTGCTTGAGTTTATCGAATCGTAATTAGATATTGAATTTTTACGATAACTCAAGGTTCCCCCATGGATCGGTACGGTTCTGTAGTATTTTAAAGGCGACTTGCGAATTCTGACTTCACTTGGATAGTTTGGCTCCCGGCTGCCAGACGTCGTTGTGCACGACTTTGCCTATTTCCGATAAAAGTGACGCGCCGTGAAGTGTTGCAGTTCCCATAGGGGAGATATTAAGTGCAAATACTTTGAAGCTTCTCGAAAAATATTAATGAAATGGCTGTACGTATAAGTTGCTTTTAAATGTATAAAATTTATGCTTAAAGGAATGAAGTGCACAAAACAAAACTAATAAAAATAATAAAACAAATAGCTCAGATTGTGAAAAGTGAAAGGAATTTATTCATTCAAACCTAAGACCATTAAGACTTCCTAACGATACCTTGGCAGATCGTAATCAAAGCCCCGATCTTAAGATCTTTTTTCGATTAAGGAATTTCCTTTTTGTGTTGACATCGAAATCGCAATCTATGCATTTATATCGATATACTCGAGTTTGGTTTACTGTGGCGACACTCGAGTGGCAGGCACGTTTCGGACGTGTGCAAGATGCCAATTAACTTATCGTGACTGTCCGAATCCAATCGTCAATCGACTTATTGCCAAGTGAACTCTATATAGTATATGACCGATTCGATAAGACAAAGCCATGCGAATAGCCGTGTTATATTTGTGATGGATCAAAGAAGCCGAGCGATTTACCATTATTCCTTTTTTCGCTTCTTTCCCTGGTCAGTTGAAAATGTTTGGCGATTAATTTCGTAGTTCCTTATCGATTTATTGGTAGAAATATCCATATATATACGCCGCACACGCCAATGAATCATGGAATTTAACCACACGACTGTCGCGATTCCAATGTCAGGCATTGTTACAAATGGCGAAATGCTGAATATACTTATCATGAGGTCTATAAAGTAATACGACATTAATTGACTTCCCAGGGGGACCTAATAAGATATTTATAAGTGGATATCGTAGATATATGACCCTTGTTTGATGTACATATCTAGTCCGTGAACGTAATTGGCGCCGGTTTTCCACAGGTTTGGCCCTGACATTGCAAGCAATCAGTGTGCGAGGTGGGCCCTCTTTCGGTACGGCTTGTGATTAGATTTCCTCTGCCATAACTGACCATAAACACTGCTATAATTATAGCTAATTAGGCACTACTAATTTAATAGTAATCATTGCATCACAGTTCTGATCAAGCAATCTTCTTATCGCTCATACAGTTCAACTCCAAGTATCACATCGATGTAGACTTCGAGGTACCCAAGAAGCTGCAATGGTACTATGCGCCCGCCTTTTTTGGATTCTGGTTCGTCATCTATCTATGCCTGGTCAATACCCAAATCAATCATATGCCCAAAGCGCTGACGCATGCTGATGAGGCAGCTAATCCACGTTCTTTCATCGGCCAAAGAGCTGAGGACACTCTGATTGAACTCACCCGTATCGGACCACGCGTGGTGGGTAGCACGGCCAATGAGGTGACCACTGTGCAGTTCCTGCGTGACGAGGTCGCCAAGGTACAGGCCCAGGCAAGCGAACGCTTCGACATTGAGATCGATGTCCAGCAGGCTAGTGGTGGCTACATGCACTGGACCATGGTAAACATGTACCAGGGCATCCAAAATGTGATCGTCAAGCTGAGCGAGAAGAACAACACCAATGAGAACTATTTATTGATCAATAGTCACTACGATTCGGTGCCCGGTAGTCCTGGAGCCGGGGATGATGGTTCTATGGTGGTCACCATGCTGGAAGTGTTACGGGTCTTGGCCAAAACAGATGAGCCTCTGGCACATCCCATTCTGTTTCTGTTTAATGGTGCCGAGGAGAATCCATTGCAGGCCTCCCATGCCTTTATCACACAGCACAAATGGGCAAAGAACTGCAAGTAAGTTTGAAGGGATTGCATTTCAACACTCAGGCTAAATTGTTTTCTCTAATCGTAGAGCACTAATCAATCTGGACTCGGCAGGCAGCGGCGGTCGTGAGATTCTCTTCCAGTCGGGGCCCAATCATCCATGGCTCATGAAGTATTATCGTAGGGTACCGCATCCATTCGCCAACACCTTGGCTGAGGAAGTTTTCCATGCTGGCCTTATACCTTCCGACACAGACTTTCGCATCTTCCGCGACTTTGGCGGTGTTCCCGGTCTTGATATGGCTTACATATTCAACGGTTACGTCTATCATACCAAATATGATAGGGTTAACATCTTTCCGCGCGCATCCCTACAACACACAGGCGACAATGTGCTAGCCCTGGCCAGAGAGATAGGAAATGCACCAGAACTGGATGACATTGAGGTAAGTAAAGAAAAGAGGAGTTTCTTTCGTGAGACCTCTTCATGGGTCCCTTTCTTTGCAGGCTCACGCCGAGGGACACAATGTTTTCTATGATTTTCTGGGCTGGTTCATGCTCTTCTATACGCAAACAACGAGCATCATTATCAACGTGGTAATCGGATGTTTGGCTGTTGTGGCAATTGCAGTCTCCCTTTATTTTATGTCTGTCAGATCTGGATGCAGTCTAGGTGGTGTTCTTGTGCGCTTCAGTGTTATTTTCGGCATACAGTTGGTCTCCTTGGCACTGGCACTTGGTCTGGCTCTCCTTGTAGCTGTGTTCATGGATGGCGTCAATCGTTCACTGAGCTGGTTTACCCAAATGTGGCTAATAATCGGACTCTACGTGCTGCCCATTATCTTTGGCATGAGTTTTCTACCCTCACTTTATATGGAGAAAACCAAAAAGGATCTACTGAGTCTTGGCTTTAGAGTACAGCTTTTCATGCATTCACACTGCGTTTGTCTGGTCATTATACTTTTCATACTGACTGGTTTAGAAATACGATCAGCTTGTTTCCTGATGCTTTGCTTGTTCTTCGACATTATAGCGCTGATTATAAACCTTGTAACAAAATGGCATCGCAAAGGTATGACAATTGTCTATTTGAATATAGGTTTTCGTTATTTCAGCAATCTCTTTTTCCACAGCTTATTTGTTCGCCATTGCTGTCTCGATCTGCCAGATACTGCCCTTCACATATTTCACTTATATTCTAACGGCATTCTTCTTCACTCTGGTGCCTATGCAAGGCCGTAACGGTGCCACATCTAACCCAGAGCTGGTCGCTGCTCTTGCCACCTGGTTGTTTACTGTCCTGTTCGCGGGCTTTATAGTGAGTATTCAGATTAGGTTTACTAGTGCAAAAGTCCATCACTCTTTCTTCCACTCAATTAGGTACCCCTTATCATGTTCTTCCGAAAGACGAGAACAATAGTCCTTTGCTTCCTGGCAGCAACCATTCTGTTCATAATCGTCGCAGTTACGGACGCAGGTTTTCCTTTTCAAGCCAAGATAACCCCACAACGCTTTTCGCTTATCGTAAGTCTTATCT
This sequence comes from Zaprionus ornatus, assembly GCA_018904035.1. NCBI lineage: Eukaryota > Metazoa > Arthropoda > Insecta > Diptera > Drosophilidae > Zaprionus > Zaprionus ornatus. The sequence continues at coordinate 5,675,508 of JAEIFZ010000253.1, forward strand.
TTAGTCGATTCTCTATTGTATATATTAAGTTATGTCTTCGATTATAGCATACGCACAGGAGACTTCACAATGCAGATGGCTCAACGCGTACGGACGAGAACGGTCTTTACATTTATCCCCAGGATCGACGTTACAACACAGCCGATGGTTAGTCGTTTGTTTTAATCTAATGTGAATTGGTTTTAATTTGATATTCTTTTTCTTTAAGATGAAATTAGAGCCATCGGAGAGGTGCACGAAGTCAGTGAGTATTGTGATGAGGAAATGTTCTGTGGCATGCCGCTGTATAATCATCGCTGGAACAAGGCTCGCGATTACAGCTTGTGGATACCCTTAAAGGAAGAACCACAAATACCCACGGCATATGCCAATTTGACGCTACAAGAAGTTGAGGAACTAGAGGAAGAAACACAGCGCCGCTTTAATTTCACAATTGTTGGTCCCGATCACATGACTATTTTTATAAATGTGAAAAATAATGCCAAGATTCTGAACTGGTCCTTCAATGATACGCTTATCAGGGAGAATGAGGCACCACCACATTTTATATACTTCTCATACGGTCTGGACAATAGTCCACTAGAGTTTAGCATCGATGTGGAGGTTGGTAGCGTGTCCTTCGAAATGTACTTCTCCTTATACTGATAGCTTATGGTATATTTCAGAAAACAACCTCATCGTTTGATACACCCACCTTGGAGATTGGCATCGGTGCACATTGGGTGCATCAGGATATCACAAGATCTCAAGCCTTTAGCTCTCACCTCGAGAGTTTTCCAGACTATGCATATGTGCAGGCTTGGGTGGGAACCTATGAAAGTTGGTACTTCTAATACCACTGTTTAATATCATGTACATTAGTTGTTAATATTTGTAGTTTGTAACCAAATCCATTTATAGAATCTGAAAAAATAAATTTACGTTGATATTTTCACATTAATATTAAATTTCGAAATTTAAGAAATATTTATTAATATTAATAAAATGGAGCATTATAGAAACTAACAGAGTGAAACTGGTTTGTGTTTACTTAATATTGAAGTGAATATTCGACCTATTTAATGCCATTAACAAATTAAGAGGGAAGAAAAATAGCGTGGGAACACAATAAATACATGTCCCCAATATGTTGAAGACATGTTACAGACAAGTTAGAGACATGTTACAGACATGTTACAAACATATTACAGACATATTACACACAAGTTACAGACATGTTACAGACATGTTACAATCATATTACAGACATATTACACACAAGTTACAGACATGTTACTGACATGTTACAGACATCTTACAGACAAATTACAGACATGTTACAGACATGTTACAAACATATTACACACAAGTTACAGACATGTTACAAACATATTACAGACATGCTACAGACATTTTACAGACATGTTACACACATTTTACAGACATGTTACATGACATCAAACTATAAATTGCTATACTAAAAAGATACAAAAGCATATGTATTCTTTAAACTTCTATATTTGCCTCTTTTCAAACGTTTCGTAGTCTATAAAACGATTAGTACCACCAACATGCGCACAATAATCAACTTTAAATTGATTTCATGTCATTGAGATGATACAACCAATTAAAGCAATATATCTTCGAGCCTGGCGACAATTGCATGAATCAATACAGTCGAACCCCTTTGATTATCGTATAAATTTACGATTAGCCAAAGTAGTACACTAATTAGAAATAAAAGACACATCAAATCGATAAGTAAGTGTGTTAGCACCAGTAAACAAAATAAAAGTTCACTTTCCTTATCAACAACGACAAGAAGCGTGTTTCTTATGAAAACAAAAGAATAATCATAAACTAGTTGTTAACTTTTGATAATCAGTATACTGTTGCAGCACTTGTGTATCTTAAAGCGAAACTTACCTTTGAACTGGTTTATAAGATATATATATAGTGAAAATATGTACATAAGAAAACGAGCCTTGCAATACAAAAAAAAAAAATAATAATTCTGACTAAGATTTGATATCTTTCCTTTGTATCGGAATATCGTTAATTTATATAAACCGAATACCGCCAATAATGATAGAGCTTCCGATAAATAAAGGCAATAAAGTGTTCTATTCTACCGAAACTGGGTGGATTGAAAAGTTATTGCTTACAAACAAAAGCACTCCAGATGAATAAGGAACGCATGAACACTTTAGCGAATAATTATTTAAATTATTATTATTTAAATGCAAATATTTTCTATAAAAGATTTTGAAATTCAAAACACATATTAATGTATATGTCGTTTGACGGGTTTTTCTTGGACGGTTGCTAATAGCATAAATAATGTTTTTAATCAGCCCTCGTCTAACCAATAATCAGACGTCTACATTATATTAATTTATTGTTACCCAATTTCGCACAACTTCTTACACATGAAATGAACATATTTTACTATTGTTCTTGATTGCTATAAAATAGGCGTACATTCGCATTACCACAGTAGTTCCAATTTACCAACCACCGGATTCACGACATCGGAAATCACGTTCAAGAAATATCATGACCGACACGGAGGCTCTTGTAAATATGACCAAATCAATGGAATAATGTGAAACTAAATTCAACGTTTAACTTCACCTCACAGATCATCGATAAATCAACCAGGGAATACCCTAAGAAAGAGTGCAAAGATGAAGGGAAAATACCCTGGTACTTTGCCAGTGGTTTCCTCTTGTTTTGGGGACTTCTCTTCTTCGCCGTAGTCATACCCTTCTTCTACCGGTTACCCACAGCGCGCACAATGGAAGATGGAGAGAATAATGTGTTTATTGCAGAACGTGCTTACAAGGATCTATATATACTTTCTAATTTTGGAACCAAAATGGTTGGAAGTAAAGAAAATGAAGTTGAAGCCGTCGACTTTCTTCTTAACAAACTCAACCAGATAAAGGAAGACTCACTTAAGGAGTATTTCGATATTGAAGTCGATTTATCACAAGTGTCCGGTCAATATATCTACTCGGAACTGATACTCATGTATCAGGGTGTTCAAAATATAGCTGTGAAAATCACCCCAAAGAACTGTACCAGTGAGTCATATCTGCTGGTCAACAGTCACTTCGATTCCAAGCCGGATACTCCATCTGCTGGAGATGACGGCTTTATGGTAGTTACCATGTTGGAGGTACTTAGAGTGATGGCAACCACGAAACAAACTTTTTTGCATCCTATTGTATTTCTTTTCAATGGAGCTGAAGAACCCTTCCTAATGGCCTCTCACGGATTTATAAACCAACACAAGTGGGCACCAAAGATTAAGTGAGTATTTGCATTACCTCGCTGGTGTATTAGATATTAAATATATGAATTTACAGGGCAGTAGTTAATCTGGATGCTGCGGGAAGTGGCGGCCGAGAAGTACTGTTCCAATCAGGACCCGGCCACTCTTGGCTTGTAAATGTAAGTCAAGCTGCTAACAATTACAACAATAATAATTCTAACATCTTTTTTATCCCAAAGTATTACAAGAAATATGCCAAACATCCCTTTGGTACAACATTAGCTGAGGAGATCTTTCAGTCCGGAGTAATGCCATCTGACACTGACTTCCGAATATTTAAGGATCATATGCCAGGTAAAGAAATAAACTTAAATTTTAAGAGGTAAATGAAGTTTATTTACGTTTTGATAGGATTGGACATCGGTCAGTGTATTAATGGATATATCTACCATACAAAGTATGATGCCATCGATGTGATTCCTCGCGAATCCCTGCAAAATACAGGCGATAATGTTCTCAATCTTATACGGGGTTTTGCCAATGCAACGGAGCTGTACAACACGGAGGTAAGCACTTTAAATGACCGGTTGTTCAAGATTGTAAATGTTATTATATCTATTCACAGGCACACAAGACCGGCAAAGCAGTCTACTTTGATTTCCTGGGAATCTATTTTATCCACTATTCTGAGAGCACTGGCATAATCCTTAACTTTGGGATATCTGGCATAGCTCTCTTGCTGATCATTCTCTCAATGTGGCGCATGGCAATTGTTTCTAATGTCTCCGTGTGCCATGTTTTCTGTCTGTTCACCTTAGTTCTAATTGTTCAGATTATCTCATTTATTCTTGGCCTGATATTCCCTGTATTGGTCGTGTATTGGTTCGATAGTCTTGGACATTCGTTAACTTACTTTAGCAACTTATTGCTGCTGGTTGGCTTGTATGTTGTTCCCTCTCTAATTGGTCTCTGTTTGCCCACAACAATCTACTACAGTTTGAAACGTAACGTGAGTTTGTTTATCTTTTACAAAATATCTTGTAAATTAAAAATATTTTTTTATTGCAGGATAAAATTAGTACTGCTTATCACCTACAATTGGCCTTGCACGCTCAGGCCATCATTATAGCAGTTATCACTATAATATTAACTGCATGGGGAATTCGTTCCTCTTACATATGTATGATTCCTCTTATTTTCTATGTTGGATCATTGGCTCTGAATCTAATGACCACGCTACATGATTGGGGCTACGCCTGGACAGGCATTCTGAAACTGAGCCAAGTTATTCCGTTTCTATACAGCAGTTACCTGTTTTACATATTCATCGTTGTTCTAACACCGATGGGAGGCCGAGCAGGGAGCGGGACCAATTGGGATCTCATGATCGCTCTTCTTACAGCAATTGGAACGGTTCTTTCTTTTGCTTTCCTTGTAAGTTCAATCAAAAACAATTTAACTAGAACAATTTAACAATATTGCATTCGTAGATACCGCTTATCAACACGTTCCGGCGGCCAAGCTTTATGGTCTTTAGCCTGCTTGCAATTACGGGTCTCGCTATGTACCTTGCAAGTAGCACCCACGTGGGGTTCCCCTATCGACAAAAGACCAGTGCCTACAGAGCTCTGTATATCGTGAGTAATCTATCTATATATCTATGTATTTTTGATGTTTCATGTTATATTATTGATATTACAGCACGCGCGAAACATGTTTTATGATTACGATGGCACACTCAGTCATGATGAGTCCGGATACCTGTTTAATTTTCAAGATCGACGAGAAGAAGCACCTCTGAAAGACACCACAGTCAATCTCACCGGTCTAGTTAGCATCAAGCCAAACTGTGAGAAGTACATGATGTGCGGCATGCCACTGTACGACTTCCGTTTCGTGGACAATCGACTGCAAAGCAAATGGTTGCCACGGTCCGAGCCTGTGGAACCGCCAGGATCAACCAAACTGGAATTGCTCAGCAAGACTATGTTGAACTCAACCACAGCTCGTTTCGAGTTTAATCTGACAGGTCCTGCTCAAATGAATATCTTTATTCAACCCTATGAGGATGTAGAAATAACCAACTGGTCTTTTCTGCGGGAATATCTTGATAATCCTCCAAAATATCCGCTATCATATCACATCTGTATTCACTACGGCATTGATAGCTCACCGATAAACTTTTTCATTGAAGTTTCGGTAAGACAATTTAAATGATCATGTTTTTTAAGTTTTAATCTTCTACAATTTGTATTTTCACAGAAAGGAAATGGTGACTTTAAGGTACCTCTTCTCAAATTGGGTATATCGGGTCACTATGTGGGAAAAGAGGGTGATGCACATAGCAGACAGTTGGCATCTTCATTTCCTTCATTCGCTGTCCTATCTGAGTGGCCTGCCATATATCAAAGATACATTTTTTAGCTTAAGCAAAAATAATATGTAGTTAGTAATTATTTACATTCAAAAGATTAGTTTTTGTTATTCATAAGAACGTATCAAATAGTGTAGTTATACACATCGTAATCTATATTAGTTTTTAAGATATCCAAAAGTGTGGCTATTGTAATAATAAATTAAACTCATCGATAATAATCATTTTTGATAAGAATCTTATCGTTCCTTGTCGTGTGCTCTTGACAACACAATAAATCTGTTTTATTTCCAAGTGCTTCAACTACGATTTATCGATAAATGAATTTAATTTTCATTATCATTTCGATGATGACCTCGTATACGCACAGTGTGCTGATGAATCTGGAAAATATTCTTTATTAAATAGATAAAATGTTTCCGTATTTTTTATTTATTTAATTTTTTCTATTTTATTAATTAATTATAATTTCAAGTGAAACAATCCACTAGAAACGTGTTGAATAGCTTTAACCCGCCCTCGATCTTATAATTATCAGCATTTAGCATTTTATGATAGATTTTTATCGGGAAAGGGACCTTATCTTTCATACCAAAATCAAGTCACGATATGTTAAATTGCCTTCATAATTTTTCATTAAAGAGCATTTTACAATCTGTGCTTGTTGATGTATTTCCTAGCACAGCCTATAAAAGTCGTCTAATTTGACTTGCTTTGGCAGTTCCCAATTAAAAATCTATTAATTCACATCGACAAACAACGGGGATACAATGGAGGACAAGGAAAAACTGGTAAGGACTTTAAATCAACGTTAAAGGACGAAGTGATAATGATTACAATTTCTTAAACAGATATTAGACAACTCAGTTGAATGCCGTAAACAGCCTGAAAAAGTATCTTGGTGCTTTGCAAGTGGATTCCTTCTTTTCTGGATACTACTCTTTTTTGCAGTCGTAATACCCTTCTTCTATCGATTGCCTACAGCGCGGACAGTGGATGATGATGAGAAAAACGAATTTATTCCAGAACGCGCGTATAACGATTTATATACACTTTCCAATATTGGAACCAAATTGGTCGGAACCAAGGAAAATGAGGTTGAAGCTGTACAGTTCCTTCTTAAGGCACTCAACCAAATAAAGAATGATTCACTGAAAGATTATTTTGACATTGAAATCGACGTATCGCAAGCGTCTGGTCAATCTATTGCCGGTAATATGAATTACGTGTATCTAGGAGTTCAAAATATTGCTGTGAAATTTAGTTCCAAAAACTGCACTAGCGAATCGTATCTCCTCGTGAACAGCCACTTCGATTCAAAGCCAGCTACTCCATCAGCAGGAGACGATGGATTTATGGTTGTTGTCATGCTGGAAGCATTCCGTGTAATGTCGACTTCAAAACAAAAATTTGATCACCCCGTTGTCTTCCTCTTCAATGGAGCTGAGGAAACTGGTTTATTAGCAGCGCAAGGTTTCATGAAGAACCACAAATGGGTTCCCAACTTCAAGTGAGTCCAGCCAATCTTAAATCAAATATTAACTAATCCAATATTCCTTCAGAGCCGTTATTAATCTCGAAGGAGCGGGCAGCGGTAGTAGAGAAGTCCTCTTTCAGAGTGGACCAAATCATTCATGGCTTGTGAATGTAAGACAATTTTTATTGTACAATTATTTTTATTATATTTATATTTATATGTTATTTTAGTACTATAAAAAGTATGCCAAGCATCCTTTTGCTACCACTTTAGCTGAGGAAATTTATCAGTCTGGAGTGATTCCCTCTGATACTGACTTTACTATTTTCAAAAAATACATGCCAGGTCAGTAACAATCTTGTAAGTTTAAAGAGTTTATCTTTAAAAAGGATTATCATTGCACAGGTTTGGATATTGCCCAGGTTCTTAATGGTTACATTTATCACACCGAGTATGACGTGATCGATCATATCTCCCATGAGTGCCTTCAGAATAGTGGTGACAATGTATTGAGTCTCATCAGAGGTTTAGCAAATGCAACCGAATTGTACAACACAGAAGTAAGTTCCAATTCTTCCGGTTTGTAAACTTACTAATTTTATAAACTCATCTAAAACAGGCACATCAAGCGGGAAGAGCTGTCTTCTTTGACTTTCTGGGACTCTATTTTGTTCATTACTCGGAAGAGACTGGTAAACTCTTGAACTACAGTATTGCAAGTGCCGCTGTTGTTCTTGTGCTTCTTTCAATGTCCCGCATGGCAGTAGTTTCAGACATTCCCTTCAGTAGCTTTATTTGTTCCCTTTGCCTGGTTCAAGTTGTCCAGCTTATCTCCTTCATACTTGCATTGGTATTTCCCATTGCGGTTGAATACGTGATGGACAGTCTGGGACATTCGCTAACCTATTATAGCACTCCACTGCTGGTGATCGGTTTATACGTGTGTCCATCCTTAATTGGACTCAGCTTGCCCACAATGATCTACTGGAGTATACAGCGTAATGTAAGTACATAAGTTCAATGCGTGTATTTTTCAGATGATAATTTGTTGTTGTGCAGGACAAAATTAGCCATGCGTACCATATCCAGTTGACATTGCATGGTCAGGCTATTATTCTGGCCATTTTGACCGCAACTCTGACGGTTTTGGGAATGCGTTCCACCTATGTTGTGGCCTTTCCACTTCTCTTTTACGTCGCTTCGTTGGCCTTTAATCTGATGACTTCCCTTCATGATCGTGGCTATGGCTGGACCTGGCTACTTAAACTGGGCCAGGTTATTCCATTTCTTTATTGCAGCTATGTTATATACCTATTCGTAGTTGTCCTCACACCAATGGGCGCACGTGCAGGAAGCTCTTCGAACAGGGACTTATTCATCGCTGCCTTGGCTGCGGTTGGCACAGTTTTATGTTTTGGTTTTTTGGTAAGTCAATTTATTAAGCTTTAAGGCTTTATGACTTAATTCTTTTTTCAATCTACAGACACCGCTGATCAATACTTTCCGGCGCCCAAGCTTTGTTTTCTGGGGTTTAATTTCAATCACAGCCATCTCCATATTCTTGGCTACTAACACTCAACTCGGATTCCCCTACCGTGCGAAGACCAGTGGACAACGAGTTGCCTTTTTGGTGAGTGGTGATGAAATGTGTGTTCTTTGTTCTTCTTTATCAAGTCTACCATTCCAGCATGCACGGAATATGTTCTACGAGTACGAAGGTACTTTGAGTAAAGATGAGTCTGGTTATCTGTTTTTGTACCAAGATCGACGCAAGGAAACCTCTCTAGATGGCTCAAAAGTAAACCTGACTGGGCTGGTTAGCATAGTTCCCAGATGCGAGAAGCACATGATGTGTGGCTTGCCCCTGTATGACTCCAGATATGTAAAGCAGCGTCTGGAGAGCAAGTGGCTGCCTCGTTCTGAGCCCATTGTGCCACCAGGAGACATCACTTTGGAATTGTTAAACAAAACTATTGTGAATTCAAACACGTTGCGTTGTGTATTTAATTTGACTGGTCCACCCCAGATGAGCATATTCATTCAACCTTACGAAGATGCAAACATAACCGACTGGTCGTTCCTTCGAGAATATCTTGAGAATCCTCCACCAAATCCGCAGTCCTACCATATATACATCAACTATGGCAAAGATAGTTCCTCTTTAATATTCTTCATAGACATTTTGGTGAGTAACATATTCCTAGTACCTGATTATATAAATTGCTATTTATCATTCTTATAGAAAACGAATGGAAACTTTGAAGTGCCTTTCATGCAATTGGGTATATCAGGACACTTTATTGGAAATAAGGGCGATGAGCAAAGCAGGAAGTTTGCATCAACCTTCCCCTCATTTGCTATACTGGCCGATTGGCCAGCCTTGTATAAAAGATATATATTCTAAAAATCAAATAAACACTACTTTTAATTGTGTTTTATGGTATTTAAGTATTATTCTAACTACCCTCGATGCTATGTCGTCAACATCTGGCATTATATAATTTGATTGGAGCGATCTTATCTTGCCTACCAAATTTTTGTTACGATAAAACTTAAATAATCATTGAATTGCCTCCATAACTTTGCATTAGGTCCCCCATTTTACTGTTTCCCAAAGAAGGAAGCTATAAAAGTGGTCGTACTTCGATTTTTAATGTAGTTTTCATTCGGTATTTTTGCTTTCACTTCGGCGGAAGAGTAACTCAATTGGAATCAGCATGGACGACGAAAAACAGCTTGTAAGGAGGAAGCAAATAAATAACTCAAGTAAATCATAAATATATATTGTCTTCAATAGATATCGGAAAGGTCTTGCAATGTTTATAAAGAGCCTACAAAGGTATCAGGGAACTGTGCAGCTGGATTTATTCTGTTTTGGGTACTTCTGTTCTTTGCCGTTGTCATACCATTTTGCTATCGACTGCCTACGGCACGGACTATAGACGATGACGATAAAAATGAATTTATACCGGACCGTGCATACAAAGACCTTTATACTCTTTCCAATATTGGGACCAAAATGGTCGGAAGCAAGGAAAATGAGATTGAAGCTGTACAGTTTCTTCTTAAAGTGCTTAACCAAATAAAGGAGGATTCCCTAGACGATTATTTTGACATTGAAATCGACGTATCACAAGTATCTGGCCAATTCATCTACGATACTCAGAATTTCATGTATCAAGGGGTGCAAAATATTGCTGTGAAATTTGGTTCCAAAAACTGCACCAGCGAATCGTATCTCCTCGTGAACAGCCATTTCGATTCAAAGCCAGCTACTCCATCGGCAGGAGACGATGGATTCATGGTAGCCACCATGCTAGAAGTTCTACGTGTGATGTCCACCACGAAGCAAACCTTTCATCATCCCATTGTCTTCCTGTTTAATGGAGCTGAGGAAAGCAATTTGCTTGCTGCCGATGGATTTATGAAGAACCACAAATGGGCACCATACTTCAAGTGAGTCTCGGCGAATTTTTATTGAGTCAATTAACACAATTAACCCAATCAATGTACATTTAGAGCTGTTGTTAATCTCGAAGGTGCGGGAAGCGGCGGAAGAGATTTCCTTTTTCGGAGTGGACCAAATCATTTTTGGCTTGTGAACGTAAGACAAGATATAAATTTATTTTGTGCAATAGTAGTAATTATAATAAGCCACATATTAACAGTACTACAAGAAGTATGCCAAATATCCTTTTGCAACCGCGTTGGGTGATGAAATTTTTCAGTCGGGCTTAGTTCCATCTGATTCTGACTTTACTATATTCAAAGAATATATGCCAGGTGCGTACTAGTTTGTAATATTTAATTAAGAATATTTATTAAAGTTAATTCCTTCAGGTATGGATATTGCTCAAATTTTCAATGGATACATCTATCACACTGAGTATGACGTGATCGATCATATCTCCCATGAATGCTTTCAAAATAGTGGTGACAATGCCCTCAGTATTATAAGAGGATTGGCAAATGCTACTGAATTGTACAACACTGAAGTAAGGTTAGCTCAACAGTTATACAAACATACTAATTTCATATATTTCACTAACCCAGGCACATCAAGAGGGAAGCGCTGTCTTCTTTGACTTTCTGGGACTCTATTTCGTGCATTACTCAGAAGAAACTGGCAAAATCTTGAACTACAGTATTGCAATTATCACTATTGTTCTCGTTGTACTCTCAATGTCTCGCATGGCGGTTGTTTCCGGCGTTACCTTGTGCAGTGTGGTTTGCTGCCTATGCCTGGTCCAAATAGTTCAGCTTATCTCCTTAACACTTGCTTTAGTATTTCCGACAGTAGTAGCATACGTGATGGACAGTCTTGGACATTCGCTGACCTATTATAGCACTCAACTGCTAGTGATCGGCTTATATGTGTGTCCATCCCTTATTGGTCTAAGCTTACCCACAACGATCTACTGCTACTCTATTCAGTGCAATGTAAGTAAAATTTTAAAGAGAGTATCTTTCAGATTATAACCTATTGTTCTTTAGGATAAATTAAGCTTTGCATACCACATCCAGTTGGCACTGCATGGTCAGGCTATTATTTTGTCGTTTTTGACCGCTACTCTCACAAGTTTAGGAATCCGTTCTACCTATATATTGGCTATTCCACTTCTTTTCTACGTTGCATCTTTGGCTCTGAATCTGATGACCACGCTTCATGATCGTGGCTATGATTGGACATGGTTTCTTAAACTGGGCCAGATTATTCCATTTCTACATGGCAGCTACGTTATTTATATATTCGTGGTTGTCCTCACACCAATGGGCGCGCGTGCAGGAAGTGCCTCGAACAGAGACTTATTAATCGCTCTTCTGGCTGCTATTGGAACAGTTTTATGTTTTGGTTTTCTAGTAAGTTAATTAAAATCTTAAGAATTCTGGATTGTTAACTTAGCTCTTGTTTTGAACTACAGACACCTCTGATCAATACTTTCCGGCGCCCAAGCTTTGTTTTCTGGAGTTTATTTTCAATAGCAGCCATCTCCATATTCTTGGCCACTAGCACTCAACTCGGATTCCCCTTCCGTGCGAAGACCAGTGGACAACGAGTTGCCTTTTTGGTGAGTGGTGTTGAAATGTGTGTTCTTTGTTCTTCTTTATCAAGTTTAGCATTCCAGCATGCACGAAATATGTTCTACGAGTACGATGGCACTTTGAGTAAAGATGAGTCTGGTTATCTGTTTTTGTACCAAGATCGACGCAAGGAAACCAGTCTAGATGGCTCAAAAGTAAACCTGACTAGGCTGGTTAGCATAGTTCCCAGATGCGAGAAGCACATGATGTGTGGCTTGCCCCTTTATGACTTCCGATATGTGCAGCAGCGTCTGGAGAGCAAGTGGCTGCCTCGTTCTGAGCCCATTGTGCCACCAGGAGACATCACTTTGGAATTGTTAAACAAAACTATTGTGAATTCAAACACGTTACGTTGTGTATTTAATTTGACTGGTCCACCCCAGATGAGCATATTCATTCAACCTTACGAAGATGCAAACATAACCGACTGGTCGTTCCTTCGAGAATATCTTGAGAATCCCCCTGAATATCCGCTGTCCTATCATATATTCTTCAACTATGGTATAGATAGTTCTTCTTTGATTTTCTTCATAGATATTATGGTAAGTTCGAAAAATCCATCTCTTATAAAATATCTTCTAATAAATTTCATTTTCATTTCCATAGAAAACGAATGGTAATTTCGAAGTACCTCTCTTGGAATTGGGAGTATCTGGACATTTTACTACTGATAAGGGAGATGAGCAAAGCAGGGAGTTCGCTTCTACTTTCCCTTCGTTTGCAATTCTTGCCGATTGGCCAGCCTTGTATAAACGATATATATTTTAAATGTCAAAACTTAATCAAACATATTTGAAATTAAAGTATTGTAATTTGATGTTTATTTAAATTTGAGCAACAAATATAGCAACTTGTGAATGGGTAACGAGCGCATTACTAAGCGTTTATGTATGACAATACTGTTGAATTTTTTGAAAAACTATGGTATACTTTTAGGATTGGTGTTGATTTAAATAAAATTTTTTAAGAGAGCTTTTTTATTTCGGTTGCTCTTTGGACTATTGTTTACGAGGTGTTTCGGCAATTGAATAAAGAGAAAAAACGGCAAAGCAACAAAGAAATTGAGAAATGTAATCAAAAATAGACGCGGTCTAAAAAATGAAATGATTAGAAATTTGTGGAGACTAAATTTTCAGATAAGATGAGAGCAGAGAGATCAGTTGGAATTAAATCGTTGCGTGTTTTAAAACTGAAAACTACGAGATCAGTTGGGTTTTGTTCGTCTTAGTGAAATGTTACGCGTAATACAAACTCGCTTCGTATTTTCCGAGAGTGAGGTACAATTTTTTTCAACAAATTAAATGCGTGCGCTCACAAAATTTTTTATGATTATGATAATGGGCCTGTTGAGTGAACAAGATGAGATTGGTTTAATAACGCAATCTAATTAAATAAATAACTTACACTTTCAGACCGCCGGTGAATCAGTTGAAGATCTGAAAAATGTGATCCGAAAGGAAACCAATGCAAAGTTTCCCTGGTACTTTGCCAGTGGTTTCCTGGCTTTCTGGATAATTCTTTTCTTTGCCGTAGTCATACCATTTTTCTATCGCTTGCCGACTCCTCTCACCATAGAGGATGCTAACAAAAATGTGTTTATTGCGGAGCGTGCTTACAATAATTTGCAAGTTCTTTCCGATATTGGAAACAAACTAACTGGTAGTAAGGCAAACGAGGTTGACGCAGTTAATTTTATTGTTAACGAGTTGAAAGACATCAAGGAGAATCTATTATCTGAATATTTTGAACTGGAAATCGATGTTTCACAAGCTTCCGGTTTATTTCCATACTCAACAATGCTAAACGCTTATCAAGGGGTTCAAAATATTGCTGCAAAACTATCCCCTAAGAACAGTACGAGTGAGACTTACCTTTTAGTGAACAGTCACTTCGATTCGAAGCCATTCACCAATTCAGCTGGTGATGCTGGTTTTATGATTGTCACAATGTTGGAGTCTTTAAGGGTCATTTCGACGACGAAACAACCCATCCAAAATCCGATAGTATTTCTGTTCAACGGAGCAGAAGAAGGGATGTTGCAAGCGTCTCATGGTTTTGTTACACAACACAAATGGACGCCGTTCTGCAAGTAAGTTCAGTCTTAAAAGATTTCTACAAATTACTAATTGCACACTTACAGAGCCGTTTTAAACCTTGATGCAGGCGGAAGTGGAGGACGTGATATTCTCTTTCAGAGCGGACCCAATCATCCATGGCTTGTGAATGTATGTTCTTAGTCTAACATTTTCTAGATAACTTTTTACAATGATTAAAAACAACAGTATTACAAAAACAACATCAAACATCCATTTGCCACAACCCTGGCTGAGGAAATCTTCCAATCAGGCATTATTCCATCGGATACAGACTTCCGAGTTTTTAGAGATTATGGACATATTCCAGGTAAATTAAAATATCCTACCTTAATTAACGAGTTTATTTACGTCTTGTTTGCCAATTTATTAAGGATTGGATATTGCCCAATGTTTTAATGGATACATCTACCACACCAAGTACGATTTGATTGATGTGATCCCTCGTGGGGCCTTTCAAAATACTGGTGATAATGTTCTCAGCCTTATAAGAGCGTTGGCCAATGCAACGGAATTGCGCAATACAGCGGTAGGATTAATTCAAATCCATTACAACGATTTCTTCTAAAAATCTGTTGACAAACACTTCTAGGCATACGAAGCAGGACATGTTGTCTTCTTTGACTTCCTGGGAATCTACTTCTTCCATTATACAGAGGCGGCTGGTAAATTATTGAACTGTGGTGTGTCGGTAGCTGCGGTCATTTTGGTCTTCGTTTCCATTTGGCGCATTGCGACTGTTTCACAGGTGTCTATTCGCCACGTGATTAGTTGGTTCACTCTGGTTCAAGTTATCCAGCTTGTCTCCTTTGCACTTGGATTTATATTTCCCATACTGGTCGCATATGGAATGGACAGAGTAGGCCTCTCTTTGACCTATTACAGCACACCTTTGCTTATAGTCGGCTTATATGTTGTCCCGTCACTCATTGGCCTCAGCTTGCCTATGCTTATTTATTTCAGATTGCAACGAAACGTAAGTTCCTTAATCCGATTTATAAAAATATAAAATGCATAATATTTCACTCCAAATAGGACAAAATAACTTCAGCATTCCATAGCCAGTTGGTTTTACACGGTCAGGCCATTATATTGGCTCTTCTGGCCATTGTTCTAACCGGATGTGGACTTCGTTCGGCGTACATCCCCGTAATTCCACTTCTTTTCTACATCCTTTCCTTGAGTGTCAACATATTAACCACATTGCACGACCGTGGCTACGCCTGGACTGGCATTGTAAGCCTGGCCCAGGTAATTCCTTTCCTGTACAGCAGTTACCTCTTCTATCTATTCGTGGTGGTTCTAAGTCCAATGGGCGGTCGTGCAGGCAGTGGTTCCAACCGTGACCTTTATATTGCTGTCATCGCTGCATTGGGAACTGTGCTTTCGTTTGGTTTCCTGGTAAGAAAGCATCTAACAGGAATGTATTGTCCTAGAATAGATTGTATACTTACCTTATTCATAGGTTCCACTGATCAACACATTCCGCCGTTCCAGCCTGGTAGTGCTCTGCCTGTTCGCAATCACAGTGCTCTCCATAATCTTAGCTAGCACCACGCAGCTGGGTTTCCCATATCGTCCCAAGACCAATGGCGAACGAGTTGCTTACCTGGTGAGTCCCATTGTATGATTACCTTTAATAAATATAATAAACTGTCAAATTGCAGCACGTGCGAAACATGTTCTATGAGTATGACGGATCCCTCAGTAAGGATGAGTCCGGATATTTGTTCAGCCATCAGGATCGTCGCAAGGAAACTCCTTACGCTTCAGTAGTCAATCTAACTGGTCTGGTGAGCATCGAGTCGAGATGTGAAGAACACATGATGTGCGGAATGCCGTTGTATGATTACCGATTCGTAAGCAACCGGCTGCAGAGTAAGTGGCTGCCTCGTGCTGAACCCATTGTGCCACCAGGGCCAACCACATTGAAACTTCTTAACAAAACCATTGTAAATGAAACTACCGTGCGTTTTGAGTTTAATTTGACGGGTCCTTCGCATATGAGTGTATTCATTCAACCTTTTGCGGATGTGAAATTGGCCAACTGGAGCTTCTCGCGCACCTACCTTGAAAAGCCACCAGCCCCTCCACTTCCATTCCACATCTCCTTTACGTCAGGAGCTGACAAATCGCCGTATAACTTCTATTTCGATTTTTGGGTAAGAGATATTGAAGACATAACCTCTTTTATTTTACTCTATTGCATTTCTATTGTATGCAATCTATAGAACTCTGATGGCAATTTCGATGAACCCATGTATGAAATAGGTGTGTCGGGACACTACATACTAGATGATGGAGATGAACAGAGTCGGAAATTAGCAGCTTCTTTTCCCGAATTCACAATTCTTGCGCAATGGCCCGCTTTTTACCAAAGATACATATTTTAACTGTTTAAGAAATTAAATAAATAATTCTTAATTAGCAAAGTACATTTTTTTAGATTTGACTATAGCCAAAGCAAAGTGCACCTAGAGTGTGATGGCCCAAGCAGCCTATAACTTACTCATATTAACTGATTTATTGACCACATCAAATTTCCACCACAAAAATTTAAACAAAAGACAACGACTGATATGAATTGCGACAGGTATTTCTCAAAATAATAAATCTATCAAATATGTTTAAACGGTTATCAAGATCAAACTGTATCAACCTGAGTTATCTTATTTACCTAAGAAGTGCTGCACAGAAACAGAAATCGGATTCATTTGATTTTGTTTTCACAAACTTTTTGCGCAAATGCCATTTTCTATTTACACATTCCAATTGTGGCATCACTTAATTAAAGCCAAACGTTTCTGTACGTTGCTCTTTGTTTTGTTTTTGTTATTGGAAATGCCAATCAACCAGCCACTTGCAGGTAAAAATTGTTTGTTTGTTTGTTTTAGTGCCAATTTATGGTATGCAGTTTAAAAACAAAGCTTCTTTCAATTGTTTGTCTTGAATGGTGATGTCTTATGGTTTAGGCAGAGAACTTCTTTGTTTATAAATTTGTGGTTATTTACCTTATTTCGTGAATCGCTAAATTATATTAGAACCTATTCATTGCGACATAAGGAAACTTAATAATAAAATGGTTCGTTTATAATTTAGGTAGGTTTCGCGTGGACAAGACTTTTTATACCTCGTCCCTGTGGTACTGGAAATAATAAATAATAAGCCTTATCTTCTAACTCACTTGAAAATATCATTGAATACTAAAAACGAGTACATTAACTTTGTTCAAATGTAAAAGTTTTAATAGCAGAGACGATCATACGACGAAAGCAAACCCGAAAAAATTTAATAAAATGGGCCTTGAATACTTTTCATTGAAATAAATATTGGTGGAAAGCTATTTATAAAATTTAAAGGGTATCAAACAATCGGCATGTCGAAGATAGCCTTTGCTACTTGTCTTTAATTTTATGAGACCACTTGAAAAAAACCGATGCGATAAACTTCCTTTTCAAATTTTTTAATTAAAGGGGTCTACATTCGCCATAGCTTGCCAGTTTTATATTTCACCTCCGCTGAAAGGGTTGTTAAGAGAACAAGATGGCAGACAAGGACAAACTTGTAAGAAACTGCTAAGCATCCAAGTCTTTTACCATATACATATATTTAAACATATTAAATTTTTCAGATCTCTGACGAATCTATTGAAGCACCGCAAAATGTGGTGCAAAACGAAACTATAGTCAAAGTTCCCTGGTACTTTGCTGGCGGTTTCATTGCTTTCTGGATACTTCTATTCTTTGCCATAGTCATACCATGTTTCTATCGCTTGCCGACTCCCCTCACTATGGAGGATGCTAGTAAAAATTTGTTTATTACGGAACGAGCCTACAAAAATCTGTATGCTCTTTCCAACATTGGAAACAAACTAACTGGCAGTAAGGCAAACGAGATTGATGCAGTTAATTTTATTGTTAACGAGTTGAAAGACATCAAGGAGAATCTACTTTCTGATTACTTCGAACTAGAAATCGATGTTTCACAAGCTTCGGGTTCATTCCCATATTTAATATTACTTAACACCTATCAGGGTGTCCAAAATATTGCTGCCAAATTGTCCCCAAAAAACAGGACTTGCGATACTTATCTTCTTGTTAACAGTCACTTTGATTCCAAGCCGCATACCAATTCCGCTGGTGATGCTAATTTTATGATTGTTATAATGCTGGAAGTTTTAAGAGTCATTTGTACTTCGAAGCAACAAATTCAAAATCCCATCGTGTTTCTATTCAACGGCGCTGAAGAAGGTGGTATGGCAGCATCTCATGGATTCGTTACACAACACAGATGGGCACCGTTCTGCAAGTAAGTTAAGATTGTTTATAAAATAATGTATAGATTGGATTATAAACAATTACAGAGCTGTTATAAACCTAGATGCATCCGGAAGTGGAGGACGCGATATTCTCTTTCAAAGTGGACCTAACCATCCTTGGCTTGTAAATGTAAGTTTTTGGATAACAGACAGTCCCAAGATCAGTATTAAATATTAAAAGTTTACTTAACAGTACTACAAAAATTACGTTAAACATCCATTTGCCACAACCTTGGCTGAGGAACTTTTTCAAGCAGGCATTATCCCATCCGATACTGACTTCCGCAATTTCAGGGATTACGGACCAGGAATTCCAGGTAAGATTTATAATAATTCAGTGCATTCGACTACAGTTTTTCAATCTGTACAGGTCTGGACATGGCCCAGTTTACCAATGGCTACATCTACCATACTAAGTATGATCTGATTGATGTGATTCCTCGCGGGGCATTGCAAAATACTGGAGATAATATTCTCAGTCTTGTTCGAGGAGTCGCCAATGCTACAGAATTGCATAACACTGTGGTATGTTGTTGAACCTTTAAAATATTGATTTGCCAATCATCAAGAAATTATTTACAAACCACAAACAGGCACACGCAGCTGGTCACGTTGTCTTCTTTGATTTCCTGGGTATCTACTTTTTCCACTATTCAGAAGAGACTGGTAAATTATTAAACTATGGGGTTGCTGGCGCTGCTGTCATTTTGGTCTTCATATCTATTTGGCGTATTGCGGCGATATCTCATGTGTTAATTAGCGACGTGATCGGTTGGTTTACACTGGTTCAAGTAGTCCAGCTTGTCTCCTTTGCTCTTGGTCTGGTGTCTCCCATACTGGTCGCACATGTGATGGACAATTATAGCCTTTCTTTGACCTACTACAGTACTCCTCAACTAGTGGTCGGCCTGTACGTTATCCCATCTCTCATTGGGTTGAGTTTGCCAATAACAATTTATTACAAGCGCCAGCGAAATGTAAGTTGAATAATCAGAAATGAAATATTATCATCAGCAATGCTTAACTTTCCAGGATAAAATCACAGCTGGATACCATCTGCAGTTAGCCTTGCATGGTCAGGCTATAATTCTGGCTATTCTATCCGTTGCTCTCACAGTATATGGGGTCCGCTCGGCCTACATTCCGACCATTCCACTATTTTTCTATATCGTTTCCTTGGGCATTAACCTCTTGACTACACTTCATGATCGTGGTTACGCCTGGGCAGGCCTTCTCAAGCTAAGCCAGATTATTCCTTTCCTGTATAGCAGCTACCTCTTCTACCTATTAATCGTAGTTATGACTCCAATTGGTGGACGTTCAGGAAGCAGTTCCAATGTGGATCTCTACATTGCTGTCCTCGCTGCATTGGGTACAGTTCTATCGTTTGGATTCCTGGTAAGAAAACGCTATTAAATTGTGCTACGTATAAATTAATCATGTTATCTTACAATATTTATAGATTCCTCTCATCATCACTTTCCGCCGTCCCAGCCTTGTGGTGGTCTGTCTGTTCGCAATCACGGTTCTCTCTGTATACCTGGCTGCAAACACGCAGTTGGGTTTCCCATATCGCTCCAAGACTAATGGCCAACGAGTTGCTTATCTGGTGAGTCACATAATATAATTACCTTTATGTAATATACAAATGTCAAATTTCAGCAAGTGCGAAACATGTTCTATGAGTATGATGGCACCCTTAGTAAGGATGAATCCGGTTATCTATTCAGTTATCAGGATCGTCGTAAAGAGACTCCATATTCTTCAGTGGTTAATCTGACAGGCCTGGTGGGCATCGAATCGAATTGTGATGAGCATATGATGTGCGGAATGCCGTTGTACAGCCCTAGTTACGTTAATAATCGCCGACAAAGCAAGTGGTTACCTCGCTCAGATCCGATTGTGCCACCAGGACCAACGACATTACAACTTTTGAACAAAACCATTGTAAATAAAAACACTGTGCGCTGTGAGTTTAATTTGACAGGTCCCTCCCATATGAGACTGTTCATTAAACCGTTCGAGGATGTGAAGTTGACCAACTGGAGTTTCTCGCATAGTTATCTTGAAAACCCACCAGCAGCTCCACTTCCGTACTTTATTTACTTCACATACGGATCTGACAGTTCGCCGTTGAACTTCTTTTTAGAGTTTTGGGTAAGAAATATTGGGAGACTTATGCCTTTTCATTTAAATCTATTGTAATATGTTGTATTTTATAGAAATGGGATGGCGACTTCAAAGTTCCCATGTACGAGCTGGGTGTAGGTGGACATTACGTACTAGACGACGGAGATACACAGAGTCAACAGTTGGCAGCTTCTTTTCCCGATTTCACAATTTTAACCCAGTGGCCTGCATTATACCAAAGATTCATATTTTAACTTAGCTTTAAAAATTGCATAATTGGATTACAATTGACAGTTGCATACAAATAAAGAAAACAAAAGTTTGACCTCTTAATTAATCATTATTGGCGTTCGTTTTACATCCTAATATATATACGAGATAATATCGGTTGAGGTCTACCACAATTATAAGTACCAATAAGGGAAAAAAGACCCTAGTTGTGAACAAATTGCTTATATACAAACATAGTTAACCTTCGAGCTAAAACAACATGTCATGAGGGAGCCCATTAAACTCCATGTCTCATATGTATGATTATTAAAGAGATGTTTCGACAATTAAATACATAAACGATTGTTGTCATGCAATGACCTGTCATATAGAAAAAACTAGCATTGGCCACACTAGTTCTCAATGTAGTCGACGCAGTTCTAAACAGTTGGTTGTGCCGCAAAGTTACAAAGAAACTGTGAATTAACTATCAAAGTGTGTATGTAAATATACGAGTAATCAAAAAAGATGAAAGAAAGATTAGAAGATGAGATGAACCAAATGTGGAGAGAACACAAATGCTTTACCTTTCAGATAAGATGAATGCCGAGGCTGTGTTTTCTAAATTACGAGATCAGTTGGACTGTGTTTGCCTTGGCGAGATGTTTCGCATACTCAGAACTCGCTTTGAATATTGTCAGAACAAGGTATAATTTGATTTAATAATCATTATGATACGCTGACACACGCAACTCATAAACTAATTAGTAATTAATTGGCCCATAACAACAAATGATTGCCGATTCAAATGAAATTAAAAAAATCTTGGGCCGGGACATATCATTCAATCAATCCATCAATGTTGAGTGTGGTCTTATCATAATCTCAATATCGCAGCGCAGCAACTGAAAAATTATTAAATTAATATAAGATATCGATGTTAGAAACAATCTTTTAAAGGTTGCGGTGGGACCAGACGAAAAGTTCTTATCGATCACAAAAAGCCCCCAGACTTGAGAGCATCTAAATTTTATTACATACGATATAGTCGTAATTTGAATAATCAATATACACCTTATCTTTGAACTCGCATATCAGAATCATAATTATCGATATAAAGATAGATCGACAAATGACGATATTAGTTTACATAAACCTGAAGGTTTTTTATTAGATATTCTAAAATCGAACTTTATTTCTTTATATTTTATTCTATTATATTATATTTAAATATATTAACTTTCAAATGCATTAAAAGAATAAATAAGTTCATTCAGCAATAAATATCAGATAATGATATAAGATAAAGTTATCTTCAGTGTCCAAATCTAAATTATTTTGAATTTTATCAAACCAATTGGGAAAAAATTGGTGCAATAAAGTCAGTCTTTGGTTTTTTGCATATAAGAGGGCCGAATTCACATTAGCTAGGTAGTTCTCCGTTTTTACTTCTGCTGAATGGGTTGTCAAGAGAACAATATGGGGGACAAGGACAAACTAGTAAGCACAAGCTAAAAAGCCAATATTTCGCCAAGTAATACATTTAATTTTCTAGATCTCGGACGAGTCTGTTGAAGCTCCGCAAAATGAGGTCAAAAAGGAAACAGGTTTAAGACTTCCTTGGTACTTTGCCAGTGGTTTCCTGGTCTTCTGGGGACTTCTTTTCTTTGCCGTAGTCATACCATTTTTCTATCGCTTGCCGACTCCTCTCACATTGGAGGACGCTAACAAAAATGTGTTTATTACGGAACGTGCTTACAAAAATCTGTATGTCCTTGCCAACGTTGGAAACAAACTAACTGGCAGTGCGGCAAACGAGATTGACGCCGTTAGTTTTATAGTGAACGAGTTGGAGGATATCAAAGCAAATCTACAATCTGATTACTTTGAGCTAGAGATCGATGTCTCCCAAGCTTCGGGTTCATTTCCATACTCAACAATGCTAAATACTTATCAAGGAGTTCAAAATATTGCTGCGAAACTATCCCCAAAGAACAGCACGAGTCTGACTTATCTTTTGATTAACAGTCACTTTGATTCGAAACCATATACAAACTCGGCTGGTGATGCTGGTTTCATGATTGTCGCAATGCTGGAATCCTTGAGAGTTATTGCTACGAAAAAGCAACCCATTGAAAATCCCATTGTCTTCTTGTTTAATGGAGCTGAAGAAGGTGCTTTGCAAGCTTCTCATGGTTTTGTTACACAACACAAATGGGCACCTTACTGCAAGTAAGTTTGGCGTGTCTTCAAAATAATGATAAAAATTACAAAGTTCAATCTTACAGAGCCGTTTTGAACCTTGATGCAGCTGGAAGTGGAGGACGTGATATTCTCTTTCAAAGTGGACCCAACAACCCATGGCTTATGACTGTAAGTAGTTTTTAAAACAGCCATTTTAAAAACGGTTCTTTTCATTTTCAATATAATTAAACAGTATTATAGTAAATACATCAAACATCCATTTGCCACAACCTTGGGTGAGGAAATCTTCCAATTAGGAATAATTCCATCGGATACAGACTTCCGGAATTTCAGAGATTATGGACATATTCCTGGTAAGTTCAAGTTAACTTTAAATATAATAGAGATAAATTTAACATAGTTTCCAAAAATTTAAAGGCCTGGACATGGCGCAGTTTATAAATGGCTACATATACCATACTAAGTACGATCTGATTGATGTGATCCCTCGCGGAGCTTTGCAAAATACTGGAGACAATATTTTGAGCCTTCTTCGAGGATTTGCCAACGCAACAGAATTGCACGACACAGCGGTAAGGACTTAATCCTTTTATATTATTAACTGGTATTTCTATGAATCCTTTTACAACTATTTGAAGGAATACGCAACTGGACATGTTGTCTTCTTCGATTTCTTGGGAATCTACTTCTTCCACTATACAGAGGCGACTGGTCAATCTTTAAACTATGGTGTTGCTGGAGCTGCGATCATTTTGGTCTTCGTTTCAATTTGGCGTATTGCGGCTGTTTCCCATATTTCTATTTGCCACGTGATTGGTTGGTTCACTCTCGTTCTAGTAGTGCAGCTTGTCTCCTTTGCACTTGGATTTGTGTTTCCCATTGTGGTCGCATACGGGATGGACAGTCTCGGCCTTTCTTTGACATATTTCAGCACCCTTTCGTTCGTAATCGGTCTGTACGTCGTCCCATCACTTATTGGATTGGCTTTGCCTATCACCATTTACTACAACCTTCAGCGGAATGTAAGTGTTCTAATAAGAAATGAGATATTATCGTAACCATAATTTATTTTGCAGGATAAGATCTCAGCTGGATACCATCTTCAGTTAGCCATGCATGGTCAAGCTATCATTTTGGCTATTCTGTCCATTGCTCTCACAGTCTATGGTCTACGCTCCGCCTACATTCCCATGATACCACTACTTTTTTACGTTGTTTCCTTGGTCGTTAACCTTTTAACTACGTTGCATGACCGCGGTTATGCATGGACAGGAATTCTCAAGCTAAGCCAGGTTATTCCTTTCCTGTATAGCAGCTACCTCATATATATAATGATCATAGTTCTGACACCGATGGGTGGACGTGCTGGAAGTGCCACCAATCGGGACCTCTACATTGCTGTTCTCGCTGCATTGGGATCAGTTCTTTCGTTTGGGTTCCTGGTATGAAAACACTTCAATATGACCTACGTAGGCATAAATTATATTTTGTTACAACATTTATAGATTCCGCTGATCAACACTTTCCGCCGTCCCAGCCTTGTGATACTCTCTTTGATCGCAATCACTGCCGTCACGGTATACCTCGCTGGCTACACGCAGTTGGGATTCCCATACCGCCCCAAGACCAATGGCCAACGAGTTGCATATCTGGTGAGTCACATTGTATGATTCCCTTTAATAGATATTATAAATGTTCAAATTTCAGCAAGTGCGAAACATGTTCTATGAGTATGATGGAACCCTCAGTAAGGATGAATCTGGATATTTGTTTAGCTATCAGGACCGTCGTAAGGAAACGCCATACTCTTCAGTGGTCAATCTAACTGGTCTGGTGAGCATCGAGTCGAATTGTGAGGAGCACATGATGTGCGGAATGCCGTTGTATGATTACCGTTACGTAAGCAATCGCATGCAAAGCAAGTGGTTACCTCGTTCTGAGCCTATTGTGCCACCGGGACTAAGCACACTAGAACTGCTTAACAAAACTGTTGTGAACGAGACCACTGTGAGGTTCGAGTTTAATATGACGGGTCCCACGCACATGAGTCTTTTTATTCAACCTTACGAAGATGTGAAATTAAGCAACTGGAGCTTTGCACAGAGCTATCTCGAAGACCCACCAGCAGGACTGCCATATCACATCTACTTTGTTTACGGGATTAATAGCGCGCCATTAAACTTCTTTTTGGAATTTACGGTAAGCGACTTTTTCATCACTGCCTAATGCCAAGTTTAACTTACCTTTTTTTCTTTAAACTCATAGAAATCAGACGGTGATTTCAACGTTCCCTTGACCCAGCTGGGTCATGGATCCCACTGGGTTCTCGAAAAAGGAGACTTACAAAGTCAAACGTTTGCTGCATCCTTCCCTTCGTACACGATACTAGCTGAATGGCCAGCTTTATATAAGAGGTACATTTACTAATTGAGAACATGTAAATACATAAATAATGCAATGGTTGTAGTTAATAAAATAAACGAATTAAACTTGAAAATTGAATTGAATCTACGTGTGGTACAATTTTAAGTTTTTTTCCAAGCTTCGGTCACACAGCGCCGGATTTCAGCATGTTTTACATTATGTTAACGCAAAATGCGCACTGTTAAACTCCAATGGGGCTTAACATTATTCATAGAGCATAAGTCACAACGGCGTCATTAAAAATATTAATGGCTTCCTCTTGCGCGCCAAATGTAATCGCGCTTTAAACTTGTCAACAATACTGTAAAGTTGTTTGTTTATTTTTAATTTATAGATAAAGAATAATTGATTTTAAACTAACAGACGCCTATTTCACTTTCAACGTCAAATATCATTGATGTTTATATTTTCTATCTGTGCCGTGCATTTACTTGACAACAATCGGTTCCGGTTTTACGATCGCTTATCATTGATTGATTCTATCGTAAAATAAGACTATTAAATCGATAATAAAACTTTATGAGTTGCTCTGATAAAACAAACAAATGCTTGAGTGTTTCGCGTACTCATAGTTGGTTTTGATTTCACCAAATTTAAGCGTGCCGTTGCGTGTCCAATACAACGAACATATGCAGTTCATATATCCAATGGGTTTTCCCATAGATAAAAATGAGTAAAATTTACAAAAATATACACTGTTCATTGGGAACTTTTGCGGAAAAGAAATCGGATACCCCGGATAGCAAGGTAATGCTCATGCCATAATGTTCGATATTAATATTACCAATAATTTAGATATCATTAGCAGTGTGCTTCGATTCTTATGGCCCGGCCTCCTGACCACGAGCTAGTATTGACTATGTACGTCTTTAGAAAATGGTTAACGTATGTCATGTATTGAACTCTTGTTGTTTTCCGCAATACACTATGATATATGTTTATCTTTATAGACTTCAAAGTGCGAATCAGTGTCGATAAAAGCTTCTCATAGCCACAAAACTGAAACACTTTATGCGCAGACCCTTCAGTTGGCCGACGAACAGCTTTGGAGTCGCACGGCTTCCAGACAGCAGCAGAAAAGATGTCCCCACTCAAAAAGGATAGTATGGTGAGTGAAAAACTGCAAACACATATTCAGATATCCAACAAGACAGAGTTCCCTTGATTATTGTAGAAGTACGATGTGGAGCTGGATGTTGCGCTCGTCAATGTGCTGAAAATGCCAAAGGATACGAGAGTACACATACCTTGGTATTATGCTCCTACCTTTTTGCTCGTCTGGCTGGCGCTCTTCTTCGCAGTGGTTATTCCGCTTTTCAATCGATTGCCAGAGGGAGTGACCATCGCAGAGGAGTCACAAAAGCCAGGACAGTTTGTGGCGGAGCGGGCACAAAGTGTTCTGCTGAAATACGATCAAATTGGCCCCAAGGTAGTAGGCAGCATTGCCAATGAGGAGACAACTGTCAACTTTCTACTCGACGAGGTAGAGACTATACGTTCCGCGATGAGAACCGATCTCTACGATATGGAGGTTGATGTTCAACAGGCATCGGGTGCCTATATGCATTGGAATATGGTGAACATGTATCAGGGTGTGCAGAATGTGGTGGTCAAGCTGAGTACTCGAGGATCAGCCAGTGAAAATTATTTGCTGCTCAACAGCCACTTCGACTCGAAGCCCAGCAGTCCCGGCACTGGAGACGATGGCACCATGTGTATTGTGATGCTGGAAGTGCTGCGACAAATGGCCATTTCAGATGCGGTCTTTGAGCATCCAATTGTGTTTCTGTTCAATGGTGCCGAAGAGAATCCCCTGCAGGCCTCGCACGGATTCATCACGTCGCATAAATGGGCCAAGAACTGCAAGTAAGTTATTGCCAATCCGATATGATATTTAAACTAAACGTTATCTTCGGCAGGGCACTCATCAATTTGGAAGTTGCGGGTAGCGGTGGACGGGACCTGTTGTTCCAGGGCGGACCAAATCATCCATGGTTAATGCAGGTAAACACAAAAATATTCCAATGCTCAGATTTTCTACGTCGCTCGTGTCGTGCGGCGCTTGTTAGATGTTTATCGCACACATAAAAAAAAACCATTTAAATTTTTATTATTTAACGATAAACGAATTGTCGTATAATTTTCGATCCACTGCAGTATTACCGCAGTGCCGCTAAACATCCATTTGCAACAACAATGGCCGAGGAAATCTTTCAGTCTGGCATACTACCCTCCGATACAGACTTTCGCATATTTCGTGATTATGGTCAAGTTCCAGGTGCGTGTCCAGTCTGGCGCGGTGCTTTATCGGAAACTATTAATAATTGTTTGATTTTTTCAGGCTTGGATATTGCTCAGATAAGCAATGGGTATGTCTACCATACTGAATTCGATAATTATAAGGCGGTTCCCCGAAATTCGCTGCAAAATACTGGTGAAAATGTGCTTCCCATGGTCCGAGCCTTTGCCAATGCCAGCGAAATGTACGATACTGAGGTGTGTTGATTCTTTTAACCTTCTATTGAAAGATACTAAAAGATAAGATCTCATTTTCTTTGCAGGCACATAGTATAGGACATGCTGTCTTTTTCGACTTCTTGGGTCTTTTCTTTGTCTCATACACGGAGACAACAGGAATTATTCTCAACAGTTGCATTGCTGCCGTCAGTCTGACGTTGGTTGCTGTTTCTCTGTGGCGCATGGCACGAGTCTCTCAGGTTTCTCTGTGCAAGATCTCCGCTTGGTTTGGTATAATATTTGCGCTTCATGTGCTTGGCATGGTACTCTGTCTCGGCTTGCCCTTGCTGATGGCAATTCTCTTCGATGCCGGCAATCAATCGCTTAGCTACTTTACAAATACTTGGTTAATGTTTGGCCTCTTCATCTGCCCTGCAATAATTGGACTAAGTTTTCCCACAACACTCTACTACACTCTACGAAAAAACGTAAGTATCTACTTATCTCGTAGTGTTTATCCAAACTTTAACTCACATGTGATTTAATAGCAAGAGATAAGCCACGCCTACCATGTGCATATGAGTCTACACGCCCACTGTGTTGTGATGTCGCTGATTGCTATCGTACTGACTGCAATTAGTTTGCGCACACCCTATCTGTGTATGGTATCAACATTCTTCTATTCCTGTGCGCTGCTCATTAATCTTCTGAGCACTCTACACGAACGAGGTAAGTTTTGAATAAGCCAAAGCTCAACTTGTGACTAATTTTGAAACTATTTTTCAGGCTATTATTGGGTGCTGATCACACAAATACTTCAATTGATGCCCTTCTTCTACTTCTGCTCGTTGTTTTATATGTTCCTCAATGTATTTATACCAATGATGGGTCGCAATGGCAGCTCCCTGAACCCAGATCTCCTTATTGCTATACTGTGCGCAGTCGGCACTTTCTTCGCTTTGGGATTTGTGGTAAGTTAGGTGCATAATATAAGTAATTTCTTTATTATATTGTATATATTTTTACGGAACAGACCCCACTCATCAACATGTTCAGTTGGTCGAAGCTCCTGATGCTTTCGCTAGGCATTATTACCTTCATATTCAGCATGATTGCCATTTCTGATGTGGGCTTTCCTTATCGTGCCAAGACTAGCGTCATGCGAGTTAATTTTTTGGTGAGTAAACCTCGTGAGATAAGAAAGCCGTGAACTTGATAATGATTGTCCAAAACCAACAGCACGTGCAACGTACATTCTACGAGTATGATGGAAGCGTGAGCCTAAGTGACTCAGGCTACTACTTTGACTTTCAGGACAGGCGTCTGCAGTATCCGCTAGAGGACACGTCAGTCAATCTGACCGGTCTGCAGGCCGTTAGTGATGATTGTGACAAATATTTAATGTGTGGTGTGCCTTGCTTCAATCATCGTTGGTGTAAAGCGCGTACCACTGCACATTGGTTGCCCCGTGAGGAGGTGCCTATTCCGGGCAATTCTTCATTGGAGCTTTTGGGAAAAACTGTTTTAAATAGTACTTACGTGCGATTTGAGTTCGAGGTGAGCGGACCACCTCATATTGGCATATTTATTCAACCTCTGGATGGTGTCAGCGTGGAAGATTGGTCTTTCATAAGAAATATGCTGGACGAGCCGGAGGACTATACGTTGCCGTATCAGATATTCTTCTCATACGGAAAGAATAACTCTCCCCTGAAATTCCACATAGATTTTGAAGTAAATGACGATAGATATATATTACCTATCCAAATTACCTAATGATTTGTAAAATCTTTTTTCCTTAGAAATCCGATGGAAACTTTGATGTGCCAATCTTTGAATTGGGCGTTGCGTGGCATTACGTTAGTTATGATTATGATCGAGACGAGACTGGACTGAAGTTTATAGCCGACTTTCCTGACTTTGTGCATGTAATGGAATGGCCAACGCTCTATAAGAGCTATATATACTAGTATAATTTAAGTAGAGTAATTAGATTTTACGATCTGATTTGTTCTTCGATTCTCAGAGTTATATTATATTATGCTTAACTTGATAGCTGGGGCTGTTAACATGTTCTCGGTTGCGGTTAGCTGACCTTGCTAAAGATAAGTAGTGAGATCAATAAATCCACCATATTTCAGATACCCTTGCAGAGGGTATAGTATCATAATATTGGCAAGAAGTTTACAACGCACATTTGGAGACATCACTGACCGAATAATGTACATATATATATTCTGAGTCAGCAACAACATCGTTACCTTAGAAATCATCGTCCAATATTTTCTACATAGGAGTTTTTGTCTATAATCGGAACACTCCAACATATACAGAGGAACAAACGGTTGAAATAAAAGTTTTTGTAAGAAGATATGTTTAAATCTGAGAAATAACTAAACTTATTAGTGCCAATCAAAGTAAGACAAAATATTCTGCACCATTATATATCAATAGTAGAACAACGATCGGATGATTTAAGAACCTGCAAGCGTATAGAACCTACAGCATGTCAAAGATAGCCTTCGTTCTTGTTAAGTGTTATATATCGATCAATAAATCCACCTTATTAAGAGTTATATCTCAATCATAAAAACTCCCTTATTAAGAGTTATGTCTCAATAAATCCACCTTATTAAGAGTTATATCTCAATCAATAAATCCGCCATATTAAAAGTAATATCTTGAAGTAGTTTTAATTGGATTGGACAGGATGTGTGAATGAAAGTGAGATAAAGAGGGTGAGTGGAAAGCCGTAATAATATCATTATACATGTGAATCAAACACTAATGCGGGCTGCAAGGGGCCCTGAAATTATGATTGCACTTTGATATGAAGGTCGTAAACTTTACAAGCTAATTGACATTCGCCTCATAAATATATCTAGATATATCCTTTATCACCAGATTGTGTATACTATATTGGATATGGTACTGAAATTATTGGCACACGTTTATAATGTTATGGCTTAAGATATGAAATCAAAGCTGATAAGCCCAGCATTCGCCAGCATTCG
The DNA here is from genome assembly GCA_018904035.1 of Zaprionus ornatus. Lineage (NCBI taxonomy): Eukaryota > Metazoa > Arthropoda > Insecta > Diptera > Drosophilidae > Zaprionus > Zaprionus ornatus. Next base: position 5,706,548 of record JAEIFZ010000253.1, read on the forward strand.
GCGCTATAAGAAATTTTCTTTAAAATTGAGACAAATTTCGGGACTATTCTCAGTCGGTGATCGGTTAGTGGAAGTACTGTCAATCAAAATGGAGTCTGATGAAAATGTCAACGTGGAGAACGATAATCACAACGTAGGAAGCATCGCATGATGTTATAACAGTTCATAACACTTTTGTTTTTCATAAATTTAGGAAGTGAAAATGCAATATAATTCAATTATCGATTTGATGGAAAAGGACAGACGCGTCAAGCGTCTTCCTTGGTACTATGCATCCAGTTATCTGCTGATCTGGGTTGGACTCTTCAGTGCCGTTGTAATTCCACTTTTCAACCATTTACCCACGGGTGTGAGGGTGGATGAGGAGAACAACCAAGGTCAGTTTGTGGCGCAGCGAGCTCATCACATTCTTGCCAAGCTCGATACAATGGGGCCCAAGATCGTGGGCGACGAAATGAACGAGAAAACTATGGTGGAATTTATGCTCGACGAAATCGAAACGATTCGTGATGTAATGCTGAAGGAACTCTATGAATTAGAGGTGGATGTACAGAAGGCATCGGGTGCGTATCTACACTGGGAAATGATCAACATGTATCAGGCGGTACAGAATGTGGTTGTCAAGCTCAGCTACAAGGGCTCCAACAGCACATCCTACTTGCTGATCAACAGTCACTACGATACCAAGCCAGGCAGTGTGGGTAAGCTCGAGATTGAGGTCCTTTTCTATGCGTTGCGTAACTAATTGTTACTCTACGATAGGTACTGGCGATGCTGGTTTCATGGTTGTCACTATGCTGGAAGTGATGCGTCAATTGGCCACATCCAAAACATCTTTCGCGCACCCAGTTGTGTTTCTATTCAATGGCGCCGAGGAGCAACCGCTGCAGGGCTCCCATGCCTTCATCTCTCAGCACAGATGGTCGCCCAATTGCAAGTGAGAGTGATTATATATATATAATGTATATAGTGACTAACCCAACCTATCTCAATAGAGCACTAATCAATTTGGACTCTTGCGGAGCCGGAGGACGTGAGATTCTTTTCCAAGGCGGTCCCAATCATCCATGGCTAATGCGAGTAAGTAAAAAAGTTTTATAATGTACACACCCCATATAAATATAAGTATTTATTGCTTTGTTGGGGGGCTTTTTACTTATCTAATCGTTCATATCAACTGCAAATCTATTGACTTTCACTTGATTACAGCACTATAGAGAGGCCGCTAAACATCCGTTTGCCACAACCATGGCCGAAGAGGTATTTCAGGCTGGCCTTATACCCTCCGATACAGACTTTAGAATCTTTCGCGATTTCGGCCCAGTTCCTGGTATGTAATTAAATTATATTCCTTTTATTATTATATTTATATTGTATATTGTAATGCTCTTTTAACTGAGGCAGGTCTTGACATGGCTGGTGTCTATAACGGTTATGTATACCATACAAAATACGATCGCTTTGCTGTAATATCCCGAAATTCGCTACAGAATACGGGCGATAACTTGCTGTCTCTGGTGAGAAGTATTGCAAATGCCGAGGAAATGTACAATACTGATGTAGGTAGCTTATCGCAGTTAACATACGAGTATATCTAGATAAAATAACTGTTTCTGTATATTTTTATAACCTTTAACAGGCACACGCCGAGGGTCACTCAGTGTTCTTTGATTTCCTGGGTTTGTTTTTCGTTTACTATGTGGAATCCACGGGAATTGCGCTGAACATAAGCTTCGCCATTGGTGGATTGGGCATGGTGTGTGTGTCCCTATGGCGCATGAGTAGAACGACAGTGCTCTCCTTGAGCGATATAGGTGCAGCCTTTGGTATTCTATTTCTACTGGAAATTGTCGCATTTCTGTTAGCCTTGGGTCTACCACTTCTTATGGCGGTCATGTATGATGCCGGAGGTCGATCATTGACCTATTTATCCAACAATTGGCTAGTGATTGGATTGTACATTTGTCCCTCACTCATTGGACTGACTCTGCCCTGTACGCTTTACTTCACCTTAATTCCTAGAGTAGGTTTAGCTTGATTTTAGTACTTGAACTATATTAATGCTCCTCTTACTTGCAGCCAAAGATACCCTTTACCTATCAACTGCAGATGACCGGCCATGCTCATTGCGTGTTCGTGGCCATTGTATGTATTATTACAACTGCCGTGGGCCTACGGAGCGCGTATCTCTTCTTGATTGTCCTTGTCTTTTATGTCGGCACCCTGTTACTCAATTTGGTGACCAAGCTGCATGATACCCGTGGGTATTTCCCCTTTTATTAATATGGGTTTTCAACTAATGAGAATGTTCTATAGATTACTGGTGGGCGCTTGTCGTCTGTGCTGGCCAGGTGCTGCCCTTCCTTTACTTCAGTTATCTGTTCCACAGTTTTCTAGTCATTTGCATTCCCATGACGGCACGGAAGGGCACAGAGGTTAACCCGGATATATTGATAGCACTACTGTGTGCAATGGGCACCATACTGGCCATGGGTATTGTGGTGAGTGCTCTAGAGGTATCCGCTCGTATTGTATACCACATTGAATTTGTTTTACATCTCAGGCTCCCCTTATAAACATTTTCCGCCGCAGTATCTGGATGATCGGAGGCCTGGCACTGGTTATGTTCATCTTTTGCATGATCGCTGTATCTTCGGTTGGATTTCCCTATCGCGATAAGACGAGTGTAATGCGCGTTCACTTTTTGGTATGTCTCGAGGTTCACATACTCCAAAGATTGTCTCTTACTCATGTTCTCTTTGTATTTTCAGCAAGTGAATCGCAGATTCTTTGATTATGATGGAAGCATAATCCATGAGGATTCAGGCTATTATTTCGATCCACAAGATCGTCGCTTGGAAGAGCCCTTGCGTGATAGCCTGAACTTGACGAATTTGCTTCAAGTGGGTTGGGAATGTGACACAGAAATGATGTGTGGCATTCCCTGCTTCAATCATCGTTGGTGCGAGACACGCTGGGATGCACTGTGGTTACCACGCGACCAGCCTGTTGTGATGCCCGGTGAAACTAATCTGGAGCTACTCAATAAGACACTCCTCGCTGATGGATATAGGGTGAAGTATTACTTCAAGCTAACTGGCCCATCACGGATGAGCATTTTTGTGAAGCCCGTCGAGGGTTGCAAGATGCTAGACTGGTCTTTCCTGCATGGCATGCTGGATAATCCGGCCACATTTAAGCCACCATATCATATCTTCTTTGCCTGGGCAGCTGATGATGCACCTGTGGTATTTTATCTACTTCTAGCAGTAAGTATAGCCAGATTATAATGACATCTATATATATACAGTATATACTAAATGTACTATATTTTACAGAAAACAAATGGCTATTTTGATGAGCCCGTCTTGGAACTGGGCATCTCTGGACATTACATAAGTCATGTGCATCCCAGGGATGAGCTGAGTCAGAAGTTCATATCGCAAATGCCGGAATTTGTGCATGCCATGGAATGGCCCGCCTCATACGACCATTATATATATTGACAAACATGATCTTTGGTAATATTAGACTACACAATTAATAAAAGAAACTAAAACGGGAAACAAACCTGTTACTTTTTGTTTGAACTAAGTGTGTTTTCCTCTGCGTGGGCCCATCACACGATGGGGGCAAACAAAGGCTTCCAAAAATTGGGCACATTTCATAACGAACTGGGAGTAAACATATCGCAGATCAAACTCCGAACAGTTGTGTAAATACCCTGTAGCAGTTGGTAATGCTGTTGCTGCAGTTGCAGTTTGGGGTATAAAAACTACCGTGGTGAAGCATTGGAAGACGCACTTCGATCTGAGTTACAATTTGGACCAGACAACCAGAAGCAACAGACAACAAATCAATATGAAGTTCCTCGTCGTTTTCTTTTTCGCCGCAACAATGATGACGGCTACGGTGATGTCTCAAACAAATTCGACGGAGAGTGCCATCGATTACCTGATCGATGAGATCGAAGATGAGCTGAACGACTACACTAGCAGCAGTTCACCGAGCAGTACATCTGATTACTACTCCACATACTACACTCCTGATTATTACTCCACCTACTACTCCGACTACGATGATACCACCACAGTCAAGCCATTCAAGCAGCAATTGCTGTCCCTCTTCTTCAACAAGAAGGCTGGCTTATCTGGCAAATGATACCACACACCGCAAGCCCGCATATTCCGCATATCCCGCCTGCCACCAACTGTTAGACAACTTCATTTGTTTCGTTAAAATGTGAAAATATATATATATATAAATACTATACTTCTTAAAATAAAAATTATAAAATATAATTGTGAGTGTTTTGACATTTAGAACGGGCGAACTGGTGACCTGGCCAGCCCAGCGACCCGGCTCATTAGCGCCTTTGGTCAAATTATACACCTCCCTGGGTCGAGTCGTGCCATCGTTGGTGCATCGAGCTGGATCGATTGCCGTATATGTATGTATGTATGTATGTTACTATGTGGCACCACCTCCAACAAAGGTCAGCAGCCAAACGGACCAAGCGGAGATCCAAAACCAGCTAGACATGATCATGGTCAGGTGGCGTGGCAGCTATGGTAATCGTATAATGGTGATCGTGTAATGATGATGCCGTTACCGCCTCCACTTGACGGCGCGCGACTTGCGCGGGGATTGCGCAATTTGATCAAGTCTTGCGGCGACTTCTTCGCCATCTCCGTCTCCGGCTGTGGATCTTCAGAACGCAGTCGAAGCTAATGTTAAATGTCTAAAAATGTAGCTGACAAATTGATTCGAAATGCAATACGTGTTCTTTGAATGCCACGATACACGTTTAATTCTCCATCAAAACTGACCAAAATCCATGCATATATATCTGTCTATCTGTCTTTACCTATACATATACCATAGCTAGCTGCCTCTTCTCGTGTGAATAAATATTCCACCTACAATTTGCGATTATGGCAAAATGAAATATTTATAATGAATCGACTGAAGATTTGTACACTTGAAGAATTCTCGGAATTTTGCAAATTAGGCAAAAACTTCAACAATTTTTGTAAACTGCAAAGTTCAAATAATTTGTAGAAATTAAAATAAGATAATATTGAAACATTTTTTCTACAGCAATTTCTAGTTTTATTTTTAGAAGATACTTTTAGAAATCTTTCGAATTCCCCAACAAAGTTATACATGGTACTAAAACTGTTTAGAAACTTTTTTTAAGCAATAAAAAAAATGTTCCGTGCTTATATACTTTAAAAAACCTAATCAAAATCCCGACAAATTTTAAAACACATTTTCAATAAGTATTTTACACCACAAAACATTAAAAACATCTATTCTTTACCATCAATTTATAACGATTTGCAATTAACTTGATTAATTTAATAATTTTTAATTTGAACATTGCTCAAAATATTTGCATGTTTCGCCAAGAGATAAAAAAAATGATGGTGTCAACTTGCTCGAGCATGTTTAAATTAGCAAACGAATCACTCGACAAATTGCCGACTTCGAGTTGATTCATACTCATTCATACTCGCTGGTGCAGGTGCACTCACGCGAACAATGCACTGAAAGAAGCGCGGGGCTACAGAAGATCTAATCACTCGACCAGGCTGGGGGAGCTTAGCTTGGCTTCTGATCTGTGCGAAATGCTAGCTCATCATTGGGCCGCTGCTGTTGCAGTTGGGCAGCTCTGCTGATCTTCTGCCGGTGCTGGTGCCGCTGCCTGTTGCAAGCGTGGCAAGCGGCAACGGTAAAGTTCAAGCAGACAAGCTGCTGAGGCAGTTGAGGCAGCACCGGCTCAGGTTTTGCTATAAATATGCAAACCTTTGGCTGAGCTGGCCACAGTTACAAGTTACGAGTCGCGAAGCCGCACACACCACAACTCCAGGACAAATTCCTATGCAATATCTAGTGAGTAGAGCAGAGAGCGGGAGAGGGGAGGATAATCCCTAATCTAATCTTCCTTTACCTCCCACACAGCTGTTTAGTGTTGCAGCTCTGGCGCTGCTGCTGCTGCTGCTGGGCTCGACAGAGGCGCGACCGCAGGGACCCGCCACGGAACCCATCAAGATCTTGCGGCAGGAGCAGGAGGTCAATTTCGATGGCTCCTACAAGTACAACTATGAGACAGAGAACGGCATCAATGTCGAGGAGGAGGGCTATCTCAAGAATGCCGGCACCGACAATGCAGGACAGGTGAGTTGCTCCAAGTCATCGCATCGACCTTACCGTTTGGCATTTGCAGTCTCACGAAGTTGCCCCCCTCCCTCTCCCACGCCTGACAAATTGCTGAGGCGACTCGTAATTAGCTGCAACTGCTCTTTCATCTCTTTTGTCTACTAAGTAAACTTGTCGTGCCTCGTCTCGTCTCGTCTTGTTGCAGGTCGCACAGGGCTTCTTCTCGTACACCGCGCCCGACGGCACACCCATACGGATTACCTATGTGGCCGACGAGAATGGCTTCCAGCCACAGGGCGATCATCTGCCCACAGCCCCGCCCATACCGCCAGCCATACAGCGGGCCTTGGAGTACATAGCCACAGCACCGCCACAGCCGGCCGAGCCGCAGGGCAACTTTGCCGCACGCCGCGGCTAAGCACGAGTGGGAGGCACAAGCCCTGCCAACTGCCAGATGTTTCAACCTATTCCACACAGGCACATGTACATACATACACACACACATACACCTGCCTTTAACCATATCCCATGCAAAATTAAAAAAACGTCTAAACGAAGATATTTTTGGTTTTCTTTTAGTTTGCGGTAACTTGACGAGGAGTCTGATTGATTGCCAGATATCGTGTATTGAAAGCTACTTCCAGCACAGTTATTGTTCAACTGAAGCTCTACTTTTCTGAGATTATAAGATCTTCTATAATTGCTGCATCTGCATTTTACAGTTATCATATTCCGACTGTCTCTCTTCTACTAGTCAGCTTTTACAGCTGTTGCCCTTCTAATACTACTCTTTGTATGCTCTTCTACTACTACTTTTCTTCTACCCTTCTACTACTACTTTTTTTGTGCTCTTCTACTACCAGTCTTTTTTTCCCATAACATTCTTAGTTGCTTTCTAGCGACCTTCTACTGTTCTTCTACTGCTGATTCTATTTAATTACAATATCACTCATCTTATAATACTCTTATATTACAGTGTTTAGTACACTTTTCTCACTCTTTACTGCGCTTCCGCTGCTCTACTATTACTACTACTACTACTAATCTCTTCGGCCATTCCACTGCTACTACTTACCCACAGTATAAGAACAGCTCTTATACTGTGCCCTTCTACAGCTGCTGCTCTATAACGGTTAATTACTCACTAGTCAACTGCAGTCAGCTGTTGTCGTCAACAGTGTTTTGACTCTCTCCCCCTTAGAGACTAGCTGATACCCTGTAAAAGTAACAAACTGTCAACTCAGCTTGTTCCCCATTAAATCTAGCTTTTTTCTAAGATTCACACGAGAACAAGGCACAGCAGGAAATCTAGCTTTTTCTTTCTTGCTTAAAAACCTTGCATACTTTCAGGCACCCGCATACAGTCTTAGAGCAACTGGTACTAGCAATCACGTCATGGTCTTCTCTTTGTTCTTCTGTCTATCTGTCTGGCCCACCCAATGCTGGCCAAAATCAGTCAATGGGCAAAGAGATGTTCGATTTCCGTATAGCGATGACGATGATCGTTAAATTAATTCAATTGATCTCCATAAGCAGAATGGCTCATCCGTTTGAAGCTGCCATCCAGAAAATATGAAGTAAACGCCTCGTAAATCACCACGTTTTATAGATCTAGTTTCCGATTACTTAGCAATAGTTGCCCCAGCCAGCGCCGAGTCAGTCCGGGCCTGTTGGCCATAGCACACATAGAACGAGCGTATCTTCTGCCGTCACCGCGGGCAGTGGGCGTTGTGCGTTTCATATATAAAGCTCTGAGCGGCGCTTAGACTAATCATTACCGCTTAACCCATGATGCTGCGTCTAACGGTAAGTCGCAGCTGCAGACGTAGCTCGTACCCGAGTAGAGACTTATTTAGTTGTTCTTTTCTTTTCTTCTTCAGATTTGTCTACTGATCTGCGCTGCTGTGGCGCTCGCCCAGAACGATGGACGCTATCGTCCTGAACCCAAAGTGGCATCCGTTGTAAGAGCCCGCCCAGTCGGAGCCGCTGCCGCTGGAGCTGGCCGCTATGTGGCCAGCAGCGATGGACGCTATGTGCCCAGCAACGATGGCAGATATCGCGGCGGCAATGATGGACGCTACGGCGGCAACAACGACGGACGTTATGTGCACGTGGACAACAAGTACCTGCATGACAATCGTCCTGGAGGCGACTACACTGGCGCCAACGATCCCTACAAGGGCAACAAGGATAAGTTCGGTGCCGGCGGTGGTGCAGGACGAGGCGGCGGTGGCAACAATGCTCAGGGTGCTGGCGGTGCCAATGGTGCTAATGGAAATGGCAGACTCGGAGCAGGTGCAACTGGGGCTGGAGCTGCTGTCAAGCCACGTCCCACAATTGCAGTACCACGCAAGGTGCCCGTAGTTGTCGATCAGCGTCCCAATCTGCCTCAGGGCAGCGGCACTGGCATTGGCAAGGGCGGTTGGTTGATTCTGCGCCAGGAGGGAGTAGTCCAGCCCGATGGCTACAACTATCTGTAAGTACATCAAGGTGCCCTGTGTGCTCCGCAAGCTTATGCGAACCTTCTTCCTCTTGTTCCTCTTCCACACAGCTACGAAACTGAGAACGGCATTCTGGGCGAGGAGAACGGACGCATTGAGAAGCAAACCGAAGGTGATGCACTGCGCTCCACAGGCTTCTATCACTACACTGGCGATGATGGTCTGCTCTACCGCGTGGACTACACGGCCGACGAGAACGGTTTTGTGCCCGTGGGTGAGCACATTCCAAAGGTGCCCGAGCATATTCCCAAGCTCCTCGCCTACCTCAAGGAGAAGGGAGCTTTGTAAACTTAAGATTCCCTTTCGTTTTTGTTGTTTTCATTTTCCAAAAATAAAAAGAGTTATTTGAAATGTAGAATATATTAAATATTTCTAAAGAACTTGTTAGGATTAAAATCAAACTTTGGAGTTTGATTTCTAGTATAAAATACTGTATAAATATGTAGAAATTGCAATTAAAAAGTCTTTATTTCTATCCAAAAATCATTAAGAAAGTTTTATTAGAAAGAATCGCTTAACATTTTTATTAGTTTCAAATAGTTTTCCATTTCTGCTTTGCATCAGTTTATGTTGGGCACAATGCGGCGTTGTATGTACTCCAGCACCTCGTTGATGGTGGACTGCACCTTGGCGGGCTGCAAAGAGTAGGATGCATGCATGTACTTAGTTTCTCTCTCTTTCTTCTATTTACAGTTCAAGGTTTACTTACATCCTGCTCGGAATTGATGCGCGATCTCTCCGGCTGCTCTACATGCTGAACGGGATCACAGTTAGCCTGCGGCTGTGCCTGCGGTTGTGCCTGTGGCTGATTGTATTCATAGGCCTTTGCCTGATACTCCGCCTGTTGCGTCTCCCAGAGTTTGTTCTCATTAACATAGCTAAACTGACGCTGATCCTCACTGGAGCCGTCGCCATCACGCACCCATTCGAACTGTATGATCTGCCAACCTGTGCCATTGTAATTGAAGTCGATCATGAAGCGCAGATGATCGCGTGGTCCCAGCGCGAACTCTTCGTTGGCCTCCTGCACACTGGCAGCCAATTGCTCCTCGGCCTGGCGGAAAATGCCACGCAGATCATTGGCATAAGGCTGACCACGATCGCCATAGCCACCATCATATGGTCGATGATCGTGACGATATTTTCCACTATCATCAGGCATATACCAACCCCCAGTGCCGTGCAACTGATGCACATAATGTCCCGGCCTTCTTGTTGGCAGTGGCGCTTGCTGATCCTGATCCTCCGACACGGTCAGGCTCAGACTGAGCAGTAGCAGCAATGCAACGGGCAAACTTCTGAACATTTCGACTAGCTAAATGCGTTTAAATGATGCCAACTCAATTGAGTAGCCAGGTTAGTTAGTCAGCTCCACCTGCCGCCGCTAATTGCCCCCCGGTCAGATAATTAAGTCTCCGGTTTTATGATGAAGATGTCAACGCATTATAACTCAACTTGAAGGCGCTTGCATCGGATGCTAATCGACATTCTTTGCATACTAACAAGCTATCAAGCGGGCCACGGGTAACGCAACTAGTTTTCGCCTACACGTAAACCCCAATTGCTTTTGACCTTTTGAACGGCAGTCTGAAATATCAAATAACAGCCTGAACCCGTCGGAAATGCTCCCAGTTGCACGGTAATCTGATCCGAGCGCGGTCTTCTTGTGATCATGTTACACAAAATTAACAGTAAAACTTTTTCAATTATAAGCAAACTTTAAAGATCCTAATGATCTCTTGGGTAAGCGAAAACCTATTGCATAACATATTGGATTCCATCTTTAATAACTAAAAGTTTACCTTACTGAAGAAGAAGAAGTTCCCTGTTAAAACCTAGATGCTCGCTAAGTTACTTCTATTGTACAAACCAACTACAAGTTTGTCAACTTCAACAGAAAAGATCTTCAAGTGATCTCAGCAAATCGAACAGTATCGTATTACTCATCAACTTAACCTCCCTCTATCTATGTTAATTAAAAGTTTATCAACCTAGCAGATCTATCTTAGCCAACCAATAACTTAGCTCATAACTCATCAAGTCGATCTCCTTCGATCAGCCGGTCAGCCACACCTAATGCAAACCTATAATCTTCTTAAAAAAAAAGTCTCGACTTCTTGATGTACAACTGTCGGAAGTTCTAGAAAGCAGTCGAGAACAGTTCGATTCGCGAACCTGAGTTTCCGCTGCGGGGCAATTTGTAAACATTTCAACGGATTTGATAGGATTAAAGTTAATTAGTGTCGTTTAAATCAAATTTAACGCTCATAATAAACAATAAAACGATCGTTTGTCTTAATGGGCATTAATAATACTCGTCAATCAATCAAACCACCTACCGGTCAACACTCCATCAATCATCGTCCAGTTTGGGCATGATGAGAGTTCGAAATCGAAAGCGAAAACGCCCTCTGTGATTCACTTCAGTTCGAACTTTGAACTTTTATGGCATCTTGAGTAGCATCAACCTTTCACCTTGCTAACTAGCTTTATCAGACTTCCCCAATCGAAGCGAATCTCGGATATCGATAACAATAAAAACCGTTTGTCAAACACCTAGAATAACTTTTAGTATTAGACCCAAACAAGCCCGAAGACCGTTAAGTCGCACGTTTTCTTCAGCTCGTAAAACTCATACTGCGACAGTTTTTACGGTCTTTTTGGTCAGTGTCCATATACAAATATGATATGATATTGTTATAGATGTAAGACAATAGAACATTGCGATACGAGTTATACGAGTTCAGTTGCTGCTTATGTAAATTTTCGCTTGGAATCTTTATGAAAACAATCAAGATATATGCCCATATATTTGTACGATCTGTATGAGTATTGTATTGAGTTAGCATGTGTACAGCAGTTGAGCTCTGTCGCCAAGTAGAATCGTGCGTAATTTGGTGTTTTGCAATTAATTAATTTCAAATTGCTCAGACGTCCGCCCCTGTTCTGCCTGACACAAATTATCATCACCTGCGAGTGACAAATGCCGAAAATGACCGCAAAAAGCGCAAGCAAAACAAGCGAAACAGGCGCCAAAAACAACAACGACAAGTATTCATATGTATAGGGTATATATATCTCAAGACGAGTTATGGCTTCTCTTGGTGCAGAGACCACATTTAATTGCATTTTTGCGTTGGCGCCTAGACGATCGGAATTATCCCTTGATCATAAAAATCGGAGCATCAGCACGACCTTGAACTGGGCTTTACACGAAACGAAATTCCTTTGGAGTGAGCTCACTCGATTTATAATAAGTATTTCACACGTTTCACGGTGTGAATTTATATAGATGGGGGGACCTTTTTCCTTTTCATCTCGTAAGATATCAGATAACACCGTATACTACAAGATAAGACATTAATACGCGATTTATTTAGCACCTGGCTGTAGAGTCGAAAAAGAGAGAGAGAGGAAGAGAGGGAAAAAAAGAGAGGGTTCTTCTAATTTATAACTGTATCCGATTCCCGCTGCTCGCGGTGCTTTGAACCTTGTACGGGCTTTGTCTAAGCGAAAGAGATACTAAGAAACGATAAAATCGTATATCTTATACTATATATATATAGTATGTATATGTATGAGTGCTTGGGTATCTGCTGGGCAAGTATTCAATTAGGTATGAAAGCGTTTGCCCCGGTAATTTGTTTATATTGTTTCATGTGCAGTTCGAGCGACGCCTTTGGCAAAATTTAGGATCATCGTTTACAACGTATTTTGTTTTTCAGTATTTGAAATTAATCGTGCCGTACAACAAATGCGAACAATTAATGCCACAAATCATTTCGTTTAATTGAATCCATTAAATGTGCATACACAACAAGTGCTACCCAATGTCATCCATCTATTTGGCTACCAAAATTTGCACGGGTACGGGTGCAAAACCCGCTCAAGCATTGCCCGACGGCAATATTTATAGGTGCCGCCATGCGAAACTCTACAAATTAAATGCGAATTTAGACCGAGTGATAATTAAACAAACTTAGTTGAACTCGTCTCCCGAATAAGGGTAATTCAAAACCGGCTGGCTCAATCGACAGACAGAGTGAGATACAAAGTCGGTAAGAATGTGATTCCGATACGGTTTCAGTTTCACAGCCCACGCCCAGAGGGTAATGGCAATTTATGGGATAAACCTCAATACTCACCCTATAAAGATTTCAATTGCTTCTCAATTGCCCTCGCAACGGAGGTGAAAATACTCGTAAATCATAAGTTTTTTCTAGAGAAACGAATGCAAAAGCCGGCAAACGGGTGAGAAAGAAGAAGAGAGAGAGAGAGAGTTGGAGAGAGAGAAAGAGTATCTTGACATGCTCGATATGACCTGGTCGTCAAACAATCTGGAAAAGGCGAAAGCTTTTATTACACACAAGTTTAATTTATTTAATATTCAATGACTAACATTCGATTCGATTAGAGTTCATGAAATCACAATTCTTTTAATTTCACAATAAATAAAATTCTTTAAGAAATGCGTCAGTTTTGTTATAAATTTAATATTTGTTCACGGATTTTTAAGAAACTTCTTGAATGATTACTTGAATGATTCACACTAAAACCTAACCTAGATATGATAATTTCATGAGCCTAACTAACATAGAATTTGGGTTATATAAGATATAATACTTTGCAAACTCAATGTTTTGGGAATTCTCTCAAAAATACCGATAAGTATATCCCAAACCAAAGACCCATAGCGAATAAAACAAGCGGAATGCGGTTGACCAGAGTTCCGGTGAAATAAAAATAAAAACAAACTCAGTTCAAGCGGACGTTAATGTTAGTCATGGAGTCATGGAGGGAGCTTTAAGATATGTTAAAGTACCGCAACGAGCTGCTAGTACTTATTCTGATTTCTTAGCGCGAGCTTGTAGTGTTAGAAAAGCGCCTGTTTATCGTAGTACCATACTCGTGCAACATTATGATATGTAGAAGTCTAGGTCTAGTCTATGGTATCACGGTGCTTGCCACAGTATGCGGCCTCTGCTGCAGTGCAATTACTGAGACAACAAATGTTGATACAAACATAGAGTGTTACCGGTGCGGTGTAGCATCCGACGCAATTCCAGTATGCTCAAATCTGAAGAATTCACCCGAATACAAAGTGAAGTGTGGCAACTCCACCATGTGCCGCACAACGATTAGCTCGATAGAACTCATGGATGGCAGCACATGGATAACAGAGACCCGAGGATGCGCCCATCAGGTACATGTAGTACAGACACTGCCCAAGGGTAAAAGGGCATTTGTGGATGTTGCCGTCGTAGAGGAACCCTACCCTAACGGTTGTCTTACCAAGTACAAGAACACAATGCGAACATCAACAGTCAAGGAATGTTACTGCCGGGGGAACCTCTGTAATGCCGGTCAAGCTGCGGGTGCTGCTGGTGACCTCAAGAGTTTAGTCAAAGTAATCTACGCAATTCTCTTAATGGGAATTATTATCGCGTAAGTCGGATCAGTCAAGTATCCGGCAATATGTCAAGTGTATTTATTTATAATTTAGTCAGGATTATAGTGGATTAAGAATGTGTCAATGTCGCTGTAGCCAATAAAGTATTTCCCCTTTCGCTCTCACTCGCTCTCTTTTTTATCAGCTGATTTCAACGTGGAAGAAAGTGTGAAATTCTTCTGGCACCCCCCAGAACAGGCAAGGTCAATGTCAACTCACGCTGAATCAGCGGGAAGCCTCATAAAGTTAACGCAAGCAGCTCCATCAAATTGGGAACTTGTAATTGATTAAGGCGCAACATATTTAAATATTTATCAAGTATTTGCCAGTTTTATGAATGCCACAAGTATATATTTAGTATTCCTTTGATTTGTATGATTCAAAACTGGAAAAAGAATCCCGAGAAAACAATAACAACAACAACATCGGCCACGCGACGTGATTCACAGTGAGCGAGTTTTCGAAATCGGAGAATGATTCGATATCGGAATCGGAACTGCGCTTCGGCGGTTCGACATCGGCTCGGTTCAGTGGACGACCTTTGCAGGTCAGTGACTGTTAAGCCCCTGCACACCATACCACCACCACCACCCACCCCTCTGCCTGTTTCCACTTGTGCTGCTCTCCACAGGACTTGGAGTTCTTCGCTTTTAATCACTGTTTATGTTTATAGTCGCAATTAATCCGCATAATCCGGTGACATTAACGAACGATATGCTTAGCAACTGCAGCTACAGCTGCATTTTAGTGCCCATTTCGACTTAGTTACCGCCATAATACCGTTAAAGCCACGTTAAGGACACCAGGCAACCAAGCCCCGAGTCGATGTCAACGTTTGCAGCACAATAAAAATCAATTTTGTCAACATTTTTCTTTTAATTCCGGTTTTACATACACACACGCACATGTGCACATACATATACATATGCTGGGGTACCAAGCCCCAATCCCCAGATCTCGAGACGCGACTCAACTCGACAATATTAATGCATTTCGCGTTGCGGCAGGCGCGCGCAATATGTTTTTTTTTATTTCGCCGTTTTTTGCTGTTTCCGTTGATGTTGTTAATTTATGATTTCATTACGGCACTTTTATAGCGCTTCCGAGTGCCCCAGGTAGTTGTCTTGGATACGATCTACGACCAAGACGATGTTGTCATCACTCGATGTGCCCAACGTCAACGACAATCTGCCAGAAATTCGGATTTAAGTTTCGGTTCAGTACCGAAGAGATTAGAAAGAAAGATAAAGACAAAAAAAAGATGCTATAAAGCTTTATGGCATTTATGGTAAACAAAGGAAGTGATAAGGAAAAGTAAAAGTCTTGATTATTATTATTATTATTATTATATAAAATAAGTAAATAATTAAGTTGTTTATAGTATATGTCATACAACAATATATAGCACTCCATCAAGAGTAAACACAATAAAGACTTGTGACCATGAAGAACCCAAGTCTGACCTTGAGCTTATCATGGTGAATTTCTTTATATTGCGACTTTGTTTGTACGGTTTGTGAGCGTAGGAATGTTCATCTCGCTCTTTAATAAACATTTCTATAGAATTTTTATAGACTCAACTGAACTTAAACTTGGCTTATCGATAATTATATTGGTTCGAAAACAAAAACTGATTCATATTGATTCAGACGAAATAAATGCGAAAATTTGGCAGTATTTATCAGAATGCGACGTCATTAACAATGCGTCATCTGAAGCGATTACCCTCGAGTCTAGTTAAGATCACTGTCTCGCCGCCTCTTGTATACCCCCTAGTCTTGTGATCAACGTCAAGGGTGCATTGGCTTTCGGGCATTATAAATAATGCGAATTATTTAATTGAATTAATTTGAAATTACAATTATTGCCAAATGGTTGTCGTTTATAATAAAGAGCACAGTTAACTCCAGAGAATTTGAGAGAGAGAGAAAAGGCATAAATAAAGAAATCTACATACGATATATGTACGTGAATAAGATAATAATAAAAACAATAACCAAATTAACACAATGAGAAGAAGAAGCCGCCGCATCGCCAGTCGTCATGTGTCTAAATTAAAGGGAGCGCAGCTCAAGAGGTTTATTTCACGTCGTTTACGGTTTCGTTTATTGAACTGAGCTGAGATCAGATGAGAGATGAGAGATGAGCAGAGCAGAGCGCAGAGATGAGGTGAGTTGAGGCGCGAAGCCGAATCCGAAACAATCGAATCGGCTCTCCAAAATTTAGGAGCAAATGGGGCTAACTACCTCTCCCAGAGATGCGAGAATTTAGGCGCGGCTGACGTGAGAATCTCATTCGAGCGAGTTGCGAAATGCGCTCGCTGCGTACTTGGCATATTTCTATATAAATCCGGTGTAGCTCGACGGTAAGCAAACATTCCTGTTGCAGCATCAGTCGCATCAACGACACCAGGATTTAAACACGCAAGAGGATAATTCCCCCCGAGGATCTTTAAACCTTGAAATCCCCATTAAAAAGTTACTATAAAAGTTAAATCAAATTTGCAATATGTTCGCCAAAACAGTGTTAAGCGTTTTTGTGATTGTGGTGAGTCCTGTGCCAAAGTGATCAAGTTAAGAGGACAATATACTATACTATATCGTGCATATCGGTTGGATTGTGTGTAACCAGTTTTAGCTGGTTCAATTCATGGCAATTTCGAGTTCGGAAACAAAGTAAACGCTTCAAGACTTTTCGTACCTCTGAGTTATTAATAACGATTCAAATATCGTAAAATTCCAAATTTATAAGCCGCGCAAAAATGTTCGAAAGCATTCGATGAAAACAACGTTTTGTTAATCTTTGCGCGTGTTCATTTGACTTTATGGGTTTACACTTCCGGCCAGTTAATTGTACTGTGAACACGACTAACATCACATCACGTCCAAATATCGACTAATAATAATGCGTCTTTTTGTTAACAATTCGCAGGGCCTTGTTGCAGTCAGCCGCAGCAAACCCGTCGACGACAACAATGGCAAGTATACGCAAGTTTCAGGGCAAAATTCTAATGACGGCAGATATCGTGCCCAGGACGATGGACGCTATCATCCGAGTTCCCAGCAAGAAGGTATTTCGGCATTGCAATTGTGTTTCTACCCCACTGTACCTAATGCATGTTGAAGCCGCCGCAAACACACTAACCACAGTTGTGTCCCACTGTGTCCAACTCCAACGCACACTTACACACACTTAAACACACACACACACACTCACTAACACTTATGCATTTGTTAAATGTATTTGTTTTTGTGCTTGTACTGACAACGATTACGATAACCCAGCTGAATATATATATATATATTTGTATCGCTGATAACACCAAAGTTCAAGCTCAGCTTGCGCTCAGCCTCGGGCTAAAGTTTTCGGTTTCGAAATTGTTGTAATCTCTCATTTTGGGTACACTGAAAACTTTAGTCGAGCTGTATTGTATGTACATATGTGTAACAGTCTGTCTTCTTGTATTCTCGTATTTTGTATATTAACATTTAATTTCTTATAGGCCGAGGGGGCTACCAGGATTCAGTAGGTAAACATTGAAAGAGAAACTTGAAGAAAAATTCAATTTTCTCATGAAAAAAAAAAATAAACCAAACATAAACATTATCACAAACATTACATTCGATTCGGAACGAATTTCTAAATTGCTGAAAATGAAAAAAGTTAAATAAATTTCGATTAATTTCCTTTAAATCTTTAAGATTTATCCGACCACTAAAAGTTTCTATAATAATTTGTATAAAAAATTAATTTGTGTATATGAAAGTTATACAGTTATTTAAGTATTGAAATTAACTCAAGATTGTATTATATTTCTTGTAGTTTGAGCTTCTTGAAGCTTTAATGCTCACTCACATTCAACAGCACACACTCACAAGACTCACACTCATACTCAATCTGTAACTCACTGCTAAAGCTCTTTCTGTTCTCGACTTCAGGTCGGTATCATCATATGCCACAGCCTTATCACCATGTGGACGATAATCGCGAGCTCGGCGTCTACCACCACATTCCGTATCCCTATGACGGTGGCTATGGACCCTACTCGGGCCTGAACCGGCCCTATGTGCATGACGACAGACCATACAAGTAAGCAATGTCAGAGAAAAAGGGATAGCTTATCGTTATTTTAAATATTCTCTCTCTTTCTTTCAGTCACGATCTGTACACAGTAAGTAAAGCCGATTTTCATGTACCCGAAATTCGCTTGGAGTACGGCTTTCCCGATCATGAACCACAAATCGACACACAAACCCATTACGAGCCAAGTGAATACTAAAGCAACAACCGATTCCGATTCTGATTCCGATAACCATACAAACAAAAACAACAACAGTATTCAACACTCGATAACCCACGCCTTCATTCAATCAATCGATCAAAAAAACAAAAACACACTCGAAAACGAATCCCGTTCCCGTTCCCGATCCCGATCCCGATCCCGACTCCCCGCATCCTGTGTTGCATGAACTCCAAAACAAACTACTCCCTGCATGATTACGCGCCTCTCTCTCCCCACACACACGCACACAAACACTCATACGCAATGTCTGCCTGCCATTTTGATGTGATTGCAACTAAATACAATCCAACAACAACAACAGTCGACGACAACAACCACAACGAGGAAGCCAACAACGACAACTGAGCGCACCACCACAACAACAACGACGACAACGACAACGCCACGCCCCATTCTGTTCAACTACGACGACGAGGGCCGCCATAAGGTGCTGCACCAGGAAGAGGTGCGCAAGCAGGACAAATACGATCATTCGTAAGTTATAAAAGATTTACAAGCCAAGCAAATTGATACTGAGAGTTTCCTCTTGTCACGGGGCACAGTTTCCTCACCGAGAACGGCATCTATGGCGAGGAGCAGGCCAAGCTGCACCACACTGGCGGCACCCATGCCAAGGGCCTCTACGAATACACCGGTGATGATGGCAAACTGTATCGTGTGAATTATCATTCCAACGATGGTGGCTTCATGCCCGAGGGTGAGCACATTCCCACACCACCACCCATTCCCGAGGCCATTGCCCGTGCCCTGAAGTATGTGGAGGAGCAGCACAAGGCCAATGGCGACAAGCCCCTCTTCGATCATCGCGGTTTCCGTATCAATCACATGACCAAGGACATTAAGGAGCAAATCAAATCGATTCATCTGGAAGAAATGCCCAAGGAGCTGAGCGATCAGATTCTCATGTTGCAGCACGAGGTCGAGCTGGCCGAGGAGGAAGAGCTTCGCGAGCTCGAGGAGGAGCAGAGGCAGAACGCACTGCTTGTTTAAGCTCGCAAAGATGACGAGGACAACGATGCGAGTGTGTTCAAAACTCATCAAAAGCCATAAGGATTGAGTAATCCGAAAAATTCCCAAATTCCCAAAACCCTAGCCCATCTCCCAAACCTAACCATCCCCAACCTAACCCAATGAAAATGTCCCTCCATTCCCACGCATTTGCCTCCGCTAGTTGGCAAAACTATAACAAGTCATCGAAAAAAAAAACAACAAAAAAAATAATCACAAAAAAAACAACAGACAAACTCAGGGGCAACCGTATAGCCACGCCCACATCTGTTAATACTCTATTTATTTATCGATATGAATCGGAAACTAAGCTATTTAATTTGTGTTATGAATTTACAAACATTTTTATATTTTAAATAAACCTAATTCATTATTTGTTACAAAAAACCCCGAAACCAAATCGTCTATTCTACTTTATCTTGAACAATGTCATCTATACTATGTGGGATTTATAGAAACACTTCGAATTTGAATAGCGCTATTAAGATTACTCATTATTCATGGCTTTTGTATTTGGCACAAAGGCCAAAGTTCGATTGATAATGAAAATATTTGACACATGACAAAATATGAATTCAAAACAAATGCGGGACCGTTTAACTAATGGGTTTATTGAACTCAAATTTGGAATACCCTAATTGAAGGTATTATAGGTTGTACAAACATTTAGCTTATATATATTTTATGCAAACTCCAAAGCAAAGTCAACGAAGCTTTGAGATGCCTAATTACTTCTTTATTCATTCGATAAATTTCAACTTGAGAATGGAAATACCATATGAGATTGAGTTAAGTTGTATTTCAAATGTTTCAGTGAATATATACACTTATTATTTTATAATATGAAACGTTTGTTATCGTTTTGATTTCTTTCTTAAATACCTGAACAAATAATTAGAGGGTATTTGACCCTCTGTATTACTTACTGTACAGTTGCACTTCTTATACACATGTACCGAGCTTTTGTAAACAAATAAAATAATCGCATTTTTGAATTTATTTAGCATTAATTGAATATTTTAACTTAGTTCAATGTCCAGACAAATTTGATTTCTGCTCTTGATTCGATTTTAAGGTTAACATGTAATAAACAATACAAATATATACGAATTTCGATAACGAGTACCCTAATTAAACAGTTCGCATATGATTTGTTAAGTCAATACGACTTAACTTAAACTTTAGTATAGCTTTTTGTTTATATTTAAAGCAGACTTTTGTGCTTGACTTTAAATTGCGATAGTTCAGCTTCACGATAAGTTCTCGCATAGCGAGCTTTACACGAAATTTATTGGGGGCCGATAAAAAAACGACAAGATTTTATTTACTTATGTAAATTCAGACTGGCCAATAAAAACCGCGCGTGGGCCTCCATTTTGTTGCAGTAGATGAAGATACGAGTATCTATGATCAAGCACGTGTTTTCAAGCAAAGAAACTTTTTATGAAGTTTATGCGGAATGAAATCATGTTCAAAATTAATCGATAGTTTAAATTAAAATTGCATTTCTCTAAGTTTGTTTTATACTTTTATTGTATATAATACACAAAATACAAATGCCTAGCCTAAGTCACTTTAGTGCCTGGTGTAGACCACGCTTGCCGGCGGAGGCTGGCTGGCATAGAAGGCAGAGTTGGGACCGTCGTCTGTAAACCAATTTCAGATTAAACTTCAAGTTCAAGTGAAGGTTACTTTGGATACTTACAGGTAATGACGGGACGGAAGCCGTTGGCATCAGCCACATACTTTACGCCAACGCGCAGACCTTCTGGCGAGATGTAGGAGTAAGCACCATCGACCTGCACCTCCTGCTCACCCTTGCCAATGGAGTATGGCACGCCACGCTCCTCGCCGTGCAGACCGTTCTCCGTCTCGTAACTGTATTCATAGGCACCAGTTCCGGTGTTGGGTTCATTTGTCTGTTCGAGGACACGGGCTACTGCATTGGCAATGAATGGATTGTAGTTCTTGTAGAAGTTGTCGTAGTATCGTCGCTGATTGTATAGATCACGATTCTTGTAGTACAGATCACGATAGTAAGGGTTGTTCAGATAAGGATTGTATTGACGTTGCGCACTGCACGCGACCAGGACGAGGGCCAACACAAACAGGCAAGAGGACTACACAGAAAAACAACAACAACAACAATGCACATTAGTAATCCTTGGGCACAAACACTAGATATTCATATTGAAGATATATGTATATATTTCTCGATTTTCATTTACCACTTTAAGAGACATCACGAGACGATTTGACTAGTTCAACTTTGGTTGATCTATTAAATGAAACTGTAACAGAGCGAAGCTTGTCAGCAGCATTTATAACGGCTTGTGCCATCGCTTTGACCATATGATGATTAAGATTCGGACTATAAAACCATTATAGTCGGTCAACGCTCAGTCGCCGTCCAAACGCAGCATTGACAACTGAAATCCAATCTCAGCAGATGCCGCCGCAAGTTTCTCTGTCGGATTTGCTAATTTCCGTTTAGAATTTTGATTGTTATTTAAATTGGTACAGCGCACCAGATTGCCATTCACATATGTTATACAAGGTGTATACCCTGGAAATGTGTACTAAAATGGGGAGTTACGCTTGTTACTTTCAATGCTCAGAGCTTTGTTGAAAAGAACTAAGCAACTTATTTTCATCTGATATATCATGATATTCAGGATTTTGCCTAAGGATTTGGAGTTGCTTAATTGATTTAAATAATTTAATACTTTGCAAACTTTTTCTTCTCTCTTTAAGAAGTATTTTGAAATGTGTATTAAAATAGAAATACTTACTTTTTACATGAATCCATAAATCAAACTAATATTGTATATATATAATATATCAATCATTATCAGAAGTGTTTCAGGACTTCAGAAATCAGATCAAATCAAATTTCTTAGAACAAACTACTTATTCGACTCAAGTCATTCACTTACAGGGTATCCCCTAGTTTACTTAAATAGTTTACCATACTCTGCATAAATAATTACAAATTAAGAGCAGTTGCTGGAGGTGGAGGCACAGGAAATCAGAGCCACGCGCGGTATTCAAATTGCGAAGCGCAAAAACAAACAGAGGGCGGGTGCGTAAATTATTCCGACTAAAATATGAATGAGATTTTAGCATATAAATGAGAAGTTTTCGCTGATTAGGGAGCATTCTTATTAAATTGCAAATGCCTGAAATCGAAACTTGAGTAGCGCCAGCGTGAAAGCATAAATTAAATTCATAATTTTTATTATACTAAATCAATTCATAATGAATATGAATAAGTATTTGAAATTAAGCAAGGAAGCAAAGTATTGAAAACGATTTCTCCGTTAGCAGGAAGACAAATGGTAGACAAACTAAAAGAGTCTAGTTACCCTTTGGGCGCACATAAATTTCTAAAAAATAAAGAGCTTAAATTGCGCTTAATCTGCATAAAATCTCAATTTAACTACTGTAAACTGATATCGCTGGCAGATAAGCCGCATTACATTGATAAATAACTAATGAATGCGCCTTCGACTTGCCATGAACATAGCACTCACACTCAATGAATGACTTGGCTGCCTGCTTGGCATGAATGAACAAACGGGGAGTGTAGCAAGCTACAGTCGGAAGGGGGGATGAGGGAGTGTTACGGGGAGGGGAGCTCAAGCTAGTGTTGCCATCGTTGGCCTTCACATTTCGCGTGCGGCTGCTGCAACAATGGCTGCTGCTGATGCTGCCACAACATTGTTGCATCAACTCGACCCAGAAGCAGGCAGAATGTCTCGCATACGACTCGTCAGATCGAAGCCAATGGGTCAATTGACTGTATAATAATAAGTATGACAGAATTAGCAACCTTTTAGCGACTTATCATAGTTTATGCATATAAAATTAGCATAGATAAAACAACAAATTGAACTCAGTAAGCATTCGAAATCGCGCAACGATTTCGATTTAGATTAACTGAACTACGAGATCTTTATTCAAGTCCCCAACAATGATTCTTTTGGGGCAAAAAACGTGCGCGTTTCAAATCGAAATGTGAACTCTATTTCTCAAGCACAGGGCAATTTTATGGTCCGATCTGGAAACTTGATTTGAACGCAACGCGGAATGTGTTAAACAGATTAGACGATACAGACAAAGAGTTTTATTAACCATTTGCATAAGTAAGTCGTTGAGATATTTCTTTTAATTAATTGGTCTGAATTTATTTAAGTTTTTTTTTTGCTTTTATACTCTGCTCTTCTTGTTCTTCTCCGCTCAGAGGCGTCTTTGATTATACAGTGCATAATTATGCGATCCGTTTCGGGCACGTTTATTTTGATGTCTGAATGAGCATAGATTGTGATTTCGTTTGGAAATGGTCTATAAAGTCAATTGGGTAGAATAAATGTGCCTTAGCATAATTTAGTTAGAGAAATTACTGTATTCTATATAATATGTATGAGTCGATTTGAATAGTTAATCGCATTGACACCTGTCGAAGGGGTAATTAATCACACACACACACCACTTTTACCCGCATACTCGTATAAAAGGAATCCCACCCTAGTTGCAGTCAAACCAGTTGACCGACAAAGCTCGTAAATGACGAACGAGAGAGAGGAAGAACAAAGGAACTACGATGACTTTACCTACATACCAAACATTATTCTCAAATCGTTGGGCATCGACTTTCTGAACACACCCAAGCCTCGATGGCAAGAACTGCTCGGGCATCTCTATTTCACAATCTGCTGTGCGAGTCACGCCTACTTGGTCTACTTCCTGGTACTACGCACTGCCGAGTGGAACAGCCTGGCGGGGAATCCTCTCATCATTATGCGCTTCGCCATTGTGTATTTCTTCGTACTCAACTCTGATGTTAAGTTCATGATATTTCTTTACTATCGTCGACGTTTACGTAGGCTCAACGATAAGTTACGTGATCTCTATCCCAGTGGGGAGTCTGCTCGTCGCGATTATCGAGTCAACGATTTCTACTGGCAACGCTCGGCACGATATGGATTCTATTACTATTACTTTGTGGTTTTATTTGTTGTGTTAGGGCCAATTGTACAGGCTATTGGCTTCTATATCTATCAGAGATCTACACTGGACGAATCGGTGCAATTTCTCTACCTCAGCACATTCCCCATGGAGCGTATACGCAATATGACTCCACTCTTATACGTCTTCAGTTTAATCATTGACATCACATTCAGTCACTTCATAATGAATGTAAATCTCGGCACCGATGTGTGGATGATGTGTCATTCGAGTCAGCTCTGCATGCACTTTGCCCATTTGGGTCGCAAATTGGAGGAATATACTCCCGATTGGCAACATCAGATGGAAGACTGTGCGTTTTTGGCCAAGCTGGTAAGGAAGCATCAATATCTTTTCTGGTGAGTACAGCATTGGGATCTTACAGTATTATATACCTTTGCATCTCTTTCAGTCTGCACAAGGAGCTCAACGACATATTTGGCATCATGTTGGCCTATAATCTATTCTCCACAGCCAGCACACACGTCTGCGTTGTCTTGTACACAATTCTACAGGGCCTGAACCGAGAGGGTATTGGGTTTTTGCTGTTCTTCATTAGCACATCGGCTCAGTTCTATATGGTCAGTTACTATGGGCAACTCTTGATCGATGTGGTAAATAAACTTAAGTTAAACTCGAAGATATCTTTAAACAATTATGTTATTCTAACATAGAGTGAACGCGTTTCTTTGTCTGCCTATATGCAGAAATGGTATAATGGCTCGATAAGTTATCGAAAATATATACTCTTGATTATGCAACGTGCTCAAAAGCCAGCTGAGCTCTCGGCCAGGGGTGTTATCATCATATCTCTGGATAATTTCAAGAATGTGAGTAGTATTTGAATATCACTTTGGAATAAATCGATTTACTTTTTATTTTATAAAGATGATCTTCATAACGTATCGCTTCTTTGCGGTTGTACGTAAATTTTTTGGAAAATAAGTGACGTCATCATCATAACCATTTGTAATGTTTAATTAAGCTATGCCAGTTGAGTTCTCAGAGGCTACACAAAGCGTTTTAATTAAAATTGAAGACTCACCTTGCAAACAGATTAACAATAATATTAAAATTAATCAACGGCTGCTTAGTGTGAGCTCAAAGTGCCAATCTCAAGGCCAATACGATGATGAATCGGCATATATACATATACATCTAACTGTCTATATCTCAGCAGTAGCTTTAACTATTGTGAGACCCTAAGACGGGTTCCTAAGGCAGACTATAGTTGACATTTAACCAATTCAAATGATGTAATTGTTGTCTGTTGTAGAGTTATGGTTGCCTAACTATGATATAGTACAGGGAAGATCATGTTAAACTGTAATTTAAGTTTTATTTATATTTATGAAATAAGATGACTAAATAACTGTTGTTTGCTTATAGATTATACAACATACACTATTATTTTATATTACTTATTATTATACATATTAGTATGCCTTTCTTTCAAATCTCTCTAGATTAAGGTTTCCAAGTTTCTATATCATATTTCCCTATAAGACGTTGTATATTTCTGTCAAATTCAATTGGTCAAATCCAAATGAGGAAACAAAATTCGGTTGGTTAACAAATCAAAATAGATTCACGAGTATATTCGCCCACCTGCTTATAGATTCATGTTTTATTCATAATCGGCTCCGATTGGCTTCGAATTCGTTTAAGAAACAGAAAATTAGCTAGACACCGCCTCAATAAAGTTATCAAAGCAATTCTCAGATTTAAATAAAATATTATAAAATATATTTAATTTGTGTCGTAAATTTTAAGCAATCAATTATTGCTGAAGAGGAGTGCGATGGAATGGGCGGCATGGGGAGGTGAGGAGTCTGCTGCACGCTGTTGGCCTTCACATTTCGCGTGCTGCTTGACAGAGTTGCAACCGAGTCGAATTGTGTGCAACAATAGGCGAGATTGCCACAACAGTGCCCGACTAGAGTAAACCAACAGTCGACTCTCAATTCATTCCATTACATTAAAAGTCAAGTGAGAGAACGAGGGAAATACGAAGCGAAGCAGCTCGTAATTAGTTGGATAACTGAAAATCAATAGGGCCGACCCGACTTACCCAATTAACCCCTTCCAGCTCGAACGGAAACTGTTAACTGTGAATAGTTTTTCCCCAACTAGTCTGGCACTTTAGCTTGGCATGCGAGCCTAATTATGCATTAAATAATAATCAAGGCACTTAGGCGTGTGAGACAAGGTAGATTCCTGATTATATATGTAGTAGAATATACTGTACTTCTATGAATCGACTTGCCCTTTTCAGCAATTCCTAATGATCTTAGCTGAGGCCACACTCGGTGAAGATATGCCACAGAGTTTACTACTAATTGCCTTTAAGTATTACGCCCACACGCCAAAACGGCTCAGCACGCTGTGAGTTCCACTGACTTCTAGCATTTCTATAAATTTGCATAGCACAGACGCGACTCACCTTCGCCTTCGGTGCGACGGTGAGAAGATGCGAAGATGCGAAGATGCTCAGACGGATTAGCATCAATATCAAAGCAGCAGAAGTAGAGGAGTACGAATAAAAGAGTCTGCTCAAGGTGCAAAGAGATCATTATAATGCCACAAGTTCAATATCTGTGCTGATCGGACTTTGATCTAGTTTTTAATTCGAAACTGTTCCTTGACCATGAAACGGATGCCATCAATGGTGAAGCGATTCAATCGAGCAGCTCTGGAATTGGTCAGCACAAGACGGGATGATGCAGACGAGGGGTGAACGAGGTGAGATGCCAAGACGGTAGCCAAGATATTCCACACATGACCAAAACCACTGACATTTAACTGCTCCAACTGGTTCGACGGCTGATGGGGTTGCTGCTGCTGCTGCTATTGCTGTTGGTGCTGCATCGGCAACGACTTCTGCTATTTGCAATTATTTATTTATGCCTGCATTGACATTAGCATTAGGCATTAGCAAGTTACTTTGCCCAGCTTGTAGCTGGGTGCCGAAAACTATGCCGGCCACGCTGCCCGGCGGCTGGCCACGCCAGTTTGGGTGTCTCTTACGCAATGACAAATCAATACTCGACTAGGTATTCCGGGGTGAGTTGTCGTCGGGGCGGGGGTACAACAAATTGCGTTAGACGCCATAAAGATAAAGAAGAAGATGGCACGACCTTCAAGGCCAACCGGGCCGACGTTGCCATAAAGCGCACACGCTGCACAGCGCGTGTCAAAGTCAGCCGCAGCTGAAGATGCGACGCGACGCGACGCGACAAAGACCAGACAAGACTCTGCGTTCTGCTGTTGCTTTATGACCGACCCGGACAACTGACATTTTGCGGCAAGTGCTGCCTAGCTAATTAGAGAACTCATGCGTAATATTTCAAGGTTTACATCTGTCCAAAAATCCAAGAAAACCTTAGAAACTCGGATAATTTTTCATATTCAATTCAAAACGAATGACTTAGGCAACAAACTCGCCGACGCGAGAATCTTTTTGCGCAGCACTTGTTGCTGCTGTTGCTGCTTGCGCAATTTAAAATAAAACCTATTAAAAAAATAGTATAATAAATATTAAAATTAATGCAGTTGAATGTCTTCATAATTATCAAGCCAACACTAGCCTGGCCAAGCAGGCAAAAAACAATGGACGAGACCAGGCCCAAAACTAGAAGGCCCGCGTGGCAGCGCGACTTTTTCAGAGCTTACACTAACTGGCAATTGTTTTCTTGATTGCCACAGTCGCAGCAGCAGCACCAGCAGCAGCGGCAGCAGAGGTAGCAACAACAACATCGGCGACAACAACTGCTTGCATACAATATGGCAGCAATCTTTGGGACAATCTTGTCACGAAATTCTGTCGCCGTCTCTGGCTATATTGGAGTTGGAGCTGATGCTGGAGTCAGTGGAGTCGGTGGAGTCTGTGTCTCCATCTGCCTGGCTGCCACAGACCCGAGTCGACCCAAGCTATTCATTAGACGCGCCTACACTTTGGCAGCAGCAGCAGCAGCAGCGACGGCAGCGGCAACAGCAGAGGAGCAAGCAGCAGCAGCGGCCTCTTCGCGTTTAGCAATTTTTGGCATTTTGACCCCAGCACAATGCACAAACACAAACAAAGACGTAGGCATGCCCTGTGCCCAATTTTGGGCGCACAGTGGGCGGCAGTTAAGCTGATTGTCAGCAAAAATGTGCAAACGAATAAAGTTGGAAAAGAAATTTGCATAAAACAAGAAAGATGAAAAGAAATCTCAGCGTTTTTATTATTAATAGTTGCTGGAGTACCCACTGTACTTTAATCATATAAAATATATAATTTAATATATCTTATTTATATATATAGTGTTTAAAATACATAGAAATGTCTATCAAACCACTGTTAAAATTGAATTTTCATTTATTAACAATATTTTCACTTTTGCGAAAAAACTTGCTCCGCCAGCAGAGTGCCCACTGTGCAGCAGAATATATAGACACATATATTTATCAATATATATGATACATATACTTACCATATAGATATATATTCATCACACTGCTATTCAAACCTCATTTCCATTTACCTTCCACATGTTTCCCTTTTCTCAATACAACCCTCACTTGCCCCACTGTACCTGCGCTGTGTTGCCTGACTTAGATTGCATTTGCCGATTACCGACCACGTATTTAAATGCAATGTTTCTTCTCGCACATCCCGCCGAGCATAAATTCAGCGAGGTGGCAACACCGTCACAGACGCCACAGGGGCGATGCCAATCGCATTTGCCTAAATCGCATTTAGCGTGGCTGTTTGATTGCTTCCGCCACTGTGCGACAAATGAGAGCAGAGCAGAGAGATCTATATGCAGATGCATATAGATAGTATATGTATATATTCAGTTTTGTATGGCGATGTCGGTCAACAAATGTCAGGCAGATTTATTGGCTAAAGGGCGCGCTGCTCCGGCTGCTGCTGATGCAACTGTAAACAGGCTGCTCGAGTGGAAATCAATACAGAAAATGCAAAACAATTGCATAAAAATGATTTGCATCGGATTCTCAATTGCACAGAACAGCTGAGCTGCTTTCGACGCGGGAAGGGTAGGGAAGGGGAAGGGGCAGAAGTCACCCAGAGGCGTATACGCCGTCGGGGGGCGAGCGACATCTCGTGCCCCCATGGCGTGCTCACCTGGCTGAAGTTTTCCACTTGCCGCCGCTGCTGCTGATGCTGCTGCTCTTTTCAAACAGCGCAAGCGCCGACGTTGACGCTGGCGTCGACTGCGACAGCAACTGCAACGAATCTTTAGTTTAGTTTCTATATGCAGCAAACATATAGCAGTTTCTGCTTGTTTTTGCATCTCGTCTCTCTGCGACGCTTTGTCCGCTGAATTTACAGCATCGTCGCAGCGCCGTCGTCGTCGTTGTTGTAGCTAGCAGCGCAGTCGCAGTTGTCGGCGTCATCAACATCGTGTATTTTCGTATAAATAGAGACACTTGCCGGCACTTGGGCATCATTAAAAGATCTTTTGTTCAATTAACAACAAGTGTGAAGTGAGTGAGTTGCGCCTACGACGAACAAGAAAAAAGGATAAGCCCAATCTTTGGATTACATTACAACCAATTAATCAACCAATTCATCATGAAGAACGTAAGTGGAGGATGATGTGTGCAGTGGGGAAACTCTTGCAAGATGCAGAGACATTTATAAGAAAGTGTACTATGGAAACTTACAATCCCTAAGTTACGAAAGTGTTTCTTTGGACTGTCTCAATCAGAAAGTTAATCAGAAGAGGTCGTTCAAAATCCTTCTTTTGATTCTCAGAAACTCTCCAAATTCTACTCATGCAAAGAAGTATAAAATTCGTTTAAAGAAATCCCCCATATAGTAATAAAAGTCACGGTAAGATATAGTGGGGCTACCATTTCAAACTGAAGAAGCGAAACATTCAAGTTTTTATTGCAATTCTCTCGTACATTAAGAGCAGACATATTTTTTTAATAGATCCCAACTCGCAAAAACAACCCACTATATATCGTTCTTTTGGAATTTGAAAAAACCTTCAAGAAAAAATTCGTAATTAAAAAAGAACCTAAAAAATTGTTGTTCATTTTGAAAAAACAAAGTCGTAAATCAATCAAGGCAAATTGGAAACAATAAATTTTTGCCACACATAAACCAAGATACTTTAAGGGCCGAGTAAGAAGGAGAGGGCTAGAGAGACGTCTTTAAGCCACGCTTCCGCATTGAGTTATTTGCAAATTGTGCTTAGTTAGACATTTAGCTCGCAAATGGCCAAAAAGTCGCGTTGCCAAGCCTGAACAGGCCAAAATGGCAATGGCAATTAAAGACGGCGCTGGGCTTAAACTGCAGCCAGCCAGACACTAAAAAGGCAATAACAACAACAGCTTGCAGCCGCCAAAGGTCAGACAACGAGCCGGACAAACAGAGACAGACAAGAGTAGGGCGGGAGGGGGCCAGAGTCAGAGACATTTGGCTGCAGAAGAGCAAAGCAAACGCAAAACAAAGTGCAGGCAATAAATGTTACGCTCAGTTGGCAGCTGTCTGTCTGGCCAAAAGCGCAAGAGACCAGGCCAAGACACGCTGTGAGACACGTAACATATGTTCGCGCCCATTGGTAAATTGCCCAACAACAGTACAAACTTGGGATGAGACTGTGCGGGTGATTGCAGATGAGACTGAGGCGATAGGTTTGTGCAAGGGCGATAGGTTTCAACACGCAAAAGAGAGCAGAGATGATCACCAGGATAGAGAGCATCACAACTTTACACAACGATAGGCAACAGTATGATAATATCGATATCCTATCGTCTTATCGGTCATGCACGACACGCAGCCAAGCACGCTCTGCGCTCATCTCTAGGCCCCACACCCAACAATTTTCCATGCACTTGAACAACGCTTAGGTAATTGACAACAATAACAACTGCAACTAACTTAAAATCTGATGTGCAAAATGGTGCTTAATTGGCGTCTACTTATTTGCCGACCTTAAGAAATCTGTGGCAAATTGGCACACATACAAACAAGCACGCACACATGTGTGTGTCGCCGTCTGTCCACACATAATTTATTTGTGAGAACTGAGTAAACAAGAGTCATAAATCAAACAACTATGCGAAGCGATGCGCCGAGTTTCAACACACCAAAAACGAAAATTTACATGAAAAACAAACAAAACACACAAAAATGATGAAAAAATGGGAGGGGTGAAAAGCACAACTCACGATTTTAGCAGCTAGTCGAGTCAAATGTAATTGAGCTTGTACAAAAAAATTGCCAATTTGCGTATTAATTGAATTAATTTCCGTTTTTGCCGTTTGTCGTTTTGCAGTTTGCACTTTGCCTCGTCGCCACCGCACTGCTCTGCCTGGTCGAGGCAGCACCGAAGCCACAGGGTGGCGAGCAGATTGCGATCATCAGTCAGGAGTCGAACATCGAACCGGATGGAGCCTACAATTATGCGTAAGTTCAAAGCGGAACCAGTTTGATGAACTTGACAGTTTGTCCAAAGTGATGGGCGAGCGAGGGGGAAGAGATCTCCATGTAAAAAGAGGTACCTTTTCTTAGTCTGGAAATCACGTAAATTGTACGGGTTTACGGCGATGTTCCAGGGGCAGACACAGATAGATCTAGCGGAATTTTATTCAAAATGGGTTCATTTTGCTTTGAAAACGAAGCGGGTAAGCTACTGTCATACAAACTTTGCTAATGGATCGTGTCGTGGCTAGAAGTTTTTTATTTACGGTTAATCCAGTGCATACTTTTGGGGCTACAGGAAATTCCATTAAAATTAACCGCTCCAAACGCGTTTTTGAATGGTAAAACTGCTTGTTTTTCGAATTCTCTTTCCTAAAACACGATCCTAATTGTGTCTCGGATAAACTGATCAAAGAAGTCAATATTGGACTGCTTGAAACAATCATTCTGGACTTTTTTGAGAAAAATGTCAGATTATTTTCCAGCCAACGGTTTTTTTTGTCTAGATAGATCCTTTATGGCTAAAACTTCAAAGAATTAATAAAAAACACCCCGTCGCTATAATCTTTAGTTTTGCCGGACATTTGAATTGGAATTGAAACAAACGACCTTTTTCAAAAACTAACTACAATTTTTTTTAAAATATAGCTATAAAAAGCTTTGAAGAAAATGCAAATTAAGTAGCGAAAAACTGACAAATCTGCATACGAGTATTTCTATATATAGATATTGAAATCGATCTGACAGCGATCACTTGCTCGCTTAACACCTACATGGCATGTTATTTATTTGTGTCTGTTTCAGCATTGTCTGCCCAACTAATCCAATCATAAACAATACAAATGACAAGTTTTATATGCAAATTAGGCAAATTAAATATGAATTTATGAAGCATCTACATGTTATAAATATTTCCATTGGGTATCAAGTCCGCGCAGAAATGCTAAATGTTAATAAATACATAAATAAATAAATAAAACGACTGGCGCCAGCCAACAAAAACGTAGATAAAAACAACAGAACGAAATCAAATTGGCAAAGGGTACACTCAAAAATACCCTGCAAAAACATTTATTATTCACTACTACTTTAGTGAAAGTTAGTTAGGCCTTTGTTTAATTATATAAAGCACAGGTACTACCCATAAAAACTACATAATATACCTTACTCTAATTCATGGCACACACAATATACCCCACACTTAGTAGGGTATTCTCATATCTCAGATAATCAACTCTTTTCACAGCTTTCAAGGTGAATTTGTTTAAACTGACGCCAATTGATATTAAAATTGATTGGCCAAAATCAACAATTTCAACTTCAATGTGAATTTTTCATTTCTTCCTTGCAGCTATGAAACAGCCAACGGCATCAAGGCCGAGGAAACTGGCACCGTGAAGAAGGCCAGCAGTCCCGATTCCACGGACGTGATCATCGTCAAGGGATCCGTTTCGTACACCTCACCGGAAGGCGAATTGATCACCTTGAACTATGCCGCCGATGATGAGAACGGCTTCCAGCCGCAGGGCGCCCATCTGCCCACACCGCCACCAATTCCCCCAGCGATCCAGAAGGCGCTCGACTATCTGCTCAGCCTGCCGCCAGCACAGCGTCGCCGTTAAGGCGAGACACAACTGGATGAGGATGAGGTGGTGGACCAGGTGGTGACCAGGCTAACGAACGATACTCTGATACTCTCTACTCTAACTCAATGAAGCAACTTTGCTGCTTAATCCCCAACAGATCATCGAAAGCGAACACCAACAACAAGAACAACATCAAGCAAGAGCAGCTGACTGAAGAACACACAACCTGCACACAGAGACAACCACACACGCACGCACACTCTCACATAAACATGCACATACATACGTACATGCACCCCCAACAAACTTAGTGTTTTCCAATCCTAACTTTCTTCAGCTTAACCTTATCTCAAAATCTCCATCTCCTCTATCTATCTCTATCTCTGTCTGTCTTCCTCTCTTTCTATCTATTCTTCTTACTGTGCTTAAGATCTTTTAGTCGCCGGAACTTTGC
Source organism: Zaprionus ornatus (assembly GCA_018904035.1). Taxonomy (NCBI): domain Eukaryota; kingdom Metazoa; phylum Arthropoda; class Insecta; order Diptera; family Drosophilidae; genus Zaprionus; species Zaprionus ornatus. The sequence goes on from JAEIFZ010000253.1 coordinate 5,740,456, forward strand.
CATTTTCGGACTCATGTGATATCATCGATTTGTTAATGAAATCAAGAAGAAAATGTAAAAAAAAATACAGACACGAAAAAGACGTTGATGAGGAAGAAGATGAAGAAGGAATTCAATAGTAGCATAATAATCGAAATCGAAATCGATTGTGCACAGCGATTCTTGTGTAAATAGTCTATATAACTAATAATCTTTTGCACGTAATACGAGTATAAGCCAATGCTGGACGACAATGTACCTACTTATACCTAAACATATATATATATATATACTACATACATATATACATACACGAATTGTTGGTTTTGTGACGCGAACACATGAGAAGAACTTGAAATATCTTTTAGCCTTAGCTGCAAATAAAGAATTAAAGATTCTTTACCAAATACCATTGTTTTACTTCCAAAGGATATAACATACGATATTGTATAAGATCAGTAGGTTAAGTGAAGCAGAAACTCTGGGGATCAGTTTAGGATCGTCTGGCTATAAATAGTTTATTATTTTGCATCTCAAGGCAAAGTTGACAATTTTTTTCGATATATGCAAATGATTTGAATAGATTTGCCTAGGCTGAAGACGGGCTAAAAATGTGGTCAAGTCGGTTCGCATGAAGAACCAGAATCGGATGCTGACGTTGATGACAGATATATACATATATAATATACTATATATGTGCATATACCATATTATATTATGCTTATTAAGGAAACATTGGCGCATAGGCGAAGCCGTCATACTCTTAATTAGACATAGGAACATAAAGACTCCCTTAAGACAAATTCTTTGTAGAACAGATATGTTATCAAAGAAATTTCTGAAAGTCACATAGACATAGCGCTTTGTCTTCTTGCAAATTTCACACCCATCCTCATCGGAGGCCGCCCAAAAACGAGTTCAATATTATTTATCGCTTTAACTTTAATTTCATGTTGAATATTTTAGTACCAGGTATTTTATTAGTTTTTCTTGTTTTTTTTTTTTTTTTTTTGTTTTACGTCTTGCTTCTCTATAAAAGTCTGTTTATTTAACACTAGAATCGACAGTCGTCTCGCGTCATTTGGATCGTGTGGATATTTAAAACTGGATTAACGGGGAAAATGAAGCCGATTCTTTTCGCAGCTCTTTTTGTGGCCACCGTGGCGCTAACCGCGGCCGAACAGGAAACAGAACTATTGAAAATAAATTCAAATGTCGAGCACGACGGAAAGTTTTACTATAAGTAAGATATCCGTAATAATCTAAAGAGATCTCCACGTAATAATGCTTTCGATCTAACCTAGTTTCGACCTAAGCAACGGCGTCTCGGTCTCCGAGCAAGGTCAACAGAAAACTGTGAATCAAGATCAACAAGGCGAGGCTGTGAAGGGTCAATACTCTTGGGTGGAGGATGGCAAGACATATACCATTAACTATATAGCCGATGAGAACGGATACCAGCCAGTCGGCGATCATTTGCCCACCCCACCACCAGTGCCGGAATCTGTGATAAAGACTCTGGAATATTTGAAAGCTCATCCGTACAAGCCGACTGAGTAGAGAGAACTGATAATAAATGTGATATAGACTTGAAAACAATGTTATACAAGTTTGGATTAAAGACCGTTGTTAAACATATGATATATGTCCATATCTCTGTATCTGTTCCATCATCTGCGCGGAAAAAAACCTTTTGTTTTTATAGGATTTCTTTGAAAAGAGAGAAAGAGAAAGAATTACCATAAGAGTTTGATTACTTTCTCGATCGGAACGCGCATCGCATAATTAAATTCTACGCATTACGTAAGTTCAGGCAACACATTCTTCTCCCCCGCTTTGGGATTGTTTCTTCTCGGGGTGCCTCACCCAGAGAGTCGAAACGAGATTCTGTTTCTACAAACTTGTTGGCGATCCAAGCATGGCCCGATGGAATATGCGAAATTTGTGTTAAATTTGGCTTAGTTAGCAGCTTTGCCCGGCTGCAATTCTGCATTGGCAAAGGCCGCAGAATCGACTTGTTAAGTTCCCCGTAATGGGGTTCTAATTGGCAAATACATGATCGTGTTTCTCGTGTGTTTCTTTTCTTTAGATCATCGTTTGTTGAAAAGTTTCGAACTTCTGGTTGCGTTAGGTAATAGTGGGCAGAAATTGAAAGTGAGAATTCCGTATGAGTTCATTATATTATCAGTTTGTTGTTATATAAGAAGTGCCGTTTCGTAAAAGTGGGTATAAAAATGAAAGATCACTGAGAAAATATATGGATCTATAGAAAGAGAAGCCACCTTATTCTTCACTGAATAAGAAAGAAGAAAACACAGCTGGACTTCAACTCGTCAATTCTTGCTATATTTGATCATAACTGGAGTTCATTGAACTATTATGAAGACGCGACGTTATCATTTCCCTGACAATATGCGTACTCTACATTTTTTATTACCCCTTTGTGCGTGGGCACCGTTAGCTTTTCATTGGCTTAGCGACGACTCTTTCTAATGTTATTTTTCGGCAAATTGCCTCCATAATCGAAAACGTGCCTGGCTTACCAATATACTCCAGACTATCGTCTATTGACACTCCCATGGATATGATGTATGGGTTATGGATTGATAGAGCTATAAGTCCAGAGCTGTACTAACTATACTTCTGTAAATTCAAATCCTTAACGGCTAGACTGATGCACCTCTAGAGATCCCACTCTTTACTGCCAAGGAGGCACCTTTAATTCAGCGGAACTTACGTACTTACAGCACTTGCCGAGAATTATGTTCTGCGCAGGCGAATCACGTAGAGCTGCCAACTGCGAACGACAATGTCATCAACTTCCCCCAAGTCGGAGACGGAGACATGTCTCAAAATGAGCTCCGCTTCAGTCCGCTTGCAGCCTCGGCTATCGGGCATCAGGCATCGGGTATCGGTATCAGAGCCATCACCTGCTGACATCGTCGTTTCATCTTCATCTTCTCTTTGGCGGCGCTGTTTACTCATCGGCCAGACGCGCGAAATGGACAATAAAAAAACCTCAAGCGATGGCCACACCAAAACAAAAACCCAGAAAAAAATAAGTCAGCGCTCTTACGTGGAATGTGCACGACTACAGCATACCCTGTGAACGATAAAGCTGAAGGTTATTAAATGTTATCAAATTTATGTTCAGATTTATTTAGAATTAAGTAGAGATTGTAACTGAGATGTGCCAAGAATATAACCCTAAGGTAGACTTAGACTCTTCGTGGAGTATCCCAACTTCATAAAGGATATTAGAAAACCAATCATGACTTCCCTTGCTATTTCCCACTATTGCTTAAAATGTATTTGTACTCGTTCAGGATTGATCTCTACTAGCTTAAATAGACCTTTTTTCTATATGTTATTTAATTACCTTAATTATCATTTCGACTTAACCCAAATACCTTTTGAGCTCTTTTAAAGTCGAGCGCATAAAAATCTAAAATGAGACGAAGAAGCGCCCGCTCGGGTTTTTTTTTCGTACGATGAAGTACGAGTGCGAGTGCGAATGCGAGTGCTCACACTCGTACTTGACGCTCTCTGCTGCTTCTTATCTAGTGCGCCCATCGTCAGCATGGCTCGGTGGGGCAAGCGACGGGGTCCGGAAGGGGGGTGCGGTGCGTACGAGTGCGAATCAGGTGCTCGCCCTCGCCGCCAGCGAGAGACGAGACGAGACATGAGATCGTATATAAAGACCGAGCGGCCATTGGGTAGACAACAGTTGCGCTCTAACTCTTGCTGGAATTCATTTGCCACGCCCTCCCACTCCGTCATATATCGCATTAGCGCAGGATAAACTATTGTAAACCCCGAAAATGTACAAGTTCGTGTGTGTTTTGTGCTCGGCCCTGATGCTGTCCTACGTCTTGGCACGTCCCCAGGAAGCTCGTGCTGGGGGTGGATTGACAACAACAACAACACCAGCAAGCATTATCCAGCAGGATAATGTAAACAACGCCGACGGCAGCTTCAACAGCAGGTGAGATTCGGTAGTGCTTGAAGGTATCAACTGACAACTGAAACACCCTCTCTCCTCTTCCTGGCTCTCTACAGTTACGAGACCTCCAACGGCATTCGCGTAGAGAATGTGGGTTTCCTGAAGAAGATCATCATCCCGAAGACAGAGACCACCGATGGACAGGTGATCGATGAGCATGAGGAGCTGGTGCTGGTGCAGACTGGCTCGTACAGCTACAGCGATCCCGAGGGCAACATCATTACACTGCGCTACGTGGCTGATGAGAATGGATTCCAGCCCGAGGGCGACCATCTGCCTGTGGCGCCGCAATAGGTTGCAGTCAGTTTTAAGTCAGCTTAGACCTTAAGTTCTATCGTATCGTATATCGTAACTAATATCGTATCAAGTATTACGTACTGGAGTTAACACTGCCCACACTGCCCTATGCCATACGGAAGGAGGAAACCCGAAGTACGATGTGTGTCGAAAACGAAAAACAAATACTCTCTGTTCTGCCGTCATTTGGCACAACCTCACATATACACACACACTCGTACACACACCTACCTGTACACCTACCTGTATTGTCGACCAAGCGAAGAAGTAATAAATAATTGAATAAATATTGAACAATTAAGTTTGTGTCTCATTGCCACTCGAGGTACCCGTACGAATACTCATCTCCACTCGCAGCTCACTTGATGAGTGCTTTGAGTGTTTTTTTCTCAGCCTCGTGGCGCTTACAAAATTACCAACTGCCCTTCACGCCGGCTTGCGGTTACCCTCAGTCCACAATCCCCTTACATTTCTCTCCCACTCTCTCAATGATGATGATTATGATGATGATGAGCCGCAAGATTATTTACCATACACACTCACACACGTCGCGAGCTGAGGCTGAGGCTGATCCCCCAATCGATATGGAAACCATTTCGAAAACTAAATGCTCTAATCGATCTGCGCAACCGCAGCAAGTGCCTGAGCTGGCCATGATACGATCCATCTGATTTGTTTACGCATCTTAGTTTCAGTCGGTTATGTCCATAAAGCGCCATCAATGCAAATATTTCCGAGGTTGGTGCAACAAATTGCTGAAGAAGGGCAAGAAATAATCAATGTATTTCACATGGTATCGAAATAGAGTTATATACATATGTATTGTAAAAGACTTTTGCCTAAGATCCTAAATTTTAAATCAGTTCTAGTTACTTCCCCAGAGTTTAGTATTCTTATATGATCAATTAAAATAGGTCGTTACAATGCTAATCAGAATTTGGATTAAGTTCGATCTACTTTGAATAGTTTATAATCTTTTCTAGACTTCCGTTATCTTCTACAATAAGTTTCAGTAATTTACAAGCTACCCTCGCTTTAGTGCAGAGATATACACACGTACTTCCCCAGATCCATTTACAAATAACGAATTATCATTTAATTGCCCCCACCGTTCCGACAATTAAACGACCAAACCGTCGAAACACTTCATTATCGGAAAAGGCCAATGCCAAAGCCTGATCCGATGGGTGTTTAGTCAGTTTTGGAATCGAAGGTGTTGACAAGCACAAACACGCAGAGACATGTTGAAATTCAGTTGCAGCATCTTTCTGGTATTCAGCGCTTGGCGATTGTGCGGTGCCGTCCAGATGCTGCCGGTAAGAAATAGTGAGGCAGAGGCAGAAAGAGGAAGATACAGGGGAAGATCGTAATTTATTGTTTCGGTTGCAGCACATGGGCTACTTCATTGTGGTGCGACATGTGGAATGTGTCTTCAATGCGAACTACTTTGCTAAGGCTAGCTGCGATGTAACGTCACCCCGCAACCGAAGCGTGAACGCCGAACTGCAGCTTGTCCAGAAGATTCGTCACATCATGGGCACCCTTAAGGTGTCCATACCCAATGCCAAGAAAAAAATGCAGAAAATATTCGATGTCACTTTTGAGCTATGCAAAGTGCTGAGGGAACGCAAGCGGAAGACCCTCATCGAGATACTGAACGCCATGTCGGGCATGCCGGGTGATACCACAGTGTTTTGTCCCTTCAATGAGGTGAGTTACGATATAATATTGCTTGATCTATCCATTTTTAAAAATAGCTTTTCCTCAGGGCACATATCGCGCGGATAATATCACAATTGTCCAATCGTTGCCGCCCGTTCTTACTGAATCTGATTTTCTGGTCAACTTTAACTGGTTTCAGCCACGAATTGCGAATGTTTTCAACCTAACGGTACTCGGTCATTTATACGACGTGGCCAAAGATCGTGCGCGAAAAAAGAAATATTTGCGATGAAAAATGTTCGAGTAACTGAGAAAAACTCAGAAAAACACACAGCCCAAAAGTATGCAAAGGTTGAAACGATTATGGCAGAGTTTTATGGCAGCTATAAACTTTTATAGTAGCATACATAATCAGATATGCTATACAACATAATTCAATGATTAGATCACATCGCATATTGAGAAAAATAAAGCCAAATTTTAGTAAAATAATTTGTTGCAGTTGATAAAATTAGATTTTTCTGTTTTTATAAAATATTGTTTATAAAAATCTGTGAATTGTCGGCAAATGGAAGGTAGGTTAGTACCATGGTACCATTTAAAATGTAAATACTCATTGATTATACCGATATCACGATAGTCATAGTTGACACCATTTATTCCTCACCCTAAATTTGATACCATTGCACTAGATAACACAATACCCATATAATATTTTCTACACCACTTCCTCTGACTTCTATTATTAGTCTCATTAGTCCCTCTCACGTAAACAAAACGCTGAACTTGTCAACCCGATCAAGCAGTTATAAAACAATTATTTCAGCTAAATATTCGAATTGGACACCCCCGTTTGGGCTTAGTCGTTCTCTGTTCCCCAATCGATCCATTACCAAGCAATGAATATATTATATGTGTGGGCAATACTGTTGCCGATTACCAGTTGTCAGAGCAAGGTGAATATTTTGATCGCAATTATATAATATGAGATTTAAACATACCTTATTGACAGCCCAAGGCTCGCCTGGCTGTGGAATGGAATTCCTTTGATTGCGTTGGGAATCCCAGTATTGTTATGTCCCACAAATGCCTGATTGTGGAACCCCAGAGATCTCTCATATCCACCGAAATCCTGTACAATACCACATTCGAAAACCTCCATGCGGACTTTGTGCTTAAATTGCCACGGCCCCCAACCATGGAGTATCATGGGATCGTTGCAGTCGATGTGGATATATGTAGATTTTATAAAGATTCGAGACGGAATCGATTTCTCTCCATCGCATACAAGAGCATGATTAAGAACAGCAATCTGCCCAAGAAATGTCCGCAACAGAAGGTACGTTTTCAGTGGATTGGAAATCCATTTATAATACAATTATTCTTCCAGGGTTTTTACTACTTCCGCAACATGGATATCGGAGATAACCTGCCAGCCTTTTTGCCAAAAACCGACTTCAAAGTTAACTTTAATTTCTTTCAGCCAGGCTCATGGGTTTTGAATATATCACTAAGTGGACGCGTTATAGAGACCAGCAGACCTTAAACTAAGAGGAAATATCTCGAAACTAGCGTGGAAATAAATCATGTTCATCTTAACATTCCATATGTTTCAATTATTTATATTATTGAACACATGATTATAGTAACTACATGTGATTAACTGTTATCTATACTCATTGAAACCAATTTTCGAGACGAGTTATGTCATGGGGTTTAGTAGGGGAATAACAGCCCAGCGAGGTGTACCAGTCGACCATGGAACGTTTATATATTTTTGTTGTGCTCTTTTCGATTGCTCAATTGCAGGGCAATAAGGTATACGAAAATATGTTCAAATACAGTTCTATATAGTAACTCATTTCTCTTACAGTGCCTGCAGATGTACTGGAAGACCTTCGACTGTACGCCAGATCCCGCTGTCATAACCAATTCCCAATGCATTATAGTCGAACCGGAGAGATCTGTCTTGTTTGCCGAATCCCATATTAATAGGGAAGTGGTGAAGCTGAATGCGACCTTTACTCTCTTCATATTACGTGAATCATCAAAGAGATATCATAAAATTGTTCACATGAATGTGGATGTTTGTAATGTCTTTAAGATTCCATTGCAAAATCAGATTCTATTCGCTATCTACAAGAGCATGCTTTCCGAATCGAATGTGCCAGAAAAGTGCCCAATGCCAAAGGTTCGTATTGGTTGATTTCATTCTTCTTGTTTTTTTTTATCTAAGAGTTATATTCTTTTCAAGGCAAACTATTACTTTCGGAACATAAATGTTGGCAACTATCTTCCTTCGTATTTACCCAAAAACGATTTTAAAGTACAATTGAACTTTATTTTACCTCCAAGAAATGCGTTTTTCAACATAACCGCAACCGGGCGAGCTTTTGAGAGAATGCGGATAGGTAAATAACCGAAAGAAGAGTCGGGAATGAAATAAATAAATGTTTGCGCTTATAATTCGCAACAAGTTAAAGCGCAATGTTCGGTCAATAAACCGTAGATATATTGATGCCGATAAGGTTCGGCATTAATTCTGCATTCAAAATTAGTGCAGATCGCAGAAGATCAGAAACAGCGAACAGAAGAAGAGGCTGAACTCAACTGAAATGCCAGTTAGAATTGGCAATTACGTATCAGATGGTGTAGGGGGAATATACGGATATGATAATACGCAAATACGTGTTCTGTCTATCAATGTGGCGATGGCAGCGCAGACATCTCCATCCATTACTAGAGCATTATTTACGACAATTCAAGCTCAAGATGCCAACAGTTGACAACAAATTTCACAACATCATGACACTTGAAATTGCCGCTAAATTTATTGCCTCCACGCCGCCGTCGCGCACTTTTGTAAACCAGTCTACAGCGGGTTCCGATCTTCGGGCTACGCTTCTTGCTCTTCGCTCTGCAGTCTGCAGTCTTCAGTCTTCAGCATTTTAAATGTCAAATGCCGCACGAGCTAAGAACACAATTCCAAGAAACGGCATCTCATCTCATCTCCCTGCCAAATGCCGCAACGAGAATGCAACAGCAGCAGCAACAGTAACTCCGGCAGCAACTTCGTAGATTGGTTGACATTTTCCATTTGGCCATTGGCCCACTCGAAGTGGGTCAGTGAGGATCTGCTGCTGCGAGTCTCCGCTGTCTAACCTTGCCAGCTTTCGTTTTCATTGGGAAAATCGCACAATTTTGTTGTCGCGATGAGTCACGCGACACGACAGCAACATTGCAGCAGCAACAACAGCAACAGCAACTGGGCTTGGCGTAGATGTGCGGGCAGCGGCAGAAGATGTTGGGGGTGTGGCTGCGAAGGCGGCCTGGCCCAAAAATGCAGTTGTTGTTGCTGTTGTTGATGCTGTTGCTGTTGTTACAAGCGGCAACATTTGACCAGTTTTTGCGCTCAGTTGGGCTCTCTAGTTGCCTCTCTCTCTTTTGCTCTCTCTGTCTGTCGTGGGTTGTTCAACTTTTCGCATGTTTGTCTTTTGCAAGTGATTCTCAAATCTTTTTGGCCAGAAATCGACAAGTAATCGCCGTAATAGCCGCTGCAGCATCGCATCGCATCGTGGCGCATCAGATCGACCCATTTTCCACAACTAATTAACATTTGCCAAGAGCCATTGCCGTTTTGAACTCAATTATCGTCTTGCCTCATCGGCAAACAAAAACCCCATGCACGAGAGTATTACAACAATTTTCACACACACACACATACACACGATATACACATGCTATATGTCACAGTCTCTCGATCTTCCCCGAAGCTGTTGGCAATTGCAAGAATTCAAGAAAACCAAGTCAACATCTTCTCTGCAACAAAGAGAGACACAGAGAGAGAGCGGGAGAGGAAGAGCGAGAAAGATAGAGAAACAGAGAGTGAGAAGAAGAGAGACCGACAAGCAGAGTGAGAGCGAGAGGGGGAGAGAGACAAGCCCAGAGAGAGACTTGGCCAAAGCCGAGCTGCCATGGGAGAGCGTTTTTGCATGTTCGGCTGCATTTTGGCGAAGACAAGACGCGTCGCCCCGCATCGAAGGCAAAACTCGTTCTGGCTTATTTCTAAATAACGGCATTACGAAGATGAACGACCGTACGAGAGACGCAGACAATGCGCAGACTCTGAATGTGCCTATTACCAGGCCTAATATATGCATAACTGTGCGATTAACCAAACTCGAGATGCTTGTGTATATATCTTGAGCAAATGGCAAAGCGATAGTATTGCCAAACGATAGTTCAGCAAGCCTACTATCGGCATGCAGCAGAACTCAATTTGCAGAGATTTCTACAAATATTTCTTTAACTTTGAACTAAGCATATTATGAGGATCGTCAAATTGATTAATGATTTGTGTTTACTAAGTAATTTCCCATTTAGCATTTGCACAGCGACAAAAACAGCATCTACAACTATGGCGAATGCAACTAATGCATATGTATTTGTAGCTGTATCTGTAGCTGTAGCTATCTAACTGTGTGCAACTTGCTCGCCAGTGTGTGTGGGTTCCGCAGCGCCGCGAGCGCAGGAGACACAGTCGTAGACGAACTTGGATTCGGATTCGGATTCGCAGTCGCAGTTGCAGCCGATGCAGCCGATGCAATCCAAGTCGCGACTATATAAAGCTCTTAAATAGGGCCGCCGCAGCACAGTTCGAACCGTGGCAGCTTTCACTTGCCAACCGCAGAGCAACATAAACGGGCGACGCAGACAGCGCGCAAACTGCAACCTGCAACCTGCAACAGCAACACCAAACCGACAATTGCCACACAAATTCGCAAGTGAATTAAATAACAATCAATTCAGCATTCAATCAATCAATCAACGCTTTAGAAAATGAAAGTGCTTGTAAGTTGATCTCCAAATGGTGCCCAGAGATCTTGTCTGTGGGTGTATCTGTGTGTATCTGTTTGTGTGTGTGTGGGATTAACAGTTAAGTGCGCAATAAGGTCGCGGGTTCGTCTAACAACTTGCCACATTATGAAACTTTTGGTGTGCATCCGAAAGGTCTCGGGGTCGAATTCAAGTTTTCGAGATGGAAATTAAAAGAATCTTTTAGAGACTTTTAACGTTGAATAACAAATTCAAAACAACTTTCGATTACTGAAAGGATAACAGTACAGCTCTTTTCCCAGATCAGTATCTAGCTTGGAGTAAGTTCTCTCTCGAATCAAACTAACTCCATGTTTCTTCCTTCGCAGATACTATTCTCGCTGCTGCTCGCACTGTCCTGCCACGCCCAGCATCAGCACCAGCATCAGCATCATGCACATCCCAATGCAAATAATATACCACGGGATGACAAACTAGATCATCGTCATGAGGATCCGCGCGAGACCAGCACCTGGATACCTATACTGAAGTACAACAAGGAGCAGAGCGAAGATGGCAGCTACAAGACCGAATACGAGACGGGCAACAACATAGTGCATGAGGAGACGGGTTTCCTTAAGGACTTCGAAACGAATCCCAATGGTGTGCTGGTCCAACATGGTCAATACTCGTACCAATCGCCTGAGGGTACCGTTGTCAATGTGCAGTACACGGCCGATGAGAATGGCTTCCGTGCCACAGGAGATCATATACCCACCCCTCCGGCCATACCCGAGGAAATACAGAAGGGTCTGGATCAGATCTATGCGGGCATCAAACTGCAGCAGGAGCGCCTCGAGCAACGTGCCAAGAGTGATCCCGCTTTTGCCAAGAAACTAGAAGAGCGACGTGTGGCCAATCAGAATGGACAGTACATAGGGCTGCTGGAGAACCAGTAAATCGAGAGAGAGAGAGAGAGAGAGTGCGAAAGAACCCTAACCTCAGTAGAATCCTAACCTCAACTGAATCCTAACATACGCCTCAGAAGTTGTCCAACATTTGGTCGACTGTGCTTCCGCTATAGAAAACTAATCCCTTCATTAACCGATTTTTGGATTAAGAGAAGAAGCTAAACAAACAGAAATATTTATATTTTTTTAACGATCGTGAAAGTTTTGTACGAGGTGTAAAAATGAGAAAAATAAATGAAATAATCACAATAAAAGCGGAAAAACATTGTTTCCGTCATGCCAAACACACACGCGACCCTAAAGCAGACGCGTTACTCAACGTATACCGCTTTTCCATATCTTTCCATATTTTCCCCCATTCCCCCCAAGTAGCCTGGTAATGTTCACAAAACGTGACAATGCGCAATGGCTTTTTTATTTATGTTTTTTGCTTTTGTTTTTGTTTTTGTTTTTATTTAATTTATGTTCACAACTTCAATTACCTCCGTGTATCGTTGTGTTTGTTGTGTTTTCCAGTTTGTTTGTTTTCTAACTCATGCCACGCTGCATTTTTGCAAACAAAATTTGCTTTTGCATTTTCCGTTCACAGTTTTCTGTCTATCGTGATTTTCCTTATGCCTCGTTGCCACCACATTTGCATATCGAAGCCTTTTGACAGCCCCGTTGGACGGGCTCTTGCGTCACATTATGACTGCTTTTCTCTCTCTTGACGTCTTTGACTCGGTTTCCATTTTTATGAGCTCGAAATCGAAGTCACTTGGTGAGCAGCTGCTTTCTGGTAAGTCACTTGGTGAGCAGCTGTTTTTCGGCTCCTTTCTGGGAAAGTCAATGCTTTGAAGCTCCCGAAAATTGACACGATGATTGAAGAGATTGCCAAGTTTTATCTTAAGGCAACTGAAAGTACGAAAATGAAAGTACGCTCTTTTTTACCCTTGCAGAGGGCACATTCATTTAGGCCAGGAATTTGCAATGCACCTTTCTAGACATCTCCGACACTATAAAGAATATATATATATTCTGAATAAATTAACTTATCTGTGTCAATCAGTGTGAGACATTACATTGAATATACACATTCAATTTTGCACCATTATATGTAACTAGTATTGGAACGATCGGAGGATATATGACACTACAAAGGTATAGAACCCTCGACATGCTGAAAGTAACCTTTCTTTCAGGTTTTTTTGTAATAAATTCAAAGTGTGATAAAAAACAATAGATTCCGGCTTTAAACTGATTTTCACTATCAATTATCGTTTATAAGATATAGAAATGCCATAAAATCATTTACCCGGAAACTTAAGAACCCGCAAAGTCGTAATAAAAAAACATTAAAATTTTAATTACATTTCTATTCAATCGACTCGCTTTCGGTCTGAGCTCAGTCTGTGAGATCGTCTCTATAGCATCGGCCTATAACTGTTTTACCGTTGGCCGCGTTGAACCAATCGGTAAAGCGGTGAAAAGCTGCCGCCAGCGATGGGTCGCCGATACTGTTCCACGAATGGAGCGTGGCTTCTCATAAACGGTGTCAAAATAAACAGGCGAATTTCAGCAAACGGCGACTTGCTCATGCGATTTGCATAAATCAGACAGACAAACGTAACTATCGGTATGGTATGCTGGCTATAACTACATATATATACTATAGATCTACTACACTCTCTACCCGTTCATTGATCGTTGGCCAGCAGCAGTGGAAGAGGGCCAACAGGTTGAAGAAAAATACGAGTAGATCAAATTGGTTGGTGCGTTTTCACTTGGCTGAACAAACGAGAAGCAGCAACAGAATGTTTATTCGCCATTAAATTTCAACGCTCTTGCGCATAATTAAGCGAAAACTGAACTGAACTCAACTGAACAAAAGAAAACCCATTTCTATAGAGCCATGATTAAGAATGTTTCTGCTGGCAGAGGCGGCAGAGCGTTAGACGCGTCCGCGGACGCTAAATTGATTTGGCCAACATCAGTTGCCGTTGAGAAGCCGACGCGTTGAGACCCCGTTGCGATTGAGTTAGAGAAGAGAGACGCGATTGAAAACAAAAATCAAAATCTAAAGAAAAAGACTTTTGCGAGCATTCAACCCGATTGAAGATACACAGATGCGAATATCGATGGGCAAAGTGGATGCGAATTGAGAACAATGCGTTGTGGTTGTCGTTGAATGTTGATGTTCATGTTGTTGTTGCGCCAACAAAACCGAAATGAAACAATAAAAGCTGTCAGCTAACTGTAAATAATAATAATAACAACAACGAGCAAAAGAAGTGGCACATCATTTCAGTAAATAGAAATCGAAACTGAAACCAAGTGAGACGAACAAACAAATCGCACGGCAGGCGCAACTCTTAGATTCAACTCGAAGACGATGGAGCACGGCAGTCAGCAAACTTCACTGCTTGTTAGGTTGCTATTGATTCTGCTGGTCTGCCAGCAACAGTTCCTGGTGCTGTGCCAGGAGCCCTCAGCGCAGCCAGAGCCACAAGTGGAGCCGGAACCTGAAGCGCAGCAACTGCAGGTACCACGGCCAAGGGGTCGTATACGCATACCTGCACCACCTGCTGGTCCGGTTTCAGCTGTAGTGCCTGGCTTGGGTTGGCCCAGCTATGCTGCAGCTGCTCCCGGTCTGGCACCCATGCCCGCCACATCTACTGTGCACACACATATTCCCTTGTTGCGAGAATCCAATGTGCCAGCAGCCAGCGATGGTGTTGTCTATGGCAACTGGAAGCCGCAGCATCCGCTCAAGCCGGAGGAGAACGAGGCGCAGCCCAAGCAACGCGTCTACGGACGTCTGGAGGCCATGCTGATGGGTCTGCCAGCGGAGGGTAAGTGTAGATAGGTCATAGATATATCTGAGATAACCATCTCCCCTCTTCACCCACACAGCCATGGATCGCCGTGATACCTCCAGTGAGGAGGATGTGCATCCGCAGCCCGAGGAGCGCACCGCATCTGTCGGTTACAATCCTTATGCACGTCGCGATAGCTTTGAGCGTTCCCAGGAATCGCGCGGTCGCTGGCGCCCACCCACACCATATGCCAACCCACAGACTCCAGTGAAGCCGCAGTCAGCGTTTGAGGTAATACGCATGAATTCAACAGATCCATTGCTTCGTGCCATGGCCAAGCAGATCAATGAATCCATTGAGACAACTACAGTGCATCGACAGCGCACACAGACCACAGAGGACACTTGGATGCCCTTACCCTATCCGTATCCCACACACAGTTACGAGAGCACTCAACCCGTGCCGGCAACAGCAGCACGGAGCTCAGAGATGCCGACAACGCGGCCACACTTTGTGCCCGAGGCCACCACAATTGCACTCAACTGGCCCACGGACTTTCTGGAGCCTCAGGTGGCCAGCACGGAACAGTCTTATACGGATGCTGGGCATAGCATCGATCGAATTGATAACATCGATAGCATTGATCGCATCGACGATGATCTTGATCAGAGCGATGATTACAAGTTCTTCGAGGAGGGTGTGAACTCAGCACAAACACACAACGAGCTGAGTGTGCCGGAGACCCTCATCCCTCAGCTGCCGCTCAACATAACACGTGTCGGTATTCCCTACGAGGATCGCAATTCAGCCGAGGAGCCCACAATTTGTGTGCCTCTCACTGTCTCGGAGACAGCCTCGGAGAGCGATACATCCCTCATGGTCGAGGTGGAGCGTGTCTATTGCTTTCCCCTGCCCAAGGTAGAGATTAGAACGGGTAAAATCCGGCAAAAGGAGAATGAACCGATAGTAGATCCGACAAACAGAGCTAGCACCAGCAGCAGCTCGAGCACGACATTCGCAACGACAACAGAGCCGCCAAAATCCGAGCCAGCATCCAGTGCAAGTCGTCCCAAGACTATTTGGACAATGGTGCTGCTGCTTGGCATCTGGAGCAGCCGCTTGACGCGTCTATAGGCTTAATGAGAGCGATGAAACATCGCTCAAGTTCAACTCAGGGCTACATGTTATAAGAGAATAACTTAAGTTTATTTATCCAATTAAAGCTAAACCAAACTGAAACCTAACGATCAAGACTTAACCGATTCAGCTTCTCCTTGACTGCCTGTCGCAGCACCTTACCGTTGGCTGTTTGTGGCAAGGCATCCACGAAGTAGACGCCGCCATGCAGACGTTTGAACTCCATCGTCATTTGTTTGGCCACATGCTCCTTAATCTGTTCAGCACTCAGAGTACTTCCAGGTTGTAAGACCACCATCGCTGTGGCTGCATCACCGTACTTCTCATCGTAAATTCCCACTACGCAGACCTCCTGCACGTCAGGTAGCTCGGCGATGGCTACTTCGATGTCGTTGGGGCAATACTGCATACCCAGGCACTTGTAAATATCCTTCTTGCGATCCACAATATACAGATTGCTCTGGGCATCGAAGTAGCCCAAGTCACCAGTGTGGAACCAGCCCAACGAATCCCGCAGACGTTGTGTTTCCAGCGGGTTACCGTAGTAGCCACCCCAACTACGATCATGGTTTACGTATAGTTCCCCCATCTCTCCAGGGCCCAGATTTGTACCATTCTCGTCGACAATACGTGCTCGCATTCCAGCCACAAGAGCTCCCACAGTATTTCCAAACTCCTCGCGAAAAGGTGTACTGCTTATGCCACCAATTTCTGTAGTGGCATAACAGAAGCCAACTATTCCATTCTTTAAAAGGTCCCTCACCCGCTTAAGTGTCTCAGAGGGTATCCATCCTCCACCGATTCCTAACACGTTCATACTGGTCAGTCGTTCGGGAGTGGCCTGTGGACAACCAACCAATGCAGAGGCGTGACGAGGTGCTAGAATTGCTACATTCACTTTGTACTTCTCAACAAGTTCTGTAAAATACTCGGGAGAGTAAGGCTTTTCCGTCATGATGCGTGTACAACCATCGACAACACTATGTAGAAAAGCCACTACTCCCGAATACCAGTCCAGGCTAGAACCGGAGTACATAATAGTCTCGTTGGAAAAATATCTAAACGAAAAATAAGCTATAGGTTTGGATAACGAGTTGAGACTCTTCTAAACTTACGACTGATTTATGACCAACATATGGTTGGCCAGGCAAACAGCTTTAGGTTTTCCAGTTGATCCCGAAGAGCATAAGATAGCCATGGTCTGATCACCGCCCAAGATCAATGGTTCTGGTCTTTTGCAGTAGAAGGTTTCATTAAGTTCCTTGATTTGTAAAAGATTTGTTTTCCTCTTAACTTACTGGTAAAATCGTTCCGTCTTTGTGGGTAGCAAAAACTCTTCTACGTATGCAACACCCTGCACTTTTCCGGTTAGTGTTATCAGCTCAGGTGACCAGGCCGCACACGCCATCTTCACTTTCTCAAAGTCCAATGCATCGCAGAAGATAACCGAAGGTTTGGTAATACTGAGAACATGTCGCAGAGTATCGACATCCAGAGTAGGATTAACTGCGTGGAAGGGCGTCGCATTGAAGAGACAGGCCACAGCTGCAGGTGTTACGTAGGTACTGTTCTTTGATATTATCCCGATGACATCATTGTGACGTAGATCACGCTGTTTGAACACCTGCGCCAGCCGGACGGACCAATCAAGCAATTCCTGGTTGTTTGTGACTTTACCATCCGATACGCATATCTATGAATATATTTAGAATTATTGTACTTACTATCTATGCTTATTGAATTCCTATTTTACCTGGCAAATATTTCGAGGATAATTCCGAAGAGCCTTGTATATGATGCAACCAATGGAACAATTGAAATCGTAAAAGGGTGTACGCTCTTTACCACTCCAGATGCGCTCGTGCTTATCGTAGCTTGTATTCACGATACCAAACATTGTTTTCTTTGCTAAAGTTCTTATTGAGCCAACCTCTCAGAAGGAATTAAATTTTAAGAGGCGAGAAAATGGCTTAAATAGGCTTAAATAGAATCTTATCAATTTGATTTTGACAATGCGTCATGGCCCCCCCCATCAACTCGATGACCCACTCGTACGATTATTTATACTATGAAAATGGTATATATCATAACATGCCGACCAGTATAGTATGCATATAATCTGAAAATTAATAATCAAATATTTCAAATAAATAATCATATCAAGATGTTCTTTTTCTTGGAATTTGAGTTGTCTACCAAACAGCTGTGCTACGAAATGTAAGAGTTCTATCTTAATGAGACAATTTAAATTAAAAAACCATTGGAGGCCATGCTGATGGGTCTGCCAGCGGAGGGTAAGTGTAGATAGGTCATAGATATATCTGAGATAACCATCTCCCCTCTTCACCCACACAGCCATGGATCGCCGTGATACCTCCAGTGAGGAGGATGTGCATCCGCAGCCCGAGGAGCGCACCGCATCTGTCGGTTACAATCCTTATGCACGTCGCGATAGCTTTGAGCGTTCCCAGGAATCGCGCGGTCGCTGGCGCCCACCCACACCATATGCCAACCCACAGACTCCAGTGAAGCCGCAGTCAGGAAGGAATTAAATTTTAAGAGGCGAGAAAATGGCTTAAATAGGCTCAAATAGAATTCAATCAATCAATTTGACTTTGACAAAGCGTCAAGCTGTCAGCTTGGAAGAAGTCGCTTGCTGACTGCTACAAAACTTTCTCCCAGTGCTCACTCACTTTTAATAATAAAAAACCGTTTTACCCGAAAAGGATAGGCTAAATAAGGTGAACGGGAAAAAAACGAAATTGGCAGCACTGGTGTCTCAGCAGAATCGAGGTGAATAACTGGCATGTGAGTTGAATTTCGGACTTGAACGAATGCGGCAATAAGACAATTGTCGGACCAAAATATAATCTCATGCGATAAGCAGAAAGAAAAACAATTTCAAATCAAGGTAACAGTTTAATGAAATTATACAAATTAGGGAATAAATATAAAGCACATGATAAATAATTATTGAATTAACTAAATCACGAGTCAACTGAGTAAACTTATTGAAACAATTAAAACTAATCAACAACAAAATAGCTTCAGAAGCTAAGCTTCTTTCCGCTAAAAAAAAACTTGTTAGAAACGAAGCAGAGTTCACTTCGTCAGTCTTGCCTTAACCTCCCGTCGTAGAACCTTTCCACTAGCTGTCTGGGGCAAATCATCTACGAAATGGACGCCTCCGTGCAGTTTCTTGAACTCCACCACCAATCGCTTGGCCACATGCTCCTTAATCTGCTCTTCGGTTAAAGAACTTCCGGGTAGTTTAACAACCATTGCGGCGGGTGCATCACCGTACTTTTCATCGTAAATTCCCACTACGCAAACCTCCTGCACTTCAGGTAATTCTGCGATGGCTACTTCAATGTCGTTGGGCCAGTATTGCATACCCAGACACTTGTAGATCTCCTTCTTGCGGTCCACAATATAAAGATTGTTATGTTCATCGAAATAACCCAAATCGCCAGTGTGGAACCATCCATCCGAATCAAGCAGCTGTTTCCACTCCTCCGGGTTGTCGTAGTAGCCACCCCAATTAAGACCGTTGTTAACATGGAGTTCTCCTATCTCTCCAGGACCTAGATTCTTACCATTGTCATCGACAATGCGTCCACGCAGTCCGGCGACAAGAGCACCAACGGTATTTCCGAACTTCTCATTATACAGGCCTGCACTCATGCCTCCGACTTCAGTGGCACCGTACCCGTAACCAACAAATCTAGGCTTCAGAATCTCATGGAACTTATGTAACGTCTCAGTGGGAATCCATCCACCACCGATTGCCACAACGAACAGGCTGGCCAGCCGTTCTGTTGTTGCCAGTGGGCATGCAACCAGCGCAGAGACATGACGTGGCGAGAAGGTGGCAACAGTGATCTTGTACTTCTGTACCAGCTCTACAAAGAGCTCGGGGCTGAATGGCTTTTCGGATATGACACGTGTGAGGCCATCTGCAACACTGTACAGAAAGGCTACAAGACCGGAATACCAGTCCAGGCTGGAGCCACAGTAAAGCACAAAATCTGAGGTGAAGAAACTGAACGAAAACTATGTTAAGCTCAAATCATAAATTGCAGGACTACTTGACTTACGATGCATTGTTGACCAACATATAGTTTGTCATACGCACAGCTTTAGGTTTTCCAGTTGAACCCGAGGAGCACAGAATGCAAACTGTTTGTTCACCACCCTTTTGCAAACGTTCTGGTCTGTAAATGCAGAGGATACCATGGGTTAATTCACAGCTATCATTAATACGATAAGTTTACGGCCGAATCTGTCTAATCATCATTGAATATTCTACCCCATGGATACCCAAAACTGCCAATTAATTTTATCAGAAAAACTCTAAACCAATTTTGGGGAATACACTGCGACTTACTGATAAAACATTTCGGTCTTTGTCGGCGTCAGCAATTCCTCTACGTAGGTAACTCCCGGAACTTTTCCAGTTAGCGTTATCAGTTCAGGTGTCCACTCGGCACACGCCGACTTTAGCTTCTCGTAGTCAGATGCATCGCAGAAGATAACGGGGGGCTTCGTTATTCCCAGCACGTATTTCAAGGTGGCTTCATCCAAAGTAGAATTGACTGCATGGAAGGGAGTAGCATTGAACAAACTTGCCACAGCAGCAGCTGAGACATAAGTGCTGTTTCTGGCTACAATGCCAATGACATCTTCTGGAGTATATCCTCGCTGCTTGAAGAGCTGTGCAAGGCGAACGGCCCAACCAAGCATTTCCTTGTTCGTTGTAGGCGTACCATCCTCTGCTTTGATCTAACAATTCACAAAGGTTGTATTCTAGTCTCAACTCTTTATTATATAATTCCCGAAAAGTTACCTGGCAGACATTTGTAGGATAGTTACGAAGATTCCTTTGAATGATAGCCCCTATGGAAGCATCGAAATCGTAAAGTGGCTTACGGGGCATTCCACTCCAAACGCGCGCATCCTTGTCGTAACTTGAATTTTGAATACCAAACATTTTATTATATTTTAAAATTCACTCTTTTATCTTTTAGCTAACGATCCTTTTCGCGCCAAACTTTTTGAAGCTTTGAAACTATCGCGGGAGAACTGTCTGTTTAAATACTCGCTAGAATCTTATCTATTTACGCTGAATTAAAGGGGCAAAGTCATGATGATCTGCGATACGCCTACCTGGAATAGCACGTGAAGATTTGCGGGCTTCGTTGGTTCTAAAGTTTGATCAATAACAATGATCCATTTCGTGTTTGTCCAATTGGAACCGCTGACGACAGAACCATATGATTATAGGGCTATATAAATGGTGAAATATATCTATTTTGTTATGTATCTATATTTTGGTTTTAACTAGATTATGGCACAGACACCTGCAGTAAACACTTTATCTAGAAATAGAACTTTTAAAAATAATTATGATATCCAACGTTTATTTTCTAAATATGCTTTATCATAACATGTAAATGCTAAATAAGATTACAGAAATAATCGTATTCAAATAGTAGCTATAGTACCTAGAATATTTATAATATACTCCTTTGATAAAACAAAACTAATAGATTTACGACTATGCGGCTAATAACATTATAAAGCAAGTGCGATTGCACTAAAGTGCAAAGAATTTGATTCGATGGGAAACATATTATTATCTGCGTGAGCTTACAAAGACGCTTTGTCACTTTATGAGGTAATTTACTCGTGTTTAACGCTCAAACAGGAGTAAAAATATTGAAAGCACACGATGAACAAGCAAAATAGAACATCGAATAACTGTAATACCGGTGATATTGATTGCATGTCGTTAATAAATCGACAAGAGAATGTTCATGTCGGTAAACAATCAGACCTCTTATAGCTATTTTTAAATAACTTACTGGGAAAAGAAATGGTTGTCAAAATAATTCAAGAGCTAAGTCAATTAGTACTTAAAATACTGATTACTCTATCTGAAGATTCTCAAGTATGAGTCTAATACTTCCTATATGGCTCGTGCAACAAACAAAAAAGTCAATAAATTAAGCACGTTCAATCTAATCTGTACAATAGGCTATTTAGTATAATTAAACAAAAACAACTTTACATTCACGTGATATACCGTGAAAGTATTAGTCGTTCCTCCTATCAGAACAGAAGACAAGTATCGGTTAAAAGGTATGTAAGATATATATTTATTTTTAGGCCTAATCAAATTAAATGAATGTACAAGGTCGAAGAAGTCGACTCTTCTTGGAAGAAGGTCCCTCTTCTTGGAATTATTTACAATATCCAGATTCCCCTCTTCTTGGAATTATTTACTATTTCCATTTTGGGAGACAAACAAATCTCGCGCCGCTTTGCGGACCGTCTTACCGTTCGCATTGGATGGCAGCTTATCAACAAAGCGAACGCCGGCGTGCAGCTGCTTCTGTAGAGCCGTCAGACGTTTGGCAACATGATCGATAATCTCCTTGGAGCTAATTTCAGTTCCTTGTCGCTTGACGATCAAGGCGCCAGCTGCGTCACCCTGACGTTCATCGTAAACACCTACAACGCATACCTCCGACACCTGCGGCAGCTCTGCAATCACAGTCTCAATTTCTGTGGGCCAATAATGAAGACCCTGATACTTGAGAATCTCTTTCTTACGATCGACAATGTACAAGAAGTTCTGATCGTCGAAATAGCCGATATCGCCTGTGTGGAACCAGCCTTCGAAGTCCTGCATGCGTCGTGTCTCCACAGGATTGCCGTAGTAACCATTCCAGGCTTGCGAAGTGTGCACATATATCTCACCAACCTGATTGTACGTTAATTTCCTTCCTTCCTCATCGACAATTCGTATCTTGATGCCTGGCAAAAGACGTCCAGCTGAAGCTGTATTGCTAATGCCAACGTTGGCCGTTATGGCACCCACCTCGGTCATGCCATAGCCAGAGTTGAACATGGCCGTCTTGCAGATGGCCTGGGCACGCTCCAGCGTAGCCTGAGACACTAAACCGCCGCCATAGTTCAACATGCGAATGGATGAAAGGGCCTCGCTCGTGGCATCCGGGCAGGTTACCAAAGCCGAAAGATGTCTGGGCGGTACCACGGCATAGTTAATCTTATATTTGTTCACCATCTCCACAAAGTGCTCGGGTGAAAAGGGCTTGTTGGTTATGATGCGAGTGCAGCCGAAAACTGTGCTGAACACAAAGGCCCACAAACCGGTAATCCAGTCTAGACAGCTCGACACAGCGATCACTGTTTCGCTGGTCACAAGCCTAGAAGAATTTTGAAAAGAACCGAATAAGAAACCATTTTTTTTTGTTGCACTGTACACTTTTTCCCCTTACATGGCTTCCTGTATAAGAATGCTATTCGAAATGCACACAGCCTTGGGCAGTCCCGTCGTACCGGAAGAGTTTAGAATGGCCACTGTTTGATCTCCGCCAGACTTGAGTGGTTCTGGTCTATATTGAGTAACACTTAGTATTTCACTTTCACAAGTCATTGTCATAAACTATACTTACTGATAAAACATTTCAGTAGTTGTGGGATCCAGCAGGTTCTCTATTTTGGAAACACCCTCGATAGGATCGCTTAGTGTAAAGATTTCCGGATGCCAACCGAGGGTAGCCGAGTGTATCTTCTTGTAATCCAGACCATCACAGAATATTAGCGCTGGTTTGGTAATCTCGAAGACATGCTTGACAGTAGCTACAAATTTGAGATATAATTCCGTTAGCTAAGTCACTTTTAAGTTGAATTTCCTTCCAAACCTTCGTCCAATAGGGGGTTCACTGCATGGAAAGGCGTAGTATTCATCAAGCAGGCTACACCTAGTGGCATCACGTAAGTGGTATTCTTGGCAGCAATGCCTATCACATCCTTGTGGTTGAGTCCGCGTCTCTTCAGGTGCTGCGCAATACGAATGGCCCATGTGATACCCTGTCCGCTGGTTACCTTTACTCCATCCGCATCGTTTATCTGCCAGTACACAAATTATGCTTGAATCCTTGCAACGATTCCTAAATGTCCCGATTCTTGCACTCACCTGACAAATATTATTTGGCCAATTTTTCATGTTTGCGAATATGACTCTACCCGCCGATACGTCATAGTCGTAAATGGAGCTGCGTGGTGCTCCACTCCAGGTATTATCCTTCTCGCTGTACGTGGTAAGAAATGCTGCCATAGTGATAGCCTGTCCGATTCCAAATAAAGTGTGGGCAACACAAGTGTTTTTCCGTTCTATTTATATGATCCAGCACATGTTTAAGTTGTTGTCAAAGTATAAATCCCGGGCCATTTACGCTTCAAGTGGATGACTCCGTAAGCGACTAGCGCATGAAACGCCTTATCAAAACCCATTGTCTGAACAGTCGATAGCATATCAAATTGCCCTATAGAACATCTAGTTCCAGATAATCATTCCTTTAAAGTTCTGTAATCTTGATATAATATAGTGGAATTCTTCTATCAAAAAGAACGTGATCAACAAACGTCAGAAAAAACCCAATTTTACTTCAAATCAAATGTTAACTATCTATTTTCCATAATAATTTAAAAACTATCCATTTTAAATTTGAACAACTAAACGTTTGGGAATGACTAAAAAGTTTTATAGATAAGCAGTTTCTTCGTGTATCGTCATAAAAATCTTAACGAACAATAAACATTGACATTGTTAATTTTATTGTAGTGACTCCTGTCCATTATTATTGTTATTATTGAATCGTTTATAGTTCTTCAGATATGGGCCATGGCTTAGCTGTTAGAGATAGTCAGGTGGTATACGAGTTCCGCTGATTTATAAATGAAACACTTGAGAATCCAGGTAATACTAAGTGTGTTACTGAAATTTCCCCCTAATATGACTTGACTTTGAACTAACGAACTAAGCTATATGCATCGTGTTAATAGAAAATAATCAATAATAGAACTGCAACTAGTTTTTGAAGCGTCTTTTATGTCATACATGACTTCAGCAAGTGACTGATGTATGGATACGTTAATCATATCAGCTGTACAATTTTCTCGCAAACTTAATTACATGTCTAATCTGCAAACGTTTGGCTTGCCTTGTTAAAACTCAGAACCCGCTTATGACTGAATACTGTATCAGTTTAGTTACAGTCGCTAATATGAATAAAACTGAATGGAAAGTGCAGCTGATGTACCTGGATTTTATTTTTATACCGCTAACGATGTTCCGATTGATTAGATATGATCTATTTGGCAAATACCTAAAACATTTTGGCAAATTAATGCTTGGGTATGCAAACAATTTTATTGTCTTTTGTAGGTTATAGGAATTCAACGCTTCGATTTGATTTCACAATTTTACTGTTTATTGCAGTATTTTAATCATTTCACTACGGCGACCACATTTTGCTGTGTCACCGTCCACACCGCTGTCTCTGGAGTTAATCTGTCGGGCGCTTCTACTGGTTCTACTACAATATATCTTCTCAACCACGTCTCCCACTTCTACATGGCATATTTAATTAAATTTATTTATTTTATTTTCCTTAGCTAACTTTTCATTTAAAGTGGAGCTAGTTATTCTTTCGGCTTTCCTCAAACATTAAATATTGCACAATCTTGCGGTCTGGTGCAATTTTAATATTTAATTAATCACACGTTTCTTAGGTGTATAATCAAAGCGCGACAAGTAAACGATGTCAGTTTACATACAAACCGCAAGAATGGATAAAGGAAAAAAGAAAATACAGTGGAGCTACGGGGACGTCGTCTACATACCAAACAAAATATTAAAGTCCTTTTGATACGTTTTTATGGCAGGAATATTTACTGCTCGTTTATTTAATTTTTGCACTAGTATGTTGCTCTTATATCATGTTGCGCAGCTTCCAGTGGGGCACATTGTCAGGAGATGCCGAAAATAATCTCCACATTTATCCAGCCATATATACTCAAGAATCGTTCAAATTGTAGGGTTCGCCTGTAATGTACTTCAATATCGGAACCGATGTCTGAATGATGTGCAAATCTAGTCAAATTTTGGACGGCAATTGGCCCATTATATCGCAATAAAACTTCAATACTTTTAAAGAATATACATACATATGTACATACATAATTAATGGTAAATTTATTCACACCGAAAATAGCTTTGCTTATTAAACTGGGACCTTAAAGGGAACGCTACCTGCTTTTGCTTCACTTCAGTTCGCATGCTTCATGGAGCCATGTTAATATATGTATATTGTGGACACACTGTAATAATGTCGCAAGTGTTTGCAGTCCATTATTATTTTTAGACAAGGTCGACTTTTTCATAATTAATATATTTATTATATAATGTCGCGGTCTGAAGCAATTTAAATATTTAATTAATCACTTAAGCTATAAAATCAGAGAGTGACAAGAAAACTCAGTCAGTTCAACCACAATCCGCAAAAATGGCAAAGGACAAAGAGGAAACACAAAAGAATTACGGGGATTTCGTGTACATACCGAATATAATATTTAAATCGATTGGATATGATTTTCTCGGCAGTCCCAAACCCCTTTGGCAGGAATATTTGTTGCGCGTGTATCTAATCTTTTCACTAGGATGTCACTCTTACGTGATGTATTTCATGATGTTGCGCATCATTCAGTGGGATACACTGTCTGGAAATCCGGAAAATATAGTGCGATATGGAGAATTATTGTTTCTCATCATCAATACAGAAACGAAGCTATTTACGTTTCTTTACTATCGTCATAGAGTACTCGAACTGAACCGTAAATTAAACGCAATATATCCTCAGGAAGAGTCCGAACGTCGTAGCTATCGGGTTAACGAATTTTACTGGCCCCGCATTATACGCTATGGAGTCTATTATTTCTTCTTCGTGTCTGTTCTTGTGGTATTTGCACCGCTAGTGCAATCGACCTGCATATACATCTATCAGTGCTATAGCTTGGGACCCGATGCTGCCAGGTTTCCCTACTTGCGTGCATATCCTATGCGCCTCAGCTTCGATACCAATAACCCCATTAGCTATGTGATTGTTCAAATTGTGGAGTTTTCCGGGAGCCATTTTTTTATGAACTTTAATATCGGAACCGATGTCTGGATGATGTGCCTATCTAGTCAAATCTGTCTACACTTCTCTCATTTGGGGCAACAATTGGCTCATTATAGTCCAAACCGCGATCAAGCGACAACAGACTTCGAGTTTTTGATCAGTATAGTTCGTAAACATCTTTATGTTTTGAGGTAGGTATTTCAATTTCCAGGTGTATTCTCAGTACTTTCATCTTATGATCCTCGCAGTTTGCACAAGGAACTCAACGAAATCTTTGGCATGCTGCTGGCCTATAATCTTTTTACCACGGCTGGTACACTCTGCTGTGCGGCATTCTACACCATCGTACAGGGACTAAATTTGAGCGCCTTCTCGTTTCTTCTTTTTTTCATCAGTTGCGCTGCTCAGTTCTACATGGTCTGCTACTACGGACAAATGCTAATGGATTTGGTAGTATCGTAATACATTTCTTACTGGTAACATTACTTTAATTTTTTTCATATTTTCGAAGAGTGAAGACATCTCGCAGTCGGCGTACAGACAAAGTTGGTATAATGGATCCCAAGCTTATCAAAAGAATC
The DNA here is from genome assembly GCA_018904035.1 of Zaprionus ornatus. Classification (NCBI taxonomy): domain Eukaryota; kingdom Metazoa; phylum Arthropoda; class Insecta; order Diptera; family Drosophilidae; genus Zaprionus; species Zaprionus ornatus. The sequence goes on from JAEIFZ010000253.1 coordinate 5,767,687, forward strand.
TACTATTCGTTATGCTAAACACTCGTAGGCCCGCTGTACTCTCAGCCGAAAATATAATCATTATATCACTGGTCACTTTTCAAAATGTAAGTTAATTTTCGAATACGCCAAGCTGTTTTTAAAAGCTCATTTAAAACAGATGATGAACATGACATATCGCTTCTTTGCAATCATACGGAGACTATTGGGAAAGTGAAATGGTCAGGAAGGAACTCACAACTAACTTGCGATATTTAAAAGTTCTAGACTTACTTAGGTGCACAATTTAAAAATAATAAATTGATTCAAATTATATGAAAATTGTTGATAAAAGGGTAGTTTGATTACTAATTATAATAATAATTAACAATTGATACGGTAATTAAAATATATATTTAAAAACTGCGCACTCGAAAATGTAACCACCTTGTCTTTATTTGCTACGAACTTATAAAACACATCTGGCAACGCTGTTAGCAGCTGTTCACTTACTGATAACAAGTTGGCAAACACATTTGTTGCAACTGGGGCAGATCATGTTAAGTTCTGATCGGAAAAAAATGGAAGTAAAAGTCTTTGAGGTGAACAAAGTTCTGCCCTATGGTAAGTGTACATTGTATTTAGCTATTTACAACTAAATATGTTTCATTTCAGATGCATATGCCTCCTTGCTACGCATCAACATTTCACTGCCTCAACTGAATGAGATCGCAACAAGCATCTCCCAAAGTTTAGAGGTTACGGGCGCTCACGAAGTCGCCTGGGCACTAAAAGCCCTAACACTAACTGATCTAACCACCTTAGCGGGCGATGACACGGCAGCAAATGTGCGCCGCCTTTGTGTGCGTGCCAGTTTTCCATTTGAGCCACAATTCCTAGAGAAATCCGTAGAGGTGTCGCTGTTGCCGGACATCCATTGTGCCGCTGTGTGCGTGTACCCGGCACGTGTCGCTGATGCTTATAAGACCCTTAAGCAATACGGTAAATTGAATGACATCAACATAGCCGCTGTGGCCACTGGCTTCCCCACTGGGCAATATGGATTGCAGTCACGGCTGCAGGAGATCACCGATGCCATACAGGCTGGTGCTACAGAGATCGACATCGTGATCAATCGCCAACTGGCCTTAGTCGGCGATTGGGAAGGTGTCTACAACGAGGTGGTTGCCATGCGAAATACCTGCGGCGAGCGAGCACATCTTAAGACCATTTTAGCCATTGGAGAACTGGGCTCAATGGAGAATGTAAGTGAAAGGTGCTTATGATAAACTGTTGCTTAAGCCTTGTATACCTGCAGGTCTACAAGGCATCCATGGTCTGCATGCTGGCAGGCGCGGACTTTATTAAGACCTCCACCGGCAAGGAAGCTGTTAATGCCACGCTACCTGTGGGCCTCGTCATGATCTATGCCATCCAAGAGTTTGTACAGCGAACTGGACAAATTGTGGGTTTGAAGCCAGCCGGAGGTGTGCGGACTGTACGAGATGCAATTGCCTGGATGACAATGGTGCGCTCGACCCTCGGCATGAAGTGGCTGCAGCCCAAGCTCTTCCGTTTCGGAGCATCAGGTTTGCTTGACGATATCGAAAAGGTTGTGCGCGCAGGAGTCGCCAAGCTACAGGAGGCAAAAGTCTAACTTAGAATGAAACCCTTGAGTGTGCAATATGCCAAATAATATAAGAAATACTCACTAATGAAACCGTAACTGAACCAGCAGCTGCCTAAGGCCCAAGTGCATTTAAGAAGTTCCTGATGAACTCCCCCCGTGATTGTAAGTCGCGTATCTGTTTTTCTATGTCTACCGGGAGACGTAACTCCACATACATGTATAAATATATTTTTGCATTTTTGTAACTGACTACAATTAAATAACACTTCACTCGGACTTAGCACTAGAGTCCAGTTGGCTTGAAGCTGTAGGTAAGCTGGGCAGGAGCAGCCATCAGATCATCCTCGGGCTGTTGCTCGCCATGCTGCAGCATTTCCAGGGGCACAGGGCCGTGGTGAGGCTGATTGTCGGGCGCCTTGACGTGCATGTCCACAGAGAAGAAGGAATCATCGAAATTGATGCGATTGCGCTCATCCTGCTCCATGTAGATGGTCTTCGGAGCTCCGCCCGTTGCCTTCTCATAGGCATTCAGCCACTTGAGATTGATGTGCTTAGCGCCGGCGTTGAACTTCTTGGGCGTCTTCTTTGGCTTGTCCGCATAGTAGTTATGCTCCTGCCGCATTCGCTGTGGTGGCGGCGCAATCTTCTCCATGCGCTTGCTCTTGGCATCCAGCTTGGGATCGACATAGTCGAAGAGCGGCATATAGAAGTTATACGGCTGTGCTGTCGGCGGCAGCATGTAGTGCTGAGGTTGCTGCGATGGCATCACTGCCACTTGTGCCACCTGTTCGCTGCCCGAGGTCAAGGCATCCTCTTCCTGGGCGACAGCACCAAAGATTTCCCCAGCTTGTCGCAGCAAGTGTTCCAAGCGTTCGAGTGTTATCATTTGCGGATGCAACAGTTGCATATCGTGCGCCAATTGTGTGGGCGTGGCGGCAACTGTGGCGCACAAGACGCACAGCAGCAGCAACTATGCATAGATTGGCAATATTTGATTATAGGTTACACTGTCTAAAATCCCATCGATACTCACAATTAGTGACCCACTCGACATGACAAGATTTGGTGTAGTAGTCAGTTCCTTGTCCCAGCTCCGCGTAGTAGAGCAGCAGCTGTCGTCAGTTGTTGTCACAAGGCTCTCGCACAATGAGTAAGGCGTCTTGGGGCACAACCAATTCATTTATACCCCACACACTGCAATCATTTTCCCAGACTTAAAACGGAAGCTTTCGGAAGTCTCCACGGTAACAACAACAACAACAACAATGCGAGCTGCGCCGCGCTGTGTTGCACTCCAGGCACAGTTATCTGGGAAACCGAGTTTCAAACGAGTTTGCACCAAGAAATAAATATATAACGAGGCAACAAGTAGACAAACACACACACACACACACACATATACAGAGACAGTGGCATATGTGCACGCCTGGCTACATAATGATGTTAATGTAACAACCCGAATCCAAATCCGAACCCGCACCTTGCCTGGAGTTGAACAAACTGGCTGCAAGTAGTAGATGATGTGAGTTTGTCATCTGTAATGAGTTCGTTGCAGTTGCCGGACAGACGTTTAGACGAAATTGCGTCAAATGGTCAAGTAATCACTGCAAAATTATCCAATTTTGGAGCAATACACAGAGAAAAGTCGGCCGTTTGCCCACAGTACATTGACATCGTTGGAAAAAGTTATGACAACAACAATAGGCTCTGCTCAGCAGGCAGTCGAAGTGCAAATACCCTAGATCAACAGGCAGTGAACCTGGCTGAACAATACAAAGAGAATATAACAATCAATCATCTTATTATAATACATAGTTATCTTCAAAATTGGCAAAACTTAAAAACTTGTTTGCTTTCCAGTTGTTCCCAGCCACAAACTGTAGCAACTTGACTTTCTGCATTCAATAAAATTTTCACTTAAAAATCGTTTAAGACTTTCTTTAGCTTGTGGCGCCTTAAATCATCGCTCACACAATTTCCGCAGCGTGTCTTGTGTGAACTCGTTTCGATTGTTACCCGCTCGACAAGAGACATTTCATATAGCATGAATATATGTTGTTTTATCGGACCATGCCGTAAAAGTGCAAGTTCAAAGTTACAGGAAGTGTTTTAGAAATTGTAACGATTACATCTCATTTTGTTGACTCTTATATTTGAACAAATAACTATAAAATTTCGGTACAAGTCGGTACAATATTGGCGGCGATCAGGTTTGCTGTAATTCGGGCAAACCTTTTATAATAATATTGAGTGCTTCCAGATCCTTGTTGACGGTCTCTTTGAGCACCTCCATGGCCCGTTGTTGCATGCTCAATATGGTTTTCATCTCGTCCTCGGCATTCTTATCGATTGCATATTCGGCAATGTTATTGCTGGCAAACTGATTTCGCTGCATGCGTATTTGAGAGAGCAGCTCACTCAGGCGACCCTTGAACTGCGTGGGAGCCGAGACAACCGCTTGCATATTCTGCAGCTTAGTGCGTAACGCCTCCTCCTCGGGCGTCAGTATACTGCCCACTTTGCGTGTGCATTCCTGTTTGACAACGATCTGGAAAACGCAATCAATTAATCAATAATTCAACTTAAGTTAGAATCGTTCTTACTCGTAGTATGCGATGGCTCATTTCGGCCAACTTGCGCTTGTGCTCCAGTATTCTGGCTGTAGAGGATGCATGTCGTCGTCGCAGTTCCAGCAATTCCCCTTCGACTTTCTTCATATACAGCGCATGTGTGTCTGTCTCCTGTTCCTGGCATTTGACACGCCATTTCAAGTCACCAAAGCCAATCATTGGCACCGGTATAAATTGACGGGCATCGGGATTATCCAGGTTGGCCTGACGCCACATGCGTGGATCAACGCTTCTTGGTGGATTCTCCAGATACTCCTTCAATTGATCTTCATCGGGCAATGTGAGGGCTAAGGCTTCTGTGATTCCCAAGTTATTCAACTGTGGCTTCACCGTTGCCTGTCCCAAGTAGGTGGCCAACTCTGTGGCAAGTATACGCTTGCTATCATTTGGTCCGTGTGGCAATTGCAACTTCTCCTCCACATATATAACCATTTGGCTTTTCTTGTTCTCCAGCTCTTTGACCACATCGATGTGCACGAGAATATTCGGTTTGCTGCCCATTAAACTGTGCAGGGTTTGTATAATCTGTTGTTGTTGTTGCCTACAAAACAGAGGGAAACCTCAATTAACAATAGCTACAATTAGTAAAGCAATTATTACTTACTTAACCACCGCCAATTCACGATCAAAGTTAAGCGCCACTAATCCTAGTTTGTTATCTTTGCCAGGCATTCGACTGTATCCAATGGCCTTAAAACGACACAGATAATTCTCCTGCGTTATATCAACTGGTGCAGCACTTTGAGAATAGAATAGTTTGCCTGTGCCCCACATGGCCTGCAGATAGTTCCACTTGGCCACAATATTGTCACGTTCATCGCCAAAGATCGAAACATTGAGAATAGATTGCGCAAAGGCCTCGTCCGATGAAATAGGCGCTGGTTGCTGCTGCGGTTGTCCAAGCATGAAATTTGTGCCGCCAAAACCACCGAATCCAGGCGTTACTGTCGCCGTTGCCGGCTTGCCAAAAGCTGCAAAGATATACGTAAGATATATGTCAATTTATGAGTCTGTCTGAGATGGTATCCGGTAATTACCTGATGCAAATGTACCGCCGCCGAAAGGCGTTGACTGGGTGGTGCCAAAGCCACCAAATGCTGGTGCTGTCGTTGTCGTTGCTCCAAATCCACCGAAGCCACTTGCTGGTGCAGTGCTGGCACTCTGCCCGAAGCCACTAAATGCCGGAGGTGCTGAGCTAATAGCCGGTGTGCCAAATAAACTCGGCTGACTTGTTGGTGCTGCTGCTGCACCAAAGCCACCGAATCCGCCTCCCAATGTGGGGGCTGCAGTTGTTGTTGTTGCGCCAAAAGCCGTTGGAGCCGATCCAAACGCTGGCGCAGACATGGTGCTACCGAAAGCCGGCGCCGCAGCACCAGTTGTTGTACCAAATGATGAACCAAACATACCGCCCGCTGTCGGCGAGAAGAGATAACGAAAAAGAGGTCAGTATTTTGTAAGCATTGTTTGTGGCTCAGCTTCCGCTAAGGCAGAGCCAGATCTTATCAGGAGTATAGCTGTTAGAATTGTGTTAGTACAATTTGAACGTCCAGTGCCATCAGATGTTTTAGTATTTTTAGTTATGTCGCTCCTCATTGCTTTTGTTTTGGTTTTAATTCTGATTTTCTTTGTATATGTTGGCTACGTCATACATAAAAAGGCGTAAGTTGTTAGTTTAATTTAAAATTATTTAATTTTGACGACCAATGTTGTCTCCCCCAGCCTCAATCCCAGGGAAATACGCGTATATAGCATAGAAGATGCCAAGAAACTGCTTACATTGCCCGCAACCACAGGACCCCAGCGTTATTTGGCCAAAATGGCGTAAACAATACACATTTGAGTTTATAACAATTTCTTTAAATTGCCACCGGAGGAATTGGGAAGTTTAACTCACGTTTAGCCGGCGTGCTTGTCGCACCAAGCGATGTGTTGCCACCGAAGAACGACATGATTTATACTCTTTTAGACTCTCGATACCACTCGTACCTCTTGTCAGTTATAAAAAACTGTAGTTTATATGTTATCAAATTTAAAAGTTAAATAAACAAAAATATAAACGTAAAATTTGGCGGTTTGTCTAGCCACATTATATGCTTTTTGGAGTGAAACAATTTCGATATATTGTGAAATTTGTTTGAATATCGATAGCTGTCATATGCGATATATCTATGCGATATTTATATTGCATGGTTCTTGAGCTACTGAGGTACCATAGAACTCATTGGCAAATATGTAGCAAGAACTATAATTGATAATTTATTTACAATTTATTTAATTTTATTGAAAAACAACAAATGCATTTATTTTTATTTTTTCAGAGGTACATTTTATTGTAATTTTCAATAGAAGTATTCTATTACTCTGCACCTTATCTGGGTGTGACGTAGAAGTTAATTTGTCAAGCACCTTCTTAATCGATAATTTGCCGCTAGTGACTGCAATATATTTCCATAATTGGTCGCATTTAAAATTAAATAGTTAAAATGAGTAAATACAGCGCAAAGTATTTGGAAGACAAGCTGAAAGAAAAGCTCGAAGCCACACACGTTCAGGTATCTGACGACTCAGACGGATGTGGTGGCAAGTTCAGCGTAATCATCGTGTCAAAAGCATTTGAAGGAAAATCACTGCTGCAAAAACATAGACTGTAATAGTTGTTAATATATTTCATTTAACTATATGTAAATAACTGGTGAATAACTATAATTTAAGGGTTAACTCAACGCTTGCCGAAGAACTAAAGGAGATTCACGCTTTCTCACAAAAGTCATACACCCCCGAGGAGTGGGAGAAAGCGCAACAACAACAACAGCAATAGTAGCGGCCTCAGCAGCAGCAGCAAAGACAGCGTTAACCGTAACCTGTTGCCGTCGCGGAGTCCAAAACCTGTACATATGTATGCTCGTGCGTATGTGAGTGTGTATGTATGTGTATGTACATTTGTATAACCGAAAACAAAAACCAGCCAACGTCTCTGACAAACGCTAACCATTCGAAACTGAAAACAGTCGAACAAAGAAAGTGAAAGGGGAACACCGAACAACGAACGGAGCTGCAACATTACATAAAACAAAATACCTAACAACAATCATAATAATAATAATAAAATTTAAACGAGAACTTGCAACCTCGTGACGCCATTTTGACGCTTGAACTGTGGTGCCCTTAATTAGTAATTCAAATTAACTATAAGATTCAGCAGAGATACAATACAATCAAACAACGCACTTCACGAGAGACAGCCGCACCATCAACATCATCCAACAATGTTGAAGTTCCAGGTGAACTCCCCTGGCAAGGTGATTCTACATGGCGAGCATGCCGTAGTGTATCAGAAGCCCGCTCTGGCTGGTGTCGTTGGCCTGGGCACCAAACTGCAGTTGCGTACGCAGGAGAGCAGCCAGGTGGCCAGCTTCCAGTTGGAGGCCCTCAACTGTACACTTGAAATCGATCTCAACGAGTTCAATGCCTTTCTCGCTAACTTTCGCAACAAATATCCCGGTGAGAAGTTGGAAAGTACCGCCAAGCTGATGGAGGAAGTGCGCGCGGAGGTGGCCAAGCAACTGGAACGCAGCGTGGGTAGCACACCAAAGCAGCAAACACAACGTGCCTTCATATCGATATACTACCTGCTGGCCGGAGCTGTACTGACTGCACCCAAACAAACTGAATTGTCATCCGGTTTCCAGGTGCAAATCGATAGTGAGCTAAATTTGGGCGCTGGCCTGGGTAGCTCCGCTTCGTATGGTGCTGCGCTGGCTGCCTCTTTCCTTATACTGACAGGTCACTTCGATCAGTCAAGCTATTTGCAGGATGAGAACCTGGCACTGATTTCCCATTGGGCCTATGAGTCGGAGCGTGTTAATCACGGCACACCATCGGGCGTGGATAATACAGTTTGCACCTACGGCGGCATATTACGCTTTGTCAAGGGACAGGGGTTCCAATCATTGCGCATTCAAAAGCCTCTGAACATTCTGCTTGTGGACAGTCGTGTGACTCGTAGCACCGCCGACATAGTGGCAAAGGTTCGTCACTTGGCCGAAGAGTTCCCGCAGCTAATCGAGGCCATCTGGCAAGCATGTGAGCAGCTGGTGAACTCAGCTGTGCCGCTCTACGAGAGCTTCGGCAATGCACAGGATGACAGCCAAAAGTTTGAGAAACTGGAGCGCCTCTTTCAAATAAACAACGATCTTCTAAAGGCGATTGGCGTAACGCATCCCAAGTTGGAGCAAATCTTTACAATTGCCTTCAAGCGTGGATTCTTTTCGAAGCTAACGGGCGCCGGTGCCGGCGGATATGCGATTATTTTGCTGCCCGAAAACTACGAGGGCAACGAGGTGTACTGGAAGATGAAGGAGGAACTGGAAGCAGCTGGCTTTGGGGTGCATGTGACGACAGCTGGTGGCGATGGATTGCGTGTCACCTCTTTGAACGAATGATATTTACCACTTGTATATGTATACATTACTTAAACTGTATTTTATTCTAAATGTATGGATGTACTCGCGGTTCCGTTATTACTTAAAATAAACTTTATATATTTTATACGCCACATTCTGCGCTATCGCTGACTTCTGTCTCTTGACTTATATACAATTCCCCGGTTCTTCATGTCGCGCAGTGTGGACTGAGGCAGTGTACCCGATACGGATATAGCATATATGCCGCGTGTAAAACGAGCTGGAAGGAAAATCGGTTAAATACATGGGGAAAAGAGATTTTAAAAGATCCTACCAAGTCTCTGCCATTTGGCCACCCAGGAATCGGTGGGTGTTGTCAGTGCAATAATGCCATCAAAGTTGTTACTAGTGTGATCGTATACGTTGTCCTTGTTATTTTTCATCCGCAGGAACTCTTCACAGTTCTCACAGCCATCATTCTCAAACTGATCGAAGGTCTACAAAAAAAATGTGGTAAAACTGAAGTGTGGACGTGTTATGAATATATTTATTATATACTCACCTTAACTAGAGAGCACACCAAGCAAGCACGTAGGCCTCTAAGATCTTTTGGTATGGCATCAAATGACATTTTTAAGTTAAAAATCTGCAGAACACGCCGGTATGAAATAAATCGTATGCATAAATGCACAAGATTCTGCCAAACTATAAATATGAAACGATAAGAATGTTCTATGCAACGCTGCAGCTATCGAATAGCAACATTTATTTACTTGCACAATTGTATATATCGATAAGCAGGTCAAATAAAATACTAAGTAAAACACTTAATGGCAAAAAATACTTAAGGCCTTTTCTTGCGATAGTCTTCTTGTGCTTCAAAATAAAGAAACATTTTTCCCAATAGAATATGTGGGTTATTTGTTATAAAACTTAAGGATACTTTATATTCTTGAAGTGGAAGCGGTGGAAGAGAAATTGAATCCAAGTAAAAATTTCGAGCGAATAAATGACCCTAAAAGATTTTAATCATAAGAACTTCATAAACACATAAAAAGTGTGTGAGCTTACCGAGTATGGACAACTATGGTTGAGATTTGTGTGGAATTGTAAATGATATGATACATATCTTTCCATAAAATTTGAGGGTTTCGGCTTATCGAGAAGTTTACAAACGTTATAACGAAACCTGAAAACAAATGGCTTATACAGGTTCACAGAGTCCCTGTAAAATGTGTCCACAAGCAACTAATACGAGAATAATTATTATTTTAGACCAATTTGCCCTTTACCCAGCACTTACCATTGCATTTCTCAATTCTCCAATAACATCACAGTCTATATTCAATACTGAAGTCGTCCAATTAATTGGTTTTAAAATGCAGGATACATTTTCAAAATGATTTTCATTGCCAGTGCATTCAACCTTTTTGATTTTATAATACACTCCGTGCTGAAATATTAATTGATTTGTTATATATTACCAGTTTTTAGATTACAAACGTACACAATAAAAAATCATACAAATCGCAGTCAAAAGCAATAACTGAAACCGATAGACACTTGTTCTACTTGACATGTTGTGCACAAATAAAAGTAATACAAAAATAATCGCAAAGCATTTAAACAAAAACTTCTTATCTCTGATGTAATTATGCTTGATGACAAATAAATTAGCTACTCTATTACGCTTATTGGTAAATAGCTCAGTCTATTTTTAGTTTTATGGCTAATGTATTTAGAATAATATAGACTAAAGAAAGTAAAGGAAAAATATCGAATTTAAATACGAATCGTATTAAATTTTAAATATTCTGTTCGATGCGTCGTTAAGTGTGGAGCAGGTTTTACAGCGCGTAGGTGTGGAGCATCGTTTCGTTGAGTACAAACTTGAGTAATGTGTCCGCGTTTGCCATTGAATGCCACATACATTAACTTGGATAAGTGTACGATAATTGTTGTTTTGTTATTTTCGTTTGCCGGCAAAACAATTAAGTGACCAACTCATAATTCTTAATTATTGTACTGCGAGTGTTCAAGGATGTCTACGTCCACAACAACCACTTCCAGCCCAACGGACAGCTCCAACGGTTCACTGGCCATTTCATACGGTGCTGTGCCCGTTGGGCCTGGTCCCAATACGCAGAAGCCCTTTACCCTATCGGAGCGCCTAGGTTTCGAGATACACCGTTATTCCAGTTATTCTCCAAACTATTTGCCTGAGTAAGTTGTGTTTGTGTTCTTCCCTCAATTGTAGCTGTATAATCTTATATTTCTACCCACACACACACTCACACCTGCTTCGCATTGTTGTGAAACATATATGTATAGGTACTTAAATATGCACGTATTGTTTGCGTGTGTGTTTGTGTATACCGCCCATAACAAAGTGTCTGCAAAGTTGCATTTCGTAATTGTTGTCAACTGCGCAGCTGTCGCTGCCAAAAATGCTATGGGTATTTTTACAGTTCAATTTCACAATGTTCGAATGTTTTTCAGAAATGTTCTCGTCGACTGTCCCAACGATCAAACCTCTCGCTGGTCCGCCTATACGAATAGCCCACCACAGTTCCTGACATTGAAGCTCAAACGACCCGCCATAGTGAAGAAAATTAAATTTGGCAAATTTGAGAAATCCCACGTATGCAATATAAAGAAATTTCGTGTTTTTGGCGGTTTGGAAGATGAGCATATGGTGCTATTGCTCGAAGCGTAAGTTCAGAATCTCAATGACCTAGATGACACATCTCGCTATCAACAAACCTACTAAACGTTTCATTTGCAGTGGTCTTAAAAACGATAATATACCCGAAGTATTCAATCTGCGCTGCATGACTGAGGATGGCTCAGAGAATCTACCCATACTGTATTTGAAAATTGTGCCATTATTGTCATGGGGTCCCTCATTCAATTTCAGTATCTGGTACATTGAGCTGCATGGTCAGGATGATCCCATGTACACTTGTGCTCGCATGAAGAGTTACAATACGTTGCGGGAAACTGAGATAATTAAACTCTGCCTCAAACACTTTCGTCAGCAGGGATATACGAAGGCTTTCAATGCCCTGCAGGAGCAGACCAATGTGCGTCTGGAACATCCGTTGATTAGCGAATTGCATAAGTATTTGGTAAATTATATTTATAATTCTAAAACACGATAAGTCCCTTAATCTTTATTTCCATTCGCAGGTTGTGCAGGGTGACTTTGAGCGGACGGAACGTTTTATCGCCGAATGCATCGACGAAGGTCTAATGGATGAGTATTTAAACAAACAAGACTATAAGCATGACTGGCATATGAAATATACTGAAAGTGAAGTAAAGCCCGGTAATCGTGGCGGTCATCAACTGGTTGTGGATGCCAAGAAACGTCTCATCTATTTGTATGGCGGTTGGGATGGCTATCAAGATCTAAGCGATTTGTGGGCCTATAACATTGAGCTCGATGAATGGACGCTGCTATGTGATCGATCCGAACTAATGAATGGACCCACACCGCGTTCCTGTCACAAAATGATCTTCGATCCCGTAAGCGAGAATATCTTTATGCTCGGTCGTTATCTGGACAACTCTATACGCACCAGCGACTATATTAAGAGTGACTTTTATTTATACGACACCCGTGCACGCAACTGGATGCAAATTTGTGATGACACCAGCCAAGTGGGTGGACCCCAACTCGTATACGATCATCAGATGTGCATCGATGCGGACAAGCGTACAATTTATGTTTTTGGTGGCAAGATATTGACTCCTCGAAGTGCCACATCTTCTATTGAGCCCGAATATTCAGGTCTTTTTTCGTATCACATTGCTACAAACACTTGGACACAGATACTCGTGGATTGTCATCACGCCAGCGCCGCTCAGGCAGAGGTCATGTCCATTAAATCGCGTATAACGCATTGCATGGTGTTCCACACGGTAATTATATATTATTTTCAATCTAGAATAGATTATAAATTCATAAATGTGAACTTGACTTCGTCTTACAGAAACATCGAAAGCTTTACATTTACGGCGGCCAACGAGGCAAGGAAGATCTTGATGAACTGCTCACCTACGATGTGGATACACAGTCAATTTCAGTCTTTAACAAAGAGAATTCTCTTCATGGTAGTACAGCCAGCACGGAGGCAAAGTTTGAACCCTCATCAGGTTATACACTGCGCGCAACGATTGACTGTGATCGCGATGAGATCTATATATTTTCTGTACGTCTAAAAAACATAGAAAGACATATGTTTACTTTTACTATAAAATGTTCCTCTTCTAGAGCCTTAATAAGGTAAAGGATCGTCGTGATGTGCACCATGTTGACGCTTCGAACTCGTTTTGGGTTTATTCATTGCGTACGCATAAATGGTCTCGCATCTATTACTGCCGCCACAATGCTCAGGACGTGAATTCAATTAACAAGGCCAATATTTTGGGTGCCAGCAAGGGAGAAACCTCACTAGAGCCGTGTCCACGATATGCACATCAGTTGGTCTACGATGAAGTGGCTAAGACACATTATCTTTTCGGTGGTAATCCGGGCATCTTTCAGTATCAGCAACTGCGCTTAGATGACTTTTGGCTGCTCTATTTGGAAAAGTAAGCTCATCTGATTTAAAAGTGACTAGATATATTATTTAACCTATGCTGATTGCAGACCGAAACGTGAGGAAATATTGAAACATTGTCGATACTTGGTGCGCAAGCTGCGCTATGAGGAAATGGCGCGCAAAGATCCATTGAAAGCTATGCAGTATCTCCGCGAGCATATATCCGATGTTATAGATCACAGCGATGCAGAGCAACTGAATAATGTAAGTGTGGAGCTCTCATAACTCTACTATACTATAATTATTCATTCGATTACTTTATCCAGTTCCATAAGCTGGCTTCGCTGCTCTTTAAATCTCACGATTATAGCCATGAGACGGCTGCATCGGTTATGTGTGGAACTGAAGAGTTTGAATCAAGTGATGCGCAGCTGTCTAAGGGTAAGCTTCCCTGAAAAGAAACTAGAAAATCTTTACCTAACTTAACTTACTATCTAGTTGATATGCCAGACGAAATGGGGCTGGTAAAAGATGAAAATATATCGCTGGAGTCCAATGAAAGCCTCGCTACTTCGGCTACATCTGGCATATCGGAACCGGCATCGAGTCCCAGCGGGTCGTCGTCGTGCACTAAGCGTGCACGCACAGAATACTGTTCAGAACAACAGAATCGTCGGGCTTTTCTTTTCAACAAGCTCGTGCAACTGATGCCAGCAAGCATGGTACAACCCGAGCGTAATTTGAGCGATTTTGTAGTCATGTGAATAATGTGCCAAATAAGATATATACAGGCCTAATGACATTATTTATAGGTTATTCGATATTTATGTTAATTCCTTTGCAATGTTAAAAGATTCTCTCTCGATCGCTGAATGTGAATGTGATACTCAATTCGTGTTTAATTTCGTTTTGTTTGTACAATGTTAAGTTTTATGGCCATTGCAAAGCATTGCCAATATATAATGATGAATTGGAGTGGAACACAAAACTAATTTCTAATTGTGATAGATTATTTTTAAAAGATGCACTAAGGCATTGAGGTCGATCTTCAGAAATATGTAAAATGTGTGTTAAATTTAAACTTTAGCTTATATTTATATTTAAAGTAAGATTGAATAAAGAATTTTACATTTCATAATTGACAAGTGCATTTTATTGCAATTTATATATGGAAGTGTTAACAAATCAAAGACTAAATCAAATTTATAATTCCTTTATAGAGTTCCTCTTCGGCAACATTAGGATATTGTTAAAGTACTTAACCCAAATTGAATTCCTTAAGTGCATTTTGCATAATTGTATCTTTGACAGCGCAGAACACAAGTTTGATGTTTTCAGTATCTGTTGATATGTAGGAGATTAATAGGAATATATAATAATTTATAATTTATGTCATATCTTAACCTGTGGCTGTGGTGAAATGTGAATAACATTGACGCTCAGGATCAGGATTACACGCCAAGTATTTCTTAAGTACAAACTGTTTGGCAGCAGCATGATCCTGTTTCGGGCCTGTATAGAAAGTGTTAAATCGTCATATGTGTTGAAAATCAGTTTGGGGACTAAACTTACCATCGAATTCTGGGAAATAGTCAATCACATGCGAATACATAATCTTCTCCTCCAACAAATCCTTCTTGTTTAGGAAAAGAATAATTGATGAATTCTGGAACCACGGGTATGTAATAATAGTTCTAAACAAAGCTTTCGATTCCTCCATGCGGTTCTGCAAGAGATTGACAAGATATGGTTCATCATTCAAGACATTAAACTGTGTAAACTTACCTCATTATCAGATTCAAATAAGATTTGATCATATTCCGATAGGGCAACTAAGAATATAATTGAGGTGACATTCTCGAAGCAATGAATCCACTTTCTTCTCTCCGAACGCTGACCGCCGACGTCCACCATTCTATATAACACATAGAAAATAGTTCATAGTGTCATTAGAATAATGTTTTCCTGAGTTTACCTGAACACAATGCCATCCAAGTCGAAGGGATATTCGAGTATTCCAGTTGTGGGTACTCGAGCACGTAGAATATCCTGTTCAGTGGGCAGATAATCGGCCTGCTCAATGCGCGCAAGATCACTCAGATAGCTAAACAAACCACATTAGATACCTGATAACTGACGATCGTGATTAACTTACTATTTAGCCGAATCTGTAAGCTGATATTCTCTTCGGCGATCGTAGCATTCCTGTATGCCTGCATCAGCCCACAGACATTTGATGGCATTCAGATATGGATCCTCAAACGTTGTAACCGATTCGTAATCAATGCTCATAACAAGCTCAGCGTGTTCCTGAATCCGATTTAAAAATAAGTTATAACACTTTTAGCATTAAATAAACATTGATTCGATACTTACACGTGTCTCGCCTGAACCGTATTCTATTTTGAGCATATCCATGGCTTTGATCATGGACTGCATGGCCATGAATATGTTCTGGAAGACCAGCTTGATGTAGCCCTTCTTGTCATCGTCCGAGTAGCCGCTGCCGTGAATAATACGCATCTGTTTAATGAAAGTCGATTTTCCCGATTCACCAGTGCCTAGAGAAATTTAAGATTGCAAAACATAGTGACCGTTAAAAGGGTTAGTCGGGGGTTCAAAGGCCCTATAAATAGATTCTATATAAAGGTTTGCAGGTGCTTAGGTACTTGGAAAAAAAGAAAGAACAGAATAGGAAAAAGTGGGGGCAAAGTACTTGGAAAGATATTCTTTCTTTTATTATATAGCACAATATATCTTGTTTTTGGTATATATTTGTGATCATATGCCGAGATTTGCCATAATATATCGTGATATACCATGATACAGAGTTCTTTCTTCGCTATTTCAGACCACTCACCCAATAAGAGAAGTTTAAGTTCCCTACGCGCATCTCTCTTATCGCGACGCAGCTGTTTCTCGATTTCCTGATTGATACGTTTCTGCTCCTTAGCCTCTTCAGATAAACAGCACTCCATGTTAGATATATATTACAGATCCAGCTCTATACTAGGTTTTCAGTTGTTAAATCTGTAAAATTAGCGCTTATCCAACTTGTAGATCCTTCAGATGTTTGCAGAGTTTTTATGTGGTAATTATTCCTTCACTACTATATACGATATTAAAGACAAGTTGTTTTCACGACGAGCTCCCGTTACATTGTGTTCTGCATTGGCAGTGACGATTTCATATTTGCTCGACTCTCACGACTTTGGCCGTGGCTTTGACACTGGCACAGCAGGGTAAAGCGCATGTACCGTTTAATGTGTAGTATATAGGTTCGGCATTGGTGCCCGATCTGTTCTGGTTCGTGCAGCAGGTGGAAACAGATTCAGGAAACACTGCCCATGCCCAAGTTCATTGCAAGAAAGCTGATTTTGGTTAACTCATATGGCTTCTCGGCTTGGTCTAGCGGAAGACCCGAAGCGCTTCCGACCACCCTACCTACCCCACCTAGCATACAGACAAAGCATATACTAGCTACAGATATAGGAATATGTAGTCTGGGTCAAAATCTTGGCTTGAAGTATCGATTTCTGTGTCAGGGGAGCTCTATAAATTGTATTAGCCGAAAATTGCCGGCTATAATCTGTGAATTGTTACGACTAGTTAGGGACTATGACCCCCAAATTGGCTGTGACTGTCCTTGGTTCACTCTAATGCGTCATACAGACGATGGGTCGCGTCTGTTTTGGGGCTAGCCCTAATGCTGATTTCTCTTCGTTGGCGTCTAATATTGAGTGCCTGTTAATCCAATTGTAACCGTATATAGTAAACACACACTCTCACATACGTATATGTATTCAGCTATATTTGTTTGAAATCCCAGCAAGAAAAGACCGCTTTTATTTTTAATATATTTTTATTTATATTATATTGTTTTGTTTTGTTTCATTTTTTTGGTTTTTTTTTTATATATATATGTATATATATATTTAGGTGTACATAGATACTTTTTCTTTATTTTCTTTTGTGTTTTTTTTAGGTTTTTTTATTTAAATTATCTAAAAAATTCTTAGTTACCATTGCCACCTCAATATAATCAATTCTTCTTCTAGTACTTGTATCTTTTGAATATGATTTCTATGACAAATGTGTATACTAACACACAGACACCGATACATATGCACGCACACAAGTACACAGACACACACGCAGGCACACAGTCACATACACACAAACACACACACACATTGCGAGGGCCCACCCGCACAAACGTCAACTTCAATTGAGTGTAAATCCCACAAATTGTTGTGTGTAAATTTCCATAAAAAAGTCAATCAATTCAAATGCTAGTACAAGTTGAAAATCTTACACTCAATGGAAGCTTCAATCTACGTTTGCATATGTGTGTGTATATGTGGATGCTTAAGAGTGTGTGACACTGTGTGTGTGTGTGTGTTTTTCTGTATAAGTGTGCGTGCGTTGGTGTGTAAGTACTTATGTAGAGGGACGTGCGTTTGCCTTAAGACTTAAGCTAAGCATGCAGTTTTAATGTGGGATTCTCTTTTGTTAGCTTCTTCTTCTTGTTCATCTCTTGATTTATATGTATGCATGTATGTACTTAGGTTTATATGTATGTAGAAATATGTACGTTAAAAATATTTCCCATTCAATATCATCATCATCAATCGTCATCGAATCGAATCGAAGATGAATCTCATCGTTTCTTGACATGACCATCATAATCTTTCTCATCTCTTATCCCATTCAACCGCATTTACAATATAAAGTTCATAAAGTATAACCTAAAAATGTTGAATATTTCATAATCATATTCATATTTTTCGTTTTTTCATCGGTTTTTGGTTTATCTTCTTTTAGCCTAGTTTTACATAATTTCAACGTCAAGGGAGAGACTCGGTTTTGTTTAGTTATTTTCTGTTTTTGGTTTGGTTGTTCTTGTTCTTTCTTTTGTTGTAATTGTTATTCAATTAGTTTAGTTTAGCTTTTCAAGCATTGTATGAAATATGGTCTCTATTCCATAAGCATATATGGTATATGGTATGTAAGTAAGACTACCCGATATTACGAGGTGTTCATCATTATATTCATTATACACTTGTACATCAAAATGGATCTTAAGCTGAATTCATATTTACGAATTTGAATCATATCGAATGGATTTCGAATTTCGAATATCTCACTATATATCGTATTCAATTTGAGTTGCATTCAATATGAGTTCATATAACGAATACACAAGCAAATACGCGTACAATTCTCAGGTGTATTCGTATCTGTATTCGCGTCTGAATGTTCTTTTCGCCTGCAGTTCTTGAATTTTGTATATAAAAATACAAAATACTTGTACACACATACGCGTACATATACCGCTGTATAGTTATAATATATATGTAAGTATGTATAATATACTTAGGTATATTAGATCATTTCATTTACTGCATTTATCTCTCTTTTTTATATCAAATTCTTGCTCATTTATTATAGCATCATTTTAAGCTTGAGTTAAGCTAAATATTTACATACAAACTGCAAAAATGTGAACTCGACAAAACAGAAAGACCCGAAAAGAAATTCGCAAATGATTAAAGGAAAACGTGATCCAAGAATTTCATTGATTAAGCACAGATTGCGAACTGTGAATTAAATGGGAAATGGGAACACAAAATTCAGAACATAAAACCGTCTTAAGTATACACTGTAATATGTCTTGTTAATATAAGACGTACATTTACTTTATGTTTTCTTTCATTCATTCATTGTTTTTATTTTTGCCAGGGTTTTCTTCATGGATTTAATGAGCACTAGAAGGCACAAAACGCTAACTAAATCAAATTTATCTTTTATGTGTGTTCATTTTCAGTATTTTTTTTAAGTTTTTGTTTTTATATTAGTTTTTTTTTCTTAGTTTTCGTGTGTTCTTTCCCATTCTATCGTTATGTTAGTACACATAGACTACATACGAACTTTTGCTTTAAACCGAAACTTAAAGATCTTTTTGCTGAAACCGCCAAATTGATTTTCGAACCGGAACATAAGGTATGATCAAATAAGGACTCTAAACTAATGCGGAGCTATCGAATTGTCTGGTTTGTGTGTGTGTTGTGTAGTGAATGAAGATTAGGATTCATCTTTCCTGCGAAATGAATGTGGTCAATGTCAACCAAAATACTGGAGACCTTATTTTTGCTGCTGCTCACCGATGCAATTCATTGGACGGAAAACTATATATGTGTATGTGTGTGTATGTAAGTGTGTAATCCATATACAAAATGTACAGCACCTCGGCTGGAACCCTTGTAAAAAATGTGAGACCGACTGCAACCGGATGGGCGTAGTCTTCACAATAAGAACTAAAACAAAGTGTTTGCATATCTTATAGTTCGTTTTTTTTTTTGGTTCTGTTATAGGTAGTCTTCTTTCGAAAGCTTTGCAGAGCACATACTACCTAAGACAAGTTTCTTCTTTCTAATCGGACCTAGAAACCATCTACTATATCTGTCTCTCACAATCTTCTCTGCTTGGGCTTATAAGCCTCGGCATGCCGAGCTTTTCTTTGGTTTTCCTTTTCATATTTTTCATCTTTAGTAAACAACGAAAAGTACGCATATGTTTGCCTTATGTAAATACACATTTATTGACTTAATTAAGCTTTTTAAAAGCTAATCAATTCATCATCATCAATTTATTAAATGTAAAAATCTTGTTATTCTTGTTTTCATTTACTATATCTTCGGTTTACGTGGATTAAAGCTTTATACAACACACTGTTGAATCTTTCTTATATCTAGATGCGTGTTGGTATTCGAATTACGATTAAGCAGCGGAGCTATGTTTGGTAACGGGAAATGCATCTTGATTCCGATATTTCTGTGTACAAATAAGGCATGAAAACTATATATATTATATATCAAGTTTAAAGTGATCTCAGAAATACGAATTAGTGTCGCAAAATAGTATTGTATAATCAATTAGGAGAATAAAAGGAAAACCTCTGAATGTATTTTCTAATACCCCTCATAAAGCATATTTAAAAATATATATATTCATATTTATATATAAATTATGAAAAACAAAGTTTGATTCGTATTTATTTTACATGTACATATATGTTTGTATGCGTGTTTTTTTCACTTCTCTACCACATATACATAGAGTAAAATTGTGTTTTTATTTAAGTTTATACATAAATAGTTTTGTTTACTTCATTTTTTGTTGTTGTGTTTCCGTGTGTGGTTTATGTTCGTTTCTCTGCAAAATGTGCGCTTTACTTTGTTACTTTACTATCGTTCTATAGCTGTAGATTAAATTAAACTAAAATTTAAAAACAAAAACAAAACATTGTCTATAACATAAGCAAAACATACTAACAAAATAATAATTAATATATATAGTATATATGTATTAAAAAATATATATGAAAAATCAAGCTACATTTCTTACAACTTTCATTTCATTTTAATGTTACAATTGATAACAATTTTCTTTATGACGTTTGTTTCTTTGTTTTTCTCACTTGTCTCATCGTTTTCTTTTTCATATATAGTTATGGAAATTGTTTTTGATGGCATCAAGATCAGCTGCATTTGATATTAGTTCTTAGATAGTTGCACGTAACGTATAGGCTCTTATTAGTTGTAATATTGATGAATATGACTGTTTGTTATGTGTTTCTTTTTTTCCTTAACGCTTTGTTGTTGTTGCTGTCGTTAATTATAGTTATGCTGCAGCTTCGAGAACTTTGACAAACATACATATGTACGTGTGTAGTTAATATACTTAGATAGATGTAAATCTGGCCGCGATTTGTTTAAATACAAATGCGTACATTATTATTCATCATTTATTATTACATTATATAGTACTCTAAATCATCATCACGTTCATAATCGTTTCCCCATTTTTTCTTTTTATGTATTAGTACGATTTGTAATTTACATTGAATGATTCTTTCTCGCAATACAAATTAATATATTATCATTTATCTTTACATAATGTAGTTATGTATATATGTATGTGCGTATGCAAGTATGTAATGCAATGTAGTATGTAATGTAATGGTTATAATGCTTGTATGTATATACACATATTATGGGCTCGTATGTTGTATATATAAATATTTCAGTAAACAATTCTTGCGATATTTTAGGTGTTATATCTTATTAAAAAATACAGTATATAACACAGTACTATATCTGTAGTTTTTCTTCCACTTGTTAGTTTACAGGATTCTGGTGTTCTTTCGTGTGGGTGTTTGTTTGTTTGTGTTGTGTGTAGTGTGTGCGTGTGATTTTTAAATTATTATGAGAAACTTCTAACATACATTGTTTATGCAAAATTACTATTTGTTTATAAGTTACATTTTTTGTTGGTTGGTTTCAGTAAAATTTATCCTTCAGTACGACAAAAATTGTTTCCGTTTGTTGTTCCTTTTAAGCTTTTGATTAAATTAAATGTATTTGTTTTGTATCTTTTTTTGTTTGTTTTTTCATCGTTTTTTTTTACAAAAGTTCTATATAATAATGAATTTAAATATTATTATTACGTTATTCGTACTTGGTATCAGAAATTATTTTATTTTGTTTTTCTTTTTTCATTTCTCTTATTTATTTCACACAAATTAAAATGTATACATCAATCGCATTATCATCATTTCATCATAATTTATGCTACAATTTTCTCTCGTGTGTGTTCCTGATGTTACAATTAAAGAAATTTGTGTTTGGGTCTAATGCTTAATCTTCGGCAAACATCATTAGTTTTCTTTTATTTGTTTTGTTTTAATTAATATGCGAAAAAGGAATTATGAATGTATATATATATATATTTGTTATTTATATATATGTGCATATATAAATATGCATATGCATATAGCTTCACACATATATATATATACATATTTATATATATGCATACACTTATACATTTGTATATATATGTATAATAAAAATCACAAAAATAGTTTGCTGATCCAAATCCAGTTTAGACCAAATTGTATTCCTTAAGATTGGATTGCAGAATCGTGTCCTTTACAGCTGCAAACACAAACCTTATATTTTCAGTATCTAGAGAGGACAAAAAAGAAAAATGAATTAATATGTAGTCGAGGTAAGTTTAAGTTTACTTTACTCAAATCCCTTTACTAATGATTCTCTTTTGTAATGTCGAAACCAAATAGTTAAGTTAAAACATGTGAATAAGTATTTATTTTTATTTGTTTTGTTTTGTTGCCGCGTCATAAATTAAAATAAAAACATACAATTTGTAAAATGATATAGGTGAGCTTCACAGCACAATATTCCATTAAGTAAGCTGGAGAGGGACTTGGTGTTTAATTAAAGGTTCAGTTTGACGAGCAATTTGCGCATTATCGTATCTTGCACTGCGGCAAAGACGAGCTTGATGTTATTAGTATCTAGTTTTAAGAGTTTCAGTTAGTTCAATTCTTCAAATCAACAGAATATTGAAGCACTGACTAGCGATAGTTTACAGCAGTTGCAATTGCTGAAGCAATTATGACTCAGGGAAATATATACACATACAAATTGGCTGAAGCACTGTGTACTATTTCACTATATGCGTTGCACTTACCTGTAGCACAGGTGAAATGAGAATAGATAATCTTTTCGGAATCTGGATTTAAGTCTACAAACATGCGCAGTATGAATTCACGGGCTGCTATTGCATCTCGCTGTGGACCTGTGTACAAAAGAGAAAGAGAATTATTATATTATCTTATTATAAATATAAATTTATTAAGCACTTACCGTCATATTCAGGAAAGTAATCCACCAAATGCGAATACATAATTTTCTCCTCTAACAAATCTTTCTTGTTAAGGAAGAGAATAACTGATGAATTCTGGAACCACGGGTATGTAATAATAGTTCTAAATAAAGCTTTTGATTCCTCCATTCGATTCTGAAATAGATTAACAGGATATAGTATTTCATTCAAGGAATGAAATGTGTGTGCAAACTTACTTCATTATCAGATTCAAACAGGATTTGATCGTATTCAGAAAGCGCTACCAAAAATATGATTGAGGTGACATTCTCGAAGCAATGAATCCACTTTCTTCTCTCTGAACGCTGACCACCGACGTCTACCATTCTGTGTATAAAAAATTCATATTAAGCAGGGAATTAACTTAAATATAATGCAACTTATCAAATTGAATCTACATACAAACACTCAAATAGGTAAATAAACTAAGCAAAAGCTAATCAACTATCGGTTTACTACTCCAAGCCATACATAAGCTTCAACCAAGTTAGCGCTTTATCGGGTTATATACAATTAAATTGTTTATAAAATATACCTAGGATCGGCTCTGATATTTTAGTTATCTTATTACAAGATTCATATTCTCAATTTTAAGAACATTCCATTGCAATCTGTCATTCTTCGAAGTAAAATACTTAATTTATGAAACATTCCGAATTGTTTGCTGATTAGAAATTTGAACAGAACTAAACAATATAATACAATAATTTAAACCAAAAGACATGCAATGACCGAAATCACATTAATTTTAGCTACCTAAATCTGATTTCTTCCAAGTCAAAAGGATACTCAATGATCCCCGTTGTCGGGACACGAACTCTTAAAATGTCTTGCTCAGTGGGTAAATAGTCTGGTTGAGCCACACGATCGAGATCCATTAGATAGCTAGATATGAAAGAATAAACTCAATTAACAATAAGTTTTATTTGTCTACAATCCAATTTACTCACTATTTAGCAGAATCCGTTAATTGGTATTCTCTTCGACGGTCATAGCATTCCTGTATGCCAGCATCGGACCATAGCGTTTTGATGGCATTCAAATATGGATCCTCAAAGGTTGTAACTGTCTCATAGTCGATGCTCATCACGAGATCAGCAAGATCCTGCAATCGAGACGATACAAATAAGCTTATATATTCAGTCATTCAGTATCAGTTACTCTACTTACAGTGTGCTCGCCAACACCATATGATATTTTGAGCATATCCATGGCTTTAATCATTGACTGCATGGCCATAAATATGTTTTGGAACACCAGCTTTATATAGCCACGTTTGTCGTCGTCCGAGTACCCGCTACCGTGTATAATACGCATCTGTTTGATGAACGTAGATTTGCCGGACTCGCCCGTGCCTGTGTGCGAATATTGTAAAGTCAAATGTGGTATTAGTTTAGTTTCCAACGAAAAGGGCCATAAGACCTGTGCCACCCGTAACAGGCCGCACTGCAGTGCCACCACGCACCCCTTACACACAGTCAGGCAGTAAGTCAGAGGTGGTGGAGCACTTTACTAATTAGCAAAAATGTGGCGGTGCCAGCCAGCCGCAATGAACTGCAATTGCAACTGCAGCAGGTCGACGCAACAATTGCATTAAGCTTGCTCGCAGGTGAAATTCAATCACACCCACGTATGTATGTACATACAAATACATATGCACACACACGTGTACGTGTTTGTGTGCAGCGTATCATTAATAAAGTTTTGCGTACTAATTGGCACACACAGTACAAAAGAGACGCTCCCTGTCGGACTGCCAATCTGAGCCCTACCACACCATATATATGGGTCAAGGCTAAAACCGTTGCTAACACTATCAACTGTATTATGGAGTATAGTACTGCCGATAGTCTTACATCATCATCATTATCATATGATACTCACCCAATAAAAGTAGTTTAAGTTCACGGCGCGCATCTCTCTTGTCGCGTCGCAGCTGTTTCTCGATTTCCTGATTAATTCGTTTTTGTTCCTTGGCCTCTTCTGATAAACAGCACTCCATGCTAACTGGTTTTGAGGACGCTTACGCGTTCTACAGACCCTGTTCTACGCTCCGTGACTTGCAGAAATCGTCGATATTAGAAAAGCTAGTTTATCTTCCTTCTCTCTCTCTAGTGAAACTCACACACAAAGCAACAAATGTTTGTATCGTTCCTTTTTTGGTTTTGCCGCTTTTTCATAAAGTTCTTGCTCCTTTAATTAGTCAAAATATTTTAATCCAGCTCTGCTCTCTACAGTTGTTTCTATATAATTCTTGTTTTATGGTTAGTTTATTTTTAATTTCGATTTAGTTGCTCGTGAGCATTTGTACTTTGGCGTTGCTCGCTGTTTCCCACGACACTCAGGCTCTCTTTGGCTATTGCTTATTTTTCTTCAAAGGCTTCACTTTTGTGTAGATTTTTGTGTTTAGCTGTATGTGTGTGTGTGTGTATGTGGGATAGTTTAGTTTATTCTGCTCTCGTTGACTATCTTTCCAAGCCGACTGTAGTGCATCTCTCTGACAATGATAAATACAAGTGTGATGACCACATCGGGGGCACGGCAATTTCAACAAATGCACCTAGTTTTACGGCCTGAAAAAACGAATATAAAAGAATATATGTTAAATGTAATTGCATATTTCATACATATAGTACTATCGAACAATTTTGAGCTTTTTAAAAACATTATTATAAGTAGAAAGTATCCAATTAGCGGTACCTTAGCAATTTTGGAGGAGGTCTCCATTATCAACCCGTGTAAAACTGGCGAGAAAATAATTTTTAACAAGATCATGTGAAGTTTCGTTCTCATACAATGGCCTTGGCCAGTCTGCATGAAACTGGATTCACTTCCCTATAAGAAATCATCAGATCAAAGAGTGATCAGTGTAACGACGTTAATTATCCCCAACAAGTTCAACTCTTCGAATCGGTATTAATATTTATAATACTTAAGAAATTATTTGCGGTTTGAGTGCACACAGAAACAAAGCTATGTTTACATACAGACTCCCGCATATATAGTTGAATTTACTTTGTAAGAAGGAAATAAACATTATTTAGTTATCAATAGTTGGTACCCAAAGTATTTAAATGGCATTCCAAGACGCCCCCACTGAACGTAATAAAGATGTAAACAACTTAAATGATTCTAGGAAACTGGCACATAAAATAACCAAAATAATTTCCAAGCTATATATAGAAAAATACTGAGCATACAAGGGAAAGCAAAGTTGGTCAAGTAAAGCCAGAGAAATCGAATCGGAAGATAATAATAATTACACAGTTTACGAATCAAAGTCAACGCGGGGAACTCAGGTGAGCCTGAGGTGATTATCTGGCACGCTAGACAACAGTAGCAGCTTGTATCACAAGTCAGATAAAAAGAATCGAGATAAATTCCGAACACAAATGTGGCTTGTATCATCTTGTATCTTGATAAGGAAGGCAGGCACACTTGATATGTGCTCTTTTTCTGCAGGTCGTTAAAATAAGTTCAACACTTTTTTACGGCTGTTTACAGCCATATATATAGAGGTATATATGCAGTAGATCGCCACCTGATTCCACCCCATAAACTAATACAGAGAGAATAGAAGAGCAGATACAAACAAACATTCTCAACAGGTTTGTCGCAGGTTCCCTGGCCAAACACTGGAGGCGGGCAAGAGGGCATCAGAGAGAATCGCTGAATTGTCCCGACCATATTACTCACTAGTAATATACATATATAGGAATTTAGGTCCGCATTATTATTCATAACTCTTATCAGGCCTTTTAAATACATAGTATTTCTTCTTATTTAAAACTTTAGCAACAAGTGTCATAATATTTGAATAATACACAACAAACCGGAACAGTGGCGAATTAAAGTTTTCAAACTAAAAAAGTATAAACTGTGAATACAGTATGTTATTACTTACGCATTTAACTATCAATTGCTCGGAGAGACGAATTGTATCTAGCAGACGATGCAGTTTTATGACGAGATTATCCAGAGATTTTTGATGCTTTTCATAACTTTTCTTTCAGCTTCTTGTTAGTTAATCAAATAAATCTGTGGTTGTTATATCGTCTAGCACTAAATAATAATATGAAAAAAATTTTGTTGCCTGCTGCTTTTCTTTATGGTTTTTCGTATTGTTTCCCTGAAGTTAATTTAAATCGGTGTCGTTTTGGATATATATATACACATATATGGTAAGTTAATATATGTATATGTATGTATTTATTCCTATGTGGTTATGCTTTATGAGGTGATGTTTCCTTTAGCTTCACGACATGTGGTTTAATCGTGTTATCGTTTGATTAAATTTCGGTTGGAAAACATTAGTTTAAGGAACGTGTGTAGTTGTTTAATGAATTGTTTTTAGTTATTTTTTGTATTTACTTTTGCATGACTATCGTCTTGTTCCACTATCTGCGGTTTGTTTTTAATTCAGCTTTGCTTCTGTTACCAGTTTTTAAATGCAACGAAGATTTTGAATTAGTAATTTAAACAAAAACTCTTTATGACGACGAGCACAAAAAGTAATTCCTTAGGGGTTCCGTGATATTATTCTTTATTAATTGTAATTCTTCTCTGGTTATTTGCTATTTTCACGCGCAAACACATTTAAATGCTCCTTTTGTATTTAATTTTCTGCATACTTTATGTTTCTTGTATTTGTTTATTTTCCGGTATGCAGTGGAACTGCAAGTAAAAGAGAGAACAGGTAGATGTATGTTTAGCTATATACAGGCTGTATATAAGCACTTTATTTAATAGAGCAACAGCCAGAGCAACAGCACAAACACATTCACATTCACAGTCAGAGCTATAGGAAAAGCAACAGCAGCTCTCCCACACACCCCACCCAACAACAGGCAGATACTTTTTGTACTGACTATTTCGCCGTCGACGTACGAGTAATTCTCAAATCTAAAGAATATATGCTCATCTCGAGTTGAACATTGTCTCTTTGTGGTGATATTTTATATATCAATGTGCGGGTACAATAACATTAACTTTTTATGTCGTTGTTGTAAGTACTCTAGCTCCCACCCACTGTATTGGCACAAAAAAAGAAGGAATTTATTGCCTGTTCGCAAAATGTGCTAAATAATGCCAAAACATGCATGCTGTGCGAGCAAGCAGTTCACTGCAGTGTTGACACCGCTAAATTTGGCATTGGGAATGTATTCAAATGGATCTGCAAAATGTCGTCGAACGCGAATGAAAATAAATATATGACAAAATTCGAAAATTGAACAAATTACAACATCAGCATAAATGCAAATTGCAAATAAGACATACAGATATCACTAATAGGATAGATAGATAGTGCCCTGTAGCTGTATAGCTGTTTCGCTCGCACCTCTATACACACAGGCGCACTGCTATACACACAGAGCGAGGGCGAGGCAAAAACGAATATGAAAAAAATTTTTGGCCAGAAAATTGTCGATTCTTAAATGCCAATTTGTTAAACAATTTGCGTCCAATTTCTTTTGGCTATATCACTAGATTGCTGCAGTAGCACTATTTGTATTTATACGCCCAAAATTTGTTAACGATTCTTGACAAGTTGGGTTCTTTTATTTCTGGACTGGCTGCTGCTGGTGCTAGTGGGTATGTCGGTGTCAATTTCCAAGCGAAACTCACAACATATTTGATTTTGCATTGTTCGGTTAACGTTAACGCACGACCCGTTGTGACTTTTTCGTTTTGTCAACTAGTTAATTTTCTTAAGTATTTACACTTTTTTATTAACGCAACACCAACACACACGAAAGAGTCACCGACATAGGAGCATGATTGCAAGAAACTTACAAGGTGGCGCTTCGATATGCGCGATTTGGTCTGCGCAAAATTTTTGACGTCATACGATTATATTTTCCAGGGTTGCTACAAAATGCTAGCAAGGGCTGGAAATTATGTATGACCATCGACTGATTCGTGCAAAAACAGTGTGCCCAGCTAACTGAATACCACACAAGCAACTGAATTTTAGGGTAATCGCCCAATAGCGGGTAAAAGCTGAACTTACAGCTGAAGTTATGATCTCTCTTATCAGCTTTTAAACGAATACCCATTTGAGCGAGCCGTAGCACTAACAGTTTTGCTTCGCTCCGATTTATTTATAAACCATGTTTCCTTCCTTCAGATGCTAATAAAATTATTTAGCTTATTAAGCTAAATATTCAACTCGCTTATAATCCCTCAATTGGCTAAAGAGTAAGTATATTTTTCAGTCTGTCGAACTTACTGTCAATAAAAAACTATTATCATTAAATTAAATTAATTACAAAACTGTAGTAAATAAGTTTATTCAGATACATATAAGTTTCATATCTTTAATAAAGAAATACATTGCAACATAAATAATTAAGATAAAGTGAAATCGCCAAGGATATCATGCATAATGGAAATTCTAACCGTAGAAAAAACTTTATTAATGTTCTCAGTATCTAAAGTTTAAAAGAATTTGATAATAATTCATTTCAATAAATTCATTTAAATTCTGCTTACCCGTAGCACATGTGAAGTGACTATACATTTTCTTGCTGTTATCCACAAACATATTTCGTATATATTCACGGGCTGAAACTACATCATGCTTTGGACCTAGTAATAGTGAATTTTGAAAAATTAACAGAATTAAAAAAATCAATCTATGTATTTTGAAGGGACTTACCCTTGAAATCTGGAAAATAGTCCACCAAATGTGAATACTTGATTTTTTCCTCCAATAGATCCTTCTTATTTAAAAATAGCACAAATGACGAATTTTCAAACCAAATGGCACTGTTAATATGTTTAAATAATTCTCTTGATTCCTCCATACGACGCTGCATAATATAAGCGAAGATTAAGCTGAAGAAATTATATTGAATTCAAGGTATAACTCACTGCATTATTATCCTCATACAGTGTTTGATCAAATTCAGATATGGCAACCAAAAAGATAACCAATTCAACATTATCGAAACAACGAATCCACTTCCTACGCTCTGACCGCTGACCACCAACGTCAACCATTCTTTAATATATTATTGTGAGTAATATTCATTGAAGTTTTCAAAATACATATATCTTATCGAATTATACAAATATTTAAGAGATTTTTGTATATTTACCTTATTATTCGGGTTCCCAGGTCAAATTTATTCTCACATATGCTATTTGTCATTTTTCGGCATATCAAAATATCCTCTAAGTTGGGTAAATAATCTGGTTGTCCTATGCGATTAATGTTGCTCAAGTAGCTAATTGTAAAATGTTAATTAATGGAAATTTCAAATTGTATGTATGACTTACTGCCAGGCTGAATCTATTAACTGATATTCCCTTCTTCGTTTATAGCATTGTTGAATGCCGTTATCAGACCATAGTGTTTCAATAGCTGTTAAGTATTGTTCCTCGAGGGTTCTAACAGTATCATAGTCAATTATCATCAACTTATTTGCAAGATCCTTATCAAAATATGTAAGCAAATATGTAAATATGTATAATCCTATTTCGTATAGAGACTAACCTGGTTTTCATCACTATCATATGATATATTAAGCTTATCCATGGCCACGATGATTGTTTGTATAGACATAACTAAATTCTTGAACACAAGTTCGATATACTCTATCTTTTCTTGGTGTGTGAATCCTTTGCCGTGCAAAATTCTCATCTGTTTAAGGAACGTTGATTTGCCGGCCTCGCCAGTGCCTGGATAGTTGTATAAGTATTTATATTTTTTATATGTGGTCGAGATATTACTAATATTCTGTTGCTTCAGAATTGACGCATATACAACGCCACAGATTTCATATAAGCGATAATGAAGACTCAGAATTTTCTTCGAAGAATGCCTCACCTAGTAATAGCACTTTAAACTCCCTTTTCGCCTCTTTTTTGTCCCTTTTAATCCTAATGTTGATTTCTTGATTCATAAGTCTTTGCTGTTTCTCTTCTTCCGAAATACGACAACACAGCATTGTTGAGCTTTGTAAGATTTTATTTAAATATCAGTCACTATTATTCCAATTCTTCTTCACTGTCTTCTACTACCTGAAGAAAATACTAAAGTTTAGAGCAGAATCCGAAACACAGTTCCCTTTAAGTAGTTTTTAAGTAATTATAACTATTTATATTATCACAAAATGATAGACACTGTTTTCACTTGCCGGACAACTTGATCAAAAGTATTAAACATTATTATACGGGTAGTATTTTTAAACAAGAGAACAAAATGCCAGGGCTGCGTTACAAAGCTATCTCCCAGCTCGTAATTTCAAATGTATCGAAATATGCGATATATCATAAATACAATTGTGTGGCCAGCCTTTAATATACCAAATAAATACTGCAAATACTCCGCGGCTTTTCAATTTTGATACTGTAACGAGTTTCGTATCGTCCCTGATAATTAAAAGCTATGTAAAAAAAATACTTGACTTTTGTTTAATCTATGTTTTATTTGATTTTCTGTAAATTATTATCATTTGTTCAATGTGTTCATGCGATAAATAAATGTTTAAATGAATTAAATAATATTAAAATAATAGCTTTACAGATTTTAAGAAAACAAGTACGTTATGTTATTTTGTGTATGTGTACATTATATGTTTTTTTCGGATATTTGCGTTTCTTGTCTCGATTGATAAACAGAAATGAAACTGAATATCAATATATTCGATTTGTTAAACAAAGAGGAGAATGGATCTGTTAGTGACTATTGGCTTGTTTTCATTGTTATAAAGCTGATGCTAGGTTATGTATGCTTGTATTTCGAGACTTTAGCGACTCGATTTCTTCAACTAAATAACAGCTACAAATAATATATGCATGTATATATAAATTTTAACAATTTAATGTCGTATTCCGATTAAAACCAAAAACGGTAATTTTCTGGTGACCATTTTCTCATCGCTTCAAAACACACAATTGACTATATAAAACTCGTACTACATGATTTGCAAAATACATATACAAAAAGGTTATTGCGTCTCGTCTTTGTCCTTCCCCCTCGATCTTCATCATTTATAGTGTTTAGAACACGCTTCTTATCGAGAGTGATATGCGTTAAATGGTTCATCTTTGCCTTTTGCCTTTCAACAAATTACAAATTAGATACATTTTGTTCGTATTATTTATGAGCACAATAATAGATTTAACAAATAATATATATATGTTTATGTATACGTATGCGTATGTGTATATGTTTATGGTTTTAGATTTTCCATTCGTATTATTTTGCTTTGTTTCGTTTTGTATTTTTCTGTTTTTGTTTAATTGTTTGATTAACCTTAGAACTACGAAAATAATAATATTTTTGAAACATTTCTCAAAATATTCTCTGTGCAATCATTTCTCAACAATATTAATAATTATAATAATAATAATAATAATGTTTTGGAAGCACTGCTTTAACAAATACGCGACTTTTTATTGCATACAAATCGAAAAATTTGAATCAAAATCAATGAAAACAATAGATTTTTACAAGAAACACAGTTTCCCATGGACAAAATTAACAAAAATATATATATATGTATGTATGTATGTTAGATCTGTATAAATATTGGCGCAGCGCTGTGTAAAAGTTTGGCCGAAAGTTGGGTTCGTTCATAACTATTTGTATGATTTATGTAAAATGTATTTTTCTCAGTAACAAAATTTTGGCTGATCTTAATGTTGTTCTTGTTGTTGTTGTTTGTTCACTTTTTTGTTATTAGTTGCATTCATTCCGTCATCGTCGCTGCGTCAACTTTTCAAATTGGTCGAGTAAAATTGGCCGGGAACAGTCCCTTCTCGGTAGTGCCTTCCTTTTGACCCATTAGCCAGCCCTCTTCCTGTAAATTGGAAATAAAAAACTACAATCAATAAAGATAGGAAGTAATACCCTGTACCAAATAGTGCCCGGGGGGGTTAACTAGCGCATGCGTAACTCTTGAGTGTGTGGGACACGACTACAAAGCAATGTATGTGTGTGCAGAGAAGACTACTTGGCACTAATGAAGCATACCTGATCCTCGGGATCATCGTACTCAATGACACGTATGGTATCGCCAATTTCAAAGCTCAGCTCATCCACATCCTCCTTGACATAGCCGTAGGTCGCCTTCACGCGATATAGCACACCAGGTGGCAAATCGGCTGTGTTGGCATCTGTGAATTATAATGACAGAACAATTTGTATAATGTATACGATTAGAGACGGTATATATACCATAATATGTATATTTTAACATTATTATTGATTAGTGTTTACTTGTACATAAGAACTTTGCATAAATCGTATTTTAGTGAACAGAACGCAAAAGCAAGAACAAAACTTGCTGTTAATGCATAATCAAAACGCAGCCTGGTATTGGTTAGTCGGGGTTGGTTTGCTTGTTTCTTTTTTCAACGACGGCAACCGGCTTAACCGTTAATACAAAAGACTTAAGCAACAAACGTGCAGCAACAGTGTTGGTTTTATATTTTTGTTGGTGATCAGATGAGGAATGAAGACAACTTAGACAACTAAGAACCTACATATACTTTCAGTGGACACCTGCAACCAGTTTCGAGTTTTTTTTTTTGTTTAACTGTACGCTACTTACGATAAATGTACGAATGAATGCACCAATGTATATACAAGCATGGATATATGATATAATACTATGCGAGGTGTTTGTTTAAATACTTAATATTACGTATGTATGGGTGAGCTCGTAGGGAGTAAACAAAGAATTGAAGTTCTTGGATTTCTAATGAATAAACATTTCCTTTGTTTACTCCGATATGCAACCGATTCCATGATTCGATCTATAGACTAAACTTAAATGTGTATTTTGTTACAATATATGTTTATTTCTATATATATTATGTTTATTTATATGTATTTTGTTTCACCCGAAATCGCACATGCTTTGCACCTTTGTAGTTTAACAATACGATACGTATACGATATAATACAGATACAGACATCATTACAGAAACTGAAGCTTTATGATAACAAAGTACAATAAACAAGCGCAACCTCTCTCGGATACAAATCAAAAGAAAGTAAAATAAAGAGAGACATAGACAGAGAGAGACAGATTGAGAGATTTACGTGAAGTGGCACCCAAGAAAGAGAGAAGGAGAGATACAGACACACGACAAACGACAGACAGACACTGTGTAGACGCGCTAGTGTGCGTGCTCGCGTGTATGTACGCATCATGTGTGTGCGTGTGTGTGTATGTTGAGAAATGCAGACAGACCCAGTTCTTGGTTGCTTGTTTTTTTTTTTTTTTAATAGTTTTCCGAATATCGTAGATGGAACTCACCCTTGGGCACCTCGTAGATGCGTTCGTCTTCGTCGTCAAAGGGATTTTTATTAGGTTTAACAACAGTAGTTGTTGTTGCTGTTTGGCTATTAACTAATTGGCTATTGCTGTTGCTAACTGTTTCTGTCTCTGTAACTGAGTAGTGCGTGGTGTGAATTGTGTTTGTTGTTGTTGTTGTTGCATTACCTAATTTCTTTTGCTTGTGCTCCTCAAGCGAACTCGCCGCATTGCCATTGGCATTCGATTGTCCGCCATCCGGCAACTCTTTCGGCTGCTTGCCCGGCTCTTTTTGCCCGGAAGCAGCAATGGCCGTTGTTGCTGTTGTTGTTGTTGTGGTTGTTGTTGCAGTGCTACTGCTGCTGCTGCTGTTGGTGTCATTGCCGGCGGGTTTTGCTGCTGCTACTGCTGCTGGGCTGCCGCTGGGTGTAGTTGCTGGTGCTGTTGCCGCTGCCAGTTCATTGTTGTTGCCATTCAGTATTGTTGCTGCTGCTGCTGTTGTCGTCGTCGTAGTTATTGTGTTCGACGTATTCGCATTGGGGCTGCCGAGCTCCTCATCCTCCTCTGGCAACTTAGCTGCTCCATTGGTTGCAGCATCTGCTCCAGCTGTAGCTGTTGCTGCCGGCGACGGGCTGTGCGGCAGCTCTGGCGGCTGTGCCGATTCTGGCCTTGGTTCTGGCGTTGAAGAAACTGAATCAAATCGTGGCTCAACCATCGACGAGCTTGTGGATGTTGCTAATTTTTTGTTTTTTTTAGGTTTTTTTATATTTTGTTTTTATGTGTATTTATTTCATTATGTTTTTTATACGTTGATGTTGATTTGGTTGTATGTTTTTTAATATGTGTGTGGTATTTGTTGGTTATTTTTTGTTTTTGGGGGGTTAGCATCAGCATTCCAACAAAAACATTAAATTTTAATTCATAAAGAAAGAGAAAAAGGTAAAATATATAACTCAAGACATGCATGTTAAGAATTTAAGGTCGATTAGGTTCGGTTTTTTTAGCGAAAAAACATGCAACATTTCCTTTGTTTTTCAAGGGGGGCCTCCCTCCCGCAGTGCAAAAAGCGAACTGTTCTGTAAATGATCTCTATTATTAGTCAAGCTCACTTAACAATTAACTTGCAACTATTGCATAATTACAGTTTAATAGTTTTTTACACTTTACATGGATAGTTTTTTTTTTTTTTTTTTTGAGGGGGGAGCCCGCCAACAAAGGGAATGTTTGCTAGATTTCTTTATAAATTGCCAAAAAACTAAAACAAAAATAAATATCAACAAATGCCATTAAATTTAGCAAAATCATAATAGAATATCATATCATAAACATAATCATAGAGTGCATAAATTGTATAGAATTGATTATCTTATATATTGTGTATAATATTGAGTTCTTTTGGGGGGGAAATTTATTTTACACTTTGGCGATATGTAATGCATTTGTTTTTGTACAGTTTTAAAGCAATTTATAAATTTTATCGTTTTATCGTTGGTAATTGTAATTTATTGTAAAACAAAAAAAGAAACGGGAATAAAAAGCAAAAGATACAAACGAAATAAAAAACGTAAATGCGCAAAATGGCATAAGAAACGGAAAAAGATTATCGAGTAGAATCAAGAGAGATATATAGTAGATATAGCATGTAGATATAGCGAGATCTTTGCTACTATCCTTGGTGGGTCAAGGGGGGATCGTTACTTACGACTGTTGGCCAGACTGGAGCCACCGTTGGTGGTGATCTGATTCTGATAGTTGCTGTTGTTCGCATTGGCGTTGTTCAGTTTGTTCACTGGCGATTGCACTGGACTCGAAGTCTTGATGGCATTTACTGTACAGTTCAAGAAAGATATATATAGGATAAGTAAGAGATTAACAGGTTACTGATGGGATGACCTACTTGTCTGTTTGCGCAGCGTATTGGAGCCACGTTGCGATTCTGTGGCCAGCTTGTCAACAATTGCCTCAAGTTCCGAATAGATCTGGCGAATAGAAGAAGTTTATATAGTATATCTCGAACATAGTACATTCCTCAAGCCACCCACCTTGGCCGTTTCATTGTGGAACACCTGCTCGGTGGCAAACAGTGTCTGCAAGTTGGTAACCAAGAACAATATTCTCGAATCATAGAGGGCGGGCAGCTCATCATGCAGTTCCGTATTCAAAATTTCATAGGTGCGACGTGCCTCCTCCAACTGTTCGCGGCCTTTGGTTACCTGCAGAAAAAGCAAATGTATATATAAGTATATATATTTCTTTATGGATTTCCCTCTGATGTGCGCACCTTAACATCATCCTTGCGCTTGTTGGCATTGGCCTGCAGATTCTGGAACGAATGACGTTGACCATCGTAGTCGATCAGCTTGCGATTGCGTTTCTCCACCTTCTTCTTCATCTCGGGAAACTGTCCGGTGTATGTATTAAGTGGTATCAGCACCTGATCCCCCAGCTTGTGTGCAAAATCCAACCACAAGCTCTCCGAGGCGGCACTTTGTGCTTGCAGTGCATCGTATCCGCTCCACTGTGGCTCGTAGATTTCGCACACGGCATCCATCAGTGACTTTGAGGCGGTTTGTGCGGCTGCAAAGCAAAGAAAATCAAATAAATCCAGTTTGATTATCGATATTTTATTGGTTTGGGGGTTTGTTAACTCACCGCGTACGCATCTTATGTAGTTATTGAACTCCTTCTGTAGTTTATTGGCGTTTGTTTGTTGGCGATTGAAGTTGTTCAAATGATCATCGAAGATTTCGTCTGCGGTGCGATCAACTTTGCCCAAGTTTTGTAGAATCTGCAGAGGTAAGAGAGAGAGAGGAGTAGAGAGTTGAGAAATATGTAACCAGTTTCAAAAACTATTTATCTGTCTAGCCGTGGTGGGTGTAGCCCAAGGTCATGGCTCAATGCTGGAGCCACACACAGTTGGTGTGGGTGTGTGTGTGTGGGTTGTTTTTCAAGCTCGCCACCACGTAATCTCTGCGTCCCCTCTCCCCCTTCTCAATTATCGTCTAATGGCAACATATCGTTCAGCTAATGGCAGACAAAATAAAGCACTTGGCAGGCAATTCGTCGGTCTATGCCATGTACTCGCCAAAAAGCGAAGACAGGGCAGACAAAAGATACTTAGCAGAGCGCTAAAACTGTTGCCACACATGCCTGGCCTGCCTTGCCTTGCCTTGCCTTGCCTTGTCTTGCCTCGCCTGTTGTCGTCAACGGCGCATTTGGGTTAAGAACGGTCGAATACTTGAGAAAAATGCTAAATGCCTTGCCAAAACATCAAAAAACACGCCAACTGGAATGTGCGCCAAGTGGAGCAGCTGCTGGAGCGTAGAGGGGACAAGAGAGCGGCACAGTTTCCCCTTCCCGTAGCCCCCTTCCAATGATAAGTTGTCAATTGCTGACACAACCTTGTAACAGTTTTCGGCAACGCCTACACTACATCACACAAATGACCCCCCTCCCACACACACACACACGACGAAGTCTATTCTCTGAGAGTGAACTGAAATGAGAGCAGCTGTAGCTGGTGGCTGTTGCAGCGCATGCTGCGTATACGCAATGCAGCACATTACATTACACTAACTAAATGCGCGCTCTCTCCGCCCCTCTCTCTCTTTTCTCCCTCTCCCTGTCTCTCACTCCTCCCTCTATAAGTATCTGCTTAACTAAACCTGCCGTCTGTTACTCTAATGATTATATCATGCTTGGCAAATATTTGAGCACAGATAAAAAGCGATAAGCAGCGTACAACATTCCCTAACAAGACTTAAGTTTTAGTGTACAGTAAGTATATAGTAAGTATTGTATATAAGAGAGTTGAGATAATTTGTATAATCATGCAGTGAGGAGGAAGCAGGAACGACACAGCGCCGTTATGAATAATTTTCAAAAACGCGTTATGCATAGCAAATAAGACTCGAGTAAGGTTTCCAATTTGGAGTTCAATTCGGAAGTTTGGAAAGAGAAAGAGAAAAAGAAGGGAAAGAGCAGTAAAGAGTTGAAGCAAGAACAGGTGGTATAGACAGTTGAAGAATTTCAGTTTCAAGAAGAGTTCTGTTAGACCATTTTTATTCAGGTACTCACTAAATAAATTAAGATTTGCAGTTAAATAAGGAAGTTATGGAAGAGAGAAAGAACAAGGGAAAAGCCGCTGCTATCAGGGCCGTAACGACGGTCGCGGAATCCCTTGGGCAAATTTCTCAGGGGCCACTATGATATATGATTGCCTTGCTTTAGTTCATAAAGCATTTACTAAAATGAAGAAACTTAATACTAATGTCTCTATTTTACATTGGCAAGAAGTCATTTTATTCCGCTTTCAGCGGCCCTTGTGCATCGAGCACCCTCTGCACGCCTCGCTACGGACCTGGATTATATGACATACTGTAGAGTCGTTTCACTTCAGTTTAATGAACTAAAGCAGCTCTATTTTGAGTAAGTTA
Source organism: Zaprionus ornatus (assembly GCA_018904035.1). Classification (NCBI taxonomy): domain Eukaryota; kingdom Metazoa; phylum Arthropoda; class Insecta; order Diptera; family Drosophilidae; genus Zaprionus; species Zaprionus ornatus. The sequence continues at coordinate 5,806,311 of JAEIFZ010000253.1, forward strand.
CAATAAAGGAGTTTAAAGTGTGGAAGAATTTCAGTTTGAAGAACTGTAGCTAGTCTATTTTGATTTAGGTAGGAGTATTCACTATAAGATTTAAGATATGTAGTTTAATAAGGAAGTTAGGGGAGAGGAAAAGAGCAGGTGTTATAGAGTTAAAGAATTTCAGTTTAAAGAGCTGTAGCAAGTCTACTTTGACTTAGGTACAAGATTCTGTAGATCAGGAGAAAGGAAAGATCTTAATGAGTGGAATAATTTCAGTTTGAAGAACTGTAGCTAGTCTAGTCACTTCATTCTCTTAAGTTTCTTCAGTCTCGTAACGCCGCATGGAAGTTACACAATGTTTTTTATGCGAATTCAAACTTGTTTTCATGTTCATATCTTTCTATTCTTTTGCCATGTTGTAGTTTTATGACTCCTAATCCCTATTTCAACTTGTCTCTCGTTTCTTTCATCTCTTTCTGCCAACGCAAGTATCGTTTACAATCTCTGCTCTTTCCACCTTTCGCTTGGCATACTATAATAATAAAAAACCGACTATGGTCAAGCAGGCAAGTGTTGTTGGCATACATAAAATACAACAAAAATAAAAACCTTTTATGGACACGACGAAGCCACTTTGTTGTGGGCAGTTTCCCAGAGCCACGACTTGTTGTTGTCGAGTCTCTTGGCTTTTCTTGCTTTTGTTATGATTATTTTGTTAACCTTAATTGGACGCACTGCACTGTTCGATATGGAACAACATTATATGCTATATATATCACTATATATGTTGTTGTATGTGCCCACGTGTGGCAACAATCTTTGGCCAAATGCAGTTGCTGGGGCGCAAAAGTTTTTTTTATTAATTAACACGACGAACGATTTATTATCAATTTCTCGCTCCCTCTCTCTCGCTCTTTCTGGCAATTAGTTCCCAATTCCGATTCCTCTGCCTATGCAAATACATAATCAGCTACCCATACATGCACATATATATATAGCTAGATATAGATATGATTGCGTTATTGGACTTTGTGTGTGGTTATCGACGACGACGACGATGAGACGAGACACCGCAGCAGGCTGCCCACTTCCGCCGACGATGGTGGGGCAAGCCTCAGCCTCGAGGCGTCCTTCTAAAAGTGTGTGTCGTATTCTTTCAGTCACTGTTTGCGTCACTATATATCGTATATATGCATGCTCCCCATATCTGTGTATATATAGTGAAAATATTAGTATATCTAGCGTGTGTCATTTATTTTAAGCTTTTGAGAGAGACAGAGAGAAAGAGAGAGAGCGAATCTGTCTACTTATTGAGTACTATATAGACTGCTATATAGAGTGCCATATGTACTATATGTAGATCAGCTAGATTTGTCTGCCTGCCTTCTTTTTGGCCAATTCCACGCATGCAACATGTGCGTTAAAAACAGAAACGTGGGCTAAGCTTTTGGCCTGAAGCCAGTCGCAGCAGCAGCAGCAGCAGCCGCAGCAGCTGTATCTGTATCTGAGGGGGCGTATGAAGGAGTTGGCTGTATATATTATAATATGGCTACAAAACGATGACAACATCAACAGCAAGAGCAACAGATGCCAGATGCATGAGTAGCTTGTTGTATCTCGTATCTCGTAGCTTGTATCTTGTATATTGTATCTGCTAACTGCAGTAAATTAATTCAACTTTCAAAAGTGCAATACATAAATATAAATCGATGCAACACACACACACACACACACTAGCACGCCCAGCCAAGATGGGCAAACAAACAAAAGTAAAGTGCAGCAGCCAAGATATTGTAAAAGCGATTGCCCAGGGGCGGTTGAGAAAAGGGGGCCAAGCGAGGGGGAAGTGCGCAGAGTCTGTTAAGCAAACGTTGGCCCAGTTTATAAGCAATCTACAGACAGCTCGAGCGAAGACAAACAAGAAGAGCCAGTCCAAGACTGGCAGATACCATAAAGTACCATTGAAAAGTATTAGAGATAATGAAACATTGATAGGTTGATAGATTAAGGCTAGATTACAAGCAGATTAACTAAGCAACACTTTACAGTCAATCATATATATTTATTCATCTATATTTTCCCTATTAGACCCATATACCCCTTGCCAGCACACTCCCATTGCCAGGGTATGCGAAATAGCAGCGTCAGCTCAACTAGAATTCATACACAACAGTCTGAACATGGTAAAAAACAAGGGAATATTAAACATAAACAGGCAACACAGACAACAATAACAACAAAAACAACTAGAAGTGCGAGACAAGTGAGTGCAAAGAGAATGAATGAATGAATACGAAGAGAAATGAGAAATGAGTATGGAAAATGTGCCACGAGTAGATCGGTGTCAGTGCGGCCGCTTGCCCGTTGCCACGCCCTTTTCCGCACGCCTCTGGCTGACAAGTGCCCCCAGTTGACTCTGTCTAACAGTGTGTGCGTGTGTGTGTGCTAAAGACCTACCTATTACCACAAAAGTACATTTGCAACTTGTTGCCCGCGGTTAGCGGTAAACCCAAAACAGTCTCCATCTGCCATATGTGATCTACCTTATAGACACCGTTGACAGCCCGACTGTGGGCAGTAACCGGTTTACACTTGTGCTAACCCACGCACCCTCCCCCTCCCCTTCCCCTTCACTGCACTATGCTTAGTCATATGACTTACACTTATCTCAGAGATCGAGTTGGCAGCGAAACGTGCTAAAATAATGAACTACGAGACGAGAGCGAGTGACGAGACCGATACCTAGCTGGGGATCATATATCGTGTTAGTAATTGTCATTAATAACAATTTGCTAAAAACGCCATTGGGTTTACATAAAGCGGTTAGTCTATAACTTTTCCGCTTTTACGAAGTCTAATTGAAAAAACGGAACCGCACAAAAGAAACTTAAGTAAGAATGAATTGAGCAGGGGAAGAACCTCAGATTAAACAAGTGTTGAAAGTGTTTTTAAAAGGGAAAACCTTTACTGAACATGAATATATATATATTAGAATAGAATATAATATTACACAAGTGTGAGTGATTATAATACATGAGTATTAAGACTACAGGCCTTTTTCAACCTTTTCTACTTAGAAATATGTTTTATACAGAAAATAAATTTTGATTAATCATTCATTATAATGAGGGGAAAAATATATATATATGTATATATAATATATTATTATTATTTACATATTTTGTATTATACACTTATACATTGTGCAATAAATTCCAGAAATAGTAAAAGTTTACTTAGCTTTATTCTTTGAAGAATAAATCAAAACAAACAAACCGGAACTTTTGGCTACAGTAGATCCCCGGCCAAAAGCAAAAGTATTGTAAAAACACACATGTCATGCCCAATTTCCCATTTCCATTATGCATGTAAACATGTATGTAAATCGAGGCATTTTATTACGCAATCGATGAATTGCATACGAATTCGAATTCGATTTCGTTTTCGATTTGGATGTGAATTAATTCGACGTATTCAACTTTGCCACAACCATTTGCATAATTTCTTTTAGTTATTGAGTTGAGCTCTGCATCTCTCTCTCTCTTTCTCTCTCTCTCTTCTTCTCTCTCTGTCTGTCTGTTTCCTTGCTTTCTTGCTGTTTCTATATGGGCTTTCTTTCGCATTGCCGATGCGACGTTATCGCTTTAAGCTTAAGCCAATGTGGAAAGTGAAACTCGGTAGAAAGTTCGACCAAAAAAATTCCCAAAGAAAATAACTAATATTTGCCTAACGTTTGTTGTCTCCCTCCCGCTATCTTTCTCTTCGTCTCTCTCTCTCCCACTCGTTTCTATCTCTGTTATGATTTATCTATTAGCATTAGTTGTAATTTGAGAAACAAAAGACAATAAATAACTGTGGTTAAAACAGAATGAGCTACAAATCCGAAAATTGTTTTTTTGGCTTCGAGTTTCCAAAGAATCCACGGGATGCAAAAGATGGAAGTATCTATTAATTAACAGCACAGCGCAGTAATTATTAATGTAATGACAAAAAATATGAAAAAACCCGTCTGAGCATCATCGCATAGATCGTTAATGTCGCAACTGTGATTATTTACGTTGTGGTTTTTTTTTTAGCATTTCATTCAATAATTATTGAAGTTTTTGGATTTTTTTATTTGCAGTTGCAGTTGTTGTTGGGCTTTTCTCCTTTATGTGCTATTTGTTGGTGATGTTTTTCTCTTTTACAGCTCGTCACGCTCGCTGTTTATCTAACCTGCTCTCTTCGACATTCCACTTTGGCAATTAGCTTTACAAGTTTTCTATTTATTCGAAAAACATTTAGTTCGCTTTTCACTATCGAATCGAGCGATGCCATGCGATGTGATGTGATGGGTTTGGTTGGGATTGGATTGTGTTGGGGTTAGGGGTTAAGGGGTTTGGGGTTAGTGCTGGGGTTTTTGGCCTGGCCTGGCTTGGCCTGACTTGATGTGATTTTGTTTGGCTTCAGCGCAAGACTGTCAAGTGCAATTAGCATAGTTAAGAGCGTGTGAGCAGCTGTAAATCAATTTGAAACTGAAATATTCCAATTAAAATTACGTGTATCTTGCAGATACATGCGTTGAGAACCAGCATCGAGTATAGATTCGCACAGTTGGCTAATAAAAAATGCAAATAATTTGTTGTTTGCCAACTGCAAAGAATTTACTGGGCCAAGACACAGATACAGACACAGATACAGACACACACGCACACACACAGAGATAAGCAAGCACAAGTGCGTGTAAAGCTTTTGATTTGAATGTGACAGAGAGCGGCACAGAGAGAGAGAGCGTGCTATTCTCGTTTTGAGCGAACTGCACAAGTGGCTACACTGAGCGAAACAATTGTGTAGTACTTTGAGTGGATTAGTCAAGTAAATATTAATGTATGAGATACTGCAGGTAAAATTAACTAAAAGTATTTCTATCTTATCATATGTATCTATTATTTTATAATCATTTATCAATCATTGTTTAAATTTGAATTTAAAGATACTGCAATCTCTCAGTTACTTTGCTTAACTTTGCCTCATTTAAAATACCTTCAAAGTATCTTTTTTATAAAAGTATCTTTCTCTTTCCGTTTGCCATCCACCTTGAGTCTGCCTACTCTTTCTTGCAGTGCTCTCAGCTGTTTGTTTATTTTTCTTTACTTGACTTTTATATAGAAATGAACTCAAGACTTTTAGGTACCGGACAATAGACTATAGATATTAAATAAAAGGCATATCACACACACACACATACCATATATCTATACATGTAGAATAGATATCTAATAGAGTCATGCTAATCAATCACAGGCTATTGAGAATATCTATGGCTGCACACACACACACACACTGACTATGTATCTGTTGGATACTTTTGCCGTCTGCCGCCAAATTGCGGTCAAATCATGAGCTCACAGCTAGCACATGCCTCATTATGAGCCCCGCACAAGCAAGCGAGTGTCGCTTATAGTTAGTGCGACTTAAGATACATTTTCAGGCCATTCGTCGATTTGTATCTGTATCTGTGTCGTTTAACAATGCGGTGCAAATCGAAGCGCAAGTCGAGTCAAGTGTTTGCACTGTTGTTGTTGTTGTTCACTAGATCGTTCATTGAGATCGCAGGCACGTGATTTGTTTGCATTGCTACTGCTGCGAACGGAAACCAAAGCTGAAAACCTCAACTGAAATCTAACGTCAAATCGTAGCTCATAATGGCACGTGACGTTGCATGACGTTGCCCAATCGAATTGTGTGTGTAGTACGCTCCATTAAAAACGGAAAACCGAAAAACCGAAAAACGTGTAAACAAAAGCTGCCAAACTTAGTGTTTATACCCGTTACCCATGGGGTAGAAGGGTATTACACCTTTATGGCAATCGAAAGTGTGTGTAACTGGCAGAAGGAGACGTGGCAGTCCCCACAAACTGAATTAACAGTCGACATAGCCATGTCCGCTCTTCTGGCTGTTTATCTGGCTGTCTACCCGTATGTCTGTCCGTATGAACACCTTAATCTCAGAGACTATAATAGCTAGAGCTACCAAATTTGGTGTCAATATAGGTTAGTATTGAAAGCAGATAAAATTTGTTTTAGATTTGGACCACGCCCCCTAACGTCCTCCTAAATCAATAAAAAGCGAATTCCAAGTGTAATTTTAAAGAACAGAACATTGAATCACAATTAACGTATTTCCCAAAAGGGGAATTTATTAAGAAATGAAAATGAAAAGTAATGCCGAGTTCTGGTTTAATAGCCCTCAACATTATCTTAAACCACAAACAAAATTTCGCTGCTCATTGTTGAGTTTTACTTGTGCTTTATCAAACAGCAAACTTGACAAGTTTCACTCAGCTAATCACCAAATTGGGCATTGAATTCCGCATGATCATAAACTATTAAGGAAATATGTATAAAAGTAAATACTTGAAATACTTATAAAATAAAAAATAATAAAAAACAATCAAGAGATTGCGTAATACGGGCAGTACGAGGCGACGACTTCACGTGCTGATAACAAGAAATTCCATTACACAAAAACCAAAAGTATTCGCTGACAACTTATCAGCATGGAAACCACCATAAAAAAAGCCAAAAATATAATAAGGAAAAATAGCCAAAAACGAGCAAATCTAAAAGATAAGCGCGACCGCGTTTTTGCTTTAGCTAATTTCTCAACGAGAATTCTTGAGCATTTCGAATGCATTTTCTAGAGAACTCTCTCAGTCGAGATGAGGCCAGAAAGTGTGCCAAAAAGATTATAGATGTACTTCTGTGTGTGTGTAAGTGTGTATGTGTTTGTTAAGGTAAATATACAGTTATGCCTGTCGTGGCGTAATGTGTGCAATCTTTCCATGTCGTGTCGCAAATTTCGCTGTCAGAGCAAGTCAAGAGTGAAGTCGACTTCGCTTGCCATGCATCGCTGACGATTGACAATTCCATTACTCCCACTCCTCCTAAGACCCTCGCCCTCTCCCCCCTTTTTTAAGCGGCATTCTTTGCCAAGAGTCAGTGAACTGTTGCTTTTAATTACCTCCACATTTATTTGTGGCAATCGACGATTTGTGCAAACATATTTTCCACTCGATCGATGCGACCAAACGGCTTAAAGCCAATTTAAAGGCAACACCTGACGCACACACACACACAATACATTCATACACAAACACAGCAAATACTCACACACACACACAGTCATGAACCCAGGCAGCTGAAAATGGCCCCTGCCAATGGGTAATTTACTTTTACATTCATATGAAAATCGCAATTGTAAATTGGTAATTGAAATTGAAAAGCATTTTGTGAATTGCATTGCAAATGTTGCATTTGTTGCAGGTTTATGGCATTCTCATTTCTTGTTAACTGCACTATAAAATTGCCTGTATAGATGCTTAAGATATATGGCCAAAGCAAAATGCCGAAAAATGTCACTTTGAAAATTACAAAATAAAATATATTTTCCTTTAAATGAATGAGAAGAGAGAAAGATACATTCATAGGTAGATTTGCAGATAGTACGATAGATTTGTGGAATTAGATTGATGTACAGATAGACATCTTTACAGGTAGATATATAGTAGATTCATTAGATAGTCTAATAATTATGTAGATAGATTCAGTGATAGAAAGTTTCTTAGATTATTGAATACATTAGTAGATACCAGTTGATACTTATATATATCAATATCTTTATGAATAGATTTATAGTTGACTAGATTTATAGATAGATTCACAGCTATTGAGATAGATGTATAGGTATGAATAAATAAATGGATTAAAAGATAGATTGAAACACAAATTTATAGTTTAATATATAGAACGATTTGGAGATAGACTGATTCATGAATAGATAGATTTATAGATAGATTCATGATTAGAAAGCACTATAAATTGATTGATTCATAGATAGATAGATTCACAGCAAGATAAATTCATAGATAGACTCACAGTTGATAGATAGATTAATACATAGATTGATAGTTGTATGGTAAGACAGATTCATAGTTAAATAGATGCATATCTAGATAGTCTTACAGATAGATGAATACACTCATAGATACATAGAAACCTATAGAGTTAGATAGTTAGATAGATTCACAATTCTCATACCACACATGCTTATTACCATAGTAATTGTACTAACCGCAAAAGTGTTTTAAAAACGTCAAGTAAATCTCATTGGATTTAACGATGCCTCCGCCCCGTGTCACTATATCCGTTACAGCCCCCTTCCCCTTCCACTTGCTTGTATCTGCCCCACTCAATGTCTGATTACATAAAGCAATTCAGCTAAAGCGCTGCGGCAAATGGCAAATTGAAAACGACAACCTTCAGAGCGCAACTCAGCTCAGCTCAGCTCTGTTCAGCATCCAATGGCAAAGCCAAAGGCAAATGGCAACGGCAGCGTGGTTCGTGGTTCGAATTTGTGCATTATGATTGCACTTTAACAATTGTCCCTGATTGCCGGTGCCCGATGCCCGATGCCAGATGCCCGGTGGGTTGTGCAACGTCAAATCTAACAAGCATAGCAAATTATAGCGGATGTTTAACAAGCAGATACCTTGTACAACAACAAGTTATTGCGGCAATCGTTATGAAATTTTGCAGTTAGTTTAAGAAGTTGTTTCACTCTATATATGACAAATTTCTTGACTTTATCTTGTTAATAGTGAAAAGTAAAGGAGCTGATAGTTGACAAAGTTAAGCATACTAATTTATATCAATGTTACTGCTAGCTGTAAGCTAGTATACCCCTTTGCAAACATTTTGCAGGGCATCAAAGCGCAAATGCAACACGAAGGTTGCCACCGTCTGCCGCACATTCAAGTGTTGTGCTGTTGCGTTTTTTTCTCAGCACACAAAAAAGTTCCAGGTGCGGATTCGTTAAGCCTCAAATCTGCCTCATCTCCCACACCCCCGCCACTGCCCCTGCTCCCCCTCTCTCCCACCTCTCGCAGCGATTTGTGAACCTTGCTAATTTGTGTGCTGAAAACAACTTGCGATGCATTCGGGCGTAACGAAAACAGAATAGTGGGAGGAACAGAGACACAGAGAGGGGGATGGGGAGATAGAAAAATAGCCAAACTCAAATTAAGCACGTACCAATTAAGGCGAGAAATTAGGCAAACATTGCGTATACGTAATGCACGCCTGCAGGAGTTGAAGGGTGCCCTGGCCAGTTTGGACTCGATTAGACACTCTTAACGAGTCAATTAAGCGCGGCTTTATGAAATTTGCATTTATATTTTTAAACGTTGATTGCATAAGCTAAAACGCAGTTTGTCTCGAACCGGTTCTGCCATAAAGCTCCCGGCTACAGCAACAGCTACAGCTATAGCTATAGCTATATAGCTATTGTTTACTTCTCATATTATTTGGTAGCTGGCAACACTTTCGCAAACACTACATAGTATATATACAGTATATACAGTCTTTAATCGTGTCTACAGGTTGCCCCCAAGTCGCAGACAAAGCCCGCCGGCTTCTCATGCCCGTTTTGAGATACGATTCTGTATTCTCTCTCTCTCTTGATGACATTCAGTGAAACTGGCACAAACACCCCAAGCGAATCGCGTGCTCAGCTCAGTGCAGAGTTTTCACAGTTTTCACAGCCTCTGCACACACACACACACACATACACAGAAGGAGACTCGATTTGGGTTGACTGACGCTTTTGTTCTAGGGCAAAGTTTTCTCTGCTTTTCACATTTCCGCATACAATTCAAATTCAACAACAACAACAACAATAACAAGAGCAATAGCAACGACAACAAACAGAATCTGATATATCTCTAGTTTCACAGTCAACGAGCGACGACTCGCGACTGGGTGTATTATTCTATTATTATTCTATTATTCCCGACAGTCATCGTGACGCCAGATAGCAAAAAAGGAGAGTTTCTTTTTTAATAAAATGTGAGTAAAGTCAGGTCTTTATACCCCGCTACTTACGCGATAGAAGGGTATTTTAACTTTGTGCCAACTGTCTGTTTGTCAGTATGAACACCTTAATCTCGGAAACCTTTATAGCTAGAGCTACCAAATTTGTTGTCAATATGTGTTTTTATTGGACGTATATTAAGTTTATTTTAGAATATGACCACGCCCCTTTACGCCTTCGTAAATAAATAAAAACCCAATTCCAGGTGTTATTTTAAAGCAGCACAGTTCATATTCGGTAAAGGGAATAACTATCAACGCCCAAATGTTTACTGAAAATTTGATTGCAATCGAATAATTATCATAGAAGTATTTAAGAAATAAGTTTAAGAGTTACTGAATTTCAATTCGCTCCCTAAAGTATGCAACACAAAATACACTAAACATAGAAGTTATATATTTAACGAGTAGCGGGTATATCTTTGTCGAGCATACTCGTCGGTAGCTCTTGTGCTAGTTTAATAAAATGTGACTAGAGTCAGGTCTCTTTAATCTGTCTCTATCTTTTTCTCTCTCTCTCTTTATAAGTTGCGTGGTTAATACCAAAACGTTATCAATGCGAAATATATTTTATATTCCCGCTAAGCTTTTATTTCTGCTGTCTTTCGAGTGATCATACGCTGCATCTGTAGTTAAGGTCTCTTTAGTTCTTATCAACTGGTAATATATTTATATTGCCTTTGCTACCTTCGAAGTGTGTATTCACTGTATCTGTTTCACTTTTAGTCGATGACTAAGTACACTGATAATTCCCAGGTGTAGTCTTAGTGAATTCATAATGAAATTGCGCAAATGTTTAATGAGTTTCACAAATATTTCAACCGCCTACAACTTCAAAATGCTAAGAATAGATGCAGTATTTTTTAGGCAGTCGTTATTCATAGATTCTCTATATATTTCCGCTCAATAAACAATCAAAAAGTGGCAGATTTGCATGCGAAACATAGCGAAAGATACATATGTTCCATAAATATCAAGAATACGTGCATATTAGAGACAAAGCTTCGAGCTGGACATCGATTCAATCACACGATCGCATTAATTGCAGCACACGAACGAAATTGAGCTCAGTTCGTTCTATATACACTGCGTGTGGTGTGTGTGTGTGTGTGGGCTATTAAAACTTAACAGCAAATTACGTATTCGACCTGTGCGCGCTTTGTGTGTGCCGTAATTGACCTTGCCTAGGCACAAGCACTTCAAATGCCGCTGATTCGGCGCGCTTTTTTTCAACATTTCAGACTTTTGTTTTCATTGTTGTAATATGGTATAAACTCTTCTAGCGGTTTATTGTTTGTTGTTTATAGTGTCGATTATGGGGAGATATAGACGATTCACTTCACACACACTTGAACTTCAGTCAGTCAGTTTCAAGATCAGCTGCAGAGAAGAATTGAGCGAATTCTTTCTTCTATGAAGTAGCGCTGAAATTGCAGAAAGCTTTCTTGCAATAAATTGCATAAAAGTTAATCAAGTGAAGTGCCAATAAATATAACTAAACGTAATTCAATTGTTATGCAATCAACAAAGTGACGAGACATATTCATAACAAAAGGAAAGACAGGGAAACAAGGCAGGGGGAGGAAGGTAGGGGAGTGTTGGAAACAGGCAACGGCAGACAGAGAGTAGAAAAAACATTTCCCACATTGCGCAGTCTCGTCACTTTCAGTCGATTATTGTTGGCAATTTCTATAATTGAATTTTTTAATAAGCTCCCCTCTATACACACTCTAAACACAGATACAGATACAATGTATCTATGTGTGTGTGTGTGTGTGTGTGTTTGTGTGTGCGGGGCATAATCAAATGGCTTACACACGCACTCAACTCAACTCAACTCAACACTCGCCATTATCAACGCACGTCAGCATGAATTGTATCCGCATCTGGCGGTCAACAATTGTATCTGTATCTCTCAACTCAACTCCATTTCGAGTCGCACTTGATTGAATCGCTTAATAAGCAATCTCAATACATTTACGCCCCCTATTTGCCTCGAAAAGGGGGCGTACTGAGGCTGCAAGACTGCACCTGCCAATCGAACAGAGAATTGTCGCCATATTTATTGTTTATAGCAATCTGCAATCTAAGTAGTTACTACAACTGCTGCTGCAAGTGCTTTCCCCACTACTCCTTCTTTTCTTCCTTCTGCTCCTCACTGCTTCTTCTTCTTTTCCTCCTACCCCTTGTATATAATTTGCTGGCACTCGAGTAATCTCTGCGCCCTCTCGCCTTGCAAACATTTCCAAGTAATTCAATTGTTTGTTGGTTTTAACTCTGATTTCGCTTGACTCTATAGTATTTGATATACAGCGTACCCCCTGCCATGTGCGGCTTGGATTACAGTGACAACAGTGACACAGTGCGGCATGTTATCGCCTGGGAAACTTAGACGATGCACGCGGCAGCGCATATGATATCAAATAAGTGCTTCAAGTAACTTACAAACTGATTCGGCAGTTCGATTTGTATATAAAGAAGAATTACAAACAGCACAGAGATTTCTTTGGGTATGTAGATGAAGATTATGCAGTTTGTAAATACAAGCTAGATCTAATGCTAGTTGAAATAGGGCTACAGTTGAATGCGCTCACAATGATTATAATGAAAACAGATAATCCCTTAAGCACAAGAAGAACATTCTTATCGCTGCTCTGGTTTTCTATACCTTTCAGCGAGTACAAGTGACATTTAAAGAGACAATCAAGAAGAAGCAGCAGCAGCAGGGAAAGCAGGAAGAGGGGAGGAGGAAGGCGACGTACACGAAGTTCAACATGCAACAGGCAAGTGGCAAGCGGCAAGTTTGTGAGTTTCTAAAATTGAGCTGCCAATAAAATGTCAATCGCCGATGCAGTTCACCGAGAAAGCAGAGCGTCAGAGAAAGGGAGGAGGAGCAGGCAAGGGGGAAATGAGGGGAGAGAGAGGGGGGCAAACACTAGTTGATAGATACTGTGGGCAACAAAGTGAAAAGCAAATTTTGGCAGCTGTTGCCGCGGGACGCGCTTAAAAATAGCAAACAAAAATGCGAAGCAACTCAGCGCGGGCGAAATTTCGCAAAGACCCCAAAAAAACAAAAACAAAAACAAAAAAACTACAACAAACTAAAAGCTGATTCGAAAAAATTACTTATGCGAGATAGAAAAGTTTTGTGTCGCTTTTGCGAAAACTTGAGATACACACAGACACACACACAGGTATACACATATAGAGTTATAAAACAAAAGCCAACTGAAAGTATCTATAGAGAATGGGCCTGAGTAAACTACGAGGCGCGTCTATTTAAAGATTGACTGCCAGGCGACATTTTCACGCCGAGTAGCTCGGACAGTCACGCACCCGAAATGAAAATGTATCTAGGCACACACATGTGTATCTTGCAGTATGTGTATCTTGTAGATATGCCATGAATGTGTGTTGCGATTTGACAAGTTTTCTCTGAAGAAAAGCCAGCACCGTGTGCCGCCTCAGTCTCTTTTGCTCGTCTTCCCCTGCTCACCTCTGTCTCTCTTTCTATTACTCTCTCTCTCCACTACTCCCTCTCTTTCTCCCTCTCTCTCTGTGAATTACATATTGTACATCCATCGAAATGAGCACACACAATGCGCAAATAAAAAGCGCCGGGCAGCCCAAAACGTGTTCTACACAGACTAGTCTATATATTTAAAAATAAACTCTACGCAAATTATGAAATCCCCCCTTCTCCCTCCTCCTCCTCCTGCTAGCCAAAAGTTTAGAAACGAAATAGAAATTTGGGCTAATCTCTAAATACGTATAGGAAATTTGTAATACACAAGTACATGAGTTCAATTGAGTTCCAGAGCATTAATATTCGCAATGGGGTTTATAGACGGGAGTGCATATAGATCGGACTGGCTGTGCATAATATCTCTGAATGTGCCCTGGCATTTTCTAGGAATTTTACAAATAAAAGTTTACAATGTTTTTCTCTTTTTTTTTTATCCATAAAGTTTAAACATTGTATCTCTTTTTTAAGCTTAAAATATTTAGTCTCTTTTAATAGTTTTCTAATTGTGCGTTCAGGAAGTGTTTAGAGGGCTTCCTATCTAGCTGCCAGTTTGGGGTTTATAAATACATTCTCGAGCAACGACATTTACAAAAGCCTGAGGAATTCGTTCCAAGTTTAATGACCAACACGAGCACGAAGAAGACGGAGACGGAAACGAAGACGAAGACACAGACGAAGCTGTGCGCATCCCAAAAGAGCATAGAAAATATCAACGAACTTTAGAAATTCAACAGTAAATGCCAAGGCACATACACACTCTCACACCAAACACGAAATGTTGGAGATAGAAATAACAACAACATCAAATCAATACACACAACGAACTAGTAAAGAAAAAGGCATCATTCAGAGCTTAGATTACAGCATTTTCTGGCTGCCATGGAATGTGGCTTAGGCTTTGGTTGTGGCTGTGGCGGTGGCGGTGGCTGAGATTGTGGCTGCTGTGGCTCGGAAACTTGTTTACAAGACGCAGCGACGTGCCGTCGAGTGGGTCAACTGCAGCAACAGCAGCTCTTTTACACTCTTTTGCCACAAGTGGCTGCGTGTCTGTGAGTGTGAGTGTGACTGAGTGAGTGCGAGTGTGTATTGACATTCACATTAAAGTTGAGCAGAGCCGCTCCTGGACCCAATGCTTGAGCGCCAAACTTTCACTTGTGCACGCAGCAGCGACAGCAGCAACAGCGGTGGCGGTAAAGATGAAACAAGAGCGACACCTAGACATCTACATAGAGTCAAAGAAGAGTCGAAGTCGAAGCTTTCAATGATGAAAATCATGGCAAGAAACTCGATCGCAGCTCGCTCGCTTCGAATTGCAGGCGCGCCCTAACGAGGCGACAGGTGGCGACAATAGGCGGGGCAGCTTCAAACAATATATATGAGTTTATACTTTCTTTCAGCTATGTGTGTATGTGTGTGTCTGTCTGCCTGAATGAATTTGTAGTGCTTCTAATTGGGCACTGAGAGTAGGGCAGCTGGAAATAGGGCAGGGACACGACCTCTGGACAGTAGTTGGGCGTGTTGTAGCGGGCGCGGACGGGCTGCTTGTACGTCACACGCCCTAGAAATTGTCAGAGAGTTGTGTGCGAGAGTTGCCCCAATTTACTTAGAGTGCATATAGATTGGAAATTGAATAGTTAATGCACGACTTACCTTCTCCTTGGCACGTCCAGCGTGTTTTTGCATGGATTTTGCAAGCATGATGCCTTTATTTTCGGACATTCAAATCAAAAAGTTGCAAACAGAAACAGAATAACAAGAGAGGGGAACAAGTGAAGCAGCAATGCGTGATGTTTCCTATTGTATGCACTGCCAGGCGTTCAGAAATATATATATATATATATGTATATTTCGATTCGATTCGATTTGGCACACTTTAATACACTGCAAAACAGAGGGAACGCTAACGGAAGAACACTCTTGCCGTTTTCTGGGAAATTTTAAATGCACATTTAACACACGACAGCGGGCCACAATAATTTGTATTTGTGTAACGTTGCTATTTTTATGCGATTTGGCCGCGCTAGTAGCACTCGAAAGTCACGAAATAATGGCACGTAGACGCGCGACTGCGACTTCAGGTGTGTCTTCGAACTTGACGCTGCTGCAGACGGAACGGGACTCATTTATTTATTTATAATTTATAATGTTTACACTCAAACAACGTCGATATGTGGTCTATATCGATAGTTTGGGTGTTATCGACTAGCCGCCATAAGAAACTGCTGTTATGTGGAGCATTTTCTGTTAATGGAAGGAGCATCGCAATATCGATAGATAGTTGGTGTATATCGGCAAGCGCCACGAGCCACGAAAAACTAACATTTGCTGCTCCTCACTGTTAAGCATACCACCACATACTCACCACTTGTAGAGTTTCGTGCGTTACACAGCACTTCGTACAGCTGAAAGATGAAGGAACGACTTTCGTTCAGGTAATGTAAACAAACTAATTCGAAATTTAATTTAATTGACAACACTTTATTGACTAGACCTTACGCTTCACATGGCGGCTGGCTATGTTTTCTGTTGCCACTGGCACTGCTGACAAGTTATCTGCACGCCCACAAAGCGTTACCGTTATGCGATACATCAGATGAAGCACATACCTTCCTTATTGTGGCTGCAATTGGAATGTGCCTGCGAACGCTTTGCTTTCTATTTAATTCCAACGTGGATACGGGAACACTAAGCAGTCGTATAATCAGCCTATTACCCGGCGTGGTCATCACTCTATGTTTTGGACTGTTGTATGATTTGCCCTGGATTACCTCAACCATTTCCGGTTTCCTTATCACAGCTCTTTATCAGTATGTTTACATCAGCGTATTGCGTGGGCTGCCTAACACCTTTACGCTTGGAGAGGCAGCGATACTGGTGCAGGGACTCGTGTTGTTTGTGCTGAATACCCTGTTCCGCTTGTACGAGTTCGGCACATTTCCATCAAAGGAATCTAATGAGTTCGCTCAACTAAATGCAATCATGCTGAGTGCGCTAGCCTCCCTGCTTATTGTCTGCCTGTTGTTGCACGTGGTGCGTCCCTTGAGGAAGCCAGTGCCCTTCTATCTGCTGATGGTTCTCCTGGCTGTGGCCGTCACCTGCGCGCCAGTCACCAAGCCGTTGCCATTGATTGCTCTGCTCGGGTTTCTCTTCAGGGATCAGAAGCGGGTGAGTGTATGTTGAATGGCTGATCCATATCCCATCCCTAATGAATAGTCTTTTTTCTAGCTCTACATACTCTTCTTCTATCTGCTGTTAGTCGGCTTAACCTGCGCCACAGTCAGCTGGCAGCTGAGGAACACCAGCAAAGCTAGCACACGCGTCCGCAAAATATTCCACCTGTTGATTGTGTTGGTCTTTGTGCCCGGCATCATTTATCAGTGTGCCTTGCTCTACATTGGCACAGGCATTGCCCTTGCTGTGTTTGTGGTAGTTGAGTTGCTGCGTCTGCTGCAGATGCCTCCCTTTGCTGAGACGCTGCTGCAGGCCTTCGATTCCTTTAAGGATGTCAAGGATGCAGGGCAGCTGGCGCTGACTCC
Source organism: Zaprionus ornatus (assembly GCA_018904035.1). NCBI lineage: Eukaryota > Metazoa > Arthropoda > Insecta > Diptera > Drosophilidae > Zaprionus > Zaprionus ornatus. The sequence continues at coordinate 5,823,261 of JAEIFZ010000253.1, forward strand.
TTTTTGCCTACTTATTGGCTGCGCTTTACCCATTTGGCTAACAGCTTGCCCCTGCGACAGTGCAGTCAATCCAAGCCAGTTGGCGCTCCTGTCAGGTATTCTAGCCGTGGGAGTGGGTGATACTGCAGCCAGCGTCGTAGGTTCCACACTGGGAAGGAACAAATGGGGCAGTGCGTAGACACGATATTTCCTTGAACTTTTAATTCTATAATCTTTATCAAATGCAGGTTCGAGTCGTTCCTTGGAGGGCACTGCGGCGTTTGTCGTGTCCGTGTTGCTGTCTGTTTGGCTGCTGCAAGTGGGGGGAGTTCTGGCCATGACGCAGGCTAAATGGTTTGCCACAATCTTTGCAGCCCTTAATACAGCTCTGGTTGAGGCTTTTACTGATCAGGTGGATAACCTGGTGTTGCCGCTGGTATTCTACATTCTTGTTGGCCTTGCCTGAGGCTGGGTGCCATGTTATCTATTTTTATACATAAATATGTATATATTTATAAATCTACATTCCTGTTAAGCTAAAGAGATTTCATTTATTTTTTAAATATACATTGTTAACATTATCCAACACTATGTATGTCTTCATTTAACAGCTCAAGTCTTATACACGATCAATGTTAGTTAACATATCGTTAGTTACAGAGAAGCACATTTGACGTTTTGCAACACTTACTGTAGCACTGCTCTCTTATACAAATTGGACTACGTGTATGTTAAGTTAACATAATAACTTTACAGTCAATCTTGCCAGATGTTAAGTCTACAAGTATACAAACATTTGGCGACCAACATTTGAACTTAAATTTCAATGTAAATATAAATGAGGAATCTAAAACTGTAAGATCAGAACAATTATGGATTTTCTCATGCATTGTCAATATATTTAATGCATTTATCTTTATTATGCGCTTACAACAAATACAAGGTAGTGTATATTTATATATAAATGTATATAAAAATGCAGTTATCTCTATAATTATATAGTAGTTGTTGGTCTTGTACAGGCATTACGAACAGCGCAATTTTGAATATAATTGTTATGTGTATGTGGTATAGTTTAGTATATAGTGTATATACATGTATATATATATTTAGTATATTGCCTGAGCATGTCTCTAGTCCTGAACTGGGTGTATCACATTTCAAACGCGGATCGACCTCCGCGTGTTTCGTTTCGTTTCGATTGACGGCAGTTGATTAACTGATTAACAATTAACTTGCAGATTACATTACATTACTAACAATTTAGGGTTGGATACAAGAAAATAAACAGAAAAAAAAATACATTTACAAATATATGTTCTGTATATATAAGGATTAAAGGAACATTGTGAGAGGTACTAAATGATGTTGCACCCCTCGTTGTTGGGAAAACCCTATGCCAAAATATAGTATATTTACATTTACAGCATATCCTGCTGGAAATATTCATGCTCCAGACAGGCCATCGCCGAGGGTCGCTCATGCAGTTCAAAGGAAAGCATTTGCTGCGGGAAAGACAATGAAATGTGAAGGAGATTATTTACTAAGCATGGAATACGATGAATCATCCACCCTTACGTGCAGCAAATCGTCGGCTAATTCGCATAAGCCCGGATAGAAATCTCTAGGTTGCTTGGGTTGCCGGGGCGGAAAATGTTCTCGTGATACGGAGATGCTCTGGGGCCACTGCTGATCCGTTGGTCTGCCCGTAAGCCTGCAAAAAGAGTAATTTAAAGTAATCTGGAATTATCTTCCTCAATTCTTCTCTCCTACTCGAAGATTCGATCCAATTGATTCACTTCTGACGTGCCCGGAAACAAAGGCTTCCGATTGTACATCTCAAAGATAATGCAGGCCGCACTCCAGATATCCACTGCACTGTTGTAGCCCTGGCCCAGTAGCACCTCGGGCGCCCGATACCACAGTGTGACCACAACTGAGGTCAGTTTCATTTCGGAGTCGTAAGTCTTGGCCAAACCGAAGTCTGCTATTTTCAAGTGTCCCTGCGATGATAGGAGCAGATTTTGTGGCTTCAGATCACGATGGATGATCCGATTTGCATGCAAAAAGTCCACGCCCGTCAACAACTCCCGAGACAGTCTCTGAAGAGAGAATAGTGAATGAAATTATTAGATATTTAAGATCGCTAGGGTATGCTGCTACTCTACCTGTATGTTTGTGTGCGACATGCCACATGCTGGCAGATTTTCAATCATGTCGGATAAGTCTTGTTCCAGATGCTCGAATACGAGTAGAATGAGCAGTTTCCCATCATGTTCCAAAAACTGGCATACTTCGAACAGTCTGAGCGGGTGGGGAAATTCAATCATGTATTAGTGTGCGTGCATGTGTGGAGAGTGGATGGGGTGTGGATCGTATGCCTGCATGTGTGTGTGTGTATTTGAGTGTAAAATCTGTTGCCGGACTTTGTGGCTGACAGCAAAAGGTTGCTGAGGCCAAGTGGCGCTACTGATCATACAGCGGCAATATTGCGTACTAATCAAATTACTCCACTCACATGAAATGAGGCAATTTCTACAAATGTTTTCGATCAAGAGAGTGAACGCTGCGGAGAGCGTGAGTGAACCACACGATTGCCCCAGCTCTAACAGAGAGTGTTGTCTGTTAACTAACATTTTAAACGCACTGTTAACAAAGGAGCAGCGTTGCTAGTCGATTGACTACAATTTTCATAAATTCTAAAATATGCCATATTTTGTGCAAAAATGATATTTGTTAACAATAATGTTGCCCAAAATTATTATATTTTATTTAACTGCCTTAAAATGGCTTGGAATAGTTTTCCAATTTTAGTGGCATACGATATACGAAAATACGTTAAGCGCTTCCGCAATTCAAACAATGGCACTGTAATTAACATTCTGTTAATCGCTCGCTCTTTAGCGTGCTCAGCCAATTTACGCTCTTGATCGCAATATCGTAGCTGAGCGGCGCACAAAACAAGCCACGCATAAACAACTGAGAGGGTAGCGTGGTTGAGAGAGTTGAGTGACTGAGCGAATGAGCGACTTTTTTTAGTACTGGGAGAGCACGTCGAGTGGTTTTTAGTACGTTATGCCTTCACAGGGCCAGTGTGCTGTATGTATGAATTGCAAGGTGGTTGCAGAGTATTTTTATTATTTTTTTGAAAGCTGCAAAAATTGTTGTTTCATGTGCAATTCGAAATAATTACGTTACGCTGTGGCAAATATAGTTATCAGCAGTAGCAGCAGAAGCAGGGCAGCAAGCCGGCGCCATCCATCGTGTTGTTTGACGTTTGATTTAACATTTGTATGCATGTGTGTGTGAGTGTGTGCGTGTGTATGTGGGTTGCAGTGCGGGGATCGTTACATTTACGCCTCTTTTGAATGACGCTCGAGGTCAGCGTCGGAGGTAAAGCGATAGATAAATAATAGTATAGACTGTGCGAAAATAAACTGCACAGACACACACATAGCACACAGTTGACTGTAATCTCTGGTCGTCCATAACGTAACGATTTTAGTGTATTTTTTAAATTAGTTAACAAATAGTTGGAATGAGTTGAGTCGAGGCGCCACCAAGATAAGCACCCACACAAACGCAGGCACACGCTCTTCTACCACACGTGTGCACCGACACTCAGATAGAGTGCACTGCACTCACTGCTCTACTTACCTAACGACATTCGCGTGCTCGTACGTGTTGAGCTGCTTCAGCAGCGAGATCTCTCGCAGCGTGGACGCACTCACCCCGTTGTCGGTGAGGGGAATCCTCACCTTCTTGATGGCCACGTAGCGTCCAGTGAGATTGTCGAGGGCACGATAAACGGTGCCATAGGCGCCTGCAAATGGTCGTACAAATCTTGATCAGAAATGGGTCACCCTCAATCTCAAACACACATACACACACACAGGGAAAGAGAAATGCTTAAATGTAACCTTGGACTAGGAAAGTAAAGTAAAAGGCAAATTGCGAAATCAAATGAAATGTTAATCAACAAAAAAAAAAAAGAACAACCACAAAAGAGAAGCACACACAGATAAGAACAAGTGAATTTTATTTCGGGCAGTGCCGCATTCACGTATTCGCATTTGTGTGTGTGTGTGTGTGTGTGTGTGTGTGTGTGTGTGTGTGTGTGTGGGTATTTCGCACACGAATGGCAAACCCAAATAGCAAACGACAAACTCAGAAACAGTAACAGAAACCTAAAGTAAAATCAACAACAAAACCCCGAAAACCCCTCAAACCATGTGTCGTCAGTCAGCTGTGTTGATAAGCCCCCGTCGACGGGCCAAACGGCTGATTTTCGACAATATCTACGCTGCTGCTGCTGTGACGCGAAGGCCCCAAGGCAAACCTGGCGAACAGGCACAGCCAGAGTAGAAGAGAGAGAGAGAACGATAGAGAGAGGGAGAGTAGAAAGCATTGATTCAAATTAGAAAGACAAAATTCTGTCACCGGAAATTTATCACTCAGCAGCGCCAGACAGCAAGACGGAGAAGGAGAGGTCTGGGGCGGGGCGGGCCTCGGCAAGGCAAGGCAAGACTGACAAGTTATACACGATATTGAGACAGATGGAAGAAGAGACATTGGAACGTTGCGTGGGAGTTCTATTTTGGGTGACATTTGCCACATTCCCATTCCAATTCTCGATCGCGATCGCATTCGCTTTCGGCATTTCCCCGGGTCGCTGCTGCGGCTTCAAAAGTCAAGTACAAGGCCAGGTGCAAAAAGGTATAGAAAACAGCTACAAAGAAAACAAAGCACCGTTTCGCACACTCTATATTATACTTTATACTCTAACCGAGTCTACTCTCTCCCACTCCCTCTCTCCATCTCTCGTTCGACTATTTTGCCAACTTGTTTTTTCGCCTTCTCTTTCAATTGTCAAAATTTTGCACAAATCAAAGGCAACAACAACAGGAATAACAACAAACAGAAAAGCAAGAGGCAATAATTGAATGAATGTGAAAAAGCAAAACGAGCGGACACACAGACAGACAGAGAGACAGACAAAAGTTGAAGCAGATACACTTTTTCAATGTCTCTTACAAAAGAAACGCCGAACTTGTTTTGTCTCTTTTTGTTGTAGTTGTAGTTGTTACCTTGTCATGGACCCTCTGTAGGGGAGGGGGAGTGGCACCTTAACCTTGGTTGTGCTAAATGTAATGCCAACTGTGCTACACAATGCGTGGTCTTGTGATTTAACCCTATATTGCCGTTCTGCTGCAGCACCCCCCTCTCTTTATGTGGCTACGCCCATGTTTGCAACAACTACAACAAACATTGCCGAAAAAAACCACAAACCAGTAATAATAACCATTAGCATTCACCAAGCGAACCGTGTTTACCTCTCCACTCTCCACTCGAACTTAGCTCTCAGTGACGTAATTGATTAATGTTCCGAAAAAAGCTGACAAACTGACAAAAAATAACAAACTGGAAATGTTTGTTGGCCTCACAACTGATCGTTGCACTTGACTTTGGCATTTTATTTCTTTTTTCGCTCTTAGTTCGTTTTTCAAACCTTGAAAAATACACGTGGTTTCGAAAATCAAACCTGAAAGTATGCAATAAAATTTGAAAACCCTATTTACATGCCTAGTAAGGGGTTGTGGTACCTGTATTGCATTGAATACCCACTATTTCCCCTCACTTCTGCATTCGTTGCGGTCATTAAAACACAAATATCGACAATAGGTCGGGTAATAGTTGCTTCACAATGCCCTACACGATGTCTAGGCGATGTCTCGAGGCAGATTTGCATCTTTAGTTAATCCTGTTCATGTATTCACAATCATTCACACCGTATTATAGCATAATTGATACATACCTGTACCGATTATATCGAGTTGTTTATAGTTGAACGGTATTATCTCGTCCACAGCTTGTGTTTCGGACATTTTCTGTCGTTTGTTCTGTGGGATGCTACTGGTAGATGCCATGGCAGCACTTCTTCTTGTTTAACCTTTTCAACTTTCAATATTTTGTTTAACTAAAGCAGGCAAATTTAACTGCAAGAGGAATATATAAAAATTGTAAGAAAAAACACTTTGGCACCTCATGGTTTAATGTCTAAACAGCACTGCACAAATTGTCAAGGTCAGGGTTAACACAATTGCACCACACACGAAATCGCACGCTGCATAAATTGCCCGCATGGTCAGTGCAGGGTTAACATGCTGATAACATAACCAAACTAGCGCGTGTAACAGGTGTTAATTCGAAGAGCTACACTCTGTTATGGCTTTGCCTTTGCCTATGCCTATTTTTATAGCTGCTGCCAGTAATCTTGCTTGACATTACGTGGTGTTTTACTGTTGTTGTTGTTATTCTACTTGTTTTTGTAGTTGTTGTTATTGTTATTGTTGTTCGCTGGTTCTGCTGTTGCCGTCGGTCAATGAACCTGCTGCTGCTGGTGCCGGAGCTATTCCGTCTGTTAGTTCTGTCTGCGCTGTATGAATTCGTATTATAATTTATTGATATATTCTACTCAACTCTCTTGCAATGTCTATTACTACTTTGGCTTTGTCGTTGCTTTTGCTTTTGCGTTTGTTTTTGCTTCTGCGTTTGCCTTTTGCTTTTTTTTGCGGCCGTTTCTGTTTCAGCTCCGGCACAAAGCGAAAAGCAACATTTTTTTGCCATTTGTCAATTAATTCTAATCGCAACGAAAAGCAACAGTAACAATACATAATAATAATAATAATAACAACAACAGCAGCAGCAGCAGCAACAATAATAACAGCAACAACAACAACAGCAGCGGCAGAGAGCAGAATGAGTCGAAGAGAATAGCAGCTAAATTTCGGTGCTTTCATCACGATTGCCGACGAGTATAAACGACGCACGAATACCCTTTTTGGTCGGACGAATGCGCGATGGAGGTGCACAGGGAGACGAAGCGTGCGGCAAAACGGAATTCGAAGTGATAACAGTTAAAATACTAAATAAATACTGCTGCTTGTCTGCAGGTATTTTGTGTACGAGCTACGCTGCTCCTGCGGCACTGAGGCTGTACCAGCTGATGTACCATGCACTCGTATTACTGCGCGAAGCTGTGTGTGTGTGTGTGTATGTGAATTATTAATATTAGTTAAATATTAAAATGTGTTTTGTATTTGCTAAGAACGAATAAACACTGACAAAACGCACGGAACTTGCATAGAGCTACAATTGTACATATGTATGTATGTACGAGCAAACATATTTATGTACACACACACACGCTCACACACACACACAATTACACAGAGTAGCAGGCAGGCAAACAAGCGATCATTTTTTCTACGAAATATAATGCTACCACTTAAAGCGGCGTAAAACCGCAGTAAAGACTGACGATCACGATTAATTGACTAGTGAAACGACATACCGACACCTGCACCTGTATTAAACACTGTATTTTTTAAATAAAAATAAAGATTTTTGACACTAACAATTTTTGTAACAAACTGAGCAAGCACGCAAATGACAATAACAGCACTCAAATAGCGCTCAAATCGCATTTACGATATTCATTCAATACATCTTGAATTGGCCGGACCCACTCTTAAGGTTATCGCCGCTCTCTTAAGTAGTTAACATTAACAGAGGCCAGAGGTGAATAATTTGTATTTGACTTATTTCCGTGAATTAAATTAAATGTAATTTTCGTTTAATATTTTATTCACTATTTTTTTTTTTTTTTTTTTATGAAGAGAATTAGATTTTGAGAGTTTTCAGTTGCAGCAACAACAGCGTTGCCAGCTCAGCTTTTTCCCCGCCAAATCTAGCTTGTCAGTGGTAAAAGTGGCAGGAATCCTCCTCATCCGGGACACAAATAGGGTTGTGTCTTGGGTAACAGAGCTCTCTTATCGAGAATCATGCAGTTTTTAATTTGGAATAACGGCGTTTTTTTCCGATTTTCAGTTCGAAATTGCAGCCAAACCACAAAAGATAGTGACCTGTGGCTTTCTTCAACCAATTCGTTTTTTTCTTCTTTTCGCAGTGCCACAGTTTCCAAGCTTCCAATTTGTACAGCCCGCCCTTCAGAGGGCTCGTAAGTTCAGATCTTATTTTTCAGTTCTTCTCGGATTTTTTTAACCGAAATGGTTGAAAAACGACCTTTTTGGTCGAAAACGGGGGTGCGGTGCCCCAAAAAAACTGCTAACATGGCGAGGCTCCATCTGGTGGTTTGTTTGTAATAGATAACAGAGCTCTGTTATATAAAATATTAAAATTTGAAATTTCCCATGAGTTAAAATTTTGCGCGCAGCTAACTTCACGTCGCCTCAAAATCGCGCACAGTCAACTTCAAGCGCACGAGCTGCCAACCTATGCCAAAAGTGGTGTTGCCACTCAGCTATTATATGGCGCGAACAACTTAATTCAAATGCGTAAAAATGAATGCAATAAAGCTATTTACGAGTTTCATTAGCTAAATATATAAAGAATTGGGTAAATATTTGCAGCCATGTGTTTATAATTTCCATATAATATACTCGTATAAGATGTCGGAATGTTTTTAATTAATGCAAAATCAGCACTCCTGTCTTAAAATGCGATTGTGACGTGCCGTGATAAGTGATAATTGACAGTTGACGATGACGTACAATGCGAATACAAACAATCCGTGCCCACAGAGGTGAAAAGTGAAATAGCAAATACATATTTAAATAGTGTATACGTGATTTGAAAAGGATTATGCGAATCAAAACAAAAGACACATTCCACATCTCAATTTTCGAGCGCTGTAAAACCGTTCGCTGAACATTGTACGCGTTATCTTGTGAATCATTTGTGATTGATGTGAATCAGTTTCAGGCAGGCAGGCCCATTGAAAATGTGGTGCCAGCCACAGCCACAGCCGCACTCATTTTCACATTCAAATCAAGCGCTATTTAGCACCTCGGATCTTACGGAAGCAGCTGACCAAGCAAGCGCCAGGCCCGAACCTGCCGCAGACTCAGCGTATCCCCCATATTTCTATCAATTAGAAGATGCCATTTGTCATCAAAGTGCAGTGCAGTGGGTGCTAATTAAGTTCTTATGAACTTGTTTAATCATTGCCAGAAATTGTGAAAATCCAAATAATCATCAGGTGAATCGACCTCAGTGTCATATTACAGGGTATTGCTCGGACTTGTTCTCTATGGGTTTTCTACTCTTTGACATTTGTCTGGCGGCCTCTGCTTATCGCCAGTGTGCTGCGTGCTCCAAAACCGGCTCCCACTCGCATTCAATTAAAAGCAAATTAAATTAAATCTATCAAAGAAATATCATGAAACGAGAGATCTTTAGAAATACTCGAAACATATCGCAACTCTCTTTGCGTAGTGTTGACAATTATAAGCCCCTCCTCCCCGTCCAAAAATAAATCAATTCTTTCAATTGGCTCCAGTGAGCTGTCAATCGAGTTATCATTCACTTTTCAATCCGATTCGATTCGATGCGATTCGTTGCGGTTTGTTTTGTTTTGGACGCCTAACGAACCCCAGCCTCCTTAATGCTTTAACTAACACGAATCAGGTATTCGATATGTATATAGAAAATCAAGAATTTCTGGTGCGTCACGTGAAGCTTAATTTTATGCAATCAAATCGAAATCGAACCGTATTAGCAATTTATGTTAATCAACGATAAGTTTTATGGTTAAAATGGACTCAACCAGATTCGGGGAAACTGTCGACTTGAGACGAATTTAGGTCTCCACTCCGAGAGACCTACGTTGACCTTGATCTGCACGGGAGACTATTCCATATGCGTCACGATCCGGTGACACGTCTCAATTGTCGCTCCTCATTAGCATAACGAGACACCCAAACTATTGTTATGGAAATCGGTTCCGATTTAAGAGCCGATTATCAGCCGATTATCTGCTTACGGCCGGACTGCCGGCTTCCGTATTTCTTAGCTTGGCTTGGCTTGGAATAGCATTGCCAACATTGCGAGCCTAATCCCATTCAGCGCTGTGTGTAATGCGTCAAAGAGTCGCTTGGATTTGTGTGGCTTAATTCGATATAATTCAATTTGATTTGATTAGTGTCCGCGTCATGGAAAGATTTAATTAAGCCAAATGCGAAGTGCAAACATTGAATCGCTTGGCGAATAACAAAACAATCGATGCCAATTGCGTTTCCTCTGGAAAAGTCGACAGAAGACAATGCCATGAAGAGCCAGCTGATATGACCCTCAAAACGGGATAGCTGGAAAGGTCTCTGAACTGTGGAGTCGCTCTCTCTCACTCAGTATCTTTCCCAACTCTGTTTCGCGCTCTTTTCCATGTCTCTCTTCCTCTTTATGTCTTTTTCTATAACCAAAACAAAGCGCGAACTATTTCGCACTGCTAACCACAAATTGGATTCATGTGTTTGGGAAGATAAAAGATTATAAAGTTCCGTGAACTATTTGAAATTTATTTGACACTATAAGCATGTTGCTCTGCTCTCTGTGTTGCCGTCTCTTTCTCTGCCCTACAATTTGACTGACAATCCTCATTGCTTTATCGATAATTATTCGATTTTACTTTAGAATGTCAATTAATGATTTCGATTTTAGTTCGATTTGGCTTTTTAATTTTATCAATTTAGCTTGATTTTCCATACCACCCCCTTAGAAAAATGTAGATCATTTAATATACAATTTAAAATAACTATAAAAATTGTTTAAAAATCGGCTAATATGTTAAAAATGTAGATTGTTTTCGCATTATAAATGATCGAGAAAAGCCTTTTATATTTGCTAGGGTATTTAACAGTCGGGTGCCTATAAATATGTATGTTCATTACTTGTCTCTTCCACTTTCCCTGCCTTCCATCAAATCAAAACAAACTTTGAGAGTGTTAGGAAAGTGAGACATCTCTAGGGCGTTAATTTCGCAGAATTGTAAGTTGAAATCGGAGTTGGGAGATCCGGAAACCGTTTGGCAAACGCTTCACTAGCCTTCCCCTCTCCCTATCTCTTTGTTTTTACAATGCGATTCAATCTCTAAACTGACAACTGAGCTTAAAGATCGAACACCTTTGAACTATGCCAGCCATGCGTCACCTTATCGCCTGCCTCCCCCTTTCTCATTTTCATTCTCTCCCTCTTTCCCTCTCTTACTCTCCCTCCCCTCGACTTTTAGCTGGCCTGATCTACGAGTGACTTGGTTTACACTGAGCGTAGACAGAACCACATGAACAGAGACAGAGGCGGACCAAACCGCCGCAGGCCGCAGCAGCAACAGCGTCAACAGCGACGCCAGCATCGGCGTCAGCGGTGGCGCAAAACCCGTTCGACTGTAGGCGGGACAGAGGCATAGGCAATGCGATGCCGGGGCGGAGGTGGAGGGGGACGGTCAGCAGCATTTGGCCATATAAAAGTGAATTTGTGACAAATATTCTGAACAGTTAGTGCGCACGCTCAGCAGCGACAACATCAACCAAAGCAATCGATCATCAGATAATTCTCTCTGTCGATCCGTTGATAATACTCCGCGTCTCGTCTCGTCTCGTTGTGATAAGCCTTACACAAGCACAAGCAAGTTAAAATTGTGAGAAACCAAACCGAAACAGAAAAGAGGATTAAACGAGTGCTATAATCAGTAACTTATCCCGTCGGAATATAAAATAAACCCGTACGATAACGGTATAATGCATGCGTCAATAAAGCAAGTGAGTATACTATATAGAAGTGCACATACACCTGTATATGTCATTTAGAATTTACGATCCCATAATTATTGGATCTGAAAATCGGTACCAAACACACAAATCCACCCGAATGTGCCCAGAAAACGTGTTTACTTTATTAACATTTTGAAAACCGCAATCAGCACACGAATAAAAGAAGATATATGTGTTTATTTATATTTAATATAAAAAGAGACACGCGAAACAAACAAAACATTTTTGAAATCGTACTCTGAATTTGTTTTTTGTTTTCGAAACAAGGTTAAAATGATTATAAAAATTCTAATTATTCTAATTCTGAGTTGAACATGAAGTCAGATGTCTTTGAAAAGTCTGAAATATGTAAGATAGTCAGTTGATCCGCGGCACGGAGTGTATTCTCTTTATCGAATTGGTTGTTCATAAGGAAGTCTGTGCATAGCTCGTAAAACTTGTTAGCATGTCTGCTGACCCAGCGATTCGTTGGAGTCGACTGCAAATCCTGATTGGGTTAGTTTCAGAAGGAGACAGACTGAGTTGACAGCATGGTTACCCTGTAGGGCATTTATATGCTGAGCTGGTAATGATTAAAGAATAAAAATTAAAATATTCTTATATTAAATATGTCTAGATTATTTAGATTTCTGATATAAACGTCGCAGATCTCAAAGATCTTTAACAATCGCTTTGTTCCTCATACAATATATATTAGAAATCATATTTTCTTTCATTTAATTTCGATCTGCAGGATAGATGTCAAAGAGTTGGTGGATTATGCAATATCTCTTACTAACTACCTTCTTAAACCTACCTTGTTTGATCTTAAGGAACATAAGAAGTGAAGTAATCATTGCATTGCGTTGCATCTTGCAGGCCCTTTCTGAGATGTATCTTTTCTATAGTCTACTTTGGAGGGTTCTATAGGGAGAAGGGGGGAGGGGGAACTGTTACATAACTTGCACTCGAATACCCCTTATTTATCTGTGCCTTAAATACAGGGTATGCAAGACAGCAGAGAGAAGGAAAAAAACAACATCAAAACTGTTATACATCTCATGGGTTAGCCCTGAGCCACTAAAGCGCAACCGGTTACAGAGACAGAGACGAGGCGAGCTGCAGATTCAACTTCAATATTCGAAAACTTTATTTGTTTTTCTTGTACATTTCGTACAACTCTTTAACCCCCCGTCCCCTCTCTCTCGTAGACTGCTGTCAGCTGTCACGGCGACTAATGAAATTGATCGGTTCAGTCTGTAAATTTACATAATTAGCCACAGAGCAGCGGCAGTTGGAGGAGCGGTAGAGCAAAGGGGGGAGTTGAAGTACAGATATCTGTTTTTTGTCTTTTATTTTTTGCGGTTATCAATGAAGCAATTTATGCGAATATGTTGATAATTTTGTGGTGTCTGAAACGTGAATCATAACTTAATATTCGATTATTATGGGCTATTTTTAAACTATTTTCGAGTGCGACTGACGCATTTGCCGAAAGAGAAGGCAAGGAGGGGGGTAAGATGGGGTATAGTACATAAAAGAAATAAGATATACAGTTCGGTCTACGATCGTTTCGATTGGATGTTGGGACTGTCATTGAGCGCGTCTGTCGGGCGCGTTCACCTGCACGAAGAAGAGTATTGAAATCTCCAATCCAATATCGAAATCTGGTTTCCAACGTCATCCGGTTTCGGATAGACTTTAATTTGTCCTCTAAGAATAATACTAATTTTATTAACACAACATCGAAATGTGATACATAAATTAAAAGCGCACAGCGCCCCCCAACGCCATAAATCGACTTGTGCATCCGGCTTGGGCCGTTCCAAGGGCGCAGCATATACTTGGAGAGAGAGAGAGAGGGAGATGTATAGATGGATATAGATGAGTGTACCGTGGTTGGGTCTGGTCTGATGCTGTCTGGCTTGGGGTGTAGCTTGTAATTAGCGGGAAGAATCGCAACGAATTCGCCGTGATCATGAATAATTTACGTGCGACTATAAATTAGATTTAATTTTGCGATTATATCAGAGAGATCTCTTGATCTTTCCTCGCCTTAGCGATTTGTTAGTTCATTTAAATTAATTATTGTATGCTAATTCAAAGCATAAGCTTAGTCTCTCTCTGCATATGTATGTGAGTTTGTGTGTTATTCGACTGGTTCTAAAAAGTTTGCAGAACACGTCGCGTCGCTGCTGCTCTGGCCTCCGCTGGCTATTCACACCTTGCCTCCACCTTTACCCACCTGGCTAACTCTGTCTCTCTCTCTCTCTCTGTTCTCTTCCGCAGTTTTACACCCTGGCCGTGGCCCTGGGCATCATTTGCTTGACGAGAGCGAAACCGCAACAGTTTCAGCAGCAGCCGGATGGACCGCACACGCTGCTGGACATTGAGACTCCTAATCAGTTCAGCTACAATTCTCCGCTGGCACAACCGGACAGTCTGCGCTCCAAGCCGTACTTCGACTTCCTGAGTACCCTGTATGCACACGACTCTGCCAAGACGAATCTGTTTCGCAATCGGCCGCAACGCGATGTAGAGTCACAGACAACGAAACTGCTTCCTGCCGTGGATGAGCCCAAGAGTCGTCGTCGCGATCGTAAGCGTCGCGCCCTGGTCTTCCGTCCCCTGTTCGTTTACCAGCAGCGTGAGATTCGTAAGAAGGAAATGGCAGCACGTAGACGCAGTGATGAGGTGCGTCGGCGTAATGGAGAGAAGCAGCCCTCGGCTGGTAGCTCACCCTGTAATCAACTAGCCTACAATCGTCTGTAGTTCAGTCCCGAATATATATTGAATGGCTATGGCTGTTAACGGTCGGTCTATCTACAGGGTCCTCTCTAGCACTTAGCTTTCTATTATGTGTTTTAGCCTTAAGTCTCCCAATTCAGCACAATGCACTGCAGCAGCAGCAACAACAACACAACAGTTTATATAATACTATGCATATATACCTATTATAATCACACACACACACATACGCACATCCCCTCGACTAGTTTGTAGTGCCTAACTTAATATACAATCTACATTTATATATGTTATAGTTGTTAACTGATTTTTAACCGAATTGTTACGATAATGTTTATTAAAGCTAACAAAAGTTATTCGAAGCGATAAGCCGAGGGCTCTCTTTATTGATATGGGAAGTTTATTGAATACAAACAGTATAAAGAGGTAGATAAAACTTTTACAGATCACAATCCACATATTTACGACTTGAAACATAAAAATAGATGCTAGTTTGGTATAGTTAAAAGTTATTAGAAACGATAAATCAATAGTACTCTAAATGATAAGTTAAAAGAACTAGATACAGATCACAATATATTTACGACATGGGACTTTCATTAGGTTAGAGGTAGGTTAACAGAGTCAGGCTCATAAGATTCTTAAAGAAGATCGTTGGTTACAGTTTAAATGCATCAAACACACTATATACTATACAAACGTTTTACGTTTTATATTATATATACGACTTGAGAGTTTCTGCAGGTAAGAGATACATTGATTGACTTCGATCATTTCCTAAAAGGTTTAATTGCCCCAGACAATGTTCTCGATCCAATCCGTGTACAAATGCACTTTGGTGTAGACACTGGGAAAGCGATAGTTGCCGCAGACAAGTCCGTATGATGTGACGCCAATGATCTGCGTGAGGCAGTTGTATTGGGGATGGTGTACGAAAAGGGGTCCGCCGGAGTCGCCGTTGCAGGTGTCTGCAGTGCTGTTGGCAAGGCCAGCACCAGCACAGAACTGTATGCGTGGCACAATGGGACTCTCGAGTCTCTCTGAACACAATTCGTCATTGTAACGCTGCAGCGAAGCCTTGAGAAGATGTGGCGACTTGTTGCCCGAGTTCTTGGTGAATCCCCAGCCGGCGGCAGTGAGATCGAAGTGTTCATTGCCACTGCTCGTTGGCAGACAGGCAGGTGCAACATATTCGTTGATTGCGGCGGGTGTGTGCAGCTCCAGCACAGCGATATCGTTGTGACGACTGCCGTCCTCGTCCTCGGCATACGCCGGATGCACCACATAGTTGACCAGCTGGAAGTCCTGTGGGCGCGCATCATCGGTTGTGGTGCTGTAATCCAATTCACCCAGACGAATCACAAATTTGGGTGAATTGAAACGTGGATTCAGGCGCTGCTCCTTGCTCTCCTCCGTGTCCAGGCAATGTGCGGCAGTAAGCACAAACTTCGGGTGTATCAGTGTGCCACCACAGTCCCAGCTGATCTCCGGGTTGCCCGGCTGGCGTGTGCCCAGCAATGCCATGAAGGGGAGCTCCCGCCCCTCTACCTTGGTGCCGCCTAAAATGAATGCTGCTCCACGACAAGTCATTCTGACGTCATTGTAGCGACGACATTCTGTGGACAGAAATAAAACCAGTTATCACATTCAAGGCAGAAAAAGCACAACAACAATTTTGTTTACCCTGCTCAAACAATCTTGTGGGCTCCCCGATCTGCTGTTGTGTTTGTTGTTCTTGTTGTGCATTCAACGGCAGTGGACAGCAGACAATATCGTTGAACTCGTCGCAATATTTGACTCTGTTCACACCGATCAAATGTTGGTTATAGAAAATCACCGGACAGTCCGTCGGAGACAGCTCTTTGCACTCGCCCGTTCCCCTGTCGCAGAATTCACCCAGCACGACGCCGGCTGGCAAAAGCAACAACGAAAACAACAAAGATTTATAAATTGCGCACATTTTTGTTTGGTGCGAAAAACGAAAAGATGCGCGTTAAGCGGCTTTCAAGTGCGTTCTGTTCGAACTGGACTGATATCAGGCATTTAGATCCGAAAAAATTCCCCAACAAGCGGGTCTCAGTGCGGTTCTATCTTATCTTCAAGCGCCTGATAATTCCTACTGGAGCCGCTTCATTGCAATTCATCTTACATGGATTTCAACTCAACCGCCGTCAATAGACTGTTTAACTAAATTTTATTTAAACAAAAATCAAATTAACATGGAACATTTGAAAGTATCGATGGATAACTTAAATCTATAATTGCATGGCGCGGATTTCATATCGATATTCACGTTCGATAAATTGTGCATTGCTCTTAATTAGCAGCGTACAGTCTGCAACCAGTGCTGTATAACTTTTTTGCCAGCTGGTATTTTTATCGATATCGATTTACTCTAAGTTTGGCGATGTTTTCGGTACACCACTAGTTCTTCTATGTACCTCGACGCCGAATGGTGTGTTCGCGCACACTTTTCTGCAAAATAATAATTTTAAGTGTAGAAATAGGCGGAAATACTGGAAAACTTCTGTATTCGCGAGTACAGCACAACATTCGCCATTCACTATTACAATTTTCACGCACGGATGTATATTTGTGATGTGGATATTTTGTGATTAAAATTTTCCATATCTGAGGTACGAGAAAATAAAAATGGTTGAAAAAATTTCCGCCCAACAAAGAACCGACGCCGACGTAGAACCAGCAGCAGTAGCATGCATAAATATAGCCGTCTCGCTCTTCCGTCGGTCATTCGATTAGCATGTTCGAAAAGTGCCGCATGTTGTCAAATTTAAGCGAGCTAAATTTAAAAATGAAGCGAAATAAAATGACCAAAAATCAAGATGGCTGAGAGTGGATTAATATTTTCTCGCTAATTCGCGTGTGTGTATAATAAAATCAGAAGGAAGCGCAGCCATTTGCAATGCAGAGTTGTATCTCGATTCGCATTTCACTGCAGGCCTGTAGTCGACAATTGTGTGTGCAGCAAGTCGCAGTATTATTTGTGAAATATATCTGAAATGTAATGATTACGCAGCAGAAAAAGTGTAAAGATAATTCATGCATGTATTTTTGAGTGATTGAGTGGATTCTAACCATGTGTATGTGTATAAATATATGTATAACGACGGACCAGGGGTGCGCAATGCTGTGTGCTGTCAAACTGAACACGCGATTTATTTAGCGGCAACTACAAGATTTTTTTCCCGCCATTTTTCAGATGTCTCAAACATGAATGAAGGTAATTCAGCAGGAGGGGGGCATGAAGGGCTAAGCCCGGCCCCTCCTGCTGTGTCAGACCGTGTAACGTTACAATCAACGGAAAAATCAGTAACAACGCCAAAATCAACAGCCGCCTCAACAATTACATCTCACAACAATAAAACAACAACAACAGCAGTAACAACGCAGCACCTGAAAACCACCAGCAAACAACAACAGCAGCAGCTGCTCAGTGCGCAGCTGCCTGTGCCGCTGTCGAACTTGTCGACAGAGGCAACGGCAGCAGCACCAACGCCAGCAGCAGCAGCTTCCACCACATACTTCTCCACATCAGAAATCACTGATTCCACAGTAGTTCTACCCCAGGCCAAACGTCAACGTTTAGACAACACGGAAACAGTGGGCGACCAGTCAAGCAGCACCAGCAGCAGTAGCAATAACAACAGCAGCAACATTGTTGGTGCTGTGAGTAGCAATATTGTTGGCTCGTTGCTGCCTGCGTCTGTTGTGGCCAGCAGCGAAGTTGGCGGCGCTAATTCATCTGGCCTGCAAGACTTAAATGTGCTCAGGAAGCGCATACTCCAACAGAAATATCAAAATTTGCGTCATCTTAAGGAAAGGTATGTATAGAACGCAATATCGTCGCTCATCGGGGGAATCACTCACCGCATATCATTTTACAATTTGCAGACATCTTGAAAATGTGTCCGAATACTTTTATTTACAAAACGGTGGCAGTATGATGGACTACCCCGCGTGGCGTAAGAAGACACCAACACCGCAGTTCATCAGCTATAGCAATGCGAATCGTATCGAGCAGCTGATACTCGAGGAAAAACCAAGCACATCCGCCGCCGCAGCAGCAGCAGTGGCACAATCTCACAAATCACCGTCAACTGAATCGGTCGTCAGCAGCAGCAACACGACTACAACGACAACAACAACTACAGGAACAACCGGCGTACAGTTGGAGACGGACAATAGTACACTAAAAACGGTTAGAAAGACATGCATTCAATAAATATATAATAACATATCTCTAGTTAATATAAGCATCTTTTTAATCCGATTTATCTTCTCTCTCCACCACAGAACACTCAATCTCAATTGCCAACAAAACTTGGCAGCATTACAACAATAACAGCTGCAACTACATCACCAGCAGCATCAAGTCCCAGCCGAAGTGGGGCAACAACATCAACAGGAGCAGCAGCAGCTGCTGCAGCAACAACAACAACAGCAACAGGCAGTGCCGGAGGAGCATTGTCAACCAACAGCAGCAGCAGTTTGTTGGAAACAACGAGCGGCAATGCATCGCCACCAGAGGCTGAAATAAAAATACCATCGGTTGGTGCCACGCCGGTGGCAGTCTCCACAAAGCTACCCGCCGCTGTAGTACAGTTGACGCAGCAAGGTAAGCGAATCATGTTGGGGGATATATATATTTATATGATGGATTCTGTCTTTAAATCTATCTCTCTTGTATATTTATTTTGTGTTTTTGTTGTGTTTCGTTTGTTTTGTGTTGTTTACTTTTCAAAATTTTCTATTGTATATTACTCGAAAAATGTGTGAGAAACAAATGCAAAAATGAATACTACCAAAAATCTTGCATACAACTAAGTTAAATGCGTCCCCAGAACAGAATTTCTAGCAATTATACCTTTAAGAGTACAACGCACGTCCTGCACAAAATACCATGAAATTGTTACCATCTCTCGCCCCAGCAAGAAAATCGCCACTAATATGTATCACAAACACATTTACACACATACGAGTTTTACACGCACACACTTACTGAATACTAAAACTATTTAATTGTATGCATAATAACACATAATACCAAAGTCCCTTAACACAGAATTCATTTATTGTACAGCTCTGTATATCATTTAATCTTAAATTCTCCCACTTTATCTTTATAATTATTATACTATACATATTATCACATTTGTTACTGCCGCCTATAACGCACAACTCTCTCAACTCACCATCAAATTGTATCGTTATCGTTATATATAGGTCACATACCCGGTAGGCCTCTAGGAGGTCGGCACGGTATGGTCTTCGGTCAAATACCCGCGCCTCCTGCTGCCGTAGGAAATTCTTCTGTACCTTTGGTGCCAGGTGCTTATCGTTCGCAACAACAAACAAAAAAAACAACAACCCAATCTTCATTTAATTCTACTTAAAATTTTCTTTATGTGGTTTTTTGAATAATTAAGCATTTCACATAATTTTGATTTATTCTTGCCGCCAGTTTGAAAGCGTGTAGTGCATTTGACTTATTCTCATATCTATACATTCAATGTGTCTAAAATATTTTACTATATTCAAGATTTATCATTTCCATAATTCTAGAATTGGTGTTTTTCCATTTATAATTTACGCTTTAAAATATTCGTTGTTTACTCACCCTATCATTTGAATTGGAATGTACAAATACAGATTTTAGTTAGTTAGATTAGATACTTCAGTCGGATATGTATAGTTTATTTTGAAATTGTATGCATAACTGAATTTGAAATGCCTTGGCAACGAATTCCATTATTCATTCTAAGCATCGCTTTTCCAATCTAATATTTCCTTCGGCCTGCCGAAGTTTATAATTGGCTTATTCTAAACTATTTCCCAATGCACCTAAAAGCGTTTTCTTGTACGCTAGTTTAATGCGCTTGAAAATCGTAGCTGTGTTCTAGAGCAAACCTAAGTTGCAAGTGACTTTTGAGCTGAATCCTATTGAAAGTCCATAACGCTGAGTACATGGTAACGTAGGGTATTTCATATAGCACCTAAAAGCGTTTTCTTGATCGCTTTTTAAACGCGCCTGAAAATCGTAGCTGTGTGCTAGAGTAACTGCCGCGGTTGCAAGTGTTTTGATCGCTCTATAGATCTTATCCATTTACACTGTGCTCAGACTAATTTTAAGAATGAATAGGTCCTCCTAGATATCCTCTTTGCAAGCGCACTCTGTGTCACGTTGAACTTCGGTACCCACATGTGATGACAATTTGTTAGCTTGCTAAAATAAATTGAAGCTGCGACTTATCCATGTGATCGTGTTCTCACCATAATGATCACATTGTATACGCTCTTCACAGTCTCTTTAAGTCTTAAGAATCGGAAGTTTTGCATGTAGTTGCCTTTAGAATTGCTTATTTTATGTTTTCAGTTCAGTTGCATTTCATGAGAAAACATTTAATAACACACAAACTAATTCGTAACAAATATGGTTCTTATTCATTAATTCGAACGTTTTACATTACTTAAACATTGTTGCTTTACATAACATTGGTAGCTTGTGATTGATGATGATTGATGCACATATTTTCAGCATGCGAGTTAGCTAAGAGCTTTTACTTACTTTTGATCCACTGTTGACTAATGTTTGACTTTCTTAATCGATTCTTTCTCAAGGTGGCACACCGTTGGTGCCCTCCACAAGTTCAACGGCGCTACGTCGCCCGAACTCACAACAACAAAATGCAAGTGGATCTGCCGGAGGAACAACAACTGCAGGTGGTGGAGGCGGATCGACACCGACGCCACTGTTCACAGGAAGCGCTAATGGGGGAGCTGCTGCTGCCGGTGGCTCTGGTGCCCTGACGCCGTGTACACATGGCGGCGGTGGTAGTGGCAGCCTGTTAAGCCCACTGGCGAGCGCTGGCACACCGAACAGTGCGCAGGAGTTTTCGGTCAAAGCCAGACAAGAGGGGTACGTAATGCAGCGTATATCCGAACTACAGCGAGAGGGATTATGGACTGAGCGGCGTTTGCCCAAGCTGCAGGAACCCAGTCGCCCCAAGGCGCATTGGGATTATCTGTTGGAGGAGATGGTTTGGTTGGCAGCTGATTTTGCACAGGAGCGGAAATGGAAAAAGAATGCCGCAAAGAAATGTGCAAAGATGGTGCAAAAGTATTTCCAGGACAAAGCCAATGCGGCACAACGTGCAGAGAAGGCACAAGAGTTGCACCTGAAGCGTGTCGCCTCCTTTATTGCACGTGAGGTGAAGAGCTTCTGGTCGAATGTCGAGAAACTTGTGGAGTACAAGCATCAAACAAAGATCGAGGAGAAACGCAAACAAGCACTTGATCAGCATCTCAGTTTTATTGTCGATCAGACAGAAAAGTTCTCACAACAATTGGCCGAGGGTATGAACAAAAATGTGGCGGAAACACCGAGCCTGACATCTAGTCGTCTCACATCTCCCAAGCGTGATTCAGACGGTGAGTTTCGAGTTATAAAATTGAATACATGTTTATATTTTAGCATCTGATGATAAAACTTAACTGAAACGTTGTTCTGCTCTATTTTTGAGCGTTACGATGTTATTAAGGGATGGTCGCTCTGCGAGGCATTTGTCTGATGCATTCATAGATAGATTGATTATAGTAAATATATCTAGACATTCTTAATTCTTGATTTGATTCTCCTGCAGATGAATTTCGTCCTGAGTCTGGTTCAGAAGACGATGAAGAGACAATTGCCAAGGCTGAGGAGGATGCAGCCGATGTCAATGAGGAAGTCAAGGCGCTGGCCAAAGAATCTCAAATGGACTTTGATGATTTTATCAATGATTTACCACCTGGTTATTTAGAGAATCGTGATAAGCTGTTGCTCGAGGAGCAGAGCTCAACAAAGGGCGCTACTGCAGATGCTGATGCAGATGGTGATGGTGGAGATGGTGATGGTGATGAAAGCGATGATAGTGAATTTCAGGCAAAGGAGGCAAGCGATGATGATGAGAATACAATAAGTAAGCAAGAAGAAGCTGAAAAGGAAATTGATCATCAGAAAGAAATCAATGAGCTTGAGGCCGATAATGATTTGTCTGTCGAGCAACTACTAGAGAAATATAAGTCGGGTAAAATTGATGAACCCAGCGCGAAACGTCGCAAAATGGCTGTGGAGACTTCAGAGCAGGATTCAGATGATGATACGACTGAAGTTGAAGATTCAACAGATGGCAGTGAAGTCGAAGCCAGCGATGACGATGAAGATGAAGATCTATCAACCGCTAAATCCGATACAGACATGGAGGTTGATCAAGATGAAGGCCTGAAGAGTCTGCTAGCAGATGCTGATGGCGGTGTGGGTGGTGATAGCAGTACTACCGCAGTGGTAAGCAGCAAAGACAACAAGGATGACATGCTCAATGATGCCGCCGCGTTGGCCGAGAGTTTGCAGCCCAAGGGAAATACGCTTTCCTCAACGAATGTTGTGACGCCTGTGCCATTCCTGCTTAAACATACGTTACGTGAATACCAGCATATTGGACTCGACTGGTTGGTTACGATGAACGAGCGTAAACTCAATGGAATCCTTGCCGATGAGATGGGTCTGGGAAAGACAATACAAACAATTGCATTGCTGGCTCATTTAGCTTGTGCCAAAGGCAATTGGGGTCCGCATCTGATTGTTGTGCCCTCGTCTGTGATGCTTAACTGGGAAATGGAGTTCAAGAAATGGTGTCCTGGCTTCAAAATACTCACCTATTATGGCGCACAAAAGGAACGTAAGCTGAAACGCGTTGGTTGGACGAAGCCCAATGCCTTCCATGTGTGCATCACCTCCTACAAATTGGTTGTACAGGATCAACAAAGTTTTCGTCGCAAAAAATGGAAATATCTCATACTCGATGAGGCTCAGAACATTAAGAACTTCAAGTCTCAGCGTTGGCAACTGTTGCTCAACTTTTCTACCGAACGGTTAGTATTGTTTTGAGAACTCTATTACTGTTATTAGTTATAATTTGCTGCTGCTGCTCAAGCATCAAAATCAGTAACCAAGCGAATGCTAAACTAGCTTGGCGACTACGCTGTGGTGCTTAAATTGAAATACGCTATAATGCCGCATATAATAATAGAGCATACTAATTCTGCGCTAGCATGCTTGTGGCCTTGTTTCGAGACAAAGATTATATGTTGATAACATAGATAACAATATAAATAAATAAATAAATAAATAATATATAACAAGGTAAACTTAACAAATCTTTTAAATATTACTTTCTTTCTTTCAACAGACGTCTGCTATTGACGGGAACGCCACTGCAGAATGATCTTATGGAGCTCTGGTCGCTTATGCACTTCCTTATGCCGTATGTGTTTTCTTCGCATCGAGAATTCAAAGAATGGTTCTCAAATCCTATGACTGGCATGATCGAGGGCAACATGGAGTACAACGAAACGTTGATTACGCGTCTGCATAAGGTAAATATAACTGAAGTTTATGCATAATTATCTGTAGGGTGGCACCTAAAAGCGTTTTCTTGTACGCTAGTTCAATGCGCTTGAAAATCGTAGCTGTGTGCTAGAGCAAACCTAAGTTGCAAGTGACTTTTGAGCTGAATCCCATTGAAAGTCCATAACGCTGAGTACATCAATATAATATGATATCTAAGGGTATTTCGCTTAGCACCTAAAAGCGTTTTCTTGATCGCTTTTTAAACGCGCCTGAAAATCGTAGCTGTGTGCTAGAGTAACTGCCGCGGTTGCAAGTGTTTTGATCGCTCTATAGATCTAATCCATTTACACTGTGCTCAGACTAATTTTAAGAATGAATAGGTCCTCCTAGATATCCTCTTTGCAAGCGCACTCTGTGTCACGTTGAACTTCGGTACCCACATGTGATGACAATTTGTTAGCTTGCTAAAATAAATTGAAGCTGCGACTTATCCATGTGATCGTGAACTCAAACCCTTAACAATCACATTGAATACGCGCTTTACATGCTTCTCTAAATACCCCACTTGATTGGTTTACTTATGAATATGCTTTTTTAATCATTTAACTTTTTCTTTGCCAAGGTCATACGTCCCTTCCTGTTGCGTCGACTTAAGAAGGAAGTAGAGAAGCAAATGCCAAAGAAATACGAGCATGTTGTCATGTGTCGTTTGTCAAATCGTCAGCGCTATCTCTACGAAGATTTTATGAGCCGATCCAAGTAAGTTAACAAACCACAAATGAGCCAAGATATATTCTAAACTTTTGTGCCACTTTTAGAACCCGCGAAACACTACAAACTGGCAATCTGCTGAGTGTGATCAATGTGCTGATGCAGCTGCGAAAGGTTTGCAATCATCCGAATATGTTTGAGGTGCGTCCAACGATATCACCGTTTCAAATGGAGGGTATATCATTCCATACTCCGCGTCTGATCAGCGATATTCTGGAGTATGATCCGTTCACGGTGAGTTTGTGGAGAGAAATAAAAAGTGAGATTATTCCAAGTTAAGATGATGATAAAATGTCACTGAACATTGCGACTCAATCTATTCTAGAGCGAGTTGCGATTCAATAGGATGTTCGCTGTTGCGAGGCATTTGCCTGATTTTAATTTAATCGAATTCCGGACACTTATTAATACAATATGAATATGAAACTAATTATTTCATCTCTTTGCAGCAAATCAACTTGGAGACTGTCAACTTGTTGCTATTGCATCTGGAGCAAACAATGACTGCGTACGTGTCACACAAATCGCGTCTGTTGGCGCCTCCCCGCAAACTGATTGAGGAAATAGACAGTGCACCACAGCCGCCACCACGATGCCCCAATGGAAAGTATCGCTTTCACATACGTGTGCGAAGTGCAGAGTTGGCGCAGCGCATCAAGCTGCAGGCGGTCCGTGTTGGAGCCAGTCCGGCAATGCGTCTAGAGGGTACAAAGGTTGTGCCCATGCGGAGTCTTTTGCCAACCGGACGTGTGTTGAAACGCGTTATTGGTACCATCAATCCCATCAACATGGCACTAAAGCCAATGATTATCAATAGCTTGATGACAACAACAACAACAGTATCAACAAGCGCTATCACAACCGCTACCGGAAGTGGGAGAAGCAGCCCGGCAGCGATTAACGTACTGGGTAATGGATCCAAGCTGTTAGGCTCACGTGCTTCTCCCATAGGCGCTCCCACGCCTGCCAAGGTAGCCAAGACAATGCAGGATGGTAAACCCTTCTTTTATCTGGCGCCTGCAACAAATTCCAGCGGTGCGGGTGCACGTCTGACGCTAACCAGCAAAACAACACAAGCCGTAGCTTCAGCAACAGCAACGACATCAACAGCTATGCCACAAGGTGGAGCTACAACAACAACAACTGCCACAGCGAACAGCAATTCAGCAGCAGCTCAAATGCAGCAGCAGCTGAGCAAGGATCCCATTGTTAAGGATCTGGCAACACATGTTAAGTTGACAGCGCAAAAACAAACTAATGGCAAGCAGCAGCAAGAGGGGATGGAGTCAACACCTGAAGAAACAGAAGATCCCTACCGTGTGCAGCAGCTGGTACAGATGCGCAAGGAGCAACGCTTGGCCAATCTTAAACGCATGGCTGTCATCAATCGGCGACGCACGGATGCCACACCCATTTATGGTGCAGATTGTCGTCAGGCCATTGAGGGTTGTATGCAAGCAACGCGCACTCTGAAACATTCCACATGGCAGACGCGGGGCTATACGAATTGCAATATAGCCATGCGGGAGCGTGGCGACAACTGGTCATTAAATCTCCTGCTTAAGAGCTATGAAAAACGTTGTGAAGAATTGATGGCGATATTTGCTAATTTTGTGATTTATGTGCCGTCAGTTTGTGCGCCACGCATACGTCGTTATGTGCAGAATTTATCCTCAACTCATTGGCAGAAGGAACGTGCTATTGAGTCTAAGGTGGCCCAAGTATTGTCCCCAAAACTGTCGCTACTGCATCCTATAATCTCAGCAATGACAACACAGTTTCCCGATCCGCGTCTTATTCAATACGATTGTGGAAAACTGCAGACATTGGATCGCCTGTTGCGGCAGCTAAAGATCGATGGGCATCGTGTGCTGATCTTTACACAAATGACTAAAATGTTGGATGTGTTGGAGGCATTCCTTAATTATCATGGCCATATCTATTTGCGGCTGGATGGATCGACGAGAGTGGAACAACGTCAAATGCACATGGAACGTTTCAATGCAGACAAACGAATCTTTTGCTTTATTTTGTCCACACGCTCTGGTGGCGTGGGTATCAATTTGACCGGTGCAGATACTGTGATTTTCTATGATTCAGATTGGAATCCCACAATGGATGCACAGGCTCAAGATCGTTGCCATCGCATTGGGCAAACACGTGATGTGCACATTTATCGACTTGTCTCGGAGAAGACCATCGAAGTTAACATACTGAAGAAGGCCAATCAAAAGCGAATGCTCAGCGACATGGCCATCGAGGGTGGAAACTTCACTACTACCTTCTTCAAAAGCTCCACCATCAAAGATCTATTTGCGATGGATGCGACACAGGAGCAAGATGAGAAGCAGGAAATCGAGAAGCCCGATGAGAAGGACAAGATTATTGCTGCAGAAGTGGAGCCTGTGTTCGAAGCAGAAAAGAATTCCTTGCGTGCCTATGAACACGCGCTTGCTGCTGCTGAGGATGAGCAGGATGTACAAGCTACAAAGACAGCTAAAGCTGAGGCCGCTGCCGATCTGGCTGAGTTTGATGAAAACATACCTATTGCGGATGAAGCAAACGCAGATGGTGGGCAACCAGTTGAGTTGAGTAAAGCTGATCTGGAAATGCAGAATCTGGTCAAGCAGGTAAGTTACCCGAATCTGATTAATGGGCAAAGCTTGCTCATTTTAGATGAGTTTCTCCAGTGCTCCTTTGAGCGAGCGAGCGTTGCCTAGAGTAACTTTTTAATGAAGCAGACGTTCAGACATAGTTGAAGCGAACTAACCCACGCTCGATTATATCACTCAACGTCGGACATTATATCTTTCATATACAATTCCTGCCATGTAGAACTTGTTCTAATATATAATTTCACTATCAGCTATCGCCCATTGAACGCTATGCAATGCGCTTCGTGGAGGCCACAGGAGCAGCCTGGACGGCTGAGCAGCTGCGCGCTGCTGAAGCCGAGCTTGAAGCACAGAAACGTGAATGGGAAGCGAATCGTTTGGCAGCAATGCAAAAGGAGGAGCAGTTACTCAAGCAGGAAACGGAAGCCGAGGAGCTGCTGACCTACAGCCGCAAGGATGCCAGCAATCAGGTTAATACTACTAAACAAGATCAAACATCCCTAAGTAAACGAACTGCACCAGGTACATCTGGTGCTGGTGCAGCAGGTGTAGGCGGAGGTTTTGATGAACTAGGCATAAGACTAACCAAAAATAATAAGCGCGATAAACGATTTAAGCATCATGGGGTGAATAGGGGTGCAGGTGCAGGGTTGAATAGAAGCGTTAGCAACAAACAGATGTCAACAACAATAGGAAGTATCCAACAGGTTAGTCCAGTGCGCACAAGGCGTAACAGTCTTCTTAATGTGAGCGCACCGGCGAGAAGCAGCGGCAACAACAGTAAAAAGGCAGACGTGCCCGCTAGGCGACAGACGCGTTTGCATTCACTGGGTGGGGCCAGAGCGACGCCGCCCACTAGAAAGACAACGCGCACAGCCATAGCAGCGGCAGCAACAGGAGCAGGAGGATCCTCGGCCGCACCATCAGTTGATACATCACTTGCTGCTGCTGATGAGCAGCGCCCGAAGCGACAGTCTGCCAATATTGCAATGAGTAAGCTTATGAAGACTCCAGTAAAAACAACTGCAGCAGCTTCCAAGAACACTTCCACGGCCAAGCCTCGACGGCGTGGTAGCGTTTCACTAACCACTACGTCAGCCTGTAAAAGGAAAATGCGAGAGCGACGTGCAACAATATCAGCGCCAATGGCATTAAAGCAGATAAAACGGAATAAGAGCTATGAAAGTGGTAATGATGATGATGAGGGAGTCAAGGATGATGATGATGATACCGAGAGTGTATCTGTTGAGGTGGATGATGCTGAAGCTGATGAGGATGACGAGACTATTCTCTCAGCTTCGGCTTCACCAGCACCTTCAGCTCAAGGGGACACAACACAAACTGAAGATGAGGAAGAGATGCATGTGGAAAAGTTAAATGATGATGCTGATGAAAAGGATGAAGAAGAAGATGAGGATGATAAAGAAGATGAGAATGATGATGAAGAAGAAGACACCCAAGGCGAAAATGAGAGTGCTCAGGAGGCTGACTCAGATGCAGATGTAAATGTAGAGACACAGTCAAGTTCGAGTTATGCCACAGCCGGGGATGGTGCAAAGAGTTTGGATGCGTGGAGTGCCCATGATCAGGTACAAGATACTACAATGACTACTTCAACATATTACAATGTGTCCGAAGAGTCCGATAGCGATGATCCTAATGATCCGTTGTCCTTGTCCTCCAAGGCAGAGACCAATAGTGAAATGAAAGAATCGACACCAGCGGTGCAGAGACAGCGCAAACGCACCAGCAGTAGTCGTAGCCGTGGAGGAGGAGCTGGTGGCGGTAGCGACGATGCTGCTGTTGTTATAGGCCATACGCCACGAACGCGTTCCCGTGGTTCGGTAAAGATTAATCTATGGAAATTGGATGTGAGTCCAGTGCTGAGTACACAGAAACCGAGTAGTGCAGTTAAAGTTGTGAGGCGGTCAACGCCACGCAGTGAGACGGCACAGACGTCCACGGAGGCGCCACAAAAGCGACCAGTTGGTAGAAAATCTCTTATAAAGAAAGTCTCAGAAGAGAGTGATGGTAGCCAATCCACAAAGCTAACACGATGGATAACGAAAACACCACGTGGGCGTCCTAAAAGCACTGGCAACAATCCCTCAGATAACAGCTCGAATGGTGCCGGCAGCAGCAATAGGTGATGCCAGAGATGAGTACTGAAGGGAGAGACAAATGTTATTAACAGTATTAACTCCATATACATCTAAATCTTCCTGCTGAACAGATGCTGAGCTATGTGCGTTGTGTTTTTTAGTGGGTGTCTCAAATGGCCTTGTCCCTTGATTGTTGTTGTGTGCGTACAGCTGCTTCAGATGATAATGATAACGAGTATTTTATAGACTGTAACAAGTTTCCTTCTAAGCTAGTTAGGTGGTACAAGAGAAGATTAGGATAACAAATTGTGTTTAGGCTAGAAGCTGGAGAATGTGTGGGCAGCAACATGATAAAAACTGATATTTTCATAAAGATTATTTAATTCAAATGACGCTTTGAGCTGCATTAAAGAATATAAAGAAAAGAGAAAATGGTAGATAAGGGAAGAGATATGTGATTGCTGCTGCCCCCGTCAGGAAAGCATTAAAAATAGTATGAGATTTTGCAAATAAGCTAACATGCGAACCCAGATTGTATATAAATACACAAAAACACACATATATCATCAGATTATAGAGTTTTTAGAGTTTTCTATTATGTGTAAGCAGTGTGCAGATAATTTAAAAACAGACAAAACACATTTGTATTATTATTAATTATTTTGTTGTTAAAATTCTGTTCTCGATCTAAGTCTTCAACATAACATAACATAAACAAATCTCTCAACTGCGCCTTAGTTCTTAAGACACTCTCTTTAGGTAAACCATTTTTAGATTAACTCTCTATGGTAAATGTTAATATTTTTGCATTCGATAATTTATTATGTATTCTAAAGAAACGAAAAAACAAAACAACAACTAGTTTAGCATTAACAAACAACAATCTAAAGACTATAAGCATATAGATTGACTAACAAATAAAACAGAAGATTCGATTCGATGATATGCTTTCAAAAGAAAACAAAATACGAAAATGAAACTTAAAAGACGTTGTAGTTTTTATTTACGGACAAATTTCGTGCGTGTGTATTATATAGTTAATTTTTATATAGAAGACAATTGCACAAAGTTGGAAAAGAATAAGCGGAAATCAGAATATTCAATCATATATTATTTTCTGTATTAACGAATGTAGAATTCTGTTTTGGTGTCGCTAAAGAAAAAAATAACTGTTAACAACAACAAAAAAGAATGTTAGTGATGATAATGATATTATATATAGTTTATGTTATCTCCAACTGGTTGTATGCTCGGTTGGTTTATTTATTGGCCCGTACTATACAAATCCCAAATCCCCCCAACGAAACCTTAAAATCCATATCGATTTCCGTGCATAGAAGTTCTATATAGACTTTGCCAATTGTTCTTCAGCGCAGTACGAAATGATTCCGGGAATAAATGTAAAATCAATGAATATATATATATATATTTGATATATACTGAGATAAAACATTAGCTACAACGCCAAATCATGCATAAAATTTGATATTCGACAATGATAGTTAGATAGTCACTAAGCCAATCTTAAAAAAAAAAAACACCACCACCAAAACAGAGTTGCTTCATACGATACGAAAATGATATAATGAAACGTTTATTCTTTTCTTTAACTTTGCATCGCACAGGTCTGGATATCGCGCAACTGCATGGAAGAGATGCCGGTAAGTGAATAAACTCATAACTATCCAACTTGGCAAGTATTTTATAGTTCTTTTCTGCTTTAGATGTGGTGCCCACCAACGCCGCCACAAGATAACAATGATATCTACATTGATCACTCGCTGTCGTTTATGTATGATTTGGAACCGATACCGGAATCTGAACTGCCCCCTGTATATGTACGTCGTGAGCTGAAGAGATCTCGCACCGATGCTGGTTTCGATGGCAGTCGTCGTCCGAATAAGATGCGCCGCGAGGATAACTATGTGCCGCCACGTTCTCTCTTTGATCGACCCACAGCACAGTTGGCGCGTTTGCGTCGTGATCTGAAGAATCAGCGATTCCGTGGCAGCTTTAAACCGAACTCAATGATACCGGGTCTGAAGCCACAGTTGCCTGCGAAGCCGCTGGCTGAACCGGAGGCAATGAGCGAGTGGTGTGTGTTCGAGGATATGGCCATATTGCATGTCCTGATCAATTTACAAGGGTTGCCGTGCAGCCTTATGCTCTTGTCGCCGGGACAGACGCCCAACTGGGATTTGGTGTCGGAACTGGTGAACTTCTGTTCGAAAACTTATCGCTCAGCTCGGCAGTGTCGCTGGCGTTACGAGACACACATACAGCCACGCGAGGAGGGCAAAGTGGTGGAGAGTCCCAAGAAGCAAAAGAAACTAAAGCCCACATTGCGCACGGAGTACATGAAGAGTCCATTACGTTATTTGCGCACCACGCAGCTCTACGCCAGCGATAACAATGCATCGTTCTATAAGGTGATGCGGCAACGCTTCGATACCATCAAGACTGCGTATCTGAAGAAGGCGCCGCCACCGAAGCGTCAGTTCAATGCGCCCAGCTTGATGAATCCCAAGCATATGGAAGTGCTGCAGGAGTTTGGCATCACCAATTACGATCGTCCGGTGTCGCCAAACAGCATCGCGGTAATAAAAGCCAACAAGATGCGTGATAAGCAGCGTGGACAAATGCCGCCAATGCAGCAGCAGCAACAACAGCCGCCACAACAACATCAGCAGCAACAGCAACCTATGCAACAGCAGCAACAACAACAACCTGTGCAGCAGCAGCAACAACAATTGCCACAGCAACAACTACAACAGCAGCAGCTGCCAACAGTTGCCACTGTGCAACAATCCGTTGAACTGGTACCCAGCAACTCAACAGGAGCAACAACAGTTGCTGTACCCAGTGGTAGCACTGGACAGCTTCAACAGTTGCAGATACAACATTTAACGGGCACCAATGTTGGAGGCACTCAACAAACTGCCATCCTGCTGCATCAGCCACAGCAGCAGCAACAGTTGCGTGGACAGACAACAACACAACAGTTGGTAAAGACCATCGTGGGCACCACAGCTAATCTGACAGCGGGTCAGCTGCAACAATTGGCCCAACAGACATCGGGCAATGCTGTTGGCGGCAATGTGCAATTGCAGACTGTGCCAACGGGCAATCAGTCTAGTGTGAGTGTTGTGCTTACCACACCCATTGCCACGCACAGCAATGTGAATGCCTCCTCCACAGCGCAGATAGTCTCGATATCTTCGCAGACAACGTTGCCGGTGAACACTGCACCACAATTGGGCAGCATTGTGCAGACACAGACCTTGCCTCAGGTGGTCTCCGTTGGTCCACTTACCACAACAGCTGCCAGCCAGCAGCAGCAACATCAACAACAGCAGCAGACAACAACGGGTACAGTGACCACTTTAAACACAGCCATGTTGCGTGGTCAGCGCATTGTGTCGGCAGCAGCCGCTGCCGCTGCTGCTGCTGCAGCGGGCAATACAATTCAGGATGTGGTGTTGCAACAGCGCACCACAGCCGGTGGTCAATCGATTGTATCGATGCCTAGTTTGGGTCAGAATGTGACATCGGCACAGTTCCAAACGCAGTTACGTCTGGCCGCCGTCTCGGGTTCACCTGCTACACAGACCACACAGCTGGTGACCACAAAGGGTATTCCGGTGAGCGCATTGCAGCAGAGTGGCAAAGCAGTGTTGCCAGGCACACAGGCTCCGGCAGCGCATATCCAGCTCTACCGGCAACGCAATCTCAAGGTTTTGCAGGCCACACAGGCTGCTCCTGGGGGTGGTGGTGTTGCAGGTGGCACGGGCAATCTAAATCCAACTGTAGTGCAGACAGCTGGTGGGGCGTTGGCCACTGGCACTATCATTCAGGCCAGCAATCTGATGCAGACTCCCACACATGTGACTAGTCAGAAAGTGGCTGTTTCCGGTATGCCTGGCACCACCACCAATGTGGTTAGTTCCGTGCAGATGCATGGACAGGCACGCACGCAGTTCATCAAGCAAATGGCTGCAGGCAAGCAGGGATTGCAGCGTCAAGTGTTGACCACCGATGGCAGTGGAAATGCCACCGCCACCACCGGCACTGGTGACATGTTGCTGGTAAAGCGTCACAACATCTTGGCTGCACAGAAGGCACAGCAGGCAACTGGACCGCTCTTCACTACCACCAGCAGTAGCAATGCAGCCACACAGCAGCAGCAGCAACAACAACAGCAGCAACAGTTGCCTGTGGCAGGCATTGCACAGCAGCAGCAAACGCAACAGGTCACCCAGCAACAGATTGCCTCGCTGGTCAAGGCGTCCACAGCGGCGGCGGCAAGTGGCAGCAGCGTTAGCGCCGGCGGTGTCACTGTCTCGGCGACAGGTCCACCAACAGTACAAGCAGGCAGTGTTAACATGACGCTGCCGCAGCTCAAGCCAGGTAGTCAAATCAAGGTTACAATGCCCAATCAAATGCGGCATCTGCAGATGCAACAACAGTTGGGAATGCCGCGTAAGATAAGTCGCATGACGCAGGTGGTCAGTGCGACGGGACAACCCACAGCTACTAACATTGTGACCACAACAACAGGACCGGGACAGCAGCAACAGCAGACGCCTGGTGGAGTCACTGTTTCGCCTGCCGGACAGCAACAACAACAGCAGAAGGTAACCACTGGAGGCAGCGTGCAGGCACAACTGTTGCACATACAAAACACTAAATCGTTGCCGAATTCGGTAACTGTGCAACAAATCCAGCAGGTTATGCGCAGTGGCCAGCCGGCTGGTCTAGTGCTAGGCAAGACGAGTGTGGGCCGTGTCATACCCGTCTCCGTGGCGTCGCAAGCAACACAAAGGCAGACAATACAGGTAAGTGGGAGTTTGATTGTGCATATGAAAAGTTCTTTATTGACTTTATAATCTTTCTTTCAGGTGGTTTCTGCAGCCTCGGCTCAGGCACTCGCAGCGGGCAATCTGCGCACGGGTCAGAATCTTGCCAGTGCGCTCAAGGTGGCCGCTGCCTCAGGTGGTGGACAAACAACACAGCAGACATTGATAGCAGCACTGCAGCATAATCAGCGACAGAATGCAAGTCCTGTGCGACTGCAGGCAGGTGGCAATTTGTTGGCTGTGGTGCAACAGCAGCAACAACAACAGCAGCAGCAACAACAGCAACACACAAACTTAACTGGACCCACATCAGGGCCGGCTGAGGTGATGACCATTACGCAGACGACTGCACCACTGCCAACAGTTGGCAGTCTCCAACAGCAGCAGCAGCAGCAGCAACAACAACAGCAACCGACAACGCAACAGGTACGCACGCTGGTGAAGAAAAAGATCATGATCAGAAGCGAAAAAGAATAACATTTAGCGAACCGTACACGAGCGGGGAGGCCACGACCACCTCGCAATCGGCGTAGCATCATTAGTAGCACCACCAATACGAATACCACTGCCACCACCGCTACCAACACCTCCACAACCATCGCCATCGCCACCACCAACATGAACATCAACACAAGTACCACACCAACAATAGCAACAGCAACGCCGAACAGTACGACAATTATAAGCACAGACAACGACTCCAAAACCACCACCAACAACACCACAACAACCTCAATCAATACCACCACGTCCCAATGCATTGTTGCCACAATTTCAACGGGTTGTGAAACTTGCGATCTTGAGAATCTACAACAAAATCAGTGAATGTTGTTGCTGTGCTCCTTCTCAATTCATTTCAACCTCTCATGCATTAATTGTACTCTATGTCCGTCGATCAATCAATCAATCAGTCAGTCAGTCAATCAATCATTGCTTAAATTGTACTTAACAACTTTTGTTTCGATTGGTTTTACAGCCATGAACGGCAGCGGCCGCGGATCGTGCAGGATTTTGAGTGATGATGTTCGTGTTCGCACACACAGATACACACACAAACACACAATAATAACACCCGCTAACAATGTATAAATAAATATAACCGAAATATGATAATCTAGCGTTAAGTTTTACTCTTAATCTTATAGCCAAATAGTTGGAAAACGTATTCCTTAAGCTTTTGCTAGCCGCAGAATGTGTAAACTGTAAATTGGTAAAATTTTAGAATTTTTATTATAATAAACATAGATCTTTTATGCATAATCTTAATGATATATATATATAAATACATTATATAACTTATGATATCTAGTTGATAAACAGCAAAATGATAAATGAAATAAAAACACAAGTATTATAAATGTAAAACGGAAAGGTTTTTGATTGTGGGAATTGGGATTGGGGGAGCAGAACAGCAAGAAGAGGAGATACAGATAATAGTGTATATAAAGTTGAAATAAAACTGAAGAGAGTATCATTGCGTGCTGCAACCCTTGAAGGGCTCGTTGTGAATGTCCACATGGTTGCCATGGATACTGGCCATGCTCTTGGGCACAACAATGAAACGGAATCCAATTGCCAGGAATTGTCTGCAGTTTTAGTTGTTGTGCATCATGTCCCTGTTCAACGTGTGCAGCTGGTGGAGAGCACAGTGTGGCGATAGCTCTGGTGACTACGATGTGGCCAGCCTGCTGTGTGCACGTTTCGGACTGGAGACACATGAGAAGGACTACATCATAGTGGGCTCCCAAAGTGGTCAGCTGAGCATTTTCTATCCGCATGACAAGGCATACGATGCCACCGATTTGCTGCTAGAGACGCAGTTGACCGCTCCCATATTGGGTCTTTATGCTGGGAAGTTTAGCGGGTAGTTGAAAGACTTTAGTAGTATGAGCTTGCCTGGATTAATCCATTCTCCCAACTGCAGCAACGTGCGCAACGAGAACGTCAATCAGCTGGGCGTGCTGCTGCCCACCGCAATTGTCATCTATAATGTGCAGTCGCTGAGTGGATTAGCCGAGTATGGGGCACAGCTGAAGCTGCAGCTGCAGGTCGAGCACAAGTTCCAGCGTGTGGCCTTCTCCATGTGCCAGGGTCACTTTGGTCAGGTCAAGGGGCGTGAATTCTTTTGCGTGGTGCACCTGGATGGTACATTGACATTCTACGAACAGGATGGCATCTCATACGAGTGTCGCTTTCCCGGACAGCGCAGTCTGCCTGCTCCCGTGGTGTATTGTGAACGCACCGATAGCTTCTTTCGCTTCAGTGCCACGTGGCATTTGCAGTGCTTCAGCTATCAGGATCTCTCACATTCCCTGGTGACCAAGAGCAGCTATCAACCCATCTGGTCGCAGTGCATCGGCGAGGGCATTCTCGACATGCGTGTGGTGCAGCTCAAGGAGTAAGTGGTGGTTTCTACTTCATCATCAGCTTATTTATGTCTCTTTTTCAGGAGCTGCTCCTACATCATGATACTGGGTGAGCGCAACTTTATTTGCCTGGATGACAATGGCAAATTTAACTTCATTCTCAAACTGGACTATGCGCCCAAGTGCTTCTATAGCTTCGTGGTGGGCTACTATTGGGGTGAGGCGGGATGGGCTACGATTGTGCAGGGTATTCATAGAATTCTTCACTCTTGTAGAGCCCGGTGCACGTCTGCTTTCGGCTATTGTCTCGGACTCCGGTAAGCTGCACATTTACGAGGAGGCCAACATCATTTGGGCCGCACAGTGGCAGGCAGCAACGCCGGTGGCCATACAGCGTTCCAATGTGCAAAAGGTGGCGGGCAGCATTGTCACACTGTCCGCTGAGGGGCAACTGACTGTGGGTTACCTGGGCGCACAACCATATCAGTTTCAGGTGCAGCCATTGAATGTGGAGGAGCTGAGCTTTGCCCAGGCGCACAAGCAGCTGCAGCAACTGGAGGACGAGATCAAGGAATCTGTAGATATACGTGACATGGATGCACTCAATCAACAGGCAGCGGATCAGGTGCGTCTTGCGTTTACCATTGATCAGGAGGTGCATGATGATTTGGATACGCTGCTGCTGGATGTGCCCGCTGATGTGGCCGTCAAGGAGTTGCCCTCAGCCAAGGGCCACCTCAAGCTCAAAGTGAAAGCAGAATTATCCGAGTTGCAGCTGGTTATACAGACGCCATGTGGCGTACGCTGCAGCCAGGAGACGCTACACCTGGTGGATGTGCAGCCTGGTTACAGCAGAGAGTTCCCCTTGGATTTCTACATGGCCGAGCTTCTTCACGTACACAGCACGCGAGTCGAGGTGTTTGTCTCATTCATCAGTACCAGGGTAGGTGTAGGACAGACGTAGTTAGAGTTACCTCTCGCTACAAATCTTCTCCTACTTTTCTAGGGCATACCACGTGTCCTGCAGCAAAGCGCCTATCTGCCCCTGTCCATGTTCTATCGCAGTTGTCAGCCCCAAAAGGCAGCGGGCATTAAGCTCACCTACACCATCACCAGTCGCCATGTGCCGCCCAAGCTGTCGACGTTCTTTGGCGAATTCATTGGCCCAGAAAGTGAGACACATGCACTGGGTCTGCAGTTGCTCTGCCCCGGCATGGAGAAGCTCACCGAACTCATCACAGTGGTGGCAGCCAAGAACTCGAATCGCATCAGGTATGTAGAGTAGAGAGAGTAGCGATATAGTCCGGCATCTGTATTCATCTGTATGCCCATAGAATACAATCGGATTGCGTGGAAACATTTGCCATGGTACTGGAGC
Organism: Zaprionus ornatus; assembly: GCA_018904035.1. NCBI lineage: Eukaryota > Metazoa > Arthropoda > Insecta > Diptera > Drosophilidae > Zaprionus > Zaprionus ornatus. The sequence goes on from JAEIFZ010000253.1 coordinate 5,861,091, forward strand.
GCATTGTGGAGACCACACTGCAGCTGGACAGCGCGGCGGGGCTGCTTAAGATGCACAAGAAGAAGCCCAAACGTGGCGTGCTCAATCGTTGTGTGGAGCGCATCATAGCGGCGCCTTTCATACCCAGTCAGCCCATACTTCATCGAGCCGATGTGCACTATGAGACGCAGCAGAACATACGCAAGCAGACGGTGAGTGCAGGGGGAGGAGGGGTGACTAAGCTGTTGCTCATTGTGTTGTGACATTTGTTGCAGGAACAATTGGAAGAGCTATGGCAACAGTTCAAAAGTCTGCAGCGCCAACTGCAGGAGCAGTCGGAGAGCGAACCGAAGGAGACTCTGACCATGCAAATTGAGGCAAACTATGACCATTTGATATTGGAGGGGGACAAACTTGTGGAAATACGGCGCGACGAGCAGAGGTGGGTAAAGAAAAGGGAAGGGACTATAGGGGAGGGGAGGGGAGTGGGTTGATTAGTGGATATAAAGGAGAGCGAGCTGAGCTAAGCTAAGGTAAGCAAAGAGAACTGCGGGTAATTACTTGCACACGCCATGCATACAGTGACTACCAAAGATATGCAACTCTAATTTAACTAATCTAATATGTCAAAAATATGCCCCAATTATTATTCACATTGTCATCATTATAATTAAAATTATTAACATCTTCGATACGTTAATATATTTTTTTAAAATCATTCATAATTATTATTATAATTATTTAAGATAATTTCACACTATCCAACTTAAACATATTTATTTAAATTCATTTATTTATAATTATTATACCTATTATCATAATTGTAAAACTTTTCACACTATAAGCTTCAATATCTAATTTAATTTCAATATTAAGAATGCTAATCATCTTAACCTGTTATAATTTAGCTTCTATACTCATCAAATTAACACTTTATTATGCTTGACCGAGATATTAAAAACTTGGTTACCTGCTAAGATCAAATTTCAGTCGCGAATCATAACAGTTAAATCACTAAGGCAACGATTATTCACAACCTTAATGTGAAAATTCTAAAAAAAGTAAAATAATATATGAAAAAACATTTAATTTTATTGTTTTCTCTCAGCACAAAAGATTCAAAAAGGAAGGGAAATATATTTCTCTTTTTTGCTCACCTGTCCACACATATCTATCATACACTGTACTTATATTGATGTGTACACATGTATTGACAAATTTAGGTGTTTTTCTCGCTTTCTCACTCTTCCACACACATGTTGTCTCTTTCTCGCTTGGTGTTTAGACAGCGCAGCGACCTCAACTGCGCCATATCATTAGCCAAATGGATAATTCATGCACTGAACCTGGAGGAGCGTGTGGTGAACGTTGTCAGCTCAGTGTTGAGCGTACCTGTCGAGGACTGGACAGAATTGGTGGGTAAAGCGAGCGCATGACTCAAACATGACAAACACATGGAAAAATTCTTAAAAAACTGTAAAACTAAAACGCAATTTCGATGTCCGAACAGAGCTGGGAAGAATCGATGGCACCCGGCATCGATATGCTGCATCATTTCGGGCCACTGATGCGCTCCAAGTCGCAATCGCAGCACGGTCTACTCGATGGCGATGGTAGCAAGGATAGCTTCGACTATGGACGATTCAGACGACACTTTGTTACACTCTTCGATCGTATTGTGCGCTTGGCTTCCTCTTCATCGGATGAACAAGTGAATCAGAAGCAGGAGGCAACAGCAGCTACTAAGGCAACAGCAGGAGCAGCAACAGCTGAGCCTGAGGTGGATGAAATTGGCAACTTGCAACGCATGTTGAGCAAGGAGCAGCTGGGACCAGTAGCCCGGGCAGGCAAGCCCAATCTGAGTAGTTCCCTGGAGGCAGTCGAGGATGATGAGGAGGAATACGATGAGGAGGATTTACGTGATACAGGCTATCGCAAGGATTACGGACCAACTGCAGCAGTTGCCTCTGGTGAAGAAGGGGAAGCAAAGGAGAAGCAGGAGCAGCAGGGGAAACGTTCCGAGTGGGTTAATGAGGACTTTGAATTACCCACAACCGAGGAACTCTTCAGCGATTTGGGCATTTGGTGGTAGACAGGCTTATTGAAGTAACTATTACATATTCCTATTGTGAAATACATGTGAAAACTGTCAGCAAGCAGTGTGTGGAGTTCACTGATTTTGATGGCGATTTGCATAGAACTCGATTTCGCCCTGGGATTTCATGCGACATGTGGGCGCAAATGTCTGTGTGTGCGTGCGTGTGAACCCGTTTATGATGCATAGTTGCAGATAAAACATGATAAAAGTCACAGATAGAGCTACACACTTACACACGCATTGTTCCAGTCTCAGTCCCAGTTTGAGTCCCAGCCCAGCCCAGCTGCAGCCTGGCCAGACGCTGTGTCTGTTCTGCTGGCATGCGGTGCCCAGCCGTGTGGGCCGACGTGATCCGCTGTCAGAGCGCCGACTCCAAATCCCACACAGGCAGGTAAGTTATATGCATCCAGCTCTAGCTCCAGTTTATCCCTGCCTGGCTGTGCAACAATGCCTCGTAAATTGGCGACAATTGAGTGAGAAATGTCTACGTCAGCGCGCACTGCAGCGGGTTACTCACATTCCGCCAGCTGTCGTCCGGCTTGGGTGGCCCCCCAGTCTGCGGCTGTGAATCTGACATTCTGGAGTAAAATCTCCAGATGATTAAATGGGTGTTTTTCACTGCGGTTACGATTAACATGCACGCGTACGGGGTTAATCACTGTAGAAACATCAAAACAACCAAAATTTGATTCAATTTCAGGGGAAACTACAGAAAGCAGAATCGAATTAGTTATAAATTTCGTTAATTGATTTATTTATATTTTATTTGTTGTTTACAAATAAAAATGGTCCAAGTTTAGCGTGGTGTAGTTATCGATTTCGATTAACAGTTCTCCCTCTGGATCTCATAAGGAATTAAAAATTCCCCTAATCTTATTAGAATTTACAAATTTTCCAAATTGATAAATTGAGTTGTAATTTATTTGCTCGATAGATTCTAGCAAGGAGAGTAATGTGCTAACTGGGAATTGATCTCATGTGAAACTTAAATTATAATTCATTATTTTACAGCACAGAAATAAGAATCGAAAAATATAAAAATTTCTTATGAAATAAAATCAATATTTACATTTATATGCTTAAGGTCAACGCTTCAAGGTATACTAAATATTTGTGAACATCTTCCAATTACGGAGCAGTTACAGTTCCGATTTAACTCGCATATCAATCAATAAATCGTGTACTTAACTGTTTAATTAGGTGTGATCGTTAAAATCAATGCAGTTCAATTGCCAAAAGTTATAAATTAAAGCCGAATTTGTTACGAGCGAACGAGCCTCTTTGGGTTAAACCTGATAATTTCAATGCACGATTGCGACACCTTGCTCCACTGTGCGGGTCAGTTAAGGCTCCAAAGTTATTTACAACCTTCACATATATTGCATTGTTAATTTAATATAATACATTTGAATTAACAACGTCATTATATGAACGGAAATAATAACTGTCTTATCAATTAAGAGACGAGATGAGTAAGTGCCAAAAGACGAGTCCAGATCAACCGGAAGAAAGTATAACAAATTGAATTGCTTATATGAAGTATAATATATATCTTTGGTGATTGATTTATTCAGTACTCATTGTAATTGGGGTTGTATTGTTCTCGCACCGAACACAGTGCGGAATACTTGGGATTTGATCCCGTTATGCATTCGGAAGCAGGCTCTCCGACCTTATATACATGAACACCGATGGCATAGGTACTTGCATAGTTGCAGGCCATGTTGTAGATGTAGAGGAAGGGATATTGAGGATTGGTAAAGCGCATCATTGCACAGCCAACGTGTGTATTGCGATCCACAACAGTCTCCGCAAAGTGTCCATATTTATCCCTAAGAAAGAAGATAATTTTAGCGAATTGATTGTAACACGCAAGGTTCTTAACTTACAGATGCCTGGCCACACGGAACTGGGTTATGTAGGAACTGTCTATTAGTGGATACTCGCCAAACCACAGTCCCATCGAGTTCTCGACAATACCGCGCACATCAAGGGGCATCTGCCTATGTCTGTCCACGCCACACAAGTTCTGACCGACATTGCGAAAGCGATACGAATTATTGCAGTCATCGTGTTCCAGATTGCACGTCTTCAAGTTCAAGGTGGCCAGATATTCCAGTTCCTCGTCCCACACCATTGTGGCCATGCGTGCTGCCGGATAATAGCCGGGCAGCTTTCCTGCTGCCACGAAATTGCGCCGCTTATTGTGTTCATCCACAATGAAGTCGCGATGTGGACGTAAATTAATCATGACAGCATCTTCTGGACAGCTCTCATGGAATTCCTAAGAATTCGAGTATTAGGTGGAATCCACTTTTTGAATTATGTTCTAACTTACGCCATTGTTGTTGCATGCCACATGTGCGGCGCCTGCATTACATAGCTGGGGATCACACCAAGAGGATTCTCCCAGAGCTCCACTCAACGCGAAGCACAGCAGGAAAGCGCAGGCTGGAAGATGTAACATCATCATGATCTTGATGCTGCTGTTAGTGACTTGGAAATGCAAATCCTGCCCACGATCAGAGCAATATTTATATGCAAACTCAGCTGAGGGAATTTCGATATATGCGATATTTTATTTTTGGAAATTTTGTTCTCTCCGACGCATGTAAAATCAGACGAAAGCCGAGTGCAGCCGACGGTTAAGGCAGGTCACGCAGCGACCACAAATGAATTCATTTATTTCAAGCACTTTAACGGGCAAAAGGTGCGAAGTGACGTCACAATTCCGATACCTGTACTAAAGCCACTTGACACATTGCGTTGGTCGTGACACTTGCAATCCTTTTAGGTCGCTAATTTGATTCTGATTGGAAATTTCACATGTTTAAAAATTGATTGTTTTCAATTTCATGCTTTGTTGTTTTCCATTTACAGTAAATTACGCCAATTGATTTCTTCTTTGATTAAAAATGGCGCCAGTTCAACGCGGCGTTGATATCGATTTCGATTAGTTGTCAGCTCGATAGATCCAAGAAGGATAGTACTGTGTTGATTTTAAATAAAAATTGCCTGAATCGATAATTTGAGCAATTTTTATTGAAATTGATTTCCAATTTAAGCAACGTTTATGCAAAATAAACAATGATATCCTTTAATAAAACAATCGCTGTACAATTATATGACACGCGTCTGTATAACGCGTTATCCAAACAGAAACTGGCGTCAAGTCTGCTTAAAGTCTGGGTTAAAAAACTTGGAAAGAACCTGTCCCATATGAGTAAATGGTACCCTAGAAAGTTCAAGTTTAAGGTCAACTCGGCACACTTTACAGAGTAAAAATAAAAGTTAGGCGTCTGTCTTCTGGGAAATTCAAGCTATTAAAAAAGTTTAATCGGGTTCAGATGGTTCAGCATAATCGTGCAGAAAGCGAGACAATGTGGGTGATCTTTTTTTTAGTATCACTTAGTTCAGTGACATTTTTAGAACTCTTTGATAATCGCCCTTAAATGTTTGAACTGTTTAAAATGCTCAATACTGGTTTGATGCTCTTTTTTGCATTTTTATTTCAATCACAGCAGATCAGCAGCTGCTTAGCAGGCTGAATAAAAGCATAAAAGCGACACACACAAATCAAATAAAATAATATTTGCATATTTGAACAAGATGTTTATGATCTTTCGGCACATTGTTGTCGTGGGGACAACAAACGAAAGTGCTGTGCTATCAAATGCTAACCTGTCTAACCTGGATCCAAACTTTTTAATACCCGGACTCAAGAAAGTGCTGAGGTATATTGTGTTTGAAGAAAAGTCTTGCAAAATGTTTAACATTTCTACTCCTCCTATCTTTCGTTGGAGTATATTTCAGTCGAGCCATTATGAGCTTAGGCTCATTAATTTTGGCATTATTTGGTTAAGCTCGTTAGAAAAAAAATAATATATTCACGGACAGTTTCTGTATGTCTCGGGCAGGTTGTTTTACAACAAATCACTGACTAATTATAATAATTATTATTATACAATGACAGTCGCCGCTCGAAGTTGGGTCAAGAGTTGAGTATTATGCGAATGAATTTATGAATAAATATTATGATGTGATGTGTTTTGTTTTTTATTGGTAAACAAATACTACAAATAGAATCTAAATTAACTATTAACTTATGTAAAATACAAATACAACAGAGACAGTGTTTGTTCTTCTCTACCTGAGTGTAATATCTACCTATCGATTGTCATCGATTGTTCAGTAGTTTGGACTATATTGCTCGCGCGTTGAACACAGGCCCGGATAAAAGAGATTTTTACCGGTTGTGCAGCGTGATGCGGGTCTACCTTTCACATAGACGGGGGCATCCAATGCGTAGATCGAGGCGTAATTACAGACTACGTTATAGATGTACACATAGGGATAATCCGGCCGCGTGAATCGCATTATTGAGCAGCCAATACGTGAATTCCGATCAACCATCATTTCCGCAAAATGTCCATAGTCCTCACTAAATGACAAAAGAACAGGCACATAATATTTATCGATAAGTTTTTGCTTTGTGCTTTTACTTACAAATACTTCGTGACTTTAAAACTGTCGATATAACTGCTATCGATTAAATCAAACTCGTTGAACCACAATCCCATCGACTCTTCAATGAGACTCGTTACATTTGTGTGAGGATTACGATCACGCCAAATGGCACACAGATTCTGTCCGGAATTGGCAAAGTTATATGTATTGTGGCAATCGTCGTGATCCAGAATGCAAGTGCGTACATTCAGTGAGGACAAATACTGCAGCTCATCGTCCCAGACCTGCAGGGAGAGGAAGGAGAATGTTGTAACGGAAATCCAGTAAGAAAGATCCCATGATTCCTCACCATGGTGGTCATGCGGGCAGCCGGATAATATCCAGGTAACTTTCCTAATGCCACAAAATTGCGACGCCTATTGTGCTCATGCACAAAGTAAGATTTGTGTCGTGATATGTCCACCTCATACGAATCTGGTTGGCAACGTCTGTGAAAGTGCTGTAATCGGAGAAGGATTGAGCAATTTTGTTCTGCTAGTAATCCGATAAAATTCCCTTACGCCATTATTGCGACAAGCGACGTGCTTGATGCCTGGGCCACATAGATCTGGATCACACCAACTGTACTCCTTGGCAGTGACCAATTGAAGCAGGAATAACTGTAGCAGGGCCACAAAGGCAGCTGTACTAACCGAGAATACTGACATTTCAAAGGAACTCAATTGAAACCCGATACCGAGAGTAACCGCGAAATCGAGAGATGTTAAATAATCGATATTGAATATTGGCAGTTAAATCACATTGATTTGTGGCACAACTAACAGCTCTCAGCGCGGCGGGTCTAAAGCTTTCCGAATGCGAACCTGACCAATTCGCGTGGCCGTCTTTATTGAACGTTTCTGTCCGAATGAGCAGCCCAGCCCCAGACAGACAGACTCCGAGCCACAGCCCAGAGTCAGAGTCGAGAACCCCGACTGTCTCAGCATGTGCATGTGACGGAATATACACACACCACACTCACATATCTATTATATTTCTATTTCTCTTGCCATTTCGTTTCGCGAACCAAGCCTTTCTAACACGTTTAAAACAAAACGGCCAAGAACAAGTTTATACAATACAAATGTTAATAAATAAACATAAATATTAATTTGCGGGAACGACCGGGAGCACAACGGAGAAGTTAAAACCAAGCTTTCAGTGTCTCACGTTCCCCAGCTTCCAGACTCATTCACAATCATTTTTCGGGAGAGCATTGAAATTCAGCCTGCAATATGATCGCTTATTAGAGGATTAGCCTATTAAAATCATCTCGGGTTGCTACGAGCTGAAAGGCTTGTTTCGGGGATCATAAAACGAACACGTTTCTATGTCGATTTATGTGATCGTTAAAGATCAATACGGAGATCTATGGCCATTATATGATATGGTATGCATACATGGGAACTTTTGCCGCTGTCATTGCCTAATTTGTGGGCGTCGGGTGACTTCTTAACCATATTTGTTGCTGTTGTTCTTGTTGTGCCTGCAGTGAATGATTAATCTACTTGGGGCCGCAGCAAGTTTTGAATCAGAGTTTTATGGCTACAGTATTCGACATATTAGTGTCAACTCATTAGTCTAAATTTAGTGGATCGTATATATGCGCTATATGCTAATTGAGAGGGAGAGACTGTAGCACGCTCACAGTTATCGCTTGATTGAGACAATGGGCAAAGTAAAGGTTAATACACTAACATGATTGTTTAGTAATATAGTGAGATCACTTGAAAAAGGCTTATTTGTTGAAATTATCAGAAACAATAAAGGACAGGCGCTGCTTTCCTTAGGGTTTAAGATTAGCTTAACGGTATTCTGCTCGATTTATAACAAGGTTAGGAGTCCTGAAAGTCGATACCTATAAAAGTCTTAACTACTATTACATATCGCAATCAGTTCTTGTGCATAATTGTACAATAATTTAAATTATTCAATAAAATAATAAATGATATGCTGGTGATATTACTTAATACAGTGATCACTTTACACATGCATTGTCCACGCTAATTGAGCTTTTCGATTAGATAACAGATATATTGATTGTGATTCGACTTCCGTCATAAGTCAACATCGGACGACAGCTGCCCATATACAGATATATGTGAGTACTCGATCTTGCCTTTTGCATAATTGCATTTAATTGCATTTTTCTGATCATCTGTCTGTCTGTCTTTCTCTTTCTCACTCTGTATCATCGCTCACGCCTTACGTCGCATTTTAATTCAGTTTGTAACAAAAAACAACAGAAAAAACAAGTTAATTTCATATAATTAATAATAACACATTTTGAAAAGAATCGACATCTGCCGAAATGTCTCTTTGTGTGGCAACTTGTTTGCGTTGCGTTGCAAAAACGAGAATGAACAAAAAAGTAAAAAAAAGATATAAAAAAAGAAGCTTCTCAAGCTGTCGCCTGCGTGTCTGTTGATTCGATTTGAGCGTAGAGAACGTATTTAGCTCTATCTCTCTCTGTGTCTCTCTTCTATGTGCCTAACTTCTTCGACATTCATTAACCACATCCTGCAGACAAACTATTTATCTGCTTCTCCCTTTCTCTCTCTCCCACTCACTGCTAATTATGCAAATGTCCCGATATTGCCTATCCCCAATAGTCAAAGAGGGGGCAATTAATTTAACTAGACACTCAGAGACCCCAGAAACTTTTGATGGACACACACACGCCAGGGCCATTACTAGCGACGCTGAATTCTTGATTGCAAATTAAATTAGAATGAGAGACTGCTACAACACAACGTAGAGAGAACACAAGGCACAAAAAGACATCCATTAATTTCGTACAATTCATATTCATTCATTCTATTCACACACACTCACACATTCACTCGCTTTCACACGCTTATTTTATTTGCTTGCGCTATAAACAGAATTATATTCCTCGTGCTCGTGTGTGTAATTATTATTTATTTGGGTATTCCTTTTTTATGGCTTACAATGACAGAGAACATGTATTTGAACAGTTCGTTAAGCTCGTAAACATAGTGTGGCCTATAAAATAAATTCACTATAAATTCTAATTTATGGCGTGTTTTAAAACTGCTTAAAATGTGCTGTGTTGTAAGCTTTACTCTATTTTAAAAAATATTTAAAGGAATTGGAGGAGGGTAAGAGGTGAGAATTTGGAGAGTTTGTTTTATTTCAGTTTTAATATGTACTTTATTTGATAAAATAAAGTCAGTTTAATCTATAACCAGTGAGTATCTGGAGTTTTTACTTCTCCAGGACTTCTTATGAGTAGTTAAATCATTATTATATTAAAAGATACAGTAAAGATTGTTCAGTGAATAAGGTTAATAAGGGACTTTTCTAATCTTTGCATACTTCTTGACGTTTGAATTCCGTAATATTTTGAAATCAGCTGAACACTTGAATACTTTTTTAAATATCTTTATGCTTTGCATACTTCTTGACGTTTTAATGCCATAACTTTATAACCAAGCAGAAAATTGAAAATTAAATTTCAAGATTTTTTTAGCAGTTAAAATGTCTTCAATTCCAGTTAAAGAATTTCTTTACCAATTTTTCCAACCACTTCTTAACTGTCCAATTAATCAGGGATTTACGCTTGACGCATTTCGGTGTAAATAGGTCAAGCACTTGTGTGATATAGCAGAAATCGCCACCCTATCGATGGGGGCATTTAGGTCAGCGCCAAGAAGTATGCTTTAATTTATTTTTACAATTGATTGCCGCATCTGCTCGCAACTCTCACTCACTCTCTCACACACGCTACGCTCTCCCTCTCTTGCACACACATGTGAATGTGACGCAAAAGCCAAGTCGTTGACATAAATAACGCTTCATTGGCCCTTGGACGAAGGGCTGCAAGCAGCAGCAGGGGAAGAAGGGGAGCAGGAGCAGCAGCAGGAGCTGGGGCTGGTGCTGCAGCAGGGGCAGGGGTTGCCTGTCATCGAGAACGCATAGATTTCTGTTAGCTTTTCCGGGGACACAGTGCGTGGGAAAAGCCACCCGCTGCCGCCAGCCAGCCAGGCAAGTGCAGCCCTTCGGATTGAGATTGGAATACTTACGTGGGCGTCTCTGCTGACATATGCCGCTAATGGCGGCTGCCTCCCACGCAATTGTCCTCGGGCAAAAGTGATTCATGCGTTCTGCCAGTCGCTTATGCACGCTCAGAGATTGCCAGAGGAGACGTAGAGATGGGGAGGGCATCTCGATTCAAGGGTTCCGCTCAGGCCTTGTGCCGCCACAAGGATGATGCATGACTTGTGTTCCATACATGACGACGACGACGACGGCGGCGGCTTATCGCAGCGCATCTTTATGAGTTCACTTCTGCAATTCCGCAGCAGCAGTTGGCATCGGCTGCGGTTGTGGTTATAACTCTGGACATGGCATCGACTTGTCGTCGCTCATTTGTGCAGGGCAAACATTGTGCGTGATAAATCGCCAATTTTAAGTGCTTGGCGACGTTCTAATGCTGCTCCACACAGCCTATGGGGACCATTCACTCGGGGAGACTGCCGCGGACAGGGGAACGGGATGTGGCACACACAGAGTGGACAGCGGCAACATTTCACAATGCCAAATTTGGCGCACGTTCTGGCGCCACACCACAAGACACACAAGAGCGCCGCGACGCGTTTCCCTTTCACCTCTCCCCTACCCTTCCCTCTTCCCATGCCAGATAGAGAGACAGACACACGCTCCAATTATACACGCACCATATTGGCCAACGGCATTTGCGCCAATATGGACAGGTTAGCGCCTGATAAGGCACGCGCACGCGTCGCTGGCGTCATCCACAGCGTCGTCGCTCGACGCGACACGACGCGGAAGCAACGCAAACGCCGCGATCAGCAGCAGCGGATCGCAGTCGGTGGCCAGGCCAAAGCAGATGTCAAACATTAATTCGATTCTGTTGAAGAGGACGTGCATCAATCAGCGTTTTCTGCGACTGCTGTGTGCCTCCTCCTCGCCTGGTTGCGCATGCGCTGCACGTGCCGTCGCAGCGGCAGAGACGTTGGCGACGACGACTGCGTGTTGGTGGCTTTCCTCAATGGAGAACGCCTGCAATTTCAGACTCGATTGTATTTCTGTCGAATTCGACGGCGATTTACGAGCTTATTGTGTATAAGTAGTGTCTGCCTTCCAAGAAAAGTCTCGCGGAGACTGTGTGGGGCAGCAGCAGACTGCGGGAGGAAGGGAGGCATTGCAGGGGTACAAATGATTGCCCTGTTCAAATTACACACAAAGTTGTGCAGAGTCCGCGCTGGGCGAACGCGAGCCTAGACAACTTTGACAAGTATTGCTAAGCAAACATGCATAAATTGATACAAATGTACATATGCATGTGTCTCGGGGTGTGTGTGTATGTGTTTGTGTGCGTAATTTGACGCCCAGTGGAGTCCAAGTGCTGCGCCACTGCCTGCCACTTCCTTCCGTCCGCAAGAGACGTTGCTGTGCCACCCTAGACGCTGTGTCGTCGCTCGTTTTTCGCTTCGATGCTTGTCGCATTTGTTTTCGGGTTCGTGCCTGCGAATCTGATGCCAGTTGAACATTAAGGCAGCAGCAGCAGCAACAACAACAATTGCAGCAGCAACAATAAACATCAACAACATAATCATAAATATCGCGCAATCCGAAATGCCAACAAACCGATACGATACGAACACATTTCAATCGAACTCGCCACTTGACAACAGCGTATCGAGTTTAAGTGCGTCTCGTGCTATCGATTATTTCCATTAAGCCACATATGCAGTCACTTTTATACACAGGCAGTTTGCGCTGAACAGCTGTCGATGAATTCCATTGAATTCCCATTGCAATTGCCACGCAGGGAAATTTGACTATGTAGCTATCGATAATGCACTCGCTTTGATCCGCAGGAAACTTTCGTTTTGTATTTATCGATTTAATTGCCCTTCCCTTCACGGCAAACAACAATAAAGGACATTTAAAATTTTCATATATATTTTATTTCATTTCTTGCATTTTGAAATAGTTTGCATTGTTCTTTTTAAGGAGTTTGTTTTTTGTTTAAGCATATTTATGTCATACATTTACAGATCCAGCCATATACATACATATATATTAATTAATTAAACTCGATTAAGTATTATTGAAAAATGGCAAATAATTCGTTTAGTTGTAGTGGTTGTTTAATTATGTTTTTTTTGTTTAGTCATTACTCGGATAGAACATTATAAATATTAACACAGTTTATTTTATTGAATTTCATATGAGTAGTTATAGTAGTAGAAATCTTTGCGTATACATTTCCATTTTGAGATTAGCGGAATTCGCAAAAACTATGTGTTCGAGTAAGTAAGATATAGAAAAAGAGATAAAGAGAGAAAAAGGGGGAAAGGGAGATATAGAATATATATATAGAGAGAGAGTAAAATTTGTTCCATCAGTGGTATTCCGTTTTACAGTGTTATTATTGGAATTTAAACTAAGCAAAAATACTGTTTGTGCAATTTTCATATATGTTTAAAGCTTAAATTTTAAGCAGAACTACAATTTATTTAACTAACATTATAAGTAGACATAGGTATAAGTATACAGTAAGTATTTATGCTCACTTAGGTTATCAAGTTAGTTTATCGAGTAGTACGAGTTTTGATTAATGTTTAAGCGATAATACACACATACAAAATACGTATACAAATACATTTAAAACAGACACACAACATACTTTCGAGTAGTACATAGGCCGGCTCTAAGGGTCTATAACTTATCGGCTAAAATAAATAAAACTTAAGCTAAACAAATGACGATAAACGATTAGCGATAAATGACAAATGGCGACAATGCATGTGTGGGCAAGCATGAGATAGAGTATATAACACCAGAGGATGTTCGATGTTGCGATCTAAAGGGATTCTGAAGTAGGCAGGGGCGGGGCAGGGGAGGAGAAAGATAATGCTTAGCTTAATACTGGTGCTGTCATGGGTGCGAATGCGCAATTGAACTATTGATGGTTTCATTTGGAACAAGCGAAATGACACAGGCTGACAGTGTTGTAAAGTCTCAACTTTATGCACAGTCTCAACTTCACGCAAAGTTTTAACTTCATGCAAAGTAAAAGTTAATCCTATGATTAATCATCTTTTCGCCATTAAGCTCGTGTCATTGGCACTTGAAAGTATGCAATGAATTCTGCATTAGCCTGCATGAGAGTGCGTATGTGTGTGTGTGTGTGTGTAGTAACTAAATGAATAACTTAATTAACTTAATGAATTGGCGGCGGCGTGCGATCCGGCGCACGCGGCCTCAAGAACTTGTTGGGCACATGCTTCTTGATGTATTCGTTCTCTTCCAGCTCGTTCTGGTGCTGGCGTCGCTGCAACTGCAGCTGATGCTGATGGTGCTGCTTACGTCGTCGCGCCTTTGTGAGCACGCTAACGCTGCCAACTCCTTTGCGTCCGAAGCGCCTCGAAATGGAAATGGGCTCACCGTACAACGGATTACCCTCAAAGTGGGACAACGTCACATTGCGTCGTCCATGTCCGGCGGGACAATTGAGTTTCTCTCGCCAATCGGGCAGTTGTACGCCAAGACGACGACATTCGTGCGCATATGCTGTGAAACTGTCGCAGTGGCAATGGCCCGTGGGGCACTCGCAGACATCCATATTGCACGAGGCGATGTAGTTTTGGGGATTAAGTCTACTATCACAGTTACCAAATACTTCCGAATCGCGCAGCGGGCGGCAATAGAAGTTCATCGTGCGCTTGTTGCACGTTGGCTGTGCCACAACGTTATCCTTGGCCCGTGAGCAGGACTTGGGGCCGCCCACCTTCCATGAGTTGGCAAAGTGACCCACCTCGGTGTCGTTGTGCGTCCGCCCATCGCGTCCCGTCAGATCGTCACGTCCACGTCCATTGAAGTTGCCACACAACCCGCACAACTGACCGTATTTATACTGTGCCGGCACGGACACCTGCAGGAAGTTGTTGCCATCCCATTCAATGGTCAGTCCTAGCTCAGTGCGCAACATGATGCCGCCCTCGGTGAGTCGCTCAATGCTTACATTGTGACCGTGCCCCGCGCCAACACTGCTGTACTCCGTGTAGGGTAGCATGACGCGTGAACCATTGACTTTGACGCGCAGCTTTTGGCCCAGTGTTATGCGTAGTCCACGCAGCTTTAGGGTGACCGTTTTGGGCCACGACGAGCGCCGTGTGCCACGTGCATCATTGGTCAGGCGTATGGAGAAGCTTTTGTTGCGACAGTCCTCGGCCAGCAGGTACTTGCAACTGCCCTGTGGGTGGAATAAATAAGGAAAAGATGTGGGATTAATGTATTAGAAAGAAGAGAGCAAAGAGCTAAGAGCTTTGAAAGCGCCTATTTAACAGTGTTTAATAGATATTGAAGATGGTAACAAGGTTTATACGTTATTCATTCTTCTGTAGAAGGTTGAGAAGACTTCAAAAGCACATTTATAAGACTGAACATAAATATTCTTTCACTTAAAAGTTCCTTTAAGGATTAAAGACCTATTGGAGAGTATGTTAATGTAAGACTCAAAATAAATATTGGTTCTCTTAGCCGTTACTGTAAAGATTAAAGATCTCTTGGCTAGTAAATATAAAAAAGTGCAGCTTAAAATAGCTTTTTTATAAAAACATTTTCACTTAGTCAGCTCGCAGATAGTGAGTGCTATCGAAGTTTTCTCGCGTGACGAGTTAATGAGAAAGCTAAGCACTTTTTTCTATAGTATCTTAATAGATTATTTAAATGAGGTAATTGAAACCCTCTTTAATCCGCCATAAATTCGGTTTGTTGTGATTAGCACATTAAGTTGTGTTCGTCATTAAAGTCGGAATCAATTCACCTGGCCTGGCGGGTGGCCAACTGTGACTGCAGTGAGATGGATACCCCTTGGGGGTAAGGGGTGTTTAGTTGCCCCAGCACGTAACGCAAATGGGCCGTAAAGCCGGCGTGCTATGCAAATGTAATGGCCATAAAAAAGTTCCATTTTATACGTATAATTTATATGCCGAGCTTAGAACTGCTGCGATTAGTGGCCCATTGCGAGTGTTATATGTCAATTGGAATCGCATTGCATCGCTTAAGAAATTCCCATAACTGTCAAGAAGGGAGGAAGGGCATTGCAGGGGGGTTCAACTCACCTGAAAGCTGAAGAACTTGCCATCAAAGGTCTTGAAGTGTGGATCCCCGTAAACGGTGCAGGTGCCTGCAGTCTCTAGACACTTGGGACAGCACTCGCCTGCTGGCACCTTCAGTTCCTCGTTGGCACGACACTTGACCGCAGGGCAGCGCATCTCGGAGCAGCGTATGGTGCCGCCATTGCAGCGACAACTGCGACAGGGTCCCATGTTCCAGGTCTCGTTGTTCTGATAGACGCGTCCCTGATGCGAGCACTCGCTGCGCACCTCGGCCACAATGCAACGGGGACAGCAGCCGTCCTCCTCCTGAAACTCTGGGGCGCACTCGAGGATGGGGCAAGTGGCGCGTTGGCAAACCGAGGTACCATTCAGGCAGGTGCAGTTGGTGCAACGATCCGGCGTGAACTGCATCTTATCGTAGTACAGCTGCTTGTTGAAGATGCACTTGCCACCTGTGGAGGTAGTTGAAGGGGGAAGGGAGAAGAAGAGGTTAGAGAGAAGAAGCTCTTTGGGTTTTGGCTGCTCAACTCACCTGGGACAGGCACAAACTCGCGTTGCTCCGTGCAGCGGGGACAACATTCGTTGGGCAACTGGCGCTGCTTCGTCTTGGGGCACTGCAGGATGGGGCAGGTCTTCTTGGCGCAGCTCAGCTTGTTCTTGCTGCACTCGCAGACCAAACAGCGGTCGTCGATTGAGGCGACAACCTCGTGGCCTTCGGCGACAGTTTGGCCGTTGATCTTGCAACCTGTATAACAACAATAACAACAACAACGAGAGTGAGAAACATTATAAGACAATTTCGATCAGGCAACGGTTTATAAAGCGTATTATATCTTTTTCTTTTATTTATATTTCTTTTTTCATTTTTTTTGGGTGTCTGCCAAGAAAATTTCCACATGTCGAAACGGGTTTCCAAGCGATCTATTTGCATAGACAGACTGCGATGCGTACTGAATATACCCTGCAGTTGTGAGAGGCAAAGGGGCTATGGCTGTAGCTAGTCTAGATCTTGGGTTGTCCCAGGGAACTCAGCATCTTCGAGAGTTGGAATTAGGAAACATGGTTCATCCGTACATGAGGTGTGCAACATCTTTTTAACGTAGCATAAGAACTAAGCAGCTCAATTAAGAAGTTCTAGTTATTTCTACTAGTTCTCAACATAATTCATAGGGTAACTGCTCGTTTTCATATTCTTCTTCGCACACGTCGCATTCCCTACTCACTTTTGTTGTTGCTGCCAGTTTCTCTGCCCCTTTTGTCTTGTGCTGCTGCTGCCTCGAACGCAATGCGACATTGTCGACTTAATAGACAATTTAAAGCCCATAAATAAGCAAATCGTGCAGAGTCACAAAACAGAGAGACAAAAAAACTTGACCATCTGTGCGCGCAGAGATCGTTTAGACTATTGTACGGATCTGGCGGGCTGGCGAATGGACTGACGATTAGCAGGCATTAGTTTTCGGCTAATTTTAGTGACTGATGCCCCCACCCAGCTCTGACTTGACTGGTTGAACTAGTTGACAGCTCGAGACAGTCGGGCAGACACCTGGACAGACAGTTGGACAGTTGGGACATGCGATCGATCGTAGAGTGGATGGATCTACTTACCCTGACATGTGGGACAGCACTCGCCGGGGCGTGGCGCCGTCAGCTGATTGTCGTCGCACTGCGAGTAGCATTTCTGTGTTGTCTCGGTGACAACACTGGCGATGCACTTGAACGTCTTGCAGGGGTCCAGTGGATCGGTCCATTCAGCGCCGCTCGCATACGACATGCCACGGTACATGCAACCTGTGGAAGGTAGCAGAGATTAGTTTCGTTTGAGTACATATAATTTCTCTGCCACTCACCTTTGCACTTGCGACAGCAGGTGTCGTTCGACTTGGAGTCCAGAAGGTAGCAATCCTCGGTGGATGGGCAACTCTGGTCGCACTTGACAAAGCCATTCTATAAGGATACAGTGAGAGAGAGAAGAAGACTTTGTTAGCTTGTTCCATAAATTAGACTCATGGCGCTCAGCCAAATTGTCCCCCCTCCCCCACGCGCCTTTTACCACACGTGGCGTATGCGCAATTTGTGCAAATGCGCTTAGCCATGTGAGAGATTGCTGTCAACTGCGCCACGCAGCGCTGAGCATGATGTGATTTGTGTGCACCTCTTTGTCTGACCGCCCTCCCTCCTGTGGTTGCATCTCCGTTGCTGGCTGTGCTGCACCTGCAGCTGCCACAATGCGGCGCGCATTTGCTCGAGCAGTTTGCACTCTGACCTTCAGTTGTCTGTATAATTTATGGTTGCAAACGAGTCGAAATTATATGGAAACGAGTGCACAATTTAGGGAGTGGCAAGGTGCTTGCACTGCGCCCATAACGACTTGTCCGATGCGCTACATTAGCTTTGCACTTGCATGTGAGGAAAGAGAAAGTGGAGCAGTGACAACGAGGAAATAAGGTACCACGATTAGGCAGACCATCAGGTGAATACTATTTAACCAGAAAGATAATAAAGGTAGATTGATTATGTAGAAAACAGAAGAAGGTTTAGCTCGGAAGAGTCTTCAATTAGGTTAATGAGCTTCCCAATTAGAGTGACCATATCAGAATTATGAATAAAGCCTGGAAGATTAACGAAGAAGCCCAAGGCAGCGCATAGTTAAGAGTTTAAGGAGCTTAACTTGATCCCCATCAATGTGCCCACAATACCATAAGTCAATTAGAGTGACCATAACATCAACATGAATACTGCTGATATTACTAAAGAATAAGCTCAAGGCTGAGCATTGCTAGAATATACGAGCTTAATTTCCCCCCTCCACCAATAAAGAAATTAGGGTGACCATAACAGCAGAATAAATTGAGCTAAGCTTCTCAATGAAGAACAAGCTCAATGCTGACCACAGCATATAAAATATGAGCTTAAGTTCTTCAACATCAATAAATAAATTAGAGTGACCATATCAGCAGGATAAATTAAGCTTATGGCCATAGCAAATCTCAACAAAACAATTGAAACTTATTACAATCCTTGGCCAAATTGGCCGCAAGCGGATTTGTCTGGCCGCTTGGCCTAGACTGCAACATAGTAACAGCTGGCGAGTGTGTGTGAGTCTCTGTGAGTGTGTTGTGCAGGTTTTTGTTCGACTTATCGCCTCGTGCTTACACATTTTCCACACACATTTTGCACAATTTAGCTCGAAGTTGATCGAGAGTTTTTTGTTGATTTTGTTGTTGTTGTTTTATTTTATTTTTTTTGCTGGTTTCTGTGTTAACGACATGTTGACAGCGGCAAGCGGCGCATTAGAATTGATGTCGATCATAAGTCAAAGCTTGTGGCAAGGCTTTGGCAGCTTATGCAACACTCCACACGACTTGAATCGAATCTATGAATCTATGGGCGACTTTAACCCTTGCGCACAGCTGTCGCATGCATTTTGCGCCTCTGACAGGTTAAAAATGCCACAAAACAGAGACGGGTAGAGTTTCTCGAGCGAGATGGAGATGGAGAGCGAGTCTACTAGTGCTGGGGCTAATTGTAAATGTATCTATAAATCTAGATAGATGTCGACCAAAAACAGGCAAAATATTTCACTAATTTGTATGCAATTGCGGCTGAACAATGTCGCGGCAAAGCGAGTGTCTGTGTGCAGGTGTGTGTGTGTGCCAGTGTGTGTGTGTGTATAATTTAGTGCAAGCAAACCAGATTGGATCTCAATTTGGATGGGGCACCGTCGTAGCCGCCGTCGTCGCAGTCGCAGTCGCAACGTGCAAAATTTGCAATTGTTATGAAAATGTGTCGAGAGGTTTTTGCGGTTTTTCTGTTGTTTTTCTATCGTTGCCTTGCCCGGAGATGTTTATCATCGTATTAGTTTAATGGCAGTTGTTAGTTGGAATTTTAATGGCACCTCTAGTGCGGCATCGTAACTCTCAGTGTGCCATAATGCAATAAACACGGACAGATTGAAAAGCACTTTCCGCGTCGTCAGACGAGAGTCGAGAGCGGAGACTGAACTGACAGGCGAATGGGAATGGCAATGGGAATGGGAAATGCATATGGAAATGGGCCGCAGAGAGAGAGACAAAGTTCAACCGCGTTACAGAGTGTGTAAGAGAGAGGGTAGAGAGGGTGGCAGCGGGTCTCCTCTTCACGCACTTCTCTGCCAGCTCTGCCACGAGATTCTTTCTTTCTAATCTGGAACCGGTATAGAAATATTTTCAGCCAGCATGAAAGTTAAGCATCGTCGACCAGCGACGCGTCGTTGAAGTTGTCTAGTAGCTGCTTTCAAAGGTTGCTATTAAAATAAAAAAGAAAAAAAAAAGAAAAGGCGCCACGAAGGCAACGAAGCGCGTCCCGGACAAGCTGCTAAGTGGAGGCTGAGATTCTGTTGCTGCTGCTGTTGTTGTTGTTGCTGTTGTGCGCCAGCGGCAATCACGAATGCCAAGCGAGTCGTTGTGTGTATGTGTGTGTTTGTGTGTGCGTGTCTATGTGTGCCACAGTGGCAGAACCACATTTGCAAACGGCCTCCAACGACCTTGCGCGTTTGACAAAACATGATCAGTTTTAACACCGTCCACAGCGGCCACTCGGACGTCTCTCTCTCTCTGTATCTCTCTTGCACCCCCCTGCCCTCTGTCTATAACTTTAAAGTCTCCATTCTAAAGTCTCCACTTGCCAATCGCTTGTCGACTAAACGTTTGCTGGGCAAACTTGGCCAGGTCTCTAGACGCGGCTGCTGCTCATGGAATATGGTAATACGACAACAGACTCCGCTTTTGTTTTTTACGACTTTGTCACTTGTTTCGGTGTCGTCGATAGAATTTGCCGGGTAGCCGACGCAGTCGCCTTGGCTTTAGGAATTCCTTCAGTTTTCGGAAAGATAGACAGACAGAGCGACGGACAGACATACAGATAGACAGACAGACAGGTGTGTGTGCATGGGGCAGTTCAGAAAGCGATTAATGCTTAATGATTTGCATTAAGCGTGCGGAATTTGCAGCCAGATAAGGCGGGGAGAATTAAGAAACAAGTAGTATGGGATCTTGGATAGATAGAAGAGATAATCAGAAATTATTGTATATAAAAATAAGATCATTTAATAGCATGAAAATATCCAACAGAACAATTCAACAGGGCAAATGCTATACTCTTATCATAAATAGGTCGTTCAGCCACTTACCTAGATTGATTTTTTAATTACTATGAAAACTGCCTTAAATTAATTAGGGAAAACTCACTCGAAGGTTGTTCTCAAGATAATTAAGTTCTAAAATATAGTTCACGCGTATTATAGAAACGGCTCATAGATAGATGTAGTTCCCACTTAAATAAGTCATAAAAAACTGAAACATCATATTAAAAATTTTATTTGATTTTGTTGAAAAAAGGTTTCGCGGCATATGATGAAACAGGTGAGTGATGCGAATTCCCATGAAATACTCTCAACGTTCTTTTTACGGCCCAATAAAAAAACTTGTCACACAAAACAAACTGAGTCACATGATTATTAGGATTCATATTTGTATTTGGTATTAATCCGCGAGTCAAGCAGCCATTTCTAGATTTTCAACGGCAGGGAATTAAGACTGTTGTATATTCTAGGAAAAGGGCCATAAAACGAGTCGGCTCAATCAAGTGGCGAACAGACAAGCACGAAAGCGCCTAAATCATGGGCTATTAGCAAGAGCGTACAGCGTATTCAGCATAATTTTCGCATAAAAACCAAATTTGTTAACAAATTCGGTCGCGGAAACGCGAAAATATTCAACCAACATCCAGACAGAGGGTAGACAATTTGTTTGATTGTCCTTGGGAGAGTGTGGGGGGAGGGGGGGTGGAGAGGGTCATGGTTGAAACAGTCAGAACACCCTAAGCAAATAGACGGGTAATATATTAAGATATTTAGGATAATAAACGTCAAGCCGTAAATATCAACAATCAGGCAAAGCGTTTGTGAATATTACTTTGAGTGCGTGGATGAATATGACATAGAAGTAATCATAAAGTGTGTGCTTTATGAGCTAAGAGAGTGCCTTAGGTGAGGGAGGGAGGGTAAATGGAAGAGAGAGAAGGGAAGAGACAGAGAGCCAGAGAGAAAGGGAGAGACGAGGGCACAAAATGAGTTCAATTGATTTCAGACTTAACTTTCAATGACGCGCGCAGTCGCAGTCGCAGCAGCAGCAGCAGCAGCAGCAGCAGCAGCAGCGTAGCTGCGCAGCGCAAGAGAGTGAGTAAGGGAGAGCGCACGAGAGCAGAGGAGGCTGTGTCGCACGGCTCATGGTGCGAGCGAAACAGGTAGCTTAAGCTCAGGCAGGCGGTTAGAGCAGGCGCAGCGCATGGCGCCATCAGCTTAAAGTGAGGTGGCGCCAGCATTGTCTTTTTTCTTCGCAGTTTCTTCGTTTATTGCTTGTTTTTTATATTTTTTTGGTTACGCCCACTTGACGTAAACACCAACAACAACAACAAATGGCAGCAGGCGCAGCAGCAACAGTTCTGCCGCTGCGCCGTCGCCGTTGGCTTCCGCTGCTTCCTCTGTGGCGCCTAAAATTAGAGCAGCGGCATTTAGCAGCGCTTAGTGCAAATTGCCAACAGGCGCATGTTTGCAAGCAGGCGATCTGGCAACGCCGTGTATGCGATGTATGAGCACGCGCTTAATGACGACACACAGCGGCTGCGAGTGCGTCCGACGCCGTCGGTAGCCGTTGACGGCGACAAAAAACACGGCGCCAAGTGTTTGTCAAACGATCGCGCTACCCTGTGGTTAACGATTGTCGTGTCGCAAACCCGTTTGACGACCTTGTATCATAACAATTCCAGCAGAGACGGACGACGCTGCTGCCTCTGCTGCTCTTGCTGACGCTGGAGCAAATAATAACAACAACAACAACAGCAACAACAACAAATACAAAGCCAAACAAATGCAAACAGCCGACGCTAAGCGGCAAACATTTTGTCTCTGTGCGTACTTAGTACCGTTAGCATTAAGACAGTCCGGCAACCCTTGTCAGCTGTAGTGACAGCGCCACGCTTGACATGTCGGCGCTAAGGCTGACAAAGTGCAGGCCTCAAACTGTTTACTAATTCGAACGAGGTTGGAATCGGTTAAGATAAAAGATTATACGATTATTGTATTACAATGTGAATATTAATATTGATAGTGGTGAGTTTTGAGAGAGAGTGCAGATCTTCAATAACTAGATTAAGAATCGTCTTATTACTAATTTATGTGAGTATTATGATCATTTATGATTTCGAGACCGTAAATTGTAGTTTAATTGTTTCTCTTGCAAAGTTATTATTATTATTTCGGAATTTCCTAACTTTTTATTCTGTTTTTATTATTAATTTATTAAGTTAGTTCTTAATTGTTTAGACATCGATTCAAAAGCCATTTACGAGTGAAATAGTGTGAAATAATTAGGAGAATTGTTCATTTACTTTCGAATAACTCATGCTATACTTCTCAGTCTAGTTTACTTTTCAGTCTAGTTTACTTCTTGCTTTTGGCTATTTCACATGTTCTCTGAAGTTTGCGAGAATTTCATTCGGATCTTAGCAGTGTGTACTTGATATTTAATGAATCCTAAGGGGGGCATGTTGCGGCTGTGGCACGTCTAAAATATTCATATTTTCTTGGCCAAGCAATGCCAAAAAAGCATGTACGCATCTCTCGTTGTTAGTATTGAGTGTGTGCGAGAATGTGGCATAAATAATAAACGCATGTGTGTGCGAGTGTGTGTGTGAGTGTCTCTATTATCCTGTCTGTCTGCGCTTTTGGCATTGCACTCTGCCGGGCCCCGACAAAATTTAGTGGCTGTCTAATGCGAATATTTGAAATATCTCTAGAAGAGAGAGGGGAAAAGAAAGGAGGGGTAGGCTACCCGGGATTACAAGACATATAGACATTTCCTGGCCGCGTCTGGCAGGCATTGTGAAGTGTACGAAATGTCTGAAATGTACGACACATGGCCACATCCACAACATATCCGCTCGTTCCGTTCCGCACATCCTCTGTGCATGTCCTGGCTGGACATTGCTGGCGTCGCTCATGCAGCGCCACAGACTGGGGGTAAGTGGGCACGGGGGTACCGTACAAGATTTATTTCGACTACATGGAAACTGTTTCGCTTTATTTCACCCATATTGGGTCATTTCTGTTGGCATACACCCCAGAGCCGGAGCCGATTGCACGCTGAGACTAGCGACAGATTTATAAATGAAGTACAACACTAAAATAACGGCAAACTGCACCCAGAGAGAGAGAGAAAGAGAGACCACATAGTTGTCATACCAAACTGTAACTACAACTCACCTGGCATGTACACTTGAAGCACTTGGAGACGCTAATCAGCACCTCCTCACCCTCGTTGGCGCAGGATTCCATGTCACCTGTAAAATAATGCGAAGAAGTTGTTAGTTAGTTATGCTACTCTATGTAGTACTAGTTTATAGTAGATGGATGATATTTGAAACTCGTTTAGATCTGGTCTAGATACTGGTCTAGATTCCCCACATAACAAACCCACTCCCAGTACCCAGTCAGAGTCAGTCGTAAATTCTTGGAAATCTCTTAAGAGACGATTTCCTGTTTCTTCTCTGACGTCTTCAAATTAAACAAATAACAAATAAGAATGAAACACATAACGTAGAATCAAGAATCAAGAATCATCGAGAAATAAAGAATATCAAATATTTAATTTACAACGTAGTGTAGCCGGAAATTGCCCACTGAGCTGAGCTGATGCTATCCAGCACGTGACCCGTAGGTCGAAAAGATTAGGCCACTTTATCAGCAGCACTCTGTCTTGGTGTCCCTCCTCTCTCTCTCTCTCTGCCTGTTTCTTACTCTTTCTACTCCTGCAGTTTGGGATATGTTCTTTGTTTGGTTTAGCTCTTTCTTCTGGCAACGGCGCTAAGTCAAAGTAGCAAGCGCCGCATGTTAAACATGTTCCAGAACACGGCACAGCAAAGCGATCAAGCGTGCAACTTGTGTAAAAATACCTGACTAAAGTATACCCTATAGTTGTATGAAATTGATAGAGAAATCTTTCTGATTTCAAATGCTGTTAATAGTTTCAGAATAGAAGTACAGCAGAATCTGTCTACCCTACGTTATGTTGTCTTACGAATAGAAATAGAAATCTTAATCAATCAATCAATGTTGCAATCCTTAAAGCTTTATCTTATTTTGATCATCTCATAAAATTGTTGAAAATTGCTTTCATGATCGATCCCCTTACAAGATTAAAGGGTAACTTATTGACTCTAACTTGACACCTTTATGTACTAATCTGACTAATTTACCTACAAAGGTGCCCATTTCGTTTGGCACACCCACTTGACCAACTGGCGCTGTACAGGGTATTATTAAGAAGCGATTCGAAGCGACACGAAAATGAGAAGGCAACAAGGCGAACGGAAACGGCGGCACAGCGACCCCAGGCTGACTTGCAGGGCCCGGCCTCGGTCCCATCCCATCTCATCCCATCCCATTCAGTGCCGTGTCGTGCCGTGGCTGGCTTTGTTGGACCACCTGCAATGTGCTGATAAACACACTCACACACACACGGACACATATGGCATGTGTATGCGTTGATAAATGAAGACGCCGGCGCTACACATACAACTACAGATACAAATACAAGGCATGAGATACAGGTACAACTTCTGTGGGCGGCTCCAGGTCCCGTTGTTAACCCTATTCGATATTATCAACTCGTTTGTTGTTGTTCTTCTTCTTTGCCCTCCTTTGATGCGTTTGCATCCTGCTGTGGACCTGGACCACCTTCATTCATAAACAAATCCTAATGAAGTGGAAACTTTTTATCCGTAAAGTGTTCATGTTCTTCTGGTTTCGAGACTTTCTACAGCAAGCGAAGAAGTTAGTGATCGTATTCGTTTATGTCGTATTCCCTTCTCTTTTTTTTGTTTTTATTTTTTTGGGCCGCCCTTCTAGCCCGGGCTAGTCTGGCGACAGTTAATGAACCTTGTTCAAGTAACCCGATATCGGAATTGCAATATGTATATCTAATTTATGCGATTTTTTATTTCATTTAACACACACTCAAATGCCATTAAAAACCCACTCAATATGTTTAGAGAACACGAAAAGCGAATAAAAAAGTGAAAAAAATCGAAAAAAAAAATCAAAATAGAAAATAAAACTAAAAACTGGCAGCGATCAAATACTACTACGCTCTCAGTAGCCAGCCGGACAGCTGGCGACGCTGGCGTCGGCTGATTAATCACAGATTAAGCGCCAGTCCGCAGTCCCCAGTCCCCACAGTACCCAACAACACCAGACGCCATAGAGCATACGGAGAATACGGCACGGCTCACAGCAGCGTGTAGGGAGCGTCGTCAAGCGCGGCACGTGTGTCCGTTCAAGGGAGGCTGAGGTGCAGAGCAACAACATTTCTTGGTAGTGCAAGCTATGAGGTTACGAATGGGAGGGAGTATGGGGGAGAGAAAAGGTGAAGGTCAGCAAGTTACAGGGTGAAACGCAGTCGAAACGCTCGTCGAAATACAAAATGAACTTGAAACTGTGAACTAGATTAAGCGAGGCCTTATAATACATGTAGATCGGCTGACTGAAAGAGAACTTGGTTCCGAAAGAGAGAGTGTGAGTTCTCAGTGCCGAAAGAGAACTAAGTACTGGAAGAGTACTGTGATTACTCTGATTTGATTTCATACTAAGACCTTGTTTGATTCAATATTTTAACTCTTTAACATCTGATCAATTATATACAATAAGTGGAAATCAGAACTTTGTTTTGATTCCTTACGAAAGCTTGACGGATTCGGTCTTTAAACTCTTTTAAATGTGATCAATAATATACAATATCTGAAACTCAGAACTCAGTTTTGATATTTTACTTGACTGATTCGGTCTTTAAACTCTTTTTACATCTGATCAATTATATACGATATCTGTTAAATATGTACATATCATACATATGTATGTAGATATTGAGGTTGAACGACATCATTCATCATTCAACCTTAATGCGGCATGACAAATATATAATATTAATCTACGTTCCAATTATGTATACTTGCTTAATTTCTGTAAATGTTTCCGATATTGAGCAAAGGCTGAGTAGGGGTACTCAGGAAATGGTATCAGTGACTGTGATGTATCATGGATTGGGAAAGAACAAAGCAAGATAACCTTTTAATTATTGCCAAAATTGCAACAATGCATTAGGGGCACTCAAGTAATGTAATGCAGTTTTATGGGGAATATTTATATTAATATTCCTAAGTCTTTATGAAGTTGAACGGGATTTTAAGACTTGAATAAGTGGTATTATTTAATACTTTTATATTAGATTCGACTCACCTGAAAGACCTTCGCGATAGTACTTCGCCGTGGTCGTCTGGGACTGTAGCATGACCATCATGAGAAATAAAACGATCTTACAGATTCTGCTCAGGGAATAATTCCTGTTGCTGCCGCTGTTCTTCTTCTTGTTGTAGTTGTTGTTGTGGCCGTGACTTTGGCTCACTCTTGTTACTGTTTGTTGTTGTTGCTGTTGCTGTTGGCCACTTGAAGAAGTAGAAGATTTCCACATGCTGCCGGCTTTGCAACACATTTTCGCAATTTGTTGGCGCAAGTTCACGGAAATTTGCATTGATTTTATTACTCGAAAGATTCAATTTGTTATTTTCCCAGTAGTTGTTGTTGCTGTTTCTGTCTTTCTTCTCGATGTTGTTGCTGCTGAAAATATAGTGTTAAAAAAAGATCAAGCCGGTCAGTTTAAAAATACACACAGAGAAGGAGGCGCCAAAACTCAAAATAGACAACGAATTTGTTGCTTTCTGTTTAGAAATATTGCGTCTGCAGGTGTTTCTCATACAGACTTTGTAGTGCCGATTTATGGAATACTACAGACAGAGAGAGAGAGAGATAGAGAAAGAGAGTGGAGTGATATACGGAATAGACGATTTCGGGATAATTCAATGTGCAGTCAGTTTGGTGCGATCTGGTTCTGATCGCGCCGTAAGATTTGCACTTGCCGCCTAGGGTCGTCGCTCGTCTCGTCTGTCTAAACAGAAACCATTTGCCGAGGGGGGAAGGGAGGGTAACCGATTTGATTTGTTGGTTTTTCGGTACGGTATTGTCGGTTTTTAGTTTTCGATTTTATGATCGCGGCCCATCAACATGAAGGTAAGGGCGGGACAGGCCACACATTGCTCTCTCTTTACACACAAACATACACATACACAGAGATAGAAAGATAGAAGAATTCTGCGAATCATCATCTCTGGCTGAGGCTGTCGATTTTGCACGTACACCCGAAACGGTCCAAAACTCCGTTGGCCATTGGCCATTTGTCTTTATGGCGGCGCTCTTAGGTGTTAGACAACTTGGACATTATTAGTTGCGATTTATGTGCGTGTCTCAGTATCAATGTGTATGCGTGTGTGTGTGTGTGTGTGTGTGCAGGTAACGCCAGCTGACAGATCTGTTGTGTGAGGTGTTCTTTGTTCTGCGTCGGGTCATAAAAATGTTAATGATTTTCGTCTGGCGCCAGGCAATATTTGTAATGCTTGTTTGACTTATAATTAATTTCATGTTTTCTTGCTCGCGCGCATAATTTTTATTATTTGTCTTCGTGAAAAAAGAAACCAAACCAAGCCAAGCCAGGCCGAAAAAAGCTAAAAAAAACAACAAATCAACCTATTGCCAAACTTTATTGATTATTTGGCTTCAAAGTGGCGCCAGGCATTTGCCGAAGCGGATGCTAAGAAATAGAACTCTCGATCTCTGAGATGAATCACACAAAGTGTGTTGACAAAATCTCTTTCTTCTCTCTCTTTCTCATATTGTTTACTTGACTATTTTTTTGGTTCTGTCGCGTGACACACCCTAATGCGGAGTGCATTGTCATGCACTGAACCGGGAGATTGTCATGCCAAAAGTGGCCTGAAAAAGCGGTGCTTGACCTAACAATGTTATAACAGACAGCCAATTAAAAAATTGTCACACAACGCTGATAAGGCGTCTATAGACATTAGCTATATGTATTGTATATAACATATACAGCTATATAGTATACTATATGTGTATGCTCGTCGTATATGTAAATTTCTGCAATTGATAAGATGCACAACGACAACGCACCTCGCAGAGAACCGAACGTTGCCCGACTTCATCGTTGCCGCTGATTAGCTGCAATTTGTCAGAGCAAGGACAATCCTCGTACACATCTACTATATAGTATATGTTTGTGTAGGTATATATAGCACTATGTGCGTATAAATAGCACATTCATAGATTATTGACACTGCGTGTGGGGGGGAAGCTTTTTGCGAAGTCAAATAATGATTGTAGCTGAATTTGCAATGAGGTTTGTGGATCAAGAAGATAGAGATACCATAGTATATAATATTAGACTGAGGGTACAGCTGGATGTTTCTCTATCTCTAACTGTTGGAGCCCGTACTTAAAAACTAAAATATTTTTCAGAAAAACTGGACAAATTCCTATACATATGTTATATCTAAAATTTCTAACTGCGCAGATAACTATTGTAAATAGAACGCCATAGAACACCATCGTAACCCGATGCGATGTCCGAATATCTTCAAAACACTCGAAACAGCGCAATTCTCGTTGTTGTTGTTGGGGTTTTTTTGGGGGATCTTTGTACTTGCTGAACTTTTAAGAACACACACGAGGCACGAGGCTGGCATTGAAGTGGCGCACATAACGATAGTTTTGTTAAGTATCTTGACCAGAATTCCTATTCGAGAGAACCTTGTACTGGCCCACTGCTTATCACTTAAGAACGAAACAAACGAAACGAAATGAAACGAAAATCAACTAGATGAATATGAGAAAAATTGAAAATAAAGCTGAGAAATCGGAATCTGACGGGGGGGTTAATGTGCGCTCGAGAGCACTTGTCATGTGTATTGTGGGCCGGATTTATAAATAGCATTAGAGACCCGAGAACCCCGAGAGCCCCCGAGTACACACGAGAGTGGGAAGCTTGAAACGACACACACACACAAAAACAAAGCCAAGACAAGACGAAACGAAACGAAAATTAGCAACGCGTTTAATTTAAGACAAGTTGCTATAAACGCTTCGATTTAATTGGCCTGGGCCGCCCGCCCAGCGGCGGCCAATTGCATGACGACGCGTCGCGCGAGTCGTGCCAATTAAATGTACTTGCGAGCGGGTCACTGATTATAGGGTATCGCTTACAGTTGGGCATGCACACACAACAAAGGGCGACGATCTAGGCAAGCCAGCGGGTAGGAGGTAGGGGGTGGGTCATTCTAATGCCGACGCCGACGCCAACGCTGGACGAGGCTAGCGCTGGCGTCTGGCTGGCGTCAGGCGGGCACACACACACGCACACAGATAGAGAGGGGCAATTAAGGTAAGCGACTCGCGGCTCGCGCTAAAAGGGACTGGAACAAAGGGTTCGCAGGCGTGTTGCGCGTCTAGACCGGCTCTAATGACTTGCGGTAGGTAGCCGAAGCGGAACGAAGGTAGCCTGGACATGGACATGGACATGGACGAGGACAAGGAGTATGTGTGTGACAGACATGGGCAAGGAGTTTGTAGGTGCGTGCTTGGGCTTATCACACTCTGCCAGACGCCGCGGCGAAATTCCTCTGAAACCCCCTCCCCCACAGCGCTGCCAATTACTGCTGCGCTGCCTGCGTATGTGCGTTGCAGCCCTGGCTTAAACTCGCGTTGTCGCAGCGCGAGTTTAATTCAATTAACTGTGGAATTTTTTGGTTTTTTGGGGGGACCCTCAGAGAGTTAAGGCCGAGATCAGTTGTGCGCACAGGGCGCAGATAATAAACAAATGGCGCCAGCAACAGCAACAGCAACAACATTTGCAAATCATGCAAATTGCACAACAATAACAAAACGACAACAGCAACAACTACAAAACTACAAGACACGATTCGAATCTGGCTAACATCGCGGCCGATCGACGTCGACGTCGCTGCCTGGCAACTCTACGCGGAGCTGGCAACTGATTTCAATATATTTGCATATTGAAGTCAGTTTGCCACAACAATGAGACGGCTAAAACGCACATTTGTCAAAGCCTCGACTCGCGGCTGGGCCCGGGCTGAGGGCACGGCCGAGACCTGAGACGGAGCTTGGAGAGAAACACGGCTAAGTTGTTGGTACAATTTAATGCGACAAGCGGCGATTACAACTACCACAAATGAAGACAGCCAAGTTGTTGTTGCTGTTGCTGTAACAACAACAACAACAATGGGGCAGCAACAGTTAACAAAATTTATGCCCGCAGGCCCTATAAAAAGGGTTGCCAGGCTGTGCCCCACACACACACACCAACCGCAATGCATTAAAAATTGAAAACGAATGCAGACAAACGACATAATAAAGACACAACAGAGAAGAGAAAGAAACGCACGGCGCACAACACAAAAGAATCGTAAAACTAACAAAGCTATTAGCCAGCCCCAAGTACTCTCCAAGAGAACCTGAGAACCCGTCTTTATGGCTTATTCCCCCCAAGAGCCAGAGTCAGCCAGGCAATTGCCTTGCTGCATGCAGTCCCAGTCCTCTTTTCAGCTGCAATCTGTGCCACACACATACACATACACAGCCGCACACGCAGTCAAGTCGATCAACAAATATTATGAATGTTGGCCGCAATATGCCATTTTGAGTTATTGAGCATTGTGAATTATGCAATTATCGAATCGACTCAATCAAAGTAAACGATACATTCAAAATTTGAATTTAAAAATACTTAAAGACTTATCTAGGCAAGCGATAGTTATCGTTATCGGCAGAGCTTTGAGCGCATGGTGTAATTGCCGCCAGATGGGGGTAAGTCTACACGGACAAATTGTGAGTGAAGTAACTTTTGCTTTAATTAACCTTTTTATTTATGTAAAAGACCAGCTGTTCGTTCTTGCAGACTAGTAAATAAATCTTAAGAGAGAGAGACAGAGAGAGAGTTATGCGCTGCTATTTCCCGTTTTGGATTGACATAAACTTTTACTTAGTCATGGAACAATTGTCGCAATCTGGACCAACTTTGCCATGTTTGCATTCTAATTGCGAATTGCCCACACACACAGGCCACATACACATATACAGATCTATGTGCGTACGTGTGTGTGTGAGCTACTCATGTGGTTAATTCGAAATGCTCAACATATGAAGAGTCATTGCTGAAATTTGAGTATTATTAGCAATTTTACCGCAAAATCTATAAATAGCGCACAACAATTAATTGATACACAGACAGTTGCAGCAAAAAAGTCGCATATTTGCTTGAATTTGTCATATTTATAGAGCGGCTGAGTGACAACAACAACAACAACAGCAACAATAACAAAACCAATTTATGCGGAAACTCAAAAACTTATAGAGAGACAGACATTCCACACAAAATCACATCAAGTTGACAAGGAAAGAAAAAAAACGTTTCCCAAACAATTTTCGGTGTTGTGTGTTGTTGGTTTATTGTGCAATTATTTTGTTCGGCGAAAGTTAATCAAGTAACGTATAAAAATGTTTTCGAAACCGGATTTATTGATTGGAAGATGAGCACAGTCCCAAGGCAGCAACCTCAGCCTCGACGGCGATTGTAGCTGTAAACAATTTTAGAAATACAGCCACAGAAACAACAGCAACAACAACAAGAAAAAAAGAAGACAACAAATTAGACGATATATGGGAATTCCAGCGTGTGACGCGACAAACCCGAATTTTTTTTGGTGCTTCTTCTCTTGTTTATATTATTCGCGAGCCGCTTCTGGCACATTTGTTTAATGACAATGCACAAAAGCGGCAGCTCTTTAAAATATGCACAAAAATGCCTGAAAACTGATCGAATAGAATAGCGAGAAATTGTCTAGAAACAATTCCCGAAATACTATCGATATTTATTTGGCATTTCGCGACGAAAAAAGAGAAACATGTTTTTGTTTTTCATATTTATTATACCCTGGAGAGGCACACACAGGCGATCCAAAGTCCAATTAGATTCCAGTTGAAACTGTACAAAATCCTTGAGATACATACAGTCTATAAAATACCATAAAGATATAATGTTTATAGAACCAGTACTATGCATAGAAAATTGCTCTGTCGAGGGTATCTTCTAAACGATTACCCCTTATCAGATTGTTCTCTTTTAAGCTGTGACGTCGACATATCTCTATGTCTATATATTATTCAACAATCAAAATGGTTTTCACAGTCAAATTTATTGATTAACACGCAAATGCGAATTGTTTGCATATTTTCGTTTTGTGTTCCACAAGACAAACAACATCGCAGCCAGAAAGAGAGAGAAAGAGAGAGAGGGAGATACAGATACAGCGACATTAACAGATACAGATACAGCTGGAGATACGCGTGTACTACAGACACTGGATAATGGATCGGGGAACGGGTGTGTTCTATGTTTTGTTTTGTTTGCCTGAAATTCGATACGCCATAAAATGTTGCTTATAAGTATGCTAAGCGTGGTCTATTCAAAATTCCAATGGAATGATTCAGTTCAGTTTGCCGCACTTCCGTTTCGCAATGCCGGGTTCAAAGTGCAGGTATGCATGGCAAGGGGGCGGAGGGCGGAGCCGCTCCTCACCTGTTGCATGTGTGCTCGTGTGTTCGTTGCCAGAGTCTTTCGTTTCGTTTCGTTCTCAAGTTGTCGTCGTCGTCGTCGTCTCGTGGTCTTGTCGTGGTCTCGTGTTTAGTGGGGTAGACGACTCCAAGACGACAAGATCGGTATCGCTTAATGTGTCTGTTAATTCACGTTGATGTGCTCATATATCTTGGACTGCTGCTGCTGCTGCGATTTCATGTTCGTCGTTTGGACTTCGACAGGCAGTGTGCGGAGTCAGCAGAAGTTAGAGACGGAGGGAGATGGGAACAGAGACAGATACAGAGGGAGACACATAGATAGAGAGACAGACAGCCCCAGAGACAGACAGACAGCCCGATAGACAGAGAGACCGAACTGCTGACCACTTTGAGGGACCATGTGAGAAACGTGCTGCAGTTGTTATGGCAATTGTTGCCGTTGTTGTTGTTCTCTAACTGCAACTGGCTGCGTGACGTTGAACCTGCCAGAGACAGATAGTTGTGACTCTTTTATTTGCCTATGATCGTCTGCGTGATCATGTTGGTCTCCCTTGAAAGTGTTAATTCAATTACGGCTAAGCGCGGCAATTGTCACGTAAATATTGTGCGTGCGCTCTAAATCGTTGGCAAATAAACATATATAAAGCATATGTATGACTATTTTAGTTGATCTAGACTTCAGCCAGCCTATTTATAAAGCACTCTTTACTCAGTTGTAGGCAAACAAATGAATCGATTGATTCAACATGTTCTTCTACTGATTCATACTGAAATTTCTTCTATTTGATGTTGATTTCTTGTATCAACATTTATACAAATAATAATCGTCAAATCATCATAAAATTACTTAAATTAATTAACCAATTAGTTCCAATCAAGCGCAGCAATTACTTAAGTATTAAACAACAACAACACAGAGACAGAACGAGATACTTTTTCTTTCGTTTTTTATGTAGATCGCTTCGCTGACTGCCTTGACACTTAATGGGGCAATACGTGGAAATAAAAATGCCTCATATTCTGCCTGACTGAAATATGAATATATACTCCATATACCATAAATATGTATACATGTGTATCTGTGTTTTATAGGGCGCACATAGATACATAATTTAGTTTGTTTATGGCAGCTGGTGGCGTTGCAGAGCGTTGATTTGAAATTAACATATGATTATCACAAAGATTTTGCTTCCATTTTGATGTTATTTTTTTCTTCAGTTTTATCAGGAACACAGACACACGCACACACATTTAGCATAAGAAATACATAAATGGCCATTAATACATTTACATACAAATAGCACAACAGTTGCCAGATACCAGACAACTATATGAATACTGTGATGAGTCTCTCTCTCTCGCTGATAATCTGATCATCAGCTGAGCAGCTCAAATATGTAATTTGTTTAGTTTTTTCTTTTTGACAGAGTTTCCCCAAACAACTGTTTGGACTTTGGAATGCCAGGGAAAGACGTAATCACAATCCACAGTCCCCTTTACGTAAGTTGCTTGTGCTTTCTTTCCTCGGAAAACTGAGCCATGTAACTTAGAGTATTGCATGGTTTATAGGGTATCATGTCATGGCTTAAAGCAGCCATGCAACTGTGAGTGCATGATGCATTATAGGATATCCTAAAGTAGCTTATAGGGCATCCTAGCTCGTCTTAAAGTGCATTTTGTATGCAGTAGTACGAAGTAACCTCAACTCGCCCTATTGCCTCCACTTGCTCTATTTGCATAGTCAATGTAACTGCTTGTTTAATGCTTACAGGGTATGCAGAGCAGCTTGAAATGAATTGCAATTTGTTTACTTAATTTACTTAATTCTATTGCATGCGTACGCAAATTAATAAATGCATAAATATTGTAAACAAATGTGCTTGTTTGCATTGCACATGAGTTGCTCTGTTGCTCTGTTGTTGCTCTTGCTGTTGTTGTTGTTGTGGCTGTAACAAATGAGCTTGTCAACTTAAACTGGCACACACACATACTAGAGCATCAGTTCGTGCTCTGTGTGCGCTCATCTGTTGCCGCCATTTTGTCTGGGGCGCGCGCCGTAAATAAGAAATGCAATGTGCATTCATGCAACACGCGGCGTATGCGTAATCCTAATCAAGCTTGGCCAAGTTGTAAAAGTAATGGCCATACAGATAACGGTATATTTACAAGAGTTGCCAACAAGCAGAGAGGGGGGCAGAGAGGTAGAGGGGGCAGAACTTTTATCTACTACAAGCAGATTGGCGCTGTGCGAAGAGGGAGAGAGACAGAGCTGAAGCGGGAGGCATGGAGGGAAGGCCATCGTCAGAGGAGGCGCCCGCGCACACACCCACGCAATCAATTTACTACGCGCACTGCTGCAGCACGCCGCACAGTCTGCCACAGCCACGGGCAAGTAGCTATTTATAGGCTTATCTGCGCGAGCGTCGGGAATTTTCATAGACCTTTTTATATTGTTTTGTAAATATTAATTAGTTTGCCTCTTTGATTGCAGCTGAAACACAAAGCAAAGCCAGGCAAATTGCTACACTTTTGCGTGTCATGGCGAAATTAACACAGTGCGGGCGTGTGTGCGAGTGTGTGTGTGGTGTACGTTAGTTGTACATGACGCAGACAACGCTGTCTGAATGGAAGCAGCCTGGTGAAATTGCAGCAGACGCCGCTGTCGCAGACGTCGACAACCTGCCTGATGACGCATGCCTGCCTGTGTGTGTGTGCGTGTGTGTTGTGGAGGCATATGGCGACAAAGCTGACGTCATTAGGCTGAGGATGACTGGCAGAAAACTACCCCCGTCTAGCGGAGTACAAGTGGTGCCCCAGTTGTGCTGCTGCTGCTGCTGCAACACTGTGGCAACTAATAAACGCCAAAGCGAGTGAACTGTCCTACCGTCAACTGCCAAATAACCAAGCTGGCTATCAAGCTAGGCAATTACAGCAGCCCAGAGCAGCGACAACTGAGCTGCACTGTGAGAAAATGGGAAGGGACTTTAAGGAACAAGGAAAGGAGGAAACTGAAGACAAAACTTATAGAAAAAGAGGATTCTACAGGAAAAACTTGCATAAAATTAAATTGGAACATGAAAGAATCTAGAAAAAAAATATAAATATGCAAATGTTTATAACAGATCAAGAATATATATGGATTTTTTGGTAAAACAATAATCATATAACTTACTAAGCTGAGAACTAAATAGGGAAGGAAACTTCAGCAACAGATTGATCAATTTTATTGTATATGGAATTTAAGTTCTTATCTGAAGAAAGATTGAAGAGAGGCAGATATAAATAACAGAGCAGAAATATATATATTTTATATATGTAGCTTATGTAGTTTATATGTTATAAAAGGTCTCTCAGATTTGTAAGCTTCTTTCTCACAGTGCAGCTTCTCCCACCACGTCTACATTAGCCTTTCCCTCGTCTCCTCCTCGCAACAGTCGCATCCCCCTCCACAGTCACAGCCACAGCGACGTTCACAGCCAACAGTGAACAGTGAACAGTGAACAGTCACATCCCACGCAGTCAATTAAGAGCGCGCCTCGGCTATTGGGTTACACTTGGACTCTCGGCCGCCCCGGCCTGGCAAAGGCTTTACTTGTTCTTTTTTTTTTGGTCAGCATTTAAAATTATTTATTAGAAGCAACAGTCACACAACAGCTGGACAAGGGCGGACAGTGGGACAGCAGACAATGGGACAGCAGACAGTGGGACGTAACAGTTGTTGGAACAGTTCGCTGCAGAGGAGTGCAGAACAGGGCAGAGCAGAGCAGAGCGAACTCAAGTTGGGGCGTATCAAATGTTTTGGTTCGCTTTGCACTGTTTCTTTCTTTCTTTCTATCGCTGTTGCTGTTGCTGTTTCTTTCTCCTACTCATTTTGCGTTTTTGTCTAGTTGTTGTTTTGTTTTAGAGCTGAGGAGCTACAGCAACCATCGTCGTTGGGTTTTGCCAGTCAAACGAGCCAAGCAGGCCCAGGCGAACGCGTTTTCAAGCGCGACGAGCGGCGCTTGGCGACAGCAATTTACCTTTAAGCGAATGCAAAAGTATGCGTAAAAAAAGTAGTCAACAGCAGGAGGAGCAGCAGCAACAACAACAACACAATTACCCCAGAGAGCGAGCCGAGCCGAGCCGAGCGGAGTCTATAAATAAGCCAAAAGCCAAAAGCTGCGCCATAAATCATAGGAAGACACACGAGTGTCGAGTTATTATGCGATCATATTTTAATTGCCGGATTATTATTATGCTGAGGACTCTGTCCCGGAGCCGAGAGTCGTGAGACTCTCGAGTCTGCAAGGCGAGACCGAGACGAAGATCGAGTCCAAGTCCGCACCCGAACCCGAATCCGACCCAGCTAGCGAGGCAAACCAAACAAAACACCTGCAGACCGCCTGTCTCTGGACATGTCTGTGCTTGGACAGGTGCGTGCACCAAAAAACAACGACAACAACAAGTAGTAAGTCCAGTTGACAGTTAGACGAACTTGCAATACTCTATCTTAGGTTTATTTAGGGTAATTTGTGGCATGAACTGAACAGTTCTTAAGGCTGCGCTAATTTAGTGTTTGGATTCAGATTTATGGCAACTGTTATTAATGTTTAGTAATTTCGAAGTACATATAAATATTTAATTTATATTTTCTAATGCTTATTCATGGCATTATTAAAGAGAAATAAACAGAAGACTGTCTTCAATCGAAGTGAAATATCTGCAAGAATGCAAAGATGTCTAAGAATTATTTTGGTTTATTAGTCAAAGTTGCTTATCATTTGGAATTAGTTCTTTTGCGATGCCAACTAGAGATATGTATATCTTAAATATATATCTTAAATTTATCTATCTATCTATACCTATACATATCACAGCTTACATCTTGCTTACTCTTCTCTCTTTATTTAGAAATCTACTTTAGTAAATTACGCTGAATAGAAAGCTCTAACTTCCCATAATTTCCATTGTTAATCAAGCATATTTATAGTACGTTTTATAGCTGCCAACGAAGCGTTACAAATTGCCTGACAAACTGATGATACCCTTGGCATAAAAAAGAGCGACTAAAATGCAGTTGCAGTTGCAGTTGCACTGGCCTGGAGGAGCCTGCAACACAACTGCAACTGAGCAAACGAGTTGAGTTGTTGTTGCCCGTCAACCGCCCCTCTCTCTGCTACTCCCTCTGTGTGTGTGTGTTGGCAAAACAGGTATGGTTGCATTTTTACCATAAAGCGAACAACACCTCAGAGAGTGAGACAGACAGAGAGAGAGAGGGAGATAGAGAGAGAGAGAGACCCGCGCCGATTGTCGTCTAAGCCGCAGTCACTGTCATCCAACTCTGCCTACTGTCCGGCCAGCAATGCGGCCTTTATATGTCTGCCGTCCGTCTGACTGCCCGACGAGGTGTCTTTCTGTCTGCCCGTCTGTCTGTCTCTCAGTCTGTTCAGTCAACATTCATATTTAGCCCCCTCCTCGCAGTTATTACCAACATTTCTTGCAGTTCTTTTTATTACAATTGTTTGTAATTCTTTTCTTGCGTTGTGGAAATATTTCTACTCCTACTTTGTTGCCCTGTAATGAATGCATTGTGATTCCTTCTGATCGAGAGAGAAGGACGGGTAGCACAGGAAATGGTTATAGCAATATGATCTATCTAAATGTGGTCTGAACTTGACTCGATCGCGATCGCTGGCGTAGTAATTGCATTTTCGAACGTGATATTTAGTCATTTACTCAGTCCCCTAGGGAGGGAGGCATGCTAAATTTGACACATCGTTACTAATGAGATAAACAATATAGTGGGGTGATTCATAGCGAGCCTCTCTCGCCGATTCTCAGAAGTGCACACAATACACGAGTATTCAGCTCTGATTGTCTCTGATTGAGCTATAGCTAACATACTATATTGCACACCTTACTCGCCTTCGTCTTCGTCTATTTGCTTAGTCTATCTGACACCCAGAGCTCTTTAGTCTAATTGCGAAATACGTGAAACACACACACACACACATTTGTGTATGTATGTTTTCACATGTATATTGCAATACGAGCGTACTACAGACTGTCGTACGACCGATCTAGATAAGCCCCATATGGTGAGTATCAGAATTCACTATCAAAACTATTTGGTTTCTACGCGTCATAGTTGAACTTTGCACAGGAAACTTTCGGCGTATAATGAACGTATTACTTGGAAAAATTTCGAGACCCCTGTAATATTTATTGTCTGATAAGGCATTGAGGGAAGCCAACCTGATTTTGATTTTTGGCCAACTCATCCATACATAGACAGTTTTATGACCCTTTGCGTCTATAATCTCATTTTATGACGCTCCATTGCACGCGAATGTGAAATTTGATTTAGCTTTTTATGATCTGCAACTGTATAGAGTTTTTCAAGCAGTAAAGACTTCTGCGAATTCACTTTGAAAGTTATGGGGAATAAGCATTAATAAGAAACGCGTTTTTGTTATTTAATATATGAAAATATTAAATTCATAGGAAGTAATTAAAAATTAGTGAATGTATACAGTGCAAATAGGTTAAATTAGGTTAAATTTTATTTTATGTCTTTAAACTCTATTGAAATATGTTAGCTTCATATCTGAAGAGTTAGATAATACCTTTTACTCATTAATTAAGCAATTATCTCTAATAATTCCAGTCAATTTAATTTATATTAGTATAGTACACATATTTTAACCTATTTTAGGTTTAATTTATTTCGATTAAATTTCACTTTCTGCTTGAAAATTCTATTTAAATATCTTAGTTTAATATCTGACTATTTAAATAATTTTCACACTCATTATTTAATCAATTATATTTAATAATTTCAGTCAATTTACTTTCTTTTTTATAGTGTAAATATTTTAACCTATTTTAGGTTGAATTTAATTAGGTTTAGTATCATTTTCTCATTCACTTTCTGCTTAAAAAATCTATTGAAATGTGTTAGCCTCATATCTGACTAATTAGACAATCTTTCACACACATTAATTAATCAATTATCTTTAATAATTCCACTCAATGTAATTTCTATTTTAAGCACACTTGCCTTATGACGAATCCCAAAAAGGGTTAACACTTTATCGACAATTACGAGACTGTCTCTTCAACTGTAAATTCTTTCGCCTTATAAGCACTGCACCATGCAGAGCTTCCTAATTTAACGTAAAGTACTCAAACATATGTTTGAATAATTCGAAGCTGCTTTTGATTTCTCAACTCATTCAACTCATTTCGCAATTGAATACACGACGTACATTCATAAATACTTCAAGCGCGAGGGGCATAGGAAGGGCGGGTGCGGAAGGCAGAGTGGGAGTGGCAGAGCGTAAAGAGAAGCGAGAACTATTCTCGCTCGCTCTTCTGCTACCATAAAATGTGATAATAGTATTCAAACAATTAAACAATTTTCGCAAAATGTTGAAACAACTCGACAAGGCAAGAGAGGAGACAGTGGGGGAGCGAGGCGGGGCGGGGGCAGCAGCAGCGTATACGCGGTAGGCAGATAGCAAAACGTTTATATGTTCTCATTATAATAAAACAAAATCGCTCTCTACACGTACTTATTGTCAGACAATAACAACAACAAAGCTAAAGATTAATTACAAAAGAAAAGTAGAAACAGAGAGAGGGGGAGAGAGGGAGTGCAAGGGGGAGGGGCAGGGCAGAGGTAGTAGGGGGTAGTAGGGGGGAGACAGAGTTTATCCATACCGTAGAACTTGGAGACTTCCAGTCGACGTACTCTCTTTCTTTCAGCACAAGTACAAGACACTGGAGAAGCAGGAGAAGATGAAGGTGTATCTGGTGTTGGTGCTGTTGTTGTTGTTACTGCTGCTGCTGGCGCTGAAGACGTCGAAGTTGGACTGGCGGAATCGAAAATTAATTATGCTTGACATGTTGCCTCGACTCCAACGAAGACCACGACGAGGAGGTGGAAGAGGAGTAGGTGTAGGAGGAGTGGAAGGCGTAGCACATGTGGCAGTTGCTTGAATTGGGCCTGGGCCTAGGCTTGTTTTGCTATAACTTTTGTTATTGTTATTCTTGTTGCTTCTGCTTCTTTTGTTGTTGCTGTTGTCAATATGAATCGCATTTTCAATTTGCTCTTTCAATTGCAATCGCTTTGCGTGTTGTTGCTGTTGTTGTTGTTTTAGTTGTTTTTGTTTGTTGTCTGGCCACGCGCCTCCATTTGGCGCTTTTCCACCACTTTTGGGGCAATTAATTAAACGCCTTCGTTTAATTATTTACGTTCGCGAGCGCCACACGCCGCGCTACACTTGCCACGTGCCACACAGGATGACAGATTACGCATACGCCACGTTGCCGTCGGTTTAGAGCACAGCTTGGCTCGATTTGGCTTAACTTGAGTCCCGCTCGACTCTCAGCTCATCCGCTGCTCTCTCTTCTCTCTCCCCTTTGTCTTCTCTATTGTTACTATTCCTATCGAGTGCAATTTATGTAAAGCGCAACCGCGCAAAGGTGCAGCCCATTGGCAATTGCCAATTGCGCGCCAATTTATAATTTGTTTGTTTGTTCTACTGCTGTTGTTGTTGTTGTTGCCGTTATTGTTTTTGTTTTGCTGGTTTTCCCCTCAGCTCAGAAACTTGTAAAACAAATGCAGCGAAATTTTTAATAAATTTATTTCGATTATTTTGAAATTTGTTTATGTTTTTTGTTTTTGTTAAACATTAATTAATGCACACACACACGCACATACACAGAGACGCGACACACACACACACGCACACGAAGCTTCTAAAACCGCGATAACAATTTTGCAGCTCAGCTCGGTACGGAAGCTGCGCGGGGGAAGTGAGCTCTGCCTCTGCCTCTGCCTAGTTAGTTAATAAATTTAAGTTAGATTTGCTTTTTATTATTACTTTTTTAATTTTCCGATCTGTTTTCCATTAGCGACTTTGATGCGCGCGCGTTTTCGCCTCGACTTGACGCTTTTCCTGGCTGCGCAGGCAGTTTTCTTAGCTCGCAATCGCTTCGCTCACTCTTTCACACTCGCTCGCTCTCTCTTTCTCTTGCTTTCTCTCTGCGGGACCGTCCGTTCGCCGGCGCTGTTGAACGAGAACTGAAACGAAGTGACGCGATGCGATGCGAGAGCAGCAGCAGCAGCAGAGCCGAATGAGCACGAACATGCACACGAACGACGCCGAGCCGAGGCCGAGTTCGGCTACGAGCAGAGCCGAAGCACTTCGCACGCTGCTGCTGCGGATTGGCTTTTCCTTCTCAGTTTTTGGGGGGCCCGTTAGGCAGCGGCTGCGACAGCGACAGTGCCAGCAAATGGTTTGGGGTCAAGTTGAACCAAAGCTGTCCACAACTACTTAATGCCATCATCATCATCATCTCTGGCGTAGAGTCTTTCAATCAGTGTCAATGTTCAATTTCAATTTCAAACTCACTTTCAATCGTCTTGAAGTTCGACTTAGTTTTTCGTAATTGAGGGAATTTCACAATTGTTCCTCGGCTCCAGTTCACAGTGCCTTCTTCACAGTGCCCTCTTTACAGTGCCCCCTTCACAGTGCGTAACTAACACTACCTCACCTCACACACGCCCCTTCACCTTGGCTAATAATGTTATCTCGGCACTCTCAATTTTTCGAACGCTTCTCGGAATTTTACTTTGGAATTCTGCGCTGCAAATTAGAATTTGTCACTGGAATGTCGCGACGCTGGTGCAGGAAATACCCTGCCAAAATAAAAACAGTACTAACTACGACTTCGACGGTCTCTTTGAGGCAGATAAAG
Organism: Zaprionus ornatus; assembly: GCA_018904035.1. Taxonomy (NCBI): domain Eukaryota; kingdom Metazoa; phylum Arthropoda; class Insecta; order Diptera; family Drosophilidae; genus Zaprionus; species Zaprionus ornatus. The sequence goes on from JAEIFZ010000253.1 coordinate 5,904,127, forward strand.
CTGCCTGCCCTATGAATGGGAACGTGAAGAACGCGTAGAACGTGTGTGTGAGTTGAATTGAAGTTGAAGGCAAATTACGACATCTATTTGGCGGTAGATTAGAGTCAGAAACAGAGAGGGAGAGAGAGATTGAGAGGGAGGGAGTTAGGTACAGGCAGATAAAGAAGACATTGGAATTTACATGCTCATTTATTAGCTGCTATAAGAAAACTAGTGTACTATGACTGCTAGACTTGATGTAGATTATATATATAAAGTTTCATGTATTTTAGAATACGTTTAATAAAATTATTTTCAATTTATGCGACAGTTAATAACTTAAACAATGATATAGTGAATTTTGGATAAATGAAAGCAATGGTGCAATGTATTTCGACAACTTCAATTGTTCACTAGAGTAAACAAATGATGCTTCAGTAAATTACACTGCATTTTGATACTCGTTAATTTCATTGATGTCTTCATATCGTACAAAGTAGTTTCCTGCGTCTGATTATAATGACAACATGTAACACTATCATGTATAAGCATAAGAGCTGGAAAAACAGCGAGTAACATCAATGTTTTATATGAAACCCTTAGCAAGAATGCATATTTCCTCAGCTAAAATAAACATGATGATGTTTTTTATTGCTGCACTGTCAAACTCGCTTTAAATGCTTCAACGTCATTCAATGACTGCATACTATTTTGAAGTAGTATTTTAATGCAGCGAAAAGAAAGAGTATGCCTGCAGTAACAGAAATCCCATAGATGACCAGTCTCTGTCTCTTTTCATAATACTTTAATACTTAACAATCATGAGAATAGATTGCATATTTATTCTAATTGTAAACAATCTGAATGCAAAGAGTTTTCAATTAGAAGCACGCACCAAAATATGGCTAAACTCTCTCTCCGTTCTCACTGCATAATCTTCACAATATGTGCTATCAGTGAAGACTCAACATACCATACATAATATGTGCCTTGTCTAGAACCATTTAACTAACACTTGAGTTAAATATTTAATAACATTTCGCGTTGGATTCTCGCTCAGCGCAGTTTCCCACAGCAAGTTGGCCCAAACAAATTGCTTTGGCCGTTTACAAGCCTCATAACATTTGAAATCATGCATTAACTAAATGCTGCAGCAAACAACAACAACAAGAAAAACAGCTGCATTTACAGTTAAATGAGTTGAAAGAGCGAGGCAAGTGGGTAGAGGGAGAGCAGGGAGAAGGGGCAAGGAAAACAGCAAGCTGCACTTAGTCGCACTTGTTCAAAAGCCACAAATCTTTTATGGCATTTGTTTCGAATGCGATAATAACACTTAAGTTTCTAAATTGTTGGCTTAAACGCAAATTAAAGACAACTTTTTAGCAGTGGCAGGAGGGGGTGAGTGGGCACAGGTGGGCGGGCAGGTTAAGCTTGGGCAGCCAAGGCAGGTGTTTGCCTGGCATAATTTATACTTAAGCAAACGCCAAATCAAATTGGCAAAGCATTTGACATTTATGCTGAGAGGCTGGAAAAGCTGCAGCTCAAATGGCAAGAGAGAGAGAGAGAGGGAGAAGGGAGAGAAGGGGGGAGAGCAGATGAGAAGGAGTGAGCGAGAGAGGGAGAGATGATTTATGCACTCATTGTATCGCAGCGAGTGGAAAATTTGCAGTTATCACGAATGCGCGGCAGCCTGTTGCAAGTTTTTTTTTTTTTTTTGGTATTTTTCATCGGGTTTTCGTTGGTTTTCCCAGGCCGCACATTTTGTCACAAGACGTTTGGCATTATTTATGGCAGAGCGCGGAAAACATTTGCAAATGCCGTCGTCGTCGTCGTCGTCGTTGTCGTCGTCGTAGTTGGAGTCATGTGGGAAACCGTGACGCTGATCTACTCGAGCGGGCTCAATAATTGCCCTGCATAGGGGCCGAGGTATTTGCATAGTTCTTTGGCCCAACTACGACAGCAATTTGGCATAAACGTCATGCCACCTACTCCTCCTCCTTCTGCACCTCCGCCACCCGCATCTGCTCCTCTATAGGGAGGCCCGTTGTAGCCACAATTTTCCACGCCACTTGAACGTAATTAGCCGTTGAGCTTCTAAGCGCTATGCAAATAGCAGTAGCAGCAGCCCCAGCCACGCCACCCTCCCCTTCGACCTGCTGCTGCCTAAGGTGGGAGGGGCTTAACAGTCTGCGAATCGTTTTGTTGCCTTTATTCGGTCTATATATAAACGTAGTTTGCGCAACGCATCGATTCTATTTTGATATCTGTAAATATTTGAAAACCCCTTTATTTGCCATACTTAACTGTGCCTGCCTCCGCCTCTGTCTGAGTGTATGTGTACCCTAACAATTTGTGCCTGACTGGGGGCTGCTTGCGTGTTGTAGAATCGCAGATCACGGCGCCCTGAGCGAAGCAAATCCCCAGGCAAATAGGCATAAAGCACCCTCTACCCTGGCCAAAAAAAGAAGACAATAGTGTCAACACAACAACTGATTCTGGGCATTTTCCATAAGCTTTCCACGCGCACAACCCACGACAGAGAGACAGTGTGGCAAAAGCGACAAACAAACCGATCGAATTTCTAATGGACAAAGAGAGAGAGAAAGGAGAGTTCATTTGCCTGTCTGCACTGGGCACTGCAAAACAGTAAGCGATAGCATCCACAAGACATAAGCAGAGAGGGGCAGGACGGGGGGCGTGGCACAGCAGCCGGCGTCAGGTCTAAGTAAGGCTAAGTACTACGTCTGCCTGTCATGTTGGAAGAGATCAAAGCGCTGCTTGCTGACATGTTTACACAGGCGGCGAAGCTCTCATGCTGTAATTACATAGAACTGTGTGAGCGTGTGTGTGTTGCCAGACAACAGCAGCAGCAACAATAACAACAGTTACAACTACTACAATAGCCGAGCAGAGTTGTAACAACATGAGTCTGGCCAGTTGACTGTCAACTTGGCTAATTGAAACTGGACACATGCTGAGCGCCAGCAGGCGAAGGGAGGAGAGAGAAGGGGAGGGGCATGGCAGAAGGGCTTGTGTGGAGTGGGCGTGTTACCGCTGGCTGTGTGTAAACAACTAACAATAGTCAGTGCTAATAACAATTGACGTACCACACTGCGTATGCGCTACAGTTTGTTGAGCAATGCCTCTCAAACTGTGCACAGCGTATTTCTCTTTTATTTTAAATACGAATCTGCCTTAATTGAGTGCCTAATTAAAACGCATCGAATTACACGCGACCCCTCAACATTGGCCATGGCAATTAAATCGAACATCGAGCGACGCATCGCGGCCTCTTCTCCAGTTCGTGCTGTGTTCTCTCTCGTGCCTCTCTTGCCCCGTGTCTCGAGTTGTCGATGCAATGTTGCTGATTATTTCGGAAATGCCAATCAGATGAAAGGCCCACAGAACGTACGAAGCAAGCAGACAATCGTTCCCTGTACCTCCTCCCTCCCCCTTCGCACTTCTTGGCTTCGTTTGTCGTCATCTGCGTTGATTACAGTCTGCAGTGAGTCTGCAACGGGTGAGTCAATCCTCAGCCAGCACAGAGCACTGAGCAGAGCACGCTGTCAAGTTTGCCCAATTATTTTTGGCATCTAGACACAAAAAAGTAAAACACACAGCGGGGCATGGGTTAAAATTCCTCGTTCTATTGGCAACAATTTGATTATGTGCGTATTTACAATACAATGGGCTTCCCTACTACTCGCTAGTTTAACAAACAATTCTTTGAACTTACAGGCTACAGAGCTAGAGCTAAAGCTAATCATACTATCGTTAACAGTCGTTGCCTTGGTATAGTTAGCTATATAACGCAATGAGCTAACACACACTACTCTCTCTCCTTTGAGCATCATCACTAATTCGACTCGCTGTTCTAGAAGTTCTTCACCAACTGTTGGCTAAGTTGGCATCCTCGTTGAATGGTTTTTCATTGTTGCATGCAGTAGAGCTGATTGCAGTAACGGTACGTGGTATTGTCGCTGCGCACAATGTGTATGCCAGCTCCATAGTACGCTGTGGACAAGTTCAAAGATTAGAGTATAAAATTAGCCTTGATTATGTGAAGGATAGATCTATTTATGAAGTACATACGTATTACATAGGCCGAACCATCGGCAGGCCCTACAACCTGCAGTGCAATGAGTATTATATCAATCAGTTGGCCCAAGAACATGCCCCCCAGCGTGCAGAACTTGAGCAGACCAATACCCGGATAGCCCAAGTAGAATCGATCCACGCCAAACATGCCCAGGAACACGGAGAGCAGTAACGTGGTGTCCAAATGGTAGCCATTTCTGTAATTAATAAGGGCTCTCAATCGAGATTTCTAGAAGGAAGCAACGTAGCCATTACTCACGTCCATTGGCAGGGCATTTCCCGCGTGAACGTAGAGTTGCCCGTTTCGGTGCAATTGATTTCATTGGCAGCAATGCACCAGACACGAGCTCGGTTCTCTTTGGTGCAGCCTCGCAGCTGCTGTGTCTTGGGATCTATGTGATTTTTGGAGGGATCCGGGCACATGAACTGCCCCATTAACAGTTCGTCGCAGTTTACCGTCACGGGCTCTGTAGGCGCCGCATAAAACAGCAGTAGCAGTGATACGATTAGCCAAAGCATTGAATATTCTAATTTTTTAATTGTTTAATAATTTGTTATGATTTTACACGATTTGCAGTTAACTTTGTCATTAGTATTAACTTTTGTTTTGTTTGATTGTTCTGCTTCTTATATTTTGTGGTGGCTAGTCGATAGCATAAGTGTTGGTAAGCGATAGGTTTGCGCCAGCAGTTGCAGTTGCTATCAAAAACCAACAGATGGCGCTGGTGTGCATTGCCGCGACCAAAAGTGAATTCAAAATATTGAAATACGACCTATCATTGAAACAGGCCTGCCTGTTTATTGAATATATATTTCTTGCAGTGCAACAGCACAAGAACTTCTTTAGCACGTTCTGATTTCAGCTGTTCTAATGTCTGAGTTGCCAATCCATCGCGAAATACGATGCACACCTTTGCCGTCTGACCAAACGTACGCTCGATGCATCCAGTTTCGCCCGTGGAGAGCTGCACCTGCTTGCCTATATATAGATCTCGATTAGCCTCCTTCTTGAAGAGATTCTGTACAATGATTTCGTTGGCGTTGACCACACGCTGGACATTTCCCTGCTTCTCCTTCCGCTTGAAGATGCGCAGGTGCGGCAGCAATTCCTTTTCATAGTTGACGCTCTGTGTCTGCCACAGAATGCAACCCCAGAAGGCTAACCGACAGCTATTGCTGTGCGCGTCCATGTCCAGCTTGGATGCAATCAACTTGGTGTCCACTGTAGTCCATACGGGGGACTCGAATTGTAACAAAGCAAAGACGCAGTCAGTGGACGATGTGGACAGCATAGGCAGCAGCTCCTCCACAAACTCGTACTGCTTGTCGAGATCGAACTTCGTAGATGCCGCTTCATCATAGAATAATGTGAGATTCGCCATGACTGTCTCGTGTCCCACACTGATGTGTAGTTTACTACGGGACCTGATTGCGTGTTTATAGTATGGAATGATTTGAAGCCTCACGACGACTGCGTAGACTGGCTTCAAATAGCCTGGCTGCGCGATGATTCCACGTTCCATTAGCTTTGCATTGAACTGTGTGACACAGAGTCCAATGCGATCTCCTGCAGCTGCCTTCTCCACCGGCTTCCTGAACCTCTGTATTGACTTGACTTTGCGTCGTTCCCCCAGTTGTGGCAGTTCCACATTATCGTTAACAGTGACGCCTCCCTGGAGTAGCGTTCCTGTGCAAACAGTGCCTTGTCCTTTGATGGCAAAACAATGATCCACATACATAAGCAGTGGTGCCTCCAATTGACGCTGTGGCACAAAGTAAGCATTGCATAAGCCCGCACGGAGCTTCTCAATGTTTGTACCCTCCAGCGCGGAGACACAGTAAATGGGAACCTTGTCGCCAAATGATGTGCCTGCCAGTGTCTTTCTCAGCCTGTTCAGCAGCTTCTCCAACTTTGTCTCGCGTTGCTCCTCAGGCAGTGCATCAATTTTATTGATCACTATCAACAGCTTCTTCTGCAACAGCTCGCCAATAATCAAACACTCCGCCGTCTGCGTCTGTATTCCTTTTTGTGCATCCACCACGAGTACCATGAGATCAATGATCTGAGCGCCTGTTGAAGTTAAATGCAGTTAGGTGAAGTTAGTTGTCTCCAGTTCAGCTCATACTCACCTCCAATGATGGTGCGTATGAGACTTGCATGCCCGGGACAGTCGACGAATGTAAACTGCAACTGTTCCTTTGATGACTCCAATAAAACTGCACTAAAGCCCAGATCCAATGTTATTCCACGTTCCACTGACTGCGGATTCTTATCAAAGGCCGCCGTGCTGGCTATGGAGCTCAGCGCACGGGCAAGAGTTGTTTTTCCGCTATCTACGTGCCCCAGAAGGCCAACATTGAAATTTGTCGGCATTGTGATTAAGTAAAGATCATTTATGTCAAGAAAGTTGCAACAGATAATCAGCTAATTTGCACTATTTTTAAACTGTCTACTTTTTTGTTTACAAATAAATAGTAGCTTTGCCTACAGCTGTTTGAAAACGAGTGTGGTGAAACGATCAGTTATCGATAGTTTGTTCTTTTATTACATTCCCTCCAGATGGCGCTTGAGTTTAATTGTTTGAGTTTAGAATAATTAACAGACATTAATTATATTGGCAAATGTTTACTTATTCAGCGGAGATTTAGTAAAACAATATACATATATCGTGGAGATTGCGCTTATATCATGAACATACATAGTTAATTGCGCTGGAAATATCTCTAATCGACGGAGCACAAATGATCTATCGCACTGTGTCGTGTGTGAGCTACACAAAGAATGTGCCTAATCAGAATGCAGTTGACTATTTTAAAGTGCGCTTGTATTAAATGATAATTAAGTGTTGTTTAAATAATAAACAAAAAATGAACAGTAAATACACACAATATTTAATTTCAAACGTGATTGAGTGAAGTTGCAATAACTGTGCCATGTAAATAAACAACCATAACCTATCCCAACCAACGTAAATAAACATAAACGTATCTACATTCACATACATACATACGTGGCATACATTCATATTTATGTACATAAATCAAAATAGAGCTCTTTGAGCAACATTTGTACTCGGCTACCAAATGAGCTGAACTCGTTGGCGCTCTTATCACGACAGGCGAAGAGAGAGAACGAGAAAGACAGAGCGGGAGTACAAAGTTCCCCATGGAATTGGGTTTTTAAACGCTGTTGTTGCGCCAACGTCTTCAGTTGCGACTAGCCGCAGGTGGTGACAAGTTGCACGCCGGGAATTGCAATAATATATTCAATATGTCGTCCAAGAGTATTATACCCAGCGCAGTTAATCCAGATCTGCAAAAGGAACGCGATGCAGCCACTTTCAATAGTGAAGAGTTCGCCACTTGGTGGGCGGGGGGCGAGGAGGCACTCAAATTTAAGAGAAACCTAAGTAAGTGAACTTAGCTTAACAGTTATCTCTGGAATTGGGGGAGCCAAAGTGCAATCAAACATTGTTTTTAAATTGATAACACTGAGTGGGGTAAAAGTTTTACAGCATAATAACAAATACGTATTCTCGATATGTTTCTTGATTCATGGTGACTCTGCACTTTTGTTTCTGCCTTGGCAGAGGAGTATATGTACAAGGATTTCGATCCGGATGATAGCGCCCTATTGCAGTACAAATCGCATGAGGATATCTGTGAGTTCTCCATCAAACGCAGCATTGAGGTGGCCAAGAAGCTGCGCCAGTTGCAGGCGGAGCGCAATCCTGGTGGCGAAGACTACTGGCCGTGAGTGAAGAACTTTCCTTTTTGCTTGTTACTCTCTCTAGACTCCCTCCCCCTTCTCTTGCAGCACACTCTTTGAAGCACCGGAACTATGGGGCCTGCACCTGGGCGGCAATCCCTTTGGTGTCATGTACGTCATGGTGGTGAGGGCCTTAAAAGCCCAATGCACTCCCGAACAGTACGAGGAGTTTGGCAAACGTGTGGACCGCTTTGAAGTGTCTGCGGCCTATGCACAGACGGAGCTAGGACATGGCACGTATTTGCGTGGCCTGGAGACTCGTGCAGATTACGATCATGCAACAGATGAGTTTGTGCTGAATACACCCAAGATTAGCTCCTACAAGTGGTGGCCAGGAGGCTGTAAGTAGCGGGTTTATAAGTTTGTCCATTGATTAATCTCTCTCTCTCCTTGCAGTGGGTCACTCTTCCAACTACTGCCTGGTGATGGCGCAGCTTTATATCGATGGTCAGGCCAAGGGACCGCACATGTTCTACGTGCAGGTGCGTGAAGAGGGCACTCATGAGCCTCGTCCTGGTGTGCACATCGGTGAGATTGGCAAGAAAATGGGATTCATTGGTGTGAACAATGGTTTCCTTGGCCTCAAGGATGTGAGGATTCCACGCACTCGCATGCTGATGCGGCATGCACAGGTTCACCGGGATGGCACCTATGTGAAGAGTCCCGCAGATACGCTCACCTACTTTGCCATGGTCAGCACACGCTGCATCATTGCACGTAATATGGCGCTGTCCTTGGCTTTGGCAGCGACCATTGCCACACGCTACTCGGCTGTGCGGCGTCAAAGTCCCATCAATCCAAAGTATTTCCAACATTGTTTTATGTACTTCCTTATCTAATCAGTTATGTTCCCCTGCTTGTAGATTACCCGAGCCCCAAATCATTGATCATGTTACGCAGCAGCTAAAGGTGTTCCCGGAGATTGCCACCACTGTGGCATATCGCTTGGCCTTTGACTATCTGTGGGATCTGTTCAACGCCACCACCCAGGACATAGATAAGGGGAAGTATGATCGTCTGCCTGAGCTGCATTCGCTCTCGTGTGCCCTCAAGGTGCTGGGCTCCTTTGATGCCGCCAGTGGAGTGGAGCGACTTCGTTTGGCGTGTGGTGGTCATGGTTATCTGGGTTCTTCTAATCTGGGACACATTTATGTCAACACAACCGCTGCCTGCACCTACGAGGGGGAGAACACTGTGCTGCTGCTGCAGATTGGTCGCTTCCTGATCAAGTCATGGCGGGCTGCCTTGAGTGGTGGCGCTTTGGCGCCCACTGTGAAGTACTTGGCTGATGTGCACCAGAATCCTGAGTTTGGTGCCTGGACTGGCAGCTGGGAGAATTTGGTGCAGGCGATGCAGTTTGTTGCTGCCAAGTGAGTGTAGGGGAATCTCTTCTAGGTCTCAATCTCCTGACTGTTTTCTATTCACAGAAAGGTGGAGCTGGCCTTCAAGAGTCTTGCCAAGCGCGTGGCCAGTGGTGAAACTGAGGAGGAGGCTGCCAATCACACGGGCATTGAACTCACCCAAGCAGCTGAGGTGAGTTTGCTAAGCTCCTAGTCTCCCTCTTGATTGTAATCTCTTACTTTCCTCAACAGCTGCACAGTCGTGCCTTTGTTTTCCATTCCTTCCACACGGAGATCACCGGAGTAAAGTCCAAGAAGCGTTCGTCGGCTTTGAATCGCGTGCTGGAAACATTGCTGGAGCTATACCTGGTCAACGTGACCCTTAAGAACATGGGTGACATTCTGCGCGTGAGTTCAATGAACTATTTCTTTATATCCCTATTCCCATTCTCTTTTATTTCTTTAGTTTATCAACCTGACGGACTCCGATCTGAGCAAACTGCAAGTTCGCCTGGAGAGCGCCTTGACCAAACTCCGTCCCGATGCGGTTGCCATTGTAGATGGTTTCGATTTCTGTGATGATCAATTGAATTCCACACTGGGTTCCTTTGATGGCAATGCAAATGAGCGCATATTTGAGGCCGCTCTGAAGGCGCCCATGAATCAGAAGTCTGTGCCCAGGAGTTTCCATGAGTATTTGGGACCCTTCTTAAAATCGAACATGTGAAGAGCCTAAATAAAATTCATGGAAAGAGCCTTAATCGAAAATGCAATGTATGAGCTTTTTAATGAGCTTTTATTGTGTGCAAGTGTTGTAAAGTTTCATGTTTTGAAATTGTTAGCTTATCTTTTATGATTATTATATTGTTCTGTGTAGATTAAAATGTGTAGTAAACAAACAACAAGCGTTTATTAGGGTAGGATTTGTCACACTCTCTCCCTTTTTTTTTGTCTCTGCCTCTCCCTCTCTACCTATTTCGACACATGTTATTAGGTGCTTTCAAAGAGCGCACGAGAGTGAGAGTGACACTTTGCTCTCTTCAGTTGGTTAACGATTAGAAAGAGAGATAATGAATGTTGTTCCCCCCCAAGTAGAGTGAGCGATTGAGAGTGAAGAGTGAACTTTCGCCCTCGCAGCCGGTTAAGCTCTCTGAGCATGCGCAATACATGGAAAGCTTTGGTGTTTGATCGTACTTTGACCCCCAAAGCTTTAACATATTGAGCATTTAATGTGCGGAGCGCTCAGTTAGTTTTTGCAGTTCGGGAAGACAAGTTGCAATTCTGCTTTTACCTGCTTCAAAATGTCGCACATAAAGAATCTTATACCAAAAACAGTTAATCCCGATCTGCAGAAGGAACGCGCGGAGGCCCAATTCGATGTGGAGGAGTTTGCAGCCTGGTGGCAAGGTGGAGAGCAGAAGCTTAAGACCAAGCGGGAAATAGGTAAGCAAAGTGCAGTGCAACGCTCCCTTTTTGTCTCGCTCTCACACTCTCATTGCCTCTCGCTTTCTCTGGCGTGTGCTGATAAGAAGAAAGTGCAAGCACTGTTTTGTCTGTGTTTGATAAGCTGCAGGGGTTTTGTTTTTTACGGGGTATCAAAGTACTCCAAAGTGCCGGCAAAGTCCAGTAGATAATATTCTATATCTGATTGTGTAAATGTGATAAATGTCATAAGAATTAATTTGACTATTTCCGTTAAAGCCTTATCCGCTTATCGGTGGCTGCGGCCTGTCTACCTAGGGGACTATCCAAAGTTTAAAGAGTATCTCTGACTAATACAATATTATATATTATTGTTATAGAGCATGCCATCTTTGATGATCTGGAGGATGGTTATGGCCTGAACCATGAGTACATGTCGCATGAGGAGGTCTACAATTCCACAGTGAAGAAGGTTGCTGACGCAGCGCCCAAACTGAAGGCACTGCAAAACAAACTGAATCCTGGAGGCAAAGACATTTGGCCGTAAGTGCAAGTAGACTAAGAAGATACCCTATAATGCAATCACTCGTTACCTTCTTTCACAGTGGCTGCCTGTATTGGCAGCAATCGCATGGCCTTTTTCCCGCCAATCATCCGCTGGCCACACACATCACCATGTTTGTGGATGTCATCAAGGGCCAGGGAACACCAGAGCAGGTGGAGAAGTGGGGCACGGCGGCAGAGAACTGCAACATTATTGGCACCTATGCACAGACGGAACTGGCGCATGGAACCAATGTGCGGGGCATACAGACACGAGCGGATTACGATATCAGAAAGGGGGAATTTGTGCTCAATACGCCCGATCTGGAGGCCTACAAGTGGTGGCCAGGTGGCTGTAAGTAGACGCTCTGCTACCTCTAATGTATTCCTTTAATAATTATATCTTTCCTTCCCCTACAGTGGGCCACACAGCCAACCATGCCATGGTGGTTGCCCAGCTCTACATCTCGGGCAAGCACAAGGGCATTCAAATGTTCATTGTGCCACTGCGAGATCCTGAAACTCACATGCCGCTCAAGGGAGTGGACATTGGTGAGATTGGCAAGAAACTAGGCATGGCTGCTGTGAATCAGGGCTTCCTGGGGCTGAGCAATGTGCGCATTCCTCGCACCAACATGCTGATGAAGTACGCCAAAGTAGATCGCGATGGCACCTTCACTGCCAGCCCCGCCTCCAGGCTGAACTACCTGACCATGGTCTACACACGCTGCCTGATTGTCAACTTGAATTCCATGCTGCTGCTGCAGGCTGCCACCATTGCCACACGCTACTCAGCTGTGCGTCGCCAGAGTCCCATTGAGCCAGAGTGAGTTGTGGAGTAATCTAAGTTCTTGCTACAGCTCTAATCCTCTTGATCCCTTAGCCAACCTGAGCCACAGATCATTGATCATGTGACGCAGCGGTTGAAACTGTTTCCGGAGATTGCCACAGGCATGGCGTATCATCTGGCCGCGGAGCACATGTGGGAACTGTACCATCAGACTGTGAACGATGCCAACAATGGCAAGTTCGATAAGCTGCCCGATATGCACATACTGTCCTGTGCTCTGAAGGTGCTGGGCACCACCGATGGCTGTGCCGGCATTGAGCGACTGCGTCTGTCCACAGGCGGACATGGCTATCACATTGCAGCCAATCTGAGCAACATCTATGGCAATGCAGTTGCCTCGTACACGTATGAGGGTGAGAACACAGTGCTGCTGCTGCAAATTGGACGTGCTTTGGTCAAGGCCTGGGCTGGCTACACACAGGGACAGCCTCTCTCCTCATCCTATGCCTACTTTGAGTCTTCTATGGCATTGAAAGAGTTCCCCAAGTGGGATAACTCCAAGCAGTGCATTGTCAAGGCGCTGCAATACACAGCAACACAGTGAGTAACCTAATTGAATGTCCCATTGCTGAGGATTAATCTCATTCAATCTCTCTTTGGCTTTGGCCTGCAGCAAGACCCGCATTGCCTTTGAGAATCTGTCGCAGAGGATTGCCTCAGGCCAATCGCAGGCTGTGGCTGCCAACAACACGGGCATTGAGCTCACCCGTGCTGCCGAGGTGAGTAGTTTGCCCCACAGGTATCTATCTCACTATATCTAATTAATCCCCCTTTGTGCTGCTTTTCTAGCTCCATGGCCGTCAGTTTGTCTGCCAAACGTTTATCGAACAGCTTACCGGGCCCAAGGCACAGCAACGTTCCCCGGCACTGAATGCGGTGCTGGAGAATGTATTGGAACTGTTTCTGGTGCAGACTGTGCTTAACAATCTGAGCGAAATACTGAGAGTGAGTGCAGAATATCTCTTCAATCTCTTGCTATATATCTTACTAATTAATTTCATTCCCCCCCCTTCATAGTTCATTCCCCTGAGCGATACTGATCTGCGTTCGCTACAGCAGCGTCTGGAGCTGTCGCTGGAGAAATTCCGCCCGAATGCGGTGGCCATTTGTGATGGCTTCGATTTCCATGATCGTGTGCTCAACTCGGTGCTGGGCAGCTACGATGGCAACATCTATCCACGCATATTCGATGCGGCCAAGCGCAGCACCATGAACCAGAAGCCAGTGCAGAGATCGTTTGAACAATACCTGAAACCCCTGATGAAGGCTAGTCTGTAAGCAAGGAATTTTGTTATACACTTAAAGAAATATATGTACAAATATATAGACACACTGTTAGACATTGTTTAAATTAGTTTTATACCGTTTTTATTTAGCAAATCAAAACCAATGTTCTCAGTACATTCAGCGCATTTAAAAAACTAACAAACTAACCGCTTACATAATAGCAATAAAAAACGCATTATGTAAACCTTGTTGAGAGTGTGTGTGAGTGTGAGAGAGATAGAAAATTACAAATCATAATAATAATCATAATAAAAGTAGAATGCACTCATCTGTGTGTGTGATAGAGAAACAAACGTAGTACATCATATAAAAAGTTTGCAGTTGCATTTTTTACAGTGTAGAAAAATTTGTATTCAGTTGTTGTTGTTGTTGTTGTTGCTCTTGTTTTGTGTGAATCGATCGAGAGATTAAACATTTGCTGCCTTTGCTGTTTGTAGTAGTATGTTGTATGTATGTATATGTATCGTATGTATATCATTAGTTATTATATTAATTATATATGCATTATACATGATCATTACACACACTCAATTGATTTAGTTCGCTTAACTTTATGCTATTATTATTATAATTATTATTATAACTCTTCGTTTTCATATAGTGAAAATATGGCATAATATGAGAGCGTTCAATTCTGAAATCAGGCAACAAATATTGCGGCTAATTTAATGTTCCCAATTCATATATGTGTGTGTTTCTGTGTCTGTGTGTTTAACAGGAGAAATTGTAAACTTAACAATAATAAATTTTTACTATTGCATTTTTATTTCATTTATTCATTTGTTTCTTGCGTTTGTTCTTGAAAAAAGATCTGATAAAACAGCGAAAGACGAACGTAAAGCTAAATAAATGCACAATTGTTAATGCTGCGTTTCCTTCTTTTTTGATTTTGATTTATTAGCCATGAAGTGGAAGCTGTATAAAATTGATAATCATATAGATATTTGCCATAAATGAATTTCATTTTAGCAGCCAAAACTTAATAAAATCTGTTGTAAATTGCTTTTGTTTTGTGGAACCACTTTTCAATAACCATTTCATTATTGTTATTTTGCTCGTTTTGGTTTTCAGTTTTTAGAAAATAGTAGAAATTTATTTTAATTAGGTTTTCCTCGTCTTCTTCTTCTTCTTCTGTTTGTTCTTTGTGTGTTGCCAGGAAAGTATTTTGTTTTTACGCTTGTTTTTCATTTTGGTTTTTATTCTCATACTTTTTGTTTTTCTTTTCTTTTGTTTTTTTTCTCAATTTTCATACTTGTTTTTCTTCTTCTTTTTGTTTTTGTTTTTTAGGAATTACACTAATAATTACATAGTTAGCTTATGTATAATATATAAACTTAAAAACATTTATGCATCGATTTCAAGTTCTTGTTTCTTTCAGTGTGTTCTCAGTTGTTGTTGTGGTTCTACTTGTTGTTGCTGTTGCTGCCTTGTGTTGTGGTATTTCGATTCGATTTAGTTTGGGAAATTAACATTCATGTGGTTAACGGATTGGCGCTTGTTATCTATGTAAATGTATTCATAATATATTCGCTTTTTTTACTTTCAAGTGACATCCAATTATGTGTCTGTGTGTGTGTGTGTGTGTTTAGTCTATTCAGCTAACATATATTATAATAATATTCAATACGCACGAAAAGTTGTCAATTTTCCATTTTTTATTTTCCTTCTTTTTTATAACTTTGCGTTTACATCTATGTAGTTGTGTGTGTGTGTTTGTGTTCGTGTGTGTATGTTTGGGTGTTGTTGTATTATATTATTGTTATTATTATGTTGTTGTTTTCTCTACGCATTATATTCATAATTAATTCGCTTAATTTGCCCGCCCTTATATTGGTTTTTTTGTTTTTACTTTTTTCACTATTTATATATATAATTTTATTTGTTATATATTAAATTTCGCATGATTTAATTTGCTTTTTTTTATTGTTGATATTTTGTTTTTTTTTGTTTTCGATTTCCATTTTTGTTGTTGTTTGTCGTATTACACAATTTACTTAAAACTTACTTAATTAGAAAAGTTTGCACACACACACACACACACACGCACATACACAGACCGACTCAGTGTGTGTGTGTGTGCGCCGCATTTGACTTACAGGTAAGTTTGAAAATTTACTTTTGTTTTCATTATTTTTTTGTTTTCTTTTATGTGTTTTTTCTTGTTCTGCTTTTGTTTTTGTTTCTGTTATTGACCCCTCGCGAAAAATTGTGTGTGTGATCTCAAGTGTTGCTGTTTCTGTATCTGTTAGTTGTTGTTGTTGTGGATGTGTCTGTTGTTGTAGATGTTGTTGTTGTCCTCCTTCTTCTTCTTCTTCATTTGTCGTTTGTCGCGCAGTGTATTCGAGCTGAGCTTATCGAGCATCCTTTTTGTCCAACGTTGCTTGTCATTGTGTTGTTGTCATGACTTCGCTCCCGTTTTAATTTTTCTTGTCTAGCTGTCACGCCCCCATTCACTCAGCCACTCAGCCAGCTGCTTAATACCTGCGCGCTGTGCCATTATCTCAGGCGTAGAATTCACGATTATTCGCATTTTTCGCATAGGAATTATTGGCTGGCGAACGCTTTGGCTCGTCCAGCGCATAGGAGCCCTCGTCCTTTTTTCGCATGCGATAAACGATGAACATGACGACGAGTATGGCACACAAGAGGCCCACAACAGCGCCGCCAATGACAGCTACAAATAGGAGAAGAAGGTTAGATATAGCACTAGAATATAAGGAGTATCTATGTGTCAACACTTACCCGCCAATATGCCTGGCTGCGCAAAGAAACTGGTCGTGCGATCGTCCTCGCTCATGATGACGACCTCGTTATTGATGCCTGGCCGCTCAACGGTCTTTGTATCTGTGGGCTGGCTATTTACGTTGGTATTGGGATCCAAGTGGTGCACACCACCGCTGCTGCTGCCACCACCCGCTGCAGAAGAGAACACGGAACTTGCATTTTAATAACAATTACAAAATGATTTACACAGACTGCGTGAGGGCGGGTGCAAAACGTACAAAGAAACACAAATTCATATTACGTATACGTAGTTAAACCAGTGTCCACAGTAGTGTGTGCGTGTGTGTGAGTGTAAGGGTGTGTGTGTGTGCGTGTATTGAGTATGCATGTTAATGAGCTGGTGTGTGTGTGTGTGTGTGAGTGAATGCAATATTTACAAGACTTTTGGTGCTAAGTACGTTGTTTGGGTTAGTTCAACTTCAATTTCAACTTCAACTTTCTAATGCAATTAATTTCAACAGAACATTTTCGTCGCACATTTGCCAAACTTATTTCTGCAGCGAGAATAAAGTTTACCCCTCGCTCCCCCTTTTCCCATCTCCCTCTACTACACGCCTTGTCAAATTTGCAGCTCATTTTTCTTGGCGCTGCGAACTTTTGCATTGTGACTTTTGTTGACCCACTTTTGCATAACTCAAGTTGAAGTTTCGCTTCGCCTTTTCGCTGTGAAATGCCACCCCCCCTGCTTGCCTGTTTTGCCCCCCGCTCGTAAACACATGTCTAAGGAAATTTAATGCCAATTAGCGCTCAAACAAATGATTTTTAATTAATTTAATTGGCATTTGCCACTCACTGTGAAGGGGGGGACGGGGGAGAGCTTGCAAAAGCAATTTCTGCTTTGTTCTGGTTGTTTGTTTGCCACGCCTGCTTTGCTTGCGCCCCCCTGTTGACTGTTGAAATGAGCTTAATGCAAACATATTGCTTATTTAGCCCTTGTACTTGCCTTCTTTGCTCAGCCAAACAAATATATGGCAAACAAGCGAGTAATATGCAAAGGTCTATGTGTGTGTGTGTGTGAGTGAGTGTGTGTCTTTATATGCGTGCGAGGGCAGTTACACGAGTTGCAGCTGTGCTGGAGTGATGATAGTATAGAAGGCTTTACTGACTAATTGGGGTGCAAGAAAGTTAAGCTGTAGGAAGAAGTCTTTATTGACAGTTTTAGATTAGTTTATTTAAAGAAATACTCTGCATAGAATCTTTATTTATTTATTTACTATTTAATTTAATTAAAGAAAAACTTATTCATTCTGTTCTTCATTAGAAATTCCTCCACAAATACCCATTATTATTATTATGAGTAAAAGGAACTATTCATCTTCTTTGCGGAGTTTGCAATCTGGATTTGAAGATAGACACATTTTAACCAAGTGATACTTCGCTCTGTGATAGTCCCTAAAGTAGCCAAGCAGGAGCTGAAGATGCCTCCTAGGGACCAATCTAGTTTTTCCTATGGCTCTTTAACCCAAGCTCCTAAGCTCCTTTTTAAGCTCATTTTTAAGCTCATTTTTAAGCTCCCTTTTAAGCTCCTTTTTAAGCTCCTTTTTAAGCTCCTTAATTTAAAGCATTCCTGGTCTGTAAAGCCATCAATAATGTAAAATTATTTAATATCAATATTTATGTCTATTTTAACTACCCAAAAATTAAGCCAAAAGCCACAGCAAACTTTCTCAACTGTCTCAACTGTTATTACAAACTACTCAAACTACCCTCGCCTGTTTGCACACATGTGTGAGCACACACACTCTAACTCTAACCGCTTTGACTGCTGCTACTCATTTCCTTTTAGCTGCTGCTCAAGTCGCCCATTGAAGTCAAATTTGGCATATTAATTAGGATAAACAAAGCCAGCGGCATCAGCGTCGGCATTTGTGTAAGCCGAGACTCAAATAGTCTTTCAATAAGTCCTTCCATTGTCTATATACTATCTGCAATTGCGTCTACTGTGTCTATAGAAACACGAGAGCAACGTTTACAAAGCACAACAAAGCGCTCAAGTGCAGCGCCTTGCACTACTTGGTCTATTGTAAAGTGGGCGTGGCATTGCTGCCTGTGAGCTGACTATAAATATATGTATTTGCCATGAGGCAGAGGGCAGGGGGTATGTGGCAACTCTTTCACTGTTGCTGCTGCACATTTTGCTGGCTGATTGAAAAATGCACTTAGCACACACGGCCAAAGGCGAATGAGAAGAGAGAGAGAGAAGGACAAAAGGCAAATACGAAATACGAAATTAGATGCCTGGCAGCCAGTCAGTATATTGATGTGGGCGTGGCCTGCAGG
Organism: Zaprionus ornatus; assembly: GCA_018904035.1. Taxonomy (NCBI): domain Eukaryota; kingdom Metazoa; phylum Arthropoda; class Insecta; order Diptera; family Drosophilidae; genus Zaprionus; species Zaprionus ornatus. Next base: position 5,922,479 of record JAEIFZ010000253.1, read on the forward strand.
CGCTTTAAAATCACTGATTGTCAAAGCCAAGTTGCACAAGGCACTAAACGCCAACGCGTCGTATGAGCAACAAACAATGTGGCAGCTGCCATAGAGAGAGAGAGAGAGAGAGAGGGAGCTTGAGTAAGGGCTTATGGGGTTGGGTTGCTTGCTTGCTGGATCGTTTTATACGCTTGCTTTGCCAGCGCCAAGTGCCGCCGCCGTTGCCGCCAGTGTTCAGTGATTTTTCATGTGAAGTGCGCTGTGAAGTGTTTTCCACTCTCTCTCTGTCGACGATGCCAGCGTCAAATCAGTGCACAGCTTAGCGAGTTTTTCCCTTACAAACACTAAATCTAATGCCAAGGGCGGGCAAAGCAGCTATGCATGTGTGCATGTGTGTGTGTGTACACAGTTCCATTAACACAAATACACTCTCTGGAACCTGGCAATCGCTGATTGAGTGCGCAGCGCCTTGAAACTAAATCGATTGTTTGTTTGCTGCTTTGCTTCCCTGTTTCCCTGTTTCTCTATTTGTTTGTTTGTTAGTCAGTTCTGTCGACTTATCTTGGCTTTAGCCGACAGCTCACAGTATCATTAATTAATTCCCCAGGTTCTGTACTTTAAAATAAAACCCCCTAGAACCTCCAGAACGTGTGGCCAAAAGTTTGTATTGAGTGCATGGAAAGAGGGGGGCGAGAATGTTGCATGATGGGAATGATGAGAGAGATTTGTTTAAACATTTGCTATAAAGAAATATGTCGCTGGATCCAGTTAGCAGCACGACCCACGTAGACCGAGAGGGACAGAGAGAGGGAGCTAGTGAGCCCGTCGCGACCAAACTGAACTCAATTTGTACCAAAATAAAATGGGGAATGTATAAATCAAAGCACTTAATATACTTATAATTAATGGGTTAATTCAATACTGCAACAATAAATACCAATCAAACTTAAAATACTAACAAAAATACTAAAAGTACTTGTAAAACTAATTAAGCTACATAAAAGAAACCGTTAACCGTGGCAACAACAAGCACGAAACACTCGCAAAATCAACAATTTGATTGTCAATTTTGCAACGCGTGCCTTGTGTTGCCAAAGCAAGAGTAGGGGGAAGGAAGGGAAGATAATTAATAAGCCAAAAGAGAAAGCAATACAATATACTAGAATACATCGAAAATTGTTGAACAAATATTTCTTGCAGTGTAAAGCAAAAGCAATAAAGAAAAACACATGCCACACTGAAAGCATAAAATAGAATGAATGTAAAGGGTAAACATAAAATACAAATACAAAGAAGACAAGTAAACAGTGGGAAATAATAATAGTAAAGCAAAGAGAAACAAAACAAATAATACAATACAGAATATAAATACAAAGACAGTAGACAGTGGACAAAGCAAAAGCAAAGGCAAAGGACGAACGCATAAACCGAATAAAAGACGGAAAGAAAAAAGAAAACAAAACCACTGACGTCTGTAGGTCGATTCCTCCGTTTTCCTCTCAACCTCTTCCTCATTTTCATTGCCACCATCCACATCGAAATTGCCATTGTCATCGATATCGTCATCGTTATCGTTATAGGTATTGAAATCATCAGTGAAATGTCCAGGTTTCTTCTCTTTACCCACTGGCGTTTGCATAGTGGGCGCAATTTCAGACTCATGAGCCTCTTTCTCAATGCCTGTATCGTCATCGTCATCGTTATCATCATCGCCATCTTCGTCATCGTTATCGTTGCCGCCTGCACCGTGACCCAGACCGGCATAGCCGCTACCCTCGCCATGGATAGTTTCTTCCAGATCAAGATCGTCATCATGTTCATCGATATCATCGTATGCCGAGGATGGAATCGTTGTTGTTGTTGTTGTTGTCGAGGAGGATGTAGTGGAGGAGGAGGTGGAGGCAGATGATGGTGGTGATGATGATGATGATGGTGTTGCTGCTATTGTTGTTGTATTGTATTGTATTGTTGTTGTACTGACTGTTGTTGGTGGTGTTGTTGGTGGTGGTGGTGGTGGCCTTGTTGTTGTTGTTGTTGTGGTTGTTGTGGTTGTTGTGTAAGGTATATGAGCTGCTGTTGGATATAAAGATGTTGTTGTTGTTTTGTTTGAATTGAAATCATTATAAATAATATAAAAAATAGTGTTGTTGTTGTTGCTGTTTTTGTTCTTGTTGTTGTTGTTGTAGTCTGAGTTGTTGTCGTGCCTATGGTTGTTGTTGTTGTTTTTGTTATTAGAACTAAGTTTAATAAATAATTTATTGCTGCGCGTTTTCTCTGAAAAGGGTATGGAAGTAATGGTGGATTCTACTGTGGATGCTATTGTGGATACTATTGTGGACATTGTGGTTATGTTTGTGAATGGTTTATAAGAAATAATTGTTGGTGTGATGCTTGTTATTGGTGTAGCTGTTGTTGCTGTTGTTGGAGTTGCTGTTGTTGTAGGAGTTGTTGTTGTTGTTGAAGTAACTTGGGCATTTACTATAGTTGTAGCTAGACTAGCTTGATCTTTACCGATTGTGCTGATGTCACTACCACTGCTGATGATGCCGTTGTTGTTGTTGTTCGGGTTGTTGTTGATGTTGTTGAGGTTATGATTATTCTGGACGTTGGTGCTACTACCAATGATTGTGCCACTATTCGCTTGATGAATATTATTATTATTATTATTAATATTGTTATTGAGATTGATATTATTATTGCTATTAATATTGTTGTTGTTGTTCTGGTTGTTGTTGTTGCTATTGCTGTTGCTGTTGATGTCGATTTGATTATGATGATTGTTGAATCTACTCGTGATGAGGTCGTTGTTGTTGTTGTCGTTCGTATTATGCTTACTATTTCGATTGCCGCCCTGTTGCTGATTATGCGATGAACCGTGATCGGTTATGGCGTCCTCGTCATCAGGTCCAAAACCAGAGCCAGAATAGTCCGGTTCCTTTTCTAGATCGTCGTGTATCTGCAAGAGGCAAAGAGAGAGAGAGAGAAAGAGAAGGCGACAATTAGTTGAGTGTGTAGATAATGTATAGTAATTTATTATACTCTCTACCTATAGGATAGAAGGGTATTATAACTATGTGGCAACCCTGTCCGTCCATTGATGTGTCTGTCTGCTTGTCTGTATGTCTGTCTGTCTGTCTGTCTGTCTGTCTGTCTGTCTGTCTGTCTGTATGTCTGTCTCTCTGTCTGTATGTCTATCTCTCTGTCTGTCTGTCTGTCTGTATGTCGGTCTGTTTGTCTGTTTATCTGTCTGTCTGTTTGTCTGTCTGTTTGTCTGTTTGTCTGTCTGTTTGTCTGTTTATCTGTCTGTTTTTCTGTCTGTTTGTCTGTGTGTTTGCTTGTCTGTATGTCTGTCTGTATGTCTGTCTGTATGTCTGTCTGTCTGTCTGTCAGAGACTATAGCTAGGGCTGTAACAGTTTATTTTAGATTTTGACCATTTTCAAGAATTCCTTTTGGTTAGGTGGTTAGCGGGTATATCACAGTCTAGCACACACAACTGTAGCTTTCGTGCTTGTTTTTATTTGAGAATTCAATTTATTGGCGTTAGCGTGTAGCCAGATCCAATAGTGTCTTTAGCCTGCACTTTAATATAATTATAATGAATTCCTCTAGTAATAATTATGTCTTCCAAGCAACCCCTAACAGTGTAGAGACTGTATACATATTATAATACTAACTGCAATAAATTCTTCTTAAATTGTTATTTATCTTCGCAGTTCATTCTAATTTTATGCATATAAAATCCTTAAGCTAGACAACAACAACAACAACAACAACTGCAGCACAGTTTTGCTTTTATACTCGTCGAGAACTTAAGAACTCTCATTCCCCATCTCGCTCGCACGCTGTAGTTGAAGTTGAAGAAGTGTTGCCTGCTTTTGTGCGCAACAAATGGCAACGATTTGCATTGAAAATTATGCGACTGTCTGTCTGTCTGTCTGTCTGTCTGCATGTCCTTGACAGCAAGCAGCGCGTACAATGGCCGCACGAGGGAAGAGAGGGGCGTGGCAGCATGTGGCATGCTTTGGGGCGTGGCGCAATGGCAGTTGCCACTCTCGCCCACACTGACACACTGGGGACACATTTATATGGCCATTGTCTGACAGCGGCCCCAGCGGTTGACTGTTGCGAGTGTGGCTTTCATGCCTTCACTGCGGTTTTTGCGGTTTATTTGGGCACACAAACACACACACACACACACACACACAGAGAAAGAAAGGGAGTGGGGGAGGCACAGAGAAGACAGCTGGATAGACACACAAAGGCACAACAAACTGTGACCAATGATAATTGTCATGGGGAAAGGCAGCGAGCAAGCGAGCGAAGTCAACGCTTGTTTATTTACTTTAATTTTGTCGCCAGTTTGTGGCACACAAAGGACAAGGCAGTAAGCAGCAGTAGAAAGAGTGGCAGACAGAAAGAAAGGAAGAGAGGGAGAGAGAGAGAGAAAGAGAGGGCAGCAGTCGTCGACTTAATTGAATTTGTTCACGCGTTATGAAATGCCAACATGTTTATGAAAGTCGTCGACGCCGGCACATTTTTGTCTGGACACGCCTCCAGCTGCCTACTCCATACGCCCCCGAACTTTAGCTGTTATTGAGCATTAACAAAGTGGTAATAAGCACGCGTTAGTTGCAGCTGCTTAACAACAAGCTGAGAAACAAGTAACCAAGGCTAACTTGCCTCCTCCTCCGCCTTGCGGCAAAGTTGCTTCACCTGACGAGTTTGTGCCCACATCACCAACGTTATTATCATCAACGTAATCAACATTATCCGTTGCCTGATGGACCCGAACAGCAAACAAATTGAAAGCATTTGCTCTGTTAATGACCACTTTGCCGGGAATTGTATGACCCACGTGCCCTCAGGGGCAGCAGGAGAAAGAGGATAACTCAAATTCTCTGTCTGGCTGCTCACTCTCTCTCCCTCCTTCGGCTGTACCCAATTTCTGAGAATAATCCAGGCTGATACCCGTCCATGTGCGCTGTGCAAATCTCAGGTAAGTCAAGTGAAGCTTTTCTTTGGGGCAAAAAAGAACTTAAGCCTGCAAGTGTGCTTCAGATTTGCAACATTTTCAATTGAGTTTTAAACCGAAATAAATATTTATAAATATATGTAAAATGCGAAATTAATAAAAAAAGAAAAAAAGGTAAATATTTTATGTTAATTCTGTACAGCATAAATTGACAGAAGGAAAGTAATGAGAAGGAGAATCAGTCATACTGACAGAGCAAAGTGAAAACTGGCAAAGATGATTGAGTGACAGACAGAGCTGAAGAAATATCGATGTTTGCTGAGGTGTTTCATATGAGACATTAATATTTATTCACAGCCAAATGGCAGGCAAAGTTTGAACTGACATTTAATGTACTTAAATGACAAATTTAAAGACAGAACTTATCTTTAGTATATTGCAAAAGTATAAAGTATAAAGACTGTCTATAAATTAGACATTTCAAAGAAGAAACCTTTAACGAAGTTATCAAAATGTAATTGACAAAGTCAGTTTCAACTGCAGGGATTGCTGTCAAATTCAGTACATTAAATATGGTGAACTTGTGTGTGTGTGTTTGTGAAGGAGTGTGGTTGTATGTGTATGTAAGTGTGTGCGTGTATGTGTGTGTGTGTGTGTGTGTGTTACCTGTCATAAACTCAAGCCACAAAATGTAGCTCATTAATAAAACATTGTCTTGAAGCCAATTTACGAGTGGCTTTTAGACAGAGATGCAGAGGAAAGCAGAGGAGACAGAGAGGAAGGGAGACAGGGAAGGGAGGCAGAGAGAAGAGAGAGCAGCATGAGGAAGTAGAAAGAGCAGAAAAAGGAAGTTGAGGGAGCAGAGAGAGGGCAAGACGGCGGGCAACCAAAGGCACATTTAATTAAACGCAATTTATTTTTGGAGACCAGTCAAGGGCCAAAGCACATGTATTGTAATTTGTTTTGGACACCCACAGACACACGCACACACACCCACACACAGATAGACACACGCACACACAGACAGACATTCACTTGCACTCGCATACATTCATGTCAAACACACACATACGCACACACGCACACTCAACAGCGCACACACTTATGGCAAATTGAAAGCACACAAGCCGCCGGCTCTAAAACTCTCTGGCAATCTAAAATGAAAACAATAACACAAAAAAAAAAACAGCAAAAACAGAGAAAAAAGTGCGAGAAAAACACAGAGAAAAAAACGGAAAATGAAAATTGCTCGTTTAACACGCTTATGGGCGAAAATTTGTAACGGTTTTCACTTCAGTAAGTGTTTTTTTCTTTTTTTTTGTTTTCGTTGCGAAATTTAATTAAAATATTTTTCGAAAATTTTATTATTGCGTATACGCACAGCGTACGCTGCGGGCCGCCATTTTATGGCCTTCATAAATCGAGCAGTGCGTAAGTGTGTGTGTGTGTGTGCCAGTACGTATGTGTGTGTGTGTTCAAATGCTGCCTCACATAAAGCATAACAAAATGTTTTGGCCGCAATTCGCGCAGTTTATTTAAAATGTTTTTTTCAAACGCCGCTTGATTTATGCAGCAATTAGCCACAGTAGGGGAGGAGGCGTGGCAAGTCTTTTGCTGCAACTTTAATTGCCTTGTTGCCTGCCTGGGTGTGCAGCATACTTTGCCGGGCGCTTGGCCTTAAAAATGAACTCGTCGTGTTGGCCAAGTTACCCGAATTGCACTTTCATAGTTGCGGTTACGCTTACTTAGACAGGCAGAGGGAGAAGGGAAGGGGTGTAGGTAGGCAGCGGGAAGAGTGAGGAGATGGAGCAGGGAGGCGGCACTTTTCTCTTTTTGGCCATGGCTCTTGGCTCTTGACTGCGCCTGCCTTGCCTGCCTGGCCTGGCCTGGCCTGCCTTGCCTGGCCTCATTAAACGTGCCCCGAAAAAGTTGTACGATCGATAAACCGAGGCAGCTTTTTTGCTTTTGCTGCTGCCGCACAGGCTGCAACTGTGAATTTTATGCAATAAATTGCTTTGTTAATAAAACATGAGCTCAACGACGATGCTGGCAACTGATGTTGCTGCTCTTGCTGCTGTTGCTGCTGCTACCGTTGCTATGTGGGTCATGCATGAATTTAAATGATGTCATTTGAACGTTGCCACTTGCTGCCAGTTGCTGCCACCTGCTGCAACAGTAGCAGCGACAGCAGCTGCTGCAGTTTGCCCCTTTTAGTGGCACGCTTAATGGCGTTGACTTTAATATTTTGCGCATTAAATTTGCATTTGCAGCGCCAATGCTGCTGCTGTCCAACGTGGCGTATGCTCAACACCGGCAAATGCACCGCAAATGTTATGCAAAGTCGCCATATATATAAGTTCGCTATCTGCAGTTAATATCAAAAAAATAATGTCATAAAAACTTTCAAAATTGCATTACAAGTTTTTTCCGAAATTTTCTTTTGCTTTAATGAAAATTGTGAAAAGAAAACTGAGGCGCGTACAAAAGAAAACTGGCGAGAAAAGAAAAGAGCTTCGAGCATAATGAGTGCAAAAATTGTGTCAGTTTGGTGATAGAAGAAGAGAGAGAGAGAGAGCGAGGGGTTGCCTAGGCAGAGAAGGTTGCTTGGGGAAGGGGGCATGAGGCAGGCACACGTCTTATGCATAAACAACAAGTTCTGCAGTGCAACAGCAGCGGCAGCAAAGCGGAAGGGCATCAAAATGTTGCAGCTGCTGATTTATGAAATTTGCAGCGCAGATGTTTGCGCAAGAAATTATGAACTGCAGGAATACAGTCTTATAATGAGACATGTATATATATATATATTTATATTTTACATTATCTTTGCTACTATAGCGCATCTGCTAGTCGTGTATACCCTGCATGCGTTTGCAAATTTACTTTAGCGTTTCTTTGCCAAGCGCAAACATCAACGAAGCTCTTGTCGTGCTCATACAACCTGCACCCCCCTTGCCACTCCTACCCTGCTCAGGTTCCCTACCAAACGCTCTTGCCACCCCATCCCCACTCCCTTTGGGGCAAGTTGTTTCTGCTGCATAATTAATGCATGCGAAATTCAATTTTGAGTGTTTTTTTTTTACATTTCTTTCTCTTTCTTCTCCCTCCACTCATAAATAGACAAACAGCACAATGCTGCCTCAATTGGCCACCAAGATCATAATATATATGATGTATATATCTGCCAAAATGTAGCACAGGGTGCCTCAGTTACCAAGGCATATTAAAAGTTTAGCAGAACTCTCTTTTTTTGCCTGGTTAAAAGGTAAACGAATAAATCGTATATTATTACACATAATAGTAAGAGAGTTGGTATTAGAGTTACCATATTGCAGTTTAGGAAGACCATAAGCAAACTTCTCTATACTCTCCTAACTCAAATTAAGTCTATATAAAAAGCTAAAAAGACTGATTTGCCATTAGCTTTGTCATTTTTCACATTAGGCAGACCATATATTCATGTGAAAACTTCTTACTGCCTTCCTAGCTTTCCAAATTGAAGCGGTTTAAACAGCTCAACTTTCTCAAAATCGCATTTGACATCATAAAACATTTTATTTGAAATTAGAGTGGCCATTTAACACATTAGATAGACCATATATTCATAAGAAAACTTCTTTCTAAATTTTCAACAGAAGTTTAATCGGTTTGAAGAGCTAAACCTTCTCGAAATTTCAATTGAAATCATTTCAAATTTGATTTGCTATTGAAGTTGCCATTTTACACATTAAGAAGACCATATATTCATTCAAACTTGATTTTCTTAAGGTTTTTTTTCTCGACAGATCCCTTAAATGTCTCTCCAAATAAAAAGAAAGTTCGAAATTGAATTGAACCTTTGCTCAAATTGGTTAATAATAACATAAATGTACTAAAAATCCTTATTCCCTTTCTCCCTCCACTCATAAAATAACAAACAGCGTAATATTGCCTAAGTTGGCCACCAGTGTAGTGATATATTGTATATGCTGTACATATCTGCTAAACCTTAGCACAGGGTGCCTCTGCTCTCTCTGCTGCCAAGGCATAAAAAATATTTCGCACAAATCTTTTTTTTCTGTCTGGTTAAGAAAACTTTTGCTGTCAATGGCGAGTTTTGAGTTGCTTCTGCTCTCTTCTCACCCTTCCTCTCTCTTGCTATTTGCTATAACGAGTAAATTGTCGCTTTGACAAGCTGCCTCGTGTTGCAACATCGTTCTCTCTGTGTTTGTTTGTGCAACTTGTGTGTGTCTGTGTGTGTGTGTGTGTGTGTGTGTGTGTGTTCACATGTTCCCAAAACAACAACGAGCAGAAGAACAACACAACATTTTTTGTAGTTATTTCAGTTTTGAGTTTTCAGTTTTTTTCTTGCCTCCTTCCCTCACCTCCCTTCCCCCTTTGTTTGTCTTGCTGCTGGTCAGTTTTTTGTAGTTCTTGTTGTTCTTTTTGTTGCTGCAGGAAATGCTTTTTGCGAAAAGTTTTGTGCATTTTGTGTAGTTTTTCAAATGTGGTCAAATGTGCCACGCCCCTTGCCTGGCCACAAGCTGCAGCTGCATGCCACAGTGTATCTCTCTGTCTCTCTCTCTCTCTCTCTCGACATTATCCGACTGCATTGGGCAGTTCAATTATAGCCAAGTTGTGAGCCATCAAATTCTAATTTATTTACATGCACCAACTCTCGAGCAACGTGCAACACACACTGAGAGAGAGAGAGATTGCCAGGCAGTATCTGTGGCAGCTGCAACGCATTTGCGGCAAGGATAACTCGATGCTCGAAGCTCCCATCTTATGTGTTCAACGAAATTGCGTTCTTGAGTTTTCAGTTTTCGATTCCATTGGATTCGATTCGTTTCGCTTGTTGTCCCAGTTTGGCTAGCATTTTTAGCCTTTTTTCAGCTGCTGCTGCTGCTGCTCGTATTCAGCTTGAATTGCCCATTTACATTTAGATTGAGGCGTAATGCAATCAAATGACCAGAAGCAATATTATATGTAAGTAGGGTGTGTGTATTGGTGTGCTTATTGGCATGTGTATTGGTGTGTGCTTGTGTGTGTGCCAGCTCAGCCAGAGCTAACCCATTTTCTGCAAGTTTTTTTTAAGCTTGCCTCATTTGACTTACTTTAAATTTGCATTATGCTGACCTCTCGCTCTCTCTACCCCTCCCTTTCTCCACTCTCTCTTACCCAACACTATGCTAATAATTGCCCCCTTCTTGAAATGTGCGCAGTAAATTGAAAAAGTTTTCGGGCCAAGAAAATACACCTAAATATCAGTTGCATGTTACAACAACTGAGGGAAAACTTTTACTTTTCCTGCCTCGCTAGCGATAACAATACAAACTGTATGTGTGTGTGTGTGTGTACGTGTGTGTGGCAAGTGCCTGTTGTCGCGGCCTTGCAACTGCTACAATAGTTGTCTGACATACTTCTAAGTCTTCCCTCCCTACCTCCCTCTTCTTTCTCACAAACAGTTTGCAAGTTCTTACACCCTGTACTCAAGGGATAAAGCGCTGTATAATGAGACTAAATGGACGTGCAGCGACTAGCAGGCAGAGAGGGGTAGGAGGAGAGAGGGCGGGAAGACGAAACAAAACAGCAGAACAATCGTTTATCTAAACTAGCTGAAAACTTGCTAATTTATATCGTGCCACGCCGTTTACACTAAGTAAACGAAATAGTTGAATATTTTTATATATAATACTAAGAGCTTTGGGATTAGAGTTGCCACATTGCAGTTTTGGAAGACCATATATTCATAAGAAAACTTCTGACTACTTTTCCAACTCAAATTGAGTCGGGTAAAAAAGCTAAAAAGACTGATTTGCCTTTAGAGTTCTTATTTTTCACATTAGGAGGACCATATATTCTTGTAAAAACTTATTTTCTTTCCCAACTCAAATTCAATAGGTTTAAAGAGGCAAACCTACTAAAACTGTCAGTTAAAATCATTTAAAATTTGCCATTTTTCTTATTAGGAAGACCATATATTACTCAGAAAACTTCTTTCTACTTTCCCCACTCTAATTGCAAGTGTTGCAAAACCTTTAAAGAGTTAAAAAGTTGAGTTTTTCAAAGTTACCTTGATGTCTTTCCACAAACGAATACAGTTATAAATTGACCTGCGTTCTGTCTTAATTGGTCGATTATATAGGTACTTATAACCCTTATGAGTGTCGAACTCTATTTCTATAGCACACCATACACTCTACTGGGTATCTTTGTAGTCAAGTGGCAATTGTTACTTGCTGTAGGTTTTGTTCCTTTGCTCTCCCCCTTCTTGTGTTGCTGCTGCTTCCAGTTTCCATTGTGTTGTTGGCATAATTTGGCACTTAATTGGCAGTTGGGTTGCCTTTGCCTTTGGTTTTGCTCTGTTGCTGTTGTTGTTGTTGTTTTGCTGTTGCTTTGCATTTGCATTGCCAGCGTCAGCTCCATCGCAACCCATTGCAGCTCAACCATGAACATTTATCAAGCTCAGCATGTCTTCTGCTGTCAACGTCGTTGTTGCTGTAGTTGTTGTTGTTACTGTCTCCCTTTCTTCCTTTTTTCCTGCTCCTGCTACTGCTGCTTCTTCACTTGTTTGGTCTGTTGGCGCTGTTTCCGTTTCTGTGTAACGCTTTGTTCTCTTTTCTGTTGTTGTTTGTCTCTCTGTTGTTGCTTCAGTTGTTGCTGTGCATGTTGTTCTTGTTGTCGTTGTCTGAGTTGTTGCTGCTGTGCGTTGGTAAATTTCAGCACACACCATTGCATTATATTTTGGCGTGCACGTCAACCGGAAAACGGAAATACGCAAATTTGCGCATTCGATGCGACTTTCTTTTTATTTGTGTGCTGTCTCCCACTGCCAGAGCCACTGCCTTGCTGTGCCTCTGCCTTGTTCTGCCTCTCTCTCTCCCTTCTTCTCCTGTTTCCCCTATCTCTTGCTCCTTCTCTTTCCCACTGCCTCGCTGTACTTTTATCACGTGCAGTCAGCCCGCTTGGCTTATTGCTGATGAGCTGCGGACTTGATTTATCTGCCTGTCTATCTCTGTTGCTGTCCCTGTTTCTACCCCCCTCTCTCTCTCTCTTTCTCTCTCTGCACTGCATTGCGGCAACTTGAGCTGCGGCTTTAATCGCTTGCTTTAAGCTTTTAATGCGCTTTTCGTGTTGCCCCACGCAATTTTGTCCGTTGAGCGAGTTTTTGACACAAATTTGTTGCCATCCACCTAACACCCTCTCACGCCTCCCCCTCTACTCTTCCCCCTCTTGCACAGACAAAAAAATCGCCAACGCAGCATCGTCATCATCAGTGGCAGTGGCATCATCATCATCATGATGAGCTGCTTTGCTCTGGCGCACAGAAAATCAATAACCGCACCCAGGCAGCAGTCGGCATTTTCTTGTGTTTTTTTTTTCTGCCTCTGCCTCTGCCTCGACCCCGTTGCCCATTGCCCATTTCGCCTATTACACTCGCACCTCTCTGCCCCTACCCCTCTGGCTCTCACGCTGACTGTCAGTTATTTTCCTTTTTCATTTTTATGCGTCGCAGCAGCAGCAAATTATGTGCGCAAATTGCGGGCCAAAGCTCCCCACAGACAAACAAAACCTCAACCTCAATTTCCACTTCAACTCCAGTTGCCACACACACACACACACACACACACACACACACACATACATAGGCAAGCACCAGCCTACAGCCACCACAGCATCATCCACACAGCATCCACAATTGTGTCGCAGCTAATTTTTATGGCAGCGCCTAAAAGCAGGCAGTGCAATTTTGCCTATTTTCGCCTCGGCTGCGCGAGGAAAAGCTTTCAACTTCTTAGCTCAGTTAAAACTAATTGCGGCAGCAGCAGCAGCTGGTGACAGACAGACAGCAGACACTGTAGAGACAGCAGACAGCTTGCAACTTGTGGCATAATTAATCCGCTTTTAAAGGCCGTTGCCGTTGCTAATCAAAAATAATCAAAGGCGCGTCAAAGTTTGCGGCTTTGCGTTAATCGATAAATCTTGTGGAACGAGCTACGACGACGACGACGAGGTTAAGTGCAGCTTAGCAGCAACTTAGAGTCGTCCCCCCTGTGAACCCTCTGCCTTCCTTGGGGTAATTTGCATGCGCTGTTGCAGCTTAGAACACTTTGCAGCTAATAAGACAACATTTTTATTACACGTTGCCACACGACGCTCCTTCTGCTGCTGCTCCCTGATGAGCTCAGCCAAGTAATAAACTCTGTCAACTTATGGGCGTGGCAGGGACTTGTTAAAGTTGCTACAGCTATAGCTGCACCTTCTACTGGCGCTGCATTTTAATTGCAACATCAGAGACGCAACGCGACGCAGCTTCAAGTGAACTAGCAAGACAGGCACACACACACACTCACACACATGGCATACTTGTCTGTGTATGTGTATGTGGCACATCATTAAAATTTTAATGGCCACCTCGCCTTGCTGACAATGCGCAGTGGGCGTGGCACGTGGCAAGTGCACAGAAATGTTTGCACGCGTCTTCTCTCTGCTGCTGCTCCTGCTGCTGCTGATTCGACTGCGCAATGAGCTGTAAATAATTACGCAAAATAGCTGATTGCTATGGCAGCAAATGCCCCCCTCCCCCCGCTATTAAAAGGTCAACTGTGGATGGCAACTGCTAGTGTAGAATTCAATTAGAATAATTACAATTTGCATCAATTTAATTGATATATTTACGTTGTTAACACTCTTGAAATTCCTTGCCACAAATTCCAGCTAAAGTTGCTAGCTGGAAAATGCTTTAGCTTGCTGCCAAAAACCGCTGCAGATAAAGCTAGACTTTCACCTAGTTTCCAGCAATAGAATAGTTGGCGTTGCGGGCAGCAGCAACAGCATTTTTGGTTTTACCTCAATTCATTTGCAGCTGCTGCCATTGCCACTTGCTGCAAGGATTGTGTGGGCTGCAGGTTGCAGCCTGCCACAAGGACAGATTCGTTGGGAAGCCTGCGCAAGGCTCTTAAATGAATGCAAATCAGAACGAGGCTGCCCGGCTCCCCTCCCTCCCCCTCTGCCACTCATCGAACTACTGAAATATTCATAATTAAAATTGAAATTGGTATTGATGCATTTAATATGTGCACACACACACACAGGCACACACACACAGGCATATATCATTTATACGAGTAAATATTTTGACAGCGCATTGTTTGACTGATGAATGCGAACCGCATTGTTGTGGCAAACTGTATATGTGTGTGTGTGTGTGTGCATGAAAACCAAAATAAATGGTCTTGTGTACGCTCAGTCCCCCCTCTTCCCCCTCTCAGCACTGTCCCTCCTCTCTCTCTCTCTCTCTGCTCTGCGGTTGCATTCAAATAGAATGCCACAAAGCTGCAGAGAAGCTGCAGCAGCCAGTGCCGCAGAAGGTGCATGCCCCAACGCAATCAACGCTCGTTGCACGTATGCAACAAATGTAATTAACTTGCTAGCCAGAAAGAGAGACAGACAGAGAGAGAGAGAGCTGCAACATTTTGTGGCATGTTGCAGCTGAGCAAACTGTGCTGAATTATTCATGGCATTAAGACAAGTTGCTTGACCCAGCGCAACTGCCACAGCTGCCACCAAAGACTTTAAGACGGGCGAGCAGGCGATGCTAAAAGCAGGTTCAACAAACTGCGTCACGTTGCACGCCTAAAAGCATGCAACGTACACTCAAGTGTGCGGTTACAAGTCAAATTGCAACGTGGCAGCCAAGACGACGCTGACAAACGACAAATGCCAGTTGCCAGTTGGCAGTCGGAAAGAAGCAAAGAAAGCAGGCATGAAATAAAGCACAAGACATGGCATACAAGAGGGGGGAATGGGAAGAGGGGAAAAGGCGCAAAGAAATGGAGACTATTTTACAGTGAGCCTGAGAAATAGTCATCGTCGAGGGAACTGAACTAAAGAGTCCCCACAGAACGAGTGAGAGCGCGCATCAACATCAAGCAGAAGCATTGACTAACGAGCGCCTGTCCAAGGCTCTAAGCAAGGCAAATGCCTAAGTAATGTAGATACATCAAGACTAAGTGATACCCTGTAGCGTAAGAAGTTAAGGCATGCACACCGTTTTACTTATTTGCTTGCAATTTTAAGAGATTTCCACTTCCTTCAATAATTTTCAACTCATCTGCAATTTGTTGTATTTTTTGTAGCATACTTTGCTGCGCTTTTGCAAAAGCTGCTCAAAACTCGGTCAAGCATTTGTGCATTTTCCATGGCGTCCATTCATATTTCAATTTAAAACACATTTAAATTTCATGCATCAATCAAAGTACTCTCTAAGCTGCTTAACGTTCACTTCCCCTCCCTTACAGGGTGCTGGGTGCGTCGTGCTTGGCAGTTTGAACTTTTAAATTGTTGCCACCACCACACACACCGCAAACCGAAGCAGCTTGTAGCGACCCAACCACAGGCGACTTGTCGTTTCAACTTAGCTCGAACTGCACTCGAGTTCAAGTCGAAGACGATGGCGAAGGAGAAGGCGAAGGCAAACTCGTAAGTCGAAGTCGATGGCAAACTCCAAGTCGAAGTTGCTGTCAGAGCGAGGCATAATTGAAGTTCCGCATGGATACTGCATCCATACCTGGCTGCCTGTCTGTGCCTACCCTGTCTATCTGTCCCTCTCTGCCTACCTGTCTTCGCCTTCTCTGTCTCTGGCTGTCATGCTTGCCTCTGGCATTTGCAATTCAAAACGTTGTCGGTGCTTTGAAGTGCAGACTGCAATACGAGTTTTGGCTGCTTCAAGTACACGTTCCTTGCTGCTGTTGCAGCTGCCACAAAACGTTGCGCTAATTGAAGTGGCAGCCACATCAATGCGGCCATTCAACAAGCGTAAACACATTGTGCCACGTTTGTTTTTAATTAAACGCGCAGTGCAATGCAAATACCCTGTAACTAAACAAATTTCGATGTTAATCGGCAAATTAACAAGCCACAGCAGGGCAGAGAAAGCGGGAAAGAAGGGCAAGTGAGGGATGTGAGAGAGTGAAAGAGAGAAGGAGAGAGCGATCGGGCATTGGTTGTTGTTCTGTCTGCCTCACGTGGCAAATCAATTTTTCGTGCGATACCAAAATCAAATTATGGCTGCTTATGGTTGCTGTCTACGCCAGTGGCTGTGTGTATGAGTGTGGAACACACTTTATGGCACACTTTGCAGCAACAAATTGTCGTAAAGTTAAGCGAATTTATTGCCATAAATTATGCAGCAGTAGAAGTCCACGAAAAGGAACCCACAACAAGTCCAAAAGGGGCCAAAGCGTTGCGCATAAAAAACAGAAACAGAAACAGCAACAGAAAATGCTGAGCGAGACAAAGAGGGGGAGAAGGGGAGAATGAGAGAGGGAGTGACAGACACAAACAACGCAAACAAAATGGCGGCAGCACAAAGCACAGAAATAACAACAAAAACAACACGTTGACAATGACTTTTCGCTTGACTTCAAAAATGATATGGCCCTTTCGCGCGGTTGTCCTTGTCGCTGTTGTCCTTGTTGCTGCTGTTGTTGTTGTTGCTGTGTCTTTAATTCAATCTACATGCTTGTCGCAACATCTTCACTTGCGCAATAAGCCACATGACACAGACAACAGGCCCACACACACGCACACGTACACACAGAGAAACAGGCCAAAAAATCCCGTTTTGCTAATGTTATCTCTCTGTGCAGTCTCATTTGGATTAGTGTTGCTCCAACATGTGTGTGTGTGAGTGTGTGCTTGGGAATTAGGATTGTGATATAATGCAGTAAACCATTTGTTTACAGTCGAGGCGAAAGAGGAGCGAGAAAGAGTGAGGGGGGACTGGGGACCGGGCAGCTAGACATTGAGTAATGAATGCAGGCGGCAGGCAGCAGGAAGCTTTGTGTCAAGTCTAGATCAACATATAACTCGTTGTGGCATTTGCAAAAAAAAAAAGGGGCAAAAGGGGAACAGCACAGTACAACCAACAGCAAGTTTATAAAGCCAGCAAATACCCTGTAGAAAAACATATTTATGATCAACAAACAATTTGCCCACGCAGTCTATTTTTGCTACTGGTTCATGTCATCGCTAACTTTTGCGCTAAAAAGCAGGCTACAAAAAATTTAAAACTCAAAGTGAGTCAAGCAGCTGCTGCAACTTTTTGTGCCTGTTTTCGCAGAGGGTATGCAAAAAGTCAACTTGCTAAAACCCCTTCTCCTCACCAATACACACAGAGACACGCATACACACTGCTGGCCAAACGGAAAGTCAACATATGCTCGGTTGTGCGGGCCTGCCATAAACTCATTTCGTTTTTGCTGAGCTGCTTTGGTTAACATTACAATCACAATAAATTTCAATGTCTATCGAATGTAGAGCTTCTAAAACACACACACGCGCACACACAGTCAACAAAGTGTGCTGTGCTCTCTGTGTATAAGCCTCTGTTTCTGTGGGCGTGTGTGTCTGTGTGCGTGTGTGTGTCTGTGGGAGAGTGTTCGTAAGCCATGCATTATGTATTATGTGCGCTGTCACCAATAAATTCCCATGTAAGCAAGTGATATTGACAGCCTGAGTAGAAGAGCCAGCGACAGCAACAGCAACAACAACGACAGTGTTGAAAATTATATGCACGTACTTAAAAGCAGCCGTAGCCAGGACTCAGAACTCACAGACTCCTGTGTACGGGATTCAGCATGGCAGGCATTCAAGGGATTCGCTGGATTCGGTGAATTCAGTTTGGAAAAGTAGCGCGAGGACAGAGGCAGAGACAGAGACAGAGGCAGAGGGAACATACACAGACAGGGAGAACCATTCACACCGTCAATACAAAACAGATGCCCGCTGTTTACATAAACACGTTGGGTCAGCACACCTACACACACAACAGTAGGTAATGTGGATGCAGGCAGAGCCGTATATGTACTAGTTGTGCACTGAGAGAAAAGTAATACTAGAGATTAGAATGACTGAAAATAGCCTGTATGTGGCGTAGTATAGTCCAGCTACACATATAAAGGGTATAGATTTTATTTATAATTCAATATTCTTTACCCACTTGCCTAGCAGTCTATTTTTGCTGCTGGTTTAAGTCCTTGCTATCAGTTGCGCTAAAAAGTATGCTGTAATTTAAATCAAAATTGCTGCAGACAGGTTCTCTCTCTTTTTCTTCAGTCTTTCTCTTGATATTTGCATATTTCGCACTATAGCATCTACTATTTCTCTAAGTGCACTCACACAGCTCGCGCTGCCTCTATTGGATGCTAATGCTTTGCCTGTGTTGGTCGTGTCAATCGATGTTAATTTATTGTCAATGCGCATTTACCAAATGTGTGTGTGGAATGTGTGACACAAATACCAATCGCATGCGAAATACGTGTGTGCGAATATGAGAGAGAGAGAGAGAGAGAGAGAGCGAAACAGAGAGGAAGCTGTATGCGTGTTGCGTGTATTTGAGTATAATTGTGTGTTATGCAAACAGTCGCCGGCTTTGCCGAAACACGTGCGACATGTGCACGTTATTAATCAACAACGCAACGACATATACAGCATGCTGCATGCAACCAGCTCCCTCCCGCTTGCCGCATGCTCCACCAACAGCAGCAGCAGCCGTTGCAGCAACCGCCTTTGTTCATGCAACGTGCAGCGTGCAACGTGCCACCAATGTTGCTGCTGCTGTGGCTATAAATGCAATGCAATGTGGCTTATTACGCCAACAAGTACAACAACTACAATCACAGCAACAACAACAACGAGGAACAATAGAGTTGATCCCAGTACCTACAGCTGTGTGCTGAGCTTGGTTATGTGTTGCAGGTTGGCTTTGGGTTGCGTTGCAGCAACCATATTTGCATATTTGCTTAGCTACAGCAAGGCGGTGCTGCAACTGGCCCTGCCCCTTCCATTGCCTGCTGCAACAAGCAAATCTCATTATCTTGTTGACACGCCCACCAAAAATGGCCAACAGCCTCTGAGAACGTTGCCATGTTGTGCAGGTTTGCCTCAATGTCAAAGCGAAACATGTGTTAAATGCGGCAAGTGAGGCATGTGTGGCAAGGCAAGCATGGCATGCACACGCTGCCATAAATCATATGCGACATATGCGTTGATTAACTCAGCTTCGTCTGTGATTAATATAGAGAACAAGCAGCAGCAACAGCAGCAGCATGACGCATTAGGCATACGCAGAATTCATCATAATTTATAAGGAGGCAAGAGAGACGCGAAGGGCGAAGGACAAATGCCAAAGGACAAACGACAAAGGGGCGACAGCGCAGCATTTCATTGCGAGTCATTAATAATTCACTTAGCGCTCTCCTAAATGACATTGCGCGATACGAGCGACAAACGTGAAGTGGGTTAAGTATTTAACAGGGCACGAAGTTAGAACAAAAGCTGCTTAAAGTGAGCTAAATGAAGTTCAAACAAGTTAGTAAGCTACAATGAATATTCCACTTAATGAGCTTTGCCTGTGTAAAGCTGTAAAATGTGCTTAAAAGCTTTGTTGAGCTTAGAAAACAATTAAATTAATAAAGTTTGTGCTTTAAGAAGCTTTGAAAGCTGCTTAGAATCTCTAAAAGGCAGCAATGATTCAGACTTTTGCTTTTAGAAGCTTTGAAAACTGTTTGAATACTATGAATAGCTTAGACAACACTATAACTAATAGGGCTTGTGCTATAAGAGACTTTTCAAGCGGCTTAAAAGCTTTAATAAGCTTAGATACAAATGTTATAAATAGGGATTGTTTTTTTTTGAAGCCAAGCACAAGAAAGTTTGCTTCATTAAGGTTAACTTTTTTATTGTTTACTTAGAACAAACTTCAGTTAAGCAAGTGTTGAAGTCGCGATCTCAGAAGCTTCGCAAGCTGTTAAAAGTGTGCTTAATATAGTTAGCCATGTTTGCCTAATTAAATTAGGAATATTCAGCTCCCAGAAAAAAACTTCTTACAGCATATAACAAATTTAAATTAATCATAAGTTCAGCTTGTTATGTTTTCAGCTTTGAAAGCTGCTGAAAGTTTGTTTAATATACTTAGTTGGAGTTGACTGCAGTTTCACATATTGTTCTTATTAAATAAAGCTTATTTCAATCTTTTAGAACCATTTGAAAGCTGCTTAGAGCACATTTAAGTGAAGCACATGATAAGCTCACAGAATATCATTACTGTCTTTAAGTTGTTGAACGCTACAACAGAGTTTAATCTTTCCCATCTTTTAACTAATTTACAGCACGTCTCATTCGACACAAATTGAGTGGCAGCGGTTTCCGTTTGACATTCAAGACGCTGTCGTCATATTTCCCTATTTGCGCAGGCATAATGTGGCAACGTTAAGGTCTATTTGCTGCATTGTGTAAGGTAGTTTAATCAGTTTAAAGCAAGAGAGATGCTGTGGCGGCGCCGGCTCAAGTTGTGTCGAGTACGGAACGCAACGGAGCGTATAATAAATTGCATTTGCTTGAATGTAATTTAGAAGTTGCACACACAGAAAGAGAGAGGGGGAGAGGAAGAGAGATGGTGGCAGGGAAATAGCTCATATACAGACATGAGTAGCGACGTTGGCGTTTGTCAGTTGCATAAAAATGCCAACTCATACGTAGCAGGACATGCCAACTCAGTCCAGGACATGCAGCGTCGTCGCAACGGAAATGGCGCAGAAAGAAAACGTCAGTGGCAGCGCACGGAAGGGCAGTAAGGAAGGAGTGGGGGGAAGGGGAAATTAGAAAATGCCACAGCACAGGAACAGAGGGAGAGAGAGAGCGAAGACAGACAGAGAGACAGAGACAGACAACAGGCAGCTGGACAGGCAAGAAAACAACAACAAAGTTGGCAACAATTTAAGGCAAAGCTTTCCAGCCTTCTCCCACCACAATCTCAGCTAAATACACAAACAGACAGAGACAAATGTATTTCAACTCCTTTTTTGTGAGTGTATGTGTGTGTGGCTCTTTTGGCTTATGCAAATTGAAAAGAAAGGACATTCACATTCGTTGTTGATTTAGTAACTCGAGCGGCGCACAAAAGTATGCAACGTGCCACGCATTGCTGACAGATTGAATTACGCGTGCCACGTTTTTCTATATCCCCAAGCCTCTCTCTCTTTCTCTCTTGCTATCCCTCTGCCCTTCTCTCCCACTCCCCTCTCCCCCCTCTCACTACCTCTACCATTTCTATTTGCACTCTATTTGCTCTTCCTGCTACGCTTTTTCTTTTGCTCACTTTATTTGTATTCCTTGTCGGCGTTTTCTTTGAGTTTCACTGAGTTGAGTTAAGTTGAGATGAGTGGAGTGTGTAAATAAAAATGGCAAAAGCAGCTACGCTGGCGACATTGGCGAAATGTTTAATTAAATCGCACGCAAGCAATAGAAAAAGGAAATCGAAAACCAACCCAAAAAAAAGAACCAACAACAAAAACAAAAAAAAAAGAAGCTCGTAGAATTTAATTAAACTTTATTTTTTGCTGTAATAGAAGGCAGCGAGGGGGGGGGACAGGGGGGGAAGAGCGCACAACAATGTCAGCGCAACGCATTTTAATTAGTTTTTTTGAAGTGTGTGAAGCGCGAGTGTGTCCATGGTGTGTGTGTGTGTGTGTGAGGAACTGTGAGCGCTAAAAACAAATCAAAAAGTCTGCGCCAACAATTGATGCAGCGGTTGCGAGTGTCGGTGTGTGATGTGGTGTGGGTGTGTAGTGTGTGTGTGTATTGTGATGTGTGTGTGTGTGTGTGTATGAGTGTGATGTGTGTTGTGTGCGTTTTCAATGTATGTCGAGCAGCGGCTGTCAAAAAACTTTCAAACAAATGTCGCTCACATGCCAAACTCACTCACACACACACACGAAGTTACACGCACAACACAAGTGCCAGCCTGTCCAACAACAACAACAACAAAAGGTGTGCCAGTGTGTGTGTGTGTGTGTGTGTGTGCAGCATTAACATTTCATGCGCATAAACAAATGAGTTTTCAACGCCAACTTTTGATTATATAAGCTGCCATTTCAGGCCAAAACGTGCAGATTTTTTCGCTCTCCCTCACTCCGCCCCCTCCCACTGCCCCTTTGCTGCTCCTTCAACAACTTGGCATGGGGCATCACGAGTTTGTTGCCTAACTTTGTTAAGTGTAAAGGGAAATAAGTCAGGAACATAAGGAAGCGAGATATAGTCAGTTATGACTCTCGTTTATCTACTGTCTTCCCTTGACTTCCCCTGCAGTTTCCTTTCTACTTCTCCCTCTCTCCTTCATGCTCTCCCTCTCTGTCCCTCTCTCTGTTGATTTGAATGTGCCATGTGTCGCTTTGTGGCACATTGACAACGTTTTGAAAAGTTGCGGAATTGAAAATAGATTTTTGAGCAGTGTTAAAGAGTAGAAAAAGGGGGGAGCAGAGAGAGGTAAGTGTTGATAACATAGAGGAAGAATGAGTGAAAGAGAGAGAGGGAAGTGCTGATAACATAGAGGGAGAAAGAGAGAGCGTGAAGTGTTGATAACATAGAGGGAGAAAGAGAGAGAGGGAAGTGTTGATTACAGGGAGAGATAGTCAAAAGAAAGCATGAACTGTAGGCAGAGGTTTATAGCAAAGATCCAACAAAAAAGCAGAGGTAAATTTAGAAAGATGAATGTAAAGAAAGAAAAGAAGAGAGAGCAAGTTAAGGTGTAGAGAATGTGACTCAGATATATTTAGAAAGGCAAAGGCAGGTATGACAAAGGAAGGTATAGGCAGAGGTTCTAATAGAATATTGCAAAGCACACAGATAAATGTTAAGAGAGAAGCACAAGAGATATCATAACAGATCCACAGAAAAGTTTATTCAGGCACAGAATCGAGAAAGTCTTTCAAGACAGACATTTTAGTTGATAAGCGAAATCTGATGTTTTACTTATACAATTAAAAGATAAAAGCAGAAGGTTGAATAGCTTGGTATTCTCTTAAAAAAATAGGTCGACCATAGTGTGTTATCGGGCAAACAAGTTTTTGACTTCATCAAATCGATAAGTTCGACCCCTTTATCATAATATATTTATATTGTATTTATTTATTTATATAATATAGAGAACAAATTGAGTTCTTGTGCAATCAATTGCTGCAACTTTGTTAACATTTATATATAGAAAGAGACATACGAACAAACTGAACTATATCTAACACATTCCATCTCAATTATTTCTATTCAAAATACTCATTGCATTTACTAGAATATGCAGCACAAACTACCAAAAAAAAAAACCAAGTGAATACCCAAAAATGTGTTTGCAGCATTCGCATAATTGAAATTACAATTGTTTATCCACAGCAAATATTTCTATGCTATTGTTTGCAATGAGAGAACATTCCAAATGCTACTTTTTGCCTCCCCTCTCCTACCCAATTTGCAGCACATCACTTTACCGAGCTTCCTCTTTAAACGTTGTGTTTTTCCTGCGAAAACTGACCCATAGCAATAAGTTTTTCATGGCTGTCTACAAATGGGATTTTAATATGCACACAAAATTCCATGAAATATGCAAATGGCAGTAAAAAGAGAGGGAAACCAAAAACAAAGTGGAACCGGGGACAGGGGAGAATGGGGAGGGAAAAATCAACATGGAAAAACAAGCTTAAAAACCCGAGTTCAAATCACGCAAACTGCTTTTAACTTTTAATCATTAGCTTATCACAGCACAGATACATAGACAGTGTGTGTGTGTATCTCTGTATATGTATGTATGTATGTATGTACGTATGTATGTATGTACGTCCTGCAGTCCAAAACTTCTGGACTTTTGGCTGAATCAGCAGCAGAAAGTTCTCTGCTGCTGATGCTGTTTCTGATTCAGATTCAGATTCGTCTCTCGTTCGTTCGTTCGTTTCACTTTGTCTCTTTGGTCAAAAAAGACTCATGACTCATGAGTTTTTCATATTCAATTAATTTGAATTTGCATTTGAATGAAAGAAGGAATTCAAGATTGAAGATTCCTTCACACGACTTCACAACACTTACCCCGCCACGTCCGCCGGATCCTTCGTTGCCCTCGTCATCGATATAAATTTCATCTGTTTTTCCCACGGTCGCTGCCGCTGAAGGTTTTACAGATTTCTATGAAGTAAAGAGAAAAGAATGGAGAGAAAAATCAGTCAGAATATATACATAAATCTATATATATATATATAGTGTTTATCTGTGCTTGATGGAAACTTTTTTAATTTGCAGCAAATGCAAAGTTTGTTTGACTCATCGCAAATATGCAAATATTTTCATTTCATTAATTAGAGCTAAATTGAAAATGAAATACGCAGAAATATACTGAAATTTTGTAGGGGAAATAAAAGAGAATATGTTTTTCAATTTTTTCTTTTTTTTTCGCAAACTTATAGCGTCACCCCAATGCGGATGACCGCAAACAATTTGCATGCCATTGGCTCGTAAAACAATTAATTAAGAATTTCGCCAATGCAACAGAAAGAGACGGAGAAAGAACAATAACGACAACAATTGTGTGTATAACAAATGCAATTTTAATGATGCAACTGTAAAATCAATGAATGATTTAAAAGTCCAGATAAGGAGGCAGAAATGCTCGACTGAAAGGTACCCTTCGCTGTAATTTCTTTATTTGTGTTTTCATAATGATTTAAGGATTATAGCTATAGCTAAAAGTTGGCTTAATGGCTGTATTTTACAGCTAATGACTTCTTCTGCTGCTTTACGATTACAGGGTATTGCCGAACATTAACAGCTGCTGTTGCTGCTGCTGACTGCCTGCATAATTAATGCCAGTGCCGGGTAAAGTCCTGTGCAACCTCATTAGGGTCACGACTGCAGCAGTTTGGTTTACGAGCCAAAGCTGAAGGAAAGGCTAAAGTAGAAGATAAAGAGGAGTTCAGAAGAAGCAGCAGTAAAGGGAAGAGTAGATGATGCAGAAGACTAAAGTTGAAGAAGGAGAAGCAGAGGGAATGGGGGAAGATTTTTAAACCGCCATAAACCAATTTTTATAATCCCCTTTTCTGGCACAGCTCAAACATTTGCGGTGCGCGTTCGTTCGCTCTGCAGATTAGCAAAAGTCAAAGTTTGTGCAAGCTTTTAACCGCAACAAGGCGCAGTGTCCCAGCCCCCCCCCCTTCTCCCTCTACCCTCTGACCTTACCTACTGCCTGCTGCCAGCCCCGTTGACATTGTCATTTATGCCGCTTCTTTTTTTCCCCTCTTTTTTGCTCATAGGTGTGAATAACCGCGCTAGCGTAAAAGAAAAAGGTAGAAGAGTATGAAGGGGAGGCAGGCAAAGAGCAGAGGGGGAAAAACATGAAGAAAAACCTCAGATAAACACTTCATCTTCTGCTGCTGCTGCTGCTCGTGCTGCTTCGGCTTTGTGGTTGGCTGAGCCTCAGTTGAGTTGTCAAGTTTTGCATTTGTGGCAGCTGCGGGACAGCTCAGCCAGAGCTCAGGCCCAGGACACGGCATTTTTTTGCATTAATATATACACGAATATGCACGAGTGTGTTTGTGTGTGTGTGCAAAAGTTGAATGCCTTGCAAAATGCATTTACCGTGCGTCTTTGGCCGCATAACGAACTGCACTCAGCATTTACATATATTATTATTATTATGATTATGATTATGTTTATGATTATGTTTATGATTATTGTGTGTGTGTTGGCAGAGGCTTTGATGAAGCGAGCAAGACGCCATCGTACAGGTTTATATGTTTATGCATATATATTAACTGTGCCGATATAGACAGACTAAAGAGGTAATAAAGCTGTACAGAACTTGTGCAAAACATTTAGCTTCACATATGGTAGAGTGAGTTGCATAGCAAACAGTCTTTGTGCGCGAGAAATGAGTTGAATTTGCTGTTGGGAATTCTAATTTAAAACTGCGCAATTTTAGTTTGTTTAAACTGCAATTTCTTATATATTTTATTATGTTTAACGAGTTTTATGTTCATGAATATCTTCTTACACTTTTCTATTTTCCTTTTTGCTCTCTACTAATCGCATTTGCTTTATATCTGCTTTCACACGGCAATTGCACGCAGTTTGCTTTGGTTTTAGCATAAATAAATTTAACACAATTTTCCACACTTTTCCACAATTTTCTCCCAAAAAATATTCTTAATTTCACGCAAGAAAAGACGCACTTGAAATGAGAAGTATGAGAGTAAAAGAAACTTTTGAGGGAAATTGTTTTGGCAGTAAAATTTGTCAAACAATTTGGAAATTTGCAACGTTTATGCAGTGACACGACACATTTTTATTTACCATAAAAGAGACAGAGGCAGAGATAGAGGAAGAGAGGGAGGGAGAGGTAGAGCAGTAGGGGCTTTCTTTTGAAAGTGCTGCCAAACATATTTCACGTATATTTTTCTCCCATCGTTCGTTTCGTTTTTAACTGGCAACAATTAGACAAAGTGGATAGGGCAGGAAGCAGGTGAAAAAGATTGCCAGGTGAGAGAGAGAGAGAGAGGAGGAGGAGGAGCGGGGCAGGGGGAAGAGGTAAATTTGAATGCAATTGTGCAGCAGCAGCAACAAATTTCGTGTGGCACTTTGGCGACAAACGGTAAAAATGAAAAACTGTTTTTATACCCGTTTTTGCAGCTGATAAAACCAACTCAAGTGACCCCCCTGCTACCCCTTCCCCACTACATTGTGCCTGCACTGCACTCCATAAATCAATATAAATATTGACAGTTTATGCGCGCTGGGGCGTGGCCGGGGGGCGTCAATCTCTATGCAAATAAATTTATATACTATACGTGCCTTTTTTGTTGTTGTTATTTTATCGACCAACAAATAAATTTAATGCGAACATCGAAAATATTTTCCCTCTTTGTTTTCTTTTCGGCTTTTTGTTTTTTAGTTCCATTTCCCTTTGGCAAATATTTGAAAACATTTCCCAGACTTTGACTTATTGTGCTTTTGTATTTGTGTAAGGAAAATCGTGCCAAGGAATTTAGTTAATTCACACTTTATGCCAGCGATTTAACTGCCTCAAATCCGATTATGTCCGACGCAGAGGCTATAGAAATACTTTCTCTTATATACTTAAATATATGTAAGCATAAATACAAGTAAAGAGGATACTGCAGAGGCATGTGCTCTCAACTGGCACCTGGGGATTTCAGCTTATGCTGTGTATTTGCATACCCTGTAAGCTTGTAGCGCTTGCAAGGGGTATACTAATGAACAGGAATGTATGTTTTTTAATTTGGAAAATATGAAATAAGTTCGATATTATTCACAATTCAACTTGGAAACTTCTTTAAAGGTGATTTTCGTACTGATTGTCGATTTAGGCCAGAGATGCCTACTTAGGTACCTTGCAAACTCATGGCCAAATAAATATACCCTCTGCAAGGGTATGAATAGAAACAAGGCACAAATATTTCAGAAATATTGCTTAATATTGCCATATTTAATTTAGAATCATTTGCAACATATAAAACACCATTAGAACAATAGCTGGCAGCCCTGTTCCACATGAAAATGCGCTGATTAATATGGAAATAATGCATATTGAAATGTTATAGACCTGCCCTGTTCATGTTCCCCATCTGATTATGAGAGCTGTCAATGTGAATGTTGTTTTCCATTTAAACATTGATAATCTGCATGCTCCACATTTCACAGCTCGTGTCACAAAAACATAAAGTATACGCTCATGTATTTATTCAATTAGTCACATAATATTTACATATAAAATTAATTAACCCATTTCGATTTGCATTTAAATTAACATTTTAAATATTTATGTGCGCTTTAATAGACAAAACTCGTTATAATTAATTGCATAAATAATAAATTAAACTGTATAAAAGAGCGCCTGTCCACGTCGAAATGCGCAACACTGCGAGGCTAAGTGGGGTAGGAGGCGCTTAAGAGGCGTGTCAACTGTCAGTTGAAAACTAAAAGCGCCACCCATTGAAGCTGTTTCAAGGCAAAGAGCGACGGGCAGACGAACAAACAGATTGATAGGCAGGCAGGCAAGCATACTGGCAGACGGACAGACAAACAGACTGGAGTGACTGACAGGCAACGAGCTGAACGGAAACGTGCGCCGCAAAGTAGGCAATGCAATTGCCAACGATGCCAATGCAATTTGCTGGCTAGCAACAAGCATCGTGTATACGCAACGTGTGCACAGCAGCAACACATACTTCAAAATGCCAATGAAATTCGAACAGGTCCCACGACAACGATTGATCGATGTGAGAGAATTGTGAGCGTGTGTGTATTTATTAAATACCTATTCAAGTTGAACGACTGCATGTCAGTCTGTCTGCCTCTGTTTGGCTGGCAGTCAGTGAAGCATGTGCCATATGCCAGGGAAATAAACATAAATAATATATAAATGCGTTGACACTTCACAAACTCGTTATACATTTTCATTAGGCAGCTGTCTGAGAGTCTTCATGTCTCGATGTTTCTTCTATCTGTCTGTCTGTCTTTCTTTCCATCCATCTATCTATCCATTTTAGTCTGCCTTTTTCTACTCAAATTTCTCTCTGGCGCTGCTTAGCCATGCGTGCGACTTAGCCATTAAGGTGTCAAGCAGTTGCCTGTGTGTGTGTGTGTGTGTGTGTGTGTTGGGGCAACAGTTTTGGCCTTTGGGCTTCAACAAATAAAACCAAATCAAAACTTATTATGCTAGGCACACACACACGCACAGCCAGCCAAATCTGAGGTCCCTACTTTATTGCGTATTGCGTGAGTGTGTGCGTGTGCGCACAGGGGAAAACTTTTATGTTTATAGTAGTCATAAAAACAACAAGCAGAGTGCAAAGAGAAAACAACAACAACGCAACAACGTAGAACAGAAAAAAAAGAAAGGAAAATACCTCTTGATAGCCATTTTCCGCTCGAATTTGTGCATAAAACTAATTGAACAGCAAAATTATTGCACACACACGCCCCCAAGGGGTGTATAAACGTGCCCCGCCTCCCTATTGCAACATGCCACATGCTTCCCATGCAACAATAACAATTCACACATTGCTAATGAGCGTCAAATATTTAAAATACAATTCAAACAATGCAATTAAAACGAACGAACTGCAAGAGGAACGCACTCGTATGTATGCAAATAAGGCTAAAAGGTAGTACTAGTCTGTGGGTGTGTGTGTGGCCCTGAGTGTTTGACTGCCAAGACTTGACATAAAGCCAAAGGCGGAAATTTGTTTACACATACACATGCAGACCCACACATACACACACACCTACACACGGGGGTGGCAAAGCTGTCACAATAAAAGCCGAATTGACAGTTGGCAGGCTAAACGACTGCAGAGACAGGAGACAGAGACGCCTCGAAAGTATGCCACAAATATGAAGCGCACACACACGCACCCCCACATACACGCAAAACCGTATGCAAACTGCTGTGTGTAACACTGACCTACAGAGTTGCCAGGTGACCAGTTTTGCTTACAATTCAAATTCAGATTTCATTCTTTTTTTTTCTGCCAACTTACATGCCAAGTGGTTGGGGTCCGTGCTGCGTTTTAAATGCGCGCCTAAAAGCAGGCAACGCTTGTTTTTTGCGCCTTTTATATGCGTACTTAATGTCTGCAGTTCGCTGAGTTTATCACAACAATAACGACGTGTACGCACACACACACACTGAAAGAGACAAACTCACGCATACATACACACACGTAAGGTTAACGCTAACTGTCACTGTAAAACTGTAGTAGAAATGACAAGCGCCCAATGCGCAACACACTTGTCCAGCAACCGCACACTTCACCAGATTGTTTCAAACTGAACCAGAAACTGGCGCCGCTATCTTTAAGCCGCCTGCGAGCAGTGTTGTGATAAAGACACACACGCAGACAAACACACAGGCAGCTGTATAGATATACGGTGCTGGGGTTGCCCAAAAATGCTTTTGGTCCAGTGAATTGGGTCGCTTTCAGATGCTGCACACGTATTACGCGCTCTCTCTGCGCATGACAAGAGATGTGAGTGCAAGCTTTGCAGCGAATGCACAAACCATACAGCTAATACACAAGCCAAGCAGCAAAAAGGAGCAATGCTAAGTTACAGGACGGTCAGTTTCTGTGCGGCACACAACAGTCAGCTTTCGTCCGCGTGCATCTACTAGTCAAGTTCACAAGAGTGTTCTTGTTCGTGCCTGTAGATGGCGCTGCAGGATCTACTCTTGCATTGCATGTGTCTAGATGTCGCTTTTGCATGCTGTTAATAACATTGCGCAGCAGGACTCGCTCTGTAAACTATTTAATTTATCAGCAGTACAGTCTGTTAAACATAACAGAGCTCTGTTAATTTCTCTGTTAGCAAACGGCACTTTCAATTTCAAATTGCGGGTAAACTAGACAAGATTTCCCGATGCGGTTTTTTTTTAAACTACTCTACTTTTTTTTTCGTTCAGCCTATGGTTGGGCAAGCCTTTAAAGCAAGAGGAACTTTAATTGTTGGCCAGTTTTCATAAGTTTTCGAACTTATCCAATAAAGAAATTATAATTTATTCTCTTCTCCGAGAAGTTAAGAATAGCACCCACCTAAGGGACACATGCATCATCAAACAATCAATCACTGATCATGATTTAAAGTATTTATCGATTTAAAGGTGATTCATTTCTGGTGGGAAATCTTTCCATATTAACACGCAAAATACTCACGACAAATTCGAGTATAAAGACAAATGTGAAAAATCAACAGCAATAAGCAACAGCTTAACAACAGCAATTGGATGCGTGGATTGGATTCTCCTTGTGGAGGATGTGCAAAAAGTTGCCTCGTTGCCATCTCATTTCCGTTTATTCAGCTTTGTGTCGACGATGGGCGAACAACGCAGAATGAATTACAAGTGTCCATCTTCATAAAACAAGGCGACGACGACGACGGCGACGAAGGCAACTGCGACGTCGGAAGGTGCCTGTCAAAAGGACAACGAGATGGACGAACTTTTGGAAGATGGCCACGCAAGAGAGGGAGAGAGACAGAGAGGCGTGAATCTGCCTGGCTTTTCCTATTAGTTTCGTTTAATTTGGGCCATAAATTACATTTTTCATCTACTTAATACTTTTAATGATTTTCTTCCTCTCTCTCTCTCTCTCTGTCTCACGTCGTTTTTTTAAACTTTGTCACTGCTCATATATAATCTAGCCGTGAGGGGGCGTGGCAGCTGACAGGTGCGAGAAGCATAATAAGAAACAGAGCTTAAGGTTAAGCAGCTTTAAATAGGTGAGGGGCGGAGTGGGCTCTACTTAAAGTACAGTTAATTGTAATTAAAAAGTAAATGCCAAAGGGAGACACAAAAACACAAACACAAAGACGAAAGCGAAACACATTTGCCTAAGGCTGAGTGTAATAAAAATAAATTATGCGATCTAATTAGCGACTAGAGAGAAACCGTTGACAGCCACAAAAGTTACTGATAAATTCTCTGCACAATTCTCTCATGTGTGTGAGGAGGAAGAAGAAGAGAAGAGGAGAGAGGGAGAAAGCGAAAGTCGAGTACTGTCTGCACTGGACTCTCTCTCTCTCTCTCTCTCTCTCTGACGACGAGTGAGATATATGACCGCTGGCGAAGTGCATTTAACTGTTACTGGCGCCTCTGTCTCGACGGCATAAATCAATTTTAATTGCTGTGCAATGTGCAGAAATGGACAAAAATAAAATGCTAACAACTTCAGGCAAGGCTTGAGGGACAAAGAGGGAAGTAGAGAGAGAGAGTTAAGCAGAGACATAAAGCGTTTGCACAATTCGATTGCACATGTTCAACTCGAACAAAGCAAAACTAATGAGCCGCAATTGCATTTGGGGCTACAAATTGTTTTTCGCTTGCCAATTCAATCAACGCGCTACATTTTCATAAATTCTGCATAAATTGTGGGCGTGGCATTTTATATAGTGTAGTAATATTGGCTGGCAGCAAAACTAATTTGCAATAAATGTTACAAATGCAAATTGGGCAAACACAGACGCAGGCGCATAAATAGTTAAGCAACTCTTTACACCGACATTAAGCTGGCTGTCTGACACTGATGCGAGTGTGTGTGTGCGCCAGTGTGTGTGTCAGTGTATGCCTGTGTATGCTTGTGTGTGTCTGTGTGTGCCTGTGTGTATGTATTGCCAGTCTGCGTGTGCATTTCACAACGAATAAACCTTACTGCATGATAAATGCTGCGCTTGCATTATTCGTTTTAAAAGCCAGCAGACTGCGCGACTAGCAGATACGCTGTAATTTAAATTATGCCAGAAATGAGTAGTCCATGTAAGCTTGTATGTCACTTAGATAAGGTAAACCAAAACCAGGCAAGACTGCAGAAGGAGCTCTAAGC
Source organism: Zaprionus ornatus (assembly GCA_018904035.1). Taxonomy (NCBI): domain Eukaryota; kingdom Metazoa; phylum Arthropoda; class Insecta; order Diptera; family Drosophilidae; genus Zaprionus; species Zaprionus ornatus. Next base: position 5,954,628 of record JAEIFZ010000253.1, read on the forward strand.
TCAGTTGGGGGTACAATAGATCTATTAGGTCATAGTACACCTGCTTCAAACAAAATAATAATAATGTATACCCTTATTTATAATAATAAATGATTTGTTTAACATATTCCAATCAAATTAAACTCTCTCTACTCTACTCTTCTCCTTTTATACCCAACTGTCTATAGTTCTTCATACCATCCAAATAATTTTCCATTCAGAATATGCTGTGCTGTATGTAACCTCATCCTTTACAAAAGCCAAAGATTAAATTGGCTTTTGCTAACGCCACTAAACGTTATTCATATCCTGCTGCTGACAACAGAGGGAGAAAGAAAGAGGGGGAAGAGAGATGGAGCGGCCTCACCTGCAGCTGTGTCTGTTTAGAGTTTCGTCTAATTTAAATGCTACATATTTCCATAAAGCATATTTCCCTAATAGGCGCAGGGAAAGTGAGCAAGACAAAGACACAGAGAGAGTGAGAGAGAGGGAGATATACAGGAAGACAGGTGGAGAGCCTTCTCACAGCTGGCGGATTAATTAAGTCAGTTTCTTGTGAGTAATTAGTATTGTAGCTATGTCTGGCACGTCTGTGTGCACACTCCTCCCATTGGAAGAATTTGCTGACAATTTCAAATAATTTCCCAAATGATTTCAATGGAATTCTCTGCGCCAGTCCTCAATAAATATTTCAGTTACTATTTAGTAAAAAGTTTCAATTGCATATTTAAAATTGTTCTTTGGTTTCTGGTGTCAAACTGATTTGTGTAAATCTAAAATGACAAACAAATAATTACAGAAAAACAAAAAATAATTGCATTCCACGCGCGCGTGTCGCATTACACAAATTAATGTCATAAACCCGTTCAGCAAAAGTTCAGCATTTAATTAGTTGCCGCCATTTGTTGCATACACATTTTTTTTTGCTGCTGTTGTTGTGTTAATTAATCATAGAGCAGCGCAAAAAGTGAGTGAATGGAATGCTCGACTAAGGGAATATGCTGGAAAAGTTGGGGAATTTGAACTTTAAACATTAAATTAATTTAAGGTGGGCCTTGACTAGGTTGATGTTCGGGAAAAGGCTTGCAGAAGGACTTTTGAAATGAGAAATGTCTTCTACAAGGAACTAATTGCCTTTATATTTGCTGTTTTAGTCATACGATAGAAACTTTATATGAGAAAGTTGTTATATTTTCAGGTTGCAATAATAATTTATATAAGAAACATATTTATATATAAGATAAAATAACATCAGATATCCCATGATTTTTACTTCAATCCCAAATTTAATAAAGGTACCCATGATTCTTCCTTCAACCCAAATTCGACGTAGTTACCCCTGATTTTTCCTTTAATCTATAAAGATCTCATGCTAATAGTCTTTTAAATCATCATAATCATAACATAATCTACAAATCTCGTTCAGTTCATCCCACATCACACCGCTTTCTACAGCACTTCCCCTATAATTACAGGGTATTAATAATGATTAAACTGCAAAATTTTGCATAAACAAAAATCCAATTAAAATGTATAATAAGTTATTTAATTAAATTGATATGCATAAATCGTGCTCTATGCCCTTTTGCTGGTCTGCGGCCCATACATGGCGTATAATAATAACACGAGTAATTAATTTTCCATCTGTATTTTTTACCACCTGCCTTTCCCTCTACCCCCTCTCCTGCTACTCCTACTATACCTCCCTTGTCTCTCTTATTTTTAGAGCTTGTTGTTTTTTTGTTCCGTCATTTGGTTCAAAATTGAACTATTTGCCTGTGCAATTGATGCGTCTGGCTGTGCCAACGTGGCGTATGCGCACTGCGGCAATGTACGCAATGAACTTGTGCAAAATACGAGCGTTAGACGCACAACGACTGCGACGGCTGCTGCTGCTGCTTCTACTGCTGACCAAAACCAACTGGCGCCGCGCATAAACAACAAGCGAAATTTTACAACTTGCAACGAATTGCAAATATTTTCATGGCAAAATATGTGAAGCATCTACCACCCGCAAAAACACACGCATGCCACACGGTACCAGCTCCTCATCCTCATTCTCCCCTGCTTCTCCTTCTTCCTGATATTTGTGAGTTTGGGCTGTTTGAGCCACACCCCTCGCCCCGCTCTACGGTCTGTGTGTGCGCCTCTATTTGCTCTACTCATGGCCGTGCTACAAATGCGATATAAACGTTCCGCGCCGTGCTGCGTTTTCGCATAGAATGTCATTTTTAATTAAGTTAAGCGCGCTTGTTCAGTTCGTTGGTTTGAGTTCATTATGTCCTCATGCCACGCCCCTCGCAACATACGCACAATAATCAACGCCCATGCCTTTATTAGGTGTACGCTGGGGGTGTGTGAGGCTGCAACGGCATCGTCTAATGCGAATTTATAGAGCCCAAAACCCTCGACACGTTACACAGGCAAAGCACCAGAGAGAGAGGGAGAGACGGGCAGAGATCAGCAATTAATGCAAGCGTGCAAAAATGTTAGAGGGCCGCGCGTATAACGGTATTTGTTTAACAGCATTTTAAACTTTGTTAGCGCTGTTTGGAGCTGCGCCAAAATGACATTGGTCTGAAAAATGAGCAGCGCTTACAGCGGTTTGTTGGTTGTTGGACAAAGCACACCACGCAAATAGTTCTGAGCTTTTAATGAGCTTTAAACTTTAAGTGAGCTTTGAGTAAAGTAACGAATTTTAGTGCTTGTTTAGCTAATGAACTTGGCAGTTAAAGTTAAAGTTCATACTACGAATGTTTAGAGCACTTGTTTGTAGTGGGATTTGGGTTTGACAATAAAGCTTTAATTGTCACTGAATTTATGATTAATTGTAAGCAAAGATATTAAAGAAATGTCTGTAGAACAAGTGTGGGATCTCTGTTCGATTGCAAAAAAAAGAAGAGCACGTCTGTTACTTATCAATATTCAACTTGTACTGACTTTAATATAATACAATACAGTTCTTGTATAATGAAACTTTAATGTCTGTTGATTCTTAATGGCATCCAAATACAACAATTAATGTTAAGCTTCAATTCTTAAACTGAACTTTCTTTTGTCAAACATTTCTTCATTATCACCAACAACTTTTTCGCACTTCGAAAAGTAAAAGCTTTTTACGCTGTAGCCGCATGATTAATCTAAACATTTAAGCTTATGTCCTTGAGTTTGCTCGAAAAAATATGTCTATGCGCATTTGTTGAGGTTAAGAGCTTTCACTTTTAATCGTAAATAACTGCTTAGTGTGTGTGTGTGTGTCCTTTTGCTGCGCCATTCCTTGCTGTCCTTCTTCCATTGCTCCGTGATAATGACACACTACAAAGTGGCTAACAAAAACACACACTCAGAGGAGAGAGAAAGAAACAGGGAGATGAAGAGAGATAGAGGGGGAGAGGTAGAAAGAGATAGCTAACTTTAAGGCCCATAAGGTTTGGTTTGGTTAGGTTAGGTTCAACTTCAGAAGCCGCAAAACATGCGGGCCGCACTCGCTCGCATAAATTTATAAAACGATTATAGAAGATTTTCCCCAACTTGAGTGCGGGGCAGGGAGAAGGACCGTAGGTGCTCTATAGCCCCTCTATATATACTACATGCACGCCTGGTTGAGTGTTTGTTTTTGTTTTGATAAGGCTTAGGCATAAATAATGTAACTGTTAAGCCTTTTGGGCATTTACGCTGCTGTTGTTAACAAAGTTTTATGCCAACGGCAATGCCAGCTTACCTGCAAAGAGAAAGAGACAGAGAGAGAGAAAGCATTAGTACAAATTGTAACAGAGTGAGAGGGTGAGAAAGAGGGGGGAGTACAGGTACAAATTAGTTGGTGTTGTCATTTGGTAACAAGTTTTTTAAGCAGTTCTGCTGTCATTGCACTTCGCACTGGCAACTTTTGCTTGGCTAAAATAATATTTGGCCACAACAAAGTGCATTTAATTAAGCAAGAATGAAATGCAGACAACAACAACAACAACGACAAGAAGAAGGCGGCAGCAAAGAGCAAAACAGGCAAGTGAAGTTAACTAGCTGGGAATGCAGTATATACCCTGTAAGAGGAACTGAGAAGGAATTAGCAAAGTAAGACAAGATTGGAGAGCCTTCAACTAATTCAATTGTTTAAATACAAATATAAGAAAATATATCATTTATTTATACACAATTCTATAGCTATAAACACCCCACACACACCACTTTTATAGGGTATACGTTGTAAATAAGACAATGCACTGACAGCTGGCAACGAGGAAGATTCTTCTTCCTGTTTCGCTTGACGTTGGATATTGCTTCAGCTATCGTTGTTGTTGTTACTGTTGTTTTGTTGGCTCATTATTTAGCAGCCTGATTAAATTAGAATGCGCACGCACACAGCCACACACACACACAGGCAACAGCAACGACACCAACACAGACCGGCAGAGGCTTTATTTGCATGTAAATGCAGTGCATACACACGCCAGGCTAGAGACAGGAGACGAGACGAGTGAGACAGCAATAGATGGAGTGAAGTACATTCACTCTCCCCACACACACACACACACAATGATATATATACGTATTTGTATATGTTCATAGTGCGAGAGCTCTCAGTCTACATGAAGACGAAGCTGTTTTAATGAGTTGGCAATTAGCATATCACAGCACTCACACACACACGCACACACACACACAGCACATTCACTGCACCACACGGCATTCACTCCCACACACACTCCCACACACAATCAACAGACAAACATTTGTATATCTTGTGAGTCTTGCTTTATTTTGAATATTATTATTATTATTATTTTTGCGCCGTTTGTTTGTGTTATATTTATGGCATACGTTTTAAAGTTTATAGTACATGCACAAAAAAGTTTCTCAACCACAACAACAACAGCAACAAATCAGACACAATAAACAAACTTTAAGCAACGTTTTTTGCGCTCTTTCTCTTTTGGGCGCACAAATGTGCGCTACAAAAAGTTAACATTCCCCGCACTCAAGCGGCAACTGCTGCGCGGGTGTGTGTGTGTTGGAGTATTGCGTGTGTGTGCGTGCGTGAGTGTTTTCTCTTTCTGTGTGTTTGTGTATCTGCAGCTTTATTTTTCAAGCGTCTTAACCTCAAAAGTTTTGCACTTGTAAATGCATGCGAGATGTGCGTAACAACTTTCAGCGCCATTTTATGCTAAATTTGTGATTGTTTACACACGTACACACACACAGAGCCACAAACGTGCACTCTACACGCTTGTAGAGGAACAATAAAGAGCATTTAACACTTGTATTTGCGCTGCTGCTGAGAAAAACATCAATGAAACAAACGATATACTTAAGGATTTTTACTTTCTTTGAATTGATTTTAAATTCTTTTTAACTTTTTAATTATTTGTTGGGATAACTATCTAGGAATAAAAGGTATTCAGTTTTTATCTACAATATTATTTATCTATACAACAAATTTCATTTCGATTTCATGAAGTAAGTAAGATTAATAGAAGTTCTACACGAGTTAGTCCCAATTACAAATAGACAGAGCTGAGCTAGATCAAAGTAAATTCATTTTAGATCATAATAAAGTCAAACCACCATTACTTATAACGATTTTAATTGTTTTCGATTATCGCTGTGCTTGACCAATTGATATGCCTTCCAACAAATCAACTTAAATAGAATCTTCTCATTTTACAATAAATTAACCCAAATAAGTATGCTATAAATTTAATACACACTAAATATTCAAGAGCACGACCCTCTGCAACCCTCCCATTGTTTATATTCACAGTGTAGGCGACACACCCATATATACGAGTATATGTTAAGCCGCATGTGTTTAGTCCTTTATTAGAAAAGTTTGCATCGCCAATCGCCAAAGGGTCGCCAGGTATTAAATGAAAATTCCACTCTGTTAGAGCTCATGTTTTGCATATGCAAACATACAGTTATAAATATACTATACAGACTATATTTATTGTTGAATAAAAGTCAAAAGTTATGAATTATTTACATGAATTGATTGACATTTCAAAGGAAACAATTGAGCTGCAAAAACACACAAATGGAATTTCAAATATTGCAATAAATTCCACACGGAAACCAATATGATGCAGACAAACCTAAAAGTCACACACACACAGAGAAACCCTGCCGTATACATGCACACCGCTTGTGGCAGTTAACATCGTAATTTAGACAATTCTAATTGTAACTAAACACAATTCACCTTTGATTATCGCGAGTGTAAATTTGTCTAAAGGTCATGAATTTGCGTTTAGCTAATTAATAGTCATGCCAGAAATTCTCAGGCATGTGTGGCTGTCTCTCTCCCACTCTCTCTGTGTGTTTGCGTGTGTGTGCAGGAGTGTTAAGACATCAGGCAGGTACAAGCTCACACGTCTGGCATTTGGTTTTTTGGAGGGAGGGGCAGGTTCAACCAGAGGGTTGGCTTAACAATTTAATTAGAGAACGAGACGTACGCGAGCAACAGTCGAAAGTTTTGACATAGGAGCAAAACGAGACACGCTTACACGGCGACAATTACGTGAACTTGCGTATAAATGATATGCGAGAAAACTTGATGAATTGTTAGACTATTTGAATTGTAGATATTGGTGATAAATGTATGGCCGTTTTGATAAATTTGTGTTTAATAATGAATTGAATAAATGATCTTGCGCGTTCAAATGTGAGGAATGAGGCATGTTAATGTTAATGCTAATGTTAAAGCTAATGTTAATGCCAATGTTAAGAACACAAAATGTGTGAGAATTTCTAGAGATGTTAAAGATTAAAGTAATTGACAGAGTTGCTTTCGTTCCTTAACAAATATTCTATAAAAATTACGTGAATTCTTCTACTTAAGACCTTAAGGAGTTTTTACTATTTCAATTATAGATATTTAATTTCCATTATGAACTCTCCACCGCATAAACCTTCCATTCCGCAGTTAAACATTGCCTGTGGGCAATTTTTGGTGGAATTTAATTCAAAGTTTTAAAGCATACGCGACTATTTTTTCTCGCACTTCTCAAGCATAATAAATTTATGTAAATTATGACACAGTTGACTAATTAAAAGTGAAGTTTACAGGCGCAACACGACATGATTAAAGCAGCACAGATAAATATATATAGGAGTATATATGTACATACAGTACATGTAACTTTTATTTGATGAATTTCAAAGTTTACTTTCGCTCTGGCATTGCTTTTGCTTTCTTTTGCTATTTATCGCATCATCAAACATTTTGATGTTGATTTATGGTAAATATATTTCTTGGAACTGGCAACAGCAACAACAACAACTAGCAAAGTGTCTGCCGAGGGCAAACAGAAATCCCAAATAAACACAAGTGAATTGTTCAATCTTCCCTCTCTCTGCCTCTCTCCCTCCTTGATTGAACTATGTATTCTCGCGTTGTGTGAGAATACTCTCTCTAGATTATTTTACGTATTTATTTTATTTTTCATTTTCGTTTTCATTTCGTTTTGGGAACGAATGATTTGCAAACGCTCCAATGGCCTCAGCCAGTCATCTCCGTTCGTCTTTCTTCGTCATCATCATGAGCATTTAGTTCATTATGCTGCAAAAACTGCGTAGTTTATATTACAAAAGTTTTCTATAATTTATTTTCATTGCGTTCGCATTTTCTTTTCGTTTTTTCGGTTATTTATTCATTTGAAATTTGATTTTTATTTGACATGTTGACAAGCCAAGGGAATTCGAATGGCAAATGAATGGCCAGCTCAGCTCAGCTTGGATAAGCACGCCTTTGAATTGGCAAACGAAATCTGAATCTGAATTAGAATCGGAATCAAAATCAGCAATGAAATCACAATTTGCCCTTGGTCCGAGCAGCAGCAGCATCAACTGTCAAAGATGACTGGAAAAAACTTTTGCTGCAACTTTTTTGCTCATTAAGAGGAGAGGGAGAGAAAGGAAAACCAAAAAAATGTGGGAGGGGGGAGAATTATTTATGAACTTTCGCATATGAAAAACTAATTAATATGTTGAGCAGGTAAATTGATGGTGAGAAATGTGCGAAGGCGGGGAACAAGTGGGCAAGGGGAAGGTGAAAGGAAATGAGCATTGAGAATATCACATGCACATTTTTGCATTAATTATGTGAAAACTTTTCGCCGCACATTTTCACTTTCCTCTTTGTGTGTGTGTGTGATTGTGCGTGTGAGATGTTAATTTGGTATACCCTGTAGTTGACTTAAGTGGCGGTAGGGTATATGTTTTGTAAATTGATTACAAAATGGTTAGGGCGTTTTTATGAATTACTACTTATCGATTGTTTCTATACATAGTTATCGAGGTTTGTCGACACATTATCGATTGCTTTAATGCTAATTGCCTGGTATGGATTCAAAATTCATCAATAAACATAATTAACATACAGTATCGATAATTATCGATAAACAAAAAGTAGTTAAAACATTAACTTGCATTCGACTTTCTCATCTTTCATATTACTCTAATTAACCAACAACAGTCTCTACCACAATCAATATTTCTAAGGAAGCTCTGTAGTAATCGATAATCGATATCCAATGCGCCTGTAAAAATCTCATATTCCTCTTTTCTCTCAAACTACCAATAGCCTGCCCAAACCGCAATCGATAACACCTTGTCTAACACACACACACACACACTAGTCAGCTTTGATACCATAATGCACACCACACAAGTCAGTCGAGTTCGTGTGTGTTTACCCAGGAGAGGGTGCCTATGTGGGCATGTGTGTGGGAGTGTTTTAGGGCTTATTGGATTTCATTAATTAAAATTGGGCTCGCTTTCTGTTTGGATTGTTAACGCGTCAAGGCGTGTGTGTGGGCGTGTACAGCAGTGTGTTTCTGTGTGTGTTCGTGGGTGTGTGTGCCAATAAATTGCACACGTAATTAAATTCAAGTATAAATTTCCGGCTGACTGCAAAACAAGTACTCAATATTTAATGAGTTGTGTCTAGAAATTATATTTCGCTGCCACAAAATGAACTGTATTTATGCTTGCAACAGGAACTTGCCACATCACTCCTCTCTCTCTTCTTCTTTCTCTGTCTCTTTGCTCTACTCTGCTTCTTTACTGGCTGAGCAAGCAAAGCGTGCCGAAGGACATTTATCACAATCAATACACGACTGCAGCTTCATCCTGTGGGCCATGGCCACAACCACAGCACAGACATTGACCGAATGAGGAAGAGGGGAAGGGCATGTCGAAGGAGTCACTGCTGTAGACAGTGAACGAGAGTACGTTCTCGTATTTCTATATCTGTTTATCTCTGGTTTCCCGTGCAGTTTTCTGTGCTTACACGGATCATTGAGCAACGCGGATGCGGAAAACGCGCGCGCACTTCACACACAACTTGTCTCTCTCTCTCTCCCTCTCTTCCAACTCCCTCTCTCTTATTCCTACTGTGCTACTGCATGTGGCAATTCGAGCATAATGAAGTTATGCGTGCAACGGCAGCAGAGCTTAGAAAAATTGTTATTAGCAGCAACTGAAGTGGCGCCCAGAGTTGCTCCGGCTCTGCCTGAGCATGTTATGAAAACGGGCAATGATTGGCTTTATTCCTGATGCTTATGACCACGGCAACGAGAATAAGCTAAGTTAGTTAAATTATGCTATGGTTTAATAATACATAGAGGGAGGGAGGGATACGGGGAAGGAGATCGAAAGAGAACAGACGAGGTAAGGGAGAGTGCAAGAGAGAGTTAGTCAGCTAATGCAGTAAAGGCTCCAGATGGAGTTGAGTGTCGCAGCAGAAAGAGAGCGAGAGAGGTATTGGATGAGAAAGAGCTATTGAGAGACCTCTCTCTCCGCGTCAGATTAATCTATTGACAGTTATTGAGATTTATCGATATAATATCGATCAATTCATTCTAAATTGTCTGGTATGGATAAAAAGTTCACCAAAAAACATTAACAGATACGTGTATATATCGATTATTAATAATCGATAAGTTATACCGAATATCGATAATTATCGATCAGTCATACTTTTCTCTGCAGTTAAAACATTTACTTATATTAATCAAGAAATCATGTTTGCCAGTATTTCACATTACTTCAATTAAGTTACACTAGTCTACCATAATCGATACATATATTAAAGCTTTGTAGTTATCGATAATCGATATTATATTATACTCGTATATTTGTTAGTTATTACGCACAGTTAATGCCAGTAGTGGTCTATTTTATTACTATATTTACAAATTATTTCTTACTTTAAGCAGTGCCCACTGTACTGTCATAACAGTCTGACAGGTCTAACCTAACTTAAGCTTTAATAACGTATTCTGTCTGCTCTTGGCTTGCCTTGATTGACCCAACACGAACTTACGTTACGTTCTGGCACATTTAAAGCTCTGCGCCGACAGCAGACAATAAGTTGACAGACAGGCAGGCGCGTGCAACGTGCCTCACACTAAACTTGACCTACGTTGCTGTCTCCCTCATCATCTCTCTATTTATTGCTGTCTCTTTCTGTACTGTGTGTCTCGCTTTAATGTGCTGGCCAAGTTGCACTCTCACTTGTAATTATGGCAAAGTTCGTCGCCTGTCGCTTTCAATAAGCCTTCGACAATGTTTCTCGCCTGTCTGCGTTGAGGTTGCTCTCTGCCTCGCTCGCTGCCATGGTCTCTGCTGCTGCTCTGTTCTCTGCTCTCGCCTCACTGCGCTGTGCTTGGCGTGCAGCAAAGCTGAAAATTTCATTAAAAACGACTTTGGCAGAGGCAGCAGCGAGGGTCCGTTGCTGACGCTGAGGCTGACGCTGATGATTTAGCCAGCCACACACAAACATGACAGGGGCCATAAACTTGCAACGTTGTGTGTGGCACACGCACACATACACACACTGGCACAACAACAACACACATTGCGTAAAATTCAATTTGGGAAATTTCGAAATGCCTTCAAGTGGGAAAGAGAGCAGAGTGCAGCAGAGAGACAGAGGGGAAGAGAGGAGGAAGAGGGGGAGTAAAGGGGGCAAGAGAGAAGCACCAGAGGTGGTTAGGGGAACAAGAGAAAGTGCATTGAATTTCACGTGTTGTTGGCGGCAGCTGCCGTAGCTGCAGCATAAATAAACTGAGTTTTAGAAAACGGGGCCAAACATTGCTCATACGCCATGGTGACCCCAAAGAGCACAAAATTGCAATTGAATTGGCGAACAAGCAGCAACAGTAGCAACAGCAGCAGCGCCAGCTCCTGCAGGTTAAGGCGGTTCGCGAACAGGTTTGTCAATTGTTGAGCTGCAGGGGCAAGGGGCAGCACATCAAGCAGGGAAAGGGTGAGGGGTGAGCAGCAGCCCCTGCTACACATTTTTCATTCACTTTGCCCAAGCGCAGTTTACCGCACACGCGGGGTATAATGGTAATTGTAATTGTAATTGAATATTGATCGATTACCAAGCAACGACGACGACGACGAGGAAGACGAGGAAGCTGCTGCTGTAGCTGACACTGAGCCATGACTGATGATCAAGCGCTTGCTCAGTCACTCACTCTATCTATCTCTCTTTCGCTCTCTCCCTCTTTATGTCACTCTCTCTCTCTTTCCTTCTCTCTCTCCTTCTCCCTCTCCCTGTTTGCTGCTTGCAAATTTCATTTGCGACCCTTCTTTGCCACACATTTTATCTGGCTGCCAAGCACTTAAAGCACACACTATGCCCCCTAGTTCCCTCTCTCACTCACACTCCCCTCTTGCTCACTCACACTCCCCTTTCTGGCTCCCCCTTTAGACCAATTTCAGTCTTGCATGTTGTGTGAAATTTACATATGAAAATGCACTTTTTTGCAATTTTCTGCAAGAGCTGGCAAATATTTTGACGATGCGTAACAAAAGGCGCAGAGACGCCCTGCTGCAAGTGCTGCGGCTGCAACACCGTGGGGCACACACTGGGACAAAAAGAGAGGGAGAGGGAGCGAAATTGCTGGCAGTCAAAGTCAGGGCAGAGCTCGCAAGAGCACTGCAACTGGACTGAACTGCAGCAGCAGCAGCAGCACTGCAGTTGCAAGTGCAGCATACCACATGCCACACGTGACACAGCAGCAGCTGAGCCTGTTAGGCAATTGGACACGCACTCAAGCTGAGCCAGTTACGCCGCTTAAGGTTGCACGCGTATGCGTCTCTGTGTGTGTGTGTGTGTTTGTGTGTGCAACGAGATCGACAACGAGCTGATGAGCATGTGTTGTCACACACAACGCGGATAATATTTGTCAGTGCAAGACAATGCGAAAAGTGGCACAACACCAGATGAGCAGCGCGAGAAAGTGGAGCAGCAGGAGAAGGGGAAGGAGGGGAGACAAGAGATGCAGCAGAAGTGGGTGGAACTATGGAAGCAAGAGAAGCAGAGGAGAAGGTGCAGGAGGAGACGCAAGAGCAGGTGTAGGATAAGGAGGAGAAGGTGTAGGAGGAGCAGAAGAAGATGCAGGAGGAAGAAGAGGTGCAGAAGGAAGGCGTAGGAGGAGCAGGTGAGGGAATAGAAGCAGAAAGAGGCTAAGAAGGCATAATATGAGGAGCTAGAGTAGGAAAAGAAGATGAAGAGAGGCAAAAGCGTGGCAACAGAAGCAGCAGCAAGAGACGAGCCGCAGCCGCAGTAGCAGGTGAAGCAGCATGAGCAGCAGCAGCATAAGTAGCTTGTGTTATGCCACCTGCAGCAGCGTGTGGCAGCTGCCTCAACGTGTTGTTAGCATTGCAACTGGCAGTTGCACTCAATGTAAAGTCAACCGCATTAGCGCGCATACCCTGTAGCCAACAGCAACCTATCTCGCTCTCTATATCCCTCTCCCGCATCCTCTAACATTCTGCCTCCCCCTCCTTCCATCTGCCTCCACTGCTGTCAATGGCATTTCATATGTTTCTTATCATTTGATGTCAAGCAGCATTTTGGAAAATTTTCCAACTAATTGACATGAAAATGTCAGCAGCGCAACGTATACTGCATGTGTGTGTGTGTGTGCCTGGTGTGTGTGTGTGTGTGTAGGTATGCCTGTGTTGAGTATGCTAAACAAATGCTGCCATAGCTGGCACAAAATATGCTCGAGCATATTTCCAATGTGCGGCTTACATTTCCTGCAACATGCAGCTCCTAATGTGCTTGCCACACACACACGCACATGCCTCACACACACACACACACACAGTGCTGCACACATTTGTATTTGTCATGGCGCAAATGTTGCGAAATATGCAAATAAAATAAGCATTTCTTCTTGCTATTTGTCAGGCCCTCAACGCCGTCGCCGCCAGAGTGCCACATGTTGCAACTACAACAGGAGAAAGGGGCACACACATTAGAGACTGCCACAGGCAGCTGGCTGGCTGTCTTTTGCATCGTAGTAGTAGTAGTAATAGAACAATGGAACTGCCATATCAAACTGGCTTAAGGGATTGTCATGTGGAGAAAGAAGCAGCAGCAGCAGCAGCATTTTCTTGAATGAAAATATTATGGAAAATGGTAGAGGTTGCTATGGTAATTAAGCTGCGGGTCTTGAGAAGTGATATATACATAGTATACATATAGATATACTCTATATATTCATAGCTATTTAGCTTAAATGAACTTTACTTGCAATGCATTTTATTGCCTTCTTTCTCTGCTCAATTCTCTGTCTTAAAGGGTATTAGCAAGTCCATCAGCTGCTACTACTTTTGCTGCCTTTACTTTTTTCTTATTTTTCGCTATTGCTGTCAACACATGCTTGTTGTGTGTGCTTGTGTATTTGTGTGCGTGTTAGACTCTGTTTACATTTGATTTGCTCGATTCCCCATGCGCGCATCCGCTTACATGTGTGTGTGTGTGTGCCAGTGTGTGTCTATGTGCATTGGGTTGTTGACTCTTTTGCCATTTTTTTTGCTGCCAACTTGCGTCTGCTCTCTGTTCTTCCTTCTCCTCTATTTCTTCTTCTTCTTACGCTGTCTCCGCGTTATTTGTCTGCGATTTTGCTGATGTTTGTTTATTGAAATAGCAGAGCGGAGCTGGTTATCATATTTAAGCGATTACTTTAAGCACGATCCCTTAGAGAACTCTTGCTCCCCTATCTCCCTGCATCTCTACACATTTTCAATTAGTTATCAAAGCATTTGCCTTAACCAATTAAATGTCAAGCTCAACACAAAAATGGCAAATTTTAATTGTTAGTTGCGCAAATTTGCACAGGCAAATGGGCAGAAGGTAGGTGCAATGGAAGGGACAGAGGAGGGGATGGGGGGAGGTGGAATGTGTTGAAAGTGTGGCAGCATAATTTCTCATTAATTTATGCTAGCTTAGCAGTGCACACACGCACGAACACACAGTCAGAAATATATGTTAAACATTTATTTAAATCGTGTTTTTCGCTGCACGAGCAAAACATGCGATAAGCTGCAGCAATGCAGCGTTGCATGTGGCAGGCAACAAAAATGGAGAATAGAGAGAGGGCAGGAGCATATGCAATGGAATGTCTGGTGAGCTGGCAAACAACTAAGCTGCAGCTACAGTGAAGACTGATAAGAAAGAAAGTTAAGAGAGAAAAGGTCGACAGAGGAAGGAGTTATTTTTTAATAACTAGCTTAAAGTTCATATTCAGTGGCATATGGTAAGCAATATGTGAAGTTAAAGCAATGCAGCATCAATATATAGAATATAAATGATTATTAGAGGCACCTTATGTCATAAAGATACCCTGTGGAAGTAGAAAGAAACGTAGAAAGTTGACAGAAAATAGCTCATCAGAGGAAAGAGAAAGCAGGCGATAATGAAGAGTATTAAGCTCATATTCACTGCCATATAACACACTATATATGAAGATAAAGCACTACAACATCAATATATAATTAATTAAAACATCTCATGCCAAAAAGAATATCCTCTCAAAGCAGCAAGTACCGCAATGCTCTCTTAATCCGCTCATAGCAATTTTTGCCTTGTCTTTCTTTGCCATTATAAAATTCCATTTCGCATACTCCCTAAACCGGAAGATATATAACTGTGTATATACATATATACCATGTATAATGTCTAAAAACACAAATCCTTGTCTTGCACACGGCGAAGCAAAGCTTAAACGATTGTTGCACGTCTAAATCAGAGTTAACGCGTCGCCTTTTGCTGCCGCACCTGAAAAGTATGCTACATTAAATTTGCAACAAAGCTGCTGAGGGTGAGCTGAGCAAGCTAAGCATGCACACATGCCGCAAACACATATGCAGAGAGGGAAAGAGAGAGAGAATGAGAGGCAGAATGAGAATTAAGCGATTTTGCTTGTTTTTTGAACTGGTCACAACGCACAACACACACATACCATACACACACAAGCAACAAGAAACAAGGCAATTTTGCGCTGCACTGCACCGAGAGAAACAGAGACAGAGAGAGTGAGAGGGAGGGAGGGATGGAGACTTGCATAGAAAATGCAGAAAATGCCGTTCTAGCCAAGCGCTGTAGTTGACCCAAATTTGTGGCAAGCTACTTGGCATTGCAACAGCTGAAAAATTCATAAAGCAAGCCTGGGGTTGAGCCTCAGCCTCAGCCAGAGCATGAGCCTGGCAACCTGTTCGTAGAGGTTGCTGCTCTTGCTCCAGCTCCTGCTGCATAACTAAGCCCCATGGCGACAGCTAATGAGTTTAAGATCTCGACTCGCTGCCACACAATTGACAGTTGCCACACGCTCCCCCCCACTCCTTGCTGCTGCTGCTGCAACTCCTGCTACTGGCAGACAGCGTGCGAGAATGCGGGAATGCGAAGAGGGAGAGGCTGTGAGGGAGGTAGACAATCAGAAGTGCCACAGCCCATGCACAGCATTTACACCTTGAAAGCGGCCAGCGGGAGGCGTCGTCACACAATTGTGCCTGGGGGAACGTGTGTGGCATCGGTGCAGCGGCACATTGCCAACTGCAGTTGCAACTGCATCAGGTGGTTGCAAGAACTGACTTCGATTGTGTGTCTTGTTTTCTCTCCCTTTTTTTCTGCCAGCAATTTGCCGTAATTAAAGATATATGCGTACAGCATGTTCGCCCATGCACAATCGCGTCCGTTTGCCCGCGTGTCCGCTTGTCCGTTGTGTGCGCTGTCGCCTTGCCTTAATGAAATTACATTACACAAAATGGCGCGACGAAGAACGTTGCGAAAAACAAAAGAAATCTGCGAAATGACATAAAAATACACAGGGAAAGGCAGAGAGAGAGAGAGTGCGTAATGAAGGGAGACAGAGAGGTAAAGGGACAAGGAAAGGGACAAGGAAAGAGAGAAGCAGAAAGGGGGCAGACAGTGTAAGAAAGCAGGGAAGACACAACGAGGACGACTTCAACTCGCTGTCTGTGCCAGCGGCATGTCTTTGTTAATAGAGCGCAAGAGAGAAGCAGGTGGCAAGCGACAGAAAGAGACAGACAGAGAGTGGAAGCGAGAGGGCGACAGCTGCCAATGGTACTCGGCGACACATTCAAATTGAATTAAAATTCCATTTGCTTAACAATTTTATTTGCCAGTTGGCAGTTTCCCCTGTTCGCATTCCGCCCAGCGCCAACTTCGATTATTTTTTCCCACTGACTGATTGCGGGCAGACGACGAACTTCAATCGAATGTTGCAATATAATTACAAAGCTGACACACTTACACTGGCATATAAAATTTACACAGTGCAACATTTTCTTAATTAAAGCAAGCGAGCGCTCAAAACTTTCCACGCAAAGAACAACAATATTTCTTGCCAGCAAGTTGCTTAGTTTGTCATGTTTATGTTATTTGTGCGGGTATGTGCGACTGTGTGTGTGTGTGTGCGTGTATTTATTTAAAACTTTAACTTGGTCAAGGCAAAATGCTAATGGCATTTTTCGGCACAAAACTTTGCGCCAGCTGCAAAGCCACGCAGCTGCTGTCAAGAAGCTGCGAAAAACGAAGGCGTCTAAGTAGCCCCCCGTACTGTGCGGACGGAACTCATTAAAATGAGAAGCGACGTAGCCACGCAGCGTCGGCTGTCAATAAACAAGACAGGGAGTAAGAAAGGGTAAAGTAGTGACTGCAGAGATACCCTCTAAAGAGAAGTAAATGTGCAGCACTAGCGAGATATTTTTAATATGCGCCGAAAAGTAGGCAAGCATTTTTAGACATCGAAAGTATTTGCGTATTTACCTACGCTTAAAAGTAGGCAATGAATTTTTGCAAAATATGTACAGAAGCAGTTTATTTAACTAATTAAATATGTATATTATTTATAGTTAATAAGCATTATAACACTTCCATTTAAGTCAAAATTGTCTGTATATAAATATTGCTTAATTATATGTCATATAAACAATAAAAAAGCCCCTTAAAACTGCACAAACAAAGCTCTCGACTGGATTTTAGGAATCACCCCACTTTGCATAGGCTTAAAATATTATTCACTTCCAGCGCGAACTGACAGATCCCCCAGCACATTATAAAAATATCTACGCAGTTTTCCCTTCAATAAGCAATTTGCTCAAAGAACAGTTTCCCAAAGAAAACATTAACGCTTAGCGCGGCCTTTTTTTATCGTTGTTGCTGCTGCCGCTACCGCTGCTGCTGTTGTCTATGCTGTGACCAGTCGTGGAGTTGATAATTAAAACGCACAAAACGCCGTCGCTGTCTTAACAAGACAAACAGCGCGTGCGAAGCCCGTGGGGAGGAGCTGCCAAACGAGGCAAAGAAACGTGTCAAAATAGACAGGCGAAGCAGAAAAAGAAACCCGGACTACCCCAAAAAATAAAAGTATCCACAAGAAACTCAACCCAAACCCAACTCCAAACGAAGACAAACCATGTCAGAAAGAAGGAGACAAAACATAGAGAAACAAGGAGAAGAACAACAACAACCAAAGCAATACTAAGTTGCTTGACAAATTGATGCTGATGAATTCTTGAGTTTCCATTTTGTGCTGGCGCTGCCTAATTAAGCGCAAAAGTGTTGCATAATTTTTGGGGCAGGCGAAATTAAAAGCGTAGGCAGGAAAACCCTCCTCTGTTATGCATGGGGAATAGGTTATTTTAATTAATATAAATGGTATATCAAACAAGAAAATTCCTCAATTTTACAATTTATTCAAGTTTTTTACAAATTTTACTTGCATTCTGCAAATATTTCTTCAGTTAAATTGATGAATATCGGTATATTTTAAACAAATTAATTTGTACAATAAATACGAAAGCATTTTTATTTAAATTTCTTTAATTTTGACAGAGAGAATAGTTTGTTTTTAGAATCTATACTGTTTTATGGAGTGAATGTATTTGATTTACAATTTCATTTACGTTTTATACACAGGACTACTTTAATTGAGAAACCTTTTGGAAATTTCCACGTGCTGTCAAAGGTTTCTGACATTGCTTTTCAAATACTTTAGGAGTGTATAAAATAGAATCTAGTGCTGGCATAAAATGTCTTTAATTTGCAACTGTCAATTGCACATAAGCCTATTAGATGTTTAAGATGATTTCGCCCTCGCCTCGCGTCGTCTTTTGTTCGCCATCAGCGTTCAACTAAAATCTCATCAAAATGCCTTTCAATTAAACTAAATCGCACAGTTTGCGCACGGTGTGTGTGTGTGTGTTGCGTGTGCAACGCGCTAAATAATGAAAGTAATGAAAGTCTCTCTCGCCACAATCCACAACCCACAGCGCCAGCTCTAATGCACAATCCCCTCTCTTTTGCCCCTCCCTCTGCTTACTCCCCCACGCTTCATTCTCATTGAATGAGCGTGCGCTTGGTTTAACCATTTAGATAAAGTTTTATGGCACACCAACGGCAACAGTTTCAAGGGTGTGCGAGCTAGAGGTTTAGGTGTGGTTCGCCGTGTGTGGCAAACAGGGTGTGCGGCGGTGTGTACGGGTGTGTGTGTGCGCGCGCGCTACTTAACTGTCACATCAACTAAGCCGTTATCCTTTGCCGCCTTCGATTGACAAACTTTTGTTAGAGCTATACAAAAAGGAAAAGCTTAGCGTGTGCGCAGCATATTGAAAACACACGGCCGGGAAAAGCATCACATTTTCACCTGATGGCAGGGCAATCGATAATAAGTACCCCAGTACCGACTACCCTCTACTAAGTATACCTAAGAGTGTTGGGGTAGTGCACACACACACACACTTCGTTTTTACCTCAACTTATGCCCCAAGCGCGGCTCGTTGAGGTTGAGGCCAAAAAAGTTTTCATTCTCCAAATAATAAATGAAAATTTTTCGGTTTTCTTTTTCTCTTTCTCTCCCCCACGTTGACACGCTCTCCATTTACGTGAAGCCAGCTGAGATGCTCTTAAGTAGGCGGAACTTTCGACTAAAGACGACACTTAATGGTGGTTAAATGGCAGCTCACAGGCGTGTGCAATGAGTACCCGAAAGCGTGTGTACTCACTCGCCTGCCGTGTACTTACTGTCTGCCGTAATGTCTAGCCACTTAGCTCTGCTCGAACGGACTTTGCTAAACTTCTGGGCCATTTGTTAAACTTTAATGCGACTCGAAAGGTAGAGAAAGATTTTCAAGGGAGCAAGTGAGAAATCGTTGAGTTGTTGAAACAATACCAGCGTGTGAATTGAGTGTATTTTATAAAATATTTAAGATATATTCAATTTTGAATTATTGTGCATAATTTGATTATTTAAACAATAATTTTTAAGAGCTTCTGTATATTATTTCTTTTCTTTTATTTTCTTTTTACTACACCCAATGATTCTAATATAACTACGCAGCCCAAAAGCAGGCTACAATAATATAGATAAACCTCTGCCAATTAAAGTTCTTAACTATATTACAAAAGTCAAGCTACTCACACTCCATATACCCTATACGAAATGCAGAAGAAAGTTGTTTTAGTTAAAAACCTTTTGCACACGACGTTTTCGCTTCGTTTACAGGTTGTTAAACGATTTCTTGACTATCATAAATATTTTGCCTAAAAGTTAGACAGCTCTATAAACACACACAAACACACACACAACCGACAACACAAGCAGCTACGCACGGCACACACACTCCGACAGCTGTGCAAAGTTTTTGCGCTTTTTTTCGGTTGGCTGGATTTACGCATTTGTTGATAACGAAAGTTTTAAGCTTTCACAAATAACTGTGCAACATACTCGCACACACACATCCGCGCATAACCCACACATACCTGTGTGTGTGAGTGTGTGGGCAAATGTAACTGCAGCAAGTATAGCATAGTTTTTGGCTTAAATAAATTTCGACGCTTAGTGTTGAAAAAAAAAACTCAACAACTTTTGTGCGCGCACACACACACACAGGCGTGCACAACTGCAAAAACGATGTCAAAAGTTTTGCGCGCGGCTGACCAACTAATCAAAAAGTTGTTAATTGCAAGCTGCCAGGGGGAGGAAGGAGTGTAGGAAGGAATAGCAGCAATAACTGTGCGCCCAGTCTGCCAGTCTAGCCAGGTAGCTTAGTACACATTATGATTGAAGCATAACGAGAGTGGCAGGGTGAAGAGTGGTGCCACCTACTTTTTATGCAAATGAGCAACGCACAACGAACAGAAGAGAACCGAACGCAGGTGAGTTGCAATTTAAATAGTTTTACGCGAACATCAAATTTGAGCCAAGTGCGGTTTATAACGCCCCAGCTGTTGTTTATGTCTTTCCCCCAACTTCGAGTACCCCCTCTCACTTTCCACTTACTTCTCCCTCTTTCATGTCTCTTCTTTACCTGCCTCCTCTGCTCTACATTCTCTTGCCTGTCTCCTCTTCCCTGTCTGCACTTCCCTAACTCCTCTTCCATGTCTCCTCTTCTCTACATTCTCTTCCCTCTCTCCTCTTCCCCTGTCTTCTCTTTCCTCTCTCCTCTTTCCTCTCTCCTCTTTCCTGTCTCATCTTTACTGCCTCCTCTTCTCCATCTCTCTCTCTCTTTCCCGCCTTTCTCTCTCCTATCTACCTCCCCTTCTCCCTCTCTCCTCTGCCCACCCACTCAAAATGTAATTTATGTCCAAGCGACACCTGAAATTGACTCCACGTGGTTGTCATCGACTCTCCACTGTGTCTCCCGCTGTTGCTACTCTCGCTGCTGTTGTTGCCACTCTTATCTAAACTTGGCCTGCAACCAGCTGCCAAACAAATGACACTTGTCGTCTGCATTCAATTCCAGCCTCCGCATCCTCGACAGGCAGCAGCACAACACAAAATTTACAGCCAACAATTTGTTTGGCTTGCATATTGTTTCAAGTTCCCGCATATGCCCGAAATTGGCCCGCATGACTGTGTTGACATTTGTCTGTCTCTGCTTCCTGCCTGTCCTTGTCTGTCCTTGCCCGTCCTGCCTGCCTGACAACTGTTTACAATGTTTGCGTAATTTCAGCACTGTATTCAAGATTATAATTAATTTTTGTATTTGTTCAAGAGGATTCTATCGGGGTTATTACTTTAATGCAGACACTTTAACTACCTTATTTATTAATATGGTATATATACTGTCACTATGTATACAGGCACTTTAAACACCACATACCCTATACCACATACCTATACCACATGTTAGTTACTGACTGTATATTCTTGAACTTTTCACTGCTTTCTAAGTTTGCATTATAAATTCCACTCAGGCAAATGACAGAAATATTTTTAGTTCATTCATTTGCTTTGCCAGCTCATTCATTTCTCAGTTTTACACTCATACACAGACACAGACAGTCTTACATTCTCCAATACTAACACTCAATAACCATAGTTATTTCTCATAGTCGAACCCGTCGAAAAATCGTCTGTCAAACTGTCACAGCAATGCGATTGCAATCGAGCGCTCTAGCAAGAGGCCTTTCGCCAAGCTGCCGTGCTCTTTCCGCACTCTCTCTCCCTCTTTCTCCTTCTCTTTCTCCCCCTCTCTCTATCTCCCTCTGTTTGCAAGTTTGTGCGTTGTATCGCACTGACAAAATATTTGACATTTAGCAGCATCACGTAAATTTCACATAGTTCCGGGCCATTATATATTATAGTGGAGAGTTGTCGCCGTCGTCAACGCGAATATGTCGGACTAGTTTCAAGTATTTTCGCCAGTTTTCTCTCGATAAATAAACGAGCTAAAAATCACCGCAAAATATTTTCACACACACAGAAGAGAGAGAGAGAGAGAAAGAGACACGCGCGCCTGGCTTTTGCACGTGAGCGTAACAGAATGTCGCACAAAATGGCGTCGTTTCTTGAGCATTTCCTGTCACCAACATCGACGCCATTTTGTTGTTGTGTCGTTTCAACTCCGGCTGTTGCTTGTGGCCGGAAACCATCGCCAACTAGTGCTGCGAGTAGATTTAGTTACGACTTTTGGCTGCTAACCGACATCAATCACATCATCTTCCACTGTCTCCACCCCTCTCTACCTACCGCCATCTCTCTCTATCTCTTGCTGTCACTGTCAGCTGCTGCTCGTTTGAAAATTGCACAGTAGCAAAGCGGAACCGCAGCAGACGCCTGATTATCGATAGTTCCAGCAGCGTCCAATTATTAAATGCACAAAAATGTGTGTGTGTCTGCATGTATGTATGTGTGTGTGTGTCTGTGTGCAATTATTGATTGGCCAATCGTCAGAGTTATCGTGGTTGCATATGGCCCACAGCAAAGTGCAAATTAACAGAGCAAAAGGCCCCTCATTAATGCTGCACCGTCGCAGCAACCGCAAATGCCAAAAATGGTAACATGAAATGTCGATTCTTATTTACGACAGGCAACCGCTACAGCAGCCAGCAATTCATGTTAACTGACAAAGAGAGAGAGAGAGAGAGAGAGAGAGTGGGGTGTGCGGCTTATAATTATGTTTACGTTCGTATGTTGCGTACTTTCCAGCGCGCAAATTGGCTTTAAAAAGCATTAATTGCGGACACACAGCAATACACTGCAAGAAATTGTGCGACAGTTTTTGGTCTTTTTAACTTTTATTTACAGTTCTTGTTATTCAATTGCATGACATTAAATGAAATGACAGAGGAAAAAGCAAAGGGAAAAGCATATAAAGCTGAAGGTAAAGCGGGTAAGAAACCAGATAAAAAATTCTACTTTTGGCATGTAGAAGGTTCATATATACTGCAATCATTCATATACTATTTCTATATATTCTGTGCAGAATTGAATAGTATTGTGTATATTTATTGTAATGTTTAACTTTGATTGCCGCTGATAACTTATTTCTTAAATCGACCGATTGTTCCTATGGCAGCTATATGTTATAGTGGTCCGATTTTGATGCAATTTTATATGCATATTCTAAATATAGAAAAAGTCTGCTGTAGTAAATTTCTATGCAATATCTTGACAAATAACAAAAATCGGCCGATATTTTGTATGGCATCTATACGATATATCGCTCCGATCTGGCTCATTCCCACTTATTTACAGCGTGCAGCAATAAGAAGCATGTGTGCCAAGTTTCATCAAGGTAGCTCTATAACTAAGAGCCCAGTTTGCGTTGCTACGGACTGACACATGGATCCTGGCCCAAATTAATATACCCTATTGAAGGGTATACAAATGGAGACTGAGATAAACAGAGAATAAGTTCCCGCAACTGTAAGAGAGATACAGAGCAGAGCAGAGAGCACGAAGGAGCGAATAGAGCAAGTGAGGTAGATAAAAAGACAGTGTGTTCTACTTCTCCCTTGGTGGTCAACTCATTTTTTGACTTCCCAAACACACACACATGGCACATGGCACACCTCGTTATGGCAGCATCACATGCCATATACCTTGGCTAATATTCATTTACAACAGACTCGCATAAATCTTGCTAACACTGCAGTTATTCATCTCACATGTTGCTGCCCCTTCCCTACACTCAAACTCCCTTTGCTTACTTAAATCACGCACATCGTAAGACACACATGACCTACATCAGACCAAACTAATATATACAACACATGTATATATAATATATATATTTATATATGTATGTTTATATAGCACGCCTTCCACTTGCTTAACTTTAATAAGTTTTGTACGTAATTCATCTAGCGTATTTGCCTTGCCTTGTATTAAAAATCGTTGCACACACGCTGCTCCTTCCTTCTCTGCTGCCTTCTCGGCTTGGCCCGAAAGTCCACACAGCATTTCATTAAAAATATGACATGTGTGTGGGTGGGTGTGTGTGTGTGTGGCAGACGAATCTTATGAGCTGCCATTTATTTGAGCATGCCTACTACACACACACACGTACGTATGTCCATTTGCGTAAGTCAAATAAATGAGCATCGTCCTTTATCTTTTTCGACCATCGAATGGACAACGCAACATTTTATGATTGTGTACGAGCGAGAGAGGCAGATAAGAAGGAATGGGGAGCGAGAGAGAGAGAGAGGCAAGTACCATAAAAGTGGTGTCAGAAATCGCATATTAAATATGGCACTATATGTACGCTCTTGCCGGTCATGACTAATAATAAATGCGTGCAGGCAAGTGTGTGTGCAGTGTGGGTGTGTGTACAGTGAGTGTGCTGTGTGTGTGAGCTGTGTGTGTGCTGTGTGTGTCAGCTGCTTGTAACTTGCTTAATTACATTGGGCATCGGTCATGTTCCGCTGCTTGTAGAACGCTGTTGTAATGCATTACTCGTGGTCAAAGCGAAAAGCCGCAACAGAAAGTCGCAAAAAAATATGTATATAAATAAATATATAGAGTGGGTCGCCCTCTACACATTTGTTCCCCACTGCCTCTTCCCCACCCCTGCAGTAACCAGCGAGAGAGCATCTGAAAAGTTTGTGCTTTAATTCAATTTTAGTTGCAATAGTTTTGGATGCACACTCAGTGCAGCCTGCCGCTCCTTCTCCCTCTTCCACTCCCAGTCTCTACCTCTGCTATCTTTCTCCCTCTCTCCATCTCTTTCTAATGCACTTTGCTTGTTGTGCGTGAGGTTTTCTCAGCAGCTACACTACGCTGCAGGGCTGGGTACATTAACCAGGCAACAAACTAAGTTAGCTAATTGAAAGCGATTGCAAGTTTGCAGTTACTTTACTGTTTTGAGTTATATTTGTAGCGCATTGCATAGTCGACTTGATCCAATGTCTTTTATCTCCTGCTGTAGTGCACTTTGTCAATGTTTGTTACTTGTTACTGTTGACCAAAACTTACGCTGACAATTGGCAGCCGCAGTTGCATTTGCGACACACACACACAAAATATTTATGGCAAATCCTTGACTTGCCCAGAACCATACCTTCCCCCTCCCACTATCACCCTGCCCTGTGGCACGCTGTTGAAATGGTGCAACAAAAATGTCATTAAAAGTAAAGTGTGTACACACAAATTGCTGAACTTTCACTAAGGCAGCCAAAACTTTACTATGCCATTTTCTTGTTGTTTTAGTTGCATTTGCTGTCGTTGTTGTTGTTGTTCGTGTTGTTGTTGTTGCTGCTGACGTTGCCTGCACCTTATAAATATCAAATGCAATGACTCAGTTCGTATGGCGTTTTATGCAAAACAGTTTTGAAACCAGTTTTTAAAGCTTATAAAAATGACAAAAACAGCGAGCCACACACAAACACACACACGCTAACACACATAACAACTGACAACAATGGCCGAAAGGGTTGCATAGTCATGTAAACTTTTGTAATAAAATGCCAGCACACTCGCAAACACACACACACCCCTACATACACACCCTGACATACCCTACACCTTGTGCCGGACTAGGGGACTTTCCCTCCGACAAATTTTTTGGCTTTTTGTGGCTGGCAAGCAAAGAAATTTGCGCAAGTTGCTTGTGTATCGTATACCCTGTAAATGAGAGCACAGGGAGTGTATAAAGTTCAGGCTAAGGCAGGAGAAATTATATTTTAATACGATACTACGGGGTATTTTGTTTTGTTTTAGCTATCGAGCTGTTCTTTGAAGTTATAAAGCCTCTTTAGGTGTGCCCAATTACAGTCTGTATATAACTTTATATTTATCTTTATACAGGGTATTTTCACGCACAGCACACTTCACTTGCAGCAAGTGAGTCGTCTTTGTTGTCGCTTGTTTTTAGCAAAATTGTTATTTTATTTTATTTTATTTATTTATTTACATTTTTTGCTACAGTGTCGTAGCTTCTATGCTGTGTGTGAAGGGTGTGTCTGACGGGTGTGTGTGTGTGGAGTGTGTGTGTGTGCTGATGTGTGCCGGTGTGATGTCTTGTGTATCCTCTGCAAACAGTTTGACAATTTGTGCTAACTAAACCCAGCACCTTTTTCCTAGAATATTGTGAGTGGGTCAACAAATTTTGGAAAGGCTTTGCCCGTGTGTCATTTGCAAAATAATTGCTCTGGCTTATGCTTTGTGTGTGTGTGCCACAGAGTGTGTGTCTGTATCAGAGTGTGTCTGTGTATGTGGAGTAGAGTGTCTGCTTTCCTCACAGACTGCAAATGCAAATTAGACGTTGAACAAGCAGCAAGAATATCATCTATCACATTCAAGTATTGATCGAAGTCAGCACAAAATTCCCATAGAGAAAATCTTCCAATTACTGAAGCTCTTTATAATAACCCCAAGAGCAATTACTTTTGTGTAAAATTTTTGCGCACTTAATTTGATTTTCTTGATGAACGCATTCGAATTGAAAGAGCAACATTTTAAGTTGTTCTTTTATTCATCCACAGCATTCATTGCAAATCAATTTCGCATGCAATTTAAAGCTGCTGCAGCCATCACAGGAAGTCGCAGTCGAAGAATACAGTCAGACTTTATAGTATACATATATATGCTATACATATATACAAAACTGAACTCTCTGCTGTGTACAATGTACTCGCTGTACTTGGTGCATTTCCTTATGCAACCGCAGGCACGTGCACGTACAAGGAATCGCATTCATTGGTCATTGCAGTGGTCACAACAAAAGGACTTCGACAGCAGTAGAAGCAGAAACCGGACGGCAGTCATTATACCGATCACCATCATCGTCATCATCAACATGGCCATCATCATCATCACCATCGTCAGTTACGAAAGAGCGACGACTGACTGTACGGTAGATTGCGATAACCATCACGATATATGAATGAAAAGCAAAATCACTTAAATGCTGCTACGTCGCCTGGTTATTGTTATGTCTGTCTCGCCCACACACATACTCTCCCTCCTCTCTCTCTCTCTCTCTCTCCCTTTCTTTGTGTCCCTTGGCTTTGTCCAGGCTGGCGAGTGCAAAAGAAGCAGTTTCAGTTAAATTAAATGAGAAGCGCTTTAGCTGTTGTTGTTTTTTTCCCTCTGTTGTTGCCTTGGCACTGATTGAAATCCTCCGAAAAGCAAACAGTACCGCCCCACGTTGGGCGCCCCTCACCAACACACAGTGATGACAATGCGAAAAATCATCAAAAATGTTGTGTGTATGTTTTTAATTAAAAAGAGAGAAGCAAGAAAGCACACAAACATAAAACGAACGGGGCGCCATATATAAATATTTGCAATACGTTCAACTTTATGAACGTTTCACGTATTATCATTATTATATTTATTATTATTATTATTATGATATTTCGAGTTATAATTTTAGCTCAAAGAAAGCCTCACTTCAGCTGCAAATACGAATTTTAATTAAAAAACTTTTCCATATTTGGTATACTATTTATAAATCGTTTATGCAAATGATGCAATTAAAAGTTTTGTTTAAGGTCAAGCAGAGGGGGAAAAACAACAACAACCCAGAACAAAAACAATCCAGCGGAAGCTGGAAAACAATGGAAAAGTTGGCTTGTTTGTTCTTCTGGCCGTTTTTTTCCACTTCATCAAACAAATCAAATTGGGGATTCGGTTTAAAATGTGCAGAGCATGCAGAGAATTATACTTCCTGACTTCCCTAACCCTCTATATCTCTCTTTATTTCTCTCTCTCTCTCATTCTCCTCTTTCTGCGCTCTCTCTTCCCCTATGATTTATCTATCTCTACTTCCCTCTCTTTAAGTTCTTGGCAACGAGCTGCTAAAGATGCTCACTAAATGGTTGTCATGGCTGCCAATTGTGGGATTTCCATATTGAAAATGCTCCCTTCTGTACCTCTCCCCCTTTCTCTCTCTCTTTCACTCTTCTCCTGCCATACACAACCACAAAGCGGATGAAACAATAGCTTAACCTCCGCCCCCAGCAACAAAAAACGTTGGCATTGTGAGGCGCTGAAGTGCAAAATAACGAAATATCCAAATGGGTATTGCGAAAAGTTTATTGTAATTTATTGCCAGAGTTGAGAAATGAAATAGTACTTCACGCAGTACGAGAGTGTATGTGTGCGTGTGTGTTGTAGAACATTTCAATCTAGCCGTAAATTTAATTTTAATTAACACAATCAATGTCACAATCGAAGTTCACACACAGCAAGGACAACAAATTCTCTCTTCGACTCATTTGCACAGACTACGGCAGCTACCCTAGAAAAGTGTACAGCAAATATATTTGAAACTTTCATGCAACATATGTGGCAAGCAGCAAGGCAATTTGGCCTTTGTCCATTCAAATTATGTTTGCAGCATTTGCCATGGCAAATTGAATAACTTTGATTTTGATTTTTCTTCTTGTGAAATTCGTAAATGGAATTTGATTTGAAATCAATTCTGCGTATAATCAGATTAGAAAATGTTATTAAGTGTTGCATGTGCTTGCTGCATATGTATGTGTTGCATGTTGCTCTGTGTGTGTGTGTGTGTGCAATCAACTTTTTGCACAATTTTGCCCTATGGCAAATGGAGCGCACTTAATGCGCTTTAATGCAAGCAGAACTTTTTGGGATGCCAACAATATTTTAGACAGAGAGAGAAAGAGATACAGCGAGAGTGTAAGTGTGAGAGAAACAGGGTGTTATAGAGAATTACATGGCGGTTTTTTGCGCTCACGCCTCCGCCACTGGTCCCGCGAGACACTTGTCATTTGTCGTGCAATTAATTATGCTCAAGTGTTAATTATTTTCCCATTTTACCATTTTGCTTTTACCCTAATTACATTTTCCGCCCAGTGGCAACACTTCCTTGTCTGCCCACCAAGGCCAACGTTGGGCGCCCTACCGTTCACAGTTCGCCATTGCGCTTGGCTCCCATGATAATTTCGTCTGCCAAGCACATTTCCGTTTCCGGCAACATCTTTTTGGGACACCACAGGGAAAAGAGCGAGGATTTTTGGAATGCAAAGCGTAAAGCACAAAACGCAAAGCGCCAAAGCAAAATCCTGAATGAGTGAGCGGAATGAATGCGATGAATGCTAATTTGCAGCAGCCGCCACTGATTGTGAAACTTTTGCGGTCTTTCATAATGCGAGACAAGGCGCAAATCCAACTATATATTCGGTTCAATCTAGGCATAATGATATGGGTAGCAAGTTTTGATTATTTGCTGCCAACTGCAGACGACTCGCTCTCGCTCATCCTCTCCTGCTCGCCCGCATGTCCAGCCAAGAACATGTTAACCCCAATTCCTTGTCGTCTTTCTTTGCTTCACTGGCATCTCTCTCTTTTTGTCTCTCTCTCTCTCTGTGCCCAGCTGCAACTTTTTGGCAAGGCACCAACGCCATCTTCATCTCCGACTACATTTACGTCTCCGTCTCCGTCTCTGTCTGCAACTCGGTCTGGCCGACAGACACTTGACACTTGACAGCAAACTGAATGATGAAAACTTTCTCAACGATGATGATGACGACAACGTAGAGCAACCAGTAGAAGAAACCAGATAGGGTGTAGGGTTGCCACCACCACCAGCACCACCAACATGTTGGTGGACAAGTTTTGAAGTTAGTAATTAAAAATTTACGTCATTTACCTGAAAGTAGAAGAGAAGATAAAAGTTTTTTAATACAAAACTTCACTGTTGCCCCCGATGAAATGAACAGTGGAAAAACTGCTCAAAAAACTGTTTTGTAACTAACTTAAGCCAATACCACAACAACAACAGCACAACAAAAGCTATCAGAAGATACTGTATATATATATATTCTAGTAACGCAACCCGTCGGGCAATATCAAAGTGTGCAACACACTTTGCCAACTGCAATCACAATTTGTACGTCGATTGCGCATTTCGCTCAAGTTTTTCTTCATTAACTGAGGCTCCTCGCAGTAGCCTTACCTCCTTGGCACCCTCTTTGCTTGTTTACTTCCCTTCTTGATGGTCTTCCCTCTAGATAACCTGCTTACCCTGCCCTTATTGGTAAGTTTCCCTCTCGCTAGTCTGCCTTCTACTCCTTGCTACCTCGTCTGCAACTGTTGAGCATTGCTTTGCCTCGCCCTGTCTGAGTGCGCGTACGTGGGCGTATATAAAGTCTCATTAATTTGTGCAACGTCTGCGCATACACACGCACACGCAGTAAGTGCCGCAAATGTCGCCTTAATATATGCTAAACATAATTTTATTGCACTATGGGGCAAGAGCGACAGTTCTGACTGTCACTCTGTGTGTGCCATTTCATTAAAACACAATTAAATTGTTTAAATACCCACACAGCAGGTGCAGGAACCAGCAGCAGCAGCATCAGCAGTGCCGCCGCAGCAAATTCGGGTAATAATTTATGGACAAACTTTGACAGCAAAGTTTTGCGAAAAGCTGCGCGAAATCTAATCAGTTAAAACGGCTTAATGTAAATAATCCGCAGCAGCAACGAGTAGCGAGTGCAGACGAGAGTCGAGGTAGGGAGACAAAGCCAAGTACAGAACTGGCTGAACTTCTTTTGGGGGGACGACTGTTTCTTGTGGCTTGACTGACCATGGAAAGGCGGCAGTCTAATCCCTTGACAGAGCGAAGTTTGTGTTTGAGTGTTGATTAAACGTTTAAGCAGGAAGTGGAAAAGGAAAATGGGAAAATCAAGAGTTAGGAGAAGGGAAAGAGACTAACTAAAGATATGTAGGTAAGGCAGACTTCTCTAAGCTCTTCAAAAATTTAACTCTTCTATCAACTTCTTTCATCATCATCAAACGAGCGACGCTAATAAAAAATGCAGGAAATATTAAATAACTCTACATTTCTTCCTCTCACTTTCTCTCTCATCTACGTTTTCCCACGCAAAACCGTATATAACACTTCGTTTATTATTCAAGTCGCTGCTAATCTGCTCTATAAGTAAAAACCGCAGGAAAGCATGTTGAACTACACTTTCAATACTCCTTCATATCCATTTCAGTTTATCCTGTTATGCACATTTCATCTTCAACTTCAGCTCCAGCTTCTGCTACCTCTCTTTGTGCCTTCTCTCTCTCTCTCTTCATTTGCACAAACGCTCTTTGCTTTTGGCAAATGACAACTCTTTCCACTTTCATGTGGTTTGGGCTAACCAGCAAATCAGCTTAGCTGCTGCTTCTACTGCTGCTGCAGCTTTAGCGATGCGTTAATTTCCAGCTCAATTGGACAAAGTAACAACAGGTGAGGCATGAAGTGGGGGTTCTCCTCCTCTCTCTATCTCTCTTCGTGTGCCTCTTCAACTCACTCCTTTCTGTGCCACACAATTTCCTGTGCGAGTGTCAAAGTCTATTTGAAGTACATTAGTCACGGTTGCACACACACTCCCACACATACACACATACATACTCGTACGTACACCTGCGCAACTACACTGTCCAGCAGCTTATTGAGTTTGCAATTTGGCCCAAGTTAAACTATAAAATTCCTTTCATTTTCTGTCGTTAGCCACAAACTCAACCAGCCAGCGAACGAACGATTCGCGTGCAACTCTCCTCTCTCTCTCTCTCTCTCTCGCTCGCTTCCCCTATCTTTCCCTCTCTTTCTCTGTGATTTATCAACTTCTTAATGAACAAAAGAATTATCGATTGGCAGGGCATGAAAAATGGCATCGGTAAGGGTCGAATGGGTGAGCAAGGTAGCGTGGCATGTTTCGTTGTCTGTTTCCTGCCTTGCCATGCCTTGCCTGGACTGGGCTGTTCTACCTTGCGTATGAGCAATGTCGTGTGTCTACCGAGAGTCGAGTTGAGTTTGCCACAGTTGCCCTCTGCGGCGAGCACTTAATTTGATATATGCAGATCCATTAAAATTACCCACAGGCAACCCCCTACCACCCTCTCCTACCTCGCCGTGACTGCTTTTGACTTTGCTTTTACTTTACGTTGATGTCATAAAGCTTGACATTTTATTTATACAATTTGAATTGTAAAATGACGATGAACCCGCCGGAAAAAAAATGCTAGACCGCTGCCATCGAAGCTGCAATACCCTGGAATTGCATTTTTGATTGAAATTTATACTATATACGACGTAGATAAGATCTGTGCATGCAGTCGAGCTTGGTAAGCCTTTTTTTGTGTTTCATTTTATTATTCGCTATTTCAGTTTTTTACTATTACTTTTTTCTCTGCTTTTTACGCTGCTTTATGTGCTTCATTTCGTAAACCTCTTACCGCGAATGACATGTTCATAATTAAATGTTAAAATTCACTCAACATGCAGCGAGATGGAAGCGTCAAGTGCAGAAACAGAGACTCAGCGGAGACTGAGAGCGAGAGCGAGAGTGCAACACAAAATGACAAAGTTTTGCCGCAAAATGCAGCCATTTCTCATGCTTTTGTGGGGCAAAGAGCAAGAGCTGCCTCCCTTGCAGCTTGCAACTTGCAACTGACACAAGTAAATAGACGTAGCAAGTACTGGACAAAAGCTGGCATTAAATTATATATATATGCCCTGCCAGTCTCCTCATCGTGATTGCATAAGTTACAAAATCGTATTTCTTGCCAGGGCAGATTCTTCTACTTCACACACACATACACACATCTATCACATTTATGTGCGCATTTTTGTGGCACTCTAGGCACTGTGTGGCAATTGACCCCTTTTTTGGTAGCGTCCAGACTTTGCTTTCGTTTCGGTTCTGGCTCAACAGCTTTACACTTTCATTATGTTTTATTGTTTGCTTAAGCGCTGCACAAAATGGCTGCATGAAAGCCACTTACACTAGTATTAGTAGTGCGGCAGCATTTCGGTGAAAACATGAGCAGTTAAAACAGCAGAGAGCTGAAGGGCCTGTCTAACTAATCAGTGAACAACTGCAGAGATACCCTACCCTACCCTATTAATATTGATTTCAGCACAAAAGTATGCTATGAAAATTTGCAAAACATTTACCACAACAAACTTGGCCATTATTCAGCTGCTTTACAGCTAAAATTACCCGCCAGGCATTCAATTCCATTAGCCCAGCATACAACTTAATACTCTAGTTACAGGATATTACAAGAAAAACTTACACACACACACACACCCGCACACAACCACTAAGAGCATGTGTATGTGGTGTGTGTACACAGCTAAGCTGCGTTGCCTGTGGCTGCCATAGAACTGTCTACTGCTCCCAATGCAGCACAGGCTCTGCTGTCAGTCGCTGCAGGAGCTGATGCTGATGCTGCTCTGCTCCTACTCCTGCCACTACTGGTCATTTGAAAAGGCTTAGCATAATGCGCACAGCCATTGAATGTCCTTCAAGCCGAACATGTGCGACATGCGGCCAGAGCGAGAGTGACACGCAAACAGCAAAGCACACACACGCACATACACTTGACTGCACACACATACACTCTCTCTCCCTACATTTCCCTATGCTTCTTTTCTACTTTCGCCTGCTTTTTATTGTCCCTTTGTTTCTCTGGGCACCAAAGTGTTGTAAAAATCAAAGCCCCTAAAAGCATTTCAAATGAAAGTGACATTTAACAAAACTTTACCATGTTCGACAGCGTAGAATTTGGCTTTAAAAAAGCCTGACAGCTGCAGCAAAAAAAAGGCTAGTTGAATGCTAAACTTTAAATGGGAATTTTCTCGCTTTGAATTTGATAGTAAATTAAATTTGAATTGTTGTCATAAATTATGAAAAGACACACACACACACATAGACATTAAAACACATTCACACATACATAAATTCATTCACACACACATAAACAGTGCATTCAGCTTGTGCATTTCACATTTCATGTGTTTGTTGAGCATTGAAATTGATTTATGCCGTTGGCTGCGCATTGTGAGTGCGCGGGGGAAGCAACGAAAAAAAATAGCCAGAAAATTATGAGCTATTTTTGCCAAGTTATTTCAGTTTGAGCATGAGCGCTAAAGCTAATGTTGCACCATGCAACACATGCAACGCCCGCACGCGCATGTTGCAATCAAATTTATCATCGCTCGCACATGTTGTAACTTCTCATGCAGCGAAAACACAAAGTTAGCTTAAGGTTTGCAGCAGCAGATCTGGAATTATGTGCGAGGAATGGAGGGAAAGAGAGAGGAAGAATGAGGAGCAGTTATATGAAGAGTCAGCACATACTTACAGGGTGTTCATTCGGCACTCATTTGTTGCTTAATTAATCTTAGAAGGGTGCTCACTTGAGATCAATTTGTTGCTTAATTAATCTACGCAATTTTCTGCATTTAATAAAGTAATAAGAAAGTTGAAATTAATAGTGTGTGAAGCGTGTAAAGATACTCATACAGGGTGCTCATTTTGTGCGTGCGTGACGCTGTCCAATTTGTCTTCTAATTAAGCTACAAAATTTACCACATTTTAATATTTAACTTTTAATTAGTGCAAACTTTGCAAGTTATCAATAGTCAAGAGTTTCTCCTTTCATTGTGTGTGTGTGTTGTGTGTGCGACCCCTGCTGGCAACCCTGGCTACTTGGTTAGTGGCAAGACGGCAAAAGACTTTGCAACACCTACATAAATAAGTTAGGGATTTTCTAAGGTTGCCTTCCCTCCTCGCTCTACTCAACACAACTCAACACGACTCAACTCAACTGGGCTCGACTCTTTGCCCGGACAGAGCAAGCTGAGCACTTTGCTAGTGTGCCCTGAAACAATTTGTCATGTTATTGTTGGAATTATTGTTGTCTGCTTTATTGTTTGACTTCTGTCTGCCACCTGCCACCGCTGCCGCAGTGCCCTGCCATTCCCTTCTACCCCTATCCAGCGACAGTTGCGAGTTGTCGTCGTTGTCTCCGGTTGCCTTAAGTAAAATGTTGTTTAAGGTTTTGCGTTTTTAATTATAAATGCCTTGCAGTGTTTTTCTTTTCTTCTCCTCTTCCTTCCTTTTCTTACTGTTTCTTCGTTTTTTTCCAACTGCCTTTTTGTGTCTGTCTGTCTGTCTGTCTGTCTGTGTGTCGTTGGGTTCGTTGCGTCGTTGTCGCTTTGTCGGGTTTCTGTTGCACAGTAAGCATTTTCTTAAAGGTAAATTGCTTTTTAGCGCCCCCTTTCAGTGGGGCAAGCTGCCTTCAAGAAGGTGTTGCCATTATGTGGTTTAATATGTTAACATATGATAAAGATATAGTTACTATTTATATATATTTGAACTGTCTATTGTCTTTATACTTCCTGCAACTTCTTCTTTGTCTGCTAGCTATACTAGATTCAATTCTTTCTGCCTCTTTATTCCTTATTCCCTATTCAACGTCCCCATTTCCTTTCAATTTCCTGCAGAGTATACCTTATTCGACTGTTAAAAACTCCCTTTGTCGTTTCTTTCATTTCATTTTGGCTTATTTTTAGTATGCCGTCAGTTTATTAGCCACGTCGTGCGCACAATTTTATAAACCCTTTTTCAGTGACTTCACTCTCCCCCTTCTCTATGTCTCTCCAGAACTGCAGCATGGGCAGGTGAACCGAAAAGCCTTCTAAGCCGCTTTACACAGCACCCAAAGCAGTTGCTTATTCTTTTTGCTGCCTCCCCAAGTCTCCTCTCTTCATTCTCAACTGTTTCTCTTTCATGTCGAAAAACTTTGCTTTGCATTGCAAAGTATTCGTCCTTTTTTGACTCTTTGTTGTTGGCTGGTTAAAAAAAAGGAAACCTTTCCGTATAATTGACATTGCTAAACGTGCAGCCCTGACATCAAGTTCGCAGTGACCTCTTTTTGTGCCCATTTCGTTGGCAATTGTTTTATAATTTAAATATTTACCAATATATGTTTTTCTCTCTCTCTCTCTCTCTTTTTCATGGAAAGATTCTACGTACGTGCGTTGCACTTCAAATAAGTTCGAGGAGTTCAATGCACGTGCCCCATTAAGGGGTCAGGTACTGTGGGTATTGTCGTCAATGGTTCATTGTCTTTACATTTCGATTAGCTTCACATGCGCACACAGTGCGCAAACTCAAACTCAAACTGGGCACAGCAAATGGTAAATATTGAAGTAAATATAGTTATACCCTGTACTTTTGAGTAGAGACAAAGGTTGATGTTGTGCCTTTTTACAGCTTTTGCTGATAGCTATTTTTGTTAACAGTTCTTTCAAACAGATTTGCGATTTGAGGTGCCTAAAAATTCCTTCGCTGGGTTTGTAGGTGCTTTTAGTGAAGACGGGATCAACTGCTGAGCTGTGTTAGACCTCTTGCTAAAAGATTAGGGTACGAAGAAAGCTTGCTGTGCCTGCTTTCATTTCCTAAACAACATTTATGACTGGTGGAATGTACAAGTCCTTTTCATTCTCAGCATACCACGGTTTTATTTTTTATTTAACTAAGCTTACATAGATATTATATAGGGTATTTTTCCACCCAGCACAACAGATGCAAATATTTGTCTGTTTTTTTATTTTGTTCTCATTTTTTATCAATAAAATAAAAAGGTGCTGGCTGCTGTGCGGTGGCTCTGTTCTCTGCAGCTGCTGCTGCCGCCGAGCTGTCAAAATGTCGCGGCTGTTTTCATTTCCCTTGACAAATATGTCAAATGACACAGTTGCCAACATGGCGTATGTGTAATATTGCTTGTCATTGCTTCTTATGCTTTCTCTACGCTGCTAAGTAACTTACAGAAAGGAAAAAAAAATAGCGAATTATGTCATAAATAAATTATAAATAATACATATTGAATATTCAACTGAGTCATTCAATGATTCGTGGATACTTTCGATACGATATCGATTGCTTTCTTCTGCTTCTCAGAGTAAATGCGATTAACTTACAAAGTTGCATTCTTGCTATTGTTGCTGTTGCTATTGTTGGCGATATTGTTGTTGATATTGTTGCTATTGTTGTTGTCGTTAGTAGAGGAGTAACTTCATTATGTTGCAGATTGCTTGTCTGTCCAACTAAATTGTTTCATTTGCTCGAAAATGCTTCAATTATAAAAAAGCTTTTAGGCTGATTTACATGGCAGACCCGCCCACAATTGTTCTCCATTTGACTACTAGTGTGTGTGTGTGTGTGTGTAACTTAAAAGGAAATCAGAAACTTCTTTGCGAACAATTCAATTTGTGAAAACAAAAGGGCACACGCACAAAATATACGCACAGGACAACAACAACAGCAACAAAAAAAAAAAATGAGAAGGAAATGAAATGAATTGAAAAAATAGAGAAATTCTATTTGCTACAATTCTTCCCCTCTCTTTCCACCCCCATTCACAAACTGTTTTGTTGCTGTGTGTCAAGGTGGAAAAAGGCAGCTGCAAGTTGCTGCAACTTCAAGCGGAAATGGAAATGGCAAAGATCTCTTGCTGTTCTCGCAACGGAAACGAAATAAAAATCCATGCCGAGGTGTGTGTCCCATGCAGAACAGTGTAGCTAGAAGAACACTTTATTAAGGGCAGAGAAAACTCAGAAAACTCTTGCCAACGGATTGTGAATTGTGTCAGGCCGCTTTTCTTCTTGCACAAGCTGTTGCTACCTCTGGTTTTTTATTCTTCTGCTTTGCATGTTTCCCTAATGAAATGCCATTTCTTTACTCTCCTTTCGCCTAATCGAAACAGCAGGCACAGCTTAACAATCTGTTGCTATGTTTGTTTCACTTCTCTTGCTCTCTCTCTCCCTTTCTCTCTTTTGTATTTTCGCCTACATTTTTCAAGTATTTTCAAACTTGTCCTACGCTATTTTTTTGCGTACCTGCAACATGTTAAAATCTGCATAGCAAATTTGCTGCATGTAGAGCACTTAAACCCAGTTGAGCGTGGACAGATCAATTTGGCTTTGCAAATGGCATTAGCACAAGCACCCGAAAGTAGACTATATTTATTTCTTTTTTACAATTTTAGTGGGAATTTGTTTAAAATTCAATTATACAATATTATGATGTACGGATTCTTCAGCCAAAAACTAAGAGTTTATTGAACAGCTTTACATTCAAAAAACGTTTTAAGAGCCTTCAGATTTAGATGAGAAATCAATCTTCAGGCAATGTCGAATGTTCCAACACTTGCATGTTCTTATCTCCTCCCATTGATGTTATATAATGATGCAGAATATAATATTTAACTTTCATGGGCACTAATAAGTAAAGTTATTACTAAAATCAAAACTGATCTTCATAGAAAAAGCCTCATTTCGATCGATCATTCCTATGACAGCTATATGTTATAGTGGTCAGTTTTGATGAAGTTTAATATGCATATTATATAATCAGAAATAGTCCGATGTAGTAAATTTGTTTGCAATGTCTAACAAAAATCGGATAATGACTTTATTAAGTAGCTGCAAATACTGAATGTGTTATTTAAGTCGCTTTTGGAGTAGCACTAAAGTCGGCAGCTGATGAATAAACCATAAGGGAGGGACGTTCACGGGTGGTGCGCATTACGTGTACTCTCATTAAAAGCAAAATTAATCAGAGAGCCTGCAAGAACCTATGGCATGTAGCATGCAGGATAATGACCAGAATAAGCCATAATTGTGCCTCATGCATGTGTTAGTGTTGCTGTTGAAACTATATATGGGTGTGTGTGTGTTCCTCTCCCACTCTATCGGTTTCTCTACCTCTCCCTGTCTAATCATTCGGCCATGTTCTAATGGCTTTTGGGTTCATGTTCATGCACAATCCCTGTAAATCCCTTTTGCCAAGGCAAAGCTCATTTACTGCGGGTCAAGTAAAATATAATACACACACGAAAGAGAGGTAAAGAGAGAGAGAGAGAGAGAGAGAGAGAGATGGAGTGAGCGAAGCCAGCAACTTTTTGACAGTGTTGAACAACAGTTTTTAAAGTGCAATCATAAAGTTAAAGTTGTTAATTGCATGCGCGCTGGGGAAGCGTGAGCGACGCATTCAGCCAGAAAAAGCAGCGCTGCGGCAGCGCGTCAAATGCCGCAAGCCTTTTGCTGATTTGCATGATGAACACACGCACACGCACACGCACACACACCTGATTGTATATACCAATTTATGCAATTAACATGGCAATTGATATGCACACGCACACACACATGCATCACTCATACGCCGCATTGCCGCACATTAAAAATGCATTCGCGTATTTCAAGTACTTTTCGCTGGCACTGTAATTAAAACTAACCTCAATGCATTTTAGAAATTTCACATGAAAATATTTATACACACAACACACCAGAAATTTGCATAATCAACAGCAACAACAAAATCGATTGACTGCGAAAAAACGCGATAACTAATCAGTGAGTCAACGTAATTAACATTTGAATCGATATTTAATCGCTTTTTCCTCCCCTTCTTCTACCTCCCATGGCGACCCCAATTTGTTGCCGGACTTGATTGTCGCACCTTCTGCGAATGCATTCAAATTTGCAGGTCATTTTAGCAGTCTCTCTCTCTCTCTCTCTCTCTCTCTCTATCTCCTTTTCTCTCTCTGTCTCTGGCCACTTTGACTTTCAGTTGAAAAGTGCCAAAAGCAATTTATAATTGTCAGCTGTGAGAATGCAATTAGCAATTTTACTTGTACTAATGGTCAATTAAGATGTACACACTGCACACCAAGGCAGCCAAGGAGACAAAAGCCTTGGCCCAAAACCAAAACCAGCAACAACAACAACAACAACTACAAGACTGTATGGGGTGACAGGGGGTATACAAGGGAGGGGGGTTTCGAAAAAGTACGTGTCAGGACTTTGGTAAATTGCACAATTTGCCACTGTCACAGGGTGCGGCTTGCCTTCAAAAACATTTTGAGAAATTACAATGTACACGTATCTCACTAATCTCTTCTAAGTTCTTCGAACAAAAGTTGATGCGAGTTGACTTTTATGGTTTTATACTATATTTAAATGAAATTAATTGAAGCTGAGTAATGTGAGGTTATGTTCCACTTGGAATATTTAATAGAAAGTTATTGAGGGAGCGCATAAGGAGGTTATATGGCTCTTCGTGCTTGTTCTTGAACATATTCCTCTGTTACTTATTTAACGCTTGTTTCCTGCTAGTCTATTAAACCTTTATCTCATTAATTACACCCTTACCCTTAATTTTCGTCCCAGCTTAAGTTCCTCAACATTCTCTTGCTCATTTTCTCCACCTTTTTACCTTTTAAGCTGTTCATCTCATGCTCATTCTGTATCTCTTTCATCTTCTTACGGATTACAATCTCATTCAATCACATCTCTTCACATCTCAGCTCAATATCTCCATAGTAATCTTTGCCATCATTCCGCATGTAAAATCCTTCTAATTGTACTACTTATTTCCTCATTTCCCCCCTCCTACTTCTTGCCACTTCAACCCTGTTTCCCGCTTAGCGTTTCTGCTACAGGTTTCTCGCTCTTTTTGGTAGAGAAAATGAAACACTTTTCACTAGAAATTGTACATTCGCTTTAAGCATTTTGCCCGCATGCTGCCATAACAACAAAGCACAAAGCAATTCGTTTGTACTTTCCCCTCTCCCACTCTCCTACTCTTCTCTTGCTTTCTCCTCTACGCTTTTTTAGAGTGCTCGTTAAAAGAAATATGGAAATATTTTCGTGTTTCCTTTCTCTCGTTTTTTTGTAAACTTTATTTGATTTAAGTTTTCAAATGGGCACTCTCCACACACACAGACACATACATACACGCGAAATAGCTAAGTAAATCAAGCATGGAAATATTCCCTATGCATACGGCATATTTGGCAGTCCGATTTTAATTAGCAGGCTCTCTTTCTCTGAGCTCCAGAGGGGCATGCATGGGGTGTACTCTATGTATATGTGTATGTGTATGTGTATATGCATAAATATTTGCATATTTGAGTGCGCACATTGCAAAATATTTACGCGTGGCAAAGGCTGATGGAATGCCAAGAGAGAAGAGAGGAACGGCAGGGAAGGGGAGCAGCAAAAATGGCACAACCGATAGAGAGAAAGAGGGTTACGGAACTCTTGAACAATGCTGGCCGATAAACTGCTACACATGTTAACAAAGTTAACAATTGCCAGTGAGTGAGAAAGAGAGAGAGAGAGAGAGAGAGAGATGGAGAGGAAAGGGAGCTGGCAACATCAAATATGAAAACAAAAGAGGCAAAGCTTTCCCCCCTTGTTCCTTGCCGTCTCTGGGAAATTGTTGCAAACTGCAACTAACCAAACAAAGCGGAAACTGCACAAGAGCGGCCATTTTTGTTATCGCACGCCATTTGCAATGGCTGCAAAATGCGATGGCGAGTGGCAAATGCTGCCAAATGCTGCCAAATGCTCTGCCAAATGCGTTGCATCTGCAGTTTGACACGCACACACATACGTTGCACACTCCTGCGTGTGTGCAAACCAACGGAAGTGATACATTTTGTTATTTACATTGAGTGAGAGAACGAAAAAATATCAACAAAGGCAACAGCAACAACAACAGCAACAACAACAGCAACAACAACAATGACAACAACAAGTTAAGCAGTGGCAAAAGCGGAAGCGGAAACAGCCCAGCCCAGCGCACACAAACAACAGCAGCAGCAACGAGCAGCAGCAACGGCGCATCAGCTTCGACAAGCAAATTAAAAATGGCGGCTGTTGCATGTTGCATGTGCCTGACACGCAGTCAAGCACTCACTCTACAGCACTATAACTCCCATTGCCATGTACAACTGCCTCTCTTCTCTCTCTCTCTAACTCACTCTCCCTCTATTTTAGTGATTCTCTCTCTGTACACCCGCCGACGCATTTCAGGATTTTGGTTTTGACTTTTGGCAAAACGCAGCTGCTAAACACTCAAAATAG
This sequence comes from Zaprionus ornatus, assembly GCA_018904035.1. Lineage (NCBI taxonomy): Eukaryota > Metazoa > Arthropoda > Insecta > Diptera > Drosophilidae > Zaprionus > Zaprionus ornatus. The sequence continues at coordinate 5,996,346 of JAEIFZ010000253.1, forward strand.
TTTCCCCTTGCTGCCCTGCCTCCCGCACAAATAAACACACAGAATGGCAAGACATAAAATGGCGCCAATGCCGCCATTTTGCAAGACATTTGCGGCAGCTGACACGTACCACGCGCCAGTTGAACGCGTCGTCGTCGTCATCCTTCGTCTTTAAGTTTCACTTTACGACATGAAGAAATCTCACACACACGAACTACAAACACACAGACAGACAGAGACAACAACAGAGAGAAAGAGAGAGAGGAAGAGAGGGGAGAACACACTCAGTGCCAATATTGAAACTTACGTGCTGCGGTTTTATGTCAAATATTTTGTTCGCCTTCGACTTCGTGTGCGTGTTGCGTGATTTGCCCGACAATGGCTCAGCGAACATTTATCAATCTGCTAGCCTGCCCTTCTCCCCACCCTACTCACTTGAGCTTGCCCCCTCACTCTCCCAGTGCCCCTTCACATCGTTACTTAAGCTGAAAATTCGACAGCGAAAACTTTTCAACAATCGCCGTTCACTTTTCAGCAATTGCATTACACCAAATCTCACCCCCTCGCCCCTGTTCTGCCACCTTTCCTCCCTTAACCTTACTTAGGCTTTTCTTTTGCCAACTTTTCCAAAAAAGATTTCGATTGAGAGCCGAGAGCATATGAAAATGATATATGAACGGCAACTAGATAAAGCAACATGAAAACTTTTCAACTTTTCAATGTCTGGAAGATATTGTAACAAATTGTGCTGAAATTTGTTGATGGCACAGAGATTTTATTAAACACACTTTATGTGAGTCTTTGTTTTAAAATATTTGCTGCATTTTTTTGTTGTTCTTTAATTTAAAATCAGTTCTCTCTTACACTTAACAAAGTTATCAATTTCGTCATGTTTATTTTGCTGTTACGATAAACTTTACATAATTTGCTCATTTTCTGTGATGGAAAAAAATATATAGGCAGACAGCTATAGTACATTGTAAATATATATATATAAAGTAAACGTGTATAATGTTTGCTGAAACTGCGCGAACTGAACATAAATTCAATTACAATTGCAGTTTATTTATTTTGATTGCACTTGTAACAGCCCCAGCAGCAGTCTGTATATAGAGAGGGATATATATATATCTATATATAAATACATATATATGTGTTTAAAAGGAATATAATAATAGTAAACTGCGGCAGTTTAAATATGTTGTTGTTTTAAATCACAGCGAGACGCAATGCAGGCGTTTCTTTTTCCCCGCGCGCAAAAGTATGCTACAAAAAATGTGTAGAGAGAGAGAAAGGGACCGAGTGCGTGTGCGACATTATGCCTGTGTGTGCTTGTGCGTACATGTGCCTGTATGTGTGTGTGTTTGACATGTAAACCAAAAGCCTCGAGTGCTTGTGGCCTGTCCAAAGTGCGAAATTATGTGACACCGACAGCAGCAGCAGCACCAGCAGCAGCAGCAACAACAACAGATGTTGCTGCCACTGCTGCTGCAGACGATGCTGCATTTCGAGTGCATTTCATGTGCGTTTGCTATTTAAGCCAAGTGCCACTCGCTTTTTACAACAGCCCCAAACAACAACAACAACAACAATCATTACATACGCACAACAAATTTCATTTTAATGAGCAGCTCATTGGCCAAGGGGGAAGCAGAGGGAAGGAGCCTGCCTCATCCATGCCAAGTTCAGTCATTAATAGCGCACAATTAAATCCACAATAATTCACGTGCCAAAGCATTTAAACATTCATTATATGCCCAACAGGCAACAGACATTGCCTCACCTACCTCTTGCCACATGCAGCACACGCCCCATTTGAGAGCACAAGTGTAGCCGCAGTGTAGACAACTTGCCAATTGAGGCAAAGGCAGCCACAGCTGCAGGATGACAACGCTCAAGGTATTAAACCATGTTGGATTTGCATTTTTGACATGCGGTCAGACAGCAATCAGAGTGGGCAAAGCAGAGGATAAGAACAGGGATGTAGAAAAGGAGAGAGAAGCGGAGAGAAGACCAAAGACAGAGAGAGAAAGAGAGAGAGGTGAGTGAGCCGAGTAGCTGCTGCATTTAACACTTGCCCGCAGCATACGCAATGCAGCGGAGCCATTGGCAACTCTCATCAACATTGGCATCCGCTTCCGGTTGATCAACTATTGATTCTCAATTATGCCACAGCTTCAACAGCAGCAGCAGCAGAGGGAGAGGCAGAAGCAGCAGCAGTGGCAGCTTCATCTGCAGCCAAGGCTAAGTGCTTCAAATCAAAAGCAATTGACCAAAATGTCCAGAGTGTTCTTACGTGGCGGGCATACACACACACACAGACACACCCATACACAAGTACAGATACACTCTCACACATGTAGAACCTCCCACACACACATACTCACTCATGCATCTATGCACGCGCTGTTGTATTTTCCACATGCTGATTGCAACCTCAAATGGCAAAATTGTTGCCAGTTGAATTGGTCTCCACGTCTCTCTACCGCTTCCTCTTCCCTCTCTCTCTCTCTCCCTCCTACTCACTCCCTTTCGCTACACTAATTTCCACAATTTGGCAACATTTGCGGTTGCAATCCTTGCTCCGATTTGGATACAACTAATTGTGAAATATTTCTCATTAGTTTTGTTGTTGTAAGCGCGCTCAGACACCAACAAAAAAAAAACTTCTCTCGTACTAAGCTTAAACTTGATATTTAATTAAAAAGTTTAAGGCATAAAGTAGTAAGCGCTGCGTAAGCTGCAACAGCAACAACAAAAGCTGCAGCAAGCAAACAAATTTCATAAATTCAGTTGCTCTGCTCACTGTTAATTAAAAGTTATATAAATTTATGCACACATGTGCATTTCTGTGTGTGCAGTGTGTGTGTGTGTATACTGTGTGTACATTTGGCAACATATTGCAGCACATTAGACAAACAGCTTGCTTATCATTTTTGCAACAAATCTCTTGTTGCACATGCGAAAATTGCATTAGAAGTAAACAAAATTATTTATGCTTCACTTATTTTTATGATAAATATTGAAAAATTGGTTTTATATTTCACTTATCAAATTTAAAACTATTTTTTATATATTTACAGTTCATCTTTGATAAACACAATAACTATCAACTGCCAAATGACTTATTGTAGAATTGATTTAAGATACAATTTCAAGTTACAGATTTCCAAACCGCTCCCTAAAGTATGCAACACAAATATAGTCAGTTGGTTAGCGGGTATAACACAACCAAGCGCACTCAACTGTGCTTGTTTCAATTACTTTCCCATTGCAACTTAGATAGAATGGCAATTTAATTGCAAAATTGAATAGCAAAAACATTCAAAATCATAGATATTAATATCCATATCAAAGTTATCAAATATCAATCAATCACAGTTGTATAGCTAATACAAATACCAATACAAATACTTCAACTTCACTTGATCCTATTGGAAATTGTTTCAAGTCAAATTAATCCAGAGATAATAAACACAATTATTTGTGTAGTTCTTTGCAAACAATAAAGACTAAGCAATAATTGCACTCCGTTAGTTAGTTTGATTTAGAATTGAGCTATTTTGTGTGGAGACAAATGCATCCACTGCTTGTAGAGTGCACTCGCCTCCTCCCTTTCTCATACTGTTTTGAATGCAAATTATAGCAAAATATATAAATGCGATTTATTATTGCATTTGATTCAATTGAGCTTAGTCTTTTGCAACATGCGCATTTCTTGTCAGTCTGCGTGGGGAGTAAGGGGGAGTAACCTTCTCAATCCCTGCCTGGCGGTGTGACAACGCTAAGCAGCCGCAAAGTACCACAGAAGCCGCTGTTGATAGCAGCCGCTCAACTACCTCTCGCTCGCACTTCCTACCCCCTCTCCCTTGCACTCGCACTACTCAATCCTCTTTACAGCCCCCTAACACGCCTCCTCTTGCCCTTCCTTCCTCCTTCAATCAAGCAGCGACGCGCTTAAAATATATTTTTATAAAAAAATTTCCGATCTGCTGCTGTCGAGACATGGCGACTGTCGCGAGTGTGTTTGTGTGTGTGTGTGTGTGTGTGTGTGTGGGTGCCTGCCTGTGGCTGTCGTCGACGCCGAGCGGGGTAAATTTCCTTTACACTTTTACATTTTATGCTCAAAGCGACTTTAGCTGCTGCTGTTTTTTCTTTCATTTTGCAGTTTCCTCGTGCTCCTCTTTCTCTTTCCCATCTTTGCTTTTTTTCTGTTTTTTGTTGACGTCTCAGCTCAGCCATATAAAAAATGCAAATAATTTGCTAGCGCTTTACGGCAACAGAGCCCAAGCCCGAGAGAGAGCACCAGCCTGATCCGGCCACGCTACCGGTCGCGGCCTGGCTCCCAATCCTACCCTCTCTTTCCTCTCCCCTCTCACATCCCTCTCAACCGAGCTAACCTCAAGGCAAAGGCACAACGCGTAAAGTCAAAACGTTTTAATATTTATGGCACATTATATGGCTTGTGGGCTTATTTCAAGCCCCCCCTTCTTCACCCTGCACCCACCACAGTGTCTCCGTCTTCGTCTCCAATCTCTCAGCAACAAATGATGATATTCAGGGACAGGCACATCGTATATATAGCTATATAGCTGACTATATTTCGATGCATAAATATGTGTGGGCAATTTGACTGAGCTGAGCACATGATAAATGTACTTTGACAAAGATATACCTACAAACAACACACATACGCACATAAATATCGTGTACACTTTATGCTAAACAGCTAAAATCTTTGGGAAATCAAATAAGTGTGTCATAAATATACTCGTAATTACATATATTGCAGGCAATAAAAGAAGAGAATGAAAACGTTTTTGGGCAAATAAAAAAAAAACAAAATGCTTTAAAATAATAAACCCTTTGTCCCCCTGCACCCTCCACAAAGTGTTGGCCAACGCATAAAAACGGAAGAAGCCGCTCCCTATCTACCACTCCCTCCTCGCTGCCCCTCTAAGTAGCTGCCACAGCTACTTGTAGACAATGTTATGCGCTGCTTGCGTTTTTACGTCTTCCGCTGCTGCGTTGCAGTGTCATTAGCTGAAGCCTCGAAGGATGCGGCGGCAAGCAGCAAACTCGTAAAATTGAGTGAGAGTGAGAGAAAAGGAGTTGCCACACACATTGCAAACAATGCAGACAATTTGTATACCCTGCACAAAGGGAGTATGTATGTCCGTCCACCTTATATGAACCCGAGTCAATGTATAACAGCTTTGAAAACACCTAAAGGCTTAAACTTCTCTGAAAGCACATGGAACATATAGATTCAGTAATAGAGATATGGTTCAGTTTAAGAATAAGAGCTTTAAAGCACATTTAATCTCAAAAGCTTAGTTTTAGTTGAGATCAAACGCAATTCAAATACATAGGGAAATTTGCATTGCAACCAACGAGCTTTGGAAGCACGTTTAAGCTTGAAAGCTTTATTTTAGACATGGTTAAACTCTATTTACACATACAGCAAATATTTCTTTTCATCAAAAGAGATTTGAAAGCACATTTAATTAATTAAGAGCTTTAAAAGCAAATTAAAGCTACAAAGAGTCTTTCTTTACCCTCTTTCGATTGTCATTCATGAAATGTAAATAAGAAAACAAATTCCTCTCTCTTATTCAATCACAAAGCTTTGTTTTATCTAAGCACTTGAAATTTACAATTCTTTTGCAACTGTAGGATATCTTCAAGTTGGGCATTCATGCGGCATTTTGAATTTTCAAGAACCGCCAAGTTGAAACACTTCAAAACGAAGACAGCGACACCGAAGCATCCGTTATAGCAGCACAACCACTGAGGTGCAGACTGAAGTTGCACTGCAAAAAAGATGAAGGAGCAGAAAGAAAGAGAGAGAGAGAGAGGGAAACATAGAAAGATAGAGAGAGAGAAAAAACGATGCTTAGTGCGCTGGCTAAGTACCGTAATCAAAGTTTAATTACACGGCCATTGAGGCGTTGGGGCATTTGGGGCAGAGGCGTCGTCAGTGGCATCAGAGAGAAAGAAAGAGAGGCGTCTGAGGGTTCTGGGACGTTGTCAGCGGAGGGAGGCTGCTGCTGCAGCAATTGCCTTGAAGTTCGTGCTTTATCTGTGCGCGCTTTTGAGTAATTATGGGTTCAAAAAGTCCTTGCACAGCGTTCAACTGCTTAATTAGGCCCCAAAGAGATACAGTACGAAGGAGGAGGAAGGGGAAAGGGAGCAAAAGAGTGTGTGCCTGCGTATCAGTTATATATATTGCCTTGGCATATTAATTGAAAATTTACAAAATATCAGCTACATATATGTACTATATATACTCGTATAATGTGCGTGTTATCTGGCAGACAAAATAAACAAGTCATAAAATTAAATTGCAAAGCGATTCGAGCAACATAAGGAAATGGAGACGCAGGAGATGCTGAGTAAAATATTCGTATCAGGCACATATACAACTTGGTATGTGTATATGTGTGTGTGTGTGTGTCAGCCATTGTATGCAACGTAATTTGTGGCACAGCCGCATGTTACACACATTGCAAGCTGACAATTTCATTTAAATTGCAGACAAGACAAGCGGACAAACATGTAAGAAACATTGGCAAGTGCACATGATATGCGGCTGGCGTATACCCTGTAAAGTTTGTAACAATAGAGGGTAGTCTTGTCTAACCTTTGGGGCATAGATGTAATGCATAACCTGCAGTCTTGATAATTATTTATAACTTGTTTTATTAGTCTGCAAATAAATATCAATTAATAAAGAGTAGACATGCTATGCAACTACTAAATACTCTGTAATATGCATAGAATACATTTAAATGAACATATGGAGATCTGTCTAACTTGTGAATGTGAAAGACTATCAAGTATTGTATATAGTAATAAATATTCATTAATAAAGCTTGACTTATCAAACTTCAACTTCAATTTTGACTTTTATTGTATGGCAAATCAATAAACTAAGTGAAAATTATTGCAGGCATAAACTATATATATTTCTCTCCCCCTTTATATGCCCTTTCTGTCAGATCTAACCAGCTGCTGCTGCCCTGTGGCACGTCGCACAGTTGTCTTTAATGCTTCTCTCCTCCTCCTCTGACCAGGCTGGCATTTGCCTGGCTAACCAACTAAACATGACAGCATTTTGAAACATTACGTGATTTATTATGTAAAATGTACACACAGCATGCAGCACACACACACACACACACACACACTCAAACAGCATACACGTGCTGACAAATACTTGGGGGCTGACCACACAGAGCATTTGGCCAGTGATTAGGGCTACTTGCAGCACACACGACCCGTTTATATAATTGAAATGCAATTTAATGAACAACAAATATGCTTGATAATGCAGTATAAATTAATGGCAGCACGAGACTGGCAGCTGTAACAAATAAACAACAACAGCAGCAGCAACAACAACAACAACAAAAACAATTGCAACATTTGCAACAACGATTGTTAATGCCTGAGGTCAAATTTCAACAACTTTCGATGCTTGGCCACAAAATTGTCAATTGTCAGAGATACCGAATGAAGAGGATGACGCTAGCAAAACCACAACAACAACTAGAACTGGCAGCAACAGTCAATGAAAATGCAACCCGAAAATGCTAATCAATGAAATGAAAGAAAACTTTCCAATTGAAATGCAGTAGAGAGGAAAATGCATGAATGCGTAGAGCAGAATCTATGGAATTTTGATAGTCTCAAATATGTCAAAGTATATAAAGATATATACGTTATATATATATAAACTATGTGCAGATTGGCAGTGATTTTTATCAATTTATTTCAGCAAAAACAACAAGTTTGTTCAGCCTAATGAAATTGTTTAATTATTACTTAATTATTATAATTATTCGGGAAGTATTTCATTAGCATAAAATATGAAAAAAACTCTAAACATCCAGCAATATTACTAAGATTCCTTTGTACCTCTCTCTATCTCTCTCCCTCTCCCCCTCTCTCATTTCTATCTCCCTCTACCCTTCACCTATTTTACGATTTGTTAAGCTTTCATATGAAATGCAGTGAGGCAACAACAAAAAATCAATGTACATTGCTTTGCAAGGTATAAATAAATTGCACAGCACTCATACGACCCGTGTGCGCCAAGCGTCGGCCATTGACCAATAAAGTGTTGGGCTAGCATACTCTCACCACACACCCCCTCTCCAGCACCTGCACACCCCCTTTCTACCCCCTTTCGTAATGGTCTGCTTGGCATTTGACTTTCGGCCAGGACCAAAACTGTAATTGGCAGCCAATGCAGATCAAGCACAGACCGCACCAGAGCAACAGAGGGGCGGCAGAAGGAAAGCGAGGATGTAAGGGGGCAGCTAAGGTTACTAACTGCTGGGGCAAAAAGTGCATTTGTAAGCGCGCACAAAAGGCGCATAAAGAGAGAGAGAGAGAGAGAAAGAGAGAGTGAGTTGGAATCGTGCAACCAAACATGATTCAATTGCCAATCTGTATGTTTGCAACTATAAAATGTGAGTGTGTGTGTGGGTGCATGTGAATGGGAATGAGTGCTGCAGCGACTGCTTGTAATCGAATATTGATTAAGTGCACACACACACACACACATACAGAGACTAACACACACGGCAAACGCTTCACTGATATTGCAGTTAAACGTTGATAATGCACAAGATTCTTCCTTCTCGCCCCGCTCTCGCTGCGGCAAGTTGGCAGTGCGGAAAATTGAAGCATTTGCTTGAATTTCTCTTGTGTGCAGGGGGACGGAGAGGGGGCAAGGGCGAGGGCGAGGGGAAGGTGGTAAGTGAGGTCTACCGGGGCACTGTCCCGACGGCTTGTTGCATTGAAAGAACTCTGGCAAACACACAACTGGCCAGCAACAACAACAACAACAGCCTCTACAGCAGCCTTAGCTTCTTTTTGCTGTACTTTTTTGCCTTTTTTTAGCTTTTTTTTTTTCTCATTTTGTGTACCGTTTTTACTCGTTTTGGCAATGAGTTTTGATTGCTTTTGCCTGGGCATTTGGGTGCACTGACCCCATTTCCGCTTGTTATCGATTTGACGCCCGTTGCCACTTCTCGTGAAGTCCGCTACCCCTTGCACCCTCCCTCTATCCCCCTTATTGTACTCCCCCCTTTTCATTCTTGAAGCTGAGGCTGAAGCTGCTGCCAGGCAATTGCCGTGTCGCCTTTTTTATGCCTGCCGGCTGGCGGCACTTGACAGCCAGCCTGAATTTTCTTTTCTCTACATTCCTCTCTCTCTCTCTCTTTCACTCCCTCTCTCACTCTTACTCATAATGCCTGGTTGTTTGGGGGCGCCGAGCATTAAGTTCACAGCATTTTCATTTGTTCAGCCCCCGAAAAAAGCGTAAAGAAAACATAAAGCTTTAGACTGCTAAGTACTGCTGCTTGTTCACGTACAACGTGCAACGTATTCCCCCATGCAGGACTCCAAAAGTGGCATTAATTGATATGAATTTATAACTTTATAACTGTGAAACTTTAAGACAACTGACAGGCAATTGAAAAGGTAAAGATCTTGACAAGTTAAAAGTTCGTTTATGGTGAAAGAACCTAATGAATTAAAAGAGTATTTGCATTAAAAGATCTTGACCAGTTAAAAGACTGTTTATAGTAAGAGAACTTGATGAGTTAAAAGAGCGTTTATTGGGAGACAACTTAATGCATTGAAAGAGCATTTGCATTGCAAGATCTTGACCAATTAAAAGACTGTTTATAGTAAGAGAACTTGATGAGTTAAATGAGCGTTTATCTGGAGAACACTTGATGAATTGATAGAGCATTTGCATTGCAAGATCTTGACTAGTTGAAAGACATATAAAAGCAAGAGTTCTTCAGTAATTGGCAAAAGATATTGGTGAATGTCTTGAGTAGTTTCCATAACCATTTGATGAAACTATCCACAAATATTTGAGTATTGTAGAAACAGAATTTATAACAAAACATCTTAAGTAAATTTCATAAACATTTCATTGTCCTACAAAACAGAAAATAAATTTCTTCTCTCTGTTTCTCTCTCTCTCTCCTCATACACTTCTTATAAAAGTTCAAATTAAATATCTAATCAAGTTTCGAATTTTTGCTAGCTCTTAAGTGCTTGCAACAATTTGTTGCATGCAATAAATATTCCACACACACAGTCACATACATTCTCAATGAGTTAAGTGCGATGTAGTGAGTGATAAGAACTTTGGAGGGTGCAGGGGAAGGGAACTAGACTAGTCACTAATTCAATTGATTAGTTGCCTGCTCTATGGTTGCTGCTGTTGTTGTTGTTGTTGTTGTTGTTGCCGACAAACAATTGAAATTGAAATTCAAAGAACCTGAGAGCAGAGCGAGAGCTGAGCTTGTTGTTCAGTACTGCGAGCTTGTTCAGTGGCACTTCAGCAATTTTCCCAGTTTCAATTCAATTTATTTACTCAACATTTTGTTGGCCACACACACACACCAAAATATATTTTGGACGGGTAAGGGGTAAAGTCACCCTCCCCAATTGGACAATCTGCCACTTGAGCACGCAGTAAACCGAAAATGCAGCAACGGAACAATTTTTTTGTTGCAGATTTTATGCAAAATTAATGAAATATGCAAGTAGCTCTCGTTGTTGTTGCTGCTGTTGTTGTTGTTGCCACAGTTGTTGTTGTTGCATAAGTACTTGCTCATATTGTTGTTGTTGCAGCTTTGTTGTTGCTTTAGCGACAAGCGAACTTCGACACGATGCCGCAACTGCTGATGGCGTTGACATCACAAGTGCCTGATGCAGCTGACGTTGTTCTTACTGTTGTTGCTGTTGTTGTTGCCCCGAAGCTGCTGCCAGCACTAGAAGCGACTGCTGGTGCTGCTGCTGCTCTTGCTGCACTTGAGCGTGCGCTTGTTGTTGCGGCTTTTAGATTTTCCAAGCCACTTTCGCCTAATATTCTCTGCTGCCTCTTCTTCTTCTACATCTACTGCTGCTTCTACTTCTGCTTCAGTTAAATCAAAACAACAAAGAACTTTTACTGGCAAAACTATTGAGCTTAAGTTGTTGTTGTTGTTGTTGTCACTGCTGCTGGTGCTGGTGCTGCTGATGCTTCATGTTATCATTGCATTTTAATGCATGCAACTGACAATGACAAGAGCCAACGCCAAGGCCTGAAGAGTCGAGGCAGGAGAGAGACAGTACGGGGGGAGAGAGAGTTGGGAGAGAACTTTGCCTGACGACAGTCCCAGACGAAGCTGAGTCGAGTCGCCATATGGTGTCAAGTGGCATTTGAAAATGCTCTTATTTTCATTTTGTTTATTTATGATATGCCACACAGAGTCGCCTTCGTCGTTGTCGTCGCCGACAAGTTGTAAAGCTCGAGAACTTTTTATTGCATTTGCATATTTTCGCACATGATCTTCAGTTTTTAATGGCTGTCTACATACAGTACACATAGAGCAAATGTTCCTAAGTGCACAATATAATGCTCAATTGATTTAAGTCAACTAGTTGGACAGTTGAAATAAGAGACGAGTCTCGGTGGAGACTGAAAAGATTTAGCTCAAGCTGTTTGTGAAGTAGTTATAGTTGGCGAGATATTTATATATATAATACATATATAGTATAGAGCTGGAGAGCTGGTCATATATGTCATATATGTATTTATAGTATTATTTTTAGACATGAAAAACAGCTTATATGAACATACAAATCTATAAAAACATATCATAATAATGAGATATACACCTTCTAGTAGTTTATATAGTTTAAAGATAAGAAAAACCATAAAAAACTTTGAGCAAACACTTTAGAGTCTAGAAAGATATAATAAATATCATTGCCCCATTACACCTTAAGAAAACACACTTTCCAACACTATAAAAATCTATAAAAATATAATAATAATATATGCAAAGCTTAAGCGAACCTAAGCCTGCCTATGCATTTCATAAATCAAGCTTAAAGCTTCCAAACGAAGCTTCTACCTTGTGAGCTTAGCATGCTTTCTTCTCATATGGCAGAGCGCAATAAATTTTAAATATTTTATTGCATACTTTTCGGCACACTGAGGCTGTTGTAAGGGGCTGTTGCTCTATAATCTCTTGTGGCGATTGTAAATGAAAGAAATAACACAAACAAGGAAAAAAAAAGCAAAAGAGAAGTCAAAGAGAGAGAGAGGAACAGAGTGCAAGAGAGGAAGAGATAGAGAGGGAGTTGTAATTAATTGTACTGTCATTTTGTCAACTGCATGCAAACATAAATGCAAATATAATGCATAATGCAAACAGATCAACGTGAAAAGGAGAGAGAACAGAGAAAGAGTGAGAGAAAGGGGAAGGGAAATGGGGTATATGGAAATTAAAAACCATTTGCCAAAGGGCGACACTGTCAAAATGAGCGCAATGAATATGAAATGCAGCTGAGCTCAGCACGACACTGAAATCAACAACAATAATAACAAGTGCAACAACAAATATAACAAGAATAACAACAACTGCAATTACTACAATAACAACAGTAACAACAAGAGCAACAACAACTAGAGTAGCTACGACACCAACTCGCTCAATTAAAATGAAATTTTCATAATAAAGTTTGCACACGGCAGAGCGACAACGCTCCAAGTACAGAGAGAGAGGAGAGAGAGAAGCAGGGGTAGTGCAGTGCGGTAGAGTTGCTAGTTGCGCCGCACATTGCCTGCACTTTTGAACCAGAGCGCTTGTTACCGCAGACATGCGCTGCAATTAACCCAAACTCAACTCAAATTGTAGACTGACCCGAGCACGAGTGAAGCAGGCACGATTAAGTGACCAACTTGATGGGGTACTGAAGTATAGAATACATAAATAATATAGCAACATATCACAACTGTACACTTGAAACTATTTCCAGGATATCTACAAGTTGCGCTGCCGACAATGCATACTTTTATTTGCCTACGTCGCGACGACTCTGACTGCCGCCTGTGGGTGTTGAATATGTCTAGCCATGGCTGAGAGTATCTTTGTCTGTGTGTGTTTGTGTGTGGTGGCACGTGGCGTGTGGCAGCAGCAGCAACAGCACAGCACAGCACATCGCATCAGCAATCGCATGCACTGACATTTTAATACAATTTTAATTTGTTTACAACTTCGAGACAAAGTTCAGTTAAAAAGTTTCAAATGCGACGCTGATAATGTACAACAACAACAACGACAACGAGGACAAAAAATGGTTTATGGCAAACCAATTTCAAGTACCAAAAATCAAAATGCACACACACACACACACATACCGATACACACACACAGTAAGGCAGACACATCGCAACTTCAAACAGAAGTTTCAGAGTGTTTTTTTCTTGTTGCTAACAAAATGTAACACAAATCCTCCAAAGTAGAAAATAGAATGAAAACTTTTCAGTTTTATCTGCAACGCCAGCTGTGCGTGTGTGTGTGTGTGTGTTTGTTTGTGTATGTGGGTAAACTCATCATCAAACAAGATTATTTGATCAGAGCTGCCTGCAGCAGCAGCGGCAGCAGCCAAGAAAGCAAAGAACTCCCCAGCCATCTCCAGTTGCTTCACCTTTGCCCTGCCCCTGCTCCAACTCCTGCTATTGCTGCCACAGCAGCCACAACAACAGCAAACGGCAACGCGAAACTTTTGGCCAAACAACGCACTCATTTGCTTTTAGCCTGAACTCGGCCTGGCCTAAACCGCAGCGAGTGCTGGAACTTAATACAAATGAGCCAAGTTTCAAGTTAAATCAAGCGGCAAGCGACCCACAAAAAAAAAGCTAAAAAAGAAATACACAAAAAAAAAACATGCCAAAAACTTTTCCAAGCAATTCAGAAGAGATAGGCATTGCTTGACTTGATTTTTATTTTATGTAGTGAGCGAGGTGTGCTCAAAAAGTTCTAGCAAATTAATTCATTTGCAAATTTCGCAATTTGCAACAGTTTAAGTTGGCTATAAAAATGCTAAATACATGCTAAAACGCAAGCTAATTGATAAAAGGTGCTAGAAATTTTGCTTATGCTGTGCAAAAATATAGCATACTTTTTGGGGCAGCATTAAAAATGCAACAGTCGGAGACTGCAGCAGCGGCATTTGCTAAACTTTGTTAAATTTTAATTTATTGCCAGCATATAATTTATTCATCAAGCGCAAACACACACAGAGTGCTCTCTCCCTCACGCTCTCGCTTGCCATCTCGCTTGCTCGCTAGCGGGTGTGTGTATTAATGCGAGTGTGGAGTGTGTGCGACAAGCGCGTCAAGGTTGAATCACTTTACGGTTCGTTAAATTTTCGCCCGTTTTTCTACACACACACACTTTCAGTCGCACACACACACAGTCGCACACATATACAGTATATCTGTATATAGTATATTCGCTCATATCGTATATCGCTGCTGTTGCCTACTTCGTGGCCTCCATCGACTTTTACTTTTGTTTCTACTCTCATACTTTGCCGTTTACGGATCGTCAGCATTAATTTTCATTACGCGTCGCCGTAACGATTCGGTTTGTTGACCAGAGCATAGCATAGCATGCCAAGTGAGAGTGTGAGAGTGAGGATGTGCCATAGCAAATTGCTACATAAGAAGACCCTTTTGGCTTTATGGCTTTTCAGGCCTTCTTAGCCTTTTCTACTTCGCCCCATAATGGACCATTCTCTTTAAGTAAATCTAACCCACAAAAGGTCCAACAAACTGCCTAACTGACGGCTGTCATAAAAATAAAAAGCCATTTCTACTTTTGAAGAGTTAATTGAACCACAAGGCTATTTGCCGAAAAATTGCTATCTCCTGCTTCCAGAGAATTCATCAATATTTGGCTGGGGATCATGTATTTACCTGCAAGTAAAGAGAGAGAGAGAAAAAGAAAGAAATTGGATGAGTAAGCGTTCAATTTACAATTTTATAGAGTTCAATGATTTGATGACATTGATTGAAAGTGTTTAGAATTTTTGGGAAAGAAGATTTTAAGTGCATTTTCAACTGATTAGCCACGAAATTATTTGTAGCGACATTATGTGAAATTTCAGCAAAGTTCTGAAAGTTTTTTCTGAGTGATGTAAGTTCCGGAAGAGTTTTGCTTAAGTAAAACGTTAAGGCACACTTTAAACAGTCTAAATACCAAATTTTAGCTTTATTCTTGCATCCTTCTCTAAGCATAAGAGTTTTTCCTGCTTAGAAAAGTAATGGAAGAGTGCCCTAAACATTTCCACACATATTTCATATACGATATACTATATTTCAGCTCAATTTCTCCACCCTTCCCTAAGTTATGTTGCTGCAATATGACATCTTGGCAATATATATTTCACCATCTCATCACATGCCTCCATCTGCATAGCACAAGCAAATGCATAAATCCTTTCAAAGCAATTCCAAAGTCGAAGACACTTGCGAATGCACATAAACAATCATTGATTTCTCATATTCTCACGTTCGATACATCCCATAACTCATGCCTATCATCTAACACACCCCCTCAGCTGTCAAGAAGTCAAAGCAGATTTCTGAAAAAAGAAGAAAGTTGAGAAAGAAAGTAGCAAGAAAGCAAGGAATCCCAAATATTGCTGCATACAATTTGCACGTCATAAATCATATTGAAATGCGAATGGAATCAACACAAAAGAAAAAGAAAACTAAAAGGAAAAACTATTTTCAGCGTATTTGCAACGTGCACTTCTGCAGCTGTAGCTGCACCTGCAACTCGCGTGCACACACACACACACACACACACCCACAAGCATACACACCCTGACACCCACACTCGTACACCCTCTTACAGACCACACAAACTCATACCCGCATGCAAACCCAACTAACCCAATTTAGTTGAGTGTGAAAATTGGCTTTCGCCCATTTTGAAATTCTGAGCTGTTCACACACACACATGTGCATACACATGTAAGCCGAGACACACACACATGCTGAACGAACTATGCGCAGCCTTTTTGATATAAAAGCGAAGAGCAGATGAAAAAACACAAATACCTAATCGTTATATACTCTCTCACACTCCCCCCACACTCACTCACACTCCCTCACACACACTCACACAGACCCATTCATTCACTCAGCCAGTCAGTCAATGTGCTGGGCGTACTCTCATGTAAAACGCACGGGGATTAGATGAAAAATCAAACGCAAAAGAAGGATGAGAAGCAGTAGTAAAAGAAGAGAAAAGAGAGAAAGCCATACAGCACATGCAAATGAATTCTGTTTAGTTTGCTGGGGGGTTTCGGGCATGAAAAACTACTACATTGTGCATGGGAATAGTAACCTCCGCCCCCCCTGTCTTAAACCACTTGGCTTTTCTCAACCAACTAAAACAGCACGCAAATCGCTTTAGCATTTTACAATTACTTAAGCCCGATAACATTTCTGGGCATCGGTTTGAGGCTGACTTTGAAATTGATCTCAGCTGTTGAATATCTAAACGAAGTATTCGATTGAAAAGTTAATAAAAACACATCAATCTCAATCTGTATCTGTATCTGCATCTGTATCTGCTGCGAAAGTGGGTCACAAGCAACACAAGAGCACACACATGACACGTTCATTCAGCCACCCAAAAATGGTTAATTGATTCGCCGTTCGGCAATTGAAGAAGGCAGAAGAAATACAAGAAATACGAGCAAAAGAAGCTGAATGGAAAACCAATTAAATAAATGTATATCATATCATATGTCAAATGCAAATGTCACTACGATTTCGTGTCAAATGAAACGAAACCCAATGAATATACGCAGTCGAAACGAATAATAATCAAGGCAACAATGAATGTACTCAAACGCATAAAATAAAAATAAAATTAATATTAAATGAAAAAGTTTCGAAATATAATACAAGACAAAGAGAGAGGGAGAGGATGAAAAAAGAGAGAGACAGCAGAATGTTGCATTCAAATTGGCAAAAAGTCAATTAAACTTTTGCCAACGCGCGCATTTAAGCACCTGTAATCCGTAACGAGTCGTGACACATGCAGTCAGAGAGAAAGAAGAAGAGAGACAGAGAGGTATAACAAGCGCAAACTGTGAGAAAAAGATACTCGCAACACACACGTACACACACACACACACAGACGGGATATGTCATTAATGAGCGCAGGGAAGAAAAAAATACTAGTGGAAAAACTATCATTGATTGAACTGCAGTAAGTGATACCCTGTAATGCTCGGTGAACGAGGTGTATGCTCTATTGCTGGCCAGGTTGCTACTATTGACATGCTTAGCTGTGTATGCAGAAATATCTTTTACTACTATCGATATTTTTATCGTTTGTTTATGAACTCAATTTAAAGCTTATACTATCGATAAGTTACAGATGAGTTATCGATACTTTTAAATTAAACAGTACCACACTGAATTTCATAATCGCAATAACTAAAATCAATGAAAACTTCAACGATAGTTTGCGATAGATTTTTAAAGGTTATCGATAATATATCAATGACTAAAATTATTTGAATGTAGTGTGTTTTTAAAGAAAATCTCTATTATATTAAGATAATAGTGCGCTTAACTATCGATTCATTTGTACAGTTAATATACGATTTATCGATATTAAAAAACAAACAGAGTTACATAATTGCAATAACTAAAATCTTAAAGTTTTTACGATAGTTCGCAAAAGATATCGATAATAATATTTAATTTACTCAGTTAATTAAATACCTCTATAATGTTAAGTATTCGACAATAATCTGGCTTACTATCGATAGATTTATTCGAATGTATACTCAGTACAAAGCTGATACGCCCTATAACCTATACAAACCTAGGGCAACAGAGAGTAAAGTGCGTTCTACGCCATTGCTGTCATATGTGTGCGCAAAATGGCTGCTGTTGCTATTGCTCCTGCTGCTATCGATGCAACTGATACCACCTGAAGTTGCTGTAGCTGCTGCTGTTGTTGTTGTTGTTGTTGCCAGGTTTGCTGTCTTGTTGCCTCTCATTGTAGCTGTCTTTGCTGTTGCTATTGATACTGCTGTTGCTGTCGATGTTGTTGCTAATTTGTAACGCATTTTCTTATCAATTGTCGCAATGCATACGATTTCTGACTGTTGTCGTTACAGTTGAGTGCAAAATGCTCAGCTTGACACTCAGCCGCAGGCGTGGCAATACTACCACAGCTACGCATTGCTGTTGTTGTATGGGGTAGTAGTTGTTGCTGTATTGCAAGCAATGCTTGCACAACACCAGCAGCAGCAGGAGCTAACGAGCAGCAGCATCAGTAGCAGCAGCAGCAACAGAAACCCGCAGGGAAACACAACGCTGCAAGTATCTTTGACTGTAGCTGTTACTGTATGTGTGTATCTGTATCTGTATCTGTATGTGTTCATGTATGCGTGTATTGCTGTGCAAGTGTCTGGTGTCGGCTTTTAAGTGTCATAAATGAGAATTTATTCGGCCTGGCATTGTCATTGTAGCAGGCAATGTTGTCATTGTAGTTCGTTCTATCGTAGTTGTTGTTGCCTTTGCTGCTGGCATTGCGTTTTCTGATGTCGTCTGCTGTTCGCACCGTGTTCAGGTGGCAAAATTTTCCAGATTGTCAGGCAGGCCAGACAACATGGCAGCAGATTCGGGCCAGCCCAAGCCAGACCAAGCCAGGCCAGGCCACTTTAGCCATCGTTTGTGCGGGTTCATGAACTCGGCACATAAATTTCATTAACAGCTGTGCGTTGTTGTTGCTATTGTAACGACTGCGACAAATTAGAGATTAGCTGTGGGTATGATATAAATTATAATTACGCATACGCAGCGTTGCGCGTGAATGTACTGTCTTTATGTTGATTTACTCGTTTCTTTTATACCTCACACATATATATAATGTATATATATATAATGTATATATATATAATATATATGCATGCTCATTTCTACATGGCTTGCAACAGATTTGTGGCACAGTTTAGCACACGGTTAACAATGCCTTAGCTTGCC
Source organism: Zaprionus ornatus (assembly GCA_018904035.1). NCBI lineage: Eukaryota > Metazoa > Arthropoda > Insecta > Diptera > Drosophilidae > Zaprionus > Zaprionus ornatus. The sequence goes on from JAEIFZ010000253.1 coordinate 6,015,208, forward strand.
TCGGCACACACACAATACTTGAACTAGTGCACACCATGTTGTGTCGTCTGTGTGCTGTGTTTGTGTGTGGCACGTTGCATGTTGTTGGCCCTAAACCAACCACACAGCCAGGCCAGCTCAGGCTACAGGTCACTCAACGTCGCACACACAATGACGCGACACGACACGAGGGCAACAACTATAACAGCAACAACAACGAGCTCAAACAACTACAACTAACAATGCGCACGTTAACGCTTAACGATTTTCTAGTGCAGCAACAACAACAAACGACAACAAATACACAAAAGTGTATGTATAGTATATACTAACATATATATAGTGGTATGTCTGATATATATCCCAGCATATCCTACATGTGTTTACTGCCATCGCGCAAAGCTCGAACAAATCCAATTAAACTGAGCACTAAAACTGCCACACCAAGACCCACCCCCCTTCCCACACCACATCCACCATTGTGATAGCAATTTGATTTTCATCATATTAAAAATGTATTATGATTATCCGAGCGTTATTTGTCTGAACTTTGACCTTTTCTATACGTTCCGTTTATTGACAGAAGGCGACTCAATCAATATAAATAAATTTATAGCATACTTTTTGGGGCAATTTTTATAGATTTTATTTGGATTCCGATTATCATTTATACTGCTCTTGTTCATGCTGATTTATAAGATTTTATCCTAAAAATATTTTCTAATATTACTCTACGCAAATAATTCATTTATTTTATTTATTGTTTTTTGTGCGATTTTTCTACTTTTAATCCTCAATCGTACTAAAAATCCTTGCCGGCCCCTAAACACAAAACTGATTCGAAACAATGACAACAGCAACAACTGGCAACACACTTGAAACACACACAAACACACAGACATATAGACACACACACACACACACACAAACACACACAGAGTAACACTAACACGTAGTACCGACAAACAATCAAATCAAATATTTATATGCGGGCAAGAAGCGGCAGTCAAGAGCCAAGAGAGACAGAGATAGACAAGGGGAGGGAGGGATAAAGAGGGAGTGAAGAAGGGAAAGAGAGCAATGCAAGGAGTTAGAGGAATAGTGCGGGCAGTAAAGACGGCAGCAAATAAATGCGGCACACAGTAGCACAAGGCAAACTAAAACAGATTTTAGTTTCTTTCCTCTCTCTCTCTCCCTTGTTGGATTTTTGCCTTTTGGCCGCCGCGTTGCAACTTGAAAAAAGAACTTTTGGCCCCAGCAAAATATCAGCAAACGCAGCAACTTGGCTGTGGGCAGAAGAAAGGAGCTGCAAAGCATATAAGGGCCACACAATCGGAAAGAACACGCAGCTTAAGTGCAGATTGCGAGGGCAACCAAAATAGAGCTGTGAGATTAGTAATGCTATGAGATCATATTATAAACAGTATATGCTGAACATAAAGATATAAATACCCTTTGTACAGTTTCTATCAAAATAAACTTTTCAAATTTAGCAATTTTCAATAGGAAAACTCAAGAATTTCAAGAATTCGATGAACAATTTCGCAAATATCTTCAGCACATCATTTAATTGAAAAGAAAACTAATTAAAGCAGTTCAAAGCATAACATTAGTTTTCCACACAGTTTTCCCACACAGTTTTCGCGCACAGCGACAAAACAAAAACATTTATTTAGCATAATTTATTTAAGCGAAGCCAGCGAGAGAGTGCCTAGCAGCATAAATGAGCTCATTTACTTTGGAAACGACCCTCGTAAAACTGCTGCCTATTGCTCTAAGACTGGAACATTTTGGGTTACATTCGCAAAATTAAAAAAGATTTTATGCCAGACGCGTTTTTGGGGCAACAACGTAGTACAACGAAGAAACACTCCCCCCCCCCACGACAGCATACATATATGTATGTTTATACAAGTATTTACAAATACAACTGGCAAGAACAAGGCCAAGCAAAATGGCCAAGTAAAACAATCAAATACTGAACCAAACAAAGAATCGCACACGTAGTATTGAAATTGTAACAGAAAATCAATTTAGCCAAAAACTTGAAATGGCATAAATGCTGCTGGTAGCCTGCCAGAGCAATAGGCAAAGTCTACACCAGCTCACACACTCACACACTCTCGCAGAGCAGGACTTACACGTAACACGTGCTCGGCATTTGTGGGTATTGTGTGTGCTGTCTGCATGTAAATGTTCTGTGTGTGTGTGTGTGTGTGTGTGTGTGTGTAGGCACAGAGAATACTATAAACAACGCGGCAAAGCGGAAAACTTCTGCCTCGCCAGAAGAAGGCGCAGGAGAGGCAGCAGGCAATACAATCAAATCTTCGACATGTCGAATGCAAAACACTCGAATAAAATGAAATTTATTTGTGTGTTACTCCCTCTCGCCGCCCTCCCTTTATGCCAGGAAATTTGAGTTAAGACAAGGCGCGATGGAAGGCAGTTTCTTAGCGAAAGGTGATGCACTGTGTATACCCTGAAAAAGTAGATGTACGTAATAGTTAAAGAGTTTATGTATATGGTAAATACATAGTATGTATGTACCCTCCATCTGTGCCCTCCTTATAACACAATGAATAAGTCTTCGCTTCACAAAGTATTGCATTTGTTTCTCAATATCAGAGATAAATCAAACAGAAATATGAAACATATATTGTAGAAACATTATAAGGTTTTAAGAACATGGCATAGAACATTTATAGATATTATTCTTGAAAATTATTATTAATACTTCCAGTTTTTATATGCATTTTTATTACATATTATTGTTTCATTTTTAGTGCTCTAAAAAAAGTTCCTGCACAAAGTTTTGCATAAGAAATTGTCTATAAAAAAGTATTTTATCACGTATAACATAAATATATCTTTTTCTTCAATATATTGAAATCATTATACCCTCTATGGCATATTCTAGATGTAGCACATGTAATTGGGGGGCTGGCATTTTGTTTTAACACACTCAGATAGACATATCATAAATGCGCTCAGTTCAGCTGCCACTTCCCTCTTGCCACAAGTCTCCTACATCCTCCTCCGTCTCAATCTGCACCTCCCTCTCTCACTCCCTCTCAGACAAACCTCCCACCTCGCCCACTTATTGTTTAGCATGCTACTTAAGCTATTTACGAATCCTTGCACTGAGTCACAAAAGTTTCGACTGGCATTACTTGGCGCACTTGGCTCAAGCATTTTAAGTTTTATCTCTTTCTCTCCCCCTCCTTTCCCTGCGATTCTCTTTCGCACGCGTGTGCGTGTGTGTCTATCTACCCTGTCTGTCTGTTTGTGCGAAAAGTAAGTCGGGCAAGTTTGTAAGCAGGGGATAAGCAAGCTGAGCAAAGTCAGAGCATAATGTAAGCGCTGCCAAAGCTGCACTTAAACTTTTGATATCAATAAAGAAAAATACGCCCAGCCGAGAATGCAGCAGCAGCAACAACAACAAAAACAACAACGACTGCATGAAAGTGAATTGAGAGAGGAAGGAAGGGAGAAAAAAACTGATATTCTTTGCATAACTTTTTCGGCAAGTTTTGTAACAAAAATCTAATGCAAAACTGTCATTTAGAGAGTCTTCTCTCTCTTTCTCTCTCTCTCTCTCTTATTTATTTTGATGTCAGCTGCACGTGCGACACACACACATACACACTGGCCACGGAAATCATCAGGAAAAACTCAAAGAAGGAGACAGAGGAAGTGGAAGAGGATGAGAAAAAAAATTGAAATAAAAAATGGCGACATGACAGGCGCACGTTTTGCCCACGTTGAAAACGAGGGCAAGCCCAGGCGACAGGAAACCGAACAGACAGAGGGACAGAAGGAAGGACAGACAGACAGAAGGACAGACAGACAGAGGGACAGACTGACAAAGGGACAGAGAGTCAGAAGGACAAACAGACAGTTCGAGAGAAGCCAAAGCAGAAGTGGAAGACAGCCGGTAACTGAGTGAATGAGTGGGTGCAACAGAAGCTTAGGCAATTTATGACAGGCGCCTGGCACCAATGGCGACTCACTCTGCCTTCCCCTCACTCACTCCCCCTCTCTCTGCCCTTCTGCCTGTGCACGCACAAGTTTGTGGCACATAGAACTGCGTCGAGCATGTATCACACTTGAAGTGATTCGATGTAGCATCATGATTGGGTGGGCAGCCAACTCAAATGGGATTTCATTTTCAATAATTCAGTGTGATAATAATTCATATGTGACTTGCTTACAGTTAGTTACAGTCTATGGCAAGAGAAACACGAGCATACTAAGCAGAATGTTTAGTGGAAAAGTTTATTGAAACTGCAAGTGAGCAGAAATAATGCTTCAAGCTAAATATGTTTACGAAAAGAAGGGAAAATATCAGTTAAAAGACATTTGTTAGCAGCGAATTGCAATTAATTTCAGATCTCAGAGACTATAATAGCTAAGGCTACCAAATTTGCTGTCAGTATGTGTATGTCTATCTAGTATACTTTAGAGTATTACCACACCTGTTTCCGCCAATTTAAATTCAATCAAGTCACTTCTAACTGACTATACAGTGCCTACAGTCACTTCTTTCTGACTAAAACAGTGAATACAGTCACTCAATAAGGTGACTGTTCACATCACTCAATAAGGTGACTCTTCACATCACTCAACAGGCACGACAGCTGCTGTTGTCACTTTAATTTGAAGCAAAGTGAGGAACTGTTTTTGGTTCATAACAGCAGCGCGTGACATGAAACATGCAAATATGACACAGAAACTGAGGAAGGGGGAAGTGAATAAGGAAAACAGAGTGAATGAGGCAACAAGAGAGGGAAGAAGAAAGGGCCAAGAGAGAGATAGAGATAGAGAGTGGGCACGCTGAAGGAGTAGTTGACAATGAAATTCTATATCTCTATGTTTCCCTTGCCGTGTCCGTGTGTAGGCAGCATATCAGTTTGACAGTTGTCTTTGAGTGGGGCGCTCTTAAAGTTTTGTGGCAATAAGCAGCAACAACATGAACAGCAACAGCAACAACAACAACAACATGAACAGTGGCAACAATCAAGTACACGCCACTGGAGACGCTCGGGAAAACAGTTTTGCTTGATTGAATTGAATTGTACTCGGCCTAAAACGGGGCAGCAGGCAGACAGATGTGGCAAGAAGCACACTCCACTAAGCCTGCTCTGCTGCTTGCTACAACTGTCACAAAATCAATAAAAAGGCCAAAACTTTTGCACAAACAAAACAAAGAGAGAGAGAGGAGAGCAACAACCACAGCTGAGACTGCGACTGAGTTGAAGAGGGAGACTGAGCTGTAGAGGGAGACTGAGACTGAGCTGTAGACGACGTTGCACAAACTGACCGTCCTCTGTAATTCCGATACAAGTCTCAGCGGGCACATTAGCAACATGTGTTGCCCTCCGGCAGCAGCAGCAGCAGCAGTAACAAATTTGTAGCCAACTTACGATGCTTGCCCCCTCTCTATCTTTAGCTTGTTGCTATATAAAATAGATATAAATAGCTTTATATATAGAGTAGCTAATACAACCACAACTAAGCCCAGCACCTACAGGTTACCCCCCTGCTACACCGCAGACATTTGCGATAAATGTCAAGCGAAATATCGCTGGGTATACGAGATTTATGTATGAGTGCTCTGCAAATAATGGGGTGTTGCCAGCTCCACGGATTTATACGGATTGTACCGGCTCGACTCGCCCACTCAACTCGACTCGCTTGCACACGCTTTGCACTATCAGCTAGCCAAAGCCATTCATCAAATGTGCGCACATAAAACTCCGCCGCTCTCTCTCTCTATCACTCTTTCTCTGCACCGAAACCAAACCAAGATAAGCTCAGCTCAAGACAAATTTGCATTTGACCAGAAGCAGCGGCATTGGTATAAGCCGCGGCAGCTTGGCTAAAAGGATTAGATTCGCAATTTAGAACCGCCAACGCGAACGCTAACTAAATATTTGCTTAGAAAATAAGAATTTTTGGTTGGACTTTGTTGACTTGTTAAGCAACTGTGCTCACACAGTGCGTATGCGCAATGCATTTGGTAAATTGCGAAACGGCAAAACGCAATCAGTAACAAATTTTGCGCGCCAGACACAAAAGGCGAAAAGGCGACAACAGAACAAGGCAAAAAGTGGGCAAAAAAAGAGAAAGGAAGAAAGAAAAAAAAACCACGCGCAGCGTAAAGGAAATAAAAAATTGAGTAGCGCCAAAGTGTCCTTGATGAGCGCGATTTAGTGGAAAGGGGCGATGTTTAGAGGGGGGAAATTTTATCGCAACGATTTACAGAGATACTCAGTAGTGTTTGGATTTCATTTGCAAAGCCTGACTAATGAAACAAAAGTGATAAATAGATTTTGAATTTTAATGAAAAGAGATTAAGTTGAAATATCTGTTCAACCTCTAAATGATTTTTGAAAATTTGGTTGCGCTCGGAATATCAATATAGAAGTTATTAAAGAAATGATTTTAAGAGTAACTGATTTCCAAGATTCTCCCTTAAGTATGCAACACTAAATATGCTAAGCATAGAAGTTATATATTTAAGAGAATATTTTATATATATAAATATAATATAATTATATAAATCGAGATTAATAAATTTTAAAAATTTAAAATATTCTCAGCTTTAATATTTATCTGTTTCCCTTTTTTTCTCCACTCTCACTCTTTCTTTCTATTTTTGCAATTAAAAAGGTTAAATTGCCCCCTTCCCTGCACAGTCAACTTTCACCAGTTCCGAAACAACTTCTACTCTATTTACAAAGCAATAGAAAAATTCGTTGAACGTAATATACCCTGTGCATAAATAACTAAAGACCTCAAAAAAGAAGGAAAGAAACCAAACAAAACGAAACGAAGCGATACGATGCAGCCACACCAAGAGCGCAGCAAAAAAGGGTGTAAAAGGCAGACAGAGAGAAGGAGAGAGTGAGAGAGGGGAGGGGGGGAAGGGTACAGCATGTGAAGGAATTGCGAACAAAAGGATTCATTAACAAAGTAAAAGATGGAAAAGTGCGCAAAGAGCATTGAAATGAAATGAAATGAACGAACGAAGCGAGAGTAGAGACAGAAAATACGATATGAAGATGGAAATCGAGCTGAGCTTAAGGCTGCAGATGGAGCACGACTTCTCTCCGTCCCACTCCATACTCCAGTTAAGGGTGGGGGCAACCAAGCGGAAGTTTATGACGGTAAAAAAGCGTATGAAGACACGTTAAGGACGACGACGACAAGTGCAAGAGGCGCTTCAATTGTTGGTGCTGGTGACGATGCTGCAGCACCTCACCCCCGTCCCCCCTTCCTACGCCTCCTTGACTGAGCTCACATATCCGACGAGGAAATAATAAAAAGCGCGTCAAGTGCTGCCAATGTTGCTGGTGTTGTTGTTGGAGGTAGGAGGGGGAACGGGTCTAGGGGGAATGCGGCGAATTACTATGGCAACCAGGACTTAACAAAGGAGCATCAGCTTTATGAGTGTGTATGTGTGTGTGTGTGTGTGTTTGCCAAGTCAAATGAAATTTAATTTTGCATAATAAATGACTAAAACATATGCACAATGTCACTGCACACACACACGCACACACACAGACACGCAGGCAGACGCATTTATTAACTTGGCCAACAAGCAACGCCGCAGGTTATGCTACAAAAAAAAAACCAAGAGGGGAAGGCAGGCAGGAGAAAGAGCTCGTTTTGCAAATGACATTAAGGCTTTGCACATGTACGTAACCATTCACACACACACACATACATATACGCCAGCAACCGCAGTGACAGAGAAAGGGGTAGAGAGAGAGGCAGCAGGGGTAAGAGCACCAGTTAGCCGCAAAATGATTATCTAATGTTTGCCCAGTAAAAACGAAATTATTTTTGTGGTCATAAAAACATCCATCTAAACATATGTATCAGACACAAACACACACACATAGACAAACATATATATATATATTACATATATATTTCAGATACTATATACGAGTATCTGCAGTTGGAATGAGTAACTGCCGAGTGTATCCGGAGCTCGCATTCATCAAACCGCGCAACGCCATCTCTTATATTTGCATTTACATTGTAGCCACTGCACAGTGGTGCAAGCTCTATTTACTTCTATCTCTATTTACTCCAGGAATAGCCCTTAGCTACATTAAGTTAAGCCTAAAGTTTTTATATATTACAACAAGCCTTCAAAGTCAATCAGTTCCTCACTTTAAATTTCTGTATTTTATACATGTATTGTACAATATCTCTTTACAACTTGGGGGACTTTAAGTCCCTCCATGCCCACTGTGCCACCCATTGTAAATAAGCCAGTGTAGATTTATCTAGGCAAACCACAATAAAGTTGACCGTATTTTACGTATTTTCCATGCTCGAATTTTTCACATTCATATGGATGCCATAAAATTATAGCTTGTTGAAAACTTTTGACGTCACTTTGGACACGAGTTCGACAACAAACACAGTGCTCTATACATATATATATCATCTGGCTGATTTTTGCGGGCTTTTTCCACATATTGAACAAAGCGAAGGCGCAATAAAATTGGCCTTGGGAGTGTAAAATTCCATGAATAAAACCCAAAAATATGAACATTGGCGCTTTTTCACATTCCCCAACAATTTATTTCGGCAACAAATTTACAACTTACATTCTTCGCAGGTCAAGGATGAGAACAGTATATATATTTTCCAAAAAATGTGATTTTACATACCTGAAAATAGAAGAGAGAGAAAGTTAGAAATTTGGTACATAAACTTGTGCAAAAGATATTCTAAAGTTCAAAAGGCAGTAAAACAATTAAGAATGTAGAACAAAATGCAGAGAAAGGGAGACAGAGAGGGAGAAAACATGAAGTGCACAAACAGTAAAAAATATACAAAGGACTCTCATTGATCTATTAAACATGTACTGAGTAAATATTTCAAATTCCACATTCCCTTTATAATTCCTTAATAATATAAAATTTATTTATAATTCCCTTACTTCTGCAGAAAGTTGATGGATTTGACAAGGTCGCAGCTACCACAGTAACCTCCTTCTATCAACTTGTACCAGTTATAAAAATAAAACAAATATTGATGGGCTAATAAAAACCAATTGCAGGCAACCTCAATACATCTTGCTAATGTTGTGGGCGCAGCTTTTTTCAATACACAAATAAAGGTAAGGCATAACAGGCAAACATACAAACAGAGAGACGGAGCGACATTTAGACTGTAGGATTGCCAGACAGACGACATTGTTTTAGACAAATTGATGCGGCAAAAGGGCAACAAACAAAGCAACACTCACACACGGTTCGGCACACTTTGTGTGTCCATTGTTATCACATTTACCGAACTTGATCCTTTCTGAACCGCACACACACACAAAACAAAAGCTGCTCATTTGTCATTGTCCTTGGGTATTATTCAAATGAAGCCTATGAATTTGTCCATTTCAAAGTGTTTTCCCTTCAAGTTTATTATACATAATTGTCGACGAAAAATAAAAAATAATAAAACGTAGACAAAAGATATTTACCCAGTACTGTCGCAGTACCGACATACCCCCTAGGCTAATATAAAACACTTTAAAGTCGAACATTATTTGATTTTATTGCCGTAATGTGCGTTCATACAAACATACATATGTACAGTATGTATGTCTCTCTGTGTAAAAGTTCACCCGTTGGCACATGAAATACGTGGTAAAATGGAATATTTATGATGGCATTTGGCATTTTAATTAAATTCTACACCGTTTGGGGCCATCGTAAACATTTATTATAATGTTCTACTATGACTTCTACTACCAACTACTAATTTGTTGTTTAATTAATGTCGATTCTATTTCAGACATTTCTCGTTGCATTATTATTGTTGCAAATGGACACGCTTAAAATTAATTAGTTTATTTTGGTAACTCATGATGGGCCTGCGATAACTTTCAAAGTGTCAATTTGCTGCTAATAACTGGGAGAGATAAGTGTGGTTATATACTATATAAATACTATATAGTAAATATTAGTATGTAGTATGTAGTAGTAAAAGGTATTGGTAGATTTATATTTATAAACATTATTTTTGGAATATAATTAGCAACATTTTGTTAAGTTATCAAACCGCAAAATGTGTTAAATATAAATTTTAGTAAGGCGAATATGTTTATCATGCTGTAGATAAGATATCCCAGGCATATACTGAACTCTATATGAAATAAGATCAATTTACTCTGCCATCATCAACAAATAAGCTTTCGAATTCCAATTTAAATAAGTAAATAAACTCTTCAGAATATCAGCCTATCATATCTTTCCAGTATCGTATATCTCTCAATTAAAAATGACTTTTTTTATTTAAATCTCCTCTCGCATATCGTGTACATAAGCTTGTTATTGTAAAACATATTGACGCGTTTGCGTTAATAACAGCTTCCATTTCTGGTATGCAATTATTTTGCAACCCCTTCTCAACGCCCTTTTGAACAACAAAAACAGCAGATAAACAAAGCTTTTCATTGTCCAAAACTTCACTCACTCCTTGTCTGCCTATCTCCATCTAGTGCTACCTCCCTCGCTCTCTTTATGAGACCAAGCGCAACCCTTTCAAACTAATTGCAAGACAAAACAAACCATTTACAAAATGCTTAAGTGACACAACCGCAAACATGAGAATATGAGACGATAGTCTTCACTCTTCCTACCCCTCCTCATTGTCCCTTCTGACTCTGAATGCCTTCCTCCCTCAGGTCAGTCCCTCAATGACTCTATGTGGCTCGTGTTCATCGTGTATGTGTGTGCAACATTATGTCGTACGTATTATCTAAGCTTATTTCCTCATTAACTTGAGACTGCAAGGGGAGAAGGAAGGGGGAAAGGTTGGTGTAACCCAGCAGAGAAGTCTTTGGTCTTTTGTAATCTTATTCGCAGTTTTCTTGTCTCGTGCGCGTCTCAGTTTGACTGCATTTTTCATGGTCAGTGCACTTGCAGAAGACGAGAGGCAAGAAAAAATAGAAAACTACAACTGGAATAGACTAAAAGATGCCCTGTAGGAGTTAACAAAGGAGTTGAGCATTGAGAGAAACATCTCTTCAACCCTATAATTTCTAATTTTAAGCTTAAAGCACAAATTACAGGGTATTCTTGAAACATATTTAACACAAATTATACAAATACTTCATAATCTTACAATTGCATGCATTTTATTTGCCTTAAATACCCTGTTGCATCTATTTACAGGGTATCAAATGCAAAAATTATGACACACGCGATAGTCTGTGGTGCAGCGAATAGTTAAAGCAAAGCTCTGCTAACAAGCAGCTTAAAATGCACGAGCAGTTGGTTTGCTTTCCTCCTCCCGCCTCTCGCTCCCTCTGGGAATTATCTTCCAGACAAGTTGCAGGACAAGAGATAGAGACAGAGAGAGAGCGGTAGACAGAGATAGACAGTACGAGAGACAGTCAGACACAGAGAGTGCGCCGCACTGGGCTCATTAGCATATGCCACAAGTCAGTCTGTTGCTGCTCTAACTGACGCTCGGGGACGCAACTGACGGCGTTGGCGAGGGTGGCAACAGAAAGGGACAGGAGAGAGAGAGAAAGAAATGAAAAGAGAGCGGGCGAGCAGAAGAGTGCAACATTTTGTACATTTCTGTACAGCCCTAGAGCTCTACGTTTTTTTCCACCAACTACTGTGAATGGTTTTTTTTTTTTTTTTTCTTGATTTTTTTCCTTTTGCCTTTTTTGCTGCCATTTTCGTGTTTAATTTAGCCAACCCTCCACGCACAATTAAAATGTTTTGCTCATTATTCGACGTGTTTAATTTGTTTACCTGAAATTTAAATTGCACTCGCCACTCTCGACAGTCAGCACCACGAACAATTGTCCGTGCCATTTATTGAGAGTGAAAAAAGCGATGAGTAAATTGCGAATTCACGCACAGCAGCTGCTTTAAATTATCGACAATTAATTGGATGAACGCGTTGAAAAATAAATATTAACAAATACGAGAAAGTGGGAGAAAAACAGTTCAGCCTATATTAAATCAAATAAATAAAATGAAAATCAAAATCAAATACAACAAAAAAATGAATTAGTCAGCAAATATTTATACAGGCTTTTGCATGCTGCGCTGAAAAGTATGCAACGATTTTCGAACAAAACAGATGCGTCGTCCATTAAACGCAACACAGCAACAACAACAACTGACAAATAAATAGCTACAATCAATATTTAATAGGGGCATGAAGTTATGAATATTGCCAAATTTTTGGTTGGATATACTAAAATCAAATGCTAATTACGTTAGAGCACACATGCTTGACGGCAGTTTATTATTATTGTTATTATTATTAGTATTAGAATTCAACTATAAATATTAAGCTAATTTAAAAAAAAAACAGCCTATGTGTGCTATATTGGCTTATTAAATATGCACTATTTAACTAGAACGAAAGCTACCTTACCAAATGTACAATACCCTTGCAAGTTCTCCAATGAAACTTACATCAAGAAAGCTCCAAAACTAAGAGACTAGTTTGCAATAAAAAGACGGACAAGCGTACGAACAGACAGACGGACAGACAGACAGACGCACAGACAGACAGACAGACGTTCGACTTCCTCTGCAAGGGTATACAAATATATACAATATTTTCATCGAATTGAAAATAAGATTTCACCAAATAAGGCACATTATTACATACGTTCCATATTGGCTAATTGAAAATGCACTATTCAAAAATGTACAGAAAATTAAAATTTTGAATAACTATTTCAACAATTTAAGGCCAACAATTTTAGCCTTTAATAGACTAAGAAGATACATCAATCATCAATATATCCCACTACACTACCTATGGAATTTGGCTAATCAAGAACATAATATATATAGAAATATAATTTCAAATTCTAGTTGCAATTCCCACAATTCAACTGCTGTTTCTATATCCCCTTTCCTCTTGAGTTCATCAGTCTGCAATAATTCACAGCTCTCATGTTCAGACAGCATTCAATCAACTATGCACGACTACAAAGTATTTACAATATCAAAGAATTCTTTTTACATTTCGCATTGCACAAATGTAAATTTTGGCAAATCAAATCACGTCATTCGCAGAAAAACTGCCAAAAATTGGGTCAGCTATTGATGACTGTGGTCTGGCGGCAAATCGTTAATTTTTATTATTTGCCGCAATGTATAATTGGATACATCGAGGGTACACACACACACACACTGGCACATATACTACCACAAACAGTAAATTGGGAATATCCGACACGACCTCCACTTTACCACTTAACTACGCTTAATGTGCGTTGTGCACGATATGAAAAACCCCGGGGAAAATCCATTTCAACAACATCGATTTTCTGCACCTTTTCCGACCGCGTCAGTTGGGTTTTTCTTCCTTTTCCTTGCCTGCCCTTTCTTCACACTGTGTGTGTGTGGCGAATGTGAGAAAGGTAATCGAAATTGAATCATTGGAAAATTTACATGGTAATATGGCGAAAGCAGTCAAGTAGCTTGTTAAATGTTTCTTCAGCGTGATACAAAATGAATAATTTGAGGGAGTGCGTTGCACAATTGCTGGAAAATGTTGTGCAAATTCACACACACGCACACACAAATATATATACACAGTATGTATACTATATATACCGGTATATATATGTGTGTGTTTGTCCGTATAAATTGTCATTTTGCGGCAGTAATTAAAAGCAAGCGGGAAAACGTTTTCCGGCATACCTATTAAATATTGAACAGTGTGTTTAGTGTACACTAAAAAGGGTGCAAAATACACTTTATAGCTGGTGAAATGTTGGGTATAGATAGAGCTCTACACACTTTTTGCTGTTAATATTACAATGAGTAGTTACAGCTTAAAGCTCTATTAAATAAAGTACTTTATTAGGCTTTAATTAGGTTTATTGGCCTAATGCGCTTTTAAAGGAGCTCAGAAGTCCATGAGGTTCTTTCACAAACCTTCAATGCGCTTTGCAAGCATTTAAAGGATATTCAACAACGTATAACTTCTCCTTAAATTGTAAAATAGTAATAAACTATTGAATTTCCATTTAAATGCGCTTTTTCAACATTTGACTGTTACTTTTTGATTTTACTTCTTTCCACTTTACTCGCAAACCTTTCAAAAGCTTTAATGCGCTTGTGCAGTGACTTTCCGCCAACTTACAGGGTATTAAGCAACAAGCACTCTACTTGCAATTATATTTTAATTATTTCGTTTGCGTTCAACAGATTTTTTTCGCACAACTTTTGCAATTTCACAGCGTTTTCTGTCAGCACCGACAACGAAATAATAAACCCCAAAATGCAAACAATTTGCTTTATCAATATTCATGATTTGCCATCGTTGTTGCTGTTGCTGTTGCTGTCCTGTCTCCTATCTACGCTGTCGCTTCGTTGTTGCTGCCCACGCTGACGTTGCCACAAAGTTCATGAATATGCAATAAAGGTGAGCCAATGCGATTTGCAGGTGAATCAAAATGCATTTGACCAAGTCAACATGCGGCTAATTTCGACTGGTTTTAGTACGAAAATCGTCAAATAAAAACAAACATTTATACAAATTATAATATGTTAAAACTGATTTGTAACAAAACAATGTACAAAGCTTTAACAACAGAGTTGAAGTTTGTAATATTTAAACTTCCTGCAGCTGCTGCACGTACAAAGTTCCAAATTGATTTGTTGCCATCAAAGTTTCCTTTGGCACTGTGGAAGTAGTTGAAGTTTAAGATAAGAAACTGCAGCTTATCTTGAGCGAAGCTTTGAGCTTTTAATGCAGCTTTGAAGCTGCTACTGTTTATCAAGTTGCAACTGATCTTTAAACTGTTCGACTTCAAATCAAACCAACTTTAGTTTTAACTTTTGCTGCTGCCCACATCGATTTATTACTTGAGCTAAGCAAAACAATTTCCAAAGTTGTTGCAAAGTTTTGTGCTAAGAAAGCTTTTGCGATGCTCCAATGACAACTGCACTGTGGTTTGTGTGTGTGTGTGTATGTGTGTGTTTTGGCCCACTGTGCTGCAGTAAACTTCAGCCTTAAAGACATTTCCCAAGCAGCTACAAGCAGCACAAATAAATACTTAAATATACTTTGTGTTGGCAGGAGATGGAGGGAGAGGAAGAGAGAAAGGGGGGAAGGCAGACAGAGAGTGAGGGAGACTGTAAGTGAGTGTTTGTGTGTTTTTAGTGGAATGCAGGCCCCACATAAGTAGTGGAAACAAAGCCTGATGTCGATAGTGAAAGGTCCTGGGCATAAAGTAGACCGACCGCATATTGCCAGCCTGCTGCCAGAGTTGCCTTCCTGCCACACAGAGAGTGTTGTTGCTGTCGCTATCGCGCTATGCTTCTGTGGCAGCTGCAGCAAAAGTTCTACGAACTCTACGACTGTTCTACATCTCTCTTGACTTTCTATGGGCAACAACAACAGCAACAACAGCAACGAGGACGACAAGTCGACGACGTTGGCTGTCAAAAAATCTTCAATTAAAGGCACAAGCACAAAAGCTGTCGCAGCAACACCAACAGCAACAGCAGCAGCAGCAATGGCAACGGCAAAAAATGCAGCCGGAGAGCAGAAAAAAAGGGCAAAATGGGGTGAAAAAATGTGTAAAATGAAGAAAATGGGGGCATTCCGATAGGCAGGAAGAAGCAACGACGACGACGACGACGGCGACGGCAGCCACCACACGCCACACACACGTATCAGCAGTTGGCGGACGATTCCTCAATCCCTTCCCCCTCCTACTCTTGCCACTGCAGCCCAGCCTGACTGCTTCCCCTATCGACCCTTTTTACAGTTATGCAGTCGCCGCTCAAATGAGCGCAGCAGCGCATTGCAAGACAATGATGTCAGCCACAGTCACAGTCACAGCAGCAGACCGGGCATCATCAGCCAAAGCATCCGCCAGCCAGATATATCCATAGCAAGTCCAAAAAGTTGTCCAGATGTTTGTGGATATATTCACATTGTATTCACATTCACTCATTGCTGATTGTCATATGGAATGAATGAGCGTGGTAGTGTGTATGTAAGTGTGTGTGTGCCTGCTGGTGTGTGTATGTGTGTGTCTCTATGTGCAAGTGTGTCAGTCAATGCAAAGTTTGCCAGCTGCTGATAAGCAATGGGAATTAACTGCTAAACGGGCTTTGCTGCTGTTCCTACTCCTCCTCCTTCCTCTCTCTCTCTAACTCTTTCCCTTTCTCTTGTTCTGCATTTTGACTGTAAAATGTTAAGCCTGAGCTTTATATGGAACAGTCAAAGTTCCTCAAAGTGTATTCTTCTTCTTCTTCTATTTTCACCGTTGTTTTTTACACTTGCACCTCAAAGGCGCAACGACGACTTTTAACGCAGCTTTGAAGTTCCGCTCTAAAGCACAAAGTCCAGCTTCAAAGAGCACACACACATGTGAGAGAATGTATAGAGCGTACAAAATTTTTTCATAGCAAGGTAGTCGAAAAAAAAGAAGGGCACACAAGGGTTAATATGCAGTGGAATGTCAATTTTTACGGCAAAATCTGCTGGCTTAGATAAAACGTGAAAAGAAAGTAGAAGATGATAAGACAGGAACTTAAGGATTAAAGACAGCTAAGATCACCCAAGAAGAGAAAGTTTTGACTGGCAAATTCCGCTAGAAAAGCTGATGATAAAGCCAACAATTCAGGATTGTAATCCTTTACTCATTTGCATTTGAAAAGATTTGCATTGAAAAATACCTGTATATTTAGCATTTTATATTCCCTACAGATGTCATATAAATATCAAAATATACATGACATGTGCAAATATTTCCCTCTATATAGGTTATGTATGCACAGACATGACATATCTCGCACATAGCACACCATATATACCATATACATATATATCGCCTTCAGGTTAAACATACGACGCAATTTATGAAAATAGAGTGCAGAAAAATACGTAAACAAACAAACATACACAAACTGTGAGCAATGCGATGATATTCAAACACGTACACACACACACACACACAAATATTGCACATGGGGCGTATACGTATTCGCATTTGAATTTTACTTCCTATTCTCTGCTGTTTACACAACGTTCCAACGTTGGGCGTGATGTGACCGTATAAATACTCTAGTTGTAAAGCCAACTCGGCAACTAGCCACGCCCCCATGCTGCCCTGCACATCCCTCCCAACGCCTAAAACTATGCACTGACATTTCTGAAATTAGAAATAGCTGCATGCAACAATAACAACAACAATGGGAGGAAGTACAATAAAAGTAAATAAGTCGAAAGTGGCACAGAACGTGCTAAAAATGAAATATGCCCATAGTACTATGCCACAGCAAAAGAACAGTCCACACTTGCAAGTGGCAATTGCACAAGTGGCAAGCCTCTCTCTCCCCATCTAGTGGCAACCCTGGCTACTACTGTGGCAACTGTGCTGCTTCTAATTGAACACACAATCGATGTACAATGGGACACAGTCGTTGACATTGAATTCCAAGTGTCAAATTTGCACATTTTTACGAGCCTTTACTGTACCTGCACTTCCGTTCAGTGCCGACAAACGACACACACGCAAACATATGTGTGTATGTGTGTGTGTTTATGTGTGTAGTCGTATAAGGCAACGGTTATGTGTGCCTCGCATGGCAATGTATACTTGCCCGGCTACGCTTCGGGGGCGCATTTAGCACATTAAACGCGGCAAAGAAATCGCCATTTGCATTGGCAACGACTAGTGCATACCCTAATGGCATGTGACTGTCAGAAACTTACTCCTTGTATATATCTCCTTCTTTGTCTCTTGTTATTCTATGGGTAGCAGAGCTGTAAAGCCAACGATAATTGACACTATCGAAGGTTTCCGATAGCGATATTTCCGATATTTAATCCATCAATAGCGTAGCGATTATCAGTACGCTTGTTTATTGTTACGCCTTTATCCATTGCATTTATTTTTAACATCCCCATCGAGGGTTTCCAATAGACTCCTCTCATTGATATTATCGATACTATGCTTTACAGCTCTATTGGGCAGGGCTACGCCTGCTTTAATTACTTTCTGCTTTGTACTCTGTTCGTAAACGTTACAAAGACTGAAAAAAAGCTCAGTGCATTTTCTCATTATTAATGTGATAGTATATAAACATATAAGAGGTTTGTTTACTATAACCTAACTTATTTTATTTTCCCTTTTCACCTATTTCTTAAACGTTTTATCTTTGCCTTCAGCCTTATTTGCTCCTCATAAATATTTCCCTAATATAACATTTACTTAACCTCAACTTAACTACGCACAAAAACTTCCTTTCTTCCTTAATCTTATGCTTAATTACCATATAAACTACCTTACTTCCTTCTTCTTAAAGGTTTAACTGGCTGCCAAAGATCTGCCACATTAAACCTAACATATTTTGCAATTATTAGTTAATATACAGCTATAAAGTATGACAAGATAGGTTCAAAATGTACAATAAATGCAGCACTGCCTGCCACATAGCCAGGGTAGTCCCATAAAAATGCTCGTGTGCACATAAAGAATTAGCAACTAAGTACGTGGGGCACATTGCGCTATTCCCAAATGGGCCTGGCCTATAACAACGTTGGACTCACGCCGTAAGTAGGCAAGCACATGATTAAAAATGCACACACACACACAGTGGCAAGACTGGCCGACAGCTGGACAGATAAATGGACAGTCAAAGAAAGAACAAGAGAGAGAGAGAGAGAGAGAGAGAGAGAGAGGGAGTGAGAGGGGTAGACATGTTACCCACATTGTTGCAATGAACTGAACGCCTTCATTGGGCTTTGTAATTTACCCAGTTCAGCATGTCGAACACGACACACAGCAAGAGAGAGAGAGAGAGAATACGAAACTTGGCGAGCTTAGGGGGAGATACGAGTATATGATGGGAAGGTATCGGAAGGGATCTGGTCATTAAACTCGAAACATAACTAAACGCTGCGACAGCACAAATGGAAGCCGATGGAATGCTGAAAGCACTAAGGTGCCGCGAAATTGGCTTGCTTCGATTCGGATTCGCATGCGCCCCTTTATATAAACCTATACCTCCATATATATACCCCCATATACCCACACCTAACAGTACAATACTGTAATCCTAAGCCCCGTTCTCAACCTGAGGCAAACAGCGACGATTTCAATAAACGAAAATGTTAAATTCGACGCTGATAAGCAATGTTTGCATAATAGTGGAGACAATTAGGGTATTATATGGGTTGGGTTCTACACGTGTACGAGAGATCAGCTTAAAATTGTTTTATGTATACACACGTCCAGCCATCCCAAAAGACATAAATCTCAAATGAATTCAAATTACTCAAATGGCGCTTAACAATGACCATACATATATACAAAACTCGCATTACATAATAATTTGCGCTCTCTCCAAGGATTCTCGCTGAGCGTATCAAAATAACTACTAAGCACAACAATATTTTCGCTCTTCTTGTTATACTCTTGCAGAGGGCTTATTAATTGTGGCCAGAAGTTTGCAACGCACAGACATATAATATATAATATGTATATAAAATTTAATCAAAATCGGATCACTATAAAATATAGAGTAGTTTTAATTTTGGAAATAACTTTTCTTATCAGTGCAATCAAAATTCGACATACGAGTAATATTAACTATACACATTCCCAGTCAATTCTAAGAAAAGAATCTGTAAGAGTACTCAACTTTCGGCTTGCCAAAAGTAGCGTGTCTTCCTCGTTTTTATTTTTTTCCGCTTGGCCTTCAGTTTTCGCAAACATTTCATGTTGCACGCTCTTGGGGACGAACTGCTTAAAACTATTCCCCAACAACAACAGCAGAACGCAAAATAATAATAATAATACAAACAAGAAGAAGTGGCAAAAGCAGAAGAGAGAAGGATGAGGAGTAGAAACAACATCAACAAACACGCAAATGCATAATGCTTATTATATATACTGTGCCAAAATGAAACTCCAACACATTTATGCTAATTTCGTTGTCGTTGTCGTAATCGTCAACGTCGTCACCAGTTTTCCCCCCATTCTCTGGCTCTCCTTCTCTCTATATATCTCTCTTTCTCTTTTTCTCTCCCATATTTAGTGTGTTTTTTTTTGCGGGCCTCTCTCTCGCATGTTATTTTGGCCCTGTGTTTGTCCCGGTCCAGTCTGCAGTAATTTATGTAAATTTTTCATCAGCCTCTGTGGCTAGCCAGGGGAGTAGGTGGGGGGAGGGGAGGTAGCGATGGTGGCAGTGTAGGGATCTGGGGAGTTTAGGTTACTGCCTGGACAGGCCGCAAAGTATGCACACAGAGACAGAAAGAGAGAGAGAGAGAGAGAGCGAGAGCAGCACTGAGAGTTCACATTTGTTATGCACTTTGACTCGTGCTGACCCAACACTGCCCCTCCGTACCTCCCCACCGCCCACCAGCCCTTAACCACGCCTCTGCTGTCTGCGCTTGCATGTATTTAAATACGTAATTAGTTAGGGGCAAGATCAAATGTGGATTTAAGGGTTTTATGTAGCTTAAAATCCACACTACACTACGTGTACGTAATACATATATCTCTCAACCTAACCCCGAATCGCTGCAATTGACTTTGTTATGCATCAACTTCAACATGACCCTGTCAGCCATCAATCAGTGCGTGCAAGAGAGATAAGAGAGAGAGAGGGAATGGGATGCATTTAATTCGACAGCTGCACAAATGCAACACATCTGCCATCGATTACTGTAGAGGATTTCAATTCTGTTCCAGTTTGCATATATCATCATCAACAACAAGACGATAACAACAACAACACAAGCACAGCATCCAAAATATATACAAGAGCTTGACCCAAATACACACTCGAGGCATGTGGGGTACTGAGAAGCCATAAGATATTGTATCTAGCACGCACTTGGGCTTGAAATAATTAAAGCAGCAAGGAAATTCTTCATATCGTAAATAAAAAAAACATATTTGTTATGCAAGGCGGCAAAATCGCTTAGTTATAGAGAGGAAAATATACAAGATATGTTCTAGATACTATAGTAATCCAATAAACTATAAAATATAATGGGAATTTATGACAAATTAAGAATGTCAGCTAAATGACCTAGACTTTATGACATACAGATAGTATACCCTTATATGTAGGAAGTTTAAATGTGTTATAGATATGAATTTTCTTGGACAAAGCGTGGTATAATATGCTAGAAAACTGTCTTAAAGACGACCTATTATCTAGAATTCAATTTAGAAAACATATATAGTTTGTATGTTAAACTTTTATAACAATTATTGCTATACATTAAACTTGAATTGTCTACAAACTTTGCTCATCAAATCGTATTGTTAATTGAATATACCCCACACTGATTGTAGCGAACAATGAACTGAGCAACCGTTGAGAATTGAATTGATTGTTTACTGTTCTGTTCTGCTTTTGTTTATTGGACCATTGCGAATCAACATGTGTTACTTTTGTCGTTGTTGCTCTTCTAGACTGGACTTGAATCTTTATCAAATCTAATTAGTTGCGGCATAAAACTGTCAACGTCTGCGTTGCCAATTGGCATATGCAGAAAGTGGAGAGCAAAAAAGAACGAGAAACCAAGAAGCCAAGTTAAAGAGGAGATGAGGAGACGAGGGGCAGCTGAAGAAGGAGCACAGCAGGAAGTGGGAGCAAGGCAGAAACACACAGTCCATTGGCCCATGGGTAATTTAGAATGCAAACACTTGGAGGGAAGTAGCAACAGCAGCACCGGCATAGAGGGATTTGTCGCCAGGGGAGTGGGGAGCAGAGAGTACGGCGGGGCATGCTATAGAGGACAACTTCCTTTTGGCAGGCGGTGAGAATTGTTGGGCAGCAGTGGAAAAAAAAGGAAAGAAAATATCACATAAAAAAAATAATGAAAATGTAAGCAACACAAAGCCTCGAATACAAGTGTAGTGTGTAGCATGTGCGTGTGTATGTGTATGTGTGTGTAAATGTGTGTGGTATCATCAGCGACGACAACAAAGCGAACGTGGAAAATTGAAAAATGTGAAAAGGCAGGCACGCAGCGAGCGCGCCAGGCAAAAATTGTATGCAGGGCAAAAGCAAACAACATTTGAAAAATATTACGAGTATTTGCATATGATAGAGAGAGAGGGAATGAAGATAGAGAGAGAATGGGACGGGGGACACCCCATGGCGCTAACGGCGTTTGGTTGGGTGCGCTCTTTGCCATGCGAGATGCGGTGCGATTTCATGTAGTTTGTGTGTAAATAATACAACAGCAAATGCCAAAGCGCTGCAGAGTTCTCTATGCGCACACACACACTACCACACACACACACACTCCACACACACATACGCACATTGGAGGCGTAGCAAAATTGAAGGCGAATCTCATCGTGCTCATTTCTGGCGTAAATGAAAATGTAAATTCGCTTAAAGGCGTGTGCGGCTAAAGAGATAGAAATAGCAAGCGGAAGAAGCACAGAGAGAGGAGATAGTGAAAGGGAACAGGAATAGAGAAAGACAAAGGGGAAAGGAGGTAGAAAGAACTAGAGAGAGAGATAGAGAGCGGAGCATTCCCGCCGGCAGTAAAAACTATTCTCGTTTCAATATTTCTTATGCACACACACTTGTTTTTTTTTTTCTTATTTGCTTTATGCTGTTTTTGCCTTTGCTGTTCCCCTTTCTTTCCTTTCCTACTTCACCTCCCACGCATTTTATTTTTGCAAAAATTCGCTAGCCAAACATCGGAAGTAAATTTGAAATGCAAGTGAGCAAAAATATTTGAACAAAAGTCAATGGCTAAAGACCAAATGGACACAAACAAAGAAACATTCCAAGTGCACAGTGTGGCAAGGTCAAGTGGGAAATGAATCAAGTCAGAGATAAGCTAAAGGAAAACAGCGTGATAGAATAGAAAGTGCCCTATTTTTATAAATCAGAAAATAAACAGCGCCAAATGAGATAAACTATATTTACCAATACTTCTAATTCTAAGCAAAAATATTTGAACAAAAGTCAATGGCTAAAGACCAAATGGACACAAACAACGAAACATTCCAAGTGCACAGAGTGTGGCAAGGTCAAGTGGGAAATGAATCAAGTTTGAGATAACGTAAGGAAAACAGCGTGATAGAATAGAAAGTGCCCTATTTTTATAAATCAGAAAATAAACAGCGCCAAATGAGATAAACAATATTTACCAATACTTCTAAATTTAGATTTACTGAATTTTCATTATCCAATAGTTAAACAGTTTTAGGTCATGAATCATCATGATGAGATCAGTAGATGCATCAAGCTCAATCACAGCTGTGACTCATTTGAGACAGACTCATAAATAATTACAAACTATGCGTAGTTCCCTTTATTTGAAGGAATGTAACAGGCAGAAGAAGGCGAGGCAGACCACACAAATGAGTATACGAGTATATTCTGAATCAGTTTCAGCAGCCAAGTCGATTTAGCCATGTCCGTCCGTATGAACATCTAGATCTCAGAGACTATAACAGCTAGGGATACCAAATTTCATATTAATATGTGTTAGTTTTGCACGCAGATAAAGTTTGTTTTAGAATTTGACCCCAAAGGTCTTATGATTTCATTATTAATGGTATTCCTTAATTCTTTGGAAATTAATGGTATTTTTTCTTTATCCCCAGAGCTGTGTTTCCCGCTTAGCGATTTCAATTGGGAATAATAACTTCAATGACCGATTAAAATTTAGTAATTTCCAAGAAATTGATAAAATTTAATTACAATAACATGTTAATCAAATTTTAAAGTCAATTTAAATGAAATTAAGATTTCATAATTGGACGCAAATCTTGAAAAATAAAATATATTCCATTTCTTATCATGTGAAACAATAAACAATTTCAAAGAAATTTGTATAGCTAAATGTAAAATATGAGACTTTTTCTTCGTATATATTCCCCAGAGCTTTATTGAACAGCACGTTTAACGATTACAGTTGGGAAATTTCTAAATTCTTGAGTAGCCAAAAATTGAGCTACTTTAACGACTTTTCAAGATTGCCAATTAACGATATTACGATACGAGATACGATTTTTGGCTGCATTGTTTACGATTTTCTGCGATGCCTCAGATACTTTTACGAGTATAAAATTTATGCACAAAACACAATTTACATTATCAAGTCGTTTTCCCCAATTCGTAGTTCTTCTTCTCCCCTTCAACTTCAGGCCCCACTTGACTTGAGTCATATTTCCGTCATATACTGTGAGCGGGGAGTTAGGGGGAAACTCGTATATCTGCATGCGTAATAAAGTCAAGAGCACACTCGATACACAGACACACGCACATACATACACAAAGATATATTCGATATAATATCAATCTACGACTCTGGAGAGTCTCTCGTGTCTCTCGGCGGCATCTCTATTTCTCTCTCGCTCTCTCTCTTGTCCGCTCTCCCTCTCTCTCTCTCTGAGTCACAGTCGGAAATATAAACCGTTTTAGACAACGGAGCCCCCAAGACGTGTACGTGACATATTTAAAGCTCGGCGCAGACGTTGATATTGAATGGGGCAAAGACAGAGATAGAAATAGCATAGAAAGAGCTAGAAAGAGCTAAAGCCAAACCGAAATTGGTTGAACGGAATTATTTAATGTGATATATAAGCATAGTTTAATGCAAATATTTACAAAAATGGCTAAAATGGCTAGAAAAAACTGTTGCGTTTTTTTCTGCTTTGCTTTTTTTTGTATTTTTTTCTTTTATTTCCCAACAATTAAAGCCTCAATGTCGAGGGCAATAGACAGCGACAGCGACAGCGATAGCGACACTGACAGAGACAACCACAAAAGCAACAACAACAACAATAGAAAGAGAAGAAAAACCAACAACAAAAGGCAACCAACGGCAGCCGCTACAAAGTGAGGGAAACGAATTATGCATAAATTTTCAACGGATTTGCACAAAATTTATGTTGATGGCACACAGAGAGGCGTGGCAAAAGCGCCAACAACAACAACAGCGAAAACAAACACACAAAATGTTGAAATATGCGACATTTGAAATATTTAGCACGTGCGTTCATCACACAAAAGAGATCCCCGAGAGAGATAAAAGATAAAGGCCTTAAATATACACAATATATGCTGATATATTCTCAATCGCATTATATATATTTATTAAATCTGTTCTATATATTATGGTTTGTTCTTTTTCGAGAAGTATTTTGTATTATTTACGATCGTTTTTATTATTTCTGCATTTGATGGCAACATTTATTACCAGAGATTTTTCCAAATTTGAAAACGTTTCCCGGTTTTCATTTTTTCTCTTTCTTTTTCTTTTTCTTTGTTTTTATTTGCATTTTTCTGTGTTATTTTATTAATGATTTCCCGAACGCTTTTCATTTGTGCCAGTGAAATAGAAATGACTAATAAAGTCAAGCGAAATTTATGCGAAATTGATTTAGTTGCATTTTTTGCACTCACATTTGTATTGTGCCACAATTTCCAAAGAATTTAATTGTTATTGTGCCACACATGTGCATCATATTTTACTCTTTTATTTTTGTATAAACGCATTTTGCATATTTCATTGTGCATTACGCTTCTCTTCTGATAAGCTTCTCTCAAGGAGGCTTCTCAACTTCAGCGAGAGACCTTTATCGCAATTTGGCGAACAAAAAATGTAATAATGAAATTCGAGTCGATGCGAGATGCGAATCAATGACCGCGCCCCACAAAATGAAGGCAAGGCAATGGCAACAGCAGCAACAAGAACGAGCAGAGGCACCACAGCACAGAGGCACAGCATCTGTCACGCATGCAACACACCATAGGCCACACGAAGCACGAAGCAGAAGCCAAACTTTTGTGCTGCAATCTGTTGCAGACTTTGTTTGTTTCCCCCTCTATTCCCCTTCCCCCACACAGCAGTAGCAAACACGTCCTCGCCCTGATGCACTGATAATTGTTTTTGTTTTACAAAATACCCTGTAAAGTAGTGAAAATGGGGTCACATTGCAAATTGAGAAATCTGAGTCTTTTTCATCTACCCTGTAATCATCTTTTAGCAAGTATTTTCTTTAATCTAGTGAATTCCGTCTTCATAAATTGTTTCTTCTTTTAATGCTGGGTATATCCGAGTCAGCATACTCTCTCTATATACCCTGCAAATACTCGCAGCTTGTAATTAACACGCATTTGCCTTGATTTAACGAATTCCTCTCTTATAAATTGTTTTATTTTGCGTTACAGGGTATTAAAAACACAGCATACCCTGCCGCTGCCCCTGTATTGCTGCTGCTGTATGAACGTAATGAGTATTTGGTTAGTTAAAAGCGCAGTTTGACGAGGTCGAAGATGATGTTGACGACGTCGACGTCGTTGAGAAAACCCACATTGCTGTCTTTCTCCCTCTCTCTCTCTCTCATCGATGGAGCGCACACGTGCCTGATTCGACCTCGTCTACGTTCCGTTCGCCCCCCTCCCCCTGTTCCGCGCACTGTTCCGGCCCCGTTGCCGGTCGTCATCATCAGTCCCCGAACTGCAGGAATGACAGGAACATTCCACTCTATATGCAAACATGCTGGGCCAGTCTGCCCTACCCCCTCCCCACTACTACCTACCCCACTCCCCATTCCCTCAACTTTCCCTAGAGTCCAAAGGGAACGCGTTTTGTGGGCGTTTTCCACAGTGCGCGATATTGAAACAGCGAAAATTGCAATTCCAATTGAAATGTCTATGAGTGAGTGAATGAGTGAGTGTGTGTGAGTTTACTCATTCATGTGTGTGTGTTTGTAATCGGAAGTTGGCTACGAATCTGAGGAAATGGTAAACAAACCGTTTGCAGCTCATCTCACAGTTCTTTAGAGAAAGAGAGAGCATCGTTTTACGTGGCTTTTTGGCTATTTTAAGCGCAGATAAACAACAGATGAAAGCATCAACAGAAGCTGAAAAGTGATTCACATAAAATACGCAAGTATTTTCTTGCAGTGCACTTAATCTATCGATGATAAGAACGACAGGCGGAGATGATCTCATTTCACTTGAAAATAAACAGCAAATTAATCATTTGTTTTTTATATATTTCGTTATTTTAATTAGGCGCGCATTTATGAGATTTCTTAATTATATATTTATAAATCGCAAGTACCGATCATCTTTGACCTTAACATACAATATAAAATTCTCGTTCCTATTTGTTGTTATCTCTTTGTTTTTTATAGATTAATCACATCGCAATTATAACCTGCCTATATATTCAAATGAGATTCTCTTTGTACATTATTCAATTAGCTGCAAAATAATTAGCTGATCTTTTGTATAATACCAGTTTCTATCGAAGAAATGCAAAAAAAACAATACCAGAGATACCAGAACAAAAAACGGTATTTCCAGTTTCAAAACCGAACTACGCAAAAGATTTAACAAATAATTAATTGTAAACTCACCTGAAATCTTGTTAAATGCCCAAAAAATATCGGTAAAAAAAACTGGTAGAAATTGTTAAAACAGTCATTTAACCAGAAAGAGAGGCTAACTTAGGCATGCCGTATGTTTTTAACCATATTGTCTTAAACCTTGTGAAATTGAGATGAAAAAATCCCGAATATATTTATCAGAAATACATATATGTAGAAAATTTTCAGATATAGAAAAATACTGCGAGTACATTTAAAATCTTGTGAAATAGCGAAACATATCAAAAATATACCATACAAACATTGCAAGTACATTAAAAATGAATATGTACAGCGTGAAATATTGTTCAAAACCCAGAAAAAATGATGAACCACAGGCATTTCTTATCCCAAACAGAAAACCGCAAGGCAGGAAAATTTTGAAATATTTTTTTGGCTTTATTTGAAATTTTTGAATGTGTAAACAAATTGCAGGGGCGCGCATGTTTGAGGTGAGAAATTTGCGTGTGGGTGTAAGCATGTGTGGGCAACAATAGATGCGAGAAAAATACCATAAAAAGTGCAGCAAGCACGAAGAATTGGGGAAGCTCGACGAAAAACAAAGAAATCTATAGAAAATATGTGTAAATTTTTATTGAGAATACATCGAAAACATTGAGCACACACTGAGAGAAAAGCTGTATATGTATGCGGCATATAATTATGAAAGTATGCAGTGTGCGTGGGCAGTGTATGTGTGTGTGTGTGCAGAGTCGACTGCAGCTGTCTCAGCTGCTGTGGCAGCGTGGGCTGCTAACTCTTTTTTGTTGCCATTGTCGTTGTCGTCATTGTTGTTGTTGTTGTTTGCGGCTTACGTTTTCCATGTTAATGATATGCAAACACAAACATAAAGCCCAAAAGTCAAAATGCACAGGAAATACGCGCCATATACAACACCGACAACGATGGGAAGTCGCAGAAAGAGAGAGAGAAAGAGAGAAGTGAGAATGAGTGTGTGTGTGGGAGAGTAGGACCGAAGCGGGACACAGATGCGTGATAGGAAAGGCAACAGAAATCAACAAAAATTTTGCGCGCAATTTACGTCAATGAAAAGAAGGAGTGAGAGAGGAAGACACACAATCTGTATCTGCTGGGCGTAAGCCTGTGTGTGTGTCTGTTTATGCGTGTGCTGCTATTTTTTTGTTTTTGCAATTAAAAGAGGAATATAAAACCAACGCACACTGTAAACAAATCAAGTGTAAATTATCAAGAAGTGGCAGACAATAAGTATACGCACACAAACACACACACACACACCGACACGCATGTGACCCGCCAAAAAGAAAGAAAATTGCAGTTAATGTTAATAATAAAAAACAAGCCAAAAAACAGACAAAACGCACACGCACAATGGCAGAGAGCGAAGATGGGAGAGTGAGAAGAGGGAAGAGAGTGCGAGCGAGGTGGAAGAGAGCAAGAGAGGAAGCAGCTATTAAATTCAACAGTGGGCACAAAATGTAAAAACCAATAAAAAACATAAGAAATACAGGCACGCACCACAAAAACAACAATAGAGGGGGAGAGACGAAGACACGAAGAGAGAGCGCGCCTGAGAGAAGGAAGAAGAGTCCCCCAAACAGAGATACAACTTGTCCGTAAGCAAACCGCAAAATGAAACAAGCCCAAGTCGAACGAACGAACATATGAAACAAGCAACAACAGCAACAACACACAACCCAACACGACAATGAAAAGCGGCAACAACGCCTGATTATTGACATTGCGTTACCCTTCTTGCAGGCAGCGGCGTCGTCGTCGTCGTTGGCGTCGGTTCAATCTGCTTGTTTGGGTCTGCTGTGCATGTTGTTTACCTCAGCAGAAACTGAAATTCAAGCAAAGCAAACGAGCCAACACAGCAACAACAACAAACAACAGCCCTCTCAATGATAGCCAACTTCGCTGCCGGCGTCGCTGGCCGCCTGCTGCCTGCTGTTGGAGCTTCTCTTCACGGAACATCTCCACCACGTCGCGACGTCGACGTCGCCGTCGCTGTCGTTTGTCGCTGTCTTCTTTTCTTCAACTTTGTCTGCCTACCAACACACACACACACATACACAGACACGCTTGCTCGCAGGCACACTCATACATACACGCACATACTTACACTTACATACGTTAACATTTTATGCTCGTTTGCTGTTACTGCTGCTGCTGCAGATGTTGTTGTTATTATTTCACCGCCTGCACACATATTTTATGCTCTGTTCTCTCTCGCCTCTCTCTCTTGTGTTCTGCTGCTACGAGCGCCGCAAATGTTCTTGCTTTTGGTTTATTTGTGGCAACCCTTTGGGTTTTGTTGCAATTGCCTTTGCTTTTATGTTGTCTTGACATGTAAAAATTTACTAATTGGATTTGGTTTTTTATACACACAGACATGTCTGACGAACATGTGTAATTGATTGCGCGCTCTCTTACCCTCTTTCGCTCTCTTTGTCAGGTGCTCTCTTTAGTTCTCTATATCTCTCTGTTCACTAACATTTGCAATGTGATCTTGTTTTTCAGTAACTATGCACACACGTATACTATGCATGTGTGTGTGTGTGTCCGTGCAAGTGCTTACTACGCTTTTTGTAATTAGCTCGTGTGTATAAACATTTCCATCACACTGTAATTTGTGCTGATTACTCGTGCGGGGATTTTCAATTGAATTCAGATTACATTGCAATGCACGTAGTACGTGTTTGTGTGTGCATGAGTGTGTTCAGAGACGTTGACATTTGCAAACGACTCCACTGTTGATAACATCTTGACATTAACAGTGACGACGGCGTCGGCGGCGACAGCGCTGTCTGCTGCGTTAAGTGAAGGTGAGAGCCAGAGAGCACAGTGCAAGCAGATAAGAGAACAACAACAACAACAACTCATTAAATGCAAGCTAAATCAAAAAGACAAATGGCCCTAGCAACACACACACACACACAGACAGACACGCACGCGTGAGTAATAGAAACGAATGAACGAGCGAGACAGACTCACTAAAAACGTGTGTAAAATGTAAAAGAATAAGTTGCGCTCTCTCGCTCGATCGAGAACAAACCCAAAAGAAATAGAATTATGACAAGTGCAGCAGTGACGTCACGCCAAAAACGTAGAACTGAATGAATATTTGAAATGAAATATAAATGAATGATATATGAAATACAAATAAAATATTCAACAGCTGATGCTGTTTACCTGCTGCTTACCTACCTAATCGCACGTTTTTCCCCCGCAATTAGGCGTCTCCCTCTTCCTCATTCCCTATCTCTCTGTGTGCACATAAAAAAACCCACAATATTGTGTCTAGCCGAAAACATGGAATCTCTTCTGCCTTTTGCCTTTTTCCCCGGAAATCCGACTATAAATATAAACAGTACCATTGTACACACACAGTCATAGACACAACACGTGAAGATGGGACAATAATGAGCTCAATTCGCATTATGCGACTCTGGTCACCTTTAAACAACGTATGCTGCTCTCACACCATGCTCTCTCACTTTACCGCTCTCTCAATGTCACGAACACGACACATGCCAATAATGCTAATGAGCGCAAATGCGTAAACGAGCCGCAAAACAAAAAGTCAAGAGAGTGAGGGAGGCGATAGACGAGAGAGCAAGTACAGCACATATTCGTGTGTATGTGTGTGTGCAATCATTACATTATCCTGGAAACTCAAAACTGAGCGCCTCTGGCCTGCCGTCCCCTTCTCACTCATTCGTTTGCTGTGCACGTTCTTAAAATGTGAAGAGAAAGAGGAGCACCAAGAGTAGGAGGAGCAGTAAGAGGGAAAAGGAGTAAGGAGGAGCAACATGAAAGCCATAACCACAAGTGAGCAGAAGAGTAAAGCCAATTTTGGCAAAAACAAGTGACAAACAGACAAAGAGGACGGAACGGAATGGACCGGACTGGACCGGAACGATAAACAAGACAGCAACAACAACTACAGCAAAAGCGACTTGTGATGGGGCGCTTAACAGGCCAATGTACTATGCATATATGTGTATGTGGGTTTGTGTGTGTGTGCACATTTTGGGCCAATAAGTCACAAACAGGCAAACAAACAAACAAACTGGCTACTGAAATTGGCAACAGCCGGATGCCTTTTTCCATCACTTTGGCAAGCGATCAACGCGCTGCAGCCGACGCAGCAGCAACAGCACATATGAGAGAAAGGAGGAGCAGCAAAGACGAAGGCAACAGATGAGAGAGGAGGCGCTGCAGCAGAGGCGTCGACGGGGGCAGCACAAGTTGAAGTTGGTTATGGGCAATGCCTCCACTCGTTGCGGAGTGCAACATTCATCACATATGCGTATGCGTGTGTGAGCATGTATGTATGTGTGTGCGTGTGTGAGAATCCATGTGAATGCGCCTTGTCTGTCTGTGCCTATGTCTGCGTATTTATGTATTCTTGTTGCCATATTTATGCGTTCTCGGGCAATGCAGACGTTTTTAATGTCTTTTTACAACAACTCTTCACTTCATTATGGCCACAGCAATAGCAACAACAACCAGAAACAATATCAATTGCATTGCAGCATTGCCAGACGCACAAAGTTTTCATTGTGACTAAGTCTGAAGAGCTGCAGCAGCAGCATCCGAGCAGTGCTGCAGCTGAGCACATAAATGTGTAAGTAATTGCATTGATTAGTTTGCATCTCTAGATTAAGAGAGAGGAAGAGAGAGAGGAGTGCAAAGAGCGCACGAGGTGAGAAAAAGTGGACAGCATAATGGATGATGGCCTTAGGTTAGAGGAACACACACACATACACAGTTAAAATTAAATTGAATCTATTGACATTGAGCGAGCTTCATAGCAATCAACTAAGCCAGGGGGAGAAGCAAGGGCAGCAGACTCGCATGGTAAATACCCTTTATTATCGTTCAATTGAATTAAACTATTTAATTTATAAAAACAAGAATAATGTAAATAATATATTTTCTTATTTTCGTAGAACCAATATAATACGCAGTTGAGCCATAGAAATTCCTAACTAAATCAAGTGAGACTGTTTCTAATTGCCCCACATCCATTTCAAATTTCAAGAATCAAGACAAAGAGAACTTAAAAGTGTTTCATTTTCACTGCATTCCCTTGAAATTCCCGCAAGTGTTTCATTTTCACTTTGCTTATCTTCTTTGTTTCGCTTCGATCTTCTCTGATCTTTCCCCCTTTGATTTCATTCCCTATTGCATCCCTTCCTTCCCCTTCCACGCACTTACCTCATCAGCTGCTTGTGTGGCGGCCACCAGCAGAACTAACAGCAGCGACGACACCAACATCCATTTACCGTTACCAGCGGCCAGCGTCGACGGCAACGTCGCAACTTTCAGCTTTGATTTCATTTTCGTTATTGTTGTTGTTGCGTGGGCGGCGGTTGTGCTGTTGTTGTTGTTTTTCGTGTTGTTGTTGCAGAAGTTGTTGAGAAATTTAGTATCCAGATTCCCTGAATTTGTTTATGGCAGCATAAAGAGCACTATGTATTTTTGCGTGTTATTTTTTCTATATATATATCTACTATATAATTTTTATTTATTTACTTTTATGATTTCTTTTTGTGTAAATGCACTAAAAATCGCTAAAGAAACGAAAGAAATTAATTAAACAAACACGTGATTTTATTTTTAAGTGGCTACCCCACTTAACGAGAGAGTGAAACATTTTTTTAACAACATTCGCGATGATTTTCACATAAATTTATCAATTGAATTTCAAATAAAACGCGTACAACAACAATTCAATTACGCGTAGCCTCGCCACGGTGTGCATGTGTGTGTGCGTTAAAGAGATAAATTGTTGCAGAAAGAGAGTGGAAGATAGAGAGGGGGCGATAAATTACACATTTATTCATTTAATTTTGATAATTAACAACAATTTGTAGGTTTGCGCGCGCGGCTAAAATCAAAGCAACTATCAAAGATAGACAGTGAGAGAGAGAGAGATACGATACACGGCGGCGGTGGGCGGCGCGCGAGTGTAAAAGAGAATAAACAAAGCGATTACTGCACGACGAAGCAAAACAAAAAGCAGCAGCAGAGAGACGCAGCAGCAACAAAACAAAAATGATAAAATGAGACAGAGGAGCAAGAAGAGCACAACCGAACCAAAAGGTGCCAGTGACTACAGTCTGCATGTATTAGTGTCTGTCTTTGCGTCTCTCTCTGTGTGTGTGCGTATGTGCATGTGTTTCCCACCGCTGCTGTTGCTGTTACTAGAATTTTGTTTGTTTGTGTACAACCGAAATAAAATCAAATGCATAATGCATAATGCACAGTGTTAAATAAAATATTTATTAATAATTTGGCAATAAACTGAAAGAATATTTAATACAATTTAACTTGATTTTACGCCCACCACTACCTACGCGCACAGACAACGCACACATGCACTCTCTCACAAACACACAGATAACACACACACACAGTTAGTTCGTAACGGTGGCGGCTTCTTTCTGTTTTTCTTCATTTACTTTTCGCTGCTTGTTGTTTGCGTTTTATGCTTCCACTACGCGAACTATTTATTTCTTGTATTGCTTGTACTTCTTTTTCGTGAGCTAAATTGCACTTGTTGCACCTTGATTGAATTAAATGCACGTTGCGTTGTGCATTTTTATTGCAATTACAACAACAAACGTTGTAATAAATTGTTAAATTTCTTTACACTTCAGAATGCCAACGAGCACTAACCCCGCGTCCGACTCGTTCGACGGTTATAATTCGACTAATGTTAACCGCCTATGTTAACTAGCAGAGTGCGCACTGAACTAGGGTGACCGTACAAAATTTTACATTCGACCGATCAGAAATTCACTAAAAATGGACAGGACTTTGGAGTTGCCGAAAATATAACATTTTTCAAGCATTTTTAAGGGATAATCTAAATATGTTTGTTTATAAATACCTACAACAAAATGTGCATTAAATATGTTTTTCGATATACTCACATACATCGATTATTACTGCAGCTGTTAACAGATAAATTGTCAAAACTGCGATTAGTTGGGCTTTTAACCTTGTCACCATACGGTCACACTTCATTTCCACTTCGAACATATTTTGCAAGAAATTAAACAAAAAAGAAGTGGGTAAATAAGGTAATTTTCGATAATTAACAAACGAAAATAGATGTGCAGTGCAAGCGGCTGATAAGACAACAAAATTGATAAGCACCGTGTGCAGCATCTAATTATTGCAATGAATCATAATTTTCATTGTTGTTTTGCGACGTTTTTGCGTCTCCTCTTTTGAAAGATACGTTTGTCGACCCCCTCCCTCCTGCTCATCCCCACCTGCCGTTCGTTTCCCCCCTTGGTGTGAAAATTTTTCAACCAAACAACTAGAAGCTGCTGTTCTCAGGCGCCCCAAACCTATTACGTCTTTCGTTTCAGGCTTAATGCGAGACCAATAGTCGATATGGATCTGGTGGACATCGATCAGGTCCTGGACAATCTGGAAGCTGAGCTTAAAGGTAAGTAGAGATAAACTGTGTGAGTGTGTTGTGTTTATTTGTTGTGTATAACAGTGTAGTAAAAATTATAAATTTATTTTCTTCTTCCTCAGCGGACGAGCAGCTGAGCCGCAATGCAGCAAACGCACATAGCGTAGGCGTTGTGGAGACACGCCCACTGGGCGATGGCAGCAGTGCAGGCGCCGCTGCCAAAAACTTTGTAGGCGTCTCGCAGGTGTTCAACAGTCTCAATGATTATAGCAACAATGTGAAATCATTGGAATCACATGACAGTTATGACTGGACGGCACAGGCAGAGGTGGAGGTGGAGACGCAGACGGAGGAGGTGGCAGCTAGCGGTGTTGTTGGTCATGCGCTAGAGTCGGATGACGATGCACACGAGGATTTAAAGAAATTCAGTGAGGCGCATGCAAAACAATCAAAATCAGGCGAAGATGGCGACATTACCATCTCCTCTTCGGAATCACTGACCACATCATCTTGTTCCACCTTCTCTTCGGGTCCCTCGCCTGGCAATGTCAGCAACTCTGAGGAGGAGGGAGAGGAGGGACAGGCACTGGTGCAAGCTAGCGCCAAGGCTGACTCGGAGTCACTGTCGCAGCCTCAGCCGGAGCAGAAGCAGCAACAGCTGGAGGATTTGGCAGTGGGTCTCTCCTCCATTTCTATAACCAACACAGAATCGCAGTCAATTTTACCCTGTGAGGTCACAGCCTCCTCAGCGCTGGGACGTGTGCTCAACGAGCTGTCGGAGGAGACTAGCACGGAGCTGGAGATGCAGAGTCAGCCACAGCCGGTGGCCACAGCGGCGGGGGTGAGTAGCAACAGTGGACAAAATCACACTTATACTAAACATAAATCCCAATACTGCAGCAAGCCGCTCCAGCTCCACAGGAACAGCTCAAAGCAGAGCAAGCACAGGCTGTGGACCAAGTGAAGGCAGTGGCGCAGCAGCAGGAGCAGCTGGAGAATGTGGCTCCTCCCAAGCGCAATCAGCCGATCACCTTCTGCTCCACCATGGATGAAATCTCTGATACTGAACTGGACAGCATGCTGCAGGAGGTTGAGGTGGACATAGAGGAGCAGCACGAGCAACAGCAGCAGCAGCAGCCCGTAGAGCTGGAGCAGACCAGTGTCATGGAAGACGATGATGAGGAGGAAGGCGCCACAGCCTCTCCTGCCACAGAGGAGGAATCTGTGCGCATTCTCTCTGAGCAGGAAACCACCTCAGCGGATCAAATGAATGTAGACAATTTCTCGCAAGCATCTACAGTGGAATTTGCCGAGTTGCGGCCACAGGAAGCCACAACGCCGCCTCCTGCAGTCGAGGAGTTACCCAACTCGCTGAGCAGCGTCAGTGCCAGCGATACAGAGGATTCCCTGTCCGGACGCAAGCTAGACGAAGATGAGGAGCAGCAGGTGCAGGAGCTGGAGGACGATAGCATTGCCACGGATGCACTAGAGACGCAGGAGCAGCGTCCACAACGTCCACAGACCTTGGACTTGAATGGAGGTTGCCCCACGCTGGCAGGACAAACGCCACCAGAGGCGTCGCAGGGCGAAGGTCATGAGATTCAATTGAAGCAGGAGGAGCTGCCAGCCGGGGCAGAGGCAACAGCGCCACCCCTGGCTGGTGAAGTGGAGACGGAGGACGATGACAGTCCCATTTACGAGGCAGTTGGCTACAGTGATCCGCATGCCAATCTGGGCAAGGTGCCGCCCATCTGGGTGCCCGACAACATGGCGGGACAGTGTATGCAGTGTCAGCAGAAGTTCACCATGATCAAGCGACGTCATCACTGCCGTGCCTGTGGCAAGGTGCTCTGCTCCGTATGCTGCTCGCAACGTTTTCATTTGCAGTTCGCCAATGAGCCGGAGTCGCGTGTCTGTGTGCAATGCTTCATGATACTCACAGAGAGGCAGCAAAATGGAGGCGCCGCTAGCGTCTCTGATGTCTACACTGGCACAGCATCTGCTGCACTGCCTCCGACACCAATGCGTTCCCCTAATCCCAACAATCCCATGGAGTATTGCTCAACTATACCGCCGCATCGTCAAGTGGCATCCGCTGGTGCTCCACAGCCTCCTAGCGTCATAGTGCCAGTGGGTGTGTTGAAGAAAACCGATGGCAGCTCCTCCAATTCGTCCAGCTCGGATGGCAAGAAGGGACGCAAGCGAAAGAGTGTCATGTTCAGTGATGGCATTGCCCCGGGCAGTGAGTTAGCGGTGGCCATGGAGCAGCAATGGGGCGAGGCCAAGCAGGCCAGGCGTGGCGTGCAGCGCAGCAACAGTGGCGCCAAGTTGCCCACACCTGGTGCCGGCGGAGGCAGTGGAGATGGTGGCGGTGGCAGTGCCAGCAGCAGCAGCAGTGGCAGCAGTATTGACAATAACACCACCATGGGCCTGGTGGCGCAGCTCTTTCGTGGCTCTATACCGCCCAGTGCAGCAGCTGCCACACTGGCTGCGGTGGGTGGACATGGCAGGGAGGACTCTAGTGGTAAGTGAGCTATGATTATGCATTGATATATGCGACAAACTAAAGTGGTTTCTACTCCTCTTTATCCTCATCCTAATCCTTCCTCCTTTAGCTGGTCGCAACACCGCACAGAGCTCACCGCGTCGCAAAGCGGAACCGCAGCGTGTACGCAAGCTGCCACCAAGTGATGCACAAGGTTGTTTCATACCCTACGAGGAGCCAGCACTGCCGCCCATCTGCATAACCAGAGGTGAGGGTGGCGATGTGGAATACAAGGAGGTGCGCAATGATCCGGAGCTACTAGAACGTCTACAACGTGAAACACTCAAGTTTATAATCAAGAACAACTTCTTTGTGCTCGTCAAGGTGGTAAACAGTAAGTAGAGCCCGATCCTCTCCAGCTTCACCACACTAATCCCTGTTCTAATTCCTCCCCCCAGTGAGCTGCTGCATGAATCGTTGGGTGCTGAACTTTACCACATCTGGACTGCATCATGTGGGCAATGATGAGTTGATTATATTGCTGGAGATTAAACCACCAACGCAGGGAAATAATATTGGTCCCGCGGTGCCACGTGATATATTCCAGCATTTGTATGAGATCTATGTGGAGGCAGAGCAGGCACGTTCCAGCACACAGGAGCTATCGTTTAGTTCGCCACGTAATGTGAACTTTTTGGGTTCACGCGAGCATGGAGGATTTATTTATATACGTCCCACGTATCAGTGTCTACAGGGTGTAATAGTGCCCGAAAGTCCGTATCTGGTGGGTGTGCTGATCCATCGTCATGAAGTACCATGGGCCAAAGTACTACCCTTGCGTCTGATCTTACGCCTTGGAGCCCAGTATCGTTACTATCCATGTCCATTAATCTCTGTGCGTCAACGTGAATCCGTATATGGCGAGATTGCCCAAACGATTATCAATTTCTTGGTTGATTTTCGCAATTATACATATTCTCTGCCCGCTATACGTGGCCTATATATACATATGGAGGATCGACAGACAACGGTGATAATACCACGTTATCGCCAATCGGATGTCATTAAGGCAATCAATAATGCCACCGATCATATACTGGCATTTGCCGGTAATTTCTCAAAAGTCGCTGATGGTCATTTGGTGTGTATGCAAAACATCAACGATGATCGATCGGAGATGTATGCATACTCGACGCAAGCTATCAATATCCAAGGGCAACCACGTAAGATCACGGGAGCCAGTTTCTTTGTGCTCAACGAGGCGTTGAAGAGCAGCAGTGGACTCTCTGGGAAGTGTAGCATCGTTGAGGACGGCCTGATGGTGCAGATAATGCCTGCCAAGATGGAGGAAGTGCGTCAGGCGTTGCGTAATCAAACAGATGTTGATATAGTCTGTGGTCCCATTGCCGCCAGCGATGAGCAGGGCGAAATTGTCAGCATCAAGTGGGTGGACAACGATCGGGATATCAATGTGGGGTGAGTAAGAAATATAAGGTAGATAGTGTGTGTTTTTTCTATGTTAAGTGTATTTTATAGTGCATATTATAAGTTAGTTAGGATTTCTTTAATAAATTCTAGAATTAATGTTTTACGAGTCCGAAAGGAAGCGTGGCCAAATTCTAAAACTCGCTGTATGAGCGTGAAGCACTAAAAGATATTATTATCAAGTTTGGTAGTCTTAGCTCTTACAGTTACCGAGATCTAGGTGTTCATACGGACAGGCATGAATTTAATCATGAATTTATATGCTTTCTCTGACTGAAAGCTACTCCTCTAACTCAAATAAACACTGAATAACATAGTTATAATACCTTTCTAACCTATAAATACTTTTAATCGTATACTTAACTCTATTCTTTGCAGTGTAAAGTCGCCCATTGATGATAAACCCATGGATGGCCTGGCCAACATGCGTGTGCATGCCAACTTGAACTATTCCAATACCAATTATGCTCTGCGCCTGACGGATATATACATTGTCAAGGTAAGTAAAGACTTTGTTTATCTAGAACTCTGTTTTAATACCCTCCCTCTTCGTAGTGCGAGGACTGGTATGCCACCAATGGCGCTAACTATGCGGACATCACACGCATTGCCGAGCAGCTGGCCAGAAGTGCCTCCATGGCGTTATTACCATTCCTAGATCTGCTGGCTGCAGCTGGCATACAAAAGCTGGCACTGCGTGCTACACTGGACCAGGAGAACGTAAGAGTTTAGAGAAGCTACTCAAGTGATCTTTCCATTAATCTATTCTTACTTTCAGGTCTGCTATGAGGCAGGTGCGAAGGGTTCCAAGCTGCCGCCGCTTTATATGAATGCGCTCGATAATCATCTGATTGCCACACTGCATGGCGAATCCTCTGGCATACAGGATCCTATAATATTGGAACTGGTTTTCTATATACTAAATGCCTAAGGCTTAGTGCAATTGGCTGCCCACACCCAGCTGCCTCTCCCTGGTGTCCTAGCCAAAGGAAGAATAGAATATTCTAATAACCCATGCATAGCTTAGTAGTCTCTACAATGTGATGAAGCTTTATATTCTCAATCCTCCCCCCAAAAAACACACGACGCTGGGAGCAGATAAGGCGCAATTACTGTATATAATTAGTACATGATGATGAGAATGATGATGATGATATACATATATTATCGGTGTTTTGTTTGTTTTATTTTTCTCTTTTACTTATTTTCCAATCATCTCTCGACCAACACAGACATTTGTAATGCTAAATGTTTTCACTTTGCTTTCGATAGCGTTGGTTATAGATCTAATTTCCGATTTCGAGAAGTTTATTCGACTTTGTCTTTGTAAATTGTCAACATTTTTACCATATTGTTTACGATTTGCGCTGAAAAACAAAAACAACAACTTGAAATAATTGTATTGTGATGTTCTTTACTATATATATCTCTGTATATTTTCAATTTGAATATAAATAACGACTATATAACTGTTAAAACTGTGTTTAAATTGGTTTCAGCAACCTAATGGAGCCTCAAAAAGATAAGAAAACATTAAAAAACACCTTCCATTATTATATAATTGTGATAATTGTTTATTTACTGTTTCTCACCACTTCACATTCTTCACAAAAAAGAGTTTCGGTTTCGACACAACACAAATAAGTTACAAACTTTATTATAACAACCTATAAATGTATATAAAAAAGATATAACGCATATTCTACCCTTCTTTCTATATGTTTTTGTGTGTAATAACTACGTCTAGAAGAGGGGGATTCCAGACACAAAATCAAAGTGGAAATGTTTCGAGATGATGATACATTTGTTTTTATCTTAACTTCCTATACAAATACTCTATGCTATACACATGATCCATGTATATATACAGATATGAATGATATAAGGGATAGATGCGTCAGTCCACTCGCTCTTTCCTCTCTCTCTCTCCCTCTTTGTTCTCTTGGTTCGCCTGGGAATATGTGTTGTTGATGATGTTGATATTGATGTGTCGCTTGTCTGATTTGTTTATGTGTTTTCTGGGTTCTGTTTTATTGTATATTATACATAGATAGTTATAGTTAGTTATAACTTAAGCACTTGTCCTAGTCTGAGCGACTTTTACAGCTCGTCGTGTTTGGGACCGGAGAACTCATCGTGGGAGATGAAACCGTTCTTGTCCTTATCCTCATGCTGGAAGATCTCCTCAACGAGCTTATCGTTCTCCTGCAGCATGTTCTTCAGCTCATCAGAGTCCTGACCCTCGACGGCGGTCATCTGTTTCTTCAGATATTCACTGACCTAAGCATGGAAATAGAGATATCATATTAGAGAGATCACTAAGAAGAGTTGTGCAGACGTTTATGAAGCATGGAGGTTAGTAACGAACCGATACCCACGGATATATCACATATAGAGTGTAGGAGAAATAATAAAATGATAAAAGTGCGATCCATACATAGACGATTACCTCTTCGCGGCTCAGCTGCTTGTCGGCATTCTCATCGATCTCCTTGAACACATTTGTGGTTGCGGGCGCATTGCCAATGTTGATCAGTTCCACATCGAAGAGAAGAGTGGCCTTGGGTGGGATGACATTGCCGGCACCCTGATCTCCATATCCCAATTGTGGGGGAATTGTCAGCTTACGTTTCTCACCTAATTAGGGGGATATATTCAATTAGTTTCTTTATCCATTAAGCTGAGGGAGTTGAAACTTACCCACGCACATGTTGAGCAGACCCTGATCCCAACCCTTGATGACCTGTTGAATTAAAAGAGTGGAAAGAGTTGTAGATATTGTGGTTATGTTTCAAAGTTTATCAAAAAGAAACTCAGTATGATAACTAAACATCCTTTCGTTTACAAGTCTAAAGAAAACTTTCTAAATTTCACTTTAATATTTCAGTTATTCTCAAGAACATTTCACACATTTGTCCCTTGAATGTGACAACTTTTAACTCACCTGTCCGGCACCCAATTGGAATGTGAAGGGCTGGTCTCGGTCGAAGCTGCAAAAAAGAGAAGAGATATGAGTATGAGGGACACGAAAAGAGAGTTAGGGAAATTGTTAGACGCTTGTTAGTCGCAAAGTTTGAAGTGCAGCGCGCGCAGGGGAAAATTGAGAGGGTGCTAGACACTCTACACTCCACACATACACATTTATCACCCAGTGCAGTTCGCACATAATCAAGAGACAGCCCACAAAAAAAAAGGAACAAAAAGAACAACAACATTTTAAAACAATACATCATTTTTTATGTCTGCATTACGCGGAGTTAAGGGATGAGTCTGGAAGGTAGCTGGGGGTACCGGGTACCGGAAAGATGCAGAGGAGTGGGGTGGATGCTATAAAAAGCTCTTGAAATTATTTGTTTGATGGCCATGTTTAAGCGAATTACTTTAATTTGTAACACACCGCGAATATATCTAGAATGTCATTCCTGTGGGGGGAGGGGAGGACCTTGAGAAAGGCACCCTTCGCTGCTATAAACAGCTGTTCAGGTATGCATGAAACCCCCGTCGAGTTGCAGACTTTGAGCATGATGTATGATGTGGCACAGTTGCATTGAAGTAGGCGTATAATTTGATGATTATTATATGCTTTACAATGTGTTTTTATAATATGAATGAGCTCTTTAATGGGGCTTTAAAAAAATGAGGGGAAAAACCTTACAAAACTTATTGATAGAAAGTTCGACATAAAGGACTTTTTGATGCTTTTTTTAGATACCTTATGTGACTTTCAATTTGGTTTTAATTGTTACTTTCTATTTGGTTTTAATATTCATATTTTAATATAATATGGTATATCAATGTGCTCTTCTATACTCTATCGCAGGTGTCACTTGGCAGACATGGGCCCTTGTGCACCGTACACCTTGTACACAGGTGCAGGACTGTAGGTACCTACCATAACTTTAAACAACCATAACTTCTTTAAAAATCATTGGATTATCGTTTTGAATGACATTTTATTTATGGTTTTGATACCAAATTGCCATAAGATGGAAATATTGAAGATGTAGAAAATTAACATTTTTAACAATTTTTGCATGGTACCCCCTTACAAAAATTTCAAAATTTTTTTAAAAAATAAATTGTTATATTTTTGCTATAAATCGATTAGGCAAGTTAAAATAAGCATAAAAATCAATTTTGAAACAGATTCCAATTCAAACTAGTGAAAAAAACTCAAATGAAGTCAATATTCATGTTCAGGTACAGGTTCAGTTCTTAAACTTTGATTCCGCCTAGCTTGTTGTCATTACAAACTCTACTAATTCCTGCCTTAAGGGAATTCCCCGACGCAATTGGAAATGTGTCACTTGGGTATGCCTAAGAAATTTCCAAAGTTTATACTCGATATACAAAGTTTTCCAAAACTTTCCCGTTGACTCCCCTGTTGACGATCATTTTTTAATGAGTGCAAGCGACACGCTCAGACAGAAATGATTGCAACAAGGCTAACAAATGATTAACAAGACTAACCAAAGGGCAGGGGGATAGAAGGCGTGGCACACACCCCACAGGACACCCACATGAAGCGTTGCTGACGACACTTTTGAGCCGCGACGGTCTAAAGTTCAGCAGTTACAACTGCAGGAACACGTAAGCGCTGCGCGCCTGTTAAATATTTTATGCACCTCTCTGGGGCATTTTGCAAAACATTTTTACATTTTTTACATGCTAACTTGTTTGCCAAAGTTGTTTTGCCGGCTCATGATGATGGCATGCGGATTGTGGATTGCGGATTGTACGATTGCCTCCCCTCCACATCCCGCGACATAATCCAGCCAAGCGAAAAAGTGCTACCTCTCAAGTGCGCCAAGGAGTTGGAGCGTAACCAAAGTGTCGTCGTCCTCCTCATCGGCGGTACCGCACGGCGCGGCGTTTTGTGGCTTTCGCTGCTCAAGTGGTGCAAATCTCTTGATGAAATAAAAAAACCCTACAAAATTTGTCTGGCCAAAAGTAAAAAAAGGCGGAAACAACGAGCTATGTCATTTGAAAAAAGTCGACGGCTGAATGAGCTAACAATTTTGAAAAGATAGGCAAAATTTACTGATTTTAAGAGATATATGTATGTAAGATGTAAGGATAGTATGAAATAGCATACATAGTTATAGTATTTGCAAGTAGAACAAGTTCAACATTTTGTCTAACTCTTAAGGCTCTTATATTATATCTAATTAAATTCCTTTTTCTAAGATTCCTTAAATTTTAAAGATTTTAAGTTAAGTAACACGTTGAATATAGTATATTAGTAAGTTATTGAACCGGGAACTAGTAAGTTGTTCAGACAGACTTTAATATAAATATCCTTATATAAACGGATATAGTAAGGAAAATATAAGTAATATATAAATCCCTCATTTCTAATTGCGAACTCTTAAAAAAATATCCTTATTTGCAAATATTTGAAATATAGTAATTAATAATTGACTTTATTTAAGCATTATTAAACAAAAAGCAGTACAAACTCTTCAATCTCCTTTTCGTCACATCTCTTCCTCTTTTATTCACATCTCAATTCCCCCTTTGATTCACACACTTGTTTAAACAAACCATATAACCCTCTTTGCCTAGAGTACATAAGGAAAAACAAATGTCATCTCTAAACACAGCATGCAGCAACATGTCGAGTCGTGTGTGCGTTTGTTTCATGCTGTGGATTACGAGGCCTTTAAGACACAGTTGTAGCCCCAGAGTCGCGTCTCGATAGCGCGCGCTGTGTGCTCGCTGTGAATTTTTATTGCATTATTTTCCATGAATTTCTAGTAATATGTGAAAATTTTATAGCTTTTCACATGTGTCTGTCTCTGGGCTGACTCCTTGGTTTGGATATGCTTGGGTTTTGTTTGCTGTTTGCCCTGATGTTGTATCTGTTTGACTGCGAGTCTATTTCCCAGCACGCACAGGTGATTGGAGGGTTTCGCAGGCGCCTTTCTCCCCCTTACTCACTGCCTGCTTCTCACTTCCCCAGCTCCTTGCTAAAGCTGTGCGGTATTTTCAGCTAATTTATGCGATTTACAGCTATAACTGTAACGCGTGCAAAGCCCTGGACTTGTGTTTATTTATATCCTTGATCAATGTTAATTGTTA
Source organism: Zaprionus ornatus (assembly GCA_018904035.1). Classification (NCBI taxonomy): domain Eukaryota; kingdom Metazoa; phylum Arthropoda; class Insecta; order Diptera; family Drosophilidae; genus Zaprionus; species Zaprionus ornatus. Next base: position 6,060,049 of record JAEIFZ010000253.1, read on the forward strand.
TGGATATGCAGGAAAAGAAAGGAGGAGGGAGATAAAGCTACGTGTTCTTTGATGACAAGTAGAAGAAATTGTAAGTAGAAGAATTAAATTTCGCTTTAGAGATAAAGCTTTGTTTAATCGGATTCATAACCTCACTTCAGTTCATTCTACTTTTTTAGTTCATTCCAAACCTGTTTAAGTTCATACATAACCTCACTTTAGTCCATCGATAACCTCACTTCAGACTTTACAGCCTCATAAAGATCCACAAATACAACTCAGCTATACTGCAATACTGCCGTAATCAGCGACCTTAAAGCTCCTTCACGTATTACCGAACAATTAAGCACCAATTAAAGCACTTTAACACAAACAACACGTTGAATAAATTAACAAAATCGTTTAAAAATGTGTTGATTGTTTCAGTCAACTACATACACACGTATTCCCCACATCCATATCCAGGTATCGAGACGGTTTTACAGTCAGTTCCGCATCCCTTTTGTCCCCGAGAGCATCAAATATTGATGAAACGCCCATGGGCTGATGCAATGCAACCGGGCAAACAAAAGGTCAGCCGACCATTTGGTCAGGCCAGGTATGCACAACAATAACAACAACAACTTGCGCTGACTTTGCAGGTACATACAGGTGTTTTATAAGCTGGACAAACAGGCCAAAACTTGCGCAACTAACGCAACTTGGCAATGTGCGGGCACAGTTACTGCTGCTCCTACTACTACTTCTCTTCCCTCTGCCTCTTCCTCTTCCTCCGCCCCTTCTCCTTCTCCCTCTCGCATTATCATAAAGTCAAACAAGAAATGTAAACTCATTTTTTTTGCGCCCAGCCATTGCTAAATATTTGATAAGTTTCGATTTCATTCGGCTGCGAATTTTTATGCAGGCAGAGGAGCATTTAAAATGCAGCTCAATGGCCGAGAAATAAAGGAGAAAGGGAGAGGGAGAAAACATCCGTTACACACCCGTTGCCCATTACGTGATTCCCAATCCGATTTTTGCCAGTGGGGGCCACCCTTCGCCTGGTAAATCATACACACATTCGACTTGCTTCAATCCAATCAAATTGAATCCTTTGCCGGGTTCAACTGCGTCTGTCTGCCTGTTTGTTTGTCTGGCAGTCCGTCTGGGCTGCTTGATGACCTGCTTTTATGTGCGTCGTTGTCCGAAGTTATAAAATCAAATATGCGTCCGTCTTCCAAGCCACAAAAAAAACCTCAACGGGAAAGCGACAAGTTGCCATCGACACAAGACGAGGAAACCAACGACGATTAACGTGCACCAAGGCGCAGTTGTCAGTGGAGGGTGCCACGCCCTCCTGCCCCTGGTCAACGTGCGAACAATTCGCAGCTGGCAAAGAGTTTGGTTTTTTTATATGCTCGGGAATTTATGCAGCGCGCCTGCTGTGCGGCATCGCATCACGTGCCGCCTCGAAGAAATGTTGCAGGCAGCAGCAGCGCTTGCTGTAAATTTTAAGCAATATTTTGCAGCAAGCACATTAATTATTTAAACTATCTACGAATGTAGCAAGTGGAAGAGCTTTTCTATCTCTTTTGCCTTCTTTTTTTGGCAATTTTTTAGCAGTGCCAGACGTACATTTTGCGGGGCAACTAAATGTCTGCACTGTGGTGTGTATTCTAAGCTAATTTATAGCATACTTAGCTAAGCTTTCAAAGCACTTGGAAGCTATTGAACTCTCATCAAGCTGAAAGCCTGTTAGGCTTGCTTAATGTACCGATCAACTGATTAAAGAGGCCTAAGGAAGTACTTACTTGTTGAGTTTGAAAGCACATTAAGGGTTTATCAAAAATGAAGGCCCTTGAAGAGTTCTGCAGTGATTAAAGAGACCTAAAAAGTATTTACTTTTTATTTAAAAAGCACATTAAAGCTATACTAACAAAATAAGGTCATAAACAGTTGTGATCCGATTGAAGAGCCTTCAGAAAGTATTTACTTTATTATTTAAAAAAGCACATTAAAGCTTTACCACCAATTTAAGCTCCCGAAAAGTATATAATAGCTTCTAAAATGCATCTTAGAGGGACTACTTTTAGCAGTTTAAGTATTTAAAGCACATTAAATCTTAGATTTAATTTTGAACTTTGCATTAAATGAAAGCTTTGACTGGCTAACATTTATTACTTTATTTCCAAGTACCTTAAAGCTTCTTTTGCGCTTTGCATTTCATATAAAATGTCTACCACAACTCGCCGCAAAATTTTTGGTAAGTTTACAATCACTTTCGTACCACTGTGCTTGTACAATTGCACATTTGCTACGCTTCAACTTGTAACTGATTGCTTCATATGGTAATGAGCTTTTGATTTACCGGCCTCTAGTTCAAGTCGTTACACACTCAGACTCTCCTCTCACACACCCAGACCACTCACACACACACTACCAAGCCACCGGGCAACACTGATCATCTGTTCATTAAGCACTCATAAATGTTTCCTCTGCAAAAATTGTGCCAAGGCATTCAAATCGAGTCGCCACTCAAGCCTGACGCCTGACGCAAAAAGACGCTACAAATTATCATGGCTATTGCATCTCTGTGTTGCCTCTTCCCTTTCCGGCAAAGAGAGCAAACAGAGAAGAGCCAGAGAAAAACAAGCTCAAAACTGAGCTGAGCTGAGCTCAAAACTGGTGACAGTCAAGGTTGTCTGACTTGGCTAATGGCTCCATGGTCCGCCTAAAACTTTCACTTTGCTGCGTTTCATTTTGTATCTTTTGCTTCACTTACTCATTTTTTTTCTTCGCCTTGCTACGCTTTTGGGCATTAAATTGCACTTGACGCAGCCGACGCGACGCGCTGGTGCCACATACAAATCATGCGAAGCACAGCGCGTAAGATATGACTATGAAAGATGGGCGAGAGGCAAAGAGGCAATGCAGAGGCAAGGCATAGGCCAAGGGGAGGCAGGTGGCAGTTGGCAGGGGCAAGGGCAGTTGCCGGTGTATGCCTGGCGGACTGTCTGCGTGTTGTCAAAAATTTGTTCATGCAACATGCTGTTGCAAGCTGACGGGGCAAGCTTCCTTCCGCTGTGCCGCTTGCAAATTGCAATTTTAATGGTCTACAAGAGGTGAAGTTGAAGTTGCAGTGGTCTATCTTGCTCTCTTTCCCTCAGTCTCTATCGCCCTCTCTCCCAATCCCCCTTCTTTCTGTCTCTGTTCACCTGGCGTATGCGTAATAAAAATGCTCGCGCTGTTAATGCACTTTGAGCTACCTCAAACTGTACTTTGGCTCTTTAAACTTTAACTTGGCAATTGGCAAAGCTTTCTGTTTGAACTTTGAGATAAATCGAAAGCTCGACCAAGCTGATTAAAGCTCCATAAACTGACTTAGTTTTAATTTTATATTATCATTGATATCAGGCGCAAAGCTCTTGATAAATCTATTTAAAGTTCAATTTATATCTTATCAAAGCTCATTAAAGCTCGTCTTACTAATTAAGCTCTAATTTGCTTATGGTAAAGTTCTTTAAAGCTCAATCTAACACTTAATATTTATCAGTGTACTCAATATAAACTTAGTTACCCTCAGTCAGTTTTCCTTCCAGCTTTGCTCCTTTTACTCCCCCTGCCTAGTTGACTTGAACTTTAAGAAAGTATCAAATTTTACATACGACTACACTCGCTAACAAATTAATTTTTCGTGCACAATGACAACACTGTCTCGCGGGGGTTGGGGGCGTAGGCGTGGCATATAAGCGCATATATCATAAGGCGAAACAGGAGTAGCAGCGGAAACTTGGAGCCATAGCCCGAGCTCATGTTTCGCGTCAGACTGATTAGAATATAGCGGCACGGCTGCATTATTTATGCCAGCCAAATGAAGGTCTGCGGGTCAAAGACTGTGTCTACTTGTTGCCAGGAGCAGGAATAGCAGCAGGTAGCTATAGTTGGAGTCGGAGTCTCTACTGTTGACAAACTGTGAGCGCACGTGACGAGGCTGTGCTGGCAATGACAGGTGAACGAGAAGAAGGACGACCATGAGTCTAACTGTTGGTCCGTGTGGCCCGTCCAGGCCAGAATTGTCAGAGGCCACAGAACAATGAACATAAAAGGAGCAAGGCACGTGACGGGACTCGCTTCGCGTTCATTATTGAATAACTTATTGGAGTAGACTCCACTTCCACTTCCAACTCTAACTCAACTCATCGCTCTCCCCTTTCCTTTTTAATTGTAGAAAGCAGGCTGCACTTGAAGCTCGGGTTGCGAAATTAGTTGGAGCAGCCCTTGGGAACCTTCCTTGTAATCCTTTTTCCGCTCGAAGCGTCACGTATGCAATGAGGCAAACACAGACTGCACAGGCTACAATTATTTTCCATCTAATTGAATATCGTTTGTGGACAGTTTCAGTTATTTTTATAGTTTTCTCGATTCGAATAAAACAAACAGGAATTAATTAAAATGTAGTTTCGACTAAGGGAAGTGGTATTGCAAGTGGTTTAACAGCAAGAGGGCTCTGTGAAGATAGAATTCTGTAAGCAGATCATATAAACAGCTCATTTCTTAATTAAACAATATCGAGAGAGTACTTGATTAGGTTTAATAGTGTTTTGGAACCGGTTCACATGTGGTTCAATTCTGCAATAGAGCCATTTCCTTTACATGAAGTCAAAAGATCTTGAACAGTTTCATACCATCCACATTACACGAAAATAACCAAGACTGAACCGGTTCACAAGTGGTTTTGCTACATCAACTGTATAAATTGGGTTTTGAACCGGTTCACATGTGGTTCAATCATGCAATCTTGGATTTTTCTGTGCTTCGAAATCAAATTATTATGAACAGCTTTATACGATTCATATTATAAGAAAATAATCAAGATTGAACCGGTTCACAAATGGTTCAATGGTATAGGTTCATAACTAACATACATAGCTACAAAGTTGTAACTTATCAGAAAGTAAAAGAGATTACATCTAAAAGATTCCATTCTTTGTGTCTTTCTTTTCCACTATAAAAATTACTTTTTGAACCGGTTCACAAGTGGTTCAATAGCATAACTCCAAAACTAATAGTGCTACAAAACTGAAACTTTGTAGAAAGTAAAAGGGAATTAACTATGAAAGACGCCAGCCTTTGGCTGTTCCTTCTCTCTTTCTATCTTTATTCTTTCAAAAATGTTATGATATTTTCAAAGGTAGCAAAAGAAAGAACCCATCCAGTGCTGCCTGCCGATGACATTTCAATAGGCACTGGAGCTGCCACTTAGAGAGACTGTCAAATGCAAAAGGCAAGCAAGATGCTCCTTCCTTCACCTGCTCTTGCTGTGGCACCTGCTCCAGCACTTAAGCCTTTCATTTTGGGTTAGCTACAGCTTAATTACCAGATAGATACACAAGAAAAAACACTGAACAAGCTCTACAGGCGGGCACGCAGCTAATTTCCGGTGTACGCAAAAATAAAAGAAACTCGGAGAGGCGTGTACGACGTATTCATTGCTCAAGGCAGCGAAGAAGCCAACAAGGCATCCTTGACTGCACAAAGTGCTCCTCCTACTCTTCCTTGCCGTGGTTAAGTGCGGCCAGGCATTTAAGCGCAGAGAATGAAGGCATTAAGCAATGTTGAAAGAGCAACAAGTGGCTGAAAGGCAGGTAAGGACCTGCTGAGAAGAGGAGCATAGCAGGAGGCAGGGCTCACATCTTTTTGGGCTCTGATTGAGTTACGAGGAGTAGTTGGAACTGGTGCTGGAGTTGGAGGTTTGTCCCCAATGTTGGCAGCACGCTAAATTTAACAGCAATTGCAAACTTTCAGCACAAACTTTCAGATAATTTGTGACTCTCTTCAGGTACCAGCAGAATGTGAGTGTGTGTGTTTACCAGGTGTAGACCAACCTAGACAGTGCTTTGTGTGTGGGCAGATTTTATTTAGCATATGCTCGAAAATTATATTAGAAAAACGATTTCCTGCACAGGAGACACAATTTGCTTTTGACCTTGTTAGGCAATCAAAATAAATATTATTAAGCTCAAATCAAATACAAATTTAGGGGAAGCAAATGCTACGAAATGAAGATAACTGTATTTTAGATTGTAATAAAGTTTTAGCTACACTTTAAATAGACATTTTTGAAGTGAAAACGGTTAAAAAATAATAAAATTTCCCTATGATATCATCGGAATATAGAAACTCTGAAAAACCTTAACTTCTATAAGGTGAATACGTAATTACTCTAGATTTCTATTTAGTTACAGTTCTATTTCAATATTTAGTATAATATATATAGTCGTATATCATATTGAACTGTCAACAAATGTCAACTCCTCTTTCCGCTTATCTCTGCCCACGACTTCACTACTCTACTATATATTCGTGTAGGTTATATTTGTGTATTACTAATAAATTTGTATAATTTATGTTCTTTTTTCACATGATAAGAATAAAATTGATAATGAAGCGATTGCAGCACTACTAACCAAATTGCTTATATTCTTTTTATACAAAGCTCAAAGGTTGCGGGAGGGCAGGAACATGATAGCAGAACAGTGTATAATATAAGGTTGGGTATCTCTGTTGCCGCTCAACATGTGAGAAATTTAATACTTCATAACGAGTTGAGCTTTAATTGGCTTTGCCCAGAGGCGGTAAATCAGGATAAAGCTTGAAGAGGCAACTAAAGGGAAATGCTTTATAATAATTGAAAACAAAAGCATGGAATTCTAATAAGAAGTCAGATTGTAAGGTAGAGTATTGCGACGAGTTATAAGTGTGGGTTTTCGTGCCTTTTTTCTGTTCGAATGATAAATTTTATTGCATTTTTGTAGATTTCTTAAGGCAGTTCTACAAACAAACTTCGTGACTTCCTGAATATTAAATTATTGTAAAATTAATTAATTATTTTTGTAGGATCTTATTAAATTCCATTGAATTCTGAAAATTTTTTAAGTCTCTGATGACATAGAAAGACGAGTCGTAGAAAGACAATATTTTTAAATGAAAAACATTCAAAAAATATAAGCTTATGTATAGAAAATGGAATTGATAAGTGCACTATGCTCTTGAAGTAGCCCAGACGAGTCTAGAGAAGACACAGAAAACGCACTGTCAATATTTATACGGAAAATCTTTCAACATGTCTATCAATATAATACATCATACAGCAATATTGATTCTTGTCTCGTAGGGAAAATGAAAATTGTAGCAGCTGTGGCAACAACTGCAGCAATGGCAACAATTGACGTGGCTGGCCACCGCCTCGTGGCTGCATTGAAAAGGCCATGGAAAATGCTGTGGCCAACAACAACAATTGAGATCGCTTATCAGTTGGCGTCTAATTTACGACAATGAGAGCCGACGCGTCCACCAAGCCTATGCGACACATGTGTGTGCTTAATCCCCACTGTACATACGCACATCTGTGTGTGTGTGTGTGTGTATGTGCGTGTGAGAGTGTATGCAAATATCGCGCAATATAAACAGCCTTAATGACATTTTCAACTTACCTCGAATCGAACTTTTTGCCATCGGCTGCCAGTGTGCCCGTATAGTGCATGGTCAGTGAATCACCATTCTTGGTTTTCTGATCGCAAATCTCGGGCGTAAAGACAACATCGACTTTCAGATCTTCACACTGAACACAGCTGAAGGCCACCAGGAGGCAGGAGAAAACAAGAATTGACTTCAACATGGCTGAAAGAAAGAGAAAAGAAAGTTGAATATTGACTCAAATTTGATTGAAAGCTCATTAAAGCTCATATAGCGGAATCTTCAACTTGTACACAAAATAAACGTTATAAAATGTTACACAAGTTGGTAAATTTAAGAAGAGGTGAAAAGTTTAACTAAAAATTTACTTAATTATTCCTGCAAGCTCATTAAAGCTCTCTTAACAAGTACACGCAACTACAAGCGAGAGCTTCTTCAACAGAAAACCTTATTTAATGTTATATAAGCTCGGAAGTAAATAAAGAGATGCAAGACTCAACCTCGAAAACTAAGTTAAATTTAATTGAAAGCTCATTAAAACTCTTGTAAAAAGAGCATCTTCAACATGTGTACAAAAAAAACTACTTATTAAATTGTTACACAATTTGACCAATTAAAGAAGAGGTGCAAAGTTGAAGCAAGAAAATGAAAAACCGGACAAAAAATTGGTCATTATGCAAATCTACATTTCATTTACGAGAGAGAGACGAGCAGGTTTTAGCCATCTGCAAGAGGATTATGCAATGCCAAAATTGCAAATTATTGCAGCTATGTACGTGGTGTATGAGTGTGTGCGAGTGTATTTGTTACGGTGCGTATGCGCAATGTCCGCAAACAGAAAAGGTGACGATGACCATCATTGGTGAAGGCAGCAACGTTTCGAATTCCACGAAAAAACCTAATTATGATTTGAGTTTGGGGGTTTTTATATCTCTGTGTGGTTTTGTGTGGGCGTTTTGCCAATGAAAGTTTTTTAGTTGTTGGTTGGTTGGTTGCTTTTTTTTCGAAACTCGGTCAGATTTTCAATGGGCTATTCGAAAGATTTATGCGTTTTGAAAGAAAGCGTTTGGAAATGAAAATGATTTGCAATAAATAAACTCAAATATGAATGAGATGACAACAGCAACAGCAGCAGCCGCATCATCATCAACAATGGCTATAAGAAAGGAAACTTTCACTAATGGAAAGACAGTAACAGTAATGGGACGGCACCTGGCAATTGGTAACGGCACAATTACGTGAAAACGACATTAACATCTTGACATCGACTGATCTTCATTGAGATGCAACGCAATTAATCACTCGGTAGATACCCTATGCGATGCGCTACACTGACTTTGTATGGTACGTGAAGTTATAGTTATAGTTTCTGTTTGGATAAGGTCTTTGTGAATTGAAAACTTGTAAATACTGTATATAAAGTTACAGATTTCAAACCATATAAGACATAATGTATTTAAGGAATTTGAAATTTTAATATTTTTGGCTATATAAAAAAACACTCTTAAGAAATCCCAAACTATGAATTGGGCCAGACAAATTAAACATGAAACTATTAAAAGATATGCAGAAAATGCTATTTACGTTTATCTACAAACTAATTTTAGCATAGCTGACCACTGTAGATTTCATATACAACTCTTCAATTGAATGCCAACTGTATTCTTAAGTTTCAGAGAAAAGAAACTTCCTTCATTGTTCCAAAATATAGTGTCAGATAAAGAATTCCATATTTATACTATATAAAACAGAAACTATTTATAGTACATTCTTCCCGCTTATCAGAAAACTAATTTAATCATGACTGCCCACTGTGAATGTCACATACTGCTTCAGTTAAGTACCAACTGTATTTTTAGTTATGTTAAAGATAAGATAAAAGTTACGGCGATATTTTAAAGAAGAATCTGAAATAAGAGGACGATCCAAGTGTATTGAGGCTTCACATATAGACGTGACACAGACGAAGATCGTCTTTTCTTGTTTCTTTTATATTTCATTTCTTTTGGGCGTCTGCAGCCAAACCAGTTGCGCGTCTTTCTGACCACCTTGTCTTACTGTCTTTATTTTTGTTGTTGTTGTTGTTGTTTGATTGGAGAGCTCATTGGAAGTCTGGTTCAATGAACTGTCCCACCTGAACCGTTATGAGGCCATTGCAATGACACGAAGGTTTTACAATTTGCAGCTAAATGTTAATTAAATGTAGACGAAGAAGGAGGAGAAGAAGGAATAGAAGATGAAGAAAAGAATGTACACGTCATAAGTTTTCCCTATGAAACAAAACACAATTAGAAGGAGGGAAGGAGAGAAAGAGAGAGAGCGAACGCGATATTGTGATTAGCTTAGCACGACAAGAAGAAAGAGTCGCTCACGCTTGCCCGGCAACACTTTGTTGTTGTTGTTGCTGTTGGCCGGCCGGGAGAGATAAGCGTGTTTCGTTTTAACATTACGTTTCGTTTCGTTAGGTTTAGTTCAGTCTTCTTCTGGAACGACCTCTCCTTCACATAGCGCGCTCTCTTTGCTGTGCTTCGCACTCGCTGATGTGTAAAACACGATGTGAATATGAATGAACGACAAGGCAAACAGTCAAAGTACACGCTTTCATTTCGTATTGTTTCAGTTTCATTTCCTCCCGCATCTTCTCCAACAACAACTACAACACCAGTTGATTCCTTAATGAGCTGCATATTTGGCTGCACACGCACACACACACACACATTCGTGTTTATTATTTATGTTATGTTGTTTATCTACCTTTGCTTATTTGCTTTTTTCTTTGTATTTGAAGATCACGGGAATAAACACCGCGACAGAGAGAGACAGTGACAGAGAGCGAGATACGAACGACGAGTCACAACTGCTACGATCGACGTGCGAAAGGCAACTGATGGAATTTACGACGGCGGCCGCGATGTTAACTTAACAGCGCAAGCATACACACACAGACGCAGACGTACCCGAGTGACAGATCAAGAGAGCAAGAGAGCGTGAGAGAACGCAGTCCAACAAATACTTGTCCACGTAATCAAAGTAACTCGCGCAGCACACGAGCGGTTCAGGCGAAGTACTCAAATTGGGCGCCGTCTGGAGGCGTTGTAAATGGAGTAAACATAAAAGATATCATGATAAATATAAATATTTACTAACTTACATTTAAAATGTTACTTTAACTTATTGAGAAATCTCTTTTTGATTTGTTTTCGAACAGGAAACAAAAATGAGAAATGTTTGGAATTAGAAGAGAGATGAAACACACGACCTGCTCGCGCTTTGTTACAATATGAACTGAACCAAGGATGTGGCAGGCTGCTGCATGCCGCATGTTGCTGGCAACATTCAACAAGATGTTGCTGAAAGTCCGCATGAGATGACGCCCCCAACTGACGCATGCGTTCTGTACCCAAAGGGGGTGGAGCCAAAATCATTTATTTATCTGATTTTATTGTTAGTTTAACGCAATTTTATCAGATACATTTTGTTTATATCGCATGCTGTTGTTAAATTAACAACATCTACGAAACAACTATTTGTTTGACGCACCCACAAAAAAACCGAAATAAAATACAACAAAAAAACTGTGAATAAAACGTTTTACCCTTGGGGTCATTTTACGCCCCAATGAATGCGATAGCTTAAATGCAAATCAATTAGAAATTCAAACTCAGTTTAATTAGATTTAGTTGTAAATGAAATCGCGTCGTGTTCGTTACGGATTAAACACGGGAAATCTACTTAGCCCTAATCATGTTGCAGGAATTACCCTATCGCCCCCAGGGATATGCGCTCAAGCGCAAAGATCACAAATTTGTGGTCGAACCCATAGAGGGAATTATAAATCCTGCCTACGAACCCGATTTGGACGGGGATGCACCCAAGTCGGAGGCTGCATTGGCCAATCAGCGTCTGGGCCAATCAAAATGGCGAGTATATACAGTATAGAAAAAGAAAAACATGAATAAGAATATTTAATATAAAGAATAATTAACGAATAAGTATAGATTATTTTTCTATATGATATAGTAGTAATAATAATAATAAAATAAGTTTAAATTGAATTTATTTCATTTTTAATACCATACAAAAAGTATCATGATTGTATATCATATTCCCTCTGCTTAACTTTAAGCTGTAGTTCCAAAAGCTGTCGCTGTACTTCGAGATTCTTCAGTTCAGCTGCATGTTTCTGTTCAGCGCGTCGTTCCGTATTGCGATAATAATCAAATTGAGCCTTAAAATGATCCGAATTGGAATCCTTTTTTGTGAGAATTATCTTTAATATAGTTTTCTAATTGCATATACATCTTTATATTTACCAAGGAAGTACAGGTGCAAAGTTTAAGGGATCTTTCTGCACTGGAACTCCTCTCAAGATCTTCCTAAGGACCAAAGCAATACTTTAACCTCTCGCAACCCCTATTGAAGGCTACTTACCTCTCGTAAACTTATCTGCGTAGACTGATAGTTCATTTCTATTGATTTCGTATTGGACTCTAAAGATTCGTCGGTTTCGGAAACTTCTGTTTGAAGGTTTGAAATTTCGGTTTTAATTTCAGACTCGCTATTGGTTAAGACATTCCCTTCCACATTGACTTCAGAATCTTCTGCAGTATCTTCAGGCTGATTATCTGCTTCTATCGGGATTTGATCATCTTGCAGGCTGGATACATTATCAAATTTCTCTTCCCTATGCATATTTTCTATCATGTCGAGGTGAAGTTCAGACAGACTATTAGTACTTTCTTTATATATTTCTTCTTTCTCTGTTTTTGATTCTGATTCTGAGCTTAATTTTCGTTTTTTTCTTGAGCTTTCTAAACTAATAGATTGGCTCTTCGTATTCATTCTCGTCGCTCTCTCCATTAAGACTTTAGGATTTGGATTAAGTAGCGTCGATAGAGATTTCACTACCATCTCCTTGTTTGCATTCTCATCTTCAGACTTCACTTCTCCATGTGCTTCTTCATACAGTTTCTTTTGATCCCCAATATTGACAGGCCTCAATTTAAAATCTTTTTTAGATTTTTCCAGCTCAGCTTGAAGTTTCTGCAAAAAATGTTCCCTTGACTTTTCATTTTCCTCACAAAGCAATCGACCATTTTCTATCTCTATATCAAGCTGCTTTCTCTTCTTCATTGTTTCATACTTCGATTTCAATTTCAGAGCTGGACGCTCCATATTTGTAATGCTAAGGAAGGCGGAACTTAACAGTCTATAAATATTAAAACCTTCAAATCTTCAGCGTCTCACTTAAAAAACTCCCCTGCAATTGTGGCCCAGGTCATATTCTTCATACGCCATACACGGGCATTCGACGACTTCTCCTCGATCTCTTTGTTATATTTCGTGGCCAGAATCTTTAGAACATTCTCTTCCCTAATTGAAAAATTTGGCATTCTCTGACGTTGGCAACGAGGTTTCATATTGTGCAGATCGATCTGTAGAAAAGAATACAATCGCTATGAGATATTATGGTTTATTGTGTCTTTGTGTGTGGGGGTACAGTCAACTTATTAGTCTACAGTATTTATAGTTGATATAGTCTAAAATCGATATGAGATATTATGGTTCATTTTGTGTGTGTGTGTGTGTGTGTGTGTGTATATAGTCGACTCTTAAGTCTACAGTATATATAGTTTAAAGAGTTTAAAATCCCATGGTATGTTTGATTTTTCTTCGCTTCGCTGGCGTTGGATTCCCAGGGGGACTCTTTATCGGATTAGGATTCGGATTCCAATTGTCGGTCTCGATGATCGTAAACTCATTGGGCTTCAGAGTGGAACATGCGGGTTGAGAGAAGCTAATGCTTTCATTGAAGGATGTATTTGGCTCGATCTTTGGTACTATGTCAGCTTCGTTGATCTCTACAGTCTCCAGTACATCCTGTCTATACTCAGCAGAGACAGCCTCAAAGTGTGTGGGTAGATTTGTGCCTGGCACCACGGCAGGTTTCTCTTCAGGCACAGGTTCCGCGGGTATCTGTTTCAGCCAGTTGGCGGTACGAACATCGGCTTCCTCCTCTTCCTTTTTGTCCTTCTTCAGCTGCTCATCAATCATATCGATTTTTACATCGCGTGTCTGATCGAACTCGTCAATATCCCATATGCTGAGCATGCGAGTGCTAATGACATCGGTGAATTGACTCAGATAATTCACCGACTTTTGCCAACGTCCGCGATTCACGCCTCTTCTCTTGGTTGCATCTGCATTAAATTCCTTTGAAGTTGTTGTAATAATTTTCATTTTCGTTTCCTTGGGTTTCTTTTTTGTTTTTTCTTTCTCCTGTGAAGAAGAGATTTCCTCCGATTCTGATGTGGAACTATCGAAACCATAATCAATTTGTATGTCCTTAATAATCAACGGTTTCTCCTCTTCCAGTGGGGGTGGCAGATCCATAACCTCTCGCATTGCCGGGATGGATTGCACCATGGTGCAGTGCAGTGGTCGCTTCACATGCTTTGTCACCAGTTCACCATAGTATTTGATCACCTCATGTGTATGCAATCCCGTGCGCTCTTCCCGCTGCATTTCCTGTTTATCCCGCAGAGTGACACGCTGGCAATAAACATCTCCGACGCTATTTGAGGTGAGCAACTGTGCAAAGGCGCCATCACTGGCATTCTCCAGTCTGTGTAACTTAAGACCTGTTGTGGATCCTTTGATGCGCTCGGCAAGATCAGCATAGATATCTATACAGCCATTAAGACGTGCCTCCATTAGAGCCTCACTCAACTGCGGCGGTGCAAAGGGCAGCGCGGGGGAATGCATTGCAGTCAAGCTCGTGGCCATTGCTCCCTTCAACTCGCAAATTCGTTGATCACTGGCAAGCACACTGCCCAGGGCAATATATTCGCTGCCCTCGTGCACTAAGGCATCCATGTAAATGGGGGAAACCTCCATCTGATGTGTCCACGTCACGACAGCGCGGTCCGTTATCTTCTTGCCCAGACAACGCATGTCCAAGCAATGCAATTTATGATTGCTTGCAACATAGAGTAGATAAGGATTCCCACTGCGTTTCATACACGAGAAGCTCTCACAATGATTGGAATAAACGCTGCTGGCGAAGCACGGATTGATTGCATCCGTGGCGCAACGCATATCGATGGTGAGCAGCAACGATTGACAGACATAGTTGAAACAATGCTCCTGCCACGCACGCACCTGTGCCCAGTTGCTGATGCCCTTGTCGACACCTTTAAGTATACATACATCATGCCTGGAAATATCCTTATGTGTCTCCAGATCCATAAAGCGCAGACTACGATCCTCGCAAGCCACAGCCAAAGTGCTGGCCCGATTGATTGCCTGCGCAACACTAATGAAGGGTCCTGCCTCGCTGCTGTACTTACCCTGACAGCTCAACTCGTATTTCGACTGCTGCTGTGATTGCTCCACCTCCTCCACATCACTGCTCTGCCCAATCTCCGTCTCCTCCACTTTCTTTAACTCATAGATGGCAACATCGTTGAGCAATCGAGCTATAAACATATTGCCATGATTCACACGAAAGCTGGAGATGGGCAGCACCTCAAAGACCTCGCTGGACATGTCCTCCAGTGATGCTGTGTGCAGTGGATTCCATAGTTCTGCCTCCATGCCCACCTGTGAGACGTGCAGCTGCTGCAACTTCTTGCCCGATAAGTGTAGGGCCAATGTCTTTGCTTCTTCTCCAGCTTTGCCATACTGCATCAGATTGAGGCTACCTCCCGTGTGGTAGTAATCATAGCTATCCCTAAAGTACACATTATCATGGGTGGCAATGTGCTCGGCTACATCGTATAGATGTATATTATAAATTTGTTCCTTTTGCCTTCTTTCACGCTGCTTTTGCTTGTTGGTGTGGGAGTGAAAACGGGATTTGTATACTCCCATCTGACGCATCCACTCATCATGCATTATGGGACGACGCAAGCAGGGGTCAACTATAGGTGTGCTGCGATTGCAGACATACAAAGGCAATGGTACTGACAGTACAGCACTAGGAAAAAGATTTAGCGGTCTTTGTGAATTTATTGCCTGTCCAAGACCTTGATTCAACGACGGATGCGTATCGTGACGGCATGCTTCGAGCACTGAACGCGTCAGTCCATCTGTGATCAAACTGTGATCATTATCCTGCACATCATCGTGGTTATCCTCCTCCTCATCCTCCTCGTCTACGTCTTGACTGCTTTCCACATCACTTTCTGTTTGTTCCTTTTGTTTCTTCTTCTTTTCCAAGGCAGCTCGCCGCTTGTTTAGGTTTAATTTTGTTATATATTTATAGGGCATTTTGTACAAACTACGAATTAACTTTGCTTTTTGTTTTCTGTCGTGTTGTTGTTGTGTGTAGTCGAAATTCTTGTTGTACGCTCTGAAAAAACAAAACTTTCCTTTTACTATTTGTTTCGATATGTTTTTTGTGAAAATTTTTACTCGTTAATGCTCTCTGTAGCTTTACTGCTAGTTAAATGGCCTTTTGCGACTGGGTTTTATATATTTTAAACACAGTATTTAACTGACAAAATAAACCCAGGAATACTGAGCGTCGTGCTCAAAGCATGCTGTTAGTTGCTCTAGTGCTGCGCAAATGCCGGGAATTGTACCACATTGTTGTCACTGTGAAGAAGTCTCTGCTTGTTTGAGTGATTGCATATATAATATACATCAGTAAAGTGCCGAATATTTCATTTCAATAAGCTAGCATTGCATATTTAAGTCAATTCTGTTAGTTACTTATTTATATAAAAGATAAACTTTGATAGATTTTCATCAAAACGGCGACTACAAATTGCACTTACAAACTGTGAATCACTATTAGTCACTTATTGGGGCATCTCTGTTGCAGCTGGTTAGCCACGAGTATCGATAGCGCATGTTAGCGGCAGGTTTAACAGCGCAAGTGAATTACCGATAACAAATGAAATCTTTGATATGTTTAAAAACAGCAAATTCCCTTAATTTCATGAGATTATTATTTTATATTTATAATTAACACATTTTTAATTTTACAGTAATTTCACACATATTATTTATTAAGTTAAGTAGCTCTTAAGCCAACTTCAGGAATGCCCCTAAGAAGCAGAGTGGCCTTAATTATCATTAAACCACCACATTCGATACTAAATTTACAAGAAATCGATTCCTTGAAAAGTTTTCATTCTTTCGTTGCTCCGCTTTGGTCACACTGTCGCGTGTACCATCGAGTTGAGAGTTGCTTGCTGCTGAGCAGTTTCGTTTAGCTGAATCTGAATTTAAATGCACAATTTATTCTTATTGTGACAAACAACAACGAAGAATTTAAGTGTTCAGCAGAGTGTCAGAAGTAATCGAATGCAGCAAAGTGATTCGTGTGTTCGTGTGTGGGCCGAGCGCGACTGAAGAGTATTAAATTTAACACAAGTTAAAATACGCGAAAAAATTTCAAAGAACCCAAACAAATATTGATTTTTTCATAGAAAGGCCTCGCGCGAACGTTTTTATTGTTGTTGTTGTCGACGCTGCGGTTCTGTGTTGTTGTGTGTGCGCGCATAAAGGCAAGAAACTGTTTTAGAAGAGAACACAATATAAATTAGAACAAAAAACGAAACCGAAGAAACTGCCAAGAAAGTATCTAACAACTACAACAACGACGCCGCGCAACAGCAGTAAAAATTTTCAGATATTCGTAATTTAGTTACTGCTAACCCCCCGCCGCGCGACACACCCCAACCAACAACAACCCCGCCGAGCCACTTAAATTGCGTTACTGGTTGCTGTTTTATTGCTGCTATTGTTGTTGTTGTTATTCTCACAAATACAACGACAAGTGTCGTCAGGTGAGTCTTGCACACACAAATACAACAATTACGCACAAATGTACGCACCACACACCGATACACATGCAAAACAAAAGCAGACCAAGTGATAATATCAAGAACAACAACAATGAGAAGAGAAGGCTGGGGAGGGAGCAAATTACATGCGGAACGACGACGGTGGTCAGGCGGCGCGTGATGACCCCAAAACTGTCGCCGTCACTGTGTGTGTGGGTGTATGAGTGTGATTTTGCCTTCTCCTCAGTCGATCACTCTGCTTTGTTGTTGTTATTGCTGCAAACTTCACTCCTCTCTCACCATTAACTACTCGACCTCAACTACTTCTACACTACTACTCTCTATTACTATTACTATGACCTCCCGTCTCCCTTGCTCTCCAGCGTTTCTCTTTTCCACTCATCTTAAACACACACACACCCACGCGCTGCATCATATTTATCATTTGCATCCATTTTTAATTAGCGCACTCGGCTCTCTCACAGCTGAATATTTAGCAGTATAGTTAACAGTTGTCTGTTAGTCCATTTGCAATGTGCATGTTAATCTAATCTAGCTGTTGTTGTTGTTGTTGTTATTGCTATGTTATTCTACTGTTGTACTGCTTACCCATTTAGTTACTAATGCATCGTAATTTTTAGTTCTTTTGTTTTCTCTTCTCCTTTTTGTTTGATTTGCTTGCTGCTGTTAATTTTGACAAACCCCAAATGACTCTGACGTAACGCAGCCCACTCTGTAAACGGCCTCTCTTCCTTTTGTTTGTTTGAATTTTATTGCTCCTGCGGCTCCGCTGGGCGGGCAGTTAACAGTTGGAGTCGACGTCGCAGTCGACAGAGGCGCCAGCGTACCCATCATCAAACAAGCGTTGCTTTTATTTGACATTCGCTGTTTAACTTGCCTGCATATTTTATGTGCGCCTAGGTCAGTTAACCTAACTTTCATTCTCGAGTCCATTACAAATTGCCAAATTGCTTTACGTCCCAGTTCTCTCTCTCTCTCTTTCGCTTTCCCTATTTTTGCTCCGCTTTCTGTTTTTATGTAACTCTCAAATCGATTGCAAACACGTAACAGTAAAGCAACCTGCACGACGCCCCCGACTACGCCCCTGCCCCCACACTGTTTCTGCACAGGATCCTATACAGGAACTACAACAACTGCGTTGTCGTTGTTGACGTTCTCCTTCTCTGTCTATATATATGTATGTGTGTGTGTGCGAGTGTGACGTTCGCCATGTTCCACTGCGAGCCCCGCGGCATGTGGCACACACACATATAGCGTGACATTTCCTTTACGGAATTTGTCGCCACCTGCCACCACTCTCTGCCTCCCCCACCTCCTCCTTCACCACTGCCTGCACTTGTTCTCTTATTCACAGTGTGCGGCAATTTGAGGAAACAAACATCAGCGAGAGATCCTTGAATTTATTGATAAATTATGTTAAAATATCTGTTTGCCCTTTTGGGCCCAATTGCTGCCACACGGGCCAAGTACCGCAGCCAGGCCAGCAATTTTCCGGCCAGCCCAGACCGGAATCTCTCAACTTTCTATGGCACTGCACACGCAGTCTCGCTACTGGTGCCTTCTGCTGTTGTTGACCTGCCAACGAGGTTGCCAAGGCAACCTGCCAAATTGTCGATATTTGCGCCATCCTCGTTACACAGCGAGAAATAACTGAGTAGCAATAAAAGTAGATCAAGGCAAGCAATCAAGCAATTCTGACCAATGTCCAAAGCATCTAAAGAGCTTTTCGCAAAATGTTTCCCTTGATTGTCAAGTGAAAACTTTTGGCTATAAAAATTACTTGAAAGTGCCGTAAAATTTGTTATTCTTTTAGTGTTAGCACACATAAACTTCAATCGAAACTCTGAAACTTTAAAACTTGACGAAACTTTTAAGGTTTTCTTAAATCAACAGCAATAAATTGATTCATACTTAATTCTTATCAGTTTAGGTTGAAAACAAAGGACACAATTTTTTGTAAATATTTTCTAAACCGAATAAAAATGTGTAATGAAATTTAGGTTAAATAAAAAGCAAACAATATACTTGAAAATATTTTTAAATAATAAAACATAAGAGTTTGTACACCCCTTTTTCATATACCTCATTTTGATTGCATTAAATTGAATAGAAAACAAAGAAAACACTTGTAAACATTTTATGGTACAAAAAAATCAAGTGTACTTGGCTTGTACACCGCTTTCTCTAAGTGTACTACTGCCCACACCTTCTTGAAAAAGTTCTTGTAGCTTTACTTGCTCTTGCTAATCTTTCACAGCGCATGCAATTGTAATTATGAATAATTCGCCATAAATGGCACTTGCTATATGGTAGTTGTTGTACCTATTGTACCCACTGTGCCTAGGGGCAATTATCGGAATTGAAATAGAAACAGAGAGAGAGAGAGAGACCCGCAGGGTTGGCCCAGTTCATAGAAGTATATGTACTGCATACAAACGTATGCGATATATAGATGTATTTCCCTCAATTATATGCAAATGACTCTGCCACTTTTAGTAGCACTTTATGGGGCACGGGAAAACACCTTTTTGTCGACATTATATCATCGGTTTATTGTTCAAGCCAAAAGAGCATTTAAGAGCAAAGCAGACCATAATTCAGGCCAGCTAAGAGGTCAAAGTTGAGAGATAAGATTGTGTGAGAACTTTTTTTTCACTTTTTGATTTATAAAGCGCAATTTGTGCGAAACGAAGAATAGGAGAATGCAAGAGATTAACTGAAAAGAGGAGAGGCAAAGTAATAATGCTGTTATCTATAGGAATAAATTAAACAATGGCGAGTTATTCAAGTTTCCCATTCTCCCCCACTCCAAAAAGTATGCTATGTAATATTAATTAGCAAATGTTATCTGCAAAATACCTTTTATAGGGTATTTCCTAGCCCAGCATGCCAGAGCTTATCTCAATCATATTTATCCATCAAGACTGTAGCACGATTCGTTGCGCGAGCTTGAGATTATAATCAACATTTGCGTTTAGATTTCTTTCTTTCTTTTTCTTTTTTTGCTGGACTTTAATCTGCCCTTCCGCTTTGTGTTTATGGCAAAAGTTTATACTTTATAGCTACATATATTATATAGAATATTATATTATAAATTTATGCAGTGCAGTGCACAGCAGGCAAATGAGAAACGACGTCGTTAGTTTTGCATAATAAATAGATAACAAACTGTAAAATCACGACATGATGGGAAGAAGAACGGAGACAACCGAGACATCATCTGAATCCGACTGTGTCCAGTGGGATATGTAATGTGACTTTGTTTTGGACGTTTGCCCAGTTCTCTGTTATTTGATGGGTTTTACGATGCTTTATTCCCCATACGCCCAGTTTGCCAAAGAATTGTTCGCAGAATTTGTTTGATTTCTCTTCCATTACTCAACTCCATTAAGACTTCATGTGATTTACGTCACGTTGTCGTTGAGGTTTTTCGAAAGTAAAATTCGAAATTTCGTCATACTATCAGTTTCCCTTCTCGGTAGGTTGCCTTAAAATGCCTTGCGGCTGAGAGACCCTTAAAAAATGTGGGAGAAAAAAAAACCAAACTGGAACTGGGTTAATGTAATGCACATGTAAGCGAAGGCGACGACGAAACCAGAGACGAGGCGCTGCGGCTGCGGTTCGTGCGTGACCTCTGTATGTGTGCGTGTGTGTGTGTGTGGCCTGCATATCTTGTTTCAAGTACGAACTTTGACGCCAAAAACAACAATCTCTGCTTGCTCTTGTAGTAGTTTTTTCTTCTTCTTTTTCTGCACTCTGCTTGGCCCCCGCTTATTAACCAAATCGAAAAGAAATTTACCCCATGTCATACACACACTCATAATGTATTCATATTGCTCCCAATTCGATAGAGTGCGGTACACGTAAGGAAATTAACATTTCAACACAGCAGTTAACAGTGGGCTGTTAATAGTTAACAGCCACAGGATAAGTGGCTTAACATTCGTTTACCTTCACCTATTTTATCTCTGTTATTAGTTAACAGCAAACGGGACTAAGGCTTAACATTTTATCTATTTCTTTCGCTTCCTTTCCTTTTGTCTTTTACATTTTGTTCTTTTGTATTATCTCATAAAGAAAATATAATTTATATTTATTTATTTTTCAATTTATTTGATTTATGTTAATGTGTGCCCGCTGCCGCTGCTGCTGCTGCTGACGAATGGATTAACATTTTGTATAATACACACACACACACATATGTATGTGAACTGTGCCTGCGACTGCCGCCTGTGCCGATGAATCACGTGACAAACTCAACGAACTGATTATTATAATTTAACTTAACAAAAACAAAATCAACTGCACGCACCCGCACACACACACTCTCGTCTACCGCGCCCGCGTCTTTTGCATGCACTTACTCTCACTTTCTCTCTCACTCACTCACACACACACACACTTACGCACACTCAGCGCACTCGAATCGAATACAAAACTGAGTAGGCTAAGTATTTTGTGGGAGTAAACAAGAAAAAAGAGAGTAATCAAAGGAAAAAGAGAGTAAGCAACGCGAAAGAAAGAACCTAAATTAATACACACATAAAATATGCCGCAGTCAGAGGGCGGCTATGTGTCGCTGCCGGCAATGAACGGCACTGGCAGTGCCATCTATCAGTCCACAACAGAACCACAGTCGGCTCAATCGCCCGGTGGCTCTTCAGTCTTTGAGAGTGTTAAACGGGCCATAGGCCAAGCGATCAAATCATCGCCGGGCGATAGTGAGGAGCTGGTGCGTATGGAACAGCGACAAGCCGTTATTACTGTCGGCGGTGCAAGGTAAGTAGTAAGAAGGAGACAAAAACAAAACAATGCACACCAAAAATTGCAAAAGCAAAGCAGAGAGAAGCCGAAGAAGAGAAGAGAGTTTGTCTCTTTTAGCCGCAGTGCGCTGCCTCTTACGTTCTCTGTTATTATTGTTGTCTTTGTCTTTCACCAAAAAATAAAAAAAATAATCGTTAACATAGCACAAAACTTTAATTACGTTCTTGCATGCGTGCGTCGTGAGAGCTTTTTTGTGTTTGTTTTTAAAAAGCATTTGCATTAAATCTACAACAACTAACTGAGACTATCACACTGTAAAATCTATAAACAAATATAGAACATGTACCATTGTGTATAGAATACAATCAGCAAGTACAGTTAACTTTGTCTCGCTCTCACACACATCAGTTACATCAGCACCTTCACCCTCACTTTTCCCCTTAACCAGCACAGCGCCGAAAACATCCAATAAAACGGGGGCAACTTTCTTTAGATTTATTGCTGAGTTAGCCCTATATGAGTACTATACCCGATTCAAGGTCAGCAGCCCAGCCCGCCTGCAGTTTTGTCAATATACCAAATACGATAAAAGAGAACTTTGATGTAGACAGTGCGACGTCGAAACATGTCGAGCAATTTTCAGTCGAGCCCCAACCAGCGATCCAGAGATATATATCAGACATATTTCGTGTACTATACTACAAGCTAAATTATTATTATTGTTGTTATTATTACTGCGCGTTCAGCGCTCTCAAGTGCTTTAATTAATATTTCCGTTAAGCTGACGCTTGCACAGACACAGATTTTTGCATTGGCTCAATTAATGCATATACTATATAGTATAGTATGTGTCTGTGTGTGTGCGTGTCTCTTAAAGCTCGTCGCAAGTTAAAGCTCTGTTTACACTTCAGTTTCAGTCATTGCACTTTCTGTGTAACGTCTGTGCACCGTTTTTTCTCGAGTTCTGTTCGGGTAACACCGGTCCTAACCGGTTAGTTGCTGACCGTACCGTTTCAACTCGGCGCCGTGTGCGCTTAAGTCAATAAAAGAAGGAAATAAAATACACAAGAATATACGAATACGAGTCGCACAAAAGAAGCAGAACAACAACAACAATATTGTATGTATGTCTATCTGTATTTCTGTCTGTTTGTTCTATGGGCTCAACTGGCGATTAACGCTATGTAGACTTGCCTCCAGGAGGGGCATATCAACTGTCTGTGTGTGTAGGTGTGCGTGTTGAAAACGGATAGCGTAGGCCAGGCGATTTTAATTGCTTTAAATTGTGTGTGTTGCGTTCTGGGGTAATTGAGGTTTGCTATTTATATTTATATGCCATCTAAGAGCTATTATATATATATATATTATGGGTAACAGGCAGGAAGCAAACCATGTGGGAGTTATGAGACCGTTAGGTGATTCATCATTGTGGTTGTTGATGGCCTTGTGGGAAATATTTAAGTGGAAATCTGATTAGAATTCTTAATACGCATTAAGCGAAAGTTAAACACATTCTATTTATAGCCTGCTACAGGCGTAAATTACGTTGCTTATCAGTTTCGTTCATTCGTTCTAGGCGCAGCTTTAATGTGCTTTTACTTTAATTGAACATAAACTTGGTTAACTTTAAGAAACTTGTTAAACAGTAAAATATGAAAAATAGAAAAAGAAACTAGTTTTTGGTTCCCAGGAAGCTTTAATCATCTTTCAGAATGTCAATCAATCAACTGTCAATTGGAAATATTACTTTCCTTCCGTATAAATAAAGCTTTAGCTCTAGCTCTAACTATAACAAAGTTTGTCTTAAGATAAACGTAGAATATATATAAAATAACTAGTTTCTGGTCACCTGAGAGCTTTAGCCAACTTTCAGAGTGCCTTAGAATGAACTGCAAAATAGCAAGTATTCTTTTAAATACATCACACAAACTTTAAATCATAGTATTTAGCAAATCGAATGTCATTTTATTTAAACTGTTAGTAAATTGAAGTTTTAACCATAAGTTAATGCAGTTTCCGTTCAAGAGCTTGAATGAGCTTTCATAGTACCTCTGCCCAACTGCTAATTAGAAAGAATTACGTTAAATACGTTACACAAGCAGCAAGTCAAGATTTTGCTAATAAAATGCGAAGTTTATTAAGAGCCTCAGCTAGTTAAAGCTTTGTAATGATTCCCTTGTTTCCAGGCCAATTAACACGTAGCTCGTTCAGAGAGGTGATAATCATAAATGATTTATATATATTCATACATACATATTTTTTTATGCACATCCTAATAAGACCCCTCAGAATTGTGTGGGAGAGACTCGCAGGAGACACATCAACTAATTGAGTTTTGAGAGCATTGACAGTGTGGCAAATTATGTTTGCTTTTATGCCCAGTGTGTGTGTACGGTTGTGTGTGAATGTATGTGTGTGTGGATGTGTGTGCCACATAATTATTCAACATGGCCAAGAGCTGTTCGAGCTAAATTACCTAGACACATGGTCTGGTCCTTTTTGCTATAGTCGCACAAATTAGTGGGAAAGCTGTTAGTGTGTGTGTTGAATGAAGGGTTTGTGGGAGCCATAATATTTGTGGCGCCAGAGTTGTTGTTTGTTGTTTTTCACTATCGTCCTCGTCGTCGTCGCCGTCGACGTTTTCGTCGGCGACATTTACCCCGAATGACATTGCGTGACTCATTTATTAAAGTTTACGTAACGTGGAACTGTGTTGTTTACTCTTGTACATAGACTCGTCGAGCACTAGTCCACTCCTCTATATCCTCATTCTCATACTCTTCATACCTCATCCGATACGATTTCATGCGATTTAGGAGCCAATCCATCCATCAATCAATCAGTCCTCAGCAGCAACAGCCTAAAACTCTACTTGAATTTCAACTATCTCGCTTTACTTTCTCTATCTCTTTCTCTCTTTGTCTTTCTGACTGTCTCTCACTGTTTATACACAACGTAAAACATACACTCGAGTGAAAATTGTCTCGCCTTTTTCTCGATTACCTTTCGAATCGGGAACAATGTGAGGAGTTTTGGGTTGTTCCACATATTTTATCTGTATCTATTTCTAAGCGAAAATTGCCTCTCGATTTTTGTGTTTTCGGTTTTTTGCTTGCATGCTCATAGTATTTATTTCAGAGACCGCGACAAAACTGGTAAGACACTGAACACCAAGATGCCATCAGCACCAACACACACTGCCGAGGAGGCACACCTGCTGGGGTAAGAAACAAAAAAAAAGCATTAAAAAAAACAAAAAAAAAAACAACCAAACCAATCAGAAAAGAACCTAAGCGCAAACAGCAGCTCGTAATCGTAATCGATCCGATCCGTTCCGATTCGTAGTCTCTCTCCGTCTCTCATGTAAGATATATGTATGTAAACTAATATATAATGCCGCGTTACGAGCCCTGCCCACATCACAAAAGCCGCCGCCCCACTCTGCTCCAATCACACGAAACAATTACACAAGTTTCTTTAGTTTTTCTATCGGTATTTTTAAGTTTTAGTTTAGATTTTAGGTTTATATCTCACACCATAGACTTGTTCTCATAACATATCTTCTTATCTTTTTCAATTGCAAGTTTGATTTGTAAAAAAACCTAACCCAAAAAAATTAAACAAATTAATCCAAAATTACAATATGAAAACGCATCCGCCCGTCTCTTCAAAACCGCATCTCGTACCATATTTTGAATGTTGAAGAACTATTTGCATACATACTATATAAGTACGTTATTGATTATTATTATAATTATAGTATATACTGTATGATTTATGACCTAAGTTCTGCAACTTGTAATTTAGCCTACATATACTATATATATCGTATATTTACTTAGCCTTTAGCCGCGTTACGCGTAACAACAACAAACTCATTTCTCTGTAGAGCCCCCAACAAAAAAAAAACAATTTCGTAACCTGAAATGAAGATACCCCGCACTGAACTGCAGCCCTCCCCGGATGCGAACACCATTATATAAATACGATACCATACTCTCTATATATAACTCATCTATCTTAGTTTAACTATGACTTATTGACTTGTCAAACTAAACTTGATTTCCATTTATTATATCTGTATATATAGCACCATGCCCGTTGATCCCATGGATGACATCGAACTGCGCTCGGTGCAGCTACAATTTCCCAATGCACGTGGCTCCATATTGGAGGCATGCGAACAGCGACGCGTGCCCACAGACAAGGGCGACATACATGTGGCCATACAGGGTGATACCTCAAAGCCGGCCATAGTGACCTATCACGATCTGGGACTCAACTGTGAGTGTAGCAACCTTGTGTAGCCTTAATTAATATGGCAAAAGTTCTAAATACCTTTCTTTCTCTTCCTCCCCCAGATGCCACCAGTTTTGCTGGCTTCTTCAATTATCCCGTGATGCGGGGATTGCTGGAGAACTTTTGTGTGTATCATGTAACTGCACCGGGTCAGGAGGAGGGTGCGCCTACATTGCCAGAGGAGTGAGTGAAGTGCATTGAGATACTGTTTGTTATAGATACATTTAAACATCTCTTTTCTCTCCGTAGCTACGTTTATCCTACTATGGATGAACTAGCCGCACAGCTTCTCTTTGTGCTGTCGCACTTTGGCTTGAAGTCGGTGATTGGCTTTGGTGTTGGAGCTGGTGCCAATATATTGGCACGTTTCGCCCACGGACATCCGGATAAGGTGGGCGCTCTGTGCCTCATCAATTGTGTGTCGACACAATCGGGCTGGATCGAGTGGGGCTATCAGAGTTTCAATGCACGCTTCTTGCGTACCAAGGGCATGACACAGGGCGTCATCGATTATCTGATGTGGCATCATTTCGGTCGCAATCCGGAGGAACGTAATCATGATCTGGTGCAGATGTACAAGCAGCACTTTGAGCGTGGCGTCAATCCGACTAATCTGGCGATGTTGATTAATGCGTATATACATCGCAACGATTTGCATTTGGCCCGCACACCGCCAGGTACACCCGGCACAGAGACCGCGGCAACGACATTGAAAATGCCTGTTATTAATATAACTGGATCGCTGTCGCCACATGTCGATGATACTGTGACCTTTAACGGACGCTTGGATCCGACAAACTCATCCTGGATGAAGGTTCTTCACATTGAAATAATATCTTCAAAATTGATTTGTATATTAATTGAAATCTGTTGTTTCTTCTTTTAGATTTCCGATTGCGCCATGGTGCTGGAGGAGCAACCAGCCAAGCTGGCTGAGGCCTTTCGGCTGTTCTTGCAGGGCGAGGGCTATGGTAAGTGTTAGACACACAGCACACACAATGAACAACTGAACCTCCTCCAACTCTTCTCTGCTACAACTCTACAAATCTGAAAAAAAAAATCAATCTACAAAACAATCTACTTACCACCTATTTCAATCTACCTGCTACAAACTAAAAAGCCTCTATCAAATTGCATATACCACCCTTCAATTGGCACAAAATTTGAACAAGAGTGATGTTTACTCTATAATCTGCCGATCTATCTGGTCAGTCAGACCTCAGTTCAGTTCAGTTCAATTTCAAGTTTCAAATTCAATGTACTATCTATCTAACAAGACTGCCTGCCTTGCCTGCCCTCCATCTAACCCATTCATCATATTCAAAATGCAGCTGAATCCTACGAGAAGCCCCATAGTGACTTACAACACAAGTTGTTTCCTAACCACACCCCACCCCCTATCCAAAAACCATGTAGAGTTATACACACAGAGTCGCCTTCTATCTCACCCAATACTCGAACTATTTAGCCTAATAATGTTTACATATATCGAACAATCGAATTAGTTGCGACAAAAGCTTTTCAACCGCTTTTCACTAAAGCAATTGACACAAAAAAAAAAAAAAAAATATTGAGGTTAAAAATAATGATATTGTGCAAAATTTGATATATATTTAGTATTATATAATTGGCAAAGTATAAAATCAAAATCCAAAGACAAATTCAAATTTATGTTGTTAGTCAAACAAACAAATATTTGTACGCATTATTAAAATAAAAATAAAAAAACTGAAAAATTCGAAAAAGTTGTTGAAAATCAAGCGTTTACTTTTCTTAAAAAAAAAAAAAAACACTTACATA
This sequence comes from Zaprionus ornatus, assembly GCA_018904035.1. Taxonomy (NCBI): domain Eukaryota; kingdom Metazoa; phylum Arthropoda; class Insecta; order Diptera; family Drosophilidae; genus Zaprionus; species Zaprionus ornatus. Next base: position 6,088,161 of record JAEIFZ010000253.1, read on the forward strand.
CCTTACCTACCTACAAAATCCTTCAAAAAGACTTTTAGTTCAGAACTTAGACAGGATGTTTCTAGTCTCGAGGTCCCCCTTAAAAAGTAATCAAAATTCCAAAGCAAACGCATTTTCGTATCGACAATCCCCCAAAAAATTAAAAACAGAAACAAAATATTTCAATATGTTCATTACTTTGTTTTTCATTTCTTTTTCCTTTCTCCAAACTGCTTGTTTTTTGCTAAACAACATACAACAACAAAAACAATACCGAAACAACCAAATATCGAATTCCTTCTCTCAAATAAATACATGACACGCCAAAAAAAATTACCAAAAAAAACAAATATACAAATATCAAATCGAAAATCGAAAATATTGTAAAACGCCTGGCCGACCATCCTCCATGCATCCATCTCGTAAAAAACTAACCATATGTGCACAAAATACCAACCTTGGGCGCCGAAACTAACCTCCAAACTACTTACTTAACCTCAATCTTAACTTCGAATGTTCTCAATTTTTGCTGCATCATAAAATTCGATTTCTGAACTTTTCTTTTTCGTTTCTCAAATTGATTTCTCTCTTACAAACTTGTGCGCAACAATAAAAAAAATAACAAAAAAAAACAAAAAACTATCTTAATATATGGTATGTATATTTGTACACACGAATACAAACACACACACATACACATGCGTACTTCAACAATGCACCTGGCAATATAGTCTCCGAGAAACCTCAGTAGAAACCGCAGCAGCAGCTAATGAAACAAACAACAAAATCTATAGTTGAAATGCATTTAGCTAATTAATTAATACAATAATTGAACTTAACATTATAACAACAGTAGTAAATGCTTAGCACACTGACACACACACACACGCATTCGCACACCAACTAAGCTACACTTAGTTTGCTAATGAGTTCCTTAGAATTCTTTTACTCCGCCCATAGTACAGCAGCAGCTGCTCCGCTCTCTCTCTCTTCCCCTTTCCCCACCCTCTCTTTATGTTAACTGCACTCTTAACGCTTTCTTATGCTATCTTGCTCACACACACACACACACAGACACATAGATATGTAATGCACTTATGTTTTACCCATACAGAGATGAACATATAATTTATTTGATGTTCTTTTTTATTTTGTTTATTTACACGCAAAATATAAATAAATATATTTGAAACAAACCAACAACAACATAAAAAATGCAAAGCTGTTGGCACACTGCAAAAGTTGGCACGCAAAATCTCAACGGCCAGTCGGAGCAGTTCCACGCAAATTGAGCTTTGCGTGCAATAATATGAGCCCACTGTCCGCCGCCCAGGCGAAGAGAGTTTGGAATAATTTGGGCGTGTGAGAGCGTAACACGAGTGAGTGAGAGCAATTGGAAGAGACAAACACACACACACACCGACACAGAGACAGAGACAGAGATGCAAGCACAGCACGCTGAGACCAACACACTCACACACATATAAACACACATAGAATCTGCAACAAGTTGGAGAGCTTTCGCTTGGCGCTTTTTGTACACTGTGATTACCCCCCGCCCCCCGTTATCGTTTGCTTCTCTTCATTGTGTATTATGTTATCAATTTTTATATTATCCTTAGTTATTACATATATATTGTATTTGTATTTGTATTGTACTCTTAGTTTCAGTTGTAAGTAAATATTATTGTATTAGTTAAACAACAAATGCAGTTGTTATTAAATAAAATAAAAAACACTCTTTATTTATGTTTCTATTTGTTATATATCTTTGTCGCTGTACTTGGGCGCTTGTTGCTTTGACTCACTCACACATGCAGACAAACAAACACACACACACACAAAGCGTAAATGTATTAAAGCAATAAGTTAATATTTATACTTAACATATACAAATATACATACATACATACATGACAATGCTATATGAGAAAAATAATAATAAAAACGACGAAAATACCAATATATAAAGATATATATACTCGGATTATATATATAATCTTTTTATGAAGCTATGCAAAACAAAAACAAAAGAAAATCTCACAAATTGTAAGCTTTTGTTGTGTATTTGAATTCTAAATAAAAAACAAAACAGATCGAAATTCAACGTACGATTTCCAATTTTCGAAAACTCATTTGAACGCGGGGCCAATCCAAAAACAGATTTGCAAGAACATCGATTCGCTCTTCGTTTGAGTGCGCCTCTCTTTGTGGTTTCGAGTCTCTCTCTTCACAGCGCAGGCAAACAACATGTGGTGGGGGCGCCCTCTCTCTCTCTCTATCTTTCTCTTCACTGCTCACCAATATCAAACATGTGCATGCAGCGCGCTCAGCATCACTCATGATCGCCTCTCTCGCCATCATCAACATCGTTAATCGTTATCGTTATCGTCATCGTCATCAAGCTCATCAGCAGTGCTAGAACAACAACAACAAAAGCAGCAACAGAAATGGCCAAACGAATATCATCAATGCACTCACACACACACACATACATGCGTACATACATACACTTACACACTCACACCTAGATGACACGCTACAGAAATACTTGAAAAACAGCAGCTAATCCTTAGAAAGTGTATAAAAAACACCTATCATGAATAATGAACAAGAACAACAACAACAATAACAATAAACAACAAGAACTAACATGCTCAAAAGTAACGTAACGTAAATAACAAAAGCCAAACTACTACTACCTTCCCCCCTCCACAAAAAAATATACTACTACTACAACAACAACAACACTGCAACTACAACTACAACAGCAACGCCTCTGTCCACGCCCGCCAGCTCACCCTGTGGCACCAAGTATCACACCTATTCATCGATATTCTTTGCCAACTTTCGTGAGGAGCAACTGCAGGCAGCACAGGAGCGCGAGCGAGATAGACAACGTCAGCTAAGCCTGCGCGTTGGCAATCGACTGCGCGAGACGGCCATCAATTGCAGCGGCAGCGGTGGGGATAACAACAATGCAAGCGAATCAACAGAGGAACTGGATATGGAGAATGGCAATGGTGGGAATGGCAATCGGGCATATGTGACAACTGACACATCAGGCACCCTGTATTATGGCACACAAAGCAACAAGATACGCATCACTGAGAATCCACTGCCCGAGCCGATTAGCTCTTAGATTGTTAAATACTAAAACAAAAAACAAACACACAAACACTTGCATACACATCAAAAACAAAATGAGAGAAAGAGACGACACAGACACACACATACACTGACACTCTTTACATATGTACACACTGTTATTGTTGTTATAAACTACGTATAAAAAATACCAGCAAAATAAGAAACCCAATAAAATACACACACCCACACACACATACAAACAACGCAGACACACTGCAATCACAGAAGCAGCAGCAGCGCAGCGCAGCAGCAGCCTCAGCAGCCGCCAACTCAAGCAAAGCTTTAGCGAAGCCAGCATCAGCGGCGACAACAACAGCGACAGTGTGACCAGAGCAGCCAAATGCGCCGCCTGAAAGTAGACTTTAGCCGAGCCGTGCTCCAAGAGACAAATTGTAAAACAAAAACAAAACATGCAAAAACAAAAAACAAAAAAAAGGAAAAAAGAATATTGAGTAAAATGAAGACACCGCTACCTATACGAGATATGAACTTATGTTTATTAAACAATATACAAAAAACAGCAACAAAACACACTTAGTAATTGAGTTAACTAAAAAACTCAAATGCCGTTCGTTTTTTTCTAGTTTTTTTGTTTTATGGAAATATTTAAAAAATAACAAGAAAAACAAAAAAATACTGCAGAATAATATTGAGATATTTGTAATTTACACTTTGTGCCTGAGCGTAACATATGCGAATACACATAGATACACACAAACACACACACGAACATATATCAATGGGTTTTAGTTAAACAATTTATTTATCAAATATACAAAATGGACAAACTACATTAATTATATATTACGACACGTTCTTATACGCAAGTTTATTGGTTCTTTTTCTAGACATTATGCAATAAAAATACGTGTATTTTTTGGACGCAACATATTTTATGATGAGCTTGCTTAGTTGTTGTGAGAAAACTAAAAAAAAAAAAGAAGAAACCGAAGCGAAAACAAACCAAAATCAACTTTAAAATAAATTACAAGCTTAATGTTAATGAAAAATAACTTAAATACCAACATTAACTTAATCTCGAAAAAACGAAAAACCCAAATGTAGCATATCAAAAACAAAGCTCTCAAAATTACATATACAATATAAATATTTAAATAGTTAATAATTTAAATAAATAATGAAATTCATAATGAATTGCATTGAAAAACAAAAGCGCATAAAGGCAACTTAGGTAAAAATAAAACAAAATAAAATACACAGAAAAAACCACACAAAAATACATACATACATAAATAAAAGAGAACAGATCACACACAGATAAATAATGAACAACTTTTTGCAAATAACTTCAAATTCAATTTAATAAAAGTTTTAGAAGCTTGAAACAAGTCGCTGAATTTGTGTTTTGCATCTTTATTTCTTAATTGATAAATAAATTTGATTTAAATACTAGAAATGCTAAGCTTGGTAAGTTGATAACAGGTTAAACTATCGATTATCGAGGATCATAAATACTGCATTACAGGTAAGCTTGGTAAGTTGATAACAGGCCGAACTATCGATTATCGATAAGAAACCATTAACAGTCTGTTAACAGTGGCGCCTTGTTGCGCGCATCTCTTAATGTTTATTGATCTATGCGCTTAATATCCTAATATTTATGTATTTTATACTCTATAAACAGTATACCACACTCAATACACCCTATGCTACATATACCCTATACTAACTGCTCAGTCACTTGGGCTGTATTAGCTCCCTTAGCATGCGGAATGTTGCCTCGCGCTCCTGCCGCATTATGTTGGACATTTGTTGCAGGAATTCTGTTTGCATCTCACGCTGCTGACGCAGAAACGCCTCTTGCGATGTGCTCAGCAGGTTAAGCAGTTGCTTCTGCCCCTCGCTGATGCTGGTGAGCACCTCCAGCGGCGTTGGCTCTGCAGGCATTTCAAAGTTATCTTCACCCGCCTCAGCCGTGCGCAGCAGATCGCAACTTGAGGCAGAGCTTGCAGTATCGTCGCTGTCACTTTCCATTGGATCCAGTGTAGTACTGGGAGAGGACTTCATGGCATTGGCACTGGAACTGGTTGTTGGCAGGGAACTGGTTGCAGGCACTGACTTTGTGGTGCGTTTCTTTTGCATAAGATCATCGAGCATTTCAAAGTGTCGCGGCTGCATGCGCACATTTTTGGCACCATCCTTGACTTCACGATAGCGTAGCGTCAGCAGGCGCAGTTTGTTCCTCAACTGATGCGGCGTCCGTTTGTAGCTCTCCTTCGCCAGGCAGTTGGAGATGTAGACGAGTGTCTTAAAGTTACGCTTCTTGGAGCCGTCGAGGGCGCGAAACAGATTCTGCTCCTTGATGATATGTAGAAAGGTATCGACCTCGTGATCGGTCCAATAGTAGCTGACGGGATGACCTGGAAGTGGAAGGAGAATATCCATTAACATATACCCTTTATTTTAGCATACTACCTACTACTCTTTCTTCTGCCCGTCTCCGTATCGCCTTCGCCATCGCTATCAATGAAGTCTGTCTCGGAGCAGCTAGTGAGATTCCCCTCGGCATTTGCTTCGCCGCCGTTTGCTGTCTCCTTATCAGTGGGATTCAACAGCCGATGAATGACCTCATACTGCTCAAAGGATTCCCCGCCTCGCTTAGCCTTGTTGTATTGTCGCCGCAGTTGTTGGAATTTAATGCGCAACTTCTCTGGCGGCTTATTGAATGATCTCTTGGCCATTTCCTTGGAGAGTAGCTTGAAGATTTTAGCATTACGTTTGCGCAACAGTGCCGATTGTAATCCCATACTGGTGATTAGCTCCAGAAACACATCCACCTCACCCTCGGCCCACTTGCAGCGCGCATTGGAAGGCATTGAAGCAACCAAAGCGCCTGGAAAGGAAGAGCAGGAGAAGAGGATTAGAAGGGAATCCCTGCCATGCAAGACTCTGATACCTACTTTCCGACTCGCTCTCTGTGCTCAAGGGCGCATCGAATTCCTCCTCGCCGCTGTCCAGTGAGTTCGCCGAGTCCACTTCCTGTCCGCCTCCTCTGTTGCTGTCATCAAAAAGCGTCTGCAGCTCGTTTAGGTGAGCCAAGGATTCACCGCTTTTGCGTGCCTTCGCATATTGTCGCCTCAGCTGGTGATACTTCAGGCGCAACTGATCGGGCAGCTGCGAGAAGTTGCGTTTGGCCATTTCCCTGGAGAGCAGATAGAATGCTTTGCCATTCTGCTTGCGAAACAGCGATGCCTGCAGATTGTGGGTGCTGATGATCTCAAGAAATGCCTCCAGTTCGCCCTCGGCCCATTTGCGGTTGATTGCTGGGCCGGCGTACGTGCGCCCTGCGTGGTCTCCATCATCTACGGATAAGTAAATGATATTAGCAGGGACTCTAATGTTCTATGTCCTACTATAACGTACAATCCATTTGCAGCGTATGCGCATATTTCTCCTCAAGATCCTCACCGTAGTCCTCCTCCAGGTCGGGTTCCTCTAGTTCCTCCGCATCCGCATCCGCCCCTTCCTCTTCGTGTTCGTGCAGCTGCTCGTTGTGCAACAAGTCTTTTAGATAATTATAATACTCACACGATCGATTGCGATATTGTGCAGTATAATAATCATTTTTTAATTTCGCATATCTTTCTCGCAATTCGGAAATGCTGCGACTACTTCTGTTTTTTGCGCCTTTGCTGTGTACAAATTCATTTGCCACATGTTGCCAGTCTATTTTCCGTGTGTTGCCGGTTGCATTAACATCCTTTTTGTGCGATTTAATAATCTTAATTAATGCAATTGTTTCCTCTGCTTGCCAACCATCGCTCTCGTATGTGCTCATTTTCGCAATAAAAACTATTTGTTTATATTTGCATAGAGATGGGAGTTATTGGCAAATCAGTGACTTTGTTGGAGTATTTTAAGGTCACGAGTAGCAGTTGTGTCAAGAGTAGCGCAAGCAATGTCCACAAACTGAATTAATATACATAAATAAATTATTATGATAACAATAATAAAATATAATTTAAGTGTATATTTAGTTAGTTTTAAATTTTCTTTAAATTTAGTTTGGTAATTCAAAATTGTGACTATGTCACACAGTTACGATAGCACTCCGTTATCGATATATCGCTACGCAGATCGACATTGTGCAATTGGGGTATTTGCTTCGTTGCACGCTTACGGTCACACAGTTCTTAACTGAATCTTGTTATTGACGGTTGCTTGGCGCGGTCGCTACACGTCGGTTACGCTCGGTGATCGGTACGAAATAAATAAAGCAGTTTTACACCAGAAATAAGAAAAAAAGGTTTTTCAGTGCAAAACGAAAGAAGTAATACGATAATTCAGTGGCCTTTTCGCGTGCGTAGTTAACTATCATAATCACAGCAAACAACAACAATTGTTTGTTTGTTGCACACAGAAAACAAAACAAAAAAGTTATCTTCTCTCTCGTTTCCACCTGTTTTGCTGTCGTCGTCTCTGTTAGCCCCGTTAACGCGATCGGCGCTTTTTATTGTAATTTCGTATATTGTATTACTTATTGTATATTATTCCGTGAATCGCGGCGACGCTTATTTATTTTTGTTGCGCAAAAAAAAACAACAACAAGAGCTACAACAAAAATACCGAAACAGCTTTTTCAGCTAAAACAAACGAAATCAAATTGAAATTACTCGGATAACGCTTTGGAAACCGCTCGGTCAAAGCTCGGTTTACGAGATGGGGCGTTAAAGTCCGTTACGCTTGACTAGAGAGAGAGAGAGAGTAGGACGAACCCCTCTCGCCCCTTAGACTGTTTGCATGTGCGATCTTGTCTAAAGAAACGCATCGAATCCATCAGAAATTGTCATATTCCCTCATATGCGGTTTATGTTCTAAGCCAAATAATCAATACGAAACGCGTGTTGGATACGTTTCTTCTTCTCAATCATCGTTCTCGATCGGGAGCTGCTGCTGCATCATGTCTAATATATCATCAACATCGGGCATTATGTTGTGCATCTATATCACAGTTGGCATTTTGCTGATCCACAGCTGTCGCCTGTCCAATGCCTCAGCAACAGCCAATGCTGGCTACGTTGATCATGGCGATACGAAAGGTAAGCACAATTTCACAATACGATCCAACAATAATGACCCTTGGTAACTGTGCCAATTCTGCGTTCCATGAAACAATTATACATCCATCAGCATGTAGACAAAAGTATATAAAAGAAGTTTTGCCTGCTACACGGGCAGTTACCCTGTTATTAGCCACGGGGCATGTTTAATTATTATATAAATCGAGTTTGGTTAAATCTTTACGTTAAATTTCTGTATAAATCTTGTTTTAATGCAGTTTTTGTGGTTTATTGAACCTTGTTCATATCACACTTTCTTTGCCAGTTTTTTACCTTTTTTCGTCAATTATTTATGAACATTACTCATAAAAATTCGACGGAAAGTCGTATAAACCTTTGTTACGGGTTTTTGCTTATATATAAATTAACAACATATAATTAACTTATAAATTATACATACATTAAATGTTTAAAGGTTGTACTTTGATTTTTAGAACAATTTCAATTAAATGATAAATAAAATAAAAAAATACGTTATATTTGAAAAATTAAAAAAAGACAGATTGGCGGACATTAAGACTTAAAGATTTCTTAAGGATAGAAGAAAAAATAAAAGGACAGTTCTGTCAGGAAAAAGGCTGACCTGGCAGCCCTGATAAAGACTGTAGAAAATGCAGTTTCCATGGTTATTCCTCACTCTACTTTTGCTTTATCTTGAGTTTCTTATGCAATTTCGTAGTGGGCACCATTTAGGTATGTAATCTGTCAGTTATAGGGTATCAGTCGTATAGGCCATAAACTCAAGCAAACAGATAATAAAATGCCAACTGAGATTACAGTCAGTGAGAGCACCCAAAGACACAGTGGGACACACAGACAAAGCACTGACAGACAGACAGACAGACAGAGATAGATGGCGTTGGAGGAGAAGAAGAAGAATGCCTTCTTCATTTTGATAAAAGAGATTCAATTCATTGGATTTGGAGGAGGAAGTAGTGGCTGCTGTTGTTGTCTTCTTGTTGGTGCATCTGTTCTGTTCTGCTGCTGATGCTCTTTCGGTTCAGTTCGTAGAGTTTTGCCCTTTGTGAACAGGTTTCGGCGATTTCCAGATTTCCCATGGTTCGCACAACAACAACAACAACAACAACAATAAGGAGGAGAGCGTACTGGTGTCTCTCTCTACCTACCTGTTGTTGTTTGGCTTTACTTTTACCTTTAGGTTTACCTGTGCCTCAGGTAGGTAGCTGGCCCATTAAGCATCTTTGTCTGTGCCGGGTAAATATGAATGAAGTACAGATACAGATACGCACAGATACGGATACACATTGCCTCGCCCTCGCCAGGGCTGTGGCTGTGGCTCGCTCTCCCTCTCTGGCTTGCTTCCTCTTTGTTTCTGCCTTTTTTTTTCCTCTCTCTCCATCTCTCTCCCTCTGTCGCTTCCTTTACAGTTTTCAAACTATTTTCGTTTTTCTATGTCAATTTGCATTGTAGAATTTCGGCTAAGGGCTCCACTTGTCCCCTATTTACGCCCGTTCTTCGTCGCTCTCTGCCTGCCGCACTCTTCTCCTCTTCCCTCCCCACCTCTTCCCTGCTCTCTTCCCTTGCAAAAAACTGCGCCAAAAACCAGTTCTGTCTCTTTTTAATGTCTTTCTTGCAAAAACAAACCCACATGCATCGCCTATTGCTATCTCACTCTGTTATCTCTTTCCCTCTCTTTCTGCCTGCGCGCCTGCGCCAACGTACGGTTCGGTTCGCTTCGGGTATCGTTTCTTTTTTTTACTTTTGCGCTGTTTTGTTGAGACTTCCTACCACCTGCCCCCCGGTTGAACGGCTGCTTGCCTCGTCTCTCACCTGTCCCCGCTCCTCTTCCCTCCACGGTGTCGCTTTGCTTTGTCTTTGTGCCAACTTTATACGCATCTGAACCGTGAGATTTTATTTCATGCAAAAAAGTAGAAGTACTTGGACTCTTCTTGCTGTCGTTGTCTCTCCCTCTCCCCCTCTCTCTCTCTGTCTGTCTCTCTCTGTTGCTGCTGCTGACTTGCAGGTGTTTTGCACGTACACACACACACACGCACAACTTATGCGAATTGGCAGCAAGGAAAGACGCAGGCAGCTTGTAAATTATAAGTTTCGCTCAGTTTTTGGCTGTTTTTTCACTGCTTTTCAGCGGTTTTTTCTTTGCATATTTGCATAAATTACAAGCACAACTAATGGGTATCATTTAGTGCAGCATTTAAGTAGCTCATTTGCGTTACTTTGGTTACTTTGTAAGGCTTTTTATGGCTCAATAAATGAAGAGGCACAGCGAGAGATAAAGACAGAGAGAAAGAGACAGACAATCTTTATATTGTATATTGAAATAGTCGATCTGCCACTATAGCTAACTATATTGTAGTTATCGTGCTACTTATCATTGCAATGCATTACCGATTTGCAACACAAACGTGCCACAGAGCTGATGAAATGCCCAGTGAACCCACAAGGGAACCCTGATCCCAAATCAAAGCGACTGCGAGTGCAAATGAATCAACCTATTTGCGAGTGTACAACTACAACTGCTACGCCAGTCTTATCACATTTGATAAGGCGTAAATGAGGGGGAAAAGTACGAAAAGTACACGAAGAAGTTGTAGAAGCAACAGAGGTAAGAAACAGTGGTTACTCATGATTATTAACGTTGCAATACAAACAGCGAAAACAGAATTTGATATGCTATACGATTAGCTAGAAAATGAAATTCTAAACAAGCTAACAGCTGACGCATGCAAAAAGAGACAGACAGACAGACAGAGAGAGAGAAAGAGAGAGAGAGGGAAAGAGACAAAGAGAGGGTCTCTTCTGAGCAGCGGAAAAGAACAACGGCTACAAACACATTAGATCAAGTGCCGTTAAGTGCTTCCAGCGAAGGAACCTAAGACTAAGTGGGTAGACAGGATCAAATCACGCGACATGTCCTTCAGGCTAGCAGGTAGCGTAGGTAGTGCGTGCAGAAGTACCCGGCAAGTATCATATTTCATAAGGACATTCTTTGGTTTTTTTTTTCTCATGGAAAAATATGATTTTTGTGCAGGAAAAACACTTGAGATGCCCAGACGCGCCTGCATGTCTTCAATTATTGAAGAGCTCGCCCACTTGAGAAAGAGAGAGAGAGTTCCCTGAGTTCCTAGAGACCGCTTCCGAGTCGCATGGCATATGCATTATGCACTCCCCCGCTTCCTTTGAGTGGCCCGTCTCAATGGGGCATATGTTACATTTGTTCTATCTGTCTGCCTTTTGTTCTGCCTTGGAAATCTGTTCAATTGTTTCAAAAACGAAACCATACGCTTTCTCACGTATGCAAAGCATTTGTTCTTGCTGTTGTTGTAATCATAAATAATAATCAATTTCCTGTGTGCCTCAAGAAATGTTTCCCATCGTTCCGCACTTGGGTGAGAAAAGCGCCATGAAAACTGACAGCACAAAGAACGAAGATTTTTGTAATGAAAATGAAATTGATAGAGGGAGGCAGGCCCCCTCTGCCAGCCCCCCCCCCACTGCAGAACATGCTGTGCTGCTTCCCCTCTTCTTCCTCCTCTTTCTGTTTGTTTCCTTTGCTATGTTTTGCTTGCAGTGTTTCCCCAAAAAACATTTGCGCACATTTGGCTGAGGCTCATTTGCATTTTATTTTTACTACGCACACAGTTTGACAGCAACTGCAAGGGAGAGAGACAGAGAGAGAGTGTGAGAGTGTGGGGGAGAGAGAGAGCGCAGCGCAGCCAATCGCAGGCGACTCTCAATTGATGATTGCCTTGCAGCCACACGAGGGGAGCCGAGGCTGCCAGTGCCGAAGTGAGGTTAAACGTCGGCCCAATCAACGTGCCCCCACAAGGTTTATTGTTGTTGCTGACGCATGCGTTGTTTCGCACATCTCTCCCTCTTCCACCTCTCTCTCTCTCTCGCTGAAGTTCTTCTTCTGGGGGGATTTTGTTTGGTTTATGAGTTGGCCAAATAATAATAATAATCATAATACCCCGAGCTGTGTGCAGCTGTCGCCTTGCAATCTCAACGAGTTGCCCCCCTCTCTCCCTGCTTCCCTTCCCTGCTTGTTTGCTACATTAAAACGTCTGTCGCCACATTGCGAGGCAGCAGCAGCAGCAGATCAGGCGCAGATAAACACATTGTAATTAGTGAAGGGTCTTCGGGCAGCAAGAGCAGCATTATCATCATCACGATCATCACGATCATCAGCTCAGCTCTGCTGGCGGGGGCGATGTAGCTGCACCATATGTCATTGCAGCATGGTAAACTGAGCCTGGGCCCAGCGCATCGGATTACCCAGAGAGTGAGCTTTGGACATCTTAAGCCATATTTCAAAATAACCGATCTAAAGAAGTTTGACAACTTTCTGTGCTAATTTAGCAGAAATTAATGTGGGAAAACAGTAGCAGCTAAAAGTAAGTTGACTTAGTTTTTTACACTGATCGGAAGTCTTCTTTTTATGATTTTGTGTTGGTTTTTATGGCATCAGAAACAGTTTATAACTGTTATACCCTCTAACTACAGTTTAGAAGGCATTTCTGATCCATTATAGTATACATATATATATATTCTAAATAGATTCCTTATCAGTATCAGCTAGGTCTACCAAAACAACAAGTAATAACAATGTGTCTTATCAAGGTCCTAAGCTACAGCTTTTATTAGAATTTTCTTTTTTTGTGTGCACAATAATGAACAGCAACCAAATGATTACTGTAAATGTCATTGTATTTGGATTATAAATAGAAATGTTTTTTAGGCAACAGCTGAAGACAGTAGGTTTATAGGGTATACATTAAGTCGCGCACACTCTACAGTAGCTGCTTTTACATGTTCCAACTTCTCTTTAATGATCTTTATAGTTTTTTAAGTTGTGTCAACTTTTCCTGTCAATTTTTATGGAATCGGAAACAGTTTTAACTTGTTTTCCATATGAAAAGTTAAAAAAGTTGCCGAACTTTGATTAGGCTGTAAGGGAGCTTGTCAGCAACAGTTATGTCTATAAATTAAAGCAACAGTTTAACAGTTGCTCGTATTTCCTGCAAACTGCCAAGATTAGCATATGATATAGTGGCGTATCTTGCGCTCTCTTCACTCTCTTGTTATATGTATATCCTGTAGTCGTTTTGCTTTATCTAGATGGGCTTTGTTTCCCGAAAATTAGCATTTAAAATGGTTCTGCCTCTTCTTCTTCTTCCTCTTGTTGTTCTCGAGCCCAAGCCGGACGAGAGCGCGCGAGAAGAAAGAGGCAGACAGTAGATTCTGCTGCTTTGGGCCGGAAAACGTTTGGGCACATAATAAGGCAACTAAGGGGGATAACGGGGGAGTGGGGGACAGAGGGGTCAGGCTGGCGACGACAGGCAAAGGTCAACGGCGTCTGGCAATGATCTTGCATAATTATAAGACAACGCGTACGACACTGGCAGAGAAAAGCAAAGATAGACGAGTGGGAAGAGGAGTGAAGAGTGGAGAGGGGGGAGGGGAGTGCAAAAGTAAAGAAAGGTTTGGCCCCAACGGCGACAATGGACAAAAGCGCGCATTCAGTCAGCGCTGGCACTATGAGGGCGCACTGCAGGGGGGATGGGGGCAGAAGGGTACTGTGTGCGTTTGTTTAACCCTACGATGACTGCGGGTCAAATCGAGCAATGAATAACAACAACAATGTGAATCATTGACAGTTTTTATGAAGCGCCGCATGCATCACTCAACAGCGGCTCAAGAAGTTGCCGCTCTCATAAATACATACAGATGTGAGTGCTTCTATATATGTGTCTGTGTGTGTGTGTGGCCGCACCCCACTTTGCCTGCGCGCAGCTTTCAAAATCATTTCAAATTCAATACGAAAAGTCAAACGATGACGAAAGTTGTGCAAGATGTAAGATCAGTTGAGAAAGAGGGAGAGAGAGAGAGAGAGGGGGGAGGCGGGTAGGGGGCACACATATTGAAAATTGGAATGTGGCGAGTCAAAGGCAAAGGCAAAGCGTTTGCGTTAATTAAAAACAATTAAGGCAGCACAAGGAGAGGGAGCAGCAGCAATATCACTCGCAGTCGACGCAGCAGCAGCAGGCGCAGTCAGGGCGGCACTCAAAACGGCACCAAATGGAGTCGATTGTTGTCTCTCCCTCCCTCTCTCGTACGCACGGCCAAAAGGTTTCGACTTTAGACTCTGCCAAATGTGGGTCGTGTGAAGAGCGCATGGGAGAGACGCAGAAAGAGAGTAGAAATGAGAGCAAGAGCGGGTGCAAGAGTTTGGCAGATCAGCAGCAGCAGCACATGTGAATAGTTGTTGTAGTTGTAGGGCTTATACTGAAATTGTATAATATATTAATTGCGGTTAATTGGGATTAACAGCTGCGCCACAATGCCGACGCGCTCAACTGCAAATTGATGAGGGGGAAAACAAGAGAGAGTGAGTGAGTGTGAGAAGAGCGAGGAAGCTTTTTGCTGCAGTTGCAGTTGTTGCTGAGCAGCACTGTAAATGCAAGGCAGAGGGCGGAGCTGCTGGGTAGCACTGACAAGAGCAGCACTGATTTGCGAGAGCAACTGCAAGCTGTGCAGGCGTAGGCAGTGGGAGAAGGAGTCGTCAAGCAGTGCAAATAAAGAAACTAGGCAAAGCATATGAATAGTAAGAGAGCAAGTGCAAGCAGAACAGGAGCAGCGCTGCTTTAAGAGAACAACCTTGGCAAGCTGTAGATGTAGGGAAAGGGAGAGAGAGAGGGACAATCGTCTATGCAGCCTCAATAACTATCAAAGTGCATCGCTTTCAAGCAGTTCAAACCCTAGGCGTAGGCGGCAAAGGAGAGCCACTGAAGTGCGTATCAATTGCAAGCAGTGTAATAAGAGCAGCTGGCTTAAGCAGTGAAAAAGGGACTGAGCAGCAGCGGCGTGGACAGTTGAGAGAGCGCACTTAAAATGGCGCACCGCGAAAGCTTGCACTAAAATTGATTTACACTCAGTGTGCCTGCTGCTGCTGCTGTGGCTGCTGTTGCCATTGTTGTTGTTCTTGTTGTCCGACAGGTTCGCCTGTTTGTTGTTGTTGCTGTTGTCTTCGCTCCCTACGCTTTCTTTCTTTCTGTCTTTCAGCGCTTACGCAGCCGGTTCGATTTCCTGTCCATTCTTTCTTCTCACTTTGTGGCCTGGCGTTGTGCCTGCTGCCAAAGTGATAAGAAGAACTTTTAGAATTGCCGCCTTGGCGACAAAATAGCCAAAGAAATAGCTTGTAAAATAGCCGAAGCTGCTGCTGCTGGGTTGGCCAATACCCGCAGCAGCAGCGGCAGCAGAGGCCGTCCCATCCGGTGCTGTTGTTGGCCATCATCCGGTGTTGGTAACTGGTTCTGCTGCCAGGATTGCCAGTCAAGCGATAATTAAGCTGAAAATCAAATCGTTATGCCCCATGTGCATGAAGGGGAGTCTGGAAAAGGGGGCGGGGCAGTGAATAGAGGAGTGGGGGACTTAGCTGACATTACAATTTTCCTGCCTGGAATTTCCGCTGCGCTTGCGCGTTACGGCGTTAATTACACCTGATGATGGAATATGGCGACACAGGCGCGGATCGTGCACTTGTTTACCTGCAACACGTTGCAGCAGCAGCAGCAGAGGCAGCAACAGATTGGTTGCATAGATTACACACGCACGCATCTCTCTGCACGTATTTGTGTGTTGAGTAATTGTTCTAGCTGTGTGCGTGCAGCGGAAGTAATTTGAGGTTAGAGCTGATGATCTGTGATGCTGCAAGGGGTTAACAAGTGCACTCATTGCACAAGGGTTAATAGCTCGTTTGGGTCAGCGCCAAAGTGTTAAAAGTCGAGAGCGGCCTTTCTTCTTTTGTTCCAAGAAGTCATTCATTAACTAACACGCACACACACACACACACAAAGACACAGACACTCTTTGGGGCTCGTCGGACTTTCTCGAGTGCATTTTTTCTAGCCGAGTTTTGGAACTGCACCCATAAAGCCTCATGTTGAAACAACCTCAAAGCGTACGACGTGTGCATACGTAAGCCACAAACAGCAACAACAACAACAAGCAATGCGCATTAGCTCCATGGCAACAACAACAACAACAACAATGGCAACAAAAGGTTGACAGCCACAATTCAAATTGTATACAAATGTGTTTTCAATTTCAAAAAAAAGTTAGAAAGAGACAGCGCCAAACTCGTCGAGATCGTTACACTGCGATAAATAGTCGAGCATTTATTCATAGACACCATACACAGAGATACACTCACATATATTCACACAGGTATTCATTGCGTTTTGTGGCTTTAACGTTTTCGGGCCTTGTGGTTTTTCACACTTTTATCTAACTCCGTTAATCTCTGAGAACCCTTTAATCGATCTAGTGGGAATTTCATTCAGTTTCTTGAGAGAGAGAAACGATTAAGCAGCAATCATGAATGAGAATTCTCTCATTGTAAATTCATTCATTCATTCATAAAATATTCAACTTGTAGATCGTATCGAAATTGAGGCACGATTTGTACTTAAAACAGGTTTAGCATAAATAATAGACACGATTATTAGAAGAACAGAGACAAATAGGTCTAAGATAAGTGGAATTCATTAAGAACTTGAGAAATAGGTTCAATATAAATATAATTCATTATGCTAAATAGAATTCAGTAGTTGAGAAATCAGTTCAATCTTTATAAATAATATAGAAGGCAACCTATTTAATCTCTGCTCTAAAACAGGTTTTCAATATACAATAGTAAATAGTTTTCAGTAGCTGACAAATAGGTCGAATACAGCTAGAAGATATTATAATTTAAGTCATGGACATATTGATCTCAGTTCTAATAAAACTAGAATAGATTATAATTATTATTATGAAAATCCCTATATAATATATATAGACAGTTCTTTGATTCCAACTCTGCAAAACTTGTTGACATTATGAATGAATTTTTACAGACTTGTCTGACTGATCTTAACAAGTTTTATGTGTTGCTGCAAATGTTTCCCACACTGAAGGAGAGAAGAGTGAGAAACATACAGAAAGAGATACATAGAAAGAGAGAGAGAGAGAGTAATAATAATACTGCTTCTAATCGGAAACTGTCATTTGATTGCGAACCAGTTCATTAACATAAATCTGTATCTTTACATCTCTCTAACTACCTCTTCCTTCTCCCTTCCCCTCCTCTCTGCCTCCCTCTGCCATTAAGCCACGAAATGCCCAAATAAATCGAAGTGAACGCTATCAGAATCACAGAGAAACACAAAACAAAACAAAAATAGCAACAATTGTCGTAATGTCACAATTATTTTACATTCTACATGAACCAAATAACAAAATTTCAGGGAGTGTCCCACGACGACGCGACGTTGACGCTGCTCCAATGAAAATTCTACACACACAGACACACACACACAGTCTTGTACACACACATACTGTGACACGATCAGTCGCTTGAATGCCAACCAATATTTTACTCAATAAAAATACAATTGAGAAATTGCCATGGTGATCACGTAGCAACAACGACAGCAGCAACAACAAGAAGTCGAAGCTGGGCGCCCAATTGGCATTGGTTGCATTCAACAGTTTCTTGTGAAGAAGACGCAAGAAGACGCCGCGCCGCTGCTGCATTTCCAACGGGGTCGCAGTTCTCTCTCTCTCTCTGCCAGTTGTTGCTGCAATTCTTGCTGTTGCTGCAGTTGTCATTGGAGCTTGTTACAATCTCTGCTTACATGTAAACTAAGTACAGCAACGGTCGCAACTAAGTCAATCGCCCCTAGTCGGGCAATCTCTCTCTCCCTTCTCCCCTCACTCCTCCCCGTGTCACCTTAGGCGACCTTTGTGTTGACTTGTGCTGATTGCAGCATTAAAATCACCTCAAAATGCCGACGACAACAGCGACAACGACAGCAACTTTGTGCGAGTACAACGTGTACACATGTAGCCGAAGAACACACAGAGCACCCCTCATACCTCGTATACCCCTGCACCCCGCATACCCCGTAAAACCCAAGAAAAAAACCCTCGAAAAAGAACTTACAACAGACATTTTTGTTAGGCTCAGCACGTTTAGCTCGGGTTGCTGCGAGAGCATACGAAATGAAATTGAGAAATAACCAAGAAACATATTCATATATAACATATATGCATATCTATATATATGTATATATATGTATATATACTACATACATCAGCAGATCAGCAAAGTCGTCGAACCAATATGAATTTCATTATTTGGAATACGCAACTGATTGGCAATATTCAGTTCAGCTCATTGAATTCCGATTAACACCCGCTGTGAAGAACCTTTTCGAGATCGCTTACCCTACCAGCTGCCCCTGCCCTGGACGGTCTCTGTGAAACCGGTATGTGGAGCGGGCGTTGAAGCTGTAGCTCAGCCACATTCGCTGTCTCAGCCCCATCCAGCTACAGTCTTAGCCACAGTCTCAGTCCCCTGCTCAGCCCCTGCTGAGACTCAGCCTCAATCTCAGTCCCCTGCTCAGCCTCGGCCCCAGCTTCAGTCTCCGCTTCAGCTCTGGCATTTTCTGTTTGCTCCGGAAGTAATTAATGCCCTTTTTTCACTCCTCTCTGCCTTTTTTTGGGTGTAAGAAGAAGCCGAGGCAATAATGGAGGCAGAGGCAGAGGAGAAGGAGGAGCGCAGAGAAAAACAGAATCTATGCATTAGACGCGAGTTGAAGTTGACTTTTCGGGGCGGCAAACTTTCACCAAGAGTTGGCAATAACAACAGCAACAATAGTTGCCAGCAGCAGCAGCAACAGCAACGACTGTGGCAACGGCAACTTCATTCCCATCTTTGCCACATTCGATTTGACCGAATTGCTGGCTGCCACAAAACGTTTGTCAGCCCCGTCAGAAAATGATGTGGATTTTCCCAATGCGGGCGGCTTGGCCATAAACCTTTTGGCCAGACCCGCTCGATGTTGCTTCTTTTATGGTCAATTGCAACTGCAACCTGAGAGGGGCGGTCCAAAAATGGTCAATGCGACATAATTGATCAATTGGCAGCTTGGCAGCAGCATCAGCCTGCAACGCATCCTATGCCAGCCTGTTTTGCTTGGCCATAGTTGGTCATCCGCCTGGTCAGGTCTGCGCTTCATTATGGTCACGACAGCCAGCGAGAGCAGCGAGTGACGAGTGCAACGAGTTGGGCCAGTCCATTGTCACAGTCTGTGTGCCTTCCCTTCGGCTCTGGCTGCGTTTTAATTAAGCCAAGTTGCTTGGCTTGGCTTGTTGCCTTAAGTGGAGCCTGCTTCATGGCCATAACGAGCGTTTATGTGTGCCACCAGCTGGGGTAGTCCTGTTAGTTGACAACAGTGGTACGTAAGTAATGTGCAGCTTGGGTTAGGTTAGGTTTTGTATTGAAGAGCGAGAGATGGGTGACGAGTAGTTGGCAAGTAACGAGTAGCAAGTAAAGTGTAGAGAGAGGGAAGTGAATAAGCATAATAAAATGTAATTAAGCTGAGAAGAGGGAAACTAGTAGTAAGGCAACGAGTAGCGAGTAAGCAACAATGAGTACGAGTTAATAAAAGGGTAATGAGTAGTGAAATATCGAGTAATTAACTGTAGGTATTGAGCAGATCTTAATCTACAGCGAGAGACTGGTGAAGAATACGAGAGAAGTAACGAGTAGCGAGTGGAGTGTAGCTGGAGAGTAATAGACGAGCAGAATAAACAGTAACGAGTGCGGGTAATTAAATGACAATGAGTAATGCAACAACGAGTAATTAGCTGTAAGTAACGAGTACATTTTAAACTACAGCGAGTGACAACTTAGTGTTATATTAGCTCCATTTGATTGGCTTGTTGGGTTAAATAACCATTAAACGACTGCACAGAAACGAATTGCAATTGAGAAAGTTCATTAGCGAGTGCGATAAGCGACAAATTAAAAGGCTACTTTTCATCGTGCTGTAATAATCGCTGTGAATTGTGAACGAGTAACTGTTTGGCTAACCCTCTTTCAACACATAAGGGAAAACTTCCCTGACTTTAATTAAAACAAACTGTTGCGACTCCCAGTGCCCCTCCATATAGGGCAGCAATTGCAGAGAGGCTTCGCCACACTATATGCCACGAGCTGCGTCTCGCCTCGCCTCGTCTCAACTGAACTGAACTCTCCCAACTTCGAAGTCGAGTCAACGATACGCCCTGAAAGTTTTTGATTAATTTCTGTAGCCGCTCGGTTTGTTTAGGTCAATGTGCGCTCCATCAGTCCTCAGTTACTCCGTTCTCTGTCTCTCGGCTAGCTCAGTGAGCCATGCCCTGTCCAGTGGTGGTCAGAGCCCGAGCCATAGCACACCATCCATCAGCTATATTGGGGAGACGCGGCGCGGCGCTGTTCGCGTTTACAGATAATAATAATAATCATTTTTAGCTTTTTTCCCTCTATCTCTCTCTAACACACTCTCTATCTCTCACTGTGTGTTTTCATTAATTGCCAACGCTTCATATTTTATTTCAGCATTATTTTCTCTGCACTGCTCTGTATTATTTTTTGTGTTTCTGTTTCTTTTTTTCTGGTATTGTTTGTGTGTTTTTAATTTGTTTTTCAATTATTTTTGTGGCTGGTTTTTTCATTGGAATCGGGCACGCTTGTTGTCGCCATGTTTTTTAGCTGAATTACCAGTACACCAGGCCACTGTCGCCGGCTCTGTCCGGGGTCTCTGTCTCTGGCTACGGCTCTACGGCTCCGTCGAGCAACACGAGCTACTCGAGCCAAGTTTCCACTAGATCAGCACAATTTTTGTGTGTGTATTTAATTTCTTCTTTGCGATAACTTCTGACACGGCGATCTGTTTATGAATACGAACCGGAGAGTTTCAATTTGATAACAGCAGCCACTGACTGCGTGTCGTTGCTTATCACATATGTATGCATGCCGGACTTTGTCTCTGTTCATCTCCCATCGCTGATCGCTCATCGCTTTCGTAATTAGCTGAAGGGGCGAACTCACTAACTAACTAATCTTTCTGCTCTTCGATTTACGTGTTTAATATTCTTTAAATTAGCAGTTAAATCTGAATAACAGATGTATATAGATTCCGAGAATCAGCGTCGAAATGTCTGTTGCTTAGCTGGAACTCAACTGATTTATTATTAAAATAACAATTTGTCAATGACTTTCCAAGAATTTTGCAAATGCTAACAATGTTGTACGAGCACAAGGTGTTATCAGGCTTATAGTAAAATCGATAATTGACATTGCTCTGCATTTATATATAGATTTTTGCACATATCGTCATGATGCGTCAGTTATATATTTTCGAACTTATTGCCTTTTGCTGGCCATAAAATGCACTGAAAATATGGAAATCATTACAATATATGCATCGAGCCTCGCACACACTCATTTACCATATATAATACCATCGACGGATCAAGTCTCAGGCTGTGCAGTGTCAGTTATCGTTGGAAAATGCCAGACAACAAATTTTTGCAAACTCGCAGAATTCGGAATCGGTAACGGAATCGGAATGTATCTTTGTGTATCTCATTTGTATATAGAGCAGAACCAACCTCATCATCCATATATCCACATCCACATCGCATTGATGATGGAAACAATATGCCAAAGCTGCAGTAGCAACAACAACAACAACAACAGCAAGAGATATAGTAATAATATAGCATGAAGAGCAAATATTTTGAATGGCACATCAAATCAAATTTCATGCAACACACACACACATCCGCCCACGTTGATCGTTATAGATATAATTCCTAGATGCGAATATTATTATTATTATTGTTTAAGCAGAAATCCCCCAACCACAATTGTTTATGGCGCATCAAAACACTTAAGCCACGATATGCAGAGAGCAGAAGAGATCACCAGTTAAAACTTTATTATCATTAGCGGTGGCTTTGATTTATTATTGTGCTGCAAACTCGGATTCGGATGTACGATGGCCCAGACACGGGTTCGGTTTGGGTTTTATAGCTTGAAATTAACACAATGTATATAGAGAAATATTTCATGAAGCGTGACCCAAATAGAAGATGCGATGAGGTGCGCAGAAGTCGGAAGAGTAGAAGGAGAGAAGGGAATATGGCAAAGATATAGAAGTGGATAGATATGGTATGGGTTGGATATGTAGAGTACAGGAAAGATTGCAGATTGTATTCTGATTAAGTATAAAATGAAGTACATATGGACATAGATTGATGAGAAATTTCAGCTTAAGTTAAGTATAACAGAATCTCAAATTAAATTTCTGAGTATGTCAGGCAACCTATGAATAATTGATACAGTATGAGTAGATAGGGAAAGAGTATGGCGAAGAAATATGGAAACTTTTACAACAAAGTGTAGCATACAAAGAAGAGACAGAGGAAACTTTTGTTAGGAGGAGAAGACATTCACAGACAGACAGATGAAAAGATAAGAGCTGAGGAGCTTAAACTGAAGATTAGGGCTAGATTGATTAGGAACTTCAGCTAAAATAAAGCATAACAAATTTGAATTGAATTTAAAAATGCTGAAGACTAATTTCAAGCTCTTCGTGCTTTCTTCCCCGTTCTTAACAATGAACAACAATGAAATGAGAACAAGATTAGAGCAAGATTGATTAGACTTTAGTTTGCATAATGTGCAATATAAAAGAATATCAAATTGAATTTCATTAATCAGGACAATAAGACTAGATATATGCAGATTGATGAACTTTAGCTTATGTTTATAATAGGTTTATAGACATTTCATAATCTCAGCTCAAGTTTAGTATTTATTATATCCAAAAATGAATGTCATAAACTCAGAATCATTCATCTCAAAGCTATGCAACATTGAAAGTGTTACAATTCACAGTTACATGGCAAGTAGCGCAAGTAGCACATATCATAGATATACTATATGTATCTGTAGATTTCGTGGAACACATTCCGGCTGCACGATATCATCTTCAACTGTCGCTGAGTCACAGCAGCTTCTACACTAATGTCTCCCATTGACCTCTGGCTAAGTGGCACAGTGGGCAAACACACTGGCAGAGCTGGCACAGCAATGTGGCACAGTGTGGAGTGCAGCATGCGAAATGGTAACCCACAATTAGCCAAAAGGCCGCCACATGTTGCAAGTTGTTCTTTTACATGTGTCACAGTTGCAACTGCAACTGCAGCAGATTGGGGAAAACACACACCGAAAAAAAAAGTGAGTGAGTGGGGCAAAGACAGACAGAGAAAGAGAGGGAGAGCGAGAGGGAGTGAGTGAGAGAGCGAGAGGAAGCGAGAGAGTGCAGAAAAAAGCGTCAATTGCTGCCGCATGTGGCAGACTCTGGCATCATTTTGAAGCGGCTGTCTTGGTTTGATGTTGTTGCTGTTGTTGTTGTTGCTAGTGTTGTTGTTGCCTCAGTGTCGTGAGAATTTTTCGCGTTTGGTCGCACAGCGTGTGAAATTGAAAAGTCGCAGCGCCACTCCCCATGAGAGAAAGAGAAGGCAGGCAGAGGGAGACTGGGAGAGGGGAGATGGGGCTGGGGCTGGGACTGGGATTAAATGAAGCGAAAGTGTTGCAAGCTGTTTGCTGCTGGCGATAACGAGGCAAATAACTGTGAAATTGCGGCACATTGACCGGCATTTTGCAATAGATGCTCCCCCTTCCCTCTACCCACCTCTTGCCCAGCTGCCCCATTCCCCTGCTTGCCATGTGTAAACGTAATTTGAGGCTGACTCAAGACCCTCGTGATTTAAGCAAACATCATTAACATCGTTCTCTTTCTCTCTCTCTCTCTCTCTTTTGCAGGTGAGTCTGGCGTATAATTCTATAAATTCGATAATTAAAGGTGTATACATGGTATGTACGCAATTAGGCAGCTGTGTCCCACATTGGGGCAATGTTGCAGGTGCAGCACACGCGCCAATTGAGATGACAAAAGTAAATCACGTTGTGTTTTAGAGCCATGAAAAAACAATGAGAAATTCATTAAGTGCCGCACTATGCTGCATTCAACTTTCAACTGCTGCTGCAGCTGCTGAGCTGCAACAAGCGTAACGCAGCGCTGTGGCTGTG
This sequence comes from Zaprionus ornatus, assembly GCA_018904035.1. Classification (NCBI taxonomy): domain Eukaryota; kingdom Metazoa; phylum Arthropoda; class Insecta; order Diptera; family Drosophilidae; genus Zaprionus; species Zaprionus ornatus. Next base: position 6,112,320 of record JAEIFZ010000253.1, read on the forward strand.
GCTGTTGCAGTTGCAAGTCTCTGAGCCAGGGTTCTGCTTCAAGTGTTTTATGGCCAAGCGAATGCAAGAACTTCCATGCAACAGATACAGATACAGATACACAGTGCCAGATACAGATACCACTACTACTTGCAACCAATTGTTGCACACACACACACACACATACCAACACACCCCCGCCGTGGCGACAGCGACACGCATGCGTTTCATTTTCAGTTAAACTGCCCGTTGTGTCTCTGTCTCTCTCCCCCTCACCCTATCTCCCTCTCAACGACAACAACAAAAAGAAAAGCAAAACAAAGCACAGTCGAAAAATGAAGTTGGAAAACTTCACGGAACGCTGCACGCGACTCCGGCTCGCATCGGGTGTTCTACAACCCCTTCCTCCCTTGCCCCCCTCCCACACACAGTTCCTCCCTGCGATACAATCGAGTGCGCATGCGCCAACGCGCCATACACACACACAGACACACACACACACACCCGTGTAGTTGGCCTGTTGACCTGTGCTAGCGGCACACAAGGGTTAAAATATTTGCCATTATTTTGAGACACACACACACAGACACGCATGCGTAGCAGGGGCAACAATGCCTAGTACTTGTTTTAACTGCCCGCTTACTTATCCATTATTTATTTATTTAGTTTGTGTATTCGGACAATAGGAATTCCGCAGATGCGGCTAACAATCGACGTGCGTTGTGCTGTGACCGTTATAATGAGTTCAGCTCAATTTGCGACAAGATTTTTGATATTTGTCATTCATGTTCGTCGAGGTTTTTTGAGTTATTTATTTATTAATCAGTGTTGGGGTTTCTCAATGAACTTTGTTAGCGCTGACCAGTGGCAGACGGACAGAAGGAGAGCCGCACAGACGGATAAAGAACTCGGCTAATGCTTCTTAGTTTTGTGGGGTCTGCTGTGATAGTCCGAACCATTGATAAAAGCGATTTATCGCCCGAAAAATCAATGTTTTTCGTCAAAAACGAAACGAAAAAAACGCGCGAGTGCAGTCCGTATGCCAGGTGCCGGTAAAGCAGATTTGACGTGCATATGATTGTCTTTAGCCGTTACACAAATGGGATCGTGTCTTGGGAAACGAGCTCTGTTAGTGAAAAAACATTTTTTTTCCTTTTTTCAATTCAGTAAATTATTTCCCAGTTTCCAGTGTTGCAATCTACTTATTTCCCCTTTGTAGAGATACTTGGAGAACCGTTGTTGTGTGAAACTTGGGTGCCTTAGCTGATTCAAAAACCTGGCAACTTAACGATTATCATTAGCTTGGACACAAAATGCAACTTAACGAATATCGTTAGATAAGACACAAACTGCGAGTATCGTTAGCTTAGACATACACCTACTCAGTCAACCTAGCCATGACACATGCCATGTGGATGCTCTGCGATCACTAATGGAGGCACATGCAATCCATGGCCATATCGAGCATCGTAATTACTTGTGGAAGCTAAGTCAGTTCGAAATGTAAGCTATATGTGTGTGTGTTTTCATCTGCCAAGCCCTACGTACCTTTGCCCGATTTTAGTCATTCTCTCAGCATTTTTCTTAACCCCTTCCTTGTTCCCCTCCCTGTGGATGCTGTGTTTTTCATAGGAAATTTACACACACAGCTGCACTAAAATGAGCAGCATTTGCTGCGCTCCCTCTCTCTCTCTCTCTTGCTCTCGCTCTCTATTTAGCTGCGAGCTTTAGTAACGGCCATCGTTATGCTTGTCGTTGTTGATGTTTCGAGCGTCAAACCGGTTTAATTTCGTAGAGAGAGAAGCAGCAAACAAAAAACAGCAATAACAACAACAACAAATGTGATCCGTAAGACAAAAACACGACAAAACAAAACAGAAAACCCAAATTAATACAGCTATTGGCATTTTGATAATTTTCCTTTGAAACAGAGAAGAAAGAAGAAGAAGAAATGATGTGTAGAGAGATGTAGAGATGCTATAAGGCATAAGGTGGAATGCTTAAATTAATTATAATGCGATTATACGAATGTCTTTTGTTTAAAACTAATAAGTATGCACACGTTCCACAGACAGAGAGAGAGAGAGAGAGAGACAAACGTAGCGATAGCTCGTGTCTATTGTGTGTGTTGACCAAGTATGGTTAGACCAAGTTGCAAGCAGCAACATCTGCAGCATCTGTGGTGACCTTAGCTGGCAAAGTGTTGACCTTGCTGCGCCACAGCAGAAGCAGAATCGATTGGGTGTAGAAGAGAATCCTTACATTATTGGAATGCGGCTGTGGTTCCACTGATGCTGACTGCGCCCCTTTCCCTCCTCCCATTGCCTGCCTGCCTGCCCTACCCCACTTCGCATGCCTGCCTTGTCAACAACGAACTGGCTTCGATCTGAGTGGAGCTCGTTGCATCCTCCCTTCTCCTCCTGCTCCTCTTTTTCCTCTTCCTCTCGTGTCTGTCTGTCAGACTCTCTGTCTGCCTGTCGCCGCACGTACGCGGCTTTAACAACCAACTTACATAGCCGCCGATTAGCCAAGGCAACGTCCAGACTCGACTTCAACTTCGACTTTGTGCCCAGCAGAGAGAGAGAGGAGAAGCCGCAGAAGAACAGGCTTAAGTCCAAAATGAGCTATCTCACTGTGCAAATCTTGCTGCAGTCGCCAGTCTCAGTCTCAGGCGCAGTCTCAGTCTCGGGCTTGGGCTTGGGCTTTTAAGGGCCCGTCTTGGAGACTGTTGGCTGCTCTGCTGTGGCTCCTCTGCACTTATCGCACAAATGCATTGTGGCAGGGCCGCAGCTCGCTTGCCACTCTCCACAGCCTCCACTTGGGTCGTCTTTTGTTTCATGCTTCATGGGGCTAATGGCGGCTCCACAGGTTGTTGTCGAGTGTTGTTGCAACACGATGTCGCTGGGCGCCCTGGACACGTGTGCGTTGCTAAAACGTCCGCTTTGCCAGCAGTGCTCCCCTCCCTCCCGCACTCCTCCTCATGCAGCCTGCTTTATCTGCTGCTGCTTTTTAATTCCCTTTTTCGATGCTTTTGCCTTTGCTTTGCGCTGTGCTTTATGCTTGGATTAAATTTAGCAAATCGAAGCGCGCAGACAACCTAAGCGCTAATTGAACTTGCTGCAGTTGTTGTTGTTGTTGCTGCTGCCTCTTGTTGACAAAATGGCCGCCTTGGCTTACATATTCGTATTTTTGTGTCGCATGCGCGTAAAATGTTTTTTGTTGTGTGTATTTTTAAACCCAAAATGAATGTCTGATAATTGTGGCCACTCCCCCTCCCCTCCCTCTGCACCCCTTGTTAAGAATAGCCATGGGTAGAGCAGCGCCTGCGCCGCGAAATCTCCCCAGAGAGACTCTCCTCGGGGGCATCGGCTCTGCTCATATTTCACACTTCACGACAAAGCGATTAAAGTCGCGCAAACAATCTGTTGTTGGAGTTGTTGCAATTATGTTTACAAAGACATTAAAAAAAGCCCAAGCAACAACACGAAAAAGCACCAACACACACACACACACAGACTCAGTCGAACTTCAACTCGAATCGAACAACCCAAACAGACGCAGCCGTTTTTGAATCTTGAACTGAAACGTGAATCGTGCGCGGCGACAGCAACAACAACAACAACAACAGCAAGTAGAAATGTTAATGCCATGTGCCATCAGGGATACGACTCGGACATGCCCTGTAGCTGCGTTAATAACTGCCTTGGCTCATAATTAAATTAAGACTGGATTACGAACTGAGAGAAACTTGATTTTTACGCTTAGATGCGGATTAGGTTCTTAATTAGTATGGGACGAGCAGATAGGAACCACTTGGAACGAGGTAGGCAAACAGAGAGAGGGAGGAAAAGGGAAAGAGCGCTGAAGTTGTCTTAAAATTGCATTGAGAATCGATTAAAATATGACCTTTTAATACCTTTAATAGGTTTGCAATATAGACAAAGAAAGTAGAAGATTTCTATTCCTTCTATCTTGCAACATAAACAGAGATTAGAAATGTAACACTATCAAGAACTCAATCAAAGGCAGAAAGAACATGAAGTAGAGAACTGAAATTACATCTCAAATGCAACACTAATTCGAGCATTGAATAGGTCGTCAAAGGGGGCTAAAAGTGGATTCTTATTTATAAAGATCAGCGATTATATATTGAAGGATATATATAAAAGTAAAGATTATATATGAAATTATATGTGGCATAACTTATTAAAGACTATACAATCAAGTATCTATTTCATTAAGAGATTTAAACTACCTTTACCTTACTACCTTACCTATGCCAAATGTTTAAATATGGTACCTATGGCACATGTGCAAGCTACATCGAGTTGCCACAAATCTGCGATACCTGCAGTTAAACTCTTGCCATGATCTGTCATAAATACCCAAGCTTCCTTCAGCCCTAAACCACCCATCAACAATCTACAGGGTATTCCATAGCGACGACGACAACCAATAAAATTCGCAAAAAGAAAAGTAAAACACGAAACTTATGCGACTGGCTGTTAAATGTGAATTTGAGTGGAAGCCTCTGACGCAGGCTCAGCAGACTGAGTGAGGCCCAGTCAAAGCCTCGTCAGCGCGTCTTCAAATGAAGCGTGATATTTGCATGTTTTGTTGGGGTTAGAGGTAAACCGCGTGATTACAAACGGGCCAAGTATTACTGGGAGTCAAAGTCAGTCTTTGCCTAGGCCTGAAATGTGCTGCATCATGATTGAAAGCCCTGGCAATTAGCTTTAATTCTAAGCCGATTTTCTTGCTCTCAGAGACTCGAGACAGCACAACAACAAAACAACAACACGAAACGTGTGACAGACAGGCAGCTGATGCTGATGCTGATGAAGCAATTTGTTGATCGATCTATCCTAACTACTTAGTGCGCAGCCAGCCCAGCAAAGGGTATCAAAGGGCTCGGACAATTCAATCAAGTGTGAGGTTTGGCATTAGCACGTGCTAAGTAGTTACTAAAATTGAACGGGTGTGTTTTAATGTAGAGTGTGTACAGTCTTTATATAGCTGATGACAGTGTTAGATATTCTATAGTTCAATTTGGTGAGGTAGTGGGATTAGGTAAGAGGAAATTGGGGGGAACTTTGAGTGGAATAAGGGCTGGCATAGTTGGGGAGGAACTCAGAAGAAAAAGAGTGAAGAAGTAGAGTAGGGAAGAAGGGATATGTAAGATATAGTAAGCAAGAACTGGAAGGTACCCTAAGGTATTGAGCTCTAAAGACCTTTAAGGATTGTAGAGTATAAAATAGAGGGCATCTATGGATTTGCTAAGGATAACTATAGTAAGTGTGAAAGTAGTAAAGTATAGTACAGATCCCAATGATATTAAAGTGCTACAATATAAGCATACATGGCACCTAACTGTATAAATCTTTGGAATACATCCAAAGGGCTAACAAGGTAAATAAAAGAATGGTGTAGATCATTGATACCTTAAGATATTGACATTTCAAAAGATAGAGAGTAGATAAAGTAGAATAGATAGTATAGTAAAAATACCAGACATGCTAAATTTTTCAATAATATGAGTTTATATGGTGCCTAACTGCGTAGATCTTTGCAAGAATCAAGAGCTGGCAAAGTAAAGCTAAGAATGGTGTAGTAAAGACCCCATAATATCAAAACCTATGCTTACATTTGATCTAGCACTATTTGATATAGCCTACATATCACTAGAACATACGTGTATATAATACTATTTGAGGCGTAGTTAAGTATAGTTATATAATGATCTACGGTCTGAAAACAGCAGCTAGGCTGGCGCCAAACTGTACGTACTAGGCTTGGGCCCAGGCCCACATGCTGTTAGGCCCTATTCAGCTGTCAAAATGTGCAAAACGCCTCACACTTTTTGTTTTGCGATTCGGTTTTTGTTACATTTTCGTTACGGACACTTGAGAAATGGCCGAGGCGCTGAGAATGCGCGCTTCAGACTTAGAGGAGAGACTGAGGATCAGCAAAGCGAAGCGCACTTGAATCCCGAGTCGTCTTTTGTTACCATTAATCCACCTACAGCCGCAGTCAGGCGCAAAGTCATCCTCCTCATGTCGATGACGATGATCATCATCATGAGAAGAAGGTGCACAACAGCAGGAGACGATCGTTGCTCGATCGTCTTGTTGTTGAGGGTCGCAACAGGCTTTCTTTTGAACGAGGGTGCAGCTAGAGTGTAGCAGAGATTTTCCTTGCATTTTGTACGCTTCATGGAAAATGTTTTGTAACCGATTTCTTACACCTTCGTTTACCTGTTGTCTTGTGTTGTGTTCGAGTGCAGTTCGAGGGGTTGGGGGATGCTGTTTGTTGAGTATGATTGACTGAGTGTGGCTTGAAGTGGTTTTTGTGGAGTTCCATGTCAGTTTCTTCTTCGCATGTTCTTCGATTTTTGACAGATGACTTTCTGTGTGTGTGTCTGTGTGTGTGTGTGTATGTTTGGGGCCTGTGGCCTCCTCTGATTGAGGTCTGCGATACTCGCGTGGCTATTAATATGTTTGATTACGGACATCAATTTCAAGTTTGAGATACCTTAGACAGTTAAAGAAATATATAGAGAGTTAGAGAGAGAGAGCGGAAGAGAGAGACAGAGAGGGGGGGAGGAAGGGAGGTAGAGAGTGCCAGCAACTCTTGAAAAACTTTGAACTACAAATTGAAAATGCTTTTCGTATCTAAAACGTATTTTCATGCTCCGTCTTGAGACAATGCAACGCGCCTCTCGAGTTCGCAGCGTGGGATTTGTTGCAGCTGCGCAACTGCGGCAACTGGGCTGCGCTTTTCGTGCCACAGATCGGTGTACGGTCTTTTGTCTGTACCACCTCCTGTAAAATATTTATGTTTTATGGCCATTGTGCTCTCTGAAGTATGCGCCTGCACTGCGCTGGGTTTTACCTGCAGGACCTGATGTCCTGCTGCCAACTGTTGGTTGTGCTGCGCAGGCGTAAATACCCAGCGCTACTCTCTCTGGGGTGGTGGCTGTGGCATGCAACAGGTGAGAAACGTTTTTTCGGCAACGGCAAACAAAATGTTGACATCGTTGTTCGACACAAATCTTTTGGCCAAAAGACAAAAGACAAGAGCCAAAGCGCCGTAGATACGTTCGATGCCCACGCAGATCAACCACACACTCTCACACACACACACAGCAATACACACACGAATACACTCACATAGTTGCGCTAGACAGGCGGCGAACTTGAGTGCTTATAAGGCAGCATTTGCCCAGGCCAACAACTCTCTGAGACACACGCACACACACAGAGAGAGAGCCACAGGTTAGAGAGAGACCCAGAGTGAGAGTGAGGGGCAGAGACTGAGAGAGAGGGAGCGCAACTGTGCGCTTACCTGAGCTGCCACAACAACTGTTTAAATGCCTGAGTCGAGCGAATTCGCCGCAAAAGAAGAAGCAGAAGCAGCTACGATTTTCGGCACACACACACACACAGAGACATACTAAGCAAACCTAACTGAGCCGAACTGAGCCGAACTGAGCCGAGCTGAGCCGAATCTTACCTGTATGTAGCGCAACAATGCGCATTCGCAACGAACTGGCAAAGCCGCTGCAAAATAAGTAAAAAGGGAAACAAAGTCAAGAGGGTATTAGGATTAACTGTTGTTGATAAGCAACAAGGTACTTACTGTAACTGGCAGAAGGGTCTCCTCTATGCAACAGCTGCCTGTTGATAGGGATTTTATGGAGTGTGGAACTACATAACTGTAGTGTAAACTCAATTAGGAAGAGGGACTTCGAAAGATACTAACTTATTACGTACTTAGTATAACGAATATATCTAACTTGCTATATTTTACATGCATTATGAATGTCTTAATGTAAAGGTATGGAAAGAATGATAAGACATGCATTAGAACCTCGAAGAAGAAGATACTTTTCTTGTGCTGGAATCAAGGTATTCGACAACATTATCTCTAATATCTTAAACGAAAGAATATCGAGTAAGAACTATACATAGTTACATAGGTACATAGTTAAAGAGGTACCTATTGCGTTAAAAAATTGCCTTTGAATTATTGTTGATATCTCTATATATTGATGTTGTTCATTTTGAAACAATTTTGGCAAGAATTTCGACTGTGTCAGGCACTTTATCGACTAAGAAAGATTTGGAAGAAATATTAATAATGATTTGGCAAGAAATTCATTTGTAATAAAATCGATTAAATTTTCATAAATTGACATCATTCATATATTGACATGAAATATACGTTGCTGTAATTAATTAAAATATTGTAATAATAAATATAATATAATAACCAAACATCAATTGGCTATATAGTATCTTTATAGTAATATGATAATGTACTTTTGGAATTGAGTCTATCTTGTTGTTGTTAGAGATTCATGATAAAAGTCTCTTAGAAGTATCATTTATAGGGCTGGGCGACCTATCTATATATAATACGAGTATGTTTAGCTATCTCAAGGTCATTAATTCAGTTAGTACTCGCTTTTAAGCTAAATATCATAGAAGTTTTATTTTCGCTTGCTGGAATCGAGCTATTTGGTAATATTATCTCTAAGATCTTAAACAAAAGAGAAGTTCTACTAAAATAATGATATTATAATGACTATGTAGTGCAGTACTACTGTAATAATATTATATAATAGCATTATATGATGACAATATATCAAATTACAAATGGCTGAACGACCTATTTGTGTATTATATTGCAGAACATTTCGGTTATATGAGAAGATTTAATGCAAATTCTAACCGAAGTATTGACCTCGAGTTAGCTATTAGCTATTAGCTCATTATATATAAATTAAATATCAATTGTGCATATCCGATATATAATATATGAATATTTGAACTATGCAACCTGCAGCTGTTCTTTGTGACTGTACATATGTTTATAGATTATAACATGCATGACTATAATATAATGTAAATTGATATTGAATCTGATCTATGGATATCACTATTATGTGCTATAATCTAATTCATAGTAAATAAATCGCTATAATTTGCTATAATCTAATTTATAGTGAATTTATATCACTATAATTTGCCATAATCATATACCAATATCACTCTTACTTAATTGCACTACTACTTATACCCTGTAACTTGAACACTGTAGGGTATACGCTTGCAATTACAGCGCAGTCACTCATTTCATGTAGTTTCATATTACGCTGACTTTTTTGGTTGCCCCGCTACCCCCGCCCCCTGCACAAAAAAGTGTCTTACGTAGCGTTTTAGGTTTTACCTGTGCCTCCTGTGCCAGTCTAACTGTCTGTCGTACTTACCACTGCGTGCGTACGTATGTGTGTATGTATGTGTGTGTGTGTATCTGTATCTACTGCCTGTTGAATCTATTGTGCAGCTGCACAAGCAACAGGCAGCGTCGGGTCTGGCTTTGCTTTAGTTTTTTTTTTATTCTTTGAGATCTTCGCAGCGAGCGAGCGATCTTCGCCGTGCGCCGTTCACCTTTTACCAGCGTTTACCTGTATTCTATGCCCGCTCTTTACCTACCCAAACTCGCCGTGACTGAGAGAGAGAGCGTGTCTCTGTGTGTATGTGTGTGTGAGCTCGCTCTGTCGTTGCTTGTGCATTGCGCGACATCGAGATCAGTTTCGAATTCAACGTGACGCTGCGCAGACGCGAATTGTGAGAGTCGAGCTAAGCAAAAACATACAAAGCAGGATCGTATCGACTCTCGATAAGCTTGCAGAGATCGTATCGCCTTCAATCGCCTCCCACTTTACGTCGTCTCCCTCTCACACGCTCTCGCTCTCTCACTCGCTCGCTCGACTTGCCGCTAATTTAGTGCTAATCGAATGTAAAATACAAAAAGGAAAAAGAGTTTTGCGCTTGTTTAGCAAGTGCCTGCTGAGTGGAAGAAGAAGAAGAAGCAGCAGTAGAAAGAAGAAAAGAAGAAGCAGAAAAGTTTAACAAAAATATATGAAGATTATTTGTGATTTCATTGCTAATTGGCCAGACAGGGACAACAAATAGAAGTGCATCTGTATATGTATGTGTATCTCAGCCACAAGATGGCCCAGTGTTTGTGCAAAATAACAACAAGAAAAGCGAAAACAACAACAACAACTGCAGCTTGAGCTACTATTGAAAAGCTGCGCCTGCGCGCGCGCCCTAACCTCAAAAACACACACACAGACAGACGAACACACACAGGCGTAAAAGCTGCGCGACTCTCGAACTCGAAAATAACATAAAAAAAGAGAACTGAGAAAAAGCCGAAGCCAAAGCCAAAGCAAAGCGAAAACAACATACAAATCAACAACAAAAGCCTTCGTTATGTGAAACTGGTTCCTATACACACACACACACACACACACACACACACACTCGCAGAGCAATTGCAGCGACAACAACAACAAAGCGCAGTGAAAGAGCTCCGGGAAGAAGAAAAAAAGTTGTATTTTGGCACGCAAAACGTAGCAGAAATTGAATTGTTGTTGTTGTTGCTGACAAAGCGAAAAACAACACGCGCGCGAGTGTTAAGAAAAGAAACCGCTAAACAAAAAAAATCAAGCCAAAAATTCAACTCGAAATTTTGCAACATCAAACATAAAACGCACTCATGACGTCACGACGCGACTCCTGATTGACAACGACACAGTTGAGGAGGAGGCGGAGGAGCAGCAACAACAAGAGAGTCGCAACAAGCGACACACACACGCACACACTTGCACACACACACACACACACCGAGGCCATGAGGCTGTTCCAACTGTTCAGGCTACGCGGCAACGGGCTCTGCCTGCCACTGCTGCTGCTACTGCTGGCGCACTGCATCTGCGTCTGGCCAGCGTCGGCGGCACGGGATCGCTATGCTCGACAGAATCTCAAGCAGCGCCAGCAACAGTCATCGGAAGGATCTCGCAATGGTCAGGGACGTGGACGTAATCGTAATGGCAACCATGCGGTCGTGTCGCCCACGTCCCTTCTCGTGCCTGGTCCAGGCAGCTATGTGGACAACAACAAGGAAACATTTCCCAAGGGCAAGAGTAAGTTGAGGAAACATGTACCTTATGAAAGAAAGGATAATAACTTATAGAAGAAATGATAGTGTGGAAGCAAAAGTCTTAAAGGAATTCGAGAATACTTAGGATCTAAAACTAAAAACTTCGAACTTAAGGAAATACGATACGAAACTATATTAAACTAATTGAAGATCTCGAGGGATTCAGTTCTAAAACAACGTAGAATTCACGCAAACTTGGATTTTAACAATACTTAGATCTGAAACTATGCGAAATCAAATCAAAACATGAAGATCTCAAGGCATTCAGATCTGATACTATAATGAATCCAAACGAAACCTATCTAATTCAACCCTAACCTAACCATTCAGACCTATTCAACATTATAACTATAATATCAACAATCTCACATAAATCTCATAAGTACATACCTATGTATATATATTAATATTTTCTCTATATATACCACACGAAAATCTTTTTCTCTACAACCTCAAAAAACGCCAAGCTATATTTTAGCTTTTACTTAAACTGGCACTGCAGAATTCTCAACTTTACCGCGATAAGCATAAACGAATATGAAATTATGAATACGAAAAAAACAAAAATATTTCTCAAGAATCATATATGATAAAGCTAGACCATTGATATTCAAATTGTTCTGCGGAAAATACACTTTTTATCGCATTTGATACAGTTCCTGTAGTTTCTGAACTGAAAAGCACAATTTGAAAGACACTGAGAATGATTTATTGGCCTTTTAATTGTTTCATATGGATTTTATTTGAATTAATTGTTTTATGCTTGAATAATTGGTACCTCCATGAAGTCAGGTCGTTACTTTTGGGAGGTACTCTCTCCCACATCAGTCAAGTGCTCAAACAACGAGCATCCATCATGATGTTTATGTAGATTTGCCTGCCCATATATCATAATCATTTCAAGACATTTGTCCCGAATTAAGTGCAATACATACCAAGAGAAAGAGAGCGAGGGAGAGAGAGAGAGGGGTACCAAAAGGTGCTCACCTGGTGGGTACTTTGCTGTACGCCCAGCGTATCTGTATCTGTATCTGTATTTGATATGCAGCCGCTTATCTTATCGTACGTGCTGCAGTGCAGCCTGGTTTTTCGTTTCGGTTATGGTTTTGGGGTCTCTCGCTTGATTTCGGGTTGCATTGTTGGCATTTAGCTTTAGCTTTTTTTCATTACCTTTTCTTACCTGCCCTCTTGACTTGGGCACTCTCGCCTTGCTGCCCTGCCCGCCCCCACCTGTTGTTTTCAGGTGTTGCTGGCGTTAACTTGTTATTGTTTGTTGGTCGTCGTTTTCGTTGTTGTTATTGGTTTTGTTATTATCTGTAAGAATTTCCCCCTTCTGCTTTACTCTGTTTGTGCGCCCATTTCGTAATTTCAATTCGAAACCGAGTCGGTTAAGTGCCTCAACTCGTCGTAGCTGTTATTGCTGCTGCACTTTCAAGCAAATTTTCCATTTCTCTTTGTCAGCAACAACAACAGCAACAGCAACAACAACGAGGCGACACAATTTCCAGCTAATATGGCGACTTAATTTGTTGACATCGCAAGTATCGTGAGGCGAGTATCGCATTTGCTTTTTGCGCTCACTTCGAAAATTAATAAGAATCCATAAAGCCAACACACTCGAGGGCAGCTCAATAGTTACGGCTGTAGAATAAAACTTAAAATAGCTAAATTATATAAAGCAAAACTGAATAAACTTCAAACAAAATTGAAAATCATTTGATTAATAAATATAAAATATACTACAGACTGTTATACGTTTTAAAGCCTTCTAAATGATGTTTTCAGGTCTTATAACATATACTTTATGAACTCCCCATGTTTGCTGTGGCTCGAAAATTAATAAAAAACATCTTCTGTGGAATATCTTTAGGCAAAACATTTGTTTGCACAGAACTTTGGGGCAAATATTTACCTTAGAGTCGTGCAAATAATAATGTGAGTTCCACGTATCGCAGTGTTGCTGTTGTTGTTGTCGATATTCAGTGATCTTGTAGCTGCAAATTAATAAATGTTGTCCACTCTCTCTATCTCAGTCTCCCCCATTGTACCCAATCTCTACCCCAGTTGTGCAAATGTTTGTCTAGCAAGCGAGCTTGGTCTATGCTAATGGAATATCTACCTACCTATAATGGTGTTACGTACGGTACGCCACGAAGTCTCTTTGCCGGATATGATGAGATAAGAAATCGGCCAGAAATATACATATAATAATATTAATGCTGATAAGGCCTATTCAATAAAGCTTTCCCCTGTTTGCCAATTCAGTTTTCCCCAGGGGTCGGTAGACTCGAAATACGTATACATATGGATATATAATTATCGTGTATTTCGCATTCAGTCAGAGTTGTTTAGGATTTTATGACATGTCGTTGGCTGTAAACAAGCGCAGCTGCAACAATAATATGCAAATATAAATGTCGCACGTGCAAAGGTAGCAGAGAGAAGCCACATAGACAAGGGGATGAAGGCGGTACTGGGGTAATACAATTGGTACAATTGTTCAAATGCCTGAAATTATTAAATTTTAGATTACAGTGGGGAAGTACTATAAAAAGAGAACTTCCTTCATAGATTTATTATTTACTTAAACACAAGAAGCTTTATCATCCAATTTTTTGAAGTATTTTGAACTATTGTATTTGTTGCCACAAATGATAATAATGGTAGCTATAGAATGGTATGGATGACGTCTATAAGATTTGCAGGGAGAATTGAGTACTGCATAAGTTATTTGGGTTATTAATATATAAGTTTTAATAGGTTGAATAGGTAGAATAGGTTTAATAGGTCGAATAGGCTTAATAGAATGAATAAGTTGGATAGGTGTAATATGTTGAATAGGTTTAATAAGTCGAATAGGTCAGATAGGTTTAATTGGTCGAATAGATCAAATAGGTTTAACAGGTTAAATAGGTCGAATAGGTTGAATAGGTTTAATAAAAGAGAACTGCGTTTACAATACTATACCTACTACCGTAACTACTACCATACTATACCTACTAGTATACTATACCTACTATTATTTTCTTCGTTTATTACCTTGTTATAGTTTTGAAGTATTCATAAACTCTACAAAAAAATACTACCTTCACATATAGTACCTTCGTCATATCCATTTAGAACAGTTTATAACTAAATATCGCACATGTTTTCTACCTGTTTTGTGGCCAGTAATATTATAATTATGCTATTTTAAAACACGCAAGCAGGGGCAACATTGTAAAGGCCTTCATTTGTTTTTAGTCAGCACATTTTCCGCCTTTTAAAGAGAGAAGAGCAAAGAAAGAGAGAGAGAGAGAGAGAGGGAGAGCAAGACCTAGACAAAGATTTGATAGCCCAAGCGCCTATTCTGGCTCCAGCTTTGCCTCTAACTGTTGAGCGTGTATCTATGTGTGTGTGCATGTGTAGCTGTGTTAGCGCTTGAAAAACCACATTCCATAGTGTGCCTGGCTAACAACAACAGCAACAACTCGATAGACCAACAGCATCCACTGAGAGTTGCTCCGCGCACACTCGTAAAATGCTGTAAGCTCAGGCTAATTACAGCGACGCAGGCACGCGCTCACTGCACTCGTCTGTGTATGTGTGTGTGAGTGAGAGAGTGTGCGTGTGTCACAAGCTTAGTTAGCATAGCATTTCTATAATTCCTGATTAAGACATCATATGCATATAGGAAAGGCAACAGCAGCAGCAGTTGCTGCTGTGCAGAGTTGCCAGTTTTGTTGAACTTTAAGGCCTGTTTGCATTGCCTTGTTCTTGTTGTTGTACTTAGTTTTAGCACGGCAAGCAGCTCTACACAGTATTTATAAAATACTGGTTTTCTAAACCCACACACACACGCACACACAGAGACTGCAATGCGCAGTTGCAGTGGCAATTGCAGCTGAGGCTGAGGCTGCTGAGGCTGCTGGGGCTGCTGAGACTGCGCTCTCTGCTCTGTGTGTGCCCTCTCTCTGTCAGTCTCTCTCTATCTCTCTGGCTCTCTCTGTCTGCCACTCTTTCTCTCTCTCTCCTCCCTTCTCTCTGCCTCCCTCCCCCCCTCTCACACAAAATAAACTTGTATTTACACATTTTACGACACTTTTTCTTAACAACTTTTTGTAGCCTGCACTTTTTGGGTTCTGGTTTCATTGCACTGTGCACAGTGTGACCAACGGCAGACCCTACAGTTTTCCACTACAGCCTCAGCCTTGTGCCACTGTGCCCTGTTGTGATTGTGCGTCTTCTCTCTCGCCTCACGGCGTGGGCGTTTTTGATTTCGAAACTTGCAGCAGCAGCTTCCGCAGCTTCGGTTTGTGCGGCCCACGTCGCTTTGCTGTTGATGTTGTTGTTGTTGTAGGTTGTTCGCTGTTGTTGTTGCTGTGGTTGTGGCTGCTGTGCTTTGCTGCGAGTTAGTTCTATGCCTAAAAATAGCTGAAAATGCTTATGGTCCGAATTGAATGTGGCAACCAAAAATGGCGCCAGGGCGTGCTCATTAAACTGGGCAGCGCTGTCTTGTTGTGGTGGCAAGCCTGGTCTGCCCTGCTCTGCCCTGTCTCCCCTTCTCTCCTCCCTTCTCTCCTCTCTCTCTGCTTGCCCCTTCTCTCTCTCTCTCTCTCCTTTTCCCCTTCGTTCTCTATATCTCCTGCTGCAGTTTGGACTTTGCACAAGGCGCAATCACAAACTTATCTAATGGCTGGCATTGTTTACTAGTTGTTGTTGTTGTTGCTGTTGCTGTTGCTTCATCTTCAGTTGCTGTTGTTGTTGTTGTTGTTGTTGCTGTTGTTGTGCTTGTCGTGAGGCACGACCTGCGCCCAATTGTTGTACACAAGCTAAGTAAATGGATGCGCATCGAACACGAAATGGGCAAATGGCGAAGCGAAGCCAAGCGCGCAAAACCAGGGCCAACATTGTTGCCGCTGTGTGGTGCTTTGTTGTTGCTGTT
Organism: Zaprionus ornatus; assembly: GCA_018904035.1. Classification (NCBI taxonomy): domain Eukaryota; kingdom Metazoa; phylum Arthropoda; class Insecta; order Diptera; family Drosophilidae; genus Zaprionus; species Zaprionus ornatus. The sequence goes on from JAEIFZ010000253.1 coordinate 6,128,236, forward strand.
GTTGCTTACCTGATCTTGCTATAGTGCCCGCCCCTCCGCACACGCCCCTTTTCTCTGTGTTGGGACTCGAGCTTCAATTTGTTGAAGAAGATGCGCGCGCGCTTGCAACAAAGATTTGCGGCGCGGTTCGTTGCGCTTATTTGCCTTTGTCTTCGTGACGCCACGACAAAGAATAGCACAGAGAAGCTACAACAACAAGCAGAGAAACAGCAGCAACAACAACAAGTAGAGAAGCAGCAACAACAACAGCAGCAGCAACAGTCTTAGCTTATGAAAGAAAGTTTGCCGCAGAATTTTTGCAAAATCCGCGCACGTAACGAAGCGCAAGACAGGCCTGGTCAGCAGAGCAGGGGAGCAGTGAGAGGGGGGCGTGGCTAATCCAGGCAACATAGAGAGAAGTGAGACAGGGGGGGGAGGAGGATGGGACGTAATGAGCTGCGTGCACTTAATAAAGCAGCCGCAAATGAATTTATTAAGCGCGTTTTACACAATTTCATTGTAAATTGAACGCGTGCCGCGACTGAATTGTCGCAAAACAGTTATGAATTATTTATGTGGCGTTGTCGTGTGGCAACAACAACAACAACAACTGCAGCAACTGCACTTGCAGCACACTTGTGGCCAGCAATGCACACACACACACACACACACAGATAGACAGAGAGACACACATGGACTGAGACTGACCAAGCTAAGCACAGAGATAATTAAGCTGCCTCATCTGCATGTGCGATATGTGCGATATATATACGATATATGCTGCCATACAATACGATATATATCACGTATGGTGCCATGGTATATATATATATATATGTTATATATTATACCATACGATATATATATTATATATGTTACTGTTTACAATCTGCTGACGAACTTTCACCGCCAGAGATCAATGTACTTTCCCTCAAATTGTGGCAACTCTGGGCTCTCTGTGTGTGCCTGGCGGGCGATTAACGGACGACGCCTTATAATTTCGATCTCAGAACTGCCCACTTCGATTTGATATCGGGGGTAGGGGTGGGGGGAGCACAAACATAGAATCTACACTTGAGTGAGGTAAAAAACAAAGCATGCTTAATGCCCTTTTAAATCTTTTGTTATTTTACAACAAAATCTATGCTTTTCATCTTGTTGCTGTTGTTGTTGTTGCCCGCAGGCAAAAGGTACACAGCAGAAGAGTAGAAGAGAGGGAGAGGAGGTGAACTCAACCTGGGCCTATCCAGATGGTTCGGCAACAGAGTTAAAAATCTTTTCCACGAAATGAAAACACACACAGCAAACCGAGAAAGGTAAAGGTAAAGACGGACAGAGCCAGAGGGAAGAATGATGATGGTGATGAAGAGAGCGCGACACACACACACACACACATACCGAGATGAGAGGAGGGGGAAGGCAACAGCGCGCACATAAACGTGAGCGAGCAATGGCAACTCAGAACCGGCTAAGCGAGTCTCAAGATCGTAACTGAGAACTGAGACGGGAGTCTGCAAGAGAGAGAGAGAGAGAGAGAGAGAGGGAGAGAGAGATAGAACGCCTGTACTATGCCTAGGTTCTAGCTGCAGTTGCAGTTGTATACAGCATTCAAATCGATTATATGCTATCCCCCTTTCCCACTTCTTGCCCCCCCCGTGCGTCGTGCTTTCTTCACTCTGCCTTCACTCTTTGGCCTTTTCACCAGGCAGATCGAACAGGCCCAAGACATAGACAATATTTAGAAAGTCAGCATGAAGTGTAGAGCTTTGGAATGCGGTTGGGTCTATTAATCAGCGTGTCAGCGCTCCAGCAGGGGGAGTAGGGTGGAGTGAGGAGAGGGGCCCATGTTGCTAGGGCCTTCACAGAGGGCGAAGTTGAGTCGTGTTGCTGCTGCTGCTGTTGATGGCTGAACAAATACAATCGATAAACAAATATGTGTGAGAGCAGCTGTTGCTCGTCTTCCCCGCTCCTCTCTTCGCTCTCCCTTCAATTCTAGCTGGCAGTTCGTTGCCTAAGTCTTTTGTTTTAATGAGCACATCGCTTGAGTTATGACTTTGATTTGTTGTGCGACAGCAACGGCGACAAAGATAGACCTGGACTGGGACAGTCGTCGCTCATTAGCGTCGAGACACTTAGCCTAAGGATTACAAATTAGCCTTTTTGCCACAGCAGCCTCTCCTCGCAGGCAATGCGGGCGTGTCTGTGCGGCCGCGCAGGACGGTTGAAGAAAAATCGCATATGCAACATGGCCAGGCATTTCACAAGAATCTCTCTCATTCCTCACTGCCTGCCTGTAGCTCCTTATGGCCACAGCTCCATCTTCTTCTTCTGCTTGTTGCCTTCTACCGTTCGTGTCTTGAGTTACAGCCGAGAGAGAGAGAGAGAGAGAAACAACATGAAAAACGCTGCTGATAAATTGTGCGCGATAAAGCCGCAGCCCATTGGCTTGAAAAGGGTTTCGTGCGATGCGATGCGATGCGATGCGCAGCGTGGCGCGTCGCGACTTGCCTCGACTTGGCTCCGCTTTGCCATGAGAAATGGTAGAGAGCTGCCTTGGCTGCCTTGGCTGCCTTGACTGCAACTGGCCAGCGGCTGTGCTGGCTTCGTGCCAGCATCATCATCAGCCACGACAAAAACAAAGCCAAAGAATTTGTACGAAAATTTTTGCGCTTCGATTGCCAGCAGCAGCATCAGCAGCAGCCGCTTTTGATCAATGTCCGACCAGGTCGAGGATCGCTAAGCTGCGCAGGGGCAGGCACAAGGGGGGAGGCAGAGTAGTAGTAGGACAGAGGCCAAGCCAAGAGAGGGGAGGCTGAGTAGTGGGACAGAGGCCAAGCCAAGCGGAGCCAGCGCCCAATGTCAACTGCAGCCTCACCTTTTCCTCAATACACTTTAGCGACAGGGTGTGCTCGAACGGGTGACTAAGTTGGTGTAGTCATGGTGATCGAGAATATATACAACACATTAACATATATAAGTTTTGTGTATAAAGTTTGTTGACTGTTTAAGAGAAGTGTAAACGATAAACTGAAAACTATAGATTATTGTTTGGCAAATTTGGAAGTATAATAGAAATTATAGTAGTTAAAGTCGAAGAACATTTCAATTCAATTTCTTTTAGATCCTGCAACGATATTAACCTTATACTATATACATTATGATCAACAATATGTGCTTAATGTGTAAGTTAACTAAGAAACAGAAGTAGAAACTGAGAAACTTATGAAATCAACATGAATATTTAGAATTATAATAGAAACTGTTGCTAGAAGGACTCTATAACTGAACAGAAATATTATATGTTTATTATATATTTTATATTATATTTCTTGTGGATTTAAAAGGACTATCAATTGTTCATGTATACATCTGTTAATATATATTCCTACACCTATATTAACTCTCTGCAGCTGCTTGCAGAGAGAGTATTTATTTCCTTATTATTTCCATGTACACATCAGCTTATATATATATACCCACACCCATATACCCCCTACAATTCTATGCTGACAGAGTATTTCCTCTTTCGAATATTTCCAATATACCCAATAATCGCTTGTTTCTTTGCCTTACCCCGCCCCGGCACCTTTGGTATGCATTGCTCCGCATAACTGCAGACAATTTCAGGCTCTGTTCGTTGCTGTTTTTATATTTCCCAAGCAACTTAAGAATTTTTGCGAGAATTTCTGGCGACAAACGAAACATTTTTGTATCCCATAATTCTTGCAATCTCCTCCTGCTCCTCCTCCTCCTCTTGCTGCTGCTGCTCTTTCTCTCGCGACCTCATAATTATTGCTGTTTGTTTTGTGTGCATTTCCACGAAATGAAATCAATAAAAATGCGCAATATTTATGGCCACAGATATTTATCGTTTCTGTTTCGATAATTAGCTGCGCTAAGTGGTGGGTGTAGCCTCCGCCTTGCTGCCCGCTCGTGGGTAGCCCCACCACCAAGTGGGTGTCTATGTCTCTCTCTCTCTCTACTCTCTGTGACTTCAACTCCGCTTACAATATCAATACCGAGACATGGCACACTTTTGCAGCCCACACACGGGCGACCCGCGACCCACGTAGCCCTTTTCCATAGAATCTCACACACACACACACAGAGATACGCACGCATATGCAATCATCTAGTAGGCCATGCAAATCAATGGAAGATGTACTCATAGCTTGCTTGACTCTGTGCTTGGCTTGGCTTGACTGGCTAAAACAGGTCGCTGACTAATGATAACACACACGCACACACACACATACATGCACATATACACTGAGAGGTCTGTGCTGTCGCCGTCTCGCTCCCTAGTCTGCGTGGGCTGCTAATTATTGAAAACGCCAACTGAGACTGAGACTTCAACGCGCCCACTTCGAGCTTCATTTATGTATTTTTTCACTCTTCTTCTTCTGCTTCTCAAGTTTGTTGTTTAAGTCGTTTTCATTGCTTCCGAGCGTTGAACATACAAAAGACTTAGGCAACGAACTTCGCTATTTCCGTTGATAATTTTCAAGTTAAATTTCTTTACATTTGCATTCACCTGTGTGTAGCACATAATTCAACACCTACCTAAGCGTTTAATTAGACGGGGATGAACCAATATCCCCTGCCCACACAGCGATCGTACCGATCGTTTACTTTCGCTCCCATTCAAGATTAAATCGAACTTGACAATTTCATTATATACTAACTTTACTCTCCTCTTCTTCTCTGCTTACAGTTTGCATTGGCACCAAGAGTCGCCTGTCTGTGCCCTCGAATCGAGAGCATCATTATCGCAATCTGCGCGATCGCTACACGAATTGCACCTATGTCGATGGCAATCTGGAGCTAACCTGGCTGCAGGATCAAAATCTGGATCTCAGTTTCTTGGCCAACATACGTGAGGTGACGGGCTACATACTGATCAGTCATGTGGATGTCCCCAATGTGATATTCCCAAAGTAAGTAGCCACGATCGATGATCAATATATCAATATATCAATATATCAATATATCAATATATCAATATATCAATATATCAATATATCAATATATCAATATATCAATATATCAATATATCAATATATCAATATATCAATATATCAATATATCAATATATCAATATATCAATATATCAATATATCAATATATCAATATATCAATATATCAATATATCAATATATCAATATATCAATATATCAATATATCAATATATCAATATATCAATATATCAATATATCAATATATCAATATATCAATATATCAATATATCAATATATCAATATATCAATATATCAATATATCAATATATCAATATATCAATATATCAATATATCAATATATCAATATATCAATATATCAATATATCAATATATCAATATATCAATATATCAATATATCAATATATCAATATATCAATATATCAATATATCAATATATCAATATATCAATATATCAATATATCAATATATCAATATATCAATATATCAATATATCAATATATCAATATATCAATATATCAATATATCAATATATCAATATATCAATATATCAATATATCAATATATCAATATATCAATATATCAATATATCAATATATCAATATATCAATATATCAATATATCAATATATCAATATATCAATATATCAATATATCAATATATCAATATATCAATATATCAATATATCAATATATCAATATATCAATATATCAATATATCAATATATCAATATATCAATATATCAATATATCAATATATCAATATAAATAAATCGTACATTACTTATCATCTTTCCCTCTTCCCCTTCTAGACTTCAAATCATACGTGGCCGCACACTGTTCAGTCTGACTGTGGAGGAGGAGAAGTACGCCCTGTTTGCCACATACTCGAAGATGAACACCCTGGAGATGCCCGAACTGCGTGACATTCTGCAAGGTTGGGTGGGCTTCTTCAACAACTACAACCTGTGCCACACGCGATCGATTGTCTGGCGAGAGATCCTCTCTGGTCTGCACGACAACTACAACTACACATACAACTTCACTGCCGAAGAGCGCACGTGCCCCAAGTGCGATCAGTCGTGCGAGCGCAATGCCTGCTGGGGTGAGGGTCCTCACAATTGCCAGAAGTTCAGCAAGATCACCTGCGCCCCACAGTGCGCCCAGGGTCGTTGCTTTGGCCCCGGGCCACGCGACTGTTGCCATTTGTTCTGTGCCGGCGGCTGTACGGGACCCACGCAACAGGATTGCATTGCATGCAAGAATTTCTTCGATGACGGTGTCTGCAAGGAGGAGTGTCCTCCCATGCGCAAATACAACCCAACTAGCTACGAATTGGAGGCAAACCCAGAGGGCAAGTACGCCTATGGAGCGACCTGTGTGCGTGAGTGTCCCGGACATCTGTTGAAGGACAATGGCGCCTGTGTGCGCAGTTGCCCCTCAGACAAAATGGCCACGAATAACACGTGCGTGGCCTGCAATGGACCTTGCCCCAAGACGTGTCCCGGTGTGGCAGTACTGCACTCGGGCAACATTGATTCATTCAAGAACTGTACGGTGATTGAGGGTAATATACGCGTACTGGATCAGACCTTCTCGGGCTATCAGGATATCTACACGAACTATACAATGGGTCCAAGGTATATTCCCTTGCATCCGGATCGCTTGGAGGTGTTCTCAACGGTGCGTGAGATCACCGGGTTTCTGAACATCGAGGGAGTGCATCCACAGTTCAAGAATCTTTCGTATTTTCGCAATCTTGAAGTCATACATGGACGTCAACTGATGGACAGTTTCTTTGCCGCCTTGTCCATTGTGAAGTCATCGCTATCGAGTCTGCAGATGAGGAACCTGAAGCGCATCAACTCGGGCAGCATTGTTATACAGCAGAATAGCCAGCTCTGCTATGTGGCCAACATACGTTGGAGCACGGTGCAGAAGTCCAGCGATCAAAAGCAGCTGATCAACGATAATCTGAATACATCCGAGTGCCGTAAGTACTGAAGAAGTAGAAGTGAGAAGAGTTGCTTATCCCCTATTCTGTTTCCCTTTCCCCCTCTAGGCAAGGTTGGCCAGGTATGCTCGGATCAGTGCAACGAGGATGGCTGCTGGGGCGCTGGACCGGATCAGTGTTTGAACTGCAAGAACTTCAACTACAACGGCACCTGCATTGCCGACTGCCGCAATGTGTCCAAGTAAGTCTTAACTTTAACTCCCTTACTCACTGAGCTCTGCTAACCCTCTTCTCCCCTTCTCCCTTACAGCACCTACCAGTTCGACTCGAAGACCTGCAAGATTTGCCATCCGGAATGTCTCACCTGCTCGGGACCCGGCGCAGAGCACTGTGACGTGTGTGTGCATGTGCGCGATGAGCAACATTGTGTGCCTGTCTGCCCAGAGGATAAGTACGCTGACTTTGGCACCTGCCGCAAATGCCACGAGACCTGTGAGGGCTGCACTGGCCCGAATAATACCATTGGCCCAGGGGGCTGCAACACGTGCAGCTTGGCCATAATGGATGGCCATGTGGAGCGTTGCCTGCGCAAGAACGATAAATGTCCCGATGGCTACTACTGGGAATATGTGAATCCAAAAGAGCAGGGAAATCTCAAGCCTCTGGCGGGCAAGGCCATCTGTCGCAAGTGTCATCCACGCTGTGAACTCTGCTCCAACTACGGCTTCCATGAGGCAGTCTGCTCCAAGTGTGTTGACTACAAGCGAGGCGAGCAATGCGAAGAGGAATGCCCAGCGGATTACTATGCGGATGAGGAGATACGAGAGTGCTTTGCATGTCATCCCGAGTGCAAGGGCTGCACGGGACCTGGCTCCGATAATTGCCTGGCCTGTCGCAACTTCAAGCTGTTCGATGAGAATGAGATCTACAACAATTCAACAATGTTCAATTGTACCTCCCGTTGTCCCATCGAGATGCCACATATCAATTATCAGTCGAGCTTCATTGGACCCCACTGTGTGTCGACGCCGCCGAAGGGACCCCGGGGACAGTTGGCTAATCTCAGTGCGAATATGATTATGATCATTGCTGCTGTCATTATCATTCCTGTGATTTGCGTGCTCTCTGTCATCATCTACATCTGTCGCCAGAAACAGCAGGAGAAGAAGGAAACCGATGATCTTACGAAGGTATTCTTTGGCTGTGAGGATTCCGAGCCGTTGCGTCCTTCGAATATTGGCGCAAACTTGAGTAAGCTGCGCATTGTCAAGGACGCAGAGCTGCGCAAGGGAGGCGTACTCGGCATGGGCGCCTTTGGACGTGTCTACAAGGGAGTCTGGGTGCCGGAGGGAGAGAATGTTAAGATTCCCGTTGCCATCAAGGAACTGCTGAAGACTTCCGGAGCCGAATCGAGTCAGGAATTCCTCAACGAAGCCTACGCCATGGCCACTGTGGAACATGGCAATCTTCTCAAGCTGCTCGCTGTCTGCATGTCCTCACAAATGATGCTGATTACACAACTGATGCCACTCGGTTGCCTGCTCGACTATGTGCGCAACAATCGCGATAAGATCGGCTCCAAGGCGCTGCTCAATTGGTCCACACAGATTGCCAAAGGCATGTCCTATCTAGAGGAACGTCGTCTCGTGCATCGTGATCTGGCAGCACGTAATGTTCTGGTGCAGACACCTTCGCTCGTGAAGATCACTGACTTTGGTCTGGCCAAACTGCTGAGCTTCGAATCGAATGAGTATAAGGCTGCAGGGGGCAAGATGCCCATCAAGTGGTTGGCCCTCGAGTGCATCCGCCATCGCGTTTTCTCCAGCAAATCAGATGTTTGGGCCTTTGGTGTGACCATCTGGGAACTGTTGACTTTCGGCCAGCGACCACACGAGAATATCTTGGCCAAGGACATACCCGATCTTATTGAAATGGGCCTGAAACTCGAACAACCAGAGATCTGTTCACTGGACATTTACTGCACATTGCTCTCGTGTTGGCAACTGGATGCGGACTTGCGTCCACCCTTCAAACAGTTGACGCAAGTGTTCGCTGAGTTCGCACGCGATCCTGGACGTTATCTGGCCATACCCGGAGACAAGTTCACTCGTCTGCCCGCCTATACCAGTCAAGATGAAAAGGATCTCATCAGAAAGTTGGCACCCACCACAGATGACTCTGAGCCAATGGTCGAAGCTGACAATTATCTACAGCCCAAGGCAGCGGGACCGGGTCCCAGTCATCGTACCGATGGCACCGATGAGATACCTAAACTGAATCGTTATTGCAAAGATCCCAGCAACAAGAATTCGGGAGGCAGTGGAGGTGATGATGAAACCGATTCGAATGCACGTGAAGTTGGTGTGGGCAATCTGCGACTGGACTTGCCAGTGGACGAGGATGACTATCTGATGCCCACGGGTCAGAGCAATGGCACAGCTGGCAGCAATAACAACAATAACAGCAACAATCCCAACAACAATATGGCAGCAGCCACTGGCTACATCGATGTCATTGGGGTAAGTACGAGGAGGAGGAAGAGTGAGATGGAATTGAGACTAATGAGCAACCTTTATTCCCTTCTACAGGTTCCCGTTAGCGTGGACAATCCCGAGTATCTGCTAAATGCGCTCAGTGCCGGCGAGGCGCCTATACCCACACAGACCATTGGCATACCCGTTGCGGGTGTGCCTGGCACCATGGAGGTGAAGGTCAACGGGGGAGTTGTGGGAGTAGCAGAGTCAACGGGCTCCGATCACGAGTACTACAACGATACACAGCGTGAATTGCAACCGCTGCAGTTGCTGCGCAACGGAGGACGCAACACAGAGACGCGAGTGTAGCCTCCTATAGCTCCAAATAGTTATTAGTTAATGATCTTGCCACGTAGTACCCAAGTGCCTTTGCCAGAGATGTCATCCCCCACACGGCTGACAGTGCCTTTGTATGCTGTTATCATAGATAAACCTACCATACTTCCCTTTAATTCTTTCCCCACTATACTACACTAGCATAGTTGTGTAAATTACTATCGATATTATGTACTCTCTGTAGCGTACTTAGCCAGCATCCAATTATCTTCTATATGTATTGTATATTTCTTATATCTATCGATAACTCTATATAGAACTAGATATTCTAGAGATCCTGCTTGTAATTACGAGAACAAAAGAACACACCGATAGTGCATTTCGAAGACGCCTGCAGCACGCGGCCAGTTGAGCGACTCTATCGAGTCGTGGCACCAATGTGTTGTGTTGTGGGGCGCACACTAAGCTAAAGCTAAAGTTATTTCTAGTTCATCCAACCACTTCTTGTATATCTGATTATACAATCTAAATAGAGTTATAGGCTTCGTAGCGACTAGTTTCCAACTGTGATATAGCGATAATTGATTAAACCTTATATATACGATATTTAACTTGCTTGTGAACAAAACTCGAACGACAAACAAACAAGAAACAAACAAACAAACAAAAACAGTCTCGATTGTAGCCACACAGATCTTCTGCACCTTTAGGCCTAGTTTCAAATTCAATTCAAGAAAAGAATATAATCCCGAGCGTGCCATGCATCGATTATGCAATTCTCCTAAAGATTTCGAATATATATTTGTTGGCACAATAAGGTTGAAACTGAAACTTAAACTTAAGACTTAGTCTAATATATATATTGATCAAAGATATGTGTAAATACTACTATACCATATACCATACTATCTATATATGTACGATTGTAATACTTACTATACATCTAATGACAATCTTAACTATTAACAACTCTTATACAACAACAACAACAACTCTTCTGTAGAACTGTAGCTTACACACACAATTATAAATTTGCATAAATACGTGTATTTTAATTTAGTTTATATAATTTAAATGCAATTAGTTTACTTGTACCTACGCAAAGATATAAGCATATACGAATGAATAAAACGATTCTTAAATAAATTGACAAGTGCTTTAAATGGGGGATATAAGAAATATAGAGATCGCAAAGGTAAAGAGAAGATGGAGAAATATATGGAACCAATACTTTTGAAAGCTGCAGCATCTCAATTCTGTTGCATACTCTACTTTATATCCGTCAAATCTAGGCAGATCTAGCTTTTTTCAGCAGGACCCTCTTGCCAACAAGAATGATAGGAGTATTGTCTCATAAGACTGAGTGTCTTTCTTTCTCCCTCTACCAACCCATATGCATATTGCTTAATATCCAGTCAATATAGTTACGAACATCCGTGAAGTAAACTGGCGACCATTCCGAAGCACATATTAAAGAATGGGACTGTGAAACGATGCCTACAATCGTCCATCGTTTGGACTTGAGCATCAGAGGAGAGCCAGAGTCGCCTTGACAAGAACCTTTGCCACTACGACCTGCGCAAATCTTTCCCTTATAATTACAAAATATCTTATTCCAAAGTGGAATATCTACAGCACGTTTGGCGGGCATATAATCCATTGTCATCGTGTTGCCCCAGCCAGCAGTTGTTAGAATTGTATCCACATGCAGCGATCTCACTTTCAAGGGCAGACAAATGGGCCGCATCACATGGTTGAAATGTATATTCCGATCCAAGCGAATAAGTGCAATGTCATTCTGCTTTATATAGTCGCTGTCCTCAAAGTAATTCTCGTGCACATGTATATTGTCGATGCCGAAATGCTGATAGTATCTGCAGTTGGAGGTGCCGTAATCACAGTAGGGTTCATACGTGAAGTCCCCTAGGCGTACTCCAGTTCTGTAGATTATATATAATATAGATAACTATGCAGATTGTTCAAGTTAAGCTTACTTACAGGCCGCCCAATATATTAACCTGCCTTCCAGTGACACAGTGCGCCGCAGTCAACACATAACGTGCGTTGATCACTGACCCTCCGCAGTGTCCATACGAGTTATTCTGCCCGTACTGCAAACTGGCCAGCCAGCTGTACTCATCCGGGGGTATCTCGAAACCACCAACAATTTGCACTTTCGGATAGTTTGGGGACTTCCCACAATGCCTGGGAAGTTTCGCAAATGTGTGCGATGTCAAGGCACAAGGCAGGCAGGCGGACACAAAAAGACACAGGGATACAATTGTCAACGTCATTTTGGTTTCTCCAATTATATAAGCCTCAATAATTTGACGAGAACGTGACGAATGACGATGCTCTGAATACGATTTGAATGCGAAATTGATGAACTCAACTGCTTTTATACCAGCTTCCAGTCTTACCGCATTCCCTCGCTGATGACGAGTTGTGATAAGGAGTATTTTATTTCATTCGCTGTAGACATTTGGGAGCCTCGAATCAGTGGTATGGTTCATCAATTAAAATTCGGAGGAAAGGTAAATAATCAAATAACGTATATGCTTTGTGGGCTCTGGCACGCCTTAGTTATTCATATGTCATTTTAAACCAGACGCACAGTTTTGTAATACCGTCGCTAAGCGAACTGAGGTGACTGGAATAACTTATCTGCTTCTTGTGCGATCGGTTAATTAGTATTGCATTAAAGCCAGAGATTTGCTGAGTGGGGCACACGTAGGTTAAAACTCCTTCCATCACTAATTTCCAATGTCTTTGATTGTCTTTAGCCGGGACACAAAGGGGATCGTGTCTTGGGAAACAAGTTGTGTTTTTCTCCTTCAGCTCGAAAGTATGCTGCAATTAAATGCCTACTACAACAGGCGCCATCTATTGGCCAGGCAAACAATTGCAAATAGTATTACCTTCCGATAATTGTCGCTAGATGGCCTCTGTGCCGTTAAAATTCAAACGCAATTATATTTTTATCTCATTTTTGTTTTTTATATTTTATTTTGAAATACGCAATTAGACAATTTAATGGATTTTGCTAAAATTTGCCGTTAGTTTTTTCACGCTTTACTGTTGAGTATTTAGATACCTTGCACACGTAGTGCGTGTGGCTGTGTTTCGGGTAGGTTTGTATTATGCATGTGTGTGTACACGTATGTGTATGTGTGTGTGTGTATGTTGAAAAGTTAATCCATAGTTTACATTCATAAAAGTTCAATTACATCGATTTATGTACTACAAAACTATTGCTGTGGAGTTAATTATCGTAGTTTGCATTTAGTTGCTTTGCTTTTGTTTGTCACTTTATGTTTAAATGTTTCTTCTTGTTTTCGTTTTCGATAGCTACACGTTATTGTATATATATATATATATTATATAAGTTATGCGCCCTGCAAGACAATCGTCTGTCTGTCCGTCTGGCTAGTTTTATGCAATTAAATAACCGAAAGTACACCTATATATATGTCTGATATATCCGTGTGTATGTGTATGTATCTGTATCAGTATCGTATTGTATTTATAATTATTATCGTAAATAAACAAATACATAAGCTAAACTGAGGCCATTAAACAAATCAGTGCTGGGGGCCCTGGGCTCAACCTAGTACATATATAGTATATAGTATATATGATGGTATACTACTAATCGAAATATGCTAAAGAATACGTAGAATCCACGCTCTCGCTCACGCTCGTGCTCGTGCTCGTGTGCCTCGCCTCGTGTCACGTGCTGTCTCGTGTCTCTCTGTCGTGCTAATTGATATAAACATTAAATAACATTTTGGATTCGTGGTGGACACGCACAGACACGTCCATGGTGGGGGGAGGGAGGAGGAGGGGGCTAAGCAATTAGTGCAAAACCCGCACATAGATGACGATTACACATTGGCCACATGGCTGAGGAGCAGGAGGAAGAAGAGAAGCCGCTGACCTCCATAGAGCATCGTCGTCTTCGTGGAGACATCGATATGGACATGGACATGGACATGATGATGAACATGGATGAGCCTATCACATTGGAACGCGACGCACTAGCAAATATTCAGAGAACTGTTGCCCCTCAACACCGCCTCCGGTGCTGGCCTCAATGGTGAAGCCGGCATTCAGTAGACGCGTCAGCACCTGCACCGAATTCAACTTGCAATAGCCGTTGAGGGGGAATCGTATGATTTGCCGCCAGTCTCCCTGGTTCCATGAGACGGCGCCGCTGCCTGCTCGACTCGATTGTGTGGTTGCCTGATTGGCCTCCGGGAAGAGCTCGTCGAGCAGCGCCCGTTCGGCCGAGAGCATTATGCGCTCGCCCAGATCCGGTGAGATGTGCAGGGCGACCACCTCATAGTTGCAATCGGGCGCTTGACTGGTCCTTGGGCTGCTCTTAATGTGCCTGGCCGGTGGTGTGGGTGGCGCCACCAGATAGTTGCCATTGCGTACACGCTCCTTACGCATGCTCTCCAGCTGCTTGACCATTGCTGCCGTGGGCCAAAGAGAACAGCAACGAAACAAGATGAGGAAGAGAAAGAGGAAAAGCAAAAGCGAAATTAGTTGCAAGTTAGTTAGGGAATGAGGAACAGGGATGGACAGCAGGTGGAGGGGCAGGGGATGTGGGAGAGAAGGCATAGAGGCGGAGTAGAAGAGTGGGAGGAGGAGGGGTAGAGGAAGTGACAAGGATAGGTATAAGAAGAGGGGCAGGATCAGGGACATGAGCAGGAACATTGGCAGAGATAGGGACTTGAGGAATATATCTAGGGTTAGGCAGAGTCACAGGTGCAGGTGAATGGGCAGGGACTGGGAGAAGCAAAGGGGAAGGCCAGTAATTGTGGAGAAAGGAGGGAGCTGCATGGATATGGAATTGAGCAGGAACAGAGACGAGGGCAGAAATAGTGGCACCCACTCCCAGGTGGTTAGAGACTTGTGGGTTAGGTACTGGGGTTAGATACTGGTGGGTTAGGTACTATGGGTTAGGTACTAAGGTAAAGGTTTTGGGGGATATGTGTGGGGCATTGAGGTAAGGTAATGATTGGTGCGGTATTAGGGTTAAAGGAACTGGATGGTAAGGTACTGATGGGTATGGTACTTGGTGTTAGGTACTGGCTGTTGGTACTAAGGGATAGGTTCTGTGGTACTTAGGGATAAGGTACTGGGGCTAGGTAAAGCAGGGTAGGTTATTGTGGTTAGGTACTTGGTGGAGGGGGTTTAGAAATGGGAGAGTTAGGTACTGGGAGGTTAGTTACTGCGGTGCTAGGAGATTAGGTACTTACGCTCCACTTCATAGTATCGTGCCTCCTCCAGCAGCAGCTCCAGATCGGGAAAATCATCGGCAATCAGAAGTCTTGAGTTTCTCATAAAGTTCAGAATGTGACGAAACATTCCCCCGTCGCGATCGATGAAGTAGTGCTGCTTCAGCGAGTCCAGCACAATGGGTATCTGTCCGTTGAACAGCTTGGCCAACTTGGACTCGGAATATTTGGTGAGCGTCTCCAGGGAGCTGGTGTAGATGGTGCCACCCACATCGATGTGCACGGGCGCCGTGTAGCGCGAGGCTGCTGCCACACAGGGTATGCCCGAAATGGGCTTGTGGTTGTGCAAATAGGAACTGGCCCCAGTTCCTCCTGCTGAACCGACGCCGCCAGCGCCGGCGCCTGCAGCCGCTGCTGCTGCTGCAGCGGCCACAGCTGCTGCTGCCGCTGCGCCGGGCAGGCCCAGCGGCGTCACTGAGGAGCTGGCGGGCGGTGTCGGTGTGGGCGATGAGGAGTTTGAGATCGTTGGCGAAACGGTGGGCGAAGCGCTGCGGGCGAGAGAGAAAGAATGGGAGAGAGAGAGAGAGATGAAGAGAAAGAGTGTGAGACAGGGTATTTGAAAATGCAAATGATTTGAGTTGCCCTCAGG
The DNA here is from genome assembly GCA_018904035.1 of Zaprionus ornatus. Classification (NCBI taxonomy): domain Eukaryota; kingdom Metazoa; phylum Arthropoda; class Insecta; order Diptera; family Drosophilidae; genus Zaprionus; species Zaprionus ornatus. Next base: position 6,143,846 of record JAEIFZ010000253.1, read on the forward strand.
CCACACAGAGGGGGAGGGAGGCGTGGCAAACTTACCTGATTTTAATATCGCTGCGAGCATAAATGCGGCCAGTGGAGGACAAGTCGCGCGGCTCGAGGCCCTTTGCATCTCTTTCGCGCTCTCGATCCATATCGCATTTTTTTCTGCAAGACAGAGAGAGGGAGAAGAGTAGAGAGGGGGGATTAGTGACGGCCTGACAAGTTGATGAGGCGAGTTATGTAAGACGTTGCATGAGAACCAATTTGAGCAGCGATAAATTGACGACGCAAAGGGAGAGAGACAGACAGAGACAAAGGCAAGGAGAGAGAGAGAGAGAGAGAGGAGATGCAGAGACAAAGGCACAGGCACAGGCAGGCAGAGGAAGGCAGGGAGGCAGCAGGACAAACGTGACAAAGCAAAAGCCAAAAAGGGGCGCCCGCGGGGTGCAGCGTCCGTCGTCTGCTAAGAGTTTTGTATAAAAGCTATAAACGTAAAGTATTTCATATGATTGTGTGGGAATATTTGGCTTTTCAATGCGTTTAACTCACTTACACACACAGGGAGAGACACAGAGAGGGAGGGAGGGAGCGAGGGAGGGTCAGCACACACACGAGCAGTGCCTGCAGCTGCAGTTGCAGCCACGACAAGACAAAATCGCCAACATACAACGCAGAGGCGGCAACTAAGAGGGGGTGGAGAGAGGTAACAGGTAGAGGTGAACAGGGGGAGAGGGGAAACGAGCACGGGTGGGGGGCAGCTCGACTGGCAGACAGACTTTACAGCCAATTGACCACGGGCGATGCGCCTCGATTTTCACACGAAAATCACGTTGATTTGAGCATCGTTATGGCAACAAACTGCGTCGCCGTCGACGGTGCGTGGAGCATGCAACAACTACAACAGTAACAACAACAACTACAGCAACAACTGCAACCACTGAGACTGAGTCTGCGAGCAGAGCGCATCACGCACGCTAATTATGACATGTCAAGCTGTGTGTGTCCAGCATGACGTATACGCAATGTAAACCAAGCCAATGTGGCTAAGCGGCCAACGCCATTTACGCTCGATTATGGCATCATCTCTTGGCACTCCCTTGCTGCTGCCCTTGCTCCCCTGCCTCATCCACATCATCAGCATCATCATCTCTTTGCTTTAATCCTCTGTCGTCATGGACAACAAATTAATAAAACTCAATCAGGCAAGCCAAAAGTGTGGGAGCGCGGGCGCGGGGTGTGTGCGATTCCTACAGCTATTTACCACTGCTCTCCCCTCTGCCCTACCCCTTCTCCTCTTCATCTTCCTTCTCCTGCATCTACCTCTTCTTCGCCGCCTGCGACTGACAAATGTTTCGTTTTCTTTTTAGTTTTCGCTTTTCTTTCTCTTTTTTTCTACCGCCGTGCTGTATGCGCATTAGGCCACAGCACTGAGAGAAACTGGCTAGCAGTTTGAAGTGAGCGATTGAGATGTAAAGAAATAAAGATATATACTATTGTTTATTGCAATTTTGGTCTAGTTCAAACAGACAGACAGACAGACGGACAGACAGACAGGAAGATAGACAGACAGACAGACAGACAGGAAGACAGACAGACAGACAGACAGGAAGATAGACAGACAGACAGACAGACAGACAGACAGACAGACCGATAGGCAGACAGACAGACAGTCAGAAAGACAGACAGACAGAGAATCAGAAAGACAGACAGACAGAATAGACTGACAGGCTTGGCTGGATCCACTTCCCTGTTGATGCTGATTCAGAATATATACTCTGTCTGGTTGGAGATGCCTCCTTAGGTGTGTTGCAAACATCTGGCCACAATTAATATACCTTTCGCAAGGGTATAATTACATACACACATATATATTATATATAATTGAAAATGATATCTTCAATAAAATTTATGAGCTCAGCCTCATTTCTTGTCATTTCCAGTCTCTCTTTTCTCCCAGTGCAATCGCAGCTGGCCCACCTTTGCAGCTGTCTTTCCCCCATACCTACCTCTCCTCTCCCCCTTCTCTCTCTCTCTCTTCTTCACTGCCCACATTCGTTCTGCATATTTACTAAACAAGTTTGCTTTTTAAAATGTTTTAAGCCCGCGAGGGATATGGCTCGGGTAATTACGATTTGATTAACTTTAACTACATGAGCATTCGCAGTCGCATTCGCATTCGCATTCGCAGTCGCATTCGTATTCGCTTACGTATTCACATACCTATGCGCCAACGTATTCAGACTCATTCACACAGAGAGAGAGAGGGAGAAGGAGAGAGCAGAGAGAGACGAAAAAATGCCAAAGAGACGAGACTAAATACGTTGCAGCAAATAGGGTTAAAAAAAAAAGAAACGCTAAAGAAAATGGCCGCAGGGCGATTCTCATGGCGACCAGTGATAGCTGTGTGAGTGTCAGTGTGTGTGTAGGGAGTTTGTGTGTGCTGTGTGTGTGTGTGTGCGCAGGTGTGACGCGTTTGGGGTTTCACATTTTTATTAATTTACAACAATTATAAAAGCGTAAGCAATGCGCTCAATAAAACATGTTCAAGCCAGCGTGGGGCATGTGGCAGCTGGCTTAAATGTCAGCAGAGGGAGGTAGGGTGGGGGTAGGGGGGCATACCTCGAGGTTTGTGCCACACAAAACAATTCAATTTCAATTGCTTTGCGGTCCACTTGAGGCAGCAGCAGCAGCAGCAGCAACTCGCAAGCAGCAGCAGCAGCAGCAGGTGCAGGCAGCAGTCGCAGTCGCAGCCACAAACAGTCACAAATACACACACACTCACACACAGGCATACACCTGCTAACGGTATTGTATATAAGCAGCAGGCCTGCTGCACACACACAGAGAGAGAGAGAGAGAGAGAGAGAGACTGCAGACTGCAGTTTTGCAACCTATTCTAGTCCAATAGACCCGCTGGCGTTATCTTTTCTATGCGCCCGAGCAGCGACAGTTAGTGAGAGAGAAAGAGACAGAGAGTGAGGCAGGGAGAGGAAGAAAGGGAGTAAGGAGAGGGGTGTAGTGAGAGAGGGGTTGTGGCAGGTGTAGGTGGAGGTAAGGGGGGAGTTGTTCGCAGCGCCTTTGGTTACACTTCAGTTTAGCATGAAATTTTGAAGAGTTGCCGTTGCCAAAGTTGCTCTTGTTGTTGTTCTTGTTCTTGTTGTTGTAGGCCATATTGTTGTAGTTGTTGTTAATGCTAGTCTAATTGTTGTTGTTGTTGTTGCTGCTGTCTAAAAGCGCCTGGCCGGGCCTGTGTCTTGGCTTGCCTCGCCTTGCCTCGCCTGCATTTGCATTTGCTTCTCTTTTATTGTGTTGTTCTTGTTGCTATTGCTGGCTACCATAATACGCCTACACCCGCCCCTCTTCTACTACACCCCCTCTCCCTCCCCTGCCGGAACTTAACAGACATCTTTGGTTTGCCTTTAAATGGCATTGCCATTAACTCGAGCCAGAGCTGCAGCTCTAGTCCACTTGACTCTCTCTCTCTCTCTCTTTCTCTCTCTTTCTCTCTCTGTCTCTGGGCTGCAATTGTAGATTGCTTAGCATTTTGCCCATTATTGAGTTTCATTTTACACACACGCACACCCACACACACACATGGAGAGAGTGAGAGAGAGAGAGAGCTGCAGCTTATTAGTTGGCATTGTTCAGATTTTCAGGCCAAAACTATCGAGTTGCAGTTGTTGCTGCCACAGCTGGCCCAGCTGCAGCTGCTGCTGCTTGCCCCGTGGCCAAAATAATTTTGCAGAGTCCTGTACTCAGACTGAAGAGAAAGAGAGAGAGTGTGGTAAGGCACAGGGGGGAAAGGGGGGAGGGAGACAAGTTGAGCCGCTGGCCACAAAGGCAGGACGAACCTGGACGGGATAAACCGCTTGCTCTCGCTGCTGCTCAATCTCAATGTGACACAGCCGCATGCCTTGCCCTGCTCCACACTCTCCTTGCTCCGCTGTCTCACTTTCCCCCCTTTGCACCCCCTTGCTGCTCACACAAAAGCGATAACAAAAGCCAAGAAATGAGCTAAAGTGCACAGCACAACACACGCACACAGAGCCACACACACACACAGAGGGACACTTACACACTTACACACTTACACACACAGGCACACACACAGAGACCCTTACAGTGACACACACACACACACCCATACACTGGCATACACGCCCATAGATCAACACACAGTTAGTTGATACACACCTCAGTCGAGCTTGACGACGTTGAGAACGTCGCAGAGCACGTTGACGACGACGACGCTGACGACGCTGACGACGTTGACGTTGACGTTGACGCTGACGTTGACGCTGACTATGTAACCCCTACAAAATGTCCTGCGGCCAGGCAACCTTCCGCACACAAAGGCCAGCCAGACAGTACCCAGTCAGCCCAGGCTCAGCAACAGCCCACTGTAGCTAGCTCGTCCTGCTCCTGCTGCTCTGCTCCTGCTCCTGCTCTCCTGCTGCTGCCTCCATCTGCAACTCGTGCTCGCACGGCACGAAAAAGGGCAAAACGCTCCACTTAGCCAGCGGCGATCGTTTGGAATTAGTGCGGAAATCATGGATGGATACGAAACGAAACCAAAACCGAAGCCACGCAGGCGACCCCTCGACGACGGCCCAAGCCGGGGCCAAGTCAAGGCAAGGCAGGGCAGGCAGGCAGGCAGAAGTAGAAGTAGTTGCAGGAGCAGCAGCAGCAGGTGCAGGTGAAGGAGGAGCAGCAGCAGCAGCGAGGCGAGCGAAGCTGACGCGTTCCAGCGCACGGTGAAAGGTGCTCGGAGATTGGGTTTGAGTTTGGGTATTGCCAGCGCTCCTAGGGCTGTGCTACCTCCTGCTGCACGTTGCTATCTATCTCAGTGTGTGTGTGTGTGTGTGTGTGTGTGCGCCTCCTCATTCATTTATCCTTGCAGCGCTGAAGGCAACAACAACAGCAACAGCAACAACAAAAGAGCATGAAGCATTGGCAGCAACCACGACAAGGCGACTCCAGCGGGGCAAGCAAGCTGGCCCTGTGCCTTCACTACACCTCTCTCTCTCTCTCCTTGCCACCCTCTGTATATTGCCCCAAAACAATACACACCCACTCCCCCTAGTCCCCTCCTCTCCGCCCTTGCACACCTACAGCAAACTTTGAGCTCTGCTTCGCGCTGAGTTGTTCGTCCGTTTTGGCTTACACACATATGGCTGTCTCTCTGTCTCTGTGTGCGTGTGTGTGTCTGCATTTAAAGATATCATACCTAAGTTGCTGCACCCTCAGGCAGCATAAAACAACGCATAAAACAGAGAGATGAACACAAAAACCAAACAGAACGAAGAAGAAGAAAACCAAAGCCCGCTAACCACAAACCCTGCACCTCCGCACCCCTCTCTGCTGGCCATGCCTGTGCCCTGCTCCGCTCTCTCCGTCTCCCCTCCCTGTTGCCTGTGCAAGTCCTGAGCCAGTTCCATGGCCAGCAAACGAAAGTTTTGCGCGCCGGCAAAAACCTTATCGCAATTTTAAAATGCCTCCGGCAACGCCAGGCAACCTGAGGGCGCATGTGGCAGGGGGGCAGGAGGCAAGTTAGCTGGCCAGGTTGGCGCTGGGTTTGTCTCATATGTTTTCAAGCCAGATTTTTACGCGAGGCAGCAGTTTCAGCTGCGACTTTGCCACAATTAGCCAAGTTGCAGTTGCAGATGGAGAAATAAAGAAGAGGGAGTAGGAAAAGGAGCAAGAAAGGGAGTAAGAAAGGGAGTAAGAAAGGGAGTAGTAGCAGAAGTAGCAGCAGGGGAACAGGGGGGGGCATGCCAAGTTAGTTTAGGTAGAGTTAGGGTTGCTGGGGTTGGGGCTAGGGTTGCCAGGTTTGTGTATGTTGGCAAGACAAACACAAAGTGCTGCTGCTGCTATATGCTTCACTGCAAACACACACAGACACAGCAAGAGAGTCGCACACACACACAGAAACCTCTCACACACACACACACATGCATAGCTTGCCCCTGCTGCCTCTAGAAATCACGCAAAGCGCTTGCGGGCTGCTTTAAGAGGAATCCAAATGCCTCAAGTGACTCAAGTCGCGTGGGAAGACGCAGCGGGCTAGGAGAGGCATGGGGAAAGGGGGGTAGGCAACTGGCGACTGCCAACTGGCAAGAGGGAACCACCGACTGCCAACTGCCAACTGTAGATGGCGGCCAAAATCAAAACGCTGATGAGCAGGCAAATGAAAAAGTTTTCTCTTTTTTTTTTTGCTGAGTCAGCAAAAGGCGGCGGCGGCAACAGGCAGCAGGACGCAGTCTGTTGCACACACACACAGTCACACACACAGGCACACATATGAGAAAAGTTTGCGTTCTACTTGTTAGCCAGCAGCAAAGCCAGTTACAAAAGGCCACGAAAAACTGAAGCCGCCGTCGACGTTGCAAGGAGTCGCCGTCGCATATGGGAAATCAGTCGCAAGTCCTATGAAAATTGGCTAGCAAAAGTTGCACAGCGTGTGCGGGTGTGTGTGTGTGCCAAATTGTACAAATATATGCGCTATATACACACACACACACATGCATAGAAATGTGTGTGTGTGTGTGTGCCAGGCAAAAGTTGAGTTGGAGTTGAGGCGAGGCAAGGCGAGTCTGGAGTCGCTGTTGGCGGAGGGAGACTAGGAGAAGAGGCAGAAGCGGGAAGAGAGAAAGGAGCAGGGAGTTAGGGGGGGAGGGGGTGGCAGCGTCGGGACTGGAGAGTCGTGAGTGTAGCAGATATTAAAACGCTGCAAGGCTTTCAAAAATAAACTTTGAAAAATTTATTAGAAAATATTAAATAAAAACGACGATTGCGCTGCATATGCCAAAAGCTGCAAGAGCAATGGATGAATGACGTGCCAGAGAGAGAGAGAGAGAGAAGGAGAGAAAGAGAGTTGAAGAGGAGCAGAGAGAAGCAGGCAAAACGAGACTCGTTCTATGGGAATTGCTGGCAACATTGCTAGCGACTCCTTGGGCTGACGTTGCAGAGTAAACATTACACAAAACTCACACACACTCACACACACACACACACACCCACGCACAGAGCAAGACTACACACATGCTGCAGCTAACTGTTTTTATTGCTAAATCCTCAAAAATTGAATTCGCAAGTCAAGAAGAGCGCAACAAACACAAAAATTGCGCATACGCCGCATGGCAAGCAGGCAGGCAAAGCGAAGAGCTGGAGATGGGTGCAGAGTGGAGAGTGGAGAAGGGGGAGAGGGCCAGAGAGGGGACAGAGAAGTGGGCAGAGCAGTGGCCAGATATGTGGCAGTAACAGGAAAGGGAGTGTGGCAGGGGGGGCATGGCAAATTACCTTCCGTTTGCCGTGGCTAATCAAGTGCAAATAATAATTAAAGGCTCCACTTTCGCTTGAGTGCGGCACAAACGGGATTTGTGTCGATTGCAGCAGTTGCAGTGTCCGTTGCCATTGCCATTGCCGTTGCAGTTACAGCCTGTGCAATCATTCAAGTGGCAAATGCTGCTGCCTGCAACGCGACTGTGGCCCGCTGCCACAACTGCCTGGCAACCGGCAAGTGGCAGGCAATGCGCACTGCCTAATTGGCGCAATTTGCGTGTGCATATTGCAATTACAACAACAACAACTGCAACAACAGCAACAACAACAACTTGCAACAACTGTAACTACAACTGCAACTGGCAACAAAGCCAATCGACTGCATTGCAAGCTGATGCAGATGCAGTTGCAGTAGACGCAGGTGCTGCAACAGCAACACCAGCAGCAGCAGCAGCAACAGCAGTAGCAACAGCAACAGTAGCAATTGCTTCTTTGCTTATACCCTGGGCATTGATTACTGCAAGGGGTACACTGTGCTAGGGCAACGGGTAAACGGGGAGTTGTGAGCTTGTGAGTAGATTAAAGAACTTTTCTATTAAGGAAAAACCGAACTGGAAGGATCATTAGGAGTTGAAGGAGAAGGTTTAAATATATTATTTCTATAACATTTATTATTTTATTTATTATATTAATATATATTTTATATATTTCATTTATTATATTATTAAATTTGCTACTCAATAAATGGAAATGCAAATTTGCATTTTATAATAATAATACCCTCGAAAATTATAAAGATATGTAACTTGACAATTATATGATAAATAACACACATAGTTATAACACACATTATAATATATCAAGCAGATTTTCACCAGAAATATTGGAATATTATATTAGAATAAATCATTTTCCCATTTCTCCCCTATTCTATACAATATGTACTTTATAAACTGTTGTAGTGTTGCTATGCCATTATAATGCCATGCTCTTTATAACAAATCTATCAGCTAATCTATTTGGGAAGTTTGGTAGAGAGCCATAACTAGAATTAGTTGGATTAGTTGGTCAGTCTATTGGAAACATCGATCGGTCAAGTCAGACTATCGTATCGGAAGTAGAAGTTGTGTTACGCGAATCAAACTGAATTTGTGAAAGTAAAACTGAATGTTAACAATTTGACTTATATGTACTAGCAATAACAGTTACTTATAGTATCAAAAAATATAACATACATATCTCTCTGCATTTAACTTTTCTAGCTCTATTCTATCTAGTCTATATATATTATATACATATATTCTATATTTTCAATATATTTTATATATTCTATCTATTCTTTATATATATTATATATTCTATATTTTCAATATATTCTATATATTCTATATATTCTATATATTCTATCTATTCTATCTATTCTATCTATTCTATATATTCTATATATTTTATATATTCTATATACGAGGGTCGTTTGATAAGTCCGTGACTTTTTGTATTTGCCGCGCACCTGCTCTAAATACAACACTGCTCCTGTCAGCAGTTATCGATTAACAGCTGACTGTAAAATTTTGAGAAAGCTGCGTTTCTTAGTTTGCGTTTTATAGGCATTGAAAGCAGACGATCTCGTGAATTTTAACGAAAATGGAAAAAAGTGAATTTCGTGTGCTAATTAAGCATTATTTTTTGCGTAAAAAATCCATCACCGAAACCAAGGAAAGACTTGATAAATATTATGGGGACTCTGCACCATCAATTTCAATGGTTAAGAAATGGTTTACTGAGTTCCGTTGTGGTCGTACCAGTACAAGTGATGCCGAACGTTCAGGTCGCCCAAAAGAGGTCGTCATGCCAGAAATCGTCGACAAAATCCATGGAATGATATTGGATGATCGGAGAATGAAAGTGCGTGAGGTAGCTGAGGCTGTAGGCATCTCAACTGAACGGGTACATCACATTTTACATGAATATTTGGACATGAAAAAGCTTTCCGCGCGATGGGTGCCGCGATTGCTCACACACGACCATAAGCGCAACCGTGTGACCATTTCAAAGGAGTGTTTGGCGATGTTCAACCGCAATCCAAACGAATTTTTGCGCCGTTTCGTTACCGTAGACGAAACATGGATCCACCACACCACACCAGAGACCAAAGAACAATCAAGACAGTGGGTTTCTCCGGGTGAACGTGCACCAAAGAAGGCCAAGGTGGGTCTGTCGGCCAACAAGGTCATGGCCACAGTTTTTTGGGATGCACAAGGTATCATTCACATCGATTACCTTGAAAAGGGTAAAACGATCACCGGCGAATATTATTCAGAGCTTTTGGACAGATTCGATATTGATTTGAAGCAGAAACGACCGCATTTGGCGAAAAAAAAGTGCTGTTCCATCAGGACAATGCACGGGTGCACACGTGTGTAGTCAGCATGGCAAAATTTCATAAATTGGGCTACGAACTGCTACCCCATCCAGCATATTCTCCAGATTTAGCCCCCTGTGACTATTTTTTGTTTCCAAACATGAAGAAATGGCTCGGCGGTAAGAGATTCGGGTCAAATGAAGAGGTCATCACAGAAACAAACGACTATTTTGAGGGCCTTGAGAAACCCTATTATTTGGAAGGAATAAAAAAATTGGAAAAACGCTGGACTAAATGTATAGAGCTAAAAGGAGATTATGTTGAGAAATAAAACGCTTCTTTGACGAAAAAAATATATTTTATTCAAAAAGTCACGGACTTATCAAACGACCCTCGTATTCTACGAGTATCTATTCAATCTATTCTATATATTCTATTTACTCTATATATTTCATGTATTCTATTGCTTCTTCCTCTAGTCCCTGCACATAAGCCGTTCTATCTATTCTATATTTTCTATATACCCTACATATGCTATATATTCCATATATCCTATATATTCTATCTATTCTACATATTCTATCTATTCTATTTATTCCATCTACATTTATTTGCCAATTTATTTCTCTACTTATCCACCTATAAACCCATTCTCAACCCAAATCCGAAGAGCATTGCTTCTTCCTCTAGTCCCTCCACATAAGTTGTTGCATTCAGCCGCCGCTGCCTCTTTCAACTGGCAATTGCCACGTTGCACGTTGCCAGTTTGCCGGTTTCCTCCTCTGTGTTGCCTATGTGCCTCTCAATGTTGCCAATGTTGCCCATGTTGATGCTGGTAATGATGCCGAATGGTAGCTTAATTAACACACAGCGCGTTAAGCGCTTTTGTGTGTGCAGCGCGTGCAACGCTCAATGGGCATTCATATGCGCCAAGTTGCTGCCGCCGCCGCCGCCGCCTACGCCCATTGGCAGTTGCCGTTGCCCCCCGCGTACCCTGCCTTACTCCAGCACCTTTGACTGCTGGACTGTGAGGGGGAAATCACTTGGATTGCGGCGCAAATGAAAATGTATTTTAAATACGCGCAAGCAAATTGCCAATTGCGGGCAAATTAGAGGCGCCTCAACGTATGGCAGGCAGCAAGTGTGGCAGGCACGCGTTAAGTGTAGCAAGGCGAAGCGGGGCGCGGCAGCAACAACAACAGCGGCAGACGACTTTGACTTTGAGTTTGGACTCCGCCTTCGCTGGAGTAAAACCAGTTGCACAGCGAGAGAGAGAGAAGGAGAAAGAGTGAGTGAGAGGGAGAGAGAGGTATAGAGAGAGAGGGAGAAAGAGAGTGCGACACAGCTGCTGCCAATGCGAACAGTTGTCGCGAAGGTCGTGCTCGCTTTCCCCCTCTCTCTCCTCTTCCCTCACTGATTTTGAATGCGATTTGAGATTTTTTTGTGGGCCAAAAACGCTTGCAACACGCTTTGAACTTTGCCACGGCGACTTGGTAAAAAAATTGTTGCTGTTGCTGTGTTTGTTTGACCAGCTGTTGTTGTATTTGTTGTTATTGTTGTGAATGTTTTTGCAGTATTTGTTGGTGTATTTGTTGCCGTATTTGTTGCTGTATTTGTTGTTGCTGTGTTGTACTATGTGGGCTGTCTGTGCCACAGGGCATTTTGGCTTAGTTTTGGCTGGCAAACGAAAGAGCCAGAGAGAGCTTGAGGAGCAGCGCGGGGAGAGGCAGAGGGGCAGAGGGGCAGGCGGAGAGCGACAACAATCACAACAAGCGGTCAATCGCCTCCCTCCTCTTGGCCAACGTATTTTATAGCCTTTAAGGTAAGAAAAAATAATGCGACCCCGCTGTGCCCCTGTCTCAGCTGGCCCCTCTGCCAGTATGCCCCTCTCTTCCTCTGTTTGGGCTGCTCTCCCTCTGTCCCTGTGCCCCTGTGCCTTGTTCCCTGCAGCTGAACTGTTCTCGTTTTGTTGTCGCTCGTCTTTTGCCGCCTCCATTGCACACACACAACACACACACCCAGTACACACAGGCACACAACACTCAGCATACACACACACACCCAGCTCGCACACACACACACATAAAGAGAGCACACATAACTCAGCTGCAGGCGAAGTTTGTCCAAAAATGCCCGCGGCCTGGTACAATTTTTATTTCTCTCTTCTTCTCCTTTGCCTTCTCTCTCTCCTTCTCTCTCTCCCTCTCGCACTCTTTCTGTTTTGTTCTTCGTACTTTTGTTTATTTCTCCTTTGGTGCGGGCCGACTGCGTTGGGGCAGGGGGGGCAGGCAACACTTGAGGCGCATCAAATTTTAAACAGTCTGCGTTTATGGCACACAATTTTCGGACTCGAACTCGGACATGGACAGCGACTTGGACTTGGACTTGGCATGTGCATGATGTGGGAGAGACAGAGACAGAGGGAGGGGAGAGGGCAAGGGAGAGAGACGAAAATCAGTTGAGCCCGCGGCGTATTTGGCCCAAGCGAACGAGAGAGCTGAGCAAAAAACAAAGCTGGGCAGAAAGAGGTTGCAACTGGGTTCGGTTATGTGCTCAAAAATTCGTTTATTACAGAATCTTTTGCCAACTAATTTATTGGCTTAGTGAGAAGAGTGTACAGATTTGGGCCTGGTTAGCTACACTTACCGTTTGGGGCAGGAGGACTCCACCGTCAATGGTGATCGTTGATCCAATGCAACAAATGGAGTTCTACAAGGGGCAGAGAAATGATGAGGATTAGTCTGTGATATATGTATTATTTATAATATATAATAATATAATTAGATACTAAATATGACATCAAATAATACATTAAACTATAGATAATGCATGTAAACTAATATTTTAGACAATACTAACACAGTTTCTAGCAAAAACTATTTAAATCTCTTAGCGTTCTCTTTTCTTTCTTCATTATTTCTAAATTCATTTGGTGCTTTTATTATTTTGATATATACTTTATTATAATCAAACTCTTTGACTCATTAACCTATAGCTAATTTTCTCTAGTTCTCAAGATCATTAACAAATTGTAGCAAACTACGGGGAAGCCCCATAGCGCCCGCATAAATTTGGAATATTTTTGAAATGCCTATGACGAAACAGAAGAAAACTTTCCGAAAAATTTAAAGAAAAAACCCAAATAAATGGTATTTTTATATGATAATATATATCAAGAATAGAGTTATTATAAATATAATATAATAAATTAATAATGAAATCTATATTATTTAAAAATAATCTCTCTAAACTCTGTACACAAATTCCGTAAGTTGCCAAAATCAAAATAAACTGTTGCGTCTTGAGAACGCGCGGCAAAGTGGGAGATAGAAGGAATAACTGTTAACTGTAACTGAAAGCGGCACACACAGACTGACACACACAGGCACACACATACAATGCAATTGAGGGGGGGAACTCACAAAAAAGTCGGTATATTTAGGAAATGCACTTTAACTATTTTATGTAAACAAGCGCGTGCAGATACAACAAATTCGCAATTTGTTTATTGGCTTTGCTTGATGTATTTGTTTTTGTATTCTTTGTATTTTGTTTTAATATCCGTTTCCGCTAAATGTAACTGATTAGTTTTAATTGCAACGCACGCGAGAACAGAGAGAGAAAATCACTTAAAATGTTTACTTCCGTTTCCGGTTGTTGTCGCGCCCGCCGTTTGTTGCCTACTAACACGAGTTGATGATGCGCCTCACAATATTGCTGCTATTGCTATCACTCTTGTTCGCTATCGCTATCTCTCTCTCTCGTTTACCTGACTTGCATTCGCGTCGAGTGTTCGCTGTGAACTGCGCCAGGCCAAGGCGAACCAGTTGGTTTTTACTACACGTCGAACATGTTCGGCGAGCGTCGAAAAGGTTCGCTGCGAGTTGGCGGCGGCGATCGGCATCTGAGCGAACAGAACATTACGTCGAAATATGTGCAAAGTGTCAAAGTATTTTATGCAAATCAAATGTTTATTTAAATTAATAATTTTTAAATATTTTTGGCATTTTTTATTAATCAATTTACAGTATATTTGCACTTCAATTGCGCTGTTTGCAAATGTAAACAATGCACGCTTGTTTCGAACATGTTCGATTGTCTAACAAGTTGTGTGTTGCCGGTTCGTTATGAGCGGCGTTTGACGTTTGACGTCTTCAGCAAATGGCGACGCGACCTTGGAGAGAGCAGAGCAGCAGCAGCAGCACCAGCAGGGGAGAGAGAGAGCGACAACAACAACAACAGGGATTGTTTAGTTGCTGCTGACTTTCCCACCATGTGACTGTCGGTGTGTTAGTGCTGGTGTGTGTACGGCGAGTGTGTTTGCGTGTGAACGTTTAATAGTCTATTTCCGGTTTAAGTGCTGTTGTTGCCGCTGCCATTGTTGCAGTTGCAGTTGCAAGCTAAGCTGCTGCAATTAACTTTGTAACTGGACTTGCGTGTGTTGCGTGTGAAATGGCGACAGTTCTGATGGGTAATCAATGCATAGGCAAACACACCAACACACATGTTGCTAATGAGTTCCTGTGTGTGTGTATGTTTAAGTGTGAGTGCAAGCAAGTTGTAAGTGCCAAAGTCAGCTTGAGCTTCCTTTTTGCGCTGTGTGTGTGCAGTGTGGGGGGGGGGGGGCTGACACTCTTCCCTCTCTGCCCTCTGTGTGTTTGTGTGCGTGTGTGTGTGTTTGTGTTAATGACAAAGCATAGAACGCTGTTGTAGCCGCCGGGAGGCTCAAACGAAATGAAACTTTGTGCGCAGAGGCAGCGGCGCAGCAGCGCAGTCGCTCGCAGCGCCAGCGTCGCCAGAGACTTTGACGCGGGCGCTGGCAAAAGAAGCAGGCAACGTCGCTGGCAACAACGCCGCCGGCGAACCAGTTCCAGTTCCAGACAACGACGACGAAGGCGACGGCGGAGACGACGTCGGGCAGCTGAAATATTTCGTAGTTGCCTCGCGGCTGTGCAAAGAAAAACTTGTGATAAATACGCCGCAAGGCGTGTTTCAAAAACAGCAAAGGGGGAGGATAGAGACGAGAGAAAGAAGCAGATAGAGAGAGGGAGAAGGACCGCACTAGATTGAGTGGGAGAGAGAGATAGGGAGAGAGAGACCGTGCGTCAATTGGGCCTGCAGTTAGGCAGCTGTAATTAAAATGAGTGCCAACTTTGTACCCCCCACCCGCACACCCACAACTGCAACACACACACCCCTACATATACACACACACCGAGGGCGGACACGCATTTGTGTCACATCATTTTTCATTTGGCAATTGTTAGCGAGCTGCAACTGAGCCGGGGGCGAAATTAATTTTGTACATACTTCATATTATTGCGCTATTTGCATACAAGTGGCCATTGTTGCAAGCTGCAACTACTACACACACACTCACACACACCGCGCACACACCACACATGCCTTTCTGTGTGTGTGAGAGTGTGGCATGTGAATGTTGCCAATGATTGCTGCACGCTGCTGCCCAGTGACATTTCAATTTTTCATATTTTATCAGAGCACCACACACCCCCCTGCCCCCTCCCTTCTGTGGCCTGTTCCTACAAACGACACTAGCGACGACGTCAACGCCAACAGCGACGTTGGCAGCAGCAACTGCAGCCAGTTGAAAATTGTTGCAATTTTATCGCTCATTTCACTCATTGTGGCGTCGGCAGAGAGCGTAGGCGGCCAAAGGAAGCGTCCATTTATTGTGCATACCCTGCAAAGGCAGCAGCGACACATGTGTGTGCGTGGGGTATGCAGGTGTATGTGTGCGTAAGCTGCGCTTGGTGTCTAATTTTCTCTGTGACAAGCAATCTTGCGCTCTCTCTCTATCGAGCTCAGAATTCTTTCGTTGCGCAGTCGAATTACGCACCACGAACGGGCTCGACCTAAGAGAGGAGCGCAGCCGACTTACGCACGATGTAAGCTTAGTCTCTCAGCAGTCATTGGTCTCTCTCATTTGTCATAGGTCGTGTGCAGTGCGCTCAAACCTCTTCCATAGCAGTCGGCTCACGCACAACATAAGCATAGCTCGTGTGGTACCCGAACGCACTCTTGCTCTAGCCGAGAATGCTAAAATGAGAGCGAACTTTGTCAACGAGAGAGTAAAATCGCGTGTCCTTCTCTTCTGCTTGAGCAACTTCAAACAGATCAGTTGCTGTGCAGCCTTCACTGAGGTAGGGCTGCGGGTGGAGACGAAATACACTTGCGAAAATTGGGGAAATATAAATTCACTCTATAAATGAAGTACTCTATTATACAGGGTAACTCAGCGTCGACCAGCTGCGCTCAGCTGGCCATTTATTACTTCTTTCAGTTTCAGTTTCGGGCAAAGCTTACACACACTCGCACACACACACACACATATGGCAGCAGCGCGCTTTCGTTTTGTGTGTGTGTGTTTTTTTGCAGCTCGTGCTGCGATGACGTCGCTTTGGGTTTTGCCATTTTAAATATTTTTTTAATCACAAGCTCACGCACACAGTCGTACACAGAGAGTGGGAGAGAGAGGGGGAGGGGGGTGTGCTGAAGAGAGCTCATACATATGGCAATACCAATATTTCAAGCCAATTTGCTGCAGTTAGCCGGAAGCAACTGGCAACAAAATAATTCGACAAAATGTGCGCGGCGCGCTTTATGCTTTATTGTTTGGAACGCTGCAGGCAGAGCAGGGACGGGGTGTGAGGCAGAGAAGAGGGGCAGCACTGGGCAATTGGGAGCATGTGTGGTTGTGTAAGTGTGTGTTTCCGTATGTGTGTGTGTGCAAGTCTACAAAATCAGCGTCGACAGCCCGAGCTGTATATGTATCTCTCTCAGTCGCTCTCTCTCTGTCTTTGTCTCTCTGTTTCCCTCTCACCCTCTCTTTCTACCCCTGTCTCCCTCTCACCCATTCTCTGTCCCTCTTTCACCCCATATCTCCTTCTCTTTCTCTCTCTCTGTAATAATTGTTGATGGGATTTTAAAGTAGCCACAATCCTCACACAATCCTCACACAATCCTCACCCCCTTCCCCGCCTCCCCTCTCGGGCCACGCCCTGCCTGCACCGCCTGCATGTTTATTCAAGTATGTAGTTTTTTCCACAGTTTGTGCATTTTGCGTGTTAATCAATATATAATAACAAACAGCAGAGCGTTGCCAACGAGATGCCCTGAAAGGCCGCGACCGAGATCCCACGCCACATATGTTTTTCCACAGAATTTCCGCACTTTTTTACGCATCATTATTATTATTATTTATATATGGCACACACACACACACACACACACACACACGCACTCGCACGCACAACAGTCGCATATTTTCGTATATGCATCAACTGTTTTTTTGTTCGCCATTTTTTTCTGTTTTCTGTTTTTTATTTTTTGTATTATTAACGACACAAAAAAAGGCTCATAAAATTTACAATGCTTGCCCTGAAGCGTTTTACTTAATGATGCCATTTTTGCGCTGCCAACACGGCCGAAAAAATTCGCGTTTAATTTTTAACGCACGAATGAATGCAACAACAAATAAAAGCCCAACAACAAAAGCAACACGTTGAACAAATTGAAACAGAAAAAAAAAAAAAACAATACTCATATTTCACATTACATTTCAGCAATTTCTTTTTTGTAAATATTAGTAATATATTATTATAATGGCAGATGAAATGACAGAAGGGATTTCACACTGATCGATAGGGTATTCAATGGCATCCTAGAAAGATTAACTGCACTTAAAGGGAAAAAACATTTTTTACGGAGTTTCTTCCTTCAATTACTTAATTTTTTATTTCATTTATATATGGCCGACTATAGACCGTCTAAGTATTAGGATTTCAAAATTAAACCTTCAAAATGTTAAATAAAAATTTAAAAAAAAAATACTATTTATCTTCTCTTAATTCCACTAGATTATAAGATCATCAAGGCAAATAATTTCCTCTTAAAGAGGAGGAAAGTCAAAGAATTCTTTAGCTTTCTTGAAAGTCATATAGAAAATAGGTTGCAATAAGGGTATATACTTGAAACCTTTCAAAACGTTTCTTTATATACCATACCATATCATAATTTATAATAATACAAATAATATCAATCATTACTCGGTACGGTACTCACCTTAGGGAGGGCAAAAGTTAGGGCAGTCAAATTTATATAGAACATGTTTTCTTCTTGCACAAACCTCTCTGCTCAGTTATATCCAAGCTGGAACGTTTGTTTTTGATGTATTTAATATATATTATTATACAAATAATTACTATAAATTTAGTAACATTCAGTAAATAAACATAGAAGATATTTAATTTTGAGTATCAGATATATCCCAGTCCAGCACTGTAGCTCGACTATATTTTACTCATTTGATTAGCAATTGGTTTGATTTCCATTGCAATCGAACATATTCTATATGATTACACTGATCAATAGAACTGTTTGTTATTTTATTTGTTTTCCAGGGTTATTAACCAACAAGATGTGGATGAACTCAATACAGAAGCAGCTTACGCTCCATATAAACTTGACAGCACGTTGAATTGGCAGCATCATCATATGAGATGGTGCCAACAGGGAGTGGAACCTGCAGCACCTCAGCATCTCCTCATTATTTGAGTTGGACGTGGTCGTGGTCGATGCTGGTGCGTGACATTTGCCATTAAGCTGCATAATTCCTAACCAGTTTTCATTGTCATTCGGTGACTAAAACTTCTCGCAAAACTGTTCGATTCAGCATACACACACACACACACAGAGAAACAGACAGACAGAGATAGAGACAGACAGAGATGTGTCTCCATGTGTGTGTGCATAATTTTTAATGATTTACAAACTTGTCCGCCGGCATTTTGAGCTCGAAAACTGACAGTTGATATGCGGCAAAGAGAGTGAGTGAGAGAGGGAGGGAGGGAGAGAAAGAAAGAGCGAATGGGAATGAGAATGCGAAACTGAGAACTGCAAACTGCCAACTGAGAATTGAGAACTGTAAGGGGGAAGAGGAGTGGGGGGGGAATATAATGCAAAATGCAAAATTGCCGCGAGTTATGAATGAGACCAGTTTCTTTATTTGCTGCACAGCAAAGGATTGCAGCGTCGAACATGCAACTAAGAATGCCCCAAGGTGCTGCAAGCAAGAAAAATGAAAAAAAAACCAGTGAAAAAATTTATATGTGGAAGTTAAAAATAAGTTAAACTTAAGTAGCTTCGGGCCGCATTTGGCATTTTTGCATATAATGAGGGTACGACGGCGATTCCTCGACTCGAAGGACTTGTCACCTGACAGCGACAGCGACTGTGGCAGCTGCCCGACACCACAGCAACAAGAGGCAGACTGGCCTGCATTTTGGGGACAATTATGAGAGCTGTGATTGTATGTGCCACAGTCCGGTGCATAATTATAGGCCCGCATATCGCTGAGAACGATGCAGGGCTGTAGTTTTTTGTTATTTTTAAATTACTCGTATGTTTTATGTGTGTCTGTGTGTAGAGTACACTGTAATTTTGGAAGCTGCAGCAGCTGCTGCTACTCCTACTTCCTCTGCTGTGGCTGCTGCTGCTGCTGCTACTGTGCAACATGTGCTGCCTGCTGCAAGTTTTTGTTACCGTTAAGCTTGCGCCTTGTTGTTGCTGTCGTTGTCTAATTTTCACATGTGTGGCAAGCTCTTTTTTTCTCTGTGGCGTCCAGCTCGATGTCTGCCACACTTGTGCAAACAACAACAACAGCTACAACAACAAGTGTGGCTGCTTTTATTGCCACGCCCACACGCGCACATAAGTGCAACAAGTTAGTGGCAAAAACAACAAACAACATGAGCATGCGCGACTGTCAGACATCCTATAAAGAGCTACAGCATGGTTATTATACACTGAGAAAAATAAATACCACACTTTGTCTTTACATACATATTTAGCAAAATAAAGTCATATTGCCCAAATAAATCGAGAAAATTATTAATTAAAAGTGCTAAAGGTTAAGTTATTTATTATTTTTTTTAATATATTCATCATTATATAAACTGCGTTAATTATAACTATCTAAACATAACCTCAAAAATGGCTTAAATTTATATATATTTAATTGAGAGAATTAACAAGGTTTTAAATTAATACTTTCTTTAATATCTTTATAAATTAAAATAAGTTTATTTAATTTTTCAATACATAACCTCAAAAATTTTTAACTTTAACTTTAATTACCTTCAAAATTCTACTTAAGCTTAAGTGCTTTAAATCTAGTGCACAATTTTCCTCCACATACCCTTTCCCGCAATTATTTACAGGGTATTTAAACTACCCACTAGTCGCACATAATACAAGAGCGCGCAAACAAAAAAAAAAACATCTATGGAGAAAAAAGATTGCAGCGCATGTTATTCACCTGCTTCCCGTGCAACGCCGTCGCCAGGCGAGCAAACAAAACACAAACACACACACAGCAACAACTGCAACAACAACAACAACACAGGCAGCAACAACTAAGCACACACACATACAAAGTGGACAAGGACAATGTCTAGCAATGCGCTCGAGTTGCGTTGCAACATGTTGCGCTCAAACATGCTCGAGCTGTGCCCAGCGGCAACAGGAGGCTGCTGCCTCAGCCACAACGTAAACACAACCAGGCAACAAGCGAACAACTAACAATCGAGCGAAGGCAGCAGAGGCACAGAGGCGAAGGCAGAGGCGACAACTGTGGCAGCAACTAAGTATCCATATCCGCAGCTCTGTTGTGCCTCAGCGCATTTAGATAGAGATACAGCGACAGAGACTGTCAGAGAGGGGGGAGCGAGGGACAGACTGACAGACGGAGAGACAGGGAGATGGAGAGAGACAAAGATAGAGAGACAGACACGCGATGGCAACGCTCGCAACGTTTTGTTGCCGCTTGCCGTTGCTCGGCCTCACCTCTCCTTGCCCTGAGGGCGTTCGCTTGTAATTATAATATTTCAACCCAAATGTTGCCGCCGGCCATGCGCCAATGATGGATTTCAACTCTCTGCCCCGCACTGCTGCTGCTGCTGCCTCTGCCACATAATATACCACACATACACATTAGTCTCTCTGTATGTGTATGTGTGTGTGTGTGTGTACAGACATTCCCAGCTGGTTTTGGCCTGGGATCGACGCTGGCAACGAGGTGCGCCTCGTCGTCGTTCCGGGGTTGCTCTGTGCGCTGTGCAATTTGTGGCCGTGGGGCAAAACGGATTGGCCGCAGGCGATACATGTGAATAAAATTACATTCACTATTTTATACGCTATATATATAAGTATATACACACGTCTGTAGGTGTGCGATTGTGTGTGTGTTGCCTTGGGACATTCATCTCTTTCATGTACAACTCTGTCTCTCTTGCTGTCTCTGTTTCTCTCTCTCTTGGCCAAGCGACAGATTCATATAACATAAACATAACGCGCTTTTATGGATGAAATAATTGAATCGCTCGCCGGCGTCCAACAAGATTAGAAGATTAGATCATAGACCAAACTCACACAAAAACAACAACAACAAAAACAGCACCAGCAACAACAAGAAAAGCAGCAACAACAACCTCAATCTGAACAACAAACTTAACATCAGCTGCGCGTTGCCTTTGGCACTTAACCGCATAGAAAAGGGTAGAAAGACGTTGCCTCTGCCTCCGACTCTGCCACCGCTGCTGCCTCTGCCGCTGACAAGCTTCTCCAGTCCGAGGCTAATCTTGCCAAGTTTCCACAGTGTGTCCAGCTCAACTCGTTTGCAGTCGAAACATTAATCAGACAAACAACCAAATAACTTATAAGTCGAGCTAATAGAGACGTAGCCCGACGTAGCCCAGCTCGTCGTGTAAATGATATGACGAATGACAGACGAATGAATGGATGGATGAGTGGAGAGGGAGTATGATTGAAAGACAGTGTGACGGGCAGACAGACAGCTGAGAGTCGGACGGACTGTTTGAGATTTTGGGCAGAGAAAGTATTTAATAAGCTATGGGAAATCAACATATGCGATAGAGTTTTACTTTCAGCATATCTTAAAGTAGGCGAGCTACTTAGGTATTGTCTATCTGTAGAAGGTTTCTCAATATTGATATAATAGTGCTATACAAGTGTTTGTTAGAGACATTTTTAAAAGAAACCGTATGTAGGAGGTTAATAGGAGCGTTGTCTGCACTATAATGTAAGTACGTCTACGTATAAAGTGTATATAATATGTAATACGAGATACTCCATATATATTATTGTATATAGTTTGTATTTAGTTTTAAGTATATACTTAATTTAAATCAGCATATACTACCTGTATACTATACTAATGCATATATGCATATATATTCATATTCTAAATCAGATACTTGTACTTACAGAGTCACTAGAGCTAGTGAGTCCCAGTAACCGTATGAATACAAGCAAATTTTACTAGCAGATATTCTAGTGTACTATATATATGTATATATATTCCGAATCCAAATCTGCTGATTAAAAAATTTTACAGTCACCACTCTAGCGCGCATCTTTTACTTTACAACGTACAATATATGTATGTATGTATATCAACTACATTATAACGGTTATTAGCATATATATTCCTCATTCCAATCAGCAGTTTTTCCAATTTCAGAGTCCTCAGTTTCACAAAGTCTAAGTTACAGTCAGAAAATATTACAGAAAACCTCCCTATTACGCAGTTATTACATTATAATTCACATATATATTCCCTATCCAAATCAGTATTTCATATATATTCCTCATCCCAATCAGCAGTTTATCCAAGATCAGCAGATTCATAGAGTCCGAGTTACAGTCAGAACATATCACTGGAAACCCTATCATGCATTTAGTACAATATATATTGTATAGTACTACATTATAATGAGTTTTTACATATATATTCTCAGTCCAAATTAAATATTAAATATGATTGCAGAGGAAGCAGCTGACTTACAATTATTTATGTTGACCGCAAACTTCTTTTTGCAACAGCAGACAACACGCCGTTGCAACTGCCTTCAAGTGTTTCCACTGCGCAGCATTAAGTGTCCAGTAATCCGCACACACACACATACACTCACACAGATATATTCATGCATGTCTGCATGTTGCGTGTAAAACTTGTGGCACAGAGATGGTGCAGGTATTGGTGTAATTAAATTGACATTAATTAAGCCGACGCATCCTGTTGCTGCGGTTGCTCTGGCTGCGGTTTTTTTTTGCGTCTGCTGCTGTTGCTGTTGCTGTCGTGGCTGTTGCTGTTGCTGTCGTGGCTGCTGTTGCTGTTGCTGTGGCTGCTCAAGTGCTGCTCATTAAACAATTAAGGGATAATTATCAGCGGCGTTGCCTTTTTGCAATTTTCATGCGCAAAGTGTTAAAATCACTTAATAGGCCGCCCAGGATGTCATGGCCAGTCAGCCGCGCCCCCAGTTACGCCTCTTTTGACGGCAAGGCAGGCGACCATATGGCAATAAAGTTGCAAACTCGAGTGTGCAACTGTGTGTGTGTGTGTGTGTGAGTGTGTGCAAGTGTGAGCGTCTGTGTCTGTGTGTTTATGTTGCACGCGGCTGTTTGTTTAATTGTTGCGTTAAACGGTAACTGGCGAGCTGAGTGCCACACACACACACACACACACACACATAAAAAGCTGCATGGCCAGGCAGTTGTCTGTAATGTTGTTCCAACAACAACAACAACAGCAGCAGCAACAACAGCAGTAGTTGCAACAGTCAACACTACTGTAGACTGAGGCTGACTCGACGAAGCATAAGCTCACATTAATGCAGTTATACACACACACAAACACACAGACACACCTTCGCCACTGCTCGACACTTTGGCAGACACAAACCAAACAGCAGCAGCAGCAGCAACTACAACAGCAACAGTAGCAACTCCGGCGACAGCAGCAACAGCCAAAACTGTCGATTCAGTCAGCAGTCGCAGTCAGTCAGTCAGTTAGTAAAGCAATTTGCAAACATGTGTTGCACACACAGGCACAGCCAGTCAAACACACACACACATACATCTAGACGCACAGTCACACACACATACACACACACTGACAGTCACTCGCAAAAATTCGCACGCTGAAAAATGGTGCAAATGCATTTTAGGCACCTGTCAACGGCCGCCAGCAGCAGCAGCAGCGGCAAAAAATCAAACAACAAAAACAAACAGCAACAAAAAAAAAAAAAAAAACGAAAAGAAGAAGCAGAAGGAAAGCGAGCAGAGAAGTGTGTGTGTGTGTGTGAAAAAACGAGTTGCGGGCTTTACAATTAAACAGTAGCTAAAGCTAACCAAAGCGTTAAGTGCGCTGAGA
This sequence comes from Zaprionus ornatus, assembly GCA_018904035.1. Taxonomy (NCBI): domain Eukaryota; kingdom Metazoa; phylum Arthropoda; class Insecta; order Diptera; family Drosophilidae; genus Zaprionus; species Zaprionus ornatus. The sequence continues at coordinate 6,167,721 of JAEIFZ010000253.1, forward strand.
AATAGAGGCCAAAGTGCCTTGACAGCCTGCGAAAAATGCAAATAAGAGGCAAATGGAGAATACGGAAGAGGAGGGGAAGAAGATGAGGGAACACTTAACAGATATAGTAGTAAATGTAGTAGTTGTAGTACTAAACGTAGTGGATATGGCTGTAAAGATATAGATTCATATACTACATGCAGGGATTGATCAGTGTATAAGCAGCATTATTTCAATAATTTCGTAATTCAACATTTAAATAAGATACTGAAATTTTAATAAGATTAATCTACTGGGAATATCATGAACTAAATTATATACCAACTGAAAATCTTTTACATTTTTTAAAAGATATAGTTTACAAACTAAATCAAAGATAAAAGAAAGAAAAGCAAAACTCGTAGATAAAATAAATAAGTGAAGATTTTCAAGCTGATATGACTTTTACGATTATTATACGATTTCTGTGTAGATAAAAATGATAATGCAAATAAACTACATGATTTTCGAGAGCTTTTTTATACATTCAAAGCTCCAAAAGGGAATCGGCATTAAGAACATTAAAAAATCTACTGAAAAGTTTTTTAAACATGTGATTATCGAATGATTACGTAAAAAAAATTAACTTAATTATTAATTAAATTATAGCAGTTAATAGAAAGTAAATTAATAAATTAAAGCAGCACTAAAGGTAAACCAATATTTCAAGGTATCGCTATGGCACCAGTCGGCTGATCAAGAATATATATACTTTATGGGCTCTCCCACGCCTTCTGCTGTCTGTTACATACATTTGCACAAAGTTAGTATGCCTCTTTTAACCATTTACAATGGTCGAAGAGCATAAAAACCCTGGAAACATTTCAGTAACTACTCCATATTTGTTTCCACTGTCAAGTTGTAGGGAATAGAACTGAGAGAGTAAGATAGATCTGGTATAGAAGTTCGAAATACACAAATGCAGCCTATGTTGCTTTGGAGTCTGCTGATGCTGCCAGGTGCCTTGGCAAACACCATAACTGATTTCTGGTTACCCATTTTCTCTATACCCAAAAATCCGAATTGTCTATCAGATGGTTATTCTACATATGTTTGCTACGAGTCTCAACCACCATGCCCATCAATGCAAAAACATTATGATCTGCGCGGAGAGGAGTTTGAGGATGAACGCAATTTTCTTGTCTTCGGACATAATGGGCTCCGTAATCGATTAGCACACAAGCTGGACACGTGCGACATGCTGTACATGATGTGGGACAATAGTCTTGCGGAATTGGCCAATCGCCATCACAGACATTGTGAGAAGCTCAAAAACGATCATAAAAAAAAGCGCAAAACATCTCGGGGCCAGAGAGGAGTCATGGCGCGCAACAGTTTCTTCAGCTCGAATATCTATTTGAATAACTTTATTGAGTTTGCTGTGGGCAAATGGTACAGACGTCACCAGAAACTAAAGCGACCAAATCTCATTAAAATCCAGGATGATATGTATTATAGGATCATTGGCGAAAATTCCTTTACGCACATGGTATTTCCTGATTCGTATCGCATGGGTTGTTCCTATGCACAGTAAGAGAGACTACACCTATATGGATAAGTATTTATTTATACCCGCTACCCATAGAACAAAAGGGTATTATAGCATTACGAACCTCCGAGTTGATGTCCATGTAAATGTCTGTCCGTCCGTATGAAAGTCTAGTTCTTAGCTACTTAGATAATAACTAGGGCTGCCAATTTTGCTGTCAATTGTTGTTTAAGTCAGGTGAGTAGCGGGTATATCACAGTCGAGCACACTCGACTGTAACTTTCATGCTTGTTTTATATGTATATCTATATATTTTACTGATCCTTTATATCATTTTCTATCTCTCTCTTTTGCAGCTTCACGGATGGCATCAGTTTGATTTGCTATTACTATCCCTGTATGCCCTTCAATGATAGCATTGACTTGCGCCAGCGTCCGGAGGAATATCAATGTCCCTATAACTTTCCACTTCCAGATGCGGTTTTCCCGCATACCTGTAGATATGCCAGATACAAGTTAGAAAACTGAAGTTTGACAAATTTACTATGGGGTAAGGTGCAAATCAAGGCTCGAGATTAAACATGCTTTCTCGCTGTGGAAGTGGCAACTGCGGTCCGCACCAGCCTGGCCATAATCACATGACCCTTATCATATTTTGCCCGACTAACCACATCCCAGAGCGCACACTTTCGCCTCGAAGCAAATACCATAAGAGAGTAACCAGTGAAGCGTTGATGGACTGACAAATACCCTGTAGTTAGTAGAGTTGACTGACATTGTATATGATTACAAGAATTTATATTTTGTGTGAAGAGTATTTAAGGGTATACAAAATCAAAAAATATATTCAGGACATAAGATCAGTACCTAACCTAACCTCACTTTATGTATTATACGTGTTACACCATACTTCGCCCACATTGCTGGGTATGTTACGTCCATTCGAGTTTCTTGTCGCTTTTGGCCTTCTTTGGTTCGACTCCAGCTACAGACTCGACTCTGGCTTCGACTCTGGTTGTGCCTCATGAACGGAGTGGCAGCGGCGCAGCTGCCCCCAAGGTGTAAAACTTGTTGGTGTAGTATTGTGTTGTTGTTGTTGCTGTTGCTGTTGCACACTTTTCAAAACTGCCTGTCAATGCGTGACATTTCATATTTAAGTTATAATCTGCATGCATTACTTTTGGGATCGCCGGGCAGGCAACCAGACACACACAGACACACACACTGGCACACACACACACAGTGAAAGGGGTGCGTGGTGAAGCTGGGAGGGGGGACATGTATAAATTTAATGGTATACAAAATTAACTGGAGGCTAATTTTCAATAAAACTGACAGCTATGTAAAATAAGGAAAGCACTCGTACACACAGACACATTCGCACACACACACACACACACACATACCCAGAGGATGCTGCTGTGTGTGTGTGTGTTCTTTTGTCGTTGACGTGCAGCAAATTGAAATGGAGAAACGAGTGATTGCAAAAACAAAAACAAAAACAAACATGACGCACACGCATACTTATGCACAAATAATAATAATAATGCGCACACAGATGTCCGCTTTATAAATTAAACAAAAACTTAATAAATAGCTGCCAGCAATTAGGTTGCAATTAATAACGGCATTTGTGTCTTTGCCGGGCGACACAAACACGGAGCCAGACGAGCCAACCAATCGAGCCAACCTGCCAACCAACCCACGCACACCATACCTCTCCCCCTCCCTCTCACACTCACACTCGCACTCACACTTACCATACTCCTGAACGAACCTGTCGAACTGCAGTCGAACATGCTGCGGCCGCACATCAAACCAGTTTCAAGGCTTATCACTGCAAACGCATCTAAATTATCACGAATGCCGGCAGCAGCACACACACACTCACACACACACTCACACCGCGCTCTCTCTCTCTTTGTGCTCGACTGCGCACGAACATGTTGCGAGCGAGCCGCAGGGCATACTCAACTGGCTGCAGCCGCAGTGTTCGAGGTTGGGGTTGGGACTGATTTGGCGCTGTTCTGCTCTGCTGTTGTGTTGTTGTTGCTTGCCTGCCTGCCGACAACGACGACGACGAGGACTGCCGTCTGCCCTCGCTGCCTGTCTCTCTCTCCCTCTCTCGCTCTCACTCCTGCTCCTCCTTGGCCTGCGGCTATTCGCTTGTAATTATAATATTTCATCCCAAAAGTGGCTGCCGGGCATCAGTCAGTTTCGTTTGCGGCTTGTTGCAGGGTGAGCTGCGAAGCTGAAGGAAGCAACTGGACGGGGGGAGGGGGTGAGGGGCAGCAACGGGGCAACAATGCAGCCAGAGCCAACAATGATGAATTTTTGAACTTGCCGTGTGGGTTACAGTGATGTCTGCCACATAAACGCCAACAACGCGCAACAACAACAACAACATGAGTTGCAATTGTTGTTGATGCCCCAAGGATCTCATTCTTCTTGAGTTGTTTACACAGAAATGTTGTTCCAAAAATTAAATACGAGATGGTAACAAATTTGTGCCTGTGTTGTGGCACATTGTGTTGCATGCCCCATGCCCCACATGCCCCAAATTAGGCAGCGCAACGCGCTACTGACAACAGAAATGCAATTGCGCTCTCTCTCGCATTGGCAGCAGCACAAAATGGTATTAAGTTTGCAATCGCCACACGCTTGACATGTGCAACCTGCCACAGGCCAGGGGTGAGGGTGGCAGCCAGGTGTGGCAAGGTGAGCGTAGCCTAGCGAGGTGTGTTGTTATCGTGTGTGTGTGTGTGAGATAAATTGAGTCGCCTCGCCGCCAGCCAAAATCATTTTCATATTGAATGCTAAAATAATGCTTACTGCAACTGCAACTGCAACAACAACTGTGGCAGCAACAACAACTAGAACTGCTGCTGCCTGCCCGTCTGTCTGTCTGGCTGTCTGTCCGTCTGTCTTTGGATGCGACTCGTATTACCGCATCGTTTGCGGCGACATTTAATTAAAATTTTCTTTTAGGCAGAAACGAGAAAACATATCTAGCTCGTTTCAAGCCAACTTTTCTGCCCGCTGCCCCTATCGGGTGCAACAATTTAGTGGCTCGAAGATAACTCGCTGTGGCACTTAATGCCCCGTTGCCGACTCGGGACCATAAAACGAGGCTTAATGACCTGCACTAACGGGCTGCATGCCCCCCCTTCTCTGCCTCATGCCTCACTCTTCTCTCTCTCTCTGCACCCCTCTCTCTCTCTCTCTTGCTACTACCCCCCATTGTTATTTGTGTCTGTTATCAGTGCCGACTGCTCATAATTGCAGACAGCAGTAGCAGCAGCAGCAGCAGCAGCAGCGTGCGGCAACAATTGCAACTGCGGCAGCAACAACAACAACAACAGCAACACCAGCAACAACTGCCGTTTGCATTGTGCCAATAATATTACACATACGCCGCATTGGCAACGACAAAACGACAAGCAGCACTTCAACTTCAAAACACAACGCGACGCGCCACAACGTTTAATTTCCCGTTGCCACATGCCACATGCCGCAGCTTTTGTTCAGCGCCGAGCGTCGCATTGAAGTAGTTTTCCTGACGGCGCGGAAGCTATGCCGGCATTTCCGTGCACCATTCTTTGCACCAAGATGCTGCATAGCGCTTAGTGCAGACACATGCGCGACTTGGGCATACCCTGTAATTAGAATACATATATATTTATTAAGTTAATACAATTTATGGCTTCAATTCATTGAATTAATTTCCATTTGGGGATACTTTTTCACAGTTATCGACTGTGTAATACCCTGTAGACTATGTATTTTCTGAGGGGATTACAGCTTGCACTCCCACGTACTATGAAGTATTATTTGCAGCTGTTCGCCTTATGCAACTGCTGATAACGACTGCAGTATACCCTGTAAATTACACTCACTTAAGAGAAGAGGTTCTCTTAGGTGCAAGACTTCATAGTCACAGTTAGACGAAAGGGTTCTGTATATAATGTAGAATTATCAGCTATGTAATACCCTGTAAATAAGCAAGAGTACTGTATGTATTTATGTAATTACCCATGTATGTAAAATATTCATCATTTGTATTTCTTTTCATCAAGTTTTTAAGATAAACTTAAGTAATGTAGATCAGCAAAGAAAGCAACTAAAAATACCTGATAAATCTTATAAAAGGCACTCTTACCTTAACTGCAATGAGTGACTATGCTATACCCTGCGTGCCACTTCGCCATTTACATATACTTTATGATATGCATTTCTGATTGACTATGCCATACCCTGCTTACAATATCCCAATCATCTTACGAAAGTATTTATCATCATCACTTCCACATCGAAAGATGTCTCTAACAAGATGCTTTTCTTAGACAAATCTACTGCCACTACCCTCCCTCTACCCCCCCACCAAACTTTTTATGCACTTGCCAAATAAACGCATAATCAATTTTCCATTTCCATTTCCGTTTTCTATGCAATTATGCGGTTCATTGAACAATCGCAGAACGCAGAGAGCGCGAATGATGATGGCCAATCGTTTAGACACAATTTAATTAACAGGCAGTGCCTCCCCCATCCCCCTCTCCTTTCTTCCACTGACTCTCTCTGTCAGTGAGAGACACAACAAACGAATTTTGAGAGTGTGTGTGTGTGTGCGTGTGTGTGCAGTGAATTCGAAAGTGGCATTCATGCAGAAATTATGCAACTGTCAGTTGCACAACAAAATCAAATTGTTTGTGCCGCATAGAGAAGCTAAATAATTGCCGCACGCTGATTGAGTGCAGCAGCGCAGCATATCTCTCCTGTGTATCTGTGTGTGTGTGTATGTGTGTGTGTGTTCAATTTATTTTATGCATTTTTGGCACAAGTTTAAAGTCAATTAAAGAAGGAGAGAAGCAACTCAAAAGTCAAAGCAGAAGTCAGTCAGCTGCAGCGAAGGCTCTCAGCCTCTGCCCGCTGCTGCTGCTGCACGCTGCCACTGCCTGTGGCACGCACATTTCAGCCTCAAATAGCCATGGGCATTGGCAAAGCAATGGCTAAGCAGCAGCAACAAAAAAGCAAGCAACAGCAGCAAGCAACAACAACAACAACAAGTTGCATTTAGTTGCGCCGCACGAAAAGGCCGCAAGCAACACACAGAATAGTCACACACACACAGACACACACACCCAGAGCGAGACTATATACAAAGGCTTATGTACTGTAGCCTTCCCCCGCCCCTGCCCACCTCTGCAGCCACCCCCTTTGCGCTTGCAGGCTTGAAGGAGCTGCGGATGTTGGCAACGGGCGTTGACTGTTCGGCGAAAAAGCGTCGCTGCGTGAAAAACTCAACCAGCCTGAGGGCGTCAGCAGCGCCGCAGTGGCGCAGAGCAGAGCAGAACGACGCAGCGCAGCGCTGCGACGCCGTCCGCTTCGCTTCGGTTTGCTAATGTTGCCGCAGGACCTTACCGCTTTGATGAGCGAGGACAGAACAGAACACAGCAGCAGCAGCAGCAGCAGTGGCAGTGGCAGTGGCAAGGACAATGCTAGATCGCAAAAAGGAACAGGACGCAAAGGAGCGTGCACTTTCTCCCTCTTCTCCCTTACGCTCTCCCCCTCTGCAAATGGCCTGCGGTTTTGCGCCTGCGCACCTCAGAAAGGTAACAAACAACAGCAGCAGCAACAACAACAACAACTAAACCCTCCTACTTGGGCCAACAACTGGCAACATTTCAATCTCAGCTCAGTTATTTGGCATCTGCAGAGAGCGCCCAAGGGTCAAAGTGCGATTTGTATGGCGCAGAATGAATGAAACCTTATGATCAGGTAGGGTCAACAGCTCATTGAGAGTCGCTGAGGTCGTTGTGGAGTGACAATGCATGTTAGAACTCTGTAAGCTGTTTAGACTGCTGTTAAACAGCTTTAACAGTGATTTAACATTGTGTGATTAACATAATTCAAGTTAACATAACTTAACATATCAGCAAGCTGCCACAATAACATTAGTGTTGCTTGGAAATGACTTCACATGATGGAATAACAGCTAGAGCTACTGTTAAACGGGGTAACAGCGATTTAACATTTTGTGAATAACATTAGTTAACTAAGAGTTAACATTTCTAAAAATTTCCGCGCGCTGCAAGAACAAAATGATGTGTTAAGTCTTGAAATGACTTGATAAGATTGAAGCTCAGCAATTTTACTAACGATGGGCGCTTGAGCTGCTGTTAAACATGTTAAGAGCGACTTAACCATCAGTTGCCCCTTGGACTTCTGTTAAACGTCTTAACAGCGAGTTAACATTAGGTGAATAACATTATTTGTTTTCAAGGAAAGCAATTTTTCATGTTACGCTTTGAAATGACTGAAAGATTGAAGTTGTTCTTTTTTTTTGTTTTTTTTCCGATCAAGTGCTACAGACATTTCCTGTCTTCCCTCTCTCTCTCTTCCCTCTCTTCCCTTTCTCTCTTTAGTCATTTATCCTTTCATAAAACTGTCAAAACAGTTGAACATTTTATTTTACTTAGACAGGTTGGCATTGATCTTTACAAAATAATCTACAAATTTCCTCTATGATTTATATATTCATTTGGTATCCATTTGCCTCGAATTACAATACACTTTTTTATTATATTTCTTATAAATTGTAATACATACCATTGTGTGCAGTATGTCGAATACATCAAGGTAAGTGTTGCCCCAACTAGTACCCAAGAAGAAACTGTAGAATTCTTTTACTTGCAGAAAGCACAAAAAAAAGCGAGCTGTGCAACCTGAAGTAGTTGAATTATACAAGAATAAAGAGTTTATAACCCACTCGTAAGTGATGAACAAACTAATAAAGTTGCACTCTTTGATACCCTGCTCCACAGCATGTCGGCAATATCTGTCAGCTCCATCAGGTTCTCGGCCGACGGGCAAAGGACGACACATGTGCTGGGCAATATATCTGATCGTCATTTGCTCGCGGACCTGAAGCTGCCCGAGTTGCAGGAACGTTGTGCGATTGCCTCGAACAAGAATCTATATGAGTTGTCGCAACAATTGGCGGAACCGGAAGAGATCGAAAGTGGCAATGATACGGAAGTGCCTGTGCAACAACCTACACAGCCGAAGGAAGCCCCCGAAACGAAAGTGCATCGCAAGGTGCACAAGATGCCGTGGCGCAGGAATGATCCCACTGAAATTGAGAGCGAACATCGAAGGAAACTCAAAAAGAAGGCGTCGCGTAAGCTGCTATCGACCCCGGCTATGAAGACCCAACCGATTGGCGATACCTTAGCGTCGACTCAACAAGTGGTCAAGGAGAAGCGTTCAAAAAAGAAAGCTAAACACAAGAAAAAACAAAAAGAATCAAACGATCATGGTGACTTTACTACGGCTAGAAGCAATACAGTTGAGGTTTCTAGACCTGCATCCCGCAAGGAATGCAGAGACGAAGTAAGTCCAACCAAGCTGCAATTGATGTATTGTGCCGAAATGCAGCAGCAGCAGCAGCACTTATCGGACTTGTCAGTGTTATCGCAGCTGGAAACAGACTCGCAATTTGACACCGATTCTATGACATATGGTTTTGTCAACGATAATTATTCACAAGGGCTGCAATTCATGAAACAGGCAGCTAAAACAATTGGTAAGTCGGACACGCGGCGTATACGCAATGTGTAGCTTACTCTTCCTCGCTGTCTTTCTTTCTTTCTTTCTTTAAAGATGATTGGCACGCTTTCACTCTACTACTATTCGTGGGTACCTTCAGCTACCTGATCTACATACTGTTCTACGATGTCAACGAATATGTTAACGAAGAACGTCGCTATAGGCAAAAAATGAATGATGCCGGATTTGTTTTAAGATGTTTTTACTATGTAATGCGCCTACTGAAGGTTCGCATATTTTAAATTAATTTAAAGTTCTCAAAAACGAAAATAGTACCAACAAATTTAAGTCGTTGCTATGCAAAATTTCCACAGCTTTGTTTTTATTGTAAAACACTCGTATATCAAATATTTATAAATTTATATATTTTATTTCCGCATAAGTGTTGAAATCTACACGCACTCGAACGCCTCTGCAGGGGGAGGTACCCTCTACCATCCTCCAACAGTCATAGAGCACCTCATTCCACCGCTGTCCATCGCTTGACCAAATGAAAAACAAACAATTCGCTTTTGTTGTTATCCCAAATAACACGAAAACCTACAACAGAAATAACAGCAACAGCAGCAGCAGCAACAGCAGCGGCGATAATAAAAACGACAGCGAAAATAAACCGAAATTGTAAAGTGTTAAAAATAATAAATTATTTCTGTTATTCTAAATGGTATTAGAGAGCGTTCATGCATAAATTTAGACGCCTCCCCACTCGCCTCGCTCACTCGTCGGAGTGTTAGACAAATATTTCTGGCCAAAAACGCGAATTTCAAATGCCGCCAAAAAGGAGAACAAAACGGTAACGGCGAACAAATATTTTTACAAAGGACAGCCGCAAATTTTCGAGAATAAAACTAACTGAATGATGATGGTAAACAGATGAGTTCAGAAAATGGCAGCACAGCTATTTGGAAATTGAAAGGGACTCTTCAATTGGACTCTTCATCAACTTTTGGTGGTACTAAGGATGAACTAAAAACATTACAATATTTTGAATATAAACCAGAAAGAAAGGCTTCCTATGCATGCCAAAGGTTTTATAACCTGGCAGTATCTTATATACTATACTCCCATCTTTTCAATACTAGTTATATATAATGGTGCAGAATTGAATGGTATTCTGTATATTCAATATTATGTCTCACTTTAATAGGCCAGTTATTACTAAGATCATAACAGTTCTTCATACAAATACCTGCATTCCGGCCGATTGTTCCTATGGGAGCTTTTTGTTAAAGTGGTCAGATTCTTATGGAATTTTATATATATATTATTTTATATATAAAGAAAAAGCCCGATGATTGTTCTTATGGCAGCTTTATGTTAAAGTGGTCAGATTCTTATGAAATTTTATATATACATATATTACATATAAAGATATGGTCCAATGTAGTAAATTTGGTTACAATATCTTAACAAATAACAAAAATCTGACGATAGTTTGTATGGCTGGATAGATGTCTAAGGTTCGTTGCAAACTCCTGGCCAAAATTAAATTTATTTATATCACTACTCAGCATCAACAGGAAGAACATAAATTGACTCAGGTCAACCCGCTTTTCAGTTCACCTCTTCTACCTCAGCTTCTATCAAAACTAGACTGCTCAAATTTGGTGTACAGTTAACCATTTACTAAACACAGCTAAAATTACTTATAACAATCAATAGCTTAAGTATTTCAACCATTTACACCATTCCAATTTCTAAATTTCAGTGTTAAATCTCGACCTTAACCGACACTTGGTTTTTTTTTAAATTTTTTCGCAATTACTTTGCCCATTTCGTTTAATTAAAACGCGTCTTTGATGTCGTCGAAGTGCTTAAGCTACTTAGACAACCACGTAACCCCTTACCTACCCCTCCAGCACAACCCTTGCGCGCTGTGTGGGGAGAAGAGCTTAACAACAAATTGGCCTGAGAGCGCCTCGAGGCGAGCTAATCCTTGAGCCGGCGGCGCACTTGACTGTGTTTATATATGCCACAATTTGTATAATTTGAACTTATTTGCGCGAGACGAGTGGCAATAAATCAAGGTTAACAGAGAGCTAGCAAGAGGCAGAGGGGGTGCAAAGGAGAGAGAGAGAGAAAGAGTAGCTGAGAGCTGAGAGGCGCAAAGAAGCCAAAGCGAATTCCACATCGAACTTGTTCGTGCAGTTTTTTGGGTTAGCACAGAGAGGAGTTCTTTATGTGCCTGTGTGTGTGTGTGTGTGAGTGTACGAGTGTGTGCATGTATTGTTATCACAACAACAGCATCTAAATTATCATGGCCAACAGCGAAACGCACAGCAACAGCTTACAACGCAAACACAGCAACAACAACAGCAGCAACAACACAAAACAGCAGAAGAAATGCGACGCGCAGACGGCAAAACACGAAACATTTTTTACTAATAAATCCCCCGCAGGGATTTTCCCATTGCCGTGTACCCCTTCATAATACATATTTCACATGAACAGCGCAGCCGATGGCAAGATAAAGGCTGAAAACCAAGACGAATAAAGCTAAAAACAAATTTCTTTGGCAGCCGATCGAAATTGGCAACTCTTCAGTTAATCTACGAATTAAATAGATATAATAAATACAAGTATAATAATTAGTTAGGCTTCCCCTGCCTTATAGCGATGCCTTGGGCAAGTACGGTAGATGAAACATCTCTTTAGCTTCATTTCGCAACAGTTTCCCGTTCTGATTGAATGGAATACGATCCACAAAGCGTACACCCGCATGCAGGTGCTTGTAGTCCACAGGAATACGTCGTGCCACATGATCGATCACATCTTGTTCGGTCAGGGTACTCTTGGGCTTACACTCGATCAAGGCACCCGCTGCATCGCCTTGAAACTTATCCCAAATGCCGACAACAGCAACTGCCTTCACAGCAGGCAGCTCGTAAATAATACTTTCGATCTCATTGGGTGTGTAGTGCATGGATTTATACTTGAGCAGGTCCTTCTTGCGATCTATCACATAGAGCTGACCCTCCTCATCGAAATAACCCAGATCCCCCATGTGGAACCAGCCCTGCGCATCAAGAGTTCGTGCTGTTTGCTCTGGGTTGTTGTAGTAACCATTCCAATATTGATTCGTCTTGATAAGTATTTCACCCAACTCATTGGGACCCAATGGAGAGCCCTGTTCGTTAACGATTCGTACCATTCTACCCGATACTATAGCACCTGCATGATTCTCCTTATCTGGATTCATGGCAATCGTTACGATATCGGTTTCTGTGGTGGCATATGAGACAAAGATGAGTGCCGACTCAAGAATTTCCTTAGCTGTTCGCATAACTACTGACGATACCCAACCGCCGCCAACAACAAATATCTGAATACTGAAGAGTGCCTCCGATGTGGCCACGGGACTGCTGAAGAGTGCATGGAATTCCCAACTTGAGATGAAGCAAGTAGTGACCTTATGTTGCTGTATAATGTCGACAAAGAGCTGGGGACTAAAGGCATGACGCGACACTATACGAGGTGCGGCACTCACTAGACTGATGAGTAGAGCCTTTACTCCGCTGAGCCAGTGGAGACCTGAGGGAATATAGATCACATCTGAAGTGCCTCCGGAACTAAGAGAGGAAGAAAGGAGAGAGAGTCAAGCACTGCCAGGGTTAGAGAACTGTCTTAGGTTACTTACGTGACCAGCATCACAAGTTGTTCATTGCTTAGGGTTGTCGCCTTGGGCAATCCCGTTGTGCCTGAGGTGCAGAGGATTCCCATTATTTGCTCTGCACCACGCACAAGCCGCGCTGGTCTGGAAGGAATCTTAGTGAAGTCCAGGTATGTATTAAATTCTTCAAGTACGTACCTATAATCAATTTCTGTGCTCTTTGAACCCGCGAAAAGGTCTTCAATTTGTACTACATTTGTCACATGATTATCGAGTGTGACTATAATCGGTTGCCAATCCGCAGTTCCCCTCTTGATCAGCGCATAATCGCAACCATCACAAAATATGACTTTCGGTTTCGTTATCGCATATATCGCATTTATAGCATCCGCTTCCAATTGAGCAGTGACGGTGTGAAAGGGTGTCGTATTGAAGAGACACGCAAAGACTACCTGACCCTCATAAGGATTATTCCGTGTCAAAATTCCCACAACATCGTTGTGTGTGAGTCCCTTCTCCTGCAGGAACAGTGCCAAGCGTACGGATCTTGTGAGTACCTCTGTGTAGGTGAGCACAGTACCATCGTCATGGGATATCTAAGTGAAAAATCCATTATATGCTGAATGTCCCTGAAGTTGAGTATCTTCCACTACCTCAAATGGTTTCGTTGCGTGCTCCTTGAGTGCTTCGAACACTACATCGCCTATGGTTAGTTGGGGATCAAAGTACACCTGATTTTCAGCGCCTTGCCACAATTTCTCTTCTTCATTATACGTGGTCTCTATAATCAACATTTCACTTGGACAATTTAAGGCCTCACCCGACTATTGCTACAACTGAACTGAGCTAATCCAACATAGATCAGCCCAGTCTATGGCTAGGTAAAAACATACCCTGCAGTCATGCAAAAAAGGGGTGTATTTGTTAATAAGATCTTTGAAATCTTCGTTACATTAAGTAAATAAATTAAGGAAATAAATCGTTGTTCACTTTCACTTTCAAAATTTCATGGAAAAATCATCGATTCAAATCGATTTTAATCGAAAATTTTAATTATTAGGAAAAAACGATTATAAATACTTATGGATTCTCTCATAAATACTTACCGACTCTCAAAAATTAAATCGATGCATCGGAAAAATTTGAAAACATCAATTAATCGATTAGAGGATCGATTTAACTTCCAGCTTTACTAAGAACCATGTAGTGCTCATCTCTAGTTCACATTCAGTAAATTATATGCAAGGAGAAATAACAAAGTAACGAAATTCTGCAAAATATCGTTTAATAAAAAGCTTATAAATAGCAAGAAAAGGTATTTCGGGAGTCATACTTCCAATTTCTGCCTCAAAATTCAGACTTGAACATTCACCTGATTAGTGATAATGATTTGGCACAAGTATTTATTATTCACTGATACGCAGTCTATTTATAAAGTAAAAAGCACTTTGATAAGAAATGTTTAGCCGATAATTTAGAATATTTTAAACATTTGCAATCGGGATTTGCTAACAATAAGATTAAAACTACGTTAACTTATCGGAGCAAACGGCAAAGGAAACCTCATATAATGCAATCTTTTGTTGGATAGGTCAGAAACTATAGATTAGTACAGTAGAGATTAGAATGTTGATAAAGTTAATACTACACTTGTTATGTTATATCAATCTCTCATAAACTAGCAACACACTCCTCTCACTCTTTAGCATGTTCTTCTTCTTTGCACTTGATTGATAAGGATAAGTTTGAACTTTTCCCAAGTATAAACTGAGGTCAACTGTACGCGCGCTGTCTTCTCGTCTGTCTCTGCGCACACGCAGAGCGCTGTCAGTGCTCGAAGGGTCTCATTGAACTTTAGGGCATTCCCACACACACTCACATACACACACACATACACCCACAAGCAGTTAAATACACACACACACACACAGAGCAGATATACCAATATGAAATGTGGGAACTTTTTGGCTCTTAATCAGTTTGCCTTGAAGACGAAACCACAGCACAGCACACAACAAACACACAACACACACACACACACACTGACAAATTGAAACCTATCTTTGGTATTTTGTTTTTCTTTGGCGCAACAATGCGCCAACAATGGCCCCGAGGCGATCCTTAGTACGACTACGACGCTCATTTATTTCACAGTCGTGGACAAGATAATCGCCAATGTCCGCTTAGAGGTAGACCCAGCAGAGCCAAGAGAGACACACACACACACACACACACACAGCTAGTGGGAGGGAGAGAGAGGGAAGAGTCAAATCGCCTAGTTGCCCTGGCCAAGACTCGTATGGGGAATCGTCTCCGACTCTGAGTCTGACTCCGACTCTAACTCGGAGCTCTGAGCTCTGTTTCTCTTGACTCATTTCATGTGGCTTTAGGAAATGTATTTCAATAATTTTCACACGAAAATCAGTTGAATGAAGTCGTTGATATTGCCATCTCTCTCTCCCTCTGTAGTTGTCTCTGTCTGTCTGTCTGACTGTCTGTCTGGCTTTGTTTTCCAACGTTTTCTTCTTTGGGTTTGGGCTATAAAGTCATTTATATGTCTTTTAAGTCTTAATTTGTGCTGGGTAACTGAGTGTGCCCCACTCTGCTCCATCTCTCTGCCTCTGCCTCTGCCTCTCTACCTCTCCCTCTTTTGTCTCTCTCCCCTCTCTCCTCTCTCTTTCTCTCTATCTCTTGCCTTGTGTTTGCCTGGCCATCAGTCAGAGCTCAACTAGCTTCAGTTGCAGTAGCTGGCAGCACATGCTGCAACTGGCTTACACACGCACACCCCATCACACACACACACACACACACACACACACAGTGACAGGCCTTGCCCGGGCAAGGGAAAAAGCGGAACTGTCACAACGTCGTCAGTCGCCGTCGCCGTCGCCGTCGCTGCCACCTTTGGGGCACCTTCTACGGCTTCAGCTCCGTTTCCAGCTGCAGCTTCCATTTGGGGTATCGCAGTCGTTGGCATCGCTGGCAACGTTGTCAGGGGCAACACACGAGGGACAGGCACTGGCTGAGAGGTAGGGGAAGGGGCGGGGTCTGCTCTGGCACCTCTGGGGGCTGTTTCGCTTGTAATTATAATATTCCAGCCAACCCAAAATGTTGCCTCGGGCAACCAAGGCAGGAAGATGGAAGCGGCGTCGTCGTCGTCGTCGTCATTCGGGGCCGCAGCCACACGGAACTTTTGTTGTTGTTGCTGACGCTGCTGCTGCTGCTGCTTCTATAGAACGTTGTGCTGTGCTGTGCTGTGCCGCATGCAACACGATGTCGCCCCAAGACATTGCGGATGACCTCGAGCGCCACAAATGCTGATTACGTAGCCGCCTCCCTTCTCCATTTCCTCAAAAACAGGCGAAACTGGCGCGCGAGTAGAAGAGACGAGGCAAGAGCGACGAATGAATACACTGAGAGAAAAATGTGGGAAGATGTGACAGACTATATGAAGTTTATATAACATATGGGGTTATATCAGCTGATATTTAATATAGATCAGAGCAGACTTTCACTTGATGTATTGAGGCCTGGACTGGGCTGCCTCTGTGGAGCTACCTTCGTTACCAACTCCAACTGCGACTGAGACTGTGACTGAGCTGCAAACAAGAGTCCTCTCTGATATGCACCCTCTGGGTACCGCATGGACGATGACGACGACCCTGCAAATGGAGGAGGAGTAAAGCTGAAGGAGGAAGAGTAGCAGAAGGAAGGCCAGAGGGAAAGGAGCAGCAAGAGGAGCAGTAGGAGCAGGACCAACAGGAGGAGAAGTAGCAGGAGGAGGAGAAGCAGCAGGAGGAGGAGAAGCAACGGGTGTAGCAGCAACAGGAGGAGGAAGGGGAACCAGGACCTACAAGAGGAGCAACCAGGGGAGTCGCAGAGGCAGTGGCAAGCACGGTGGGTGGGGGGTCAGCAGGCGAGTAACCTTTTTTTGCAGCGTCACTTGCCGCCAGCGCTGCTGCTGCTTCTTCTCGCTGTTTGTTGTTGTCTCTCTCTCCCACACACACACAAGTTGCAGCTCTACATAGGTGTAGGCGTATGTGAGCGGGCTATGCACTCTACATGTGTGTGTGTGTGTGTGTGTGTGTGGGACTGTCCATTTACATAGCTTGAGGTATTTCAATTTATTTCATTGTGCTTTTCATATTATTGTATTTGCAATTTTGATTGCAGTTTTGCCTTTTGACCATAGACGACGCGAATCTGAATCCGATTGCGCTGCCATATGCAAAAATGTATCGATAGCCAGCACACACACTCACACACACACACTTCTCCCTATCGAACTGATTGACAAGCAGCACGTGGGGCATGTGGCATACAAAAAATTGAAATTTGCAACAAAATTTCTGTTGATGCTGCCAAGAATCTCTAGCAAAATGTGGCATTAAGTAAATAGTGGGAGAGAGAGAGAGAGAGAGGAAGACAGGCATACAGAGCTATTTCGATAAATGTCAGTTGAATTCGCCGTGGGGCGAATTTGGAATTTTTATATGCAACTCAACTACGAACTCGGACTATCGAAAATTGTGCAATTGAGTGATAAATTGTGCAAGGGGGTAGGCAAAATCAATGCCAGAATATGCAGACATATATCTAAACATGTTTCTGTCTCTCTCTCTGTCTCTCTCTACCCTTCCCACTCTTCCTCTTTCGTTCTCCCTGGCTCTGACAAGCTGCCAAATAAATACAAAATCTCTAGAGATAGATGAGGCCTTGTTGAGGGCATTAATTACATTGCAGACAAAGAAAATCAGTACGTATATGCACTGTATCTCTCTCTCTCTCTCACTATCTATCCCTCTCTGCCCTTCCCTCCGTCTGTCCCGCTCTAGCTCTGCAAAACAATTTGGGCCTGGCAGGCCTGGCATCAATGCGCTGAGCTCAACTGCAGCTTGCAACTTCAGCATTTTGCCAATGACAGCAACTACTCCGTCTGGCATTATAAACTATAAACGGCTGTAACTGAAAATAAGAATAGCATATTGTATTGCCCACTGCCCACTCTCTCTCTCTCACTCTCTCTTCCCTATCTCTCTCGCTTCATTAGCAGCTTAAAGTCGAATGTCATGTTCAATTTCGGACAGCATATTTCATTTTGTTGTTTCGTATTTTGTTTCTAATTGCGCTTTATTCATCAAGCAAATTGTACAGACTGTTGTGGCAGCAAGTAAACAGAGTAGTGAGAGTCACAGGGGCGGGGCAAAGGGACTGAGGTGGGCAGGCATGGCAGCCGAATACGATCTTAACTCTGCAAAGGATTTGCGCTCATTTGCATGTGGCAACACCCACAATGTCTAACACTCTGCCCTGCTACCTGCCACCCCTTTCTCTCCCCCTTCACGCCCTGCTCTTCCCTAACTATATAATAAATCAGTTACTTGACCAAAACTCACACATGCAACACGAGGCAAGCGTAGCCAAGCCATGCCTCGTTTGCGAGTGTATTGCGAGCATAAATTGCAAACAATAAATAACCGAAAAATTGTAAATAAAGTTGCTTGCAAATATTTCATAAAGTAACAATCAGCTTAGGGCCAAGGAGCAGATGCCAAAAAGCAGCAGCAGCAACAGCAAGAGCAGCAACAACAATAACAACAACAAGTCGGCAAGGCTTGAAGGCAACGACGGTAAGGCACCGACACCCAGCGAGGCCAAAAGTATTTGCGACCAACTTAACACACACACACACACACACACACAGACACTGCCACACACTCACAGCGAGTGCAGCACGTTCCCCCCACCCGGCCCCAGCCTCTCCTTCACCTTATCCAGTCGGCTCTCGTATCGAAAAACCAAAAGTAAAAAGGCCCGCAGCGCATGTTGCAAGCAGCGCCAGATAAGCGGCCCAGCCAGCGACTGAGGTTCAAGCCGTAGCTGAGGAGACGCAGAGCAGCAACAGCAGGAGACGGCTGGAGGAGAGGGAGTAGGAGGCAACGACTGTGTCTGGTGGCAACTTAACATTTTTGGTATGCAAACAAATTTCATACTTGGCCAATGTTTAAACTCTTCAATTGGCTAAAAGCGTTTTTTGTTTTTGCGCCTTCTCTTTGCCTCCACTTCTCTCTCTCGCTCTCTCTCTCTCTCTCTCTCTCTCTCTACTTCTTCTCTTACTTTGTGCGCTATCTAAATGTGGCACGATTATTGTTATTATTGTTGCACAGGCCGCAGCATTATTTGCATATGAAAACGCGAACGCGAATGGGGAATGCGGAATGCAATGAGGATTAGGCTAAGCTGGATGCGGCACAGTTCGTTGCAGCTTCCTTGGCCTCTGTACCTTAGTACCTGCCCCTGCCTTCCCCCTTCCCCTTTGCTTCATCATCTTTGCCTTTTCCATTTTCGCTGGGCTTATAAATAGCGGCCAAGACTTTTGTCAACGCGTCGCTGAAAATAAACAAAAAGTAAGACGAACTGATTGAGATGATTGACTAGCAGATGCCCTGTAAAAATGTGACAAGAAGAATAGAAATAAATAAAATATAAAGAACATCAATTTTTATATAATTTTTAGCAGTTACCCTGAAATAGTATTGTTTACCTCTCTTAGCCGGACACCCACCATTGTATTTTGTGTGGCTTGAGTCCGAATTAGGGAAGTGTCAGATAAAAAACGTGTCCACTTCAAAGAGGTATCTGCGTGAAAGAAGTGTCCGCTTAATAGAGGTTTTACGTTAAAGGAGTTAGCACAGTTTATGACAACCAGTGTGTACCTATATAGTTTGAACAATAAAGTCTGTTACCTATATATTATGTAGAAATATAGTATAATTCTCTTGGACGAACACGCAGTTGACGCCTCTTTAAAAGAATTGTCCGTTTTATAGAAGTTTGCGTTAAGGGACTTTGCACAGTTTATAACAGCCACTATGTATATAGAATGATACGAAAAATAAAGTATGCGAATTAAATTATTTATTATGTACTAATACTATAACCAATTTAGACCGGACACACACCATCCGCTACTGTCCAGATTGTGTCCGAATAAAGGAAGTGTCTGCCAAGAAAAAACAAATTGTGTTATATATTAAAGAGATGTCTGCTTAAAAAAAGTGTCCGCTCTATAGAGGTTTGCATTTAAGCTTAAGATTTTCACAGTTTATGACCCCCACTATATATACCTGTCCTCAACTACACTTAATCTGACTACCTTCTCTCTCACTCTCCCTCTAACAACTTCTCATCTTCTTTCCTTCTACGCACATCATACCCCACTGCAGTGGACCACACCTTCACAGGGCATAACAAGAACTGGCTACAATAACTTGACAGCGGTCATATAAGAACACCCAAGAGCGCTGGCTGCCCTCCCCTCCCTCCCTGCTGCCTACTCATACCTTGCTTTGCTACCCCTCTGGGGCCAACCCCCTCTAACTGCACCCCCAACACAAGCAGACAAAAGCAAAGCAACTACCTCTGGCTAAAAAGGGAATAAGAAGAGACCGACAACAACAACAACAACAACAACAACAGCAAGAGTAGCAGCGGCAGCAACAACAACAAATTGGAATATATAGCTGCTGGCCATAACGGTGTTCATAATAATGACGACGTGGCTCCTCTCACTGAAAAGAAGCATAACGATGGGGTCGAGGGAAGGGGACGGGAGAGAGCACAAGGCGAGAGAGAGAAAGAGAGAGAACGAGGCAAGGACATAGCCGCAACATAATGAAAACGAAGGGAATTTTCAGTTGACGCTGCCGTTGCTGCTTCTGCTGCGATGCGATGCGATGTGACGCACGAGACCGCAAAATGGCCGACGGCCATTGTAAGTTCTCAAGTGCTTCCGGCTGAGAGGTTGCCTACCGAGACCAAGGGAAGAAGCTGACTGGGGGAGTGGGGGGGAGAAGGGGTTGGGGTAGCGCAGTTCGGCCGCCAAGCAACCAATATTGTCATGTGGTTTTCTTTGCACTGCTGCCGTCGCCTCTGCTGCCACTAACCATTGAGGAGGCTTCATCAGCGACTGAGGCAACTCTGCGGCAGCGGCGGCACCGGCAACGTCATGGGACGGAAATGAGTCAAGCGTGACATTTGCTCGACGCTGGCGGTTGTCACGCTGCGCTGCGCCGCTCCTTGCCCTTTATATGTGTATCCTTTCCTCGCACACACATGCCACATGTGTACGTATGTGTGTGCGTGTGTGCGCACTTGTGCCGCAGGCTACGCAAAAGGAAACTCCTCGTATAACGCAAATTAAAAAATCCAACTGCCAGAGCCGACGACGAGTGCGACGAGAGCCAAAGAAAATGTCAAGTAATGGGAAACTAGCGGGTAAATATGTGAGTGCATAAATACCAGTGCACCCTCTCCCCCCCCTCCCACTCTCTCGCTCTCCCACACACTGCCTATGTGTGCGTCTAAAAGTATGCTACACTTTTTTTGCGCAACAAGCAGCCAATTTTAATTAGCCTCAGCGACGCGAACAATATGTCTTTTGGCTTTAACTGGCTGTCAGCGGGTGATAGGACTGCACAGAACTCAACCAGAACTCTTTAAGTTATTGTAAATAATATAAGTAAGCAATAGAAGTAGCTGGGCACGACTAGAAGTTGCCCTGTAATGGTCAGAAGAATGTTGAGCGATTTAAGCAGTTTTTTTATGGTATATGAACATTAAAATATTTAAAATAATTATAAACAAGCTATATAAAATGAAAATAACTTGATTTTCAGCTTTAAGTAACACTAAAAAATTAACAAAAAATACTACGTAATTAATTAGTAATTAAATAACAGCTGCATAACTTTAAATAGCTAAACAACTTATTTTACTGGCACAGAAATTAAAATTAATTGAATAAATATATATAGTGCAAATGCAATTTTGCTTAATTAATTTTCAGACTAACAAAATATTGAAGAATTAAAAATAATTAACAAATAATTAATTAGTAACTAACAACAACTGTAGCTATAAAAAAAACACCTAAAAACTTTTAACTTATCAATACTTTCTGTAATCAAGGACTGAAGCTTCCCTTGGCTCAGCACTTCCCTTACAGGGCATTCTAATGGTGGCCAGAACACTTGAAGCAACTCATGCCCCACGCAACTGAGAGGGGCAACGGCAAAATGGCTGCCAGCGGGCAACATTTCAACATCAAAACAAATGCATAACAAAAGGTGTAGCACATATCATGCATATTTCAAGAGCAAAATTGCCGCCAACGACGATGACGACGACGGCGACGACGACGCCGACCCAGGCCCAGTCAATGGCAATGGGCATGACTTCCCCCCTCTCACCTCCTCCTCCTACTCTTGCTGCCCCCTCCCACGCTACGTGCCTCGCTTAGCGAACCGCAATCAACCTTTGGCAGCGGCTCGCGTTTTTGGCATCCCGGGGGCCAAATATCGATGTAAAGAATTAAAAACATAGGTACACGCATAGCACAGGGCGGCGGGGGTGTGGCTGGGATCGAGGGCAGGGGCCTAAACTGAGAGTAGATACAATAAAACATGCAAATATGCGCCCAAGGACATTGCAACAGCAACAACAACAACGAGAAACAACAAAAACAGCAACAGACACCGTGAAAACACAACGCACCGAAGAACGCAGGCCGAACATCAACACACACACACACACACACACGCACGCGTTGTCCTCTGGTGGCGGCATGACCGCAGGTGTATGTGAGAGAGTAAGGTAGAGAGGGGAAGCTGGGTGAGGGTAGAGGGTGTTGTGGGAGACAGAGAGATACCAAAGGGTACAAAGTTTATTTAGCTTTAGTCGAAATTAAAGGCCTTTGTATATTAAGTAACCACACACACTCACACACACACACGCATACATAAATGCAGTGCGATAACACACACAGACACATATGAATACTTACAGTGTTGAAGTTGTACATAAAATATGCCTGTGGGCATACGGGGAAACCTCTAAACATACCAAAAATGAAATTTATACAACAAAAAATAAAAATGTATTTCAACGGTGGAAACAGAGAGAAAGGATGCCCCAGGACACACGCTGCGTACCTCAAAAACGAGCTGTAAAGTTTTCCGGGGCCATGTATCTGTGTGTGCAAACTGTTTGCAGTGTGTGTGTGTGTGACCCTCTCTGTGCCCTGTGCCCTGTGAATGTGTGTGCACTGTATGCTCTGCGTCTGGTTGGGAAAATACTTCGGCCGTATTTTGATTTCATCAAAGCTTTTGTACATATTACTGGACAGGACACATTTTGCGACAATAAAATATTACATGAAAAACGGCAAACGGATGACATTAAAAATGAGGCTACGCAGCACACACACACACACACATTGTCACATACATACTTACACTCGCAGCAAGGCAAATAGACCGAGCTAAGCTCATAAACTGTAAATTGCCAGTTGAGTTTTATAGAAAATGCAGGCGAAAATGTTTATTTTCGGTACGTTAAAAGCACTTGGGTGCCATAAGAAAAATGATATGTGGCATCTTGAGTCAGTATCTGCGTATGCAAGACACGAGTTATTGCCTCCTCTAAGCGCTTTAAAACAAAGACAAAGATTAAAGTCATAAATTACACAAAGACAAAAAGATACTTTTAAGGGGAGCATTATTTTGGAATTTTTGCAGAAAATTAAAGCTATATATTTGTAGAATGTGTGTGCAAATGGATATTTTGATGCGATACATAGTTTACGAATAGGAGCATCTTGAATGCACATATCAAATCGACAAATGAGGCGAATTTCTGTTTATTTATATGTGGCCGCCTGAAAGTATGCAATGATTTTTGTTCAAACGTTGCCTCAGCGTGGCTAGTGTGATTTAAATAAGGAATTAAAAAAGATTTAATAAAAAATAATAAGGTAAGTACTAATTACTACAATATTATTATAAAATATTATTAAATATATTATTGCAAAATATCTATTATTATAACATCATATTTTTATTATTATCAAATTATTATTATTCATTTATTTATTACTTCTCCTACTTTCATTCCCAGCTGACTTTGGCAGCAAAAAATTACAATTTACTTTAATAAATAATTATATACAATGCATAGACACCTGCAAAATAAACAGTTATATTTTACGCACCTGCAAAACTTACTGAACCTGTAGAAAACTTTGCTTTTATACCAGTAAAAGCACTCACAGTTTATTGAATATGCCATGAAAAAATTGCGAAGCAAAAATAAATATTTTTTTACAAATGCAAACCGAATGCCGTTGTATTATTATTAACTGCAATCGTACTCGCGTATATTTGCAATTGCCAATATTCATGTAGATTCAAGAGTGGAAAACGCGGAGGGGGGAAGGATTGAAATGTCACTGCAAGAGCATAAAAACTGATGACTTGTTCCGATGTCTGATCCGCTGCTGGTCAGTTGTGCCTGTGCCTTACTGTCCCCATGGTGTCATTTTTTTGTTGCTCCACACACACACACACTCACATGTGCAATATGCCTGGCAACGATATTTATAAAAATGCATGAAATTGCAATGCCAATACAAATTGTAGCCCAGTGCACACATATATTTAAATGCCGTTACACTGATTGACAGTGCCAGAGTGCCCTATCAGCGCTGCAGTGGCAGGGCGCACATGTCGTATGAGTAATGTAACGACCTGAAATAAAAACAAAGTACTGATATGTTACTGATTCACAATGGATTTCGCAGTCGTCATCCCCCCCTCCAATAAAAAGTGCAACGAAATTGAACTGAATGATGGAAAATATATGTATGAAATAAAGTATTAAATGCAGTATATTCTATGTTTTACATAATAATTTATTCATTTTATAGAAAAGGCATAATGCATAGCATTGTGAATGATGTGCATTAGTGTAATGAACAGTTACATTATGCATTATGCAGCTGTAGAGCTGTGTGAGACTGACGAATATCCTGGAATTGCAATATAAAATATGGTTAAAGTCGTAGAAGTCTTTCAAGTTAAGCTTTGTAAACTGTAGAGAGCTTTGGGTGTATGAAAGCTCTGGGATTAATCTATTGTTGAGCTTCGTAAGCTTCATAGTAATACTAATATCTTTTAATAGACCTTTGAATATTCAGAGAATGTAATATGAAACATGGTTTACGATTTAAAAGGTTTTTTAAGTTGAGCAGTTGCTTTGTAAGCTGCTGAAAGCTTTGAGGCTATTTAGCCATGTGTCTGAAAGCGCTCGGATTAATCAGTTGTGGAGCTTTGCAAGTTTTATGGCGCTATTTATAAAAAACTCAGTGGTTCAGCGAACTATGTGCTTTATAAATGTTCGTAAGCTTTTAGAACATATTAAAAAGCTTGATTTATTGACAATCTTAAACAACTTTTCAAGCCAAAAGCTCATTAGCTTGTTTTCTACTGTAAAAAGCACTACAAATTCACTTTAAGTGCTGTCAACTCTGTGCAATTTGATATGTACAAGTTTTATAAGCAACTCTGCACCCTCTTAACCTCCCTGTTCCCCTCTCCCCCTTCACACGCCCCGCACAGACACAGAGTCAGCGCAAACAAAGCTTAGAACTGGCTGCCAAAATGTTGCACCGTCAATTTTTACACATGTGGCATGTGCCTCATGCAATTTTGATTAGCTCTATACAAATTTTATTTTTGATTTTATTACAACAATATTGTTAAATAAATAATTTGTAACGCGCCGCAGCAAGGGGGGATAGCAAGGGGTGTGTGCTTTTCACAGCTCACTGCATGCATTTCTAATGTTGCCACGTTGTGTGGCAACTGCTACGATTTGCATATTTTTAGGCATAACCAAACGAGCTTCATATTCCTCTGCCCTGCCCCTCCCGCTCCCACGCCTTGGCATGTTGATTTTGATTGGATTAAAGCGCGCATAGTTTAGCTGCGGCCATATAATTTAGTAGTCTCACATTTTGTGCCAACTAATCTGCATTTAAATGGAATTTTTAATTATTTTCCTAACCGCCACAGCGCCAGCGAATCCTTTGACAATCAGTGCCGGCTGGGGGGCAGGGGGGATGGGTGTGTGTGTCCCGGTCCTGGTCCTGGTTGCGCGTCACTAGCTGGAGGCGTCGCCAAAGCTCTGCTGCGCCACTACAAAGTGAATATAGTGGACGCTTTCCGCTTTGCCAATAAAATGCAGTTCGATTATTTATATAAAGCTACGAAAACGCCGCCGTCGCCCCGCCCCGCCAGGCCACGCCCCGCTGGCCTCACTCAGCACCAGCGTATTTTAAATTGCCAATCAAAATGTGGAGCAATGCCGAGCGAGAAGAGACAGGTGTGACTAGCAGATACGCTGTAGAGTTCAGTGTATCCTGTGTCTGTGTAGTAGAAGAATTTGCAACTAGTAGATACGCTGTAAGCTTTACCGACAGCAGCGCAAACTTCACCTGAACCTTTTTTTACATCCTGCATACTCTGTTCCTATGCAGTAAAAGATGGTAAAGTTTACTGACAGCAGCGCAAACTTCACTTGAACTTGACAAATTACACCTACATATGTTTGACAAATACTCCGTAATTATATGCTTATCTGTGTAAGATATATACTCTATATTCAAAGTACTATCACTACTTCTTTCCAAACAGCTCTCAAAAATCGTTTCAAACGCATTTATCTAGGCATAAAATATATAGCCTGTAAATTGGAAACATACACATACTTTATAATCAAAGTACTTTCACTACTCCAATCTAAACTACTTTGAAAATTCTCTTCAAACTAAGCAAATCGTTGCCCAAAACTTATTTAGCTAAACATTTAATATATACCCTGTAATTTAGAAGTTTATGCATACCCTGTAATTAAGTTTCAATCCCTAACCCTGGTCAAACAGCGCACAAATCAAGCTCAACTCATGCCCTGCTTCTCTTTACAGGGTATGCAAATATTGGCAACTATCTAGTTTCAGGCAAGGGGTCTGCAAGGAGGGGATAAGGGGGTGGCTTAGCACACGGGACGCGTACAGCACCTACCAATTTGCCATCAACGGCTAAGCAAATAAGAATATTAATGGTTTTTTCCAGCCATTGCGCAATATTTTCCCATGTTGCCTACACCTGAGCGCGTTTTCGATTAGAATGAGTCAACCCCACACCCCTGCATGTGTGTGCGCGTGTGTGTGTGTGTGTGTGCCAGTATCATGCATAAAATTAAAATGGCGACATTTTACAAAATTGCATTTCATTTATGTCACGACGCAGCGAGTGGAAAAAAAGGATTGTAAAGTTGTAATTAACATGTTAATTAATAGTTTGCCCCGAGCGGCACACAAAAAAAAAAATTGTTGCATAATAATTTTAGGCTGACTTTATTTTTATTTCAACCTCGTTTTTTTGAACTGCGAGAAGGGTATCTTACATTTATGACAATCAAAAATGTATAGAGCAGACAGCAGGCAAAGAGTATATGTATTCTAGGTCTGTCTGTCTGTCTCTGTCTGTCTCTGTCTGTCTCTGTCTCTCTCTGTCTGTCTCTGTCTGTCTCTGTCTCTCTCTGTCTGTCTCTGTCTGTCTCTGTCTGTCTCTGTCTGTCTCTGTCTGTCTCTGTCTGTCTCTGTCTGTCTCTGTCTGTCTCTGTCTGTCTCTGTCTGTGTCTGGATGTCTGTCTCTGTCTGTCTCTGTCTGTCTCTGTCTGTCTCTGTCTGTCTCTGTCTGTCTCTGTCTCTCTCTGTCTGTCTTTGTCTGCCTCTGTCTGACTCTCTCTGTCTCTGTCAGTCTCTGTCTGTCTCTGTCTGTCTCTGTCTGTCTCTGTCTGTCTCTGTCTGTCTCTGTCTGTCTCTGTCTGTCTCTGTCTGTCTATGTCTGTCTCTGTCTGTCTCTGTCTGTCTCTATCTGTCTCTGTCTGTCTCTGTCTCTCTCTATCTCTCTCTGTCTCTCTCTGTCTGTCTCTGTCTCTCTCTGTCTGTCTCTCTCTGTTTCTGTCTGTCTCTGGCTGTCTCTGTCTGTCTGTCTATCTATCTGTCTGTCTGCCTTTTTGTCTGTCTGTCTATCAGTCTGCCTGCATGCCTGTCTGTCTGCCTGTCTGCCTGTCTCCTTTTTGTCTGCCTTTCTGCTCATCTATATGTCTATCTGTCTGTCTGTCTATCAGTCTGTCTGTCTGTCCGTCGGTATGTAGCCTATATCTCGGCTACTATAAAAGCTACGGCCACCAAATTTGTTGACAATATGTCCTACTACTGCATGCCTGTTGAGTATGTTTTAAAATTCAGCCACGCCCACTTTGCACCTTTTTGAACCAATGAAAAACCGAATTGCATTAGAATGTTGAGTTTTGGAGTGCACAACAATCATTGCTCTCCAAATCAACTCTCTCAATTTAGTTCCAAATGCATAATCAACAAATAAGTTGTTAAATAAATAATATTAGTGGACGCACAAGTCTGCACTATCTGTAAGTATGCAACAAAAAAAAAACTATACAGAGAAGACATCATTTTGTTGAACCATCACCTGCTCAACAGGTATATAACAGTCGTGCACACTCGACATTTAGCATTCTTACATGTTTTTTGGTCCTGTGATATTTTAATATTAATTAGTTTTGTCTGCAGCGACAAACAATGTAAACAACAGCGCAGGTTAATCATAAATTTGTGCTGTACAGGAATTTAAATGATTTGCGCATCGGGATTAAATCATCGAACACGCAGCAACAGCAGCAGGAAAGGAGGAATAGAAGGACAGACTGGACCAATACACATGGTGCTGAGACTTAGGAATTTGCCTTAGCCAGCCGCGGGCAGCTCTCCTTAGAGAGAGAGAGAGGAGGGGAGTGTGGTGGGTGGAGGAGCGTGGTACGGTGGCTTGGCAAGGATTTTGTCCCGCCGCCGGATGTGGCTACTATGCGAGCGCATTTGGCCAACGGGGAATTTAACGCTCGCCTTTCAATTTTCGCTGCTCGACGTTTTCTTGTTTGCTGCTGCTCTGCCGAGAAGGTTTCAACATTCTTGCAAGGCACCAAGCTCAGCTAGAGCCGGAGCCGGCGCTGGAGCCGTAGCCGTAGCCGGAGCTGGAGCAGGAGCTGAGTGAGTGAAGCAAATTGGCCATTGGCGTTTCCTACGAAAATTCGTTCGGCTCATGTTGTTCTTGGCAACGATGCGGGGCGGACGTCGAAACGTGAATGAACCTGAGCCCTGGATGAGGATGTCGAAGTGGCTGTCGATGTGGATGTGGATGTGGCTGTAGCTGTGGTTCTGGTTGAGAATGTGGCAACTGCAAGAAGAGTCTCTATGCTATGCTTACCTGCTGTGCTGCCAACTTTTGAGCCGGAGTTGAGGACGCACTGGCCGAGCCGAAGGCAACGAAAACGGAAATTAAAAAGTGGAAAAAGAAAACACCACAAGCAGCAGCAGCAACAGCAGCAGAGGAACCTCTAAACCATAGCACGTTTCCGCCGTGGCCATAAACCTAACCAGGTCTACTTGACGGACTGAATTACGGATGGACGCAGAGAGAGAGAGAGAGAGGGGTAGTGAGAGGCAGACAGACTGGCTGACTGACTAGAAAGCTGTGCTTGCAACAAGATACCTGCACATTACAATGAATCCTGCGGCTACAACTCAAACAAAACTTGCAGTTGTTGCACACACACACACACACACACACACACACATACAGAGAGATGGACGCATATGGAAACACGATATCATTCGTGCACCACGGTTGACTGCATCATCGTCATCTCACGTTGACAGAGCCGTAATTCTCTCCCTCTCTCTCACACTGCCTCTCTGCTTGTTGCTGTTGTTGTTATTGCTGAGACGCAGCTCGGAGCTGGCGCGCAAGCTGGTGCCGTTGCTGTTGTCGCAGCCGGAGTCATCGCAACGACTTAAATGCCAGGATAATGATGCCCTCTGCAAATCGCAAAAGTCGCTGCCAACAATGTTAGTTTCTCACACACTGTGACGAAAGGATTCGCAATACCTTTCACTCTCCTACTGCCCCGCAACCAACCCTTTTCCGTACCAATCACAAATGTCGCATGTATCTCAGGGCTGTGCATTCAAGCTGGCTAAAGCAGCGGGAGGGAGGAGGACAGGCAGACAAAGGTCGCCAAGCAGGCTGACTTGTTGCCGCGGTAACTAACTTTAGCATATATTTAGATATATGTGGAGTATAAATATATAATAAAGTATATATGTACTATAGATTTGGTTTAGTTTATTAAATAAATCAGTTAAGTCTTCAGCTTTCCAAGATCTAAACATATTCTTGCAGTACAAAGACTGAAGGGGAAAATCTTTTAATTTAAATAGTCCCCAAATATTTCCTATAAATACTAAAAAATGAATGAAAATTAGGATTAATATTAAATAGTTAATGTGTATTTTTATACCCCTGCATAGGATATATTTAGGAGTTTACAGCGCAACTTAGACGACATCTTCAACCCCATGAAGTGTATATGTATATTCTGAATCAGCATCAACAGAGGAATCGAACTAGCTCTGTCCGCCT
Organism: Zaprionus ornatus; assembly: GCA_018904035.1. Classification (NCBI taxonomy): domain Eukaryota; kingdom Metazoa; phylum Arthropoda; class Insecta; order Diptera; family Drosophilidae; genus Zaprionus; species Zaprionus ornatus. The sequence continues at coordinate 6,197,848 of JAEIFZ010000253.1, forward strand.
GTCCGTGTGTCCTAGAAAACTTTCAAAAACCAAAAAACAAACGAATTTTCCAAGTGAAATCTCAGCTAACGCATTGATGGCTTAGCCACAGCTCAAGACTTCCACACACACACATGTATACAAGACATGTTACTACTCAACTTACCATCCCCTATGGCACACCCCCCCTTTCACAGTTTGAGAGCCCGCTTGCAGTCTCTCAAGTCAGCAGGAAAAGCAATTACTTTTTCGTTTAAAATTTTCGTACTTCGTAAACATTTAATTTCCAATTTTAATTTGCTCGAATGCATTGGCACATTGGGCACACTGAACACACACGGAGAAAGAAAGAGACTCGAATCGACACAATGTTCAATATCATTGCGAACTACAGCCTCGAATATATGAGCGTAAAACTGTATTGAACAGGCTCCCGCTTCGCACTCCGTTCACCCCCCTCTCGCCTTGCCTTGTTTGCCGTTTCTCATTTACATTAAATAAATATTGTACAATTGTATTGAGTTCTCCGGTGTCGAAGCAGGCTTCTCTGCCAAAGGTGAAGCCATCCAAATGAGCTCCAGCTACAGCTCCGCCTCCACCTCCTCCTCCTCCTCCTTCACTGCAGGCAGCTGCACCAAAAAGTCCTCTCGACTTCGACGACTTCGAGCATCGGCTGCGCCTTTGCGTTACCCCAAAAGAGCCTGCCCTGCTCTGCCCGGCCCTGCTCGACCCTACCCTGGGTAAATATGCAATTCCAAAAAACAGAAGAGCAGACAAAAAAATAAAATTGAGTACCGAATTGAAAATGAAATTGCTTGAAAAATTGCAGTACAATGAATAAAATTGCCAACATTTTGTGGCAGCGGTGCAAGCTTTATGGAAAATGCATGTTGCAAGTGGCTATGGCGTAGTGCTACGTGCTGCATGTTGCATGCAAATGTACAAACAATATGCATTGCATTCTCATATTGAAATTTGCAGCTATCAAAATATTTTCCACAATTGCAATTGTCTCTGGTTAATACCCTGTAGTAGGTCACAAGCCAATGCCTATTGCCTTAAAGTATACATATTATAATAAGCATAATAACCATAAAATCATCATAGATTCAGCTAAAATTGAACAGCTTGTTGCTTCTACACCTTCACTAACTAATTTGCAAGAGAGTTAAGAAAGAAATACAAATATAAACCATAAAATGACTATAAATATTGCTGAAATTTGAAAGACAGCAGATTTAAACACTAAGCCAACTACTTACAAGAGGGTAAAAAAAAACTCTAAGTTTTAACCATAAAATTACTATAAATATTGCTGAAATTTGGTAGACAGCTAGTTTCACATTTGAGCTAACTAACTCCAAGAGAGTTAAAAGAAACTCAAAATTGTAACCATAAAATGACTATGAATATTGCTGAAACTTGGCACACAGCTGCTTCTATAGCTCATTTACCATTGCCCATTGCAAGGGTATCTACAAGTTGGACCACATTTCTCTAATGCTCTGAAACTATTTTCGTGTGCGCACTAATAGATTTTCTTATATATTTTCCAGCATAAAAATTTGCATAACGTTTTGTATAAAATTAATTTTTCGCAATGTTTTTGCAGTTGAGCACACACGTACGCACACACAGCCAAAGCAATACATATAGCATGCATATCTATATATATGTATGTATGTCTCTTTTAATGGCTCAGTGAAATCCTGTGACTTGTGACGTGTTATCGTTATCCTGCCAGGCTCCACTGACTCTCTCGCTCTCTGTGTGTTTATAATTTACTTTACTTTCTGACAAAAGGATTTTAAAACAATTATTTTAATGTTTTCCCACACACACACACACACACATACAGAGAGAGACACTCGTACGGTCACGCACACACGTATTTGGAAATTGAGTTTTGCATGTTTTAAATGACTTTTGCATTTTTGACTTTCAAATGTAATTTTTCTCTTCATTTCACATTCGGCAATGATATCGGGCAAACAGGACACAGAATTCTATTTAATAAAATGCCATCACAAATGTAAATAAACAAATAAATAGACAGGCAGACGCACAGACAGACAGGGAGACAGACAGACGCACAGACAGGCAGACAGACAGACCGAGTTGTGTTATTGTTTTTTCCGAAATTAGCACGCAAAATTGTAAACTGTAAATGGAAAACCGTAAACGGTAAACGGTAAACACACGACTCGCATTTTCCCCAGCACTTTTTGCTAAACATTTTCGTAATAAATATGACAGCACGCAAATTGTTGATACATTTTATATATTCTTCTGTCGTCTGTGGAGCGTTAAATGCAATTCGTACAATAAATTGTTATTTCTGCCTATGCAAATTTGATTTAAAGTAATTGTCCTTGTCGTGCAGTATTTACCAATAAATCATTGTGATTAGACAGTTATTGACTAATTGAAATCATGTTCAACAGTACCAAAGCAGTTTGAGAAAGAAGAATATTAAGTAAATTGTCTAGTAAGAGAGCATTAGGGTCCTCGAAAAGGAAAATATATTGCGAGACTCGAAAAAATGGATTTTCTGTTTCCTTTCAAAAGTTGAATGGGAAACACTTTCCAAAACTTTTTGTGTAGAAAAATTCATTGGAAGATGACAAGCTAAATTAGAATCGGAAGAATTTTGAACCAGTTACAAAGTAAGTGAGTAAAATAAGTGGAATGTTCAAGTAAAGGTCACTTAAGGCATTGACAAAGTTTATTTATCAAAATCAGTTTGATGCCGAAATAATCTAGAACGAAAACCACAAAGAAAATATTACCTTTTTTTTATTTTTTTTTTATTATTATTATTATTAAATGAAGAATCCGTACTTGAACTAAAAATCGACTGATGTTTACAAAACTTAGGCCAGTTCAAAGTCTAAAGTAAGTCTCCACTCACTGAATTTCTCACTCTCCAGCTCCTCCTCTTTAAATCTCCAACTGTCAAGCGAAATGACAAATGACTACTATGCACAGAGATACCTTCACTATATCTATATCTTTTCCTGCTCAATTGAATGATAAATGACGCAGCTAATTATGGCGTGAAACTTTCGGTCTGGACGAGACTGCCTATGCTAATCGGACAACAAAGCCAGCGGAATCTACGAAACAAAAAACTAGCAGAATATGTATAGAAAACAGAGCAGAAAGAGGGAAGAGAAGACGGCAGGGAAGCCGTGAAGAACATCAACATCAAGATGCGGAGCAGTTGGAAAAGTAAGCAAAGTCATTAACATATCGCACCAATGAAAATGCAAATGCAACACAAATTGTCTGCGGAAGAAAGGCAGGGAGAGGAGAAAGAGAGAGAGAGAGAGAGAGGGAAGGAGACAGAGTGTGAGTGTCCTGTCTCTCTGCAGCCCGCGTTCTAGTTGGCCATTGTCGGTGGCAGCTACTTCAGCGACTGACCGCATGTCCTGCCGTGTCCATGCCGTGTCCTGAACGTGTTCTGGCGTGGTGGCTCATTAAAATGCGCTGCCATCTTGCGAAAGTGAAAAATTACCCAGCCCAGGGAGCAAAGCACGCAACGAAAACAAGACGGAGAACCAAAAAAAAACAAGTTCCATTGAGTACTTAAGTTGGTAGACTGCGAGATACACTGCCAAATTGAAGGGGGACTTGGCAGACATTGCATACAAAGAAGTTTATCAGTGCAAAGAAAGAAAACAAATAGAGGAATGAAGACAAATAGAGATCATCCTAATTGCTTTATCCGTTCACGAATATATAGAGATCGTATATATTCGTAAATATAGTAAGCTACGTGTATGTTGCATGATCTGTTGACGTCTTGATCTAAGATAACTTTGACAAGTACTAACATTATAGTATAGATTATCTAAAGAAACAAACAAATGGGGATCAACCCAATTGCTTGAACTGTTCATGAATATATATATTGTAGAAGGTTTATATAAGATAAACTGTGTGAACACGTAGATATATGAAGTAAGTAAATTGTTAAGTATGAAAAGAATAACACTATTTATCTTTCATAATCCAATCAGAACCTATATAAATATATCTATATAAATATATCTTCATATACTAAATACAGGCATGATGTGTTACGCCTTGATCTATGCAAAAATATACTATGAGGTACATAAGTTAAGTACCTTGTTTAGTCAGACACTGCCACAGCTAATATACCCACCTGACTGGTCATTCATAAAAAACACTGCTCTACCTAGGAATGAGTGTGCAAAACGGAAAATGGAAAAACTTCTGCAGGGCAATCAGCGAGCGGCACCACCAAGCAGCAGTAGCAGCAGCCAGCGAGACCGTCGTCCAGCTTGGCCTTGGCTATAAAAGGTGTTCGACTGCGTTTTCTGCTGTTAAGTGGCGCCAGCTACTGCTGCCTCCCCCACTCTCTCTCCCACTCTGCCCCTGCTCCCCTATTACTGTTGTTGTTATTGTAGCTTTACGCATTGTTAGCACTTCATAAAACTAAGCTCATGAATATTATGAGCTTATCCGAGTCGAGTCAAGTAGAGTCGGGGGCGATTTGTGTTTGATTTGCGTGGATTCGTAATGCAGCATTGCCAGCTGGGCAGGTCTGGTCTGGTCAAGCAGCAGAGACGGAATCAGATGCAGCCACGTGCAGCAACATTATGGCGTAGCTGCGTTGCTGCGGGCTGTTGCCACAGCTTAAGCAGCCGACGTTGGCGGCATCGTCGCCTTGCTGCTGCATGCTACGTGCAACTCTGCAGAGTGCAGTAAATTCACGATTAAGCTTAATTACAGCCTGAAAAAAGTCAACAAAGGCAAGGATAGCGGCAGCTCAACTTAATTGTCAGTAAGTGTTGCTTAATACTCATTATCTGTTGCCACGCCCACGTCCGCCCCCTTGCTGCTGCCTGCCTGCTGCACGTCAGCCGCATAGCCGAAACTTAATTGTTAGCTTGCCAAAAACTTTTGGCAACAGCGCCAACAAAACTCAACTCAATGCTGGCAAGTGAAGTCGACGCGCGTTATTAACCCCTTTACTTTTGTTGCTAATTAAAAAACTTTTGTTGCCCCCTCCCCCTCCCCCCTTCCCTCTTCATCATCCTCTTTTCTCTTCCCCTTTGGCCAAAAGAAAAGTGGCAAAAAACTGCCAAAGACATGGAAATCCTTTACCGCCCCCCTGTCGCTGTTCCAGGCGTCAGTCAGGCGCAGTGAAATGCTGTCGTTGTTTACACAAAAGCAATCATACGCCACGTTGTACGAGGCAAGCACGTCGTACGCGCTCTCGCGCTCGTCTCTTCACTGTCAACAATGCTTGAAGAGCATCAAAAGCAAAAGATCTCTCCGCAAACTGCTTGACATTGTGCTGAAGTTTCATTAATTAGATAAAAGTTCTACCAGTGCCCCTTTTCCCCTCTCCCCTCTTCCTTCCCCCCACCCCACACTGTCTTCTTCTCCATCTCGTACATTGTTAATGATGCAGGAAAACGAGCTGCAAATTATTTGCACACAACAAAAGTCACAGAAAAGTTGCAGAAGAAGTTTTGGAATTCTTCGAAATGCAAAAAAAAAAAAATATATACGCATATAGAAATAATTAAATAAATATATGATCTATCAGCTAAGCAGACAAATTGCAATTATAAAAGGCGAATCCTTTAATTAAGTAGAGCTGAGCCTCAAGCACTTCCGACCCGAGCAGAAAAAGGTTTACATCGAGAAAAGAAATTGGGCTGTAATTGAAAACTAACTGGAATTTAGATGCTGTTGAATAAGGAGACAGTGGCGTAGTCTGTAAAGGGTCTGTAAGCCAAACAGATATCGATAGTTATCGATATTTATTCCTATATCCATTCACTATAATTTATTTTAATTTAATTGTGTGTTAATCTCTATGTTTAATATTGATTGAACATGAAATAATAATTATATATAGCTACCTGGATTTGTCATTAACCAAACTTATTAACAAACCTATTTTAAGCAACTTTTGTGCTCCTATAAAAATAAAAACAGTTCATAAAACTGTTGTTTATTATTTCATTTATTATATTTACTTATTTAATTTAAATTTAAAGCAGAATTCTAATAATTAACTCTAATTATTATACGAAGGAAAAATTTTAATTGAAAAAAAGTGAAACCTTAAATGAAAATGAGAAACCTTAATAAGGATTTAATTAGAACTTATTGTGTTCAAACTGAAATGTATTTATTTTTATTTATATACAATATATGTATATATATATAAATATTATATATTATTTAATGGCCCCCTTAGCGACGCCTCTGCGCTGTACAACCAGTCGAGCTCATGCCAAAAAACAAATATGCCAGAAAACATAATAATTAACCCCTTTTTTACGCACTTTCGACCACTTTCCCTTCTGGCTAATCAAGCTGGAAAGGTAAGTAGAAGAAAGTTGAAGAAAGACCGGAAGCAGCAGAGGCAGAACCAGCTCCACACCAATCAAATTAAAAAGGGACCCAGTAGCACATCAAGAAGACGCGCTAAGCATAGATAAAAACAACAAAAAGTAACCAAAAAACAAGAAAAAAAAAGCCAGCCAAAAGGAAGGAGAAGAAGGAAAAGGAGAAAAATTGTAGCTGTTCATAAAACATGAATCGGGCCGCTGTCTATGTATGTGTATTGCTGTGTGTATGTGTGTGTGGGTAGGTGGAAAAGCGGAAGATGATGAATTTTTAATTTGTGATGTTGCTTCCCGTTTTAATTGTTGTTGACAGACGACTGACTGACAGCGTAATTTACAATCCTTTTTCCGTACTCCGCTGTTTCCCTTCAGATGTGGTCGGGTTGGGGGTGAAATTTTAATTAAAGAAATTGCGGTTAATCCCGTTAGCAGAGCGCAAGTGGAATACAAAATAAAAAAGCAGAAGAAAATTATGTATATTTCTCTAGCGAAGATGGAAAATGAATGAGATGGTGATGGAGATGGAGAGATACCCGCAGGCGACTCAATGAAAATGTTCTGTATGTTGGCAACGACACAACATTTTTTGCTAATTGTTAAATTTTAAACTCAACCACCCCTTATTCAACTTTCCTCAGGTCTCCTATGTTGACAAGAAATCTGGAATATCGCACCTCGTCTACGCAGCATCAAAAGCCTACAAAATTTCAACACCTTCCTGATTTTGCTTTCATTTGCATGTTGTTAATACGATTTATTGCCAGGGTTAACACAGCGAAGAGGTGGCAGGGTTGCCGCATACTCTTGCATATTTGTCAAAGAAATTTAAGTAATTGCATTTCATGCCATTTGAACATCAATTTGCATAAAATTTAAAGCCTGTTGTGGGCAGGAAATTCATTTTCAACACCTACGCCATCAATGTACAATGAATTAATCTAGAAAATATGGCAAAAAATAATTAAAAAAGCGTTAGATCTGATAACTTGCTTGCTCATTCACAAACCAAAGGAAATGCAATAGTTACAGAGAGAGGGAGAGAGAAAAAGAGGGCGAAAGCAAGCAGGAGCAGCTGTGGCTGCAGTGCAAAGAGAGAGCTTATCTGTTGCTTGTACTGCGCTCTATTCCCTCTGCACGCGTGACGTCAGCCAAAGCCAAGTGATTAACTCACACACTCACACTCTGCCAATCTTCTTCTCTCTCCCCTCTCTCTTGGCGATCGCTGTACTGCTTGCGTGACAAATAGAAAATCCTCGTAATAAAAATGTATTTTATTACAATTAACAAATGGCGACAACAATGAAATGCAAAGTAAATAAACAACTGCACAGCATTGCCAACAGCGCATGAAATTAAACCTGTTGCCAGTTGCTAATTAGAGCCAATTCAAGCGCCGCTTGCAGTCACGCTCTTTTGCCATTCACATTTGACTTATCGATATTTGATGCGCTACATTGATGACGCAGATAATCGATAACAGGCACAACCTTGAGTAAAATCGTACTGTGTTGCAATTTGGGTAATTAATTAAATTATATAAATTAAGAATGAAATTGAAGTTGTCAAATGCATTTAAAATATATAAAATCTAATATATTTAAATAGTTTGCAGTTCCTCGCATACTTTTCTAGCATAAATCACACATTCAGCACACTGAGTTAAAGCCATTCCGCGCCGCCAGCTGAGCCAATCAGCCATACATACATAGTAAGAGATGCAGTCGAGCAGGTGTGCAGAAGGAGTGTATGTGTGTGTGTGTGTTGGCCATGTTGTGGGACAACATGCTCGACACATATAAGAAATTAACTTAAAAAGTCATTTCATCAGAGAGACAGCGAGCTAAAGAGGCTGTGTAAGAGGACAGCACGAGGCTGAGCTACAGCGAGAATGAGAAAAAAGGATTAATTGCATGAGAGAATGAGGGAGATGGAGAGAGACGCAGCAGCTGGTGGCACGACAGCAGCGCAGAGAATGGCAACGGTAAAGGCAACACGGCGTATGAAGCAGAGCTGAGCAGTGAATATCCTGGCTTTTCTATAAGCCATTGACTTGCACATCTGCATCCACATCCGCATCCTTTGCCAGGACAACACACACACACACACACATACAGACTCGCCTGAGCCTGGAAGGATGCGCGACTCGCATGTGTGGAGTATTTTTTAATAGTGTTTCGTGTGCCTCTTGGCGTTAATTTATGCCACAAAATCATTTTCTTTTATGCGCGCAGCCACATGCAAAATAAAAATTAAAACTGAAATGTGAAAAAGGCGAAAAAAAATAAAAGGCAACTACACGAAAGAGTCGACTCGCCTCGCCTCCACTTGCCTCCTTTTGCCACGCCTCCTCGTACATGCAAATTGCGTTGCAGCGCCCGCGGCAATGAGACGCAGTTTATGTCAAGTGAAAAATGAGTGCGAACTATGACATGAAATATGAGCACATCCCCAAATGCAACAAGACACACCACACCACGACCCCCCCCCCCCCCTCACCCAGCCAACACCCACGCCCGCTACTCGCACACACTCATTTTAAACTGCACCACTTATTAGTGTGCTTTGAAAATGACTAAAACATGTAAATAAAATACAAGAAATAAGTGAGAGACTTGTTAGAGAGTATGGCACTAGCAGATACCCTGTAAAGTGAATGAATGAAACTTAGATAACACACTTATATCAACTATAATTTGAGTTTATTGCAAGTATTACACTACTGAATACCCTGGAAATTAAAGGAGCAGCGTATTTACTTGAATTGGAAGTTGTTTTTTATGAAAAGCACTTATTAGTGAAGAGAAAACCAAAATCTCACGTTTTTTGAACAGTATTTTTGGTTATAGTAACAGCACTTTATACATATTTTATTATATTTATATAGTTTATTTGCTTTTAAGTAATTAGGTCAGTTCCAAAGTATTCCAATCAAAAAATAACCTATACGAGATCTTTCACTCTCTCTCATTATTTACAACGTCATAACTCCCTTGGCAGCCCTACAATTAATGGGTATAGCAAAAGAGCTGAAACATTGCATATTCCTAGACAATGATTAGCTCATACTGCGGGCACAAAAAAAAAATAAAACAAAACTCAATTCAATTCGAAACCGAAAACGTAAACAAAAACACATAAATAATTTATTATGTGACACAAGCCTGATAAGCGCCCATATACAGTATGAAAATATATGTATACAACTTACAAATACCTATTCAAATATACAAAATATATGTACATATGTTTGCGTCCCTGGCATTATGTGGGTTTTGTTTTACTTACTTAATTTCTTACTAAGTTCTAGAAAAACAATTTCAAACAGTTCAAATCGCAATTGAAAAGTTCATAGTTTACCCCCTTCCCACCTCACTCGCTCTTCCTTTCTCTCTCTCTCTCTCTCTCTCTGTCTGTCTGTTTGTATTTCTCTCTCATTCACTACGTTTCAACTTTAGAATACCCGACGGATTGCAAAAGTTATGCAATCTAAGACGCAGTTAAACGATTTGATTCAATTGAAGTCTGTTTTCATGCGCACTATATAACGGAATATACATTCGTACATTCATACTATACATTTAAATGTATATAGTAGGTATACATGTGTATGTACGCAAACATACCTCGTAGAGCGGACTAAACATAAAGTGTTTCAATGTCCAGACAAGGCCGTCGCTATTCGCGTGTCAAAGTCATTTGCCGTTTTCACTGGCATTGCCGAAGGTTGACGCGAATTAAGAAATTGCAAGTTGTAAAAAGAGAGAGGAGGCAGTGGGTTAGGGATTGTCTCATGTCTTATAGATAGTGACAGTAAATCACACAAGTGGGTAATGCACTCGACAAGTGCAAGTGGATTTATATGCCCAGCCCTCGACGAGACACACACTCGACGCAATCCCAGAGCAAATATTGTACATCTCGAAGGTTAATTTGCAGTAAAAATAAAAAAAAAGTTATGAAAATAATAAAGTCTGAGTTTTTTTATATTCAACAACTGATAACTCTTATGGGAATTACCTATTCTAAGAATGGAATTCTAATTAAAAAGAAAGGTTATCATTTAAAACCTTGTTGTCTTCACAGATTCTAAGTATGCCTATAACATGTAATATTCTTCGATTTTCTTGAAATGGAAACAATGATCTGGTAATTATATCTTTCAAGTTTCCTAAAGCTAACATAAAAACTGAGAGACCATTTTACTTTACAACAGACTAAACAAATATTTAACTATTGAGAATGTTGAATACTTTACAACATTTCATCTCAAAAGTTTTCGGATCTTTCCATAGAAAGAATCATCATCATATGCTCATACGTGTCAGAGGGATTCCTTAGCTCTTCACAGATACTCAATTAGAAACCGAATAATTCTCAAATGAATTCGCCTTGGCTCAAATCGTTAAACCCGCCCGACCGAGCACGATGACATTCTGCCTGCGCCCACGTAGTGGAAACACAGAAAGCCAACTATAAATAAATAACGTCATGGAATAAACATTCAAACATTGTGAATAGCAGCAAATTAATATACACAACACAACACTAGATGCCGCAGAGATCCGAGAGATCTGTGAAGCGCCGGTGCGTGGCGTTGATGTCTGATAAATATTCCAAAGAACGAGCAAATGCTCAGCAAGGACGTTTATTTTTAAAGAATAGTGAAAAAGTCAAGATGATATAGTGTGTGTATGACACGCACTGTGTGAGGTTGTGTATGTGTGTGCGTGTGTGTGTGTGTGGCAATGGAAACGCTGTGCGAGAAAGCTTTAGCCGATTGTCAGCTTGAACCAGAGCTGAACTTGACATTGAAACCCAAAGCTAAGTGATACGTAGATCTGGTATAGCGTATTAAAGGGTTCTATATGCACGAAGACGAGATAACTGAAGATCTGGCCACACAACTGTACGTCAATAGAGCGACACGTGACAAGCGACAAGACAAACAGCGCATCATGAGACTCAGCTGTGAGTCTCTCAAAGAGAGAAAGAGGGAGAGAGAGAGTGTGTATAAGCTCAACGTTGATAAGACTAACTGCCTGACTGACCCGATGGACAACCTTTGTAGATCCGATCTTGTTGTTGTCTCTGTATTTGTTGTTGTTATGATTCAGCAGCACTCGCAGTACAAGTACAAAAGCAAACACGAATCCAATTCCGATTTATAATACTTACGTAATCAAATCATACACACACACACGCACACGATGCGATCCATTCCGTTCCGGTCATGTGAGAGTAGTGTAAATCATGGGTATAGTTTGAATATATTTACTTTGTTTTTTATTGTTACATCAAAATAAATAAATACCGATCGATCGAACAAACAAAAAATATTTAAACAAATTGATGGTGGCGGTTTTAGTTTTGTTGCTTGGCCACACTCACACTAAGTCGAAGGGGCAAGTAGTCCCACGATCAACAAGAGTTCAATTGGAACAAGAAACCAGAAGGAAAGGTTCTTTAGCCTTGCAATAGTATGTCTCACTTTGCTTGGCACTGATAATTTAAGTTATTTCTAAAGTCAGACCTGGTCTTTATACAAAAACCTTCCTTTTGGTCGATTGTTCCTATGGCAGCTTTATGTTAAAGTGGTCAGATTCTTATGAAATTTTATATACATATTATATATAAAGATATGGTCCGATGTAGTAAATTTGGTTGCATTATCTTATCAAATAACAAAAATCAACCGATAGTTTGTATGACAGCTATACGATATATCGGTGTGATCCGGCTTTTTCTGACTTACGACAGATATACATGGCTACAGCTGGATTAATCCACACGTTAACAGACTATATCTGGCATATGTATTTGTTGTTTAATGCGTAGAAACATCAATACTTGAATTTCACAAGCAAGGGTATCCCTAGTCTAGAAATAACGACAACAAATTTGTCCACCCCTGCAAAAGGTGCCTGGCAAACGAATACTTGCACGGCACCGCTTTATGCATTTCCCTACTCTGTAATCACACATTTCTACCCACAGGGGTAGCAAAGTTCCATGATGGGATTTGGCAGGTAGGACAAGTGCACAAGAGAGTTTGGCAAGTCGGTCGCACAATCGTCGTTAATATTTTTGATGATAAGAAAAGACAAGTAGTATATCGAACAGGTTTTACCATTAGTTCCCTAGTAACATCGATAAAAGTGATTACCTCTTCCTTCAATTGACTCAAGATCGGCACTCGATAACTGCTACATCATTAGAGCTCACAGCAAGCACATGCAAAGATAAATTCCCAATTTTGACATCACTTCGGATATAAATTCACTATGGACTTCTGTTTGATTTTGATTTATTACTTGATTACTGCTGGTATATGTATATAGTAAACCATACGATGGCACGGTTTGTCTACAATTAGGCAAGGCGAATTACTTTCTATGTGTACAATCCAAACACCAAAACAACTCTGATTCCGATATTTATATACTATACTATATATACTATACCACTTAATCCCAGTGATGCGAAGAAAGCGTGTCTTAGGGGTATCACTTATAACTATTTACAGTGGCTATTATCTCGGGAACAGTCAAAATAATTATCTCGTTGAATATAAGTCAAGAATAGTTTTAAAAAAAACTAGAACCTTGTCTATAGCTGGCATATTCATTTGTTGTTTTCTGCGTAGAATCATCAATACTTTCACAAGCAAAAGTATCTCTAATCTGCTACAAATGACGACAGCATTCCATTGGGTCATGGCAGAAGCCATCTGGTAAGCGCCAGTCATCACGGCACCAATGGATGCATCTGGCCACTCTGCTATCACACAGTGTTTGATCACGAGGTGCTACAATCAAGTATCCACAGAGGTAGCAAAGTTTCGTGATGAGGTTGGCAGGTGGGATAAGTGCACAAGTTAGTTTGGCAAGACAGTCGCACAATCATCGTTAATATTTTGAATGACAAGAAAAGACAACAAGAAAGATTAGTATAAAAAATAGATTTTACCATTAGTTCCATAATAACATCGATTAAAGTGATTACATATTCGTTCGATTAAGTCAATATCGGCACTCGATAACTGCTGCACCATTAGGGCTGACAGCAAGCACACGCAAAGATAAATTCCCAATTTTGACATCACGACGGATATAAATCCACTATGGACTTCTGTTTGATTTTGATTTGTTACTTGATTACTGCTCGTATATATAGTAAACCATACGATGGCACGGTTTGTCTACAATTAGGCAAGGCGAATTACTTTCTATGTGTACAATCCAAACACCAAAACAACTCTGATTCCGATATTTATATACTATACTATATATACTATACCACTTAATCCCAGTGATGCGAAGAAAGCGTGTCTTATGGGTATTATTTATAACTATTTGCAGTGGCTATTAACTCGGGAACAGTCAAAATAATTATCTCGTAGAATATAAGTCAAAAATAGTTCCAAAGAAAACCAGAACCTTTTATATAGCTGGCATATTTACTTGTTGTTTAATGCGTAGAATCATCAATACTTGAATTTCACAAGCAATGGTATCTCTAATCTACTACAAATGACGACAGCAGTACCTTCCGCCCATGCAGTAGCTGCCTGGTAAGCGCCTTTCGTGATCGCACCACTGGATGCAACTGCCCAGTAAGCTATCACACAGTGTTCGATCACGAAGTGCTACAATCAAGTATCCACAGAGGTAGCAAAGTTTCGTGATGAGGTTGGCAGGTGGGATAAGTGCACAAGTTAGTTTGGCAAGTCGGTCGCACAATCATCGTTAATATTTTGAATGACAAGAAAAGACAACAAGAAAGATTAGTATAAAAAATAGATTTTACCATTAGTTCCATAATAACATCGATAAAAGTGATTACATATTCGTTCGATTGAGTCAATATCGGCACTCGATATTTTTTTTTTTTTTTTTTTTTTAAAGAGTATATCTTCATTTATTTGGGTTCCAAAAGGAATCGTTCAGTCAATTCCTCTGAACTTAACCTATTGAGTATATAAAGGGTATATGAGACCAAGTGGTTTCTTAATTACTCGATATTTGCTGCACCATTAGGGCTGACAGCAAGCACATGCCAAGATAAATTCCTAGTTTTGTCATCACGATTGATGTAAATCCACTAAAGACTTCTGTTTGATTTTGATTTGTTACTTGATTACTGCTGGTATATATGGTAAACCATACGATGGCACGGTTTGTCTACAATTAGGCAAGACGAATTACTTTTTATGTGTACATACACCAATACAAATCTGATTCTGCCTGCGCCCAATTCGGTATACTTATATAATAATAATGTCAGACACGATGCGAAGCATTTAGTCTCAGTCATGCGAAGGAAATCTAAATCATGCGAGCTTGTTATTTACAGGAACTTCTTATTTTATTACAAATATTGCTCTTGTACAAGATATAAGTAAATTGAAGTATGGTTTAAAAAAAAAAACAAGTTTCTGCCTTTTCTACATCTGGATATGTATGTATTTGCTTTTATCTTGTCTTGAATTTCACAAGAAAAGTTATATAGAACTACTCCAAACGACAGCATTAATCTCTTCCGTGGCAGTTGCCTTCATATCTGGGCAACGGAAAGAAGGCTCTGCATCGTGCAACTCTTTCATCACAGATAATTTTTATTAATTTCCCTACAATCAAGTATCCACTCAAGAAGGTAACAAAGTATCGTGAAGAGGTTGGCAAGTGGGATAAGTGCACAAGACAGTTTGGCATGTCGGTCACACGATCGTCGTTAATATTGTGGATGACAAGGAAAGACAACATGAGAGATTAATTAGTTTCATTCGTTCCATAATAATATCGATTAAAGTGATTAACGTGTTATCGGCACTCGATAACTGCTACATCATTAGAGCTCACAGCAAGCACACGCAAAGATAAATTCCCAATTTTGACATCACTTCGGATATAAATTCACTATGGACTTCTTTTTGATTTTGATTTATTACTTGATTACTGCTGGTATATGTATATAGTAAACCATACGATGGCACGGTTTGTCTACAATTAGGCAAGGCGAATTACTTTCTATGTGTACAATCCAAACACCAAAACAACTCTGATTCCGATATTTATATACTATACTATATATACTATACCACTTAATCCCAGTGATGCGAAGAAAGCGTGTCTTAGGGGTATCACTTATAACTATTTACAGTGGCTATTATCTCGGGAACAGTCAAAATAATTATCTCGTTGAATATAAGTCAAGAATAGTTTTAAAAAAAACTAGAACCTTGTCTATAGCTGGCATATTCATTTGTTGTTTTCTGCGTAGAATCATCAATACTTTCACAAGCAAAAGTATCTCTAATCTAATACAAATGACGACAGCAGGCCGTTCGGTCCTGGCAGAAGCCGCCTGGTAAGCGCCAGTCATCACGACACCACTGGATGCATCTGGCCACACTGCTATCACACAGTGTTCGATCACGAGGTGCTACAATCAAGTATCCACAGAGGTAGCAAAGTTTCGTGATGAGGTTGGCAGGTGGGATAAGTGCACAAGTTAGTTTGGCAAATCGGTCGCACAATCATCGTTAATATTTTGAATGACAAGAAAACACAACAAGAAAGATTAGTATAAAAAATAGATTTTACCATTAGTTCCATAATAACATCGATTAAAGTGATTACATCTTCGTTCGATTAAGTCAATATCGGCACTCGATAACTGCTGCACCATTAGGGCTGACAGCAAGCACACGCAAAGATAAATTCCCAATTTTGACATCACTACGGATATAAATCCACTATGGACTTCTGTTTGATTTTGATTTGTTACTTGATTACTGCTCGTATATATAGTAAACCATACGATGGCACGGTTTGTCTACAATTAGGCAAGGCGAATTACTTTCTATGTGTACAATCCAAACACCAAAACAACTCTGATTCCGATATTTATATAAGTACTATACTATATACTATATACTATACCACTTAATCCTATTATCCTATAAAACTATTTGCAGTGGCTATTAACTCGGGAACAGTCAAAATAATTATCTCGTAGAATATAAGTCAAAAATAGTTCCAAAGAAAACCAGAACCTTTTATATAGCTGGCATATTTACTTGTTGTTTAATGCGTAGAATCATCAATACTTGAATTTCACAAGCAATGGTATCTCTAATCTAGTATATAACGACAGCAGAGCTTTCCGTCCTTGCAGAAGCTGCCTGGTAAGCGCCTATCCTCATTGCACCAGTGCTCGCATCTGCCCCGAAAGCTATCACACAGTGTTCGATCACGAGGTGCTACAATCAAGTATCCACAGAGGTAGCAAAGTTTCGTGATGAGATTGGCAGGTGGGATAAGTGCACAAGATAGTTTGGCAAGTCGGTCGCACAATCATCGTTAATATTTTGAATGACAAGAAAAGACAACAAGAAAGATTAGTATAAAAAATAGATTTTACCATTAGTTCCATAATAACATCGATAAAAGTGATTACATATTCGTTCGATTGAGTCAATATCGGCACTCGATATCTGCTGCACCATTAGGGCTGACAGCAAGCACATGCCAAGATAAATTCCTAGTTTTGTCATCACGATTGATGTAAATCCACTAAAGACTTCTGTTTGATTTTGATTTGTTACTTGATTACTGCTGGTATATATAGTAAAACATACGATGGCACGGTTTGTCTACAATTAGGCAAGACGAATTACTTTCTATGTGTACATACACCAATAGGAACCTGATTCCAATTCGATATACTTATATAATAATAATGTCAGACACGATGCGATGCATTTAGTCTCAGTCATGCGAAGGAAATCTAAATCATGGGTACAGTGCGAACTTCTTATTTACAGAGTATTTTATTACAGCAGCAGTCGAAATATTGCTCTTGTACAAGATATAAGTAAATTAAAGTATGGTTAAAAAAAAAAAACAAGTGTCCGCCTTTTCTACATCTGGATATGTATGTATTTATTTATTTATTTATATAATGCTAAGTTACAAAGTAAATTTATAACTTAACTTAAAGCTATAGCACTGGCTGCAAAGACCTTTGGCTAGGACATGTATGTATTTGCTTTTATCTTGTCTTGAATTTCACAAGCAAAGTTATATAGAACTACTCCAAACGACAGCATACATTTCTTCCGTGGCAGTTGCCTTGATATCTGGGCAACGGACAGAGGGCTCTGCATCGTGCAACTCTTTCATCACAATCAAGTATCCACTCAAGAAGGTAACAGAGTATCGTGAAGAGGTTGGCAAGTGGGATAAGTGCACAAGAAAGTTTGGCATGTCGGTCACGAACACGACAAGGAAAGACAACATGAGAGATTAATTAGTTTCATTCGTTCCATAATAATATCGATAAAAGTGATAACCGTAATTTACCACCATTAAAGCCGCTAAAAAAATGGCCAATTTTGCCATAACGATGGATATAGTTACGATATTCACTTCAGAATTATGTTTGATATTGATATGATACTTAATAACTGCTGGAATATAAAGTAATCCACACAGTTTGAGTATAATAAGGCCAGATGAACTAATTGCTAGATGCCCCAGCCATAAACCTATAAGAATCTGTTTACGATTCAATATACTTACATACCATGCAATCCATTTAGTCCCAGTGATGCGAAAGAAGTGTAAATTATGGATATAGTTGGAAAATATTTACAGTGCATTTTATTACAGCAGCAGTCGAAATATTCCACTCGTACAAGATATAAGTAAAGTATGGTTTAATAAATACATGTATGTGCTCTGTCTATAGTTGACATATTTCTTTGTTTTGTTTTGTTTTCTTTTACGTAGCAACATCGATTCTCGAATTTCACAAGCTATGGTATCTATAGTCTAGATCAAAACACAGCAGACTTGTCCGTTCTCGCAGTCGGTGCCAGGTCTGTGCAGCCTCTGGTGGCACCTGTCCATGCAGGCCCCCATGTGTTGCGCACACGGTGCTGGTCTAACCGGCACTGTAGTCCGAGGGGGGTGGTAGCCACATTCCGTCAAGGGGTTGACAGGTGAGGTAAATGCGCGAGAGAGAGTTTGACGGAGGATGGTAAGGTACGGTGTGTCGGTCGGACGATCGTTGTTAGTATTTTGGATGAAAAGGAAAGACAACAAGAGAGAAACGAGAACAAGATATGAGTACAACAAGTAATACCAATCGTTCGATTATTATAGGAATATCAATTTGAAAATAAGCGAGCTTGGGAAAGAGACAATGAGAGAGAATGGGATCTCTCTAGGTTTGGGATTGCGCTAAGAGTTTGGGTTTAACTGCAGGAAGTATTTTATTTGGATTAGCAAACAGAGCGGGCACTGCAACTGTGTCTCTCTACTTACACTCGTAACAGCACTCGACACCCAGATGCGCGCTGGTTGGGCAGAGACCCTTGTTCGATGTCGGCTCGGTGCAATCGCTGCTCTGCACACACAGTCCACCCACAAGGACACACTGACGATCATTCGGATAGACACGCACGCCCTGCAGCACTACAAGTGAAGAGGGTAAGTCGATTGTAGATCGTATCGATCTCTCTTTGCAGGACACTTACTATAGGAATCGGGATTATCGTTCACTTCGTTTGTCACAATATCGGCAGTCGATAACTGCAAGAGCATTAGTGCTGACACCAGGCATAGCCCAATAGAGATGCTCAAATTTGACATAACGATCGATTTGCTTTTATTTTATTATAGATTGAGTTATCTGCTCTGTTTGATATTGATATTGATACTTGGTTAGTGCTGCTATAAATAGTAATCCACACGATAGCACGGTTTGTGTACAACTGAGCAACACGAATTACGTTCCAGATGCTTTTCAACGAAAAATCTTTCACAAAACTGACCGTGGCAACGCTGTGTGTGTTTTGCACAACTCGACGAACGATCGGCAAATGAGGCAGGCAGGCACAGCCCACCACAGAGAGCCCGGCCAGACGAGTAAGCTCTGTGTGCAGAGCGGGAGAGCGCAATCCAGTGAGAGAGTGAACGAAGGGGGAGGGGGGGGCTGCTGGGAGCGTCGTCGAATGCGGGCGCGCTCAGTTCAATTGAAGAGCGTGAGAGCCATTAATAATATTGGCGCATTTGCACAGCCAGGAAAAACCAAACGACGGACAGACAGCGGCGACAAGCGGCGCATAAAAAAGATTCAGCCGGCAGCAGCAACAGCAGCAACACCAATTGAGGCAATCCCACTCCTCTCTCTCTCTCTCTGGTGTGGCAGCCACAAACATAATTCATGTGATGTACTCACGCGCTCTGAAAAGCACGCCAATAACTTAATGAATGGGCCAACAAATTCTTAGATTCAAGTAGTATTTATGTGCTTCTTTGTTTATTGAACAGCAGTCTACTGCGAAGGCAGCACGACAAGCAGTTACTCTGTACGTATATTGCACTGTAAACAGCCGATTAGCTTACTCTACTGCTGTTGCTACTACTCTACAGGGTATGCGTAGAGCCCATGGAGAGGCGCCATGATCGTAATCAAGAAGTAAGTAAGACAGTGCATGATTAACCGCATTTATCGAGGCGTAACGTGATTTAACTGCATTTAAAAGCAATGATCTGGTTTGCTCTCCCCAACTGCCTATGTATGAATGTGTGTGTGTGCGTGCGTGTTTCTAAAAGAACTGAGCTGCGACTGTGTGCGTTATCAGCTGCCCATTGGGATTCGGTGTTCGAGCTTTGTTGTGGCTTTTTTATATTGTTTTCGGAAAACAAATTTAATTTTAGCAAATGCTGCAAATCCAACCAAAAACTGAAGAAAAAAATGAAATAGAAATAGCTTGAGCAATTGTTATTATTCTGTCTGTCCCTCTCATGTGACGCAATTCGACAGTATGTTCTCAATTAACCAGAAAGTTCTATGGAATAACGGTATTATCAATACCATGGACAGATCACTTGACATGACCAGACAGTTCTGATCGAAAACAAAGCACACTAGACGATCAAGAGGGTGAGAGAGAGAGGGACAGAGAGAGAATTCCAATAAACCCCTAGCGAAGAGTATGCGACTTGAACTTTACTCAGCGCAACTATGAATGAACTTACGACAGATCTGTAGCAAAATCAAGAGCACTTACCCAATAGGCAATACATAATCATCATCATAACTATAGTCTAGAACTACGCGGGATTCCATTGTAAATCCCCCTTTTGCTCCCCTCTCCAGCTTCTTTAGTCATCGTCGCTGATAACGATTGTTTCTTTTTATGTTAAACACGTTCCTATTGACATCATTACGTTATCATCGACTGAAATATTGAGTATATGTTATATAGGCACAATGCAGTTGCTTAATGCCCGTCGAACACCTGTGAATGACATCTGTTTCTGGGCTTGAGAGAACATAGTTGTAGCTTTATATTTTCTATTGTTTTGGGTCAGCACTGGAAATGAATTTATTAACAGAATTTAGTACTATTGAATTTCTCCGATTGAAATATTGAAAACAACAGGAGGAAGACCAACGGTAATGTGATACCCTTACTAATATTCACAATAACAAATTATATGGGAAGATGGACAGATGTGGATCCTGGAGGATCCGTACTTGGACTGGACTCTCCAAGGGAACTCAAACGATGCTTGAGTACCTCGTAAGATGAGAGGATACAACCTGGATTGCCAACAGACCAGGAGAAGAACGCCCTGTTTACGCTAGAAGGGGTCGGGGCGGGAAGAAATTGATTTTAACAGCGTAGCCCCACAGCTCGGGTAATGCACTATTAGTTAACAGCGGAACAGGAATGGTTCGCGTCACAGCTATCTGCGCAAAGCTCCTACTAGCGAGGTTGCCAGACTTCAACGGCAGCTGACAAAGTGGTTCTCCTGAGACACAAACCAACACAACGTTCGAGCTATGTTAAACTAATGTTAATTTCAAATTAACAGAAGTCAGTTAAATCCATGGTAGCCAGTGCTGCAGACTTAGCTTTTTATTCAGCTCTTTTGCGTTTTAAATTTTTGACGCAAAAACCAGGTTTTTATGCATCTCAAAAGTTGGCGACATTACCAGTTGGTGATTCATATTCTGACGAAATCTCAGATAAAATGATATATCTACTTTAATGGGAATTACGCACACTTGACCCGAATTAATAACTCAGTGGTAAATTTACAATACATATTTTCTTGATTTTATTAACAAGTTGAAAAGGCAGAGAAAATGTTTCGATTGACTATCGCAAAATATGTAAACATATTTTCTCATTCAGTCTTTCATTTCTCAAGCATTTCAAATGCCCTTTGATATATCGATTAAAATATATGTATACAGGTATATAATATGGCTTAACGACTATAACGACTAATATAGATTTAGTATAATAAAAATAATAATAAAAATACATTTTCACACTGCACTACAAAATGGCCGTAGTGCGTTTTGCTACTTGAACCAAAACGACGACATCTTGAACTTGGCACTTTATAAAGGTGCACGCACAGCAAATATCACAGAGAAGTTGTTGTTGTTGTTATTATTGTTGTAGTTGTAGTTGTTGCTTGATGAGACCAAATACAGTTGTACGATCTGATCATTCCATTCCATTATTACTTATCCAATTTCTGTCGCTCATCAATTGTGTACACACTGGCGGGTAGAACAGAGACGGCACTCGTAATAGATTCATCAGTATTGTTAGCCTTATTGCCAGCCCCCTCGAAGGGTATCACAAAGATGCTTGTCTTGGCGGCATGTTGCATCTTGATAACGGTATCATAGCTAGGCGGCGCAAATTCACTGTACGATGGTGAAGGCGTGGGCGGTGCCCTCTGTGCCTCATTGGCTGTGCTACCCGCTTGACGGCCACGCATATCGCGACATCTGCGATCGGAACATGCCATCAGCATGAAAAAAGCCGCAAGAGCCAGAAAAGTTGCCACATACCACACGATGGTAATCACATCCATTGCCGTTTGCGACAATTCGTTGGACTCAACAACTGCTGCAAGTAGACAAAGGAGTAGCGAAACTTTAGTAAACCGTTTGGTGGATTAACATATGCGTAAGGTATTGAATAGAGTGAATGAGTAGGGTGCTGTGTCAGGTACTAATACTAAATACTGAATACTGATATGAAATTGGAACAGTGAAAAGAAAGAAAAGATCTCCAAAGATCCTTACTCTGACATCATATCATATATTATGAAAGTAGACCAATCTTGTAAGAATTAAATGATCACATAAAAAGGTCTTCAGTTTCAACAGTTGAACTAATTACATAAACATCTATCAGTTGTGGAGATATAGTAACTACCCACTAAATCAGAAATGTGATAGTTAACTTCGCTACCGGCAAAACCTTATCCAAACTGTACCTGTAGCTTTACTATCATTAAGTCATATAGCACGCTTATATAATTACTCAATTACACAATTGGCTGTCGCCATGGAAGCGTTACTAAGTGAAATGAAACCCAAAGTTAGCACGTTTCGAAGCGGTCTCCCCTTAACTTTGGCTGCTGGCCAAGCGAAACTGTTGCAAACCGTTGCGAACTGTGCCGCCATGTGTCATTGGTGGTGTGTCGATGACGCAAAAGTTCAATTTGTATTTACCGAGAACGCGTCATCACCTAACGGAGCACTCCACATAGGTCCGGGGGCGGCACTCACAGTAACGCTAATCGCTTTGATTATAACCTGTTCGCGGCAAACCAAACTTGTTGTTAAGCCTGTAACTTGTGACTTTTTTCCCAATTGGTCAATAGAAATACTGGACTTAGTATTTGAAATTCTACGTACCAATTGCGGCTTTGATTTTAGCGAGAAATTCTTACTCATAGTGGGGAAAGAAGATCGTTCCCGAATAAAAGAGATATGACATTGCAATCAGTTAGTGTTTTGGTTGATTAAAAGCGGACTATAAATGGACAATGATATTATACCCACATTGAACTTTGGCAAATTGCACAGATAATACTCCGGGATACTTACGATTTTTATACAATATAATTCTGGTATTATTATCCACTTGATCGCCGAATAAATCCGGTTCCGTAGTCCCGTTGACAGACCCTGTCAGATTGTATGGCAGTTGTTGTCGCGTAAGAACGTTCTCCAAGGTGAACAGATACGATTGACCGTGTGCAGCGGTTGCGAACACATTGAATACTGAAATGGTACGAACACAAATTGTTATAAAATCAACCAAAAAACCTACAACCTACAACAAAAACAACAACAACAAAAATAATAAACGGGGAAATGCTGATAAAAAAAAGAACAAACAATAAAGAAATCACAACTGAATGTAGATTTTTAATACGCGCGATCGTGCTGATAGCTTATCAGTCATTCGGGTAGCCCACTCCCCATTCTAAGCCCACAGACACACTACTACACTATATCAGATATAGTAAATATAACTATATATGCATATATATAGAATACACTTGAGCGTGTGCAAATTGAAAGAGTAAACCAAACTTGACGACCGATAAAAAGGTGTCGTGAGTTTCTAAATTTATACAATGGAAATATGTCTTTGGGGCGTGTCTTTTATGGTTCGCATTAATCATAATATACCATAAAATAATAAATAATTAAGCAATTTCTTGTGCAAAAGATAATAAAAGCATAAATAATGAGTATCCAACGTACCATTGCTTAAGTGGCTGATAAGAAACTGGCGTCGGCTTGTCTGTTCCTGTATAAATATAGCGCCTGCTAAGCACCTGATCGACGATGGTACTTAAGAATCGCTACGAAAATAGCCTGAGTGCAACAAAATATCATAAAGCAATTGAACATGTGTAGAAGTCAAAAACAATAACAAAAGGATTTGAGTTTTATTTATCACCCGATTGTCGGCTGGAATATTCGATGATCAAATTTCACAACTTATCGATCAGGGGCGCCATGGAATAGTGCGTGTCATCGATTAGCGTAGTAACTTTAGTATCTTTATGGTCTCTTTAACGTGGTCTGTTTAACGTAGTTTACTACCTACCACTTCAGACAATCGATATCTGATAATTTCCAGTTCCCTATTGGGTTCCACATTTTCAACTTTCCTTATCAATTTCACAACGTTTAAACGGTACCGCAAATGTGGCACATTTAATATTTGTTGTCGTAGGTTCGCGAAATGCAGCAGCAACAGCAGCAGCAGCAGGTGGTTTGGTTCTCTAGTTACACTGAGCTCACATAAAGTATACCCATATATCATAGCGATTATTATTATCGTGCCGTGTTAAGTCAGTCATAATAATTGTGGAATTGTGTCATGCAAACTTGATGTTAAATACATCTGACAGCGTTGGAAAATCTTGACTCAGTTCCCAGATGGCATTGTCACAAATGGTGGGGAAAAACGGAGACATGACTAAAAGACTGTAATGAGTAAAAAACAGTTGTCATCGACAAATTGATGGCAAGCAAAAGAAAATTTCGTGACTCGTTTCCTTTAAGTTGTCTCTACTTATCAACAGATTTTTATAACAATACTAACTAAAGAGTCACAGCAGAAACAATCAACCACCCAATGTAATGGATACAGGGTATTTGCTCGAACAACAACCAGTTTTTCTTCTCTTTTCGGCGGAGATAAAATGTCACACAAAAATCACAGCACTTCGATCAACAAAATAACCAAACTCAGCGTGTTTGAGTTGTGAGTCATTGTAAAGTACAAAAAAAGATATAAGAAAATGCAAACAGCGCCACAGCAAGGGATTTCCTTCTTCAATCTTTTTCCCCCTTTCTTCCATTTAAATATAAATTAATTCAATTACGTAGTATATAGAATGTGCCGGTACTGCGCGAGATCGATGAACGTAAGGGAAGCAAAGCAATCTGTCATATCATAAGCTAATAAAACCCAGCCCGATCGGGCTATATATAGAATGCAAATTGTGTGCCTGATAAGAAAAGTAAAGACGCGAAGCTACGCAGCAAATTCCTAGAAAAAAACGAAAAAAAGCGAAAACGCTGAGCAATTAAATTGTTATTAGCGACTAACGGCAAATATATGTATATGTATGTATGTACGGACGTGCTAAAGTCAACGTAGATGTTTGTACATGTGCCACCTCAAGCTCGCCCCCTCGCTTTAATTCATGTGGCAACTGTGCAAATTGTTGCGGCAGGCGGAGACTTATCAGAGTGCCTACTGTACCTACTCTACGCTCTACAACAGTTGTGCACGTGTCCAAATAACAGTAAAAGAGTCAAAGGTCAGTGCACGCTCTCTTTCTCTCGCTCTCACTTGCTCTCAATTCCTCACGATCTCTCGTGATCTTTCGGGCAGTCACGTGCCGTATACTTGATATGCCGTAATTCGCAACGTATTTATACTGATTGCGCGGCGCGTCGCATCGAGTTGAGTCCAATGCCTTTTCTTCTACTCCTAGTACTACTGGGTGTGTGTGGGAAAAATTGGCACAAACGGTTCGATATTAATTGAATTGAACTTGCCCGAAGAGTTGTCAACCTGATTTTGTGTTGATTCAATTAGCCCCAGTCACAGATCACATGGCTACCACGCCTGAAGATGTCTCTGTCGCTGTGCTTCTCCTACTTATCTAGACAATCTCATCGTAGTATAGACATCATTAGCTTGTTTATGGCCGCTTTATCCGATAAGCTGTTTCAACATTGAACGATATTATAATGATAAACCAAATGATGCCAGATGATGGGATGCTCGTAAAACTGACGCACCTACTGTGTCTACATTATTAGCGAGAGAGAGGTAGATGTGAGGCCTGTTCCCGTTGCCATACTATATCGAATATCGTTCAAAATTGCCACGATTTTATAATTAGTACTAATGTCGGCAGAATCTAACGGCTCTTATCGATTCCATTCATACGAACTAGCGAATTTCGTCACATAACGAACGAACTTTGTTGGCCCCATAAATTATCACTTAACGAGTTCTTAATGGTTTCATACGATATCTGACAGAGGCCCCCAATGACTTCTGTAGGTCTTTCCTACGAGTCGAGTAAATTATACAATACGCAATTTTTTGTAATTTTCTCGAGTAATATTTTCCCCGACTTTTAAGTGGCGCCTCTCAACCTTTGTGTGTTACGCCAAATGCCACGGAAACTTCCCATGCATATCCAATACTCTACGATATATGTATGAATAATTTCGTGTCAAGTACGAATCGCCAATAACAATAAACATATATTAAAAATTATCTCAATAAAACAATGGCAAAAGGTGCCATATACCCAACGAACTTTAGCTTTGATCTGGATAGAAACTGTTTATCTTTTAATCTTGAGAATTGGCATAGGCTGTATCTATAGTGGACTAGGGAGTATCTCTGCTATCTTCATTAATCATAAACACTCAGCATTTATTGGCAATTACTCACCTGTAAAAATTAACAGCATTGTCTTTCCTTCTCCTCCTCCTCTGGCGGCAGCCGTCATATTGTACAAATTTATCTTGTTGAAAACTTTGTTAAATACTATATTTATTGTGTGAATTTGTTGTTCTTGTTGTTGTTTTGTATTGTAGTTGTTGCAGTTGCTGTTGTTTACGATTTATGATTTTACACAAATTGCATTTAACTTTTGCCAATATGTGCGCGAATATAAATGCGATCGCAACGAAGCTTCCGCGTTTGCTTTCAAACAAAATGCCACAATTGACTGCACAATCAATAAAAATTAAAATTGTATGGGAATTTATTGTAAATCGTTTTTGATTTTCAATTAAATTTGGCAACACGCGCAAGCGATGCATACACTGGAAATTTTAACAGCAAAGATTCACAACAGAATGCACACAGTAACAGTAACAGTAACAGTGGCCTCCTGTTGTATGTGTATGTGAAGGCAGTGTCACCCCGCGAATTGATCTTACAGGTTCAAGCTGATATCGTCGACTGAGCGCAGCTCGCGGCAATTGTTGTCGGTGAGGCTGTCGCTACGAGCTGCTCTGCCAGCGTCTCGACGCGTCGCTGCTGCTACTACCGTTTTTCTCTCTCTCTCTATGAGTCACACACGCGCGCTTACACACACACACACACACACACAGATGCACGCGTGCGCAACCGGTTGGCGCTCGATCAATCGCGGTCTTCGACTCGTTTTTAAGTACGTATGTGTGTGTGTGTGTTATTGTTGTTGTTTTCTATTATCTCTAGGCAAAAAGGTAATTTCGACAAATTGCGTTTATTGATGGAGCTGCTCTTGGCAAAAGCTCTTAGTAAATTCAAATACAACAGGAACAAGAACACCAACAACAATCACGGCAACGTCACAACTGCAGCAATTATCTCTGCCGGCGAACCAAAAGCAACTGCAAACAGAAGCGAATTGCTCGGCTCTTCTCTGCACACACACGCACAGCCAAATTGCACATGTATTGTATGCATGCATGTAATACGCATTTATAATTATATACTCACCAGTGTGTACACCTTATATACCAATATTTACGGTTCTCTTGTCGCGCTTAATATGTTTGCCTCGCGATTTTTTGTTCTGTGTGTGTTAAAAATAAAACGCAGCCAAACTGTCGCCCCGCTAAAAAGGGCACGAGCACTGGCTGGGGGAGAGGTATGGGGCGTGGTCCTCTAGGCTAAGCGCCGAAAGTGCCCCCTATACACACCCACAGAAACACGCTAATTGCAATATTTAACAATCATAAAAACAGTTGCGCACAGTGGGTCGCAGCGCAGATGCGCTGCCAAAAAATTATGATAATAAAATTAAATCTGGCTGTTCTTAACTGTTTGTTTTTAATAACACTTAAAGCGGATTAATATATTGGAATTGCTCTTGGTACCGTTTTTTTCAGTTGGTACCGTTATTTACGGACAGCTTTAATGATCAACCCTGTTTTTTTTGTGTTGTTTACGTAGTGGGTGCGGTTTCATTGAAGGACAAGGCACAGCACGTGTACTATATAAAACTTTTTCACTGCGTTTATTATGTTTCTTTTATGCTTCTAATAAAATTCAACCCAATTATAATACAAGCCCCTTTTAATGGGGCTCTCATGTCTTGTTCTATCGTCAACTGAAGAAGGTAATAAAACACAATGTAGAATAGATATGATTTCACATAGAATTATATGGCATAAAATATAAAATACTATAAAAACATATGATTTTAAATTTGTTTAATTAATGTTTTAAATATAAAACATCATTAAAGTCGCTAAATTGTACATTTATTTTCGGATTAAACGTAATCAAAATGACGAAGGATGACGTTGGTGAAAAAATAATAGTAATAGATTCCCAGGTTATTAACAGTTCAACGATCTAGTCAATTATGTGATTTATAATGTCGTAGATTATAGTTGGAGATTCATATGTAGGTTGATAATTATTTTCTTAACTCATAACTTCTTTTTGAATACCGCAAATCTAGAGCCTTCCATAGCTTCTTAAACATTCGCACTAGCCGAATTTCCCCACTGTAAGCCACATGAATTTCATCAAGTTTCACACCATTGGCATCACACAGACAGAAAGTCAGGTTGATAGACCGACCGACAGACAGATAGTGTCAATTGCTGGTTTGTCACATTTTTGTTCTAATATTTATGGCTTGGAAACAGGTTGTGTGATTTGTGCTTATTCTTCTCTCATGTGCCATATGATGTCGCCGTCAAAATCTGAAGGCGACTTAATTAGCGTAAGCACAATTGCGTTCTAACCAAGATTATTGCCGTGCTCCCCTCCATCATATAATATATAATGTACGATACGATACGCGCGATACGAACACCTTATCGGGCCAGACACGCTTGTTTTAGATAGCATAAAACGGCAGTAAGAAGAATCCGAAATTCGATTCGCACTCGAATCAAATTAATGGCTTGATTACCGATTAATCACAAGTGGTAATTATGATCGATCACGGCAATTGCCAAATATAATATGTACTATATATATACACAGGTACTACGCAGATTAACCCTGAACTTGGGCATTATACCTGGAGTGGCGTAGAATACGATCGTTCGTTGACTCTGCACCAACAACATACGCTTACAATGTCTGAACGAACACGTGCGTGTGTGTGTGTGTGCGTGTAGAAAATTAACACTCCTTGATATGTACTTAATATAATAATCGATTTACTTTTATTTTGTTTCCACCAACAACAAATGACTTTGAACTTTGCCAAGGCGAGCAAACAATCTCGAAATTTGTTTCGCTACCGTTTGGCATTGGTTGTGGATACTTTCAAATTAGATCTTAAGTACACATGTCTGTACAGCTAGGTTCGTTGGAGTTCAAGTACCGACAAACTAACTCTTGAGTCAGTCTTTGATACAATACCGATTGCGTTGGAGATTCAAACACAGTCGGCAATCTTCATTTGAAACAAGTTTTCTTTGGTTCAACTGGTTTGTTGTGGTTCAGCCCCAAGTGCTGTGAATCATCATCCGCCTGGGGCTTCTCTCTCAGTGTGTCACCATGTGATGAAAGTAACTGTGAATTGGACTCCCCCTGCGCACCACCTCCATTTCGCATAAAACCCGTTCAATTGTAACATTTAGTTGGTTTATTTATAATTAATATACGTATAGGTTGCTGTGTGTATGTTGTGAGAGACAAATTGACCACATTCGCGATTGTGTTTTGAGTTTTTTCTTGCAGCTATTTCGAGTACATTACAAAAGTAACCATTTAAACAATTGACCAATTGACGACCAAGGCCAGCAGGCTCTAACATAACATTTGTTTGTTGTCTTTCTTCTTTTCGTTTCACAAAAGCGTGTTTGTTTTTCAATATTTTTTTTTTTTTGTATACAGTAGGTAAAATATATAATATAATACAGGTACAACTAGATGGAATGTAGACACACACCATGAAGCTAATACATATAATGATTATAATACATTAGTTTTACAATTAGTTAAACGGAATCTCTTCCACAATTTGCGCTAACTAGCTTATAATTGATATACGATTTCGATTTGTAATTGCGTGAGATTTCATTAGTGTGTTGCATGCTAATTGAGATTTCTAATACACATCAAATACATGATGATCTATTATTGGTTAACAAATTACACAGAGGGGGGACTTAAACAATATGTGTATATACATAGAACGGAATAGGAGAGTTACATTGTACACTGTTGTACTTGCTTTCTGTTCGCATTTGAACACATTTTAGATAGATATAGAGTCTTACACTTAAAAAAAAGAGTACACTTAAGTTGTTGCCCTATAGCTAATCGAATCGAGAAAACATAAAATCATTCAGTCCTAAACGCTATTACGAGGGTGCATTATTTACATTGCATATTGCTACTATTTTTGTTAATTTCGCTTAATCATTGGTTAATTGGCAAATCGCATAATTAGTGTGCGCAGTTAATTATGCAATTAGCCAGTGTAATTAGTTGTAATAAGCCAACTACTTCAATTACTACAATGGTGATACAATAAAGGTTTCATCTGGCACACAACGGAGTATTTGTATACGTAGTATTCGTAGATCTTCAACCTTTATCTGTCCGGAAACAGAGACTCATAGCTGGGCGGCAAATCTTTTGGCGTTGCCGGCTGCTGTTGTTGGTGCTGCTGGTGTTCCTGCGATATGGGGGACATATCGTGTGTCAGCACACCATCAAACGGTTCGGCAGGTAACTCAATGGTCGGCACGTCGGACTACACAACAAAAGAACGTTTGTTTGATTATTTGTTTATTTATAACTTTTTATATATATTGAGTCTGCACTTACCCGTGCACGTCGCTGATTGAAGCGTGCAGCGGAAGCTTCGTGGGCGTGCTGTTGCACCGTTATGCAGTTCCAGTACTTCCAACAGATCCAGACACAGAAACCCACACCGAGCATTGTGAATATCAGAGAGGTTATTGCCGATAAGGCCACATTGGTGGTATCCATTTCATCGGTGGCAATGGCATCGTGGAAACAGGTGCCCTCATCACGGCACGGATACATACAATTGGTGATATTGTCACGCACGAAATGCCGTGATATGCACGAGTATTGATCATTGGGATTGCAAAGGAAATCACCAGCAAGTTGGCACTCGGAGTGCGCAGTAAGCACCATACGCAGTTCGAGGGGATCTCCGAATATATGACGATCCTTGTCGATAAAGATATGCACATGCACATCCCTATCGCGCTGGTCAAAAATTAGTCTGCCCGCAGGTCCATCGATGGAAATGTCACTGCAGATGCGTTCGCTGGGCGAACGATTTCCGTTTGTGAATTGAATATAATCGATGCATTTCTTAGTCACCGGATCAACGCGAAACTTTAGCCGTGTAATAATCGTATAAATGCCCCGCGGCGGACGCTCGTTGGTCTGCACCCGGAACTGGCAGTCGTATTTGATTTTGTTCGAACCATGACCAGCCCCATGGGGCATGGTCACGTTCCAAACCTGCGTTATAATCGCGCCCGAGTCATGGTCCTCGGTAAGGCGTAGTGTTGGATCGCCCCGGAAGGGCTTGGCTAGTGTGTAAATGAATTTGTCGGAACACAGATTATCCTGCAAACGCACAATTTTGTAGGCGAGTGTTGCACTTGGCGCTGAGAACGCTATTGCAAGCGTCAATTTCACTATGGACCAAAGGCAGCATTTCCTCATCTTGTTTGCGGACACGTCCTGCGTGCGTGCGTATGTATGTTGGTAAATGTGCGCAACGTCTTACGTGCGTGCTATATTTGCGCAAATGTAAATGCAGACATGCACCCGTTCGTTTTTTCGTTTGATATTAAATGCTTAAGAAATAGGTAACTCTAAGAACTTTTGTTGTTTTGCATCTGTGCCAGGGCTAACAACTACCAAAGCTGCAACCCAGGGAAGTTTATCGCGTTCGACTAAATGTGATATCGATATATCGTTTGTTCACAAGCATCGATCTTTTGCATGTAAAAAGTACTCGAAAACAAAAGTACCGGACTTGTACCGATTACTTTTTATTCATGAATTGTTTTATTCCAATTTAAAGTTGAGGGCTCACTTACAATTAATTAATTTTCCAATATGTTCGAGTGGCAGGTGTTGTTTTTTTTTATCAATATATATCAATATATAGTAAAGATTTTATGCACTTAATGTCTGACAAAATCATAGTAAAACCATTTTATATTTCTTATATCAACTGCAGCAGTACCCAATAGCATTTAATGTTTATCGTATATTTATGTATGTTTTTAACAAATATTCATTTATTTAAATAGTTGTTTTGAATTATCATCAGGGTTGACAAGTATGATTACATTTCGATTGTGATATATCGATAGCATTTCACATCAGTATCCAAAACTAAATTCGCATTATTCGCCTCACCGGTCGAAATATTTCACTTTTGAAGATTTGTTGAATTCATTCAAAGCCCGATGACATCCGAGGCGTGAAGACCTTATCATACTCCAATTGGAATTGACAGCAGCGAAGCTGTTGTAAATCTTCCAGAGGCCACTCGCGGACCGTCTGTTGCTGTTCGTAACATGCCCCAACTGTCATTTACGTTGTTGCGTCTCTCCTAAATCCTGCTGATCTATTTCTAGTGTGTATAGACGTCAATGGCAACATCGGACTTTGTACTCGGCGGCCTGGCCTCTGTGGGCGCCACCTTATTTACAAATCCCATTGAGGTGATTAAGACGCGAATACAGCTTCAGGGTGAACTTGCAGCAAGAGGATCCTATGTGGAGCCCTATAAAGGTATATTACAGGCTTTCATTGCCGTCGCAAAGAACGATGGCATATTGGGCCTACAGAAGGGCCTGGCGCCGGCGCTATACTTTCAGTTCATCATCAACTCTTTCAGGTGAGGTCCAAGAGAAAAGGTTAACAAATTTGTGGAAGATTTCTATACGCTTTTGTAATTCAACACAGGTTAAGCATTTACACAAACGCTTTGGACCGACATTGGATGCATAAAAATAATGGTGAAATCTCCTTTGGCCTTGGCCTGATGTGGGGCGCCATTGGAGGCGTGGTTGGCTCCTACTTTTCTAGTCCGTTTTTCATGGTAAGCAACAACAGCCAACGCACCTTGCGGATTGTTACATAAAGCCTGCCATATAAACAACTTATCTATGTTCCCCGTCGAATGTCAAATTCGTCATGTGCTTCTAATTTACATGTCTGTCTGCTCAAACAGAGTGCGATGATTATTCCGTATTAGATAAGGACATAGACAAAAAGTATCTCAGATAAGAATGTTTAATCTTTGCTCCCCCACCTTCTACTACAATTTAGATCAAGACACAACAAAGTATCTCTGATAAGAATGTTTTATTTCTGCACCTTTTACAATTTAGATCAAGACACAGTTACAATCACAAGCTGCCAGTGAGATAGCTGTCGGTTATCAACACGCCCACAGATCGATGGGCGGTGCCCTCAAGGAGATCTACAGCAAGAATGGTATCGTCGGACTGTGGCGTGGTTCATTGGCTTCCCTGCCTCGCGCTGCTGTGGGCTCTGGCGCTCAGATTGCCACCTTTGGCAAGACAAAGTCGTTGCTCATCGAGTATGATTTGGTAACGCAGCCCACATATAATTCCTTCTGCTCTGGCCTAATTGCCGGATCTCTTATGTCGGTGGCCATAACACCGCCAGATGTAATTAGCACGCGACTCTATAATCAGGGAGTAGATGCACAAGGACGCGGACTCTATTATAGCGGCTGGTTGGATTGTTTCGTCAAGATCTTCCGCACCGAGGGCATCTATGGTATGTATAAAGGCTTCTGGGCAAACTATCTGCGCATCGCACCACACTCAACATTAGTTTTATTATTCTTTGACGAACTCATTGCGTTCCGCGAGAAGTATCAGAGTAAATAGAAAGTATATTAGACGGTGTGCTGTACTAGTCTTTGTCCAATGTCAAGTACAAATTGTTGTATAATTGTTTAATAATGCCTTTGTTCCTATTCCCAATCTCCTTTGCTTAGCCGAAGCTGTTCGTTTTATATAGTGGCAGCCTATTTAAAAAAGTGCCTTTAGTAAGCTAATAGTTTATCCATAGTAATTAAATTTAACTGTGCAATACTTTATCAAATAAAATGCGTTATTTTTGTTAAAACTCATGATTTCATCATTTGTTTATTTTAATAATTGGTACATTAATTACAGAAATCAAAAAGACGTTTTATTTCGAGAATGTTTGAATTCTGAACTCTTTAATAATGCGCAACGCGAAGTTGGCTGCAAACGCAAATTGGAATCGCTGCGGTGTGGCGGTTGGTCGATCGCGTATATCGCGCTGACGACAAGAAGTTATTAATCGAAAGGCTGAAACAACGCTGTCGAGACTAGTCGGCGACGCACATTTAATCAATTTTAGTTTCTGAATTTATCTATAACGTTAATATGAGCGCCCAATTCTCTTTGGTAACGGAATGGTTTGACAACTACAAGGGAACAGTTGACAAATCACTGAAAGATTCTAACAAGCCCTGGACGAAAGTATTTGATCTTCTGGAAGAGAAAACAGGAGTCGATAGAGTCAAAATCTTCTTCGGTGAGTCTACGAATCCAACGATGTCCTAATCAGGACTGTCGGGCATGACTGTGCCGCACCTAGAAATCCCTCTCCTCCCTGGCTGACTTTGCATAATACGTGTCTACGCAAGCAGAATGACTAACAGGAATTTTTTATTCTATATATGACATTTATTAATAGCAACCGCAAGCTATTATAAACTTACTGCTGAGGCAAACATGTCATGCGGGCACCAAATTAGGTGATTATACTAACCCCGACAACTGGCTTTATAATTTGTAGAACAGCAGGTCGAGGCTTACTGTTTGGGAGAGAATTGCAAACACAAATTCATTACACAGGTAGTCGCAAATACAGACTCATTTTGCCACTCTCACAGATACACATAGATATCGGAATGTACTTGTGTTTTTCTTTCTATCTTTCATTTGTTTACTTCCCATACGTTTCGAGCAGTTGTAGAGTAATTTTAACTTGTCTGTTACTCGCTTGCTATTTGTCTGGAATAACGTATAGCTAAACTGGAAAGTTAATTTTTAATTAACTAAACTTCGACTTTGTCCCAGCTTTCAGTGCCTTCGTGGCGTTTTTGTACACGTTTGTACACGTTTGGGCAGGTGTACACATATACAAATGGGTACATGCGTGTGCGTGCGTGAGAGTGTTATGCTTTGAAGGTTGGAACTTAACTGTGATAAAAAAGAAAGCCCTTAATGTGGCTTTGGGATTATATTATGCTAGTAAGACAACGGCAGGCGGCGCGTCGTAACGTCAGAGTGCCTGTTGTCTACATTGGCACAGGTGAGTCGCCGCATGAATATTCACACATGTGTCAGTGCCTACGTGTATTAGTGCCCAGTTCCATTCGCTGTTTGTCTTTCGCCACCTTTCAACAAGAACAAAAACAACGCGGATACAGTATCACACAGAGAAAGCGGTATACTAATTAATTCTGTGACGTCACAGAATCCAATTGAACTCGATAAGCGAGCGGATAATCGATTATATGTGTGTCCGCACTGTGGGACAGGTAATGCAACACTGGTCACATTGTTGTGGGAACAACCGATCAGACGTGCAACATGCATATAATTTATAGACGATATCTGAGTGCAACAACAACACTTTATGACAAGAGCTAAAAGGTTAATAATAGAATCAAAGATTCGCAAGGGGCAGATGCACAGCACAGATGCTGATGCTGCCACACATTGCGTTGTCTGTGGTGTCTGGCAAAAGGGCAATTGTCTTTGATTTATCCTACATGCAACAGCTAAAATAGACGCATATAGCAATGGCATTCGAGGCATTGGAAGCGAAACTGATTGAGCTCTTCATAGAGAATGCCCTATTTCGTTATAGTAGAGATCGGATAGGGAATATTATCTTACTTTAACTAAATTCATCACTCTCTCTCTCTCTATTACCCTTACAGGTGCTGCAGGATTTTGTGCGCTCTACCTGATCTTCGGCTATGGAGCACAGCTCTTGTGCAACATTATCGGCGTCCTATATCCGGCCTATATATCGATTCATGCCATCGAGTCGAGTACCAAGCAGGATGACACCAAATGGCTGACCTATTGGGTTACCTTCGGCTTCCTCACAGTTATCGAGTTCTTCTCCGGGTTCCTCACGAACGTTATCCCATTCTACTGGCTTCTCAAGGTAAGTTTTTACTGGCTGAAGATGATCATGACATTCTAAAGTTTCTTGCCCCTTTCACAGTGTGCCTTCCTTATCTGGTGTATGCTTCCCATCGAGAACAATGGATCAGTTGTTATCTACCAAAAGCTGTTGCGGCCATACTTCCTCAAGCATCATGCTTGTAAGTAGATTTCGAGTAATGTGTGTATATGTACATATATTTTAATAGAAATGTCTTGTTTTGTAGCGGTTGACAAGATTCTCGACGATGGCATTAAGAAGGCTGGCAATGTGCTAAAGAAGGACTAAACTAAGTATAAAGTAAAATCACTCAGCACTTCACACACACACACACACACAAAGATCCTTAAGCATTTCGAAGCTTACGCTAGAAACAAGGAAAATCGTCTAACTTTTTTGGATCACTGTCGTATCACTTTAAAAATATTGTACTTGATTGTTATTAGGTTTTGAAAACCCCAGATTTGATGAATTATATATATACACTATAAATGTGTGTGTTTCCATGTGAAATATCTCAGCTTGTTACACATAAATTGTATAAAAACAATGACTATTTATTGATTAGTTAACTGGATAAATAACTAAAGTTGGTAAACTACGCTTGGTCGGAGGAGGGGGCGGCTGCTGCCGCTGCCTCTGCCTCTGCCGCTGCCGTGCGACGATTGCGCCATGCTGTCATGTAGGTACGCGGATGTACAGGCAGTAGACCGGCGATCCCGAGCAGCTCGGCAGCCGGATCGGACATGTGGGCGCCTTTGCCCAACCAATAACGGATGCGTTCTGTGTTTAGGGCGACCAGACGTTCCTGGCTCTCATTCGGCATGGGATCATAAGAGCCCAGTTGCTCGATGACGGGCTGGTGTTGATTCTTACGACGCTGTAAATACACATTTTAATTACATATATGTTTATAGCCAGTCTAGTTACACTATACAACGCACCTCCATGACAACTATGTGATAGAACGGACGATTCGTGCAGCCAAGGCGCACGAAGCGTATTATTTTGGCTGAGTGCTTATAGAAGCGGCCAATACCGCTGGCAGGTGACAGAGACATCCTCCAGATTTATTCAAGACTTCTACTTTAAAAGAAAATGTGTTATGAAAACACAGTGCAGTGCCATCGATAGCGATATGTAATCGGGCTGGTAACAATCGGTTATCGGTTTTGAAACGTAGCTAAAGTGAATCAATACATTTTATTTAAAGTATGCTTAATTAATTAAATACCGAACAAAATTTGCTTAACTTATGTTAATTGCTTTACTGATCAAAATTCTCTATTGGTGTTAGATTCTTGAAATACTGTAGCAATGCAACTCTGCGCTTGTAAATTATATAGGTGTACACTGGCCGCACACACAAAATGGCGTCAGCAGCAGTCGAACACGAACACTAAGGAATTTTTCAGTGGTGTCTGTGTCTGTGAATTTATATTGGGGGTAAAAAAAACTGTGTGCGTTATTTTGTTTATAAATTTAATTGCAAATACGGCACATTAATACACAGCGCGTACACACACACCTATACACACAAATTCAAAAGTGCGCTTATCAATGAATTGAAATCGAGGCAGCACCAGCAGCAGCAGCTAGAAGCACGCCAACGCCAACGAAGTGAATTTTCGAGGGAACGGAAAAAAATGGCGCCCGCCTCAGCCTCAGCCACAGCCACAGAAGCAAGTTGACTTTCTTTTCGGTGTGTGTAGTTCGTCGCCGTACTCGTCGCTCGTTTTCGTCGCATATTTGTCGCGATCGAAAAAAAAGAAATAAAAAAAAGTGAATAAGAAAGAAATATATTGAAAATTGCATCAAAACGCGCGACGTCGATGTACAGCAGGAGGCTAGTATTTTGTACGTGATTTTGTATAAATACATACATATACATATAATACAAATACAAGCAACAGAAAAGTGCAATTACATTTGCGTTTGGAAATTTTGCGCTTTTTTCTCTTTCGCCTCCCCCCTTTTTCTGCTTTGCTTCATTATAATGTGCGCTGCACAGAGCAATCCGCCGCCCTTCGGCTACGCTTGGGGTTTTGCAGACAACGGCAACCGTGCCGCAGAATCAGTTTTGGAGATATCGCCAAATATTAACTACACCGTCAGTGGGGAATCGGTAAGTGCAATAAGTCTCTCTCTGTCTCTCAGTTTGTATGTATACATAGAATTTCCTTCGTTGCATATTACCTACTACATCTATTTTTTTGGTATTCCTTTTCATTATATTTCTTTTATATCGAATGCTTTTGCAAGTGCAAGCTGCTTTACTAAATAACCAATCGACCCAACGACGAGCCAGCTAGTCGACCCAACCCCCCGTCACCACCCACGTAATAATGTTGCTGTTGCTTTCCCACAGCGAATCGTGTTGTGTCGTTTCTCCACCTTCCCCCCGGTCCGTTCCGTTTCGTTGTCGTTGCCCTAACAACAGCGCCACATACACACAAGCGAACCAATTAGAGATGGTCACATGACCTAGTCGTGAGCACAAACTATAGCACGAAAAGTAGAAACCCACGATTTTAATTTATTTAAATAGAACTGAATACACGATAAACTATAAATACTTTCGAAAATGTCATCAAGTATTCGTATCGCACTCACCTCACTACTATAAATATTCTTATTGTTATCAGAGAGGATAATTGTTGCGCGAGAGCGAATTCGAGCCGATAAGATTCTTGTCACGTTGCCATCTCTAATACAGATACAGCTACGTCGTAGGTTCGCTCGCGCTCACTCGTTGCTTTTCAGCTCTGTGTATGTATATGTGCATCGTCTACATATATATGTATGCGTGTGTGTGTATATATACGTACGCAGCATGTGTGCGCGTGTATGTATACACGTACGATATACATACATACGTGGTGGCGCAAATACAAGAAAAAACCAGCTACATATACTTTTATGTAACTGCGTTGGTCATGCGAATGCGAGCGAGTGTGTTAGAATTCTTTTACCATACATTTATACGAAATTTTTTCGTTTCCATTTCATTCGTAAACATTCATAATTTGGTATTTGTAAAAAGTATGCGTACGTATGTACCATACATACATGCGAATATATGAATATATGTATGTATACATTTAACTACGTGTGCGATGCATGTATAGTCCGTGTGTGTGGATGCAAACAAATAACAAAATACGCACGTTGTGCTATGCACACATGCTACGGCGGCGGTGGCAGCTGATTGCAACCCAACTTCCACTCCCGTAATTCCCATTCCACGATGATAACAGCATTTTAATTGCATACATCAATATTAATTAACAAATGTGCGGTTAGAGTGAAAATTTTAACAGTCTGGCGTTGGCAAAAGCAATCGATTTTAATCGATAAATATAACCATAATTTAGTATATTAATCTTAATATTAAGTACATTAATTGCATATTGGTTTTTCTAATGAAGAATTTTGTTTTATTTTTAATTGCGTTTTTGTTCATTTTGTGTTTTTGTATCAACAACAACAACAACAACTTTGTTATACAATTGGCAGTACAATTTTGCTTTGGCATGGAGAGTGCAACCCTGTTTCTCTGCGTTATTGTGTGCCTGCCTCTTTGCTCACGATTGTGAATACACGCGCACGCACGTACACACGACACGAAAATAAACACACACACAGGCACAAAACAACGACGACACACAAGCAGAAGTGGTTTCGTTGTGTTCGTTCGAATTCGCCGCATGCGCTGCCGCCAACCATTTTGTGTGCATGTGTGCGAGAGACAGTGTCGTCGAATTCGCCGCCGTTCGTTGATTTCAATTCAACACTAATACACACACACTCCCAACAACGCACGCACACCAAAGTCAACTTCACTCTCTTTTTTCTCTCTCTCTCTATCTTTTGTACGCACGCATACACGCCCAATGAGGTGCAGTTGTGTGCGTGCGGTGCGTGCGTGTGTTTTGATTACACTTGCTTACGTTTTGGCGCTCAACACAGACTGTCAAAAGTCCAATTGCACAGAATGAAATGAAAAAAAAAAAGCGCGCGCGTTTTGCTGTCGCGCCGTTTTTGCCTCTTCTTCTTCTCACGTTCTTCTGCCGCTGCTGCTGTCGCTGCCTCTGCTGCTGTCAACAACATCGCGCTGCCACTGCTGCCTCTGCCTCTGCTGCCGCTAGCTTCTTGTTTCCCTCTATCATTTGGCATTGTGTTATTATCAACTGTTGCCGCGCACCGTTGCGCAGGTGTAGCGTGTTAACAACACGACAAAATGAACAACAAACCGCAATATAGAAAACAAAAAGAAAACAAAAACAATTCTACTACGAACCAATTGCAGTGGCGACTGTACTTTTTCTACTACTAATAAATTAGCATATAGCATAGATACTATAGATACTATAACCCAACTCAACTATCAACATAAAATATAAATGTAATTTATATTGGATTATTCAATTCATCACAACAATTATGACACAATGGTCAGTGTGTCCATACAGTGTTCTATAACGCTGAAAATACATTGCACTTGCATTTCCTGTAATTCTGTTCGGTTTTTGGGGACAAACAATCAATCAATCAATCAAACAATCAAATAGTAAAACTAACCAAGAAAAACATCTGAAAGAAAACATGATAATAACAATAATCAAGTAAAGTGTGAAAAGCTTTCATCATATAATATCATCATTTGTGTGTTTGAGGAAGGAAAACAAACTCCATATCAGAGTTATACTGAATACAATGTGTACACACCCATTTTAGATGCCCTATCTGTTATCCACGGATGGATCATTGACCGTACAAAAGGATGTTAAAGGTGCACTCGCTGCTGCCGGCAATAAGGGCAATGTCGTCCGTCGCATGTTCGTGGTGAACGATTCATTTGCGCCCGGAACACAAAGGTGCGTCATCATAAATAAAAAAAAAAAAAAATTAATCAATTATAAAAAATTCATCTACAAAAGTAAACGCTTTTACTAAGCCTCGTTTCTTCCCGTCTGCTTCGATGCTCTTTCTCTTCTCTCTTTCTATCTATCTCTATCCATCCACAGAGTGATTACCACAGGCGCCGCATCGACGGTGGTCAAAAAACAGGATTCTGGTCAGCAGGTGTTAAACATAAATTCGCTCGATAAGAACTGTAAGTGGTCGAAAAGACAAAAACAAAGAGAGTGAGAAATCTCTCCTACTCTCTCTGTCTCTCTCTTATCAAAAGTATCAGTGTTGCACGCGTTGTTGATGTGTTGTAATCGAGAATTATCGATTGTTTAGGGGGATTTTATTTTTTTTTTCGCTAATTGATTGTTTTCTCTTTGTTTACTCTTTCTCTCTCTCTTTCTCTCACTCGCACTCACTACTTTCCGCTCGCTCGCTGTAATATCCAAACCACTCCCTCCACCCACGAATAATTGTATAATTTCGAAATTTCTTCTCTCTCAATTTCTCTCTGTGTGTTTTGCTGTCTGCTCTCGTCTTGTATTGCTCCCATGCATTACATACAAAATCATATTGTCACGAACACTTCCTCCGCCTTATCAATCCATCCCCACCAACCCACTTTCACCTACACTCACACTGACTCACATTCAATCATTCATTGTAACGGCGGCGGCGGGCGGCGGGCTGTGCGGGCGCTATAGATCTATTAGTCGATCAGGCTACAGCGGCAGCGGCTGCAGCTGCAGCAGCAGCAGGTGGCGGTGGTGATCCATCAGCAGCGGCAGCAGCGGCTGCAGCACATCATGCTGCTGCTGCACATCTAACAAATGGTGGCAGCATTGTTGATACAAAAACTGGACAAACTGTATTGACTACAAGTGCGAGTGCCGCCTCTGCGGCTGCGGCCAAATCGCATTTCAATTCCATTGGTGCACTGCATCTTACACAAGAGGAGTGCAATGAGATCTTAATTAAGCGCGCCATTGCAGCCGGCCACGGCCACCACCACCAGCAGCACCACCACCACACAACACTCACGCACGCTGGCGACGGAGCGCAGCATCACACGCATCATACGGCGGCGCCAGGCACGACACCAAGTAAGCATCTCCAAATCTGTGTTGTGCTCTCCACTGCTCTCTCTCTCTCTCCTCCTGCTATCTCCTCCTACACACGCTCTCTCTCTCTCCGTCTGTAACTATCTCTCTCACTTGTATCTGTCTCTTTCACTGGTCACTGATCCTTCTGTCTCCTGTTGGCACTGGGGTTACACTGGGCTACAAATCTATCGGTTCTCGTTGCTTTATCCTCCTCTCCATCCCCCATAAAACACACACATTGCGTATACGTTACGCCTAGTCTGCTGTTTATTTCTCTATTAGTTTTTGTTCTTGCTCTTCGTAGTTTTTCCTATTCTGTTCTGTTTTTTCGTTTTGTTTACGTTTTTCATTTTGTTTTTGGTTTTTGTTCCGTTTTCGCTTTGTTTGAAGTTTTCTGTTGGCGCACTTTTTTTGATTTTCTTTCTTTGTTTTTCTTCTCTTTTATTTTTTGATATCTTCCCCGATTTTTGAATTCCATTTGGTTATTGTTCCGTTGGCGGTGCAACAACGTTCTTAGGTGACATACTTCCTGGTATTTCAGTTCAAGTACAGAAAGTAATACAAGGACTCGAAGAGAACGAGGACTCGCAGGGCGACGCACCCAACTTAAAGTTGGAGCCAGGCACATTAGAATTGTCCCCAAAGACCGAACTACAGGAATCAATGCATTTCAGCGAAGTAAGCTCAACAAAACAATAAAAACAATACAATACAAATACACTTACATACACAGTCACACACCACACACACACTATACACACACACATTTTTAAACTATACTTAGTGTTAGCTTTGAAAAAGTTCGTTTCAGTAATCTGTATTCTCTCTTCCCTGTGATCTCTCTCTCTTTTTCTCTCTTTTTCTTCTCTCTTTCTTTCTCTGTTCTTTCTTTTTTTTTAGACCGACGCCACCATCAAGAAGGAGCGCCCGTACAGTTGTGACGAGTGCGGTAAATCCTTTCTGCTCAAACATCATTTGACAACACACGCACGCGTGCACACAGGTGGTTGTTCTTGTTCCTAGCACATACCCATTGATTGTACGAGCAGGTCTAACCCGCGCCTTTTTTGTTTGCTACTCTGTCTCCCCTATTTCAAAATATACAGGCGAACGTCCACATATTTGCACCCATTGCGGCAAGAGCTTCGCGCACAAACATTGTTTAAACACGCATCTACTGCTACACTCAACGGATCGGCCATATCAGTGTCAGGAGTGCAAGAAGAGCTTTACCCTTAAGCATCATTTGCTGACGCATTCACGTGTCCATAGCCGGGAACGACCATTTGTTTGCCAAGAGTGCGGTCGATCATTTCCCTTGAAGCGTCATCTGGTGACGCACAGTAAATTTCACGCCGGCGAACGTCCCTACGTCTGCGAGGAATGCGGTGAAAGTTTTGCACAAGAGAATCACCTTATTATGCACTCGCGGTAAGTCTGAAAATAATCTTCACTTAGCACACCTTATCTAATACGAATATTTCTCGCTTTACCTTACAGCTTTCATGGTTCATTGAATCCATTTGTTTGTGCTGATTGCGGTGCCTCGTTTCCACGTAAATTTCAACTGGTTAACCACGGTCGTATACACGGCAAAATCCCACACTCCTGCACAGTTTGCGGCAAAGAATTTCTACAGAAGCGCACACTAGTTTCCCACATGAGGTAAGTGGAGAATGGCATCTTTTTCCTAGCAACACAGGACACTAATATTCTCTCCTTCCATTTTCCCTTTTAGGCGCGTGCATACCGGCGAGCAGGCGCATCCTTGCGTCAGCTGCGGCGAGGGTTTCCTCACGAAAGCGGAGCTGCATCAACATGTGCGTGCAGCGCACAATGGCGTCAATCCCAATACGAGCAGCGCCACAATTATAGCTAATCAACAGGTGAGACCTGAGAAAAATACGATCACTTTGCCATCAACCAGTTTAATTAAATTTTCTATTTAAGCAGATACAACAGCCGCATCATCATCCTGGACATCCGCAGACGATCACCGTGGTCAGCAATCCGGCTAACTCAACGCTACTGACCGTGTCCACAACCGATGCCAATGGCGTAGCGCGTCCACAATTTGTTTGCCGGTTCGTTGTAGTTACCAGTTAAGGGGTGCAGGGGTTGTACTCATGATATAACCATGTTATAACATGATATACCATGATTTACTAATACACCAAAATATACCAAGATATAATCATGATACAACAAG
The DNA here is from genome assembly GCA_018904035.1 of Zaprionus ornatus. Taxonomy (NCBI): domain Eukaryota; kingdom Metazoa; phylum Arthropoda; class Insecta; order Diptera; family Drosophilidae; genus Zaprionus; species Zaprionus ornatus. Next base: position 6,242,539 of record JAEIFZ010000253.1, read on the forward strand.
ATACCCCAAGTTAAACTATCATATTCCAAGATAAACAATGTTATATGTATCTTAATATACTCTCATTGCTCCTTTTGCCTCTTTTTGAAATGTGTTAACCAATTTTCTCTATTTTCTTCACCTTTCAGCGAGTGTGGCAGTGCGTTTAACAGCCGCGAGGCGCTTGCCTTGCACTTGCGACTGCACACGGGCGACAAGAGCCTTATGACCGATTTGTGCGCCCTCACCGCAGCACTGCCTGGTCACTTCTTGAGCACTAGCCTTAACCCCGGCACAGTGGTAACGGCAAATCCGAATCTGGTAGGACAGAGCCCGGTGCCGGTGCAGATAATATCGTCCACCGGTCAAGTGATGTCACAGACCACGCTGGTGCAGGCCGCCAATTCGACTCATCCGCAAGCTGTTGTGACCGCAGTGCCCACAATGCCAGTGCATGGCCAGCAGCACTTGCAGCATGTACAACAACAGCAGCAGCAGCAGCAACAACATGTGGTCACTGTATCGCCGGCAAATAAACCCAAAACGCATTTCTGTGCCAGCTGTGGCAAAGGATTCGCCGCCAAGCACGGTCTGATGCAGCACAATCGACGACATCCCAACGGCGGTTGCACCGTGCGCACCCATGTTTGCGAGTGTGGAAAGGCGTTCTTCCAAAAGAATCATCTAATGCTGCATCAGAGACAGCATTTGGAAACGAAGCCAGCCATATCGCAGCAACAGGTATGCTAAGTGTGCCCAGCCCCCCACTCCCCTACCTTATATATACTATATATACACTACATCTAAATATATACCTACTATATATACATAAATGCATACATAATTCGGGAAGAAGAAAATTAGAAGATGATGAATCAGAAGATGAAACAGTTAATAAACTTGATTAGTGTTAAGAAATTAAATTTATTTTTGAAATTAATTAAACCATATTTGGGAGCAATTTCCGGTTAGCAGTAAGTTATGCAATCTAATTAGCTATTATAACTAACTAAGCAAATGTTAACAATAATAAAAAAAAGAAATCATGGAAAGAGTCTAAAGGCTTTTGTGTCTGTCTGTGAAGTGAAGTTTCCTGTGGGCGGTTTGTATTTCTTCTCTCTTAACTGTTTCCCCCTTTCTTTCTTTTTATCTATCTGAACTGACATTAGTTTATAGGCAACATAGTTACAGATAAATTGCATAATTCCATCATCTTGTATGGCGTTAAATCAATGTTTTCTTATGTAAATCAAATTCGAAATCACATAAGAAAAATATAAAAATCAACCCAGAATTGATAATTGCAATACCTTTTTTAACTTCGAATACTTGCAGCTTGTTGTACCAACTACTTCATACTAAAAAAAGATATAAACAAAATTAAATAAAAAGCAGATCCAACCGAGAGATCAACTGAACCATAAAAGAAAAAAGAAAAGCTAAAGAAAACTACTCAAAACTCACATAGATACACACACACACACCCACACACACACGCACGTACGCTGACACTGAATTAGAGATACCAAAATAATAGAAGTAACACAATTTTCTGTGTATGTGTGTGTGCTTGTGTGTCTGTCGTATTTGTGTCAGTTTCGGTTTTTTGCCCCAGAGATAGATCAACCAATAAAACCCATATAAAATGAAACTATATCTAATTAGATCAAATATAAATCAATAACTACAGTAAAATCGTTACGAAATTCGAAAAAGGCTTCACTGTGTGCGCGCGCGCGTTTTAGGTGTGTATGAAAAACAAATCTTCCAAATTAATAATTTCAAAATTTACCATTATATTGTTATTATTAGCATTATTATTATTATGATTGTCATGTGTAATTAGAGATGATAAACTTATGTATTATAATTGTTCATGTTGTTGTTTTGTGCCTGTGTCTCTGTATACGTTTTTTTTGTATGTGTTTCAATCTTCCAACCCACTGTGCATTCTCTTATATTTTTCGAGATTCGCACACTCTTTTTACTTGTCTTACTTTGTTGCCATCCTTCATATTCCCCCCTCAAAGTACAACAAAAGCAAAAGCTACAACAACTACTTAACGAGTTCCCTCTTGTTTGTTAATATTTTATATATAATTTATTTTACTGCTTGAGCGTAATTTAGTTTTAGTTCCTTATATAGAGAGAAAGCGAAAGGTCTTTGGCGCTTCTAGAATTGGATTGTGGATATTTTTGGAGCATTGTTTTACTAAAGTTTCGTATTTGCGATATATTTTTACAGGAGGCCGAGGTGCAGCAACAGCAGCAGCAACAACAACAGCAGCAAGCAGCTGCAGCAGCGGCGGCAGCGGGACAACAATCGGCACAGGTGGAGGTGCAGATATTACCTGGGGGCCATGCCAAGGTCATCAAGTATGAGATTTGTCGGAATGTGCTGCAGGAGGAGCAGGCGACGCAACAACAGAACTCGATGCATGCCGAATAGAGAGAGATGAGGATGAGGAAGAGCAGAGTAGAGGCAGTTGAGAAATTGAATTTGAAAATGCTGACTTCTTCTGATAAATATTGATTGATTTTCTCGAGCATTTTATTTGTAACTTTTCTTGTAAATATAGTGAAAAAAAAGAAGCCAATGTGCAATGGCGATTGCCCGGCGAAAGGTTGCTCCCAGAACACACACGACACCTACACATACATACACTTATGTACACCCACCCAGGCACACACTGAAACATATAAATAGATTTATATATATATATATATATAGAATGAGAGAGTACACTAAAAGTATATGAACAGGGCAGCTTTGCAGGCCACACCTACACACACACCCATACACACACACACAGTTGAAAGAGAAGAAGATGAGATCCTTGAGCATATAGCGTATAAGCGATTCCCTTAGTTTTAATGATTTAGTTAACCATCGTTAAGCTATAAATAAAATCTACACCTAAATAGTTAACTAGCATTACAAACAAACAAACAAACAAATACATATACATATGTGCATCAAATACATTTATACAATACAAACAAAAAAAAAAAGAAAATACATACTGCAATTGTAATTGTAACTGTTCTGTTAAAAATTTTCTCGTGATGTGTTGGTCGCATCTAAAATCAACAACCTCTTGATAAGTTACAAAAGTTTTAACCCCTTGCCGCCCCCAGAATCAAATCAATATCGCCCATTTGAGAACCCTTTTTAAATAGAGAGAGAGAGACACACACACACACACACAAGCACATACAGATATGTTATATATAGTATATATACGATGCGAGATACGATAGGTATGTGTAGTGTTGCAAGTGGCCTCAATTGTAAACTGTAAAGGATAAACCAATAAATAAGCATACAGAAACAGCAACAACAACAACAACAAAAAAACAACAACTAAAACTATGTTTAGCATTACAATTACAATACAATAATATTAATAATAATAATAATATGAAGAATACGTAAATTATAGCTAACATATACAGATGTATCGCGTCTCGATCGATCGGGGGCGTTTTTGTCCAATATTTCAAGCTTGTACATAACAAAAGAAAAGAAACTGAATCAGAACCGAATACAACATGCAACATGCAACTATAACTAGAAATAGACGCGTAAGCTAAGTAAATGAAAAACAGGTCTAAACACAAGAGAGAGCGCATGCGAGGGAGGGTAACTATATCAAGTATAGCCGGTTCGGTTCGTTTCGGTTAAGAGAAGAAGGCGCCCACGTCGCCAGCTTGGAGTCTTGAAGAGTAGGTGCCTGGCACAATAACTAAAGAATACTATATCGGACATAAAATTTAAAAAAAACAGCTAAAGCAGAAGTTAAAAATCGACGAACAGAATGGAGAGTATATATATATATATATATACATATATATATACAGATAGATATACATATATAAAAGTAGCTGTAAGTTACGTTAGTTGTATAACAAATAATAGACAACAAACAAACATACAAAGGAAAAAGTAAAGAGCAATTAGTTTGTAGACACACACACACCCAAACACCACCACTACCACCTACATTTACGCCTACACCCACACACACACACACCGTTGCAGTGTCCATCAATCAATGCACGCTTTATGTGAATGAAAGGGGGAAGAAAGAGTATAATAAAACAAATTGATTATCAAATTGTATAAATAAATCAGAGGAACTTATTATACCTTAAACTTAGGAATGCGTTATAGTTAACGATGAATGCAAGAACAGTAACAGTAAATCGATAACATAATCCGATAAATAGATGAACCTAAAGTTAAGCATATATTTTAATATGTAAGCCTTAAAGAAAATACGACTATGAATAATAAAAACCAAGAATGTGTAACTGTAAAGACAGAAATGTCGCGTATTATTTGAAGACTTAAGATCATTAATCCAAATTTTTATTATTTTTTAGCTACTATTCCCATGAAACCGAAACAATTCTCTATTATCTTTCCGCTAATTCTCATGAAACCGAATTTCTCTCATAAAACCTTCTACTGTTTATATATTCTACCTCTCTATTCCAACTTTAGCTATCGTTGCTGCACATAATCGTAAATTATACAAACCGCTTTGTTCTATCAGATAAGAGACTCTCCAAGCCTAAAATTGTTGCCAAAATATTCCATTTTTTCGCAACAGTTGATCGCATTGCAAATGTATTAATAATTTATTTATAGATTTGCTGATTAAACAATGAACAGCGGACCCCGCGCAGCAATTATACTATAGCGTAGTGAATCAGTCGTTTGTCTCTGTATTCTTTATGAATAATCCGCGAGTTTCCAAGTTAGGGCCTTAGTAGGAAGTTGACTGTGTGCTCTTCTTATATCTTGTTATTGTTGTTTTGTTTGAGAACAAGTTTTGCGACCCGGCAAAGTGTTTTGCTTGCCGCAAATTAACCAAGCGCAGCTAATGTTCTCAAGAATGTTAGATAGTTTGCTAATACTACCAGAGTTAGATAAGATACACACTCACACATTCACGTAAACGAGTCGAGTTTGTGCCTTGCTCGATAAAACTGAAATGTTTAGCATTTTTATTGGCTCTGCCCATTAGCTGAGTAAATAGGGCATAATCGTAGTGCCAAGAGTTGGGCAACGGGTTGTATGAGTGATTGTAGTAGTAGTTGCTACTACTGCTTATTTTCTATGTTATTGTATTCCTACTACATGACGCTAGAATAGCATCTGTCTTCTACTACTGGTATTGAAACTACTACCTACTGCTGTTACCTACTACTTGTACGACCTTTGCTACTACTGTACTATCCTTTACGATTATTACTGGTACCTTTTACGACTACGGCGACCTTCTATAAGGCTTATTAAAACCTAAGCTTACTATGTATAACTACCTTCTGCTGCTTCTTACTGCTACGTCGACTGCGACTATTACCTTCTACTACTACTACTACCATCAACTACAATGAGTACCTTCTACTAAATGTACTACAATTATTGTCTCCTACTATTACTAATACCTTCTACTATTACTAATACCTTCTTGTACTGCTACTACCATCTACCACTACTACTAACTTATACCACTAATGCTTCCATCTGCAACCTTCTTTTTCTACTACCACCTTCTACTTCTTTTACTACCTTCATCTACTACAACTACTAATACCCTCTACTACTACTACCTTTTAAAAATACAACTACCATCGGCTTTTACTACTACTACCACCTACTGCTTCTATTACTATTACTTATAAGTTATACAAGAACCTTATATTGCTACTACTAATCTCCTCGAAGACTTCTTCAGCTACTACCACCTCTACCTTCTACTTATACTTCCTAATGTACTTCTACTGCCACCTCAACTGCTACTACTCACTTCAAATAGTACTTATTTTACTACTACAACTACAAGCATATATTTCTAGGGTACAGGGTATTTGCTGGTCATGAGCACACTAACAACTCGTATCTCTTTGCTACCGGTTTGCGGCATTCGCTTTTGGCCAAACACAAAAAACAATTAGTGCTGTTTTTACATGAAGTCACGAAGAGATACTGTCCCAAAACCTTATTGAGAGAGCGACGCCATATGGTCGAGCAAAATATACGACAGAAAACCGCACGAATGAACCAAACTGTCCCTCCCAGGCACGTAGCAAGTGCTTTGGTATGCGAAACACTCCACACACTCAGCCAGAGCTGTCATATCGAATTGAATATAATGTGTTTGCATCCGCCAATAGTCGTTACATTTCAATTCATTCATCTATCGAATGGTTTATAATTGTTCCTACAGTAAATCAAACTATATTTTCTATATGTTTATTGCACAACAGTGATGTCACTCAAGAGGAAGAGAGAGAGGAGGGGGGAGATCGCCTTATAAAGCACTTGCAAATGATGCCTGGCGAGTTCGCCCTAAAAGTGCATTGCAGTGACAAGTGGAGCCCGAAATACTTTTATTTTTTGGGGGACATTTAGCCATAAAAGGGCTGCAAGTGGATACTTTATGCTTGCCTTGAAGTGCGACGACGACGACGATGATTTCTACTTGATATAAATTAAAATTAATTGAGAGTGGAGTGTCGCATAAATTACAGTTCGGGTTCGGTTGTGGTTCGTGTTCGCCTTCGTCGCAGCTGAATTTCAAATTTCAATTCCAAGGAAACTCTCTGACAAGTTGCAAAGATGTCATCATCAGCTCCCCCCTCTCCATCTGCCATATATAGTATACAGTCGGGGTATGCGTATTCAGAATAGTCATTTGCAACAAATTCCAATTGCAATTCCCAACAGCATTTACTGAGTTCTGATTAATTCGGGTCGAAATTGCGTGCATTGTTAATGTGACTTTTGTTTTTCACTTTAGTTTGTTAATCTATTCGTTACTCTTCTTATTTGTTATAGTTTTTTTTCAGTCTCTGTTTTTCTCTTTTTTTTTGTTTATTTTGCATTTGTAGACTGAGGCCTTTTTTCACTCTACTCTTTGTTGTCTTATTATCTCTCTATTTTTGTGTTTTCTTTGGGGGGGCAGCGCAAACAAGTTTTGATTGCTCGCTCAGGTGACGTCATTGGGGCAGGCAACAATTGAATTTGAGTCTGTGTGTTCGTTCTTTGCAAGATTCCGATTCGGACTCGGATTCTCGAGGTCGAATTAGTTAAACTTCAACCTGAGAAATGAGAACAACAACAGAGACAACTAAGGCAAATTTTCATTGACTCCCACCTAAGGCCGTTATAAATCAATTGAGCTACAGCATCAGTTTGCAGTCGCATGCTACACGAACATATATACTATATATATATACTGTATACTGTATATAAATCATAGCTAGCTAAATCTTGAGCCGTTATAAGCTCGGATGTGCGCCCACGTAGCGCCGCCAGACGAAAAAGTTGATGCAAAACACGCCGCTGACTAATCTCGCACACAGTGTCATATATACTAGGTGCCATAAACCAAATATATACTATAAAGCTGCCATAATATATGTTCAATTTTATTACATTGTTCGGTTAATTGTGCATCTGGCCAATTTTGGCCAGTTCCAAGCTGGAGCTGTAGCCGGTAGGGCTGCTGTTTGTTTGGCTTTTTTATAGCTACTTTCGAATTCGAGCGAGAATTGGCTTATTGAACTCGGCTGCGTGGCAGAAAAAGGCGTTCAGCGCTGGCCTACGCACTCGTCGCACACATATACACACACAGAGACAGTCACTCACTCATGCGCTTACAGCATGCATAACTCAAATGGGGCAACCTACGCGACGGTCTCGTCTCGTCTGGCCTGGCTTGGCTTGGCTTGGCTTTTTGCCTTTTGCGAAGGCGCAGCTGAAGCAGCAGCGCATTGTGCGTCTCGCTCGCACGCACGCGCACTGTATGCGGCTGCAGCCCACGACAAACACGCTTTGCTGCTGCGCTGCGACGTCGCTGCCGCAGCCGCTGCCGCTTTTTGGCTGGCAGAGCGCAACAGATACGGGCCGAAAGCGGTTCCAGACAGCGCCAGCACTGATCAGTACGTTTTGAGTTGTGCTTCGCGACGGTTGTTGTTGATCTTCAAGTGAATAAAACGAAAACGAGAAAACGAGCAACGAAATAGAAAATTAACAAGTAAATAAATATAAATATGAAATACGAGTTTGCCCAATTGAGCAGCATCTAAGCAAAAACGTCTCTGTCTCTGTCGCGTCTCTCAATCTCTGCCACTCTCGCACGCGCTCTCTTTCCCCGACTGTCTCTGTCAGCGTGTGTGTGTGCTAAGCTTTTAACGTTCGCTCGCCCGCTCACACGTTCAAGTGTCACCGTCACCGTCACCGTCTCCGTCTGCGTCGCCTCTCTTGGCAGTGCGTCTGTGTGTGTGTGTGCGTGTCATTATTTTCAACTTGAACTATGCTTGGCGCATACGTGTGTGTCTAACACCAATAAATAATACATATATTTAAAAATAAGTATTTCAACATTAGGAGACACTGAGATACCGCATAACATACATACATACATATATAGTATACCATATAGCGAGCGATAATTGTGATTAACAAAACAAAAACACAGCGAATTACTAATTAGGCACACACCAGGAATTTTTCATCGCACACACTCGTCGATTACCTCATCCGTGTGAAAATATACCTGGCAAAATGGTATCAAAAAGCAATAAAAAGAAACAAGTGTCGCCGTCGCAGTCGCAGTCCGCGTCGCAGTCAACGCCGCCGCCAGCAACATCAAGCACAACCACATCAACATCAGCCTCGGCGACCAAATTGACCAAAAAGTTGGGGCCAAATGCGACGGCAACGCTGACAACAAACACCAGCTCAACCTCCATGGAGCACGAATCTGTGTCTTATGGTGGTGCTGCTGGTGACGGTGCTGGTGCAACTGCAACCGATAGCGCTGTCAGATTTGTGGAAAGTCTGCCGGCTGCGGGCAAGAGCAGCTATACAAGCAGCTCCTCGTCGTACACAGCGAAATCTCAGTCCAAGTCGCAGACACAACAATCGTCGCAGCTGTACAGCAGCATCAGTAGCAGCAGCATTGGTGGTGCCTCTCGGGATTATTCAAAGGATGCTAAGATCATCTCATCAATTGATCTGCTCGAAAGTGAGAAGAAAGAACCGGTCCTATCGGTGCCCATTGAGGTGGTCGAAATCACAGTTCCTCGCGGTGGCACTAACAGCAATCTCCTGCTGTCAGCCAGTGGCAATCATTTGTATGCCTCGTCGTCGACGACATCCATGTCGAAGCAGCAGCAGGCGAGCAGCTCCAGCTCGTATTTTGAGCAGACAACCAGTTCCAGCAGCAATGCCAACGAAACGCTCATTGCAAGCGAGAGAGCGGCTACCGGTATGACATCATCGAAGTCGCTGTCGAGCAGCAGCAGCAAACAGGTTGCTTTCGACAGCAGCAACATCAGCAGCAGCAGCAATATCAACACTAACATTAGCAGCAGCAACACCAACACAGCAATCAACAGCAGCAGCAGCAACACCAACACCATCAGCGAATCTCAGAGCGTGCCAAAGTCAACTGGAACAGCTGCTGTGGGTGTCACAGCGACTGATGATGCGACGTCATCGTCGTCGACAACAGCAACAATGACGTCGCAACGCATCGCCGAACGCGCCGAACCGGTCGTGTCGTCGTCGTCAACCACGAACCTGGTCGACAACGCAACGACGTCATCGACTGCCACACGAGTGCGGGACGATAAGGTGGTCAGCTCAGCTGTTGACCACAGTGCTGCCTTGTCGACCAGCAAGTCTAGCAGCAAGCAGGTCAGCGAGAGTACCGTTAATCGCAGCACCAGTAGCAGCAAACAATCAACCTCCACGTCCAAGAAGGAAGTCTATGACGTGAAGACAAAGACGTGGAGTGAGTACAGCGATGGCAGTACACATGGAACGAACAAGAAGACGCCAACGTTCGAACGTTATGTGAGCAAGGAGTCCGATGGCAGCACAAAGGTCACCTATAAGAAGAAGATATACGATAGACGCAACAATAGGTGGCGCGTGGTGGATGAGCGCACCGTGGACAGCACACATGATGTGGGCTATCCCGAAATAGTCGATGATGTCATCAATACAACAACCACAACATATACGACTAAGGTGTACGACACGAAGCTCGGAAAGTGGACGGTCGTGGACGAGAAATCGTACATTGATACGAAAGCTTTTGTGCCCAATGACATTGCTCGTGAAATCGAAAAAGATAATACCGATGTGGCGAACATAACGACCACCACTGAAGTGACAAAGGTAAGTGGGCACGGCGCGAGGGTGTGTTATGATTGGGGCTGGAATATTTTGACTAATGAGTTCGTTTTTTATTAGATATTCGATGCGAGCATTAACGACTGGCGAGTGCTGGACGAGAAGGTGCACACCGATGTCATTGAGAAAATCGTGGAGGCTCCCAAGAAGACAATCTATGTGGATGAGTTTGTAGAAATTGAGAAGAACACATCAATTTCGGAGAACAATGAGAATATTACATTGAATCTGAACGAGACATCGAAACACAAAAATATTACCGAGAATATTTATGATGAAATCGATTATGTGCGCACGGACAAGAAGCGCTTAGACGATTCAAGAACCGTAAGAGATAGCTAGTAAAGTAGTTCAAAGAGTGTTCAATAAACTTAAATATTTTACAGCGCGGAGTCGATAAGAATAAGACAACGACACACAACGAGAGATGCATCTGTGAGATTTGCACATGCGGGTATGCAACACTTTCTATTCATCCCAAGATTATAAATTTTAAATAATTTATTTTTTAATGCTTTCTTTTAGGCGTCATCATTGCTCAACTAGCACAACGAAGTCTACAGAGAAAACTAATGTCACTATAGATGGTGAGTATACGGACCCAAGAAGATTTTACAACTATCTAATTGAATATATTTCTTCAGATAACGTTGATGAAACTTACACAAGAATACGCACAAATACATGGTCAAAGAACGATGAGAAGACTTCAAAGACAAATGAAGAAATTCTGGTCGATTATGTAGTCATTAAAAAGCCAGAAGATAATCTTCAAACCGGAGGAGAATTCACAGCACCACAAAAGGAGCCATACCGGCCAGGTGAAAGGCGGGAAAAAATTGTACACACGGACAATCTACGTTTGGATGGTGAAATTACTTTTGTGGAAAAAGAAGAATATAGATTTGCTGAACGACCAACTCAAGTCAGGCCAGGAGATAACCTCAAAAACGAAGGTGAATTCTATGTACCGGAGAAACCTGAGTATCGTCCCGCTGAACGTCCAGTGCAGAAGAAACCAGTGGATAACTTGAAAAACGAGGGCGAATTCTATACTCCAGAAAAGCCTGGATATAAGCCTGCTGAAAAAACTCAGGTAATAATAAGGCAGGACAATCTACGAAACGAAGGCGAAATGACATTCGTAGAGAAGGAAGAGTATCAGTATGTAGTTCGACCATCACAAGTTAGGCCAACAGATAATCTGAAAAACGAAGGGGAATTCTATGCCCCAGAAAAACCACTGTACCGTCCAGGAGAACGACCATCTCAAGTTCGTCCGGAAGATAACTTGAAGAACGAAGGCGAGTTTTACACACCCGAAAAACCTAAATACAGGCCAGCGGAACGTCCAACTCAAGTAAGACCAGAAGACAATTTAAAGAACGAAGGAGAATTCTATGCCCCTGAGAAACCTGGATATAGGCCAGCAGAACGCCCCGTTCAAAAGAAGCCTGAAGACAACTTAAAGAATGAAGGCGAGTTCTATGCTCCAGAGAAACCAAAATACCTTCCTGGGGAACGACCATCCCAAGTCAGACATGAAGATAACTTGAAGAACGAAGGCGAGTTTTACACACCCGAAAAACCTAAATACAGGCCAGCGGAACGTCCAACTCAAGTAAGACCAGAAGATAATTTAAAGAATGAAGGTGATTTCTATGCCCCTGAGAAACCTAAATACACGGCTGGAGAACGCCCAACTCAAGTAAGACCTCAGGATAATCTGAAAAACGAAGGTGAATTCTACACTCCAGAAAAGCCACAGTTCAGACCTGCAGAACGTCCAGTTCAAAAGAAACCAGAGGACAACCTAAAAAACGAAGGCGAGTTCTATGCTCCAGAGAAACCTCAGTATCGCCCTGGAGAACGTCCATCGCAGGTCCGACCTGAAGATAATTTGAAAAATGAAGGCGAATTCTACACACCAGAAAAACCTAAATACAGGCCAGCGGAACGTCCAACTCAAGTAAGGCCGGAAGACAACTTGAAAAATGAAGGAGAATTCTACGCACCAGAGAAACCTGGATATAGGCCAGCAGAACGTCCCGTTCAGAAGAAACCCGAGGACAATTTACGGAATGAAGGCGAGTTCTATGCGCCTGAGAAACCGAAGTACCAACCAGCCGAACGTCCAACTCAAGTAAGACCTGAAGATAATCTGAAGAACGAGGGAGAGTTCTATACTCCAGAGAAGATACAATTCAGACCCGCAGAGAAAGTTGAAAGAATTATTAGAAAGGATAACTTGAAAAATGAAGGTGAAATGACTTTTGTGGAGAGGGAGGAATATCAGTTTGTTGTACGGCCATCACAAGTTAGGCCTGAGGATAATCTTAAAAACGAAGGAGAATTCTACGCCCCAGAGAAACCAAAATATCGTCCAGCCGAACGTCCGAGCCAAGTGAGACCAGAAGACAATCTGAAAAACGAAGGAGAATTCTACACACCTGAAAAACCACAGTTTAGACCTGCAGAGCGCCCAGTTCAGAAGAAACCTGAGGATAACTTAAAGAACGAAGGAGAATTCTATGCTCCAGAGAAACCGAAGTACACGCCAGGGGAACGACCAACTCAAGTAAGACCAGAGGATAATCTAAAGAATGAGGGCGAATTCTATGCTCCCGAAAAGCCAAAGTTCAGACCTGCAGAACGTCCAGTTCAGAAGAAGCCGGAGGATAACTTGAAGAACGAGGGAGAATTCTATGCCCCAGAGAAACCGAAGTATCAACCCGCTGAACGTCCAAGCCAAGTAAGACCAGAGGATAATCTAAAGAATGAGGGAGAATTCTACACTCCCGAAAAGCCACAGTTTAGGCCTGCAGAACGTCCAGTTCAGAAGAAACCGGAGGATAACTTGAAGAACGAAGGCGAATTCTACGCCCCGGAGAAACCGAAATATTTGCCCGGTGAGCGACCAACTCAAGTAAGGCCTGAAGATAATCTGAAGAATGAGGGAGAATTCTATACCCCTGAAAAGCCACAGTTTAGACCTGCTGAGAAGGTCGAAAAAATTATCAGAAGGGATAACTTGAAAAATGAAGGTGAAATGACATTCACAGAGAGAGAAGAGTATCAGTTTGTTGTACGACCAGCTCAAGTAAGACCTGAGGACAATCTTAAAAACGAAGGAGAATTCTACGCTCCAGAGAAACCGAAGTATCAACCAGCCGAACGTCCATCTCAAGTAAGACCTGAAGATAATCTGAAGAATGAGGGCGAATTCTATGCTCCTGAAAAGCCCGAGTTTAGACCCGCAGAACGACCAGTTCAGAAAAAGCCTCAAGATAATTTGAAGAATGAGGGAGAATTCTACACTCCAGAAAAACCACAATTCAGACCCGCAGAACGTCCAGTTCAGAAGAAACCGGAGGATAACTTAAAGAACGAAGGCGAATTCTACGCTCCAGAGAAACCGAAGTATCAACCCGCTGAACGCCCAAGCCAAGTAAGACCTGAGGACAATCTTAAGAATGAGGGAGAATTCTACACTCCAGAAAAGCCAAAGTTCAGACCTGCAGAACGTCCTGTTCAAAAGAAACCAGAGGATAACTTGAAGAACGAAGGCGAATTCTACGCTCCAGAGAAACCGAAGTATCAACCAGCCGAGCGTCCATCTCAAGTAAGACCTGAAGATAATCTGAAGAATGAGGGCGAATTCTACACTCCCGAAAAGCCACAGTTTAGACCTGCAGAGCGTCCAGTTCAGAAGAAACCGGAGGATAACTTGAAGAACGAAGGAGAATTCTACGCTCCAGAGAAACCGAAGTATCAACCTGCTGAACGTCCAAGCCAAATAAGACCTGAGGACAATTTAAAGAATGAGGGAGAATTCTACACTCCCGAAAAGCCACAGTTTAGGCCTGCAGAACGTCCAGTTCAGAAGAAACCCGAGGATAACTTGAAGAACGAAGGCGAATTCTACGCCCCGGAGAAACCGAAATACTTGCCTGGTGAGCGACCAACTCAAGTACGGCCCGAAGATAATCTGAAGAATGAGGGCGAATTCTATACACCTGAAAAGATACAATTTAGACCTGCAGAGAAGGTCGAGAAAATTATCAGAAGGGATAACTTGAAGAATGAAGGTGAAATGACATTTACAGAGAGAGAAGAGTATCAGTTTGTTGTAAGGCCAGCTCAAGTAAGACCTGAGGACAATCTTAAAAACGAAGGAGAATTCTACGCTCCAGAGAAACCGAAGTATCAACCAGCCGAACGTCCATCTCAAGTAAGACCTGAAGATAATCTGAAGAATGAGGGCGAATTCTATGCTCCTGAAAAGCCCGAGTTTAGACCCGCAGAACGACCAGTTCAGAAAAAGCCTCAAGATAATTTGAAGAATGAGGGAGAATTCTACACTCCAGAAAAACCACAATTCAGACCCGCAGAACGTCCAGTTCAGAAGAAACCGGAGGATAACTTAAAGAACGAAGGCGAATTCTACGCTCCAGAGAAACCGAAGTATCAACCAGCCGAGCGTCCATCTCAAGTAAGACCTGAAGATAATCTGAAAAATGAGGGCGAATTCTATGCTCCCGAAAAGCCACAGTTTAGGCCTGCAGAACGTCCAGTTCAGAAGAAACCGGAGGATAACTTGAAGAACGAAGGAGAATTCTACGCTCCAGAGAAACCGAAGTATCAACCCGCTGAACGTCCAAGCCAAGTAAGACCTGAGGACAATCTAAAGAATGAGGGAGAATTCTACACTCCCGAAAAGCCACAGTTTAGGCCTGCAGAACGTCCAGTTCAGAAGAAACCCGAGGATAACTTGAAGAACGAAGGCGAATTCTACGCCCCGGAGAAACCGAAATACTTGCCTGGTGAGCGACCAACTCAAGTAAGGCCCGAAGATAATCTGAAGAATGAGGGAGAATTCTATACACCTGAAAAGATACAATTTAGACCTGCAGAAAAGGTCGAGAAAATTATCAGAAGGGATAACTTGAAGAATGAAGGTGAAATGACATTTACAGAGAGAGAAGAGTATCAGTTTGTTGTAAGGCCAGCTCAAGTAAGACCTGAGGACAATCTTAAAAACGAAGGAGAATTCTACGCTCCAGAGAAACCGAAGTATCAGCCAGCCGAACGACCAACTCAAGTAAGACCTGAAGATAATCTGAAGAATGAGGGCGAATTCTATGCTCCTGAAAAGCCAAAGTTTAGACCTGCAGAACGTCCAGTTCAGAAGAAACCGGAGGATAACTTGAAGAACGAAGGCGAATTCTACGCCCCGGAGAAACCGAAATACTTGCCTGGTGAGCGACCAACTCAAGTAAGGCCCGAAGATAATCTGAAGAATGAGGGAGAATTCTATACCCCTGAAAAACCACAGTTTAGACCTGCTGAGAAGGTCGAAAAAATTATCAGAAGGGATAACTTGAAGAATGAAGGTGAAATGACATTCACAGAGAGAGAAGAGTATCAGTTTGTTGTACGACCAGCTCAAGTAAGACCTGAGGACAATCTTAAAAACGAAGGTGAATTCTACGCTCCTGAGAAACCACAGTTTAGACCTGCAGAACGTCCAGTTCAGAAGAAACCGGAGGATAACTTGAAGAACGAAGGAGAATTTTACGCTCCAGAGAAACCGAAGTATCAACCCGCTGACCGTCCAAGCCAAGTAAGACCTGAGGACAACCTAAAGAATGAGGGAGAATTCTACACACCTGAAAAGCCACAGTTCAGACCTGCAGAACGTCCAGTTCAGAAGAAACCTGAGGATAACTTGAAGAACGAAGGCGAATTCTACGCTCCAGAGAAACCGAAGTATCAACCCGCTGAACGTCCAAGTCAAGTAAGGCCTGAGGACAATCTAAAGAATGAGGGAGAATTCTATACTCCAGAGAAGCTTCAATATCGTCCAGCAGAAAAGGTCCAGAGAATTATTAGGAAGGATAATTTAAAGAATGAAGGTGAAATGACTTTCACAGAGAGAGAAGAATATCAGTTTGTTGTACGGCCAGCTCAAGTAAGACCTGAGGACAATCTTAAAAACGAAGGTGAATTCTACGCTCCAGAGAAACCACAGTTTAGACCTGCAGAACGTCCAGTTCAGAAAAAACCGGAGGATAATTTGAAGAACGAAGGAGAATTCTACGCTCCAGAGAAACCGAAGTATCGCCCAGCTGAACGTCCAAGCCAAGTAAGACCTGAGGACAATCTAAAGAATGAGGGAGAATTCTACACTCCCGAAAAGCCACAGTTTAGGCCTGCAGAACGTCCAGTTCAGAAGAAACCCGAGGATAACTTGAAGAACGAAGGCGAATTCTACGCCCCGGAGAAACCGAAGTATCAGCCAGCCGAACGTCCATCTCAAGTAAGACCTGAAGATAATCTGAAGAATGAGGGCGAATTCTATGCTCCTGAAAAGACCAAGTTTAGACCCGCAGAACGACCAGTTCAGAAAAAGCCTCAAGATAATTTGAAGAATGAAGGTGAATTCTACACTCCAGAAAAGCCACAGTTCAAACCTGCAGAACGTCCAGTTCAAAAGAAGCCTGAAGACAATTTGAAGAATGAGGGCGAGTTCTATGCTCCAGAAAAACCAAAGTTCCGACCTGCGGAACGTCCATCTCAAGTAAGGCCCGAAGACAATCTTAAGAACGAAGGCGAGTTTTATGCTCCAGAGAAACCGAAGTACAAGCCCGGAGAACGTCCAGCTCAAATTAGACCTGAAGATAATTTAAAGAATGAGGGTGAATTCTATACTCCAGAGAAACCCAAATTTAGGCCAGCAGAACGACCCGTGCAAAAGAAGCCCGAAGATAACTTGAAAAATGAAGGTCAATTCTTCGCCCCAGAAAAGCCGAAATTCCAGCCAGGAGAACGTCCATCTCCGGTTAAGCCAGAAGACAATTTGAAAAACGAGGGTGAATTTTATACACCAGAGAAACCCAAATTTAAGCCAGCAGAACGACCGGTCCAAAAGAAACCTAAGGATAATTTAAAGAATGAGGGGGAATTCTATACGCCGGAGAAGCCTAAGTTTAGGCCCGCTGAACGTCCAGTTCAAAAGAAACCAGAAGATAACTTGAAGAACGAGGGCGAATTCTACACCCCTGAAAAACCTGGATATAAACCTGCAGAGCGTCCCACGCAAAAGAAACCAGAAGACAACTTGAAGAACGAGGGCGAATTCTACGCTCCTGAAAAGCCGAAGTACCGTCCAGGCGAACGTCCAACTCAAGTAAGGCCCGAAGATAATCTGAAAAACGAAGGTGAATTCTATACTCCAGAGAAATCGAAGTTCCGGCCAGCAGAGAAGGTTGAACGTATCATTAGAAAGGATAACTTGAAGAACGAAGGCGAAATGACGTTTGTTGAGAAGACAGAATATCAGTATGTTGTTCGACCTGAGCAGGTGAAGCCAACAGATAATCTTAAGATGAACGGCGATTTCTATAGTCCTGAGAAACCTGGCTATCAGCCAGCTGAGAGACCCAAGCAGAAGAAACCACAAGATAATTTAAAGACTCCAGAAGGTAAAATGTACATTCCGGAGAAGGAAACGTTTAAGCCAGCAGAAAAGGTTAAGACTGTTATAAGAAAAGACAATTTAACAAACGAGGGTACAATGACATTTACCAAGAAGGATGAATACCATTATACCACTCGACCGGAACAGGTAAAACCTAGCGATAATCTCAAGCTAGAGGGACCATTCTATGCACCTGAGAAGACACAATTCAAGCCTGCCGAGCGACCAACTCAGAAGAAACCTAAAGATAACTTGAAGCAGGAAGGTGAATTCTACAAGAGGACTGATAGAACAGAAACGGATAGCACAACTCTGATAGATAGACGGGAGACTCCAAAGAGACCTGTGGACAATCTGAAGTTGGAAGGTTCGATGACTGTGACAAGGAAAGATGATTACAAGACGACAATCAATAAGTCAACTGTGGATCGAGTTCAACGCACTCAGAAGTTTAAGCATAACACTTCGTCCATCAGCTTGGGTAGTGACACGACAATTCTTAAAACAACCAACCAAATGAACTTCGTCTCTGGAAAGGATGCAGTTAAACAAGTCGATGTCAATAGCCAGAATCCAGTTGATGGTTTGATCATTGTCTCAACCAAGAAGGTCACCACAGTTGTCGGAGGCCGTGGTAAAAAGGAACCCGAAACCGAATATGTCAAGCGACCGGCAAAGATTAATGTTATTGAAAATGTTTCGAAAAATACGACAACAACCAACATTGAAAATACTCAAAACGTACACAAAGAGACGACATCGATGCAAAGAAATCTCGACATAATCGAAAAGTCCGCAGTTAATACCGAGAAGATACAAGGATCGACAGTCGATAGTGCAATTCAGAGCTCCACAAGGACTACTAACCAAGGTGCTGTAACTGGAACTGGTGGCACAACTTCTCATATTGTTTCGAACACAAAGAATGTTAACGGTGGCTCGACCTCACATGTCTCTGGAAGTACTTCTGTCATCAGAGGTCAAAACGTCTCGAGTAGCTCCACCACGCATGTCACCGACAGCACTTCGGTTACTAATAATATTACAGGCAGCACTACCCGCCGTGTGGTTGGCAGCAATTCTACGACCAATAACATTACTGGAGGTAGCACTACATCGCATGTAGTTGGAGGTAACTCAGTTACCAACAATATTACAGGCGGTAGCACTACTCGCCATGTGATCGGAAGTAACTCAACAACCAATAACATTACTGGTGGTAGCACCACTTCACATGTGATCGAAGGTAGTTCAATAAACAAAAACATTACGGGTGATAGCTCAACCTCACGTTCGGTCACCAACAACGTGACCGGTAGCTCAACATCCCACATGTCCTCTTCTAAGCATTTCCATCATCGCAAGAGCGAGTTCTCGTCCGAGGCCGATGTATCCAACTCAATATTCCATCGCAAGAACGTCTCATCTGACTCGAATGCCGCCAACAGCAGCCTTACCTCAACCGGCAAAATGCAACGTAAGAGTATTCTAAATCTAAACGAACAACCATCAAGCGGCAACAATTATTCGAACGATCGCCAGAGCTACAGCAGCATTCATCGTCAAAACCGAGAAACCGATTTGAACTCGAGCTTCTCCAATGAACGCCGCAGTTGCAGTGTGCACAAGGAGAGCAAGGAACATCAGGTCAAGAACTCTACTTCGTCCTCGTCTATGTCCCGTATCATCTCGGGTGGTGCTGATAGCGGCAATGCCAACAGATCGAATCTGGAGAGAACATCGGTAACCCGAACAGTTGTCTCGGGTGGCCTAGATTTCCCATCGCAGTCGCAATCTCACAGCGAACGGCATGTGACGCGCCATCGTGGAAATCAGCATTTATCCAGCGGTATCGATTTCCACTCCTCACCCTCCTCCTCGTACAACGCTCATGGCTATACAGAACGTACGATGACCACACGACGTGGCAACCAATCCTCAATCAGTCTGGGCAACGAGAAGTTCACCGGCTCCAGTCTCTACAAGAGCGAATATATAACTGCCCCGGCCACAACCTGTGCTGTACATAAGATTAAACAAGGTGCATTCCAGCATACCAGAAGTACGCACGATCATAAGTTCTATAAAACGTCTAACTAAGTAACAGCCGACTTATGAGAGTCTTGTCTTCATTGCAACCAATCATACCATATCAGATATAGTGCCTAAGTTTCCATGACAATACTTTTTATACAATATCTTATACTTAACTAAAAAAAAAACCGAAATCGATTAACAAATATATGCAATATTTTTGAAAAACATAAACGAAACATTTTTTTCTTACTGGGATACATAATATTTGATTGATTCGGGAGATATTTCAACGTGAGATGATGTTTTTATTGAGAATTTTTAAAAGATGCTAGTGTTGTGTTTGGTTTTTGTTAAAGGCTATTATCGTATGTATAAGTACAGTAACTGTATAATTAATCGCTTAAAAAAACGCATTCAACTATGTATATAGTATATATAACTGTGTGGGTACATATATACTGGTATATAAATAAACAATGAGTTCTATCTAGTCGGTAATAGACTTACATACACCTCGATTTGTATAATGCTTTATTGTTGTTGTTTACATTTCGGAATTTATCGCTTTATATATAGCTATGTATATAATATGCATACAGTAAATATCAATAATCTCTTTTAAATACTCGTATATATATTTGTATATATATATATATGTATATATATATATTCATGCATTTGTCGTTACTTAGATTAGCTTAGGATTTTTTTGTTTGTTTGTTTGGAAGACATTTGTTCGCTTGTTTTGGAAGACTTGCGTTTCGTTTCTTAAAGACTATGTTTACTTTGTTATTCTTCGGATGCAATCAATTGCAATCCGACATTATTAATATATATTAGTTTCTGGAAGACTTAAGTTGCATTGCCTGGAATGCGTTGCACAAAAACACAACAAATATATGTATGTGCGGGTACCGCGCAGTACTCGCCCGATTAGAACTTGAATATATGAGTTGCTTGTTAACAATGGGGAATATACAACTATATAGTATCTTTAGAATGGAAGACCGATTTCGAAAGCATTGATCAGGGCATTGCCAGAATCATAGATACCGATAACGCCGAAGAGTACACCGAGCCCTATAATGAGGTAGTCTTTGGCTATTTCCTTCTGATCGAGCAAATGTCCCTTGATTTTGATGTGAAAATAGCAGGGCCAGATAAAGCTCAACATGGTGCCCGTAAAGCTGCCAATAAAGCCCATCAGGATCGAGAAGTGCGGTATGAAAATGGCCATAAGAATGGTGGACACAATAACGCCCACCCGGAAGCCCAGGCCCCATACCTTCAACTCCCCGTCAAGATTCCAGATGGTCGGAAATTTGGTTTTCGGCGGGCCACGGAAGAAGTTGCGCTCCAGCAACTCGCAGGCAGCATAGTATGGCAATGGATAGCTGAGGATGGCCTTGATGACCAGGAAGAAGTTCACCAATCCCTTGAAGCCCTGCGAGTGCAGATTATTGGTGATCACTTGCTGGGTATCGTTCTGGAAGGTCAGAAAACAAATGTACCCGAAGCCTGCCTTGAACACGGCAGCGGCAATGTGAGACCAGTCCAGCATCCAGTTGAACTTGGAACGATCGATCATGTTACCTTCAAGCGTGGGCAGAAATATTTGCGAGGTGTATGAGAAGACAATGACGCCCAGCGAAATGGGAAAGTTCTCCATGTCGATGCTCCAGCGGACCTTGGACCAGCCCCAGTCACCAATCTGCAGCAGACAATAGCCAAGAATTACGGCGTTTATCACAATATGTGACATGGTGCACCAGAACGAGAGGGTGGAGACCATTTTCAAGGATTTAAGAAAACCCATGGGCAGCAGAAAGATGCCGACGAAGAGCATCCAGGAGCGTGAATCGAACGAACCCTGAGGATAGGTGCCGGCAAGCAGATCCCCACAGACGACAACATAGAGGATGCAGGTCATCAGTAGTTCAATCAGTTGGGCAATGCTCACGGCACGTGCACCCAGTTTGGGACCGAAGCATACTTTGGCAATGGCCACATAACTGTCGCGGACGCGAACCATCTGTCCCGTGCTTGGATCCGGCTCGTAGAGGCACTGCACCAGCACCTTGCCCGTGTAGCAACAGATGTGCGCAATGCCCACCATGGCAATGATGGCCCAGTAGCCACCGTGGAGCACAGCGAATGGCAGCGATACGATGAACATGCCCTGGATGGCATTCGTCACATTCCAGCCAGCCTGGAACTCGTCGATCTTGGAGCCGCCGCCACCTTCACCCTCACAAACGAATGAGCTGCCCTCCGAGGCGATGCTGCCTTGCCTGAAACCATGAGAAGATCTAAATGAGCCACTGCATTCATTTTGAACATCGACTGATTACTCACCTGAAGCCATCGGTTTGCTGATAACGTCCATCGTATTCATTGAACGATGTGCTCTGGTATTCGTTCTTGTAATCACCCGCACCGGCATCCGCATCCCCCTCCTCTTGCGTCCAACCGCCATTGCGAAACGGATTCGAGCTCATCTCTGTCGTCTGCTGCTCGCCATCCAATCCGTCTTGTGCAGGCGGTGGAAACATGCCCTGGCCCTGTCCGTGTGGATGACTGCCGCTGCTTCCCGGTGGCTGTTGATAATCCTTGCGCTCTGGAATTTGCTGTCTGGCCGTTTGCATGGCCACGTTCAGTATGTTCTTCAATGGGGGCAACGGAGTTGCCTTCAATTTCGTGATGAATGACATGGCTGGGCGTGCGAGCGAGAGAGCAACACAAGTTGCTGCTCGTATGGCGTGTATGGAGGGTGGTGGATGCGGTGGCAGATGCTGCTGCTGCCCGGTGGGTGGTCGATTGTTGGGTGGGTGGTGTTTGGTGGTGGTGTATGACAACGACGGTGGCGGCGGCCCCCTCTCCCCTCTTAGGCACGAATCGTAGGCCTTGCTAGCTGATGATGCTGATGCTGATGCAGATGCTGAAAGTGAAGCTGAAACGTTAACTAA
The DNA here is from genome assembly GCA_018904035.1 of Zaprionus ornatus. Lineage (NCBI taxonomy): Eukaryota > Metazoa > Arthropoda > Insecta > Diptera > Drosophilidae > Zaprionus > Zaprionus ornatus. The sequence goes on from JAEIFZ010000253.1 coordinate 6,265,220, forward strand.
AGTCGATGCAGATGCAGCGAATGCTGATGCTGATGCAGCTGATGCTGATGCTGTAGCTGAAGTTGATGCTGATGCAGAAACTTATCGATCTGAAAAATTTCGTCTGGCTGAACTAAAGACTGTACACAATGTTGGCCAAATTTGCGCTGCAATTTTCACGTAAGTTTTTCACAGTTTTATACATTTTGCGCTCACTTAGCTCTGCGGATAAACGGGAAACTGCAACTGCATCGACGGGAAAAAGAAATAACTAATGAAAATTTTATGTAACTATTTTTCGTTTGCTGCCAATCTTTCTTCACGCTTTTTCTTTCGTTTCAGCAGCGCGCACACAGCAAAGAAAAGAAGAAAATTCCCCCAAGCAGCACAGATTTTCCCAGCATCAGCAGCAGCAGAGGCAGCACAAACTGCGCACGCGTCATGCTGTGTATCCAGTGTACCCAGCTCTGGTCGGACAGTGTCCTGCTACATGGAGCGCGACCCCAGTCACAGCTGACAGTTATCGATAGGCAGCTGTGGGGAATGTTGTTCAGAATGCCCCACATTTAAAAGTCCCTTTTTTTAAATGTTGCTTTTTTAAATGTCCCTCTCAAGCTGCATATCGATTTTGCATTTAATTTACGCGTGCTTATTAAAGTTATCGATAGTGAACAATTAGAAATGTCCTTGAAATGTCCCTATCGCTTAAATATCCTTCTCAAGCAAAGTTCGTCGCGAATTTGTGTTTTTATTTCAATGCAAGCTAACTTACAACTAAGAACATATAACCTACATGCTATAATTGTTTATAGTACACACTTAGGAGTGGATTAAGGGAAGAGGAGGGAAGGAGTAACGTTGCTTAGATGTACCTAAACCAAAGCGAAGTGATATCGCGGTCAATTGCTGTAGCAGGTCTTGCGCACACCGGCCAGAATATTGCTAATCTCATCATCCTTGCGCTGCTGGTGCGGATGCTGCTGCTGATGCGGATCAAACAGCATCTCACCTACGCCCACTCCAACGCCTACCATGCCGGACGCCGCAGCGCTGCCAGCTGTGGTGGCAAAGTGCGCATGATGCGAGAGCGCATGATGTGCATGTGAATGGGAATGCGGATGACCATGTGGATGTTGCTGCATGGCAACTGTTGCTGCTGTTGGGGGTGGCGCACCCACTCCGCCTGCCGCCTGTGGCAGCAACTGCGGCGGCGGCCCACCTCCATTTGTCTCATAATAGTTGCCATAGTGCAGGTAACTGCCCTGCATGGGAGGTTGTCCATAGGCTGCGGCACTTGGCGCCGTCGTCTGCTGAAACGGCACCGCCAGCTGCAGTGGGAATTGTCCGTACGGCAGCTGTGTGTAGTAGCCACCACTGGCCGCACTCGTCGGCGGCGGCGGTGCTGTCAGCAACATGGCATTGTTATAGGCCTCCGCCTCGTAATCGTCGTAGTTCTGATTCGTATCCGGATACTTAATGCACTTGCCACCGCCACCACCAGCATCGCTGGTTGTTGTCGTTGGCGGCGTTGCGGACGTAGATGTTGCTGCGGCTGAAGCATCCTTGAGCTGATCATAGTCCAGCTCGTTGCTCTGATATCGCAGAAAATCCTCGTACTGCATGCCGTATGCGCTGGGCAGGTAATCATTGGCGCCAAGTTCGTTCATGCTGAGGCGCAGACTGGCGCCTCCGCTGCTGCTGCTGCAGTTGCTCTCCGCGAGGGCGATGCTGTAGGCGCTGAGCTCACCGGCGGATGCAGTGAGTGGCATGTTGGATGCGGAACTGCTGCAGTGCTGCGCCTGCTGTTGCTGCTGCTGCTGTACCTGCTGTTGCTGTTGCTGCTGCTGTTGTTGCAGGTGATTGTTGCTGCTGCTGCTGTTGCGTATGTTGCTGCTGCCTCCGTCGTCCTCCGCACTGGAGACTGGCGGATAGAAGGTGCCCTTCACAGAGTGTCCATGATCGAGCAGCCCGCGATTGTTGCATGTCACGTACATGCCACGTGCTGCCACCACAGCGACGGAGCTGGCCAGCGGATATGAGGCATAGAGGCTCGTCTGCTGCTGCTGTTGTTGTTGCTGCTGCTGCTGCGCCTTGGCCTTCTCCTCGGCCTTGGACAATTTATCGCTGCGTTGCTTGCTCGCACGTCCCGGCGATGGCTTCGTTAGCTTCTTGAGCAGCAGCGAACTGTCATAGCTGTTGATTGCATTGGCAGCTGGCGAGGATTCTGTGTGGGAATTGGCATCCATTTGCTCCGTGCTGTCCGCATTGCTGTAGCAATCGATAGAGCTGGGAGAGTAGCTGGGCTTAAGTGGCTGTTCGTACAGCCCGGACACGTTGTGGGGCGTCGAATTGCGACTGTCGTCGGTGGGCGTGTTGGCCAGGTAACTGCCGCTGGTGGCCGTTGCCAGTGGTGGCGTCGTAAGCTTCGATGTTGCCTTCGCTGCTGCCGATTGCGGGGAGGCGTCGCTCTGCTGCTGCTGTTGCTCCTTGGCACTGCCACTTGGCTGCATGGTGCGCAGCTTGGACTGCTTTCGTCGTCGAGGTCGATACTTGTAGTTTGGATGCTCCGTCATGTGTATGACGCGGAGTCGTTCCGCCTCCTCCACATACGGACGACGGTCTTGCGGCGTCAGCGAGCGCCACTTTTTACCTACAAGGAGTGGGGTATAAGGATTAGCTCTGGATAAGATTTGGGACAGGTGTGAGGTGCTCTACGTACCCAACATTTTGCTGAGATCCGCATTATGCAGGTCGGGATTCTCGTCGGCGAGCTTCTTGCGCTCGATCTTGGCCCACACCATGAACGCATTCATCGGCCGACGGATGCGCGACTCTTTGGCACTTTTTGACTGAGTTCCGCCTCCTGGTCTGTACTTTAGATCGCCGGGCATGGCTTTGTGCCTGTCCAGATAGCCGCAGTTCGGTGCACAAATGTCACCCTTGTAGTCGTAGCTCCACATGGACGCTGCCGCCGCCGCCGCTGCTGCAGCTGCATCGATGGGTGAATCATCCTGAGCTGTGCCCAACATGCCGGCGGCATGTGAATGCGACAAGAACTTGTTAAGCATCGATGTGCCACCACTGCCTCCGGTGCCAGCTCCTCCTCCTCCACCTCCTAGCAACGGTATATTGCTGCTTATCAGGGATGCAGTGCCTCCTCCTATGCTATACGCACTGGAGACCATCGGCGAATGGCTGTGACTGTGCACCGACAGCGCTGCCTCGTTCATCGAGTGCTCGTTGTCGTAGCCGGCGCTCTGTATGGCTGGCGAGTGCAGGCTGGGCGAGCTATGCTCGCTGCCCTGCCGCACATGGTAGATGCCTTCGCCGGCACTTTCGTGCAGCAGGCGCCCATCGCTGCTGGCCAAATAGCCAACGTGCTCGGGGTAGTCGCTGCCCACCGTCGAGTGACTGTACTCGGGCGTGCGCGACACATGCGGATACTTCTTGGCGCTGCAAGGGTAAGTGGCAAAGAGAAGGGAGAGAGTTCTATATAGTATATTGTATAAAGGTCTACATATTACATATATTATGTATAAGTATAGCTGATAATATTAAGAATATAGTAAGCTGATAATTTGAAAATATTCTGAACCAAACTATAGGAAATGAATGTTTAAAGGAACTGCAAGTTTATAGATGTGATTATCGATAGAGATTCGTAATTGCTTCAAGCATCACATGTCGTATACTTGTTGTAGTTTCATCTTCATACACTTAACTAGTGATATTTTGAAATATCATATACTTTGTATAAAACAGAAAGTAATAGTATCGCATTTATCTTAAGCTTGCCACTATTTTATCATAATTATCATTAAATTCATTATTATTTGTTTGAAATAACAATAATTATCCTGAATGTTTCCCACTATATTTATACCTTCGACCATTGAAAATACTCAAAAAGGGGTATACCCACTTTGTGTAAATGTATGTAATAGACAGAAAGAACTTGAACCCTCACAATTCGTCTACCTTCGACTATAACTGTCTTCCACTTCCACCATTACATAACGTACATAAATTGTCGAATTGGTCTACCTTCTAACCGTTATAACTTTGAAAAAATAACCCTTTTTTAAGGAATAAAACTGTAATTAGTATTTGAACTTTATATAATCATCAATAACTAATTAATGAATGAGCAATTTTGATGACTTCTTTCATACCCGCCTTATAAAAATATGTAAAATTTGGATTATATTAAAAGCCTTTCATTTGTATAAACAAATCCATTCTAAATTAATATAAAAATCATTTAAAAGATTTTTCAAGTCAAATTGTTAAAATTAATGAACAGAATAGACACATTTTGAACTACTCAGCATACCCTATGCAACAGTTTAATTTTCACAGGATATGCTAAGATATTTTCAATAGGTTGAAATTCGACTTAAAATAAATTAGGCAATAAATTGCGCTAATTAATCACAGTGTGCCCCAGAAGAATTCGCCGCGAAGAATCGCCAACTTCAAAAGCTTACCGTAAAGCTGAGCCTAATTAGAGCTTGAGCATGGGTTAAGCATGGGTTGAGCATCGGTTGAGCATCGTTTGAGCTTGTTTCGCAGTGTTTTTATGAGCTACTGTTGAGAATTACGTAGAAGGGCCAAAGCTGCGAGGCTAACCGGACCTTATAATGATATTTAAAAGCGCAGCAGTCTCCGCAGACGCAGCTAAATACGTTGACAATTTTCACGTTGTCGACACGCAAAGCGAGCGAGGAAGGAGAAGGGAGGGAGAGAGGGAGGAGCCTGACTAAAACTGGACCAGATCCCGACGCGGGCTGGCTTCCCTGGGTGCCCTGGCTGCCTGCAATGTTTGCGCTCCTTAATGTCAGCGGACATAAATGTAAATTGGGCGCGTGCAGCTATTGTATTATCAAAGGAGCCGAAGCACAGCGGAGGACTGAGGACAGAGGACCGCGGACGGTGGACAACCCGACGGGGGTAAGCAAAGAAGCTGCACAAGGAGTAGTAGCTGCAGCGGCAGCAGCAGGAGCAGGAGCTCTGGCTCGGAGGGCCCCCAGACCTTTATGCATAACTTTTAAAAGTTGCGACATATCGACACATTTCAAAGTAATTCGGCTTCCAGGAATTCAAGCAGAACGACCGAAGCGGCAGCCAAACGAGACAAGTTTAAATATTACCAGACGCGGTCTCCCTAAGGGACAGAGACAGGGAGAGACACACAGGGTGAGAGGGACAGAGGGTTATTCAGAGAAAGAGAGGGAGAGAAATAGGGAGGATAGGAAGAGATGGAGAGCGTGAGGAAGACTGGGCTTTAGGGAGACCAGTTCTACTACCGTCGCCCTGGCTGCGGCTGCTGTGAGTTGATTCCACTTCGACACCCGCTCCACCAACGCTTTGGTACCTCGACTCTCAGTTACTCAGTCTTTCTACTCCTCAGTCTTGCTCAGTCTTCCTACTGCTCAGATTCTCTGCTCTTCAGACTCCCTTCTTTTCAGACTCCCAGCTCCACCGATCAGCCGCTTTTCCGTCTACCCTCTCCATCACCTGCCTCTCCTCAGAGTACTGATCTCTTACCTCTTCCCACTTCTCAGACTACTGATGTGTCTCCTCTTCTCACTCCTTCGACTACTGATATCTTTCTTTATCCCTTCCCACCACTCCATCGACAACTTATTTCTTCCCACTATCCTTCTGCTTACTCCACCAACTACTGATCTCTTGCTCTGTACCCCTTTCCCTGCTCTAGGGACTACCTGCTCTCCTGCTCTTCCTACATCTGCAACTACTGATCCCTTTGTCACTTCTCGCTCCTTCGACTACTGCAGCCCTTTCTTCATTCCCTCTACATCGAGTACTGATCCCCCTTCTTTCCTTCTCCTACGACTACTGATCCCTTTCTTCAACCCTTCCGCAACACTCCCCATCGCTGTGTGCGTGTCTCGCTCCACGTTCGATTTGTTACCGTTTGAATTTATTGCTGCCCACTACACTTTTGGTCTATTGTCTTCTCTGGGTGCCCAGGCGCGGTCTGCCTGTCCGTCTATCCCGACTTGTCCTAGGCTCTTTTGCCTACCAACTTGGCTGGCAAACAAGCGCTCGGCCTAATTGTTGTTAGCCCGCTCAACTAGGCGCTCTAGTTTTTGGCCCAAAAGGCTGAAAAGCCGCCAAAACCCAGCACAGAGAAAGAGCCGGAGAAAGAGCAAGAGGGAGCTGGGGAGGGAGAAGAGGAAGAGAGCTGCGCTGAGCTCAAAGCAGAAGCATAGCCAAGCCGCAGCCGCCGCTTGCTTCATGGCGCAGCTGGGATAATTTATTGAGGTTTCCTGGTGACATCGTTACGTTTTTGATATTCGGTTGCGGCTGCCGCTCGCTGGCTGGCTGTGGCTGTGCTTCGCTCGATCTGCCGCTAAATACTTGCGGCAAGCTACACAAAATTATACCGTCCCAGCGCGCTCTACGCTTGTCCCTCAGCCGTGCCGTCTGTCCCGCTGTACCCGCTGTCCTGTAACTGGTCCAAACTGAGTTTGGGCTTTAGGTCGGTCGGCGACTTTGGCTTTGGGTTTATCCTAAGCGCGCGCGCGCTCACGATGCACGACGACGACGATGGCTCGGACGGCGGCTAAGCCCAGGTCCGAGCTGGAGTCCGAGTTGGAGTTGGAGATGGCGAGTCTTAGCCATGGCCCTGATTTTAAAATAGGACACATACAGTGGCCGGTAAGTTGGCATTTTTATGCGCGCAAAATGTCAACATCTTTGCAAAATGCCACATATTCCACATTGCAGCCGGTGCCCCCGCACCCACCTTCTCCTCCTGCTGCTTCTTTGCTGGCTCGTTGTTGCCCCAACTGTCCCGTCCGTCCGTCCGTTTGTCCGTCTGTCTGTCCTCGGCTGTCCACAGTGGGCAACGTTTTGTTTACGACAAGCGCAACGTCGTACGCTGCCGGTGGCTGCGGCACAACTTGCTGCCACAACTTGCAACGGCTACGTTGTCGTTGGCTGCCGCAAAGTAGGCAACTGGCAACTGGCGGCCCCCTTCGGCCTTAACAAGAGCCGGCCCCGAGAAACTTCATTCAGAAGCCGCATTGATCTGGAGAGAGTGTCAGCCCTTTAGCATATTGTGATTCATGTGTCGCTGCGCCAGGCAGAGACAGCCTTTTAAGTCGCCCCCCCAGACATGCCTCTCTCCTTGCCTCTCCCTTCTAAGGAGGTATTCCTGCCTGGCAGACAATCGAATTTTATGAAAAGGCGGCGGCGTTTTGCACTCGCTGCTTTAGCTTAAATATTATACATATTCTAACTGAATTATAAAGTATATTTACTTTATTTCTTAACTCGAAAAACCTTTAGATATTACAGCAAAGAGAGAGTGAGAGAGAGAGAGAGAGAGTAAGAAAGAGAGTTAGATTAACTTAGTCAGTCTTAAGTATTGAATCTACCTAGCGAAAGTGAGCTTGATCTTAGTCTTGGGGACGCAGTTCACACGTTCCAATTATCTGGCCAAGTATTTAAGCTTTCTTCTTCTTTCCCTCCTTCATTTGTTACGCGTCGAAAGTTGAGAAAAATTCTAACTAACTAATTTCCATTGCATTCATTTCTTCTCTATATATTTTATCAACTAACTGGAACGTGTGAACCCAAGTCAGACTTATATCTAAGATTTTTGATGCGCATTTGCATAATTGGGCAATGTTAACTACTCAGAAATTATGATTAGGCTAATTGAAAAATTTTATATATATTTTATAATTTGCATTTATTACACTTATATGCATATGTCTTGTGATATCTTTTTATGTCTGCTGCTAATTAAACTTATCATGCAACTAATGAAATTCTATTCATATTTCTAATTAAGATTTTTCTCAAAAAACAGCCGTTTTTTCGTTAATCAAAACCAAAATAAACTATTTCTTATAGTCTCAGAAAAATGCTGATTTAATCTAACTTATTTATGTACATATATCTTCTTGTGGACTGTTAAGGAATTCTCTTCTCTTGCTCTTTCACTTCTTTACATCTTAAGTATATCATTTTGAATATGTCTTACATTTTTCAAAAGTTGGGTAATATGTTTCTGTAATTTGGAATCTTAAATTCCTAATAATTCCAAACATTTTTGAAAACATGCTTTATATACTACATTAATTTTCGTGTCCTAAGACTCTAATTCAAAAATATGAGATTGAAGCATAAAGTATTAATAAATTAAATAAATTGGAAACGTTAATTCAAGACAATGTTAACCATGTATCGCTTTCCATCAAAAGAACGTGCCGTAAGTTCACTGATATATATAATTTTATTAAATTTATGTTAAAAAGTCGAATTCAAACATAAAATCGAAGTTTTGTGAATGAAAACGGTCTTATGCAATTTTTTTTGATAATTTCATATTTCTATACAGATAATACTTTTAAACAGTCTTAGAAGACAAGTAGATCATGATATAATTTAAGTTATGAAATGATAATAAGTAGACAGCTCAATAAATTGTCTATATATTCAAGCTTCGATGTAATATGATATGATATGGTATGATATATAAGTAAAGAACTATATATATTATATATCTATGGTATATATATAGAATTATCTAATATGATATACTGATAAGTCTCTTTACAGATTTACCAATATCTGGGCTTGCCATTCCCTCCCTTAAATTCCATCAAGTAGTTAATAAATGAATAAATAAAATGTGTCTTCCTAACATATCAATTTGTTGTCTATATATTTATGCCCCGATATGCAAATATATGTGCAATGATTAGCCAATAGCTGTCCCGGGCCATGGCCTGGCTCCATTTAGACCCAGCTCTGGCCGGCCATATTGAGCGCTTGTTGTAAGTAAGCGAGTGGTAATAAAAGCCATTTTGGTTTCTCTGGCCCGCCGCGTGGTGGGCGGGGCGTGGCCTGGCACACAGCATCGGCTGCCGCCGCAGCATCTGCTCTGCTCCATTTGCAGTCTATTGGCTGCCACAAAACCCTGGTGGCAGCAGCAGCAGCAGCAGCAGCAGCAGGCAACAACAGGCGCCCCGAGACCCGAATACATTTGTTTTCAACTCATTTCGGCCTTTTTTTACAGTCCCAAAACCAGTCTGGACAGGGCGCGAGCTGGTCGAGGTTGTTGCTGTTGTTTTTGTTGTTGCTGTTGCTGCTGCTGGTGCCAAGGCGATTGCGGCCCAGGTGTGATGTACTGGAATAACTTAACGACGCAGCCTCAACGCATACATATGCATGAGTGTGTGCGTGTATGCGTGTGTGCGTGCGTGTGTATGTAGATGCTGTCGCTGTCGCTGCTGCTGCTGTTGACCAATAAGCATAAACAGCCACAGCATCCGGCTCAGGTAACCGCCATCTTAGCGCGTTTGCCGCTGCTTTAATGAACCGCAACCAGATGAGGCAAGCGGCGAGGCAAGGTGAGGCAAGAGGAGACACGAGGCAGCTCTTGCACGGGGCACGCTCATTGGGCACGCAGAGGCAACGCGAGTCGAGGTCTACGCATGCGGCAGATGCCACACACACACACGTATCAGAGATATACCTGTATATAGTCTACTATATACACAACGATTTCTACCTGCACACACACATATATAATTAAACTAATGAAGCAAGCCGCATTGGACGCTTTGGGGCACTTTGGGGGCCGATCATGAACATCACAAGCTGAATCCGATTCCGTATAGGTATCCAAAATGTTGCTGCTGCTGCTGCTGCAGTGGGGCCTCTCGGGCTAATGAGCTTTACGACCGCGTCGCTTCGTCGCCAACAAATGAAACAGTGAAACAACGCCAAGCTCCCCAAGACCCGACCCAGTTCTCACACACAAAGTCGTTTCGCAGCAGCAGCAGCAGCAGCAGCTGAAGAATATGTACATATCTCGAGGAAAAATGTACTGAAACGTAATGGGTTTTATCACGCACATAGAGACACTCCTTCGCTGCCCCTCCCCCTTGAACTGTGTGCAGCATGCAATTAGTTGAAGGAGGTAAGGTACGAGAGTAACTAACTACAATATATAGTAACTGCTGAGGAGAGAGTTACTGGGACGATATGTGAAAATACTAGTGGATATAACAGACGGAAAAATATATATAAAATATGTATATCATCTTGTGTATATATATATACAATACATATATTCCAAACATAAATACATATATTCCACATACTTTAATTCATAGAAAGTTAAATAAAGTGTATACCTGTCTTTAACACATATGTTACATACTTAAACAATATTTATAGATCTAGAAAGTGAATAACCAATATACATACATAAACTACAATCGAATTAGAATATATTGTAGTAATACAATATGTCAACAAACTATCTGTGAGTAATACTTAGTATACTAAGTAGACATTGATTAATCTGTTTTAGATCATGTGATTTATTTAAATCTGTTATATATATATTTATTGTCGATAAGTCTATTGATATAGCTGACTTAAAATTGGTTATTCCCCTAACTTTTTTATAAAATGACTTGCTTGATTCCCTTTCAAATCGTAGATTTTTAGATATTGTTGTATTTTAGTATATTATTGTATTATATATTTATAATATCATAGAGACATCAAATATAATTTATATAACAACAAATCAAAACTTTAAGGTGATAAAGTTAAAGATGATAAAGAGATAACAAAGTGAATTTTTTCACACTTTCAACAAATATTATTCATATATTTCAACACCCACAGATAAGAATCTGACTTACTAACAAGTTCACATGTTTAAATAATTTATAATTCGTATGATAGTATATCTACCATTAACAAAGTAAAACCCTAACAAGCCTGGGCATTTTAATATTGTGCACAATCAATTTCTCTTTACAATTACTGCATATCTCAACACTTTGTCATAAATAATGTTAATAACATCAAATGTGATAACTAAGCAATTACCTTGGGATATATGGGGGATCAATTACAAAGATCGACTTGAGCACCAATTAACTTGTCGATAGTCGTTTTAAGCAGAACTAGTAAAAGTTAATTCTGAGTAGACAGCGGAATAAACGGTTATTTTCTGATTAATTTCGATGGGCGATGTGCGATAAAGAGTTTTTTGTTGAAAACGGAACTTGCGCATCAAATCGCAATGTCGAAAGTCGTAAAGCAAATGCAAATCAATCGAGTCGCCCGTTGGCAACTCTTGGCCAAATTGATGTGTCTACCCATAAGGCGGATTGATTTATAGAGCAGAGAGGGACATAAAACCAAAGCCGAAAAAAGCAACAACTCAGTCGCATTGTTGTCATGTCGGCAAAGAGACAAACCGAAAAAGAAATACCACGAAAGGTTTTTCAACTATTTGAAGCTTGTGTTGAAATATTTACGGTAATATTCCATTTAATTCTGAATAAGAAAAATCTAAGCCCCGATGCAGAACTCAAGTTAAACGTTAAGGTTTAATGTTATGCAAATATCATGCATAACTATCAAAGTGTTTAGATCAAAAACTAAATCATTTTAATGAGCGAAACCGCATGGTGACCTCTCTAGGGTATACCTGCATACGATATATATATATACTGTATATATAAGGTATAATATATAGTCAAGTTTTATGGTTATTCTCATGGTCTGAACTTTCTTGCTGACCACGTTGCTCTCTTGGTTTACTTTCCACTTGACCAATTTCGAGTCCGAGTCTGAGACGTAGATGTAGTCGGGGTCTGAGAGAGGTCTCTCTGTGTTTCGGTCTTGAGACATGGTTCTGTTCTGTGTTCCATCTATTAACATATTCACACAGAACGCATACAGTGAAACGAGAAGCGGACATACGCATACAGCTGCAGCTCAGACAAGGAGGGGGAGGTTACGTCTTCCACAAAAATCTAAGCGAACTTTCGTAAGTAACTAAGTATATAAACTATACATATATATAGTATATATAACAGCTGAACATCCCGTCGTTTTAGCTCTGTCGTGTCTCTGTATCTCCAGTTCCGTCTGTGTGTGTGACTAAGTCTTGAAATAGCCCCGTCACTGTGGAAGTTTAAGTCGAAGTCGCTCGCTGTCTATGTATATTTCTCTCAGTGTGTGTGTGTGTGTCTTATATAGTAGCCTAGCTAGCGACATCTAGAGAATTTCTGCACCCATACCAGCGCATTTTTCCATTTTTCATTATGGTTATTATCTTGGAAGATATGTATCTTCGCTACGGTTGGATATAATTAAACAGCGAGAGAAAAAAATAGCAGTTTTTCTATCGCTTTTTGTTGTTGTTGTTAATGCTGTTGTTGTTGTTGTTTTCTAGCATGGGAAAAATGTAAATATTACTTGTAATTTGTTAGCAGATGATGTGGATGTTCGTGATCATATGAGGGTTCCATTTTATATGCGGTTCGTGGTAACGGTGACTGCGACGGCGACGGCAACGGCGACGACGATTGTTGCAGGTTGCTGTTGTTGCTCTTGTTGTTGTTGTTGTTGTCGGTTTGGGCTTTGCTTTAGCTTTAGCAGGGCCAGCAGCATTTTGCTTAATGTTGCATTATTCCGTTAGTTTTTTCCCTAACCGAGCCTGGCCTGGCCTGGCCGTGGCAGCATTTGGCCCAGCAGAGGCAGCGGCAGCGGCAGCGCAGCAGGCAGCGGCAATAAATTTGCTCATTCGTTGTTGTTGTTGTTGCAGCTTTAGTTGCTTGTTGTTGTTGTCTTTAAACTAGCATGTGTGAATTTGTGTCTATTTGTTGTGTCGCTGAATTGTTGTGCGGGTGTGTAGTGTATGTGTGTATAGCGTGTGTGTGTGTGTGCTTTAATTTGTGCTAGTTTAGGCCCTAACCCACATTGGGCACCTGTTGCTGTTGCTGCGCCGCGAGATGTTGCAACTTGCAACGATTTTACTTTTATTTCAATTTTTTTCAATTTTTCAAGCACTTTTTGAACACTTCTTGCACTGTTTGGAGACACTTTGCTGGGCTGGCAAATACTTTCTTAAGGGTAAAGACTTTTAAGGGTTTTGGCTGAGACTAATGCACATTGTTGTTATTGTTGCTGTTGCTGTTGTTGTTATACACTGCTGCTGGTCAAAATCAAGGGCTGCCACATTTCACAATTTGCAAAAAAAACACAAAATTTAGTCACTTTGTTGCTGTTGTCGATGTTGTTGCTGCTGTAGATATTGTTGTTGCTGCTGTTGTTGTTGCTGCTGTTGTTGCTGCTGTTGTTGCTGCTGTTGTTGCTGTTACTACTTTTGTAGTTGTTGTTGCTGTTGTTGCTAGTGTGGCTGGCAACTTTACAATACGCTTGGGAAAATGCACGAGCACAGCAACGCACTTGGCATATATGTATAGCCGGGCCTATATACACAACAGATACAGATACAGATACATATACAGATGCACGACTACAGCTTGGATACGGATACAGCTACACAGCTGCACGCGCTGTATGTAGATACTATTTATGATTTTAACCGCGACCAGCGTCGTACTAAAACTGAGATTCGCTTGCCCGATCTCGATGCCCCGATGGCGATGCCGATGTCGATGTCGATGCCGATTCAGAGAGTCAGTAAATGCCGGAGCCAAGTTGAACCACGCCGATGTCGAACCGCAAGCTAACTAACTCAGCTCTGAGCTGGCTGGCGACTTGGCTGGCAACTTGGCTTAAACAGCGAGCTGTGCCTCGTCTCTCCACACTCCACCTCAGCCTGCGTTGCCTCACTCTCCCACACACACACATACTGACACACACACACACACTGTGGCACTCTCTCACTCTCTCGGCAGTGCATAAGGCCGCGCGGCGCACGAGCAAAACCTTTTGCGCAGTCTTGGCCCAACTTTGAGAGATCTCGCCGCGATCCCCCGAGCGACAGCGACGACGACGCTGGCGACGCTACGCCGACCCCGGCAGTGTCAGCTGCCCAGCAAAGCGGAACGAACGAACGAGCGAGCGAACGCAGTCGCATATTCTGGGGCAAGTCCGAGCGCAGCCGAAGTCGAAGTCGAAGCGAGAGAACGAGCGACCCCCGAACACCCTCCCCCCATATCCCTCTTCTTGCCCCTTGCAACGGGTGTGCGGCAAGTTCTTTTGAATCAAATGAAACAGACTTATTTAATATTCCTTCTCGCTGTCGCCGTCTTTGTACCTGTGTATCTGTATCTGTAGCTGTATCTGTATCTGTGTATCTGCTGAGAGACACACACACACACGATCGCCAAAAACCTGTTCTCCGTTGTGGGAGAGACGTCTTTGCATTTGGTTTGTTTCAATTGGTGGAGGCCCCAACGTGCCTGCATTTGTATGTGTGCCAGCTCCAAATACATGCATACACATACACACACGTGCACACACTAACACACTTGTTCACACACACCCGCTGAGCAGCGTATGCAAATATTGTAATATGCGGAACCTTCGCTTCGCTTTGTATATGAAGTTATCAGGAGGATCTAACACTCATTTCGATAAAAGTGTTTTAGCTAATTATGAGAATTTTTATTATAAACATAAAAGTTTATAAATACTGTTCTATGAACTATATAAATCGTTCTTTATTTGTTTTTCCACACTCATTTTCTAACTAGTTGGCGAGTGGCGACTTCAATAAATGAATCACTTTGAAAATATGTGTCATTCTACCCAAGCGAATGGAAAATCTGTGCAACCTTGAGAGCTCAAGAAATCTAAATAAATTTGACAATTCTGATACAGAACTTTGAATCTACATTGATTTCAATTTTAGTGATAATAAAAAATAAATAAATAAATACATTCAAAATAAATAAATACCAAATAAATACAAATATAAAAATTCAATGTTGTTAGCTTTTAAACTTTAACATTATGTTTATTTAACTACAATTAAATATACTAAATACAATACAATTAAATATGCCAAATACTTTTTCTATTTGATTCGTCTCCTTGTAGTTGACATTAAATAAATTAATAAACATAAATAATTTACCGAAAATATTCACAAAATTAACAAGAAATCATAATCAAAACACTTAAGTGACTTTCTGTCCATATTATCCAACTTATCCGTTCATTTCTTTACTTTGCCCTCTTTACTCTTTGCCCTTCGTTTCAATATTCAAATAGAGCCATATTTAATTTTTATTCTTTTTCTCTCCACCCACTTTGCATGTGCAGCCAAGTCAGCTCCGACTGATCCGATTGGTATCCGAGCTGCGATAAGCTCCTAAATTGCATATTGCGGCAACCAGCGGGACCAGGCCAAGCCCAGTCGAGGTACAACGTCAGGTACTTCAGCTGATCCACCACGCGTAAGGCAGACAGACATATACACATATATAAATCGAAGAAATCAACTGCAGGCACAGAGTTCATAATTAAGCGCCAGAATGCCACAAGATGCTTCGCTCTGCTCAGCTCTGCTCCCTCTCCGCTTCAGCAACGTGGGTTAGATGCAAAAATATTTGTTTATCACATCGCGATAATTGCCGCCGGCGTTTTGCGGGTCCGTCGTCGTCGATTTATGCCAGGGCTCGCGCTGGGGCCAGCCCAGGCCAGGCCAGTGTGCGACTGGGCAGTAAAGCAGAGAGAAGAAACAAAACAGAGAGAAGAAACCGAAATCCGAAAACACAACAAGCGTGTGCCGACCGCCTTTGAGTCGCAGTTGCAGTCGCAGTCGAAGTCGAAGTTGAAGTCTCAACTGGAGGACGAGGATCAAAGCGTGCCTCATCGGCGTGGCGCATGTGCAAATGGCTTGATGGGGCAGGGCAGGGCAGGCCAAGGCAATTGGGTCTCGGGGTTCAAGCAAAGGCTGCTCCAAAATTGTGGGCGTGTGACACTCTTGAGCTGCTATCGCCAGCGAATCTCTGCCTAAATGCAGCAAAAAGGAAAACAAATTATTGATAAGCAGATCGCCGCAGTCACCGTATGCACTGTAAGAAACGGGAGTGAATGACAGAATGCCCACACAACATGCTGCTTGATTGCTAGCCTCGGGATTTGGCTCAGTGTATTGGAGGCTCGCACAAGTTTCGCTGTAGGTGCAGTTGCAGCTTATCAGAGATGAAGCGCGGCACACGTTGGTCCACCAGACTTGGCGGTCTCTGTTGCTGCCGCTGCGGCGTCCTCGGCTCCACATTGAAGCTCTCCACACACATTGATGTTGATTGCTGTCTGTTTGGTTTTGCTTTCTGCCATGGTTCGGGTTATGTAAGCCCCGATGCGATGTGATGAGGTCGTTGTTGTTGTTTGCATTACCCACCCTCGCCTCTGTTCAGACGGCGAACAGGCGGTGGCGACCGCTGCGGTAGGTAATAATTGCATACACATGCATAACTTTAAATGCGGAAACTATAAGATAAAATGTGTACAATATTTATAACATGATTTATATACGCATTGTAATATCAACCCAAAAACAATCAACCATTAGCTGCAAAACCGCAACTTGATTTATTATTATTTTCTATTTACATATGCGCGCCAAAACAATGTTGAAGAATGCACATAACATGCCTGTAACATAGGCCGTCACTTTACAACACTTACAGTTCGCAATCGATATGTATCGCAAGTTTGTCAGTGTCACATTTCACATCTCTATGTTGACATTGTGCAAAACGCTCAGACAGTCGCGCGCTGTTTTATGAAATATTAAAAAATAAGTCCTAACTATTAACAAATTTAACAAATAAATTGCGAAGTGAAAAAGTAATAAGAAGAATAAGTAAAGAACAAGATGGTTTTCGACGGCACGCAGTCGTTGACCAACATTTTGGAGCCGGAGGAATTGCAACTGGTGCCCGAGAAAATACAAGGAAAATTGACAACGTTTCTTGAACAATTTTCCGATGAATATTGTAAAGAACGTGCTGCCGCAAATCGCTTAAGTAAGTGTATTGTATTGAATTTATTATGTGTGGTTTTAGGTTTTTTGAGTGTTTTGTGAGGAATTCTAAGCCGGCATAGAAGAAAATTTATCGTCAAATATTTTCAACCTGCAGCTGGATGTGTACACACTATTCCACGTGTGTACACACTTGCCAGATATTGCAATTTTCGCTCAACTCGACGCGCTGCATAAATTGTTTATCTGCAATAAAATCATTAATAAAAGTGAACCAAGCATAGCATTCTATTAATTAAAGCATTCCAAGCATGGATCTTAGTGGTCCAAAGTCGTTGGCAGATATCTTCACGCCCAATGAGCTGGAGCAGCTGCCAACCGGCGTGCAGAAGAAATTTGAGACTTTCATAGGCAATTTTTTTGATGAATATTGCAAAGAAAGAGCCGCTGCACATCGTCTTAGTGAGTAAAAAATTGATGGTGAAATTCAACAGTTAACAATTTGCAGAGTCTGATCTCAAAGAACTATCATACTTTATTTAACCGTGTTCTTCTTCTTCCCTCAAGGTGAAATTGAACAAAAGAAGGAAGAGTTGAACAATCAAATACTCGATAATCAAGTAAAATTCACTAACTTTGAGCAAAATGTAACTGAGCTGCGCACGCAGCTGGACCAAGTGTCCGCGGAACGGGATCAACTGTTGATATCTGTTAAGGATTACGATCAGAATTCCTCTTCATTGCGAAAGGAGAAGAATGCCTTTGTGGATGAGCGTGATTCGCTACTCAAGGTTATCGAGCGACAAAATGGTGAGCTAGAGCGACTTAAACAGGATCTGCAGACCTATCAGCAACAACTGAGAAGCGCAATCACAGCCAAATGTGAAGCTATCGCGCGTCTCGATGAGGTGCAGAGCAAGGAGGTCGCTCTTGACATCAAGGAGCGTCGGCTGGAGAGCGAGCGAGCAATGTTGCAGAACGAGATACAATTGCTAAGCAGCGATTTGAACCGTAACAATGCTGAGCTACAGAATCTGCGACGTGATCATTCCATGAACACCATGCATCTGGAGGTACGACTCAAGGAAAAAACCGACGAGCTCCAGATACTCCAAGGCCAAAACTCGCAGTACACTAAGACTATTGAGGAATTGAATAAGAAGATTGAGGATCTTAATGAGACAATGTTCCAACACAATGTGGCAACTGAAAAGTATGTGGATACGCTTAAGAAGGAGCTAGACACAAAGGAGAAACTGGTCGAGATATACAAGAACACCGAAACCGAGACAGTATCGGAGCGCAATGAGCTGCTCAAGGGCATTTCGGATCTGCGTCGCATGCTTGTGGAAACTACCGAACAATATGGTGAACTCGAAGTGGAGTTCCAGTCTGCCAAACAGGCTCATGCCGACGAGGTGGCAGCTTTGAACAAAACCATTGAAGATCTGAAAACAGAGATCGGTCATGCCAATGATCTGCTGAAGGAGGCCCAGGAGCAGAGTCTGGAGAGCGCAATTTGCAAGTTGGCACCTACTGCGGCTGTTTCCAGTCGCCTGATGCGCTCTGATATGTCGCTCACCGAACTGTACTCTCTGTATGCCAAAAACTCGGAAGAATTGGAAGCTAAGAATCGTGAGAACGCTCAGCTTAAACTGCAAATCAAATCGATTGTTGAGGAGATTAATGAGCGTGCACCCTACTTCAAGAAGCAAGACGCTGACTATGGCAAACTGAGCGAAGCACACAATCTGCTGTTGCAACAGCGTGACGAGTTGGTTGAGAAGAAGCTCGCCCTTGAGCAAGAGCTGGAACAGGCGCAATTCGATGTAACCCGCCATGTCAAGGAGAACAAGAAACTCAAACAATCCCAGGTCGATTTGAGTCGCCAAGTCTGTTTGCTGCTGGATGAGGTCAACTGTCTGCGTGCTGGTGTCCAGAGGCCACGCAATCAGTCGCAGCCTGGCGTCATACACAACTCCAGTGATGCCATTAGCCGTGATCTGGTCACATTTGAGTCCATCACAGAGCTGCAGGAGAAGAATGTGAAGCTATTGGCTTTGATACGTGAACTTAGCTCTGAAATGGAGGCTAACGAATTGAAGAACAACGAGTTGCAGCTGAAGACTTTCGAAGAGAAGTTCGAAAAGGCCACCAAACGTCTAATCGAAATGGAAGAGACTCTTACCCAGAAGAACAATACAATTTCCACATTGATGGCTAAGTGTGAGCGTTACAAGAAGTTCTATTTTGAGGCGCAAAAGAAATTGGGTAGTCAGATAATCGATTTGGATGATTCCACTATTCTCATTGATGAATCCCAGACGGAACAGACAAGGGTAACCGAGAATAACAGCAAACTTGAAGCGGAGGCTAAGTTGGAGCGACGCATACGCAGTCTGGAGCAACAGCTGGAGGATGAGACCAAGAAGTATGCCGCCCTTAAAGAGAACTATGATTATTACACAAGCGAGAAGCGCAAGAACGATGCCCTTGTGCAGGAACAATTTGATTCAATGCGCAAAGAGGTGCGTGAATTGACCTCCATCAATTGCAAGCTAATGAACGCGTCGGAGTTCCAAAAGGAGCAGATGGAGCTGCTGCAAAAGGGTATTGCAACCTATAAACAACAGATTGCCGCACTTGAGGAACGTACCAAGAACTATGAGAAGACAATCATCAAGCATGAACAGACCGTGCATATGCTGAAGGATGAGGTGATGACCGCACATCGCAAGCAAGTCGCCTCCGAGACAGAGGCTCACAGTCTGCGACATGAGAATCGTGTACTCAAGGACACCGCGTCACGTCTCCAGGCCGAAAAGGAAGGTTTCCATCGTGAGCATCAGAGTCAGGCGCTGTTGCTGAACAATCTGGAGTTCATCAAGGCCAATCTTGAGCGTTCTGAGACTGAGGGCCGCCTGCGCTTGGAGCAACGTCTAGACGATACCGTACGTGAGTTGTCTGCACAGCGACGTCACTTCCAGGAGGAGGAAGAGAAGTTCCGTGAGACTGTCAATGAGTTCAAGCGTCAGACCGAAACAGCAAATAAGCTCAAGGAAGAAGAGCGTCAGCAGGCCGAGAAGTGGCATCAGGAATTGATTGGTGTGCGTGAGGAACTGGCAGCAAAGGTCAGTCAGGTGAATGAGCTGAGCAAGAAGCTCCAAGAGAGCCTCACTCCCTCGAAGGATGAGAATCCGATCACAGCGGCCAACAAGAAAGCACGTGAATTCGAGTTGCGATACGAGCAAGCTCGCGTTGAGATTGAGTCCCTCACTAAGGAGCTAGCCAAGGCACGTGAGCATGGTGATCAATTCTATAAGATGTCGCAGAGTGCCGAGAGCGAAATTAAACGTCTGCACGATATGCATGCCGAGATACTTGCCAAATCGGAACAAGAGATCAAGCGGCTCAAGACAGCCGAAGCTGAACTTCAGACACGTGTTACAGATCTGGAGGCTGAAGTGATGCTTACAAATGTAACCGAACAGAGCAAGACAACGAGCAACTCGGATCAACTAAAGGCTGCCCAAGAGGAGCTGAAGAATGTACTCGAGAAGTTGACAGAATCAGGACGCACAATACGCACGCTGCGGGCCGAGAATTCCACACTGGCTGAATCCCTCAATGCTGTGGAGGTTAAGTATGCAAATGAGATGGTGCTGCACTCTGCAGACATTCAAGAATTGACTAAGTTCAAATCGGACTTCTTGAAGGTAAGGAAGGAACTGTAAACATTTGTAGAATCTTTAATCATTTCGATACTCTCTCTCCAGGTTCAAGACGAGCTTAATAAGCTCAAGTGCGGACGTGAATCCCTGCAAGCTGCACACGATGAGCTGCTGAAGGCAAACGCCGAAGCACAGCGTCTATTACAAACTGAGAAGGAGGAGTCAGAGAAGCGTGCAGCAGATCTGAATGCTTTGAACTCCAGTTTACATGATCAGATCGAGGCACTGACCACCAAGCTGGCTGCCCTAGCACAATCGTCGAACAATCAAAATGTTTCCACAGCTCTCAATGAGTCGCTGAATGATACAGCTGCATCCACATCGGATCTGATCAGCTCAACAGCTGTGGATGAGATCAAGAATAGCGAACAACTCTTGAAGATTATTAAATTCTTGCGCAAGGAGAAGGATCTGTTTGCAGCGAAGTTGGACATATTGAAGGCTGAGAATGCTCGTCTCGTATCGGAGCATACAATATTGCAGAAGAAGGTTGATGAGCTGAACGGGTACCTCAAACAGGAACGTTCCAAGAGCGAGACAGATGTGGTTTCCGCTTCGAAGCATGAGGCTGTGCTGCGTAAGATCGAAACCCTCAATGCGATCACCGATAGCAATCGCATTCTACGCGAGGAGCGCAACAATTTGACAAAACGCGTGGCGGAGCTCACTGAGCGCATTAGCAGCGTGGAGAAGGAACTGTTCCCACTGCAGTGCAGCAATAAGGAGCTGACATCCAAGATTGAGGAATTAAATGTGGAGAACACATCGCTGCGTACTGAGGCGATCAAGTGGCGTCAACGTGCCAATGCTCTGGTCGAGAAGAGCAACAGGAATCCTGAAGAATTCAAGCGTTTGCAATCCGAACGCGAACATCTTGCCAAGCTCTTGACCGCCGAAAAAGAAACAAACAAGAAGCAGTTGGACGAACTGACAGCGGTCAAGGCACGACTGGACAATGAGTTACCATCGCTGAACAAAATGTTGCAGCTGCAGGAGGAGGCCCGCAAGAAGCAACTGGAGGAGGTTACAGCACTGAAGGCAACCAATGCACGCCAGACGCAGGATATAATGGAGCTGAAGAATCGCCTGCTGCAGAAGGAAGAGGAGCTGCTGAAGGCGCAAGAGGAACTCGAATCCAAGGACAAGGTCATACAGGACAAGGACAGCAAGGAGCTGATGCTGCGTAAACTTGCCAAGCGCTACAAAGATTACTACATGGGTTTGCAGGCACAGACCGGTGGCAACGACACCGTCGCTGAGCTGGAGAAGGTGCGATCCGAACTGGATGAATTGAATACAACACTGCGCAGCACCAAAGAGCAGCATGAGCAGCTGCAGAAGGAACACGATGAACTAAAGTCACGCTCCAATGTGTTGCAGGAGAGCAGCGAATCCAAGCAAAAGATCGAGCAGCTGCTGCAGGAGTTGACGGTGACTAAGACAGAGTTGGCCAATCAGGAGACGACAATGGCAGGCACCAAGACCAGCTACGACGAGACAGTGCTTCGTCTGGAAAAGGAACTACAGGAGCATATCACCAACAATAAAGACATCAATGCACGTCTGATGCGTGAAAATGAATCCCTGCACATGCGTATTAATCAATTGCAAAGGCAGTTGGGATCGCAGCAGTCCACCAAGCCATCGACCAGTTCTGTAGGCATGGCTGAGAAGGGTAACATCTCCGAGTCATCGCCACGTACGGCAAATGTAAAACCAATGTCTGGTTCGGCCACCGTTCAGCAGTCGGCGACAGTGACACCCTGGCGTGGCGGAGAGACTCCTCTGGCTAGCATTCGTCCCATTTCTGTGCAGAATAGTCGCACTGCAGCCATTTTGCCCACTAGTCAGCAGCAGCCTGGAGCCTCGACCTCATCAACTTCCACGTCTACATCAACTTCATCTTCGGCTGCCACCGCCTCGGGCAGCAGTAGCAGTAGCAGCACCAGCAGTAGCTCCGCTGTGGGCAACACAGCATTGGTGCCACCCCAGCAACAGGTGCATACCACAGCAGGCAGTGCTACGCTGGAATCAATGGCCTCATCATCGCCCACATCTTCGCACACCGATTACATGCCCTCGACCAGTTCAGCAGCCGTAGCCGTGGCTGCTATTCCACCAATGGGAGCCAGTGCAGCAGCCGAAAGCTCACAGGAGGCGGAAAGTGTGCAGCATCCGCAGCAGAATGACTCGCAACTGTTTGTTGGCGGTGCACAGCAACAGGTGGTAGCGCTGGTATCGCCACGCGTTGAGGGCTCCTCATCGTCGTCCTCGACTAGTACTAGCACTACGTCGACTTCCACACAGAATCAGACTGTACCCAGCGCTGCGCAGGAGACTAGCAATCAACAGCAGCAGCCAAGCACTTCGGGCAGCAGCAGTAGCTCCTCGACTGTGGTCAGTAGCCACAGTCGCCATACACCGTCCAGCAGCAATGTGACCACTACACAGGCAGGCTGCTCCAAGCGGCCACGCGACGTGGAAGGAGATTCTTCCACCAATGCCGAAGAGGGAGTACCAGAGAAGATTGTCAAGCTAACGAAGCGACTACGTGCTCCAATGCACGGTGGAGAACTGTCTGCCGGACACATTGGTGACTCTGGCATGGATGTAGATCAGATGCCAACGTCATCGCAACGCGATCAGGAAGATGAAATACAGGTTGTTGACTCCGACGATGAGGAGGAAGAGGATGTGCTGGCTGCCATTGATGGTGGTGATGCCGAACAGGAGGAGGGTTATGAGGACTCGTACGAGCAGGACAACGAAATGGAGGATAACGATGGCGCTGATGCACCCGATCAGCACAACGAAGTTGACATCGAACAGGTGCAAGTGCAGGCTCAGCAGTCGGAAAGCCAACTACTGGAGGATTCTTCACCTGCCACAGTTTCCACACAGGAGAATAATCAAAGCCAGGCTATTACCAGCGGCAGCGGAGACACGGCAGTCGTTCAAGTACCACAGGCCGAGGCCTCCAACTGGCAGCAGGCGGCACCGTCCACATCAACAGCGGCAGCGCGTCGCACAGAGAGGTAAGAAGGAGACAGTTCCCTGTGGTGTTCTCCATTTCACTTATTTCTCCCTCTTTTCAGTTCCGTTGAGATTGTCAGCTCCCCACAAGTTTCCAACTTTAGTGAACAGCAGCAGCCAACATGCGCTGCGGAAACTGCTGAGGTCGATGCTGCTGCTGTGGCCGAGGCAGCTCCTGCAGTTGTTGACGAGAGCGCCGGCACTAGCGTCGACTGCACCACAGCAGCCGCCGCCAGTTCGCCACAAAAGCCAAGCGAGGCAGCGGAACAGAGCAGCAGTAGCACCAGCACCACCTCCAGCCAGCAGGCAACAAGCGAGGCAAAGGATAAGCCGAGCGAGAGCGAGACTACAACGGGAACGTCGGAGAATGTCAGTGAAGCGGATGAAGCATTTGCCCAAGAAACTGTTGCAGCGCAGGCGGAGGAGTCTCAGTCCCAACAGAGCAATGAAAGTGAGTAGGAGGGAAGGAAGTCCTTTATATCAAACTAATATTAATTCTTGTTTGTATCCAGATCCCAATGTGGGCACAAGTCAGTCTGTGGAAGCAGAGAATCAGGATAACCAGACTGATGGTCCATTAGAGGACAATGAGGGAACCGATGGTGTCTCTTCGGAGGGCGAGAAACAAGCGGTTGAGGTTGAGGTAAGCAACATCACTCACACACACATCACAGTACTATAAACTCTTTTCCTTTTTCTCTAGGAGGAGGGTCGCGAAGCTGAAGCCACATCGCCGTCGGAGAACACACGCTTCCGCACACTGCGAAGCGCTGTGCCCACACGTCGTGGTGGTCGTGGCTCCGTTATGCGCGGCAACAATAACAACAACCCTAATCGACCAGCGCGGATTGTGTGGCAGCGTGATACGGCACAAGGAGGCGGAGGCATGCGTGGTCATCCAGGTGGTCCCCACGGCAACCAGGATCAGCAGCATATGCCCAGCGGTTCACCCAACAGCAATCGCATATTCTCGAACCGTTCCCGCGGTCGTCGACCCATGCGGCGTCCAGGACCAAATAACTTCAATGCCGGTGGCGGAGGAGGTGGTTACCCGTGAGAGGCGGAGTCTTCTAGCACAGGCTGACTATAATCCGTATACTGGTAGTTAATAAGGCTCTAGGCATTTACATTCATACCCTATTATTATAAATATTAAGCCGCCAACTGAAAATACATTACACACTTATTAAAATGCTCAACATTAACGAAAGTTTTCGTTTTGTTTTAGTTTTTTGTTGTTTATTTAGCTTTTGTAAAACCCTAACTCTGGAAAAAGACGTATAGATGTATCATCATCTAAGATCTTGGGCGCTCCTTCTTTTCCTTGTACAGAGCCAACAGCGAGACGTTGGCTACCTTGACGACCTTGAAACGGACACCGGGAATATCACCCACGGCGTGACCCTTACGACCGAAACCGGCAACCAGAACCTCGTCGTTCTCCTCAATGTAGTTCAAGCTACCGTCACGGGGTACGAAGGCGGTAATCTTCTTGCCGTTCTTGATGAGCTGAACCCTCACGCACTTGCGGATGGCAGAGTTAGGCTGTTTGGCTTCAACACCACTGCAAATGGGAAGAGAGACGGTTACCAGTTAGTTGTTGTTGGGATAACAGAGTAAATGATTGTAAGGTGCTCCTTTTGTTGTTGTTGTCGTTACTCCTTCAATAACTCACAGTATAATCCTGTGATTTGAGTTTCCATGACCAAACAAAACACAAAAATATACTGCGAGACATCGAGAGTGGTAGTGGTGCTAGGAGGCAGTATCTCTGCATTCACAGTTTACTAATAATTGGTTTCACTACTTACACCTTCTCAAGCACAATACCCTTAGCGTGGGAAGCACCACCGAAGGGATTGGCCTTCCATCTGGTACCCAAATGAGCCTTCTTGTAGTCCTTGTCGGCCCAACGCTGGTCGCGACGGTGGTTCACATGCTTTCTGGCAGTACGCAGACCTCTAGGTTTGCCTGCAAAATACAACAACACACAATTAGTTTATGTATTAAACTAATGTTTCCTTAATGCGCAAATACAACAAAAACACAAATGGAATGTAAACAAATGGCGACTCCGGTGGCGGCACTTTGAGGTTAGTTTGAATGCATTAATATGAATTGCACTCGATAAGTTAATTCTCACAATATCACTTGCAATTACCATGGTATATAGTCTATTTTATGTAAAACATTTTTTGGGCTGATTCTATTACTCGATTCTTTTGATATTCACAGATTTTTGACTGCCGACAAATTGCACTCGGAATTTGCAAGTTCTGCAAGCTGCATTATTGATCAAATTTTGGGCCACCGCTCACAGTTTCACTTACATTTTCCATTGTACAGTTATTGTAATTGGATTTGCACTTTGTTTAACAGCGAATTATGTGTATTTCACACAAAAGAACACTCTTTTTAACAACTCACCCATGATTTTCCAACTATCTCAGGCAATGGCGGAAATAAAAGAAAGAGGAAGAGCCGATTTCTTCTTCTTCGTTGTACTTGCAGGGCTGCACATCGTGACGCGATTAATCGATGTTTACTTTTCAGAATCGACTGTTAGCTGTCACTCTCGAAACTAGCCCTGGTGAAAAGTGTAACCCATCCGTCGTCATATGAATATAACAGATTTTATATGTTAACTTAAGTAACCATCAAAGTTATGAGCTATAATAAAATATATTACCAACTTATTTTTGTTTTAAGTGTATTAATGTTATTGTTATTCATCATTTTTTAAATATCCAGTTTACAGGGCTCACATATCTCTTATCGTGCCTATATCGTTTCAGTTTATCGATGACCCGTACGATATTTGTGGGGCTGCCAACTGCATTAAACTACTTTGCAACAAAGTGCTGCCCATCAACAAAAAATGTTACAATTATTCGAACATTATTTGCCCTACTAATATTTAAACTAGATCGATTGAAACTATTTTTGTCGGTTTTTTTAAATATACCTTTTTATAAACGAATACTACACTAGGATGTCTTAGGTGAAAATATCGCACTGCACTGTGTGGTAAATATGCCGTACCGATCGCCTTGTAGAGCAATAAAAATTCATAAACAAACAAAATTTATTTCACAAAGGCACATTCACTAAACAATCGCCAAGCACAATATACCATTTGTATTTCCCAGTGTTCCCCGAATTATTTCGTGAATAATTAATAAACTACAATTAATATAATATATATTATTTAATTGGAATTGTGTCATGACTTCGATACGCAAGAAACTAGTTCTGGTCGGAGATGGAGCCTGTGGCAAGACCTGCTTGCTAACGGTATTTTGCAAAGACAATTTCCCTTCGGATTACGTTCCTACAGTTTTCGAAACATATGTCGCCGATGTTGAAGTTGAAGGATCACAGGTGTGTCAACCCTATACCAGATATTATAAGTAAAATCGCAAATATGCAAAATGAAAAACAACTATTGCACGCATTTACATATGTATTTATTCTAGTGCAAACACAAACACACACACACGCAAGTACACACAGAGATGAGATAGATGTAGTTTGTGCCTGTGTGTACACAAAGATATTTAGTACACATCTTATTTTAGTGCCCATACTACGTGCTGGTATAGCCGCCAGGGTGGGCCCCCATTTCGCTCAAGTCGGAACAGACAGGCGCAGGCACAGGCATGCACAGGCAGGCAACAACACGCATGATTCACATTGACGTTGTCAGCTCGTTTGCTTTATGCTTTTGTTTTTTGTTTTTTGTTCCTCACCCGGAGATGTAGTAGTTCTCTCCTCTCAAGTGTTTGTACAATAATTGGTTCATAGGGGCCTCGAAATATTTATTCTCTGAGTCGATTGCGAAATTGCAGGTGGAACTGGCACTATGGGATACCGCGGGGCAGGAAGATTACGATCGCTTGCGTTTACTGAGCTATCCCGATACCGATGTCATTGTTATGTGTTTCTCAATCGATCTACCCGACTCGTTGGAAAATATACAAGATAAATGGATTCCTGAAGTGAAGCATTTTTGTCCCAATGTTCCGATTATTTTGGTGGGCAATAAACGTGATCTACGCTTTGATCCCTATACCATTAAGGCAAGAAAGATACCATCCATGTGTAACTGAAGTTATATGAGGTATCCTCAATCATAAAGTCTTTCGTTTCGTTTTACAGGAACTAGAGAAGACGAAACAGGAACCTGTGTCCACCATGGCCGGATTCATTATGGCGGATGTAGTCAACGCATATGCCTATCTGGAGTGCTCGGCCAAGATGCAGGAGGGTGTACGAGAGGTTTTTGAAACTGCGACCAAAGCATCGCTGCAGGTGAACAAGAAGAAAAAGAAGAGAAGATGCCAATTGCTTTAAATGAGGCCACAACCTAACGAAGTATATTCTTCAAGTATATACCATATCCTACTACTCAATCTTCAAACGGTTTTTCCGCATATCTATTCGCTAAACCGTCAATGAAATAAATCCGTCAACTTTGGTAACCCAGATATGATATTATTCGTAAATTCTAATTGAAATAAATCCGTTTACTTGTGATCGTCCAGTGATGATAATATCAGCATGGAAAATTTTATGCAAAGCTTAAATTTCATTCGTATTTCTTGTGACGTGGGTTTTTTCAGTTGATTAAGATTGTACTGCGGAAACTCCGCTATGGAATTAAAATGGTTTCTCCACAAATACTAAATATGATTTTTATTTATTAAAAAGTTTTGCAAGAATTTCCCAAGGGTATTTAACCGGTAATTATGTCGCGCAGCCCTGAGAATAAATTAATATTCTTATCTTAATAATTTTGTGGCATTTTGTCAATGCAGCTAAAAGGTTTTTATGGTAGTAGTTTTATTGTTGTTGTTGCAGTTGTTGTTACTGTTGCTGAAGCTTATCAATCACAACGTCAAAGTAGCCGAAAAATTCCTGAACAAGTTGATAGGCTTTTCGATTGAGCCCCATGGATCACATGCTAAACTCGATATGGAATCATAGGCATATCATAATTTAATAGAGCCAACGATGTGCGAAACTGAGCAATCAGTTTCCCAATTAAATTAGCCTTAACTATTCGGAACTGGGTGGAAGTAACTTAATTGATTTGTTTCATTCTGACGCAATTCCATAAAATAATTTCTAATCTCGGTATTTGATCGGAAACAACATTTAAATTTAACATTTACAGTCCACAATAAAGTTATATATGGCAGGAAACTTCGAGAAATTAAAAAAATAAAACCAAAATTAAAAGTATGCCATGCGATAAGCATAGTTTGGAAAAAGAGCTCTCTCGCATTATTGGTTGTTGTTAAACCTGCCATGAATCATTATAAGTTCATGGTACGCTTAATGGATTCCATTTTTAATTCAATGATTTGCGCTTTTCTGACACCTTTTGTCTAATCATGTTGTTAGTTTGCACGAAAGAGTTTTTTTGCTTTGATTGCGCCTATTTCATAATTTCGGGCAACAGTTGGGAATTATTTAAGCCAAGTAATAAAACGTGTGTGCATCAAGATCAAGCCGGTAACCTGTTTACGAGAAAGAGAGATAAACTAGTACAGCGCGTTGTTATTTACTCTTCTACCTTCTTCTGGCATTACTCCAAAAAACGTGAATGGATCTCATTCAAAATTCGGTTATCTTGAGTGAGTGGAAAAAGCCAAGGCACACATTTAAAGAGCATAATTACCAATACAAACATACAAACACAAGCACAAACATGCCTCATATCCGAGAAGAGGAACAAAAATTCGAGAAAAGAAAGAAACAAAATGCCAGAAACAGAAAACAGACCAAGAGGAGAAGAAGTCAGAAGTCAAAGAGAAGAGCGTCCATGTTTACACACAAACAAGAACAACAAACTGCTGGTGGCAGAGTGTATCGATAACGATTTCGATTTTGGCCAGCAGCTTAATCGAAATCGCATTGCGTATACGCGTTCAACATATTTTTTCACTGGCCAAGGAAGATGACGAGAACGGCGGCGAAGAAGGCGAAGACGAAAGAGGCAAAAGAGTGGCACATGTCAAAATATACAAATATATTAGCAGTTGGATGTGAGTGGGAGCGAGAGAGAGCGAGTGCTTGCGTGCGCTTGCTCTCAGCAACTTCGCGTGTGTGTGTGTGTGTGTGGCTGCAGTTACGCTCACACATGCGCAGTCTTTGGCTTTGGCAGCACGCCATGTTTTTGTACGTTTGCCGGTTGTTGTTGTAATTTTGGCTATTGGCTCTTGACTCTCTCGCTCTCTCTACTCCTCGTGTTGTTGTTGTTATTTCATTTTCATTCACGACGCCGCATGTACGATAACAAATGGTCGACGTGGGGCCCAGCACAAGAAGTAGAGAGAGAACGAATGTGGGAGAGAGAGAAGGAGAATTGGGGAGCTGCCTGATATTGTGCGTTTACAAACGAACGTGCGAACAAGAACGAACAACAACAACATCAATGCGCTAGCAAATACAAACACGCACACTCTGGCAAACAGTCAAATACAAACACAGGCGCGCCAAGCATGTGTGTGTGTGTGTGTGTGTGCGAGAGCGCCTGCTGCGTGCGTACTGTGTGTGTTACTGCTGCCGCTGCTGGCGCTGTTGGTGCTGCTGCTGCTGCCGTTGCTGCTTTTGCTGTTGCTGTTGCTGCTGTCCGCGTTTGTGGTTTATACTGCCAACACATTTCCATTTCCCTTTAGTTATCTTTAGTCATTCGCTCGGATCGGATCGGTCGCGTTAAGCGCGCGATCATTATAAAGTCAAGCGCCGCTGAGAGCTCGAAAACGTATACAACAACAACAACAACAACAACAGTAAATACTGTATAATACACTCACACACGTATATTAAGAATCAAACGAATTTGAAATTACGGAGGCAGGTCGCACATTTCATATGCTCCACATATGTAGAGTACCTAACACCAACACCAACATACACAGGAATATATATGTATATACATAAATATGTATATAGTATATATAGACTGAGACACACACACAAACACACACAGTACGAACAGCTGCTAAACCGCTACAGATAATCAGATACAGATACATATACTAGAAGTATATTTATAAGCACCGTACGCCGTACACTCTTCCTCTTTCCCTCTTCTTTGCATCGCCTTCGCCTTCGCCGTCGCCTTTGCGTTTTTGGGATTTCGGTTCGGTTCAGTTTCTAAAACATTTTGCGCTCTTTTTTCTACAGTTAACTTTCGCTTTTTCTTGTGCGTGTGTGTGTGCGTGTTCGCTCTGCTTTCGCTTTCCTCACCTCACAACACATCGGAAATTCTTTCTTGACCAGAAATAGAGTCCCCCCTTATGCAGTAGAAGTGAACAAGTTGAGCAAAAAATTCAAAATACTCTCGACAAAAGCTAAAAAGCTGCAACGACAACAGCAACAACATCTACAACAACAACAACTGCAAGACGGCGACAGCGACAACATAAAGGTAAGCGCAAGAGGGCCGACACCAACACAGAGACACACACACACACAGACAGAGCTGGCCTTATGCTGCTGTCACATGACCGCGCCCCGTCTCTGCCTCTGCCACTGGCTCTGCCTCAACTACCCCCGCTCTCCTGACCCGCGCCCGAAACTAGTTTTTGGCTAAAACACACACACACATACATACAGACAGACAGAGAGACATGTCTGCTCTGCCGCCGCCAACTCCAATTGCGACTCCGACTACGGCAACTCAATCTTAGTCACACGAACTCCTTAATGTTCTAACTCTGTCTGCAGTCGCCTCTTCAGGCCCTCACCTCACCTCACCTCCTTGCCCCGTCTGCAGTCGCGTCGCTTCGACAGTTTTAGTATTTTCCTGTCGAGTCGCGAGAGTTTCTTTTTTGTATTCTTTTTTTCGGGAAGAGAGTCATCAGCGCATCAGGCAATACCAGGAATCAGGAACGAGAAACACGTTAACACGTAAACGGCTTGCGAGCACCTTTTATGGGCGTGTTGCCGTTGCCGCTGCCGCTGTTGTTGTTGTTTCTCATTTTTTGCTCGTTTTCCGCTGCCACTTGGGTTTTTATTTTATGTTCCGCTGCCCTGAACTTGAGAAAATCGGCTTAAGTCTAGATCGATAATGAGCAAAAGACGAGATACAGATAGAGAATGTATCTCTATCCATAAACCGTACCCAATTTCATTTACCTTTTATCTTAATTGCAGCCGCAATTAGCATGCAAAACTACGAAATCGTTGCGTATTTCCCTCTTTTTTTTTGGGCAAAAATAAACAACGAAACGTAACGAAAGAAATCGAAAAATAAAATGAAACAAAAATAGACAAAACACGACACACCCATTAAACGTATGTATGGTATGTGTCGTGGTTCTCTCTCTATGTCAGGATGACTCACTGATTCGAAGGCAATTTGCAGAAGTTAGAGTATTTCTTTATTTTTTTGACAACGTTTTGACATTTGCTCAAGGCTCTTGTTGTTGTCTTTGATCTTAGCCACACACGCCCCCAACCGGTTAATCGAATGTCTTGCATGTCTCACTGGATTCAGTTGATATCAGTCGTAAATTTGGATGCGCTTTGAGAGTGGTAAAACGAGTTTTGTAGAGGAGTTTCGGGGGCAGATCGAGAATATCAGTAACAGCTGAACAGAACTCTAAAATCTTTCTTAACTACATGTATTAGATGCAGAGATCTTCAAGTTATAAGTTTTTTTAGGAGTTTCAGGGGGAGTTCGAGAATATCATCAACAGATGCACAGATATCTAAAATCTTTCTTAACAACATGTATTAGATGGAGAGATCTTCAAGTTTTAAGTCTATTTAAGAGTTTCAGGGGGAGTTCGAGAATATCATCAACAGATGCACAGATATCTAAAATCTTTCTTACGTATCAGAAGAAGAGATCTTTAAATTATAAGTTTTTTATGAGTTTCAATGGAAAATAGTGAAGATCAGTAACAGCTGAACAAAACTCTAAAATCTTTTTCACCTACAAGTATTAGCTACAGAGATCTTCAAATTTAAAGTTCTTAAGTTCTTGGAAACCTGTTGAAACTGGGGATATTTAAACTACAAACAGTAAGCGGAAAGTCCAGGCTGATTTGGATAGTAATACGCATACACAGATATATTTAGATACAAATTAGAACATTGGAGATTCCAAGAAATTTTAATTATGAGCCTAAAAACGAGAACTCCTAACCCTTTAGCACTTGTCCCGCTGCACATAAGGTGTTAGTGTAGGGTTCTATAGAAATCTAACTGAAGCTAGAGTTCAAGCAACTTCAAGGCAATCTGTGACGTAAATTGAGTGGCAAGAAGCTATAGAACTGCCTCAAGATGAAGCTATGGAACTGGTGGCGTTGACCCAATTGGCCAGGCCTGATTACATTTTAAGCAGCCCCGCACAGTGTGGCATGTTGGTAAAGTATTTCGATTAATTAACCGTCGAAATATACCATATAACTATGCATATATAAATTATATATGAGAGTCTATTGCATTTATTACTAGACAGTAAACATGTTTTGCGCATTAGTCGAATAGATAGTGCAAGAGCGAGAGGAACAGAAAGAGAGAGAGAGAGAGAGGGAGCGACTGTCAGTCATTGCCAAATAACTGCTGTTTTCCATTGTTCAGTGCTTCAAAATTCTTGTGGTTTTTGGTCGAGGTTCTCTTTAAGGTTGTACAAGAATTGCAAATGATATCGAGTTTCGCCTCGCTGCACTTTGCGTGTGGAGGAACCTTTTTATTTTCAAATTGAGCACGAAAAATCTTTCCACAGTAACGTTGTTAATCAGTTTAGTAAATATTTACATATTTGCAGTTGATTAATGCTGTGAAACTCAGCTGAGTCCGCGAGCTGATAAGTTGCCCGAGGAGATTTTCGAAATGCATTCGCATTCGATTTGCTGCTTGTTTTTGGTATTGGAATCGGAAATCTTATCAGATTTGTATATATACTTTATTCGAAAGCATTTTGGCGCCAATGTCAATACTTGGGGGTCAACAACGCCCAGTGCCCGCAGTCTCCCGTTCCCGGGCACGATCTGTCGCCAAGCTGCAGTTGTTGCTGTCGCTGTCGCTGGAACTGGAACTGGGGCTGCTGAAGCTGAGCGCCTGACCAGAGGCACGTGCAGATAACCCAACAATAACACACACACACACACACACATAGATACTGCCACATGATCGTGTAGATCAGTTGAGAGATGCCTGCCCCTGCCTCTGCCCCTGGCTCTTTTAACAGCGATTTACTTTTATTTTCCTTCCATAATTTCCATAATTTCGAGCATGTTAATTGATTTCGCATCGCATCCACTTCCGACAAAAGAATCGATCGATCGCTCGATCGAGAGTTCGCCTATGCTAGAGAGCGACCGAACCCGAACCCGAACCCGACCGAACCCATACGACCATTGATCGCTCCACTAATTGTTCATTGACACTGGGCACCATCAGCAGCGACCACCGACTTGGCTCTGCCTTTGTTCGTGCCGATAGACCCGACAACAACAACAACAATCAGACCACGCAACAACAACAACAACAATAACTGTGGTGCTGATAAAGTGCGTCCCGCATAAAAGTCTTTTACCCTATATAGAGATGTACCAGAAAGAAAACAAAGCAAAACTATGTCAAAAAGCTAAGGAAATTATCTTTGAAAGTTCCAAAGATCGTAGCTTTAGTCATGGAGGAAGTCAAGATATGAGTGTTGACCCAAAAGAGTCACTCATTTCTGACCTCTTTAAAGACTCATTGCTCAAGCGACTGTCGATTATGACAAAGCGCTGCCTAATTAGTTGGAAGATATAACAAAGCGATTTCTATAGCAAATAAATGTGGAATATGTGACATATAATGAAGCTTGATTTCTTCAAATTTATTAAGATGAATTCTCTTCAATAAATAGGCAATATTTGTAGAGTATTTGTTTGACAGTTAAATGATATAGTAGTGCTTCAGAGTGTGGAGTGACAGCTAGAGATCTGAGCGAGATAAACCGATTTGATATTTATGAGCTTTATGTTCTTTCGATCTTGATATGTTGCGCATGCGCCGTAGCGAGACTTTGATAGTATTCTATGTGATTCACAGAGTCGTGACTCGCAGTGGGATTGTGGGGACTCAGAACGGGTGAAAGGCCGTTCAATGAACTTGAGCAGCGAGAAACACGAACGAACAAACGCAGGCGGCGGGAAATAAACAGAAAGTAGCTAAGCGAAAGGGTGGCAAGAAAGAAAGAAGAGAGAGAGACAGAGACAGAGACAGAGAGAGAGAGGAGGAGGAGGGGTAAACAGTTGTTTAAAGTGTTTCGCACAATTTGGGCCACAGTAACAACTACAACAACAATGCCCCTTATATGGTTTGTGGGGTATCCAACAGGTTGGTCGCGCATTAAAAGCTAATTAATATTTCGAGCATAAAACCGTTTAATGTAGCTACAAATTGCCAAGGCGCTGAAAACGGACGTGGAACAGACTGTCAAACACGTGTAGATACAGCAACAACAACAACAACAACAGCTTGAGATACAGATACTTATACATATGCAGTCTGTAGATACAGATACATAAAAAAGGAAAACCAGCAACAGGAAAAACAACTTGAGAACAGACGAGACGCGCTTCCCAACAGACACGCACTATCTCTGCCCCGCTTTCCGTATGTCTCCCTCTCTCTCTTCATCTCTCTCTCTCTCTCACTCTCTGTCTGCTGTTTGCCATATGTGTTTACCTATAACATTTATTAATTCAATCGACGAACATCAATTTAAGCGCCCCGTCAACAGTCGCAATTGTCGCTGACAACTGTCTATGAGAAGCGTGAGAGTAGCCTGAGAGGGGCAGAGGGGCAGGGGGAATAGCAGAAGAAGAGGAACAGACTGCAGTGCGATTGATGGATGGGCACTGCTGTTTGCGCACAGCGGGATTAGCTTACAACCAGGCTAAGGATATCATAATACCCTCGAAGTATATATGACATAAACGTGCCCAGGGCCAAAGCAAAGCAAATAAAAGAAACAAACTGTTGTAAACCAGCAAAGTGCTCGACTAGCAGCTGCTCTGTAGAGGCAAAGAAAGAGATTAGATGTAGTAGGAAGTGTCTTTGCTTGATATTTATTTATAATAATATAAGAAGTACTGCAGTTTCAGTTCCCAAACTAGTCAACAAGTCAGGCAAAGTTAAATTAGAGAAGTTCGAATTATCGACCAAATTTCAGCATTTCAAACTGTATAATATTCATAATATTATTATGATAATATTTAAGCATGTGTCTACAGAGTTTCAGCATATAAAGTACGCATAATATCGAGAGAAATAGAGTAATTCCACTTTCTAAAAGGGACACAAAGTCAGTCAAAGTGGAACTATTGTAGAAAAGTACGAATAATCTAAAAAATTTAATCATAAAAAAACAAGTAATATATTCATAATAATCTAAGAAACTCCTAGCACAGTTATAAAAGGAATTAACTTCATATATGTATTCTACAGACTTTCAGCATGCAAAGTACGCACAATATCGAGAAGAATACAGTAGTTCCATTTCCTCAACTAGTCACCAAGTCAGGCACACTTATGGCACTATAACTTTGCATTGACTGTGTTATCTGTCACTTTTTCGAGTACCTGCCAAGGTGTCAACAGAATAATATGCCCACTATAAGCAGCAGATCATAAAACAGTTTCAGATCAAAGAGCAAAACAGACGATAAACGGCATTATTATTGCGCCTACTTGTTTACCCAAGTTTCAAATCGAAAGTAAAAATTTACAAGGCTGCAATAAGTCTGGCACGCTGCAGACCTGCGGCTTTATGGGGGCCAATCGACACCAGCAGAAGAAAGGTGCCTTAGAATAGATTTACTATGCCCGGTCTTACTGTATATAGGGTATTATAACAAGTTACGAAATATAAGTGGAAATGGGAACGCCACGAAGTGTCTGGGAATGGGAAACGGGGGAAACTGGGAACGAGGTGGAGTCGGGGGCGCCAACTGGGCGCGTCCTCTCCTGCTTGTACTTTGCGCCTCTAAGCAAAATGGTTCGATTTTGTTCAACAAGTTGACAACGGGTCTATTTATAGGGCGCAAGACGATGGCGATGGCGATGCCGATGTCGCGGCACTTGATCGGCTTCTTGTGCAATCTGCTGAGCCATTTCCTATTGAACGGGGACATACACCAGCACAATCGTGAAATACGAGACCACTTTCGATTGGGGGAACAATAATAATACATACCATATACCATCTATATACCATCTATATACCATCTATATATATATATATATATATACACCTATAAACCCCTTGCATAATAAAGGGTTCTAACCATATCTTAAGGCGATTTATGGCCTTCAATAAAACGTCGACCGAAATTCCAATAGTCAAGGTAATCTCACCTTATCAGCCACATGGAGTCACATGCTTCGTCGCGCGCCTCGACTAACCTAACTAAACCTAACCAAAATTGTATTAACTTTATCTGTATCCAGCACAGACAAATCCACAGTGCTGCTTATCTGCCAGAGACCTTCGCGACTAAGCAAATCTCTTCACAAATTAATTGATTTATGCCCCGTACAAAATGTGTGTGCAATGCAGCCTTAACCACGTAGCATAGTTTAGTTTGGTCGAGTTTACGACACAGGCTTTTCTGCAGACAATAAACTACTATTTACAATGTACTAATCAGCACGTAATCGGTGAAGCTTTAAAGCTACCCGTTGCCAAGCAGTAAAGGCAGTAAAAGTCAGGCCCATAACGGTACCACACACTGTCCCCCGTTGGGGTGGGGGGACTATGGTATATATCATGCATTCACTCACAGCTCCATCGGTTAATCTGTTTTATCAAAGGCCTGTTAATTTGCATATCAAGCAAATCCCTGACAAATCGTAAATCTTCCCACGAACTCGCTGCTTGACTGATATCAGAGAAAGATGGAGAGAGATAGGGAGAGGGGGGGAGAAAGAGGGGAAGAGGGGTAGGAAGAGATTAAAGCGTGGAAAGAGTGGAACCCTACGCTACGTGCCTGGTAAATTGATACGGTCTAGTTATCCGATCTGATTGCGATTAACGAAACTTCCCTTGAGTTCCCAATTGACCTTAGCTAAAAACTTGTTGAGTTCTTGAAGTTTTCGTTGAGTTGGCCTTATGAAATTTGGTATATGACTGCCTTATCAACTTAGCTGACCTTAGCAACACTTTTTATGATACTGTAGCAAGCTACAGCGGTTGTTAGACTCTCTACACCTATAATAACTCATTGTGAAAAACAGCTGAAACAACTTGTCGTATAGCAAATGTAAATTGGGATCAACAAAGGGCTGTAGCATATGATTTAAGTGATGCCATATTACATTTTAAATACTTAAGATTATCATATATCATAATGTATTATAATACTTAAGATAATGATATATAATTTCGTAATCCATGTCTCGACAAGTCGACGCAATATTGCAGTGACTATTTACCTGCCAACCAGCTAGCGCGTTATGCAGGCAGATCAGAGATTAGATAACCCCAAGAACAGTAGGCAGAATTGGCCAGCAAAAGAGAGAGAGAGAAAGATGGAAAGAAAAAAACGAAGTGATTCCAAGGCCAAGTTCGAAGTTTGTTGGCACAGACGAGTGCAAACAAAGTGAAAAAGAAAAAACTTAGAAAACATCTCGGGGGATCGTATAGGTATGAATAGGTATGGTATGTCATACACACATACATGGTATATATGTTATATGGTATGTTGTCGCATGCTGTGCCCAGCATACGAAATTTTGCCATGAGAATCTTTAGGAAATTGACGGACAAGTTGGGTACAAATCGAAATAAAAAACAGAAGAAAAACAATTAGTTGTTGCTATTTTTGTGCTGGATTTAAGCAGCTTTTGACGTCGATTGTTGTTGTTCTTATTGCCGCTGATGATGGGGGTGGGGCAGAGTGTTGACGTTTGACACCCGCCCCCACACACACACACAAACACACAAGCCGATTGACGTCGTTGAGATAAACAACAAAGTTAAGCTGAAGAACAGAAGCAAAAACAGCAACAATTACAGCAACAAATACAGCTACAGATACAACCACAGATACAGATACATATCAGCTACAGCTACACATACATATACCACCTACAGATACACCTACCTATGCAGCACACACGTGACAAGTATAAATATAGATGGACAGTCTAGTATAGAATCGCGTATTATTAGTTGCGAAAAAAGGGAAAGTGTTGCTGCGTACATGGGGGCGTATGCGCAATTCGCCAAGGCCAACTGTGAACTGCAGCTGATAAACAACAGCAACATGTGCTAGCCATGTCATTAACAGATATCTCTCCCTCTCTCTCTTCCACTTGCAGCTGCGCAATGCCCACACAACAGACGAAAACGCAAGATGAACTTGCAGCAGGAAATGCATTGATCAAGTATTCGGAACAGAAACCGGAACAGAAGCTGGAACTGAAGGAGGAGGATGAGGAAGAGGAGGAAGAGGAGGCCATCGATACTGCGGCCGTGGTGGTGCCACCAGACAGCGGCTGGGCCTGGGTGGTAATGGTTGCCTCGTTCCTCTGCTGCACCGTCATCGATGGCATCGTATTCTGTTCCCCCATGATACAGGAGGAGCTGATGAAAGAATTCCATGTGGGCAAGACCTATGTGGCCTTTGTATCCTCGCTGCTCTCTGGCTGCTACCTCATGGCTGGACCCTTTGTCAGTGCATTGGCCAATCGCTTCGGTTTCCGTCCCGTCACCTGCTTCGGTGCCGTCTTTGCCGCCATCTGCTTTGGTCTCTCGTACTTTGCCACCAGCGTGGAGTTCCTCTTCATTGTCTATGGCGTTCTGGGTGGCATTGGCTTCTGCATGGTCTACATACCCGCTGTGGTCATCATTGGTTTCTACTTTGAGAAGTGGCGTGCCCTGGCCACAGGTCTGGCGCTCTGCGGCTCCGGTGTGGGCACCTTTGTGTTCTCCCCCGTCACGAATATGCTGCTCGAGAGCACTGGCTGGCGCAAGACACTGGCCATCCAGGGTTGTTTCATCCTCTGCTGCGCCGTCTTTGGTCTGGCCTTCCGTCCCATACAGCCCATCACACTGGGCGTCACCGAGGATGGCAATGTGGTGGATGAGGAGAAGAACAAGTTGAATGGACATGGCAACACGGTGGCACCCACGCCCCAGTTGCATCAGGCTGCCTTTACCAAGCCCCTGCCCGAGGGTCGCTTTGCCTACTCCATGCCCAACTCGGCACACAACACCTACATGGGTGCATCGCAGCGTAATCATTATCCAACGGCAGCGGAAATCTTCAAGGGCATGAACCTCGAGCGTCGTCCCTCTGGTCAGGCCAGCAAGGGCACCGAGCTGAAGCAGCTGCGCAAATCGCAGCCGACCACACCCAATGGAGATCCACAACAACTGACCTTCAATCTGCACAAGGAACTGACCACAGTGGGCGAGAACGAGGAGGAGGCCGAGAACGATAACCTGTTGGAGACGGAGCCAAAACCAATTACCATTCAGGCACGTCGTCACACCGTCTCCGGACGTCGCCCACAGGATTTGGCCAAGCGTGGTCATGGACATGGCACTGCACATGGTGATGGCGCCCATCATGGCCATGGACACTCACAGTCCTCATCGTCGCGTCCCATGTATCGTGATGATATCTTCTTCACCGGCTCACTGACCCGCATCCCACAGTATCAATCCCAGACCTCGCTGGCCTATCACATGTCCGTCACGCGTCTGCCCACCAAACAGGATATGCTGGAGGATCGTCAGAAGGGTTGCCGCATCTGCCCCGAGGCAGTGCGTCGCACTCTGTCGACCATGTTGGACACTAGCCTGCTCAAGTCACCTTCCTTTATGTGCCTGTCCTTCAGTGGTTTCCTCACCATGATGGGTTTCTTTGTGCCCTTCGCCTTCCTCACCGATCGCGCCGTTGAAGCAGGCATGCAGAAGTCTGCCGCTGTTACTGTGCTCTCCGGCATTGGTGTGGTGAATACCATTGCTAGGATCGTTTGTGGCTCCCTCTCCTCGTTTCCCGCCCTCAAACCACTGTGGATTAACAATGTTGCACTCACTGTTGGCGGCGTGGCAACCATCTTCAGCGGCGTTGTTATCAATGACACCACTCAATGGACTTTTGCTGTACTTTTTGGCGTCTGCATTGCCAGCTTCTCGGCGCTGCGTTCCCTCATTGCTGTCGATCTAATTGGACTGGAGAAGCTGACAAATGCCTTCGGTTTCCTGATGCTCTTCCAGGGTTTGGCTGCCACCATTGGCAGTCCCATTGCAGGTGAGTCACAAATTAAACTGACAACTTTGTCTGTATGAACACTTATATCTTAGAAACTAGAAGAGCTAGGCTGCCAAATTTGGTGACAATATTTTCTATTACGACTCACAAACAAAGTATGTTTTACTCTTTGGCCACGCCTTCTTGCGCCTTCGCAAATTGGTAGCTTTAAGGCTAGAACTTTCAACTTTGATGTGCACAACAATTATCAATGTCCAAATGATATCAGGAATTTTAAGAAGAAGTTAATTTAGTTAGTTGACAGATTGATTTCAACTTATAATTTTGTCTGTATGAACACTTATATATCGTAAAATATAAGAGCTAGGGGTACCAAATTTGGTGACAATATGTCATGCTATGGCACCCAAATAAAGTACGTTTTAGAATTTGGCCACGCCCATTTACGCATTCGTAATCGATGATAAACATCGAATTGCACGCGTAACTCTTTAGCTAGAGGTTTCAGTTTTGGTGCCCACAACAGTTATTATTATCCCAAAGATTTTATAAAATTTAGTTGAGAACGGATAAACAGATTTTACTGCAAAGTTTACTTACTTGTTTTCCTCTTATTAGGTGCCCTGTATGACGCCACGGGTAGCTACAATGTTGCCTTCTATTTCGCCGGTGGACTGATCCTGCTGTCCGCGTTCCTCTGCTATCCCCTCACCTACATATCGAACTGGGAAAAGCAACGCGATGCCAAGAACAATCAAGAAGCACTGCCAGCGGCCTAATCCGTCAATGCTATGATTGTGTCGTTATTGTTGTCTGATGATATCGATATCGTCACCCTCCAAAGGTGCTCCACAAAACATACACACACACACACACACGCATTAATTGCCAATAACATGAAGATTGGAACTGAGATCAAAAGCGATGGCAAAGTGGAGAAGGAGCACCCCCGACAGCTGAGTGTGCTTTGCTGCGGAGCAGCGTTGAAGCATGTGTAGTACTTGATATGTCTATTTGTCTAGATCTAGATTAAGTAGTAGTCTTAGTCAGTTTAAGTGTAATGTTTGTGCCTTTTGCTTTATCGAGTGCCTCGCCTCATGCCACTACACTCACACACAGACAGACAAGAGGAGACAGAGAGACTCTGAGGAGGCAAAAAAAGATGAAGACAGATGAAGCCTCTGAGTATTGATATAGTAAACATATCTCTATATAGCATACTTCATTCATCGCTTGAGAGACAAAGAGAGAAATTTGCAGCTGAGCACATGGCTGGGCCACAATTCGACTGCCAAGTTAAATTAAACGAGACGAAGAAGAAGAAGAAGAAGGAGAAGGAGAAGGAGAAGGAGAAGAGGAGCACGTTGCATTTGTTTAATTGATAAGTTCGACTAACTAAAACTGTCAGCTCCTGCTGCAGACTTGTTACATACTTTGTACATAAGTAAGCGCCCTAGACTTAAGATCAAGTTAGACAGACAGACACATTGTTGTTGTTGTTGTAATTGAAAAAACCCCCCCCCCTCCTACTACTTAACATACTCAAGCGCAACTGGCGTTGATCAGATACAATAATTATTATACATATAAACAATGACTAAACACGAGTGTATTGCAACATAGCATATTTAGAAGTGAAGAAAATAATACAATTTACAATAAATATTTAAGTAATTTACAGAAAAAACAAAACACAACTCTGCGTTTTCATACAAACTAACAATCTTTCTTTTTTTTATTACTCTTTGCCGCACAAAGTAAGCGTAATTAACTAAGTTAGGTAAATAATAAGGAAAATCGTTATGAACGTTTTTGAGCTTAAATTAAAACATTAAATAGATAACGCTGTTTTTGTTGTTGTTGTTGCTGTGTCTTTGGTCATGGCACACTCAATGTTTATTCTATTTTTCCTGATTCAATGAATTAATGAACTCCTCCAGCTTCTCTTGAATCGCTCGTACTTTGACTGTAGAAGATGAATACAAGAATGAATAAACATCATCATATTCCTTGGTTTGTAGGAGACTTACTCAATTCTTCGGCTAGTTGCACACGCTTGCCGGTGAGCAAATGCGCCTTCTTCTCCTCGTCGTCACTGAACTCATCGAGCACCGCCTTGATCTCTTTGTCCAGACGTCGCGCCTCGCGATTGATAACCTGCTGTCGCAACGCGTTGCCCGTCACCTTAATGACCTGTTGTATGCGCCAGAAGAGCACTACATCGCTGCAGGATACCTGTGTGGGTGAAATAAAGGCTTGTTAATCAAACTGAAACAGTTTTCATCCTATGCAACTCACCTCGCATTCGGCGCCTTGTTGCGTGTACAAATAATACGCCTTGCGGCAATCCTTTGCGCGCTGCAGTGCCTGCTGCAGAAAGTGTCTACAAAGAAGGCAATATTAGTTGAATAAATAGCTAAGATCTGCACTACTTACTTTCTGTAGACTGGGAACCACGTCTGGCGTATGTAATCTGTGTCCACATCCACATTATCACGCTGCAGATTCTTGCGCACTGTCGTCAGTTCATCGTAACTCAAGGTGGGCAAATGTTTCTACAGCAAATAAGAAAATTAAATAGTTGATGAAGAGATTACTTGGGCTCTCTACCTACCAAATCATTCTTTAGTATCTTGTCCAGTTCCCCCTTAACACTGCGTCGCTTCTGCTGATCTTGCGTCAGTGACTTCCAGTGCGCGAAACGTGTCCATGGGCCAGGACCAAACATTTGGGACAATGTTTCATCGGTTTGCACCAGTTTGGAAGTAACTGAATTCTCCAGGAACTTGACAGCCTGATCCCATTCCTGTTTGTCGTGCACAAAGCGATCCTCCAGTGTGTTCAGCTGAATAACACGCAACATATCGATGGCTTTGTCCTCCCAGCTATGTCGTCGTATGGCTTCATCTACCACGGCAGCCTTAAGCGAATCAAAGAGCCCGTCGTGATCGTGCCCCTTCTTTGCACGCTCCATCAATGATATGAACTCCTGTTGCAGCGCCTCCCAGCCTGCCTCCACTGATTTCGCGGGCAGCGCTTGCTCTGCCCACTGTCGCAGCTTGATGTCCACCATTGTGTTGAAGGAATCTATAAAACATAACAAGAATTAATAGATCTCCCAAACTGGATTTACAGTTAGAGCGGAGGCGAAAATGATGATCAACAAAGACAAATACATTCATGAAATTTTGGCCAATACATTTGGAATTGTTGCTTGTCGAATTGTGGCTTTGTTTTTGCAACTGTTCATTGATCAAATTATCGCTTATTAACTTAATTTAAGAATTCGAGTTAAACGTGTTTCGAATTAAAGCACGTAAATCTATAGATCACACACTTTCCGGCAAGTACAAATATAAAACTTGCTGAATCACTTTTTTTTCGGATAATTTGATGTTAATGGAGTTGGTCAGAGGAGAATTGGGGAGTTCACATATTAAATTTAACGGAATGATTCAATTTAAAGGGTTGCATTGCCTCGAAACTGGTTTTCAACTTAAAACGCATGTGGTTCCCAATTACAAACGAATTGATACAGTTTAAACTGGCACAACAACTGGAAATTCCTGATAACACACACGCACAGACACACACACGAACATGACACGCTTATGACGATGGTACAAAGGCAGATGCGTTGTGTGTTCCTT
The DNA here is from genome assembly GCA_018904035.1 of Zaprionus ornatus. Lineage (NCBI taxonomy): Eukaryota > Metazoa > Arthropoda > Insecta > Diptera > Drosophilidae > Zaprionus > Zaprionus ornatus. The sequence continues at coordinate 6,309,606 of JAEIFZ010000253.1, forward strand.
CCTTAGAACTTAAGTATTATAACTACAAAAATATTACTTTGAGAACCTGACTGTGCTGCGGGTAGGTAAACATTCTCAAACACATAGTTCGAAAGTTTCTCCCATAGCTTTGCAGTGAGGGCGTCATCCCATTTCTTAGCTGAGATCTGCGACAGCGTCACCACTTCGTCCAGTATTTCGCCCTTGGCCTTATCGAACAGCTCATCGCGGCCAGATTCGCGCAGTCTACATAACACAAATACCTCATTAATTAATTGTAATCAGCTGGCAGTAATTACTCTCACCTGGGGAAGTTGTTTTTCCATTCGGTTTCCAGATTAAATCTGGTTGCCTTAAATGCATCCGCCTGTTGCTCAATAGTTTCGCGCACCATTTTCCAAAAGCGATCTGAGACAGCCAAACTCAGATTCCGACTGGTCACTTGATGCGGCATGATAACCCCACGTCGACTGCAAAGATTAATTAAATCAGTCTTGATATAGTGGGAAATTCCTTACTACTTACTGAAACAGCTTGGAATTCTTGAAGAAATCCTCCTCGTATTGTCTAATAGCATCTATGCTGTCATCCTTACGTCCACGACCCGTGACAACCGCGTAATAACCTAACGCTTTCATGGGAAACAGTTTGCCGGACAATATCTTTCTTATTCTCTCCGGATCCGCCAATTCCTCGGCCAAATCAACCTTGGTAAGTACAAATATGGTACGACGACCCAAAGGATCACATTGCATGACTAGATCGGTGACATTGCTACGTTCCGCATCCACAGAACCATCTTGTATGCACAATATAATCGCATTGGGATTGCTCATATAATGCTTTGTCATCTGGTGAATCGAGTCCTTCGTGTCTGCTGCCATATCAACTGTCATTGTCTGTAAAAGAGGAGTATGTATAAGAAAGTTGTCTGGATTGGATAGATCTGTTAAATACCGAAATAATGCCGGGCAAATCCACTAGAACCATGCGCTGCAACCCAGGACCCTTGACAGTCATCGCAATCACTTCGTTGCTGACAGTTTTACCACCTCGCACAGAGGCGCGCATGCGGAACTCAACCTCACGCCTCAGATCGGCGAGATCCGACTCCTTGGTGAGATCATATTCACGATCAGTATCACGAAACTGGGCAACATGATAGGGTCCTTCGGCGAGCGTAACCTTTACAGGTGCACGCGTCATCATTTCACCGCTGCCACGTGGAAAGATGCGTGCCTTCGCAATGGATTCCAGCACTGAAGTCTTGCCACTACTCTGATCGCCAACCACAACAACACGTGGCAAATGATCCGCCATGGTGTAACCAGTATCATAGCCCGAGAGCTCATCCAGCACTTCGGAATACATGTCAATTAAAGACTTCTTAATCTTCTTCGCTGTCGTCTTCTTGTTTGTCTTGAGTATCAAATATTGCTGACGCAGTTCTCGATTCTCCTTCTCCATTTTCTCCAATTCCTTTTGATATTTGATTTGCACATTCATTATTTCCGTCTGTAGCGTTTCCACTTGACTCTGCAATTTGTCTATGTAAACAAATGTAAATAAAGAAATTGTAAATAAACAAATTCAAAATCAGCTCATTCAAAGCTATCTCACCATATTTCTTGCGGCTTTCGTCCACTGGGATGCCCAATGCCGCCACAGTTGTCTTGGCCTTAATATCCTCCTTAGCTGGAAAAGAAGAAGTGCGGGATTAATAGAGGCATGTGCCAGGGATCAGGCGTTAGGCGAGCGTAAATTCTCTCACTTTAAATGCATTTTATGTTCATCGATTTGAGAATGGGAAATGGTGTAACCTACTTTCGACAATTTGAGTTCCTGGATAATCGGCAGCTTCAATTGCATCGTCCAGACGATTATCGAACCAAGAGCGCCATTCCGACAATTTATCTTCGCCCAGTTGCTTAAGCCTCGGATCTACAAGCAAACCCCATGAATATCATCAATAACAAACGGTATACAAAGTATACAAAATTCAAAATCAATTGGCTTCACAAGCAGGCGAGTGAAAGTGAAAGAAATGATAATAAAAATAGTTGGTATGTATGCGAATTAGAGTGCATCTGTTAGAGACTCGCTTAATCCGTACCCAATAGTTAAGATACTAATTGTTATGGCAATTTAAAGTGAGAGAGAGAGTTGGAGTTAAAGTCCTGATTGGAGACTCACCAATGTCAATGGCGTTCTTGACAACGCTGCCCACTTCAATGAGATTCCGTGAGAACTGACTCCATCTTTCACCCTGAGGCATTGCATCCTCGAGCCATTTCAGATCGGGTAGCCCATCTTTCCAATCTTCATATTTCTGCACGTGCAAAAATGCAATTTTTCACATTATATAACAACAACGATTGGATCGCCCAGTACACTCACTTTGCTCAAGGACATGCCGCCACCAATGGCACCGCCCAGCACAAGGTAACGCAGCTTGAGTGCTCCTTTAAGAACACGAGCTACTAACATGCCATAACCACGCGAATGCGGCGGAATCGTCCAGCCCCTCGCCTGATTGCCACCAAGCAAAAACTCTTCGTGGCTGCGATTGTTCCGACTGTTGTACTGCTCCCACTGTCCACCTGCGCCTCCGGTGCGGCGTGCCTGGCTGGTGATGTTGCATAGCGTGGAATGATTGCAGCAGATGACCTTTGTGGAGTAAACAACAGCTTTTCTTGCAGTTCGCCTGTAAGTGCAAAAAAACGGCATGAGACACACACTCGGCGATGACGAAATCGGTGAATGAAAATTCTAACCGGCATTAGATTCTCCATTTCCACCACTTACCGGTTTGTGTTCTGATAGATGCGCAACATTATTGCTAGTTGAGGCTACGGTTTCCACACAGTTTGCTATGCCTATTTATGTTTTAATATTATTTTCAATCTTTTGCTCCATAAAAAATTTCATAATAGAGATGTGCGTTTACCACGTACCTGTTACCTCACACAACTATCGACCTGTAACCAGTTACAGTTGTTATCGGTGCGTCTCCAGTTTGCCAATATCGATTTTGGCGCATAATCGATTGTATACATTTCCAATACATCGATATGAAGTACAATGATTTGCGCTAAATTCAAATTAGTAAATAAATAAAAAGCCGAAGACTTTTAAGTTTTCTTTGGGTTTATAATTTTATTGATTTTACTTGACTTGGATTGTACATGGTACTTACACATATCGCCATATAGAATACAAACATTTATTCGGGGGAATGCACGAAATCTATTGTGCGAATGGTGTTTCGAGATTAGGCAACGTTTCTTTCATGTATCATTAAATGAGTTTACTTTTGTTTTTTTTAGCATTATTAATGTCAAAAAATGTGCCATTTTTGTATTTATTGCTAATTAAAGATTGCATAATAAATTAAATTACGCTACAGCTAATATTAAATTGTCGCATATGTATTTTTTGTTTGTTTTATAACATTTTGCTTAATTTTGTTATACATGCATATTTACTACATATTTTCTACGCTTTAAGATTTAGAATGCACTTTGCAGCTATACGATATATTTTAAACGGTAAACACTATTAAGAAAAGTTAACTACCGGAAAATACTTTCCGAGTCGACGAATTTTCTTCATAGTGACAAAGCATTTAGAGCCGGTAACATGTATTGCTTTGGTAAGGCTTTTATCTTCTAAAATCAAATCGATCTCTTCGATAGAGTTTAGATTATAAATATCTTTTGGTGTTTCGTTGGATTTCTTTTTGTTGTTGCTGTTACTGTTATTGTTGTTACTGTTGTTGCTCCTACTATTGGTGTTGGTGTTACTGTTGTTGTTGTTGTTATTGTTGATCTTACTGTAATTGGTGTCATTAAAATATTGCTTTTGCTGAAGCGTTGCTTTGGCTGCATACAATTTGTTAATAATTTGGTCCGTTGTTACGGTCTCCGGAGCAGGCACGAATTCCGACTCCTCGTCATCATATTCCTCTTTAGTTTCGGCAACAGAGAATGTGTTTAAATTGCATAATGAATTTCTTTGCTCGATATGTTGTTGTTGTTGTACTGATGCACCTCCTCCGGTGCTGCGATGACGCAGCTCGTACTCCTGAGCCTCTGTGATGCGATCTAGCGATTGTGATTCGCGAACGCGCCTCCTACGGGTTGTATTTTCAGTTTGTTGTTGTTTATCCGCATGGGAATGTTTGTCCACATGGTCCTTTTGGTGTTTCCTGCTTTTGCCTGTGTGAGATTTACGTGTTTCCTCAGATTTATTTGGCTGGAAAATGAAGATAAATTTAGGCGAGAATTATAAGCAACTTTATCTTTGTACTTTACCTCTTTGCATTGTCCCTGTTCCTCCTTCTTGCCACTTACACCAGAATTACTATTCGAAATGAAATGGGCTCCACTGCCAGTCGAGCCTGGCGGCGGATACAATTGATCCTGTGAATCACTGGAATCATCATGCGAATCCCGCCGATGCATACGAAATCTTATTGGTGTATCACCAACAAATTTATTGATCTTCTTCTTGTTCCTTGTCTTTGTATCATCGTCGGAAGCTTCAGAGCTGCTGCACGATGGCGTCCGTATCTTGTTTAACTTGCTACGGCGATGCGTCAGCACTGGATTCTTGCTACTGCTTGGCAGAGGCTTAAGTTTGCCAATCTCTAGCTCCCTCAGACCGCTTAGCGTGTCATCGTCCATCTTGCCAGCCTTCTCCATTTGCTTTAGCTTCTGGGCCAGCGTTGTATCCCCAGAGATACCAATTTTTCCACGTATATTACTTGGCACTTCGGCAGCTGGAGCTGGGGCCGAGCCTCGCTCTTGCACTGATCGATTTAGGCGGCCATCAGAAATAGACTCGCGTCGGGAGGAGGCCACTTTCAACTCGTTACCAATGCCCCCACAGACGCCCTCATTGGCCGACTCCTCTTCGTCCTCTTCACGCACAATACTGCATTTACGCGTACGCTTGTCCTGCAAATCAGACTCATTTCAATTAGTGAATGAAGCATACAATGAACGTAGCATTGTGACTCACCGGTTTGGCATTATCATTGCTAAACTGTGCTGCTGGAGTCACATTAATGCTAATAGGCACAACTACTTTGGGATTCTCTGTGGGGCTCGGTTTCTCTGCTGATGCAGGCTTGCTACGGTTGACATCACCCAGTCTAGGAAAGGAAAGGAGATTAGTCAAGTTCCATTACTTAGTTCAGAGATATTGCTCACTTTAAGCCCGCCTCAGTTAGCTTTAATTTCTGCTCCTCCTCTCGCCGTCTGCGCAAGCGAATCTCTGCCAGCAAAAAATACGTGGCCGTTATATGATTGTACTTGTTTTTATCCAGAGCTCTGCAAAAGCAAATCCAAATTAGTATCGATTTATGGCAATATGCCAAGTAGGAGTACATACTGTAGTATCTCTTCCTTGGACGCAATGTTTCCGTTTATCATTTTCTGTATAATAAAGGCATGTTCCTCCTCACTGAGCTGTTGCCGACTGACCAGTGGCACTGAGTGCTCTACTAGTTCGGGCTCATCGGCTTGTTTTAACCAGCTGGACGCTGCAATCTCCTCGACTGTGGCACGCTTCTTGGGGTCACGTACCAGCATTGTGGCAATTAAACTGCGACATTCCTGTGTCACGTGCGAGGGCACCGTGTACTTGCAATCCATAATCATAGTCAGCGTCTCCGAATCGTTGGCCTTCTCGAAGGGCGCTTGGCCACAGACCAGCATGTACAGTATAACGCCAAGCGACCAAATATCTAACAGATAATGTCAATAATTAAATAGAGCTTATCATGTGATTCAACACGCACACACAGACAAGTAGAGTCAGACACACACTCACCTACGGCGGGCGCATCGTACGAATCACCCAATAGAATTTCTGGTGCTGAATACGCGAGACTTCCGCAAAATGTCTCAAGTTTTTGGCCAGGCGAGAATTTGTTACTAAACCCAAAGTCAGTGAGCTTGACGAGGCCCAATTTTTCGAAAAACACAACATTCTCCGGTTTCAAGTCCCTGTGCGTGTGTCACGAGAGAGGGTTGTGGGAATTACGTAAAGAATTGCCAGCTGTGTGTATTATCTATGCTTACCTGTGCACTACGTGCAGCTGATGACAATACGTGATGGCACGGAGTATTTGTCGGAAATACTTACGCGCCAACTCCTCACTAAGTCCGGTGTCGTGCTTCATTATATAATCATAGAGATCACCGCCATCGCCCAATTCCAGCACCAGATATAACTTTGTTTGTGTGTCAATGACCTCATATAGCCGCACCACATTCGGATGCTGCACCAGTTTCATGCAACTACAATATCAGGGAAGAGGAAGTGTTTGGTTATACTATGAATATATATTTATTAAGACCTTATCACTTACCGAACTTCTTGAAACAGGTGCGCTTTGGAGACCTCGTCAAGTTTTGTCTTATCGACGACTTTCACTGCCACCTTGGCACCGGTGAAGACGTGCCGTGCCAGCTTAACGACCGCAAAATGACCCGAGCCCAGTGTCTCCTCCAGATCGTATAGACCAGCAATCTTTCCATCGTTCAAGCCGCCGCCAACTGGTTGCGTTTCCAAGGTCATGATCCTGCTTATCTTTGTGACTTATTGACCCGATCCCACTCGCGCGCGCTTGTGTCTGTCAGTGTATTTGTGTGTGTGTGCAATTTTCCGAGTTGAGCTGAAACCACTAGAAATGCATTTTTCATGTGTGTGCGTCAGTTGGTTTGCTCATCAGGTACAGCACTTAAATACCGCTAGAGCAGGGTATTCTAACTGATAATAATAGTTGTTACACATAAGGCGGCATACTATGACAAGAACTGTATGCGTGTGTATGCGATTGATCACTTGCAATGTTTTGTTCAATCTACTTAGAAAAATGCATTCCAATCAGTCGGGAACATAAGTTTTCACTTTTGTGTCCTGTGTATGCCATACAGGAGCATTACAGTACACTCTAAGAACAGGGTTGTTACACAAGGGGTAGGCAATGGGGCAGGTCTGTTGTTACCGTTTTTCAGCAGCCGACGCACGCAAAACTATAATATGCAATCCATTTTGATGGCTTTTGGTAATAAACTATGCGTTTAAGTTGTCAATCCAATGTGTCTTTTCACACAATTTACTATTTATCACACAAGAAAAGTACTTATTTTAAACCTTTTGTGTATACTAGAGTTGTATCGAATAGCGATGAGCGATACTTCTGTATCAAACAAGTATTTTTAACAACAGTAGTCGGTGCCACTGTTAGTTGTGCATGTACATTTTCTGTTAACTTGCCGCCTATGTTATGTTATGTTTCCCCTGTGTCCATTTCAAATCAAACTTATCCGTGATTTTTAACTTAATAACGGGATAACAAATTCACTTTATTTTATTTTCGAATTCACCTAGAGTTGTAGTAATGTTGGCTGTTAGCATTAGTACTTCTACTAATAGTCATAATTATAACAATATACCAAACACTTATCACTAAATTATCAATTTTATTATCAAAACTATTTTTCTATATCGTTATTTTATTTATATCTATCGATCATTAACTTCAAATCGCATCACAAAATGATGTACATAACTAGCTACACGTGAATTCACGTTAGGGATGGTCTTGTATCGATAAAAACGCATTCGATAGTATTTTTTTCAGAGACATTAATTAATTATTAATAAAATCCATTTGAGTGTAGTTAATCAAAACACTTTTGATGTGTATAACATGTCAATATTGATTTCACCTTATTATTAAAGCAACAAATTTGGTATATAATGAATAATAACAAATGTTTACTCGTGACCAAGTAACACTTGAACAAATATCGACCATCTCTATAGTCCAGAGAACTGTCTAAAGGGATAAAAACAATTTATTTGATTTTTAAAAGCCTAGGTTGTTTTGTTTGTCCAGATAAATCCAGTTCCGATCGAGTTCTATGCCCTGGAAGCTGTGTTCTTCCAGTACCATACCTGTTCAATGCAGAAATCCTAAACCATTGTGCTGTGTTCCAAGCACCAAAACACCACAAAAAAACAATCTAAATTCTCAATTAATGTTCTATACGAAACCGCTCAAAGTCGAATCATATAATGAGTTGTAGTTTCGACAATCCGCAAAAATGTTCACATGTTGAAAGTAAACACAGTAGTGAATTGGACCTGGGTCAAAAGGTGAGTGCCATCCAAAGAAACGTCCCCTATTACATGACTTTCCATTACCTTGCACTTTTCATTTTGGCAGGCGAGCAATAGCAATAGCATTAGCAACAGCAACAATTCCGCGCGCAGCATGAGGTACCAAGATAACGATATGTTATTCAGTGATTCACTTAACTCACTATCTAAGCGGGACGACACAATCGAAGATGATGCTACGGGCTCGGGTACAGGCCTCGTGGGCCTGCAGAACATTGCGAATACGTGTTATATGAACTCGGCCTTGCAAGCGCTGAGTAACCTATCGCCCGTGACGCATTACTTTATCAATTGTAGTGAAATTGTAGAACATATTGCAAGCACACCGCGCTCCAAGCCAGCAGGATTGGCCAAAAGTTATCAGCGCCTTATGCAGGAGATCTGGTTACAGATCGAAGACCCAAAGGGTAACCCAATTCCTCGCTGCACTCTTATCCTTGTCTCTAATGGTTTCGGTACCTTTACAGATTTCCTGGCACCACGTGGCATTTTATATGGCATTCGCTCGGTACATCCAATGTTTCGTGGCTATCAGCAGCATGACACGCAGGAGTTCCTGCGCTGCTTCATGGATCAGCTGCATGAGGAGCTAACCGAGCCAATAAATGCGCCCATTCCACAGACACAACAACAACAGCAGCTGAACCAGCAGCAGCAGCAGCAGACGTCACAATCTCAACAACAGTCGGCTGAGACTGACGATGAGGAGAACTGCGACGAAGAGCAGCCCCAGCCAAAGGCATCATGCAACACTCCGACGGCGTCAGAGAGCGAGTACGATACGTGTGAGAGTAGCATATCTGAGAACTCTTCGGAGGTACTTATGAGAACGGATTACTTCGTATCGCCGCATCGTAACAGCAGCAGCAATCCACCGTCGGATGTATCCGCTTCACATCAACAGCAACAGCAGCAACAACAACAACAGCAACAGCAGCAGCAACAAAGCCCGAAGACTGTGCAAGAGTCGAAGCAGCAAACGGAATCTGCGCATTCAATCATTAGCGATGTCTTCGATGGCAAACTGCTCTCTTCGGTACAGTGTCTGACTTGTGATCGTGTCTCAACACGTGAGGAAACATTCCAGGACCTATCGCTGCCAATACCCAACAGAGACTTCCTCAATGTGCTGCACCAGACCCACAGCCTTAGCGTACAGAGCCTAAACGCAGCCGACCTGGCATCGGCACGCAGTCAAGAAGGTTGGCTTGCCTGGATGTGGAACATGGTGCGCTCATGGATCTTTGGGCCATCTGTGACGCTATACGACTGCATGGCTAGCTTCTTTAGTGCCGACGAGCTCAAGGGCGACAACATGTACAGGTGGGTGGATGTGATATAGATTTATAGTTGCTTATCCTTGCTAATCCTTGCTTCTGCCTTTCCAGCTGCGAGCGCTGTAACAAACTGCGCACGGGCATAAAGTATTCACGGGTGCTGAACTTGCCGGAGGTGTTGTGTATTCACCTGAAGCGTTTTCGCCACGATCTGTCGTACAGCTCAAAGATCTCTTCGCATGTTTACTTTCCATTAGAGGGTTTCGATATGCGTCCATATCTACACAAGGACTGCAAATCTCTGGTGCCCACCTACAATCTGTGTTCGGTTATCTGCCATCATGGCACCGTCGGTGGAGGACACTACACGTGCTATGCCCGCAACACTCTCAACGGACGCTGGTACGAGTTCGATGATCAATACGTGACAGAAGTCACACCCGATGTTGTGCAGAACTGCCAGGCCTATGTGCTATTCTACCAAAAACACAATCCACAAATGAAAATGTTGCGGGAGGAGGCCATCAATTTGTCCACCTCAAATCCATTATACGAGGGCGACATACAGTTCTACGTGACACGCGAATGGCTCTCACGACTGGCCACATTCTCTGAGCCAGGTCCGATCAATAATCAGGATATGCTGTGCCCTCATGGAGGCATACAACATTCCAAGGCGGCGTTAATTAGTCAAATTGCTGTGCCTATTCCACAGCCATTGTGGGATTTCCTTTACACCCGCTTTGGTGGTGGTCCCGCGGTGAATATAATGTTTGAATGCGAGATTTGTAAACGTGCTGCCGATGCACTGTCCCGTCGTCAGCTCTACGAGCTAGCGGTGTTTACCAAATACAATGGACAGCACAGTGAACTCGACTCAACGGCCATTTATGCGATTGCGATGCCCTGGTTACGTGCGTGGCAGCAATTCTCGCGCGGCATCACACACAAGGAGCCCGGACCGATCAATAACGATGGCATTGCAGATACTAGTTTGCTAAAGAACTCAACGATTAGCTGCGTCCGTCTGGGCTCGGATTATGCACAGCTCAATGCCGTGCTCTGGCGTTTCCTGCATGGCATCTATGGCGGGGGTCCTGAAATTATGTTAAGAAGTGCATTATCCGATGATGAAACTGATGAAATTGAAATTATCGATCAGGATGATGAACAAGACGATGATGATGATGATGAGTACTTGGCGGATATGTCTGTTGGTGCTGCTTCTGTGTATCAATGTAATCAATCGGATACCGAAAGTAATTTGGGCAGACAACACAATGAAACGCCATCACCATCGTTATCGCCTGATCCTGTTACTGCACCTCACCCGGAGATATTGCCAGTGCCAGTTAAAGCTGAACCTATGGTCACAGATGTCCAGCTGACCAACAACAACAACGATTTGCCGAGCAGACGTGGCAAAACAAATGGCAAATCCATTAAAGTGGCTGCGCTCAGGATGAATATGCGTAAACGGGGCAGGAATCGTAATGCAATCAAGCAACACGCGGAGATGTTCGGTGCCAAAGGTGAGTGACAGTTAATCACTAATAAGTACGCGGAATACTAATAGATTTATCTCTCTAGGTCACTACAATGCCAATCCGGAATCAGATGAGGCTGAAGCTGATGCCGACTATGCCAACGAACAACGGGAGAAGGCAGCGGCAGGAGGAGGAGTTGCATTTCAAAATAATGAATATACCATACCATTCCAAAGCGATAATTTCCAGGTGAACGGGCCACGTAACGACAAGAAGCAAAAGCGCAATAAGCTACGCAACAATAGCAACAATAACAACAACAAGAACAAAGAGAACGTTAAGCTGCAGAAATTTGTAACACTTCGAGAGGCGAACGGAGCCAATGACGAGACTGATATATGATCGAGAGCCCTTTCAAGACGTAAAAGAAAACGTAAAGCATTTTGTGAGAGTCAAACGCCGCCGATGTGTAGGCCAAAATCAAAGTTAAGGCATAAAAAATAAGGATTGTAGTATAGTTACCTCACTGTTTTACGAGGTGGAGGTGGTACATATGCATATATATATATATATATATATATACCTGTCTCTTTCTCTATCCTTATATATATACATACATACTATATGTATATGTAAAAATGTGCAACTACATGTGAAACAACAATTGTAATTATAAATTGAATCAAACGTAGTTGGCACACAATGAAGTCAAATTTGATGGAATGAATGAGTTATTGATAAAGTTATAAAGTTGTATAGTTCTGGTACAGCATGTGTGTGCGTGGAGGAGCAAAACAAAATAAATTGTACATAACATAACAGTTAATGCGAATTGGCGCAAACACAAAATAAAAGAACACTAAGTAAGAACAAAACAAAGAGAATTTTCAGCATCGATAGAGTGTCTATAGAAAACTAGAATGAATGCATACATTAATGATATACACCGCATTCTATTTGATGCCGAACTATAGATAGTATTGAAGATTAGCTACATGTGTAACAGACTGAAGGATGTATCTACAAGCCAACAAAGTCTTAAATATTCTTGATTTGATCTTGTCCGTCTGTATGAACTCTGAGATCTCAGAGACTATACGAGCTAGGGCTACCAATTTTGTTAACAATATGTTTTATTGTTGTACGCAAATATAAAGTATTTTACAATTGGGCCACGCACCTTACCGCCTACATAAATCGATGAAAAGTTTACTTTAAAAGCGTTAATTTTGGTTGTGTGCAATATTTATCCAATTGATTTGTAAAAAATTGGGAGCTATAAAAGAAATCATTTAGTGGACGAAGCAATCAACGTCGATAAGTATGCAATAGAAAATACGCTTAACGAAGAAGTTATAGTAAGCGGGTATACAACAGTCGAGCAGACTCGACTTTAACTTTCTTATTTGTTTATTAAGATCTCTGGACACCTTAAATATCAGCTGTGGAAGCCCCAAAGAGAAATGTATTCCCATTGCACAGCATTGGTCCACCCAACCGGCTGACTTGGTCTATTTATAGCGCTGCTACCTAAATATGCTCTGCGCTGTGTGCTCTGTACTGTGCTGTGCTCAGTATCATCTCATCTCTTGCCCCACATCTAGTCGACTCGCTGAAGTGGAAACGCGCGTGGTGTGTGTGTGTTTGTTTGTGTATGTGCACATGCAGCGGGTGTAGATTCCAATTTTCTAATAGAAAATCGTTAATTGAAGTGCCTCGACGAAAGGGTTTTCTCTCAGTGAACCAGAAACAGAATTCAGCATTAACAAGATGAGTCCGAGTCCGTGCGCAGTGTGTGCTGCACCAACGAAAAACAATTGCTCCAATTGCAACCAGGTTTCGTACTGTTCTGTGGAGCATCAGAAGCAAGACTGGAAGGCGCACAAGTCCCAATGTAGACCATTTAAGGTAGCGTTCTTTATTGGTTACTTAATTCGATGCCGCCGGTTGCCAAAGTTCGAAACTAACCTCAAAATTCTATTCCTGCTCAGATTGCGCACAATGAGCTGCTGGGTCGTCACTTGGTTGCCACACGTAACATTAAACCATATGAGATTGTGCTGAAGGAGGCGCCACTGGTGCGTGGTCCTGCACAGATCTCGGCGCCGGTTTGCATGGGCTGCCTGAACAGCATCGAGGCCAACGATCACATCAATTGCGACAAATGCGGTTGGCCACTGTGCGGTCCCGAATGTCGTTCTCTGGATGAGCACAAGGCAGAGTGTCAGCTGACACAGGATCGTGGACAGAAAGTGAATGTGCAGGAATTCAATGGACCACATCCGTTGTACACCTGTGTGAGCACTGTGCGTTGTTTGCTCATTGATCAACTGAATCCGGAGAATGCGGAGAAGTTCAAGCAGCTCGAGTCGATGGAGCAAACGCGACGTGGCTCGAATCAATGGAAGGCGGATCTAGCCAGCATCGGGCAATTCATACCCAAGTAAGGAAGGGTGAAGATTACCAGGAGTTTAGTTTATTTGATGATATTCTTTCTTTGTAGATTCTTTCGCACGCAGAAGTTCAGCGAGGAGGAAATCATGCGCACTGTGGGCGCATTGCAGATCAATGGACACGAGGTGCCTACTTCGGATCCGCCACACGTTGCCGTATTCTACATGGCTTCATTTACGGAAAACTCATGTCTGCCCAACCTCGCGAAGACTTTCAACAAGCACGGACACTGTGTGCTCTGGGCGCCCAAGGAGATTAAGAAGAATTCGCATTTAAGCATCTGCTACTCGGATGCAGTCTGGGGCTCGGCGGATCGGCAGCGTCATTTGATGCAGACCAAGCTCTTTAAGTGCACCTGCGAACGCTGTGTGGACATTACGGAGCTTGGCACCGATTATAGCGCCATCAAATGCGAGGATCGTAAGTGCACGGGGCTATTGTTGCCTGCCAAGGCGGATGACTGGAATGGCAGCTGGCGGTATGTAGATATGTTCTATAAATATTTATGTTAATAATATTTATGCTTCGCAGTTGTCGCGAGTGTCAGAAACAAGTGCAACGCAAATACATCGATGGCATCTTGGAACGCGCCGGACAAGATATTCATGCCATGGAAAAAACTGCAGAGAATGGTTTTAAGTGAGTTTATATACATATATTTGCCATATAGTATAGGTAGTATAGCTAAGCTTTATATACCTTCCAGATATCTCAAGCACTACGAGAAATGGCTTCCCCCGCAGCATTATCACATGAGCGAGGTAAAGATATTGCTCGTTCAGCTCATTGCAAAGGATCAGCAGGAATTGATGGTGCTCTCGGATGAGATGCTGCAGCTGAAACTGAAGTTCGCCCGGGATTTGATACAGCTCTATGAGACCATAGCACCCTGTAAGGCGCAAAATAACACAAAATCGCAGTATAGATTCAACAATTCATTCCCATTGTACCCTTATCAGGTGAAGTTCGTATGCTGGGCACGCTTTGCTTCGAGTTGCACTCGGCCATCGCGGAACAGACGCGACGCATTGCATTGCAGACCACTCTTTCGCCGAAGGAAATGCTCGAGGAGTCCCTGCTATATGTAGAAAAGTGCGTAAATTATTTACAATATGAATCGGACATATTCGTCGAGGGTCACATAGTCAAACAAGCCAAGATCAATCGTGATGCTCTACGCATGGTCATCAGAATATCCTAAATAACGTTCTTCCTAATTTTTTTGTACCAAATTCAATTCACAAAACGCACCAAATAAATTTTCATATCAGCAAACTTTCAAATCATTTAAAAGGACATGGCCGCCACTGTTAACTTAACATAACAGTGGCATAACGGAAAAAATATAAGCAACGCTGCAGTACTTTTGGTATTTTATTATTTTTGAAAAGCAATCGTGCTGTCGATATTGCTGTTCAAATTATCGATAGTGAGCCACTGTGAACGAATTCCAAAATAAACAATTTGGCCGTTGTTTTTAATGGTTTATATATTTACTCAACTGCATACAGGTTGTTTTTGTTGTTGTTTTAAATAACTCTCTTTTGATATACAGATATATTCTTCTTCACACATACATATAAATTGTACCATTTCGTTAGCCTACAACGGGAACCTCCTCTTGATTTCTTCATCTGTCTTTGGAAATACGTTTACTCAAATTTGTTAATGGATAATTTGTTAAATATTTAAACGTGTGTGTGTTTGTCTGTGTTTGTTGTATATATACAGCTAAGGAATTTCGTTAGTCAGTTATAATTAAAATATATATAAAATATTGAATTTTTCTTGTTGCTTTAAAACTTTCTCAATTATATAGTATACTGTACTTATTTAAAAAATAAATCTATTGAATTTACACTACAATTACAATATTATACCGGCAAAAAGCGAACGAAGGAAATCACAAATTACAATATAATAAATAAAATTATCACAAACAATAACAGCACTGAAAGTATGAGAATGGCGGCCCATTGACGCTTATCTGAAAGACAAGATAAGTTGATAAGTATAGAATGAGATATAAGTAGTAAATAAATAAAGTAGATCCCCGTTTAATTGACACAACCTACCGTTATTCATGTGTAAAACTTTGGCAACTTTCTTCATTGTTGTATCTAATTTAGACTCGGTTGTATCGAACTCATTTCCAAAATCATCCAACATGACCGCCTGCTCATCCAACTCGACGCCAATTTGACGCGAAACAGTCTTAAGAGTGCCAATGGAATCACTTATCATATCCAGTTGCTCATCCTGTCCCTGTATCATGCGCTGCTGTATGGACACCGTCTCACCCACATACCGATGTCCGGGACTATCCAAATTGCCTCCATAATGACTGGGGCTATCGACATCCAGAGCATTCTCTAGTTTGGAATATTTGGTGCCACTGTGTCGCGTTGCCGCCGCCGCTGCTGCTGCAGACATGGTGCCAGCAATAGTATTAGCCACGGAAACAGACTGTGATTGGGAGTTGGAGTTGGGGCAATCTACCAGATAGGTGCGATCGTTGTGCGACTGATGATGTTGATTATATTCGTTGCTCTGCGTTATATGATGATGATTACTATGATGATGATTCCTTTCGTTCTCGAGCAGTGGCTGATGTGCTGTGATATCTCTGTCCCTGTTCCGATTCAGGCTCATCTTATCCTTCATCTGTTTGACCTCATCGCGCGTGTTGTCGATGAAATGACGCCGGCTCGAGAGTTCACGATTATCTATGCGAAATTTCGTTGGATTCTTTTCGACAATGCGTGCGCTACACAAGAAGAACAACAATAATAAAGTTAAGGAGCAACCTTCTATAATTAAGCTGTAAAGATTTTGTATTGAGTTGTAGTTTAAAAAGGATATTGATAGTGTCCTCCAAATCCTCCAGGTCCCATTCGATACTACGCAGCGAATTACGCAGCTCCGTTGTGGTCCATTCAACCTCGGCGCCTCCACTTTCGCCCAACTCACGCCAACGCAGATAGAGTCCTCGTGTTTTGTTCAGCGCTTTGAAGACCTCACTGCAATGACAGAGGAGGAAGGAACAAGGGGAATGGAGGAGGTTAGAGAGTTGCATCAGAATGTGAATGCACTGCATTTTATTGCATACTCCTTGACTACAAAAAATGGATCCTCCAGAGACATGACCCACGCGCTCCGTCACGTATCCTACTTGGCGTTGAAATGAGAATTTTACTGTTTTTCGTAACGGTAACGATGAGCGCACTTGACTTTTATATGCATGGATTTTCTTTTCTGCCCTTTGCTGCTGCTCCACTGTTTTCCACTTTTCTACCCGTTCTGCTTTGCCTTGCTCTTCGTATGAGCGCAACAACCCCCCCAAGAAGGGTAACTTTTTTTTGGGGATGCAAGTTAAAAAAATATAAACGAGTTTATTTTGCGTGTTTTGTTTTCGTTTCAATATCGAACGTTTACGATCTAGCATGAAATTCAGTATTAACTCGATCTAATCTAGTGTAACGTGTCTTAATTGGAAGTTTATTTTGTCGTATAGCACGTTTATTGATTTTGCCGTCTTATCTCGGGGTATACGCTCTATATAGTAGACCGCACAGGCAGCCAGGCTATTGCGATGATAGCCAGAAGTAAACTGACGTTATGCGCTCCACGACATACGGGGGAGCGTAAGCGAAGTCTAAAGGTGAAGGCATTTTTGTTTATACCGCTCCAGCGGCTGCGCAGTCCGCGTTGCACCCTTCTTCAATTCTTGGCAAACAGTGCGTATTGTTATTAACTAAAAGACTTAACAATTGCACTACTTCTTAATTTCCTTCTGCACAGCTTTCAACACCTGTCATTGTGCATAAAATGAAAACAAAGCTTATTTTGTTTTAAATTTGCACACTCTCTCCCATTGTCTCTCTCTCTCCCAAAGAGAGCGCCCTGTGACGTATTTGTTGTTTTTGTTTTGCTAGCTGTCTCAATATTACAACTGCTGTTTTAGTCACATTTGTTTAACAAACAAAATTAAATTAACTTACCATTAACCAGCGTTACACTAATTAAGCAACGTTTTATTGCAATGTCTGTTTACAAATTGTTGTGTTTGCCCTTTAAGCTTAAATTTTAAAAACCTTTTCACTTTCAGCTGTGTGTTGTTGTGGCCACTTGCAGCGCAAATGAGTAACGTAAACGCAAAAATGAGTAAAGTCAACAGCAACTTGAACGCAAAACGGAGCAATGACGCAGAAAAATACTGCGCACTGCTTTGGTATTTTTGTGGTTTTACTGCAAACCGTTACTGGTCACACTGATTTCTAGTGGCCGTTGATCTGTTTTGTGTTTGCGAGCGCGTTTCAAAAACTGCGTGTTAACAATAAATAAATAAAAATATAAATAATTGCAAAATGCTGCAAAATGATGCAGTGCGCACGTTGCAATACGACAGCGAAATACGTGTGGCCCAAGCGGGCAGCCCAACAGAACCACGAGGTATAAGAATACGGATAATATAATGAAATTCGAATTGTTTTCGCGTGAATCAGACGATAAAGATTTCCAATACTTGTAAATGCTGCAATTGGATTAATCGGTAGTGTGTTGTGTGTGTCACAGTAGGAACAACAACAATAAGTCAACTACAAATTGCGCCTATCTATATCTTATCAGTCTTTCGGTTCTGTTTAGGTTTTTATGAACCCACTCGAGTGCCTTTGTTTGTAGCCCGTTCTGACCAAGTGATCGATACCAGACAAGCACTTTCCATGTGTATATAGTATATATGGTATATTTGCAAGTAATTCCCTTAAACTTTTCATTTTCCTTTGCAGTTTTCGACTCGCAAATCAGCATAACCTCACAGCCGCGTCCAGTTTCGGGTAAGTTGGGAAATTCTCTAGACTTACGCATACTATATGTTTACTCTCTCTCTATAGAGGCACCTCGCATACCCTTGCCCATTTCCACGGTGGCCGGTAGTCGCACTTTCATACCCCTGGCGGGCTACGATTGCCTTGCAGATTTGCCCTCCGTGCATATCGAACAAACCTTTGAGCTCAACGATTGTAAGTAGCTAATGCACTTCTTTATATAAACCTAACTAATAAAGATATAACACCACCTTAGCCCTCACTGCTGTCTCCTCGGAGAATCGCTATGTGGTGCGTTCACCGCTAGGCGATGCAATTTTCGCCGCCTCTGAAAGCTCCACGGAGAAGCATCGTATGATTTGGGGCGCTGCGCGTCCATTTCAGATGCATCTACTGGACAAGACACATCAGGAGGCGTTGGTCTTTCGCAAGAAACTCGCACTGGGCGTGCTCTGTTGTCAGCCCAAGAGTCTAGAGATTTGGATACCACCCGGCAATGTGCTGGGACGTGTGGTGCAGTCACCCACCTTCACGCAGCCCGAGTTCTTCATCGAGGATGGCAACACAAATCAGCCCGTATTCTGCGTAGAAGGACCCAGCAATGCGGGCTTCTGTTGCTTCTGCCTGCCCAAGGAGTGTTACTTTAAGGTGCGCAGGAGAGAAAAACCTTTATATATAGTATGGTATATTCTCCCTTTCCCTTTGCAGATTCATTCTGGCGGAGATCTACGCGCCTCCATCGATCACAAATGGTTGGCCAGCAAGTCCCAGTACACCACCAATATTTACTTTAGCGACGTCAAGCTGACGGCCAAGGAGCGTGCCCTCATATTGGGTTCGGCTTTTCTATTAGTAAGTAACCATAGATAACTTCCCTTATCAGACATATATATATATAAATACCCTACCCTTTTCCTTTCTTTGCAGGAATATATGTACTTCCAGAAACGTTTTTGAACGCAATAAAAATAAATCGCATAAATTTGCACATTGATTTTGTTTATTTTTGTGTCATTTTTTTGTTTGTAAAGTTTTCATCATCATGTTCAGTTTGTTTTTGATATAATGTAATAAATCACTTCATTTTGTTGTTGTTGTTTGTGTTTGTGTTAACATACATATACACTCAAATATAGATATACTATATACCGTATAAATATATCCCATATATATATACTTGTAGCCACAGTTTGTACAATAATTTTCATTAATTTCTATAAACTTTATGTGTGTGTGTGTTTTTTGCTAGCCTACCAAACTTAGGATCTATATGACAACATAATCTTTAACTAGAACTACGTTTACTTCATTTAGTTTTATGTTTTAGTTGTTTTTTTTGTTTTTTGTGTTAAGTTTTATTTGATTTTCTTCAATTTGTGTTCGCTAATTTGTATATACCGATATATATAAAATATATCATTGATTAATTAAAACAAACAATTGAAAAAGAGTCTCGTGGTCTCGTTGTTTTTCCATTATCTACAAATTATAACAATAAACATAATGATAAAGATTAGAGATATAGTACTAGTGTAAAAGATAAAGAAAACTTCAAAGAAATCAGGAAGAACTACGTGATTGTAGGGGTGGTGTTGGAGAGGGAATAGGGGGCGGGGCAGAGCTGATGGTGGGCTAGGCCTTATAAATATATAAACTAAATATTTTTGTGGGTTTTTTTTAGGTTTTTCTTCTTTTTTCACTTCACTTTTTACTCACAGCACTTTAGGGAGTTTTTTGTTTAGCATTTCGAAAAGGAAATCATATATGGTAACTATATATATTTGTGTGTGTGTGTGTTCTATATGGACTTATAACTAGGGCTAGCGTACATGGTACCTGCTGTACAGATCTGTATATATATATATACTATATATAGAAGAGTTGACAATGAACTAAACTAAATACTTAAGTTGCAAGCTTCCAAGCTTGCTTTATACACTATATAAATGTATTGGTGTGTGTGTGTAGGTGTGTGTATATGTATATAGTACATATGCTTGACTTGCCTACACACACACTCACACGTAGACACAGAGACACACGCACAGCGCAGCTGGCAGAGGCAGCTTCATCTTCTCCATCTCAACTTGTTGTGCCTGTGTGTGTCTGGCGTGTGTGTGTGTGTGTGGTTTGTTTGTTGTGTGCCCAAATGCGATATGCTTAGACATTTGATATGCGCTCGTTGTTGTTGTTGTGGTTCTTGTTCTTGTGTTGTTGTTGTTGTTGTTGCTGCTGCTGCTGCTGCAACTGTTGCTGCTGTTGCTGTTGTGGTGGCCAGGCCTGATAACCCTGATAAGGATAGCAGTTGGGCCACACTCAGGTGGGCTGCAGCATGTACATATACTGTCAGTTGCCCGCTGCAGTTGCAGCTGCTGCACCCGCTGCCGCTGCTGCTGCCGTTGCTGCCGCTGCTGCTGCTGCTGTTGCTGCGGCCACCGGCAATGTTGTTGCCGCCAATTCATTTGTATTGCTGCGCGCACGCTTCGTCTCCAATTGCTCCAGTGGATTATCGCTCTCATCGCCATTGCTGCTAAAGCTGCTGCCAGGCAGGCGACGCTTGAGTGGAGCATGCCCACCCAATCCATTGACCAACGGAGCACCTCCCTCATCCTCAGACATGGAGCTGGCACGCTGTGGTGTGTTCCCAGCACTGTCATTGTCCAGCGAGGCAATGGCAGAGGCAGCTGCACTTGCTGCAGCACTGAAGCCATCCTCGCTGGCACTATCCTGACCCGCTCCAGGTGCCTCCCCCGACGTGGCCAGTTGCAGCATTCCCGTGGGATTCGTGTAGCCACTCAACTTATTCGGATCCTTCTCGAGCAACTTTTGTGCCAGCAACTTCAGGGAGAGCAATGAATTCTCGCAGTCGCTTGTATCGATCTCCGAGAGGCTAATCCCGGCACGCTCAATCTCTGCATAGGTGCCAAACGGCAACTTCTGCAGACACTCCAGCTTCTGGACATGCGTCTTGCTCCTCAAATGCTTGGCCAGATGCCCGTGTATGCGGAAGGCGATCTTGCAATCGGTGCACTCAAAGGGACGCGGATTGGAGGTGGTGGGCACACCGAACGTCGATGTCATCATCACCTTATTCTTGTGCGCCTCACTCCGCTCGTGCTTCTGCAGATGCCCATGGGTGCGGAACGAGATGGCGCAAGGTTCGCACTTGAACTTGCGCTCCATGTAATGGATGTTCATGTGCAGCGTCAGTTGGTGTTGTCGCTGGAAAGTCTTCTGGCAGAAGTTACAGGTGGGACGTGCATCGGTGGCCAGTGGAGGCGGTGGTGGTGCCACACGTGGCGTGCTGGAGTACGACGAACTGGAGGAGGTAGACGAGGAGGATGGCACTGAGACGGCAGGCAGCTCACCAGCAGCAGCAGAGGTGGCACTGCTGCTGCTTTTTATCTTCTCGCCCACAATGACACTGCGTGCTGGTGCTGCAGCAGCAGCAGCAACTGTTGCTGCTGTGCTGCTGTTGGTGGCAACTTTGCTTAGCACGCCAATGAAATCATTGGCATCCGATTGCTGCACTGCAGCAGGCAGATTGGCATTGTGTGGCAGCTGCACGGGCGGCTCCACGGACGCAGTCTTTGCTGCCGCTGGTGGAGGCTTCTCCTGATCACTTTCCTCACTCTCCTCCTTTGCTGCTTTGGCTGCAGGCTGAGGCAGTGGCAGTGGCAGAGGCAGTGACAGTGGCGTCTCTGCTTCGGGTGTCTTCACCTCGTGCACTTCAATGCTGGGCAGCTCCTTGAGCAGCAGCTGCGGCTTGACGGTGACAAGGGGCGCGCTAGAGGCGATGCTGGAGACGAGCAGGCTGCCGCTGGAGGAGCTAAGGCTGCTGGCGCTGCTGCTGACGGAGATGCTGCAGCTGATGGAGGAGGAGACGATGCTGCTGCTGCTGGTAATGCTGGAGGAGATGCTGCTGCTGCTGCTGGGATAACTGCGACCGAACTGACTCTGCTGACTCTGCTTCATCTTGGCATATTGCAGTGCCTGCTCCTTGATGTATGTGTGCAGCAGGACATCCTCACCAGCCTCGGCGCTTTCGGGCTTTGCCTGCTCCATCTCCAACTCCGCTGAGATGCGCACCTTATCCGACACCGAGATGAGGGTCTTCATGAAGCCACCGCATTCATTGTTGCCAGCACCAAAGATGACATCGCGCATTTGCTGTGCCTGCGATTTGGGCAACTGTTGCTGCTGCTGATCCTGCAACATGAGCGGCGCCATGCGTGGCTTGGTTAGATCCATGGGTGCACTGCTTGCCTCATCGCTGGACACGGGGCTGCGATGCTTTGGCTTGGACTCCTCGGGATTGGAATAATACTGTTCCTGCTTCTGATAATCGAACGGCGGCTTGGGCGATGTAAAGGAGCAAATGAGACGCTGCTTGGGCTGCGCGGAGGATGATCCTGCTCCGCCTGCGGCACCAGCACTGCTGCCCGCAGAGGAACCTATGCTATTGGCTGGACTTGCTGCCGGCAGCGGTGTGGAGGAGTCCGGCAGCTGTGCGGGGTAAGGTGAAACACTTTGTGGTATTGGTGGCGTCATGGACAGCGACAGCAGACCGCGTGCGGCCTCGTGCTCCTTCAGGCGTGACTTGGACTCATCTGTGTCTGCAAGGGGGAAGAAGGGAGGGCATTAGTAAGAGGTGTAGGAGGGGTAGGAGGAGGTACTTACCACTGCTCTCCGACTCATTGTCACTGTAATCATCCGAATCGGATTCACCTGCCATGGACGAGGTGCGTCCACCTGCCGATGTTGAGGACTGCTGATCGAACTCCACATCCACATCGAGGAATTCACAGTCCGCGAACATGGGACCCGGATTGATGCCCAGTTCGATGCACTTCTTGAAGTGTGTCTTCGACTGCATGTGCTTGGTCAGGTTGCCTTTGGTCTTGAAGCTAAAGGGGGAGGGTCGAAAAGAAAGAGGGAGGCTGCTGATTAGATTTGACACTAGAGAAGATGTAGGGAAGGTTTATCTATATCTATATATACCACATTCCATGTGCAGTCAGAGTTACCTCCCACTGCACCCTTCTGTCTTCTGATATCGGAGTTACCCCCTCTACACCCTTCTATCCACCGATATCTGGTTAGAATAGTGACTAGCGAAGAGGTAGGGAAGGTTTATCTATGGCATGATCAAGCATATATATACTATGTATATACTATATTCTATGTGTGGCATGATCAAGCATATATAGACCACATTCCATGTGCAATCGGAGTTACCCCCCTCTGCACCCTTCTATCTTCTGATATCTCCTTAGAATTGTGACTAGCGAAGAGGTAGGGAAGGTTTATCTATGGCATGATCAAGCATATATATACCATATGCATATATATCTGAGTTACCCCCCTCCGCACCCTTTTACCCTCTTTCTACCCTCTTCCACACTTACCTAAAATTGCAGTGACTGCAGGTGAAGGGACGCACATCCGTGTGTGTCCTGATGTGCTTCTTCAACATCGAAGGCTTCTTGCAACGTATGCCACACTCGGAGCAGACATAACGTCCCCTGCCCCTGCCACGTATGTACGTGTAATCCTCATGTGATTCATAGCCACCGACAAGCGGTTGTTGCGGTCCCGCCTCCAGTTTCTTGGCAGCATCTGCCGCATCCTCGCTAGCCTTGGCTGCCACATTTGCCTCACTCAGTGTGGCAATTGTAGTTGTCGCTGGCGTCACTGCTGGCGTCGCTGCTGACTTCAACTGCTGATGCTGATAGCAACGACTCTGTCCATTCGGTGTCGTCGAACTGGTGGTGACCATTTGCTGCGACTCCACCAGGGCGTAACTCAGCTTACCCACTCCCGCCATGGACATGGAGTAACCACCAATGCCGCCGAGTAACTTCTGCCTGGAGTCATACAGCGACATCATTTGCTTTGCCTTGAAGCCCAACGGATGCGGTTGATTCTCCTCGCACACTTGCCACACACTGTACATGGACAGCTTGTGCATGCCTGCCACATACGAGGGCTGCGGACAGTTCACGGTGCAGTAGAACATCTTGGTGCTGCACTTCAGGCCCAGATAGGTGTAGGCGTGACCATTCAGATACAGCTGCACACAGGATTTGCTCGGCCGTGGCGTCTCGGGGGAGATGAGGGGCAGCGTGTTCGCAGTAGGCGTGATGCCATGATGACGCTTGGGCATAAAGGTGCCCGGCTTCAGGGGCAGACTGGTGGGCCGCAGAAACTTGGATTTGCTAGGCGTGGTAGCTGCCGTGGCAGTCACTCCACCTGCTGTTGCCTCCTCTGGTGTGTCTATGTGCAACGGCGCCAGCGCCTCCTCGCGCTGCTGCTTGTGCACATTGTCGAAATTGAAGTGACGCACCTCCTGCTCGCTGGTTGAGTTCTTCACATTGTCAGCCATGCGCAGAAAGTTGAAGGGCTGCTTGGAGCTTGCTCCAACTCCGACTACCGCTGCTGCTGCTGCTCCCGCCTTGTTCCACTGCAGCGCATTGCGTTGCGCCGGCGTTGGTGGCTGACGACTAAACTCGCTGGGCACGCTCTGCACGCCACCGAAGGGCGAGAGCGCCTTGAGTGGCGGCTCGGTGAAGGCCAGCGCTGGATTGGAATTGGGACTGGGTTGCTTGCGATTGGGACTGCGTCCACGTTGCAGTTGCAACTGCTGCGGTGGCGGTGGCAACAGGGACATGCCCGTGCCCGGTGGTCCTGGTATGCCAGGCACATAGGGTATAGCCTTGCTGGGCGTGGCATCTCCTCCGCCTCCTCCTCCTGCACTGCTGCTGCTGCTGCTCATGGGTGGCAATGTCAGCGGATTGAAGGCAGTAATGGAATTGATGGGCGGAAATTGAAAATGCTGCGGTACGGCGGAGCTGCTGGAGCTCGTGCTGAGCTGCTGCAGAAAACCATTGGGCAGTTTGCGATCCTTGAACTCGCCACTGAGACGTGGTGACATCTCCTGAAAGCTGCCACCGGAGAGCAAGGGAGTGCGTATCATTTTGGGACTCTTGTCCAGTTCGGGGCACTCGGAGATGGGTATCATGGTGCCGCCGGAGGAGGTAAAGCGACGCAGACGATCCTCCTTGCTGCCCGACAACAACTGTTGCTGTTGCTGCTGCTGCTGCTGCTGCTCCTGCTGATGAGCGCCTGCTGCTGCTGCGAACAGCAACTGCACATTGAAGGGCGCGGAGGAGCTGGAGGCAGAGGAGGAGCTTGCCAGCTTGGCACGCTTGGCGTTGGGCGTATCCAGGTCCAGATCCTCATGCATTTTGGTTATGACCACCTGTGCGTCGCTGGTGCCTGCCTTGCGTGGCGCTGCATAATCCACGAGCGGCGTCTTACCCAGCAGCGGACCAGGAGAAGGTAACGGTGCATCCACAAAGCGCAAGGCGACGCTGCTGGCATCAATGCTGGGTGGTATGTGGGCGGGTAGCGGTGGCAGAGTGGCGGCAGAGCTGCTACGATTACTGCTGCTGCTGCTGCTCAGGTTGTTGCTGCTAGTGGGGATGTTGCTGCTGCTGCTGCTCGCTGTGCTGCTGCTGGCTGCGCCGCTACTGCTGCTCGCTGTCACCGTAGAAGTTCTCGCTGGTGACTGCGCAGCACGCAGATGAGTCAAGACATTGCTGCTGTCCTTGGTCTTCAGCTGGGACCAGGCCAACTTGGCCAACGATAAGGGATTCTTGGAGTTGGCCATGTGCGACTTGAGCTCCGGCAAACTCATCGAGATCGAATTGGAACGAAAGTATTTACAGCTTGGCGAGGAGGCGGGACTCATGGGAGCAGAGCTACTTGCATCCTGGCAGTAGGTGCTATTGTGATGCTTCAATTCGTCCGCACTGCGGAACACATTGGCGCATATGGGGCAGGAGTAGACGGCATCGTCGCCTTCGCCAATGGGCACCGCGAGGCCGCGTGCATTGAGCAGCAGATTCTTGATGATGGAGTTGTTGGGCGGAGCTTGTGGCACGCTGGTTGTGGGCTTGACAAGACCAACAGTTGCTGCTGCCGCTGCTGCAACAGTGCTGAGAGTAGCTACGGTACCTACTCCGGTTCCTGCTCCTCCGGCTGCTGCTGCTGCTCCTACTCCTGCTGCGGTTGCTGCTCCCTTTGCTGCTGCTTTGGGCTTGGCGGAAAGATTCAGCGGCTGCACATGATTGGGCGTTGCCTGCGACTGTTGCTGCTGCTGCTGTTGCTGCTGCTGCTGCTGCTGCTGCTGTTGCTCCAACTTGGGCACTGGCGTTGCAGGATCCTGTCGATATTGCAACTGTTGCAACACTGGCGACGGTGGTGGCGGCAACGATTGCGGTTTGTAGGCAGTGGGCGGTGCGTTACTGGCTGTGGGCGTGGCCTTAAGGCCAACATAACTGCCTCGCAGGCCATTGACAGGCGGCGGCGATGGTTCCACCAAATGTTGCTGTTGCATGTACAACTGATATTGCTGCTGGTGCAACTGTTGCTGCAGTTGCTGTTGTTGCTGTTGCAACTGTTGTTGCTGCTGCTTTTGCACAATTGCCTGCGCCAGATTCACTTTGGTCTCCACCAACGGTTGCGTGTTGCTGCTGTTGCTCAGCTGCTGCAGCGCTGAGTTGCTGCTGCCGCTGCTGTTGCTGTTGCTGGCGCCAACATTATTTGTGTTGCTGCTGCTGCTGTTGCTATTGCTGCTGTTGTTGTTGTTGTTGGCATTGTTAAAGCTGCGCGAACGATTCAATTGCTTGGGATATTTCTTCTGCAGCAATATCTCCTTGTTCTCCACGATGGCTTCGTTCTGTGAGATCAGCTTGGAGATGTGCTCCTGCACCTTCTCCACATTCTGCAAGGCATAAGGAAACATTAACTCCCTCTCTCTCTCTCTTTCTCTCTCTCTCTCTTTCACTTACCACTTGCATGCCACCACTGGCGCTGGCAAAGCTGCTTAGATTTGCAGCTGGTGTGGGCGTGGCAGGGGCGGGCAGCGTCGCTGTTGTCGTTTGTTGGCTATTGGAGCGTAGGAGCTGTAAATTAGAGATGGGAATTAGTATCGATAGTATCGTTAAACATAAAAAACAAGCTAAACTGCTTGTTGCACATGTTTTCAAGCCAAAGTTAGCTAGTTGTAGTGAGTTTGTCCTGCTTTCTAGTCAAATTTAGCTTGTTTCAACTATATTTTATTGTGCGATAGTAGCAGGAAACTATCGCTACAGCTTGACTGACTGTTTCAAAGGAACTTTAGCTATTTTTAGCTATCTGGCTACGTTTTGTAGCCAAATCAAGCTAGTTTGTAATTCGATAGTAACTATCGGTAACTATCGTTGAACACACTAACAGTAAAACTTTAGTCAAACATGTTTTAAAGATAATTCTAGCTAGTTTTAACGAGCTGGCCACGTTTTCTAGCCAAATTTAGCTATTTTTACAAGTTTCTTGCCAAATTCAGCTAGTTTTAACAATAGTTTGCTGTGCGATGGTATCGGAAACTATCATAGTATTCATATATAAAGCTAAATTTAAGACGCTAACAGTGTTTACTAGCCAAATCTAGCTTGTTTTCGTCAATTTTAGTCACCTGTTGAGGCTGCGGCGGCAACTGTTGCTGCTGTGCAGCTGGCGGCGCATGCGTTGGCGCCTTTAACAGTGGCGAATGCTGCTGCTGCTGATGTTGCTGCTGCTGTTGTTGGTGTTGCTGTTGCAACTGCAAGTGTTGCTGCAATTGCAGTTGCTGCAACGCAAAGGCATGTTGATGCAACGACGGCGGGTAGTACGGAGGCTGCCCCAGATAGTAAACCCCTGAGGACAGTGGCAGTGGCGGTGGCAGCGCTGTAAGTGCAGCAGGATTGGCAGCAGCAGCTGCCAACAGCAACGATTGCTGTGCATGTAACTGCTGCTGCTGCTGCTGCTGCTGCTGTTGTGCCTGTTGCTGCTGCTGCTGTTGATGCTGATGCTGCAGTTGTAGCTGCAACTGATGCGAATTGATGTGATTGTTCAGCTTGAGCTGCGTGCTGGGGGAGAGCGTGGGATGCGTTGCCAGCGCTGCCTGTTGCGTGCTGAGCTTCTGCTGCTGTTGCTGCACCTGCAATGCCTGATGCTGTTGCAGCACCTGTTGCTGTTGCTGCTGCTGCTGCACCTGCTGCTGCTGTTGCGCCTGTTGCTGCTGCTGCTGTAGTAGCTGCTCCTTGCCATACAGCGATGCATTGTGGAACTTCGGTTTGTACGGTTTGTAGTCGATCGACGGACGATGTTGCGCCGTCGCCGAGTGCAACGTATCCGCTGTTGCAGGCGGCAATGTGCCCGCTGCAGGTGAACCCAATGGCAACTGTTGCATGTGCTGCTGCTGCTGTTGATGCAGCAATGCTGCAGGCTGTTGCAGGTAGGCGCTCTTCGATGCCGACAGCGTGGAGGGCGAAGGCGACGGCGATGGCATGGCCTCATCAAAGGGCGAATCGGCGCGACTTAGCTATGGGAGAAGAGGGAGAGGGGGATTAGGTATATAGCTAGATATATTTATATAGTATAAATATGTATTAATATAGTATAAATATTATATATATCTATTATATATATATATGTATATTTTTATAACTGCTACCCATAGGGTAGATGAGAATTGCTCATTACTTTGTGCCAACTGTCTGTCTGTCCGTATGAACACCTATATCTCACAGACTATAACAGCTAGGACTATCAAATTTTATGTCAATATAAGTTATCATTGCCTGCACATAATGTTTGTTTTAGAATCCGACCACGCCCCTTTCCGCCCCCGTAAATCGATAAAAAACCGAGCGTTATTTAAATGCAGAACAGTTCATTTTTGGTAAACACAATAACTATCAAGGCCCTAATGATTGCTGAAAATTTGGTTGCAATCGGATAAGTAACTTAGAAGTTATTCAAGAAATAATTTTAAAGGGATGCTGATATTTAAGGCGCTGCAAAGTATGCAACAGAAAATATAAGTTTTATATTTAAGCGACTATATCACAGTCAATTACGTTCGACTGTAGCATTCATGCTTATCATATTAATTATATTTTAGATTAGTTATTATATACATATATTCTGTTATTAGTTATGCTCCTCCTTCTTCTTCTCTTTCTATTGCTAGTTATTATAACAGATTAGTTATAATACATATATATTATTAGTTATGCTCCTCCTTCTGCTCTTTCTCCTTCTCCTCCTCCCCTCTCTTGTGCTACTTACATTCTCCACACTCATCAGCTCCGAACTGCTGTTGCTTAGCTCCCCATCGCCATCCTGATCGGACATGCCGTCCGCCTCCGTTGCTGGCACATCGTATCCTCGCATGCGCGCCGCATGGGAACGAGAGCGACAATGCTTGTAGAGATTGGACTTGGTCTTGAAGGCAATGTCGCAGGTAACGCAGGGATAGGGACGTTCATTGGTGTGTGCCCTGATGTGCTTCTGCAGCACCGAAGGCTTGGCGCAGATCAGATTGCAATAGGGACACACATAGCGGCCTGCCTTCTCACCAGGTGTTGCTGTCGAGGCGGCAGTTGCAACTGTTGCTGTTGCTGCTACAGTTGCTGCTGCTGCTGGTGTCGCTGTTGCTGCTGCTGTTGCTACTGTGTTCGTTGGCTGCGTCTGTTGTTGATGCTGTGCAA
Organism: Zaprionus ornatus; assembly: GCA_018904035.1. Classification (NCBI taxonomy): domain Eukaryota; kingdom Metazoa; phylum Arthropoda; class Insecta; order Diptera; family Drosophilidae; genus Zaprionus; species Zaprionus ornatus. The sequence goes on from JAEIFZ010000253.1 coordinate 6,339,407, forward strand.
ATGTTGCTGGCGACAATGTTGCATTGCTGGCGTAGTTGTTGCTGTTGCTGCTGCTGCTGGTGCTGGTGTTGTTGCTGTTGTTTGCATTGCTGTTGCTATTGCTGAGCGGTGTGCGTGTCCTGGGCACGCCAGCAATAGCAACATGTGCAATTTTACTACTGTTGTTGTTGTTGTTGTTGCTCTCTTCATGGCTTATGTTGTTGTTGTTGTTGTTGTTGGCACTGAATTCACTTGCTGCTGCTGCTGGTGTTCCATTGAGCAACGGCGGCGGTGGCGGTGGCGGCGACAATGAGCTTGTCGAGGACAATGAGGTGCTGCGCAGTGTTGTTGTTGCATCTGCCACGCCCCCATCCGCCTCTGTGGTACTGGCCAAGCGTTTGAACTTCTTGTGCAGATAGCGCAGATTCGTCGAGCTTGTCCAATCGCCAGCAACATCATCATTGTTGGTGTTACTGATGTTGTTGTTGTTGCTGCTGCTATTGCTGCCGCCAGCTGCTGCTGCTGCCACATGCTGTAGCGTCATTTTGCTATCACTTAGGTTCGCTTTATCTCTAACCTTAAATTCATAATTATTCTCACTAATACTATTATCACTGTGGTGGTTGTTGTTGTTGTTGCTGCTGCTGCTGTTGCTGCTGCTGCTGTTGCTGTCGGCAGTTTTAGCTGCTGCTGCTGTTGCTGCTGCTGGCAACTCGCTGCTTAGCTTATCTCGTGTGCTTGTACTGGTTGCTGTTGCTGCTGTTGTTGCTGCAACTGTTGCTGTTGTTACTGATGCTGCTGTTGTTGCTGCTTCTGTCGCTTTATTGATGTTGTTGTTGTTGACTTTGTTGTTGTTGCTGTTGCTGGTTTTGTTTGTTGCAGCAATTTCGTTGTTGCTGCGATATGTTTGCTTCTTAGTTGTTGTTGTTGTTGTCGTTGTTGTTGTTACTACAGTTGCTGCTGCTGTTGCTACAGTTGCTGCTGCTGCTGCCGCTGCGGCTGCTGCTGCTGTTGCTGTTGCACGTCTCGTGCTGCTCTGCACTTTGTTATTGTTGCTCTTGTTGTATTGTTTACTTGCTGTTGTTGTTGTTGTTGTAGTTGCTCCCTTGTTGTAATGTTTCGCTGTTGTTGCATTTTCCATAGTATCAACAATGTTGTTGTTGCTCGCCTGCGTCGTGTTGGCCGGGAGCTCATCTGCAATATTGTTAAAAGATAAACAAAATTTAATTAAATTGTACATTATTATTTTATAGTAAAACAATTATATAACTAATTATAGAATAACAAAAGGAGGAAGAACTCTACTGATCAGGAGTTGGCGGGAAAACAGCTGAAAAAACTGTCGAATTAATTAGGATTTGTAAGGGAAGGAGAAAGGTCAAACATAATAGAATATAATTCTGTAATTTAAAATTGTTCTTTTTACAATCTTTATAGTTGTAGACCTAACTTGAGGGACTCCCCACACAAATTTGAATAACAATCTTGGCTTTCATAACATATTCCTGTGTACTATCAAAAAGTTTGCAAATTTCCCTAAGTACTACACTTAAAGTCTCAAGTTCCTAATACTCTTTATAATAATAGTTCTTGTCAAGTTCCTGTCTGTGGTCTAGTCCCTGTCTTTGAACAACTCAAAGAAACCCTTCCTTCCCCATACAACTGTTTAGCTATTCTATTTCACAAACTTTAATGACATTGTCTCTGCGTAGTATCGCTTAAATCCTGCACTCTCAATAAATAATACACTTGAGAGGGACAGCATTTGTTGTACTACTACGTGGAGTGTCCACAAGTTTGGTCTGACGATTAAATATTTATTTGCATGCATAGGAAATGTTAAGCTCGCACGAGCAGGAATTTAGCTCTATGGTTGTCCCCGAAAACCCCCGGACACATCCACTTAATAATTCAAGTGCCCTCAGCTGTTCTTAGTTTCATTTGGCAATCACAGGCATTTCATCATTCGCACAGCACATACGTTAACATACGCTATCGCAGCTAATTGGGCTCTCAATCTTATCAGGGCAGAGACCCAGTGATAAGAAGAGCAGAGCAGCAGCAGCGATGCCACATGCTAATTCACTGGGAAAATCCCGCACAACCGGCATAAGGTGTACAACAAGATATATAGTATTATACAATATAGATATATATATGATAGATATAGTAGCTCTCGTCATGCCCCGCGATAAACAAACATTTTTCGTATTTTTTTTCGGCTTTATCAACTTTCTATTTTGGCATTCGATCGCTTCGCTTTGGGTTCACCTGTTGCCCCAGCGAAACTGAAACCGAAATAGAAATGAAACCAAAAGCGAAACAGAAACAGAAACCAAAGACGAAGCAACAAAAAAGCAATGAAAATTCATCCCATGAAAAGCCTGAGTCGCCTTATCACTCACACACACACACACTGACTGCTTTTTGTTTTCGCATGCTATATGACTCTGGGAATGATTAGTAGGATTTGCAGTCAGAGCAAGAAAAAAAAAAATAGAAAGAAAAAAAAAAAATAAAAATAAACCTAAAGCTCGCGGATTCTCGTGTTAATTGACTTTTGCCTCAAGTGAAAGAGAGGGATATATATTTGTATTTAGCATGCGTCGTTTCTATTCGTGTGTGTGTGTTTACTTATGTCTTTATCAACAAATTTATAAAGCTTTAAATAACGTGCGATCGCTGAATAAATACAAATATAATAAAAAAGCAAGCAAAAATAATAATAAAAATAAAAAAATTGAGCCCAAAAATTCCATTGATAATGTTGTCGAGCTGGTTCTTTAAGGTTCTTATCAGTAATGGTTTGCGGCTGAGTCTGAGACTGAACTGGAACTACCTGTGTGCATTACTCACATACAATCAGACACACTTTCGAGTGTGTGATTGTGAATTTACACAGCCACACCCCACAACGCCCCATCTCTCTCGTCAATGCATTTTCAGCTGTTTGACGTCAGGCTGTCGAGGGGTAATTAAATCCTCATATATAGTGATAACACTCTCATGCCGTATGCGATATAGATTAAGCTTTGGATTAAGTTACAAAGTGCATCATTTCAGAGAGGAAAGACGGAATTTCCTAGGGGGAAACCAGTGAAATTATAAAATACCGTTATCATGTATACATTTTTATATATAACTTATAGATAACTCAGCAAAATATTTATCATCTATTTATAATACTCAATAATAAAGTGAAGCTGAACTTTTTGCACACACTGTCACACTGGCACGCATAATTATGATAATGTTATGCTTCAGCGATTGCTATCTTGATTTTAATTGCTACGAAATCAACATAAGACAACAAATTTGATACCCAATTGAATATTTAATACCCTCGCATGTGTCAAGGGACCTTCTATATTTGTTATATATAGACTATATAGGCTTATGTATGTATATATATAACGAAGATAACAACACTACGCCCAAGTTTAGACGCAACTAAGTTTTTCTATATTTACAGATACAAATAAAACTGTACAAATATTTAAATGACTTTATTATCACGACTTTGACTTTGTTTAACGATTCGTTGTCGTCGTTGTTGTCGTTGTCGGCTTTTATTATTAGGAATTTTGTTTCAAAGTTTGAGCTGAGTAAAGCATACGTAAACACATGTGCATATGTGTGTGTGAGTGTGAGTGCATTTATAGCTTTAATTCACTTTATAAGCTCGCGCTGTCATAGCACGCATTTAGCTATACAAATAATTACAATGTACTTGCGTATTTGAGAATTGCGCTTGCATGTGCAATTGTCCCCATTGTCTTCCCACTGATACTCACACTCGTTTTCTCTCGCCCCAACCCGAGCATACTGTGCAAAGTGCAATTTGCAAATAATGCCCGATTATCGCAACTGGTCACACTTCAATGACAGGCTGCTGTAGCTGTTGTTGTTGGCGAATTTGAGCACAGCCTACGTCACGCAAGATCACACACACTGCCTATCCCCCTCTTGCTCACGCGTGCCCCACTCACACACATTGAGCCAACCAGCCACCCACATGCCAGCACACTCTCGCATACGTTTCTCTCTCTCTGTGTATGTGTATGTGTGTGTAAGGTAGGCGCCGCCGCTTGTTAGACAGTTTGTCAGTTCTCGTCTCTGCAGCTGCAGCAGCGCATAACAAAAAGTTAACAAACAAAACTCAAGCTTGCCAATTGTTAATAATTTATTAGCAACACACCTACTACACACACACACTTGCACAGACGCATACACAGACATGTTTACACACAGCTGTGAGCGCGAATATTCCGGTAAAAATGCGTTCAAATTTGCGGAAATGATACGGAATTCCAATGAGGCCGAAATGTCTGATAAAAATAACGATATAAAAATAAAATGGGCAAGGAAATGACAAGTGAACAGTAAAAATAAAACGATGAGGCAAACACACGCAAACCAGAAACACACACACGCACATACATATGTAAATATTTGCAATTTGCAAAAAAAAATACTAAATACTCATCGTACCTGTGACTCAATCGCGCGCTATGAATATCAATAGTGGCATCGATAGTTACAGTTATCGATATACCGCAACAATATCATCATCATCATCATCAACAGGGAACTGATACGAAAATGAAAGACCGAAAAATATGACAAAAGGGGGACGAGACGAGAAGAGCAGCAACAACAACACACGCTAAAAGGCGCTCGCGACGACACATGGAACGACGAGCGCGGAGCGACGAGCAGCGAGCGAGCGCATGAAACAGTTAAAGACAACTAGACGAGGCAAGCTGAAAAATTCATTCAAAGACCAAAGCAGAGTGCCCAAGTGGCAAATGCAACAACAACAATAACAGCAAAGCACACACAGCAACAACAAAAATCAGACAAATCAGTGTGTGCCGTGTGTGTGTGTGCAAAAGAAGACGAAGAAGCGACCCGACTAACTGGCGAAAGAGCAGTGCGAAAACAAAAGCACACACACACACAAAAGCAGGCACGCACGCACACATTCTCAAGACTCAACGAAAGCCAAAATGAGCAAAAAAAATCGTACAATAATCAAATAATTGAGCGCGTCAGGGAAAGACAGCGGGAGCAAGAAAGAGAGAGGGAGATAGGTAGCAGAGCAACATCAACGTCGCATACCGCAGCAATATTCGCACACACTCGTCATACTCTCTCGCTCGCACTCACCCAAACTGTTGCAATTGTCAATCAAAAGTAAGCACAGGGTCGCCTGCTGCCGACGCTGCTGCTCAGCTCTGCTCTGCTGCTGCTGAGAAATGATCAAATCAAGCAAAAACGTAGCCCCCAACAACAACAGCAAAACAGCAGCAACAACAACAACAACAGGTGACGTGAAGTGGGGGAACACAACACGAAGTCTGTCGCCAGCCCTGTTGATTACGTACAACATACACACACAGTCATATACATGTACATGTACGTACGTGTTCGCCGCGCCATAAACACGCGCACGCACACATATACACAGACCAATAAATACATACATACATATGCGAACTTTTGCTGACTAAGGAAGGTCTGGGGAGCACCAGCAGCAGCAACAACGGCAACGGCAGCAGCGATAACAACAAAAGCATTTAAAACGTAGAAGCACAGCACAAAACGTAGCAGTGGAAAAAAAGTGATAATAAAATAATAATTGCTACACATACTAGTAAAGTACTCACTCATACATATAAACACGCATACATACATACGTACTGTACGACAGAGCGATCGCGTAAGAGAGCGCCAAGTCGCTAGAGTTGCCGCCGCGCAGCTGTCTACACACGAATAAAGCGACTTCCCTGCTCTTCTCTCTCTCGTATTCCCCCCGGCACTCTCTTGGCTCCCCTCGGCTCGTCACCATCACACACGAGTGGAGCACGAGCAGCCATGTGGCGACGATTTGAGTGTTTAGCCTGTTTTCACGTACGTATGTACGTATATATGAGTGTGTGTGTGTACATACAAGCAACATGACTAATCCAAACAACTTGACAACACTGTCGCCGCCGATACCGCTGCCGCTGGCGTCGCTGTGACCGAGCGCGCTGCGCTGACGTTGCCTGCGCTTTGCTTTTGTGTTTTATATTGAGTCAATTCACAAGAAACGAGGAAACCCGCCATCATCGTCGTTGCTGTTGTGGCTGTTTGCATTTGTTTATATTTATGTGAGAGTGGGCATGTGTGTATGTGTGTCTGTATGTCTTTGTTTGTGTTTGTATGTATGTATGTGTATTCTGTGTGCATGAATCAAGCTAAAAATTTTAATAATTTTGCTCGTTTTGCTGCAAACGAGTTTTAGCTTGAGTGGAAATGTTAGTGTGTGTTTATATGTGTGTTGGGTATGTGTGTGCGTGTGTGAGCTGGGCCTGGGCCTGGCTACTTGTTTTCATCGGACGCAGGCGATAATATAAGACACACGGCACCAATACTCGTACAAGTTCAGCTTAGTGGAGCTTTCTAGAGCGCGCTTGATAAGCGCTTTTAGCGTGTGGCTGTGTGTTTGTGTTTCTCTCTCTCTGTCTCTGTCGCGTCTCCTGGTATTTCACAGTGGCCTATGACGTACTCGTTCGCCCACTGTTAAGTCTTGTTGTTGTTGCCGAGCAACACTTGAGTGTTTGTCGGAAATCAAATTAATGCGATTAAGCAGCGCTAACGATCGTCGTCGTCGTCGCTCTTCTTTGCCTCTGCGTCTTCTGCTTCTTCTTCTCTTTTTTCGCTGACCACATATGTATGTAAGCTAAAGAGCTGAGTGTGCGTGTGCAACTGTTGCTGATAACTTGCCAGTGTTTCCACACTTTGTTTACTTTGTGAGGAATATGAAATAAACAAATCTCATAATAAAATACACATGAAATTCGCACTAATTCGCCCTGATAAATTATTGATTAAAAGAGAAATGAGTATTAATTACCAAATGAGTCTTGGCCTTTTTCCAGCTAACTACTGATAATACCCACACCCCACAACTACCACCAGACCCACTTAAATTTTCTGCACTCCACTTAACTGAAACATTTCTTATCGAGTTTAGGTTCCCTCTTTGTTAAGAGGTGGTAAAGGTCAAGGTACGTTTTAAATAGAACCGTATTAAGATAAGATAAAAAATGCCCAAGCATTTCTTTATCATGTGACTGGAGTAAGAGATGGACCCCGGACAGCAGCAAAGATTATGAAAAGTTGATAAAGCTCTGACCTCAGTTATCTTTCTATTTTCTTCGTAGATCTTTCGACTGATTTTCTTGGCTAGGATGATCTATGTCGGATGAGTAAGACGCACAAGAAGAAATTTTCTGAAATTAGTTTTTCTGGGGCGCGGAAATTCCCAAAAATCGTTTGACGTCAACCAAAAAATATTTTTTGTAAAAATCTATTAGAAATTTCGACCGAAGAAAGCTTGAACGACCGACGACCGACCAGTGCCAAGGTTCCAATTTACATACAGTCTAGCGCGTATATATAGTCCGATTTTTGTTGGCACTGCACTTCGAAATCACTAGTATAGCTTCTATATGCATGAAAATCAAATGTTTATATAGTATTATATGGAATGCAATTCTTGGATACGGCTGTGGCCATAAACTAGAATGAAATTTGGATATTATTTTGCTTTCTTTTAGTCAATAATATTGCTAGAAAAACACAAACAGAATATAGAAAATTCTGCTTTAGAAATTTTCGAAAATTCTACAAACATAAATATATATATTCGTGAAAAATTGCGTATAATTTTCTTGGGGGAAAGGAAAACAAAATTGGCTTAATAACAAATGTGCAAGACACATTTTGAAACAAGTTCAAAGCAACCACAAGCGTCGATTCCTACGTAGCGGAGAATCGTTCAAAATAAACATAAATAGTGAGAAACTTTTCGCTTTGCGATTTATAAATAGAAAAGTGTTAAATAATTGCTACCCAAGCCAAAAAGAAGAAGAAAAGAAAACAACAAAATTCTGTTGTTTACATACAAAACATTTGAGTTCTGGCGGAAAAAAGAAAAAAAAAAATAAAAAATAATAGATTCGATTATGTATCCGCTGTTCCGAATTTATATCAAGACGAGCGTACGTTCATCTATATAGTATACTATAAGTATAGCCCCATTTATTTATGTATGTTTTAGTTTTCTTTGAGACTTTTTTGCTTTCTTTTATTTTTGTGTGTTTTCATTCGATTTCTATTCCAATTTCCACTTTTCCTTTGTGCCAAAAAGAAGACAGACGGTACTATACGTATATTTTTAAATGCCCAACTACGTAAGACGACATTCAAGTGTTTTTATTTAGCCAGTACGCAGTTTCGTCGGCAGGTCTGGGCTCTCTGCTGGGGCTATAATTATAGACCTGTCTATTGGCATTTCAGTTAACACATTTTTTTTCTGTGTGGCCTTTTCTACGCGACTTATGACAGCCACGATAAGTTTTGCGATATATTTCAACAGATTTTCGGTTGCAGATCGTTAATTTGAGCTGACGTTGTCATTATATAATTTATAGAAAGATGAACGGAAGCGGGAGCGGGAACGGGCATTCCCCGAGATGATTTTGTTACTTTAAGCATTTTTTTCTGTTTGCCTGCTATTGTTAATGTCACGAAATGCCGTTGGGGCACAATTAAATTGTTTATAAATATTTCGTTTGTTTTTTTTTGCATTGGCAACCAAAGTCATTTGTCAGTTTTGGCCGCGTGCTGTTGAACCACAAACAAATTAATTAGAAGAGAGAGCACCACAAATTAAAGAATTTCTCAAATCGTGCGAATTCAAGCGAAAATGTCTAGCGAAGACCCACAAAAATATATAATTATAATTATAAAATAATATTCACAGCATTCTTCGCTGTGTGGTGGCATTTGAAGGACGGAAATGCCATGTGTTTTGGCTCCGCTAGGTAGTATGTGTGTCTATGTGTGTGTGAATTTTTGCATATTAGCAAAAAGTCGAAAATAAAACCAAAACAAGCGAGAATTATTAGGCGCCTGGGGCTAACGAATGTAAAAATACTCTACATTGGCGCAGGTGAAATTTCAGCATGAATTTTCAGAGCATAGAAAAGATCTTGAACTAACAAGTTTAACTATAATATGTCTAAAACACAAATGTTAAAGATATATCGTTTGTTTTCTAGAATTTACATAGTAAACTAATTTCAATAGTTTTATATTTGTTTCTTTAATTTGCTTTGATAAATTAAATCATTAATTAGCCACATTATCCGGTATAGTGTATAATCATATTTGTTAAATTAAAAACGCTTACGTAGCGTGCACAAAATGCTTGCCAAACTGGTATTTATTTTTCAGCTCAGACAACGAAGGTAGCGGTGGAGGAGGCGACTAAAGAGTAAAACAAACAGAGATCTATAGTTAATGGCTATAGATGCCCCCCCGATATTATATACTAATGTATACAGTAGTGTGCGTGCGTGTGTGGATGATGTCGATGATGCCAATGTTGATTTCGATGATGATATTCACGCTTGAATGAACGGTTAAAAGTGTTTTCCAATGCTAAATTATCTCTCTCAAAGTCTAGCTAGATGGAATTTGCGCCCACGCAGAGCTAAAGTCTCTATGTGTGTGTACATATGCAATATGCATACGTGTGTGTATTTGTATCTGTTGCTCATGTATCTAGTGTCTATTGTCAAGGTCAGGGGTTGCCTCTAAGCCCCGGAGCCCATAAACATGTGTCGTAATTCTCGTTTCAGGGCATTCCTCAAACTCACACTGAGACACAAACGTAAACACACACACACAGGGACATGGATAGACGAGCCTAACTGTTGCATGCTTAATTGTTCTCACACTCACAACACTTGAGAACTCTCGCTCTCTCTCGTTTCATCTTTCTCTCTCTCACACTCTACTAAACTGCTAAGGATGAGTGTGTTCCCCACAGTGCGAGCAGTGAGAAGCGCTGCCCTTTTGTGTGTTGTACTCTTAAGTGGATTTCCACCTTTTGCCTCATTGTTTAGCTGCTTTGTTCTATGCCGTTTGCCTGCCCTTTTGCGCTGTGTCAATGACGTTGCAAGCCTTCTGTCTCGCTTGCACTCTGTTAAGCAGACGAAGACGACGCCTCTGTTGACGGCAGGTATCCTGGCGCCGGCTTAATTTACGTTATGTGCAGGTAGAGAGCAAGAGAGAACAAGGGTGAGTGAGTGTGAGAGAGGGAGAGAGACTGAGCGCGCCAAGTATTTAGTTCAAGTCCAATGTGTTCCTTATTGCTGCAACGTGAAATTGAGCGCACACAGCATGACACATGCTCCTCTCGCACACACACTTACACAGAGAGATTCACACTCGCTCACTCAGTCTCCTCTCTGGTCCTCTCGCGCACTTCCACTGTCTCTTTCACGCATGCACACACTATGCAAGCTGCTGCTAACTCACCCGAGCACATTTGTTGTTGTTTTTGCTTTGAACTCGACGAAGAAGAAGAAGAGGAAGATGAGCAGACCTCAAAATCAAAATCACGACGCCACAAAAGCAACTACAACTACAACTACAGCGGGGGTTGCCCTGTTTATCGTTGCTGTTGTTATTATTCTTGTTGTTGCTCTTTTCCGTATTATCGTACGCTATGTTCTTTTTGTGGCGCGCTACAAAACGTCGCTGTCTCTGCTTGGTGCGACGTCGTCTCTCTTTGGTTTTTTAGCTCTAACTTTGATTATTTTGAATTTTCACTTATTTTCTTGGTATTCCTTCTGCACTCACATTCGCTACTCTCTATGGCAATTTGTTGCTATTCATTTTCTAATTAAATATCACCATACACACCACATACGCACATACGCAGAGAGAGATAGAGAGAGAAAGAGAGCGAAATGACTTTTGCACTTTGTATTTTGAATATTTGATTTATTAGCATATTATGACATTCATTTTCATTTTCATTCGTTCATTCGACTCAACTCGAACTCAACTTTAACTCAATTTAAAAACTCACTTTGCCATTGCTGCTGCTGTTGTTGTTGTTATTGCTGCTGCCGTTGTGATCTAATTTGATTAATGCAAAACTTGTTGGGGACGCACTGGCACAATCACACACTTGCACTCCCGCTCGCACTCGCAATCGCGTTCGTAGTGTAGTTGTCTCGTACTCTCGCCTACACACACGTTGTGACCGTTTGTCGTATCGTTGTTGTTGTATTATTTTGTGATTTCTTATTATTTGCTATTTTGTTTATGTTGTGTTGTTCACTATTCTTCACTCTACACTCGTGTGTTTCGCTTTTTTCTTTTGCTCTGCGCTGCGTTCCGTTCCGGGCAGGCCAACTTAACAGCACGACGTTCGATCTTCGAATGTTCGATCAACTGTTGCTACTGTTGTTGTTGCTGCCTGACTGCCTGCCGGGCAGCGACGTCATCGTCGTCATCGTGTGTGCGACGACACGAGCGGCTGCGGTTAGCGCCCGAGGGGCGCAGCAGCACGTTTAGTTGTCTGTTTGCCTGTCTGTGTGCACATGTGCATGTGTGTGTGCGCATACCTTTATGTCTATGTGTGAGTACATAGTCTGCCTGCTTTACTACTTGACATCAGCTGTTGATTTTATTTTAATACCCGCAACCGAGCTGAAACGGTCCTGTGTGTGTGCTACGTACAAGCATATGTACTGCCCGCCGCAGCGCCGCCACTAACAACAACAAAAACAACAACGAGAACGAGACGACGATGAAACCAAGAACAACAACTACGGCGCGCTAGTCAGCAAGTGCCAAGTCGTCGTCGTCGCTGCGTCGTCGGCTGTTGCGCGTCGTCGCCACCGCTGCTGCTGCTGCCTATCTCTGTCCGTGTGTGAGTGTGTGTGGGCATGCGAGTCTGCCTGTGTGTGTGTGTGGTGTGTTTCATATGCTTCGTTTTGCTTGTTGCTCAGGGAAGCCCCAAAACACCCCGCGCGCAAATTTTTCTATTGTTGTTGTTGTTTCTGCTTTTCTGCGCTGTGCGGCTGTTGCTTAAATGAGTGAGCGCCGCTGCCCGCTGCTCTGTGACCGTCACCGTCGTCGTCGCCGCGTTCTTGGCTTATTAGATCAATTGACTTTGTTTTTGTTTTTTTTTCTATGTGTATTTATTTATTTATTTTTTTGCTCTTCGTTTCACAGTGCGCCATTTTATGCGCTGGGGCGCAGCGCGTGGGGTGTGCCAAAGGGTGGGGGGATGGCGTGGGGGTAGGCTGCTGACTAAATAATTGTTGTTCTTTTTTTTGCCTGTACAGTTTTTGCGTTAATTTATATCAGATTTTTTGTTCGTTCGCAAATTTTTTCGGTTCTTTCTCGTTTGTGTTGGTGTTGATTGATTTTTTTATTGGGTCTTTCGACGAGGGGTTTCTTTTGAAAAAAAGGGGGGGAACGCCATTTAATGCTATGTATCGTATGTGATTGATCATGTGAGATGTGAAGCAGATACAGTTAGACTAACGGAGTAAAGATAGTAAGACTGATTAGACTAGTTTTGCAAATTGGGCAGCTAAAGTGGAACACAGATATCGATAGGTGGATTATTCACAGCTTGAGTAACTATCGATAAGTGGGGGATATTGCAGTGGCGTCGTAATTCGATTGATTTCTATAGAACATGACGAAATAAAACGAATATATACATATATATACATATAAATAGATAGACTTTATCAATATCGGTTTTAGTTTACCAGATATAGCATCCGATAATTTTGAGTCACAACAGTATAGCCGATATGTCAGTAGCAGATTAATCGATAGTAAGGCAATAGTTTTTATCTTAAGCTTATGAAGATATGCAATTGCATTGTAATATTTACAACAGTTGTGTATATCGATAGTTTTGCAAGTTTTCTCAAATTGTAAGCTTATAATAGTTACATCGATAGTTTTGTAAGTACTATCGGCACTGAGCTTTTTCTAATTGGAAGCTTATGCTAATGCAAACTGAGATTGCATCTTCGACTGAGGCATCGATATTTAAATATATCGATAGTTCTGCAAGCTTTTTCCAATTGTCACCATAAAATCTGCAATGTTACATAGTGTATGGACGCTTTGTCTAGCACAAACGGCCCAAATATCAACGCGAATCGAACGGAAGCGAATCGATAAGAAGGCGACGACGACGACGACGACTGCGACTGCGACTGCTGCGACGACAACGGCCTATCGACAGTGCACATCACAAGCACACGAACATAAAAAAACAGAAATAGTTTTGAATGCGACTGTGGCTCTGAATGTGTGGCCGTGCATGTATGTACATGCATGGATACATGTGTATGCACATATTTAGACAGTTGACGTACGATAAGGCCCGAGACACGGCAACACACACTCTGCGGGGCGATGATATCACAAAAAAGGTAAACAATCTAATCAATAAACACAATAAAACCATGACGAACGGCCACGTATGTGTATGTGTAACTGTACAACTGCATGCGTATGTGTGTATGTGTATGTAATGTGAGCAATCGCATAGTCAGTCCGTACCCCTTCTACGTCTCAGGCCTGCACGCGACGATTGATTACAGGCAATAAAACGTCTTTCGAACCGATTGACTTCAAAATAAACATAGACACACACACATACACAGACAGAGAGAGGCAGCCAGCAATTAACACAGTTGCGGGAGTGGAAGAGGGAGGACACAAGTGGCCCCAAAACTGCAGTGTTGACGATGTCTTATTCATTCACGCATTGGGTAATCGATATACAGACTCACTCACTCTCCTGAGAGACACACACACACACATGCAGGCTTGCTCAGCCGACGGCAGCCGCCAAATGAAACCATTAAGCGCAACATAAAACAGAGAGACGAGAGACGAGACAAAGAGATGCAAAGAGAGAGCAAGGAAGGGGGGCGCAGGCAGTGCAACCAGAAGCTACGATCGGGCAGTGCCGCCAAAGTGGCGACTTCGATGCAGACGGACAAGCGAAGCACAAACAATCAGTGGAGCCAGCAACAACAACAACACAGCAACAACATAAGCAGCGACAACAATAACAACGGCGACGGCGACGACGACGACGTGATCATGTCTGGACAGTTCAGCAATGCTGGCGACGTTGTCGGCTCCAACTTTGTTATTATTACCGCTCGTGCACATGCCCCTCCGACAACAACAAGAAGAACAACAATAACAACAACTGCCCACGATTCGAGTGCTGCTCTCGTTGTTGTTGTTGCTGCACTCAAATGTTGTCGAGCAAACAGGTTTGAACTCTCGTCTGGCCGCAGGCAAAGGCAGCGTCGCTGTTGACGTCGACGTTGCGTCGATATTAAACGTAATCAATAGAGTTAACTTCTTTAATTGAGCAGCACAAAATAAAAACGAGAGAGCGCAAAAAAAGAACAACAACAACACACGAAAGTGAAGCGACAATCAAAACTAATTGAACGTGCATATGGCGAAAATGCAGAGTTAGAGTGGGAGAGGCAGAGAGTGCAGACAGTGGGAGAGCGGGAGAGGCAGAGTAACATATGCAGAGAGAGGCAGAGCAGAGGGCAGAAAATGGGCAGAGTGGGAGAGGCACAGGGAGTAAAGGCAGAGAGTGGGGAGAGCGGAGAGCGGAAGAGCGGGAGCATAGCAGGCACCCACTTATAAGTGTAAGCGCATATGCGGATGTGTTTGTATGTTCTGACATGCTTGCTCACTCTCACACACACACACACACTCAAGGCGCGTTGATGACCTGTTGAGCTTTGAGCTGCTGTTGCTATTGTTGTTGTTGTTGGCAGTGGCTTTTGCTCAATGAGTACGCAAAAGCTTCGTTGCTTGGGCGCAAAGTCGAGTCGAGTCTGCGTTACGCCTAATAACCACAAGCAACAACAACACACACACGCATACACATGTACATATGTGCGAGTCATGTTGTGACTAATTAAGCATTGCATAGTTTTGAGCGTCATCTAATTTGGAAGTTAAAGTGGATAAGGAAAGGAACAAAAGCAGTAAAGGAAAATGAAAAGCAATGAAGCTGTCAAAGGAACTAAAGCTCAAGCTGAGAACCACTTGTGAATTATAGTACGAAGAGGAAGTTACAAGTGGTATAAAGTGAGTAGAAACCTTATCAGACATGGAAAAATCGTTGCAGTAAAAATAAGTCTATATGTTCCCTAGAGTCTTAAGTGCCGTGAAGTTATCTATACACTATATAGATATACTACATATATGGTACTTTCCTTTGCTATATATGTACATACTTTGTATAGTACAAGTTATAGGGTACTTTCCCAGAGACGACAATTAATACAAAGTAGAGGCAATTTGTGGGCGTTGTAGCTGTCAGTGTCAGTGTTATATATTGCTATATATAGTAAGCTAGTCTGGTAGGGCTTCTCTATTGAATGTCTCGCGATGCGTCAGCAGAAAATCAAGGGGAACCTTAGTCAACATTAGTCGAATCTCAATCGAAGCAAAAACGCGCACACAAAGTGCCAGTTCAGTCCAGTCAAGTGGTCAAAAACGGGAAGGGGAGAGGGAAGGGGAAGCTGAAGGACGTTGCAGGGTTACGTAGGGGGTGCTGGGGTGACGTCGCTCGTTACTCGAACAGGCCACAAAATGTTGGCCATTATAGCACGTTGATTGCTCATTTGTTGACACGCAACGTTTGCTGTGCGTCTATTTTGAGAGACAGCCACAAAAACAACAAAAACAAAAACAAATCGCAGGAAAAAACCATGTAAAGAGCGCGTTAACTACTGCACAGTCCACATATACCCTGTAAATTAGATGATTAACTTTGTTCTTAATACATGTACATATATTTGGCATATAAAATTACTGAAAATTACTTGTTTTCAATTAAAATATACCCTGTAATGTGTAGGGTATTTGAACCTGAGATATCCCCTACTGTTTCAAGTATGAGCTGTAGCTTGGTTGTGGATTCTAATGAGAATTGCAGAGAGAATTGTTCAAATAGTTAAGTACAATATACAAATTAGCCAAGAATACCCTGTAATACTAATGGTATTATTATCTAAGACACCCAGTGTTTACATTAGACTAATATTTACAGTTTGATATGTTGACTTTTTGTAAAATTGTAGAACATAACATGTTTGTCTAACTAAGATACCCTGTAAGTTATGTTGCCATAATTATATAGACATAACTTTAAAGTCATGTCTAAACAAATTGCAGTCACCCCCTGCCGTGCATACCCATCCAATACAGGGTATAAATAGTGTCAATTTCGGTTAATATTTGCACAACGCAACGTGAACACAAATATCAACAACAACGATGCAGATACAGATACAGATACAGATACAGATACAGCCGCATAGCTTTGCCTATGAATGACGATGGCTGCCAGACCATAAAACTAGTAGAATAACAACAACACAAGCAACAACAACTTGACAACAATCGCTAAGTGCGCGCACGTCATGAGCATTTGCATATTTTGCATATGTATCTGTATATTGTATTTGTATCTGTATCTTGTAGTTACACATAGTATACACACATACGTGTGAAATGTATCTGCGGCCAGGGCGCGATTGGCGATTGGGCATTGGCAGCTGTCCGAGCCGAGCCGAGCCGTGCCGGGCTGGGCCTGGGGCTGCGGTTGACTGCCGACAGCAATTTTTCGATCATATGCAGACAGAGAGACGAGCAGACAGACAGACGGAGAGACAGACACACAGAGAGGCAAACAGACTGACAGACAAACTGACAACAACAGCGCGCAAGCTCAGCAAACCCAGTTGAAGCTGTAGAGCGTGCATAATGTACAGCAAAACACATGCAAACTCAGGTGTGCCAAGTTGAATAGTTTGTGAATGTAATGTGAATAAATTATGATTGTACTCAGTATAGTTCGACTATGGATTGATTGATGAGTTCATCATTTGAAGACTGTAAATAAAACTGTCTAATCAACCACAAACGCTACAGATGAGTTTGATATATCCGCTTCTCATTTGACCAAAACGATTTCTTAAATTGATAACTTCTATTTTATCGACTTACGAGGGCGGAAAAGGGCAACATTATCTGTGGGCAATAATAATACTCATTGACACCAAATTTGGTAACTCTAGCTGTCATAGTTACTGAGATCTAGGTGTTCATACGGACGAATAAAAAGTTGGCACCAAGTTGTAATGCCCTTCTACCCAATGGCTAGCGGGTATAATCAATGAAAAGGAATGTTTCGTTTTTAGTCAAACTTATTCTACATTTTCAGCACTATGATAAATGAATAATCATAAATGTTTCATTTTGTGCTGAATAAAATGCTTAATTACTCAGTGGAAAGCGGATGTTTAGGTTTCAATTGAATTTTTGGAAAATTTTCCATATGAATACTGAGCGAATAAAACGCAAAAACACTAAGTATTGAGTGCGAATAGTTTTGCGTAAAGTAGAATTCAATTCAAACGTTCATAGCATGAATGAGTTTATGCGAGTGCTAGTGAGTTTATGCGAGTGCTAGTGAGTGTATGCGAGTGGTAGTGAGTGTGTGCGAGTGCTAGTGAGTGTATGGGAGTATGTGAGTGCATGTGAGTGTATTTGAGTGTGTGCGAGTGCCCTGTCTATCATTCGATTATAATGCTCTGCTCGGTTCTGCTTCAAGAGATTGTTGTGGATGTATCAGCTCTGGTACTCGAGCTAGCATGAGTTCATTGTGTGTCACATTGTTGTAGTTGTTGTTGTAGTTGTTCTTCTCTTTGTTATAGTTGTAGTCTTTTTGTTGTTGTTGCTTCGTAAATACTCGCACTGTGTGTGGATTGTTGGAACTCGCCTTGGCTGCTGCTGCTGCTGTTGCTGATTGGGAATCGCCAGTTGGGCGACTGTGCACACAAATGTGCCTACACTCACACACACAGACAATACACGCACAAACACTACACACATACCGACAGTTTTTATATTAAGCGATCGCAGACTTGCGTCGCCAGTGAAAATATGCTGTGCATTTTTCAGCTGCTGTCGACGCGTTGCTCACTCGTTCGCTTGCTCGCGTATCTCGTACTCGTATATCTGTATCTGTATTTTGGTATGCGTAGCTGTATCTTTTCAGCTCGCTCTGCTCGGCACTTTGGCCTGACGTTATTTGCATTGTGGCAGCTGCTGCTCGGCTGCCCAGACAGCAGCGAGACAGCTTAATGACTTGCGTCAATGTGCGACGGATTTTGCTGCACAGCTTTCCTTCTGCTGCTCCTTCTGCTACGGCTTTCCTTTCCTTTCTACCTGTTGTACCTCACTCACTGGGCTAACGGTAAATCCTACAGACAAAATGGCATCATTAAAATGACATTTTTAGCGGGTAAAACCCATAAAATCATCAATAGACCCGAGCACGCACTTGACATTTGGCACGGTAAAGGGCTTAAGAACATCCTGAACTACCTGCACGGACACTGCTGGTAACGTGTCTCTCTGCTGGTGTAGTGCTCAATTGCTTCTGTGGAAAAACCCAGAAGGTGTCATTGGCCCGTTTTACCAGCACCCTCGGGACCCTTGGCACCACGATAGCCCGATCGCGATTGATCCTAATTAGATTTGAAGTGTTCTTGGAAATGAGGACAAGGAAAACATGAAATAAATCAAATGATTTGCCAAATCAAGTGGCATATTTAAGAAGTTACATCTAGGTAATGATACATCTAGGTGTTGGTACATGATATAGCATAAAATAGGTTAGGTTTGATCGTTTTTGTGATAAATGGGATACGGGAAATTAATATGAGTTAAGAAACGATTCAAGTGGAGTTTCCCTAATGTTTGCTTTGTGAAAAAAAGGAAAATAGAATAGGAAGGTGTTTTAAGGTTATGTTAAAACATTGAGATTGGATAATTGAGACATCTTAATTGAAATTGAATTGAAATTTATGTTAAGGATAAGGATAGTAATCAAATTTATATGGAATCATTAAGGTAAAATTAAGGTATCCTTAGACTGAGATGTAAAGAGTCTTACATAAGTTTGGTATGTATGGTTTGGTATGGTATAGAGGTTGTTTGAGGTTATGTAATGATATTAAGAACAGATAATTAAGATAGCTCAAAACAGACTCGTCGGACCATTGATGCAAGAATTAAAACTATCTTTTAGAGGAGAGTAATCAGTATATATAATATAAATCATAAATATAAATATCTGTAGCCTAATTGATCTCCCTCCTCTCTGTACACCCTGTCTCTCTCTCTCTCCCTTCCTTCCACTCACTCCCCACACCTTATCGAAAGTTCAAAGAGCTATAGATAAAGATAAAGTACTTATATTAATAAGTTAACTGCGCTGCCACTCAATTTCATTGTGCTTGGGTGGGGTGGAAATATATTCTATAGAATCCCCCCGGTTGCCACATTTAATAATCGTGACTATATCACATCGTATCTACGTCACGTAACTTCTTATCGTCTCTTTTGATAATAATGAAAGTGAAATGGCAAAAGCAGCTGGCGAAACTGAAATGAGCCGCACTGAAATAAGCCTATATAAGTCGCTATTTACAGTGTATACTATATATATATACATATATATACCATGGGCTATGAGGCACATAATCTTTTGTTGATACGCGCCAGAGACGCATTAAATTGTTTATAAGTATTTGTATACGGTATTTGCCGTCGGACGCACATTTTGTTATTATTCTTATTATTTTTATTATTGTTTGTGCTTCTATCGTGAATCACGCCATTCGCTTTTTATCAGCTAAAACGACTTCTCTCGCGCTCTCTCTCTCTCACACGCACACGCACATATATCAATATTGCCGAGCATTGACACATATATATAGTATATATAGAGCGCAAATGGGCACCATAATAACTGTATTAAACGGAATTACACAATGGAAAGGGGCAGGCAGAAAAGAGGGAGAAGGGGCAGGGCGTGATAGAGGAAGAGGACAGGCAAGCGACAGTCGATAGGGTTCGCTTAGTGATAACAGATAACATTTACAAATCGATTGCATCGACCTGAAGTGCCACAACGAAGGTCAATGATATCTCGATAAACATATTGAGCGATTCACTTTCCTTCGGGGTGATCTCCTGATGAGTCAGTGAGTGCCCGTACCCGTGCCCATGTCCGTACAGGTGCAGACACAAGGCAGTCGACTGATAACGGGTAACTACCCCAGCAGAGATAGTCCACCGATAAGTGCGATAAGAGCAACGATACACAACACGATATAAATCAATCATTTTACAAATTCCTGAGCTGGTAAAGTTGTAAATGATATTTAATACATGTGTTTAAGCACTTTTAATGCACAAGAACTACCGATAAAAGTTATTGGTGTTCATTAAAATGGCTGTAAGGTTATGTTGCGGAACTATCGATAGAAGTAATTAAAAGGTTAAGCTGACAACGTGAGTTAGAGTTGAGAGAAAATCAGACAGCATAAAAAATAGGATAAGTATCGATATGCCAAGGGATATATTATAGATAAATCAAGAAGGCATTTCTATTATCGACAGTAGAAAACAGTCTCTTGGTTGTCTTTGAAATGATACACTATCATATTATGATTATATTCCTTTCCATATGTGCTTATCGATGTTTATCGGTTGTTTTCGTTATCGAAACTTTCTATTTTATCTATCAATCAAGAAGAAATCACTCTTATGATTGTCTTTGAAATATTGCACTATCAAATAATGATTAGTATTATCGATAAATGTATCGATATTTATCGATTTGTGTCGTCATCTTTAACTCACCTTTCAGTTTCTCGCGCGACGTTTCCAAAGCATTTTTACGCGAATTCACTGTGGATTCTGCAAAAGTAGAAAAAAAAAGAAATTAAAAATTTTATGCGAAAATATTTTGTTAATCATAAATTTTAGTTAAATTTCCCCCACAAATTTCTAAGAATGTTCTGCCAATTTCTTTCTATATATATACACTTAATTTCTGCAATGTCTTTGATCGATTTAAATTTCTCAGCTGGCAAAGTGAAAACAAAAGAAAACAAAAGGAAAATGAGAATCTATTTAATCTTTTATTTATACCGCGATGTCGAGGCCCCCCACGCATTGACACTGACATTTCACTTGGTGACGTCAAGTGTGTGCTCGATAGACAGTCGAACAACCCCTGCCACGCCCCCACTCAACACCCCACTCACCTAGCCCCAGCTAGTCACAGTAACAATAACAACAAGAATGCAAGAAAATTCTTTGCCAATTTCCATGGGCAGACGACGGAGGCCATCAGAGTCCGCAATATACGACTGTCTAAAGTATGTGCTATATAGTATATATAGTACATATAGTATATATCTTGCTATACATGTACTATATATGTATTTTCGATATTTGAAAATGTTTACAAGCGAATTTTTAGCGCTGTTTTGGCTAATTTTAAGTGTTCGTCCCACCCTGGCACAGTCATCTGCATAAGTATATGTACATTCTACAATCGTAAATTGAAATAGAAATTTTCGCTAGCGATTTCTAGCCAAAACATAGACAATGTTAAATGTTCTATAAATAAATTGCGTAGATCTCGCACGAAATTGTGGCGAAATTCCCCAAAACAAATAGAAAAACGAAACAGTACATGAATATATATGCTATATATACTATATACAACTCAGCTATTATATGTATTTCTATTTGGATTTAGCGAGAATTCATCATGAGGTAGCTGAGCAGGGAGATGACACTCGCAATGACGCACTTTGTGGAATATTCATCATTCTATCACGCATTCCACGCTCCCCGACTTCCCAAGCTTATTGTACCCTGTACCCGATAATACAGAGAGCAATGGTAGCCATGTTCAGTTGTGAATGAATGAAAGAAATGATAACGATATCATTCTGTGGTCATTCATGTGAGGCAGGCATAATTTTGGTATTTTTGTTTTGGTATGATATCATGTTGTGAAAGCATTTAGCAAGTGCTAAATAAGCTAATTATTTTTGGCATAGATATAGTTTAATACATACACTATCTGTTCTGAAAGTTTCATAGCGAAACTGGAACTTTTAAGGGGTATTTAAAAGGTATTACAGGGTAATGTATGAAGATATAAAGGTTTTCTAGGAATACGAATATTGTCCTAGCAAATCAGACATAATGGAGACATAATTTACAGAAAGACTAGCTTAGACTTGTTACATTAATGCTCTGCTTTATTTACAGCGTATCTGCTAGTCGTGCATGCCCACTACACTCAATATTAATTGCTTCTGTGGCCTGTGCGCAGTTTAGTTGCCTTTTGCACAATTTATGATACTTGTTGTTGTACTTTGATAAGCAATTGCCCACACACAGAGAGATACATACACACAGATACACACACTCAGACACACACTCACACACACACTCACACAGACACACATACACACTCATACGTACATAGGGTAATTACAAAATACACAGCGATTAACGCGCTTATCAGAGAGACCACAAAACTGGCGCGTTGTCTTGGCTGCCGGCAGCTGTAAAGCACTCGTGAATACATCTAGTGAGGGAATGGGTACTCGTGCGAGTACTCGCACTTTAATCTCACTCCTCTCACTCCACAGTGAGGCTGCACTTTGAACGCACGCTCGATAAGACGGGCGCGCACTTTGCAGATTGTTCACAATGACAGCGCCTCAAAGTATGCAATGCAAAGTTGGCAAACTGTTTGCGACTGTGTGTGTGGGCGTGCGTGTGTGTGTGTGTGTGTATGTGCGTGCGTGAAACTATAAGATGCCTCGAGTGGCAAGTCTGAATATTACGTAATGTCGATTACCGTGTGACGTCAGTGTAATAAATTTGCTAGATGAATGAATGAATGAATACACTAACATGTGTTTATGAATATTCTAACAGTTTTGAACACTCAAATGAGTATTCACACATACGAGTATACTCAGAAGAAGTCATAGTCATTCTTATACATTCATTTATTCATTCTCTTGCGAATATTTAAACGAATATTGATCCTTACTTACTCAAAAGACATTCACATTCATACTTTACTCACACTCATTCTCAATCTCATGCTTCATTCACTCATATACAATCTTATATTCATACTTACATTCATACACCCATTAATACTCACACACTCATACACTCACATTCATATTCACACTCACATTCACATTCATGCTGTGTGTTAATTGTTTTTATTAACATTTCTGCGACCGCATTTAGCAGCAGCACGTAACACATCAAGCGGCTTCCCCAGCACACACAGACACACACACATACTCACATACTCTCTACCTCCCTCTCTCTCCATCTGCCTATCCCCCTCTCTCTCACTACACACACAAACTGGTCGTGGCAACCAGTTTAAAGTGAAGCACAAGAAATAAGCCTCAAAGCGCATAAGTCGATGACGAAGACGCACAAGGCAGGACAGAGAAAGAGCGGAAGGAGCAGGCAGGAAAGGGAGAAGAGACTGGAGAAAGGGAGGTATAGAGGAGGTGTAGAGAAGGAGCTGTAGAGAGGGGCTTAGACAGCAGGGCAGGCAGGCAAACTGATGCACGTTCGGCATTGCCAATTTCCAGCCATGTTATGGCCATTCTTGCGCTTGCTGCTCTGCTCCCTCTTTCATCTCTTCCTCCTCAATCCCCGCTCTTCCCGCTCTGCCTTCTTCCTACTCTTCTTGATGCGCATGTTTCCGCTTTCATTGGGTGCTTGCTGTCGCCAACAAGTCGGCGGCCATAAACAAGTGCGGCAGGTGGTAAAGCCTCTGCGCCGAGCCTACGCAGAGCAGGGCAGAGCGAGAGAGAGGGAGGCAGAGAGAAGTAGAAGCAGCGGGCTGCATCGGATGCGTGCGCAAATTGCGGCCGCGTTGCTGCTTCTTCTTCCTCTTCTTCTGCTGCTGCTGCTGCTTTTTGCGTTACCTGCGCTAACAACTTCTGATTCTTCTGCCTGTCGCTGCCTGTTGTTGCTCCTGCTTCTCCCCTTCTCCTCCTTTCTCTGCCTGTTCTTCCTTTGCCTTGTGCGCGCTCTCTCTCTCTCTCTGTCTTTCTGCTTGTTTCTTTTGCCTGCTGTGCTTGCTGCGCGCCTGGTTGTCGCTTTAATTTGCATGCAGCTTTTTTCCTTTTTCTACGCTCTCTCTTCCTCTTTCTCTTTCTTCCTTCCACTCTCTCCTTATCTTCCTCTCTCTCTTTCTCTGTCTCTTTGCCTTGCCTTAAGTTAATAGACTTTATAGTTAGCGCTTCCTTGCCCAGCTTTCATTGATAAGCTTTGGTAGAATCTCAACTGAGGCGATTCTTCCGAGAAGAAGGTGCCTAACACTACGAGAAGAAGGTGCCTAACAGATAACATTTGACATTTCCATGCCTTGAATATGAATATAACTATTTACTGTCATGAATACTATTCAGACGTCTTAATCTACTAAGAACTCCGATAAGTTGCGCCAATTTTCCCATGAAAGCTCTATAGATTTCTCCGGTTTTATCTTGAGCGTTTATTTTCGGTGCGATTATCTTCTTCGTTAAAATTATCTACGCTTGTGAGTGTACTCAAGTTTTGGCTGATTCATGAATCATAAATTTCAAAATCCCACAGAGCTTTCCCGATCTTTCCAAAGTAAATAAAATACTATCGTATGTAGCGTAAATCTTTTGCAAACTCGAATGTCTTAATGTCTGTGAGAGCTTTAACGAGTATTCACTTGCAAATGAATGTGAAATGACACACGGTCTGGGTCTGGTCAGCTGTGGCTGTGCTGGCTGTGAGTCATTGCGAAGCCCCCATAAGACCCCAGACACACACACACATACGCACACAGGTGTCACACCTACATATATACACATGTATTATACCTCATATATCTCGGTTGATTTCAGCTCGTAACGCCATTAACCAACTGACCAAGTGCGGGAGTGCGACTGCATAAGGCACTCGATAACCGACACAGCGATTGCAGCGTCACTTGCGGGGGCTTTAAAGCACCTTGACGGGGTGTTCCCGACTATCTGGGGACTATTAAAGTGTCATAAATGCAACGTTTTCTGATTTCACAAAGGTTTTAGTGCTAATTTGTTTGGGTTTTCTAGAAAAATCTTGCTTTACGTACGTGATAAGGTTTATGATCGTTAGTTTTCAACTGGTAGACTTGTAGCAATCGTTATCGTTAGCTTGAGAACTCGAGTAGCAGCAATTTATATACTTTCGGGAATTGTTTCTTATAGATTTTTACCAAATAAGACAGAATGACTAAAACACTTTTTCGATATCTCGCTTAGTTTACGAGTTATAGCCTCCGATAACTTTCAGTTTTCCAGTGTGACCACTTAATTGAGGTTTTTATCGAAATATGCTTATCGAAACTGCGAACAAAGTCAATTTAAACCCCCAATCTTAATAAATAGATCATTACAAACGATTATAAATCGCCAATGCCTATCGAAAGTGCTTAATATATCAATATCTTCAAACATATCGTTATCGCAACGGGGGAAGTCACTTCTCAGCAGCAGCATCTGCATAGCGAGTCGCCCTCGCAGTCACAGTCGACGTTGCAACAGCAGCATTTGCAAATGTTGATTTTAATTTCATTTGCCATCACTCTCCCACACCCGTTCTCCCTCTCTCCTCCACTCTCTCGTTCTCTTCAATTGAATCTGTGACGTATGACAAGCGCACGGCAGCCGTAGCGCAATGAAATATGCCAAAAGCAGCAAATGAAATGAAACGTAAAGCAACAACAATAAAAACAAGAGAGAAGAAGAGGAAGAACCACAATAAAAGGAACAGAGCAACAATATAAATAATAACAACAACAACAAGGCGAATTTTGCATTCGCCTGTTGATTGCGTAATTAAAGCAGCCCCAACTTTGCTGTTGTTGTTGTTGTTGTTGTTGTTGTTGCTTCTGCTTTTGTTTTGTTTCGCTTATTCGTTTTCCTTTTCTTGCATTTTCTTGTCTTAGAGAATGTATTTAGTAAATATTAAACGCAATATTCTACGCTTGAACTACTTGGAATTTGTAATAATGCCAAATACAATCGACCAAATCGAGTTAAAGTGGTACACACCCTGTAATCTACAGTGTGTGTATGTGAAGGGGGTTCCCTTTGATAGTGAGCTATATTTGTAATTAGTTTAGAACATATCATATGCTCAGTACTTGTTGCTGCTGATCTCTTCCGCTATAGATAGGAATGAGGAGGGTATTTATAATGTGCATATATCGGTTGTTTTGCGAGCTATTTTGCTTAAACTTGGTATACATGAACTGAAATAATATATTAATTGAACTATTTAATTTAATCAATATCGCAGCAGTAATAGTGGAGTTATAGACGAATCAGGGAACAACCAGACTGGTTGAATGTTCTAACGCGCATTGTGCGAATATCTGATGGTCTTTCCACACTTCCAAGCTTGCTATACCCTTTTAAGGCAATTTCTACATTTACAGGGTATTGGAATAAAAATAAAAATGCATGTGCCACATTTTTTTTTGTTCGTTGTTCAACGACTGCCAATTTCTGCAGCTGCTTGCACATTTCATTAAAAGAAATAAAAAGGCATCTAAATACATAATACCCATGCAGGCAGACAAATACACTCACACACACACACACACACAACCACACACACACACACACCTATTTAGATGTATGTAAGATATGCACATATTCGCGAGTTTGCATGCACACACGGGCGGAACAGGCCCCAGGAAAGGGGGATTTGGGGACGGGGCTGGGGTCCCAAATCCAGTTACGTTTACAGCTGCAGCCAGACAGAATCGGAATTGCTTGATTCGTATTCGTATTCGTTTTCGCATTCGTATACGTATTCGCCTGCGCCAATTGCAACTGCAACTGCGGCAAGTCCCACGTGAGACGCGCCGCGAACTATGCGAGGAATGTGCCACAGTGCGTGGGACTCGTTAAAGTTAACAATTAATTTGTATTTGTACGGAAAAACGGGAACGAAGCGAGCGAAGAAAGAGAACACGCACTTCACGAGGAAGTCAAGATATTACGAGATTAGCGTGGGGGGAAAGGTATCAAAAATGCACTGTCTAAACTGCAGATCAGGAAATGATTAATGTAAATAATGTACATATTGAAGAC
Organism: Zaprionus ornatus; assembly: GCA_018904035.1. Classification (NCBI taxonomy): domain Eukaryota; kingdom Metazoa; phylum Arthropoda; class Insecta; order Diptera; family Drosophilidae; genus Zaprionus; species Zaprionus ornatus. Next base: position 6,366,355 of record JAEIFZ010000253.1, read on the forward strand.
ATATTAGAGTAGATCATTTATTTAGCTAAATGACTAAACGACCTATTTGACCTATATGATTTGGACAGTTCTAGCCAACTTGAGGCTAAACATGCGGTAGATATAGCATTAAAGCTTACTCAGTCGACTAATTTATTTAGTTTCGAGAACAAACAACATTTAGTTTTAGTATTAGCTACTATAATAAGAAATTTATACATTATATTTCAGGAATTTAGATTTGTTTTATGTAGTTGGTTGTTTGTATATAGGTTGTTGATCTATATCATAATTCATTATTCACATTTATTAAATTTTTACATTCTAAATTAAAATAAAAACTAGAGTTTATTGATCTATTTCTATTTCAAAATATAGATTAGATTTTAATTTTATAGATTTTTAATTTATTTATACCACTAACTAAGATTTCCTCTTTTGATTATTTTCATTCTTAACTTATTTATATTACTAACTCTCATTTTCGCTTTCTTTATCTTTATTCCAACAAGTATCTTCTGTTTTGAGGTTAGAAACCCTTTCAACTTACATTGTTCTGCTTGAATTTTCTAAGCTCAACGTTTCCCCCTATTGTTAACCGAAAGTGAAATCGTGAAATTGTTAAATCGTAGCTTATTAATTAGCATTGGGGCGTGGAAAACACGGCACATAATAAATCACACCCTGCTCACGATTATCTTTGGGGTGGGTGTTGCGGGTGTATTCGTATTCGTATTTGTACTCATATCGTATTCAAATGCAAATGCACAAATGCCTCAAATGATTAACCCATGTGACTAAGTTGTATGCAAATGATGGGCAAACACAGTTAACGAGAATATGAGATAAGCGAAGGTTAACAGAGGAGGCTGTGTGTATGTGGTTGTGTCTGTGTGTGTGTAAGTGGGTGACCAAATGTCGTACAATAAAACCAAAACGAACAGCAAAGCAAAGCAGAGTAGAGTCAGTGGCAGAGGCAGAGGCAGCTGACAAAGCAAAACGCAATTATGAAAAGTTATTCACTTTTATGCTTAATTTCCTTTGAATTATACGTTGTACGCAAAGTGCGCTCTCTGACTGTTTACCTACCTCTACTCTCCCACTATGCCACACCTCTCTCTCTCTCTCGCTCTTAATTTGGCTTTCAATTCAGTCTGACGTTCAATCGACCGAGGGAATTCCCTGTTGACTGTATGTGTGTAAGTGTGCACGCGCTCTCTCTCTCTCTCTCTCTGTGCTCTCTCATTTACTTTGGCTTGCGGTTATCTCTCACTCAAGCTGTAAATTTGCTGAGTGAGCGAGAGTGTTAGTAACACGAGTGTGTGTGTGTGTGTGTTAGTGTATTTGCTTTTCAGCTTTCGAGCTTTATTACACGCATTTTGTTGTTGTTGCTTTGCGTTTCGTTTGACGATTATCATTAGGTTGCGGCGTGCTGTTGTTGTTGTTGTTGCTAATGTTCCCGTTATTGTTGTTGTTGTACAGTTAATTGTGTTGTGCATTTGCTTCTCTACATACGTCGTACGTTGTACAATATTTCGATTGTTTACTTGGCGCCGATAAGATTTCACGCCTATTTAGTAGTTTTAATAGGCCCCGTCGAATTAAACTGGCGTTTTGTCGCGTTTTTTAGCACAGAAACAAAAGCAGTGCACAGCGCTGTTCAATTAATTAATTGTTTAACTAATAATATCTGCGTGCAATTAATTGCAGGTACTTAAGATCCCCAGCTTGATAATTGATTTGTATTTTAGTAAGATTAGTTATGGGTTTTGTCTAGAGCGGCTAGTCTGCTGATTGAATATGATGTAATGTGAGTAATATAGGCAGATTAAAGCTAAATCAAATAACTTAAGCAAAATAAAAGACAAAGCTTATAAATAGTAAATAACTAGAGAGATACATCTTATAAGTCTATTTTAGTCTTGAATGTGCTTTATTTTGTTGCTTTAAAAACTCATTAAGGCTCGCTATATATTGAAGCTATTATCTCTACTTATCAACCATAATTTCTTGCATGTTTACATTTAATATGTATTTAAATGCTTTAAACAACTTAGTTTTTATACAGACAAAGTTCATTAAAACTCGCCTTAAGTATAAGAGGATTAAAAAAAAGTTATAGTCAAGCTGTTGCTTATACATTATAGTTAAACATATTATTTATTTATACGCGTTTGGAAAAGTCGGCTTTTATGTTGAAAAAGCTCATTAAAGCTGGTAAGAAGCTCATAAAGCCTTAGGAAATAAATCATTTCATGTATTTAGCTGTATAAGATCATACTAATCATCATTAAGCTTATTATTTTTTTAAACGTTGAAAGCTGTTTTAGTTCTATGCGGACAAAACTCCTAAAAGCTCATTAAAGCTTTGACGACTTGCCGTAAGCTCATCAATTTCATATTAACCATAATTAAATTCACGACTACACTTTAATCCAACTTTAATCTTATTAAACTGAAGCTTGAATATTAATCTAAAGCTCAACTTTAATCAAGAAGCTTTACAAGTTCTTTCTATTCAACTCCTTCCCCATCCCTTGGTACCTTCCTTAAAGGCTTATCAATCTGCCTTCATCGCCTTAGCCAAAAGAGAAGGTGTCTCTGTTGTTGTTGTTGTTGCCGGTGCTTTCCACCTTGCCCAGAGGCCACTTTACGCAGATATTTATAGCTTGCTACGTTATGGCCAAGAGATTTATTTTTCGATCTGCGTTAACATAAATTACGGCACAGTCAAAAAAAAAAAAAGAAACCAAAAGGCGAAAGGAGAGAAAAAAAAACAACGTCGAGACTCCTTTTCCTGGCCAGGCACAACAATGTATCTGTGTATGTATTGTATATCTCTATCTGTGTGTGCGTCTGTAGCTGTATCTTTATTTGTATCTGTATCTGTAGCTGGGACAGACAATTTCATTTCATTTATATTTTATGCGCTGCCTTTCTGCGTTCGCTTCCTTTGACTGCGCAAAAAAGATACAAACACTCACTCTCAGATACATTTAGCGAAATGGGAAAACGTATCTGTTGCTCCATCCTGTGGCAACAGCTGCTGCCCAACGACGACGACAACAATCCTCAATCAACTTAGCTGCACAGCGCAACTTGTATCTTGTATCTCACAGATACGCATGCCACTTGTACGCTCTGTCTTTGCTTAGAGTTTTCTTTGCTTTTCTTTTTTGCTTTTGTTTTGCATTTCTTTTGGTTTGGGGCAACTCGGGCAACCCATCGCTGTCTCTCTCTCTCTCTCTCTGTCTCTGTCTCTGTCGCGGTCTGCGTGTATCTTGTGGATGCGTCGTTCACGACAAACGGTCTATAAACAGCCAAGTTGGCGTAGACGCTGGCGCCTCAACTTGCCGCGCCTCGGCTCGCGAACTGAGACGTGCTGCGCGCTACAACATTGCTACGTGCCGCATTTGTAACGTGACTTCCTTCACTCTATGGCCCAGAAAGGTGAGATAGAGAGGGGGAGAGGGGGCAGGGAAAGACAAGAGAGAGAGAAAGGGAGAGAGAGGGAGGGCAGAGAAAGGTGAGTGTGTGTGCCTAAGTGAGAATTGCTGTTGCGCTGCCATTTAATATCAAAGTCGAAGTCGAAGTCGGCCTAAGCGCAAAAGTATCTGATGGTTGCCATTGTCTACGATATCAGCTTTTTATAAGCGGCTTAACAGCTGTTACGAAGTTAACAGAGCAGAGGGAGAGGTGCAAGAGAGGTGCAGAGTGAGCTGGGATAGCAAGCGTGGGAGTGGGACTTCGCTCTGTCAGTTATACTTTGAGTTATAGCTGCCTACAAGTATCTTTTGTCCAATATTGTTTGTTTAAGATGCTTTTATCAACTGCCTAACAGCTGTTAATTAACATAGAGGGACAGAGCTAAGGTGAGTGGGTGTGGTATGTGAGCTACAACTCTGCAAAAGCACAATATTGTAAGTTATCAAATAGACATAGCTTAAGAAATGTCTCTGCCTCTTGTTAGCTGCTTAACAGCTGTTAATCAGTTAACAGAGCAGTTAATATAGAGAGGAAAGTGAAAGAATTGTTTAATGGAGTATTATACAGTTGTATTAGAACTGTACCTAAGTTAGAGACAGTTTGAAGGCTACTGAAGACCTTTATCAAATTTGTAGAGAGCAAGAAAATAACTTCTGTTACTTCTGCTGTTACTCTTTGACTGCTTAACAGTTTGGTAGCAATGTTAATAAGTTAACAGAGCAGCTCAAGCATATAAGAAAGCAAGGAGAGAGCTCTACAAATTGGGGAAGTATTATAACAGCTGTTTTATATTAAGAATAAATTGGAATAGAATCTTGAAAGTATTACACTTAACAGTTCTAAACTTAGTTAACAGATTCACAAATACACACATACATATATAAAGCAAGTTAAAATGAAAGGGTTTTTAATAATTGAGAGTACCAGGTTTCCACGGCTTAACTGTTCCCGAAGTATCTTAAGACCCTTTATGAATCGCATTATAACTTCAACTTATCCTAAAGCCACTCGCGCTGTTACAAACTGCTTAACAGTTTTATAACTCTTTGAGCTAAGTAAATCAAAACTGTTAAGTAGCGCGCTGGCCTCACCTGGCCATAAAGTTGGAGCCCCTGCCAATTGCCAAGTTGCTTTGAAATGGCCGCCGACGCCAGACACCGCGACGACGACGACGACGACGACGGCGACTGTAGCAAGTTGACTGCAAGTGCAAGGCAAGCTGAGGCGTGCTGGGAGCAGATCAGTCCCCTCTCTCTCTCTCTATCTTTGTCCGTCAGGCCTGGGTCTTTAACCCAGCAGCATCGCTTGTCCGAGAATCCTTTGCCCAAACCTGTCTCGCGTTGCGTTTCGGGGGACTGTCGTTTATTGTTTTGCGCTTTTAGGCGTCGCATAGACCCAAGCGAAGTGCGACTACCTGACGCATTAGGCCTGTAGTTGTAGCTGTATCTGTATCTGTAACCAACGCTCTGCTCGCCTTTGTATTTGTATCTTTTTGTGTCTGTCTGTTTGTGTGTTGAAGTGCCTCATGCAACATATTCATATTTATGATACACTTATGCCTCCAACACAAAGGGCAGACCAAGACAAGAGAGAGAGACAGAGAGAGAAGAAGGGGGAAGCCTTCTCCTTTTTACACCGGCTCGAACCTGTTTGTGGCCCTTTTTATTTTGGTTCTTCTCTGTTTGTATTTGGCTTTTGGGCCACTTAACTTTTTATCAGAAATCACTTTGCTCGTTCTGCGAAATTGTTATAAGTATACGCTATATAGTTGGTATAGTATATATATATATGTTTATGTGAGTACGTGTGTATATAGACACGTGTAACTGGCGCACAGGAAGCTGCCTGCAAAGTGCGAAGATGGGCAAATTCATTTTGTATACTCAGCACACACGGGCAGACAGAGAGAGAGGGAGAGAGAGAGAGAGGGGAGAGACAGAGACAAAGCTACGTCTTTTATCTTGCCCTTGTAGGGGGCTTAACGGAGCTCAACAGGTGTCTGGGACAATATTGTAAGAGGGCTCTCCCGCTTCTTGGAATGGTCTAAGCACAGTTGCGGCTTTACTATTTTTGGGCTACGCTTTTGAGTTATGTTCCCATTTAATGTGGCATTAGCTGGTTGACTGACTGATAGCTGGAAGCAGTTGTAGACTCGAGACTTCCAGATTTCTTAACTTTATTTAAGACTCGAGTCAAATTTGTGCGAAATATCATTATACCACGGAAGAGAGTATATTAATTTTGGTCAAGAGTTTGCAACGCAACTAAAGAGACATCACTAATCACATTAAGTATATATATTCTAAATCAGCATCAATAGAGGATTCGAACCAGCCCTGTCCGTTGTCTGTGTGTCCGTCTGTCTGTTGCAAGCCAAACTAGTCTCTCAGTTTTGGAGCTATCTTAATGAAATTTGGCACACATGCAGGAAACACTCTGTAAATAGGTCGCAACAATCCGGATTGGAACGATATATCGTATTCCATACCAACAATAGGTCGATTTTTGTTATTTGTCAAGATATGAAGGTTTTCGTATGAAGACTTGTTCTTGTTTTAGAATTAACTTATCAAAGTGAGACACAATAATGAATATACATCATACCATTTAATTCTGCATCATTAAATATAGTTAGTATTGTAGTTAGTATCTAGTATCTCACGATTTTTGCATAATATTTAATTTTATTCATGATTATAGTACTTGATTTAATAAATTAACGAAATTTGATTGGTTTCTGTCTCCATAAATGGGGAAAACATAGAGTTCCAAGCACTTCCTTTTTTTTAATCAATTAACATAGAAGTTATAAAAGAGATACTGATAATCATGCCACTCCGTGCCAAGTATGCAACACAAAATACACTAAGCACAGTAGTTACATGTATAGGGTATATAGTGCTAAAAAATCCCCCTAAATCCATTAGTTTAAGTTCACATACTTTGAAATTTGTCAAGCTTGCACTTCAATAAACGTATGCAAAGTGATTTAAGATAGTTTTCCCAGACTCACTGAACAAATTTCCTTTTTGCAGTTGCCCCCAAAAGAGTTTTCCCAGTAATTTGATTTCGATGACTAATCAAATTATCCCGCTGACAGTTTTAGAAGAGCGAATAGTTTGCGAATATGTGAATGTTGCAGTTGACCTGTGGAGCACACACACAAACACACACACACTTGGTCACACACCTATGGAATACTGCGTTGATTGATCGACTCCGCTTGAAATTCAATTAAAAGCCAATTGGACAATTTCATCAGAGTTTTTTTTTTTTTTCGGGGTCTCAATGAAACGAAAATTACAACAAAAATTTGGAATACTTGAAGTAACGCCCTGGCACAGGGCAACAAATTAAATTGATATCTGCTGATAATTTATTGATTTCTTCTAATCGAAACTACACACACACACACACACACAGAGACAGCTCAGTCAGCGAGTCGAATGAAAATTCTCAGAAATTCGCAGCGCGATAATTTCAAGTGTGCACTGTTACTCACCCGATATGAAGAATCATATAGTATGAACAGGAGTTGTGAGGGAGGGGGGAGTATAAGATGATATAAAACTTGTTTAGCGTGAGGAGAAGGCGAAGAAGAAGCAGAGAAACGCGTTAGAAATACACGTCAGGTGAATCATCAGCAACAATGACAGCATTGCCAGGGGGGGGAGGTAGGCAGGGGGAATTAGAGAAGACAGTTGTGGTGAGGTGCATTGAGGCGAAAGCAGGGCGGCAGGGGGCGTGGTGGTGGCTGCTGTCATTCACAATGATTCTGTGCTAATATTTGACATGGGTGTGGGTGCGATTGAGCAAGTGACGCAAGAGCCAAAGAGAGAGAGGGGGAGAGAGAGAGCGAGATAGATAGAGAGAGACTGAACACATTTGGGAACAGGTTAAGCTGCCATTTGACGCAAGAATTGTGCTACGTATTATTTAAACTTGGCCCAGGGTAGACCAAAGCAGTGTGGTCAGTTGAGGGTGGCAGTGGCGTCGCAGCAGGCGGCGTAAGGCAAGGTAAGGCAGCTCAAGGTATTCCCTGAAAGGTGCTTGGGTAGACCCAAGCAAAGTGGTCAGTGGCGTAGCAGCAGAGGGGGCTAAGGCAGCTCAAGGTATGCCCTAGAAGGTAGAGCAACTTGTCTGCCTTCTTATACTAGAGCAGTGGCGTCACAACAGCAGGCAGAAGGGGGTATGGGCCAACGAGGTAAGCCCTGCTCTGAAGATAAAACAATTTGGTTGCCTCTTTGTGACTGTCTCAGTGCAAAATGTTGGGGGAACCTAAGGCAGAGGCGTCGCAGAAGGGGGGGCGGGCAAGTTAAAGAAGAAAGAATGATTAAACAGGGGAACAATAATAGTTGTATGTAAACATTTAGGCATCACAGAGTACCCTTCATTTGCTTACCCCCCCTGACAAGCTACGCCCCTGCCTTATAGTGTAGGGTGGGGGAACAGCTTCGCGCGCGCGTGTTTGTCTCTCTGAATGTTTTGTTGCTTTTGCCAGTCTCGGCGTCTGTGCTGGGGTTTGCTTTGCTTCAGTACGGTTTGGTTTGCTTTTATTTATTCTTTCGTGAGCTTCCCCCATAATTTGGTCTCAGAGCAACAAGCCCAAAACGATGGCCAAGCCAAGAGAACCGACGCAACACGACGATGGCCCAAACCGGTATGACGTGATGCCTGAGCTGCCTTGCTTTGCTGCGTTTCGTTTCGTTTTGACTTTTGTTTTTTTTCTGTTTCTGTTTTCCAACGTCTTTGCTGTTGTTGTTTTTTTATATGTATTTCATATTTGTTTTTTTCGCTCAGCATATCATTTAATACGCTTGCAGTTGTTGCTGGCATTCAACACGTTACTGATTTGGCCAGAGAAAGAAGAAAAATCAAAGGCCCGCAATGAATATGATATCATTTCATACATAAACAGAGCATTCTACTCTATACTCTAGGGCCGACCAAGTGACGCCGCAAAAAACAGTCTACCCCTCCCCCTCTCTCTCTCTGTCAGCCTTTGTTGTGCCCCTCTTGTCTTTAGTGTTTGTTTAGTTCATTCTCTGTTAGTTTTGTGGCATTCTCTATTTGAAAATTGATACGTTCAAATGGCATGATATGATGATTTTGCGGTCTCCAAGCGAAACGAAACGAAATTCAATTTAAACAGTTGGCAGACAGACAGACGGGGCCGGGTAAGTGGGCTGATTAGAACTACATATGTGCTGGGTATGTGTTGCTTATTTATGACTAAAGTGTCAATTCAAAAGGCCTTCAAATAGTCATGGATTATTTCAATTATAATCAGAAGAAACTCATAGTCGAGTCATCTATCTATAATACTATATTGAGCGGTATTTTCTTAATGTTTATTTAATATATTACTTTATTTATCATATCTATTCCTTTAATATTTACTTAATATATTATTTAATATTTTGCTATATTTATTATATCTTTTTCTTTAATATTTACTTTGTATATTTCTTTAAACATCATATCTATTTAAATGCCACAACTGAGTCAAGTTTAGCAGATTACGAAATTTTTATTGCCTATAAAATCTTTATTTTATAGGGGGAATTTCTGTGTTCCAACGGGAATCGTAGACGTCAGCTGAACTACGTTGATAAACGACTGCAACTGTATCACAACAGGAACAACAACAACATGAACTACGTAGATCAACTGTACAGTTATCAGTTGCTCTGTTGAAGTACGTAATGTATACCCTGTGCACATAAAATATATGAGTGAGGGTAGGCCAATATTGGGGACTATAGGGTATAGAAATTTAATGAAAACTTCTGAGATTTTATTCAAATATGGCTTAAAGGAAAATTAAATAAAAAAGAATAAAGAAAAGCTGGTAAGAAATATATAATATAATATATATATAACATAATATATATATATTTATAACAAAATATATAACATCAATGTTTAGTGTCTTTTATGTTGCATACTTTGCAGGCGCTGAAATTCGGTAGCTCTTTTAAATTATTTGTTAAATAACTTTTATGTAAATTATTCGATCGCAACCAAATTTTCAGAAATTATTTGAGCGTTGATCGTTTATGTGTTTACCAAGAATGAACTATCCAGCACTAAAATTATGCTTCGAAACCGATTTTTATCGATTTATCGGGGCGGAAACAGACAACAATCTGAAATTTAGACATTTTATTCGCAGTCCTTGTTTTTATAGCTTGTAAAATCTAGATTTCAAAACAATTGGACTATTTTGTGTATTTTAGCCACCCGGTACCTTTAATTTACCTTTAGATAACTGTCCTAAAATCGTTTGTAGAACATGAAGCATATGTAATGTGTCATAAATATACACATAAAGCATTAAACATAATGAACGGAGTATAGATTGGACTGATTTCCAGTCGCGAACACCCTGTACACCCCCTACAGGGTGCTGCAGCCGTTTCATGATAATGCCTAATGCGATTTGAAATAGTCGATGTTGATTACAAAATGGATTTTAAACGTCGACGCCGTTGACCGCGTTCAGCATTGAACTATTGCGGCAAAAAGGTTATCAACCAAAATGCGCCCCCTGAAAGCCACAAAGTGTTTAGCTTTGGAAATGGAAATAGAATATGGAAATAAATAATACTCGAAATGGAGCAAACGAAGCGACTGTTTTGGATTTTCAGGCCAAGTAATTTGAGTGGTTTTTGTGAGTAAATTAAGAACGAAAGTAATGCGTTTATTATTGACTTAATCTGTGGTCAAGGATCAAGTGAAAGCGGGAAAAATTTTGTGTAAAGATGTTCAAACATATTTCAAATTATGCCTCGTCCAATTGAAAAAGAAAAAAAAATATTTTGCCAGCAGCTGGTCGAACAACAAGTGCAAAGAAAGGGAGGCAGAAGGAAGAGGGGAAGGGGTGTTCGGTTGGGGTGTGAGGAAAAAACCTCAGCAAAGCAGTTAGCTCATCCCTGCTTGGGGGCGATTGGCGAAGCTAGAACACGTAGCAAGTGCCCTGAATGCCACTTGGTACCGTTAGAACAGCGCTCAGATACGCAGATACTTCGAGAGACTACGCAGATACTCAACTACGCAGAGATACTCGGATACGGATACGAGCCACAACGCATTCAGATACACGAGTGAATTCCGGCACGTCCTAAGGCAACAAAAAGAATTGTATTAGGTTATCCTTGCCACGCACACACAGACACACACAATAAATACACACCCTCACACACACACACACACAGAGACAGTGGCGCACAGCGAGAAGGCAAATGGCCTTTCACGGTCGTTGCCGTTGAGCAACTTTTGCCCCAACAAAACACGAGGCTTCGCTCAGCCAGCGACTTCCTAGCTGCCTCCCTTCCTGCCTGCCTGCTCGCTCTCCCTCTCCCTCGCTCTTCCCTCTTTTTCTATCTCACTGTTGCCCACTCTCATTTGGGTTAAGCTTTCTGCACACCCCGCAATGCCAGGCAAAGGGTACAACAGGATATGCTCGGCTACAGGCAACAGGCATTTACAAGAGAATGGAAATGTGCTGGTGATTATAATCACTTTAAATGGCATTCACATGGAATGTGCAAGTAATAAAAGTAATGAAATATAAATATATATAATCCACTATAACTGTAAAGCGTAAAAATTAGTTTAAGTGAGGTGTAATAGAAAATATTATATGTAAAGTGAAGATTATAACATTCTATAGAAGAGTAAGTTGAAGCACTTAAGCTAATGTTGGAAATTATAAGCATAGAATTCAATATATATGTTTATATATAATATATTATAATATATAAACAATATAATATAATATATAAACAATACAATATAATATATAAACAATACTGCACTCAATATACAATACAATGTTTTATACAAGAAATAAAAATATAAATATGAAGAAATACTCTTTAGACAATATAATAATATAAGTTTTTCATTTATCTTCTTGAATGAACAAGTTAATATTATCCTAATAATCAAGAGAACATAATATAGAATTATATCATATGACGTGTATAATGCAGGATTAGACGTATGTATCCACGACCTATTCAATTTAAAATTAAGAGAATAGAAGAATAGGTCACATATATCAGAATGTGACCTATATTTATATACATATATTTACACGTGTATACACGCAATTATTCCTTTCCTAGCTGTATTCCCATTCAATAAATATATATTTTTAAAGTGTTATTACTTTCATACAGAATGATATAATGTGTTCATTTAATTTAATTTTTATTTAATAAAATGTATTAAATATTATTCTTTCTTTGTTTATTAAGTTTCATTTTGTCGTTGTTTTCTTCTTACTTAAGTTTCTTCTTCGTTTATTCTCATCTTAAAGATTCCTTTTCTTTTAGTTTTTTTTTCTATTTTTCAAATTTCAGATCCATCCCGCTTAAATTCATCTACTTCTTCTTCTTCAAGTTGCTTTCCAAACTTATAAAGCCGAAATCTTACTTAAAGTTACCCCTTACAGGGTATGCCTTAGGTCGACCATCAGCTTGCTAAACTATTTGCTTTCATTGTTGGTGCTGTGGGTGGCTGAGTTCGGTTCAGTTTGGTTTCATGCTCGGCTCTTTCTGCGGTGACTGACTGTCGAACAACGTCATCATCATAATGAACATGATGATGGGGTTTGTGGGCATTCGGGGGCGTCGCTGAATGTGCTTCGTTGGTGCTGCGTGCTTCGTCGTGCTGACGTCGTTCTTGCCACACAACACACAGAGAAATTCAATGTGCAAAGGCAAATAAAACTTTATCATTTGGGGAAGCCCTGCGCTTTCATAGACTCGGCGTGTGTGTGAGTGGGAGAGCTAGAGGAGGAGTGAGTGTGCGGGAGTGACTGACTGAATGTGTATGTGTTTATGAGTGTGTGTGTGTGTGAGTGAGTGGGTGTGTGTGAATAAACTCGTGTGCATGTATTTTACACTCTTTGTTGCTGCTGGCGCTGCTTGTTTTTCCGCTTTTGCCTGCTGCTGCCAACTTTTCCTTAATTTCTTTTAGCCATTTTATTTTATTTTGTTTACTTTGTTGTTGTTGTTGTTTGTAGTTGTTGCTGTTGTTGTTGTTTGTTGCAGGTTGTACGCGGCGCACAGGTATGAGGTTTTATTTTGGCTTATTGCCGGAGCTGATTTTGTTTCACGTTTCACGTTTTACGTTTACATTTTATTTCCCTTCCCCCTTTTCCTTCCCCCTTTCGTTGCCCCTCTGCCATGACCTTTTTCAGCGCTTTTCCTGCCCTGCAAAATTTTCTGGGCGTGGCTGCTGCTGCTTACTGAAGTTGCTTAAAGACTGGAATTTTGGGAGCATTAGCACGACGGATTTGTGGCGTCAGGGAGTGAGTCGTGGGGGCAGGGTAGGGGAGGGTTAAGAGGTATTTCGCAGGGTAAATTGGGGTCTTGTTTATTGCCAGGACATGCAACATGGAACGAGTACTCAGTGCGCGGATCTGAGTGGCTTTTTAATGCCTTCTGTGTGCTTTTCATTCGGATTACACTGTAGGGAAGGGAAGAACCTTTTTATCGACTGATTAAATCGAATACTTAAGGAATGCGGCAGTGGGTGGAATTCGTTGGGGGTTAAGAGATTGCCGAATAGTTACCGAATTTCGCATATGTCAAGAATTCAAAATGAATTCTTGTGATTCAAACAAGTATTGAAATTGTATCGAATGTTGAAGAAGATCAAAATAAAAGTTATAATTAAATTTATATAAATTAATTATCGAATATAATTTAATAATACTTATACAAACTAATCGATTGTCTACATTGTTTAAATATTATTTAATTAGTTATCAAAAAATAATCGAATCATCTACTTATACTTATCATTAATCGAATATGAACAGTTTAATTGAAAGGAATTTATCGAATAAATATTAAAAAAACTTATTGTATTAGCAGAGTTAAATTATCGAATATGCATAAAATATTCAATCAACTCTAATAACATCAAATTATCGAATAGTTATCAAGTGTTTATTGAATTCACACTGAACTATTATCGAATAATTGAGATAGTTGTGTGCAGACAACATTATTAACTAATTTGTACATTGTTATCAAATGATTAACAGCAATAATCGAATACAAATCGATTAATTATACAGATTATACGACAGCGTAAAGTAATTATGGAATATTCCAAATTCCATTCAGCTTTTTAATGACTTATCGAATGATTAACCGATAACAGTTTCAAAGCATAATCGAGTTAAGTACAATATCGCATAACTTACAGTAAATTGAGCAATTATTGAATATTAATGAATATGTATCGCCCTAATGTCTCTTGCCAGCGAGTCCTTACGCCAGCCAAGGCACTATTAGATCATCACGGGGCAACCCTACAAGTGGACACACATATTGTCACACTGTTTGTACCGTTATTCAACTCTAGCCACACCTAGACCCAGTTACAGTTCACATTTAAAGTTGGCCGTAAAAGAGCTGGAAAGCGAACTTTAAAGAAAACAGAAACCACCCTCAAGTGAAGAGGATAGAAAGGTGAAAAGAAGAGGGAAGGTGGGGGGAAGGGGTGAGAATAAACTATGTATAAAGTGAATCACACACAAAACGAAACGAATGGGGGCCGCTTTACTGGGCAAGGAATGCGAACCAAAAGTTGCCAAAGGAAACGCAAAACAAAGAGGCAGCAAATGCGCTAGAAAAAGGTAACAGCAACAACAACAACAACAAGACAGAGAAAGAAAACAAAAAAACAAAGAGGGAAAGAGAGGGAGAGAGAAGGACAGGGCAGAAGAGGAGGAGGCCGTCGAGGCGAGAGTCGAGCAAGGTCTCTGGCCCAGCTCCTTCAGCAGGCAGCAACATAAATTATCAGCACAATGGGCAAGAGTCAAGGCAAGAAAGGAGGCAGAGGAGAGGTAAAGGAATGTCAAATGACAACAAGCAAGTGTACAGAGAAGAAGGAAGGCAACACAGAAGAGAAAGACAGAGAGAGAGAGGGAGAGAGAAGGGGAGGAAGGCCAAAGCATTCCCGGGCCAAAGTCTATTTTAATTTTGACGTAGTTGGTGACACAGAACGTTGGCCAAAACAAATGGCGAAATATGGCAACAGAGAGAACGACAAAGCAGAAGAAGAGAAGAGCAAGAAGAGGAGGTAGAGTACAACAACAGCAAAGACAAAGATTATAACAGAGTCATAAGCAAAGCCAAAGCCAGCTTAAGTGATGCCTCCACAGAACGAACGCTTTGAACATGTTGCGCCTGCTGCGTGAGTATCTAGAAGATACAAACAGACAGACAGACAGCAGGGGAGAGGGGAGAGTAGGGGAGGAGGAGGGAGGGAGGTGCTAGAAGACAGTCAAACAGACTTTGTAGCTCGTTTGCGAATGTACTCGAGACACTCACACTCACACACGCGCACTTAGAGACGTTCACACACACACACACACACGCACAGCTGGCTGCGTTTGTGGCAAAGTGACGCGTGGGCAGCGAGGCATAAGAATGCTGCTGTGCCCCATGTCGTTGCGAGAACTGACTGACAATGTTGCACAGCAACTGTCTGTGCAGATTACAGGGTATCAGGGCAGGGTGTGTGCACTAGATGTAGTTGGTTGTGGTAAACTGAAGGGCGAGAGAGGGTAGTGTACAGGGTACAACAGTGGAGAGGTATGTGTTTTAATAGGATTAGAATTAAGCAAGGTCTTTAGGTGTACAGTCTATAAAGAAGAACACTCTTATAAGGCTTTGCTAGACGAGAGAAGTTAGTTTACACAGGGTATCTATAAGAATACTGCGAGTTTATATAGAAACTTATGTATGTAGGACTATCAAAAATGTATGAAGTTTACATATTTTACATTTGAGCCACGCCCGCATCTGCCCCTGTAAATCGTTAAAGACCGAGTTCCCAGCCTAATCTTAATGCAGTACTGTTCATTTTTGGCAAATGCAATAACTACCAATGCCTAAATGACTTCTGAAAATTTGGTTGTAATCGGATAATAAATATAAAAGTTATTTAAGAAATAATTTCAAAGAGGCGCTGATTTCGCAGCCCTGCGAAGTATGCAATAAATGCGCTTAACATAGAAGTTAAAAAAAATAGTTTTGGCTAGTTAGGTGGCGGGTATATTACATTCGAGCAAAATAGACTGTAGCTTTCATAATTGTTTTTAGTTACATTGGCTGTAAAGAGTAAGTTAGTAAAGTAAAAACTGAGAATAGACTATTATAAGAAGAACAGACTATTGATACTGATTAGGTGGTACTAAATTTAGATAACTTTCTTGAGGAAATAATGATATTAATTTGCTGTTACAGACTATATTGAAACTGATTAGCTAGTTTAACATTCTAGCTAACTTCATATAATAAATAGTCATGATAGTTTGCAGTTAATTAAATATATAATTAAACTTTGTTTTAGAATCATTTGGAACTCCTTTTTTCCATTTATAAAATGAACTTCAAAAGAAAAACCTATGTAAATGATAATACAAACAAGTTTTTCAACTCTTCAGCATCTTGCGAACATGTTTGACTAATAAATAGCTAAATATATAAATATATTGAGTATAATAACAAATCTATAAAGTTATCTTGTAGAATCAACCGTTTGAACTTCACAGAAAAACCACTTGCCACAGTGGCAAAACAAAGACAATAACGACTTTTGCAACTCTTCAGTAACTCAGCGAGTATCTTTAATTAATACGCAGTTATATTTGCCATATTTTGTGATAACTCACTTGACTAACCCTCAACCTCCCCCCTCCACCACATCTCCCCTACCCCCTGTGGCAACAAAGTCTCTCAGTTTGCTTCGATTCTTGTTAATAAGTTCAAGCCTGTGTGTCGCTGTGTAACAAGCGCAGCAACAACTGGCAACACACACACACACACACAACACTTGAATGCCACAGCCCCCTCCTCCTCCCTCCAAGTGGCAACAGTTGCCATGCCTCGTGCCTCGTAGCTGGGCCTGGGCCAAGTGACGCCAAAGTATCTGCGCGTTGTGGGCTGCGCAAGTATCTACATAAAAGTGGAGCGTTTGTATTTGTATCTTTGTATCTTTGCATCTGCATCTGTCGCTGTGTCTGTTGACAACAAGTTTGTGTGTGCCTGTGTGTGTGTGTGTGTGGGTGAGCGCCAAAAGTTCATGACGCTGTGTTGTGTGGCAAGCTTGATTTTCAGGCCATTACATGCGGCCCCAGCCCCAGCCCCAGCCCAGAGCAGCCTCGCCTCGTGTTGCTTTTGCTGTTGCTGCTGCTGCTTTTTTATTCTCATTTTCTCATTTTGTTTTTGTTTGTCGTTTCTCTTTTTGAAAGCGCTTCGCAGCTGCAGCAGTGAGCGAGAGGCAGGGAGGGAGGGAGGGGGTGTGTGTGTCTGTCTTGTTTGTGTGTGTGTGTGTTTGTTTGCCTTTTGTGTGCGCTTGGGGATTACGTAAGGGAATCCCCAACATTTGCAGCGCAGTCAACAGCAGCAGCGACAGCGCAGTCCACGCTGGCAGCGTTGTTGCTGAAAAATGATAAAACGTAGCCGAGCTGAACTGCGTCAGAGGCAGCAGCAGCGACAGCAGTGGCAGCAGAGCCAGTTGCATGTTTTATGCATGAACTGTGTTTGCGCTGCGCCCTCCCCCGCTCTCTCTTCTCACTCTTTTCTGCCCCCTCTCTAGCTGCCATTTCTTTCTCTCTTTGCCCCTCTTTCTTTCTCTGCTTGCCTCACTCTTTGCCTGCACTCTTTACCCTCCTGCTTTCCCTGTCTCTTTGCCATCGCTCTTCACCTCCCTCTGCCTCTTTCCCTGCCCCTTTCCCTGCCGCTTTCCCTGCCTCTTTCCCTGCCTTCTTTCCTCTCCCTTTCTCTACCCTCCTCTTTCCCCTCCCTCCCCTTTCTCCTCCTTCTGCTGCTAACAACGCAAATGTATCTTATAGATACTTGTGCACACAGCAAGAGGCCGCTGCTTGTAGTCGGGGGCGTGCACTGTGCAGTGTAACAAGTGCGCGCTTGGTTGACTCTCAAGTATAAACCGCACACCCTCTGCCTCCACCTCCACCTCCACCTCAACCTCCCTCTCTCCCCCTTTCCCTCTCCCCATCCCTCTGGCTCGTCAAGCGACCCCCTGCAGTTTTTTACAGTTTTTGTGCATAGTTTGCAATCTGCACAATATTTCACTTTGTAGCAGAACTTTTGCTGCCTACTTGAGGGGGGGGTTGAGGGGTGGGCGGTGCTGTTTTCGGGTTGTGTGTGTGCTCGAGTGTGCTCTGATATTGCGGTTCTTCCGCTGACTTACAGCAGGCACCGAATAAAAAAAGTAATCTTTTAGCTGTAATTGAAAATGCCTGATTCGCACAAGGAGGCGCGAGCTATTCCTGCCTATCTGTCTCTCTCTCTGTCTCTCTTACTCTCCTTCTCCTGCTTTGTACCTCTCTTTCTCTCTTCCTCTTCTTCTGCCCCTCTCTGACACTCTCCTTCTTCTTCTTCTCACCCACTTTCTGCTCGCATTTATTGCCTGTTCTAAACTTTTGTTGTAGCCTTTGTCCTTGATTTATATACCCTGTAATTTGTGCAAGTGGGCACTGTCTGCGTTGTGCCTTGCCCAGCTTAGTACTCTAGCTTATTTGTTTAGCACGTGGTATCTGCTAGTCTACTACAGTTTGACAACTATGCTGCCTATTTATAGGCAGTTTTACATTGTCTCTAAGGTATCTGACAGTCAAGTTGTCTGTCTGCCAACAGCGCAGTCCTATTTATACTGCACATACACACACAAAAACACATCACTCGCACACACACACACAGAGCCAGGCTGCGGCCTTGAGCTGCGATATCAAGTTAAGTTTTTTGAAGTCAACGCATGTTAACAGGCGCATAAAAAGAGGATATTAGAGAGCGCTGCGTGTGTATTGTATGCGTGTGGTTGTGTGTATGTGTGTGTATGTATGTTTTTGCCACGCTTTACAATTGTTGCAAGTTTACTGGAAGCAACGCCATCTAAAGGTATCAAAATTTAAATTGAAATCAAAATTTATTACAAAATCTCCATCAAAAATATCTCAAAATTGTTTCCTAAATAACTGCTTTATTCGTTGAACGGTCGCTAGCAAATTTTGAGAAATCATTTATAAAATATTATATATTATAAACACCAAAAATAAATGTAGTAGCTTTAAAATTCAAATCGAAATCAACATTTATAACATAATCTTCAGTTGTTTCTCAAATAACTTCTAGTTTACTTATTGGATCTCCAGAAAATTTGGAGAACTTATTAAGAATGTGATATACCAATGGTATATTATACATATCCAAAGCAAATGTTCTAGTTTTAAAATTCTAAATGAAATTCAAATTTCTATCAATTTCTAATATTGTTTCTTAAATATCTTCTATTTTTGTAAAGCAATCACAAGCAAATTTTAGAAAATCACTTACAAAGTATTATATTAGGCACACACCAAATTTGATAGTCTAAGGCTTAACCCTTAAGAAGTAATCTGTTGGTTTCTAAATAACTTCGTTATATATTGAACGATTGTTAGGAAATTTTTAGAGCTCAACTAGCTGGTCATATTCTTGATATACACCAGTTTAAGTAGTCCTAGCTCACATAGTCTCTGAGATATACAAATAAAATAAAGAATATTTTATAATAAATGCATAATATTGAACTTACTGCCACGTCCGCTGCCCTTGCGTCGCGCCATGCTTCCTCTGGATGTGTGTGTGTGTGTGTACGGTCTAGTGGGCGTGTCTCCTCGTTGTTATCCTTACATAGAGAGGGGGAGGGTGGGGGTAAGGATAGCGAGAGTCCTTGCGCGATTGATGTTTAATTTAGTAGCTGCTCCTGTTGTTCCTGGTCAGGCAAGGGTGGTGGGAGGTGGTCGGGGGTG
Source organism: Zaprionus ornatus (assembly GCA_018904035.1). Taxonomy (NCBI): domain Eukaryota; kingdom Metazoa; phylum Arthropoda; class Insecta; order Diptera; family Drosophilidae; genus Zaprionus; species Zaprionus ornatus. The sequence goes on from JAEIFZ010000253.1 coordinate 6,385,664, forward strand.
TCCGTGTCCTTGACTACGTTGTGTAGTGTCCTTGCTGCAACTCGTTTTGTGGCCTGATTACACACTGCGTATGTGTAATGTATCTACGTATCTGTCAGATACATGTAAGTGTGTGTGTCATGTCCTACAATGTTGATGACGTGGCAGTCGCTGTCGCTGCCGCTGCCTCTGCCAGCGTTCTTAGCATTTCCCTCCAATTCGTTTCAGTGCATTAACAACGCTAGTTGTTGTTGTTCTTGTTGTAGAGTGTGTAGTATAGTGTAGTAGTTAGTGTAAATCCATGTAAAAAAAAAATGTTTTTGTTTTTTTTGTGGTCGCCTTTGTTTCTCTTTTTTCTGATATGCCTTTTGCTCTTGTGTTGATTCAATTGTGGCTAACACGTGTGTTGCCTCGTTTGCTGTTGTTGTTGTTGTTGCTGTGTGTTTGTTTGTTTGTTGTCGTAGGCCGCGTTTAACCGTTAAACCGCCACCGCGCGCGTGCGACTGAGATGGAAGATGCTTAAGGAGCGTTAAGCATGACGAACGAATGCGAAAGCAGCAAAGAAAGCAAAGCAATACAGCAGCTGACGTGTGTTTGTTGTTGTTGCTGGCAACACGCTGCGTATACGCAATACGAATTCCAATTAAAACTAATTCACATATTTCTTAACATTCTTAACGCAATTCACGACACGACGCTGGCGCATCTTGCACGCCATTTTACACGCACATTTCACAGATAGATTTCGTTATCAATTTCAATTTCTCACTTGGCGAACTGCGAACGTGTGTGTGTGTGTATCGGTGTGTGTGTGTGTGAATTCTATTAATATAACTCAAATATATTCGCTGCTGCTGTACGTGAGTGTGTGTGAGTGTTGAACGAAGCGCGCGAAAACGAGAGGCGTGCGTCGACATCGGCGTTCACGAACAAACAAGACTAAATGTTAACGTGCGGCCAGCGCTGTTAAACGAACAGCAGCAGCAGCAAGGCACGAACTGTGCTTCGGCAAGAGACGAGAGCCGAACGAGTGTTGAGTCAGAGCGCAATGCAAAAACAAACAAAAGCAGCGCACATTGTGCTCTCTTGCGCGTGCTTTTGCTTTGCTCTCTCTCCCGCGCTCGGCGCTTTCAATTTGTCTTTGCTTTCAATTTTAATGCATGACGTCGCTTCAATCGTTTTTGCCTTTTGTTTACCTTTTTTTCTGTTCGCAGCGTGCTTTGCGCATGTTGTTTCCGTCCTGCTTTCGCGCTCTCTCTCTTACTGTTGTTCGCTCTCTTTGCAGTGGGCTCTCTTGAGTTAAAAGAGCGCAGCTATTTGCGGCCTGAACAATTTGACTTTAATTGCTACGTTTAGTGTTGAGTGATATTCGGAATGTGGGGCAGGCTAATGATACCCTGTAAGTGGCTAATGATACCCTGTAATTGGGTAATTGATTAAGCCAATGGAGAAATACTGCTATTTAATTAATTAAATTGAGCAAAGCTTTTGGGCTTTAAAAATTGTTTGGATTACAGGATGGCTCTACGTTCATCAAGTTCAAATAAAAATCATAAGCGTTTAGGCAAGAGAGAGGGGAGTGCTACTGTCATACAGACTTTGCTTCTTTGGATGGTTCATTTTACTAAAAAAAATCATTGCCTACTTTTGCGCTGAACTCAAATTTCACTCAGCCGTTGAGTGATTTCTTTTTCGCATTTGTATTAATTATGTTGATATTTAAAATAAGTGCATCATTTTATTTATTATTATTATTATTTTCTTTTATTATTTTAAATATTATATATTACCAATTTAAATCTGTAGTCAATTGTCTCTCTCTGTCTCCTTCCCACAGCTTCAATTGCAAATTGTATTTAAATTCAGCCATCGCTGAGCTTGAGTTATTTCTTTTGGTAAATCTTTTAAGTGAATTAGTCCCTGATATTCGTTTCAATTATTCGCCTCGGTTATTGTCCTTCGCCTTCGCAGCTGCCACACGGGGATTGTGTTTCCACCAAGTTGACAGCAAAAAGTGCGACATGTAAATGAATACCCTGCAGGCGGGACAGTTGACGAGTTCAAATGGGTTCAGCGTGTGTTCAACTTGCGTCAAGTGCGAGATGCACAAGTGTTAAAGTGTTTCATTGTCATGTGGGACGACAGCGAAACATGTGAAAGGCGTGGCATGCAACAACGCCTCAACTGGCATACACAAGGCCCACTTCAATTTGTAACAAATTATGTTGCATACTTTGGGGCGGTGTTCGCAATTCAATTGCTTGCACGTGTAGTTGATGATGGTTTTTTAGGCACAGGGGACGAGCACGGGACGGCTTCCTTTAGGCTCATCAATGAAACGGGAGACATATTTGTGTGTGTACATGTGTGCATGTGTATATGTATGTGCCACAGCTGATCATTGTTTACATGCCACGCGCAGGCGCCGTTTATGCCGGCACTTCCAGTTTTCCCACAGTTCGATTCGAATTTCTGGAAGTAGGGGAAATTCTATTTTCGACATTCGACTTTGGCGCCAAATGCGTGCAACACTCGCAACGCATCTCGCAGTCGGCCGATAACAGCGCGCGTGAAAGGAAGCACTCGCAACGGCGGCAACGTTCTCTCTTACTGTGAAAGTGATAAACTCAAGTAAAATACTTAAATACCAAAAACTAAATACCGAAATAAAAACTTACATATACCTTGGATTTCAAATCTTACAGTAAAAAAGGTGCTTAACAATTTGCCAGAGCATATTTTCTGCTCTATTCTAAATAAACAATTAGCGCAAGTGAGAATTTTTCTTTTGAAATTTTGAAATTGTACAAGTTTTTTGTTTACTCAAAATATTATTCAAAATTTGTTGAAGATTTTTTTTTTCAAATTGGCAGCACGCAAACAAACAACTCAATCAATCAGGCACATGTGTGTGTGTGTCTGTGTATGTGTGTGTGGGCGAGTGAAAATGAGGGAATTTTGAATTGAAAAATCATAATAAAATTCAATGATTTGATTGATTGTTTTCCAATTTGTGTTTGCTTGGCTTGCAAATTGTGAAAAATATTCAAACAAAACACTCTTTTTAAGTTTGAAAATAAATAAATTTATATTATAAATAACATTTTTACTTTATAATTATTATTTTAAAAAGCTTTTCTTTTTCTTTTATTTAGCATTATTTATTTATTTTATTTTACTTCACATATGGTAAGCAAATTGATTTAATAGAAAAGTTTTTTAAAATTGATTTGAATTGATTTATTGATAGATGAATAATTATTGAAATATCTATTTTTTTTAAATTTAAATCAATCAAATAAATAATTACATAATAAAAAAAATGAAATTTGACATTCTTACCATGCGGTTTATTCATTAAATTTACATAAATTCATTACATTTCATTTTTTTCATCATAATAAAGGTCAGCAAGTTTTGTTTGCTTATCTCTTTTTCCCCTCTTTTTTACTTTTTCTTTTGCGTAACTGTTTATATCTTTCTTTTGCCTATACTTTTTAACTTTCAAGGTCGCACAAAATACGATCTCTTATCAGTTGAAAAGTATTTATAGATAGCTAAAAGTTTTTTCCCTACTCAATTGATACGATTTATGCAGTGAGCAAACTAAAGGGAAAAGTGAGAATCAAAGAACATTAAATATTCCGTGCATATATTGAATATATTCGTCTATATATAACATATTTCTGATTTTGCATATGTGTGTCTGCATTTACATACATTCAACTCGTCAAACTCGTTTTGCACTTCAATGCATAGACATATTTTCCACAATTTTCATCACTGATTATTTTCCTTTCGTTGATAAAATTTACAATTTGAGAAAATTTTAAAATTCGCTTCAATAAATACATTTATTTATTTACTATTTATTCGTTTGTGAAAACAATGTGAGAATAATAGAAAATGCTCTTAACGCCCACACAGACACGCAATAAAATTGTTTACAATTTTCCCTTTAATTAAAGATGGCATTCAATGGCGATAATGGCCTTTAAAAACTGGAACTGAAACTGGAGCTGCAAACATTACGAGTGATAAATGAAAGTTGCCCAGAACCCTCGTGAACCCCTTCTGCCCCCTGCCAGTCCCTTGTTTCGCTGTGGCTGTAAATTAAAAGCCAAAGTCAATACTTAATTGCACTGCGGGCCGTAAACTGTATTGTTTATATACATAGATATACAAAGCTCCCCCACCATTCTTACGGATGCGAGAGTGGCCATATAAACAAATATCACAGTACGAAGCAGAATTCCAATTGTGCTAAAACTAAACTAAATACACATACACATCGTACCTGTACAGGTGAGTTTATACCCTCCTACAACAATAGTAAATCATTTATTTACACGAAAGGGAAATAAAAATGCGCATACGCCGCGTGGGCATATGAAAGGTGGATGCTTTCAATGAATGCCAAAGGGCAACCCAATTCTTCGTTTACTTCACTTACCGTTGTTCATTTTGGGCTCGTGCTTGATCTGTCGCTCTTTACTGCCGCCTTACGCACTGTTCTTCTCTCCCACTTCTTGGCCTGATGAATTATGGCTACTTATGGCATCATACACAATGCTGTTTACGATGCCTGACAGGCTGAAAGAGCCACCTGGAAAGCGCATTAAGTACTCTTAATCATGTAGGAAATGATAACGCTAATGAGCACGAGAACTGTCGGCGCTCAGTGTGGAGTGAGTGAAGCAACAAAGAACATGACAGCATGGGCTTAGCTTATGATGCTTACGATATGCAGTATTGACTTATGTATCTATATATGTACAAAATATCGATATCCGTGGTTTGTAAACTAGGCATACAATTTTTATTTGAAGGGATATTTATGTATCAACAGCTCTGCCAGTCGATAGCTCGATAGTTATCGATAGTAAACTTTAGTTTTTCACTTTAATGAAGGTTATGAAACATTTCTGGTTTCATTTTGGATGCCAATGCTATCGATAACTTCAACAATCGATAGCATAAATAATCGATAGTGCGGGTATCGATAACTCAAACAATCGATAACGGATTTTAAAAATTTTTTTTTAATAAAGTGCTATCGCTATATACGTGTCATTTGTTAAGGCAGCATAGTATCGCATTGATCGTTATGTTGTGGACATTAACGACAACACATAAATTAATTTGCAACGGGGAATTTAAACAAGACCCGTTAAGACCTGCCTCACAGTTGCAGTTAATGATAAACTTACCACATTGCAACAACCACAACTAATAATTAATTACGTTGAATATTAAACCGTTTTAGCACCTCAAACCTGCCGAATGCTTCTGCCAAATTACTGGCTTATTTTCACATGTTTATCATATCAAACCAAATCACATAATTTAATATAAACTAACCATTGAATGTGGTTCATATGGGCATCTGTACATGTATGTGTAAATCGATAGCCGATTAGCTTCGTTTGGGTTTGCAAAGCTTTTGGCGAGAACACATGCGGCTATATCGGATGACACTGCGGGCAGCTGCTGATGCTGCTGCCTGTGCTAATTGTTATTGCTTTGCTAACTAGATTCGCTCGATTACCTGCTGCTACTGCATACCATCCGTATGCTATCTACAACTGATGCTGGCCAGGATGTGTGCCAAATGGCAAGTCATGCGTAGGCAATAAGCCAGCAGGGCAAAGCAACCACAAATGGCAGCAATGCGAGCCTAGAAACTTTTGCGGTTTCTAGACCAGAAACGGGGAAAAACATTCTTGGAAAATTCTCTCGAATTGACTCACTCTGAGACTGACTGACTGACTGTCATTTAACAGCCTGACTGATTGCGTGGGCCACACATGCTCTACGCACTGACGTCAACGCGAAGTTTTCAACGGCGCTGGCGCTGCCATTAAAACTGCAGATCAAAGAGTCCAAAGCGTTGTAAAAAAACCCAAAAAAAAGCAAAAAAACAAATTAAATCTAAATGAAAAATGTTGTATAGAGGGATGCAGGGGAAACCAGAGGAAAAGAAATAGAGAAAGACAAGGAAATGAAATGGAAGAGCACTTCGCAAAAATATATATGTATGTCAGTGTGCTGCCTTGCAGCTGATGTTGTGCAAATACGCTGGAAATTCACGCTTAATTCTAGCGGAATATGTGACTCTTGGGAGAGAGTCAGAACAGTCAGAAGAGCTGCCCAGCTGGACGCTTTTTAATATGCCCAAATAATGGCACTGCGTGCGACATTTTATTAAAAATTCGACAAATAAATAATGGCGGCAACAAACAGAAAAAAGAGAGAATAAAGTTGCAGGTGGGGGGAGGGAGGACACTAGTAAATGTCCAGCGGGTGCAGAGTTCCCGCAGCATCAGTTCATTATATTGAATTACTATGGTAATCTTTATTAAATATTGTCTGCCTCGAGCACGTGGCTACTTAGGGGGTGGTAGAGAGGGAGCTGGGAGCTACACGAAAAGTCTTGTTTATGTGGGCAAATTACCGGACAGCTGCCAATTTATTGGGCCATGCATGTTGGCTAATTAGCTGTCTAGGGCATGTCTCACCCGTACCCGCCCCGTCTACTAATGCTCTTAACTTTTGCATCACATTCACGTAGCCGTCTCACTCGCACACACACCCTGGTATTGGCAATAGGTTTGTCCGGAAACGGAAATCATCGAGTACATCCCTGTGCTGACCTCCCCTACCTCACGAACCCGTCAAACTCGTCAGTTCGGCTGTTGTGACAGCTGCTGTTCCATCTCAGATTTTGATTGGGCCCCCAAATGCATAAATAAATTCCCATACCTCCCATATGAATTCAGTATACTCGTAATCGCCTCACACAGCATGAGCTTCCAATTATGAAAATGTTTTACTGCAGCCTTCAATTAATTGGAATTTAATATTCATTGCGGCCAAGTGCGTGTGTATTCAACGCATTCATTACATGTTCAAGAGATTTTAAAGTACAGCAAAGCACGCATAGCCTTAAGGATTCATTGAGAGAGACGAAGACAGAGACTTTGAGCTTATCAATGTAACAAATATGTTTGGCAAAGATATTGAATAATTAGTTTTTGCATTTAAGGTTATTTTCAGTGCTGAAAAGCACCAGCAAACAATGTTGTTTCTTATTTAAGTGATTAGCAAGTGTTGAAAAATTGTTATTAATTAAGAAGGAATTTTTTCTTAATTTATTTAAAAAATACAATAATAACCAACTGCTGGAAAATTCCGTACAATTGTCAAGTGTTGGAAAGTGCTATTTCAATCACTCATTAATTATAAAGTGTTGGAAAATTGTTTAAAATTTTCAAGCAAAATATATAAAAATATTTTAAACGTAAAAGCCAATGCCAAGTCTTGCTAAAATGTTATTTTAATCATTCATTAAATCAAAGTGTTGGAAAAGAGTTTTAAATTTTCTGTAACTTCTCTTAATTTTTATTTTTCTTAATTTTATAGTGTTGAAAAACTCAAAACCCAATCACAAGGGTTGAGAAATGTTAAAATACTTTGTCAAGTGTTCAATAACGCAAAAGAGAATCCTTTTTTTAGTCTATCAAGTGTTGGAAAGTTGCTGAAATTGTTGCAGAATTTGCGCTACAATTTTTTCCTACTCAAATCACATTTTAGCTTGATTTATGCCAATGTTCTGGGGTGTTGCGAATATTTATGGGAATATCTATCAAACTTTTTTATGTCTAGTCTGTCTCAGACTAATTTATCATAGGGTATTTGGCACTTGTTATACGAGCGAATTTTTGTCGACGCAAGTCAAGCAAGTTTTGCTCGGCTCGTGTTTCCAATTTGTAATAATTCATTTTTCAACGGATTATTCGAAATGTTTTTACGGCGTAATTCGATGTGACTTGAAAGGCGTGTCGTGTATCGCATCGGTAGACCGAGATGGCGAAAGAATCATGATAAAAAAAAGGGTAAAATGTCCTGGACGATCCACTGACGTTGCGCTGCGTAATTAGCTAAATCCTGTTTGTGTTTTTACTTTGCTTTGATACCGAGTTAAGGAGGGCCACGAACCGTGATGAATGCTCACTTGGGCGAGTGAGTGCTTCTACATGTGTGTATGATGGTGTGTGTGAGTGTGTGTACGCTACACAAACATGGTGGAATGTGTCTGAGACATAAAACAATAAACATGGAGAGCTTCTGCTGCCGCTTCTCGTTCCTCTTGAAGCACTTCTTGCCGTGGCATTTGCATTATTAATTTTAATTAAAAAGCGCGTGCTCAGTCGAGCAATGAGGCACAGTTTCGCGCCCAGCAGATACAGATACATTTACAAATACAGCATGTGTACAGCTACAGATACAGATACAACTACAGATACGAATTAGAATAAACAAACTGTAAAGCTGGTGGCAGATCTCTTCTGTAGATGTTTCTGAAACAGTAGCTACAAATGTATCTGTATCTATTTTTCTGAATATCTATATCGTGTTAGTTTATTGTATCAATGAATATCAGTATCTTATTTTTACAGTGAGTACTGTCAGTATCTGCTGACTATCTGTATCTCTTTCTAGACTTGTACCTTTGTATGTCTGTGTATATCTTTTATTTACTGTAGCTGAAGTGACTCAGTATCTTCTCGCGTATCTGTATCCGTATCTGCCTTCCTATAGGTATCTATAAATTCGTGGGTGCATCTATATCTTATCAGTATTGCTATCTGCACATAAAGCTCAGTATCTTTGCAATTGTAACTGCATCTAGGTATGCATTTGTATCTCTATCTTTTGCTATAAATCTATCTAAAGTTCAGAGTGTTCGTATTTATTGCATGCTCAGTAACTTTGTATGTATCTATCTACGTATAGTATACGTCTATTTGTAACCCAATCTGCATTCTGCTCTCGCACAGTAGTTGTGGCCCAGTAATTTCATTTGTATCTGTATCTGCAGCTGTGCCAGTTTCTTTAATTGTATTTGTCAGTGCCACCCTACGAATTTGTTGCTGCCCTACACCCCTTTCCCTACTGGCACGCCTCCATTTACCACTTGTAAACCCACAAAAACTCGTTCACCGCCAAAACCGAACTGGAAACGTGCTCGCAGCTCCCCTTTTAGTTGTGTTTATGTTTGCCGTTGAGTTGAGTTTACGCTGCTCGTCGTCCACTTGGCCATGTTTCACTTAGTGGCAGCCAAAGTTTGCCTTCGACTCGTAAATAAATAACCCGCAACTAATTTCGCATTGCAGCCCAGTCTCTCTTTCTCTCTCTCTCCCTCTCTCGACGCCTACAGCTCCATCAACATCTGTTTGAACGTGAGTTTATGTAAATACCCTCAGATTTACCTAACTCATACCCGTCTCACTCTCTCACTCTCAGCCCTTCGTATTTACTTGTTTGCACTTAAAGCTGCCCAACAATTTCGGAAAAAGTAATTGTTTTACTGCTTATTTTTGTTAGTGGGTTGCTGCAGTTTGTTATTTTTGTTGTTCTTGTTCTCCTTCGCCCTCCTCTTGTTATTGTTTATTGTTCCAATTTTTTGCGTCTTCTTCTTCGTGCCTCACTGCTTTTTATTCGCACACTTTTAGCTTGTTTTTTTTTTGGCGTTAATATTTGCACTGTAAATTTTATTTCAGTTCTCTTCCCTCCATCGACGGTTTTTGTGATATTTTATCGCTGCGTGCTCGCTTTCATTAGTATTAAATGTCTAGCCGTCTGCGAAAATTGCTCATAAATTGCTCAATAAGACGAGGTATTTGCGCTCACTCCTCCATACCTCTGTTTTCCCCGTTGCTATTCTACTTTAGTGAGCTTAAGCTGAACAAGCAAAGTCCTCAAGGGGCAACATTGCAATGGGAAATCCTGTTGCACTTCAGTTTGCTTTCCATTGTTAATCTGTACAAAGAATATTTGAGTCGAGCATTATAATTGACATTCTTTAGTCAACCCAGAAAGAAAGGGTACCTTCGGCATGCCGAAGGTTCTATACCCTTGTAAGTTCTTATATCCTCCTATCGTTCCAATACTAGTTGTATTTAATGGTGGATTAACGTTTCATTCCGATTGACACAGGTAAGTTCGGTTACTTCTAAAACCAGAACAAGTCTTCATACACAAACCTGCATTCCAGACGATTGTGCCTATGGCTGCTATAGGTTATAGTAGTCCGATTTTGATGAAATTGCGTATGGGTATTACATATAAAGAAAAAGCCTGATATTGAGAAATGGGTTACAATATCTTTACAAATAACAAAAATCAGCCGATAGTTTCCATTGTAGCTATACGATATATCGGTTCAATCCGGCCCGCTCTGACTTATTTACAGCGTGCAACAATAAGAAGCATGTATGTCAAGTTTCATTAAGATGGCTCCAAAACTGAGCGACAAGTTTGCCTTGCAACAGACGGACACACTGAATAACGGACACACGGACAGACGGACAGGGCTAGTTCGATTCCTCTGTTGATGCTGATTTAGAGAGATTCGGAGATGGCTCCTAAGGTGCGTGGCAAAGTCCTGGCCAACATAAATGTACCCTCTAAAAGGGTAGAAAAAAAGAGCCGGAATTGAAAGAAAGCATAGAATATTGCATGAGTTTTCTAGTTCAGAAAAGTCTTAAAGATTGTTTTAAGTTTGTGCAACTTTTCAACAACTTTTCCACATATTCCACACTTGATTTCTTTTGCCCTACATTATCAGACTGTTCTATTTTAGCTTTGATACTATGATACGCTCTTTTATAGTTTTAAAACTTTACGCGATGAGTATGGGAAAGCGTCACACTTAAGTGGGCTTAAATGGGACTATTAAATGACTGGACAGAAATGAAGAATGTAAACAAAATAATTCTGTATACTATACTACTATATATAAATGTAATTTCTTCAAGTGCCGCCACAGGATAATAAAAAAAGAACCAACGAGCACATTAATGTCGGTCATTAGTCGGCGGGCAATGTGCGAGCGAATGAGATAGAGAAAAAATGACTTTTGTCACGAGTTGCCACTCGATTGGCCTCCAACTTACTGTCACTGCATCATTCTCGCTAGACAACTCACATCATTGCCTCGCTCTCTCTCCCCTCTCTCTCGGCAGTCGAGCGATTTTAAAGCAAATGCTGCACTGAGCTGGAGAAGAAACAGAGAAGCAAACTCAAATGGCAAGTGACAGCGTAGTAGCCACAAATTACGCATACGCCGCATGTGGCTTGAGATTGAGGATAATTTACAAAGCTCGTTTGCTACCCACATCAATTGCGGTTGTCCAAGGGAATTAAGTTTACAAAACTTGGTTTTGCTTAAGCAACTACTGGTGTTTGCTCAACGGGGGGATACTCTGTAGGAAGATGCCGATCAAGTGGGTGTGGTGGGGAAGGGTTTATAAATAACTAAAGTATCTTTATATATCTTTGTGTATATTCTTCTACTACTGTTCTCTGCCAACACTTCGACTTCATTTATTCTTCTTCCACTACTGCTGCTTAGACTTATACTAATTTTACTACTACTATTATTGTGTACTTCTCCCACTGCCTACTACTAAAACGAAGTTTCCACTCTACCTCAGTTAAAACGACTTCTACTACTCATAATGGTAACTCTTTGAATTCTTGTTCTACTACTATTACTACTGCTACTACCACTACTACTACCTAATAATACTACTACTACTACTACCTAATAATACAATACTACTACTAATACTACTACTATTACTACCTAATAATACTACTACTACTGCTGCTACTTTTACAACTACTACTACTACTACCTAATAATACTACTACTACTGCTGCTACTTTTACAACTACTACTACTACTACTGCAACTACTACTAATACTACTACTACTACTACTACTACTACTACTTCTACTACTACTACACTACTACTACTACTACTACTACTACTACTACTACTACTACTACTACTACTACTACTACTACTACACTACTACTACTACTACTACTACTACTACTACTACTACTACTACTACTACCGCTACTACCACTACGACTACTACTACTACCATTTATACTACCGTTACTACTATTTATACTACTGTTACTACTACCACTACTACTACCATTTATACTACTGTTACTACTACCACTACTTCAACCAAACTACTTCTTCTACTACTACTTCTACTATTTCTACTACTACTATTACTTCATTTCACTTACTTACTTTCTACACTTACTACTTTCTAATAGAACTAGTTCCATCACTGCAACTTCTTACTTTAGCGTTCCCTACAACATTTACTACAGTTTTTACTACCACTTGCCTCGCTACTCTCACTACTACTTTTACTACTAAATAGCAGTAAACGTCTGTTGCTATGATTACCCTTTAAGCAACTCTTTCTATCTCTATTACTTATCAAACTTAGTTTATGGCTTCATTGCGCAGTTTGAGTTCTTTTCACTTGACTGAAACCTTGCATTGTGTTTGCGCTTTGACGAACATACAAAAAGGGTATCGAGAAAAGGTCCTCCCCGTCCACAGTTGCCTTGAACAATATGAACACGACATTTGTATTGAAATAGTTGTAGCAAATTTGAGCCAGACAGACAGACACTTGAGCTAAAATTTTTATGAGCCTGTTCGAATATGTGTTTCAATACGCATAAATGCAGACGTGACCAAATTCTGAAACACCATAACACCCGTTGCCAATGGAGCAGCAAGCAAAAGGCATGAAAAAGGTACTAGGACCCGGGGTGGGACGGGGCGAAGCAAATGTGGCATTAAGACTGACAGTTTATGAAAAGCATTTTCAAATGAAACCGCATATGCCAGTCGAAAGTGGAATGTGGCAACTGGCGACTGTATGTGGCAGCATATGCTTCACATCTTCCAGCTACCTCTCTCCCTCTCTCGCTCTCTCTGTCTTGGTCGTGTCCTTCGTCAACGGAGCGACGAACCGAAAATGGACTTGCAGCACAAGTCACAAGTTAAATGTGCTCGCTTTCGCTGGGATCAGTGAGAGAAATCAATTTGATATATGCAGCACATGATGTGGACCCCCTTTCTCCGCTGGCAACACGTGCCTCCAAAGCCTGTGGCAGTCTAATTGAGGCGCGACCGTGTTGTGTCCTGCAGAAAGTTCCATCTCGGCGCCTGCTGAATGAAGATAAATTGAAGGAAATTTGCGTAAATGACGCCAAGAGAAGGAGGAAGAAAGAATGAAAGAGATGAAGTAGGGACAGAGAGAGAGTGGGAGAGGGAGAGGGAAAGAGGGTAGCACCCTCTCTGCACTAGCGACTGAAAAGCCACGTGGCGATTTAGCGGGGGCAACAATTGAATTGAATTTCGCGCCTGCCACAAGCAGAAGGAGCCATGCAACAGTTGCTGCCTGCCACAGCAGCCGATGAGCAACTTCATCTGCCTTTCCTTCTGCTGCTGCCACTGCTGCTGTCTAATGGCACCTTTTGAACTTAATGCACATCAATTGCGTCGCATTGGGCCTGAGTGTAATTGATTTGAGTGTCGCCCCGGCACGTCCAAGGCCGCAAGATTACAAGCCAAATGAGTAATGCGTGACAGTGAGAGCGTGCGAGTGGGACAGCGATAGACAGCTAAAGAACGCAAGACATGCTCAAGATTTGCGGCTCATTTCCGGGGAATTCAATTATTTCATTCAGACTTGGTCGCATTGTTCGCCCGTCAAACCCATTTGCTAATAAGCCTGCGGCGCTTATCAATCCCTCCCCAAACTGCACACGCTCAGAGATATAGAGAGGGGGATGAGGGAGATTGACCGACAGTCCCCAGCATAATTATGAATAGAGCTATAGATGGATTTTGGGCTCTGTACTTTATGTGCAATGCCAGAAGATTACAAATGCAAAACTGGTCACCCAAAGGCAAGAGGGTCGCCCATGTAGTTAACGCATATTGAATAGAAATTATCTAATTACTTGAGTAATGAGACGAAGATGGATAAATAATGTTATTAGTGCCAGGGGGGATAAAATGGAGGCAGTTTCCATAGAAAACTGAAGCAAGTAGATTGATACTCTCATTATTGCGTGGGTGCTAATTTTCCAAATTGTGGAAGATTCAATTATCAAATTAATGAATTATTTAATAGTAAGATAAACCTGATTTACTAGTAATTACAAGTATTTACGGATTAATTTAAGTATTTACAGAGTAAATTAAGTATTTAAGATTTGAATATACTCGTAGATATTCACTGAGTAGTACAAATTATTTACAGAGTTTTTACAGGTATTTACTGAATAATAATAAGTATTTACTGATTTATGGAAGTATTTACTGATTGGTGTAAGTTTTTATAGAATCACTATAAGTGTTTACTAAGTAATTGAAAGTATTTACTGATTAATGGAGGAACTTACTGATTGATGCAAGTATTTATCAAGTTATGGCTGCTTTTATTGAAAGTATTCATTGATTGATCCAAGTTACATGGAGTAATTACATTTACTTACTTAATTAATGTGAGCTTTAGACAAGTTTTTACTAAAGTAATTGCAGGTATTTACAGTGTAATTGCAAATATTTTCAGAGTAATTGCAGGCATTTACAGAAATATAATAAGTATTTATGGAATATTTATAAATCTTTACAGAGTAATGGAAATTATTTATAGAGTAATAACAAGTATTTACAGAGTATTTGCAAGTGTTTATAGATTATTCACAAGTATTAACAAGTATCGACAGATTACTCTCAAATATTTACAGATTAAATAAAAGTATTGTTTTTCAGAGTAATCAAAAGTATTTACAGAGTAATCAAAAGTATTTACAGAATAATCACAAGTATTTACAGAGTAATTGTTAGCCTTATTAGTTTGCAGAAATAATTCCCCCCATTTCATTAAGTTTCACCAAAAATGTAGTCCAAAAACAACCACAATTACTGACCACACTTAGTGTACAAACAATCGCCATGAACTGCCCTCGTTGACATCGAAATGAGTCGAACCCAATGGCACAGCGCAGCGTTGCGCCAGCTGTTGCAGGGGCAGCACTGCTATAGCAATAATAGCGATGGGACAGCCGTGGCATAGGTCCGCAAGCTACAAGCGTATCTAGGTAATCCTCAAAGCTTATGGCAGCTATCTCAAAGCCATCCACTGTTTGTCAGCGCTCACAATGCACGTAATAACAAACAGGAGCAACGGGCTGAGTTGGCCCTTTTTTGACCCCAAGCAATGAATGGATGGGGCAGCAGGGAGTCAGTTTAAGCTTACAGCTGTGGCCCTGACCACCTCACCCACCTGCTGGCTCTGTGCGATTTTTTATTACCTCTGCGAAGTGCTGTTTTAAGCATTTCAAGCATTTTGACCATTTCCATTTCACTTCAACCTCCAACCAAAAGTGCTCAGCACTTTTGCCTTAACTGGCTTTGGGAGTTTAACTTTGACCGGGTCAAAGTCAAATATTTGACAAGCTTTTAATTACAGTCCCAAATCCGTTTGTGTTGTACCATATACGAGTATATATACAGATGTATATTATATTTTATTTCGGCATGTCATTGCGAATTGAAGATCTTATCGGGTAAATTGTATTTGCATATGAGTGTTGTGTGGCAATTGTTTGTGCTTTGCTCGTAATGTGTTTTGTAATTAATGCGTCATTCTTATTGACAGTTATTTCAATGCTCCTAACCTCAGAATATCGGTTGGCATTGTTCAAATTTTGGGCCCCTGTGTTGCCAATCGAGATTTATATTCCATCCAGCTGAGGCTTACGGCATCCTTCCGCCTCCTTCCCTCTGGCTATTTGGCTTTATTGTTACGCCCGCAGTTCCAATCGAAATCCCACGAAAATTCAATTAATTTTACAGTGACCCCTGTAAAGCATTGCACAGCAGCAGCTGCCTGCAGTGCCCAAAACCGCGCGGGCGACATGTCTGTGCGACAGTTCGTCCGTGTCGAAATTAATCAAAATTGTTCTCACACTTCCTTATTGTAGTTCCGTTAGTTTGCTGACATTTCGCACTTTGGGCCATGTTCTGCTTATCGCATTCGCCCTTGATGAGGGTCGACACGACACACAAGGCTGTGAAGTAGCTCCAGCAGTACCATAGCTGTCTGCTGCCTGTTTTATTGTTCAAAAGTCACTTAGGTGGCGACACCGGCACTCAAGCACAAGAACTCTGGAGGAACTCTCGAATATCCTGGAGCATATTTGCGGAAGTTTTCTCAAGGAAGTTTTGATTGCCAGAAGAAAAATGGAGCGAAAAGCACATTGGCTTTTTGGAGACAGTGAAATTGAATGAAGCTCATTAAGTGAATTTGACTTCAAAAGCGAGTCTATAAGGCGTGTTTAGTAGTGCGAGCTTTGAGGAACTTTGAAAGTTACATTGACGTTTTCTGTATTTAGAAAGTCCTGGACGATTCGTTGTGCGTGCAAGAGCTTTATGTTGTTTGTTCCTTATTCATGTAATTGAGCTTTCAAGAGCTTTTTGTGCTTTATTCATTATAACTGAAATAGAGCTTTCAACAGCTTTACAAATGTCTTCAACTAAGCAGATCATTTGACGGCCTTCAAATCTTGACTGCATCGTGTAAACTTCTCCAGAGCTTTAATGAGCTTTCGTGCCACAAAGCCACAGTTAATAAGGCTCATCTCAAGGCTGATACAACCCTCAAATATTCCAGACAGAATGCTTTAGCCAATGGCCAAAAGTCAAATGTGAACTCTGAGCCAATTTGTTGGCCAAGTTAACGAACTTGAACTTGAGTGCACATTTGGCCGCACTCAACTCGCCCCACTCCACCCCGCTTCGCTTCGCCTTGCCTCGACTGGCCTCACCTTGGTTGCTGTGGGCAAACTCATTATAACTTTAATAATTTGTATCTGGAGCTATTAATTAAGTAAATAAGCGTGCCCGTGTAAAAGTTGAAACGGCACATTTTATGGTTCTGTGTCCCATGTCGCATGCTGCGTATGCTGCGTGCCACATGCCACCATCTACCGCATGCCACATGCCACATGCCAGTTGCCACTTTGCCATTTTTCCCATTTATTATTTAGACTTAAATGCAAATCGACAAAGTTTTCCTTTTCTCTACGCCCTCTCTCTCTCTGTCTCTCCCTCTCTCTCCCGCTCTCAACACAAATAGATCGCTGAAAAACGCCGATTTTTCCAAATTAATTTTCAGTCTTGAATCATTTGTGCGCCGCATGAGGCGGAAATTCGCGTTGCGATGTTAAGATGCGATTTGAAAGATATGAAAATTAAGCACGATTGAAATATGTTTATGACGCCAATTGTGACAGGGAGCCGAGCTAAATTGTTCAATAACAAATATTGATAATGTATACGCCTCCGCTTTAATTGATAGCATATGCTAAAAGTGTGTGTGTAATGTGTGTGCGAGTGTGTATGTGCTCGTAGTGTATGCGAGTGTGTATCAATAAAAAATTTCATTGGCTTAATGGTCTGAGTAATTATATTCTCATACTCATCGAATATTTGTACTCGCCGCGCACAATTTAATGCAGCTCAGGAATGCGGGGAAAATATATTCAAAAATAGACAGTAGAATATACTGTACAACCGACAACTGAATACCCTAAGCAGAAATTCATGTATGTGCTTAGTATATTATAAACAATAAAGGAGAGCTTGCCTTGTCAGATGCAGTTGTAGTTTCAGTTCTTGTTAAGTATATTCATCGAAATACCCTCGTTTAGGGTATATGAATTGCTTTGTAAACAGATATATTTATTTGCGCTACTCTGCGTGTGTGTGCTCGCTGATATATCCGAAAATATACAAACCGTGTACATAAACGAAGGCCAAAGACGTAAGTACCCCTGCCCAACAACAGGTGGAAGAGGCAAGAACGTTCGATGCGTTCGACTCTTTCCGCATGAACAAGGAAAACTCAAAAGAAACAGCATAAGACTTAAAGCAATTTAAGGTGAACAATGGTAGATATGATTTATTGTATACAGAATTGTAATTAAATCATTGCAGTACCTGAGTAGAAAGCTAGAAATACATTGTTATTTGATTTAGCAATAAGCTTTGCTCTGCTCTTAGCCACATCTAAGGCAAACAGCCAACGGGGAAGTCAAGTTGAATCCCTTGTTTACGCAGGACCCTTCATTAACTATGACAACCGTGTTAGTTCTTGGTATATCTCTTTTTAATGAGCAGCCCAGGGCGTCAAGCTAACATGGTAACCAATGGAAGCATTTAAAGAGAGATAGATTTAGTGAATGAGACAGAGAGAGAGAGAGACAGACAGAAAAATGTCAGAAAAATAAGACACTGCAATGAATATGCAAACATTATGACATAGAAAAGACCTAGACCTGAATCGGTAAGCAGCTCCACTCGATCGACCCTCGTTGACACGTGTAAACCATGTCGAGAAAGAGAGAGACGCATTCTAATGTGAGTGAAAATAAACTTTCACTTTTTTTATTTATACAAGTTTGAATACATGCCAAAATATAACACAATCTGCTCGACGCCGACCTGTTCAAGTTTTTTTAAGCTATGCATATTTATTCAGGATGGATGCCGGCGAAAATGGATGTCTGTGGTACGTGCCGCATTATAAATGCCTTGCCTCCGAAATCGTGTATTATACAAAGCGAAACCATTAGAGAGTTTTCAGCGTATATTTTGCGGTGGCTTTAAGCCACTTTAAAATACGCCTCGCGGCATCCGGTTAATCCCAATGAGAGCAAATTCAGATTAAATGCAATTTCAGATATGAAAAGGGGTGGCTATGGGTGAGTGAGGGAGGGCTAGATGCAATATTTCTCTTTGGTAGGCGAAAAACTATGCCAAGCCACTTGGCCACTCTTCGGGCTTTGAGGCTTCATTCATTATGCATTCTCCGACGTCGGTCTGTCTGCACCTCGGTCGGCCTGGCCTGGCAGTAGAAAATCTGCTCGACTGTATTTTATTATGAAAACACAACACCTTCAGCAGCAGTGTAGAGAAAACACTAAAGAACTTAGGTGGCAGCAGTTAGGTGGGCCTGGGTTCGAAAGGGGCTTTAGCTGTGCTCAAGTCGCTCTAAGCTCGAGAAAAGCGCACTGAATCCTGCACCTGAAACACTTGAAAATAATGAAATGAAACAAAATTAAAATGCCAAAGCGCAATAACGACGACGTGAAGCTGATGATGTTGATGAAGTTCAGCTCACTTGATGACTATGTTGGGCTGCAGGCAAGTTGAAAACTTTGTAGAAGGCAGAAAAAAAAAGCTCAGAAAATACAAAAAATTCACTTGACTCTGCTTGCTCGCGTATTCGCGGCCTGTCAGCGTTTTCCACACACAGAAGCCATTTGCATAATTTTCAATGAAAAGCCCAGGAAAAGTAGGTGCTGAAGCCTGGGTTAGCGCAGCGCTTTTCTCTATATCCCTATATCCCCCCATGCACTGATTTACCCCAACGAAGGCAGTTGGAAAACAGAAAAGAAAGGAAAGGAAAAGCGAAATCGCTGCAATTGCTTTTGCCTTAATTCCGATTATTATAATGGCCTAAACATTGCGATGCTTAGTTGGGCTAATGGTCGCTTAGCAGAGCAGATAACACGCCAGCTGCCACTCCAAATTCCCCAGCTAATTATTGCGCACGGTGTGGAAAGGAGTAGATAGAAGGGAGGCTGGCTACAGCTTCACCAATTATGCACGTTTTCAGCACTTTTGGGCTGCAGCAGTTCATAATTGTTCGGTTAATTAACTGAGTTATCTTGTTTGCCTCGCCCACGTTGGGCGCCAGTGTGCCAAGTAACTTAATGTCTGTTTTTCACTTTATTTGCATGTGCTTGAACTCTAAATGAGTATTTTGAATTGAACCTGAATCGAACTGAACTCTGAATGAGGCGCTGAACTGAGTATTCAATGAGGAAAGGAGTAGATAGAAGGGAAGCTTGACCAATAATGCACGTTATCAGCACTTTTGGGCTGCAGCAGTTCATAATTAATTACTTAATTAACCGAGTTACCTTGTTTGCCTCGCCCACGTTGGGCGCCAACAGCGCAATAAGCGTCTCAAGTAACTTAATGTCTGTTGTTCACTTTATTTGCATGTGTTTGAACTCTTAATGTGTATTTTGAATTGAACCCGAATCGAACTGAACTCTGAATGAGGCGCTGAACCATTATTGAACAGACCTCGTGACGCGCATTAGCCTTTGTAACGCGGATCGAATTACTACATAGCGTATTGCCCTGTACTTTGGCCAATGCGAATCACGTGCCAAATTGCACACTGCGCGCTGCGTTGGGCGCCACTCGCGTTACAGTTACTTGGGAAGTTTGCAATTTCGAGATTATTAAAGGAATTATCTCAATACATTGGAGCTGAAGCTTGTTATCAACTCACGTCTCCCACGCTGTCAGTGAATCTTGTTTTTAGTTGGCTCAAGTTGAGCATAGTTCACTGGCAATGAACATGGAAGACAAAGTTCTACATTGTTTGAGAAATAAAACTTGGCAGACAATGGCACAGCAAAGACGGGGGGTCTTAACTCCCGTAGAACAACGGGAACCCTTCGTCGAGTCATTGAACGACAAGTAGGAGCAGGATTGTGCATGCTTTGCACAGTAATGAAGAAAAAAGTACAACTAATTGAAGTCAAGACTGGGCCTGCTGGTGCCATGTTGGGTTAACATTAGTCGCCCTGGTTTAATTGAGAACCCACGCTCGAAGCGTGGCAAGCAGAGCAGCTGCTCTTGGCTAGCACTGCCTGGCTGCAATTTGCATTGTGGTTGCTGCAATTAAAATGGTTCGCCTAATTAAACATAATCAGTGAATTGTAAAATATTATTCAGCAGTTTCGAGCAGCTTAACACAATCATAAAGGAAGAAGCTCTGCGTTGCTATGATTATTATGATGAACAATTAAACGATGGCAGAGTCGAAGGGTCAGAGAGTTGTGACTCACTGATAGTCCATACTCTGGTTATTACTATTATGTGGCTTCGACAAACCTATCGGGTTGCCTTCTAATGAAGTAGGCTTCCTGTCTTCTCCAGTTGACAACTTCAAGCTTCGCCAGGGCTTGTATCGTTGCTCAGCTTTAATTTCGAGGAGATTCTTGCTGATCTGAGTGCGTGACTGTTATCTCTTCTCTGAGGATATAGTAAACCGATTATAGCATCATAAATTTATGCAACAAAATGGAGAAGGCTGGTCCTCAAGCTTGACGCTAACTGCGCAGGATGTGTCAAATTATTGCGTACGGTAAAACGGTAAAACCTGCTCGAACAACCTTTAATTTGCATAAATTAAAACGTAATAAATGGAGGCAAAATGAATTGGCATTTGCCACGATATAACAACGCACAACAACAACAACAACAAGAACAGGGCAAGAACATGCTACACACCATACCCAGTTACGTCGCAACATTTGGTTGCCTCAGTTGGTTTTCCCATCAGTTGCAGATTGTAAACCCATTGAAAGAGGGCTCCCCCTCCCTCTCTATCTTCATCTCTCTCCTCTCTCCACTTGGGCCGACTGCTGCCCTATTGCGTTGTCGTCTGTAAGGTCGCGAATTGAGCTACATCATGACACGATATAATTAAGCTTATTGTTCTAACTGTAGCACGACGAGCTGCCTCTGTCTGGCATCGGTTCTAAGTGATAAATGATGAATGATGAATTTAGGTAGGTATTGTGCAATCAATTATGGTGCCACCATATACCCTTCACCTTACCCTCCTCCCCCCACAATATACCATATCAAACGTATCTGTATTTTGGGTATTAAACAGATACGCAATTTGAATTTCCATGCCATGAAACTGTCGACAGTTGATTGGCAATTTTAATTATGCTCAGAGAGAATATCGATTCGACCTATCAAGACTCGTTTCGATCTAATCCTAGTACTATTAGACGTATTTGGAGCACAGCAATCGGACTCTTTGTGCTTTTACTACACACATACCGAAGTTTTCATTGAGTTCATTGCTTATTTTGGGCGCATACTATCCGTGGTCAAGAGGCAATTTACATAATTGCACGTACAACATGGGAGCTGCCAATTGCAAACAAACCAATACGACGGGCCTCATTAATTGCTCACATACTCAGCCGACAGTGGGCAAACAATGGTTTGTGGATTGTTGGATACTGTGGGGCGGATCAGTCGTGCATGGCTTGATGAATGTGCGACGAATGACACGAAACTGGTAAATCAAATGCAGAAGCAAAGGGAGCAAAAAATATGATATGTGTATCACTTATGGCCGGACACGTTTAATGAATCGCGTCGAGTAGGTCGTCATGGAGACGCCACGCGAAAAAACCGGACCAGGGTGAACTGGAGCAGGACACTTCACAGAGCCGAGAGAGAAGGACACATTCTGTGATTTATGGCGCAGCGCATTTCGGTATGTTTACATTCATTTGTCACAACAACCCGCCAAGCATGCCACACCTCTTTCTTGCTGTCTGTGCCTCTTCCCCATCTATTCTCGACTATCTTTCCATCTCTTGTGCTGTTTTGTTTTTCGACAAGTGCGCTCTACTCGACTTGTGTACACCCGCACCTCAACTGCCAACGCATAAGCAAATATTGATAATCCAGTTAGCCTGGGCCCGCTCCACCCAGGCCAACCTTAAACCAAACTTGCCCATTTCCGTATTGCTTTACAGGGTGTGTGTGTGTGTGTGAGGGGGCGCAAACAAATCACCAATCACAAATAATATTGCTTTTATCAGCGGGTTTCCTTTGTTTTCTGTGTGACATTCAATATTGTCCTTCACACACACACACACAAACAAACACACCCATTTCCCTTCTTGTGCTGTCATTCGTCTTCTTGTCGCGTAGAAGAAGAACTTTATGTCGAATCAACCGTCAAGCATAAATTTAGTTGTATAGTGAAGTAAGCAAGTGCTTTAATAAAACATAAAGCAAGTCCTTCATATTGCTCTCTATCTTTACCGCTTCTTCTTCTTGGAACTGTCAGTTGAATATTTAACAAACAACACTTGATAATGTCAGTTAAAATCATCAAAGGTTGCAGCTCTTTTTTTGAGGGTGTTTGACTAAAATTAGATTTTGCTTCACTTGATTCTTGTCTCTTTCTCTCTCTCTCTCTCTCTCTATTTCTATTTATTATTCAACTGACAATTGGGAAAGTTTTCGTCGTGTTGTTGTTGCTTTGGCAACAACTGTTGACTGCTCCAACAACAGGGCGGATACTTAATTTCACTTCGTCAAGAGATTATGGCAACAACAAGTGCAACAATCCGCACAGAGGGAATATATCGAGCAGAAGGCCTGAGGCTGAGTGCTTTCTTATGTGACGAGATGACGATGATGACGATGATGATGATGATGATGATGATGCTGCTGCTGCTGCGAGTGTGTGCTGTAAGTGAGCTCGGCCCCGGGAAACGTTTGTGTATGCCTTTTTAATATCACAAGATAATCCAAGGAGTTTTACAGGTTCAAATGCGTCGTTCTTTTCGCCTTTAACTTGTTTACTGCTGTAATAAAGCAGAGCCGTGTGTTTTTTGGGACTAAACTGAACCTGAGAACACTGCCATATCCTTTTCTACCTGGTTGCCAAACATTTGTCAATCGTTTGAGGGCCTTTTCAAAAAGGAAATACCTTGTGATATTAAAGTACATTCATGCAAATTGCAAAGAAGCTGAGAGATAAACTTACAGGGATTCTCTTTCGCTTCCTTGGCGAGGGTCTTTCTTATTCGAATATGCTGATATGCTGTTGACATATTTTCTCAGCTGTCGACGAGGGCGCAAGGCAGCTTGTTGACAGCTGAATTGATCCTTGACCTTGTGCTGCGATGCGCGGACAGTTGCTGTTGACAAAATATTATCGAGATGCGATGCCATAATGTGATTATGTTAATCATGTTGCACACGCTACTATAAGACTGTAAGACTGCTGACATTGTTAATGAGCCGCATAAGTTCCGACTCTGCTCCCTTGCTTCCTGCCTGCCTGTCTTGGCCTTGGCAATGCAATGGTCTTCGCCATTTTCAACATGTGCCGCCTTGTGTCGCCACAATTCGGTTTTTATCTTCTGTCTTATCGCCTTGGACTGCGTATAATTGTTATGCTGCTTTTTATATACAAACACATACATATATATATACACATATATATTAAATATATATGCCTGCCTGTTTACCGCTGTCAATGATGACTGGCTGAAGGCAAAGCCACCATTCTGTTCCCTTCATAAAGCTGTTTGTGTCTGGCTTTGTGCTGACGGTGTCATCAGTTTGGGCCGTTGCCTTATGGATTGAATTAACGCCATGGCTGATGGTCATGGTGATGGCAAAGGTCATCAGACAAAGACCCCCGCCTGGACCATTATGGCGCTCATCCATTTGATTTGCGCGCCTCTTTGCCTCACGATTCAAATACCGGAAAAAACTCTTTCCGATGATACATAAAAAGTTGCTGGGGTGCGCTGTTGCCGCCACGCCTCTCCCATCCCTTTGACATGGCAGCTGCTGCTGCCTGCTGAAGTTGCCTTAAATGGAATGAAAATCAATGTAGCGTGCATACCAGCACTCAAACAAACACACACACACATAAACACAGCGACACGCACGCATGCTGCAGCATCCTGTGAGCGCCTTTTTGCTTAGATACAAAGTGTATGTATGTGTGTGTGCGTGTGTGCTTGATAGCGCGGTCCGCTTTAATGCTTACCTAGGAAATTTCGTTGTTTCTTTTAACGGGTGGCAACTTTTCCATTAGCAAAGTTAATGCCACGCCCACAAAATGCGACCGAGCGCCTAAAAGTCGTGGGAAATCACGAAACACTTTATATCAAGCAAGCGCTAAGCACTCGCAAATCTACCTCAACCTGCTGATGTTCTACCTCCCCCCTTCAGACTCCTCTTCCTCGCCCTCACTCCCTAGAACATGTGTTAATGGCCTCCCTTCTGTTGTACAATAGTTGTGGCTTTCTTTCTTTGATTGACTTTGTCTTAAATTGTTGTGTAGCATACTTTTCAGGGGCGCTTTAATTCAGCTTCGTTTCGGGTTCAAGTTCATTGAGCCGCTTTGGATTTGCAGACAGGCGTATTTTAAGTTGTTGACTCACCCAGCAGCATAATGAATAAATTACGGTAAATTAAACGGGAGCTAAAATTGCGCAAAGTTCGCATTTATTCCATGCGAAAAGTTTGCACAAAAATATAAACGCAATTAATTATCATAATTTTGGGTAAATAATTATTATTATTATCATATTTATTCCGAGTGAACAATTTTGGTAGCTCAACAAGGTTAAAAACATGCGCGAAATATCACACCAAAGTCAAGTGGAGTATATGAATTTATTATCTTGCTCTGATGTTCATTATCAGTAAGCTATATATAGATTATATGAGTGCCCTTTGTCGGCATCCTTGTTTTAATTAAAACAACTTCGCATGTAACTGCATCTACAGTTCGGTTTTACTTTCTGCATCCGCTCAGAAACCGTTGTATCGCAAATAGTAAATAGTTTAGTGGCGTTGGTTTTAAAACTCCGCAAATAATAAACTAATATATGGTTACCTATTGAAGCGTAACTTGTGAAGGGTGCATAAATTAATAGGTCGTATCAAATCTAGTTAATTGGAAGGCATAACAAATGAATGAGTTAATCGAATATGCCAGCCACATTGTTTGGTTTAATCGAAACTTTTTAAATGATCTCTGGCGCCAACAAATAAAATAATATATGCAAATTAACTGTGTATGTTTTTAGATGAGAGTGGCAGATAAACAAAGTTTGCTTAGGATACTGAAAAAACCAAAACCAAAATAAACAAGAAACATAAAACCAACGTTAAAGTTCATTCATCAACTGAGTTTGAAAACTATTAAAACGGGTTCTTGTTTTTGATATCTGTTTTTTTTTTTTTGGTTTGTATAATGACGGATTTAGAGATTTGTTTACATTTATACTTGATGAGTCTGAAATTTCAAAAATTCGTAAATACTTGCCGGGCTGCTTGCAGGGTATGTTTGCTAATGAGCAAAAAATTAAAGTCATTCACTCGTCACAATTACGAATCGAACCTGATATTTGTAATTATCGCTCATTTATTTCAATACACGCATAATATATTTCTAATGTATAATGACAAATTGATAAATGAATGTCAGACAACGATTTCTCATTGCTCTTTAACGGTTTTTTCTGTTTCTCTCTGCTTCTTTTTCGTTGTAGTACTCTTTTTCTGGCGCCAACAATTTGCATAATTAAAGCTCTTGCTCAGATAGTGAAAAGAGATAACAAGATAGCAAAGGCTACAGGTAAGTCAGTCTATTTATAATGCGATACCGATTTGCCTATTTGCAATGCAAATAATTCTTCTTTTTTTTTGTTGTTCCGAGCTGTTAACAAATTTATACGCTTGCCACATGCGAGTGCAAAACTGTGTGGGCTTTCCGCTTTGGGATGGATATTCTGGAGATGCCAATCCATTGGGGAATGTGGGGAATTTCTTACCTATTCAAGTTGTGTTTGAGTTATTTGTTTGGCATCGCATGCGTTGCTCAGAGTGTGAGTAGCAAACACATGACAACATGTGGGAGAGCCATAAAAGGGTCGTAAAAAGCAACTATACTATTGTCGACTGGACATAAAATTACTAAGTAGCCCCGGCAAAGTGCCACAGGCAATTTAATTATATACATTTCTCATACATATGTTGTATACAGACCAATCAAACCGGATGAAGATTGTTATGCCTGTAGGATATCTTTAGTTATTATCTACTATATGTAGTTGCCCCGCTATGCCGCGTCGCACGATTTACCAAAGTGTCGTAATTACACTTTCCATTTATTGACTAATAGCCGCCCATTTATCACTTTTGCGCCGTAAATAGAATAAAAGTACGATAATTGCAGCAATGTGTTTGTATATTGCACACACTGAGGGTCTATCGAACTTGGTTCGTGCAATCGATAAGCAAGAGCAAGTGACGTGAGCGATAGTTGTACGCGAGCAGAATAAACGTACGTTCGTGCGAGAGTTGTGCGGGATTCGCACGCAAGCAGGATAAACGATATTCAATGTATGGAACGAAATGAACGAACAAATGCAACCGATACTTGATGATCGGAACTATGTGAACAAACAAGCTCAACTACAGGGCTCATTGAGCACTTAGTTTGCCTGTCTAGTTCTTTTCTAAGTGTGCTTTAAGTTATTTATTCGTTTCCTAATTATCTGCGTGCTGATGCATGTAAGTGTCAGTTCTCTATTGTTCGGCAATACAATGGCGTACTGTTAGTTACTTGGACCTGGACATGTTGAGTAAGAACTGCAGAACAATACAGCATGTTTTAGTAAAATGTACATCAATTTATTAGCTACAGTAGTTTGCGGTGTTGGCCTTTTGCATGCTGTTGTTGTACCTGCCAGGGCCATAAAGAGTATCATATACTGCGGCTGTACAAACACATACAATATGCACACGTGCTTTTCATTTTGGCATATCATGTTAAGCCGAAAATCTTTATATTGCTGCAAGCCATAAATATGCAAGAGTGGCCAAAGAGAAGAGGGAGTGGTAAGGAGGGTGAGGACTCAGGGATTATAGACAGATATTGGCTCTTTGTGAGTGCATTCAAGAGGCCAGTCGTCCTCCCCTTGCCCCATCGACACATTGAAGGCCATGCCTGGCCTACAACTGTAGTTACTTTATTTGACGCCGATAGCAACGTAAACACACTCGTATCGCATCAAAAAAAGTTGTGTGCAAAAGTTGTACACATCAAATTTGTCAATGGTATTGAATATGTCAGCGTGGGATGCCTTTATCACAGAAAATTGATCATGCAAAAAACTTGAATATTTCCCATGCAAAAGTTTTTATTAATTTTGCCACACGTAGTAGTGATATACATATGTATATCATTTATTTGCGTCTGTATGTGTGTGTGTATGTGTCTGTTGGTTGGGGTTTTCTTTGTACAAGTACTTTCTGCTTATTAACATTATGTTAATTAATGGCACAGCAGTGGTCTCTTGTATACTGAAACCAGTCTCGTACTACAATACATTGGAAAACAGAACATTGGATCAAGTGACATTAAATTATAATAATCATTCCAAACTTATCTACATATTTAAAAATTTAAAAAATTCCATTAGTTCATTCCACTGTTTTCAAACATTATATGTTCATATGTATGTTCTACATTCTATGATGCTTGGCTGCATAGCAATATTTTGCACTAAATGGACTCGAACTTTTAAAAATATTTGCATCCGTAAGAAAGTTTCGTACGTTTTTTGTTCTCAACCAGGATGTCCGTTCGGAGGAATTCGCATACACATGCTGCGTCTTAAACTCATACACGCATACAAAATGCACTCCGCATATGCGAACCCAAAATTGCTTAGGGCGAATATTATGTTGGCAGATATGACAGCAAATATTTTCATGGTCATGCGAGTTTTTGCATGAAGTGTTTGCTGCCCTCCCTTTCCACTTGAATAATTGGCAGAACTTTCACTCTTACGAGTGGTTTTGTAGTTCCGATAACTCTCATTTTAGATTTGTATTACCGATTATATTTATTATAATTAAATTTGCAAACTTAAGTGTTGACAAAACTCTAAAGTGAAGAACGTTTTAGGGGAAAGTGTATTTACAGAATTATTTCATTCCGTGTACAAACTAATATCAATCTTAGCAAACTTTTTTTTTACTGGATCTTATTAATTTTAATCCAATTTGAGAATTAACGTCGATTTCTTAATCACTATATGTATATATTCTCTGACATTTACATAGTTTGATCCCCAATGATCTACACATAATTTGAATTTCGTGTGTTCGCATTAGTGCCTTCGATTGTAATACACTCTAGTCTTAGATGTGTGAATCCCAGTGGACGGGCCAATCTACCATCGATAGACGTCCCAAGTCCAATTTCCAGATAGCACCGTTAATATTTTGCTGAATGGCTTCGACGAAGTTCTTGGCGCATTGTTTAGTGGTTTGGGTGGGATGTTCGAGAAGCAGGTCCGCCACATCGGGCTCCACATCCAACCACGAGTTAAAATTTTCCACCAATGGAGTTTTGGTGATGCCGGGATTTATAGAGTAGGCGCTCACGCCAGTGATTTTTTCCAATTTCGCCAGGGAATTGGTGAAGCTAAAAGCAGCCGCCTTTGAGGCAGAGTACACAGGTACCTGGTAGATGGAATTCATGCCAGTCACTGAGCAAATATTGGCCACCACACCGCCGGGTCCACCATTGCGCTTATCCCAGAACGGCATTATCGCGGTGGTTGTGTTTACTAAGCCGGTGAAGTTAACTGCAATGGTCGGTTCGATTTGATGATCGTCGAGGATTCCAGCACCGTTGATAAGCAGATCGATGGTCTTGTATTTCTTGAATATTTTTTTTAACAGCTTGCATGTAGTGCTCACTGAATTGGTCACATCATAGTTATAAAAAGCGACCTTTGTCTTGGCATTGATATTGCTCAGCTCATCAATAGCATCATCATTTTCGATTTTGTCGAGCACAATCAGGTTCTTTACACCGGCCTTACAAATTTCCCGACTGGTGTCCAAGCCGATGTGGCCCAACCCAGCGACGAAGACGACAGTCTTCCTATCCAGAAAGCCACTATCGCTACATATATTTCTCTTCAACTGTAGCGGCTGCTTCGGTTGATTGTGGCATACGGGTAATAGCATATCCCTCTGAATATCTGATCCCCCGTGCATGTAGCGTACCTCTGTTGCTGCATGGGGGTTGTTACGCGACTGGCGTGCTGCCTGTAATACAGAACATGCTAATTTTGTTACGCAAAACATTTAGGCCAAAATTCGTTTGTTTTTTTGGGACACTAAAAAAGAAAAATTAAATAAAAATTTAAAAATAATTTAGCTTAAATAAAATCTGTGTTCCGTTACAGCACGCCTTAAAATACTGATAGAATCCTAAAAGCAGATCTAATTTCGTAGGGCTATGACATTATTCTCCAAGAAATAGTACTTGTCAAGAAGGATGTACGTACTTTAAAATCTGAATCTACATTAACTTGGGCGAATCAATTAAACCATTTCTGTCTGTATGATTGTCTATATCTCAGAAACTATAAAAGCTAAAGCGATAAAATTTTAAAACAAGACTCTTATGCGTTGCAAGCTGTTCAATTGATTTTTAGAATTTTGACACGCCTCTTTCGGCTTCTGTAAAATCTACTTCGGATCTGCATTACAGCTGCAATACATACTTACTACCGCAAATTAAAATTTTTATTTTATATAATACGACATAAGATCAGTATTGTTTTTCGAGATTACTTAATATAGGATATATATATATATGTAGATCTATAGTTCTCGAGACATAACATAAATCACTTTCTGGAGAATAGTGTCAAAGGCGTAGGTAAGTTTATTTGCTTTTAAATTTTTATCATCACTTTAAAGCGTGCCCTGACAAGGTACACAATTTAAATCTAAAGTTTTATTTAAATTTTTATAGTTTTATTTTTTAGTTTTCTAAAAAAAAAAAAAAAACAAGTTGCCCAGTATGTTTTGCGTAAGAAAATTAGCGTGTTCTGCATTACAGTCAGCACGCCAGTCGCGTAACAACCCCCTTGCAGCACCAGAGGAACGTTACATGCATGGGGGATCAGATATTCAGAGGGATATGCTATTACCCGTATGCCACAATCATCCAAAGCAGCCGCTGCAGTTGAAGAGAAATATGTGTAGCGATAGTGGCTTTCTGGAAAGGAAGACTGTCGTCTTCGTCGCTGGGTTGGGCCACATCGGCTTGGACACCAGCCGGGAACTTTGTAAGGCCGGTGTAAAGAACCTGATTGTGCTCGACAAAATCGAAAATGATGATGCTGTTGATGAGCTGAGCAATATCAATGCCAAGACAAAGGTCGCATTTTATAACTATGATGTGACCAATTCAGTGGGCACTACATGCAAGCTGTTAAAGAAAATCTTCAATAAGTTCTCTACAATCGATCTGCTTATCAACGGTGCTGGAATCCTCGACGA
The DNA here is from genome assembly GCA_018904035.1 of Zaprionus ornatus. Classification (NCBI taxonomy): domain Eukaryota; kingdom Metazoa; phylum Arthropoda; class Insecta; order Diptera; family Drosophilidae; genus Zaprionus; species Zaprionus ornatus. Next base: position 6,416,570 of record JAEIFZ010000253.1, read on the forward strand.
TCATCAAATCGAAGAGACCATTGCAGTTAACTTCACCGGCTTAGTAAACACAATCACGGCGATAATGCCGTTCTGGGATAAGCGCAATGGCGGACCCGGCGGTGTGTTGGCCAATATTTGCTCAGTGACTGGCATGAATTCCATCTACCAGGTACCTGTGTACTCTGCCTCGAAGGCGGCTGCCTTGAGCTTCACCAACTCCCTAGCAAAATTGGCTTCAGTCACTGGTGTGAGCGCCTTCTCCATCAATCCCGGCATCACAAAAACTCCATTGGTGGAAAATTTCAACTCGTGGTTGGATGTGGAGCCCGATGTGGCGGACCTGCTTCTCGAACATCCCACCCAGTCCACTAAACAATGCGCTAAGAACTTCGTCGAAGCCATTCAGCAAAATATTAACGGTGCTATCTGGAAGTTGGACTTGGGACGTCTTTCAATGGTAGATTGGCCCGTCTACTGGGATTCACACATATAGGAATTGATTTGTTAGCAAACGGAAGCACCGATACCAGGACTCGTAATTAAAATCCATTTTGTAACTTTTTGGATCACACTGTTAAGAGTTATACATATTATCAAGTATATTATCAGATTATAAAGTTGTTCATTCTCAGATTTGATTTAAATTAGGATGTTTTACTTGGCTTAATCAACCTTTGGCAAACTTCTGGCCAAAATGAATATACCCTCTACAAGGGTATAAAGATGTACATATCTAAATACATACATTTGTTCACCAATTAGAATACATGACCCATGTTATTTCGTTCTGTACCATTGAGGTATTTTCAAAAAGAGACTTTTTGAAATTCTATTGATTTGTTTTCAATGTTATTTGTTAAACAATAGCAATGAGTATTTCAGCTGGATTTCATTCAAACGGAAATATGATACTTTTCACAAAATGCAATGCAAGTCCCCGAGGCAACTGCAAAATTCAGTTTTGTTTTCAACCATAATATTTTATGCATTCGCCAATCTCAAATGTTTATCAGATTATTATCAATGAATGGAAGCTATATTAATTCTGGCCAGAAGTTTGCAACGCACCGTAGAAGACTTCTACGACCACATAAAGTATTGTATATATATTTTGAATCAGCATCAATAGAGGAATCCAACCAGCTCTGCCCGTCTGTCCGTGTGTCGCTCTATTGCAACGCAAACTAGTCTCTCAGTTTTGGAGCTATCTTAATGAAACTTGGCACACATGCTTCTTATTGTTGCACGCTGTATATAAGTCGGAACGAACCGGATTTTTGAGGGTTTATTACATATTTATTATTTTAATGTCCTTGATATTGTTATACCAATCCGTATTATAAATATATGTATCAAAGGAATACAACATACCTTAAACTTCTCGAATAGTATAACACATCATAAATTCATAACTGAACAAAAATGTTTTAAGGCTAATGGATGCGGGTTATTCCCATAATCAGCATATCATATTTAATATGTATGAACACACATCGATGAACTTGTTTCTAATAGGATTTCTGAACAAGTTGTTTTGAAATACCCAGACCCAGGTGAAGAAAAAAGTATAATGCTCTAGCTGCTCTTCAAACAATTTTCGGGTTTATTGTTTGATTCGAAAATGGGATTTTTAATATACTCGTTAATGTCTGGGCGGGTGCAATTATCGTTTGGCGCTAATTGCAGTATTATTTTAAACAGGTGTGAAGTGCCGAATTAAAATTCCGAATACTCCCTCATTTGCATTCCCATTCCCATCAGCGGATTACATAAGCAACAGGTTTAAATTTTTTTATAGAGTATTATTTTCTTTTATTCTTTCCATATTTATAAACTAAAACATATAACACAACATTGGGTGGTCAACAGAGTGAAGGGGTGTCATCTAGTAGTGGGCAACAAAGGTGTTGGGATCGATGAGGGTGGCCACTTCCCAGGGATGAACAATCGAGCGGCCAGGAATGCGATTGTAGGCAGCTGAAGGGAGAATACATTAGGAAGGAGCGGGGTAACAACAGTTAGAACACAGTTTGAAGAGCTTGCAACAGCTGTTGTTGCAACTTACCAATTATCTTGTTGATGGCCGTCTGTGCGTCCAGAATCTGTTCAGGAGCGGGCGCAGCGTTGACCAGGATCAGGCAGGCGGCAACAAGGACCAGAGCGAAGACGATGAATTTCGACATGTTTAGGATTTTTTTGGTTTGGTTGTGCTAGTTGTGGTTTGACTGAAGTTTGTGCTAAGTCTAATTAGGCTTGTCGCAGCTGCCGCTATTTATACCAGAGAAAGACGATTCTGGGATGAATGAAAGCAAGAAATGCCAAGAAGCGAGACAAACAGAGAGAGAGAGAGAGAGAGATAGAGAGTGGGAGAAGCGTAAGAGCCGAAAGCTAAAATCCGAAAACCAAAAAACCGCGAATCTCAGCTGTTTCTCAAATTGATTTCTTTTTTTTTTTTTTTTGTTTTGTCTCCCTCTGTCGCAACAATTAATTTCTATGCAGACTACGCGAAATGCTCCGATATATAATCCCAAACGTAATAGCTCGCCCCTCGCCCCTGCCAAGCACCCGCCGAATACAAACAAAAGCAGAACGATATCAAATCGATGAGCCCAAAACGAGTTTCGCTAAAGAACAAACGCCTCCGGTCGTCGCGACGTCGGGAATTCCAAGAGCATAGAAAGTAAACAAATCGGAGGACCGATTAAATTAATAAATATATTAATATTTTATTTCCAATTCCCCCACCTCTTTAAATCTTCTTTGCTTAATTTTGTAATTTAAATTTATTGTGCATCTTTCTATAGATTTGCAATTATGTTTCTGTTCTTTGCATAAGAATGTTGTGTTTGACTTGTTCTTCTTTCTTTGTTGCGGTTCATTGTACGCTCCGCTTTTTTTCTAGCATTTTTGTTTTGTTCCACATATTTCTGATAGCGGTTTTTTGGGCTTTTCCCGTCGAGTTGCTATTCTTTTTTTTTGATATCCGGCGCCGCCGCCGTGCAAGATCAAAGAGCAAAATCGTTTGATATGGCGATTTTGTCGCCTTTGATTTATAAAAATAAAACCGGTTCACTCAATTTGTCGTCGCTCGAAGAAAGTAAAATCTTCAAAAAAATAATACTACGTATTTTCTATTAATAATTTATAGTCTAATTCTTATAGGGTATAGAGGGAAGAGGGAACCTTTGTGTTGACAAAGTTTTTGCTTGAGTAAGCCAAGTTTATTATTAGCTGAATATACCCAGACTGCGCACTTTGTTCGGGTGCGAGGGATCACAAATTTAAAATGCGTGCTGGCTCCTTAGGGTCCTTGAGGCGGGTGTCGAGCCGAGCCGAGGCAACAGCTGCAGCAGCACAGGCGTCCCAAGAGGGTGTAAAGAGTGTGTGTATAAAGGATCTAACTTATGAGAAGCTCACACGCAGACATTTGATTGGAATTTGCGCGTGTTAGCCTCCACTGTATACCCCCTCGTCTTTATGATGGGGCCCGCTAAAAGATATTGTGTTCGATATAATGCTCGTAATGCTAATGCCAACACGTGACGCCTTAACAAAATTGTCGGCCTTCTAATGATTGAGACAAATGCGACACGAGCGGGAGATGACAACAAGATGCTGTTCCATCTTCGACTCCAACTTTTGCTACTGTTCCTGTTGCTGCTACCCATACCCACTCCCCCTCAGCCACTGCCACTCCATCTTCATTTGGTTCGTACTTGTTGCCGGAAAAAAAAAAATAATTGTGTGGGAATCGAGTTTCTGCCCGACACATGGGCAACTCTCTGGGCCTGGAATGGTTTATGAATTGTTAATCAAGTGAGCGGCTAATGAGACAGACGTGGAGCGGAATAAAGCTGCTTATCGCAGTGTTTATTAGCCGCCAGTTATACAATCTACGCTTGTTCTACTGTTGTGCCCTTACCCCCTATCTGTGTCTCTCTGTCGCTGTCATATTCCTGCGCCTACTTGACAGTCAATATTAATAATGAACGGGCGACAATTCCAGGCATTGCTATGCTGTGTTAGGCTAGGTTATGCGAGGGCTGTTCAAGCAGCTGAGCTAATGCGTCTTTGCATAATTTATTACGTGGGTGTTATTCTAATGACTCTAAATGCTTTCTTTTATCCATCAAAATGCATAAGCGGAATTTAATATCATTTTGATGTTGTAGCTAGATTAACTTTTTAAATATTACGCAGGTTTTCATGTGGAAAGATGCATTTTAAATGATGCTAGTAATTCGAAAAACCAACAATAATAAAATCGTTTCTTTTAATTGGTATACAACTGTCGGGAGGTCTAAAATTTCTTGATAATTCAGAAGGAAAACAACCTACACGTATTTCCCAATGTGCAAACAAAATCATTGAAAGACAGAATTCCATGAAATTTCAAAAGAAAAGCAATCTACTTCCACAGTATATTTAGACCTCAGTGTTGTTTTGATAAATTTTAACATAATAATACTAAATAATCATTGATAATCGTATTGGAAATCTATCGAAAAAAAACCTATTTCCTAAAATATTAATAAGAATCCAAAATCAAAAATCTAATTGGGAATTTTACTAGGAAAACAATCTATTTCGCCTTATAAAGTTTAGTGTTGTTCTGGTAAATAAATAATCACCAATAATCGAAAACAACCTATTTCCCCAGTATATATTTAGATCTACCCTCTCTGTGTTGTTTGGATAATTTGTACTGGGTGCAAATTTAGTATAGGCACAAAATATTTTTGCTTGGGGTGTTATAAAAAAACAAACCCGCACACACACACAGTAGGCAGAAAAGTAACAGTAAATAAAAGCGGCAACAAAAAGAAAAACAACAGAGGAAAAATACATGGGAAAGCACAATGGGAACAATGAATGGGAAGCCAGACGAGAGTGCGCGCGCGTAGGGGACAAAGCATAAACATATTACCCTAGGGCCTTTACAAATTATACGCTTATGAAATATTGCTTGTTGTTGATGCTGCTGCTTCTGCTATCGGCTTTTCCTATGCACAAGGGTGTATATAGCCTATACTATGTTTGCAATGTGCGACGTTATCCTTTTAGCCAGGCCACCATCGCAGTCGGTGTCGCGCTGCCGGGGGCCACGCGTCGTATGCGCAATGTGCGCGCATCCGCAAAAGGATTATGGAAGTGAAGTCAAGTAATTTTATGAAATGAAAATAAAGCCGAGCGCATTTACGTAAATTCATTATCTGTGGGAAACCCGACAGCTCCTACACTTGATTGATGTCGCATTAATTAGCATTATCCCCCCTAACTCCTTAAACTAAGACACAGATGTTGTGGCCCCTTCTCCCCTTCGTTATGGCGCAACTGAACTGTAGTTAACCACGGCCAATTATGTCGCATTAGCAGACTGTTTTTTTTCTTCTCATTGGTTTAGACTTAATTACAAATGTTTGTAGCATAGACAGGGCATTTCGAGATTAATGTTCGGTTGCCCTAAAACGACCTATTTCGACCTATTTAACATTTGAGAAATACGTAATTAATTTGGCGCAATTTCCCGTGCATGTGCACGATGTGTGATCAATTCAATTAGTTATTAATATAGCTGTAAGGGGGGAAGGGGGAAGTAAGATTAATTTTGGAGTAGATACCCTGTGGAGTGCAGAAGAGTGTGGGGTAGTTGTTTGAACAAATAGATCATATTTAAGATAAGCAAAGTCAGAGGGAAATAGGGCAGAGTGGAAGGAAGGAAATGTATAGGGCGAAATACCCGCGTAAATACTGCTGAATAAGGCTATTAAATACGAACCTGCTGAACAACAGCCCCATGTAGACCCGCAATGTATTTCTTTGCTACTCAATTTCCGGGCGACCTTTACACAATTTTAATTGTTTCCTAGGCATAATTCCCCCATTGCTATGCCAGCGAACAATGGTTATTTTGTTTGTATTGTTATTGCTACGGCTGCACATGAATGAGTCGAGTGAATAGCGAAACGTATAGCATAACCACCAAACCCCCCTCCCTCGAGTTCTTCTAATAATAATAATACTCTTTATAACCCCGCGCAATGAATAGCAAATGTTGCATACTTCGCGGCGCGAGTCACGTTATTTTGTTTGTTGTTGTTGTTTTGATTCTCATTGAACTCTCAGTACTGTACAGGGTAACTCACAGGCACATGAAGTGCTCTAACTAAGTCAGTCGACCGCAAGCTTGAACACACGCTCACCCAGACAACCACACACAAAGACACACCTACCCAGACACAGACACACCCTGCCACACATACACACACACATATGCCAGACAAATTACTTTGTTAGACTGCTTACCCGCCCGGTTGGGGTCTGGAGAGCCCCCATTTAGTACGTTAGATAGATTTCGGAGATGCAAATTTGATTTATTATCTCTCGTCGTCATCGTCACAGGTTATTGAACATATTGATTGATAAACTAAGGTGGGTGATGGTGAGGCACCTACAGGTGCAAAATAATGTTATGCAAAAGGTTTTCGCACGCGCCAAAGGCTCCCTTGGGCCCCAACCACAAACAGCGCCTATGGCTACGATAAACTTTTGTTTACAAAACTTTCGTCTGCGGTAAACACACGCGTTTCTCTTATGCCATTTATGGCGTCGCATTCGACTTTTTATCATATTCAAGATGAAGGGCGAGGAGGTCCTCCCCTCCCCCTGCCAAATTCTGTCAGCGTCAGAGCTATTAAATTGATCAAGATATCAGGATATCGCGTTACGACCACGCACCGTTGGGATGCAAAGGTTCTCTGTGTCTTCTTCGTTTCTCTTCTTTCCGTTTTCATCGTGGCTAAGTACATGGATAATTTAAAAGCATTATTGCTGCTTATGTGCCCGCTGCTCCTTCTTCAGCTTGGAATACGTAATGCGAAGTTAATTTGAGGCCAAACATTAAAAGAGCATAATCTCAGACTGAATTTAAATTTAAATCTTCATCAAATTTCGCATAAAACATTTAAATTTTATTTCCGCATTAAGTTGTTGCATTTGTTCTGTTCAATTGTGGATTTACAATAACTTGTAAGCCACTCGAAATGAATTTGAGTATCTTTCTCTCCTCAACTCAATCGGATTCCATTTTAAACGAAGAAGGCAAAATTAAAGACATATTTAAAGAGATTTGTATCTCCTACGGAAATGTTGTGTTGTTTCCTTTTGTCTAGCAATAAATTATGCATAATGGTACAGGAGGATAGCTTAAAATTGAAATTATGTTGGCTTTTTCGGTCAGTGTACAATTGAATTTCTGGAATTTGACTATTGACTACAATCGACTTTGGCATAAATCAAATGTATCAGATATAAGAGATATTCTCGCTATCCCTTAAGGTGCAATACGTAATAAATACGCATAAATCTCTGTAAATGAACGTTTAGAAATCAGAAACTTACACAAGGCTGCCTACAAAACGTGCCTTGCTCTGCTCTATTCAAAGTTCGTCCTTGCCGCATCCTGTTTCCCCTGCACCTGAATCTATCAGTTCCGAGAAAGAACTGCCACGTAAGCCTTCGACTGTTACCATATGCTGTTGTTTGTCTTACGGATGGGTTGACGTCGGATTGGTTGCTTCGATGGACAGTAGGGATGAGGGCGGCAGGCAGTAGGGAATAGATGGTGCGACTAACTCATGCATAATTAATCATTTTGTGACGGCGATGATGCCTCGTGCGTTCATTCGTTGAGGGAATGCGCTGTGCTTGTCAGTTGACATGGTCGCGCTTTTTTATCACTGCCATAGGAAACGTAACGCCATATTTATCTTGTTACTTATACGGCCTGTCGCAATTGTCGTTAGCTATCGTCATAAACGTGGCAGATTCCCCATCTCCTCCTTGTCAGTCCCTTCCCAGTTCCGCATTTCACAAATCTCTGACACGTTGTCGCTGTGTTGCCCTATGGGGCCGCCACAACCCACTCTGAGTGTCCCCCTGTATGCGTCCCCCTAAGTCAAGTAGTAGTAGGCGCTATGCACGTTTTGCCACGATAATTGTTGACGTAAATCACAAAAAGGAAAAGCCGGCGAGGGGCAGCTGGAGAAAAAAATAAGTCAAGACAAAAATATACAAATATATTCCAGAGCCAGAGAACTGTAACGGATCGGGGGGACCTGTTCACACAAATTGCCTCTGAATGGGCCTGAATGTTGATGTAGCGATGGCGCTGACTTAAACATTATTTTGCATCACACAGTGCGAACATTTTTCTTGCCAGCACTTTGGGCGTTGATTTCGCATAATTGAAATGAATATGTACCGCGAGCCACAAAGTCGAGGAATGTCGAAAAAGGAGAGGTATTCGTGGGATATTTATTTTTGTTTTGTGCACTCGACAATGAATGTGGCTGCTTTTTCCATTATTATTTGCTGGGGTCTTGAGCAACAAGAGTGAGCAAAACGTTTTCAGGGATTTCCAATTTTAATGAAAATATTTATAGACATACCCGACCAATTAATGGGGGCGCGAGAGCTTTTGTAAATTGTAAATTGAAAGTTAAAAGGTCAGGCTAAGTGGGGTGCTCATGATTGTATAATCTTGTTTAATGGTACGTGAGAGTAATTTTAATTGTGACTACTTTCAATTGAATTTCTATCAACAAGCAAACGCAATTTACTTAAATAACAAAATATACATCAACATAAAAATAATAAACTTTTATTTGGCGTTGTATTTAATGTTGTTTGTTTTCAACATTCTGTTTCGTTTCAAATCTTGCTCGTTTGGCGCGCATATGTTGCTGCATTCGTAACTGTCGACTTATCGATATTACTTTGACATGCGCAATGGTATCGATACTCTCGCACAGCTGTGCTCGTCGTGTATGTACTCATACAATATGGCGTTGTTGTGTAAAAATGTATAAATATTTTGCCAGTACGTTAAAAAAAGTGAAAAATCGTAATTAAAAAGTAACGAAAACGATTGAAAAGAGTGCGAAAAGAACAATCGTGAAATATAAAATAAATCGAAACGTGAAAAGGAACGCGAGTTAAGGAGAATAACGAAGTTTTTACGCACATAGAACCGCTGTGGGGCCGGCAAAAATCTTGAGGCGCCAAAAGCACAAAACAAAATAGAGGAATGGAGGCAGAAACAACGCCTGCGGCTGCCACAAATGGAGTGGCAACAAATGGTGGGGTGGGAACGATGTCAGTGACAGCAACAGCAGCGCCAGAGGTGGAGGCGGCGGGGTGGCAGCAGGAGGCCACCAACAATGCCGTGGAACGTGCAAGCGAAGAAGAAGAAGCAGTGGCGGCAGTAGCAGCCGACGTCGATGCTGGCAATATTGTTTACATGGATGAGGTGCGAAGCAATAAGGGGGAGGATATGAGATAACTCACACAAGTAAACATACTTAACATTTTCCAGGGTGACAGAGTGGCGAATACCGAACAGGCTGAGGCTGCAACGACTGGGGTAGCGGCACCGACGGAGGCAGAGACGGTAGCGAATTCGGCTGATGAGGAAATGGGCGAAGCCGAATACCTTGAAGATGACACCGCTGATGATGACGGCGATGGCATAGAAGTAGAGGGAGAAGCAGCAGATAAAAGCAATGCGGATAATGTGCAAAAAGAAGAAGTGGCGACTAAAGAATCAGAAGCAGCAGCAGGAACAGAAGCCGCTGATGAGAAACAGAAAGAGGATAATGCGAATGCCGTTTCAGCCGAAGTAGAAGACGCAGACGACGAAGGCGATGCCGAAGAAGATGACGAGGAGGTAGAGGAAGAAGAGGACGAGGTGGAAGAAGAAGATGAGGAGGGAGAACTCATTACAGGTGACGATCCCAAAACAGCAGCAGCAGCAGCGGGTGGTGCAAACGAGGAGACCGAGGCCAATGTCACCGCACGTTCAGGTGCACAAAAGCAAGAGGAACAAGTGGATGAGAATCAGTGCCGCGTCTGCACCAGTAAAGAAGAATTGGTCAGTCTGTTTACGAAGACAAGTGAGGCCACCACCCCAGCGGACATGCTGTTGCTGCTCTGTCCCAGTGTATCCATTGCCCCGAAGGACTTTATGCCACAATTCATCTGCAGCACCTGTCAGCAGAGCCTTACAATTGCCATCAAGTTGCGCAAACAACTGGAGACCACGGAGAGGGATTTACGCAAGCGTCTGTCGCGCAGCAAGAATAAAGTGCGTCGTCCCCGAGGTTATGTCGTCATCGATGCACCCGTCTCGGATTCCGCCAGCGATGAGGATGAGGAGGAACTAAACGATGAAGAGTTCAAGGTATCCGATGTGGCAGGCTCCACAAGTGCCGACAGTGAATCTGCCGATTCAGACATTAGCGAGAAACGTAAGCCAGGCCGTCCTGGACGGCGTGGACGTAAAAAGGGAACGAAACGTTCCGCGGCGGGGTCACAGAACGAGGATGAATACTATAGTAGCAGCAGCAAAAAGAAGAGTTCCTCCGGCGGCACACCGGCTGCTGCTGCCCAAGGGCCCTTCGAGTGCGACCACTGCGATTTGAGTTTTCCACGCAAACAATCCTATGTGATGCATCGTAAGACGCACGAGGCACGCTACGAATTCCATTGCCAGATTTGCAACAAAAAGTTCAAGGTGCGTGGCGCCTACAAGACGCACATGGAACGACACGAGGCGGAGCGTGCTCAGTTCCGTTGTGAACTCTGTTCGCAGGTCTTCAGGTTACGCGCTGAACTTAAGCGGCACATGGCGGTGCGACATGATGAACATGGGGTCATCTATGAGTGCAAACGCTGCCAGCGTACGTTCCTTACACAGACACGGTTGCAACGTCATCAGAGCACCAATTGTGTGCGACATCCCGAGCCGAAGCAGGTCAAGCAACGACAATCGATGGAGAGCGGCCATCCCAGCCAGGGACGGGATCTATTCAAATCGGTGGCCCCCTTGACAACAACCTACTGGAGCGACAGCTTCTCTGACTAAATTAATATTAAACCACAACAACAACATCGCTATAGCTATCTATCGCTATCTCTCTCTCTCCCTCTCAGATTTTCTATTGAGTTTATAATTTTTATGGCAATAAAATGCGGTGCATCTAAGGACAAAAATAAAATGAGAACGTAAACTACTTCAAAATAATGCGAGGTTACAACGTTGCTAAGACTTTAAGCTCTCTCAGGGTCCCTCAACGAGTGTGTGTGGGGTTTGTAGGGGGTGTGTTTATGGTGGGTGTTGCTTGTTTAGGGCTGCTCACGTTCACGCACATCTCGCCTTGACATTGAGCTGACATTTTAGTGGCATGTGGCAATTGGCCAAAACACACAGAGAAATCATATCAGCAGAAGGGGAAAGACAGTAGATAAGAAGCGGAACCGAACATTAAAGAATGAAAGTAAGAAATATTCAAAGCATTAAGGGTTGCACTCCCTACAGCGAGGGGGTTCCCCAGGGTATTCGGGTTGCTTCTCAGAAAGGATATTCCCTCGCCCGGATGTGATGCTATAATAAGGCTGCTTTTAAAAAAACTGAAATCAGATGTGCAGACTGGGAATATCTCGCTGAAAAAGCTTTCAAGGTTGTCTACGCGCTTTCCGTCACGCCCTCCGCCCAGCCTTAAGTTGCAAGCTGTTCAAAGCGAAAATGCATTAAACAGGCAGAAAAGTAGTCTACAATCTCGCAAAGTACATACATTCTAGACCAGCCAAGTTTACATAGCCATGTTGGACTGTTCGTCCATCTGTGTGTCTGTATGAATGCCTATATCTTCGAGACTAAAGGTGTCAAGTCTTTCAAATTTAGTGATAATATATCATATTAAAGCACGCAAGTATGTTTTAGAATTTGACCACGCCCTCTTACGCTTCCGTAATTTGTTGAAAATTGAATTGTAGGCGTAGTTGTAATGCGAAAAAGTTTCATCTGAGGGTGCACAATAATTATTACCAGCCATTGCGAACATTGTCGAACGGATAATTAATATAAATTTTATTGAAGGATTTATTTAATGGGCTTAGAGAGTATATGACAGTCGAGCAATCTTGGATTTAGCTGTTTTACTAGTTCCTACTAGATTATTCATTTTAATCGTCTTCATTCTTCATTAAGTTTGTAGAAAAGAGAAAACTTTCAATGGGAATTAGAGCGGATAAGGGCAGTTTAACAGTTATCGATCGATAAAGTAGCAGAAGGGGGCGTGGCAGTTGCATAAATTCGCATCAAGCACTGATTCCATGTTGGCCTGGCGTAATAATGGCAATCATTTGCCGCATATAATGTGGGTAATCACAATGTTAACTTCATGTGCTGCTGCATGCCCCCAGCAAGTGCCCCCAAAGTGCTGCCAGCTGCCACAAGTGTTTAACAGCGAGGATTATGTGCTCCATGTGTGGCATGTGCAACGTTTTGTGCAAGTGCAGCAGAAGGAAGAAACGAAGAAATTCTCAAATGGGCAACACGCGTCACTCCTGCCACGGCCCTGGGGGGGGCACAAAACTTGAGACATTTGTTTGAAATGCAGAAGGGAAACTTGTTGTACGTATTTATTCAGATAGGCGTAACATGCTGTGTGGGTGTGCGAATGTGCATGTGTGTGTGACTGTGTGTGTGGGTGTGTAAGACAAGCTGTGGGAGTGATTTAACTTTAGCTCAAGTCATGTCAAAAGGGGGAAGGGTGAGGGTAAAACTTTTTAGCTGCTTTTGCATGTGTTGCACGTGCTGACTCCTTAAGCTGCTCCAGATTGAGGCGGAGGCTGCTGTTGTTCCTTCTCCTCCTCTTCCTGCTCCTGCTCTCGCCTAGAAATGATGAATGGAATGGTAGCTGGGCAGGTGATAAGACAGCGAAGAGACGGGATGGTGTGCTATGAGTGGAGCGTGCGAGATGAGTGGGGCATGCGAAATGAGCGGTGCATGCGCGATGAGGGGGGCGTGGTGCACCACAGTCGGCGAGGAGACAATGTGCGTGGTCGAGTGGGTCAGCAGTGGGGCGTGGTAGCCCAAGCCCAGAGACAAGCCACGCTTGGCCTTCACTGATGACTCCGCCTGTTGCTGCTCCTGTTCCACTTCGATGGGTGCGGCCAGGATGCAGGCGGCGCTGGCAATAAGCAAAATTAACTGCGCAAGAATTCCATTTTCATTTTCCCGTTTTCCCCCATTGTGAAAATGAATGAAGAAGAAGAGGAAGAAGTAAGAAGAAATACGGTTAGAAAAATCGCTTTAAAATATTTTTCATGTTGTTAATGAGGTTTTCCGTTGCTGCCACGCCCCCAGCCTTTGTGCCCTTGTTACATCCCACTCCTCTTTTGCTTAATTAAAATGGGGTATTCCTGCTTAGGCCGCAAATATGTTGAGGAATTTTTCAATAATTTAAGCTCAAAAATGTTTGTTAATGACTTTTTTGAAGTTTGCCAACTTTTTTTGCAATTTCGCAAAAGTTTTCTAATATGTTTTTGGGGATATGGGAATAGTTTAGCTCTGGGTTGCAGCAGGACACTAACAAAAGCAGCCACAATTTCAATACCAGCGCAGAAACTTTACTTTTAAGTGGGCCAAAGTTCTCGAGAGAGTTTAGCAACAGTTTCACCATATTTACGTTTGCATTGACTCTGAAATTGAGTCTCTGAATTGTCTCTGAAGTTGTTTCTTAGTTTCTTTTGAGCTTATAAATCCCTTCCCCTCCTTCAGCTGACCCCTGCCTGCTGGCTTGGTGACTTACTGTGAATTGCATTGTGTGTTGTTTATTGTATTTGGTTGGGATTGGGTTTCTCTTTCGTTTCTTCTCGTCTGCAGTCTACAATTGTACTAACTATATACGCACTGAGAATCGGCGTATTTATACAATTCGCATGCGTACAACTTATGCACTCATTAGGCAAAAGCTGGTCAAAAAAAACGTAGAAGAAGAAGCAGAGAAACTTAAGAAAAAATCGTTAGAAAAAATAAAAAAAATCAAAGAGCTCGAAAAATTGTTCAAGAAAAATCCACGCACATTGCCCACAACAAGTCAAAACTGTAGCAAACAAGTTGTGCGAGTGTGTGTGTGTGTGTGTGGAGACACTTTGTCAGCTGCGCTTAAATGGTATTCGCTGTTAATCGGAAAAGTATTCGAACAACAGCACAAGTCACTCACTTTGAGTGTCAACTGAGGCCGCAACGTATGAAATTGAATTAATTAATTGCATTCGCTATCGAGATGTGGATATGGATCATGTATTGTTTATTGTGCGTGTTAACATCAGCACTCGACTCGACTCTGCAATCAGCAGCAGTGAGTTGTGCAAACATTTAACGAACTGAATTTATTCATAATCTGTATTGCACTTTGCGGTATGAATTAATTCAGTTTAATTGTTGATTGCAAAGTTGACAGCGATGACAAGGCTTCACTTTGTGATGTTAAGTAATTATCTTGTTATGATTGAAAGGGCAGCATGTCATTAAGTAACTTATGCACATCGTGTATTCACAAATAAAACATTCTCTCACATTTATGAAATTTAAGTTGATTCAAAAAAACTGTACCGAGGATCGACATACTCGTATAATGAATATATACAAATGGTGGAAATCGACACGCAGTGTTGAATTTATTGTAAACATATGTTTAAACGATTCCCAACATAAACATAAAATAGAGGCGGATTCAGCACTTATTTATGCTGTATTCTATTGTGTATATATTATATATAATAATATAATATGTTATATATAATAATATAATATGATATATAATATATATTATAAATATATATAATATAATATACTATTGTAGAATAGAATTTGTGTCGCTTTTTTATTCAATAACATAAGGAGCTCTAAGCTCAGCAGCTGTCTAATAGGTCTATTAGGTCGCAGTACATTTCCCTCCGATTAAATAATATAGAACTCTATACAAGTGTACATAAAACCCATTTAGGCAATAATCACAGGTAAACCAAGTCCACTTCATTTACCTATTTAAGATCATAATTCCCAATGGTTGCAAAGATATTACACAATTAATCAGCTTGCTGCTTGTCACTTCTCTTATCAAGCACGAAAAATCTGCAGCAATTTGTAATCTTTGCTTTAATCTTAAGTTTTTGTTCGGCGATCTTGCGATTGCCAAGTTAGACATGCTTCACTTCAATCGTTCGTGCAACCAAAAAGGTGGAAAAACCTTCGAGCTGCATTGCTGAATCGCCTTGGTGGCAGTGGGGTAAGGTTGATAAATTTGCCCAATAAATTTAATTTCAATTCCATTTCTGGCTGAGCTTAGTAATCTGTGCAATTTACAGAGCCATTAACCCGGCCAAGTGACGGCAACAAATTGTTGCTCTGCCCCTCCCGCAGCCCCTGCTACTAACTGTACCCCAGCCCCTCCCCTTGCCACTAACTGTTGCCTGTTGTTAACATAAACAAATTGAATCAGTCGCAAGTTGCGCCGTTTTGTGGCAATTGTGCGGGGGGCACTTGGCCACACATCGCATATAGTATTATTTATTCCCTATATGCTTTTTATAGTATGCGCTCTTGGAAGTTTTAGTTCTCTCGTAATTAGTTTTTAATGTGCTGCAAGTGCTCGAGCGGCTCGTTAAGCCAATTGACGCAGCGGGACTTCAGGGATAACGCAAGTCGAGCAAAAGTATCTCACAGATACGACTGAGTCGTCGACTCGTGGTTATGGTTATGTTATGCTGTAATAAAAAGCAGTCACACACAGCAACAATATCCATGTATGTGTGTGTGCGAAACGGAACATTAATTAAGAGCGTAACAGCTTAACGGCAGCAAAAAATCCGTATGGCGTTTATCTAAAGTCCTCAGTCGGCGCCATTCCTTAAGCGCATCTGATGGCGTGTGTGTGTGTGTGTGTATGTGTGTGGGAGTGTGTCAGATACACACTTCTTGTGGTTTTGTGCTGTTGGCTTTTCCGCAAGACCACCTGTTTTTTCCATTTCCCGCCGGCAATGCTTCCCCCAGGGCCGGAAAGAAAAAACTTTGCACTTTGTGGGAAAGCTGACGAGCCAACGGCAGAGAGAAAGAGAGAGGGGAAGAGTGAACAAAAAAAGGAAACCGAAGGCAAAACAAAACAAATACATGGGCAAAAGTAAATTGAATAAATTATTACGCAAGTGTCTGCATAAATCTTGTGGCAACACACATATCACTGTGCTTCGACATTCAACTAGAACAGTTGAGCGAACTTACTTTGTACTCGATAAACACATGCCATGGAAATGGGGAATGATTATGGCATTGATGGGTGGGTCTGGGGGATTTAAAGTGCGGCAAAAAGATTCACTGGCAACTATTAAGGAGCATAGTCAACAGAATTCTTAGGTTTATAGGTACTTTATGACTTCTACTTAAGAGTGCGAATCATTTCAATAATGTGATAATCTCTTTAAATTAGAAAGAGTACGTTTTGTAGTTGGATGGATTTTAATGTGTGTATACTTGTAAGTATATATCTTAAATAAACTTGTATAATATTTTAGCCAAATTTAATACAATACTTGAAAGATTATTGCTGTTAGAAGTGTTCTATGATTGTCAAAGTAGAGAACAAGTTTGGAATTGCGATTACCTGACAGTTTTAATCAATATTAGATATGTTTTTTTTGTATACAATATTTACCAAAAATTGGTATACAAAATTAAATAAATAATAACATGAAATAGCTTTTTCCTCTTTAAAATTGATTTATAACTGTAAAAGTAGAGATAGTCTTGCAAATGTTTGCTTTAAATGCCTGAAAAGTTCAAATCAATGTTTCATATAAGTTAAATTTTATTGAAATATATTAATTTATTTTTTATCATATACCATTTTTTCTGTTAGTCGTTTTTCCACACTGCCCATTGCAGCCTTGCGTTTTAATATTCTGCACACTGTGACCTCGGGTTACCTTTGAACCAATTGAACCGATTCTCCGCCAATTTGCTGTTTTCCCACACGAATGAGTAGCACATTTGGTTTTTATGAATACCCTTCGATCTGGTTGAATGAATAATGTTGTAAGATTTGTTTTGTTAGCGACAGTAAAATATGCAATGCGAGACATGCTCTCCTTGCTGTGCTTGTTGTTGTTCTTCTTGTTGTTGGCGTCTGACATATCCATCAAAATCAAATCAGAATCGAAATGAAAATGACAAGGGGCAACCTGGCAACCAAAGGCAAAGACGCCAACTGGCAATTTATGCGGGGCCACTGCTGCCAGTTGCCAGCTGTCTGTCTGGCAGTCTGTCAGTCTGCGGCAATTGCAGTCAGATGGAAAAATTTGAATTGCAATTGCGAAATGTGGAACAGGATTTCGGACGGGAAGCATTAGGCGAGTGCGAGTGCGAGTGCGACACCTTCGATGACATGTCGAAACTCGGGCGAGACTTTGATTTGCCAACTCGCCTAGTTGACTGATTTATGTGTCATATCAACACACATACACACAAATATACTCACACACAAGTACACACACACACTCGCACACTCGCTTGGCAATTTGAGTATGTTTATCATGGAGAGCGACATAAAATGTTGCTGTTTTTATTGCTGCTGTTTGGCCAATTAACTGCTTCGCCCAGCAAATTGGCAACCTGTCGACAGGTGTGCGCGAGTGTGCTCTGCGGAGGCAAAGGGTAGTTGCAGTTGGTCACGTTGTCTAGATAATATCGATCAAATCGATAGTGTGCTGTCGGTTTGGAGTTATTAATGTGCATACTCCGTAACTATCGATATTTTCATTGCCCAATTCATCTACTCTAGTAGTTCATAAGTACGATAGTATGCACTGGAAGAACTATCGATTGCAGTTACCACCTATCGATATTTTCAATGGAGCAAGTTATTCTCGCATTATTCTGCTAAGCTAGGTGATATCATGAAGTCGCAATTATTCCGTTTATATCGATTGTAACGGACGTACTATCGATATTTTTAGTAGTCATATTTATTTGAAAAAATGTATTCTCGTATTATTCTGCTTAGTTGCTAATGTCAAGTCGAATATATTCCGTTGCTATCTTCATCCACAGTCGTGACAGTTTGCTGTCTGTGAGAACTATCGATTGTAACAGGCGAACTATCGATATTTGTAAAAATAAATTACCTTGTTCTATGTTTTTTCTAAGCTGGCAAAATGCAATGGGCTTCAGCTGTCATCGTAATCCGCCGTGTCGATAGTTTGCTGTTACAACTATCGATAGTTCTCACCAACGTATGAGACTTCTTGATGATGATAGTGATAAATATGATTCTCTGCTGGATATTTAGACTTCGAGCAACAAGCGAAAAACCTTACGGTTTAATTGGCTCTTGAATTTTTTATTTGCCACATTAAATTTTCCATCAATTATCGCTGAATTATGTTGGCCAGTTTGGTAGGCTGCTGTTGTCGCCGTCGTTGTTGCTGCTGCTGTTGTTGATGTTGTTGTTAATGTTGCTGCCACAAATTGCAGCTGGAGCTTTTCATCTGTAAACTAATTTACCCAAAAAGTTGCACATAAACAGCAAAGTTTATGAAAACTTTGACTTTAACGTGGACTTAAAGTTCGAGTTTGATTTTCATTGAAATTGCACAAGTTGCCACAGCAGCAGCAGCAGAAGTTGCAGCAGCAGTTACAGCAGCAGCAGCCGAAATTGGTCAAATGGCGCATCTTCACTCACTTCACCCACATCCTCTTCTGTCCTTTGGCTGCCAATTAACTGGAACATATTGGACCGACATTTCATTTCGTTTCAATTCAGGCAATGTAGCTACACGCCATAAGCAATCCATCGTACCTTTGTGCAGCATGGAATGCAGTATATTCAGAGCAGACAGCTTTGGATTACATGGTCTTTAGACTGCATACGAATCTCTTACTTAGCTATTAATAACATTGCTAACCTGCAGTAAAAAGGTCTGGCTTTCATAGGAGCAGGCAGACAGACAGAAATACAGACATATGGACATACAAACAGACAGAAAGATTTACTGAAAGACAGACAGACATACTGACATACACACAGACTGAATGTCAGACTGACAGACAGACATAGAGACAGTCAGAGAAACAGATATGGCTAAATCGACTCAACTGTTAATGCTCATTACGAATACTCGTATAGCTTGTAAGGTCTGTCACGCCTCTTTCTTCCTGTGGTTGCCACAAAGTTATACCCTTCGACTCTTTGGTTACCCATATGCTTGGTTTTGTCATATCTCTGGTACTACAAAAGCTACGCTCGTAAAATTTGGCATGCAGTTGACTATAAGCCATTTACAGAGACTAAGCTATTTATAGTGCTCTACACTGATGCAATTCAACTATGATATCAATGTCTTTTCTTCCCTTTCAGCATGATATAAGACGCAGTGAAGTCAGACAAGAGACCAACAAAGTTAATACTTCATATAATGCAGGACTCGAGCATGGCGCCATCGCAGTTGGAGGTGCATGTTAATGATACGCTGCTGCAGGGCTTGAAGCTGAGCAAGGATGACATCACTGACTTTGTGAAGCTGCTCGTAGATTTCACCAAGAAGAATCATACGCAGAACGAGTGCGCTGGCTACTGCGAGGGTGATATCTACAAGTGGGTGCGAGCCTACAATGGCATCCATGGCTATGTCTCGTTGCTGGCAAGTATTCAGATAGGATATACGTAAAGCCCCTAAAATGATAAGAGGGGGCAGGCGGGCGGCTCATTAGGCAAATATTTTGGGTGCGAGAGCGAGGGAGACAGTGCTAATTATCCTCGTGTCGTCCTGTCACCAGCCAAGACATTTTTCACTCTCTGTCTACGAGACAAGCGAGTGACAAGCGAGTGGGGACGGGCAGATGGGAAAAGGGAGGGGGAATAAATGAATGTTCCATCACAATGTCAAGGAATGTAAACCCTTTTTGGAAGGCTTCTCCTCCTTCTATTTCGTCCCCTAGATGAATTTCTGCGGCGCCCAACACCTTTGAACTTTGAGATTTTCCTTTTTCCCTTTTCAGAACCAGGCCCAAAAAGGAGAGAAAAATCCTCAAAAGAAATCACGGGGTAGAAACACCAAAATTAAATAAATTTGTAGACTTAAATAATTCATAAGCTTTTTTGGCAAACCGCAAAGGGGTTTAACCACATTTAACGCCATTAAATTAGATCGGCTTGACCAATTAGTTGTGTGCTCTTTAAAGTCTCCCAGAGATGTTCCTTTAGCGTAAGGTTGTAGTCAAGTGCAGTTTGTGGGAAAGGCATTTCCACTGATTTTCACCACAAAGAAAATTCCATTGCGTTCTGTGCCGATTTCGAAGAAAAGAAAATAAATTAAATGAATTTAATTGAAAATGTAAAATGAAAGATTGAGAACGAAATTGAAATGAATGAAAATTGTTTGCCCAGCAAGAGAAAATTCATTTATTGTGGGAGGGTGAGTGAAATGACTGGACGAAAGGTTAATACCCTGCAGAGGATGCACAAAGGGGACAGAGATAGGAAAAGTGAAAGCTTCAGGGGATAAGGCAGGAAATAATCAATAAGTGAAGCTCCTTGTGATGGAATCTTGTGAGACAGCAACGTCTAAAAAAGGGAATTATCGACTACGGAATTCTCTGGAGTTGAGACACAGCTTGATATGTGTTTGTAAAGACACTTTGTTATAAAAATACCCTGTAATTGTTGTATTTCTCTGCCTCATATCTCTCTTTGCTAAACTTGACTCAGTCTGGTCTTAGCCAACCTGTCTATTCATGCCCTACAGGGTATTCTTACGCACAACAATCCTAATACACTCAGGACCTTAGCATATGTTTATAATGTGTGGCAGAAAGAAATCTCATATTCATCATTCAAGCGAGTCATGCTCATCCTCATCGAGCCGCAGCACATGAATAAAACATTCAAAGCATTTTGGGCTTGATATGATTTCGGTTGCCAGGGCAGCTATTGTATGTGTGTCTGTGGGTGAGGGTGTTTGTGTTGTTGTGTGTGGTTGTGTGTGTGGTAATGTGGATTGCTATAAGGGTCAAGCTAGCTGCCCAAACCGCTCACATTTAACGCATGTTTACTGTTGTTCCTCCTGCTCCTGTTTCTACTCCTTCTGCTGCTTCTACTCCTTCTGTTATTCCTCCTTCCCCTTCCCGTTTGTTGTTTTGCTCCACTCATGTTCATATCCATTTTGTGGCTTCAACAGATTTGCATATTCGGCACCATCGCCAATATACTAAACATAATGGTGCTGACCAGGAAGGAGATGGCCAAGGCGCCCATTAACAACATACTGAAATGGCTGGCGGTTGCGGACATGTTTGTCATGCTCGAGTACATACCCTACACCACATATCAGTACATCTACATGAAGCCGGGTGAGCAGCACACAGATACCCTAGAAAAAGAGTAGCAAGTGACTTCCCCCTCTTCTCTTTACAGGCGAGAAGGATCTGAGCTATGCCTGGGCCGTGTATCTGCTGGTGCACATGTTCTTCACGCAGATCTTGCATACGATCTCCATTGGTCTCACTGTCACACTGGCCGTGTGGCGTTATGTGGCCATCAGGTGAGTCCACGGCAGCCACTTTACTTCGCATGACCAATTGGACAATCCTTTCCTACTTCCCACCCCCTGCTTAACTGGCGCTTCAATTGTGAATAACACTGCGGCAATGTGGCTTCTTCTTCTTCTTCCCTTCTTATGTAGCAAACTGTTTCCATCTCTTATCCACAGACATCCGAATGGGAGCTGTGCCAATTTTCTGCTCGCACATTCCAGAGAGGCCATCATCTTCCCCTTCATCATCTCCCCCATACTCTGCCTGCCCACGTACTTTGTGTTCAAGGTGCGTGAGACGCTGGAGATCTCAACGCGTGAGCACGAGGCCATGTACCATGTGTACTTCGACACGGACTCAATGCTCTTTCGGTAGGTGAAGCTCAGTCGGATCAGGTATCAGTGATCTAGTGTGGCTTTCTTCGCTTTCCCCTTTGCAGCTTCAACTTCTGGATACATTCCGTGATCATTAAGCTGCTGCCGTGCTTTGTGCTTACCGTGATCAGTCTGGTACTGATGCATGTGCTCTGTGAGGCATCGCGACGTCGACTGAAGCTCAAGGACTACGATAATCCCACCAAGTACGCCATACAGTTGAATCAAAGCGAGACCAAGTCCAGGAGGTGTGTAGCAGAGAGTGGAACTAATCTACTGCAGATGATCTTTATAGATTTCTATTCCTTTCTCTCTCTTTTTCTCTCTCTCTCCCTCTCTTAGGCCCCCTCGCTGTGACCGTCGCAACGATCGCACCACGCTGCTACTCGTGGCTGTGCTGGTGCTGTTCCTGGTCACGGAGTTCCCACAGGGACTGCTCGGTCTGTTGTCTGGCGTGCTGGAGAAGTGCTTCTTTGCACACTGTTATCCTCCCTTTGGTGAACTGATGGATCTGCTGGCACTGATCAATGCCGCCGTGGGCTTTGTGCTCTACGGCCTGATGTCCAAACAGTTCCGCACCACGTTCCGTTCGCTGTTCTTCAAGCGACACTTTGGCAGCAGCGAAATGACGCGCCTGACACGCGTCACCACCACCTGTGTCTAGGAGAGGCTGCACCGCAGACAGGAGGAGACGCCACTGTAAGCGGTGAGGAGAAGCGGGAGGAGGAGCGGGCACCTTAAAGATGCCACCTTCCCCGCGTTGGAACTTTTGAATTTCTAATCTGATAACTTTCTAAAAGTTGAACTGAAACTGTGAGCTGGATAGGGTAGTATACCCTATATAGAGAGAGAGAGAGAGAACGTATCGTACATAATTGTAGGGTATCTGAAGTGCCATTTCCATAAACACACGCACACACATAAACACAAGAGATTTTTTGAATTAACTGTAACTGTTCCCTAGGCCTAAGCTAAGATCGTAATATATATATTCCTACTCTATATAGGATCGCATAGATGTATACTTTATAACATATATTTACCATAGTTCAAGTGTCATCTGAGATATGCAGTCTAAGCTTACGTTAGTCTAAGAGTTGAATACGGTTTTTTATTCGCAACAGATGCGACAGCAGCCCAAGGAGCCAGCGAGCCCCTGTCGCTCCTTGCTCTCCTGTCGTCCCTCACTCAGAGTACTACTTTGCATACTACAAACTACACAAATATATATACTACAATACATATATATACTATGAATACTATTTGATAACTGTAATTAGTGTTAGAGCAGGACAACAACAAGCTGGATGGATGATATTTCATTGGCTTCGCTTGGTTTTGTTTTCCGCTAAATTGTAAAAATGAGAATTTTTTAATCGACTTTCGACTCGTTCAATAAATGTTCGATGTGAGTTAAGACTCTGCAGCGCTGTCTTCGTTGGTTTCATTGGGGTTTTCAGTTCTGGCTAACCACAGCATTCACCTCTAGGGGCATCTCGTCATCCAACCCTCCAGCTAATCCTGTCGACTCGTCGGGATCAGACAGTATGCCCTGCGGGTGGCTCGAGATGCGTAGCAGCGACTTCAGTTTGGTTGCCTGAAATTTAAACTGAACCAGAGAGGAAAGAAAGCATGAAAGAAAAGCACAGAGTATAGGTAAAGGTGAGTGTGATGGACTTGCAACTACCCTAGTGAACGATAACGATTTTATAACAATTTCTAACATATTTTCTTTCAGTCTAGTGGTCTCGACTAGTAGTTACCACTCAAATCTGTATACATATGCATATCCTATAAACTTACACCATCATACATCTCAAATTTGTATATACATCGTCGTATACTACTCCGTCTAATTGTTCTGCGTTATTTTTCTATTTTCTCTTTTACACTTTACTAATTTCATATAAAATTCCCTTCATAAGTTTGACATTGCGTAATCCTCTTATAATTGCATTATGTTTTCCATTATCTCTCTCACATATGGGGTTACTACATTTGTAATTGCCATAATAAAAAGGGGATTAAATTTGCGCATTAATTTCATTTGTTTGCTGCGTTGATAAAGTGTAAAAAAAACTTAAATTGTATTGTGCATTTATTTTGTTTTTTTTTCAATGGGAATTTTTAATATGTTGCATCATTATTGGCAGTGTTAACAGAGAGAATTTGTAATGTACCGTGGGTTAGTAAGGCGATTTTATAATGTTATTAAGTGCAATGCGAATATATAGGTTGTTTCTCTAAGAAATAAGTACCACTAAGTCCATTGGGAGTTTAGCTAAAAAAGAAACTTATTGAAAAAATGACCTATTTTGCTTTATATATGAAAATTTGTTTAAATAATCTATGTAGTCAAACTTAGAGGTTGCTGCTCTAATAAGGAGAAGTAGGAGATTTCTAAACGTTCATAATGAAAATTACAGAAAAATTGTATATTAAAAAGCCTTAAATACCACACAGTGCATTTGTTTGCTGGAAAAAACCTATTAAAAAGTAACCTATTTTTCGTTATATCTGACAGAGCAGTCGTCTCTGTGCTCTGTGACATTCTCCTCCTTTGTCGCTTGTTCTGCCATGTGAAACATTTTTAAAATACTGCTCTGGTCGCCAATTAAATGTTTTCATTTGCTTTGATGCGTTTAATTTGTTGAATAATTAAAATGGAAAAGCTACAGCAATGCGAGAGAATCGAGAGAAAAAAGGATTTAATTTAAAAATTTTCAGGTTTTCGTTGTGGTTAGTTAGAGGTTTCTGAATTTGGTTTTTCTTTCTTTCTCCTCTTTCTTTGATTGTGCTCTAACTAATCCGACAAGACCGCAGCGTGTAGCCACTGGGCCCGCTGACGCCTTTGTAGACTTACTTCGGTGGGCAGCAGCAGATCGTGGGCGTGGCTCATGAACCGATTGTACTGCTCGGTGGCCAATGCCAGTCGTCCAGTTTCATAGCAGAAGAGGGCACAGTTTAGGAATATCAACGGATGCCGCACGCTGCCCTGTTGCAGTTGCGCCAAGTTGCAGGCACGTTCGAAGGCGACAAAGGCGTTCTCCATGTCCTCCAGCTTGCGTAGACAGACTAGAAAGGGGGGAAGAGGGAAGAGGGAAGGGGGAAGGCATGTGAATGTGGGCGACTGAGCGCACGACTGAGCTTCTTCTCACTTACGGCCAAGGAGCATGTAACACTCGGCGTTGTCCTTGCGCAGGTTTATGGCCGCGGCCAGCGTGTGAAAGGCGCTCGCGTATTGTTCAGCTGCAAGCGGACGGAGGTCAGTGGTTTTTCGGCGGCGACGACAACAACAATGGCAGAAAACAATAACAATGAATGTTTAACATCTAAATGGGACCACGTGCCGCACGGTCACGGCAAGAAGTCCTTGAACTGGTTGAGCTTGCTGCTACTTGCCACCTTCGTCCCTCTGCTGTTGTTTTGTGCATTTTTTATGATTTTAAAATTTATGAGAAAGCCTGTCCCTAGTGCCGGTTTCTTTCCTGTTTTTATTGTGCTCGGCAATTCCGACATTCACAATATTTTTATGGTCTGCCCCAGCAGGAGGCGGTTCTCCAGAGAGAGAGAGAGAGAGGTAGAAGGGGCCGATTGAGAGGCTACTTGCCTGGCGCTAACTGCCTAATTGAATGGGTATTTATCCCGCAAGCCACAACTAATTCAGCCTCTCTCCTTCTCTCTCTCTAATTCTCTCTCTTCTCTGTCTTGCTGTGCAGTGTGTTTGTCATTTTTTTCTCTGTCGACTTGACAACAATGAGAATCAATTCAACACGAGTCCGGATCAGAGAATTCATTGGAAAAAATTGCAGGAATGCAAATACACCATGCGCATTTACAAAGCAAGCAGCTTATGGTGGGGTATGCTAGCCAAAGGAAAGCTAGAAAACAAAGCTAAACGATTTCTAGAAAAACTCGACGATTCAACAGAAATAAATAAAGCTGAAGAAAAGCTGTGAAAAGCTGCTGAGGTTGAAGAGTAAATTGAAACTCTTTCAACTGGAAATTGAAGTGCTAAGGTCCCTAAGGCTAAGCATGGAATTGGTTTACATAACTAAAGCATAATACTAAATATTATATTTTAATATGCCATAAATATAATACTAGTGTTTCTGGCATATTTTCCTGCCTGCTGAGTAGCTTAGCTGTTGGTCAAGTTTCAGTTTAAACTTGTACCTTTGTCACAGAAAACTTGTTTGGCTTTGATGAATGTGGAATGCAGCAGCACACAGAAAGGACCCCCTACTGGTTTCCGTTATGCTTTGTGTGTGTGTGTGTGTGTGTTACTCACAGGCAATGTATATCAAACTGAGATTGTAGAGCGCATTGTAGTTGAGCGGCGAGAGCCAAACGGATTTGCGCAGCGATGAAACCGCCTACAACGAGAGTTGGCTTAATCAATTGAATTGGACTAAATAGGGTTTGCTTTGCGGCCTCAGGCAACTAACTTACCACAATGAACTTCTGCTTCTTGAAGAAGCACAACCCAATGTTGTTCCACAGCTCGGCAATTTCCGGCTCTGCATCTGCGATTTGGCTATACTTGCCGAGGGCACCGTCAACATCGTTGCGCGACTGTGACAGCGAGAGTTAATCGATTAGGTACTGTTGGAAAGGGGCAGAGGGGGGAAGGAGTAGGCCTACTCACCTGCAAAATGGCACCCAGGGCTAACAGACCCTTGGGCGTGCACTTCCTCTCGATGTTGACGACTTCCGCCAGGCGATCGTAGGCCTTTTGCGTCTCGTTGATTTTCAAATACAGTACGCTGATTTCGGTCAGCACCTCCGCGTTCTCCGGGGTAAGACTGGCAGAGGAGGAGATGTAAATGGGATTAGGGGAAGGGTGTGTAGAGACAGGAATGTTGAGAGAGAGGTGAGTGTAAGGAGTAAAAGGAAGTAAAAGGTCCTAGTCAAACTCACTGCAAGCACGCCTCAAGCACATCGATGGCCTGCTGATACTCCTTGTCCTTGCGATAGAGCTCCGCCAGCCGCACATAGCTCTCCAGCTTCTTGCCCGTCTGCACGGCCAGCTCAAAGTAGCCTCGTGCCTCCGCCTGCTGCTGCCGAGCCAGCTCCAGCTGTGGCTGTGTCAGAGCAGCGCGATAGAGCAGCTCCCCCAGATAGTGATAGATTTCATGATCCTTGCGTGGACTGTGCTGCTCTGCCTCGCGAAAGACACTCAGCGCTTGACCAAAGCGACCCATGCTGTAGCTATAGGAAGGGGGGAATGGGAAATCAATACCCTGCTGTAGTAGAGAAGGGGGTGGAGGAGGCAGAAGGACACTTACAGTGTGCGTCCGATTTCCTTGTACGTCTCAATGTTCCTTGAGTTGAGCTCCACTGCCCGCTGCAGGTTGCGCAGCGCCTCAATGTTGTTGCCATCTTCGCGCTCAATTAGGCCCTGTCGGCCACAAAGGTAGAATAGCCTCAATAACCAGAAATCGAATGCGCAATCGATTAGAAAACTCGCTCACCTTGACAAAGTACAGGTACTCCGCATTGAGATGACGATTCAGCTCACGTTCGATGAGGCGCCGGCAACGCTCGAATTCGCGACGCGTAAAGTAAATGTGAAGCAGCCAATCGATGTTGGCGTCTGATGGCATTGTGGGGGCTGTCAAGCAGTGGGGGGTTGGGTTGGGAGATGAGTCAGCGCTGTGCACCCTCTTTGGCAAGCTACAGTTTGCTCTCTATTTACCTGCCTTGACCACCTCCAGCGAGGGCAGCGCGATGACTGCCCCGTTGCAGCTGATCTGCTCGCTGCCCGCTTCGTACATGAAGTTTCCTTACTCTCTCTCTGCTGTGGCAGCTGCAGGTGACCAGCAATAACAAAAAGCTCCGCACAAAAGTTTGAAGTTTGCCCCGAAATAAGCATTTGTTATTGTTTTCTTTAGCGCCTGTTGGTTGCCAGGAGCAACTTAGAAGCAGGGCAGGGGCAGGCAGTGGGGGAGTGTAGTTATTGGAGTGCAGGGTTGCCAACGTAGCGAATTAACTTGTCAACTTAATTAATGCACATTGCCTAAACTGATGTCTTGAGGCCCGAAATGGAGCGTATTTTTAATTAGTCGCCAACTAAAAAGCAATTGAAATGCAATAAAAACAAGCTATAAATGTGGCGGACAAGGCGACAAACAAGTTTCATCACAATTTGCCAAAGTTGCAGACAGCAAGAGAGAGGGAGCGTGTCGGAAGAGAGGGAGTCGGGGCGGGGCACCTGCTACTCCTGATCAACATCTAATCACTCAATTTCAATTCACACCGTATCGAACTAGTCCATTTGCGGCTCTGCTGCAGCTGCTGCCTGATCACATGATCGTGATCCACATTCATAATGTGTTTGTGTGTGTGTGTGTGTGTCCAACGCATTAATCTGTCGCCAAATATCGTACAAGATCTTAACACACTTTAATGTGCTCTTAATTGCGGCCGCTATCAAAGTGAAAACAACGCCAAAAAAACATCGTCGGACTGTCCAAAAAGCGAGCAAATCGCGTACGTGACTTGCGTGCGCTATGCGAGAGGAAGGAAGGAAAACTAAATACGTTGAATTTTGAGTGTGTATTTTTTGCAGAAACATTATAAAAGGGGGCTCCGTTTTTACTACTTTTTAATTTAAAATACATATTAAAAAAGGTGGGTTGAAATGCAAGCAGTGCAAGCAGTTACCCTGTTGCAGGATTTGTTTTTCTCAAATTATAAATTTCAATTTTTGTTTATTATATAATTTTTCATTGCCTGCTTTTGGGTGCTTCTTGTTTAAGCACTTGTCTCACTGCCTGAAGACTTAATGTTCAATTGCTTACTGCACTGCTTGTTGGCAGCACTATGTATGTGTTTCCATAGCCTACTTTCATGCCTTCAAATAAACAGCAGCAACTGCACAGCGCACTACTTGGCACTTGTGCAAGGCCATACCTTGCTAACTGGCTGGTGGATGGTGCTGTACCTGGCTAAAACAGGTTGCAGCAGCACTGTGCCTGTGCTAACTGACCCCTTTACAGTTACATGTAAATTAGTACAATGTTAAAATTGTTTTGCTTTGTCGTTAACAGAGCACTGTTTCTCAAGACACGAACCCATTTGTGTCCCGGATGAATCTGATGCACGCCGACTGCATTAGCGACTACGATGCCACTGCTTGCGCCGTTTACTCGCTTTTTTCCCGTCAAAAACAGCAAAGCTGGCAGCACTGCCGGGAAACCGCCTTGTCCCCCCGCAGTTTTTTTAACTGAACTGTCATAAGACAAACCACTTGCCATGGCACAGTAAGCCGGTTAATTGTTTCTTTCCTGTTCGCCGTGTTTTCTTTGCGAATGTCCCCACAACAACAACAAGTCGACGAACAAGAGGAACAACGCACGCATGCGTGACATTTCTGAGATGTTTGCGGCGGCGGCAAACAAAATTGCAGCTAAATGATTTACAGGCCGCGGCAGAAGTACACAGGGAAGTTGGGGAGCCAACGGAGGGAGCTGTAGCAGTGGGGGAAAGGGGGAGTTTTGGGATTCTGAATGAGCAACTTGCAACAACTTTCGAGTGCGACTTGCGGCACAAAAGTGTTTTGGTCAATATTGGCAATGGTCAAAAAGGGAGCAAGCAACAGGCAGAGGTGGGGGAGGCAGAGCGAGTGGGGGGCAAAAGGGACAACCGGTTTTTGCAACTGCGCAGTTTTGGCTGCAGCAGTCGTTGGTGATTTTGTTGTTGTTGCTTGTGTTGCTGCTGCTGCTGTTGTTGTTGTTGCTGCTTCTTTTTTTTGGGGCGCTAAAAAGGAAAATCAGCCCAAGTTGCAACAAGAATCCAAGACGCCTGTTGCCTACGCTGCCTGCCTCCGCTGTTGCCTCCTCCTCCTCTGCAGCTGTTGTTGTTGTTGCTGTTGCTGTTGTTGCTGCAGCCGTCACCCAGATTATCAGGGAAACTGGAGTAACCAGTTTTTTGCGTGCACTGCGCGGCGGCATGCAACCTAAATATAGAATATATATGCAACAGATATATCTGTATATACACCATATATCTGTATATATTGTCTGTATATATCTGTATATATAGTGTCTATATCTGCAGGCAACAGATTCACTGCTTTATGTGCAAACAAATAATCAAAATTCGCATAAAAAATCCTCTGAAATTCGCAATGAAAACAAGCCAAAAAGCAAGTAAAAATAAGCCGAAAAACATGCCAAAAACAAGCCAAAAAATGACTTCACAGAACATCGCCGCGTTGTTTGTGTTTGTGTTTTCGTTTTTATCTTATCAGCAGCGCAAGTGAGCTCAGTGTGCGTGCATGTGTGGGTACCTGCGTGTGTGTGTGTGTGTGTTTGCGTGTTGTTGTTGTGTGTTTTCACCTTTCGCTTACCTGTTGATTGTGTGTTGCATGCGGCTCTCTGGCGAGAGAGTTTCGCCTGCGCTCTCTCTCTCTCTCTCGCTCTCTTTGCTACTCTCCTTACTGCTGGGAGAGTGTGTGTGTCTGCTTGTGTGTGTGTGTGTGTGTCTGGCACTGACTTCAGCGCTGAGATCTTGCGCCGTCGCCTTCGCCTTCGCCTGCGTCATTCGTCTGAAAGCAACGATCGCGCGCGGTTGTCTCCGTCTCGTGTCTCTCTCTCGTGTTAATCGCATTTCTCTCGTGCCTCGTCTCGCCAAACTCTCGTCAAAATTCGCTTCACTAGAGAACTGAGAAACGAAAAAACAACAACAGTGAGAAAAAGAGAAAAGTGAGTGACGCCTTTGGCAAACTTGACCAAATTACCTTGGTAATTACAGTGCGATTTATGATTTATTTTTTATCGATTCGCATCATAATCGAAACCGGCTTCATTAGCTGTGCGAGTGAGTGAATGATTCACGCACGAACTGGCCTCGCTGCTGCTGACCAGGGCCAGTTTTGGCCACAAATTTCGTGTTGACTCACGCAGATTCCCCAGCCTCCCTCGAAATTTCGGTTGTTGTGTGTATTTTTCCAATAAGCAACACTCGAAATTGACGTAACGCCGCAATAAAAGCAAAAGTGCGAGAAAAAGGCTAAAAACAAAACATTAAAAACACACTCTATACATTGTATAATATATGCAAAAATATGTTACTCGATATACGTACGTGTAGATCGATCACAGACGCGTGCATAACTGTTCTTGATCTCGCAGACCACAAAGCGTCGCTCCGTTTTAATTGGCTGCTTATCTGTCGGGCCCGACTTTAATTGTCGCTTGCGGTCACAGTGAAAGGAATACCATATCTTTATACACCATTAATACCTTAATATACCATAATACGAGTATAACCATCATATAAGAGACATATATCAGTTATATATCGGCATGACACGCGACTCTCGTCGTGTCAATAATACAATTGAGAATTCTATTTCTTTATTTTTTCTTATTTTGGTAGCTGGCAAAAATATTTTTGCTATTTGATTGAATTACGCAGCGATTTCGCGATTTTGCAAATGTTTTTTCAAATGTTTTTTTTTCGCATTTTTAGTCAGTCTCTCTCGCTCACTCTATCGCTGTCTCTTTCTCTCTCCCTCACCCGCTGTGTGTGCAACATGATTTAATTAAAAAGCTGAAATTGTTTTCATGCCCCTCGGAGTTTATTATATTTGATATTTGTTTATTTATCTCTCGCTCTCTATTGTTATTTGCCTTTAGTTGTTTTTGTTGTGCAGTTGTTGTTGTTTTGCGACTTTTTTGTTGTTCCAATTGAGCTTTTTATGCCACATATTTTCGCTGTGGTCTCTTGCGAAATGTTCTTTGAAAAAAGGTGGAAATATTATTATTAAATTCCATTTGTACGTTAAATATATCGTGCGGCGACCTTGTTGAGACCTAGAGACAGACAGAGACAACCCAGTAACAACCTCAACATCATCATCATGAGGTTCTTGAAACCTAGAGACTGCGTTGCTTGTTCGCTGATAGATCTCGAAATTGGTTCGCTTTAATTACATTTATCAATTGAACAAGCAGCAGGAGAAGAAGAGAAGGTGGAGGTAGCGAAGGAGAAGGCGAAGAAAGGCAACCGTAGATGATGTCATGCGATATCTGCGCTCTTCCAGGGAACCTGCTTGTACTTCTGGCCAGAGATATTGCGCTGTCACTTAATCTTGACTGATAAGCTGGCATATATAGTATATAGTTTAGTTCCTTGTTAGCTAGTCCGATTAGCTGCGAGATTAGATATGAAAGAACGAGTTCCGTTATAGCAAAATACAGTAAACAATTAGCAGAATAACAAAAAAAATGTACAACAAACAGCAAGAACAAGAACAACAACAAAGCAACAACAAAGCATAAACAACAACTACAAAGAGTCGAATAAAACCCGAGACAGACATTGGCAGCCGTCGTCGACGTCGCTGTCGCTGTCGCGGTCGCTGCTCAAGGGGCGCAGCAGGTGGTAGTAAAGGGGTGAGAGGGAGGCGCTAGCTGACAGTGTCTGCGGCTATACGTGTACTACATATAGCTGCCATATAGTTGGGCAAAAAAAAAAAAAATAAAAGAAGCTCTCGCGCGGCCCCAAAATGCAAAGGCAGCGACGCCAGCAGCGACGTTGGCAGCGCCGCAACGACACGGCGACAGCGACATAGCGCTGCCACTTGCTTGAAAAGATTTTCAGTTCGAAACGCAAAAAAATTTAAAAAAAAAGCATTTCACAGCGAAAAGATTTTGTCGGTTTCGTTTCGTTTTCGGTTTCGGTTTTTGCTTTAGTTGAGAGAAAATCGTCGCTTAGTTAACGTCGCCCCCCAGAACAAACAAAACAGCCGAAGAACCCGAAAATCGATCAAAAAGTGTGTACTACGTAGCATAGCAAATATATATAGATATATATGTGAAATCGATAAAGCCAATCGATAAACTGATAACTGACATCATCAGTAAAAAGGCTGAAACTGTATATGACTCTCACTGCCTGTAGTTATCTAGTGTTATCAGTCGTAGTAGCCTTAATCATACACCCCTCCCGCTCACTCACTCACTCACTCCCTCTCTCTCTCTCTCTTTTAGGCCCGAACTTGTGCTTGTGTGTAAAATTGTAAATTTAATTTGAGTGAGTTTCTGTGCAAGGTTAAAAAGAAAACAAAAAAAAAAACCCCCAAAGAAAATATTCTCGAAAAAGTCCCTTACGAAACGAGAATCGCGTGAAACCGTTAACCGCAAACCAACAACAAAAGAAAGAATACATAATTCTCTTTTGGCACTCGCTAAACGTTCGCCCCAAACAACAACAACAACAAGAACAACCAGAACATCAACAGCAGCAGCAGCAGCAAACACTTTTCTGGACTCTGCGGCAGCTGGGAAAATCTACGGTAGATCGTATCAGTTTTGGCCAGAGCACAGATACAGCCACATCGGCGCGGACAACAGACAGCGGACAGCGGACAGCGGCAGAAGCAATAAGATAAAATATATTCAAAAATTTTAGAAACTTTTCAAGGTGAGTTTATTTTTAGTCGCTTCGCAATGGCTGCGCGGATTTCTTTCTTTCTGTCTTCGACGAATCTTGTATCATTCTACAGCTGCACAGAGCTATAGAGTGTGTGGCGTATATAGCTGTGTATGTGTGTGTGTCTATGAGTGTGTGTGTGTCTCTGTGTGTGTGTATGTCTGTGTGTGCCTCTGTCTGTCTGTGTGTGTGTGCTCTCTATCTGTCTGTTTGAATTTGCACGCTCTAGCGCAGCTAAAGTATCTAGCAGATACATATCGCAGCGGGGCAAGTTGCAACGCCTTGTTGTTGTTGTTGCTGTTTTGTTGGCTGTCTGTTGCCATAATTTCTTTGGCATTTATTTTGTAATTTGAAAATAGTCGAGCGACGCGTTTATATATTAAATAAATAGGCGCCAAAAAGTTATTAATGAAGCTCTAGGTCAGCGTGAAATGTATCTTTCACTCGTCGCTGTCGCTCAGGCAGAGGCTGCCTCACTCTTTGGCTATTTCACTCTTTGGCTATTTGGCAATTCGTTCTCATGCTATCTGAATGTTTTTGAATAACTATATATTTGACTTGGCTGTACAAATTCTCGGCGTCAATTGCGCTTTGCTTTTCATTTCATTTCATTTGCCTTGTGCTGTGCTTCTTCTTCTTCTTCTTCTGCTTTGCTGCTTGATCTATTTTCGGCCAATAGTCAGTCAGTCGTTTGTACAAACCCCCTGCTAGCCTCCGTCCCTACCCCTTTCCCTTGGTAACCCCTGCTCGTAACCTGCCTGCGGCTCACATCGCGTATACGCACTGTGTCTCGCGCAATGTTCAGACGTAACACAGACGCAGTTTTCCATTTCAATTTCCGTCGTTTTCCAGGCACCCCCCCACCCCCTAGAGTGATGTAACAGTCTACACTGTTTATATTTGCGCAGATCGAGCATGAACTTGTGAATTTCTTTATTCCTTTTCTGCATTTCTTCTTTATTTATTATTTATTTATTCATTTTCTTTCTTATGCTTAATTTCTCTTGAAGTATCTGACACAGTTCCCTAACGCTCTGCTAACTCTCTTCCATGGTTGAATGACCCACACTGAACTGAACTTCAACTCAAAGTTGGGCCCTGTCATTAATCATGACATGATTGATTGATGATCAGGTATTGCTCAAGGTGCTCAGTGACTAAAGCGATAAGGCTGAGAAGGTTCAGGGCTTATCGCTGCCATCTGATTCACAGTGTTCTCTACTGATAAGGCTGTGCTCGGCTCGGACTGATCGTCCAGTGATCGTCACTCTATACGCAGCCGAGCCCAGACAAGGAAATCTTTTTCATTTTTCCAACGCTCAATGCGCTGCCTTTGTTTATATTTAACACTCGACAAGTGAGTGTGTGTGCTAGGAGTGTATGTGCCAGTGTGTGTAAGTGTGTATGCCAATATGTGTGTGTGTGTGAGGTGTGTGTGCATCTTTAGCTGTGGCCCGCAATTAATTAGGGAGCTCGAAGCAAGGCGAGTGACGTCAGAGAGGAGAGAGAGAGAGGGAGAACACTCGGAATTGCAATAAAACTACTGCAAATCAAGTCATAAATTAAGCGGCAAGCAGCAGGCGACTGTCTGCAGCAGCTGACAGGGCAGAGGATAGCAGGGGGCAGGGGCAGCTAGAGAGCTGGGGAGCGCGTAATGAGCGCCAGCAAAAACGCCACGCAGCGCTCATTAGAATCGTATTTATACTGGCGACGAATGACCGAGTGATTTCCCCTTGTGCTCCCCACTGACATGACCCCTCTACAGTACCACCTCCCCCTCCCCTTCCCTCATCCTGCCCTGCTGTCATGCAATGCTGCCATGTTCCGATTCCGATTGCGAACCCGATTCCTATGCGGATCTGCCGCCCTGCCAGCTGCGCTGTGCGTGACAATATTTCACGGCTTGCAACTTTTGTTGAATGGAAAGTGTAAGAGAAGGGGAGTGCGAGGCGGGGAGGTGCAGCAGTGTAACATGCTCTAGAAATTTCCGAGCAGATTTTTGCGTATATTTTAATTACGTGTATTGCCAAAGCAGAATGCAAGAGACTGAGACTGAGACTGAGAATGCAGCAGCGAGAAAAGCAACAGAAAATAAAATCATTTCGCAAGAATTTAACCTTCATGAACTGTCATGGTAGATTGCCTGTCGTTCTCTTGCTCTGCCACCTTTTCTTTACCCCTCTCCCCATCTCCCCCTCTCTCTTTCTACCTCACTTAATGTGTCTCTCTTGCTCTCTTTGCCAACTAATGTGCTGAAGTGCGCATATTTCATTTCTGTGTGTTCTGTCTTCTTCTTCCTCTTCACATTTCTCATTCTCATTCTTCATTCGTGTTTCTTCTGCTTTCTGTTTTCTGTGTGTTTCGGCAGTTTTCAGGGCTCGTATGTCATCTCGGAACAACAACGCGCACAATGCAAACAACACCAGCAGCAGCCCCATAATTAAATAACATTTTAGTGCATTGCGGGGGTGCAACGAGAGGGAGAGAGGGAGGGGGAGGCAGGGCACACTGCTACTGTTGGCTTGTAAAGAATGCTGTCAAATTGTGGGCAAACAATAAAGGGTGCTTCAGTTGAGTGGTGAAAATGTGACAGCTTGTAAATCTTTTTCTCTTTCTACAGTTCTCTTTAGATCGATCTTGTTTGGAAGATCGTTTTATATAGATCACTCTCTGTGGATATTTCTAGGGTTTCTTTTACTAATATCGCTGTTAATATCGTTCTATATTGATCACTCTGTAGATCTGTAGTACTCTCTGTAGTTCAGTCTACATAGATTACTTTCTAATAATCTCTCACATAAGATCACTCTGTTTGGATCTTCCTACTTTCTATACTATAGAATTTATAGATCATTCTTCAGAGATCACTTACTATTAATTCCTTTCTTCAATTCACTCATTATAAAACATTCCTTGTACATCACTTGCTGGAGATCACTCTCTGTGGATCTCTCTTTGTAGATCAGTCTCCATAGATCACTTCCATAAGATCACACTATTAGGAGCCTTCCACTCTCAATAGATTACTCTCAATAGATCACTCTTTATTGATCCTTCTCTTCAAATTACTGTTTTTGAATCATTTCTTGTAGATCACTAACCCGAGATCACTCTCTGTAGATCTTTCTTTATTATCTTTTACTGATATCGCTCTTAAGATTGTTCTATATTGATCACGCTGTAGATCAATCCACATAGATCACTTTCTAATGACCACTTTCTATTGATCGCTCAGTTCAAATCCTTCCACTCCCTATAGATCAATCTCTATAGATCACTCTCCATAGATCACTCTCTTTTAATCCTTCTATTCAATTCACCCATTATAAAGCATTCCCTGTAGATCACTAACTCGAGATCACTATCTGTAGATTTCTTTCTATAGATCACTCTCCATAGATCACTCTCCATAGATCACTCTCTGTTAATCCTTCTTTTCAACTTACCCATTATAAATCATTCCTTGTTGATCACTTGCTGAAGATCATTCTCCATGAATCTCCCTCTATTGACTATACCACATGGATCTATCTCTTTAACTCTCTCTCTTTATTCATGTCTATCTAAGCATTTTAACCGATGCACAAACGATACTCAAACAATATTCAAGTCAAAATCATGTTGATCTCCAACAGAAATGGAATCTGTACTTCAGATAGTTAGTTATATGATATAATCTATTCTTAAATATTACTGCTACTACGAGGGTCGTTTGATAAGTCCGTGACTTTTTGTATTTGCCGCGCACCTGCTCTAAATACAACACTGCTCCTGTCAGCAGTTATCGATTAACAGCTGACTGTAAAATTTTGAGAAAGCTGCGTTTCTTAGTTTGCGTTTTATAGGCATTGAAAGCAGACGATCTCGTGAATTTTAACGAAAATGGAAAAAAGTGAATTTCGTGTGCTAATTAAGCATTATTTTTTGCGTAAAAAATCCATCACCGAAACCAAGGAAAGACTTGATAAATATTATGGGGACTCTGCACCATCAATTTCAATGGTTAAGAAATGGTTTACTGAGTTCCGTTGTGGTCGTACCAGTACAAGTGATGCCGAACGTTCAGGTCGCCCAAAAGAGGTCGTCATGCCAGAAATCGTCGACAAAATCCATGGAATGATATTGGATGATCGGAGAATGAAAGTGCGTGAGGTAGCTGAGGCTGTAGGCATCTCAACTGAACGGGTACATCACATTTTACATGAATATTTGGACATGAAAAAGCTTTCCGCGCGATGGGTGCCGCGATTGCTCACACACGACCATAAGCGCAACCGTGTGACCATTTCAAAGGAGTGTTTGGCGATGTTCAACCGCAATCCAAACGAATTTTTGCGCCGTTTCGTTACCGTAGACGAAACATGGATCCACCACACCACACCAGAGACCAAAGAACAATCAAGACAGTGGGTTTCTCCGGGTGAACGTGCACCAAAGAAGGCCAAGGTGGGTCTGTCGGCCAACAAGGTCATGGCCACAGTTTTTTGGGATGCACAAGGTATCATTCACATCGATTACCTTGAAAAGGGTAAAACGATCACCGGCGAATATTATTCAGAGCTTTTGGACAGATTCGATATTGATTTGAAGCAGAAACGACCGCATTTGGCGAAAAAAAGTGCTGTTCCATCAGGACAATGCACGGGTGCACACGTGTGTAGTCAGCATGGCAAAATTTCATAAATTGGGCTACGAACTGCTACCCCATCCAGCATATTCTCCAGATTTAGCCCCCTGTGACTATTTTTTGTTTCCAAACATGAAGAAATGGCTCGGCGGTAAGAGATTCGGGTCAAATGAAGAGGTCATCACAGAAACAAACGACTATTTTGAGGGCCTTGAGAAAACCTATTATTTGGAAGGAATAAAAAAATTGGAAAAACGCTGGACTAAATGTATAGAGCTAAAAGGAGATTATGTTGAGAAATAAAACGCTTCTTTGACGAAAAAAATATATTTTATTCAAAAAGTCACGGACTTATCAAGCGACCCTCGTATATCTACCAGCAAAGTGTACCCATGATACTGTCCAACTATCAAAGATAAACACACATAAATTATCAACAATTTACCCCATGCAAATCTTGTCCGCAACTACCTCAACTTAAATGATTCGGTTTACTCACGCCTCTGACCTTAACTGGCAGCGAGTTATTCACTTATTCACTTTCGCATACGCAATTGGGTTAAACAGCGGCACACTTTTGAGAGGGAGAAGGCAACAGAGAGAGAGAGAGACAGGGAGAGAGAGAGACAGGGAGAGAGAGAGGGAGAGCGTCAAGCAGGCCTGCGTCTTAAGTGAGGCAGACAGACGCGGGTCTTACACAACTCCAGCCAGCAAAATTTGACTAAAAAGTAATCACAGCGCAGTCACAGTCAGCGTCACAGTCAGCGTCGCAGTCGGCGTCGCAGTCAGCGTCTCAGTCACCTCGCAATTATATAACAATCGCAATGCGTTCCAAAAATAAACGCCCACAAAAAATCGCACAAGTTGAAGAAGTGCAGATGAAGTTGTGCCTCGTCTTCCCCTTCCTCTCCATGCCCTCTCCCTCTTCTTCCCTCAGCCCTCACCACAAACGTGACTGGCAAACAATTTCGGTCTCAACCACATCGAGATTGGGTAAACTGTGGCGGCAGCAGGGTAAACCCCAAGCCAGCTCCGATTGTTGTTCAACAATTAACCAAAAAAATAAAGAAACTTAAAAAGTTTAAACCAAAAATAATTATTATGTTTTCGCGTTTTTCCATCCAGCGTGTGCTCGTAAATCAAAACGTGATATTCGTTATTTCCCCATCGTAAAAAAAAACCAGAAGAAAAAGCTCAAGATAATATACATATAGTATATATAAATAGCATATAATGTGGCAGATATAAACCGAAGCTGCGTTAATCAAACGGTTTCCAAAGTATTTCCCTCCCACACAGAATATCTTTAAGTAGATAAGACTTTCGTAAACAGTTCAATGAGAACTAGGAGAAGAAGAGGAGAGGCAGATAGTGTTGAATTTGTGGGGTAAATATTATGAAACTATCGGGGGAAGTGCGTCAGACCCGAGTGAATATGCAGAATTATTGAGAAATGCGAATCGATCGATGATACTTTATAGTACAGTTCATAATCCCCTTCCCCTTCCTGCTCCTCCTCCTCTATCAGGGCCGAGTACGATTTATTTTGTACGCGATTTCAATTTATTTTTAACGTAACCGAAATCTATTTCGAGAAAGACGTCAATGCCAAAGTCACATATCAAATTTGATTGTCACATTTTGTGCATGTTGACAGCCCTGAGGAAGGCGAGAAACTGTGGAGGAATCTCAATGAAATGAACCGACGCTATCCTGTGCTATTTGCCCTTAGCCTTGGTGGACTTTGGTGGAGGTGGGGGCGTGGCACTTTGCAGAAGGCCAGTGCGGAAATTGGGCGCAACGAACATAATTTTATATGTGAAATGTGCCAGGGCGAAAGTCTTCAATGAAAACTGAAAATGTCTTGCAGATATATAGAGTATATATAAAGATATATGTGCTATATAGAGTCTGCTGCTGCTGCTGGGCCTAAACGGTACGAAAATAAATTATAATTTGCACACGAGTTGCCAAAAAACAAATCGAGTGGGCGCAACTCGGAACGAGGATCATTTCAGATTTCAGATTTCTGATTTCAGATTTCGGAATTCGGAATTTGGTTTACGGTTTGCGTGGGCCTTCCTCGGCATGACAAAGATCTGCGATCGCAGCAGCTGCGAATTCCGCATGAATAATTACGCGATCGAATAATGCCACTTGACAGATTCGGATACAGAAACAGATGCAGAAACTGTTGCAGATTTATCGTTGCCTACTCGAAATGCACCCAAAGCTCCAATTACCAGCAACAACAAGAGCAGTGAGTGACAACAGAGGGACGCAGTGACAAAGTGGGCTAAGTGACAAACTGACAAACTGACAAAAGTGCCCAAAATGCGACGGCCAGAACAGCCGCCTCTGACACTTTTGAATAGTTTCCACAGACGCTTGAGAAATGCGTTTTTAAGCTGAACGAATGAAAGAACGGGGGCAACAACTCGATGCGAACAAAGGGGCAACGCGAACTGGGCTGATGCGGGTGCAGTGCAGTGCAGGGTAGAGGGAGTGGCAGGGGTAAAGGCAGTGGGAGGGGAGGTGCTAGGGGAACTGGCTGCCACTTGTCGCCGTCCATTAAACAAGCTGACAAATTGGAAGCCAGCACAGTCAGCGTAAACAATGCAAGCACAATTTGATAGAAATAGCAGCAGGCGATGGGGTATACACGACTGCAAATATAGGCTGTGCGCAAAACTGAATTAAAATTACTTGACCGTGTTGTAACTAGTAAATTGGGGAATGCTTGACTGCCATTATACCCTGTATAATTTGCAGGAACTATAAAAATGACAATTACAGTTACAAATTTGCATTGAGTTTTTAATGCAGTCTTATTGTATTGTGCCCGCTATGCAAAGAAGAGTATTATAAATGTCTGCCAACTGTCTGTTGGTTCGTATGAACATCTATATCTCAAAGACTATAATAGTTAGGGCTATCAAATTTGCTGTCAGTATGTGTTATTATTGCATGCAGATAAAGTTAGTTTTTTATTTTAGCCACGCCCCCTACTGCGCCATTAAATCAATAAAAACCGATTTCCAAGCTTAATTTTAATGCAGGACAGTTCATTTTTGGTAAACACAATAACCATCTAGGCCCAAATTATTTCTGATTATTTTCTAAATTTGATTGTGATTGCATAATCAACATAGAATCACTGAGTGATATGATTCTAATAAATCCTCCTTAATAACTTCGTTAAACACATACGCACTTAGTCTCAGTGTCATAGCACTCAGCAAAAGTGAGAGTGCAAGTTCTTGGCAATTACTTTTCACTTTCCAGGGACTTCTGCTGCCTTTGCGCTGCCTCCACCTGGCCCGCTGCTTCCCTGCCCCAGCTGTGATAAGTATATCATCATCTCGATGAGGCATAACTCTCTGCATGCATAAGCAGGTTCAATATCTTAAGTTTGATGAGGCTTGTGAACTTGTCTCGTTGATTAATATTCGCAAGTATCTGCAAGATACAAGATACAAGATACTTGCGCACTTGACACGCATCTGTGCCCTCTGGCAGACAACAGAACAGGTGGGGGGAAGGGGGGGGCACATGGTTAACAAATTCATTTAAGTGTTTTCACTGTTGCCATTACAAATTTGCCAGAGTTGCCGCCGAGCAGCGCCGCCGCGCCGCCGTGCCGCCGTGTGCAAAAGCCAGCACTTTGTCAACTTAATTGCTGCACTTTGTAAGCTGTCAGGAAGCGCCGCAGAGAGGCAGAGAGGCATCGAGGCAGGAGTCGAAGCTGTAGCTGTAGCTGTAGCTGAAGTCGCAGCCCGTAGGCAGGCAGAGAAGACACAGCCAGGACGACTTGGTCACCCACTCGAGGCGTTGTCATTGTCTGTTCTGTTTCCCCTCCCCCTCTCTCTCTCTTTGTGTGTGTTTCTGTTTGCCAATTGCCTGAGCAACAAGTGCAGCCGCCCTGCCCCCATTTGCCCCTTCTTGTTGCGCCCATTTTTGATTGAGAATTATGTGCGGCATTACGTGCCGCTTTCTGCCTGCGCTAACAACCAGTTGAGTCTTTGCTGCTGATGTTTTGGCCAATTCGGCCTAGTGAGATTGTGCTGCATTGCCAGCATTTTCCCCCGCATTTTCCATTGTATTTTCCCTGGTAGTTTCCCCAATAATTTCTCTAGCTTTTGCATTGAGAATTAATCGCATTCTAAAGCCGCAAATTATGCAGAAAATATAATTAAATGAAGAGGGTTAAGAAGGATTGAAAGAGAGAGTGAAGGCGGAAGAGGGAGAGGATATGAGACTGAGAGAGAGAAAGAGAGAGAGAGAGCAGTAGTTGCCCTACTGTCTCCCTCTTCTCTCCCCTCAAACCTAATCGAATGCGACAGCAAAGTCAGCTGCAAAACGATGAACAAAGCTGACAAAGTTAACAACGACAACAACAGCAACAACAACACCAAAAACAACAGTTACAACAACAAGAAAAAATGAGAGAAAGGGGGTATCAAAAGCACATTAAACTCGCATTATGCGCTGCGAAAACTAAATACTTTTTGTGGCTAATTAAATAAATGCGCCGATAATTACGCATTATTAGCTCAAAGACAAAAAAAAACTCAAATGGAATTAACTGACAGCTGCTTCTCTGCTCCCCTCCCTGTACAGGAATCTATATACATAAAACATATATATAACGGAATTTTTTCTGCTAAATTGTGTGTGGTTTAAGCGGGAACATCAAGTTTAATTTATGGGATTTGCAGTTTGATTGTTTAATATTATATTTAATTACTTTTGTGTGCCCCCAACAATGTGAAACATTTATGCGACATTTATCGCGACACATTGCCACAAAGCAGGCCGTGCATATATGCAGTATATACCAAAAGATACACTGTATATGGGGTATACTATATTGAGAAAGATACACTGTTTATAGGGCATACAATCTCACTTATACGACATTCTTCGATTGGCGAATGAGCAACAATAAAACAGCAGCAACAAAGGCATAAAGATAAAAGTCAAACTCAAAGAGTTGCCAAACAAAGAAGAATATGAAGAAGCAGAGGAGGAGTAATGAGAGGAAGCTGAGTAAACAAGAAAGTCATAAACAACAATTTGGTGAAGCTTTTGTGATCGAGAGTGTTAAGTTTATTGCGGCTTTCGGGGCTGGTTTATATGAAATTGATCGTAAAACAGTTAAGAGGGGACCAGAGATGCTCTAGAGGGTATCTGCTAGTCGGGAATACTTTATATGGTGAGACTGATTGCATTCAACTGGTATATGATCCATATGATCTCTCTGTTTTCTATATTTTATGCCTCTATTATCGCAAAATATATTTTTACAGGGTATCTAAAAGTGGCTACTCTAAATATTAGACATTTTTTTACTTAAATTGAGAATGGGAATGTGTATTCTCCTCATATTTCATACTTAACAAAGTTTAACAAGGCAAAAAAGGTAACAAATGCTTTACAGGGTATCTGTAAGTAGCTTACCCTGTAAAGTATGGTATACCTTTCACTTAAAATACAATTCCTTTTTATTAAAAACTGCACATCACTTAGAGTAACAATACAAGCAATTACTTAGAAATTTACAGGGTATTTACAAGTCGTGCATGCTACAAAATATGACAATCATTGCTCATAGAATATTCATTCTCATCATATTTCATACTTAACTAAGTCAAACAAGGCAAAAAAGTAAAATATAATTTACAGGGTATCTGTAAGTACTTTATCTGCAATATAAAAAAATTTCCTCACATAAATACTCTTAAAATAAGTCCAACTACATTATAAACTGCACAACACTTAGTATAACAAGACCAGCAATTACTAGCAAGTTTACAGGGTATCTACAAGTCGTGCAAACTACAAAATACTCCAATCATTGCACATATAAGACAATCCTTATATCTCTTTCTCTCTCTTGCTCTACACACTCTACCTTCAACTTCCCACCCGTTGCCTAGGGTATTTGCCTGGTCGACTACCCCCTTTTGATTTGCACTTCTTATGCAATTGTTTTTCAGCCTCTGTCGAATGATATTAATAAACATAATAGAACAAACAATGCCTGGTTAAATATTTACACTCAATGCTGCTGGCAGGCGAGAAAATGTGATTTTCTCCAATTGGAAAAGCCAATTTTTCCTTTACGGATTTTGCTAATGCATTTTTAAACCAATTGCACAAAACACGCATACATAATTCAAAATATGAACAACAGTAACAAATTTTGTTGCTTGAAATTCCTCAAAATTCAAAATTGGAAATTGAAATTTGCATTTAAATGCGAAATTTAAATTTAAATTTGACGCTCGCAAATTAATCAATTTCTCTCTGCGAGTGCATAAAAATGGGATTTGCATTTGATAGAATAATTATAATTCTACTTTATGCGGCCACATAAATTACATGCAATCAGCGTGGGGGAGGGGGATAGTACACAGCAGGGGGGAGGGAGGGCCGCTTGGGGATATCAATTTACATATTACAGAAAATGTTTGCAATTTATTTGCAAAATATTTGCAATTAAAGAAGCGAAGTTGCTGCCGCTTTTTAAAGTGTGGTGGGGAGGGGGAGTGTCATGGCATAGGGTATACCCTACAGCTTTGTCTGCAGTGGGTTATACCCTTTAAGTAGTTGTGAGCAGACAGTGCTCTGGGAGTTGCATGAGCTGTTAGGAGATCAAGTCAAGCGTATCTAGACAGATCTTAAGACAACTACGCCACTGCCATGCTCACTCTAGGGTATACCAAGTGTAGGCATAGTTAATCAACTACTCAACAATCTACCCCACTTGCTCATCCACTACAGGGTATGCCAAGTGCCAGCAAAGTTACTCCTGACTACACCAAGCAACAGCTCTAAGGCAATTTTCCTCATCATTCTCTCTCTGTTTGTGGCAGTTTCCGCTTCCGCTCTGCACTGCTTGCCCTGCTTCCCCTTCTTTCCTCCTCTTTTCCCCGCTCTGCACTCTCTGCTTATTATCCGTGCACAGTTCATTTTGCGTCCAGCTCACCTGCTGGCCAGGTGAAAGCGTATTAAGAGATCGAAAAGTAAATTGTAATCATTGCAGTTTGTGTGCACTCGAAGGGCAGCCTGGGATTATGTGGC
This sequence comes from Zaprionus ornatus, assembly GCA_018904035.1. Taxonomy (NCBI): domain Eukaryota; kingdom Metazoa; phylum Arthropoda; class Insecta; order Diptera; family Drosophilidae; genus Zaprionus; species Zaprionus ornatus. Next base: position 6,461,514 of record JAEIFZ010000253.1, read on the forward strand.
GGTAATGAACTTATCACACGCTTGTCTGACTCCAAGCAGACAGCAGAAGAGAGAGGGGAGAGCAGGGTAGGAGAGGCAGTGAGGCAGGGGAGCTGCGTGGCCGCCCACCTGTGCAGTGCAGTGACAAGTCAAGGCGAATGGCGTTTGGTCAATGCGCAGACAGCAAGACAAGAAAGGAGGAGAGAGGGAAGAGAGTGAAGAGATAGAGAGAAGAGTTGCAAGAAAGAGGGAGAGGAGAGAGGCAAGAGAAAGAGATGGAAGAGGGAGATAGGAAGAGAGAGAGAGCGAGGGAAGAAGTTGGAATCGTCTTGTCAGAGTTGGCTAAGCAAAACTTTCGACAGCGCGCTGCGAATGTCCCAGTGAATGAGCACTGACTGCATCTATATGTGTGTGTGTGTGTGCGTGTGTCTGCTCGCATGTGAGGTGCTCCATGGTGCTGCAAATTGGCGCATTCTCAATGTCACTTGCATTCTTTTGGCATCGCATTTAGGCGTGTTTGCCATCGTCGACAGTTGACAGAGCACTTGAAAGCGCCAAGAAGCAAAGAGAAAACAGCAACAACAACAGCAGAAGCAACAACAACAAGTGTCACTTTTGTCAGCATGCAAAATATGAACAACACAGACAAGCTGCAAAGCCAAACATTACGTATACGCCGCGTAGACGACGACGACGACGACGAGGCGAGACGCGATGCTAAAAACTAAAAACAGCGGAGGCAAAAACCAACAACTTTTCGAATACTCAAGTGTTTTGATGCACTGACAGATGCAGCAGACTAGTGTGTGTGTGATGGTGTGTGTGTTGTGTGTGTGCTGAGTGAAAAAGTTTTTGCGTTTTTGCAGCAGCAGCGCTTGATAAGCGGCGCATTGCAAAAAGTCGTCGAGCCGTTGAGTTACGCCCATTTAGCACGCGCATTGCATTAGACAGACTGAAGAGCAGCGCATCAGACAGCAGACGGCAGACAGTGGCATGTCCTGCACACACACACACCAACACACACACACATGACGTCACGTGCACGTTCATGTCTCGCTGGCTCGCGTCATGTCACGTCGAGGCATAAAAGGGAAGCCAAAAAGCAAAACGAAAACGAAAACAAGCTAAAAAATCACTCGACTCCAAGCTAGGCAGCGGCATAAACTTGCGTTTGGCCAGCAGCAGCAGCAACGGGGGGAGCAATAACAACAACAGCAGTAGTAGCAGCAGCAGCAGCAGCAACAGGGGGAGCTGCAACAACAATAACAACAGCAGCAGCAGAAGAGCGAAAAAAAGCCGCAGTTGAGTTTGAAGTGTATGCGAAATTTACATAAATGCGAAATCAACGCGTTCGCTACTTGCCACACACACACATAGCCAGACATACACACACACTGAGGCACACACACACTCTCAGGCATACACACAGCCACAGTCACAGGCACACCAGGCACACAGAGGCACACATCCAGGCACACACACACCCTGGCCAACTGAGATGTGTGTGCCATTTGCAGTGCTTGTTATGGCTTGGCGGCTGCTGCTGCGTTTTTCCCTAATTTCCACAGCAATTGGCAGCTGGCAGTGGGTGAATGTCGCACAGTGCGAGAGCGAAATAGAGCTAGAGAGCGAGAGAACTTCACTTTTGTTTGGCCCAAAAAGCCAAGAGCAACGGCAGGCAAACAGACTGAATAAACCTTCTCGAGTAGTTTTGCTTCTTGAGGCCACTTCATGTGCTGCATATGAGTGGAGGTAGTGAAAGGGAGAAGGGGCAGGTAGAGGGGCAGACACAGGAGGAGAGAGTGAGAGGGAAGAGGGAAGAAGGGAAAGACAGAAGAGGGTGAGGCAGCCAGGCATATGAGGCAAGGTAGATCTGGTTACGGGCCTCGGGGCTGCCCTGTGCCCATTGCTGCTGCTGCTGCCTTGCGTGTTGCCACAGGCTCGAGTGGCTTTTAATGAGCTGTTGCATATGCAGTTTATTAATGTGTTGAAAAGCCCACAACCAGATGCAACAACACTTTAAATCTTTTGTTGTTATTGTTGTTGTTATGGCTAGCGTGGCAGACAAAAGTTTGTCTAAGTTGGAAGCGCATAAATAATTCCATTCAATGCAGGGCGAGCAATGCAATTAGTGCGCCTCATTAGGGCAGGGAGAGGGGGAGGGAAGAGGGAATATAAGGGAGAGTAGACGAGTGTAGAGGAGAGAAGGGGAGTGTAGAGGGGTGTAGAAGAGTGGGGGTAGTGTAGGCCTTGCTGTAGGCTACTTGCTGATTGGGTAAGGGCTGCTTAAGGCATTCAGCTATGCCAAAATTTATTAGAGGCCGAACAGAAGACAGGAGAAGAAGTAGAAGAAGGAGAAAAAGCAGAAGAAGAAGCAGAAGAAGAAGCAGAAGAAGAAGAAGAAGAAGGAGAGTAGTAGAAGTAGAAGCAGCCAAAGCAGCAGGCAGAGAGGTGTCTTGGGTTCACTGGGGGTCGCCTTGGTTCAATTGCTTCACCGACTTTGCTGACTAATGCTGCTGTTATCTCAACTGCCCCCCAATGTAATCATCGAAATCGAACTGCAAATGGCACAAAAAATAACTAAGAACAGAAGGAGAGAGTCAGAAAGAGAGAGAAATAGAGAGAGAGAAAAGGGTAACAGAGAGGGAGCTAAGGAGTAAGCGACGTAGAGAGTGGGAAAGAGGGAAGGGAGAGCTTCGAAAATATCTGCAACTAAAGCAAAGAAAAGGCAATGGCGCAAAGCCAAACAAGTTTGAAGCATGCTGTGCCAGCTTGATACCCTACTCCCAAGTAAACCTCTCTCTCTCCTCACTCTACACTGCCCCAGGGTATGTCCGCAATTGTGCCTCCATTATTAACGTAGATTTCAAGCAGCGTGCCAAATCCCCAAACCGAATCCAGTTAAGCGCTGTCCCCTCTACCCGCTCACTCCCTCCCCCTCTCTACCCTCTCCCTTCTGCCGTTGTTGCCACCCGCATGACATCATCAGCGTTAAAAGAGGCAAACGATCCGCGGTCCAGAGCGGATGCTTCAGTTGGTTTCAGTTTTTGGTTTGGTTTTTCGGCTTTTTCGGTTTGCTTTCTGAGGTTCTCGGGTTGATTGCGTTGGCTTCTCTGCTCTGCTCTGCTCTTGTTGTTTTTGTTGTTGCTCGATTAGAGGCCAGTCCATTGGTCGCTTGGTCAGGCTGCTTTATGCGGGTCAAGAGGAGGCACCCCCTTATCCCCTTATCCCCCTCCCTCTGCTAATGACACAGAAATTGTGTGCGTCAGAAATCAATTTGATGCTTGTTGCCTGCTTCTGCTGACTTTAATGACAGCACATCAATGATTTGCTGCAGACCTGGCTGCACTTGGCAACTCTTTTTCCCATACTCAGTTTATAAGAAATTGAAATATATATAAAACATTCCGTCTGGCAACAGGCCACGCCCAAAAATTGTCATAAGTCTGCTGAACTACCGCATGCAAATTGATTTGTTGCTCTCCTCGAATCAAATGAAATGCAATGTGCAGTTGGTAGAGGGAAGGGAGAGGGGATTGCAGGGGAAGTGGGCTCTGGGTAAGCACTGGCAATGTAAATCAATGTAATCAGTAGCGGAGTGAGGGCAACAAGAGGAAAGTAGGAGGCTTGCGGATTAATTTGTGAACCTTTATGGAACTTGCAACTTTAGGGATATTATAAAGCTCTAAACTTCAGGTGCCGTCTTGAATATACTTTTTAATACCTTTTGCATGGGGTATATTAGTTTTGACCAGGAGCTAAAAACGTTTAAGAGATATCTTATATTTAATTTATTTAAATCGGACTACTATTACATATAGCTGCCATGGGGAAAATCGACCAAAATGGAGTATTTTGTATGCAGACCAGTTTTGATTGTAGAAAGATCAAAGAATATAGAATCCTGTAGGGGAATAGAAGCTTGCCGTAGGTAGTCTATCTTTCTGCTTATGATTCACTTCATCTATATAATATGCATATAAAATTGTATTGAAATCGAACTACAATTGGTTGAAAAGGTCAAGATTTTAGTTATATGAAGAACTGTTTTGATTTCAGAAATAACTGAACTTATCAGTGACAATCAAAGTACGACATTTATATTGAATACACAAAGTACTATTCAATTCTGCATTTTTATTTTATTTATTATTATTATTATTATTCAATATTCATTATACATTACTAACGATCGAAGAATATAGAAACTTGCCGAAGGCAGCCTTTCTTTTTGGTTTTAATCAACTTCATCTACAATTCTCCACCTCGAATCCGCTCCTGTTCAATGCCAAATACCATAACAACAACAACAACAACAGAAACAGCTGCCATAATAATACCAACTACAACAGCAACCATAATCACCATGCAAAATCAGCAGGCACAGCGTGACGAATGGCAGCGCCCGCTAAGCTGCCCCCCCTGCCACCACCTGCCTGCATTTCCTCCCCTTTGCCCTCTCTGGCTTTGCTCTGGCACTGCATATAAATAAATTTTAATTTGCCAATTGTGTGTAAAACTTATTAGCGATAAGTTTTGTCGCCCCGCCGCAGCTTGTCATGCTCGCCTCCTGCCTGGCAGCATACCCAGCACGTCTGTGTGTCTGGTGTGTGTGTGTGGTGTGTGTTTGCACACAAATGCATCTAGATACACGAGTGGCAGTGCCAATGTGGCAGTGCATATATGGCCAAGAGCTTTGCTTGTTTATTTTGCAAAATGTCAGGCTGAGCTGTCGCGCTATCGCAACGTATCGCACGAGGAAATGGAATACGTGTTCCGCAACCGGGCGGATACCACCGATAGGGGAAGAGTAATGGAGAGAGGTGGGGGGGAGCTCTGCGTAAGCTGGCATTGGGCTATTAGTCATAAAGCTGCTATGGATCCGGGGATAAGTTTATTAATGACTTCAATGGGCGCCAAGTTGACAAGTTGACGGCAGATTATGAGTGTGTGTCTGTGCCACAAATCAGGCATATATTTCCAGCCGACAAATAGATAATACATGACTGGGGTTTGGTATCGTTTTACATATGATCAGGCAGAGGCAGAGATTGCAGCTTGCTGGGGATTATTGGGCGAATCAATGAGAACAATGGAAGTTTCTTCGTTTTGAAACAGACACGAAGAACTCAAAGTGAACTTGGATTTCTAGTCTGAATGTTAATTATGTTATGTTAATGTTAAGTTAAATGTTAATTAAAAGACTCTTAAATTCAGCTGAAATGATAATATTTTCGTGGGGCCTGTTTTAGAGGTTATTTCAGGAATTTATTAGGGTTTCTCTCAGGTTTTATTGGACACCAAAATTAATTTCTTTGCCATTTACACAATTTGCTCTCTCAATATAGCAACGACATATCTTTATCATGCCTGACTAAGCCTCAATATATTATAGTATATGCTCAAGCTACAATTTCCCTACTCTATTCATGACACTTCTGCAGGGTATTCCATAGTCAAACTACCACAACACTTTCTTCCTTCTACCTCAACTTTTGATTTTGTAAACTCCTTTTTGACTTCGACTTCGACTTCTTTATCTGCATATGTTCGAGCGCGGAGACTATTAAAACCCGATTCTAATGTTGGTAATTAGCTGGCACTTCACACGCTTGCACACCCACTCATACACACACCCACACACACACACACACCCACTCATACACACACTCTCGGCTTGTAATTACACTCGCCATAGCCGAGCTGAGATTCCTTTCGTGGGCGCGTTAACTCGCTCTGCTCTGGCACTTTTCGCACGGCTCTTTTTGGCTTTTCACATTTATTTAATATTTTAATTAAATTATTTTCTCTTTGCATGTGCATGTGCACACACGTCCGTGTATGTGTGTGTGCCTTGCCGTGCTGTGCCGCTTAATGGGGCAACTTCACGTGGCGGCAAAGCATTTACATGCAAATGCAAATGCCGTCGTAGTCGTCCTGCAACTCAAGGTGCCTCTGTCTCTCTCTATCCTTCTCTCTCTCTCTCTCTCCTACTCTGTGTACTGCTGCTTCACAGTCGACTACATACACTTACATACACATGTGGCGGACTTGAGGATCGAGCTGGTGCCATTACCACCCGCACTTAACGTTAATTAAACTGCTGTGTGTGCTAAAATGTCTCTGTCTCTCTCACTGTCTACCTCTATCCCACTCTCGCCTTCTTTCTCTCTCTCTCTCTCGTAGACTCGGCTGCCGTGTCCTTGTCCTTTGTAGCTGGCAGCTGCTGTCGTTTTAATAGCTTAATGTAGTTACTTCCACTTTGAGTGTCTTCCTTCCACGCTGCACAAGCACGAGGCAGAGAAACAACTGAAGAGGAGCTGAGAAGGGGGGAGAAGAGAGCAGAGAGTGGAGTAAGAAGGAGAAGACATGCAGCAGTTCGGAGGCTTGTCGAGCTGGCCGTGAGGGCGGACGTCTTTGCTAATAAAAAACACAACACTCAGCAAAATTGTTATGCAGCAAACTAAATCAACACACACACACACGCACACACACAATTGCTCTCCTACTCGCACACACACACACTATCCCTGCTCTGGTACAAATTACAAAGCAGCCATGACGACTATAACCAGGCAAAAAACCCATGTAAGCCACACTTACAGACAACTGGCCCCAGTTCCATGTGCACTCAATGCGTGCACTTTTTGCACACACTGTAGCAGGCAGAGGCAGCAGGGGGCAAAGGGGGGTGGAAGGTGGGCGTGTTGGCTGGTATCTGGCGTGCAGAAAAAAGGCGATATCTAACAAAGTTTAACTCGTTTTATGTTTACGCCAGTGCAGCACGCAGGGCAGGGTAGCGTAGGGTAGGCACGACTATAGAGGCAGAAAGAAAACTGACTGATAATGTGAGTGAAGGGAGTAAAGGAAGTAAAGTGAGTAAAGCGAGTATATGGAGTGAACCGAATATACCGAGTATACCAAGTAAACCGAGTGTATCGAGTATACCAAGTATATCAAGTATACCAAGTGTACCAAGTATACCGAGTATAACAAGTTTACCAAGTATGCCGAGAAACCAGGTTAGCCAAGTATACCAAGTATACCGAATATACCAAGTAAACCAAGTATACCAAGTCAACCAAGTATACCGAATATACCAAGTAAGCCAAGTAAGCCAAGTATACCAAGTATACCAAGTATACCAAGTATACCAAGTATACCAAGTATACCAAGTATACCAAGTATACCAAGTATACCAAGTATACCAAATACAATAAATAAACACACTACACAAGTCACTTCTCTATGCCAGAACTCATCTAAGGTATCTACTAGTCAACTCCACCTGCAGCAGACGCACGTACGTTTGCAGTTTGGCACCAGGGAAGCCTTTTTTGCATGCCAGAATGCGCAGGCAGCTGCAGCTGGCGCAGAGATCAAGCTAGCCCAAGCGCAGATAACAGCAGCAACTGCAGTACGAGGGCGGAGGTGTGAGGGGCGGGGGTGTGGCTGGTTGTTGGGTTGCCAGGATTAGCATGTAGCAGGGCATACACATGCCTGAATAATGTCTTTATTAGTCGCCCAAAGGAGCAACGCTTTGCCGTGTGTCTTGGCTACGTCGTATTTGGTTTTCTTTGCCGTCGCCTTTTGCGTATTCATTAATTAGACGGCTACGTGATATCAAGTATACGCCCTGTACAGCTTGCATTATGTTTCACTTTTGACTCATCTTTATCTCTATCTCCCTCTCTGCTTGCAGCTACAACTCGAATCCGGCTACGTGCAATAGGAAAATGGCCCAACCACAATTGCTGCAAATCAAATTGTCACGTTTCGATGCCCAACCCTGGGGCTTCCGCCTGCAGGGCGGCGTCGACTTCGCCCAGCCGCTGCTAGTGCAAAAGGTAAGTGGCACACGCCCCCAGCACCCCCCTTGAGATTCCTCGGATTTGCTTTAATTGCGACTGATCGGCACAAACAGTTGGCAAATTGAATTTATTTGTCGAGTGAGAGACAAAAAAAAGAGAAAAAAAGAACACAGAAAATCTTTTAGTTGAGCAGTTAATTTATTTATGCATTTAAATGGCCACAGCTTTTATGGTTGTTGTTGCTGCTGCTCCTTTTGTTATAAATAATTTTGTAGCGATTTGTTTTTTGCCCGCGCGGTTTTTGCGCACGGCACGTGAAACTTTTGCGGCCCCCTCGATTTTCCAAGCGAATTGCCGAATTTCCTTTGCTGCCATTTTGGATATTTTATGTGCGCCAACACACACACACACACAGCTGTCTCTGTGTGTGTGTACAACAAATTGTTAAACATTTATAAATTATTTTCGAAAAAATTGTACACTGCTGGCGACACGCAAACAAATATTTTTTTGGCAAATCATTTGAAAAGTTTTTGAGTCGCTGCCGATTATGACGGTTATATATAGGGGAATATAGTGGGATATATAGAGACATATAGAGATGAATGTAGTATGTACATGCTAGATTTTAATGTGTACCCGCAAAGTTTATGATGTTGTGGCTTTGCTGAATTTATGTTTAGCTGCAAAACTTCTCTGGAGTGTAAAGCATGAATAGCTGAAGAGAGAGCTCTATAAAAGTGGAAGAAGAAAGGCTGTATAGATTGATATATCACTAATATATATGCTTCATATAGATATGTATATACTGAGCAGAATCACAATAATATAGTTTATAGTATAAGTATACTATAGTTAAGTTTTAGTTCTCTATAGTTTTCTTAGCGTAACTTCACCAAGAGACATCTCTTATAAGATCGCTTGGAGTCACAGAAGGGTGACATATAGCCAGATATACATATTATTATAAAGTTGTATAAGGGTATATATATACAAAGGTTTAGTTCTTGAGCAGTTTCATTGATTCACAGCACTACAGGGTATCTCCCAGGCAACAAAAACCACTATAGAGTGAGCTCACTGGGATTCTTAGAGAGTTCTACTTATATAGTGTGTCTAATTGGTACAGAGAGTAATATAACTGCGTAAATATACCATACATATCTCTGCAGGGTATCTGCAAGCTGTTCCACAACACATAGTGCATTCGTTTTGTTTTATTTGCGTACTGTACAAATAATTCATGTGCGGGATTATGTGCATAGCTTATGCAACTGGGTCGCTTATGGACTTTGCCATAAGTTTTTTAATATTCCTGCGGATTTAATTAAAATGTACCAGCAAATGAGAGAGAGATAGAGGAACACAGAGAGGCAGAGAGCATCAAAAGAGGTGCTGAAAAGGGAGACACAGAGAGAGAGAGAGAGCTCGGTCAGTTTCATGTGCTTGGCAACTCATAAAGTAATTCGATTTTAGGAGCAATCACACACGCACTTTGAGCTTGAAGTGAGTGCACTGCAATTGCGAATCATTCGCATGAGCCACTCACACTTGCACTCGCACTCATGCATGAATCATTCAAGTGGACAGACAGAGAGTCCGACACATCAACGTCGAATTGTTCCCGCTAACTGCATGAGTAGTTCGACATTGCACTCGTTTTGTTATTCATTCATTCATTCGTTCGCATCGATTTCGCTGTGTGTGAATCAGCGCATTGATAAGTGTTATAAATAGGCTTAAACAGCAGCAGCAGTAGCGAGGCTTATCAGTGGCACAATGATAATGCCAACGACTCTATATGAATAACAATCGAAGCACTCGAATTGAAGTGAATCAATTCTGAGTGGCTTCTCATCCCCCTTCCCACGATTGTGTAATTGTTTAAATGCGGCTGCATTTGTCGATGTGTAAATATTTTATTACGCCACACTGGAATTTTATTTCGTTGACATTTTCAAACGGCACCAGAAAAGCAACAACAACAAAGGGGAAAAACAAAAACAAAAAGCATTTGCTGTTTACTTTGGCATTACAAATGAGTGCCAGCTGCTAATGGAGCAGGCCAGCAGAGAGGGTGAGGGGGAACAGTTTAAAGTAAGCTGGAGTGAGAGGGGAGAGAGAGAGCGAGAGAGGGGCAGCTACCGCCTGTTTAAACAGCCGTTGCTCGCTTTATGCCTCAATGCGATTGCTTAGGAAAGTATTTGCATAGCGAATACCCAGCGAATACAATGAATAAAGCGCTAGTGAGTGAGTGTATTCATGCTACACTCGCTGGCATATTTAATTGCTCTCTCTCTAAATCAATTAATTTTGGGCTGCAGTGCGCAAAATGCAGCCGTGGCCAATTAGTGCATAAAGCGTACATAAAACAATGACAATGCATGTTCATGTCAATTAGCCGCCATCAACTAGCTAACAAACAATGTTTTTCGGTAAAAGTGCAGCAGCAACAACAACTCGACAGCAACAACAACTCGACAGACAACAACAACAGCAACTACAACCGGGTAACCGCAGGAGTGAAAATGCCCAGAGAGGAAAAGCCATTAGCAGTCAGCAGCTTTTATTTGGCCAATTTAGCAGTCAGCCAGCAAGCCGCAAAAAATAGCTAAAACTAGCTGGCAAGCTTAGTCAGCTAAATGGCTGAGTCATGCTGCGTATTAAAATATTTTCATAATTTTTAATGCATTTCTAAAAAAACAAAAAATAAAATGTTGCTGTCAATGCAAATTTTCTGCTTTAATTCGTTCGGCAAGTCGCGTCTACCCCTTGCTCTGCCATTGCAGGGTAGTGCGAATTTGTTGTAATTTATGCTAAAATCACGCAGCATAAATCTCACAACAATTTCTCGTTAATATGGCAAATATTTTTGGGCAAAAACAAAGCGCAATCCCTAAACTGATTTTGAGTGCAATCAGAAAATTGCAAACAGGAAGGGAGGAAGGAATGACCCTACCCTCTCACTTGTTTCTACTTCTTCTGTACTCTCTTTCCCCTCTTTTCTACTCTCTTTCTTCTCTACTCTAACTCTACTTCTCCATGTCTACATGTCTCTGTCCCTCTCTGTCAGCTGTCTAACCCTGGTACTAGCTACCTTCCTAGCTGTCTTCCTATCAACGTTCTTAGCTACCTTCCTAGCTACCTTCCTAGTTACCTTCCTAGCTGCCTTCCTAGCTACCTTCCTAGCTACCTTCCTAGGCACCTTCCTAGCTACCTTCCTAGCTACCTTCCTAGCTGCCTTCCCAGCTACCTTCCTAGCAACCTTCCATGGTACCTTGTTGCCTTGTCTCCTCTCTGTCTCTGTCTCTGTCGCGTGGAGTAGAAGCAACTGCATCCGTCAGCTTGAACAGCTTGGCGCCTTTTGAACACTTCAAGCTCAATTGAATTTAGAATGGGCTGCACTTCAGCTCAGAGTCAGTGTGGAAGCAGCTGTTGCAGCAAGTGCGTGTCGAGGCTCGTAATGAGCGAAGGATGCGCGTTGATGATGACGCCTCGAGTGGCAGCTGAAGCTGAAAAGTGCACAGCGCCATACTGCCAGCTGCCAGTCCGCTGTCCTAATCCCTGCCACCTGCCCCCCTCTGTGCTGCCAATCCCTTGTCAAGCGTTGTTAGCCAACTGCAGCTTATTAAAAGCTGCTCGGCCAAATGAACTGAAACTGTTCCCTGGAAACAGCGTGCAAAGCTTAAGCCAGCTCTATATGCACTATATATATCTGGACTCTCTCTCTTTATATATAGTATATATGTATGGTAAGCCACTCAGCTTGGCTTAAAGCGGATTAATTTATGATTTCTCGCCAGGCTTCGCTCGCTTATTGTTCCACGTCGAACGAGGCGCACGAGACGAGAAAGACTTGACTTGTTTTTGCTTGTGCAAACAGTTTTATCTCCCTCCCCTTCTCCCTTACTCCCTTCTTTGTTGTTGGTTAAGCTTTATGCCGGCGGATTTCGGTAGCCACAGACTGACGAACTTGTCAGTCAGTCAGAGAGACGGACACGTGCTCACGTATCGCCACGTTTATATTTCATTATCAAGTCGGACTCGGGTTGGGCTTGGGGTTGAGGGGCTGCTGCTCGAGGTCGACTTGGTTCGGCGGGGCATAAAAAGCGTCGCACAAAGCCAAAGCAAAAGGGCAAAAAATAAAAGCGAAAGCCAGGCCAAGGGTCTCAGGCCCCTGCCCGGCTGAGTGCAGCTCAACGCACGCCGGTTGACTTCATCTGCACAAATAATGGAACAAAATAAGTAATACCAAAGCGCAAATTCGGTTTAGTACAAATTTGTTGGGCTAAAAAAGAAAACGAATGATAAACCGAAATTTGCAAAGGATGCTCGTCCCAGCTCGTGCTAGCTGGGCTCGTCTGGCCTGGTCTGGTCTGGTCTGGCCTGGTCTGGTCTGGTCTGGGCTATTAGCCAACTTTAAGTCTAGACAAGGCACAGAGCTGACTCTGGCTGGGTCTGGCTCTGGTCTGGCTACTAACAAGCTACTGTCGGCAGTCAAGGCAACCGACAGAGCTGTGCTAACCCCTCAGCCACATGTGACGACCCTGCCCCAACGCCATTCACCTCACCTTTCCCCTCTAGCCGACGATCTATTCAGCACTCTGCGTTTTGTGCATGCAAATCTGTTTTGCGTGTTTTTGTTTATTTTGTCCTTGTTTTCGCACAAGTCTCCTGCTACGTGCACCCTTCCTTTGACCTCTCGCCCCACCCCCTCTCGGCTATTAATTATTTGACTCCTGTCTGGCTGCGTGTTCGCCTTGTGCTTTGCTGTTTGTCTTTGCCCTCAACGAGAATGAAAATTCATAATTTTCCACTCGCAGCAGGAAGCAGTAAATAGGAAAAACTTTGCATTGAACTTGTTTGGGAATAAGTGCGAAGGGAAGTTGAGATAACAGAACGGTGTGAGTAACAGCACCTTAACTGTTAAAAGTTGATTAACAGAGGAACAATTTAAGAAAGTTTTTGTAGTACTTAAATCTGGTGGGGTTTTTATTGAAGTAGGCTGACTATGTAACTCTCTCTGGAAAAACCAATATAAGTTGAGACAAGTGTGAGCTGTGAGTAACAGCACGAAAAGTGTTAACAGGTGATTAACAGAGTACAATTTAGAAAAACTGCTAGAGTTTTCTTTGTGACATGTTAAGAGTTACTTAGTTTGTTAAACAATCAGTGCCACATATAAACTAGAACATACACAGCTTATACTACCATTCTTTAATACTTCTACACCCCTTAAAAGCTTTGCAGGGTGTCCACACTTTCTCACTCTCCTTTTCTTGTTTCTCACTTTCCTAAAGTTGTTGCTTTTGTTTTCATTCGCGTCTTTTGTCTTTGTCGCTCATGTCGCTGTCTTTGATTTATGACTACCTCAATTCCGTATACGCCCAAGCCTTTGCCACACCCCCCTTTAATCTGCCACCAGCACTCCCCCGTGCTCAGGCATTATTCAAGAGGAAATTCTCGCTTTGGGCTTTCTGGGCTTTGGCTTTGGGTAATTGAATCTGCGTTCAAAGCGCGGCGGTTGCCTTGACAACAAAACTGCGATTTCAATTGGGCTTCGATTGAGATGTGTGTGTTGTACACAAATGTGTGTGTGTGGCGACCGCAAGTGCCACGCGCTGCGACGGCGATGACGTCACAAATGCAATGTCAAGACTTCGCTCTGCGGTTGTTCTCAATTTAGTTGGACATTTTATTAATTGCACAACAACAAGAGCAACAGCGACAGCAGCAGCAGCAGCAACAACAGCAGCAACAACAACAACAGGAGCAACAACAACAGCAACAACAGGAGTAGCAACAACAGCAAATTACACAATCAGAGAACATGAGTCTCATTGTTCAATCAATTGTGCATTGGCATCGACACTGACCACACACACGCACGCACAGACGAGCACACACATGCACTGACAGGCACACACACATGCACTGCCATGCACCGACATGTCCACTTTGCTTTGCAACTACGAAATTTGCATAGTTGTTGCAAATTTGTGTTGCGGTTTTTTCGGTTTTGCGGACTAGTCGCAACATTCATGACAAATGCCAAGTGCAGTCTCCCCTCACTCTCTTTCTTACTCTCTCTCTCTCTCTCTCTGCTGCAGCACGTAGCTCGTTCTGACCACAAAATTGCGCTTTGGGGGCTTGACAAGTGAGCTCGATACTTGTTAATAGCAATCGAAGTCGGTGGTGAAGAGGAGAGGTTTGTCTTGGAGGAGTCTGACTTAGTGGGGTTTACCTGAGAAGTGCTAAGGTCAGTGTCCGGTAGGGTTGTGCGTTGAAGTGGTCTGTCTTAGAGGGGTCTTACTTGGGGTGAACTGTCTGGGAAGAGTCTACCTTGAAAGGGTTAATCTTAAAGGGCTCTACTGGAGAAGCTAACCTGAGAGGATTGCACCTTAGAGTTTGTAGTCTTTCTTAGGGAGTTCTAACTTTGTGTAGTTACTCCGGGAAGAGTCTACCTTGAAAGGGTCTATCTCAATGGGTTTAACCTAGGAGAGGTTAGTCCAGAAGGAGTCTACTTGAGAGGGGTCTTCTCTTGGAGGAGCTAACCTCAGAGAACCTAAACTGGAAGGGGTTTTGCTCGGAGTCGGGTAGGTCTTCTCTCCGTCTCTCTTTCTTTCGCCTAGGGTTCTGTCTGAAGTCTAGGACTTCCCTCTCTCCCTCTGCTTTTCTCCTAGACCCAAAGCTCGAGAGGTCATTCGCCAAGCGTAGTCAACAATTAACAGCGAAGCGTTAATTAAATCACGCAAGCAGGTGATCACTTCAATTGGAACGCTCTACTTGGCCACATGATTCATCATTCGCTGTCAGAGGCGCCGTCATTGATAAAGTTAAAGCAAAAAGGGATCATCCTCGAACCGGAACCGAGTCAACAGGGGGAGCGGGAATGTTGCAGGAAATCGCAGCTGCAGACAGTGATTAAGTGTCTCTTCGTGGCGTTTGATTGATTATCAATTTCTGTTGGCTGTGGCCCGAAGTTGACCAGCTGAAGTTACTGTTGTCATTGTTGTTGTTGTTGCTGTTATTTCTCTGGGTTTGTTATTGCTGTCTGCTGATGCTCTTTAAGCTTGCCGCACAGTTGCAGCTGATGCAGTTGCAGTTTCAACGTGTGCGAAATTGATTCAACAATTCCATTGCCGGCCATAAACGTGGCTGCGTTTCCGTTTCCGCCCGCAGCGAGTGGCATGAAGAGATGGGATGGAGAGATGGGGTGGGAGACAGGGAGTGAGGGGGGAGAGAGAGGCAGACAGTGAGAGCGAGAAGCAGCTGGAGTTCGACAGCAAGTTCTGTTTCCGCTTTGTTTTATACAGCATCAGAGTTAAAGATGCGCACAGCACGTGTCGTGACACGACTGCAGAGCAGCAGTAGAGAGTGGGAAAGAGAGAGGGAGAGAGGAAGAGAAGGCAGCAAGACAGGCAAAGAGGAAGAAGGAACTAAGAGCATCTTCGTCCGCTGTGCAAGGCAATCGCCTCGCTGGCTTAGTCCTAATCAGGTAGCAAGTTCTCGAGCTGTCCCGAGCTGCTCTTCACACACACACACACACACAAAGTATAGTCATGCTCATGCTGGAGTATTCATATCGCTATTCGCTTGCACTTCATTGCACAATCGCTGCGGGCTCCTGCTCCCGACTCCCATTCAGACTGAGCTGGTTTCCTCGAGCACGTCTTATTTAGATTTATCCTGTTGCTACGCTTCAGTTGAGTTGTCCATATCCAGGACATGGCTTCCGTTGCCTCCCCTCTCTCTCTCTCTCTCTCTCTGACTATCTCTCTGTGTGTCTGTCTATATGTTTAATACATTATTGAATATGTGGCCTGGGCCGGAAATACTACTAATGCCTGTCGTTATCCCGAGCCGAGTTGCACAAGCTGAAGACGGAGGCGACGGCGAAGGCGAAGGCGTTTCCCACATGCAAAAGTCACATAAATTCAGCTGCTTGTGTGCTCGCCTAATCCTTGTGCTTTTTTCGCATATTTTTCTCAATTGTTGTGCACAGGATATCAGTGTGTGTGTGCAAGAGTGTATGTGGCTGTGGCTCCTTGCCTCCTTCTTTCGCTATCTGCAACCGTTTGTTGTCCTTGCCTTTAAGTTGCATGTCAGTGCACATAAATCCCTCAGCTGAAAGTGCTCGCTCCGCTGCACCCGAAATACATACAGACACACACCACACACACACACACTGGCACACACACTTGCCCAGCTGTGCGCCTGAGTTACGAGCACTGATAGCAGCAGCAGCAGCAGCAGCCAGTGTGGGTTGTGCAGGAGAAGAGGATAGTTCTGCGAAGGAGGAAGGGGAGTTTGTAAAATTATTGGCCCAGCTCAACTCAACCTTAACGCGCTGCATTATGTGTGCCATAAATATTTATAAGTTCTAAGCGTAAAATGCGCACACAGCGAGACAAAAACCAAACCAAAAACCCGCAAACTGCAAACGTTTTGTAAAGCGCGTTAAAGCGCTTAACTTGCCCCGGACTGCAGCAGTAAACACTTCTCCTGCCCTTATTCTCACCACACCCAGTCCCCTTTTTCGTCCCCCCCCTGCCTGCTCTACGCAATCACCCCTTCCACATTGATAACCCCTTTTAGACAGCGAGACAGCTTGAGGCGTCGAGCTCTCTATTAGTCAGCTAATGGCAACGGGGCTCATCAGCTTGTTCCAGTTGTTTCACATGTTGTTGTTGTTGCTACTCCTCCTACTTTACTGCTTGTTCTTCTCTCTTCTTCTCTCCCTTCTGCGACTACCTGCGGCATGATTCAGTACGCGCTTCGTTTCGTCTTCTTTGTTTTCCAATCAAAAATTGATACAAATGTTTCGAGGGAATCAGCGATGAATCATGCCCGAAGAATGCTAAGCACTTCTCGTTTAAAGTGAAGCGAGCTCTTGCTTTCCCTCTCGCTCTCTCACGAGTTCTTTCATTCATTCTCACTCAGTGAAGAGTGCTGTCTCACTCAAGAGTTCTTTCATTCTCTGCCGCAAGACTGCATTGAGCTCAGTTCTTTCTTTCTTCTCAAAATTGTTACACAAGTTAATGCATGGGAAGTGATTTTGGGTTCTTTATGAGGTTGTGTAATGGGTATACCCTGTAAACAAAGGGGTATAACTGACCTCAGATAAGCAAGGCATCACTTCCCAGGGTATCTACAAGTAGTGTATGCTTAAAGCTTCCATTTTCCATATATCATTTCATTTTGAGCTTGTCAATTCTCTTTAGACATCTATCAATTTCCAAAAAATTCCAGAAAGCATAAGGCATATCTCACCCAACTCTTGCCCCCTCCACTGCGGCTAACCCCTCTGATCTTTGTGCGTAGGTTACCCACAAAGTATCGTGTTTTTGTTGAGTCGGAAAACTCACTCACTGGTTTTTCCACACTTGGCATTGATCTGGGCACATGTTGGCGGTGATTTAATTGTTGCTTAGTGGATTTTCGCAGCCTCGGAAACGCGGTAACTAAGCGGAAACGGAAATGGTGCGCACGCTTGGCGCAGTGTAAGTTTGCCTCTGTCTTGTGTGTGTGGATGGGGGGTTGTGGCTGCGTGCGCTTAAAGGATATTTTCAGCGCAAATTGCGTGCTGCGGCGTAATCGAAATAAATTATGAGCTCAACTTACGCCGTGAATGGTCGATGCTCCTGCTTCTGTGCCTCCCCTGCGTGGGGCATTATGTGTGGATATCCGGCTCTGAGCCAGTGTCCGGTGGAGGCTTCAGAGTGCCAGTGGCTAAAGCCCTGAGGAAGGTAGTGCTGCCTTAGCGTGGTGCTTGACCCTGAGCCAGTCTGAGGGAGGAGGAGGCAGGAAACTTCATGCGGACAGGAAACTTGCAGCTGTTTGTTTGCTCTTGTCTTTGTGTTTGTGTTTGTCTCCCTCTGTGCATGTCTGTGCCTGTTTGTGCATGTTTGCCTTTGGTTTTCGGCTTTTACTTTGTGCGAAGGCATTAAGCGAGCAAATTACTTTGCCGGCCAATTAGCGGGCAACTGAGGCGACTGCGATTAGTGCGGATAGTGACACCTACGAAAAGGGGTGATACAGGGAGAAGCTTAGAGCTTTAATCAGCTTTGTTAGCTGCAATGGGAAATGAAAACTCTAAAGGGAGGAACGCGATTTGAATCTGCACTTTAGGTTGGGGAATTAAGTTACTTCAGAGCTTTAATGCGCTTTGAAAGCTATAATAATGTTCTAATATACATTTATACATAGTTATGAATTAAATCAAAGGTTTAATTAACTTTCACGAAAGTCTTTAATTATATATTTAGTCTCAGGGAGTGAGCTCTAATGTACACATTGTCAATCCTAGGAAGTGAGCTATAATGCGCTTTGAAAGCTTGAATCAGTTTTTAATATATACATATTAAATTTCTCATGTCTTAAATGAGATCATAAGTTTTCGCAAAGCTTTAATGAGCTTTACTAGCTGCAAAAGCAATTTAAAGTTTAATATTCAGCGCGTATGTCTTTAATCATATACTTAATTCTAAGAAGTGAACTTTAATGCGCTTTTAATATAAATAATCAGCTTCTCATGACTTCAATCAATGTCGCAAAGCTTTAATGAGCTTTCCCACAGACTTCAAGCTGCTTTTGATCAATTTGCCAGCATTGTTTGTACTTGATGAGATTAATTTATCTTTTCTTTTGCTCTAAGCTGGCTTTAAGCTCCACAAGCCTGCAGCTTTGCCACCTTTCCCTCACCGTGCCACGTTCCCATGGCGTCTATATAAATTGGTATATTGGTTTGAGTCAATGATATCGTTTTTATGGCATTTCACTGCCAGCGTGTGGCATGTGGCGTGTGGCATGTGATTCGCACATGTTATACAACTGCAGGGACGTGTCTCCGGTACTGCGTGCCCTCCTGTCCCTGCCTGCCTGCCTGTCTTCCTGTCTGTTCCTGCCTGTCTCTGTCTCCTCGTCTGTATTATCATCATTATTATTGTGATATTTATTTTATTTGCACTTTTTTATGGCATTTTGTCGGGCCAGCGGGCACGTATTAGTTATAACGATATGTCATTGATTCCCAGTTAACGCAGAGACGGATCTGTCTCTCCCCTGCGCGGCTGGCAATTCTGCACTCTGCTCTGTGTCCCTGCTCTACCCTTCCAGCCCTGCCCTGCCCTGCCCTGCTCAGTCATTATGCGTCCTTGTGCTGCTGTCCTGCTGTTGCCCTCTTCTTCTAGCACTCGCCATCTCTCTCTCTCTTGCCTCCTTGCTTGTCCTCGTCCTTGTCCTTGTCGTCGTCGTCGTCGTCGTTGCGTCGTCAAGCGCCTTTGGGCCATGATATATTATTGCCTGTCGCCTGTCTTGTTTATTTGCGTTATTTAGCAAAACGTGGCAACAGCAGTTGCCGCATCGGTCTGCCCCTTGGACTCCCTCCTCCCCTTGCTTGTCCCTTGCTGCTGTCGCATTTTTATTGTTATGACGCATATTTTGTTACGCCGGAAATTGAGACATTTTTCCCTTATCCCTTTTCCCTTTTTTTATTCTCCGCTGATTTATCGCATTGGCCTGCGTCGCCTGCATTTCAAATTGATTGAATATTTAGCCAAATGTCTCTCGGCATTGCCTTCTAAATTGTTTACAGCGCGACGTCAATCGATTTTGACAGCTCCTCTCTTCTCCCTCTTCTCCATCTCTCTCTCTGTCTCTCTCTCGCTGCTTCGCAAAAAAAAGTCAATTTCGTTAATCAACACGAACGACTTAATCCAAATTGAATGAACTCGACGCCAAAGCGGATCAGCTGAGGCCAGAGAAAAAAACAGCTTCAGGGGGAGGAAATCTTTTCCCTACGAAAACTCGCAACTGGCGCTGGAAAATTTACACATTTTTCGCATTTTTGCGCCGCAAAACATTTTTCGCCAATAGCTGATGATGATGATGAACAAGCCAAAGCGGCTCAGAGTGTGTGTGTGTGTGTGTGTGTGTGTGTGGACAGGCTCAGGTGAGACGAGCCCCGGTGGGCCTAAAAAGCGTAAATTGAAAAACCGTAGGCAGCTGGCCGAGCTAACAGAGTTGGCCGTAATAAAGCCTAAGCCAAAAGTCCAACAGTGAAAAACGCAGAAGAAAAACGAGTCGAGTCGAGGCGAGAGTCAATTGAGACTATCGAAGGGAGGCAGCGCTGTATGTACGTCTGTCTGTCTGTCTGTCTGCCTATCTGTCTGTCTGTCTGTCTGTCTGTCTACTTGCCAGTCAGTACGTCTGTCTGTCTGTCTCTTTGTTTGTCTGCCTCTCCATCTCTTTTAGCGTGCAGAGGCGTGGCAGGAGCTCAGCCACGCTTGAGGTGATAATGTAATAAGCACTTTTTATGACCCGACAGGATTTAGACCTAAAAATTCCAGCCACACATCCACAGAGGCAGTCTGCCTGCCCGCCTGGCCTGCTGTCCGCCTTGTGTCCGACCTTCGACCCCGTGCATTGTGTGTGCGTACGCTGAAGTTGCCTCTCAGTCTCTCGCAGTCTGCCAAGTTGAGTTCCGCATGTGTTTCTCCATTTGGCATTCGCAGGCGGATTTTGGCCCCGAGTGCTGCCAGTTGTTTTTGGCCCAGTGAGCATATTGTGTGTGTTTTGGCACTGACAATGGTCAGTTCTAATTGCAGTGCGGGCAGCGGAGTGAGTTTTATGAGCTGCACAAACTATAAGTATAAGGATGTGCTACATATATAGAGAGATATATGGAGAGATGTAGAGAGAGATATGGGGAGAGATAAAGGAAGAGTATTCATATTGATTGTGTTTGTTTTAAGGCTCTTAAGCGATTGAGCGCACTGTAGAAACCCATGTTAAATTACCTGGTCATGTCATTTGACAAGAGGGAAGGGGAGGGGAGAGACAGAGAACAGGGGAGTGGGGCAGCTTGCAGCCTTGAGTGCGCGCATCAAATTGAAAAATGTCAATGATAGAGAGAGAGCAATGGAAAATCACAGAAAACATAACAAAGGCGGCCGCGGCAGCAGTGCAACAAAACAAGGCAGGCAGTGGAGAGGAGAGGAAGGGCAGGATAAGAGAGGGATAGCAAGAGAGATAAATGGAGAGAGAGTGAGAGAGGGGAGGTAGCCAGCGAGGACAGTGTGCAACTTGAGCCAGGTAAAGTGCGCCGCCCACGTACACGTTCGCGGCAAGTCGCTGCTTGGCTGGACAGCGAGGAGAGTGACACAAGGAGAGAGAGAGGAAGAAGTAGGGGGCAGCAGAGAGAGAGAGAGAGGGAAAGATGGATAGAGGAGTGGGGGGGGGGGCAGGTAGACAGCGCAAGAGCCAGTCGCATTGACAATCGACAAATGAGGAAAGATAATGCACAACATTAATCTTGCTACCAGCAATTTGTCAGAGAGGACGCTGCTGCTGCTGCTGACGACGACGACGTGGCACGAAACGTGAGCCGTGGCTGCAGCAGCAACAGTCAGACCGATTGCTGGTTGCATTTACTATGCCCAGCTACAGTAGAAGAAGCTGCCGCTGCCGCTGCTGCTGTTGCTGCTCCCTGTCGTTGAATTCGTGTTGCAACTGAAGGATGCTGTCTGTCTCACTCTGGCACGCGCTGACTGAGCATTGCTCTTTCTATCTCTCTCTTCACTCTCTGCTCCACACTGCTGCCCTCTGCCTTACTCTGTGCCTCAGTCTGTGCCTTACACTGCCTCAGTGCCTCGCTCTGCCTCACTGTAGCTTACTCCACATTAGTGTCCTTCTCTTCCCTCTCCCTCTCTCGCTGTCTCCCACTCTGCTGTCCACTCTAAACGCTTCTTTCATCAATTAATTTACAATTTGCCGAGCATACAGATTTCCACACAGTTCCACAGTTCCACATTTTCCGCATTTCCACTCGTTTTCCGCTCCTTCTCGCTGCATTCGCTCATTCATTCATTGATGATGACGATGGTCAGCGCGTGGGCTTGGCACACTTTTATTTAGCTCTCCTTGCTCCAGTAATGGTCTGTGCACTGTGTGTCCTACCCTTCCCCTGCCCTGTCTCTCTCCCCTCCCCTCCCCTCTCTGCACTCCTGCAGCTGTTGTAAATTGCATTGGTTGCCGACTTGTTGAAAGGTTGCACAAGAAATGCCGCTGAGTGTGCTGCAAGTGTGTCTGTGTGCAACCTTAAATGCTTTTCTGTGTTTTCCCCTGTTACTGATGAAGGCACTGTGTGTGGGAGGCAGGGAGGCGTGGCAAGTTGCGGCACTCAATGGCGGAGTCACCGTTTAATGCTCACAAATTTAGCTTTTAATTAGATCGGCAAATTTGTTTTCGAAACCATTTTGTGCGCTCTTGCGACCCAACAACACAAGCAACAACAACAACAAACAGTAACAACAACAACAATTGTTCGCTCTGGCATAGAAATTTTCCAGTGCGGCGTCACAATTTCCGCACAATTTCCAAAGAGGGACGTGTTGCAGTTTCAGAATTAGAGTGCTACAAATGGTTTCAGATTGTTCTTACTAATTGTTTTGTATGGCAAGCCAAGTGCAGTAATTTGCAGTATTTTTGCAGTATTTTTGTAGTATTTATGCAGTATTTTGAGCATTCTATATTGGTTATTTCCGTTTAATGAGTCTGTATGGTAAGCAAAGCATTTCAGTATTTTTTGCGGTATATTCTTAGTATTTTCGTGGTATTTTGCAGTATTTCTAGTATTCTACCTTAAGTATTTCTTCAGTAAATGAGTCTATACAGTTAAACAACTGTTTGCATTATATTTTGTAGTATTTATTGAGATATTTCCAGTATTTATGCGGTATTTTTTTTGGTATATCCAGCAATTTCAAACATTCTCATGCTGTATATTACTCATTTACTTGCTAAGCAAGTGTTTGGCATATTTTCATTAATATTCTTGCAGTATTTACAGTATTTATGCAGTATTTTCATTAGTATTTCTCTGTTTTTCTTTTTTTGCGCCTTTGTATGGCTAACTTAGTGTTTGCATTGTTTTTTGCAGTATTTGGTGCAGTATTATTGCAGAATGTGCTTTAGTATTTTTTCAGTACATTCTTTCCCTAGATTTCTCCTCTTCTAATTGTTGCATATGGCTAACCAAGTGTGCGCAGTATTTTGTATAGTATTTTTGCAGCATTTTCTACCGTATTTTTGTAGTATTTTTGCAGTATTTATTTCACTCTCTCTCTCTCTTTCTCGTTGATTTATTTATTTCTATTTGCCATTTTTATTTTTAACAAGCGCAGCAGAAGCAGAAGCGACCGCAATTGCTGCTGTTGCTGCTCCACTCTGCACGGGCCACGCCCACCCGCACTCCCCCCGGGGAACTGCGCCTCCACCCTGTCTGCGTGCCATGCTCTAGTTTTCTATTTTTGCTGTCCGCCGTAATGGCAACCTTAATCACGTAATGATTTTGAGTGAGTGAGCTGCGCGGGTGTGTCCGATTCTTGGCCAACAATTGTTCAGCTGCCTCCGCTTCATCTTCTTCTTCTGCTTCCTCTTCTTTTTCCTCTCTCTCTCTTCTACTTCAGCTACTTCTTGTTGGCAGTTGTTGTTGCTGTTGCAATTGGCACAAATCTCTTGCTCAGCGCTAATGGGTAAATGTTGTGGCGCTAATTGAAATTGCATTTCTTCAAGTTAAATATTTAATTGAGAGCCGACTCGCTGAAGAGTCCGCTAAGCATGCTGGGCCCGAGCTAATTAGAAGTGCGCGACTGTGAGATACCTTAGAAACAGCGGGCAACTGTTTGAAGTGCATGTTTGTGCTCAATTCACTGGGTAAATATGAACTTAGTGAAATGAAATGGGCGTAGGAAGGGAGAGAGGGAGAGGGAAATGAAGTGTGGAAAAGAGTTGCAGATGAACGGAAAAATCGGTTATAGATATTTGATAAAAAATGAGACCTAACAGAGGAAATGGAAGTTTACTTTGTTTCCTAAGACAAAGAATCATTGATAGAGAAATTGTATGAAGACTAGAGATAAATAAGGACTAGAGAAGTAAGAAAGAATGCGAAAAGAAGCAAAGATGGAAGTTGGTAATGAGAAATGACGAGATAAGGCGATAAGATAAGGCGAGAGAAATGCAGTAAGAGTGAATTTAAGTTAACTTTATTGAGTTGTTTATAAAAAAATGCTGAAGAATCTCTAAGAACTTGATAATAAAGGATAGAGAGGCAATAAGAGATAAAGAGATAGGGAGAGAGAGCACATGAAAAATTTAATATATTAATAGATTTACTCCTTTTATAAAGTTCTCTTTCTCATACAAGTAACAAGGTATAACTAACCTATTTTACCTCCTTAACGTTGAGGTTAAAATGGTCATTCTTCTTATAAAGATTTCATTTCTAGGCCATAGTTAATGTATATAAATTTAAATATAATTTAATTATACAATTATTATTAGTTTAATAATTTAATTTAAATATATAAATATATAAAATATTTATTGATATACTATTTATAAATTCTCAAAAATCTCCAAGCATCTAAAAATGCTTTAATTGATTCTACAATAGTTTAATTCCATTTATATGTTCTCTTTCTCACACCATGGTTGGCATAATAATAGTAACTTAATAGTAACTCAAGTAAAATCATCATGTTCCTTATAAAGATGGCTTTTCTCTATCATCAGCTTATATTACTCCCCGTTCTCTTACTCTGCTGTCTTTTATAAATACATATCCCTCTCAATTAGCAGTGGAAATGCCAAAGGAATCAGTCACTTAAGTGCTGCACTAGCTTATCTCTCTGTCTTTCGTCTCTCTCTCTTTCTCCCTCTCTCTCTCTCTCTGCACAGGGCATTACCAAATGAATTATTCGTATTTTTCGTATCACATGAAAAATCTTTTATGCAATTTCGTTGTGATTTGAAATGTTTTCAGTCAGTTTCAATTTAAAATTGCAAAATGAGACGAGCAGGAAAGTTGTGTAAGGTTCAATTTACATGAATTAAGATAAAAGATGTTTCCAGAACGTAATCAGATATTTATAGCAGCCCCCTTCCTTCCTCCTTCCTCTTCCCCCTTGCAGACACAAATTATGACGCAAATCTTGTTCTTCTTCTTGTTCTTCCCTTCTTTCTGATCCGATTTAGTTTCGCATTGACAAACTTTAATTGAGGCGCGTCGCTTTGCTTTGTACCCGCGCGTTGATGCCATATTTTGTTGCTTAGCAAAGCAAATTTAATGGCAGTGCGGCAGCAAAGGGGCAGTAGCAGGGGCAGGGGGCGTGGCATTGTAGTCGATTGGCAAAGGCTTTTGTCTTTCATGTGTTGCTCCCCAGGGGGAAAAGAGGCTGCTGCATCGCATTGCTTGGACAATGGCACAATGTGGCAATGTGGAAATGTGGCAGCAACGTCGCTGTGTCTTTGTGTCTGTCCCCGAGGAGAGCGCAGCGACAAAGTCCAAGCGCAACTGCCGCTTGCAATTTTTGCTTAGAATTCGCCACACGAAACGTCGCCAAATCCTAATTGCATTTGCCTGATTGCAGGCGGCATAACAAGCAGGGGAGGGGGGAGGAGGTGAGAGGGGTGGAGAGGCAGAAGAGTTAAGTGGTTGAAGTTGAGGGGCAACAGGCCTACAACTGCAGTTGCCGCTGCAGCAAAGCTGATTCATTAAGCAAGGCAGCTGGAGGGCAGAGGGAGAAGGATAACAGAGAGAGGGAGACAGAGAGGGGTGTGAGAGGTGCGAGGGAGTTGTGTGTGCGGCCCATTGGCTTATGACAGCGAACATGTAAATGCCATTTACAGTTTCTGTTGCCGATTCGGCTTCAGGTTTGAGTAGCACAGGCACATAGATCTGTGCCGGGGCGAGGGGTCAGGGGATGAGGGGTCGGGGGTCGCATTGTCTTGTTGCTCGTCTTTGCCTCAATT
The DNA here is from genome assembly GCA_018904035.1 of Zaprionus ornatus. Taxonomy (NCBI): domain Eukaryota; kingdom Metazoa; phylum Arthropoda; class Insecta; order Diptera; family Drosophilidae; genus Zaprionus; species Zaprionus ornatus. Next base: position 6,487,121 of record JAEIFZ010000253.1, read on the forward strand.
GAAATTCCATTTAATGTAATTTGAGAGCCATCATTCATGTCCAGCTGTCTGTCTGCCACACTCAGATAAGAGACGACCCTGCCCTGCCTCGACTGCAGCCTGAGATTGCGTTTACACGATTTCATGGCTGTCAGAAATTCGTTTACACGCTGCCCGCTGATTGATGGATAGCTTAATGCACAGACAACAGGCCAGCTCATATACAGACAGCATATATACAGATATATATCGCATATATATAGCAGATATATCGTACATTATGCAGTCTAATAAAGTTGCAGTTTGCGGCTCATCTGCAGCAACAAATTGAGTCAAACATCAAACAAAAATGCCAGCAGAGGAGGGGGGAGCGGGTAAAGACAACTCTCAACCGACATTTCCTGCTGTGTGGAGTTTATTTTCAGCCCCAGCCCCAGTGGCAGCCCCAGACTGACCCAATTCGCAGCCCAACTGACACACAAAGCAAAACAGAACAAAACATTCCTCGACTCGGCATTAGTTGCAGATACAAATGCGTTGCCGTTGCAACTTGCAGATACTTTTCACTTGCAGTTGCTGTTACAGTTGTTGTTGTTGTTGTTGTTGTTGCAGTTGCCGGGATTCACATTTCGACACGTACGCAACGCTGTCTGCCACAGTGCGGGGCAGGCAAATGTAAACAAAAGAGCCGCATGTCTGCCAAGGGAAGCATGTGCGAGTGTGTCTGTCTGTGTGTGTGCTAGTGTATGTGTGTGTGAAGTGTGTGTGCCTGTCTGGAAAAACTCAGCGCGCAGGTAATGCAGCAGCAGCAGCAGATTTTCCCACTCTGCCCCAGACACGCACAAGCTGCCCCTGTGTAGTAATTGCTTTACTTTTGGCCAACTTCTTTGCCTTCGTTTTCCTCTCTCTCTCTGTCCCTCTCTGGGCTAATTATCTAAGTCGATTCACATGTGCTCGGCAATATGCAGAACATGCGCTGTTTTTTCCAGTAATTAAAACTGCCGTAAAAACCTTTAGACACGTACACTCAGGGCAGGTTTAGAATTTCCTCTCGGGTTTCCCTGTAGAACTGTCGGGGATTGGTTAGTGATTCCTTTTTGGGTTTTTACCACAGTCTTTCTTCTCTCTACTTTGCTCTCTGCTTTCTTTGAGCTCTTCTCTTTATACTGCTTTCAATTTCGCTCTGTTTCACTTTCCCGTTGAGCTCATCTAGACCAGGGTCAGTCTCCGTCTCCGTCTCCATCTCCGTCTCTTTTATCGCGCTGCTGTCCATCACAGCGCATTCCCACGTCGCCAAGCTTATCGCATACATTACTCTCCTCACTCTCTGTTCCCCACTCCTCTCTCTCTCTCTCTATTCTGGGATTAGAGCTCTGCTTCATTAGAAAATAAAAATATGAATAATAATTTATGCACTCTGCTGCTGACACAATACACAAAGGGTAAATGGGTCACCGGGGAGAGAGAGGGGGAGGGAGAGGGGTGTGTGGGGTAGAACCGCAGTCAACGTCAGACGTAGAAGACGACACTAATTAAAAATTGTTGGGCAACCCTCGCGAAATTGAAAAGCCCCAGAGAGAGTGAGAAAGAGAGAGGAAGAGAGTGAGTGAGAGGAGCAGCGCAAAGGGGCTTAGCTGGCAGTGCGAAATCCGTCTAATTCCCCAAACAATGCGGCACTGCACACCTTGTGACCAGCCTGGCAACTGCTACCCCTCACCCTACCCCTTGCTCTACCCCTGCTTTACCCCACCCACACACTCCGTTGACCTTTCGTGCAACCGTCAGCGACCTTGTCCGCGCGAGGGCAAAAAGCTTTCACAAACAGGCGTCTCTCGCTCGCCTCTCGCCCATTGATGATGTTGTTAATGGAAAAAATCTCAACATCCTTTCAAAACAGTCAGCACACGCACACAGAGAGAAAGAGAGGGAAAGAGAGTGGGAAAGAGAGAGGTAGAGCGACTGGCTCACAGACAATGGCGCGTAATTTGACGAAATTTACATTCCTTAATTAATCTTGTTTGCGTTGCGGCAGTTGCCTGTTGTTGCCACGCCCCCTGCCCTTGCCAACCCACTCTCTCTCTCTCTTGCTGTCTCTCTCTAGTGTATTGTTTGTGTGTGTGTGTGCGGGTGTTTGTGTGTGTTTTGTCTGTATTTTTGCAGTCAGCCCGCCGACGACGCTTTGGCAATATTTACAGCCCAAACACCGCGGGGCAACTAACACCCCCGCACATGGCACCTCTACCCTGCACCCCTTTCCCCTGCCTCCCTTCACTCTAATGACTTTCAGCGCGCAAGATGCTGTAGGGGTGGGATGGAGGGGGGTTCAGGGTAGCAGGTTGTCACTTTAGCGCGTCTTGTGTCTTATTAACCCATATCCTGCTCAGGCAGCTCCGTGTCGCAGACAGCTTGCCTAATGAACCCTTCCAGTCAGGCTGCACACCTGCCTGCCTCAGGCTCTGCTCCCCTTTCTCTCTCTCCCTCTCTCTCTCTCTCACTGTCTCGCTTGTGTGTCATGATGCCTTGACGCGACACCGACTCGGTTTAATCAACGCATTTAATGCGCCGCGACATGTGACATTTATTGAAACTCGACAAGGAAAATGAGAGAGAGGGAGAGAGCAGAATAGAGAGAGTAGCAAAGATGCAGAAGGAGAGAGAGAGAGAGAGGGGGGAGGTGGACTTGTAGAGAGGGAAGACAAGAGAGAGATGGGTAGTCAAGGGAAGAGCAAAGCAGCTAGCAGAAAGTAAAGACTGCTCCATGCTAAATAAAACGTCACAGTTTCTTAGTTTTTAGGTTAATTACACTGAGCGAAAGCAGTTGTTCAAAGTTCTAAAGTGCACTCGAACTAAGTTCAAAGCTTTTTTCGTTTTGGAGGATTCTTATCGAGTGTTTAAGCTGCTCAGTAAGGTCGCTTTAAGTTTGCACTGAGAGAGAAATAAGTAAAATGTTGAGGTTAGGTCGAAAATCAGAGGTGATGAGCATGTTTTGACTTTTAATTTGATTTCTGAATGTCCGCTTAACACACTCCGCCTCTTATTCTTTAAGCTTTAAATATGTTAAAAGTTTTTTGAGGTTAAGTCGAAACTTAGACGTGCCGGGTTAATTTTGACTTCGAAATCGATTGCCCAAAGCAGAATTCTATGACTTTTGGAGGACTTTTAAAGGTTTTTGAGATTTTTGAGGTTAAGTCGAAGTCCTTGCGTGATGTTGTTAATCTTATCGGACACGGATTCAGCGACTTCAAATACATATGACTGCGTATGTCACTAGATTTAACTAGATTTTTAACACTTTTTTTGTCAGGTTGTCTTATCTTAGAATCAATTTTGTTACTAATTTCTCTCAGTGTAACAAAATGTAGTTCATTTTCTGCACCAGCAGCTCACAAACTTCAAAGTCTTCTCTCTCTGGCTGTCTTCCTGTCATATTCATGCTTCCTTTTTCCCTACCTTATTCCTCTCTACCTTCTCTCTCTGTTCCCCTTGACTTTCTTCCTGCTTACTCCTTCTTATTTTTCTCTCTCTCTTTCCTTTTCTCTTTCTCTCTCTCCTTCTCTCTCTCTCTCTCTCTCTCCCTCTGCTCTTCTCTCTTAGTCCTCCCACCTTTTGCGATCAGTTTGCAGTCGCAATCGCCTTGAGCGCTTGTCATTTTTTAGCAACTCACAAACAGTTATTCATGAGTGTATTCGCCTGGGCAGCAGAAGGTGTTGCGTCCAGTGTGCCACACATGCGTGGAGGCATGTACCTCCTGCTTTCATCTCCCCTCTCTCCACTTGCAACAGTTAAATGTGCAGCAGTTGCAGCAGCTGCCCACGCAGCGCATTAGAAGCCCGCAGGCAGAAGGAGACAGGCAGGCAGGCAGGCAGGCAGACACGCAGAGAGGGTAGAGATAGGAGAGAGTATACAGAGGGGAAAGGAGAGACTGTGGAGAGGAGGGTACGGCAGTCCCGTCTGTCTACCTGTCTCTACATCCCCGTCTCCCCCTCCCCTTGTCTGTGCAGCTTTCATTCATTAGCCGCGCACAAATTTCCGGCTTCGGGTCTGGGCAATTTTCGCATTGTGCGAAGTTTTTCCATTACTCGCTATGAATATGCAACATTTATATAAATTGCCACGCTTATTGTGCTCGTGTGAATGTGTGTGTGTGTGTGTGAGTGCGTCTGTCATATCTGCCCCGAAATAAAAAAAGAGAGAGAAGTTTGAAATGGAAACGCAGGCGATGCTGGCAAGTTTTGTGTCCTGTTGAACGCGCGTTTTGTGCTCGCGTTGATTGTAATCATCATTTATAAATGTTGCCGACAGTTTGTTGCCTGCTGTTGTTGTAGCTAGAGTTGTTGTTGTTGTTGCAGCTGCAGTTGTTGTTGTTGCTGCTGTTGCTGTGGCAATTGAATGGCGCCCGAATTGGACTTTGTGACTGAGTTTGCTGCTGCTGCTGCCTTCACCTTCTGTTGGCATAAATAAATAATTTGTGTAACCTCAACTGATGAGGGGGGCATGAGGAGAGGGGGGGGCAGCTAAGCAGCTGCAGCAATACAGGGTATTTGCGATGGGGTATGCCAAGTCAAACATTGTGCTTACTTTGCCGCATTAACAGCTCGCTGGATTTGATTGTTTTGCCTTGGCAAGTGGAGGAAGAGGGAGAGGAGGGAGTGAAGTAGACTGGGAGAGGGTTAAGAGAGAAGGGAAGAGGGAGTGTGGAGTGGCTTGGTCAAGTGTTGCGGTCGCCATTTGTTGTGGCAGTGCAACCGCAGCGGCTTCGCTTGATTTAGAGTTGCCAACAACAGCAAAAGTAACAAAAATAAACAAGGGAGGAAGATGGAGAGAGAGGGGAGAAGATGTGAAAGCAAAGGGGAAAGGAAGAGAAAGAAGCAGAAGAGAGAGAGAGAGAAGGAAGAGAGCAGTAGAGAGTGCTGGCCAAGGACTGCCGCTGCTGCTGATGTTGCTGGCAATGGGGCAGGGGCGCATGGGGCGTATGAGCGATGGCCATGCATATTCATCTACATTGAGATTCATTGTATTTTGGCGCTGCATTTCCGCCACGAGTATTTGCAACGCAGCTCTTGAGTTTTATGCTCTCTGCACTGCTCGTTCTACTTACGCTGTCTGCTTTTTATGGCACAACAACAGAGTGAAAGGGGCAGCCAGAGATAAACAAGGCAGGGGAAAGGGGAGACTGCGCAGGGGGAAGGGGGCAGTGGAGGCTGAGGCCGAGACTGCGGCGTCTGCTCGCCTTTAAACTGATTTATTTTCAATTAAACAACTTCATAACTTGGCCAACAACTTGCCAGCGAACAAGCATATATATATAGTATATATAGCACTACATGTGTGTGTGTGTGAGTGTGTGTGTGCGTGGGTGTTAGGCCTGCTGCCTTTTGTTTGGGCTACGTTTGTGCCCGCAAATTCAATTTATTTTAGATACACCTAATCCACAAAAGCAAACTTGATTTATCAACATAAATATTTTGCATACTCCAGAGAGAGAGAGAGGGATGGAGAGGAGAGAGAGAGGAGAGAGAGGCAAAGAGAGGGAGACGAAGAGGGCACTGTGTGTGGTTTACTCTGGCTGCAAAATGTGCGTGTTGCTGCTCTCGTGCTGCTCGTGTCGAGTGCATTGTTTATGCCACTTGCTGTGGCTTTGCCTCACTCACTCTCTCTGGAGATGTGGGCGTGGCATGTGGCACATTCAGCAATTGGGGCGTAAATTCAACTGTGCTGTCGAGTGAAATTCAATTTGCCTGCACTTGAATGCATCCTGAGCCTGCCTTGAGTTGCTTAGTTGACTTGATTACGAGGCCTTTTGGTCAGACCATTAAATTTAATTTGCTATATACGCATTTATCAGTCGATCAGGGATGCCCCTACTTGCCTGCACTTACCCCTTGCCCCACTCTGTGCCTCGTCTTAATGCTCGTTATGAGTGCAACACACACTCGAAGTAGCCGCAAATTGAAGGCAGACTCGAGCGACAATTGTTGTGGGATTAAGTTGAGAGTTTGTTAGCTTGTTTACGAATATATATGGTCTGTATAATGTCAGCAGAAAATGCTGAAATAATGCGAGAATATTTTTAGAAAGAGTGGGACAAAGAGAGGGAAGGGAAGGGAAGGGAAAGAAGAGAGAAAGAGTTGCCAGTGCAAGCGGGAGTTGCAGAGCCTGACAGCTAAGAGAGATACAGAGAGTGGGAGAAAGAGGCACTGAGAGTGCTAGAGATAGTGTGGGAAAGAGAGAGAGAGAGGAAGGGAGATAGTCAGTGTATACCCTGGCCTCATATAAATCATAATTTAGAGCCCTATGTGCTCCTGGCTGGCCTCCATTCTCCATTCCCACTCAGCTGGAGTCTGTGGGAACTGGAGCAGTCACAGTGGGAGCAACAACTAATGCGACTAACACGCCAAGTTTTAAGCTAATTCAGATGGGGCTTATCCCAGCTAACACACACACACACATACACAGATAGAATGCTAGACAATGTTGCTCATAAGTCATTCAAACTGCGACTGCGAGTGCGACTCTGTGCCTCTGTCAATTGGCGGCCAGCCACAATTGCTATAAAGCTGACAAATGTCTAACGGGCTGGTGCACCGCAGTGACCCGCAGCAGAGACAGACAGACAGACAGCGGAGGCATGTGGCACGGGGCATGACGAGCGAGGCAGACACACAGCAAACAAGGCGTGGCAGGGGGAAGGGCGCTAGTTGGGGGCGTGTCGGCGATGTTCATGTTGATCGCAGGTACTCATAAAACTGTCCAAATGTCAATATTCCCCATGGCACACACACATAAAGACACACAGAGACACACACATAGAGAGACACACTGGCAGACACACACACATAAGCAGACACACTCGCTCACTCTCGCACACCCCCTCGTACAGTGACACGCAATTTGCTGACAAATAGAAAACAAATCTGGCTGCCAAGTTGCAGTTTTGCATGCCAAAAATACCCTGTAAAAGTGCTGCTTAGCATTGTAGATGTAAGCTGAATAAAGAAGGTTTATGTTTCTTAATTAAAAACATGTCTCTTCTGCTGAAGTAAGGCATATATAATGCCTGAATAATTTCCTTAATACTTCTATATAAACCAGAAAGAAAAGCTGCCTTTGGAATACCTTTGCATGTTCGTGTAACCTTCCATTGTTCCTATACTAGTGATGTATAATAGTGCAGAATAATATAGTATTATATATATTCAATATTATGTCCCACTTAGATCGATACTGATAAGTTAAGTTTCTCCTAAAATCAAAACAGTTCTGCATACAAAAACCTTCATTTCTTGCGACTGTTCCTATGTCAGCTATATGTTATAGCGGTCAGATTCTTATGAAATTTTGTATGCATATTATATATACAGCAATAGTCCGACATAGTAAATTTGGTTACAATATCTCAACAAATAACAAAAATCAGCCGATAGTTTGTATGGCAGCTATACGATATATTGGTCCGATCCGGCTCGTGCCGACTTATATACAGCGTGCAACAATAAGAAAAAAGTGTGCCAAGTTTCATTAAGATAGCTCCAAAACTGAGAGACTAGTTTGGGTTATAACAGACGGACACACAGAATAACGGACACTCGAAAAGGCGGACAGTGCTAGTTCGACTGCTCTATTGATCCTTAGTGAGAATACATGTAGTTCACAGGGTTGGTGGCAAACTTCTGTTCATAATTAATATACCCACTGCAAGTGTATTCAAATCCCCTGCCTAGTCGGTTAAACTCTTCCTACGCCACTTTAAAGGGCAACGCGTAACTTGTACGAAATCAATAAAAAATTCGCTCTCTCACTTTGATTCTGTCGCTCGGCTCTCGACTCGGCATTATATTTGTCGCCTGTCGCTTGTCGCTGTTGCCTGGAACACCTCGACGGCACGACCAATTTCAATTTTCGACACTGACAACGAATCGAAAACAGCAACAACAACAACAGTAGCAACAACAGCAACAGCAACAACAACAGCAACAACAGCAACAACAACAACAACAACAACAACAACAACAACAACAACAACAACGTGTAACAAGAAAATGAACATGTCAACAGGAACGAAGTGGAAAAAGCACGCGCGATTTTTACTTGAATTCTTTTTGGGTGGGGTTCATGTTGCCAAAGGAGGGGTGGAGGGGGAGGGGAGGCAGGTTACGGGTTACGGGTATATTTTTTGGAGGGTTGCGGCAGGTTTCTGGCTTTGGTTTTTGCGGGACGGCGGCATTTTTAGCAACTTTGTAAATATTACAAAATTTAGGTGTCTCGCTCGGCGAACACGAGCAATGAAATATTTATGCAGCCTGTGTGTGTCCGTGTGTGTGTGACTGTGTGTGAGTGTGTGTGTGAGTGTGTGTGTGTTTTTGCAAAGCGTCGCCGTTTTGTGTAAATATAAAGCGGCCGCAATCGACAACCGACAACCGATAGGTGGAGGGGGAAAGGGGAGGCAAGTTGAGAATCGACTGACTAAGCGAGCAGCGGAGGCGGGGGAGGAGGGTGACTGGCAGCCTGATAAACAGACAATTTGCCAAAGTGGATACGTGCAACGCGCGTATAATTTTGGGGCACACCTGAGCCGCTGTCTGTCTGTGTGTGTGTGGCATGTGGCATGTGGCACGGCGGCGCATGAGGCACGAGTCGAGCCTAGTAGATGCGCGTCGAGGCAAGTGCAACAGGAGCAGGCACAGGATTAGGAGTAGCAACAGCAACAAGGGCAACAATTTGCCACAAATTTGAGGTCTAGCAGATGTGGCAGAGGGGGTGCGAGGAGTGAGAGAGATGTTGAAAGAGGCAGGGAGGTGGAGGGAGGGGGAAGAGAGGGGGAGAGAGACAGAGAATGAGACTGTGTTTAGTTTGTCTTGACTCTTAAAGCGCATTGAGCACTCGAAGAACTTTAAAATGCGCTGAGAAATGAGTGAATAAATGAAGCGAAATTAAAGTGAAAATGATTAGCAAATTTAAGCGAAATTAAAGTTAAATTAAAGGGAAATTAAAGTAAAATTTAATACAATTTTCTTGGGTATTTTAATAGTGAATTAAATGGAATTTCTGCTCAAGCAAATTTATGCAAATCTTTGCGTGCAGTCTCTGCTTCAGTTTTCATTTGTATTTTATTTGTCTGTCAAGTTGCAAATGTTGTTCCCCCCTCCTCCCCTGCTCCCCTCTCTTCTGGCCTGACTAACTTAATTTCCTTTATATATTTGCATTGCAATGAAACCGAATTGCAGCCTGTCTCTCTCTCTCTCTCTCTCTGTGTGTGGGAGAACTTTAACGATTTTAATCGTCGGAAAATTTATGGCTTTTCGCCGCGCACAATTTCCCAGCAGACGTTGGCGTTGGCCAAGCAAATAAATAAATGAAAACAACAAACAACACACACACATAAACACACAGGCATCGTGTGGGAAGGGGGGGAGGGGTCGAAGGGGCAGCTGCTATAAACTAAGCCAGAAAAAAGGCAGCTGAAAAAGTGGCCACGATTTGGCTTTGGTTTTCGGTTGAGGTATTGGGGGAATCTCTCTCTGTCTCCCTCGCTCTCTCTCCCTCTCTCTCTCTCTGTTTCTCTCCCTTCATAATTCTTGCAGCCTGCACATAATAAATTCATTTGCTTGCGGCCCCTTTCAGGCCCCGTTTCGAGTACAAATTGAATTCGACTTGCCATCGCCAATTGCCAATTGTCGCTCGATTAGATCTAAGTGTAGTCTCTTTCTCTTGTAACCTTGATTCCTTTTGCCTTTCTGCTTTGCAGGTCAACGCTGGCAGTCTGTCGGAGCAGGCTGGCCTGCAGCCTGGCGATGCTGTCATCAAGATCAACGATGTCGATGTCTTCAATTTTCGCCACAAGGATGCGCAGGATGTTGTGGTGCGCTCGGGCAACAATTTCGTCATTACAGTGCAGCGGTAAGTGGCAGCACACACACACAAACACACAAAAGACACTATATGTTTATCTCTCTCTCTCTCTGCTCTTTAGGGGTGGCTCCACCTGGCGTCCGCATGTGACACCCACCGGCAATCTGCCGCAGGCCAACTCGCCCTATTTGCAGACGGTGACGAAGACTTTTCTGGCTCACCAGCAGCCCGATGCCCAGCACATTGGCTGCGGCTACAACAACTCGGCGCGTCCATTTGTAAGTTCACCAATTTGGACTCACACTCACTCACTCACACACACACACACACACACGTGCACACACTTAGAGTGGCTCACTTGGAATCATTTATAAAATTCATAAACTCAGCTCGGGTTGAGGGCGCAACTTAAAATGTTCTGACGTGCTGATGACCAATGATGTTGATAGTTGCTCCACTGGGACAGCAGCACACTCCTGTGTCCTGCCCCCGTCCCCCCACCTTCACCCCCTTGTTGTTGTTTGTGGCTTTTCATATTCATTCATTTCATTTGCGGCTGGCAAAGTAGCTAAGGGGGCAAACCCCCGAGAAACTTGTCTGTTTTCTATGAGAGTTGACAACATTTGCATTTATACGACTGTCTATCTATCTCGCTCACTCTCCCACACTCTCTGTCTCTGTCTGTCTCTGTCTGCCTGTCTGTCTGTCTCTGCTTGTCTCACTGTTTGTGCGTAGTTTTGAAAAGTGTCAGAATGAGTAATGAATATGAGTGCTGGGATTATTTGCCGGCAAGAATTAATGTGCAAAGGGCTCACACACACACACACAGCAGTCACGCACACACATGTGTGCCATGCATAATAATATCAGTGTCTGCTTGCATACATTTGCCTACATTTGCTTACATTTTATTGTTATGAATTTGTGTAATAATAATGCGACAGCAGCCCAAGAGCAACCAAATTGATTTTATGCGCATCCCACGCTGTCTCCCATTTTATTCCTATTCATACTATGTATTTATTTATTCTTTTGCAGGCCAACGGCGGCGGCGATGGCGGCGTGAAGAGCATCGTCAATAAACAATACAACAGCCCGGTTGGCATTTACAGCGATGAGTCCATTGCGGAAACACTTTCCGCCCAGGCGGAGGTGCTGGCTGGCGGTGTGCTTGGGTAAGTTAAACGGACAGGCACGCTTCTCTCCTTTTTCTACATCCTTCTCTATCCCTCACCCACTCCCTCTCTCCTTCTCTATTCGCTTTCCCCTTTCCTTGTGCCTGCACAAAGTGAAAAAGTGGCATCAAAAAGCATCAAGAGCAACGGAAACTGTTCTGACTGAGTTCACTCCTCACTTGGGTCGCCCTGTTTGCTGCTCTTTCCAAGTCTGCATGTCCAACTGCCTCTGTAGTCCAGCATACCCCATGCTGGCAGTGTAATAACAACAACTGTGCCGCCGCCCGTGACAGGCAGCGAATGCCACAAAACTTTTGCTTTAAAATTTGTTTTGCCACTGTTTCTTTTACCTACGCGCTGTACCTCTCCACCTCTGTCTCTCTCCTGCTCTTGCCCCTCTTCTCCTCTCTCCCTCTCCTTCTCTACTGTTTCTTGACAAAACAAAAAGCAAGTCGCGCCTTGCAGCCACCGCACGAACGACCACAGTGGCGCGTCTAAGCGCGTCCAAAGCTGAGTGCAATTCCGCACAAATGATATCAAGTTCTGAGGCAGCTACGCCCCCTTCCCTTCCCCCCTTTTCCTACCCCCTTTCAAGTGCTGCGCTGCGGGCCCTTTTACAAACGCACGCGTGGGACTTGCACGTTGTTTGCACTTAATTTCTTTAGGGGCATCTTTTGCTGTCCGAGTGCGAGCGCGGCGGATGCGCAACAATGTTTTGGCCGCACTCATTTTTCGTAGCATACTTTTGCGCGCCGCACGCTTTGTGCTCGAGCAACTAAAAGTAGGCAACGAAAAATTAAAAACTCTGTTACATGAACTCACGCTGCCTCTACCTCTCTCTCTCTTTCCCTCCTTCTCTCCCCTTTCACTCTGCCCCTTTACTCTTTTCCCCTCTCTCTTTTCCACTCAATTCTTCCCCTCTCTATCTCTTTCTTGCTGACTTACTTTTCTCTTGTCTCCCCGCAGCGTCAACTTCAAGAAGAACGAAAAGGAATACCAGGCCGACCGCTCCGAGGTGCTGAAGTTCCTGCGCGAGGAGGAGACCGGACAGTCCACTCCAGGTAACCCACCCCCGCCCAATTACGAGCTGGCCCGCCTGCTCCTGCTACTCAATGACGGCTGCAATCCTTTTCTTAGCGACATTCTAGCTGATTAGTGGGCATGAGGGAAGGGTCTGTAATGCGTTACGTATACGCCGGGGCAGCCAGCCAAGTTGAGAGCTTTGTCTTTTATTTATAGATTGTGCTTTTTTTAAAACACTCACTAGAGACCTTGAAAAGGGGGAAGGGGGTGCCCTTAACATACAGTTATCTCTTCTTTTTTGTGTTTAATTTTCGCTAATATTTTTTCGTCTGTTTGTTTTCGTTTTTTATTTACGTTTACCAACACTAAGAAATCGACTTTCGGTTTCTCTATCTCAAGACAAACTTTTAAGACAATCAAACAAAAGATATTTTACATTTATTTCAAAATATTCATTCAAAAGTTTTCATGTTTTCTCGTTTCTGTTTTAGAGTGTTGAAAAACACTCACCAAATATGTAGAGTGTTGGAAAACACTCGTCAAATGTTAGTTTTACTTGTTTACCTCAAGGATTTTGGCCTGCAAATCTTTCTGTCACTTCCTTCCTCCCACTCTCTCTCCCTCTCTTTCTATCTCTCTCTGTTTCTTTGTGTATAATTCATGTTTGTGTTTCGAACTCTTTTTCATTCGCAACAACAATAAACACCAATACAAAATGGCCGCTCATCCATACACAGCATTCAGCAACAACAACAACTACGAGCATGATGCACCACAGCAACAGCAACAATACCAACAACAGCAGCAGCAGCAGCATTACCACCAGCAGCAGCAGCAACAACACCAACACCAACATCAGCACCAACACCAACACCAACACTACCCACCACAACAACAACACCACCAACAACAACAACAGTCAGTCAACAACAGCGCCACTCGTCACGTCAGCGCGCCCATCAATACGCCAAAGCCTCCCAGCACCGGCGGACTGCCAACTGGCCAGAACATTTGCACCGAGTGCGAGCGCCTCATTACGTAAGTGGCAACAAGAACAACAACATCAACAACAACAATAGCAAGAGAACGAACCATAACAGTAACACTAACAGTAACATTAGCAGTTAACAGCGCCATTAACCATCAACATTAACATTAACTGTTAACACTAACATTTGCATTTGTAACATTTGCATTGAGTTCGCTGTAACTAATTTCATTGGGGGAACTTTTGAGTGCCCCAAACTGGGCTACACTCAAAGAAAATTAGCAGTAGATTGAGGTGTTTTCTATGTGAAAAGAAGAGCTGTTGAGGCAGCAATACTTGACGAATATTGATAGTAGTTTGTAGTGCAGCAGAGCTTAACAGTTGAAACAGAGTGCCAAAGTGGCCCCTTTGTTTTGCCGAGTGTAGTCAGCAGGGTAGTCAGGGGCACACACAAACATATCAGCGTACCTGTCAAAGGCCACGCATAAACTGATTGAACTGTTTTGTGTGCCGTCGCCGACAGAGCCGCATAGCCCTGCCAATTTCTACTGGACGCAGAGTCATGCCATCGGCGGCAACGAGCGACGCACGCCGCTGCCCCACAGCCAGTTCCAGGAGCAGCAGCAGCAGCAGCAGCCACCACGCCAGGACGCGCGTATCGGCACCAATTTGCAGCAGAATACATTGGCGCCCTCGGCCACGCATAGGCCCAGTCTGCCTGTTGCAAAGGCTCAGCAGCAGCAGCAGCAGCAACCGCAGCAGGAGGAGCAACAGCAGCCTCCAACCGATCCACGCTGCATTGTGATGCCCATCTGCCCGGCGCTGCAGGGGCCCGACTACAAGGCGGAAATGGAGGCGGCACAGGCTGGCGATGCGGGGGTGCGCCCATTGTCCGCCAGCGGACATCCGCCATGTCAATTGTGCGGCGTGGGCATTGTGTAAGGATTTGTGTTCCATGTTCCAATGATAATTCCAGTGCGCCCTCGCTTTCGCTCCCCCTCTCTTCCCCTCTCTCTCTGTCTCTTTGTCTGTCCTTCTGTCTGCCGCATTTTAATTTGCTTTTATGCCGAAGTCAATTGTTGAAATTTATGCAATGCGCATTATGAGCCAGACGCCGCCGCCGCCTGTAATACATGCAACACCTGCGACTACAGGCAGTACAGGGACCGAAGGGTGTAGAGAGCGGGGAGCGAGTGTAGCGCAATTCCCTGCTCCTGTTGGAATACCATCATAATCATCGCCATCGTCATCGCCATCGTGGACATTTGTATTAATTTGTATGCCAATTTAATTGGCTGCCATTGACGACTCATGAGCTTAATTCGATAATTCATTATCGGCCCCAACCCGGAACCAACTTTTCCCAATTTAAAATTTATTTCATTTAATTTTTATAACTGACTAACAGTACGTGCTTTAAGGATAGGTGCAGATACGATAAATTAAGGACAATTTCATTAAATATTGAGTTATCGATAACAATATTTAAATATTGATAACAGTTGTAAATCGCTTCCATATAAAATTTAAGTTCTTCAACAGTTTTGAATTTACTTATGTGTAATATAAAAAATTCAATCAGTTATCGATAAACATATTGAAATATCGATAACAGTTATTTATCGATTGCTGCTATAGTTTAATTTCTTCAATTGCTTTGTCTTTATTTATATATATATATCAGATATATAATGAAACATTCAATTAGTTATCGATAACATAAATCGAAAAATGGTTTATCGATTACGAATCGCTAGCAGTACAATGGTAAACTTAGTTAGCTAACTAAATGTATATATTTCTTACTAGATATTTTTTTATTGTCGATATTCATTAATCGATTAACGATTTAATCTTCTATCGATTATCACTACTAATCTTGAAATGAAATCCATTAATATAGCGTGTATCAAGCATAGCACTCAATTTCCCAGTCATCTATGGATTGTCCATCATTTTCACAAATCGATTTCACTTCGATAACGATAAATCTAATCATAAACGCATTAATTGTAATAACAATGTATTCAATTACAAAGTAAATGTCCACATAATTTATATATATTCTTGATCTATCTCCCCCTCTGATTTATAGCGGTGTGTTTGTGCGCATCAAGGACAAGAACCTGCACGTTGAGTGCTTCAAGTGCGCCACCTGCGGCACCTCGCTGAAGAACCAGGGCTACTACAACTTCAACAACAAGCTCTACTGCGACATCCACGCCAAGCAGGCTGCTCTCCAGCATCCCCCAGCTGGCACCGAGGGATACGTGCCTGTGCCCATTAAGCCGTAAGAATACTAAACTTAAATTGCTTGGGATTTGATTTTTATCGATTAACGGAAGTCGGAACGGGGCGTGGTCAAATTGTAAAACAAGCATTACCTGGGGGAAATAATAACACATATTGACACCAAATTTGGTCGACCTAGCTTGCAAAATCTCTGAGATCTAGGTGTTCATACGGACAGACAGGCAGTCAACCATACAGACACGCAGGCAGGCAGGCAGACAGACAGGCAGACAGACAGACAGACAGACGTACAGGCCTATATTGACTCGACCGTTGATACTGATTAAGAATATAGAGTTTGTTGGTGTTTGCCACGCCTCCTTCCGTCTGTTACATACATTTTTGGTTGGCACAAAGCTATAATACCCTTCTACCCTGTTGAAAACTTTAAGCATTTTTCCCCCTGATAAGCTCAATTGGTCAGAGCGGGCAAATGAATATGAATGTGAATGTGAATATGAATGAATATGAATGCAGAGCTGAATGTGAAAATGCAATATAAATAAATGCAGATGCAGATTTCTGCGTATGCCAAAACACGTTTGACATTTTGGCGCGACGAAGCCAACAGCAGCCAAAATTGGGGGCGCACTGGCAGCCACAAAGGGGTGGAGGAAGGGGGATGAAGAGGAAGGGGGTAGGGGTATTATTTGCCTGGTCTGTGCCCGATTGAATGACACTTTTTGCATCGCTGCCGCGGACAGGCAAACTGACAACTGATTGCCGACGTGTCAGCGCTGGCAAATTTTTATTAAATGCAATTGCAGGCAGAAAGAGCACACACAGAGGGTATACATATATATAGTATATATGTAGAACGAATTGTGGCCAGGGGGGAGGGAGGAGGGGGAAGCAATGCCAGGCCAATTTGGTTTGCGATTTGTTTGAGTTTTTGGCCAACTGAGCAAATCGCACTTAATTAAAAGGGCAACGCTTAATCAACATTCCCAGCACTTTATCTATGAGTATTTTTGTTTGTTTCTCTCTCTTTCTCTATCTTGCTAACTCACTCTCTCTCTCTTTCTTCCTTAGCAACACTAAGCTGAGCGCCAACACCATCTCGTCGGCCTTGAGCTCGCACGGCTATGGCAGCAATGGCTATGCCAATGGCAACTCCTCCACGCCCACTCCGGCACCGGTAAGTCACGTCCACCTCCTCCACACACCCCTTACACTGTCCGCATGTGCTAAAACAATCTTGTCAGACACACACACACGAGCACACACACGCACACAGAAATGCAACGAGCTGCACCTGAAATCGCTTCGTCTGCCTTGTCCGCTTTGCTCTGCTCCTGCTTCTGCTTCTTCCACATCTTTTGGGTTATTCCCCTCTTCCCCCTCCCCCTGTTCTTGTTTTTACAATCAATTTTATCATATTGCTAGCAAAATGTTTGCATAAATTTGATGGCAGCAGCATCGCCTGCAGGCGAAGAAGAGATCTAAGATCCTTTCGAAGTCCGCCATATGCTAAAATTCAAGAAATCATCTTTCCCAGCAGAAGAAGAAGAACAAGAAGAAGAAGGAGGAATGAAAACTTGCAAGGGGAGAAATATATGATATGGAAAAACAAAAGAAGGAACCGAACTTTAAACATGTTCATGCAAGTTTACATTGCAAGCGACGCTGAGTTTTTCCACATTGTTTTTCTTTTACTTTCCCGTTTACTTTACTTTGCTTTCCTTCTCTCTCTCTCTCTTTCCCCTTCTTTTCTGCTGTGGCCAAAAGCGATAAAAGCGACAGCATTGCACACTTTATGCATTTGTGTGCGGGTGTATGTGTGTGTGAGCGAGTGTGTGTGTGTGTTGGATAATTCGCTTGTTTCTTTCAGTGCATGCAATTTATATTACCGTTATTCAGCTTGTGTTTACAGTTGGTTTCTGTGCGAAGTGTGATGGCTTCTTCTTCCTCTCCATTTTTAGAGTGTTTACAGCTAGAAAAATATTTTCGAATTTTACAGTTTTTGCAGCTTAAAGTTGTCAGCAAAATGGTTTGCTGTATTGGGCTCCATTTGCGTGTAGCATAGTGTAAAATTGGTTGAGGCATTTTTAGGCTTTGCTGAGTCAATTAGTTGCCAAGATTAGTCTAGCTAAATGAGAGAAAAGCACAACAGAAGTAGCAGCAACAATTGCCAGTGCAAAAACAAAAGTAGCAGCAACAATTGCCAGTACAACAACAGCAACAATTGTCAGCTGCAATTGGGTCTATGCATATCGCACCCACCAGACACGAGTTCTATTTAAAGCCAGCCAAGTAAATAAAGGCTAAAGTAATGCCGACTATGCTGCGGTTCAGCTCGAAGTATTTCGCTAGCAGCAGCAGCAACTGTTGTTGTTGCCGTTGTTGTTCTACCTTTTGTTGTTGCTCTTGTGGGATTTGCAGTCAGTCAGTTGCCAGCGCATTTCTGTGCAATGTGCAATGGTGGCAGCTTCAAAACAGCTAAATAGCTAAACAGCCAAAATGGCTAAATGGCTAAATGCTAAATATACCAAGGGGCCAAAGCGATGAGGTGTTTTTTTAACTCGTGCTGCGTTGCGCGGCTATAAAAAAACACTCACAGCTGCAGCAGGCAAAGGGGGCGAAGAAAGAGGGGCATGGGAGGGGGAAAAGGGGGTAGAGGGGATCAGCAATTCCGCCAGAATATTTCGCTGACTGCTTCAGTTCGCTTCAGACTTCAGACGAGTCGTCGCTGTGCGTCGTCGCGGCACGCAGCCACAGCGCGCCGGGGGCCCAAGAATCGAAACCGAAATACAATCGAAAATCGATAAATTTGCAGTCAGAAATCCAGAATCCAAATTCCAAAATCGAATAGAAACGCAGTAAAGAGAGTCCTTATTCGAATTGGAAAAGTGTCGAAGACAAGATCGAAGCAGTGTCAAGTGTTGCATAACGCGTGAAAAAACGCTTCGTTCGTCACTTTTGGATTACCCAATCTAGCTATATATATAGTGTATATATAGTGTACTGCATAGTTTGTATGTGTAGGGGGGAATAAGGGGGAGTAGGTTCAGCTTGCCAGCTGCCGCATTGACCTTGACCTATTAGTTATTTTTAGTTGCGTTGCTCATACGCCACGTTGGCCAGTTGCAGCTGCACTTGAGCGAAGGGAAGACACTTTAAAGCCTCTCACACACACGCACACACACACGCACAGACTTCACACTGCACTCACTTGCTGCACGTTCGCTCTGCATTTTAATTAACTGACTTTATTAACTGTGCATCAATTTACATGCCACGCCAACCCGCGCTCTGCCTGCCTCCTGCCACCTGCCTCCTGTCTCCTGCTCTCTCTCTGTTCGTGACGTTCGCCCTGCCTGCCTCCGCCCTGTTTAACATGCCTGCGTATTAACACATTAGTCCGAGCTCGAGCCCGAGCTGCCTGCGCCTGAGACCTGCCCCAGCGAGCTGCCCCTGCCACCACCGCCATCGCCCACACAACTGTTGCAATACGAAACGGACGAGCTGCTGCTGCTGCCCCCTGCGCCGCCACAGCAACAGCAACAGGCAGCCACTGAGGCGGCAGCTGCTGCTGTTGCTGCTGCTGGCAAACACACGCGCACCCACAGCAGCCTCTCCTCCATATCCAGTGGCTCCTCGTCGGGCGTGGGTGGCAGCGCTGCGCTCAGTCCCAGCCTGGTGGCGTCGAGTGCCTCCACATTGTCGCTGGACAATCACTCCGACAACCAACAGTCGCCGCTGCACTCGCGACAGGCCTCCGGCTCGTGCAACTCACTCGATGTGGGCAACGTTGCGCCGTGTCAGTTTGATAATTATGCAACGGCAGCAACAGCAACAGCAGCAACAGCGCCGCCACCACCACCGCCATTGCCGACAGCAGCAGCAGCAGCAGCAGCACAGAAGGAGAACGACATGAACACGCAGAACAAGAACCATAATGCGTATAATCAACTGCTGAAGCAGTTCTCCAGCAAGCTGCAGCACAACAACAGCAACAGCAACAGCAACAACAGCAACAGCAACCCAAGCAACACCAACAACACCATGAGCAACACAAACCCGCACACAACAAACAACAGACACAACAACACGGCGAAGCCCTTTGCAGTGCAACAGCAGCCGAATGTGGCCGCGATAACAGCAACGCTTTGTAATCAATTGAAATTTAACACATATCAGAGGCAGCCACCAGCAACAGCAGCAGCAACAGCACAGGCAGCAACAGACATAGCAACAGCAACAGCAGCAACTCCAGCAACAGTTAACTCAGCTCAGACTGAAACAATGTCAGCCAACGTGGCGGATGAGCAATCAGCGGCCATTTACGGTCAGCTTAACAACAACTACAACAGCAGCAACATCAGCAGCAACATCAACAGCAACAACATCGTGCTCAGCGATGCCGGCGCCACTGCGTATCCAGTTCCGTCGGCGCAGGCAGCCTCCTCAGCGGATCAGCCGTTCGAGTATGTCACCCTGACCGGAAATGTGATACGCAGTGTATTGCCGCCCGGCAAAGGCGCCGGTGCCGGTGCCTATCGGGTAAGTAGGTCGCCTGCCTGCCGCATGCCGCACGCCGTTGCAGCAACAGCCACGCACCCCCCCCTTGTTCTCAATTTGTTGGCATTGTTAACTGTTTAGTCTCGCCCTCTATTGAGCCTGTGCTAATCTTACTCTCTCTGTCTCTCTCTCTCCCTTCCTCTAGGTCAACCAGGGCTATGCGCGTCCCTACGGCGCCTCGCAGCCCCCGGCCGCATCGCCCAAGTCGCCGGTGCCGGCTGCGGTCTCCTACCCCCCGCAGCAGCAGCAGCAGTCGCCACGCCCCGCTGGCAATGCCTATGCCACGCTGCCGCGCTCCAATGTTGGTCAACAAGGTAAGACGGCTGACGATGAGTATCTGTCAGAAGGTGAATGGGTTTAGATACAGATACAAGATACAAAGATACAAAGTTACTTAGAGATTGCAATCTTCTTATGTGGCGTGATATTCCGTTCGTTGTTCGCTCTCTCTCTCTCTCTATTTCTTACCACCCTCCTCCCTTGGCAGTTGCCCAACACTGGCAACTCTAGTATTAAACCGAATATATATCTTTATATATACTTGATCTGTTGTTAAGCTGACTTTTTTATTGATGCTAATAAATACGCAAATAATTCAGAAACCAAAACCAAAATGGGGAACAGAAAACTAACACGAACTTCAACACCCTGTACCCCCTCCCTCCAGCCCTTCGAAATTGCCGCTTGCCCAATTGAACTAACCTCACTTCCTTGAATCTGCTGTATATATATCTCTCTGTGTCCATGTATGTATATGTATGTCCAGGTCGCAATGTGCAAAGATACAATAGCTTCAACAGACAACACCAGCAGCTGCAGCAGCAGTACCAGCAACACAAACAACAACAGCAGCAGCAACTGCAGCAGCAGCAGCTCAAGCAGCAGTATAGAAACTCTTACCCCTCCTACAACAACAACAACAGCAGCAACAACTATAGCTCTTATGACACCAACAACAACAACAACTATAGCAGTAGCTACAATCGAGGTAAAGCGAAGAAGTTCGAACATGTTGCTACTGCCGAAGCCTGCAGCAACACTAGCAACAGCAGCAGCAGCAGCAGCAGCAACTTGCAATGCGTAGTTAAACTTTAACCAATTTGCGCTGCTCAGTTCGATTCGAGTTACACACTTGTTGTTGCTTTAAGACTCCCTCTCTACTATTACACACAAACACATCAACCACAGCAACAACAACAATGAGCACAACTTCCAGAGACAACTGCAACTGTTGCCATATGCTGTGCAAGTCATTTAATCGAGTTAATAACCAACAACAGCAGCAGCAACTGTGGCAAAATGTTAAAAATAACAAGCGAGAGTGCTTTGCTTCGGCATGCCGATAGTTGCTTACACTGCAATCATCGTTAGAGGGTTGCTATGACATTTATAGCTATTTGCAGTAATGCGATTTTGATTAAATTTGGGCAGGGTTTATATAATTAATCATTTATAATATGTGCCAAGTTTGGTTGTGGTTGCTAGAATATTGTCAGGGATGAGCCGATAGTTTTTGGGTATATAGCGTATATAGCTAGTTCTAGTTATACGATTGTGTTGAAAGTTAATAATATCATATTTCATTATATGATAGTAATCTGTATCAAGTTTGGTTGAGGTAGCTTGTATAATAACAGAGATAAGCCGATAGTTTTGCGATATAAAGTGTATATAGTTACTTCCAGTTGTACGATTATATTGCAAATTAATCAGTGATATATAAATATATATTATTATATTCTATGCCTAGTTTTGTTGAGCTAGCTTGTATAATAACAAAGATAAGCCGATAGTTTAAGCGATATATCGTTTCCGAATAGCACGTAAACTTTATATATTGAAATGCTGAGAAAAAGATTTAGTTTATAAACAAACTGACTTGCTGTCAGCAATACAAAGGGAGGTGAATGTCCAATTGTTAAGGCTGATCAGGAATATATATGTTTACCTATAATGTCTATACCTTATAGGGTCTTGGGGTGGTCTGTGCTTGACAACTGAACAAAATGATTACCCTCTGCAAGCCTATAAAAAATTACAACATGCGTTGACAAGCCCAATTGGCGATAGGCAGCAGTAGCAGCAGCAGCAGCAGCAACATTGTCAGCAACATGAGTTGAAGCAGCGCAGTAGCAGCGCAGCGGCAGCATTTTAAATAAGTTAAGGCCTTAATGCGGCCAGACGGGAAATTAAAACCGACAGCAACAGTAGAAACAGCAACAGTAGCAACAACAGCAGAACAAGCTGCAATTGTTGCTGCTGTCCTTGTTAGCAGAGCAGTAGGGAAGTACGGAATGAGGGAGTATGGTAACAGGGAAGGCAGGGGGGCGTGCATAACATTTTCAATGCCAATGTGATTGTGATTGCAATGGGCGATGGCGATTGCAGTTGCCGTTGCCATTGCCGTTGCTGTTGCAGTTGGCAGTGCTGCACGCTTCCGGCAGATTGAAAGCCAAACCGAAAACCAACGTAACCAAACCCAAGCAAACTCAACCAAACGAGGCGCAGTGCTACGTTACGTATACGTAATGCAGCGAAACGAAACGAAACAATTCATACAAAAATACACACACACAGACACACACACACACATTGTTGCAAGTAAAATAAATGATATAAAATGTATTCGCTGGCGAAGGCGGAGGCAGCCACGTTGCCTCTCGCTGTGGTCGCTGCACCTGCCCTGCTCTCCTGCTCCTGCTCGTGATTCTCCTGCCTCCTCCTACAGCTCTTCAGCACGGCACTTTAAATGCACGGCAAATATATGTGCAGCAGCGGCACACTGAGTGCAGGCAGTTAATGTGCTGTGGAGGCATTTTAAAATTAAAATTTTGCCTGAAAATTGAAACTTTCTTTGCCTTTAATTGCGCTAATTAAAATGTTTCTATGCGAGCAATTTATATATTGTATAATATATATAATAAATATGTATATATATCTACAGCTAGAAGTCTTCTACTTTAGAGAATATTTTAAAATTCAATTAAATGGAAATATATTTGAAATACAATAGAATGAATTTTAAATAAATTGATTTTCTTGCCTTGAAAATGAAGTCAAGTGTTGGCAGACTCACTTACGGCACTATGAAAAGCCAGAATCAATCTAAGAATTCTACAGAATCTTTACTGTCTATATGACTATAAAAAGTTCTTATGCATTCACTTGTTATACATCACTATCCACACACTTTCAGCAGCCACTGTAGCTCGCAAGTCTCGCCTCGTCTCACCATGCATTGCTCGCGCTCTCAGGCATTTTTCTTTATGTGCTGTGTACACGTATTTGTACATGGCAATATATGTGTACCACAAGTGTATACGTATGTGTGTGTCTGTGTGTATGTATTTGTATATCAATTACGCGCGCTGGCACTGTTGTTGGCTGTCATAACGGAAATGAATTAACAGCAAATATGGCGCCCAAAAAAGAAAAGAAGAGAAGCGCAACAGAAACAGCAGCAAAAACAACGCGTATACCCTGTAACTATGCGATTTATGAGGCAATTTTTTGTGCTGCAACTGCAACTGTGACTGCAGTTAAAAATGCAATTATTGCCAAGACTGCCCCCTTGACTCTGCCCCCATCCAAGTTCCCCAGATTGCCCCCATTAATCAGTGGCAGCTGCTCAGCTCGGCTCAGTTCAGGGCTGAAAGCAGGAATCAAAATCAATCTCCTAATCAAAGCCGGAATCACGCACAACCACAGGCACATCAGAGGCTTGTGGGTTTTTGGGTTTTTGAGGATTTTAGCTGCTGGCTTTTTTTTGGTTTTTAGCGGCAATTTGCTAACAAAAGCGTGCTAAAGCCGCCACGACACATAAAAACAAATCCAAGTGGGGAAGCAAAGTTGAGTGAAGGGAGGCGGAGACAGGCACAAAAAATGTGCGGGCAAACAAATGTTTGTATTACACACATAGCGACACGCACGCACAAGCCACACTCACACACACACACAGCCACATACCTCGCACACACACACACTGGGGGCAGACGCATAACAATGTAAACGAAGGCAGATAAATTACGAGTCATTATTATCCAAACAGGCTGACATCCTATGCCGCCCTGCCCGCTCTCCCCCTCTCTCGCTCACTCACAGTCTCCCCCTCTCTTTCTTGAACTTTCTTCAACTGTACCTGCCTCACTTGCCCCCTCTCTGCCCCATCTCTGTGTCAGATTGAACGCGTGCTTGGCGTCCATGCATCAAATACTCTGAATTCCTTCACACAGTAACAGGAGCGGAGTCAGCGGGGCCTGAGGGGGTTGGGGGCCCCTTGTGATTTATTGCACGCATTTTGTAGCTAAAACTATTGTGCCTGGCACTCGTCCATTTGTCGAGTAAGCATACTTAGTCCATACACACTCATTTCTCCATTTCCTTCTTCCAATTTGATCAACATTTTTCCGGTTTTTTCTTCTTCTCTGGCTACTTTTAGGTTATGGTTACCAATATGCCCAATATTAGTACCCCTACCCAACCACATACACACCCCCTCTACGCATAAAGCGCAAGCGTGCAAAGCCGGTGACATTTTTGGAAATATATTTTTGAATATATATATACGATATATATAATACTATATATAAACTAAAGCTAACCCCAATTTTTGGCATTAACAGTTACAGTATATTATCATATATCTAATCTATATATATCTTGCAATGATTGCCCAATAAATTGCACCATATCGTGTGCCATATCAATTCGAGTGCAGTTTGAATATATCTCTATACTTCTATATAATCTATAGATCTATGTATAACTATATATCTATATATATATAATTCAATATCCCCCTCTTTGTCTTGTGTGTGTGCTCACGCTAAGCGCTTCAGCCTAATCGAATTGATATATACAGCCAACTATATGAAGACATATATGTATAGCGCTATCTCTTTCTATCTTTGCATGCCTTGCGCCTTATCAAGAGGCAACTTACCTACCTACCTACCTACCTCCCTCCGCCTCCCTCTCTTCTCTTTTATTATGCTAGGAAACTTTTCGTTCTTGAACTGACAAAAACTGACGACAAGTTTTTCCTTTTTTCCTCATTTCCTTTTCTGTTTTGTCTTTCGTGTCTGTCCGTGTGTGTAAGTGCGTGTGTGTGTGTGTATGCTGGTGTGTTGTGCTGCCATTTTCAATTTCTGCAGAATTACAGGCAATATGAAATTATGCATAATAAAAAGCAATGACTACCTGTCGTCGCCATTTTGGCCTCCTCCATCGCAGACGCGGACAGCCATAAAAAATGGAAGTAAATACGAACACGCACGCACACACTCACACACACACACACATATTCACTGATACACACACATGCTTGTCTAGCAGGCACCGCCTCTTCCCCTCTCTGTTTATTGTTGCGCCATGAAAATAAGAAATGAAAAATTTATTCGCCGCATAAAACGTTCTGCAATTGAGTCCCATCTACGCTATTTATTTTTAATACACGAAACGCCCCCCTCCCGCCTCCCTCGACACTCGCTATATTGCAAGTGAGCTTTTGTTTATGTTTTTACGCGCCAACAAATTGCTACAGATACATTTGCTGTGCAACATTGTGTAAAAGTTGCGCATACGCCGCGTTGTCACTGCGTTTCTCGTTGAAATAAATTGGCAAAAAAATATATAATAAAAATAGAAAGAATATAATACAATATTTTATACATTTATAATACAATAAAGAGCAGCGTATTACGTTGTTATACACTGTTATACGCTGTTATACAATGTGATATTGTAATTATGATTTAAAGCTATTTAAGCGATTTATTCTCGCGAGCTATCGCTACAGGTGCAGTTATAAACTTTTATAGACTGTTATAAACTGTTATAAACTGTTATAAATTGTTATATAATGTGATATAATTAACATTTAAAGCTGGTTAATCCTCGCTTCGGTTGCAGTTGAAAACACTGTTATACAAAGTTATAAACTGTTATACAACGTGATATAATTACGATTTCAGGCCTGTTTATTTCCGCAATCTCTCGCTCCGGTTGCAGTTAACATACTGTTATACACTGTTATATACTGTTATACACTGTTATAAACTGTTATATACTTTTTTACACTGTTTTACACTGTTATACACTGTTATAAACTGTTATACACTGTTATACAATGTGATAAAATTATGATTTAAGGCTGGTTTATTTTCACAAGCTCTCGCTCCAGTTGCAGTTGACAGTTTGTTGTGCTCTCTCACTCACACAACCACACACACCCACACACATACCTTATAGATATACCCCACACTAACGTAGTCTGGTTCTGTTGTTACTGCCGTAGTTCATCACCAGGAGTTTAGCTTAGTTTACTCAGCTTCTTGTTGTTGCTAATCGCCTTTCTCGCTCTGTTCGTTCTTCGCTCCGCCTACGCCCCCCTAGCCATGCCCTCATCACGCCGCGCCGCACAGTGCCAAATCGCAGACTAACAAAAGCGTTTGCATTTTATTTCTTTCTGCTCTTATATTTGCTCCCCTCGCCTCGCCTTGCCCTGCCTTGCCTTGCCTTGCCTTGCCCCTTGACCCCCCTTGACCCCCCGCCTCTTAAACAAACTAACAACAACAACAACTACCTCAGCGGAGGGTCAGCCTTCTGAGCTGCAGCCCGAGTACGAGGAGGAGTGCTACGAGGTGGACGTGGAGGTGGCACTGGCCGCAACGCGTCGCTCGCACGGCTCAAGCTTCTCATGGCCGCCGCCGCAGGATGAGTGCCACACAGCGCCCACTGCAGCACCACTGTACATAGCGCCGCCCGAGACGCAGCATGTGGTGGTGGCCAATCCGGTGCAGGAGGTGCCGCCACTGCCGCCAGGCAGCGCCACCTCAAGGCTCGATCCGCAGCCGCAGCCAACGTCGCAGCAGCAGAGGCAACCGCAGTCCGCAGCGACTCCGCAGTGGCAGAGCTACTCGGCGCCACAGCTGAGTGCAGCACAGCAGCCACAGCAGCAGCAGCAGCAACAGCAGCAGGAGCAGCAGGAGTCTAGCTCGGATAGCTACACCTCCACCTCGACCACAACAACAACCACATCGGAGGAGTATCAGCGCATGTATGCGGCACAGCTGCAGGCCTATCAGATGCAGCAGTCCACGAGCTCCGCCTACGAGCAGTCTGGCTCGGAGCTGGACTACCAGCAGGGGGATTACCAGGGCTACCAAGGGGATTACCAAGTGGATTATCCCTCAGGTAGGCGCAGTGCACAGGAGTGCGTGGACTCGCTGTCGGCGCCACTGAGCACGTACAAGCTCATCGATATGGTAAGGGAGGTGACACCCAGCCCCGTACCGGCTCCACCAGCGCCCGCACCCGCTCCTACCCCCTCTCGCCGTGTGGTGTTCAACGATGAGCCCGAGATTAAGGAGCTAGAGACCATACCCGAGGCAGAGCCAGGCTGGCCAGAGACAGAAACAGCAGCTGCTGACGAGGCAGACGAGGGTCTTATCATTGATCAGCGTTGCCAGATCCTGGAGAGCGAGAGAATGTTTCAGGCAACGCCAGAGATCAAGATCGAAATTGCGCCAGTTCGTCAGCGTCCTGCCCCGTCCAAGATACCCAATCCCTCGCCCAAGGAGTGGATCAATCCCATGATTCGTGTGCTCACCACAGCGCCGGATGTGCCCTTCCATCTGGTGGAGTGTCCGTTTCCCAAGCCCTGCGAGGATGACTTCGAGGCGCAGGCGGCAGCGCAGGCGGAGGAAGCGGCGGCAGCAGCAGCAGCAAACAGGCACAGAAGTTCCGCTGCTGCCTCTGTCCCTGCTCCCTCTGCAGCTGCCCCTGCACCACCCCCAGAAGTTCCTGCTCCCGCCTTCCTGCGCGAGTCTCCGCCACGAGGCACTCGCCTCAGCCAGGCCATGGCTACCGCACCCGAGTTCGCAGTGCGCTTTGCACCCGCCTCTGGCGAGGATGTGCCGCTGCCCGAGGAGACCGAGCCCTATATGCCGCCACCCATGGAAATGAAACCCTATCTGCGCGAAGATTACCGCCCCAAGAGCCCATTCGTGAGTGCCCTGACCACCGCACCGGAGCGTCCCTTCGAGGGACACTTCGATCGCGATGTCCCCATACACCTGATCGACTTGCCCACTCCCAAGGAGCATCTGACCATGGCTGATGCATTGGTCACTGCCCCCGACCGTGGCTACACCCCGTTGAACCCCGAGAATGCCATGCGCAGCTCCGAGGAGCAGCAGAAGCAGGCGGAGCTCAAGAAACGTGAATTTCAGGTACTCGATCATGAGGAGGAACTGGGCATCAAGCCGCAACCCCCCGAGTCGGTGCAGTACTATCAGACAGATCCACAACAGCGTCGCAAGTCCTCAGCCTTTGCAGCCATGCAGGCGTTCCAGCCTTCTCGGGAGCCACTCACCTCCTCCAGCAATGCTGCCTCCGTGAGCAACACGCCGCGTGCCTCGATCATTTCCCAAACGGACTTGGAGTATCAGAAATACCAGAAGGCACAGCAACGCAATCAGAAGCGTCTGGACTTCTATCACAAGAAGGAGGAGGAGCTGCAGCAGCAGCAGCAAACACAGACACCTCCACAGTACACTGCAACTAACTCGAACTCGAACCCACCACAACCACCACCACCAACTATCACCAACGCGTCCAATCTCAGCTCCAATCTGAAACGCAACTCGCTTCTTACCACCGCTTCCACTGCAGCGACCGCTTCCTCTAACTCCTCTTCCACAGTCCAAACCACCACCAGCAACATCACCAACAACAACACGCTGAACATCGCTAGCAACGCTTGCACCACCACCAGCACCACCACTAAGATCGATGCCCACGAGCTGATCGAGGAATGCGCCGAGGAGCTTGAGCACTCGGAGGTCCTCTTTCCGCCACCATCCCCGCTCAGTCATCTCAAGGTGGGCGCCAAAGCCGTACAGTCCGGCCTGCACAAGGCCGATGCCATACCCAAGTACCAGCGCAATTGGACCGTGCTGCCCACCCAGTCTCCCATACGCACGCCGGAGCCACAAGAGTTGCGCGACAATGTTCCACTGGCCTTTGTGGGAGGTGAACATGATCACCACGATCATGCCCCCGTCGCCCCCACTGTACATAGACCCATTGCAAAGGTTTCCGTTTCGGCATCGTCGGCACCCACGGCAGGCACGATCGCTCCACGTGGTTCGATCGTGTCCGTTGCGCCGTCGGTGCCGATCATCATTGAGGATCGCTCGGGTCCAGTAACGATGGCTTTTCAATCGCTAGATGAATACGATCGTCCGGATCAATCGCAGACCCCAACCAGGCCCTACACGCCGCTCTCGCACTCGTCGCTGATCAACAAGCCGGCACCGATCATCCCCTTCTATCAGACACCCGAGAAACTCTGCTTCGATGAGTGTCCAGCCACACATGCGCGGGACTACGATCAGCGCGCGGCATCGCCCTTTCCCGATCGTGCACGATCGCCGGCACCAGGACCACCACCAAATCCCTTGGCAGCCATACGCGCTCCACGCATGAAGGAACCCGAATCGACCCTGCTCTCCGTGGGGCCCCGTGTGCAGGCGGGTTCGATAACCACAGGACAGAGTTATCAAGGTCAATTGCTGGCACACTCCGAGCAGAGCACCCAGTCAGCCAGTCAGAGTTACACGCAGCAGCCGGAGCAGCTCACAGAGCGACGCATTGGCAATCTGAGCGTGCAGCAACGCGAGCAATCGTCGCAATTGCAGCACCAACAGCAGCGACAGCAGCAGAGCCAGACTAAGACGCAGATTGGGAACACGCAGATCGAACGCAGGCGCAAAGTCACCGAGGAATTCGAGCACACGCAGAGCGCCAAGACCATCGAGATACGCACGGGCAGTCAGACCCAGACGCAGCGCCAATCGCAGTCTCAATCTCAATCCCAATCTCAGTCCCAGTCGCAGTCGCACTCCCAGTCGGAGTCCACGGAGCGTCGCTCCTCCTATGGCCGCACTGGCTACGTGGCCAATCAGGCGCGTCGCTTGTCCGGCTTGGAACAGGAGATCAGCAGCTTGACCAGTCAATCGCAGGCCATCAGCGCCAGAGCATCCACGCTGGGCGGGGAAGGCACCTTCCCGCAGCTGCGCTCACCCACGTTCGAGGATAAATTCCCATTGAATACATCGGCAGGGGAGTTGGGCCCCACCACGCCTTCCTCGCTCAACAAGCTGCTGGGACCGCCACCAGGATTCCTGCAACAGCAACAGCAGGTGCAGCAACAGCAGCAGCAGAAGTCTGCCTTCAAGTCGACCTCCTCGTTGGTTTCTTCTTCTCAGCAACAGTTGCGCTCGCAGCAGCAGCAACAGCAGCAGCAGAGCTCTGCCATCTCATCTGCAATCGCCTCGTCATCTTCATCAGGCCTAACCAAAGCTTCTGCCATTACTACCACGACTAATAATCAAGCCTGTGCCGCCTACAGAGGCACAGCAGCATCAGCAACATCAGCTACGCAGGCTCAGGCCAACAACAACATTAGCAATAATCTGGCTAAGAACGCTTTCGTCGCTGCTAGGCCCAAGGCCACGCCTACTGCATCCGCGCCAGCGCCAGCAGTTTTCCCACCCAGTCTCAGTGAACTTAACTCAAGTGTTGATGATTCCGCAGGTGCTGGAGGACCCGGAGCTGGTGGCAAGGGAGGCGCCTTTGGTGCCACCTCGGCCCCCAAGCGTGGACGCGGTATCTTGAACAAGGCAGCCGGACCCGGAGTGCGCATCCCACTGTGCAACAGTTGCCAAGTGCAGATCAGGTGAAGATCAGATCGCATGCAGTGCAGCCAGGGTTGCCAAACGTTTCGTTGTGTTTTCGTTGATTTTTCCCTTTTGTTGTTGTTTTATAATTTTATTTTAGACTTAAAGAGGCTTTCGCAGAGATCTTTCTGGGTAATCTTTATGTGAATGTGAAGCAAACTAATTTATTTAATTGTTTTGTTTCCTTTTTCGCTTTAAATAACCCTGAGAAAACTTTGAACTTTGAGCTGTAAGACTTAATTAAAAGCTCGTTCTAGTTTTCTGTCTTTAAAATATTTATAGTATAATATAAGTAAATTTTAATAGTATTTAAGTTGATGTTGCATTTTAACTTCAGGAAAGCGTTTAGCTGCAAGAAATATATTGCAAACTACAGTTTAAATACATTTCAAAGCTTTAATGAGCTTTGATTAGCTTTGATTTGGTTTGTTCAAATTTAAGCTCGCATAAAGTGTTTTTGAATGTCTGACAAAAAGCACATTCAATGTTTATTATTGCTTTAAGTTTAAGCTGACTTTAAGCTCATTAAAGCTTTCGTTAAGTTTGTTGCCTAAGTCTTTATTAACCTGCAATGAGCTTGCAGCTTTAAGTAAAGTTCCTTCTAAAGAACTTTCCACTTAAAGCTTGCTCATTGTCACACCTAATCCAACCTTAACCCTAAGCTGCCCGCATGTTTTACGTGTTCTAACCGCCCGTCCCTGCTTCGTTTTGCCTTTTGCAGCTCCCCTTGCCAAGCCCATTAACACAACGCATGCCACACAAACTGCCACACTGCCACGCCCACACGCCAAGTCCACACCAGCTGCTGACAGCAAATCGAACGTTATTGCCATAACCGATCTGGATGCAGATGATGAAGTGACTCAACCGGATACGAATGCCACCTCGATGCTGACCGACTCGATTGGGCGCATCAACATGGGCGAACAGACTAATGCATTCATGCAGGAGGCGGGCAAGATCATCTCCAACATGCTGGAGGCGCGTCTCGCTGCCAATGGCAATGGCAATGGCATGAGTGCCACGCCCTCACACGCTGGCAGCACGCTCAGTCTGCGCAGCAATAGCAGCTCCAATCTCTCCAAGTCGCCCATGATAGTGCGCAAGCGTTTGGACCTTGATGACTTTAAGAACATTGATCCCACACAACCCGTGGCACTGCAAACGGTGGTGGCACTGCCCCCCAAGCAGCAACAGCTACAGCAGCAACAGTTGCTCTCGGAGTCACAGAAGGCGCTTCCGCAGGTGTCGCGCGTGGAGCAGACACTGCAGGCTGAGCTGCCAGCAGCGCATCCAATGAGCAAGATTCTCGACATATGTGATAGTGGAAAGGTCACGGGGGTGCAGGGAGTGCAGGGCGCACAGCAGGCACATGAGCCCGTTGCCTTTCGCAATAATCTAAGACGCACTGGGGCCACACATGCTGCCGATCGTCGCTCCTACATTGAGCCCAAGCAGAGTGCGCCCAGCACCCAAATCCACAATAACAACAAGGATCAATCGACTGAACAAGCAATGAATGATCAATCGAATGCCACGCCCGTTTTCAGTGTAAGCGTGAAGGCGTTGGGTCAAACCCCTCAGGGTCCCATGTCGGAGGAGAACGAGAAGGCCGTAAGTCAGTTGCTCAAGGATGGCAAGCGTCCGATTTGCTGTCAGTGCCAGAAGGAGATCACTGCGTAAGTAGACACCACACGTTGCACGAGACCTTGCCCCTGCACCAGCTCAGTGTGTTTTTCTGTTGCCACCTCCCCTCGCTGCCTTAACTGCTGCTAATAGTTTCCCTCTCTCTCTCTATCTTTAGGGGACCCTTCATCACCGCCTTGGGTCGCATCTGGTGCCCCGATCACTTCATTTGCGTCAACGGCAACTGCCGCCGTCCACTGCAGGACATTGGATTCGTTGAGGAGAAGGGCGATCTCTACTGCGAGTACTGCTTCGAGAAGTATCTGGCACCCACGTGCAGCAAGTGCGCTGGCAAGATCAAGGTGAGTAACAGAGAAAGACCTAACTGACCTAAGCACATTTGTACTACATTCTCTTCTCTTTTTCCTCTTAGGGCGACTGCCTGAACGCCATTGGCAAACACTTCCATCCGGAGTGCTTCACGTGCGGCCAGTGCGGCAAGATCTTTGGCAACACGCCCTTCTTCCTAGAGGATGGCAACGCCTACTGCGAGGCCGATTGGAATGAGCTGTTCACCACCAAGTGCTACGCTTGCGGCTTCCCAGTCGAGGCTGGCGATCGATGGGTCGAGGCACTCAACCACAACTATCACAGTCAATGCTTCAACTGCACTGTAAGACAAGACTTTCAGAGCTTATAACTCTTCCTTTCTCACCTTCTCTCTTTCTCTCTCTGTTCCTCCTCTAGTTCTGCAAACAAAACCTGGAAGGTCAGAGCTTCTACAACAAGGGCGGTCGTCCCTTCTGCAAGAACCACGCGCGCTAAGCTTGCCTCACCCACTCCGCCCCCACTCGACGACTATGCAGCACTTCAGGGATCACGCACACTAATCCAACACACACACATACATAGAAACATATGACCACAATTCGACAATCAAGCAGACTCAGAAGGATCTCTTCGTGGAGTCTCTTCTCTCCCCCAGCAACTGTTAAACTAATTTTAAAACGACACGAATTCGAAGCAAAGCTGTCAGCTGCAAACACCTTGATATGTTATTATTTATTCATCGCATCTGCCCCCCACAATTATATATATATATACTATATACTCTATATGTATTTTCGCAAACAAAACACACAAGTTATTTAGTTCAAGATCGATGCTGTTGACGAACCAAAACTAAAGCAGCGCGAAAGGATTTCACATCGCCCCAAAACCAGGAAAACAATTCGTTTGTCAACAGCGGAAGTAGAAGAAGAAGAAGAAGAGGAAGTTAAAATTGAACTCAATTCGCTACAAATCTAATTTAAATGCTATGTTAAATTTTATGTTTGTAAAACTTTAATCGAGAGCGCAAGAGCTTTATATGAATATTATAATTGATTGTAAACCGCATCAGGATCAGAGAGCAGATCAATAAAATTTCGAAATCTTTTTCGCGTTTAAGTATAGAAGTGTTGTTAATGGGAGTAAGTTGGGGAAGAGAGTAGAAAGAAAGAAGAAGAAGATGCATTGAAAAATCTGTTGGCCGGACACTGACGGTCAACTTTTGTCCGACTAAGGAAAGTACTCGCTCTGTTGTGTCCTTTTAAACGGACTGTCCGTTGAACCTTTAGCTATAATTAATCGTAGTGCATCCTCTGGCCGGACAACACGCTTACTTTTGTTCAATTCAAGTGTCCGCTTAAGAGAACATATGGTGTGCACTTAAACGAGTTGTCCGCCTCAATGGGTTGTCCGCTCATGAAAGTTGTGCCTTAAGCGACTTTGCATTGTACCGCCCCATGCTCTGTGACGTCACATAATGTCATAATCGTGTTGACCGAACTTCCGCTTAGCTGCGCTCACGTATTTTTCGTTGACAGCCGCAAAGTATGCAACAGTTTTGTGCCCAGCTGCCAGCAGCAGCACGCACACGCACACACGAGCACACAAGGGCACACACGCTCGCTCCCCCTTTCTCTCCCTGTCCTCCTTCTCTACCTCTGTTCCCTTCTCCGTCTCTCCTTTCTCCAACCATTCGCAATTTCATGCTCAACCAATTTTTGTTGTTTTCATTTGGCATTTTTCGAGGCAATATACAAACTGCTCGCAGCAGACCATGCCCCTTCCCACACTGATCCCTGCTCCTCCCCGTTGCCGTAAGGTGTCAATTTTTGTGTTCGCTCCACATTTTTGCGGTATCGAGGGTGTTAATCGCCGGACCACTTACTCAGCCTCAGCCTCAGCGCCAAGGCCTCTCGGCCAATACAAATTTACGCTAGATTAAGCCGGATATACATACTACTACATGCACGCATGTGGGAGTGTGTGTGGGTGTACATGTGTGTGTGCGTGTGCCGGGCCTGCCGTCACGCCCTTTTGCTGTTCAGCTGGGGAGAGAGAGAAAAGAAAACAATTTGCGGTTTTTGTGGCATTTTTCAAGCGTCGCATTTCGCGCGCCATTTGCTTTTCGTAGTTTATTTTCGCCTTGCACGTTACACAGAGGACTTTAAGTTAGTGTGTGTTTCAAGTTATTCTAGTTACATCATATATATATATATATATTTATTTACTTTAATATACTCATATTGTACTTATGCACGATCTGTATCCGTATCAGTAACTCCATCTTCTTCTCTTCTTCCTCCTCCTCCTTTCTAATTAGTTTCAAAGCAAAACTGTTCCCAGTTACGAGTTCTGCTTTGTTTTTGTTTTGTTTTTTATTAGTTCCTTGCTATATTTGCTTTATCTATAACGCATTCTGAATGTCAGTTTCCGTTTTCCGTTTCCGTTCGTTCGAAAATGCGCGCAAAATTTGTTTTGTCACCGTTAGCGTTCCGTTGCGAATTTACATAGAAGTTTCTCTACATAGTATAATATCTAGTTGTGTCTGTGTCTGTGTGTGTATATGGTACATAACTATGTGAGGCTGTGGGTTGGGGTGAGTGTGTGTGTGTGTGTGTGGGGTTACTACACTTGCTTCTACGTGAAATTTCCCGCTTGTTATTTACAAATTTTCTGAAATTTTAGTGAACTTTTCATTTCATTTCTCGTTTTTTTTCGTTTTTGGAATATTTTAATACTTTCGCACTGCTGTTAATGATAGTTAGCAATAGTTATCGATATCGTTCGATAATTATCGATAACATTGTGTAGTTATCGGTATCTTTCAATTAGTTATCGATAGTTACGTAGCGCATTGCTTAGGCTTACAAAAATAAATTCAACACATTCAAGTACAACAAACATGGCTTACTGGCTAAATGCTAGAGCGAGATAGATATATGTCTATATATATAGTATGAATCTAACTATGTGTGTGTGTGTGTGTGTGTGTGGGAGCAGAGTCGTACAAATAAATAGCTTTGGGTTAACAAGTGTCTTAGAGTAACAAACAAACAAAAAAAACTGAGATGGGGAAAAGCTTCTTCTTCTTTCCTTTCCTTTTCCTTCTCTTTCTCCCCTCATTTTTCCTCTCTTCCTTTCCGCTACAAATGCGCCAAGATATCGATTTGATCTAGTGCACCGGGCTGTGCAGACTGTGTCTGTGGCTGCGCTGTTTGTGCCTGGCCAGAAGTCTGTCCACTGCCCTGCGAAATGGTCACAATGGTCACCAGATCCTTGGACTTGGCTGGACTGCTCTCCTGGTTGCGACTCGTTCGCGACTCTATCTCCACAATGGCCGAGGTGAGCAATGTGTTCTGTGACTGCAGCGCACTGTAGTCGGGCAATTGCTCCACTGTCGCAGATGGTTCCGGCAGATCCTCGTTGGCCAGCAGGCGACCCGAGGGCGCTGTCTCGATGGTACGTTCGCTGTTCAAGGTGAGTGAGGCTGGTGTCGCATTGCGGCTGCGATAACTCGGTGGCAAACTGTACTCAGAGCCGCCCATGCTGCTGCTGATGGTGCCACCACCGCCTCCGCCGGACATACCCGAGCGCAGTGTGGTCAATGGAGCCCTGCAAAAGAGAGAGAATGAAAGAAAGAAAGATAGAGAAGGGAATAAGTTAGTCTGGTATCATCCATGGGATAAAGTCAATGCACAAATTTGCATAGGCAGTCAACTATCTGTGTATCTGGCTGCCCATATCTGCACAGTATCTGTGTATCTTGTAGATACTTCACCCCTTTACTTCGCCTGCCCCTTGCCCCCTTGTCAATTTAAATAACAAAAGGCGCTGGGCGCAATTGTTGCCAGTCAGTGTGCAGGCTGCTGTCTAAATCCAAGCAGAGTTCACACTTCAGTCAACACAGCCAGCACACACTTGCACACACACAGACACACAGATAGCACACACATGCAGGGCTGTCTCAGTGCTTTGTCGACTTGGCAAAAATTCAAATTTCAAAATTGTATAAAGCAATTTGAAGTATGTAAAATTGCATTTAATTGTTCCCGACAAAGATTCAATGCAAAAGGAAACAGCAAAACTTTCCCTTCGCTCCCTCTTCCCCTCTCCCTCGCTCCACAGTGGCATAACAGGCAATTTTCACAGGCACTCAACACTCGTCGCCAAGGCACACTTGGGCCTCGTCTTTGTTTGTTTAATTGACTTGGCTAACAGCTTCGGCCCATGCCCAGGCTCAGGCCCAGGCTCAGCGTTTGTTTGTCTCTAATCCTTGCCTGGCCTGCCTGTCGCAGATTGCCTTTTCATACCCACACACGCACGCCGCTGCTGCCGCCGCTGCCTGCTTGTTATGCAACGGAAATGCTTGTGGAGTGTGTGTGTGTGCGCGTGTGTGTAAATATTTTGCTGAATTTCACAGATTTCTTTGTTAGTTTGCCTGCGTCATTTGAATATGCCATCACAGACGCACGCACACGCACACGCAACGACAATACGCAGCCAGCCTAAAAGTATGCTGTGATTTTCTTTGCTCTCGCACACACTTTGCATAAGTTTCTCTGCTTTTTTGACATACTTCGCCCAGCAGCACTTTGTGTGCCCTGCAGACGAGCACAATGCGTGGGGTATATTCACTGCGCCATAGCTGGAATACAATATAGTCATCTGTATGCGTCAATAACTCTACCAGCTCTGTCTATATCTGCCTATAGCGTGCTCTCTGGCAACTCTCTGTTTGCTGGTTGTGCTAAAATTCGTTGCATACTTTCGCGCGCCGTAGGAAATGCTCCCATAATTTTTAAAGCAACACGCCAAACTCGGCTACAATTCTCGCTGGCAAATGGGCGTGTAAGTGTCTGCGTGTGTGTGTGTGAGTAAGTGAGAGTGCCTGTGTGTGTGTGTGAGACTGCCTGTGTGTGAGCGGCAGTGAGTGTGTGTAAATTTGTGTTTATTTGCACGTCGAGCACTTTCTGCCTGCAGCATTTTCAATTGTTTTCCACTTCTCTACGCTTTTGCCTGGCCAGCTAAGCTTTTTATACTAACACACACACACAAACACAGCTCACACACATACATTCAGTTCACACACATGCTGAACTCTTGTGTTGTTTGTGGTTTGAGCTGTTGTTGGCTTTTCATTTCATTTCCATTATGTGACATAAATATTTCAGTGCAATGTGGCCTTGTGTGTCATTACAAGCAAATTAATTTGCCATAAATTTGCATTTGTTTTGCTGAATACATTCATGAGTGGTGCTTGAGTCGCTCTTCAAGTGTTCAGCAGTGCGGAAATGATTCCCTTTCTACTCTCTAAATATTTTCATTCGAACAATAAAAAGTAAAACTTTTTCAAATTAGCCAAAGCTTTATACCGATCAAAGCGGCAATTAAACTGCTGCCAGGATACACCCTTATAATGGGATGTTGTATCCACTTCATTCATCCCTCTCACAATTGTTTCAATTTGTATCCATTCAAATTGTTTGCGCGCCTGCTCGATTCAATTAAGTTGGGAATTCCAGCCGCAGAAATCATGAAAAGAAATTCCGAAAAATACACGAAACCGTAACGAAAACAAAAGTATCGACAGTGCGCGTTGAAAGTTTTCGACTTTCGGTTTGTTTTGTTGTGTTGCCGCATTAAAAAATCGCCAAAACTTTTGCTGTGCTGGGGCAACCCCAAGCGATGTGTCAATGTTGACACCTTCCCTGCTCGACGCGCACAGCACAGCAAACCGCACAAAGCCAAACCAAACCGCCGACGCCAAGGCAACCCCCCACCCAAAGAGGCAGCAACCCTGCTCCCCCGAACTCCATTCCCCTTCCATCCCCCTCTTGCTACTTTGCCTCATTCTCATTTCAAGCTCGAACTGTGCGTTGTAAACATTCTGCGGTTGCAGCACCAAACTTTACAAATAACTCACGCCTGGCAAAGGGGAGGGACGGGCAGAGCGGGGGAGGTTGGCCTGGTCTACAGGAAACGGAAGTGAACACTTACCTCAGCAGGCTGCCGGCATGAGATCGATAAGTGGGCGGCGGCGAGTTGCCACGCACCACGCCATTCTGACGATCGCGGTCCAACAGCAAAAGTCTGTGAATAAAAAACATAAACAATGAAACGAACTGTAATTATAATGTTGCTGTAGAAGGTAGGGTGTCGTTGTTGTTGTGCTATAGTTGTTGTGTGTAATGCCATACGACAGACCCAAAAAGGAAAATGTAGTAAAGCATGTAAAGGTTTGCTGAGTTGGAGCATAGTTGCAAATGAAATACTCTAAGAGGAATGAATGAGGAAAGCTGATAAGGCACTTGAAGCTTATTAATTTATAGGTAATTTATAAATTGATTATAAAAAGTTTTTGTTTTATGCAAGAAAAAGGAAAGTAGAGTAGAACAAGCTAAGTAGAAAATAGAGAAAACTAAGTAATTTTTTTCTATTAATTATTTTCTTGACTTGGAGGAAGAAACTTTCAAATACAGTTGCAATTTATATCAACATCATTTTATAACATCATTAATGGATTAAAGACTCCATTTAGAGTTAAAGTTCTCAAGAACCGGACACCTCATAGTTTTTCTACATCAAGAGATTTCAATTATAAATGTTTGCTTGGGTTTAGACAAAACTTTTATATATTAAGTAATGTTCTATTAGTTATCGACATCTTGTATGCACCACAACAGAAAATTCAACAATTATTGTATTCTTCTTTGCCAATAATTGTTTCATTCAGATCTTTCATTTATAGTAAATTCCCTTTACAGCTCGAACTGACATTTGCTAAAACTACAAGAGTTTAATAGGTCTATATTCTATTCTATTCAATATTACATTATACATTATATCTTCATTATCTACTTTACATCTACATTATATTCTTCTGTCTTTATAGTACTAATTGTTTTCTTATCTATTTTCCTGGAATTCTCTTTATAAATAAAGTGCTGGTAAAAACTAAATCCTGAGTTGTTCGAAACAAAAACCTGCTATACTCGTATGCAATAATTCGCTTCACCTTTAACCTCATCAATTTTCAATTTCCTTCACATATTACTATATCATATATACCTTACTCCAACTGCAGTTCATTCCCAATGCCCATATACCTCATACAAGTGAGGGAAGTCTGCTTAAAAATAGCATTTTCAGGCAGTGCATAATTACATAATGCAATTAATTGCGCAAGGACATGCAAGCGGATGTGGTTAGCCGAGCATGTCCGCAGTTGTCCCTTACACACACACACACACACTGGCACACACTCGCACACACACGCACTACCGTATACCCACCTCAGACGATACTCCTGCATGCTGGCCTGATAGGAAGGCGGCGGCGGACGATGCTGGAACTCCGGATAGAGCAGGCCATGGGGTGCGCCGCCTCCTCGCGTGCATGGACGACGTCCGCAGCGGGCCAAGTCGACAGTGGTGCCCAATCCCAGGCAGCTTTGGCCACCGGGCGCTGTCATGCGCCACGCTGCGCCGCTGACAGTGACCAGCACAACGCCGACGCCTGCAGAGGAGAGAAAGAGAGAGAGGGAAGAGTTAGTTACAGGCACTGAAAAGAGAGAGGGAGGGTAGGGGGAGGCAGGTAGCGTACAGCACGACAGAGACAGATTTCCATTTGCACTTCCTGCCTGCCTCCCTCCCTCCCTGTGCAATTTTGTGATTGTGCTGTAAAATTTAATTAGACGTCAAACGTTGTGTGGGCGTGGCACAGCAATTACCAGCCCACTTAAAGCAATTGCAGGGAGTAGGGGAGGGAGGAGATAGGAGGTAGGTAGGCAACTGGGCTGCGCCTCACTCAGCATCAGCATCCACTTTCACTTTTTCGCCAACAAGTTCGCGTTCGAGTCGAGGCTTTCCTTTTGACAGCTGACAGTGGCAGCCAGCAAGCAACGGACAGCGGCAGCAGCAGCAGCAGCAGCTGTGGCAGCTGAGAAGCCAGTGGAGCGTGTCATCATTCAAGCTCAGTCCCAGCTCAGTCCCAGCTCAGTCCCAGCTCAGTCGCAGCTCAGTTCCCTGTTCAGGTCTTACTCGCTCAATCTTCGAGTCGAGTTCAGTTAAGTTCGTCGGTCACAGCAGTTTCAGCTGCCCCAGGTAGGCACAATTCACTTTTATTAGCGAAAATTGTCGTCGTTTTTCTACAACTTGCGCTGCTGCTTCTTCCCCCTCCCCCCTCTTTTTTTCACAATGTTGTTGTCGTTCATTTTCATAAGCAATTTGTGCTGCGTACCCGCAATTTGTCTTCGCTTATAGCGCGACATATGCAGCGTCTCCACTAGTTGTGACTCCACTAGTCTCCCCCTCTCTCCACAACTGCCTTCTTTTCCCTCCTTGCTTGCCCCTCTGCCTGTCGCTGATGATTGCCATTAAATTATGTAAAACTTTTGTGTTACAACTCGACAATTTTTGGTAATTGCCGCCCCGAAAATGGCGCAATGTCACGCTTCGAGTGGCCCCAGCAATTGATTAGAGCGTCGTCTACATAAGTAATGCCCATGCCCGGAGACCCCGCGTGCGACTCAGCCCCGGAAGAGAGCACGTCATCGTGTGTGTGTGAGTCTGTGTGTATGTGTGTGCACTTGGCCCGCTCTGCAGTTACGTGAGTCGCGAGTCGACTGAACTTTGTGCAGAAAGCGCAAAAGAATCGGAGTGAATGACTCATGAATGAATGAACGAATTGCAAAACTTATGACAAGAGACTGTAGTCAAATAGCGCTGCTATAAAATGGGAATGTGCAATTGCCAGTCAAGTTGTTCAAAGTGTGGGAAAAAGCTCTAAAACAGTGCGTTTAATGTGCTTTAAAGCTCACGCAAGTTGGGCAAGGGATAAAATCGAGTTGGTATTTTATTAGCTTCGTTTAAACTAGACCTGGTATTTTATTAGCTGCATTTTAAAGTTATTTTATGAAAGACTGACAAGCAGAAAGCTCTTTAGTAGTCAGAAGCATATTAAAGCTCTAAAAATTAAAGCAGAAGTATTTTTAGAACCTGAAAGCACATTTTAGTGTGGGTAATAACTAACACAGCAAGCTTTTTAGTACTTAAAAGCACATTAATGCTGTAGAAACTGAAGAATCTGAGGATTTGATGCAATTTAATGTTCATATCTTTGAAAGTAGTTTTCTCATATTGTTGACAAGATAAACAAAAAACTCTTTGGTATCTAGAAGCACATTAAAGCTGTGTTAACTAAAAAAGGAAGCTTTTAAGGCTCTAACTGCATATTTAAAATGTAGGTATAAGCTAAGTAGTTCTTACAATATAATGCTCAACTCTTTGGCTCTTAAGAAGTCTCCAAATTCAAAATCAAGAAATACAAACAAACCTCTATTCCGAAAAGCACATTAAAGCTTCACTAAGCACATAAAAGCTCAGTTAGTTAAGAATCGGAATGTATTAAGTGTTTCTACCTTCTTTAAGATTCCCAATCTGTCTTTAACTCCCATAACAAGCGAAATAAAACACATTAAAGCTTCCCTTAAACGCCAATAACAAACAATATAAAGTACATTAAAGTTTGCCAGCTTATCATCGTTCACTATTTCATTCTTATCTCTTTTCAACTGCTTTTCAAAGATTCATAAACTAGAAGATTAAACTATATAGAACACATTAAAGCTCACTTTACTCACACTCCTTTCACTCTGCCCCCTTTCATATTTATGAGTCCGCCATCGATGCGTACTTTTCTCCCGCTCTTTCTCTGTCTCTATCTCTGTCTCGTTCTTTCCGCCCACCAAAAGTAGTGCAAAAATTGTGGAGAATTCATTTTACGACCCTCTTTATCTGCGACACTTTTCGCATCACTTTTCGTTTACATAATGTTCAACTAATGCCACTCCCACTCAACCTTCCCCTGCCCATACCCCTGCCCCCATTGAATGGGTATATATCTTTCTTATATGGCTGATAGAGCTCGTAACCGGAACTAAATGCTCTGCCAATATTGACACATTTTGTGTCTTTTCCAAATTTGTTTGTACTCCCAACTGGGTCAGGCAGACGAGAAAAAAAAACCCAATAATTGTAGATATTGTGGAGGCAACAACTACAACAATCACTACAACAATAACTCAGACAACAAGGCGAACAACTTGTAATGGAAACAAATGTGCGACTTGTGTAAACATTGTGAAAACGGCGACGTTTTAATGCCATTTTGTGGCCCCATCAATTGTTCGACTTGCGCCTAAATGCGCCACATGTAGCACACACGCACACAAGCACACACATGCACACCCATTACGCAATACCCTGTACTGTTTGCTGTGTACCCTGTACTCACCAATCATCAAAAGTGCCGCCGTCAAATGCGAATTGGGTGGACCCGCCAGTCCAGTGGCGCCCAATGCTGCGCCGCCCAGTGCACATGCCACGCCCCCCAATGCAACAACAGCGATGAGGGCGCGCAGTGGCGGTCCGGCGAACCATTGACCACAGCAACCTTTGCCGGAACGCTCCGAGGGAGATCTGCAAAAGAACGAGACGGAGGAGAAGCAGAAAGAATTCTTTTGTTAGTTTGGGTTTCTGTTTCGGCAGCTGCTGGAAAATCATTTGTTTTTCTTTTGGGGAAAATTCTGTGGCAGGTTCAGGCAGGTGTGGAACGGCTGGCCAAGGACACTTGCTCCGACTGAGAGAGCTGCAGCTGCAGCAGTGCGAGGCCTCGTCTGGCAGCTGTTTTGTTTCGTGGCGCGTGCAAATTGGCAAAAAAGAAAAGACGAACAAGGACGTAGGCGAATTCTTTTAGCAGGGGGTGCACTGCCAGAGAGGGGGGTGGGGGAAGGGGCTGCAACAATTGTTGTTATGTTTTTTGATTTATGAGCTAAGCGAGTCGAAATTTGTGCACAACGACACACAATAAAAGAGAAGCGGACGAGCCAAGCAGACGATGACGCTGTGCGGATATACGGATGCGGATGCGAATGTACAGATGCGGATGTGGCCAAAGTGTGTAGAATATTTTGCGCAAAAAAGGACAATTTA
Source organism: Zaprionus ornatus (assembly GCA_018904035.1). Classification (NCBI taxonomy): domain Eukaryota; kingdom Metazoa; phylum Arthropoda; class Insecta; order Diptera; family Drosophilidae; genus Zaprionus; species Zaprionus ornatus. Next base: position 6,530,637 of record JAEIFZ010000253.1, read on the forward strand.
TGCGACGCAGAAAGAGACAACGCTGCAGGACGCCCAAGAGCCAAGCAGGCAAAGATGCTGCACAGTGGGACGCAGTGTGATGAAAAGGAAGGGAAAGTTGGTATAGGAGGAGGTAAACTGCGAATATAATAATTTCTATAGTTGCTCTATTCTATTATTAAAAGATTCACGGACCATAACAATCATATGGAACGACCTTCAGAGAATGAACATGATGTAAGAGTGAAATTGAAATGATTTCTAAAGATTTATACAATTGTTCATTATCTCGCTTATTATTTAAGGTTCTATACCCTTTAAACTTGTATAATTCTTCCAGAACACTTATAGGAAAATGCATATTTAATGAGAGTTAAGTGTTTTGCCTGCTGCTTATATGATACGCCAGCTGCCTTAGCTAATTGCATAAGTAATTAGGGTAAATAGGCAAATAGGTTACGGTCTGGGATTACTAATTTGCTGTGGTGGAACTACTTGAGTTATGAAATACTGCGCAAATGTTTTAAAATAATAATAAAATATAAAACAAATAAATGTAAAATGAAATACATTAAAATATATTTATTTTAATTGTAACTGCTTCTAATCGCCTGCACACCACTGTGCATCGATGACGACAAGCACGACGTGTGTGCGTAAATTCATTAGGACAGAGAGGCAGACACAGACAAAGCTGGAGACGTGGTTAGAAAGGGGGGCAGAGGAGAAGTGAGAGGGGAAGAGAGAGAAAGGGAGGCGTGGGGCAGCTGATTCGTTTAAGGATACGGACACTGGCAGCCGTTTCTTTATGGCCACAGACTCCTCTTCTGCTCTCCATCTCTGTGTGTGTTGACAACCCCTTAAGAGGCAAGCGCAGTGCCGCAGGCAGAGAGGGTGCAGAGGGGGTCAGGGGGGATGCTCCGCAACGCAGTCTGAGCTCGAGGCTTGCCAAACAATTAGACGCCGAAAAATTTATAGGCGAACAGCTGCGTTTCCCCCAACCCCAACCCCCAATGAAAAAACCCAGACGACAGTTTGGTTGAAAGAAGGTTGAGCAGGAGAGTGAGGAGAGCGAGGGGTTGCCACACCCCTTTTATGGGCCGACGGGGACGTTGCCCACTTTTGTGTCATCGAAGCAATTTAAGCGACCCAATGATAAATTGTTGGAAAATTACGTGCATAAAAAGGCCGGAGCATCAACTACGGAGCATCGACTGCGGAACATCGACTACGGGCTTCGTGCCGGAAATTTATGTTTAATAATTTGATGTTGTCGCCCGAGGATTGCCGAGGATTTGTATGATGCGCCATTAGCTGTACATGGGGGTAGCCACCTGGGACTACCTATCCCCTCTCCCCTCTCCCCTCTCCCTGTTCCCTTTCTGAGCGGAGTCTATCAGCTCATTGCGTGCCACATGTGTGAAAAGTTCAGGGGCCGCGGCATAAATGTTTCATCAGCTGTCACGTCATGTCGTGATAAATAAGATTCTTTTTAGTCTTTTTAGCGCATCCAGTGCGCAGTCAGCAAATGCCGAAACGGAAATGAGTACGCAAAATAAGCGTAGGTAAAAGAAAAAGACAAGAGAATCAGGCGAACAAAGAAGAGATTCCAACTGAGCAGCAGTAAATCGGAAAACAATAGACTGTATATGGTATATAGGGAGGCACAACTGGAGCTAACTTGTTATGAAAGACGCCGTTGGGTGCTCGTAACAGTCTCAGTCTCTCTCTCTTTCCTTTTCTTTCACTTGAGTATATGTTATGTACCATTATTATATATCATATAATCTCCGTACTTCACCTTTACTATATATCATATAATAATATAATATATAATTTTTAAGTACCACTTTCATTTCGGGGCTTTTCCATTTGAGTTTGGGCTTTTCCTGCAATTTCATTTGCACTTTTTCAATTTAACTACCGCATTTGGCATTTGTTTATTATTATGATATACCAAAATACTAATGAAAAATTCAATTTGCCAGCGAGTTTACGAGCCTGACTTCGAAAGAGAGTTTCGTTTAACAGTAAATTGAGGAATTGGCAAAAGATTCGAAAGATTGAAAACACTTTGGTTAATTACGGCAATGTTTATGCTTGACTTTTACGATCCACCTTTATACACAGCTGGCACAGCCACCCCCCCTTCCCATACCCCTTTCATCACCCCGCCTGCCATGCCACTGGGCATTCAACTTCATTTCCTTTTGCCAGTTGGTGAAATGAATTTTTAATCAATCTTTTTGAAATTTGCTTATCGAAATGAACTTAACTTTCATTGTTGTTGCTGCTGTTGCTGCTGCTGTTGTTGTTGCTGCTGTAAACTATAAAATTGCTTAATCAATTGAAAAGTGTGTGCAGCCGCTCGTAAATGCAACATGAGGCAGGCTGACAGGCGGAAAAGTCAGTGTCGCCGTTAAACGGGGGGACAAATGGAAAGTTTTTTTTATATTGTATATTTATACGATATATTTTGCAAGTGTGTAAAAACTGTGTCAATGTTGGCAAATTACGAACTGCAATTAATTAATTTAAAATTATAATGCAGCTGTCGGTAAATGTTAATGCCGATTGACGAACGGATCAACTGACTGACTGACTGACTGACTGACTGGTCAATCGTTTGTCTGACTGACTGAGTGACGAAGCGTCTCTCAGTGAGCTCGCGACTTGTTCGCTTTAAGCTGCCCCTGAACTACTTTCGACTAGTTACGAGTGCACTGTGAATGAGTAGTTTCTAGTCGCGAGTATAGTATACTCATGAGTATACTCATATGCTTATATGCGTATTCACATTCGCACTGTATACTCAAATGCGCAATTAGACGAGCGAGGCAACTTGCAGTGATTACCCAATGCAAGTTTCACCTCCACAATTAGCGTGGCCCCGCCTACCACCTACCACTCCCCCTGGCTCGTCCCGCCCACTTTTAATTGATTCATCCATTTCAGAGTGCATTTAGTTCAGCCTCATTTGCGTTGTATTTTGTGAAATGTATCTGTATCTTAAAGATGCCTGCGATTCTGCTGCTGCTGCTGCTGCTGCGATGCTAATTTGATGCTAATCAATCATCTGACTTAGCTCGTTGTTGTTGTTGTTGCAACACATTGCCAGCGGCTTCTTTGTTGTGAATGTGTGTCCGGGGTGCAGGTCGTTGCCACAGCAATGCGGGGGGCGACACACAGCGCTGCTTGCAACTCGAATTCGACACAAAGAAATCATTCACAGCAAGTACACCGAAAAAGTGCGGCAAGTACTTAGAACTTGTGGCTTAGCAGGGGGCACAGACAGCTAGAGAGAGTCAGAGAGACTGTAGAAGAGAAGAAGAGAAAGAGGGACAGACAGAGAGCGACAGAGAGCAGCGACTGTGCGCTGTGGGAAACAGCAATGTGCACAGAGTAATTTATGAAACTTTCAGAGCGAATGACACGAAATTCTATAAAGTTATTGAAATATCGCCAGACTGCGATTTGGTAAATGTAATAGAGAGAGCGAGAGAGGCAATGAGCAGGGGGGAAGTGCAGAAAAATGGCTTTCATTGATTGAAAATGTTTTTGATTTATACAATTTGAAACAGAAACTGAACTCGCAAGTTCAAATTTTGTAAAGAGTCTTTGAGCAAAGATTGCATGATTCAACAAAAAGTTCTTTTAATTTGACAATGTTGTTGCTTCACATTATACCAGTGTTGGTAAGCTTGGCAATATTACTTTATTATCTTCAGGAATATATCGAATTTGAATCAAATCTTTAACAGCCTAATCTGTTTTATTGATTGATTTTAAATCTATCTAAAATTAGATCGATTCGAAAGCGAAGTCTCTTCTCAATTTATATGCCGCTTCGCCAGTGTTGGTAATTGTAGAAATCAAATGCATCTATATAAGGCAAGGCTGTTAACAAAGTCTTTTGCATTAAAATATCTTTATTATATTATAGTAATTTCATTGAATTCATCAGTTCTGAGTCGTAAATTTATATAGAAGCAGTGTTGGTAAAGTTAAAAATATGACTAAATCCAGTCTGGATAACTATTTGACTAACTGAAGTCTTATAACTACCTTTATAATCATCTTGAGTCTATTCCTAAATCTTTCATTGTTCAACCCCCATCAACTCATCTTTAATCATATCTCTTCCAGTGTTGGTCAGCTCTGAAATATTACTGAGTCACGTTGCCAGGCAGAGAGGGTCTGCATTTTGCTTAATTGCTCAACTGAAGCGTCTGTTTTGACTGCATTTCGCTGGCAGCTGGCGCATAATTAACACGTCTAAAAGCAAAAGTGGCCAACAGAATGGGGAGAAAAAAGCGAAGCGATGAGGAAAAGTACACACACACACACACACACACAGACACACAGTACAAAAACTTTACCAGGGCAGTAGAAAGAGGGGAATAGGAAAGCAGTTGGGCGTGGCACAGCAATGAGGTGCAAACAGACTCTAATTAAATAAAGCAAAAATGAATTCTTCGCGCAGTGCAGCGCAACGAAAGCGAATTTTGTATTAAATTAAATTAACATAAATATTTTATTTATGCTCCCCACTCTCCCTGTCTTTCTCTGTCTCTCCCTGTCACCCTCCTTCTGCTGGTTATGAATGCACTTTGATTGCGCAATTGGAATTGAATGGAAACTGAAGGCAAACTAGCCTCATCTACCTTTAGCCATGCTCAGTTCATATAATTAGTCCGCGTCTAAAGATAATAACATTGGCACATTTTCTTCTTCTTCTTCTTCTCAAACGAATGGCGAGAATAAAGAGCATGGAAAATAGCAAATTAAATAATGATTTTTCACAAGAGCTGACCAAACAAATGAATCGAGTTTTTTTTTTTGGGTCTCTGGCTGACAAAGCGGTTTCTCTGCTCTTTGTCTCTCGTTTTTATACCCTTGCAAAGGGTATATTCATTTTGGCCAGGAGTTTGCACTTTAGGAGACTCTATTAAGTATATATATTCTCAATCAGTATCAACAGAGGAATCCAACTAGGTCTGTCCGGCTGTCCTTGGGTCCGTTATTCTGTGAAAAGGTTTTTGTATGAAAACCTCTGCTGATAGTAGATGGAAGGGTATACAACATTCAGCATGCCGAAGACAGTCTTTCTTTCCGATTTTTTATTTTGTGTTTGCCTCAGTCCAGAAACGGAGCACAGTCTGAGCTGATATTGAAGCTAGAGCTGAAGCTGAGCTCAGCTTTAGATCGCCTCAACGTAAGTGGGCGCTTAGCCCCGAAAAAGTAATTTTCAACTTTCAATCAAAAAGATACCCCGAGAGCAGGGCCTTCCCCAGGTACCCCTCCTTAATTACAGAGCGCTCTACAACTTCTAATTTGTAATGGGCCTTTGTTATTTGGCATGAAATTAAGACACCTTGAATCAGTAAAGCCATAGTCAGGGTCTCTGTATTAAATTACAACCTAAGCTGGGTAAAAATTATCATTGTAAATTGAATAAAAGACGAGGTGAGGAAAATCCCTTACCAAATTGTATTCAATTTTCTAGTTTCCAGTTAGTAGTTTTCCAACACTGACAAGGCAAAATAAAATATACAAACAGAAACACTCGCTAAGCATGGGGTAAATCCCCCGCCAAGGTAGTCAGTACTCGGCAACGCATAAAGCAAGAGAGAAGGAGAGAGACTCAGGTGTTCTATTAAATTTCATGACACTGCGACAGCTTTAAGAACTTCAAAGAAAAACTCTACAGAGAGAGAGGGAGACACACTGAGACTGAGACAGAGAGTGAGTAATACCCGAACATGTCTGTTGAAGTCTGTTGAATGTAAGTAAGTATCTGTCCAGACCTCTCTACCTACTGCTGCTTATAAGTATGTGTCTATCGTTGTCACTCCCCCCTCTCACTCTTCCCTCTCCCACTGCTCCTATCTTTCTGCTTGATTGTGTCGCTGTGTGGGTTAGCATAAAATGAAAACCAGTAGCGTACTCGGTGTCTCAGAGTCTCAGAACATGACATTCACCCAGCATTAAAATCGCAGCTCCCCGCTGCTGTTACTGCTGTTCTTCTTCTGCTTCTCCTGCTTCTTCTTCTGCGCACTTTTGTTGCACATACATAAAAATGAAAGCAAAGGGAGACGGACATAAAATATCCAAGCAAAAGAGACAAAGTCACGTTGGCTTTTGTGTGCTTAAAGAGCAGCTAAAAAATATTCGAGTAAAAGTAACAATTTCACACATAGCCGCAGAAACTTCTGACCTACTCAGAGAGGAAGACTCAACTGGAAGAGAGGGGTGTAGACAGAGGGGGAAGGGGGTTACAGCTGGAAGACTTGGGCAACATTTTCCCAAAAACTAAACTGAGAAACGCTTTGACGCTTGACTGACGCCAAAGTCGAGCGAGTTGAGAGCGCCCAAACGAGTCGCCTCGTGTCGTGGCAAGTCGCCTCGAGTTTGGTTCACTTTAAATTGAAGTCGGGGCTGCTGCCTTCGGTGCCTTCACGCCTCACCGTTTATATATATTAAAGTGCCGCATGGTGGGCGTAACATACTACGCGAACACGACTTTGATATGCCCCAGACAGACAGCGCCAGATAGACAGACATAAAGTTGACTTTGTCGAGCTGTTGTTGCTCTTGCTGTAGTTGTTGTTGTGGCTGTTGTTGTTGTCGCTGTTCTTATTACTGTGCTAAATACGTTACTCATGCTCTAATGATACTAAGCGAGGTTCTTTTCGGCTAACGAATTCGCGCGAATTGGCAAATGAGCCAAGAACTTTGGCTAAAAAGTTGAACTTCAAGTTTTCAACTTAGCTTAAGCTGTTGGAAAGCTTTGAATTGATTTAAGATGTGGAAGAGTGTGATTGACTGATTCTTGCACTGATTATAGGCATTATTTGATATATAATAATAATCTAATATATATAAAATCAGCAGAACTCACTTCTGTTTTTCTATTATAACTTTAGTTTAACCATTTCAAAGTTTCTGTTTTAGTCTAGAAAAACTTTAAGCCGAAAGTTCTAAGTAACTTCAGAATAGAGACTCCAAGCGTAGTTAAAGTCTCAAGTTCTAGCAAAGCACTCCTGTAGCAATATTAATGCTTTCTATAACTTTGCAACTTCAATTAAGCTTTCAACTTAAAGCAAAGCTTCCTGTTCAAGCAAGAACTAAATAAATAGCCTTAGCTGCAATTGAACTCTGGAAAGAGTGTTCCCACTAATTGATACGTATAGTCTGTATTTAATATATAATAATAATAATATTACCAAGAGCATTCACTTTAGCTGAAATCTTTCAAAGTTTCAGTTTTAATTCACAACAGCTTTAAGCCAAAAGCTCTAAGTATGTTTAGAATAGAGACTTCTAGTGTAGTTTAGTGCAGTAAATCAAAGTGCATAGTTCAGCCAAAGCACTCTTGTATCAATCTTAAAGCTTTCTTTAAATTAACAACTTCAATAAAGCTTTAAACTTAAAGCTAAGCTTGCATTACAAGCAACAACTAAATACAGTTGCACTAGAACTTCGCATAAAGTGCACTTAATAAGCATTTAAGCTTTCAAATCAAAGCTCTCTGTCTTTCCCATCTCTCCCTCTCTCTCTCTCCCTATCTCTTTCTCTTTTTCTCTGTTTTATATGGTTCAGCTTACAAGCTTAATCCGCGCACTAAGCTGCCACTTTCAGCTGCTGTCATTGGCAGCTTAAACAGTTCGCCCAGTTGCCAAGTCTCTTTTAGAAGGTGCCGCACAGTCTCCGCTCAACATTGTCTGTGCGCTGTTCTCCCTCTCTCCTTCTCTCTCTCTCTCTCTCTCTCTCTAACTGGTTCTCTTTCTCTCTTTATCTGACTCTCCATGTCTGCTTATTGTCGTGAACTCGCTCGTAAGTGAGCTTAATGTGCGCGTAAAAGATTATATGGCAAAGTTGGCGCTGTCCATCGATGCAGCTCCGATTCTGTTGACTGCAGACAAAGTTTGCCAGAGGCGTAGTACGAGGGGGGTGTGCTGGAAGACAGGGGGTGAACGCGTTTATTGCCAATTTTTGAATGCATAAAACGCAATCATTGCACTGCCAACAAAATGCCGCCCACACACACAAAACACACACACACAGCAGGGTGCATTCAGGGGGGAGGGTTGCCAGATCGGGCGGAAGTTAAACTCATATTGGCGTATATAGGGCAGCATGCCAAGTGTAAAGTGTGGCACGACTCGAAGGCGGCTGCCGCCAGCTGCCGCACATAAAATGCAATATGTATAAGCTCAGGAAGGGGGATTAAAGCAGAGGAGGGGGAGTTATATATATAGAAATATGTGTGTATAGAAATGTCACCCACACGCTGAAACAAGTGCCAAACAGCGTAGGGAAAGTGGGAGAGGCAGAGGCGGAGGGAGAGGGAGAGCAGCAGCGAAGGCTGCATTTGGTTTGAGGCATTTCTAATTTCAGATCCGTTTCTAATTTCTGGCTTTCATGTGGCACAGTCGCTGCCTGCTGCCTGCTGCCAGCGTCTGCCTCTGCCTCTGCCTCTGCCTGCCAAGCATCCGGGTTGGCAATTACTTTTACATGTTGCCAATGCGACAGCAGCAGCAACAGCAGCAGCAACACTGGAGCAGCAGCAGCAGCTACCGCAGACGCAGTCAGCATTCGAAAGAACCGCAGCCAATGTGGCGCGCACACACACACAGGCAGAGGCAGAGGCAGGCACACACACACACACACTCAGGCACACTCGCTCGCTTGCACACAACACGAAACGCGCTTAAGTGGCTGCGTCATTAGGCTGCAAAGGCTCCGCTGTCATGTTGCAAGCGACAGTGGCTGCCAGCAGTCATGGATCGCCCCACTGCAAGCACAAGTGTGTATGTGTGCCTCTCTGTGTGTGTGTGTGCCTCTCTGTGTGTGTGTGTGTGTAGACATAAATTAAATTCTTAAATTGCTCGTTAGCTCATCATGAGGTTGGTTCATTCATTCATGCAGTTGTCGTTGACGACGTCGTCGACGTTTCTCTCTTCTCTCTCTCTCTCCCGGTCGCGCTGCGCTCTATGATGGGCAACAATAACAATAATCATGCCACCAACGACAGCAGCAGCAACGACAACAACAACGACAACAGCAACAGCAATAGCAACATCAACGACAGCAATGTAGACTGCGCTGCGTTTGCTGGCGCTCTTGGCCATTATGTAGGTCATTTCAATTTGTTGCTGCCTTTGTTTTTCTTTTCCACTGTATCGCTGTATCACAGTCCCCTTCTATTCCCACCTCAGTCTCCCCCTATACTGCCTCTGCTGCCCCCTTTCGCGCATTACACAGTGATTTCACTGGGGGATTCTATGCGCTTTTAATATCGCGACGATGGCATCTTCAAGTGATTCAATTTAGCACCAAATGGATTCGTTGCGAGCCAGTGTCGCTTTTGGGGCATGCTACAAATACACCCAGCGATGCCCCCGAGTTAGCGTTGCCCAACAAAGAGGATTACGAATGTGAATAGAAATATGAATAGGAATATGAATAGAAACACGCAGACGAATACAATATGAAATACGAAGAGATCAACGTAGGAGAATATGAGTGGAAATTCGTATTCGAATATGAATACTTTTAATAGAGTGAATATGGATATGAATACGAATACTTATGATAAATAAGAGGAATACTAATGAAAAAAAGAATATGTATAAACATAAATAGAAATACGAATATGCACAGAGAGAATATAAATACGAATGTTAGTTCGAATATAAGTTCGAATATTTATACAAATATATATACGAATACAGAAACGAATACCCGCTTGACTATGAATACGAGTAGCATACATATTTGGCCTCATCTAACTCACTTTCCTACAATGACTTTATAGGAATTCGTCTATTCGAGGAAATCATGTCGCCATACATAGAATACATCCCTGAATGCATTTGTGAATCAAGGATAAACTACGAGAATATCAATACAAGCAGGATATGAATATATATATATACAAATAGGAATACGAATACACATACGAATACCCAAAAGAATATTCAAAAAACAATTTCAAATTGAAGTGAATATATGCAAATACGAATATATGCCATTCGTATTCGAATAAGTGCTGCTCATATTCGTATAAATGCTGTTCATATACGTATTTGTGTTTTCACTTCAATTCCAACGGGGTCATTATAATGACTATATAAGAACATCGCCTCGTATAGACTCCTTAGCGGGTTCAACATTGACTCAAACTGAACTCACGTCTCCATAAATTGAATACTCTTGTACACTTTGACTACATTTGTGAATCAGCAGTGAATCAAGAACTTAAGCTCTGTCGATTTCAAGATATTATCGAAAGGGAACAACGCCCGAACAAAGCTTTGATTTATCTCTTTGTGACTAATCCCCGCTCTGAAATGAACTGACATACTACACTGCGCTACACTGTGATACACTGTGATACACTGTGCTACAAAGTTCCTGCTTGTTAATTAGACAAAGCAGAAAAAGTCTCAGTTTCAGTTGTTGCAGTTATTACTGCTTTATCCGATCTGAACATACTCATTAGTTGTGGTTCTTAATAGTTCTATAGCTGCAATAAAGTGCCATCACTAGTTCGATAAAAATATCGATAAAAAACAATAAGATTATTCGATGAACTCTAGAATATTGAGTATTCAAATAAAGTTATATTATCTCAAAATTATCAACCGCGATAGATCGCAGTGCGTCTCTCTCTAGGTCAAATTCTGCGTATCTCAACTGTGTAGTGTGGTGTAATTTAGACTCGCCTAACTTGAAATTTGTTCACAGGAATTTCGTAATGCACCAACTTGTCTAACTCGCCCGACTTGACCCTGTCTTGGGGTAATTATCTAATTTGTTTATGACACCTGCTGGCAGTGTGCAACACTGGAAATTAGTGCATGTATTAGTGTGTGTGTGTGTGTGTGAAAGTGCAGACATTTGTCAGTTGGATGGCGAGTTAATGACAGGAAAAGACAACACACAAAGCAGGACAGCGTCGTCTTGAGAGGCTTAAGAGCGTTGGGAAAACTAATTGCAAGGCACGCAAAATGAAAATGGAAAGAAAACTAAATGAAAAAAAATAACAGAAAAGAAAAAGAAAATGCACTAAGGAAAAGCTGCCTTTACTGCTGGAAAACTTCATTTTGATATCTGCCACGTAATTGCAGCTAAATGCTGCATTCGCATTCGCTTTTCGCTTGCAACTTCAACTCCAACTCGGACCCGAGTCGGGCCCATTAACCCCATTTGTAGAGTCGAATCAAGAGAGGAGAGTCGACTTGAGTTGAGTTGCGATGTTGACTCGAGATCTCGAGATCCGACGAGGAGCTGCCACAGCAATTTGCGCCCGTCTGTCTGTCTGTCTGTCTATCTGTTTGCCTCTTCTGTCTGTCTATCTCTCTATCCCTTCGTCAGCCACTTAGCCCAGCTGCCTCCACCTTCTCCTTCTCTTCTGCCTTCTCCTTTTCTGCTGGGCCGCCAATTAAAGGGAATAATTCAATTCAGAATCCGCTTGGCGTCGACGCCGATTGTACAAATTGAATTTGCAATAAGCCGATGCGCAGCAGCAGCAAAAGGAATGAAAACTGTGCAAAATTGTGAAAAATTGTGAAAAACTGAGAAAACTCAACACACACAAAACCAATAACGGCGAACAATTCGAATTATGCAAAACTATAGAGGGGGAGAGAAGGGACCCAAAAACTTGGCTGGCAAGCGCAATTTACTGCGGAATTCGCCAAGCAGCCAGAACAAGGCGACCCTGGTGAGTATAGAGAGTGTTTGCGACCAAGGAATACTCTATGAAGTGGGGTAAATAATTGTATTGTGATATAAACCAAAGAGAAAACTAGATGATTGAATTGATCTCCCAGATTCAAAAAGAGCTAGCTTTAAATTGCTTGAAAAACTCAGTTTAAGGAGGTCAAAGCTGGAAACAAGCTTTATTAATTGCTGAAACTACTCTGAAAGCTGCTCAAAACTCTTTTGTGGTTTTAATGTGATTGTCAAAGCTCATAATGTGATATCAAAACAATAAGCCATATGCCAAACTTAATGAGATTCAGTTAAAAATTTTAAGAAAAACTCAGTTTGAAGAACTGCAAGCAACTGGAAAGCTTAATTATTTGCCGAAACGACGCTGAAAGCTGCTTAAAGCTCTTGAGCGTGTTAAAGCCCTTGTCAAGGCTTCTATTGAGATATCCCAACTCAGCTTAAATAGGTCAAATTAATCTCCCAAATGCAATAAAAGCTCCTTAAAGCTCTTGGATGGATTAAGAGATCATTGTAAGCTCACAATTGATGAAAAGCTTCTAAAACGAGTTCAATTACTAACTTAATATCAACTTTACTATTCTCACTGCTGTTCTGGCAACACTCAGTCGTATATACCCTGCGCAACTACTCTACAGCGCACTCAAAAGTATTCGAAAGGCAGTCCAAGTCTCGACTTGGGACTTCTTCTACCTCGCCGCTGCCCGCTGCCCGCTGACGGCACGAAGGTCACCCAAAATGGCCAATAAAATGAAATTCCAGCGCGCTTTTGCCAATAAAAATGCAACCCGATTTCAAATCGGGTTGACAAATCGAACGCAGCGACATTTCAAGAGGTAGCAGAGAGGGGGAGAGGTGGCATAAAGTTTGCAGCCGTCATTGTTCTAAAAGTGCTTTAGTAGTTTTCGGTTGTCGCATGGGCGGGGGGCGTGGCAGCGTGACTGCCACTAACTGCAAATGTTATGCGTAAAGCAGAGCCAGGAATGAAGGAAAAGGAAAACGTTGAAGAAGAAGAAGCAGAGCGAATCGTTTGCCGGAGACTTGGACATTTACTCGAGTGGCGCACGGCGGAACAGAGCTTCCCTCCTCCCCCTCCTACTACTCCTCTTCCTGCTGCCAGCTGTTTTTTTTTACTTTCTGTAGCCAATTTGATGCGGCGGATTTGGCGTTTGTTTTTACGACACTCCAAGGGGGGCGAATCAATGAGAGAGAGAGAGAGAGAGCTTGAGCAGATGAAGGCGTCCTGCCATGTAACGGTACATTTTCGTTGGTTTTTCCAGCATCGCTTTTCGCAGCCGGAAATTGCTGGCATCGATAGCGGCGCTGACCCCGTAGTCGGGACTCTGACAACGCCCCCATAGCCCCGATCAGAGCTGCCCCCTGTTCCGTTTCCTTCTGCTACTTCATCTACTGCTCGCCTCCTACTTCTCTTCCTCTTCCTCCAACTTCTCCTACTCCCTCTTTTTCTTCGACTAGCTCTCCTCCTCGACTCTCCTTCATCTCCTTCAGTTCCTCGCCAGTGCAGACGACACTTTGGCAATTTATTTCGATTGCCAGTCGAAGAAACTGTCCTGCCACGCCCCCCCCCCTCCCCCTACTCTGCCTGCCCGCCCGCTGTGCAATTTGCATAAGCGCCAAGTCAGCCAAGCATGAAAATGACACAGCCCCCGAAAAAAGAAGAAAAGAACGAAGGCGAAAAAAAAGATTAAGACCAAAATACAAATCAGTGCATAATTTTTCTATTAAACATCTTCCAACGGACACTCCCTAGCAGGACTAGGTGCCTTCTCCACAGCACAGCTTAGTCTGTCCATCCACCTGCTATCCCCTGCTCCTCCCCCACCTCCTCCTTCTCCTTCTCACACCCACACTGCAGCTAGGTCACGTCCTCGTGTCGTTCTGGGGCGCAGGACACGTTTCATTTGCCGCTCACTTTTTCAATCTGAGCGCGTTTTATTTTCAATTTTTGCTCGACTTTTGGGCGCATTAATTTGATGGCAACGCTTAGTTCCACCGCCCCCTACTACGCCTAGACACAGTTGCCATAGTTGCCACCTTCTCTGCCTGGCTGCCGTGGCAACCCTGGCCATATGCAAATTGGAATCTCTGTGTGCGCGAAAGTCTGCGCCAAATGAAAAGCAGCAAAAGCCGATTGAAATGAAATACACGACACAAATTAAATGAAATACGTGGGACACACACACACACACACATTGTTATTGCTGTTGTTGTTGCTGTTATTGTTATCATAGTTGGTCTGTCTGTGCTTTTTCTATATTGTATGTCATACATATTCAATAACAATAACAACAACAACAACAACAACAGCACAAAATGCAAATTTGCAAAAGTCTAAAATGGAAAGTGAAGGCGAAAACGCCGAACCAAAAGCAAAAGAGTGTGAAAGAGTAAGAGACAGACAAACAGAGAGGGGGGTGTTGAGGGTCCCCTGCATAACTTTTGCTTTCGAGAATCGTCATCATCATCATCATTGTGGTCGCTGTCGTCATCAGCATATAGTGTGGAATACATACATATCTAGTCCCTACTTAACTCGAGACGAGCACGGCGGCGGATCTTGTTCGAATTCGATTTGTGCAAACGAAAGCGACGACGACTTGATGGAGCTTTCAAGCTAAAGTTAACTGTAAAGGGAGCTGAGACTACATATATCCATATTGCATTTACTCTTTATATAACTCTCTGTGGGAATTGCTTTTTGTTCAGTAATCTGATCAATCAGCAGAAAATTGCAAACTCAATTTACAAGCGTTTGTTCTCATGTCTGAACATGCGATATGCGATAGTTATGCGATACTACCGGATGTTAGCTATTGCAAATTTTGTAAATATATAGCTAGTCTTAACGAGTGTGTAAGGGGAGTACTTTACTGCACTTAAAATAAGTTTAAAGAGCATAAAAATAAAGATGAATCACAGAAATTTAATTAGAATCTTTGATATAATGAAGGAACACTAAGATAAAATAGGTCGCTGTTGATCTGATACTTTTGATGCTATATATGATATAATAGAATAAGAAAATGTTGAGATTAAACAACGATATTCCGAGATATCTATAGTTTCTTCATGGAAATTGACTTTGCATTAAATCTTTGGAAAGATGAAGGAACACAAAGGTCAAATAGGTTGCTTATGAACTCTTACACTAAGAAGAAACATTTAATATATATAATATAATATTTATGATGTTATAAATGATATAAAAGTATAAGAACATGTTCACTGTTAGATATATCGAGTAATCTATATTTTCTTCAAGGAAACTGACTTTGAATCTTTAAAAAAATGAAGAAAGAGTAAGATAAAATAGGTCTTACACTTAAGAAACATTTACTATATTTTTTTTATATAATATACTAATATAAGAACATGTTATACTGAGCAATCTATAGTTTCTTCAACTTCCAAAACAGTCATATTATATGTACCTAAGCATACTAATCAAACATCTCTATCCAATTTGCAGAACTCTTCACAGTTTGAACTTCAACCTGCACGAACTCAATTTAACGAGGCACAACGAGGTGGCAACCTCCAAAATGTATAACGGTAGTGCAAAAGAGTCAAAAGGGGGGCAGCAACAATAAATTCCAAATCAAATAAATTCAATAGCCGCGTGCACTTTGCAGAGCACTTCATCAGCACAATTCATACATATTCATAAATCGTCACAAAGGAAACGAAAAAGTGAAGAAAAAAGCACAAAAAACGAGAGAAAAAACAAGTAGAGAAAGAGAAGAGAAAAGAAAGAGACAAAAAGAAACGTTCAAATGTGGCCAAAATGGTTTCTGGCCACGGCGTGGCGTGTGGATTGTCGATGATATCGAATATCAAGTGTAGCTGGCCATAAACAACTTGACCTTGTGCACGTACCAAGTCGAGTTCGAGCCGAGCCGAGAGAGAGAGGGAGAGAGGGGAAGTCTCTTTGGATAGTGCTTAGTCCATGTCCATGTCGAATGCCCATTCCCCATTCTCCAGCTCCCCTTTTCGATTTCCCATACCCATACCCATTCCCCATGGCTCATCGATTACCCGTTCACGATTCACACGTTTCGAGTTGCTTAGAAATGCTTTTCGTTCATGCTCATAAATGTGGCTAATTTTGCACAATTCACAATGGATTGTGACTCTACCAAGGTGGTGGAGGGGGGGGCGTCACAATCTAGCAGGAGTTATGAGGGGCTCAAGCTACAATTTAGTCATGGCACGTTGCTTGCGGAGCTCGAGAGCTGATTGAAATGCCTCTGCGGTTGACTTGGTTCCATTTCCAGTCAGCAAACCTCAAAGAGAGGCGGGCCTAGACAGCTCTAAAAAAGCCAAAAAACCGAAAGAGAGATCTAGCAAGAGAGAGGGACAGAGAGAGTGGGGAAGAAGGGTAGAGGGAGAGGCAGAGCGAAGTCAAATTGTGGCCAAGTCGTGAGTCAGCTAAACTGACTAAAACTTAACCCGGCCAACAAACGCTGGCACTAACTGCTGCCAGCACGCAATACAGTCATTCCCCGGGCCCTCAACTCCCTCCAGTACATATCTATATAAAGATATATATAGTTATAGCTGTGCCTTGTTCAGTTATCGGTGCGAGAATTGCAATTAGTGAGCTGAGTCAAGAGAATTGGCCTGGCAAAGTACGCAATGCTTCCGAAACGAAATGATATATAGACCTAGCTATATGCCATGAATAAAGAGGTATATATGTATATAAAAAGCTACTGTATGGTCTGTATATAGGCACAGATGTAGTAGCCTGCCATGTCCATCTCTAAATGCAGCGCACAAATTACACATTAAAAATCTGGGCCAGCCAAAATGAGCTGATGGGGCGGAGCAGCTGTGGACGGTGAGGGGAGGCGGTGTATGGGGCCTTTGGGCGTACAGTCCCATGTTATATTATTATGTTGCCGTCATTATTTTTATAATTTCGATGTTGTTGTTGCAGCTATTAAAGTGCGTTTGGCAACGCAAATGGCTTTCATCACAGTCGAGTCGACGAGTCTGCGACTGTGAGCGTGTAAATACCTGAGATTGGCATATGCCAGAGATCATTAAATGTCAGTGCATTAATGTTAATGCCTCATTATAGACCCGCACACACACACAGAGAGAGAGAGAGAGAGCGCGGGGCAGATGGGAACCCACACACATTAAAGACATACCTGAAACGAGCAGAACAAAATCGAACAGTTTTAATAGATTCGCTATAACAATAAATGTGTGGGGCTATTAAATATGTGATGAATATGAGCAGGAGGAGAGGGAGAGAGGAGGGAGAGAGAGAGAGCGAGATAGACAAGAAGAGAGAGAGAGAGAGAAAGAGGGAGACATAACCAAACACAAGAAAGAACAAATTGAAATCAATAAAATACTCATAATATTTTTACAATATAACATTATTATATATCCCAGATTTGAAATGAGAATATTGAAGCACGAAAGCTACAGTTGAGTGTGCTTGACTGTGATATACCCGCTAACCACCTGACCTAAAAGACTTTGTTTTGCATACTAAAATTATTTCCTATATAACTTCCATTCTAGTTATCAAATCGCAACCAAATGGTCAGGAATACTTAGTGCGTTGATAGCGATTGGAAATTGATTTTTATCGATTTATGTTGGGCGGAAAGGGGCGTGGTCAAATTAAACTGAAACAAAGTTGATCTGCTTGCAATTATACATAATGACAACAAATTTGATAGCTCTGGATATTATTGTCTCTGAGATATAGGTGTTCATACGGACAAACACAGTATATATTATACAACCTCTTACACAATACAAAGGCGGCCCATAGCTATGGCTTGCGGTCATCAAAAAACATATGTAAATATTTAAAATAAACAATAATTTATAAGACATATATAAGTGAGTACAATTACGAATTTAGTATAAAGAATAATTCTTAAAAGCTTTGGATACTTTTAAAGTATTTAAAATACTCATAAAATATTTATTGAAATATTATTTTAACAATTTCCTACCTTAAACTTTTCGCTCTGCTATAAAAATGCTAAAATCCTCTTTAGTCAGTCCCTCTACCTTCATGTAGTCCCTCTACCCATCATGGTATCAATTAAAATACCATAAAATTTCGTAATTGAGGTTGAGCGCGTTTAACGACCTCAACTCTGGTACTACTTATATAACCTAAGTATGAGTTTTGCAAAGGGTAACCGGAAAAATAGCCATAAAATCATATAAGTTATTTCCTCAGCGGCAAAGACTCATAACTTGCCCGCACACACACACATGTATTTCGCTTATAGATTTTAACTAGATTTGCCCCTTCGTGTCTCTTGTTCTTTCTCTCTCCCTCTCTGGGGACATTTATAACACATGGCGAGGCAATTATGTACGCCCCATTTGGAACTAGGCGCACAGTTCAAATTTGGCATTGTTGTTGCTGCTGTTGTAGATGTTGCTAATGTGCAAACGAACTCAATTACGCAGATAAAATACAGTTCCAACCACCACCAACAACAACAACAAGAACAACAACAAGTAGAAGAAAAACACAAGTCATAAAAGCAGCGCATAAAACGCAAAACTGATTGAGAGTTCTCTGTCTCTATAGAGAGATAGCAAAAGTGCCAAGGGTGAGTAAGTGTATGTGTGCTGAAGTGTGCGTGTGTGTGTGCGTGTGTGTTAAGGGACATCACGCCACAGCACATTAAAGGAAATTGACGCGGAAACGAAGCGAATAAAAACTACCCGAGCCAAACAACAAACTGAGGCACAGAAGGAGGCAGAGACAGGAGGAACTTGCAACGACAAGGTCCAGTTTGGCCACAGCAACAAGCAATTTCCAGACAACAAGCACACGCACACACACACACAAACACATACACTGATAAGGACACACACACACACACAGAGACGCACACGCGTTGCTTACTTCATTACGCATAATTTCCTGGGTGCCTTATTTCAGTCAGTTTCTTTGCTATCCACAATGACACGCAGCGAGATGGAACAGAGTCTTCCTACCTCCTCTCAGCCCCCTCTCCCTCCCTCACCCTATCCAATATGAGTGTATTCATGCTGCGCCTTATCGCGTTGCCATGGTTTTTAGCGCTAAATGAGGAATGAGAAGGAGGAGCAGCAGCAGAAGGAGGCAGGAGTCTGCAACGAGGAGGGTATTGCCTTTGCTTTGGTCAGGGTCGTCGCTATGAGGGTGTCCAAGCAGCAGAAATATCTGCAGGAAGGGGTGGGGGTAACTGAAAATTATATGCTGATTGCAGTTCGTCGATAAGCGTAACGAAAAATTATGAGCCATGCGGGTGATTCTCGTCGAGCAGCTGCCGGCAATGAATCGCACAAGGATTGGCAAAGCCAGTCGACGAAGGGGAAGGGGAGCGGATTGGTAAGGGGCATGGCGTGTGGGGGCCAGTTGGCGGCATCTTCGCACAAACTAACCACAGCTGCGCCAGATTTAGCTGGAAAAAAACGAAGGGCTAAAAACTGTTTACAACGCGCGGTGCGCCTCATCTCGCGGGTGTGAAAAACTCTACGCAAAGTGTGCGTTTAATAGTCTTGTGGTTGCCCAAGGGGGGCGGGAGAAGGCAAAGAGGGGACGGGTATAACCAGGCAGGGTATACACTCTGCAGGCTGCTTAACTTGTAAAGTACACACACAAAAAGCGAACTGAGACGCGCAGCTGAAGATGACGACGAGGTTTAAGCTGAGCCAGAGATCTGCAGCCAGAGCAGGAGAAAGTTTTGCCATGTGGTTGCCAGAGAAGTTGACAGAGCAGAGGTTGCGAAGAAAGAGGAGGGAAGAGAGGGAAGAGAGAGGAGAGTAGGGAAGAGTAGAGTAAAGAGAGGAGAGGAGAGCAGAGAAGAGACTTGACGAGCAGAGACTAGAGACGAGAGCTGAGACTGAGCTGGAGACTGAGGCGCAGACTTGACTAAGTGTTGCTGTTGTTGTTGCTGTTGTGGTAGTTGCTGTTACTGTTGTTGCTGTTGTTATTGTATTTGCTTTAGGTTTTTCTTTGTTTCACTTCCACTTGTCTATTACTTTTGCCTTCTCTCTCTCTTTGTTTCTTTCTCCATTCCTTTGTTTTGCTCTTAGTTATTATAGCAAATTATTTGTTTTGACTTTAGTTTTGCCGTCAACGTCGTCAACTCTAGCCAGGGCTGTCCCTCTTCTCTTACTGCTGCTGTTGTTGTTGTGGTTACTCTGGTTGCTGTTGTTGTTGCTGTTGTTGTTGGCTGCGCTGCTTCCCAGCTGCTTCAAATTACGAACCTTTTGTTTTGTGCGGTTGCCAGGGCGACGCGTAGCGCTCTCTACTTTTCTTGTTGTTGTTGCCGCTAGTTGTTGCCATTATTGTTGCTGTTATTGTTGCTGTTGTTGTTGCTGTTGTTGTCAGCTTCCATTAGTTAGCCGCGGCTTATGAAAGTGGCATTTGAATTGGGATTTGCCGAGCTGCGCTCCTCCTTCTGCACTCTCTAATTATAACTCATTGTTGCCCAAGCTGAAGCCTTTCTCAAGAGGAGGGGTAGGGGAATGGAAGGGGAGGGGGACTGCCACTAACAAATTTGGCAGCAATTATTTGACACGCGGCTGCTGTTTATGACGGCAGCGTGACAGCATAAACCGATTCAAAAATAAAAAGAGAGAAAGAAACAAAAGGGACTCACGCCCACGTTCAATAACCACTTGAGCAACCCTCGCCAAGTCCCCCTCTCAAAGAACAAAGAACACAAGGCACATACGCAATCCTTTATGGTCATAAAAAACATGTGTAATGAAGTCTGTGACTGCCAGACTAGCAGATACTCTGTAGAACACGCTCATCAAATGAAAAGGAAAACCTTTCTCAGCTTCAGCTTCAGTTTCTGCTTCTCCTTCACTACATTTGCTAAAATTTCCCAAAGGACTCTTTACTCTTACCCACTCAAGACATATTCCTTCCTCCCTCCCCGCTCTCTGCCCCAGCTGCTTTGGGGGTATGGGGAATATTGCGCATACGCCGCGTGCGCCAAAGACAAATGTAACTGTTACTGTTGCTGTAACTGTCGCTGTTTGAGTTCTCCCTCTTCCTATCCCCCTGCCCCCTCTCGTGCACAGCTGCGCCATGTGTGTAGTCGTAATTATGAGCAATCTACACGTAAAATTTTATGAAAACACAAACAGAACGAGGAACAGAACAGCAACAACAACAACAACAGAAACAACAAGGAACAAGTTGAAGAAGCCTGCAAAAGTAGCGCAATAAATTTTGCATTTTATTTGCGCAAAGGATTATTACACGCTCCACGAGTGTACGCAGGAGGGGAGGGGGGATGACAAGGATACTCTGCATATATACTTTCGAATTTGTTGTTAATGTTTTAATTAATTCGTAAAATAAAACGCGCTCGCCTAACTCGCCCTCCCCCCGCCCCTCGCTGCAGATTAGCAAAGTTTGCTGGCAGAGAAAAACTCGAAAGCCAAACAATAACACGAGTTCTGTGGGCGTTGAGCTGCAGAGGGGGCGGGGCAACTGGCTGTAACCGACTCGTATCTGTGTGCAAAACAGATTTGCAGACACAACAGATACAGTCAGAGAGGGAGGGAGGAGAGAGAGGGGAGACAGCTGGGACAGAGTAGCAAATAAGCTTTTACAGAAACAACTGCACTTTAAATTGAAATCAGCACGACGACGACAACGACGACGACGACGATGTGGAGAGGTCACATCCTGCTACAGACGCTGCTTGTATACCCTGTAGAGGCCCCTTTCCCCTCTCTTTCTCTGTCCCTCCCCTCGTAAACAAGTGATTTTTTGGCTCTTTTTCGCGCATTTTTGCGGTTGACAGTTGACACAGTGCAGACGAGCTGCCCTCCCTCTCTTCCCATTCTCTTTCCCCACTCGCTGGCAAGTGCACTTGTCTCTCTCTCCCCGTCCTCTACTCTTCCCTCTCTCTCTCTCCCTTCCTTCCTGTCTCCCTTTTTGGGGTAAATGTTACAATGTTTAAGCTAAAATGTTGCCATTAAAATGCGCTTTTCGCTGCACTTCGTTACGGCTTTTCCCGCCAACCACCAGTGCCCACTGCCACTCCCCCCGCTTTCCAGACCTCTATGCTGTGAGACTCTCTCATTACAATTGCGCATTTTATATGGCAATTTGGTATTGGATTTAAATATTTAAGCAATTCGCATTTGTTGTTCAGCGTTAATTGAAGTTAAACCAGTCTGGCATAAAGTGGCCAAAAAAACGAGACTGTCAAACCAGAATTAACAATTTAAATAGAGTTTTCCCACAAAGAAAATGTAGCTATAAATTTAAAAGAATTTTTCAGTAGTTTAAGAGAATTATACAGTACAGAAATCAACTATTTAAAGTATCAACTCGAAAGGGAAAGCAGAAGGAAAGGCTACTTTCGGTTTCTTGTAGGTTCCTCCTTATATCCTCCGATCGTTCCTATACTAATGATGAATGGTGTAGAATATTATGTCTAACTTCTATTGATACTAAGTTCAGTGACTTTGAGATTTTAACTGGTCTTTATAGAAAAAACCTGCATTTCGGTCGATTGTTCCTAAGTCAGCCATATGTTATAGTGGTCCGATTTTGATAAAATTGTATATGCAAATTACATATATAAAAGCAGTATGATGTAGTTACTTTGGTTGTAATATATAAACAAATAACAAAAATAGGCCGATAGTCATACGATATATTGGTCACATCTGTCTCGTTCTGACTTATATACAGCTTGTTGCAATACAAAGCGTGTGTGCCTAATTTTATTAAGATAACTCCGAAACTGAGAGACTAATTTGTAACAGACGGACAGAGAGAATAACGGACACACGGACAGACAGACAGGGCTAGTTGATGCTGATGCAGAATACATAATTTATATCACATCATCTGTGTATAACTCTACATCTATCTCCATCTAGCTCTATTGCCTTTCTTCTCCCCCCTTCAATCATTCATACCTGTTTCTCTCTCCTTCTTTCTAGCACACTCTATCTCTAAGCCGATAATTACACAATACACGATAATTTATGACCGTTTCGTTATTCGATTTTCACTCATTTCTCGGGTAATCAAATCGAATTCAAATAATGCCCACCTACTGACCATAAAACCCTGAAGAGAGACGCTAACTTTCACCCCAAAGAGGGAACACAAACCGAAATTGGTTCGCCAAAATATATATATTTATCGTATTACCTCATGCTAGTTGGGGGAGGGGGAGGTGGAGGGGGAGAGAATCGAGATAAAAACTTCATTATAGAGCGAACAAAATTCATTTATAACTGTAATCAATGCTGCGGCATTATGAGGAGACTCTCGCAAATGAAAACTGATTAATGTGCATTAAAAATGCAATCTGCGAGTAAACAAACAATATTATTTAACAACAACTACAACAACAGTCACAACTATAACAACAACAACTACAACAGAGTCAAAGCAAATGAGTTTTAATTATTATTTCGAGTTGCCGCTGGCAATTTGTTTTATTCAGTTCGGCATAAAACAAATTTTCTTCTCGTTTTTCTTTTTTCCCTCTCCCCCTCCCACTCTCATTTTTTTGCCAGGTCAACAGCTCAATTTGTGAGGTTGGAGTGAAATGCGTGAATTCAGCTCGACGCCCACATTCAAATGAAATTGTGATTAAAATTGTGCCACAGCACCCGAAATGCGGGTCAAGCGGTTTCCCTCTTTCTCACTCTCCCTCTCTGTGCCCCCTCTCTCTCTCTCTCTCTCTTTCTCTCTCACTCGCTGTTGTGGTTTTTATTATTCTCTCGCGATATAAACACAATAAATAACTACTACAACTGTGGGCAGATAAACCACGCTATATTTGCAGTATAAATTTGATTTAGAGCTGCGATACAAACAGAAAAGAAATGAGAGGAAAAAGTTTACAGTCACTTGAAGATATATAGTGGTTTTAGCACTTGAAGAGTTCCGTTTTAGATGAAATTTGGTGTAGATAAAATAGAAATATAGAACAACTCAAATATACATCTTTAACATTGAAATGATGTTTAAATAGGAAGATATATCCGAACCAAACTCAGGATCTTAACTCTGCCATCAATCAACAAATCACCAAATCAGTCTCTACTTTGTATAAACTCTATATAGAAAGCAAAAGCTAAACCTCCATTTGCTCCATTTTATCTACTTTATAAGCAGCGCAGAGTCTTCTTTGTCTCCTCTCTCTCTCCACCCTGATCAAGAATATAAATGCTTTTGTTTGACTTTTACTTCACACATTTCGTGACAAAATTAATCAACTCAGCTGCGCTTTTCACCTCACTTTCGCAACGAATTCGCCAAGTTCAACGGAATCGTGTGAGTTTTACTTGGAACTGCTGCCAAAAACTGACAACTCTTGACTGTCAATGAGGGTTTCTATTGTTTGTCAATATTTTGCATATGTTTAAGGCATATTTACAAAGAAATTATGATTATATAAGCAACGATGTTATACATTCTTTAATGAATATTATTGTATTCTTCGATTGCCATTTGAATTCAATAAGAAACTCACTTTCATGCTCAGCTCACTTAGAGAGAGAGAGAGATAGAGAACAGAGCAGGAGAAGTCACTTATATCTAAGAGTTTTATTCGATATACAATTACTCAGACAATCTAGTTAAAAGCAGCCTTGTACAAGCTTAATTAAATTAAAATTTAACTCGCCCGTTGCGAGTCGATTATAAATTAAATTCAATACTCGAATTGACTCCTTTCTGCAACAACTCCTGCCTGGCCACGCCCCTTTTTCAAAGTGCAGTTGACTGCACAAATGCAAAACCGCAATGAAAAACCAGAAAAAGTGGAAAGAGGCAAACAGATGAAGGCGAAGAATGGCAACAAACTGTTCGATGTTCGATGTGGCACACAACAAACAGTCCAACAACAACAACAACAGTCTCCAGTCTCCTCAGTCTCCAGTCTGTGGGTCTCTACAGTGCTTAGCCATAACATAAATTATGGACTTTTGTTGAAAACCGCAAGAGCCGCAAACCGAGAGGGACAGAGAGGGAAAGAGAAACAAATAAAATAAAATTCGAAATGAAAATAAAAATAAATCGGAAGCGAAAGAAGGCGAAAGAGAGGGAGTGGCAAGAGCGTACATAAATACATATATGCATACATTTACCATATCCATATAACATATACCATATACCATATACCATATATCGTATGTCGTATGTCGTATATATGGTATATGGTATATAGTATCGTTTATGTAGGCATTCCTCTGCCTCTTGTTTATTTGCATGCATTTATTTATTTATCGTATATGCTTATTTAAAAAGCGCTGCTCATCCTCAAACTGGGCTCAGATCGGACTATGGGAATGGGTTGGGCTGAGGCTGATGCTGTGTCTGGGCCTGGGCCTGTTCAGAGTGCTGTTTCTATTGTGTTTGATTTCATTTGAAAAGCAGCAACAAATAACAACAACAAAATAATCATAATAATTCGCTTTTGTGCCAGAGAATTCACAATGAGCCAGTCGAGGCTTTGTTCTACCACGCTGCCCCCCCTCTCCACACTCTCTCTAGACTCCACATGGCATTGAACTGTAATGGTCCAAGAGCCAAGAGTCAGCGGCATAAAAAGAGAAAGAAGCCTTCGCCAAAAAACAAAAATTCTCGAGACGCCGTCGCAATAATTTTCTCAGGCGCTCAAGGCCAAAACAAGCAGTTAAGAAACTTATTAAAGCCGCTTTTTGGGCACAATCCAAAGACGTTAATTACACTATCTGGCACAGACACTGGCACTGGCACAATTAAGCCCAAAGACAACTGAGAGACAGAGAGAGAGAGAGAGAGAGTGAGGGAGACAGAGAAGTCTCTAAGCCACACAACTGATAATGACAACATCTCCAAGTTTTGCTTGATTTGGGTTTAGGTTTGTGTGTCACTCAGGGAGACACTGACAGAGGGGGGACTCGTTAATAGCCAAAACACACAGAGAGAGAGTGAGCAATCCGAATGTAAATCGAATTCCAACTGAGGGTGACAATTTAATAAACCTGAGATTGGCAACAGCAGTAGCAGCAGCAACAGTTTGCTGCAGCATTCGAGAGTTGTCTCTGCCCTTTGGCATTGCCCCCGTGGGGCAAGCCATGGCCCCCTTCACTCACTCATCCTATACCTCACTCGCTCTCTCTCTTTCGCTCTCTGTCTTGCCTCTGGCTGAGTTAGCTGTCTCGTGCTGCTGCTCAGCTTTGTTGGCAACTTGTTTTTGGGTCTCCGTTTTCTATTTGCTGCTGCATTTTGCCGGCTCATTGCAACTTGGCCCGAATGCATTTTCTATACAAACAAACTTGACAACAACAGCAGCAGCCACAACAACAACAACAACAACTGAAACGACAGCAACTGCTGCTGCTGCTGCTGCTGCAGCCACCGCAACAGACAACCGCAATTTGGTTTTCTGCTTAGTGCAGTCCACAGTGCACAGTGGTCGAAGACGCATGCAAAACTGGATGCGGCTAAGCTTGATTGATGAAGTCGATAAAGAGTTGAGGTAGAGGGAGAGAGAAGGAAGAGGAAGAAGAAAGTAGCGGCAATTGAAGATATTAACTTAAGGAAAGTGAGTAGACAAGGGACTCGAATGAGGTTGCAAAGAGTCTAAGAACAGTGGGAGTAAAGAGAGAGGGAGAGAGAGCGAGAGTCTAACAAGTTAAGAATACAAAAACCTAACCCATCTCTTATGATGTTTTTACATAGAAAACGATATATTATATATTATTATTATATTAAAGTATATAGTATATACTTATTTAGGTACTATATAGAAAAGAAAAAATAACAATCATGATTGTAAATGGATATATCTTGTTCTAACTAGAATATCACAGTAAGATTGCGAAGACAACAACTAAATGTCAAATCCTTTATCGAACTGAGAACATTATAAAGATATTCTTTGGTATTTAAAATATACTAATACTTTTAGAAAGGAATTTTATATAATTCTTATCACAAAGATCGATCTCTTCAATCTATTCCCACCTTAAAGGTAAACTGTACAAACAGTAAAACTGAAAAGAAGTTTCCGAGCTTAACAAAACTAGAAAATGGATTCAAAAAGTTTTGCCGCTCTGCCAATTATGCTACAATGACATTAGCCGAAAGTTAAGCACAGCCATTAGAATAATCTTTCTCGAGTACCTCCCAAAAAAAGAAATGAGGAACAGCAACATTGCGGAACTTTCAACAAAAACAGAACAAACTCAAGAGTTTTGTTTTTGAGAATCTCGAGAGTTTGCTATGTGGACCAGTGTGCCAAGTGTAAGCGACTTTAGTGACGTAGTTGTTGCTGTTGCTGTTGCCGCTGCTGTAGCTGGTGTTGTCTGCAGCAGCAACAATTTTACTTTATTGGCTTTATTGACTTTTGTCAAGTTCTCGTCTCGTCTCGCAGCGTTTGGTATCTTTTTTTTTTTGGTTTTCTTCTCTCCTTCTCTCTTAGAGCATCTCATGGATGCGGTTGCTGCGCTAGTGCCAAAGCCGACAAGTTATTTAGCCGCTTTTTCTACGATGCTGCTGCTGCTGCATGTTGTGGTTTGGCTCTGCGTGTGTGTTTGTGTGTGTGTTTGTTCTCTTATAAAAATAAATAAAGCCAACACCAAGCTAAATCAGTGAAAGAGCGCGGGACTCGCAGGACGGCTGAAAAAACTGGAAAGTTGTTTGGCCAGTTCGGCATTGCGACTGTGTGTTTGCCGAGGAATATTGGCTGTGATTGTGAGTTGATGCCACATAATATCCAGCTAGCTAGCCATATATATTTACTATATATGGTATATAGTCTGTGCCCCCTCCGAATCACCCAATGGCTGCGAGTGCAACTGTAAATGCGATCTAGCTGGACCAAAAGTATGTCAGGCGTCAGGAGATGCGTGCGGCAGGCAGCACACTAGAAGTTGCCACCAAATGTTGCCAGCTACTAACATAACTGGCTGCAGCAACACCTCAATAAGCAGACAGACGGGCAAAGAAATAGATAGACGGACAGATCAGCCAAGGAGACAGAGCAGACAAGGAGACAGAGCAGACAAAGAGACAGAACAGACAAGGAGACAGAGCAGACAAAGAGACAGAAGGAATACAGTGGCAGACAGACCTAGAGACAGGCAGGCCAAGAGATAGACAGAGCAGACACAGACAGACAGAGATACAGACCGAGAGACAGGTAGAGCAGACAGAGAGGCGGAAAGACAGACAGACAATGAGATAGAGCCGACGGACAGACCAAGAGACAGAGCAGACAAAGGGGCAGAGGCAACAAAGGGACAGACTGAGAAAAGGCAGACAGAACAGACAGAGAGACAGACAAACACAGCAGACAGATAGACAAACAGAGAATGAGACAAACAGAGCAGACAGAGAGACAGAAAGGCAGACAAACAGAGAAACATAACAGACAAAGGGACAGAGTGACAGACAGACCGAAAGTCAGGAAGATTAAGAGACAGACAAATAGAACAGACAGAGGGACAGACAGACAAACAGTAAAAGAGACGGACAGAGCAGACAGACTGACAGAGAGGCACAAGAGACAAACAGACAGTGCAGAGATCGAGCCCAGTTGAGGCAGCTTCGGGTGGCAACTTCGAGAGTTGCCGCCGCGTTCTGCAACTTGAAACTCGGTTTGTTTTCCGTTTTGGGTGAAATCTGGTTTTCTGGCTGGCTTTTTAGCTGGCTTTTGGCTGGCTTTTTAGCATGTTGTTGTTGTTTTCTGGATTTTATTTCTCTCTCTCTCTCTTGCTTGTTTTGTTTTGCTCTTTTGCATTTGCATTTTGAACGACGAACGTTGAATCATCCATCGATTTCGGGCCGCGTATCTTGCAGATACGTTTTTCTGCCAAATGCAAATTTTGTTTAATATTTCTTTCTCTTTCTCGCTCTCTCTCTCTTTCGGCTTCTTCTTTTTTTCGGGGCTTTGGACTCGCAAATTTGACACTGCGAGGCAAGGGAAACCGGTTTTCCCAGTTGTGTGCAAAAGTTTTTCAGTGTCAGGCAATGCCTCAATGCCTCAGCCTCAGCCTCAGATCGGTGCGAGATCTCCCAAAGATCCGAGATCCGAAATCGGCACAGCACGTAATTAGCCAAAGTGCCATAATTAATGTGAAATACATGTCTAATGATCTCAAGAGTGAATTACGTTTTTGATTTACGATTGTCTCTGAGTATAAAAGACTGTCAGTGTGTGTGTATGAGTGTGTGTGTGTGTGCTTCCTTGGCGCGCATAACACTTGGAGATTTTATCCGAGTCGCGGCCCCGAGATACAAGATACAAATGCGAAAGTGAAAGTAGCCGAAAACTTGCACTCGCCACACTCGAAACATTGTCTCGGACTCGAACTCGAACTCGAACTCGAGCTCGAACTCGGGCCCAGACCCGCACTCACACTCATTCGCACTCACACTGTGCCACACTCAGCCCGTCAGCTGTGAGGGTATCTTTGTATCTTAAGCTGTAACTGTGCCTCTGTAGCTATAGTATCTGTATCTGCATCTACAACTCCCGCTCTCGCTGTATCTGTATCTGCATCTGTGCCCGTTCAAGTGATTTTATTACCGAGCACGCTGCTGTGTTTTCTTTGCTCTTTTGTTTCGCATGCTTCAAAATCCAAATTAAATCCTATCCAAGAAGAAAAAAACTCAAGAAATCCATCTATAACAACGATTTATTTGTAGTCGCGTCTCCAACTCTGTCTCCGTCTCTGTCTCCGTCTTGGTCTATGGCAACGTGAGTTCAGCATCACGTTTCCTTTTTATAGCTCGCTGTTTTTTATTTCTATTTTTTTGTTGTTTATTCGCAGCTTGTTTTCGTTTTTCATTTTGAGCTCTGTTGTAATTTCTTCTGCTTCTTCTTCTTCTACGTCTGCTTCTTCTTGCTATTGTTGCTGTTTCAGTTATTTAATGATTTAAAGATTATGCACGCTCTGCAGCAGCAGCAGCAGGCGAGACCGGCCAATCGACCCAAACGGGCCCAACCCGATCCGATTCCGTTGGCCCTTTTACGAGATTTACTCAACTTCAACTCCTGCGAAACTTTCGCTTTTTTACACCTGACTCTTTTTTCGTTTGTTTGTGCCAAAGTAAGTAAAACGAAAGAGAAAGACAAAGACAAAGAAAGAGAGAGTGAGAGAGAGAGAGAGAGAGTGTAACATAAAATTGTGTAAGAGCATGTTAATTTGGAGCTCGGGTTGAAGGTGTTGAAATTGCAGATAAAAGTCGCGGAGGTTTGCCGGCTGCAAATCCGATTTTCGACGAAGGATTGTGCTGCCCAGATAACGATTAAATGGGGCGTAACCCAAGAC
Source organism: Zaprionus ornatus (assembly GCA_018904035.1). NCBI lineage: Eukaryota > Metazoa > Arthropoda > Insecta > Diptera > Drosophilidae > Zaprionus > Zaprionus ornatus. Next base: position 6,560,667 of record JAEIFZ010000253.1, read on the forward strand.
TAAATTATGGATAAGCAATGAATATTTTATTCGCAGATTAAGAGCTGCTTTAACCCCATGAAGCGTGCCCCAAAAGTTGATGAGGGCAAAAGAAACAAGAAAATGTGATAAGGAAAAGCGATTTGAAACTTGAGAAAAGCAGAAAGATTTTCAACTTTGTCACATAAATTTAAATGAAAAAAGTTGTAGAGGAAATCAACTTGAGATTGTGTAAAAATATTCGAAATTTTAAAATATTCATTCAATTTTGTCTTATAAAATATAAAAACTGTATTTAGAAAGAAATTATCTTGCATTGAAATAGAATATACAATATTGTACTTTGTCACATAAGTTTGTAAAAATTATTTTTGATAGCTGACTCTGCTTTGAATTAACAAAAGCATTCTCTCTTCTATCATATAAACACATAGAAAACTCATAGTATAAGCAAACCTTACTTTAAGTTATGTAAAATATGTAGAATTTAACAAAAACATGTTTCTCTCATGAACAAACATCCTTTTCAACTCACAAGCTCGCCCAAATAATATTTCCCATAGAAATTCGATAAATTTTACTTTGACAAAAAGCTAAAAAGTCCGAAGGAAACCTCTGGCTTACACTCGATTAGAGCAGTGTCTAGAGGGAGAGAGAGGGATAAGAAATTTCTCAATCAGCAATTGAGTTCAGAAAATCATCTCAATTGGATTCCAGACGTTGCACAATCAACTTGTGTTCCGAGTAATTTCAACTATTCTTAATGCACTCTTTGCCTCATACCAAATTTTGCAATAATCAAAAGCTAGAAACGCCTCAAAACTTTGAAGAGACAACAACAACAACAACAACAGTAACTACAAGCTGAACAATTATAACAAAAGCTGAGACTAATTTGCCTCAAACAATAAGCTCAACAATTTTGGTCTGACATAGTTTCGCAATTATATTCTCCACAATAGATAAAACACAATTAAAATTCTGAAACACGATTTGCTCTTGACTCAACTACGACAACGACAAATGTCAAACGCTTCGAGGCGTGCTATATATATACTATATATATTTATACAGTCTACGTAGTAGGAGATGCCACTGACTCAGGCACATCCAGCCAAATACAGATGCAGCCAGAGATACTGATGGAGATACAACTGCATAGAGAGGCAGAGACTTAGGTAAGGGGGGGAAACTGGTTCTACAGTTTAATATTTATAGCAATAAATGCGTGGGAAAATCACTAAAACCATATATAGTACGTTGTATATGAGGTCTACTTGTACACTCCCCTACCTCCCTCTTCATCTCTCTCTCTTACTCACTGTCCCAGTAGATTTTTGCCAGTCAGCGCGTGGAGAACAAAAGGCACAAAGCACTTACTACCTCTCCAAGCAGTACTTTGTCTCTTGGGATACCTCTTGGGATACCTGGGCAAAACTCTGTGATTTAAGATCTGCAGTTACAGATAAAGCGAAACTCATTATAACCCAAAATGAGTTATAGAACGCGACACCACCGAAAGTTAAACCAAAAGAGACAAAAAATTCAGCATAAAACACAAAGAAAGAGAGCAAAGAACGGCAGGGAGAGGGTAGCGGGGTCTAGAAATAATTGCTGCGACCTCTTAACATCAGCTTTAAATTAGAGTTACGTTTCGGGGAAACGCTGTCAACCTATGAAATTAATTTTTACACCAAAAACCGAGAAAATAAAAACCCGAACTCTGCTTGTATCTAGGCCTGGGTTCGTTTGGGTCTAGAAGAAAGAGAGTGGGCAGGAAGAAGGGAGGGATGGTGGCAGAGAGCAAATCATGCAAGAAATTTGTTACTGACATCAAAATTACCATCATTATAATGTCTGCCCCAGTCGGGCCGGGGCTGGGCTTCAATTCCCCGACTCGGCTGAGTCGACGTCTAACACGAAACAGGAAGAGACACATGGCCGGCAAACGGCAAGCGGCAAAAGGAAAAGGCAAAAAAAAAGCGATGTGCGGTAATAGAAAATGTCGAAATAGACATGAGCAACAACAACAACAAGAGAAACAGCAAAAGCAACAACAACGACAACGAGAGCAGCACAAGGCGGAGGCAAAAACGAAAAGCAAACATGAAACATGATGAAGTGAGAATTGATGAGCGTGAAGATGCTCGACGGGGCAGATACCTAGCAAAGTGTGAGTCAGAAGAAGCAATAAGCAAAAGATAGAGACTTGAACTTTGTGTTATCGATGGTTATTATAACTATTATCGATCAATTTGCAATCGGGAACGGCAAAGTGGATATGAAAAGGCAGAAGAAAAGAAAGAGCGTCATAATGCTGATACACAATGTTGCCTGTGCTTTTCAATAGTCTTTATAATGCTTATCGATTAATGTGTTGATCGATAGTTGCATGTATTTACAACATACGACAATCGATTGCTGAATATGTTTATGTAAAAAGCGCATACTTAGATACATTCAAAGAAAATTTCAAGTGAAAACTCATAATATAGATATTTGTTTATATTGAATCGATAAATATCGATTTAGATTAATATCGATGTTATTCGATATAGATTAATATTAATGATATTCATAAATATCACACATAAACTGATTGTTTTTCCTTTCTACTCCTTCACATATTCTTACTCCTCATTTTTATCGATAGTTAATACTCTCTAATCGATAAACAAATGACTCGCTCTCACTGTATCTCTCCCTGCATATTCCCACCTGTCAAACGACCGTCTCTTGTTGCACCTGCACAGGGTATGCGCACATGAAACACGAGAGCTCCAAGACAAAGACGAAATGGAAATGGGGATTGAAGTGATCGATGATGCCAGAGGTGAGAGTTGAAGCTGAAGTCGATAGCTGCAGCTGATGGACAGCGAAACGTTACAAAGAGCCAGAGAAACAGAAACAGCAACAGAAACTGGAATTGCGATTGCGATTGATGTTGGTCGTGGACTCCAAATGGAAATGCGCATTGCCAGCGAGCAATTGAAATGAGAAGGGTAAAGGGGTGTGGGGGGTAAATGAAGTTCAGTTGGGAGACTCACCTGCGCATGCTGGGCAGCGGCAGCGAGAAGCGTCCATCGCTCATGAGCGGCACAGCGCCAGGCAACGGCACCGTCGATATGACGGGCGTCAGCAGAGGCACAGGCAACGGTGCCTGTGGTGGCGGAGGTGGCGGTGGCAACGGGTGTGGGTGTGGTGCGCCTGTGGGCGGTTGAGGTGGCGCTGCCGAGGGTGCTCCGCCTCCGCCTCCGGGCAGAGCGCTGTACGGCGGCGGGTAATGGCTGTGCAGAATGTCCGGCAGGAGAGCGCGCGCCAGGCCCATTGCCGCCGGATGCGGATGTGGATGCGGATGCGAATGCGGATGTGGATGCGGATGGTGCAAATGCGGTGGCGGAGGATGCGGCAACGGCGGTGAGTGACGACGACGCGGATGATGCGGCGCCAACTGCGGGGGTGGCGCCTGCTGTTGCTGTTGCAGTTGCTGCTGCTGCTGGCGGCGTTCGCGACGTTCGCGGCGACGTTGCTCGCGTGTGCGCAACTGTTGCTGCTGCTGCAGTTGATGCTGATGTTGCTGCTGCGCGGAGTTGCTGTTGTTGTTGTTGCTCAGATCATCAGTTTGGCATTCGGTTGAGGTGAAAGTGCGTTTGGGGGGCGTGGCAGGCGTTGTGGGTGTTGCAGGTGTTGCAGGTGTTGCTGTTGCTGCAGCAGCAACTGTTGCTGGCGTCACATTGATTACTTTGACACTGTTATCAACACTGGACACATTCACATTCACATTATTATTATTATTTAGATTATTATTGCCACTTGCAACATGTTGCACATCCACTTGGGCATTATTATTCAGCTTATTTTGGACACTCGCACTAAACACTTTGGTTGCTGCTGCTGGCACACAATTATTGATGGCAACAATGCTGCTGTTGTTGTTGTTGTTGTTATTAGGGTTGCTGCTGTAGTTGCAATTAACAACACACACGCCATTGTTGTTGTTAACAATACTCGACTCTGCTATTGCTGCTGCTGTTGTTGTTGTTGTCACTGTTGTTGTGCTTGTGGGCGAAGCGACACAAACCTGATTACCGTTATTACAAATACCGTTAGCATTGCAGGCGTCGCTGTTGCTGTTGTTGTTACTGTTGCTGTTGTTGTTGTTCACTTGTATCGTCAGACTCGGCTGACGCTGACAGGACGATATTGCAGTTTGGCTAACGCGCTTCGTATTGTTGTTGTTGTTCTTGTTGTTGTTGTCATTGCTGAGGAATACACTGCTGTTGTTGTTGCTGTTGCTGCCGTTTGCAGTCTGCGTCGCTGCCGTTGCTGTTGCTGCTGCTGGCGACGGCAGCAACTCGGCGCAGACATTTAAACGCATTGCAGCAATATCGTTACCGTTATCGTTATCGTCGCTATCGATATCACTATCGATTGGCGCCTCCTGCTGCTGTCGGTTCAGGCGATGCGACTCGATAAAACTTTCACTCGCGCGAAATTCGGCATACAAACGTTCGAGTTCTGCCAAACATTTGTTGGGCTGCAGCTGCGCAACGCTGCTGCTGCCTGCGTTGGCGTTAACGTTGGCGCTGGCGCTCGAATTATTGTTGTTGCTGTTGCTATAGCGCCCCCGCGTCAACCACGACGAAAGAGAATTTTTGCTAGTCCTGCTTGTACTCGTACTTCTACTGGCTCCGCTGCTCGTTGTGTACGCGCCGAACGAACTCGAAAGACTGATCGACAGCGCTGAGCGCCGCTCAATGGGGCAACCACTGTACGACGTTGCTGCTCTCTCGGCTGCGGATGCTCTCTCGGCTATGAGGGCTCTCTCTACTGCTGCTCTCTCGGCTGCTGTTGCAACTGCGACTGTTCGCTCGGCTAGAATTGCACTCTCAGCAAGTGGTGTTCGCTCTACTGCTGCTGCGGCTCTCTCGACTGTTGCTCTCTCGGTTTCTGCTGCTCTCTCGTTCGATACTGCTGCTCTCTCAGCTGCTGCTGCCCTCTCGGCTGCTGCTGTAGCTCTCTCGTCTTGCTGCTGCTGCTCTTGCTCACTGACACAGTGACTGTGACTGCGATAGCGACTGCGACTGCGGTTGCGATTGAGAACTGCTGCTGCTGCCTGCGCTGCAGCACAGGAAACAGGTTGATTGACCTGCGCTGCAACTGCGACTCCAACTCCGACTGCGACGGCAGCAGAGGCAGCGGCAGAGATGGCTTCCTCATGCCCTGCTGCCGTTGTAGTTGTTGCAATTTCTGCGTCGTCCCCTCTGCCGCCGTCTCTGTCGACGTTTTCATTGATAATGCAATTCGCTGCGCTTTGATTTTCTGCACTTTGTTGTGATCTTGCATTCGTCGTTGCTGTTGTTGTTGTTGTTGGCTTTTGTTTTCGACTTGTTTCTGTGCCGTTTTTTGCTGGCGTGAATAATGCGCAGTTCTGCAAAGAAAGCAAAGAGAGAGAGAGAGAGATAGAGAATGATTAAGTGGGAGAGTGAGACAAAAAAACATAATGAGTGAGATTTGAGTTTCAAGCGCTAATTAATGTTAATTGCGACGGGATTAGCCCGTGGCCAGAAAAGAAGGTGACAGGCTAAGTCGACTCCTGGCAACAACAATAACAACAACACCAACAACAACAACAGGCGCATAAATGTGCGCTTAATTGAATTAATTAAGCCAACGCATAAACATAAAATCCTGTCCCCGTCTCTGTCCTTGTCTGGCACGTCTGCATGCACGCTGATAAAGTTATTGCCTCTGTCCCTGTTGTTGTTGTTGGGCCTGCATGACTTGCTCTCACTCTGCCGCAGCTCTGCCGTAGTCGGGTGCGCTCTCTCTGCTAATGTTTGCACAGGCGACTGCGTTTGTGTTGTTGGTGCTGAGCGCGTGTCGTGCTTGGCTCGTGACAAAAGCTGCGTGATCGAACACCGCGAAGCCAATTTTGAATGGTTTCTTCATTTTCTATTTTCAATCATTTCTTTTCTCGCTCTCTCTTTCTTGCTAATTGAAATTTTAATTAATTTCGTATATTTAAATTCGCTGCGCTATGTTTGGCTTAGCAACGCGCATCTCTAAGTTAAAGAACATGAGCTCTTGCTCTCCCCCTCTACACACTCTTTCGTCTCTCTTGACTCCGCACTAAATCCTTAGCCGCATCATGTGAGCTGTGTGTGTGTGGGTGTGAGTGGGATAACGGGTGAGTGGAGAGTGAAGGGGAATGGGAGAGTGGGAGACTGTATGTGTGTGTGTGTTTGGGGGGCTTCTAATTATGTTACGCTGTGTTACTTGCATTAATTATGTCACAGAAATATAATGTGCTTTACTGTTTGTCTGTCTCTCTCTCGCTCTACCAATCTGCTGACTTATTGTTCTAGCTTTGTCATTGTTGTTGTTGTTGTGCACTGCTGCAATGAGCGATAGCCAAATCTAACGGTGCCAGTCGGCAACAAATTCTAACATGAATGTGACGTATCACTTTGAGGTTTGACTCAACTTGAATATATTTGGTGATTCAACTTCAATTCAAAGTGACAAAACAGGCAACCCTTTTTGCGCAAGCTGCCAACCCTCTCTGTATGCGCCCTAACCTCATTCCCTGCGTCCTAATCTCACTTGCTGCCCCTATTGCAGGGCATATGGCACAGTGGGAGGGGCATGGCAACATAGTACATATGGCACCCACTGTATTTATCATTTATTTAAATATGTACTTTGACAGTTTAGTTTCTCTGTCTGTCCCTTTGTTCTTTGTTCTCTTTGCTTTGCGGTCAATTTTCCATTTCGCTGACGCAATAACAACAACAACAACAGCAACAAATTATGGAAATAAATTTCAATGCATGCGTTTGTTTCATTTCTATACCAACTCCGCCTTAGTCCCTGGTGACACAACATAACGGAACGACCCTCAGCACAGCGCACTTCACCCCGCCTTCCCTTCTGATGCCGATACCAATTACGCTGGCAGTACCGATACCAAGGCGACATCTGGCGCAGCTCTATCGCTGTCTCGCTCTCTTATCGTAGGCACTCAAGGGCCTAAGTGAAACATTAGCCCTTATCGCAGCGTCAGAAGCTGTCAATGTGTGGAAGGGGGCAGGAGGTGGGTTAGCTCGATAAGCGCGAACCCAGTGTGAGGCCCCACTTCCCCCATCTAGTCTAAATCAGCCTTGACATGAAATTTGATGGCGCCACATTAGGCGAGTCTGAGTGCGTGCAAGGTGACAATTTTACGAGGCGCCTCCACTGCCTGCCCCCCTTCAGGCACTCATTGAATACCCATAAATTGCTATGGATATAGATGGGATACCATATTGGAAGTGCGCTTTGCAGTAGCTTAGGCGGTGCTCAACATATGCTCTGGGGAGTACTTCGACTAGCTGCGAGTTTGCCCTTTTGAATGAATGAAGTTTGAACTCTTTTATTCTGAAAATATCTAAGATATGCTAAGAGTTTTATTATGAGTAACGTTATATGTTGTATTTATAGGTTATGTAACTAAACAATTCGAAACAGAAGTATCGATAAACTGTTATTATTAATGATGATAATTATATTCTTACTGATCATACATAAGTTGATACCTTGGTAAATTTGTTATTTTTGCTTTCTTCTCATGGTAGCCTCTGTAAGAAACTTAAGATTTCTATTTCTACCGATGACATTCGCTATTTTTGAGTATTTCTATCGATAGTTACTAAACTTATTTGGCTTTGGATCAAAACTAACATGTCTTCTAATGAATATAATCTCTATAGCACATTAAATTGACTAATCATAAAGATTGTATTTAATACTGATTAAAATTGTATAATATATCGATAAATATTCGCTCAGAGAACTCACCTGCGATATGTAATCGTCTGTAAAGGAACGCATCAGACGCTCAGTGGGAACATTTGCCGTTAGTTTCTGTTGACCATCACCATCACACACTTTGTTATCGTTATCGTCATTGTGCTCGCCTTCGTTATCGTTATCGTTCTCAACGTTATCGACATGGTGAGTTGCTGTAGTTGTGGATGCTGTTCGGGATCGTTGCGATCTATCACATTGTAGATTTATCGGCTGGACACGAGCCAAGCTCGCCCTGGCCACGCCCACACCGGAGACACTCGCCTCGTAGAGAGACTCATACGATGGCGGCTCCTTGATGGCCGTGGCAGCCGAGGAACACCATTGGGTGAGTGTGTGCGCCGGACTGCCATAGTAGGCGGAGGCGGATGCGGACGCGGAGGAGGGGGAGGGGGAGTAGGAGGCAGGATATGAGTAACGATTGCGCTGACGTCGTCGCTCGTCGCTCGACTTGGAGAAAGGCACGGGAAGAACGAGATGAGGTGTGGGGGGAAGTAGTTGACTCAGTGTCGTCTCGTAGCTGCTCTGCGACTTGCGCAACTTGCGATTGAGGCGCACATCCTCCACATCGGGATCGGCAGCCTTCTCCTGCTTCTCTTCGTCATCTTCGTCCTCCTCATCCTCCGTGGAGCTGACGGGAGGCGTGTTGCTGGTGCGCTCATACGGTGTCCAGAGCATCGAGGAGAGCGCCTCCTCGACGTCCGGTGGCCGCAGATGATGATGGTAAGGGGCGTGATGTGGGCGCGACTGCACTGTGGGCGTGAGCGTAGGCGTGGCCGCCCCCAGCGCCGTATTGCAATCGGACAGGGACATGTCTGTCTCTGCGGGGACATGGCACAAGCTAAGCTTGGCTTAGTTCGACGGGAGCATGGTGAGGGTGCTGCCGTTACTGCTCCGCTCCGCTCCGTTCCGTTCCGTTCCTGCTCCTGATCCTGCTGAGGTTGCTAGTGTAAGTGTTACTGATGTGAATATTTTTGTAACTGTTACTGCTGAGGTTACTACTGTTACTGCTTCTTGTGCCTGTTTTCTGTTTCTCTTCCTGTCTTTGCTCCTCCTTTACTCCCGTTCCTTTAGCCGTTCCACCTCCTTTTCACTCTGGTACTTCTCCTGTAACTGTTACTGCTTCTGTAAGTGCTCTTTGTTCCCGGTTTCTGCTTTTATTCCTGCCTTTGCTCCGCGTTCCTGCTTATAAATCTATCTGCTCCTGTTCCTGCTCCGGCTAAGGCTCTAGCTCCCGTTACTTCAGCCGTTCGTGCTGCTGTTACTGTTACTGCTTCTGTAACTGCTCCTTGTTATAGCTCCTGCTCCTCCTCCTACTTCTGCTGTTTGTTCCTTCTTCTACTTCTGTACCTTCTCCTGTTCCTGCACCGGCTAAGCCTCTTGCTCCCGTTCCTTCAGCCGTTACTGCTCCTTTTAACGCTGGTACTGTTATGGTAACTGTTCCTAGAGTCGGTACCTTCTCCCTGTTCTTGTTTCTATTTCACTTACAGTACCAGTTCTCGCTCCTGATATTGTTCCTTTTCTTGGTTTCTCTTGCCGTTTCCTGCTCCTGTAACAGTTCCTTGTAACTTCTCGTGTAGCAGCTCCTTGTAACTGCTCCTGTAACAGTTCCTTGTAAGTGCTCCTTGGTCTTGCTTTCAGTTTCCACTCCTGTTTCTCTTCTCGCAACAGCTTTTGCTCACGAATCTGTTCCTTCTCCTGGTTCCTTCTTTACGTTAGCATACTCGGCTCCTGTTACTGTTCCTCGCAACTGATACTGTTACTGTTCCTTGTAACTGCTCCTGCTCCCTTTGTTGCGCCTGCAAGAGACAATTGAGAATTGTAACGGTAAATTGCAAGTTTCGCCTGGTCAAAACTTTTGCACTAGGCAAATGGTCGACAAATTAAACGCTTAGAAAATACGACAAAATTTCTAATCCCCTGCCCCACCTGCTCTTTTCCCCCCTTGGGCAGAACTAGCAAAAACTTTTGCCTGCGCCTCTGGAGCCCTTTTATTTTCCAATTTGATAAATTGCGATTAAAGCATTTAAAAGAAAAGAAACGAGGAACCTGAAGCTGAAATGAAAACCGAAACGAAACGAGACATGAAGGAAGTAGGCAGAAGAGCAGGAAGAAGAGAAGCTGAATAAGTAACAGACGAAGAAATAGAGGGAGAAAAGAGGGGGAAGTGAAAGGCAGCTTCCGTTTTGTGGGCAAAATATGCAGAAAAGTTTGCGACGACGCACCCCCACCTCTGGTAATGCTGGCTGATCCAAAAAACTTTACCACACACTGGCAGATATTGTAGAACGAGCTTGCTTATAGGCTGAGCAAGGCGACGCTGACTGCGCTGCTAACTGCGCCGCTGGCGTCGTTATTCGCATTAGAAAGACTCACTCAGCCAAGTTTAAAGTTGACTGCCAATTCACCAGGGGGGCGGGCAGGCGTGGGAGGTAGGCGTGGCACTGAAAATGGCTTAACAGTCATCGGGACTAAACGGGAAAGACTTTTGAAACGGAAATGGCCGCACATCGACGTCACTTGAAGCCGTCGACGTCGCCTGCCTCGACTCTATTCGACTTGCCCAGGCTGTTGTTGTTGTTGTTGCTGTGGTTGCCTGGCATAGTATGCAGCAGCTTTAACTGCAGTCGAGGTTCATGCGTGTGTGCATATCGTGAAGAAGAAGTTGCAGTTGAGTGGGAGCTGATTAACCTAGTTTAGCTGGGGTTGCATTTTAATTAAGCGGATTATGGAAAGTTTTTCGGGACTACTACTACGAGTATGTTCACTTGGGAAACTTTAAATAAGCTACAGCTTTAAAACTTTAACACTATTTTCAGTTTATTTAGAGATTGTAAAACTTCTTAACATTGCATTGATAGCATTTTAGAGCAAAAAATAGTATATAAAATATGCTGAATTTGAATGAAATAAACATTTTCACTTTATTGAAAGAGAGAATTTGAATTTAACCTATTCTAATGAACCTATTCTGAGCATAAATTAGTTTATATATACATTATAAGTCATTATACTAAGCTATACTTAAATTGAAAAGTACATTATGCAGTCCTTTTTCCTGAATTCTTGATATTATTTTCTTATAAGTTTTTTTTATAGAATTCCTCTAAGTTACCTCAATAATTTATATAATAAATTCCTATTATACGTAATAATCCACAGATATTTTCCATGCTTGTCACGTTCCGAACTACCTCATAAACATGCTCATTATAATTTCTTTCCCTCAGTCACCACTCACTAATCCAATCTCAATTCACACTAACAACCCTGCAAAGTTGCTCATAAAGCTCTCTTTGCAAGCTGCAGCAGTAACTTCTACTTAAAGCTCTCTCACACTTCGTGAAGTGCACGCATAAACGAGAGAGAGAGGGCGAGAAGGAGAGAGGAGGAGTGGGAGAGAGGGAAGGCATATGTAAGCGACCGCATGAACTAGCTCTGCTTCGGTTTTTGGGGTCTGGTTCGCAGAGGACGCTGCAGTCGCTGAGCCTGAAATAGTGTATCTGTGTGCGTGTGTGTGTGTGAGTTGCATAGCTTGAGGCGCTTTGCTGCTCTAATTTTTTGCCTCTTTCAGCCTCTCTTTCCCTTTCCTTCTTTTTTTTTGCGTAGTTTGCCAATGTTTTTGTTATGCTTAAATAAAGATTTGTGTTAGTGTGTTTTATTCTTCTTCTCCCACTGTTGTTGTTGTTATTCTTGCTTCCCTTAGTTATTGTTGTTGCTGCCTCCCTAAGTTGTTGTTGCTGTTGTGTGAGTGTGTGTGTGTGTGTGTGTTTGCTGAGCAAGTTTATGTGCATTGCCGGGCTTCCTTCATTGTTGTCATTCGCATTGTTGTCGCAATGAAGAAAAGTGCCAGGCACAAGCAGAGAAATGGAAGAGGGGGGAGGAGAAGAAGGGCTAGGGGTAGGGAAAACCAAGAGAAAATCCAAGGGAAAAGCCGCACACAAAAGGCTCGGCCTGAGCGCCGTCATTGAAAGCGCCGCACACAAATTAATATGTGCAACAATTGAGTGTGCGATGTGTGTGTGTGTCTGGCTGTGTGTGTGTGTGTGTCTGGCTGTGTGTGTGTGTGCTTTGGCTTGTTATATGCATGTTACCTACTTTTGTGAGCTTTTAATTAACAACAAGTGTGCGCCGCACAATGGCGTCAAAGCCGAAAAAAAAAAGAAAACAACAAAAAGAAAGAAAAGCCTTGAAATTTTCACACACTTTTCCACTCACGCTTTGTGCCCCATCCCTTTCCCCTCTGCTGCTTTGCTTTGTGCTATTTATAGCGAGAGCATTTATTAAAAAGAGCTTTAAATAATGCATCGTACCCTAGTCCCTCCCTCCCCTCCCCCATAGAAGGATGCCCGACTTTGGCCGGCTTTGCCCGGCGGCTTACAGACAGCTTACCCGGGCAAATCCCTGCTTCGCCCTGGCGGAGTCTTCTTCGTTTCAATTTTATAAATAATTGCAGCATAAAGAAGCAGCAACAGCGAAGAAGAAGCACGAGAGAAGAGGCTAAAGCGGAGCTTAAAGTGGAGCAGGTACCTCCTGGATTACTAAGTGTGAACTGTGCACGACGCAAGGATACCCCGCAGGTGATGTGTGACGCTTGTGACTGTAAAGAGATGAATTGAAAAACCAGTGAGGAAGGTTTATGGTGTATTTTACAGAATAATGTTTTGAGTCAAGTGTCAAATCTGCTTCTTTAGCTATGATTTCCTTATAGCACTTGTACAGTAAAAGGACTGTGTCGTATTGCCTTGAGCAGATTTAACCTTATCTCCATCGGATATAGGACACAGTTGCAAGCGTTATACAACGGATAAATCTTGACGATAATTATCGATAATAATCGATATGTTCCAGCTCATTTTCATTTATTATTTAAATCAAACTGTTCTGTGTATAAACGATTTGATTTGGTGATATTTTATAAGACATGTACATCATTATATATTTTACTTATCAGAGCTATTCGTAAGGGCGGAAGTCTTTTAAGTCTTCTAGTTTAAATCCTGGTCTTAAGATGTTCAGGTAGCACTCGGTCAGTGTGTAGGCTGAGTTGTTCGGGTTTGTTCCCCAAAGGTGGTCGCATTTGGCTTGAGCGTCCCTAACCTTATCTGCGCCAAATAAAGGACTCAGTCCTTGTTCGACAACAAGGGAGTTGATTTTGTTATCTTCGATTAATTGCATTTTCTCCAACAAACATTTACAATAATAGTCAAGCGGATTTTCGTATCCGTAAGCCTCAGTCGAGCAGGAATTATCATATTCAATTAATAAACGTTTTTGAAATCTCATCAGTTTTTTCCAGATATCATTCAACTTAACAAGAGAAAATTGGGACGAAAGATATTAACTGATCTTTGGGAATAATTTGTGATTAACTTACATAGTCTTCACCGGATACCAGGGCCACACAAGCAACGAGAACGATTAGATATTTCATGTTCTGGTTGTGCTGAAGTAACTTGTCGTACTGTCACCAACATTCAATAGCGATGTGTTATTATATGGTTTACCTTTAAGACCTTAGCAATGTTTTGCATTAGTCTTGCTTTCGATATGGTTTCTTTGTTATACCCTTGCAGGGGAGTTTAAGTTTGGCCAGAACGAATTTTTTACTTGACCAAATATATATATATATCTACCTACGTGTATAGAAATCAGAATGAAAGACGCCTTCAGCATAATAAATAAAATGCGCTTTACTATTTTACGGTATTTTAAATTGATTCAAGTCAAGTGTTATACAACGGATGCTCCCTATCCAAATCAATCTGTTCCAGTAAATTTCAATTCTAAGTTTACTTTAAACTTTTCTGTATATAATCGATAAGATTATGTATTTTATAATAGATTGATAATAAGATAAGTATATTCTGCTTTTAATATATCATATTTCATTATTACATTATAAAACTGAAATCCAGTTCCAAACTTCCCTTTTCTTGACATTCTTTGTTAATAGTTTCCAATCAAATCAATTAATCAAATTTCATATTTGATACACAAACTTGTCTCACTTAAGATGTCCCCTTTAATATCCTTGATATTTCATAGACAAAGGAAAGATATACAAAGTCTTCATTCTTCTTTTCATTGCAATTCCTTATAAAACTGTAGCCCAATCTCAATTTCTGTTCTTCTTACAATTTACAAATCCACTTTTGTTTACCACATTACAACATTTTCACAGACAGACTTTAAAAACATTTCTCCATCACTCTCCATAGAGTCTAGCCCGCCCCCTCCACCCTCTGAGTGGAGGCTGGAAAACTTTAACGCGAGCACAAAGTGAAATTAATGCTGCAAATCAGCAGAGCAAATAAGAAATGAGTGGAAAAGAAAAAGAATGTGCAGCAAAGGAAAATCAAAATACAAACACAAGTACAACAACAAGAAGAAGAGCAACAACAAATACAAATAATTTTTGTAAAGTTCTGTTTGGAAATGGGGAAAATTGGCAAAGAAAACTCAACGCGCTGCACAACGCTGTGAAAATGTCACGCAAATGAGCAAAAATTTCAATGGAATTATATACGTAAATAAGGGCGGCAGCAGGGGGCGTGGCAGGGGCGAGGCAAGGCGTTGTATGCTTCACTTTATATTCTATTTTACTTTTATTTGTGTTTTTCATTTTATTTTCATCATATTTTTTATTGAAGCTGAGCGTGTTTTCATATATATATTTTTATTTGCCTAGACGTGCGTCTGTCAATCAAGAAAGAGGCGCACGAGGGGGCGTGGCAAGGCAGCGAAGCATGCGAGTGAGGGGGCGGGGGAGGTGTCCAGGAAAACTTTTTTTTCGCTAGGGAATTCGCAGCTGGAAAAAGTTGAAGCTACCGTTGCCGTTGCTATTGACAGCGTTTGTGTGGAGTGATGAGAGGAGGCGGAGAAGGAGTATGGGGGCATGGGAGCACAGGCAAATTGCTGCCAGTATGTTTGTAATGCAAACAAACTTTATCTAATTAAAGGAACACGTGTTACAGACACGCCTCGTCCCCCTACCCTCCCCCCCACCTCTCACAATGTCTTGAAGAGGCTCCTCTCTCCACTTGCTTCCTCCTCTGCTGTTTATCTGCAACGACAATTTCATCTTGTGAGCTGCTTTGCATTGATGACGCACTCGAAATGCCTTTTGATGTCCTCATCGAGGCACGCTTCCTACCACGCCCCCACCTCCCGCCCACCCACCACTTTGCATTTGCCAATTCGACATATTCGCAATAGACGTAGTTGACTGACTGACTGTGTAAGGGCCCCTAGGCAACGACTCCAAGTGGCAGCAGGAAGGGGGCAAGGAAATGGAGAGGAGCAGGAGAGGGGGGAGGTGGAGAGGCAGTGGCAGACTGAGATGGCAGCTAGCAAAGGAAGCTACAGAGGAAGGTCTGCCTCTGCTCGGCTCTGCCTCTGCTTGCCAGCTCTCGAGCCTCGACATGTCGAGTGCCTTTTGAGTTGTTTGTCAATATGTAGACCATTATTCAATCAATATATTGACACACATTTCATTTGCCCTCGTTGCAGCACACCCCCCTGCTGCCCCTTCTTCTGCTACCCCTCAAGGCAGGCAAGTGCCCCGGCAAAGCCGGCCAAGTGCTAATCGCAAACAAAGTAGTTTTTGCTTGAGTTCCATTTCGATTTCGTTTGACGAGCGCGCTCCTCCTCCTCCTCTTCTTCTTCCTCTTCTTCTTCTACCCCGAGGCTGTTTGGGTTTCGTCTTCGATTGATTCGTGCCGTACCGACACCCTCCACTTCCCCCTGCTATCCCTTTTGCCTTCAATTTTGACACACTTCCAAGCCGTGGCGCAGTTTGCCCCCCCAGGGACCTTCATTTCCGCTTAACTATTGTGCGTGGGGCCTATGTGGCAGCGTGTCCTCCCCCCCTTCCCCCCCTTTCGTGTTTCGCCCGCACTTAAATTGAATTTGAAGCCCTCTTTTATTTGCTGCCTTCGTCTCATTTTTCCTTTTCGTGTTTTTTAATTTAATTCGTTGCTTTCGTCGCTTCGTCTCGGAACTTGCCACGCTGTAACTAAGACTGAGACGTCTCAGGGAGATGCCTCACTGTGTCTCGGCCAGAAGTCAATCGAAAAATCAACATTCGTCCTTGGCAACGGCAACGGCAACTTGGCCAAAGCGGTTAAGCCATTTAGGCTTTGTTTACATGCGATTGGAGCCTACGACGAGTCGATTAAGTGAGCCACGCTCTGCATCAGTTCCCTCCTTATCGATGCGCTGAGACTTTAAAGTGAAATGAATCCTAAACAATCAAGAGAGGTTTCTTTTTTTCCAGCGCACAAAGTTAATAAAGAAGTTTCAGCAGCACTCTCTGTGTGGGCGACTAATGTCTTTATGAGACCCCTACAAAGTTCTACACTTCAAGTTTGCTTGCCACTTTCAATGTAATTGCTTGGAATTGAGTGAGGAATAATTTGGGATTGTCTTTGAAATCGAAGGCTGCAGATGATTACTAGAAGATTAAAGTTATAGCAGTGTTGCTTAGCATCAAATGCATTTGTAGACAGCGTGAAATATGAAAATAACTTTTTATTGCATACTTTTCAGAGTCATTAAGTATAACTTTAGGATAAGAATTAATATTAATATTCCCTGTTTATCGCAGCTTGTGCTTAATTTATCGCATGCAAATAACTTTAATTTTCGCATAAATAACTGAGTACTATTTTTTGAAGACATTAAAAGGTTTTCTCAGGCATCTCCAAATTGCTAAAACTTTATAAATTTATCAACAAAAAATTGATTTATCCCAAATAAAACAAAGATTGTCAGAGTTTTTTAAGTTCATCTTGAATATCACTTAAAAATGCTTTAAGTATCAACACAAATGTCTTTGAGTTTGATCTTTAAAACACAGTCTTCTAAGACGTTTTGAAGAAACTTTTGTTAAACAGAAAACAATCTCAAAAAGTTGATAGCCTTTAAGTGTCTAAAAGTTCATTCACTTCAGGTCTTGAGTCTCTTCAAAATAAACTAAAACAGTTTCAATTAAAATCATTATTTCACTGGATCTTTATACAAAATACTCTGCTCAAACCGCATAAAAGTTCTTGCAACTTTGCTTGCCACAGAACTCGACACTTTCGCATGCAACATTCAATTAAACTTTCTCTCTCTTTTCTGGCCCCCAAAATCTTGACTTCAATTAGCCGGCGATAAACAAGCTGCCAACTGACAAAGCACGCCCTGCAGAGGAAAGGGGCAGGTGAGAGAAAGAGGGGGTGAGGGCAGAGGGGTCACTTAAGTGCAGCTGCTGCGACTTACCTCAAAATGCAGTTGTGCGGCCACAGGCGGGTTGTCAACGAGGCTGGTGGGCGGTAGGCGTGGCGCAAGTGAACTTAAAGCGGCTTTAAGTTCTGCCAACTGGCAGCAATAACTTTCGACTGTCTCCCTGGCTGCTCTTAACTTTCACTGTGTTGCACGTTGCACGTTGCACGCTGCTGCTGTTGCAGGCGTTGCTGGCTTAATTATGCTAAAAGGCAGGCAACAACTTTTGCACCTGACTGTGCGCCAGCTAGAAAAATGAATATTTACACAGTTCGCCACGAGTAGAAGGACGAGGACGAGTCGAGGAAAGGAAGGACGAGGCAGCGTTGTCAATGTCAAAGCCGCAAAATGTGGCACGAGGCACAAAAACACTCGTTAGCCAGCTGCGCCGGCTACAGTTCACTTTGTTGTTCTTTCTGCTGCTGCTTGTTGCAGTCTCACTTTACACACAGACCAAGTTTCGAATTGGCGCCGCCGTGGCCAACGCGGCGTATGCGTAATCTCGTACTCTCGTCGATACACTTCGCACTGTGCTACGCTGCTGCTGCTGCTACTGTGGCAGCTTGGCTGAACATGTTGACGGCGACAGCGACGCGTACGAACTGACAACGCTGGGAAAACCTCAACGTGCCGAGCTTGCCACTTGCCACTTGGCGTGGAAAGCGGCGGGAAATCGCAGCACGAGCCTGAGTTCTGTGGTGAGTCGGCGCAGTGCGGCGGCACGTGCAACTTCCAGTCGCTGTCGCTGTCGCTGTCTGTGTGTGTTTGTTTACATTTTGGCAAGGCACAACAGGAGGGGGAGGGGAGTAGGAGTGAGGGGGGGAGGGAGAAGAGGCACTTCTAGCGGGATTGGCATCAATTTTGTTTTGCCTACTTTCGTGAAATATGACTGGCAATCGATGGCATCTCGAGCAGCTCCGCAGCACACAAGAGTCAACATCAATTCGACTTTGGCTTAGGCTCTGTACACACACACACACGCACACGCACATGCACGTGCCACATGCGGTTGTCTGCAGTTTAGCTGCAAAATTGAGCAACAAGCTTGTCAAAAATACGTGCAGCATATTAAACAGAAATAGCAAAGCCAACACACACACATACATACACAGAAGAGCACACACTCACATACATAGTAGCAACTATAGAGCAGCAGGTACTGCAGCTCTTGAGCATGCAGGCAACGCCTCATACATATTTATAGACTACTTCGAGAGGGTTCCCGCTCCCGTTCCTGCCATGAATATTCGCACTAATTTGCTGCCAATTGAATTTGACTTGGCTCATTGTTTCGACGCCGCCTTGTGACCTGCTGCTGCCTTTCCTTCTACCTTCCCTGCTGCCTTTCCTTCTACCTTCCTTCTTCCTTCTCTCCTGCCTGCAAAGCGGTTCAAAAGTTTATTACAACTTGGCAAAATGCAATTTGAGGCGACAAATTTGGCATGCGAAATAGAAAGCTAAATTGAAATAGGTTTTTTTAGAGATAAAGTTTATTTTAGATATTTGCCACGCCCCATTAAATCGATTAAAACCTAATTCTTAGTATTATTTTAGTGCAGGACAGTTAATTTTTATTAAAGACAATAACTATCAATGCTCAAATGCTTACTGAAAATTTGGTTAAGATCAGATAATTCACATAGAAGTTATTTAAGAAATAATTTTAAGGAGGTACTGAATTTCAAGACTCTGCAAAGTATGCAACACAAAATACTCCAAGCATAAAGGTTATATATTTAGGAAATCGGTTTGGTTAAGTAGATAGTCGGGAAATAAATAGAGAACGTTGTCGAAACAAAAGCTATAGTCAAATGTAAACTGTATAAAGAATCATAAGATTCGTATTTAGTTTAATTTTATATTTTTTTTTTTGTTTTTGTATTATTATTATTAAGTGAAGAATCCGTACATCATAATATTGTATCTTAACATCACAGGGTGACCGTATTTAGTATTATCAGTAAATGTATATAAAATATAAAACTTCTTATATATATCTATCTCTATTCATCTGAATAGAATTACTTGCAAGCAATTAATTAAACTGACTCAATTAATTAAGCAACTTGCAGTTAATTTTTTGCCACTTTAAAAGTGACTTCAACTTTCCTTGCACTGCCAACTTGCTGGTAAAGTGCTGCCTCCATTACAGTTCACCTCTAACACTTGCAACACATTATCCTCAACTCACACATACACACACAAATACACTTTCAGATACACACACACAGACTTGTGCCGCCTCTATTGCAGTTGTTAAACAAATTGAAGCCAAGTCGGAGAGGTCGGCACAGCAAATTTTTATTGGCAAAAGTTTTTTAATTATCATTAATGAACACGAAGTGTGGCGGCATGTGCTGACCAGGCCAACAGACAGAGTAGAAGGGACAGAAGTAGGCGTGGCAATAACAACTTTGGCATTGCAATTATTTTAATGTTCAATGATGTTGCAACTTGGCAGCCAGCGCAATGATTTATTGCCGAGGACCCTTCGAGGACCTACTCTACTCCACCCAGATTGGGTTGAACTTGGCTTAGGCTCGTAGTGAAGGAGGAAGAGCTAGGAAGAGGTAGGAGAGACTTGTCAGGAACTGTATTGAGACTGGGGCGGGTCCGGGTCAGGGTATGGGCTGAAAAGGGTCCTAAGCGAACACGCCATTCATTGTGCGAAAGTTGGCAATGCTGGCAATTAGACAGGGCTGGTTCAACCAGCCCGGGTAGTTAGTTCTAATGCGTTATAATGACCCAGCTAAACTTGCACTGGCCAGAGAGTTCATAAAATACATTTCCAACCCCCTCATAATGAGAGTGGTAGAACAACAAATCGCTCGAGCGAGTTTCATGTTGTAAAAATCTGTTTGACTTTACCTTGATTGGAAGCGAGGTTTTAGCTAATGGCTTTTGTACCCTCCTCCTTCCACCCTTCACGTCTCTTCAAATCGTGTTTACACACTTCGATATTGCCGACAATAAATTATGTATGTACAGCAATTTTCTATAATTTATGCTCACTCGAAAACAATTTGCGGCATGCCAAGGGGGAAGGGGGGAGGGAGGGAGAAGTAAAGCTCGTCGATATCATATAATTTTAATATAAAAACCTAAGCGGGCACAGGCGAGCAAACACGCACGCATGAATACCTATTCAAACACTCACCCCGACACATTCACACTCACACTGCCACGTACACCTACACCCGCACACACACACACACTCAGCCGTAGCTCGCGCTATCTCTGTATGCCACACACAATTGCAGAGCGCACTTGCCGCAAAAAACCCATTTCCATTTGGTTTTTACAACCCTACGAGAGCAACCCGTAACCCCAACTCTCCCAGTGCGACAACCCTACACCGGCCTACAACCCTGCTCCGGTTACACTAACAGAAACAGGCCGAGACCCCAAACTGGCGACCGAGACCTGAAGCATTTATGACATATGTGCGCCAAGCGACCCGCCTGAGCCTGCTGATTGTGGGTAGGGATATGAGGGGGTTACTCGACTGGGTACCCATTGAACCCCATTGGCACGCGCCAGCTCACACCCAGGCCACTATGAAGGCAACTAAGAAAGGCTTGACTCGACTGTGAGGTATCTATTAAACACCTTTCATACTTATAAGAATAAGTTACGGTTCAATAAACTAGTTTAGATGGAGGATAAGGTATGGTTTTTAGATGATATTATATGTCTGTAATTTATAGAAAAACTGGTTTAGATACCTTTTCAAAACATTTTATTTGCATTTACATCAGGGCAGCATTTCTGCAAAATTTCATAAAACTGACTTCATTAGTTCCCGAAATCTGACTAGGAATATGCCAATCTTTATGTTCTCTAGGCAAACACAGGTATACCTTACGTTTCAATATGAATTTATTTGTATAAGGATAAGTAGCTTATCTATACAAAATTTCATAACTCTAGCTTGTCTTGGTTCTGGGATGTACCTAGATATCAATCATCAAGACCCTAACTTAGGCAACTGATGGTGTAGCTTACTCCCGATTAGGGCTCTGGCTGTGTTTGTTTTAACAGCTTCCCTATGCCAAATTTCATAACTCTAGCTTCATTAGTTCCCGAGATCTGACTAGAAATATGCAAATCTTTATGTACTCTAGGTAAACGAAAGAAATGACGACGTTTTAGTATGGTTTTATTTGTATCAGTATCTATACAAAATTTCATAACTCTAAAATATATACCTAGAAATAATTGAATAAGTCTGTTACTTAGGCATCTGTCACTATAGCTAAGGCCCGATGAGGGTTCTACCTGTGTTTGTGTTACCATTTTATAACTCTAACTTTTTCAGTTCCCGAGATCCACCTTTTTTAATATATCCCTATATTGATTTCACTTGCTAAGTCTCTTCCCTTCTTCAACTTTAAACATCTTAAGCCCTTTCTTTTACTTACCTCACACCTTTTCTTAAGCTACACAAACTACCCTTTTACCCTTCTCTTTACTGAGTATAAAAGCTGAGAAAAAATCCTGGTTTTAAGCGATTTTACTGGGCGTGTTTGCAGCAACAGCTTCAGCTATAGCTTCTTCTCCTGCTCCACCTCTTGCTCCCTTTCCTGCTCCGTCTCCTGCTCCTTCTCCATAGCCGGCGGGCAAGTTTGTTGCCTTTGATGGAACGTTGCCATTGTTGCCACATTGCCAGGTTGCCTGCACGGCAAATGGCTGTATCTGAATCCATAGCTACGCACCCAGTCGTGCACTCACTTCCCTGCACCCCGTTCCCCTGCCTTCCACTCCCACTCTCTCCCCTTCAAATATCGAGAGAGATTCGACTCGACTTCGCTTGCTTTTATGACAAACCGTGGCGAATCCAGAGGTAACCGAGAGGCGTCGCATCGCAACGGCAGCCGTAAAATAGAAAACGAATAGGAGAGAAAAAGAGAGAGGGGGAGGAGGATATGAAGGAAAAGGAAAGGCAAGAAATTGCAATAAAACATAAAATTGCTGACTTCAATTCGTTTGCCATTTGGGTTTCGTTTCATTTCGTTTCGTTTTCCCTTTTCTGCCGTGTTCCAGCTCGGCCTCGCCACTGTTCTGCTTGTGAGGGTGCAGCGTATGCGTGTGTGTGTGTGTGGGTGAGTTAGTATGTGTGCGTGTGCTTGTGGTCCTGTGCGTGCTGTCGGCAGCATCGGGGGCCAAGCTGCGACCGATTCTTTTTATATTTTATTAGGTTTTATTTGATTTACACTTGTTTTGCGCTGAAATGCTTTGCCTGCAAGCTGTCTCCGTTTCGGCGAGTGTGTGTATGTGTGTGTGTGTGGAGGGTGTGTGTTTGTAAGTGGGCGTGCCTGCGAGGGCGTAAGTGAGCAGTTGCTGGCAGCAATCTGTGCAGCAAGTGCAGCATTTAGTTATCTCAAGTTGACTGCAAGAAAAGTAAGAGAAAGTGAAGAAACTGGCAGAGGGATATGGGTAATGTATATATATGTATATATAGATAAAACTGAATAATGTGGAAGTTAGTGTGAAGTTGAAATATAAAGACATATAGGAGAAGTTGTGAGCGGAAGTATAGTAAGGGTTAGGGTCTTACTTATAACATAGATAAGGCATATATGTTGGGTTTACAAAGGTAAATTATGGAGAATAGGGACATAATATAAAGAATTAATATATGTTGGGATTAGATATGATGGACGAGCTGTTGAAGGTGGAAGGATGACATAAGAATACTGCTGTCAATTTAAAATAAAGATGAATAATGTTTATATTATAAAGAAGAAGATATTTAAAGCATATTAGTATATGTATATATAAGTAAAGTCTTTCAAAGCACAAAGTTCTTTGTAAGCCCAATATCAAAAAGCGACCTCAAGAAATCAGCCTGATATACAAAGCCTCAAGTAATCCCCATGCAACTCAGAGTTGATGCTAATCCTGACTGAAACTAGTGCTCATATTTGGTAAGGGGATTCCATTTTGCAGTCGCCTCAGGTGATTTTGCAGGAGAATTAATGCAGTCGACTGCGCAAAGCTAAAGTACAATTAATTAAGCACACACACATATCCACACACACACTGTCACACACACACACACACACACACACAAATACACTGACACACCTACAGAAAGCGAGAGGGCAAAAAGATTTTAATTAAAATTTTGTCGAAGCAGCACAAGTGTCTCTCTTTCCCCTTCACACTGCATGTCTCTCTGTCTCTCCTACACTCTTGCACTTTTCTCTCTCTGTCTACTTCACTCTTGAACTCTTCTCTCTGTCTCTCTCTGTCTCTGTCTCCTTTGCACTTTGTTTCATTATTTCATTTTATGCCTGAGCTGCAATTGTAAGGCTTTCAATTTAAGCCGAAAATTGGTAATTGCCAATATTGTGGCAGTTGCAAGGGCTGTGCAGGCAGTGCGGGGGAGTGGCAGAGTGGAGCGGGGATAGCTGAGGGCGGGCAAAGAGCGCTGCCAGCCAATTGGGCAGCATGCAATGAGTTTCGTCTCTCATTTGTCGGGCCCTTAGGGCAACAGAGTTTGAAAACTTCTGCCTCACCTTGACACACTGCGCGCAGGCACAAAGCTTGCCCCAGTTTGAGGCGTAACTTGCCACGCCCCCCTCCCTACTTGACTAGAGGCTAAGCAGGCGAGATAAGCTTTATTAGTTTATGTGGCTGCCTGATAAAAAGCTCAAGCTGAAAGGCAGCTCGTCAAAGCAAAGGCTCCTCTACTGCCTGCCTCTGCTTCCCCTTGCTACACTCTCCCTCTCTCTACGTCTCACCCCTCTCTCCCACACACATTTCTAAAGCCTTTTGGCCTGCGGTGGTGTTGGCAAGTCAACGCACTAGTTGCACCTGGCAAGGTGTTAATGAGTGCGATAAGCTCGAAATTAAAATATGCATAATTCAGCAATGTTTGCCTGCTGCTTGGACGTGCTATCTGCCTCGCACACTCCCGCTCTTTCTCTCTCTCTGTCCCTCTCTGTGTAGCCAGCCTTGTGGCAGCTCTTGTGGCAAGTGCTGTGCCTGCTTTCCATTCAACTCACTCGTCTCCAGAGCCCACAAGACATGCCAAGCCATTCGATAACAATAAATTGGACTAACATATGTTTGGCCCCAAAGCACAAATGCCCCAAGGCTGCAACTAACCGTTGAGCTTCACAATTTACTCTCACTCCCTGCCACATCGATTGATTCCCTCCCCCCTCTCTTTCTCACTTTCTGCAGCTGCCCGCAAGTGGCTACTTTAAAGCTCAACCTGAGCCTAATTGGCGTCATGTGAGTCGAGATTTATTAAGTGCTTCGCTTCGATTCGTTGCAGATAGAAAGACAGACAAATATATGTGTTATATATGGTATATATATGCGTATATATGTGGCAAGATATACAGTCCCGTTGCAGCGTGTGTGCACATATAATAATTATTTTATTATTACCGTGTGGCAGAAGGCGCCTGCCTGACTGACTGCTCTGAGCTTGCCCCAAAGACAAAAACAGCTTCACACGTCACACAAACAAACACCAGACTAACACACACACAGCTGCACACCTGAACACACACACACACACTCACTGGGGTATTAAGGTCAAAACTATAAAACATGCAAAGCACTAGAGAACTGTCGAGCTGGAGCGAACAGGAGGATTGCAGACTTCGCCTCGTAGTCCATCACAGACACACACACACACACAGGGAGAGAGAGAGGGACCTTTGGCCTGGCTGAACTTGGACCGGCTTGGCAGCTAACCTGGTCAGTTGTCCGGGCATAGCACCGTGTTCGGTCCTGGCTTCTATTAGTTTTGCATGCGGGCTTCTAAAAATACGACACAGCACACACAGTAGCCCCGAAAAGTATGCACTCAAATTGAGCCATAAAAAACGACGCCAACGACAGCGTGAAGAGCTGAACGAATGAAAAAATAGAGATAGAGTAAGAGGGGGTGGGAGGGGGAAGAAGTAGAGAGAGAGGCAGTGCGACAAGTGGAGTTTGATATATGGCAGAGAGTATACCCTGGAAGCAAGTGGGAATGATGATGAAAAGGTAGCTGAAAAATGGTAGATGATATATCAGATGTGAAGAGATACATATATTATATGTATATAGATATAACATGAATGAATAAAAGAAGCCTAGAAAGCCTATCGAAATATATCGATATTTAAATTTATTATGCATATCAAAAGAGAGATGAACACTAGGACATACTATATATAGTGAAGGCTGAGTAGAGAAAGCAAAACACAGAAATAAATATCAAACAAGAAGTGGATAAATGTGCATGAATATCGAAATATATCGATATTTAAATGACATATTTTTATTATATATCAAAAGAGAGATGAACACTACGACATATAAATATACAACAAAAAGAAGAAATTGAAACTAAGGACACACAAATATCAAACAAGAAATGAAGAAATTTGAACAGGGAAAGAGATCAAAATATATCGAAAGAAAAATTCACAAAAACAAATATTTAGTGAGATACATAAGCAAAGTAAAATATTAATAATAAATAATAAATTAATCTAGTAAAACATAAAACGTGTGTAAGCAAATCAAAATAAAACAATAATATCAAACCCGAAAAACTGAAGTTTAAATATTTTTTATTGACATATATCAAAATAGAGATATATCACTCATATTATTCATTGAGCTTTTCATCAAATGCTTCTCAATAAATCAATATATTTCCATGACATATTTTGCTCAGCACACTTCAAAGCAGCTTTGCCAAACTCTTCAAAAATTCTTATGCCAAAACAAATTTCAAATGTGAAAAAATTCTTGAATTTTTATTTTTACGATGCAAAGAAGAGTTGAAGAGTTGCTGCAAAGTGGGGCTGCCAGTGCAGCTGTATACCCTGTGCCAAGTTTCTGCTTAACAAAGGGGAGTTTACTATATGCTTGTCCTTGTCGCGGCTCTGCTTGTGCTCGTCCTGCTCCTGGTGCTCGTCATCCTCATCGGCAAGACATAAGTTTGCCGCACACTCAATTGGTTTGGCCCCTTTTGGTTGCTCTCTCTCACTCTCTGCATATGCCTGGGTCGCTTGGCCCTGCACGCTGCGCCCATAAATATGCTACACTTTAAGCCCGCCTGGCCTGCGTTTCATTCCAACTCGTTCCCCTTCCTTCCTCTCCTCTTTCTCTGGCAACGTTTGATGTTTTTGCGAACCCGGACACACTTTCATTCCCTTGTCATTTGTGGTCGCTCTGGTTTCCGGTTAACACACTCTCGTACACACACTCTCACACACACACACATGGAGATGTGCATGGGAAAGTGTGCGTGCTCAGTAGTTTAGCCCCTCGCTTGGCCTTCGTCTTCGTTGTCTGTTTTGTTGCCCCTGTTAATAATATAAATGATGATTTATGTCTCTCACAGGGAGCAGCCCCACGCTGTGGTCAGCGAGCGGGAGTGGGGGGAGAGGCAGCTGCATGTGAGTGCAAGTCAATTGTCTGTTGAATTATTTAAGCAGCCCCAAAGTTATCGAAACGAGGCGCAGAGTCAATTAGCAATCAGGCTTTGTTTGGGGCAAAAGAATCTCAAGATTTTCTTTGATTTGTTTGGCGAATAGAATGAGAATTTCCTCTCTCTTCTCTGCCTCTCTTTCTTCCTGCTCCTTCTTCCTGCTATTCATTCCTCTCTCTTTCTATTGTATCTTGCCTTCTCCTACCTTCTTTGCCAATCTTCCTATCGATTCCCAGACGCTTGACGGCATAACTCAAATTGTTTTGAAGCGAGACAATCAAAACACAAGCAGACTGGCCCCACCCTCGCACGCAAATCATCCCTCTCCGTTCTTCTTTAGTGTCTCTATCTCTCTTCTTCCCGTTCCCCTCTCCTCGCAGAGTTATTTAAGGCATTTGCCAGCACATTAAAATCGAATTTTGCATAGCAAAACAACATAAAAAACAAACAACAAACTGTAGCGCCGCCTGGCGGCAAACTGCGGCGCGTAAAAAAGCCACAGGGTCTCGGTTTCGGTACCCCCCATACTTCCAGTACCTTTCTCTCCCACACCCCCTCCCACCCGCTGATTTGCCTTCGCTGCAACCCTGAGCAAAAATTTATGCAAACGAATTAAATTGGCAGGCTGATGTACAGACAGGCAGAAGGCCAGCAGCGAGGTGGAGACAGGAAGGGGAGGTGAAGGCGGAGGGTAAGGTGTACGCCACGGGGTCACAGGATACGCGGTACCGGAGACATCATGCTGATTGCGAGTGCGCCCCGCTGAAATATAATTATATTTTTAAATTTAAACATTAAATATTTACAGCCGTAACACCCCCTTTTCCTTTCCACACACACACACACACACTGACATGCACACCTCACCTGGCATTTTATGGCACATAAAGCCATTTACAGTTATCATTTTTGGGCTGTGCTTAAAGCGCAGAACCAACGAACCAGATAAAAGCGCAACTTTTGCAATTAACCAACACTGGTGCGTACGCAGCACGCAGCATTTTTAAAGAAATGGAGAAAAAAGAAGTAGAAGAAACAGAGAAAGAAGTGAAGAGAACTCTGCAGTGAGAGAGAGGGCAGCGCATAATTCATAATGCCATTCGCGAATGGATTCATAAGTCAGCCTAGAAATGCGAATAACAACGGGCGAATGCCAACAAACATTTATCATTGTTCTAGTTGAGCGTGAAACGGAGTGGGTAAGGCCAGGAGATGGGGTGGAGAGGGAGTATGCAGAGAGGGTGCAAGGAAGTGGGGGGGGAAGTTATGTGGAAGAACTGACTGGGGAAACTGGCATTGTGCATGCACTGAAATAAAAATAAACAAACGCAGAACAACAATAAGTAAGCTGGAAAAATTGAGTAGCCTGCGCTAAAGATACCCTGTAATTGGTGAAGAAAGTCGTGGAATATTTGCTAGAGGAAATACTATACATCTTAGTCAAGAAAATATGTGTTTAGGAAACGCATCATTAATATGTATTCTTTAACTGAAAGCTCATTAAAGCTACTTTACTTCCTATTCTTGGCAACATTCATTTCAGTGAAATAGTGTCTTAAAAGAAGCTTAAGAATTTACTTTGAAAATTCAACTAAAAGCTCAGCTGTGCTTGCTTACCTTATTTGTAAAATAAAGCTTTATATATTTACACTTTCATTAAAAGCTCATTAAAGCTATTAGTTACTTGTGTATAATAAAATAGTTTTAATCTCTTTAAAATAATAATAAAGTATCTAAAAGCTTAATTCAGCAACATCGTGTGCTTGATTGCAGCATAAAAAGCACATTAAAGCTTTGAAAATTTATACATTTACTTAAAGCACATTAAAGCTAGAAAATTACTTTCGTAGAAAATATATCATAAGCCTTAAACTTCCGTAAAATAAAGCTTTCAAAGTAGTTCAAAGTTGTAATCCTTAATCTGCAACTCAAACCAAAAGCTCAAGCTACTTCCAGTATACCCTTTGTTTACTGTTCCTGGGGTTGTCATAAAAAGAATGTATGCCTCGCACATAATATTTATGACAAGCAGAAGCAGGCAGGGGGCGTACCCGCTTAAGGGGCGTGCCAGGCAGCCAGCAGCGGGCATTCAGCTATAAAGTGAATTGGGCGAGAATTGCAAAAATAAATGAATGACAGAACTCTCTCGCTCATTGTGTTGTGCGTGTGCCTGTCTAGGTGGGTGTGTGTGTGTCCTAGACTTAGAAGTCACCTGCTGTGTGTGTTGCCAGGCATTCAAATGAAGTCAGTTACCTTCCCCTTCCCCTTTCACCTTCTTCTCCCCCCTCCCCCAGCGAGCTTTCATTGTTGGCAACATGAAAATATCCTTAGGCCGCCAATGCAGCTGATTCTGTCGACGTCCGCCGTGGTCGACATTGTAAGTGCCACACACTGCGACTGCCTGCAGGAGTGTGCGAGTGTAGGCGTGTGTGTGCCTTTGTGTGTGTGTGTGTCTTGACTTCCTGGGGAATTGTTCTTGTTGCTGTTGTCGTGCTGTAACCCCGACGGGGCTCGTGTTGCCTTCATTTACATGTGGCGGGTCGACGTAACACGGTTATTGCATTAAGCGCAAGTTGTAGCCTAGATTTGAATGCCCCGCCCCGCCCACTGCTGCCCCACCTCCGCCTTTCCTTGCTCTACCGAGGCCGAGGCCGAGCTACGTCTGCCTGCCCCCACTTCCCTACACACGCATCGTCATTGTTTGCCATTGTCTGCTCTTTCGCTTACGTCTTCGTCAGCCTGCTCATTCTTGCCCTCTTTGTTTAAACATTCAGCATTCATTATTGCCCCCTCTTCCCTTCTGTGCACCCCCCTCCCTCCTCAGTAAGCTACTGCATATTTAATAAAGTTTGAGTTAATTTTCGTCACTCGCATTTTGCGTATTTTGCGGCACATGCGTGTTAACAATTTATTCTGCCCCTAATTTATCTACTCCCCCCGCCCTCACCCCCTACTCCTCCTTCTCTGCCTCTTCTTCTTTCTCTCCTCGTTGTTGTTTCTACTTTTTTTGGGGTATTTTGTTTTTGTATCGCAGCTCTAAATATTTATGAGGCAGCTGAACTTTGAAATTGAAGCCAGTGTCGAAACGAGAGAAGAGGGGCTCGCGGAAGGGGGTACCCAATTTCCGGAAATGGAATTTAAAACTCAGCACAAGAGAGCTTAAAGCGTTTAGTCTAATTATGTAGATAGATTGGGGTATTCAGTGAGCGAGGTTAACGGTAATTGCGTAACAAGTTAAAAGCGGCGATTTGTAGCCCTGAACCTGTGATTAAATATTCATTGACGTATTGGAAGAGTATGCAATATAGTATAATGGATTCAGGTTCAATGAAGACGAATGCAATACTTGTCAAGGGTTAATCTATCGCTGAGTTCAATAACAAATAGTTTACAAATCGAAGAAGAACACTACTATAAACAAGAAAGATATGCCGAAGGTTTTATTATCTTGCAGGTTTCTATCTCCTCCCATCGTTCAAATACTATTTATATATAATAGAGCAGAATTGAATGGTATTGTGTATATTTAATATTATGTGTCACTTTGATTGGCACTGATAAGTTTAGTTATTTCTAAAATCTGAATTGCTCTTCATACAAAAACCTTCATTTCGACCGATTCGACCTACTTTCATTAAGAAAGCTCCAACACTAAGAGACTAGTTTGCGTTGCAACAAACGGACACACTGAATAACGGACACACGGACAGACGGACAGGTCTACATAGTTCGATACCTCTGTTGATGCTGATTTGGGGTAAACAAAATTGAAAGAACTCTTTAAAATCACTCTCTTTGTTATATTATATTGTATTAATTATATAATATGCTACAATAATGCATTTCAAAGAACTCATAAAATATAAATAATAATAAATAAATAATTATTATTATGTATATATATTTTATTATTTATTTTATTCATTACATATACTGCTTTAAATTTCACTTTAATCAGGGCAAATGAAGAACATACAAGACGTATTTATAAATATAATTAACAACTTTCAATAATGACATAATTATCAACCCACTTGGAGGACAGAGCACTTATTTCCCCTCCCCTCCCCCTCCTACCCTTCTCTCTCCATAAAGCTTTCAGGGTTTCATGGTCATCTCGCCGTGTCACGTTACAAAATCGCCACGCACGATATCTGGCACATGGCGGAGCTTATCGCGGACTCTGCTGCAACTCCATGTAGCATATGTGGTCGAGCCACGCCCAGTCCGACCTCTCCCTCTCTCTTTCTCAGTCTCCACCTCTGCAGATTGTCACTTTTAATTATACATATTGCCTCGCGTATTTGGTTTAATTCTTTTTAATGGCAAATTATGCGCCCCAATGCGAATCATACGCCCCGACAAATTATTATTAAAGGCCTGTTGCGTGTTGCATGTTGCGTGCTGCGTGCCACATGTGTGTGTGTGTGTGCATTGTCTGTGTCACGTAATGCGGGGTGAACAGCTGCAGCCTGCCGGGGCATTATGCTATAAAGTTGCAACTAAATTGCAATTGATGTTTCCATTTGTTGTAATGCGATTTCCCATTTATTTTTTCAAATTTTAATTAAATCATATAAACGAAAATTGTGCAACCAGCTTTATAGCTGGTGATCTAGCAGAATTTATATAATATGATAATGATATATGACATAAGCGTAATGAAATATTATTTGAATAAATGACACTGTTGCCTAGACATGAGCTGCCAAAATAATACATAAATATAACTCTTAAGCTGGCTAAAAATTGAAATATTTTCTTTAAAAACAACTAGATGAAAAGCTGAAGCTTATATAAATATTATGTGAAATAATTGACAATTTAACTAATTTATTTTTTAATACCCTTGCAGAGGGTCCATTAATTTTGGCCAGGAGTTGTCAATAGAGAAATTGAATCAGCTCTGTCTGTCTGTCCGTGTGTCCGTAATTCTGTGTGTCCGTCTGTTATAATGCCAACAAATCTCTTAGTATTAAAGCTATCTAGATAAAACTTGGTATACATGCCTCTCCGCACTCTGTAAATAAGTCGGAATAAAACGAATCGGACCGATAGCTGTCATACAAACTATCGGCCGATTTTTGTTATTTATCAAGATATGGCAACCAAATTTACTCCATCGGCTCTTTTCTATATATATAAAAACAATATAATATTATATATATATTTCATCAAAATCGGACGACTATAACATATAGCTGCTATAGGAACAATCGTCCCAAAGACAAGTTCTGTTTTAGGAGTAACTGAACTTATCAGTGCCAATCAAAATAAAACATAATTCTGCACCATTATATATCACTAGTATAGGAACGATCGAAGTATATCAGAGTCTGCCAGGGTATAGAACCTTCGACATGCCGAAGGTAGCCTTTCTTTCCTGTTATTTTAGTATTTTTCTACTGTATCCACTTGAACTATGCGAAATATTTCGTGTGCTGTATTCCAATTTAAAACCAGTTGAAAAAATTTCCCTAAATTCAATTTTTCATTGTTCAATTAAGCCTTACAGATTTTTACCATAAATTTGCTATAATTTTTTTTATAGCAATTTGTTCTCTTTAATTACACGTGACATATGGCGGCCTTTTACTCAATTTGCGACTAGAATTAAAAGCTGACAAAGTCGTTGATGCTGATGTGAACGGAGTAAACGGTGACATTTGTTGTTGCACCATTTGTTGTTGTTGCTGTTGTTGAGATTGTTGCTGTTGCTGTTGATGATGTTGTTATTGTTGCTGCTGCTGCTGCTGTTGCTGGCATCACAAAATCCCATTGAACACTTTGCAGCGAAACGTGCTCTACGGAACAGCAACAACAACAACAACAACAGCAGGAGGAGAAGCAGGAGCAGCGTCAACGATAAGAGGAAAAGCGTGAAAAAGCGAAAAACGAAAACAATGTCAAACACATCAAAGTCGAGCAGCAGCAGCAGCAACAGCAGCAGATTTCCATGCAGCAAATCCAATGGGAAATGGCGGGCAAATCAACTGAAAAAATCTCGCCAAAAAAGAAAGAAAACTAAAGGGAAAACCAAAATAAAAACTGCATGAAAATAAAAGGAAAATCAAGCAAACAAAATGCCAGGCAAATGGTAGATGAAAATGCACGACGAGGGAAATTTGAAGGGGGTGCAAAAGTAAAAGCAGTGCAGAGAAGGAGGGAGTAAGAGAGGGGGGCGGGACAAGAGGGGGAGGAAAACTGCAGTTTTGGCAAAAATGGAAAACGAAGTCAAATGCAAATTGACAGCTTTCAATATCAATTCCAAAACAATCGCGCTCGCACGCCAGGGAAATCGCAGCAAGGCAGAGAGAGAACGATGAAGAGAGGGAGAGAGAGGGGGCGCCAGGCTACGTGCCACAAAAAGAAAAATCAATTTGAACTGTCATGTGCATAAAAAATCATGTGAAATGTTAAAAGGAAAGCGAGGCAGCTCAAACGAAAAACATTACAAGGATAACTTAAATGGCATCGCATGTCCAGGTATGTACTGTTAACCCTTCCCCTGTCTCTCTCTTTTTCTCTCTCTCTCTCTCTAGCTGTCCCCCTCTTGCTGTAACTCCATTGAAACGCAATCAAACCGGGTTGACAGGTTAAATTAATTAAGCCCGATTTATGCAGCCCCGTCGCGTCGTCCGGCAGCAGCCGCTTTTGATGTGGTCTCCTCCATCTTGGCCAGACACTTGGCATGCCAATAGCCCTAGCTCAAAGCGAGAGAGGGGAGAGGCAGGGAGAAGGGTTTAGTGTGTGGGAGAGGGTTGTGTGTGGTTGAGTACATTTTGCAAATTACACTTGCGGTGCCCAAGAGAGACATAGAGAGACAGAGAGACAGAGAGAGAGACAGGGAGAGAGAGAGGGAGTGAGATTTGCTTTTACTTTTGTGTTTGCCTTTAGTCTTAGCTTTCTGCTGCGACTTTAGCATCAGTTACTCAGCCTCTGCCTCTTCCTCTTGCTGTCGCTTATCGCCGCTGGTTAATGACATAAGTATTTAATCTGAGAATGTGGAATTTGCATAAATTAATGCAGAAAGGCTGCTAAGGAAATTGCTTTATCTGCCTCGTCTGTGCACTCAGGCTGGGCAAACATAGCGCCAGACTGCAAGAACATATACTCGTATATATATGTATATATATATACGTATATATTCTTTATATAGTCTGACATTTGATTAACAGTAAATGTTTCTTGCATTATCTCTTGATTAGTCTTTAATTCTTATTTGATTATGAAATGCTTGCTATATTTATATAAAGCTTATATAGCATATTTATGGCATATTTGGTATACCCAAAATACAATCAATTGTCGTTAAAAGTATTCCATTTTAGTGCCCGGAGAGCAGGAAGGTAAAGCGAGCATCGCATAAATTTCAAGGCACTCATTCGGCAATTTTCTTATCGAGGAATTTCATATTAATGCCAACCAAAGGACTCCGCCAACAAAGGGCTACAATGGCAACGTTATGACAAGTGGCAAGTGCAAAGAACTAGTTGAACGACTCAGCCATGACCTGTAAAAAGGGATAGAAGGAGTGCCAGTGAGAAGGAGAAATGGGGAGAGGAGGAGAGAGAGTAAATCACCAAATATTTAAGAATTTATAAATACTAAATATCCCAAAATTCACTAACTATAACTAACAGTGCTTGCCAGCTGTCATGCCCACACAGCTGGCAATTACAGGGTATTTAAATTATGAGCGCACAAAAGGGCAGCAAACGCCGCAGCGCAAGGCGCGTATTGATTTTTTGCCAAGTTCGCTGGCCACCCCCGCCCCCCGCCAACCCATTTCCTTACCATGCCCTGCTAACTGCAGTCTCGAGACCAGTTCAGCAGCACTTCCTGCCCCCCTTAATACCCCCTTCCCTTGCGCACCCTTAAAGAAGGCAAGCCAAGTCAGCCATGGATTTGTAATTACGGGATTAGTCCTTCAATGGGAATGCGATTGGCAGTTTTTATGATTTGCACAGCTCGCACGACGGGGCAGCACTTCCATTTGCACAGTCAGGGGAGCGAGGGGGTGCAGGAAGAGGATAGAAGAGGAGGGAGGAGGTGGCCAGGCAGGCAGTGACTTTTCCTGCACGTGACCTGCGCTGGCCCCCTGTCGCCTCTGTGTATCTGCCTGTGTGTGTGTGTGTGTCTAATTTGCAATTAAATATGTTTGTGGTGGAAAGTGGGCGCCGTGAGCAAGGGGCGTGGCAGCGATAAGCGCCGCTAGCATTGCCCACGTTCGATTTGTTTGGCAAATCGCTTAAACAAATCATCAAACGCTTCGCATAACACGCTAAAGTGTCTTCAAAATGAAGAGCAAAATTAGTGAGAAAATACTCAGATTATCTCCCCTCCCTTTCCCCTCGTTACACTCCCAGCTGAATAAAAAACACGCAGAAATAAATAAAAAGCCAACGCAGCTTTACGTTTGACTGCCTTGCGGGCTCCAGAGACGCCGCCGCTGCCTGCGCCCAAGCATGACGAGGGGGGAGGCAGGCAGAGAGGGGAGGCATGCTGCTTAGACTGCTGACTGCCAGCGACGCCGACTTCCGTTTGGCTTAGAAAATTTACAAAAAACACCACAAAAAAAAATGAAAAAGAATAACAAACTTTTTTCTTCAACAATTTGTGGTGCGTGCCCCGTTTGTTGTTGTTGTTGTTGCTGCTGTTGCTGCCTCTGCTGCCATTCTGAGTGTTTTTGTTGGCCACGACGGTCTTGTTATTCTTATAATTGTGCATATGACCCTGTTTAATACAGTTCGTTGCACAATTATGCGTTCGTCTTTTGTTTAACTTTATCAAGTGTTGTTGTAACTGTTGTTGTTACTGTGTTGTTGTTGTTGCCTCCTACGCCACAGCCTTGTGACTTTTGAGTCGCATTTGAATTATGACTGCAAGAGGGCGGAGGAAACGCGAGAAGAAGTAGGGAGTGAGGGCAGTGGAGGGCGCCAAGCGTGCAGCATGAGCTGAATCTGTGAATAAGTAACTGGCAAGCACTTTCTGATTATTGTGAATGATTTGGCAAGCATATTGTGAATTACTGCTTATTATAAGCAAAGAAAACAAACTGTGTCACCAAATTGAAGTTAATTTGTAATTAAAAGTTTAATGTTTATCGCTTTTTAAAATTATCAAGACTCAACTTTCTGGAGGAACGATCGGGGAGGAATATGATCAACTCAACTGTGCATTTACGAAGAGAAGAATAACTTTTGCAACGACGCGGATGGAGATCCATTGGTACAGCTGTACCATATGGTGAGTTCCCTCACTCAACAATAATAGGTAGCAAATGATAAGTAATAAATAAAAGGTACTACATACATAGGTACCAAATGATAAGTACTAAATGCAAGGTACTAAATGAAAGGTACTAAATGAAATGTATTTGATGAAAGGCACTAAATGAAATGTACTAAATAATAGGTACTAAATGAAAGGTACTGCATAATAGGTATCAAATGATAAGAACTAAATGATACGTACCAAACGATAGGTGCCCCATGATAGGTACCTAATTGTAGGTACCAAATGATAGCGCTTAAGTCTTTTTGGTTTACTCGTCTTACGTTGTACCCCTAATACTTTGCTTAATATACACGTTGAAAAATATAGTAACCCAAAGCAATAAATCTATGGCAATATAGAATCAAAAAAAATCATTTCAATGAAGAAATTGCCAGCTTGAAAATGAGGCAATTTTCTTTTCAAATCGCATTCTTAAATGGAAATTGCTTTCATCAATTCGAGATCAACTCATAATACTTGAGTAGGAGGACATCAAAAAGTTGTTCGAGTGTTTTTTGCGCATTTTGCGGCGATGTTGAAGCGGAAGCAGGAGAAGAGAGAGGAACAGTAGAAGGAGGGGAGGGAGGAGGGCAACAATTTGTTAATTGGCGACTTAAAAGCGTTCGGCCTCGTTCGTCCTCGTCCAATTTGACAGCTGAGCCGCGTTGCGGATCATCAAATGACAATTGATGGCTAAATAAACGGCAATTAATTGGCATTGATGGAGTGTTGCCCAGAGAGGGAGTGAGACAGAGAGATAGAGAACCGAGGGAGGTGGGGTACGGAAACAGCTGCCGCAATATGTTTAGCGGCGCCGGCAATTTGGCAAATTACTTTGCGGCCATAAATCAAAGCATCAAACTTGGCCGAGCCCAAAGCTCAAGTAACTGAGCGACTAAGCAGAGCGATTCGTCTAAGAGGAAAGTTCTGCCCGTTCCCGTTACACTGTATCCTGTACCCTGTACCCTCTATACACTGTATACCCTGTATAGCTTGTACTCAGTACGCGGCTCGGCATTTCCCCGGACAGCTGTCAAACTGCTGAGGCAGAAACTTACGATGCCTCATTAGATATGCCGCACAGAAGTTGGACTGCAGCATCTGCTGCTGCCGCCAGGTGGCGTCTTTTCAATTTGGCAAACTCAGCGGATGTTGCTGCTGTTGTTGTTGCTGCTGCTGCTGCTATTTTCTTTTTAATCTCGTAAGTGTATGTGTCAACTTTTCTCACTTTGTTTGTTTGTCTGTTTATTTGTTTCGGACCCGGGTCCGGTCCCTACGCACACCCCGGAGAGTCAATGTCGAGTCAATAAAGCAAGGAAATTGCCAACAAAAGACCCGCAAGAACAACAACAACTTAGGTAGTCGACACCAACAACAACAACAGCAACAACAGCAACTACAAGAGCGAACCCAAGCTCATTTGTGCTGTTTTTCCTCATGATATTCTATTATTCATTCCAATTTCTGCTTGTCTCTGTGTGTGTGTGTGTGTGTGTTAAGGTGTGGGTTTGTGTGTGTAAATCCTTCAAAGGTATATTTTTCATCACAGCTAAACCGCCCGCTGTCTCTCTCCTCCTCTTCCTCTCTCTTCTCAAAGGTCAGTGAAAGTTTTTGCCCAGCTACGGTTCGTTCCCTGGCTCGTTTATTAGATTGTCCTGCGGCCCGAGAGCACATCAAAAACTTGCCAACGGCTGTTTTTGACAAGCACTCGGCAGTGACTTTTCGCCCGTCCCCCCCTCTGCCTCTGCTCCTCCTCTTCCTTCCCATCACTCTATTCGACTTGTGAAGTGCCGTCAATACTGCGCGTGGGCGTGTCATAAACATGACAAAGTTTTCCCGCTTTTTTCGGCTCATACACTCGACTCGGGTCTTCATTATGATAAAGTTGCGGGGCAGAAAAGAAACTTATATTCGACGGATGTCGTTGTCGCTATAGCTCATCAAATTTGTATTGATTGTGGGGGCTTAAGTATAGTAGTGCTCCAGCGATGGCCTTCCTTCTGTGCACTCCCAAATAAAGTAATCAATTATTAACTAATGCATTGTGGCTTGGCAGTGAATTGAAGTATCCGAGTGGGATTGGATGCTTTAAGCTCGATTTGTGGTGCATAAGCCAAGGAGTATTTGGTATTTAAATGATATTTGCTTGGAACTGGTGTGAAAGGGAATTAGAAAGTGCATTAAAGCTTACTTATTGCTAAGAATTATGTTCATACTAGACTACAGTACAAAACAAGAGCTTTTTATCTATTTTATACATATGATTAAGCAGCTTAAAGCTTACCGCAAGCTTACTTAAAGCTCTACGCCCGTTTAAGTCTACAAGCTCACAATAAAATGAGCTTTTATTGCCACTTAAGTTGTGAAAAAGTATTTTATGTTCATTTACTTCTGATTAGGAAAACAAAAGCTGAAAGCTCACTTAATTGTATAAAAATGAACTCCCAGAAATGAGCTTTCATTGCCCACTTAAGTCGAAAATTATTTGTTTTTTAATTAATGATCATTATAGAAACTAAAGCTCACTTAATTCAATACACATTTATAATTAATATTGTATATATGATTAAACAGCTTAAAGCTTTCACACTAAGCTTATTTACACCTCACGGTCCACTTAAGATGAGAAAACTTACGCAACGTATTTACTATAAAACAAAAGCTTAAAGCTCACTTACTTCTACAAAACTAATTTGCTGGTCAAGCTTTAAGCACTGAATTTATTAATTATTTAAATTTATTTATACATTACTGTTGAATTCATAATTAGAGCTTAAAGCTCACTTAAGTCGGAGCTAACAAACTTTACATTGCACTAATATAGATTTTAATCACCATTACTGCCATTACTTAGCTCAAAGCTCATTTAAATTACCGTAGCAGCTTCTGCTTAAGACAAGCTTTAATCGCAAAGCTCTCATCGAATTCATTTAACCTATATTTAACAGTCTTTAACAGCTCTTTAACTCTCAATCAGTCGCTTAAGCTAATAGCTGCAACTTGACTCACTTTAATTCGTTATCGACCATTTAATCGATAACTCGCACGCACTGAAGCAAACAACTTTGCTGAACGTAGTTGCAACTTTGCAACGTTGTCGTGGCCTTTTTTTGGCCGCACTTTGTCGAGGAAATGTAAGCCATGTTTGCCGTGCTCGCATTGTCGCTAATTGAAATGCAAATATTGATGAGTGTTAAGCAAACGCGCCAAGCGCTAATTTGCACAATTTTCGTTTCGTTTCGTTTTGTCGCGCGCCGCATAATGCGCCGCAAAGTATGCCATAAAATGCAGCGCAGGCAGGCAGGCAGCGCAGGCTGGCAGCAGGCACCAGCTGCCGCAGCAGTTGCAGCTAAATTGAGAGTCAAGTCGATGCCTGCATCCCTGCCCTCCCCCCTGCCCCACTGCCACGCCTGCCACGCCTCTTTGCCGTCAGCTGGCAGACAAATTGCAGACTGGCAGCCAGGCAGGCCTGTCGGACTGCCGGCTAAATGCTTGCAGAGCGAGAGCAGACTCAGCAGAATTTCAAATTTATTCAAATCAACTCGTTGAGCAGCCAGTCTGTGGGCGTGGCACATAGCACTGTGTGCCAGTGTGTGTGTGTGCGCGCGCCAAGCAATGAGCAACTGAATGAATGATTCAATTAGGCATCAAATATTTACAGCAGACGTTTAAATATTGCGACAGACTCGATACCAAGCCAAGCCCTTAACTGCATCCTGCCTACCTCCCCCCCCTGTTCGCCTTCCCCCTCTTGGTGCTGCATTTGAATGCCATTAGGTTTCGCCATTGGATTTGCCATTGGATACGCAGAGCAGCGTAGCCAAGAAACTTTTGCCGGAAACTTCGCTAATTGGCCCGACAAGTGCGTAAGTTGAGAAGCTGCACAGATACGCCCGGAAAAACTTAATAAAAGTGCACAGAAAATGAAGAAAATTATAATAAATTTAGAAGATGTGCCAGTTTTTAATAGCGTAAATATTTAATAAAATACTTACAAAGTTGAAGAACTTTAAGGCAAGTTGAGCAGCAGCAGGAGAAGGCAGCGCAGCTAGAATAAAACTGAAATAAAATAAAGAATATAAAACAGAATAAAATGAAATAAAACAAAATACATAAAGCACATCAAATGGAATAAAATAAAAGTAAATAAATAAATAACTTTGGCATTGTTCATTCTGCTGGCACTGGCACAAAATTCAATTCTAAATCCAAATCGCAATCGCCGTGCTCGAACTGTGCCACAGTTTCTGCCTCAGATTTATGAGCAAATAGTTTTGATGCAGTTTTCCAGCTCCACTCCCCTCCTGCTCCCCCTCTCTGTCTTGCTTTGTGTGCGCACAATTTCAATAGTTTGATTACAAAAGTTTTTCAATTGAACATTTCTGCATTTTTACGTGTAGCTCGTGCCCAGGTACGTTGCACGCGGCGTATGCGCATTCCTGCTGCTGCCTGCCATAATTTATTTACAAGCAAATGTATCGCCATGTCTCTCTGTCTGTCTTTCTCTTTGCGTGTCATTATAAATTGCAATAAAATTGAAAACAGCCGCTTTCGCATAATACGCTTTCATTTCGCTTTATTTATAATTTTCTTTGCCGCTTGTTGCAGCTGCAAATTTGTTGCTGCTGGTGCTGCCAAGTTGTCGCCGTCGTTGCACACTCCAAAAATATTTTCATAATTTTTATCACGATTGTAATTCTCGCCCGAAAAGTTTTGCATTCAAAAAGTTTCGTATTTGGGCAACTTTGCTGCGGGTGGAAGGCAAGAAAAGGGCAGCAGTCAGGGAAGGAGAAGGCAGCAGGGGCAGGGGAAAGGGGGAAGGGAAAGGAGGCTGCTGGGAAGGCGTGCCAGAAAACTTTTCATGCTGACAATGAGCTCACAACAGATTTCTGAGTTAATTTCCCCAGTTTTCGGCGGCAGCAGCAACAACAACAACAACTTTTCTGTCGACGACAAATAACAATAACAATTTGTACGCTGTGAATGTTTGTGCGCGCACTTATTGCACGCACTGTGTGCGGCATAATAAGCCTAATTATATTCGACAGTGTAACGAGACTGATAAATGATATAACTGCCTGCCAACTAATTGCCAGCAATCTGAGAATATTTAGCTGTTTATTACGTATACGCATGTAAAGCACTTGGATAGGGGGTGTGCTTTGATGGGGGAGAACCTTGTTGTGCCCCTGGTGGCAGCCCTAGTGCCTGCCTTGGTTCTCTTCTTAGTGCTGGCCCTGATGCCTCCTCTACTGTCGCCTCTACTGCCTCCTCTGCTGCCTTCTTCCAGTGCCTGCCCTGCTACCTCCTCTACTACCTCCCCTGCCACTTCCCCTTGCTTCTATTGCTGCTTATCAATGTCAAGCCAAAATGGATCTCGTTGACAGTCAAACAATGCCATTAATCAAGCTGTCTCAAGGTGCACTCTTCGTATTGTTCCCAAGACGCTTTCTTTAAGTAACAATCGACAAGCGAGCGATTGATGTGCGGCAAGATGCCACGCAGAGGCACAACTGAAGGCACATGCAACTCCAGCAGAGCAGGCACTACGGGGTATAACACAAACTAGCAAAGTCAGACTCTGCACATGTCACACACACACACACACACCACACGCTGGTGTCCGTTTTTCACAATGCGGCGACAGTTTTTGTACAAAACAAAAAACCGCCAAGCGGGAAAGGGAGAAGGAGAAGGAGGAGAAGAAGGAGAGAGAAAACACAGCGCGCTTCCATGTGCTGACAGCGATAAATTCTAATGCTGCTGGGCCAAGGCGGGCAGCCAGCCACGCCTACTACACTGGGCGGCAACCGTAACTGGCTGACCAAAGACCGAAGCATGAAAAATGGCAAATGGCAAAGAAAGAAAGGAAGTTTGGGTTTGTGTTTGCTGAGGAAATATTTTTAGCACGTGTTTGCTTTGCTTTCTTTTTTTTCAGCACTGGTTTGTGCTTGGCTTTCCCCTCCCCACCAGCCTTTCTGCCCTGCGTTGGCTTTGTTCAATCTCCTGTTCAGGCCACATTTGTCACTTTAAATGCAATTTGACTTGTGCCCAATGCGCATAAGTTTCGTAGCTCGCAGCAATTTGTCGTGTCTTGTTTGCCTGCCGAAGGGAACAAATGGAGTGAGTTAAAAGTGTAGCATACTTTCGTGCGCTCAAGAAAATCAATTTCAAAGCCGCAGATGGAGATGTTGACAGAGGGAGCGACAGAATGTGCGTGTATTGGCAGCTGCCACTGTGTGTGGCAACTCAATTCTGCATCTGCATGGCTCACTCAATTATACAGATACTGTGTCTATATATTGCTCGTGCTAATCTGAGCAGCTGCAGCTGCAGTCGGGTGTTAAAAACGTTGCATCAATTATGCACGCGACACTTAGCAGCAGCAGCAGCAGGGTTGCCACACACTCTGTGTGAGGGCTTCAATGAGCCGGAAATGTCTTCATTATGATTGCATCTGATGACGGAGAAGGCGGCCCCAAAATTCGTTTTGTCGACGCTCGTTGTTGCTTGGCTTGACTGGTGGCTGTGGCTGTTGTTGTTCTTGTTTCTCTTACTGCTGCTGCTGTTGTTGTTGTCGTTGTGGTTGGCAGTGCGTACGAGCGTGGTAATTTGCTCATATCCACAGCCCCTCATTGCCACGTTGCGTATGAGTGATGGTTGAATTCATATCAACTGACAGTTTATTTACACCAAGCGCCATCATTACCGACGCCCAAGGCGGAGTCACACTTTCCCCCCCACACAAACACACACCGTGTCCCTCTCTCTGTCTCCGTCTCCCACTCTCTCGCTTCCTCCTCTGTTGCCGTGTGATATGAAAAATTGACTGTGATTTATGCAATTATGTTAACAAAATATTTACTTGGCCGCCGCCGCAGCAGCAGCAGCTGATTGCCTTAGACACTTGCCACACCATGTAGGGGGGATAAACGTTGCTGTATTAAGAATAGATTAACCTGCGGGGTTGTTCTCGCTCTTCAATTAACGATTAAGGGTGAGTCTGGGCATTGTTAAGTTTTGGGCAATCGGACAGAGATTGCCATGAGTTGCCACAAGTTTTTGGGGCATTTAAACGGCACAAATATAAAATAAATTATAATTTTATTACAAAACGGATGCAAGAAACTTTTGCCATTTCCTAAGCTTGGCAAAAGTAACAAGTTTTTTGGGGGTTTCCCCATTGGAGTTGTGGAGTGTGTCCTGCTGGAGGAAAGCTCATTACCTTATTGCGTAGCTAACTGAGTGGGGCAGTCCAAGAGGGCGCTGTCCCTCCCCCCCTTGTTTGTGCCCCGCAAATGAACGGAAATGGTGAAACTTTTAATTGAAACCATAAATTTTCGCGTGGTTTTCTCTCGGAATTTGTCGTGTGCCGTTGCCTACTTAGCGGGCACGCCCACGCCACCTCCCAACCTACTCTGCCATGCCTGCCACGCCTTCTGCTGTAGAATAGAGTGCAATTAGCGTCGCGCAAGGCTTGCACTTTTGACCAACAGGCCAACAAGTTCGCGGCCAGGTAAGTAAGCTAAGCAGGGCCTCCCCAACAGCCACGCCTCCTCCTACTCTACTCTGCCCCGTCTCCTATTCTACTCTACTCCTATTACTCTGTACAGGCTTCCTCTCTGCCTCGTTCAACTTACCTATAATTCACAATTGTGAATAGTTGTGAAGTGTTGAACTCCGTCGTGGCTTGAGTATTTATGTCAAGCGACTGCCGGAAATGGCAAATGATTAAAATGGGCGTGCCATAATTTCCGCAACGGGCAACAGGAAATTGCAGCCTCGCCTGGCAAACATCGCACATAATACTGGCCTC
Source organism: Zaprionus ornatus (assembly GCA_018904035.1). Classification (NCBI taxonomy): domain Eukaryota; kingdom Metazoa; phylum Arthropoda; class Insecta; order Diptera; family Drosophilidae; genus Zaprionus; species Zaprionus ornatus. Next base: position 6,604,304 of record JAEIFZ010000253.1, read on the forward strand.
ACAATGCTAGTGTGTGCCACGATATATGGCCATTTTGCACACACCCACACACACACAGTTCGCACACTTCACATTTCAGCTTGAGCTGCGAGTGTTGCATGAGTTGCCAGTGTGGTGCCACCTAATTGAAATGCCCGCGAATTTGTTGCAGTGTACAGTGTATAGTATATGCCCCATCAGTTAAGAGCGCAGATTCGCAACGATTCGACGATATCATCGCACACACATCGCACGTCGCTGAGCTGGCATTGGCATTGCCATTACGCGCTCAAAGGGCTCGTTGCGAAATTCAATTTCCTGCATTTAAATGGCTTTGCAGCCAATATTCATAACTGCTGCAACATTTTGTGGCACCCAGAGTTGCATGCACAATTGCCTGGCATTGCTTGTTGCCTTGCCAGTCCATGTTATTGTATCGACGAAGCCTCTCAACGTAACGAAATGTTTGGTAAGTTCGCCCCGCCTCCCCTCGACAATCAATTTCTACTATGGGCAATCAATTTCTTTAGTCCCAACCCCCTTGAAGTGGCAACGATTATTCAATCGGTATTTTCTCATTTCATAAATTATTGTAGTAAAATTAATTAGATTTTCCATGGTGATATTTATTTCTTGAGCAGAAATTGCTTTGTCAATATTTGTTGCCTACTTTGCGGCAGCAAAATTATAGCAGTTTCTGCGGGCAGCACTTTTAATCACTAGAAGTCCAAAGCGGACAATCTGAAGAGAAATACAAAAAAAATTATAGATTATTAAAATTTTACAAAAATTAATATTATACAGAACTATTTTATACCACGTAAATAAAATAGAAATATATAAATATCACATTACCTCAAATACTTTTTTAACTTTACTTTTAATTCATTCCATTTTTTTAATAATTTAATTGCAATACCAAATTTTACTGCTATTAATAAATAATACAAAAAAATGTTATAAATGCAAATTTATTTTAATATTTTGATAAATAAAAATATTCAAGTTAATAATTCAATTTTATTATCAAATTTAACCTCACTAAATGCAAAGCAATTCCAGAGCAGCTACAAATGCATTGATTTTCAAAGTCGTTTGTCATGGGCTGATTAAATGGGCCGCCGCAAAGTATGCAACACGTTTAGTATGCCAACTCTCCACAGTGGTTCCCCCCATAGGCCAAAAATAAAAAAATCAAAGTCCAAATTTTGACTTTAAATGTATCATTACTTTCTCATAATTGGTCTAGCTATTCAAATTTATTCATGTTTTTGTTTTGCTCTAACTGTCCGCTTCAAGAATAGCATCGAAAGAGACAGCATGATATCAATCGATTATTGCAGCGTGAGCAACTTGCAAGTGAAGCTGTCCGTAAAGTTAATAAAAAACCTTATAAATCGACATTACTCTGCAATGGAAGGCATTCATATAATAAATAATGGTATTTAGTTTATTTTTAAAACAAAAATTATAAGTACAACGTTCTGTGTTTTGCGTAAATTAGTGTTGTGATTAGTATACAGTTGCAGATGTTCTTTGTTTATGTTTGCTATCTTTCGTTGGAGTTTTCGTTATGTCCATTTTCACTTAACTTAATAATTCTTTTTGTGCATTGTTTATTAACATTTTAAAATTAAGAAAACGTTTAATTCAAGTGCCGACAGGTGCCCACGTGCAATATATGTACAAAAAAGTAACCTAACCTCAGTTTTTAAAAAGCACGTGCTGCCTGTTTCCTTTTTATTTTGTGTTGGTGGGTTGTTGTATTGTTGTTGTTGTAGTGTTGATTTGTGTTTATTTTCGGTTTGCTCATGCTCATAGTTTATTATTATTTTCATACATAAGGTACAACTTATCAATGCCAATTTTCCCGTATTCATGCATTTGGTATTTGGTGTGGAAAAGAAGAATCTCCTAAAGAAAAAGTAACACGCACTAAAGATATGGGATACGAGGTAGACCAGGATGGGCTTGAAAAATGCGTTAATTACATTTGCATAAAGTTCGTGCAGTTTTAGCAAAAGTGCAAGCGGACACGCTTAACCGTGTTGAAAAATTATTCGGATTGGCTGGCTCAAAGCGAATCCATTTCTGCGAATGCTCAAACAATTTCCAATTTGGCTCGTGGCCGTCCGAAGAAAAGTTTTGCAGAATGTTCAAAAAGGACGAAGCGTCGACGAATAGCCGAGGTCGCAAAACATGATGACTCTGCTGCTTCTGATATGCGCTCATCTGATTTCAAATCACATTCTCAACCTAATATTGAAGAAGTGATATCACTATTGATGGAAACAAATTTAACAAAACATCAATACTTGTCAATTCGTAAATTTGTAAATTCAAAAGCTGCATATGACTTACTACCTAGCTACCAAAAAATTCTTAGGGGTTAAAATAAAAGGGGTAAATATTCAGGCTGAGTTCAGAATAAAAATGGGCTTAATCGTAGACAAACCGAAGGCAGGCGGAAGCGGGACGTCTAATGATGGAAATACTGCCAGGAAATTTTTTAGCGATCCTGATATGTCTGCCAATATAACAGGCCTTGACAAAAACTTGATTATAAAATGCTCATCGATTTTGCAAGCCATGTCATCGGGCTACAACATAAATCCATCAAAATTCAGTGACTATGCTCTAGACACCGCAAAACTTCTGATTGAGAAATATCCTTGGTACTACCTCCCCCCTCAGTGCACATAGTTTTATTACATGCACCAGAAATAATACAAAATTGCTTAGTGTCCATTGGAGAACTTTCCGAAGAAACTGCTGAGGCAAAAAATAAGGACATAAAATTGTTTAGAATGAGACATACGCGAAAAATATCAAGAGTACTGACAAATACGGATCTTTTGAACAGACTTCTATTGAGCTCTGATCCATTTATCACTGGTCAAAGAAAACTTCCATGCAAACCCAAGTCAAAGCTTTTAAAATCAGCCGTTGATTTACTTGAGCAATCTTTTTAAATTATATATTTTTTCACCTTGTACATATGCACATATAAATGTAATATATATTTTTTTGAATTTTGAATAATTAAAATATAAGTATATTAATGTATATAACCTAAAAAATAATTTTTTGGTTGTTGTTATTAAATGAATGAAAAATTTTCATCAACAAAAAAGTTTTCCATACTAACACTTAATTTCAAACTGATCGTTCATATGACAGCTATATGATATAGTGGTCCGATCCGGCTGATTTTTTCATATAATTTTGCTACAAAAATAAGAAAATTTTGTGCTAAGTTTCAAGTGTCTACCTCATCTAGAAGAATTTTTGGCCGCTTTCCCCATACAATGGGAACCAGTGTGCTCTCGCTTGCTTTCTCTCATTTTGCATATTATTTTTATTTTCGTATGAAAAATGAAATGAATATGCACGCGTCCATAAAAATACTTTCGGGTCTGACTAATATTTCAAATTGTAAAAGCCTCTTTCATTTTCTGTTGTTGTTGTTGTTGCAGGGGCCCGGCATTTTTGTGCCACTTTTGCTATTGATTTTATTTGGCATAAATGCGACGTGTGCTGCTCATTTTTCCTGCTGCTGCTGCTGCTGCTACTGCTGCCGTAGAGATTCTGTTTTCTTCGTTTTTATTATTTTGCGTTGTGCTTTTTTCTATTTCCCTCTTTCGTTTTCTGTTTGTTTTTGTGCGCAGCCAGCGGCAGCCAGTGGCAATATTTTCAATTTGCTAAATGGCGCATTCAGCCAACTGAAATGCCACATATCGTGCTCATAACATATAGCAGAGTATTAGTAGCAGAGCAGAGCAGAGATACGAGCGCAGCGATACGAGCTACGATATGCGATATGTGTGCCATGCGGAAGAAACCACAGCAGGCATTTTAATAATTCTAATGCGAGTTTTGAGTTATGAATGCATGTTGGGTTCGCTTCGCTTCGATTTGGTTTGGTTTAGTTGGGTTTTTGTGGCCATCGACAACGACAACGAGAACGAGATACGTGCAAGGCATCGTCTCGATTCGATACGATAATCGATATTTCCCGCAGGATTCTGCTGTGATATGCGGCTTTCATTAGCCAATGTCGAAAGGAAGTCGACTTTCACGCGTCCGAAATCGAATGATTTATGGCGAACAATGTCTGTGGCAACACCAGCAACAATAACAACAACAACAGAGCACGTTTCGTTTGGCATAGTTGACGGCAATCGAGTGTGCGCTTGCTTACTTCCGGCGGAAGCAGACGCCGAGCAATGGCGGCGCCGAAAATAAATGAATATGAAACCGCAAAGAGATCGAGGCGCACATTATCATCATCTTGCACGTCATAATGAGCTTTGGCCTGGCGTCGCTAATGGCGCGAAAAATAGACAACTTTGCAAGGGCGCCCGCACACACCTCTCCCATCTCCCTCACACACACACACACATGAGCAAGGCACACTCGACTGAGAGCAGATTAATTATACTGCCGTATCGTACTCATTCTTCCCCTTCGTCTCTCTTCCACTCAAACTGCTTGAGCTGCCCTCGCAAGTGAAAGAGGCTGCCATTTTGTTTATACATTGGCGATGATTTAGTGCGGTAAACGCTTAAAATTTAATGCGCATAACTTATACCTTATTACCAACACTTCATTTTAGGCCCCCACTCGAAGATTTTTGGCAATAAATTCGCTTGGCAAACGACAAGCAAAGGCTGAGCAAAGAACAAAAAAGAAAAGGGAAAAGAAATAAAGGAAATAATGCGCGAAAAACGGGCAGCGAAAAGATGAATCGAAAGGAGCGAACGAGCAAAAGTTTTGTTGCTTAAGTAAACTTGAAAAGTTTTCGAGACATAAAAGTTTCTTGTGAAAGTCACACGAAAGTTGAATGCAATAAATCTGAGCTGCTCCGGCTGCTGCTCCTACTGCTGCTGCTGCAGCCCAAAAAGTGCAATGCGTTTTGGGCCACACTTCAGGGCAAATCCGTTAAACCCGTTACTAGAAAAACACACGCACACACGCACTCACAGCGTGCACACTCGCAAAACTTTCAACACGCTTTCATGACTGATAAATGGCCACGTGAATCCCAAAAAATACAAGCGCATAATACTGATTTTATTCCGATTTTCAGCCAAGCTTGCGCCTGCAATGCGTCTCTCCAGAGACATATATATACGATTGTATAAGCAGACCATATATGGAGATATATATATGAAGTATGCATATATTTTAAGCGTATTATAATATATGAAAACAATGATGGTGCTGGCAACGCTGCAGGCAACTATCGCTAAAGGCAACTATCGCTAAGGGCAACTATCGATAGGATCAGGGTTGCAGTTGACAAGAATAATCGGTTATTGAAGTCTTATTCTTAAGGTAAAGTCAATGGATGTTGTTTAGTGGAAATTAAGAATTCAGATTAAGAGAAGTCGAAGATTAGGTTGTGGCAAAGAAGTCAATCAAGTCCGAATGGCATATTGCGAGACTCTAAGATTGACTAAAGTTAACTTCACTTTTTATTGCACAATTCTATTCACTTACTTTCATTAATAATTAAACTACCCTATAGTGCTAGACACTAATTCATAGTTGGTAATGTAAGTACTAAGGGATTTACCCTATTTACTTTACAAACCCTAAGCAATGGTCACTAGTTCATATCTGGTGTAATAAGTACTAACTAAGGGATTACCCCTTCTTGCTTTAAAAACCCTAAACAATGTGTTTTATCATTTTGTTTTTGTATGTAATGTCCACAAATAGGTTCAATCGCCACCACATCGTTTACCAATAAGTAGAGAATTGGGTACCCATTATTGGAGTACTTTTATAAGTACCTATGAATGGGCTAGAGAAAGAATTACTTACAATTAGAGTACATTAAAAGGTGCCCATGAATGGTGAGGTGAAAGAGTACCCATTTCAACAAATATTACATATTCATGTATACCCGGAGTTTATACTTCTACTTAAACAATACTTTCGAGAATGGCGTACGAAAGAGAACAAAAATTTCAGCATAATGTTTATATACAATGAAGATATGATATGCTTATATACAATACAATGTGTATGCATGATATCTACATACACTCTAGCCTAGTATAAAGCTAAGCTTGCTAAGCAATTCACATACACTATATTACTCACTATGAATGCTGATAACTAAATGACAAACATATATTTATGTTTATATATATATATATATATATATATATATATCTTGTTTATATATATCTTATAGTGTATATAGCCAAAAGCCACTTCTTGTGCTCAGTACCCATTGACGCGGGGACAAGTGAGTCGCGCAAATAATTACGCTTCATAAAACAAACAAACGTTGTGGTGGCGACTTCAGAAACCCAGCAAGGGAGTGTTCATAATTAAAGATCTGCAGATCTGCTGCAAAAAAAAGCAAGACACTGAATGCAAAGCTGTATAAAGAAGACTGTGGTGTGTAGAGAAGACTGTGCTGTATAAACAAAAGAGAAATAGAGAGAAGAAGTAAGCAAAGATAAGAGAAGTCACAATCAAACAGATATTTGTATGTATACTAAATATCAATAGTAAAAATAACATATAAGCAAGAAAGAGCGACCCCTAAGAGACTCAAAGAGAGAGAGCGAGACAGAGAGAGAGAGAAAAAAAGATAGGGAGGCAGAGAGAGATAAAGAGAGTGTAGAAGAACAAAACAGTGCCAAAAATAAAGTTTGGCAGCTAACTTTGTTGTGCAAAGAAGCTTCACATTAATCTTTCAGTGCCGATCAGCTACGCGTCTGTCTGTGTGCTCACGAACAATACCTTCGCGAGTGCAAATGACAATTCCAACAAGACGTTACTCACATGTAGTCAAGTCAAATAGAATTACTCACTCCTCATATTTATTCAATTGTTATACCCTTAGACAATTGTTTATGGCCAACGAGGGTATACTGACTTTGTGAAAATGTTTGTAACAGGCAGTAGAAGGCGTGACCCCACAAAGTATATATATTCTTGTTCAGCATCAATAGCCGAGTCAATTGAGCCATGTCTGTATGTATGTCTGTCTGTCTGCCTGTCTGTCTGTTCATCTGTGTGTCTCTCTGTTTTTCTCTCTCTCTCTCTTTGTCTGCCCCTCTATTTAAACATGAACATCTCGGCTATTATCAAAGTGATGAGTTTACATCTAGTATAAGTGGATTAGCGCTGCCTGCTCGCTGCTGTCGTGAACATCGCTTGTCTGTTCGTTTTGTAATTTAAGTAATTTCTAAGGAAAATCATGATTCGAAGAGGATTATGGCATGATTCACAAGCTACATATATAAAGAGTATCAATTGCCCACATGGAATTCATTTGGTTATTCAACATGCAACTGTTCACTGTAGCTCTGATCACCTTAAGTTTGTCGGTTTGCGCTCAATCAGCAGGTAAGTTTAAGTCTCATAACTCTATATCGAATGTATGCTTACTGTGTTTATACTCCAGATCTGATTGAAGTGGGACTTGCTAAGTTACTGCAACAGAAATGTGGCAGACTGTCATCCTACTACCGTTACTATGATAGTCGAGAAGTATTTCCTGGTGCAAGACCCTGGATGGCTCTGCTCAAGTATAGGAATAATTCAGGAAAAGAAAACTTTAGCTGCGTTGGCACACTCATCACAGAGCGTAAGTAACTTCAGCTTGAATCGTATAATGATGATACCTAGCACTCACTAACTTATACTCTTTATAGGCTACGTGTTGACCACTGAGAGTTGTCTGTATAAAACACCGTGAGTAAAGAAAGTCCATTCTCCTTTTGATTCAAACAACTGATCTGAGTTTCTTTTCATATTTGTAGAATTGCAGTGAGATTGGGTGAGCATCAATTGTCCACTAAGGAGGACTGTCGTTATATCAGAGGACGTACGCAATGCACACAGTTTGAAGAGTACGGGATTGAGAATGTTATAACTGATGATGAACACGATATTGCCCTGCTGCGGTTATCCAGAGATGTGGTCATTAAACGTAAGTTGACAATCTTAGTTTCAGTTTTAGCATATTTGAAGACATTCCCTTTATTCGTTTGCAGCTCATATTGCACCCGTTTGTTTGCCCCTGAATGAAACGCTGCAAGCGACTGAGCAAACAGCTGAATACTTCTACCTGACAGGTTGGGGATTTGTGGAGAATCCTAAGGATTCGAATGTGCTGCTGGAGTCGTATGTTGATGCAGTTCAAAGTTCTAATGCATATGAGCTGTGGGCAGTTAGGCACGAGAAGTCTGGCTGTCATGGTGATCTGGGTAGCCCCTTAACCCAGGTGGATATCTATCTGGACCATCAGCGTTTCGTACAGTTCGGTGTACTCACCTCAGGCGCAAGGGATTGCGCCGACGGACTGCCGATGCACTTTGCCAGTATCAGCGCAGTCATGCCTTGGATTGCTAGAGAAATAGGCAAAGCAGAGGTGAGAGACGTTTCACTAAATGTTTAATTAAGTTTGGTATTACTTATATTAATAAGATAAACCAGATGATGTCCATAGTTTAAGTAGAGATTGTTACGGAACAGTATTATTGGAGACCTAGAAAAGACTTGTAGAATAGCTATAAAAGACCTAAAAAAGAACTACTAAAGAGCTACAAATGAGCTATTGTAAGACCTATTTAAGCCCTATTTGACCTATTAGACCAAAACAGCATTTAAATGCTGAGGCATTAATAACTTATTTTTTCTTTTCTTTATTTATGTGAATTTTAAAAACTGAATTTAAATCAATAAAACAACTCCAAATTATTATCTTAAAATCGAAGCAAATAAGAAAAATAATTTTAGAGAGCCCGAGAAGTTAATTAGAGACTCTCTATGATAGACGCTTAGCTTAGTTAACCCAATTAGTTTGGCAGAAAATATGAATTCGGCTAATAGAAATGTCCTTGTGCCAAATGCAGAGAAGAAAGAAAGAATGAAATGAAAATAGAAATAGAAATAGAAATAGAAATGTGAAACGGAACATGACGAACGTGATGAATCTGAAAGGGGAATACTGAATAGAGGCCAGGCAGTGCCTTAATTTGATGTGCCACATGCTGCCTGCCTGCTTGCCTGCTGCATGCTGCAGTTGTTGGTTTCCCTCACTGCATTTCATTATCCTAGCCAGCCAGGGCCGGCTTAATTGCAATGAAAGCGCAGTTTCCTTCGAGCAATTTGCAGTCGCCATGAAATATGCAGCATTATGACCGCAAAGAGCCCAGAGAGAGAGAGAGAGAGAGAGATGGAACTTCGCGTAGCAGAGGCTCTTAATCACACATGTGTATGTATGCAAGCTGTGTGTGTTTGTGTGTGAGGGACCAGGTGACTGATTGCAAAGGGCGAGCAAAAGGAAGAGCAGGCTGCCTCGGAATTCTTTTTGAATGCAGTGCAGGCAGGCTGGAAAAAAAGTCGCTTGCATATATGATTATTATGATTATTATTATTTTTATTATTATTATTGATGCAATTTACTGCTGCTGCGGGCGCAGTGCGCTGCCTTTATTTATGGCCCGCTGAGCTTAAAGATGCAGCAGTGCAAAAGTGTTGCCTACTTTTGCGCGCAGGAGTGAAAAACTCCTGAACGGCTTCGCCTGCTCTCTCTTGGTACTTCTTGGGCAATTAGCTGCGTTTACAGTTACAGTTGCGAAAGTTAAACACGCTCACAAACGCAATTAGAGCCCGCTTCAAGTTGTTGCCAAAGTTGCCGCTTGCAGCTAATTAATTTCCCAACAATTTTCAGCCTGCGATCCCCCTTCCCACCTCTCCCCCACACTTGATCTGCTTTTCTCTTTCTCTCTCTCTGGTGCTAACTGCAAATTTAATTTAATGCATTGCATAAACCATTACTAACTATTATTATCGTTATTATTATTACAACAACGGGACAATTGTGCATTGGCAATTGTTGCCTTTATGGCAGCGAGGCGTGGCCGGAGTGGGGGCGTGGCAGTACGTTGATAATATTTGTGGTGCAAGCACTTGTAGTTGCGCTTGCGTTGCGCTTTAATTGGAAAAGTTTTTCGATTTTAATTAAAACATTTTACTTAATGCAAAATGCAGTCGAAATTATACACAATGTGCAGCATTTGCACCACAACAGCGACGACAACAACACGAGCAACAGCAGCAGCAACAGCAACAGCAACAACAAAGCCACAGCGAAAGTTTTACTGGGCCAACAACAAAACTGCCGAAACTAAAGTAAAACTCGCACTACAGTCCCTTTGCAGCCCATGTTCCCCTTCCCCTCTCTCTCTCCTTCTCACTCTTCCCTTCTCAGTGCTAGCTCTTTCTCACTCTGGCTCTCTGTCTGTGATTTAATAGCTGCCTCTCTGTCTTTTGACTACAATTCATTTGCTTGTTCATCACTCATACGCCCCGTGCCACAGCTGAGCCGTTTCTAGGCCAGCTTTTTGCCCGGTCAGCGCATCGAATTCGCCTCGGGCTTATGCGATTTATACCAACAAGACAAATAGTTCTGTGTAATTTGCTTGTATGTCAAGCGACGCGCATATGTCAAATGTCAAATGTCAAATGCTTTGCGGATTTGCTGCTCCACCTCTTCTTTTTTCCACCATCGCCATCGCATTTGCAACGCCTTCGACAGCAAGCGGCAGCAGACAGCAGGCGAAGTTCTTGCCAACAATAAATTACTATTACAATGACAATTTTCACGCAGTGCACAGCGCAGCGTAACGAGCATTTTTTATGCTTTGCTTACATTTCCGTTTCCGTTTCAGTTACAGTTTCTCTCCCCCATCCATTTCCGCTTGTCGTTTTGCAGCACTTGTTTTAACTCAGCTGCGTCAGGCATTTAACTGCAAGTCAATCTGGGGATCGCATCGCTTGATTAATGGAATCTGATTTCCCGCCTTGCAATTTGTAAGCTTAAAAAATTAGTCTGATTCAATCGAGGCTTAAGTAGAGGTTTGTCTTCTATTTTCTCTCCGTTATGTAGTGCATATTAATGTCACTATCTTTCTCAAAGCATGCTACACCTTATCTCAGCAGCAACGAATAGCTAACAGCGAGAACATTATACAATACTTAAACCCTTTCAGAGGGTATTTTTATTATGCTACGCAACTTGGAAGACATCTCTGACCCTATCTTTATAGGACCGATCGGAGGAGAAAGCAATTTGCAAGTGTATAAAAGCTTTTTATTCTGATTCATATTATTCTTAATAGCTTCACAAACCAGAACGCAAAATACAATTCATATTTACTATGACAAATGTCGGATCGCGTCACAGTTTCTTTATCTTGTACATATGCGCGTATGCTGAGAATTGAGCATTTTTTTCCATTCCCCATATTTATTTTGATTATACTTTTGGATTTAGAAGTACTTTAACTTTGACTCAGTTTAGTTTATGCCCGCAGTCGGTTCGCAATTCAATGTTCAAGTCACTCATTTTATTAAGATTTGCTCTTTGCGTTGCAATACTGATTTCATTGGTCACCGCCCAGGGTAAAGTATTAAATATGTATATGTAATCGAACTCTTATTATTTATTGTCATCTGATAGACACCAGTTGTATTCGCAATGATGGAAACAATGGATATTGTAGAAGACCTAGAGCTTGTCCAGAAATCGCTAAAATTATGGATGAAAGAAAAATTGACGGGAAATTTACAGCTGAACAAGTGTCATACATAACGAAATCTGGTAGTCGTACGTGTAGGGTGAGTTTAAGACAAGACGTAATGATAACCCAGGTTGAAAAAGAATTAGGTTAGGTATCTCAAAAATATCGGAAATAAGCACCAATTATTATTAAATCAATCTTAGCCATGCATAATGCTCTCAACTTACAGAAATCCGTTTGTTGCGACGATCAACATAATGTTACAAGAGGAATACAGGAACTGACGGAACAATATTGTGGCAGAGTCGACAATCTAGAGAAGCAAATATATCGACCATGGATGGCGCTTCTTAAAACTCAATTGATAACGGAGCAAACAGCAAGTTATTCATGCAGTGGCACTTTGATACACAAGCGTAAGTTGAGAGAGAGCTTAAAGATAAGCCACATTATATATATTTATATAATGTGTTATATACCAAACATGTTCTTCTATATCACATTTGCAGGCTTTGTACTGACCGCTGCGACATGTTTTAACAATCGACATCTGTAAGTTCTTCGGGATTTATTTTGCTTTAGCTGAGAAAACTAAAATTCAAATATATTTCAGTATATCAATTCGCTTGGGTGAATATGATACAAGTACGAAGATTGACTGCCGTTTCAAAAGAGGAAAAGAGATTTGTGCTGGCCCAGCGGTGGATATAGTTCCGGAGCAACTGTTTCTGCATGAAAGTTACTCGAAGTCAAGTTTTGAATATGATATTGCACTCATTAAGTTGCCCAAAAACGTGGAATTTTCTGGTAATTTACATTTCTTTCTCGCTTTTGAATAAATTCTAACAAAATTCTGACTTACAGTCAACATTTCACCCATATGTTTGCCCCTGACTGAAGAGTCACAGAATGCAGTGAAAGATCTTAAAGAATTCCAACTAAGCGGTTGGGGCTGGACCCATAAATACAACAACAACAATACTTCTTCAGTTCCCTTCGAAGCAAGCGTTGCCTACATTGAGCCCGATCAGTGTGCAAAGTTGAGACCACGACCAGCATCACATCAACTGTGCACCGACGAAGGAGATAGCAAGGACTGGTACCGAGGGAATTCTGGTGGTCCACTTTTCAGTGTGGAGTATGTTAAGGATGTACTTCGATTTGTACAGTTTGGCATAGTCAGTGTGGGAAAACTGACTTGGCGAGAAGACGAGCCTGCTGTGCAAACGAATGTGGGCAGCTTTATTCGCTGGATTGCCTTTAAAGTTGGCTCTATATAAGGTATAGCACATTATTATAATGCCTATATTGAACATCAATTCAGCAATTAACTTATTTTGTCCATTGTCCTATTATTATTTGGCTTATTCTCGTTATAAACTGTAACAATATGATATATTCGCGCTTAACTTTTTCCGACCAATTAATGTTAATGTTGTTTATGTTTATGCTAATATTTATGCATATAAATTATATAAGCAATAAAGTTGTTTGAATCGTAAGAAAATAGCGAATTAATGGTTTAATAATCGTAAGTTTTAAAATGAAACAAGCACGAAAGCTACAGTAGAGTGTGCTCGTATGTGATATACCCGCTACACACCTGACGAAAACGATATATAAATTTTTTTTTAATACATGTATACATCTAATTTTATAGCCGTAGGTCTTATGGTCTCTGAGATCCAGGTTTTATATACATACATATATGTATATATATATATACACATATATATACGTATGAATATACAAACTACCATATATATAAGAAATAATTTAAAATTTCATATAATTCTTCGACATTATGTTTTCTTGATTTTAATGCGAATTCCCGCTTATCTATATAATGATTATGTATTTATATATGTTTATTATAAGCACTCATGCAAGCAGGCGATAACCGCATAAGAAACGACTATATAATCTGGAAAATACTTGAAGCTTGCCTCAGTTCATTCGCTTACGCTTTCAATTGCAATGGCCAAGCCAAATATCTTAGCTGGAGTTACTCTCTGCCTCGCAGTGATTATTCAGCTTTCATTGGTCGTAGGCCAGGGTAAAGTATACAGACTTTATTCAAAATGAAGACTCCTTATTATTGTATTATATCCGATAGATAAAAGTTGCATACGAAGGGATACAAACAGTGGATATTGTAAGACCCCAAGCAAGTGTGCAAACATTGCCAAAATGATGAACGAGAAAAAAGCTAGCGGAAGCTTTACACCAGCACAACGTTCATACATATCAAAATCTTCAAGTCAGAAGTGTGGCAGGGTGAGTTTAAATATATAATATATATATTTAAGACCAGTTCGAATTCAAATATTTTCGGTTTTCAGGGTAAAATTTGCTGTGAAGTTCAATATAATAGGGGAATGGACGAATTAACTAATCAACATTGTGGCAAGTGTGGCACGGTTAAAGTTCTTGGCGGCAGTGAAATAACCTTAATGTCGCGACCCTGGATGGCCCTTCTCAAAACTCGACAGCCTTTGCAAAATGACACAAGCTTCACCTGTGGTGGCACACTCATACACAAACGTAAGTTGAGTTAGATATATATTATAATATAATATATGATATATCTTTCCTGCAGGCTTTGTATTAACCGCTGCACATTGTGTGAAATATCTGCATCTGTAGGTTCTCAGAATTTATGTATTTTGTGCTGCAAAAGGTATTTATAATCTTCTCTTTAACACAGTGTATCAGTGCGATTGGGAGAACATGATTTAAGAACACAGCCCGATTGTCGTATTCTGAGAAACAATTCCACGTGTGCCCCTAACGTTACAGATGTTACTCCCGAGCAAGTTTTCATTCATGAAAAATATAATCAGACTACTTTTCAATATGACATCGCACTCATCAAGCTCTCAAGAGACGTAAATAGCACAAGTAAGTTAAACTATAAATAGAGCTGGAGCAACATCGAAGATACTTAGATAAGCATCGATGTTGCATATGAAGAAACTCTACACTTCGCCAGATCTACCTATAATATATAGAACATATTTTGTGCTTACAGAAAGCATTGTACCTATCTGTTTACCCCTTACTGAAGAACTTCAAAGAGAGGGCGAAACATTGGAGAGTTTCCAAATAACTGGCTGGGGCAGAACAGAAATTGCCGAATTCTCTTCGGTTCCCATGGAGACAACACTTACTCAAGTGAAACATTCGGACTGCAAGTTACGTCACAGTAATCTGGTGTCTCATCACTTGTGCGCCGGTTCAGAGAAGGGCATCGATTCGTGCCCTGGTGACTCGGGTGGACCGCTAATCGAAGTGGGATATGTTAATGAACTTCAACGGTTTGTCCAGTACGGCATTGTCAGTTTTGGAAAATTAGTGTGCGGAGACGGAGATCCAGCTGTGTTCACCAAGGTGACCGATTTCATACACTGGATTGCCTTTCAAATAGGTGCTCATTATGGTTAACCAATCGCATAACTATGAACACTTAATAAAAATCCTTTCTCTACATAAATCAATCTAATACTCTAAGAGTTAACAATACCCTGGGTGACTTTACCCACCTGCCAGATGTCTGGCAATCTGGTTGAATTAACACTTGAGCCCCCCCCAAAATGAGTGCAAATAGTAGAGACTGAAACACAGTCAAGGCCCAGACACATCGACTTGCGCTAGACTGGGCAAAGAAAATATTGTTGTCCGCCCATTTTGGTACTTCACTACCGGTCCCCGCCCAGCACCGCAACCCGCCCAAACCCATGTCAAAATGTCAAAGCTTAAAGTTGAGAAGAAGAAACCTGCTTGGTCTGTTCGCCTTTGGCTTTGGTTTTAATCAGTCGAAATGTAGCCAGAAGTAATTAGTCGGATAGCTGCTAATTAAATGGATTTGCTTTCGTTGTAATTACGTTTTGTTTCTTCATTTCATTTATTAATTTACAGTGCCGCTTACGTCGACTCCTCCTTCCGCTTCTCTTCTTCTTCTTTCTCGTTGCCATTCGGATTTGATTTCGGACAAACTGCCAAGAACTTTGCGTCAGCTTTTATTTACGCAAACCGAAACATATTAAAAATTTACGGCTCGTTTACTGCGATTTGTTCAATTAAGTCGATACGTTTCCTGACCTCAGTCCCCCGCCCCGTCCCTCTGCTCACGCTTGCCGGGAAAACCAGTGCAGAGAAGGAAGGAAGCAAAAAAAAAACAGTTGCCAAGCAGCTTTCGTTCAGTTTGCGCCTGACTCCGTCACTGGCTCCCTGGCTGGCCTCCTCCATGGTTGCGGCTTTAACTACGTCTCCATCTCCATCTCCGTCTCCCTGTCTCCCTGTCCGTCTGTGGCTCTCCCAGCTCGGTTGCCACTTTTAATTTTCTTCAAGTTTATTTGCCCGCTCCACTGGCGCTGCCTTCCCTTCTGGCTTCCATCCTTGGCTTCGTCTGTTCTCTTTTAATTTTTATTGAATTGGCTCTTGTTACTGCTTAGACTTTGAGTTGGAATTAAACGAGCGTGGTTTATGCTTGCAGCTTCTCAAGTGCCACTGATTGTGAGACGGAGTGAAATTTAATCAAGTTTTCACCCTGTGCCTGCACCACCTCTCCCCAAGGGGGCCAAAGGGTTGCAAAGCGCGGCTGCTGTTGCACATCGAAACAAAGAAAACAAGTCTCAAGTGCCTGGCCATTGTTTGTGCCAGTCCAAAACTTTGCAAGCAGCCCCCTTCTTGCCCCACTTGTAATTAAAAAGTCCAGCATATTGATGCATGAATGGCGTTAGGCGCTCAGTTAGCGCGTTGCCTCGCGTTGTCATTAATTAAACAAGCGAACAGTTCACCAGAGCGACGAGTCCTACTCTGAGCTGCAGTTTTGGCAATTTCCACTATACATTGGCTTTAATATCGCAGTTGCAGTTGCAGCGGGTTCGGCCAGGTCAAAGCTAATGGAAGCGACGACCACGAAATTGCGCGTAACTTGGCATAATATTGACCAATATGGCAAATTGCGTATACGCCGTGTTGCACAACAATGAACGCACAACACACACACACAGACAGGGCAGTGCACTGAAGTGCACTCTGCGAGTCAGCTATGCACAGAGAGAGACAGAGAGACAGAGAGAGAAAGCGACTTAACAAACACGGCGAACTGACTCCGGCAACCGCACGCCGCACCGCAAATATGCAAACAGGCTGCAGCAATTGGCGCCCGTGCAGCAACTCGAGCCGCAAACCCGAGGCAGACAGAGGCAGCAGAGCTGATGCCGTAGCCGAAGCTGAAGCTGTGCACGTCAACGTAATAATTGTAATAATGCGAATGCCGACACTTGCAGACAACAAACAACTACAGCAGCAGCAGCAACAACAACAAGAGCAGCGGGGGCAGCGGGGGCAGCAACTTCTTGTCAATGCCCCCAAAATGTATGCAGTGCAGAAGCGTCAACATGGAAGGCAGACGCCAGTGCGGCTTAAGGTCGCTCAACCTCAACCTAAGCAAGACATCAGGCATCAGATAATGTTCTCAAGCTGATGCTGATGCTAATGATGAAGCTGATAATGATGATGATGCCGGGCATGATGAGCTTGTTGGCCTGAGCAGCTTGTTGGACGTTGGATGATGCAGCTGCCCGGACGCAAACTTGAAATGAATTTGCATAAACTTTTAGCACGAACAAAACACGAGACTTTTGCCTAAGCTTGCCTTCAACGAGGTGCGTCCAAAGAGTTTGCTCAGTAAGTGAATATGAATAGTGTGCAGTCAGCAAACTCTTGCAGCAACCCTCGCACAAGCCTTGCCCACTTTTCGGCAACTGCCAAGATACGTAGCCGCCTCAGTTCGCTGTCTTCGTAAATTGAAATATGCTCGGGATGCTGCAAAAACAAGCAGCTCTCAGGTGTGTGCGCAGCAGCAGGGGGAGAGGGGGGCAAGGCCTGGCAATGTTCATGATTTTTGACAAGGGTTAGCACTGCCTGGCATAGTGCCTGCTTCTGGTCCTATCCTGTCTTGCCTTGGCGAAATGACTTTATTTGCAATATGGAAATATTTTTCATTATCCTGGCCAGCCCCGGGGCCTGTTCCGGTTCCTGTCCCTGCTCCTGCCCCTGCCCCTGCTCCTTCTTCCTTCCCCTCCTTGTCATGCGCTGCATACACGTATGTCAATCGATGTCACTCAACTGTTCTCGTACCTCCGCATAGTTTTGTGGTATATTTTGAGCTTGTCTTGACATATTTTATGGCAATATTGTTGATGTGCCCCTCCACACACACAGACAGACAGACACTCCCTGCCTTCTGTCTGCACGGAATTGCCCACTTATATGGCGATTCTGCCAGACAACTGTCAAATGATGCAACACTCGAGCAAACAAATCGTATTCTACAAATGGGAAAATACTCACGGTGATAAGTCTCAAACGCTTTTTGATTGACGCGGCACAAGTCTCCATATAATACACGCACATGTATGTACCATATATAATACATATAATACGTTCCGTTTAATCATTCCCAAGTGCCAATGCACTCTATTTTGCTGAATTTTGTGAAATCTGATAGTGGGAAATATCCAGAATAAAAATGTTTATAATTATTATTAAATATAGAAATATATATAATATACATTTATAATTAGCAATTGTGGACCAAATGTTGATAAGGTGCAAATGAAATTGTTTCGATATTTAAAATTGAGTCATTTCTTCTGGGTATTTTATTACTTCTTGGAGCCTTATCAATTGATTAGCTAGTCTTTGCGAGGGCTACAGTATACAGAGGCGCGTGTGGCATATGCCACGCGTAAGTGTGTCAAGTGGCGAATAAAGAGCAAGAGAGAGAAGGAGAAAAAGTCAATAACTTGTTCCGCCTTTAGTTAGAGATAGAGTTAGAGTTAGAGTTAGAGTTAGCGTTAGAGTTAGAGTTAGAGTTAGAGTTAGAGTTAGAGTTAGAGTTAGAGTTAGAGTTAGAGTTAGAGTTAGAGTTAGAGTTAGAGTTAGAGTTAGAGTTAGAGTTAGAGTTAGAGTTAGAGTTAGAGTTAGAGTTAGAGTTAGAGTTAGAGTTAGAGTTAGAGTTAGAGTTAGAGTTAGAGTTAGAGTTAGAGTTAGAGTTAGAGTTAGAGTTAGAGTTAGAGTTAGAGTTAGAGTTAGAGTTAGAGTTAGAGTTAGAGTTAGAGTTAGAGTTAGAGTTAGAGTTAGAGTTAGAGTTAGAGTTAGAGTTAGATTTAGAGTTCGAGTTCGAGTTAGAGTTAGAGTTAGAAGTGCATGCAAATATTACATCAACTACAGGGCATGCAAATGAGACGAAAGAGAAGGAAGAGGAGATTTCTTTGTAAAGTTCCCTCCGGCAAGGGGAGCACTTTTTTATGGCCGCACTTTTTATGCCAATTGCCATGGCACGGACAACAATTACGCGCATTATCCTTTCCACTCAGTCGAAGATGCAGACAGAGAGTGTGAGAAAGTGACTGAGAGAGGAGAGAGCGAGAGAGAGACAAAGTCGAGTGATAACACGGCATTTGCTTAAACAAGCATAAATGCGAGTTGCTAAAAAAGAAAACTTCTTGGCCATTTTAATTTGGCTAAGTAGCGCCAGTGACACTGACAGAGAGCGTGAGAGAGAGAGAGAGAAAGAGAGAGGGAGAGCAAGGTTAGCCAGTGCGGATACGAATACGAATAGGGATAAGCACTAGAGTAGGAATAGGGATAGGAACAGGGCTACCTTTTCTGGGGAATAAGGAAAAAACGCTAATTTAATTTTAACTTTAGTGGCAGCTGAGCCATGGCCAGTCCCCTCCCGCCCAAGCCTGCCTGTGTTTGATTCCGTTGTCAGCGTCTTTTTGGCGTTTTATGCTTGTGGCACACTTTTCGCAACGCATTAGCCAACCCTCTCTCTTTCGCTCTCCCTCCCTCCGCACCCGCAGCTGGGCGAAAGAGTAAAAGTAAAATATTTGCCCGGCCATCGCAAGTGAACAGCGCTGATTGCGGCACTAAAATGAAACGAGTTCTTGGGCGACGATAAGACTCCGTCCGTACCGCAGTGGACCGTCCCTTCCCCTTGCCTCCCTTAGTACGGCACGCCTCACCACGTCCCCTTAGCGTCCTCTCATCCGATTTAATCACACCGAAGTTTGTCCATTTGCCCGTTGGCCGTTTTTATTTCACTTTTGTTCTTTTATCCTCTCGCTCGTAATACCCTGATGATATTACTACACCTACTTGCCACAATATCTGCTGCTGTAGAGTATACCCAAGTCGGCTTAAAACGCTGCACACGCTGTGCCGCTTTCGAGTCAATCTTATTGGGCAAAGTTTGTAAGTGGCTTTAAGGCAGTTGGCACCTAGGGTCACCCACAGCTCGGGCCTGACAATCGACGGCAATTTGCCTCAGTTCCCAATTCCCTTTCCCCCCTCCGTCACACACAGGCAACATCATTGACCAAATTCGTATTCACAAAGCATCCGATAAGCATAACAGTTGTCGTCAAGTGAGCGTCGTCGTGCCGCCGGCACATACACCTTGCCGAGTGGCTTAAATCAAAGTCAGCAGCTGCAGCCGGAGACCGAAATGGAGATGGAAACGGAGATGGAGATGGTGGTTGAAGTGTAGCTGGAAGTGGTAGCTGAACTGGAGTCTGGGGGCGCAA
The DNA here is from genome assembly GCA_018904035.1 of Zaprionus ornatus. Classification (NCBI taxonomy): domain Eukaryota; kingdom Metazoa; phylum Arthropoda; class Insecta; order Diptera; family Drosophilidae; genus Zaprionus; species Zaprionus ornatus. Next base: position 6,624,438 of record JAEIFZ010000253.1, read on the forward strand.
CAAATTGTCGCCAGCTGCCAACGACAATAAAACGCTTTACAATGTAACTAAGGCGACGACATGCCGCTGCTGCAAATGAATCCGCCAAAGACCGGAGATGGTGATCTGAGCATTGGTTTATGCCATGGATTGGGCTACGAATTGAGCATCCTCCACATGTGGCAATAATGCGGCAATCGCCAGGGCCAGTTGCAACAATGTGCATACTCCTTTATTACTTTATCAGGTCGAACCATTTCGAAAAACAAATAATAATATAATTTTCTGGGATTTTAAAACATAGAAACATAAGTTATCAGCGACTTCCTAAATTGATTTTCATAATTTAATATATAAAATATATTCATATAAGTTAAATACAATCGGATATCATTATATATACATAAATATATTATTATATATATACAATGGAATTCCAAATCGGAAAACAATAAATCTCATTTCTCAGTCATGGGCAAAGCCCCGATAACAAATACCCTTTCCTGTATATGTATGTGGCATATAAGGCTCTGTCGAGTCTAACTCCAGCTCAGTAAAATTTTGTGAACACTTCCAGAATGAAGCAAGAAAGCATCTGGACTTTGGCTTTGTTCTTGGCCATAGCTATTCAGCTTTCATTAGCTGTAGATTACGGTAAGGAAGAAACTATATACAATATATTACATTTTAATAAACGGAAAGTTTACATACATTAATGTATTCTTAAGATATTCAATGCAGTACTCAGAATGGCATGGTTGGACATTGCAGGATGCCTAGCGATTGTAGACCAATTGCGAAAATAATGGATGAAAAGAAAAAGCACGGAAGATTCACAAATAAACAAATTGCGGTCATTACAAATGCTGGCAGCTCCGTCTGTACCATAAAACGGTTGGTATGCTGTGAGTACCAAGAAGAAGCTGAAGGAATAAGACAATTGCTCGATCAGGATTGTGGTAGATTTGGAATTAATAAAATTTTCGACGTCAAGGAAGTTAAACTTATGTCTCGACCATGGATGGCTCTTCTAAATATGACAAATTTAATAACGAACATCAATGGCTTTTTTTGTGGTGGTACCTTAATACATAAACGTAAGTTGAGATCCAATCATTAGTGAGCAATTTGATTCATAATTAAACTGAAATCATTTTAACAGGATTCGTTCTTACTGCTGCTCATTGTTTCACAAATCAAACTCTGTAAGTATTCAACTTAATTGAAAGCTAACAAATTGAATCAATGTTATTTGGCCAACAGAATATCAATTCGTTTGGGCGAACACCAGATAAGCACGACGCATGATTGTCGAAATGTTAGAGGAGCCTTTAAATGTGCGCCGCCAGTGGAAGATATTGGTGTAGAAGAAGTGTTCGTATATGAGGGTTACTCTGAGCTATATAATGACATTGCCTTAGTGAAACTGGCAAGAGATGTAGAGTTTAAAAGTGAGTGTGCCCTTGGAATATCATCTGAAATACTATATCTAATTTTAATCTACGTAGGACATATTAGGCCCATATGTTTGCCCATTAATGAAACACTCCAACAAGAAGTCAGCAACATTGATTGGTTTACGGTAACTGGCTGGGGAAAAACCGAGAACGTATCCTCTTCCGATGTCCTGCTGGAAACTCAGATTTCACAACGAGAGCCCGATATATGTTCTGCTGCCTTATTTTTTTATATGAAATCAACTCAACTGTGCGTCGGCCACCAGGGTAACGATTCGTGCAACGGCGACTCTGGAGGTCCACTGTCATATGTGAGTTATTATAAGCAGATTCAACGCTTTGTACAGCACGGCATTGTGAGTTTTGGCTCTGCAAACTGTGGTGATGGAACCCCAGCTGTCTATACCAGAGTTGGCAGCTTTATTCCCTGGATATCCCACATAATAGCCACCAAATAATTTGACCAGTATTGTCATGTATCAAAACTAATAAAAATAAGAATCCAAAAATGAATTGACTGCCTTTCAATTTATTATACATTTATACTCTTGCTGAGAGTATATTAATTTTAGCCTGGAGTTTGCAAAGCATCGTAGGAGACATCTATCATCTTTATGGGGTCGGATAAAGTATATGTATTCTGAATCAGCTTCAGATTTAGAATCGAACTAGGCCTGTCCGTCTCTCCGTGTGTCCGTTATTCTGTGTGTCCGTCTGTTCTAACTCAAATAGTCTCTTCGTTTTGGATTTATCTTAATGAAATTTCGCGTTAAAAATCCAAAACAATGGCTGCCGTATAGTTTATTTTCTCTTGTCAAGAACGCAATCCGGAAATGAAATAAATTCTAAAAATAATATTTAAATACTCGAATATATAAAAATAAAATGCTTACATTCTTTGGTACTCTCTTATCACACTTATTGTTATAGAACACAAAATAATAATTACTGAGTAACGATTTCGCAGTTCTTATAAAGGCCTTTGTATAAAGGCCCGATAACCAACACTTGCTCGTGTGTATATAAGTAATGGTCGCTTTATGGCATATAATGTGATGTTAAGTCAAACTTATGCTCAGTATCATTTGTGACCTCTAACAAAATGAACAAAATAATTAACTGGAGCTTATTTCTGTGCTTGGCTATAGCCGTTCAGCTATCAACAGCCGCAGGTAACTATCAAATACTATCAAAACTATATTCACATTATTGTTTTTAATGTTTTACCAAAGACATTCCATGCAAGAGACGCGATAATAAGCTCGGATTTTGCAAAACACCTAGGAGTTGTGGGAAAATTGCAAATATAATGGACGAAAAGAAAAAGAGTGGAAAATATACATCTACCCAATTGAGCTACATTAGAAGTTCTGGGAGTTCCAACTGTACACAAGTGAGTGTACACTTTCTGTGATAACAATTTCGAATATACATACATATATTATGTATAGGAATATACCCGCTAGCCATACAGATAGAAGGGCATTATAACTTTATGCCAATTGAAAATGTATATAACAAGCAGAAGTAGATGTGGCAGACCCAATATACTATATATATTCTTTATCAGCATCAACAGAAGAGTCGATATAGTCATGTGCGTCTGTCCGTCTGTCTGTCACTCTGTCTGTCCGTATGAACATCTATTTCTTAAAAACTATAAGAGCTGGGACTACGAAAAATGTATGAGAAAATGTCTAAATATTTTGTACGCAGCTCAAATTTGTTTTAGAATTCAATCAAGCGTAATTTTAAAGCAGCGTTATTCATTTTTGGTAAACACGATAACTAACAACGTCCATATAATTTCTGAAAATTTGTTTGCGATCGGGTAATAAACATTAAAGTTATTTAAGAAAGAATTTTAAAGAGATACTTTTTTCAAAGTCACTGCAAAGTATGCAACACAAAATACGATGAACATAGCAGTGTGTTAGAAGCTAGTGGGTTTATCACAGTCGAGTCGTAGATTTAATGCATTCAATTCAACAGGGTAAACTGTGTTGCGAGTACCAAGAAGAAGAAGGAATACGACAATTATTAGATCAGGAATGTGGTAAATTTGGTACTGTTAAGGTGTTTGGGGGCAAAGAAGTCGTCTTAATGTCGAGACCCTGGATGGCACTGCTTGAATTTGAAACCAGGTCCGGTGACATAGAATTCGCATGTGGCGGCTCCCTTATACATAAAAGTGAGTAAATTCTCAAAAATTCTCCTTATTCGATCCCCAATTGAAATGGAATTATTTGAATAGGATTCGTGCTTACCGCTGCGCACTGTTTCAAGATGAACGAAAGATTGTAAGTAATTGTTTCATGTGAGTTCATTTAAAAGCTAAAAATTTAACTCAATGTTAACAGACTATCAGTTCGATTGGGCGAGCATCAAATAACTACGGACTCTGATTGTCGAACTGTTAAAGGCGCCCGGATTTGTGCATCGCCTGTTGAAGATATTCCAGTTGAAAGCTATTTTATTCACGAGCAATTCGATTCCAGATACAATGACATTGCAATTATAAAATTGGCAAGAGACGTAGAGTTTCAACGTGAGTGTCCCCTTGAAATATCATCTAAAATATTATATTTAATTTGAATCTACGCAGGATCCATAAGGCCCATATGTCTGCCTGTAAATCAAACACTCCAAGAAACAGTTGGCGAAATAAACTCATTTACGGTAACTGGCTGGGGAAGAACCGAGAACGCATCCTCCTCCGATGTCCTGCTGGAAACACAGATTCCACAACGAGTGCCCGGTATATGTTCTGCTGCCTACCATATTGATATAAAACCAACTCAACTGTGCGTCGGCGAGCAGGGTAAAGATTCGTGCAACGGCGACTCTGGAGGTCCACTGTCATATGTGAGCTATTATAATGAGACTCAGCGCTTTGTACTCTATGGCATTGTCAGCTTCGGCTCTAAGCGATGCGCCCAGGGAGACCCTGGTGTCTACACGAATGTTGGCAGCTTTATGCCGTGGATAGCCGACAAAATAGCCACCAAATAGTTTGTCGACTTTAAAATTGAAATCAGAATAAAGGTCTCATGCTTAACGATGTATTCAGCTACAAAATTTATCTTGTGACGGGGTTTATTTGGGATACCCCTTATCTTCTTTCCCATTTCCATTGCATTCTGAGTTCTCCTGCCTTGTTGAGTTAGAAGAACCTTGACTTATAGTTTCGAGAAAAGATCACTGAACTCTCATTGCGAGTCGACGTGCTGCTGATGCTATTAATAGAACCGCATTGCTGCATCCCCACCCCCTGCCGCCTGCTTAGTTCCGTTGCGGCTGCTTCTCATCCTGCATCTGGTACTTCCTATGCTGCTATAAATACTCTCAATGCGCCCCAATCTGCCACGCGACACGTCAGCTGACGCGTACACATACTGAATTTAGAACAAATCGGATAAGACTAACCCAATAGATGCGCTCTGGCAGCGGCAGTGCAGTGCGCAGCGTCATGGAGTCCAGAGGTGCCCCAATTCTTCCCACCTACGAGCAATCCTGGTACGTAACCAATGAAACGGAAAAGAATTGTCGTGTATTTTGCAATGCAAATGGTAATTGTGATCTTACAGTGCCTGTGAAAATGAGTCATCCAAGGATCTCTCGCTGTGTCACACAATGCTCCAGGAACCCGATCCGGCAATCATTCTCATCACATTGGCCGTTCTCATCGGCTCCTTCTGCCTGCTCAGCGGCTTCGTTCTGCTCTGTGCGGTATCCAAGGCGTGGCAGGACGAAACCTCAGAGGCCATACTTCTTATGGGTAAGTATAACACTGGTTTGTAATTGCTTAGATTAACTTCTTGAGATGTACATTCTCTCTCTTTACCCTCCTGTAGGCATTGGCCTGTTTATCACATCCCTATCCTGTGTCACTTGGAAGCTGACGAAGGCACAGCGACTGGCACAACTGCAGGAGACAACTACAGTTTAGTTTAAATTAAATTAAAATATTTAAATATTAAAGGTTAATGCCCAATTAAATGTTATTTATTCTCGAAGAAACGTTCTTTCATTCTGCGATGATTGATTACTAGAAGATTCGAATGCACTTTCCGTTCTTTTCTGTATTCTGTGAAAGAGACAGCAAATGTCTTAGACCCTTAGGAATAGGTACTTAGGTACTTACCTACCCCACGTCGAGGCTACCTGAGATCGCACGGAGAATTGTGAGCTCAGTTTGTTAGTTGCACTCGTCCCGAGAATGCCGCACGTCAAACAGCTGCTGCAGCTGTTGCAGCTGCCCCGTCATTTGTTAGCAAAAATCTTGAATATCTGTCGAACAACACGATTTCAGCGTTATCTCAGGTGAGTACAGACGAAATGTCTTTAAACTCTCAGTTTCATTACTTTACTTTCTGCTTCACACAGATTTGTCGAAGGTTCTTTATGCCCCATTTAAGTAAATGAGAATGAAAACGAAATCGAACTCGAACTTGAACTGGAAGTGGAACTAATCGAATCTAATGGCAAAATTGGTATTATTCGCACAATTGTGACGACATTCTCTGCCGGCAACTGAGTCGGCAATAATTATAATTTTTGCGCAGCGATTCAGTCTTGTGCGACGCGCACTTTCATATTCCCCTCACGTATCTCTCGGATGCCAAAAAGCTAATGAGACGAAAACAAATTTGTATGACTGTCAAGTGTTTGATACGAAATTGAGACACTGTTGCCGCTGCTGCTGCTGCAGCTCAGAACGTTGGGAATTTTCTCCACAAATCTCCAAGTTGGGTACTGGGTAAAACACAGAGAGAACTCAAAGCCGATCGAGACTGAGACTGAGAACGACAACCCGATTGATTGCAATAAAAGTCTGTTGTTCGGCACTTGGCGAGCTTAGTTTGTTTTCTACGTCGCAGTCAGACACTGTTCCACAGTCAGATCAAATACATATAGTAATAAATCCACAAGATGTTCGATTATCAACGTGTTCTGGAACTCTTTTTACGCGGCCTCGCCTTGGCCAGTCTACTGATCGTGATGGGCGCCATCTACCAGCCCGACGACGATCCCGGCTCCCACTATATACACCCCCGACGGGTCATGCAGTAGAACATACCATATAGTTGCCATATAAATGCATCTGCATAGTTGTTAATCACCTAAGTAGTTATAAAGTATACAAAGTATTTGCACAAATTGAACGCTAATTAAGTATTAAATTAATCTTTATTGCTTTGCCTGTTAATGGTCCCCTTGGGGATTGATAAGACCTTCCGGGATTTGTGAATAAAGAAATATGACACAATAATTTAATATTCTTATACTTGTTTACACGTGATGTGACACTCCATGAAACTACTGGTGGCATAGGAACTACATACAATATACAATACATATAAATATGCACAAGATTCTATCAATCGCACTATGGGTTAATCAAGGAATACTAGACTTTTCCATAATTCCAAGATTTCATCAATCGAGGTTTTTCAAGACATACTGCATGCTGGTCATTTCACTAGTGGAAACCCTGCCGCCCACAGACTGCAATCTCCCCCAACCTGCATCAACCAAGAAGACTTATCTGGGTATTTTACTCGATTCTAGTAATTCCCCAAGTACGCGGTCGTGTGCTAGTTCCATAACTAGTTTTCAGATTGCACTGCCGGCTAATTGCGCTTACCATATTGAACTCATATATGGAGATTAAGTAGTCATACAGTGTCAGTCATTAATAATTATCAACGGGAAGCTCTGACTAGTGGTTTCTCGTTTCCGTAATGGTTTTCCTCGTATGCTTATCAACAACAAGCACCCAGCTTTTGGAACATCTCTGTAAATTTTCAATTCAAATTTATAGCACATGCTCTTTAGTATAAAGTGCAAGCAGCTTGCACATTCTTCTTATTAATTATGCGAAGAGCGTAATCCAATATAAGCAAACTCTTGGGAGAGTTCTTTCAACTGGCTCTTTAGGGCAACTGCTGTCACCACTGATCGATTTCAAGGCCAACAACAAAGCGGCTGAAGACAGAGGCGTTCTCTCTCTCTCTCTCTCGCGTACAGATACTTCAAACAGTGAGGCGGCGGCAGGGCATTTTAATGAAAAAATAAATTAATAAAATACAAAATACAACACTCATCCGGGGCACAAATGGGTGGGATCGTGTCTTGGATTGCTCAAAAATGGGATACTATCTGAGATTGTAATGGGGTCGTTTCTTGGATTGTACTGAAATGCAAGCAGAACAATGCAGCGTACTGCTTAAAATAATGCTGTCATCCAAGACACATGTTGAATCGTGTCTTAGGAAACGAACTCTGTTAGCAAGAGCACGCAAATACAATGTAGCTTACGTTCAAACGGTTCTAGCCCAAGCTAAGCACATGAGGCGCCATCTGCGTGTCAGCTAATATGGTTTGTGCATTAGCTGGACTCTTATCGTATTTGCCTTGCAACGATATTGACAATACCATGGATGCAATTTACGCGCACTGTTTAATAACAATTTTATTTTGGGCACAAACCAGTTGTAAATGTTAACAGACTTTCAAATTTTTCTTAAACTTACAGAAATCTGTTACCTCTCTGTTAGCACAAACGAAAAATTGTATTTTTTATTAAATTTCAAATTTTAATTATGGGAAAACTAAAAGATATATTTTGATGTGGTTTTCTACAATTTGTAGAAGTGTGTAAATATTTCAGTACTCACGTCTAAAGGACTCATGCACATAGCACGTGTTTATTTTTAATAACTAATGAATGCATGAATTTTCCAATACGCATTCGAGTGTTGTTGGGGCACAAGGAAAGCAGGGGATATTATTTTCTTCCAATTTGGTTGTGCAAACACGGCGACGACCACTGCAAACAAGTGTGGCAAGTGCAAACAGTGCCCCATTGTGGTCTCGGTCTGTCAATGTAGGGAGCAGGAGCTGCAGACCGGGGACTGGGTGTGTCCTTAGCGCCGCAGCGAAGCGAAAAGTTCAACAGGCTGCTCCACTAAATCAACAAAGTGAAAACCGCAAAATGCCGATAAGAGCCGAAGGAAGCCAACTGACCGGCATAGTATGCCAAAGAGCCAGCGGCGCCTTGGGGACAGGAGCAGAGGACAGAGACCAGGAGACACACCAGCTAAATAAACAAATGGCTCACATTAAAATGGACGGCAGCGAAAACGTTGAAAACTTGTATACAAAAACTATGAAAGCAGCAGCAGGAGCAGGAGCAGGAGCACAACGAAGAGGGAGCTGGCAAGGGGTAGGGGTAGAGGAAGGAAGGGCGGCAACAGTAGCCGGAAATGGGACTCGGCCACTTTACAGGCTTCAGAGCTGTCGCTGGAGACGTTTGTTGCTATTTGGTTGCCCCAAACAAGCGACACGGAGAAGGGGGAGGAAAGTGGTGTTGGTGGGCGGAAGGACAGCGAGGGTTGTCGCAGCTAGTAGATGCAGCCCAAAATGGAGACGCGTTGACAACACCACACAGGGCTACACAGGGCCACAGTAGTTGTTGTTCCCATTGCCCTGGCGAATGCACACTAGACATGCAAACGAGGCAAAGGTGGGGCCACAACTATAGAAACTATGTCAACAGCGCCCTGTGCTATCTGGGCAATTCAGCTCAATTGGACAGTTTCGGGCTCCGACCCCGACCCAGCTCCTGTCGCTTTCTGCTCCCCGCTCTGCTCATGTCCCTCGTGCTCCTGCTCTAAAGCGATTTGCGCTGTTTGTGCTGTCATGCAATGTGAATAGCTGAGCCATGAATAAAATATGAATATCTATTTGGTATACAATTATGGTGCATTTAAAGTTCTCAGTGGGGGGCACGGGGGTGTTAACCCAATAATTTGCACAGACATTTTATCGATTATAGCAAGTTGACAAGGTTCTATAAAATATTTAATTTGTATATTCTTTCTTTAGGTTTCTTCGAGTTCTTTGTTTATACTTTGCTTGATTTGATTGAAGTCTAAACTATCTATACAAATTAGGATTTTAGCAACGTCATGCTGAAGCTACATTAATGGCATTATTAATAGTAACTGCTTGACATACTATGTGTTCATGTTTCATCATCTGATAGATCTCTCTACTTCTGATTGAGCTATTAAGATTGCAAGATTAACATCATCATTAAACTCTGTATTGAGGTTGAAATTTAACTTGAATATATTGCAGTATCAGATATGAATAAACACATATATATATAATCATCATCAAACATCTATGATTTATATCGGGGCATTTGTTGCTCCCTCTTTATTATAAATAATTCAAACATGTCAGACTAGAGTAAGTTACTTCTGATAATTACTAGGTATACCTTACGATACTAACATTTGTTATAATAAGTTCTGCTAATCTCAATCATTATACTAATTATTATTATTATTATGTATATAGTTTTATATAGTTATCCATATATATATTTGTATACAATCTACAATCCCTACCTATGTTTATTCTAATAGTTATAAAATTATACAATAAACTCATTCATCATTAAGTACTATATTTGTCTACCATTTACAACCTGTATTAATTGACGCCAAATATCGGCGCCCATTCACGTTTAAAATTAATTAACAAACCTCTACGAAGCGGCTCTTCACTCCTCTGCCACCGTTAACGTTAAAGTTAAAGTTATGTTTTCTAACGACTTTGGCAAATAGATAAACGCGCATTAAAAGGGAAAATAAAATACAGATAAACCAACAGAAGAAGAGAAAAAAAAGTGAACTTCGACGTTTTATGGATCGTTTTGGGCCGAGATCTTGAAAGGCCAACTCCATTTGCAGCTTTTGTTTGGCCTTTTCGCAGCTAGTTTAAATACCCTGGCAGACAGGGAGAGCGGTTATATTGATTTTGGTCAGATCTTAAAGTTTATATACGTGATATATTATATATATTCGTGATCAATTGGCAGAGGCGCGTTCATTTGTCTTACTGTAATGGAACCTAATGACCACAGTTGCAGTTGGAATTTTTCTATGGATAATTGTATTATTTCATTAGAAAACCTTATATATATAAGCTATACAAATATACTATATACTAATATATATTTTATTTAATTTTCTTATCCTTCAGATAACTTTATCAATTGGAGTAATCTGTCAAAAATTAAGACTTCCTTTGTTTAGCATAACCAAATATAGTACTATTCTATCATATAATCGACATAGGTTATATACCATAATTGGAATAGGTCGCTTGAAGAGTTACGCCCACTAACTTCCAGGGTATTCACTGCTCCGGCATGCCAAGGAGTAACCTTTCGTTGCTTGTTGTTTTTGTTTTCATTGTCGCTTTTTGGTTTGGGTTTTAGCTTGGCGTTTATTTCATTTGCTCGTGCTGCATTTGGGTCTAGGGTAGTTAAGGTTTATCTACACTCATTTGGCGTGTTTGTGTTTTGCTAGCCATAAACCTACTTTGCGGATACACAAGTTAATAAACTGTTTGCCCGTTGCTCTTGTTGTTGTTGCTGTTGCTGCCTTTGTTGCTTTGTTTGGTTCCATCGATTTTCAATTTGATTTCAATGCGTTTTTTCGCTCCGTTTTCCAAACTTTGGAATGTTACAACATCATTGGCAGCATGACTTGGAGGGAAGAGCGCTAATTTAGCGGGAATTCGGCTAATAAATTGAGCAGCTAATTAAGATTTACTCGTGGACCGCGCCCCGAATTAAGACAACGCGGATCGGGAAAGTGCTGAAGAATTGACAACACAAATCATGGCCTTCAAGGCGCTCATTATTGTTGTTGTTCTTGTTGTTGTACCTCATGCTGTTGTTGTACCTCTTGTTGTTGTTGTCTCCTTTGCTGACGTTGTTGTTTGTCTGTCCCGCTGGCTTTGACTATTTTTAAAACAACAAACAAATTATGAGAATGGAAACAAGCACAACAAGCACACACAAAGTCCCACACACACACACACACACACACACAGAGGCATCGCACAGTCATATATTACTATCTATAGATTGCCTAAGTATTTTGTGATTTTTCTTAATCATCATAAATTTGAGTTAGTTTTACCCAGAGAGACATTTGGCACTTTTCCACCGCGCAAGACGACAAGAACTTTCCCAACGAAGACAACGACGGAAACATCAATAAATTAGAAATGTTTAGCTCAGCTCGTTTAGCTTTTTTTTTTGTTTTTGGGTGGGTGGTTGCCAGCCTCGAGTAGCAGGAGGTGCCAAGAGGGAGGGAACGAGCTCTCCTTAACTTATTGTCTGCGTGTTGTGGCAGCGGAATTTGTGTGCGTTCCATTGGATCGCCTGTTGCCATAATTCTAGCCATTTAATGGCTGCCTGCTTGGCCGTTTGGCATTGAGAGTATCATCAGCAGCAGCATTAGCCTACCCGTCGGGGGCGTGGCAGTGCAGCAGCCCTTGCCACAGGGGGTTGAACTTATGCGGATGCTGCGCATGCCTGCGTAAATCTCAGTTCAGGTATAAGGGCAAGGGGGATGCCAATTTCAGCCATTTGCCGCCATTTTGTAAAGATTTGTCAACCCTAGTATGTAAAACAAAGAGATTTATACGCCTGGCAGCCATTTTGTCTGAGCAGGGCAGTGCTATCTCTTGTATTTCTGTATATTTTATTCATTAAATAAACAATCTAATTATGTTTTTATTTGTTCCAAAAACCTTTAGAAAGTTCCCCAAATGATTTACAAACCAACACTAAATATTATTAAATAATTTTTTTAATAAATTCTAAAAACTTTAACAACATTTTCGAATGTATTTTGGAAATTTTAATAAACTTAGCGGAATCATTTTATTGCCATGAGTCAGATCTTTGCCAATGTTCTACTATAAATCTTTGATTTCCCTTGATGATTCGAATACCCGAAATAAACCTATTAAAATATACATAAATATAAATGTAGATTATTAATAAACTTGAAGGGAATTTCAAATATTATTAACTGCCATGGAATATTTGAAATCTTTGTGGAACATTCCGCATTTAATCAAAGTCGCACATGTATTTGATCTCCATGGAACTTCATGTGCTTTGTAATTTAGTAAAAAATGTGGTAAATTTGTCATATCATGCAATCTACTTAATGCTTCGACTCGTTTTATGACAACGCGAGTTTCGAGTTTATGGAAACTTCATGTGTAGCCCCCTCTCCTTCCCCCTCTGTGCGCACTCTTCACGCCTCTTCATTGCCTTGCCGTGTGCAATTAGATTAGACGAAGCATGTTACAGGCAGGTGTAGGAGTACCTGGTCACGAGTAGGTCTCTGCTGCAGGCAGACGTCATCACTTGACACACACACACACCCTAACACACACACACACACATGCAGTAGATGAGGGAGGGTGAGGGAGTTAGGGAGGGCGCTGCCAATTAACGTAATTAAATGATGGGTACGCAGTCGGATAACACTTGGCTACCCTTTCTCTCGGTCTGTTTGCATGTGTCTGTGTGAGTGATAGCGTGTGCATGTGTGTGTGTAACAGCATATGCTTTGCTTAATTAATTTAGGACATGACATTCCATTCAGCTTGCGCTGCACTTAATGCTTCAATTGGGAGTTGAAGTCGGAGTGGGAAGTACGAGTGGAGTACGATGAGCGGAGGAAGCGAAGAAGAAGCAGAGGGAATAGAAGAAAAAGCAAGAGAAGGTGTAGCAGCAGCAGCAGAAGCAGAAGAAGCGGGACTTCATTGCAGTCGTCCCTGGCAACAGTGGCAGCCCTGGCAGCGGCAGCGGAAACCCAATCAACAATGACAGCAAATCAACAAAACAATGAGAGAGGCAGAACAAGCCGCACATCGCATTGGGGTCGATTATGTCACAGGATATGCGCGCAGAGCAAGCTGAGGAAGCCGCACAAGAAGCACAGCGAGGCGGCAGTGGCAGGAAACCCACAAAGAGTCGCCGAGAGTCGCAGGCATGCAAATAAGTGTGTCATTATAGGCAGCCATAACTTGTCATCGACTAAACAAATTGTGCATACGGAACCATCCTTGTTTAACGTGGATGGGACACTCTGCTGAATTTCCCAGCGGAAGCAGCCCCCCTTCCTCACTGCCTGCCTTTGCTCAGGTTTTATTCACCTTTCGCACGAGCCGAAATTATGCTAATCCTGCCTAGAATTCGTCTGTGCTCCGCAATTATATGACGGCCAGCACTGGGCCACATTTAATTATGGTCATTTGCTGCTCGACTGTGGCTCATTAGGGGCACAATATCTTGAATTTGTAGCCCTCATCTCCATCTCCCACACACTTCTATGCGGAGCACGCACTAATTAAACTAATTACGACAATTTGGCGGCATTTAAAGACACTGTCGAGTCGTGGATCCCACTGGCAGCTGGCAGGAGATCGCTGCCATCTCCCATCACTTGCTCATGTCACGTGGCGCAGTTGCCAACGTTGGTTATGGCGGAAATCGGGCTGAGAACTAAAACTCAATGGCCCACTTAGTCGGCGCAATCCATCAAATATGTCGCACCCCCCCGGGCAATTCGCAACTTGCCACAGGGTCAAGCAACTTTGGCAAGGCTGAGGCTTTGACTGTGTGGCCTCCTTCTGCCAGTTGCGATTCCAAGCAGCTGCCCTAATGCTGCTGCCTTCTCCCTCTCTCACTACAGCACCCTCTTTGCCCTTTCTCCTGCTCTCTATACTGCCTTCTCTCCTGCTTCCCTTTCTTACCTCCTTCTCTGCTTGCTAGTCCCGCTCGAGTTCCTTCTACTGCCCCCATCCTGCTTCCTCTTCATGTCGCCTACTCAGCTCCCTCTCCAGCTCCTTCTGCTGATTCCCGCTCCTGTTCCCTTCCCTGCTCCCTCTTCTATTCCCTCTACTGATCCCTCTCTGCCCTCCACTGCCTCCACTCTGTGTCCTCCTCATACCTCCCTCTCTTGCCCCTCTCTGCTCACTCTCCTGCTCCCTCTCCTGCCCAAAAAAAGTCGCTAAAGTGCCGCAAAATATGCAAAAACAAACGAAATGAATTCAAATGCGTTTTGTTTCAGTTGTGTGTGAGTGCCCCTATGTGTGTATGTGTGTGTGTGTGTGCGCTGCCTGCTCGTAAAGTTATTCCAGCTGAAATTAATTACAGGTAATAACGTCATTCCCGTTCGACTGTGCTTTTTGCAGGAGACACGACGAGAGAGAGAGAAGGAGGCATAGAGCAAAGGTTGCCAGGCAGGGGAGTAAGGAGAGCGGAGAGGGGGCGGTGCTGCCGAAAAAACAATTCGAGCTGAATTTAAGGAAATGTCCGTCCGTTCGAGCGTCCGTCCGTCCGTCCGTCCGGAGGGGCGACATCAACGCGCTGAGTTACGAGCTACGGCAAATAGAAATAAATGCGACATACTTTCAGGCGCCGCGTCCAGAAGCCCAGCAAAACAATTGCGTGTATTTCGGCGATTAACATGATATGCGGAAATTTCACTACTGCAGCACACACACACCTGCACACACACACACACTCAGGCAGACAGTCACACAGACTGTCAATGCTCAGCAACAAATGCAAATAGCGAAACACTTTGACGCGCTCTGCGCAGGCGTCGTGTCCGGCGTAGGAGCTGCTGCTTCGGACTGTACACACACACATACAAGCACAGACATACAGCTCACACACAGACATAGAGCTCACATTGCCAGCGCAGCAAAATTCTAGCTTGGGGTTATTACTAAGTTTGTATTTATTTTCACTTTTTTTGCGAATAAAAACGAGTGTAGTAGTTGCCTTAGTGTGTGTGTGTGGCAACGCTGTATGTGTGTGGCAACGTTGTATATGTGTGGCAACTCTGTATATGAGAGGCAAGTGTATGTCGGCATGTTTGTTTCCACTGGGAGTCCTCGCTTGAGGAGACTTCGTGCACGGACAAGCGAAGGCATCTCAGTCAGTTGCCGCAGCTCGTAGGCGCCGTCAAGTTGGCACAGGAACTGACGGCTTTGTCTGCTGTCGGAAAAGCGTGAAAAGCCTGCAAGAGGAAATTGCCAACGCTAACTGTAAATTTAAAGGAAACCCTCGAACTCAACTCAATTAATTGTGAAATTAGAAAGCAGGCAGGGGCTGCTACAATTACTCAATTAGGGGAGAGGGAGAGAACAAGACTGAGAGAGAGAACAAGACTAAAGAGAAAGAAAGAGGGATACTTATAGATAGTGAGAGAGAGAAGGAGAGACAGAAAGACAGCTAGAGACAGCACTAGAGATAAATGTAAAGAAAGTCACTAGAAAATTCTCCTCAAAAGAATGTAGCATACTTTTGAGCGCATTCGTTATAAAGACAAACATTTCCAAAGTTCTTTAAAACAAGAAACATTTTATTTTCTTTCCACTTCATAATCCCTGCACATTCCCCTACCCATTCGTATGCGATTTAATTTCGCAAATATTGTGACAAATTTCAAGCAAATTGCTGCCAAATTATGCCACAAAATCTTTGTCGAGATTTTCCAAACCCGAAACTGTGAAGATCCAAGGCGAAAATTGCGACGAGAACAATTAAGAGACACGAAAAACGCCGAACGTAAATAAAAAACTAAGAAAATCTGAAAACTAACAACAACAAATAAATAAAAGCAACAACAACGAAAACAACAGCAGCGACTAGAAGAATATTTGTGCTCAAAAGAGAAAATACCATAACTAATCTACGGTAATAAATTTGAAAACAAAAACATACAAAGAATTTTTCCCCGCGTGAAAAACTGAGAATAAAGAATTTTATACTTGTGATTTCGTTAAGTCTGCGATCTTGAAGGAAAAAGTTGACGGAAAATCTCAATGCCTACGCTTTACCGGCCCCCTGCGCCGTGCCCCGCCCAGTTTCCAGTTTACGAGCAAAGATATTTATACTTTCGTGTCGTGAGGTGAGTGAAATCTTTTATAAATAAATTAAGCACTTTGTAAAGCGGCGACATTTTCCCGTTTTATTGATCGTATTCAATGCCCATGCGAGGCGTGGGCGTGGGCGTGGCCATTGTGCGCCTTTTTGCGCTCGTCTTATTGCATTTTGTGTGAAATTCGTTATGTTTTGAGGTTTTGCTATGGGAATACCCTGTACTAGCAGGTGGGGTATGTTGTAAGGGTGATCAACTACGGGGAATAATGAAGATATTTCTTGAAAACATTTCGATATCGTTGGAAGTTGTAAAAAACTTCAAATAGATCTGTTAGATATAGGATTCTGCATTGCAGCTTAGCATCTAACCAAATTATTCCGCTGTAAATCATAAAAATAGGTCGTTCAGCTAACAACCCAAAGTTCATATAAATGTTTATATACTTTGGATGTAGCTCTTTTATCTGTAAACTTTTTTCCATCCTTCTCTACCCACTACAATTATAATTTCAATATTTTACTTATGAATTAAAGACCTATTTACTCGTAGGTAAATAGCTAAACGACCTATTTGTTAAAAACATTTTTCAAGAACTTTTCCATCAATAACTAAACTATAGCGCTGCTTTATAAGTCTCCTTACATAATAATTAACTATACCTCAAATGATTCATATATATATCACATGTAGAATAGTATTCCCAAAGAACAAATGAAACCTTTATACAATAAACCAATCCCGCCCACTCCTAGTTCCCTCTCAACTCCGCAGGGTATCTTCATGCCATGCCTTTCTCTTCTCTGAGAGCACACATATTTGAATTTGTTTGGTTTTCTTTTTTGCTTAAGTGTTTAGAGATTTATTATCAGGTCCATAAAATCTTGTGCTGTGTGTTCGCAGACAAAAAGCGACGGCAATTAAAGCGAATGAGAAGAAGCCAAACTACATAACTACTTGTGGTTAGTTTCAGTTTTATGCATGATCAGGTGGCAAACACATAGAGAGAGAGGGGAGTGATGGGGGGAGTGGCAGGTGAGGGCTGAGGCAAATGAAATGTCTAATGTCAGCAGCCATCAAAAGCATTGTGCAATTTTATGAACCATATAAAATTAATTGCCCAGGCCATTGCATACCACTTAAATATACAAGCAGATGATACTAAATGCAGATGGAGCTGGCAGACGAAGTTAGAGATGTGCGATGTGGGGCTATACTATATGGCATTATGGTGTTATACGGGCATATCTGATGTTTTATATGAATTTTAACGGCAATTTCCCAACGCAAACGCAAACGAAACGCGGCGACACTCGGCATAATCTCATTAGCTCTATCTAAGCCTCATCTCGCCTCTCGGCCTAATCAAGTGACCAGCCAAGCAGCCAAGCAGCCTAGCAGCCACAGCTGTTGTAATTTCAATTCCAATTCCAAATCTAAATCCCCAACCGGTTAATCTCGCGCCACAGCGTCAGGTGTCTTGGCAAAGAATGCATGAACAAAATAATTTTACATAAAAAGCAAATCAACTGCTAAAATATAATAAAAGCCGAAAAACAACAGGCCAGCAACAACAACAAGAATAACAGCAACAACAAGAATAGCAACAACAACAGTAACAACAACAACAACAGCAACTAATGTCAATAAATTAAGTCAACAAAAGTGACCACGAGAGCGGCCTGCAATAAAGACAACTACTTCTCGGGGGCAGGGGGAGCTGGAGAAGGGAACGGGGTAGGGGTACGGGGGGAGATCACTCGATCGGGTCGAGCTCTAGAAATGAGAACTGGTTTTTTTTTCTCTCTAACAGCACGCAGACAATGAAAATTAAGCCTCAATTTAGATTCAACGGTTCAAATTCGTATTCGTATTCGTTTAGGTATTCGTGAATGTATTCGTTTATTTGTATGCGTGTTCAGTTTAAGATACTCTGCTTCATCTGCCTGTCTGACTCCCCCTCCCACTGCCTGCTTTGATTTCACCTGCATTAGGCATACCACGATAAGGCGGCTCTAACTAATTTATTCTAATTGCTTTGCGTTTTCTCGATACTAATTTCAAATTAGACAAGCAACCTGCAGCTGCAGCTGTAACTTAGCCAGAAAAAGAAGGAGTAACCCCTGCCCAACTGGCCAGATAACGCTACAAGAATTTATACTCTATATAATTATTATATTTCAATATGTCAAACATTTCTTGTGCGTGTTCGAAATGAGAATTGAGTTGAAAGAGTTGAGAGATATTCGAGAGTAGAAGAAATAGATACCTTCTACTCTCTAGAAGAAATAGATACCTTCTACTCTCTACTATCTCTTTACCTCCTTTACCCGCCTCTCCCCTCGCTTATCGATAATTGATTATCGATCTATTAATATCTCTATCTATATCTCATACTTCACATTGACTCGCTAATTTTAGTTTAATTTCTTAATTAATTAAATGTTCATTGGAATTTACGCTAATTCGTTGCTGGAAAATTTTATGACTTTAAATTAGAGTATTTATTAAGGGGTATTTATGCGTCGGGCAAGCGATATGTGCAGCAATAATAATTTATGCTTCGCGTACTCAATTAGTCCAGCGAAATTCAAATCGAATCGTATCGAATCGTATCAAATCGTATCGTATCTCTTTGACATTCCGTTGCGTTCAAAACGGAACCGCATCTGGGCTAGATACATAAAGCGAATTCAAATTCAATCAAGTTGCCCCCTCCACTTCCCCTCCCCCTTACCCTTCCCGTTGCCTCATTTTGAGTCGATGTTAAGCATAATTTATGAACATATTCAAACATATTTCCCAAATTTATTGCCCTGTCGAGAAGGCGAGCTGGGCAGGTCCAGAGTCGGACTCGGAGTCAGACTTGGAGTCGAAGTCGAAGTCGCAGCCGCACGTGCTGCGATATTAATTGTTGTGACGAAAGGCGAGTCGCGACTTCAGGTTGTTCTCGGCTCGCTAGGGTTGTCTAGGGTTGTCAATGCGCTGTGCGGAATGCGAAGGCAAAGCTGTAAGTAAATTATTATGACTTTCACGCCTCGGGCCGTGTTTACAACATCATTCACATCATTCACTTCATTCATATACACACGCACATGATTAATAGTCTGCTTGAGCGTTATATTCTCTGTATTTGGCAGATACTTTTCCGCAGATACGTCTGGCAGATACATATGATGGCTATGATTATTGTTATTATTGCATGGCGGGAGGTAAGCGACAAGTTTGGCCCAAAGCGAGCACAGCCAGAAGCCAATGAACCGTCGCAGACGGCAGCGATTGGTTGACAGCTGCACACAAACACACACACACACACACATGCATACAGGTGAGCCTAGTTCATACAGACCGCTCTGTATGATCGATACAATGGGGAAAATGCTAGAAAAGGTAGTAGCTAGCAAGCTTAGCACCTTCATTGAAGAAATAGGTGGTCTATCGGATGACCAATACGGATTTAGGAGAAATAGGTCGACAGTAGACGCGATCAGTAGGGTAAAGCAGATTGCTGAAGAAGCAATAGCGGGAGTTAGGTGGCGAGGAGGCCAGAAGAAGTACTGCGCTATAATTACCCTTGATATTAAAAATGCCTTTAACTCAGTGAGTTGGCATCATATCATGCAGGCGCTGCGTAACCTCAACACGCCTCAATACTTGTTAAGAATTGTTGGTAGCTACCTGAGTGACCGTACACTTGTGTACGACACTGAGGAAGGGCGAAAACAATACCAAGTTACAGGCGGCGTTCCGCAAGGATCGGTTCTTGGACCGCTCCTGTGGAACATAGTATATGATGGGGTATTACGCCTTCCACTCAGGGATGAGGTCAAGATCATCGGATATGCTGATGATATTGCCGTCATCATAGTTGGAAAGCACCTGGCGGAGGTGAAAGACAATAGCACCGATGCCACGCAAAGGATAAAGCAGTGGCTGACAGAGCACGATTTGAGACTAGCCGGGGAAAAAACTGAGGCGGTCCTTATTTCAAGTAGAAAGAAACTTGAAGATGTGACGCTCAGTATTGACGGATTCAATATCCGCACGGGCTCAGCAATAAAGTACCTAGGCGTACTTATAGACGCCAGGCTGAGCTTTAAAAGCAATATCATTGCAATGAGCGAAAAAGCAGCCAGAGTACAAATGGCACTCGCAAGAGTAATGCCAAACATCGGGGGTCCAAGACAAGCTATACGATCACTCGTATCGCGTGTTACCCTATCGGTGTTAATGTATGCAGCCCCTATATGGGCATCAGCGCTAAAAAAAGGCAACCTACGCCCAACACTATAACGCTGTAGTGAGACGTAGCTGCCAAAGAGTCTGTAGCGCCTTCCGGACGGTATCCGGTGATGCTATCCAAGTTCTAGCCGGCATTATGCCGGCTGACTTGATCGCGCTAGATTACCAAGCGCAATATAATAAGAGGCACAGCCTAACCCCTGTTACCTACGATGAAGGTAAATCCATTAGGGATTGGCAACAAAGGTGGGATGCAACCAGCAGCGGGAGATGGACACACCGTCTGGTGCCGCATATAGAATCATGGGTCAGAAGAAGCCACGGACAAGTGGACTACTATATGACCCAGTTTCTTACAGGACATGGCTGTTTCAGGCGCTACCTGAATAAGTACGGTCATGACCCTGAGGTGGTTTGCTACCTTTGCAACGAAGACGATGAGACTGTGGAACATATTTTCTTCCACTGCCCTTATTACGCAGACAAACGGGAAATCGTCAATAGACGCTTAGGAGTAGATGTAAGCCCAGAGAATGTTGTAGGGCTTATGTTAGAGACCCCAGAAAACTGGGACCTTATAAAGGAAATGTGTGTGTGCATTATGGTAGAGCAGCGTAGGCTAGAAAGACTGCGAAACTCTTCCGCGCAGCAACCATCAACCAGGTAGAGCCACCACAGGGCTAAGCTCGGCCCCTTGCGAAGATTTATACTTTAGGAGTGGTTCCGCAAGGGGTACTACAAACGAGCCGTAGGGAGGAGTGTTCCTGAGCGGGTTTTTAGTGGGGGCGGATCCCACACTACCGTCACTAGGACGGTGTCTCTCAAGATTTTTTCCCATGAACACTCTTATAAAAAAAAAAAAAAAAAAAACACACATGCATACATATACAGCAGCAGATACAGAGGCAGCTACACTTACAGATACTTTTGTCTGCATAACTGTCGATTGTTGTCGCTGTTGTCTTTGCTTATTATGACAGCGCGCAATTGCCGCGTAGCGCCGACAGCCCCCTTGCCCTGCCCTGCCCTGCCCTGCCCTACCTTCCCCCATGTATCTCAGTCTGTGTATCTGAGTATCTGCGTATCTGGCCTGCTCTGCTCTGTTGTGAAAGTGAAAACCCACAAGTGTTGCCCCTTCGCTGCCCCTCGGGGCCAAAGTTAATATAAGTAACTCATAATTGAGTTAGCCAAGTAGTGTCAGCCACACACACACACACACACATACACAGCAGAATAGCTGCACGTGTTACTTAGTTTGTTTTTGGGAAAGTTCACAAGATGCTGCTTCATTAGACACATTTCAATTGACACATCACATATATCGCATATATCGTCCGACAATTGCCGATAATGGGCTTAATCAATTTGACAATTAGACTGTTCGTCTCTCTACCTGTGCCTCTCTCTGTCTCTCCTCCTCTCTCCCACTGTCTCTCTCTATCCCTCTCCCTCTCTTCGTTCATTCTTCTTTCCCCCTTGCTGGCCATAAAATGCAACTTTCTTTCGGCGAATTGAGAGCGCATCAAATTGCTTCAAATAACCAAAGCGAATTCAGTTAAAATGCTCTGTCACATCTTGGACAATACATAGGGCCACGCCCCCTCCACCCCCTCTTGCCTATAAACCCTTCTTAACTTGCATTTTATGGCACACATTCCGTACACCG
Organism: Zaprionus ornatus; assembly: GCA_018904035.1. Taxonomy (NCBI): domain Eukaryota; kingdom Metazoa; phylum Arthropoda; class Insecta; order Diptera; family Drosophilidae; genus Zaprionus; species Zaprionus ornatus. The sequence goes on from JAEIFZ010000253.1 coordinate 6,646,562, forward strand.
CTTCTCGTTTTTATGGCACTGCATGGGCAATTGCAGAGAATTGAATCTTAAATGGGCACCTAAAATAGGCCCAGGTGTAATAAAACCGTATCAAATTTAATTCAAATCGTATATATAGCGAATGGGACCTGGACTCGCATATAGAACACCTTGGACTAGGCACAGACAGTCGCCCAATCGCCCAATCGATTACGCATTCAACTCATTTACCATAAATACAATGCAACAATCATGCATACGACTTTGTACGATATGTTTGTACTCAGCGAAAGGTATAGCCTATGTCCCTCTGTTGTCTCTGCCCTTCCCCCTTCTCTTCCTCCTCCTCCCGCCCTTTCGCTTCTTTACTTTATGTAAAACGCGTAGATTTGTATTCAGAAACTGACCAAGTGGGTCTGCATACGCAATTTATATCACGAGGCGAGGCACATGGAAATTATTTGTCACTTCTTCTTGTGGAAGGGCAGACGGTGGCTAGTTGAGTGCGTCACTCACTGAACGAATACCCTGTAATAGTCAAAGAGATGTATTTGTGTTGTACATTGTTATAGCTTGCAACAAAGTGATTGACTGCAAGAGCTATTTATGTACATGTACTTAAAGTGTACTTATTTCAGTTTTAGGGTGACCATATGCAGGATGGCCATATTCAAGATGACGCTTTGTTGCCTATGATATTGACAACTTGTTTAGCATATTTTTCATAGTTTTTATGGTATAAGCATACTAATTAGTTAAGTTTTGTTCTAGGGTGACCATATTTGAGCAGACATTTGCTTGTTTAATGTAGGCACAGATTGTCCAGAATACTTTTTCTAATATAAGCATTGAAAATATTTTATTTGTGTTTTTAGGGTGACCATTTTTGGAATGTAATGTAATATTGTAAAATCTATCAATGCTGAGTGAAATGCCAAAACTGTTCTGAGAATATTTAAAAATGATATATATTTTAGAGTGACCATATTTGGCACAAAATTCTTTTCATTAGGCTCAGCCGTATTGCAATATCTCTTTGAGATTTCTGCTCAACTGTGAATTGAATTTAACAACATATTTGTGAACTACTTTATAAACAAATACACCCCACTGTCCCGAAGATTATATTACAAATATACATACATATGTTTGCATTTGTATACAGAGAGAAGAAGGTACTGGGGAGGGGGGCTAACAATGAATTCTGTTTTCAGTTTTGAAATGAATTTTAAAATACTGGGCCGTGGCATACACACTAAATAATTTATATGCCAATACAAACACACACACACACACACTGTACAACACACACACACACTAAAGGAAGGAGTTCAACGAAATGTTAAATAGATTTCGCCTAATGCATTAACCCGAATACGCTGTAAATTTGTAGGTAGATCACCAATTGGCGCCGATGAAGCCGCACAAAGTTGTGTCACGGGATCACAGATCTATCAAGGATGGGGGAAACAACATATGACTCTTCTTCTACTTCTCCTTCATCTATCTGCTGTTGTTGTTGCCATCGTCAGCTATCGCATTCCGCAGAGTTATTTGGCTGCGCGTCTCTTACGATTTGCTTTCGTTTTAGTTCCCTTTCGCTTTTGCCTGCCCCCAAAATATATCCGACTAAAGTCTTCAGGGCGAAGAAGACTAAAGACTGAAGACTGAGGACTGAAGAAGACTAAATACTAGAAAAAGCATTTTTGTGCATTTGCCAACCGCATTTGGCGAGAGAAACCGTACCGAAATCAGTGAAATTACGTTGAAAACGAGTCACATTTCAAAATTGACACTTCAAACGCAACGCTGCCAAGTTTTTTAAGATACCCCAGACTCATTTGGAAGTACGCTGAGGGCAGCATGGGGGGGGGATGGTGGGGAATGCTAACTATGCACAAACTGAACCAAAGCGAAGCAAAGCAAAGCAAAGCATTTAATTTTGGCCTTTTTGTCGAGGCGAACGGAGTCGAGAAAGACCCAAACAATTAACGGGGCAGATAAGCGGAAAAGTCATTTGACTTGTTGTCGCTGTTGTTGCTCGGTTGTTGTTGTTGCTGTTGCTGTTGTCGAACTACTTAAATATATTTTAGTTTTGAGAAAAATCAAAGCAGCGACAGCAAGTCGCTCCCACTGTCACATTGTCCCACTGTCGAGTCAGTTCAATGACCAACGGGATCGGCTCGTTTTCAGCTTTCATCAATGGTCGCGCTACATTGGCCACAAGGCGACGACGACGACGACGGCGACGGCGTCGCTCTGTTAGATATCAGCTCCAAGCATAGATACAGTCACAGATGCAGATACACACACACACACACACACGCACATTTGTAGGCGATGCTTCAGCTCATCAGCTGCATCGCTTGAAGTTTTTCTATGGCTTGCCGGCAGCATAGCAAGGGAGGAGGAGGCAGGGGCGGCGGTAGCGGTAGCCGGCAGCAATCGACAGCGTAAAAATGTCACACGCAGCCGCCGCATTTAGTTCAATTACATTACAAAAGGCAAATACAGATACAGATACAGATACAAGGCAGCAGATACATTTGTGGCAAACGCCTCAAATCACTAAAAAAAACTGCTACTGCTGCTGCTCTCGTTGTTGTTGTCTCTTTTATTTCTTTTATTATGGTATTGTTGTTGCTGTTATCCGTTTTGTCGCGACTTGCGATCGCCTCGCGCTATTCAGCAATTTTTACCGTTGACATTCTATTGAAAAGTATTTGGGAATTGTAACGACGCCTCGAGAACGCCGCTCGCATTGTATCTGTGAGTGTGATTGTAGTTGTAGACTGTAAATGTATCTGTATCTGTATCTCTAGCTGTGACTGTCACTGTATCTGTAGCTGCGAGTGTATCTGTATCTGTAGCTGTAGTTGCGCCTGTATCTGTTTCTTTAGTTGCTGCTTTGCCTGTATCTGCATCTGTATCCGTTCGCTTGTTCATCCACAGATGTATCTGTATCTGTAGCTGTATCTTTCTAGCATGGTTCACACATTTGCAAATGTATCTGCGCGTCATCGGCTAACTGAAAATACCAATCAGCTTGAGTCATTCGACTGCCTGCGTTTCTATCTTGTATTTCTTATTTTCTATCTTGTTTCTGTCGAATGCCTATTTACAGCAAATCCATTTTGTGCGCCTGACTAATTATCAACTAACTGTAAAGCTGTTGAGCTCTTGAGTCATCCTTTGATTAACTGCAAAGCTGTTATGCTCTTGAGTCATCCTTCGAGCAGCGAAAAACCCATCGCAGTCCAGCGAGCGACTCCAAACTCTTCCAACAAGTTGAACCACATTTCAATGGGTTTTCTTGGAGTTTCCACTCATGGACAATGAAAAGAAATTAACTACATATACTTTACAAAATTTACTATAATATACATACCATATAAAATATATATCTACACTATATAGTCCAATTACTCACACTGAAATCGCAACAAAATCAATTTCAACTTCGTCTACAAAGCCAAGCAACATATTCGTTTGTACACTAATGTATCTACATATGTGTACATATATGTATGTATCTGTGTGTGTGTATTGGTGCTTGTGTTTACCATATGCAACATTTAATTTGAATTTGTCAGCTTGTCAGCTTGATTCGGCTTGCCGCAGCGGAAGTTGTGGCAAAAGTTCAGAGAATGCATATGAAATACGAATGTGATTACGAGCGCGATTGCGAATGCACAAACACTCATTACGACCACTGAGTGTGAGTCTGTGTGTGTGTCAGTGTGTGTGCGAGTGCTTTAATGAACAGCAGCAACATGAATTGGCACAATCGAAATGCTTCATTTGCTGCGACCCAGTGCCAAGCTGAGGCGCATCCAATCAGCTGTTGCAGCCTGTTGTGGCTCCTCCTGCCACATCTGCGGCATCTTCCGGTTCCCGTTGGGGGCAACTGGGGGCAAACACCTGCGAGAGTGCAACCCGGTTCAGCCGGGTCTGGCAGGGGTGTATTAATTGCCCTGCTCAGGCACACACAAAAACACAGAGAGAGAAATATATGTGCAACAAGTTGCAGCCACTGGCAGCGTATTGATTTGTGCCTTGTTGCATGCAGCAGCATCGTGGGGCGTGTCTAATCAGGCTCATCTCCGGCACCTGTAACTGCCACTATTCCCAGGGTATTTGCTATTCGAGCTGCGCCTGCCTCCGCTTGTTTTATATGCAGATTGTGTCGCTGACTTTAATACTTTGCAACGTCGTCGATCATTTCGCTCTCCCCCGCCCCATGCCTGGTGTTGGTGGCATGCAACGTTGCTGCAGAAAAGCATGTTGAACAAGCGTTGTCGTCTTGTAAACTTGCAACACGAGCAACATGCAACGAAAACAACAGCAACAACAACTCCAGCCAGGCAAGTTAACACACAGAGCGCAACGTCGCCGCGTTTCCTTGCACAAATTTCCTTGGCCACATTTTTAATTAAAATAAAAACAAAACAAAATGTGAAAAAATAAATTAAAAAAAAAGGAGACGCAAGAGAAATAAATTGCTGAGAGTAAAAATAAAACAACGAAATAAAATTTATTAAAAGCGAACCGAAGTCAGGGAAAACCTGCAAGAACTTGCTCGATGTTGTAGGATAACGAACATGAAATACGCTGCCAGAAGGGATCTGAATATTAAAGATAAATATTGTCCAGTACAGTATAGTAGTATATGTATAGTATAGTATTATATGTTATATAGTTTAGTATTGTATTTTATATAGTACATATAGTATGAAGTATAGAAAGGAATAGCATAATATGGTATATTATATTATAGTATAGTAGAGTATATAATATAGTATTGTATGTTATATTTTGTAGTATAGTATGAAGTATAGTATAGTATAGTATATAGTATAGTATAGTCTATAGTATATACAGTATATATAGTGATAATATATGAATTGCACGATATACACATATATATATCATATCGATATATATTATATTATCTTATATTATATTCTAATACTTCACTCTAGTTGACTTCTTTTTAATAGTATATATTTTAATAGTTTAGAATACTAAAGTATATACAGTGTATAATACTACAACCCCTTCAATCTAGTAAAGATCTTTTTAAGCAAGAAAATGATCGCAAAGCAGGGTGCAGTTTCTCTCTGTAGCTAATGAGTTCCTTGTAAGGGTATTTGGTATTCCAACTAAGAGTCTTATGCTCCACTTGCTGTGTAGCTGCCTAGCGATGTGTGGGTCGTTGGCGGCGATTGCAATCTATCGATAACGTGTCAACTAATTGACCAAATGTGGCTTGCATCGAGATCGCGATCGAGGCACTAATTGTCAATGGACCAATAGAAAATATATTGGTAATTGATTTTCCTCAACCAGTTGCGGCATTATAAACAGGCAAGTGGAAATAAAATGTGATTGCATTAAGATTTTCGATTAATTCAAACTGATTAATTGCCTATCGAAGTTGCGCATCGCTAGGCTGGTTGCCAAGGCGCCATTCATTGTATGTATGTGTGTGTGTAGCTTGAATTTTACAGATTGCCAGCATTAATTTTGCAATGCGAAAGAGTTCTGCGAAATCAGCAGCGGGTTTTCAGACTAGTGTAGGAGATTTTAGTATACACTGGCATACCCTATAAACAAAAACATATATAAATATATCCTATAAAATCTTAATAAAACTTATCCCTCTTTTTTTAATGTTTCTCTACTTTTGCAAGTTCAAGTTGATTTCAAAGTCACAGGGTAACTATCGATAACTAATCCTAAGTCAACTTGGTCAACCTCAACTGCCGACATTATCTTTTGTTCTCTCTTAGACAACCTCAACTGCTGACATTATCTTTAGCTCAGCCTTCCCTCAAGTCGAGCTTGACCGCAGTCGCAACATTTCTTGTTTTTCGGGCTTTTAGTTTGTAAATGCCTTTGGTATGTTGGGGTTATGTACGGGGCGTGGTCCGATATAACATGTGCAGTTAGGCTTGCAGCTGTGCTGATGTATGAGTGTGTGTCTGTGTATGTGTGTAAGTGTATGTGTAAGTGGCTTCCTCTTATCGTGGAGTGCGGGTTCAAATGTTGATAACCCATGACAACTCGAGTTGCTGGCACACACACACACACACACAAAGCACACACACACACACACACAGACATTTGCATACATAATTCGAACAACAAGCCCAAAAACCGAATGGGACCCAAATGGGAAAATCGTTTAAAAATGCAAATGCCGCCACATCGACCAAATAGTATTCAAATCAGTCCACGGGTCGCCGTCGCCCTCGTCGTCGCTGTTTCCTGGTGCTGCATTTGTCAAACGCCGCGGAATTAATGAACCGCAACGGCAACGCCGATTTGTATCTCATGGATACTGCAGCAATAACAGCAACAGCAGCAACAGCAACAGCAACAACAACAAAAGTATCTACAAATGTTACTGCGAGTACGCGGCATATTTAGTGCGGACTTTAGCACGCGTGAAATATTTTCACATGGCACTCAATTTATTTGCAGGGCTCGGCCTAGACCCGCAGTATAGACCCCTCTCCTGCCAACACTACCCCCTTCTAGCCTGCCTGCAATGCCAACCACTGCCAGCTGTAAGCGACCCACGTGGTCGACTCGACTGGACTGAACTGGCACCTGGTCACCTTGTGCTGTGCTGTGTTGTGTATGCTGCCCCCCCCTTCTCTGTCTCTCCTCCTCTCTCTCTCTGCTGCACTGCCCATAAATCTAGCCTTTTGTGCAGTTGCCTTTGCACGATCTGACGTCAATTTGTTTGCCAATATTTGACAGTCAGTGTCGCGTATCTTAATAACCCCGTCGCGCAGCCAACCAGCCTGTCCTAGCGTATATGTACAGCATTTACTGTATGCCATATACCATGCACATGTGTATGTGTGCGTGTGTGTGTGTGGTTGTGGTCTGTGGTATCGTCGTGTAGGCATGCCAAGAATTTCATCCAATATCTGCGAGGCTTCAATTAAAATTCTATGTAGACGACAAATTGAAAATGGGTTAGGTCGAAGCGGGGCGCCGTGCTGCTATTCGAAGCGCTCCAGCGATCAGTCGATTACTATAGTCAATATATGCGTGCCTAATTGATCAGTGGAGTAGTCTCAAGAGAACTTCCAGCTTGACAGATCGAACTGATTTCATTTGGAAACTTCGAGCTGTAGAGATCACAAGACTACGAAACATAGTCTAAGTGGATGTTATATGATGCTTATAATATTAAAGGGTGTACCTGCTAAATGGCGTGATTATCTTAAATACTTAATCAGAGATCAAAGATCATATGTAGATCATTTTATGATATTTTCATTAACTTCAGCTTTAACTTTATCTACCCTTAAAAACCCTTAACTAAAGAGTGCTTAGAACTATTAGCGTTCTATCGATCTTCACAGATCCCAGAGTGCTCTATCTATCTTCAAAGATCCCAGTGAAGTATAGTTCCTAAAGTTTCTACCCTATTCAGACTCAGTTATATTTAGTTAATCTGCCATTTCTTCCAAGTACTTCAGCCTTATGTAGGTCAACATGTAATAGATCGAGCCTAAGCTTACTTAGCACGTGTGTGCTGTCAATCATCGGGGAATATATAGTGACAATATAGGTATATATATAGAGTATTGTTCTAGCTTGTCACTGCGCGAGAGCCGTCGCTGTCGTGTTTGCCCAACACACAATTGTCACTGTAATCAATTTCGGAACTGTCACTTTGACACTCTTCAGCACACCCGATCTATTATATACTCTGCATATACTCTAGACAACACGTCTGTGGCCCATTTAGAATACAAACACACACACATACACAAGAATACATGTGTGTGTGTGTGTGTGTTAGTGTACTTGTGGTATTATGTATTTATCATAAAAGGCATTTGATCGCTTCCAGTTGGGTTCGGTCTTCTCCCGGTAGAGCAAATATTTAATCACATTTGTTTGTCACTTTGTTTGTTTGTTTGCTTGTTCGTTTCTTTGTTTGTTTGTCGCCTATTCAAGTATCTGTGTGCACTTTGTAGGTGACTGTCAGCACACTCACACTCACTATCGCTCTTCCATTCACACTCATATTCATATTTAGCTCACTCGTGTCTTTCTTACATCAGCTGACACTTAGAACAAAAGACGGATTACTCAAGTTGTCGGAACGAAAGTAATATCTCGATGAGTTGGGAGATCTTAACAGGAAATGGAAGTCATTATGAAGTGTCTTTTGTGTGATCCTCTCTAGCATTCCTTGAACTTTCTCAAATCAAAAACGAATTAATTCTCAGAAATACTTTACTTTTACTTTATCAGATATTGAATATCGTTAGTATCTTTATTTTTATAGTTTCAATAACTATTCACAGTTTAATATATTGGACGTATCATCATCTGCACCTTTTTCAGACTATATAAATCGCCTCGGAATGGCTGCCAGGTAATTCCCCGACCATACTGGGTGCCACTGTAATCTCCACCTAGATAAAGTCCGTTCAGGTTACTGAAAAGTCAAGAAAAGTCAAGTAAGTAACTCCATACGAACTACCGAAATGCTTTCTATATATGTTACATAATATATAATATATATATATATAATATATTCCTCACCTGCGATGACTACGTAAATTGGTATACCACCAGGCACCTGCGAAATATGATGCATCATCCTTTACGTGGCCTGCTCCATTATCCCGATCGAAAGTTGAGAACTTATAACCCTTATGTACAGTCAGTCCATCTCCAGCTGTACCCGAGTAGGCGCCCAAAACATTCAGACCATACGCATTGGCCAGATTGCCAACGGCGAATTGACTATATTTGGCATACCGCGATTGTCCCGCAAAGTCTTCTAGGTATATGTAAAGTTCCTGAGGTTTGGCTACACTCAGAGCATTTAGGGTATCCAGTCCAATGAAGAAGTCACGGCTTAAGTCTCCAAAGCCTTGCTGGTACGACGTGTAGTTTCTGTAAAAGTTGACAGCAACATCTTCACGTCTCTGTATAACCAACCAGGGCAATCCGGTTAGCTTAACATCACAGTAAACCGAATAGATCTTTCCATTCACTTGGATCTTAACTATGCCATTCTTCTTGGGCTTAGCACTTGTACAAGAGTCAGGATACTTCTTAAAAGGCGACACTTCCTCCTCGGCAAAGGCGACAGTCAGTGACAGAGCTAACAAAAGAACGTGGACTAGACTCTTCATTGTTGTGCGATACTTAGAACACCATACTGACCATATTTGTCCCTTATATAGTAGAAAATACAGATAAGGGCCTCCACTCGAGAATTAATTGATTTTCAATTGATTGGCAATCGATTGGCAAAATTTATGATGACTCCAAGTGATAAGGGTATATTATGTCACCATCAAGAAAAGTCTATTATCATTTCTTTTTTTCAACTGTAAACCTATAAATATTATTTAACTAATCAGGTGTTAGGCAGCCATATTTGAATACCCTTGCAGAGGGTATATTCATTATTACATTCATTATATTCATAGGAGACATCACTCACCTTTATAAAGTATATATATTCAGAATCAGCATCAACAGATGAATCGAAGTAGCCCTGTCCGACTGTCCGTTATTCCATGAGTCCGTATATGCGTGCGTCCGTCTAGTCTCTAGTCCCAAGTCCCTCAGTTTTATGAAAATTGGCATACATGCTTCTTATTGCTGCACGCTGTAAATGAGTCGGAGCGAGCTGGATCATACCGATATATCGTATAACTATCGGTAGATTTTTGTTATTTGTTACAATATTGTAACCGAATTTACAAAATTTGACCTTTTCTACATATATAAAAATGCATATAAAATTTCATAAGAATCTGACCACTATAACCTAAAACTCCCATAGGAACAATAGGTTTCTGTATGAAGACCTGTTCTGGTTTTAGAAATAGCTGAACTTATCAATGTCTAATTGAATATACACATTCAATTCTGCACCATAATATGCCGAAGGTAGCCTTTCTTTCTGGTTTTGGTTCGAATTTATGCGGATAAAAGAAACGCTGACAAGTAAGATTTTGAGGGTACGAGGCGCTTCGCAAGTTCAAGTTCGGGTTCGCCACAAGATATCGCTGTGGCTTTATTACGAGTATTATGAGAAACAGAGAAACATTTGTCGCGACCACTGCCCCTGTCCGGCTATATTGTATATCCGTTCGCCAATCCGCGCTCCATATCCAATAACCGCACCTCGAGGCTTTTGTTGCAACTGTCACTTGGCTCCGGTACTGCCGGCTATATATGTAGGTATCTACTATAACGTACATGATAGTATGTATGTCCTCTGTGTGATGAATCAATTGGCGCACAATGGGCAACATTCGAGTGAAGGAATTAATCGCGAAATGTGAATTCCGAAATCAGATCAAGTTCCCGTCCAGATACAAATACAGCTAGTCCGTTTCTCGGATACAACACTCGGCCATTCATTCAGTAATTCTGACGGGGCAAATCAGCTGATCCCAGCAGTTTCACTCCAAGTGGATCGCATAACCGACGTAGCCGACACTTGATGGTCACTCTGTCCGTCCCCCGATATTCCCTTTTTATTTGATTACGCTTCTTCGCGCGTCTGAGAATGTGGTGGGAAAATTTTGATTGCCGTCTTAGGAATGCGCATTTGTTTTGTGTTTTGTGTTTTGCATTTTGTGCCTGCCTCAGTAAAGTGTCGCATATGACATTATATGACGAGAATTTCGTTACTTTTCCGAATTATTTTGCGGAAGTTTCGACTCATTTTGCGCAATTTATTATGCTGGCTGCTCTTCTTGCTGGGGCGTTTTCCCTATAGAGATGTGATAAATGAACGATAACGATCTTAACTGATTATACAGGAAGTTTGGTCGACCTTCATATGCAACTGCAATCTGCAACTAAGGAACGGCCCAATGACTCTCAACATTCTCCACTCGCAATCTTAATGGCATCTCCAACACGAGTGTAGATTCATTTCAACACACACACACACACAGAGGCAGAGAGAGATAGAGATAGATAGATTGGCTGGGACAGCTTGTATTTACAAGTTGCGAGTACGTTGAAATTATAATTAACTAAATAAAATTATGATAGATGGATTTGCGACGGACAGCGTTAATTGCACACTCACGCAAAACAAGTTCCGAGATTTGCCAGCAAAATCATTTAACAAATTGAATTTGCATTTCGAACACGGTAAAAGAGCATGGTGTAAATATTTGCGTTAGGGTGACTCGTGTGGGGATGGACGAGATTTATAACATAAATAATCTTGTGAAATACTATAAATATATAGCATAAGTAACTAAACGATCAGTGAGTCTACTTTACTTTATGAGGTGCACATAAAATATACATACATTTATATAAAATTAGGTTAATTTCGGAGGAGTAAAGATTAACCTGAAAAATTTAGTAAATATAATATGAAAAGATATAGAAAGACATTAACGATCAAAGAGATAAGTCTAGTTGATCAGATGAAATTAGGTAACTATATATAATCATATTAAAACAGTTTCAACTTATTGATAGCAATCAACTTCAGTTTTAGTTTATTTATCGGCTTAAATGTTGAACCAATGAATCAATTGAAGCAAACTGACCTATTCATTTATATATGTGTATATAATACTAATGCTGAACAATCATATAGATATTTAGTATCAGATAGATATATCTAAAATAATATATAATTTGAGTCACGTCGACTGAATAACAAGTTGAGCTCTACCCGCCATCAATCTTATTCGCTAACTTAATTTCTTCTCTCCTGAGCCACCCTACTTTGCGCTGCAGAGGCTGCTCTGTAGTAGTGATGAGAAGTGAAGGGTGGGAGGAGGGGGCACAGTGGGGCAACTGCAGCATTGGCACGCATTTGAAAATGTGCGAGTAGCGTGGCAATTGAAATGCTTCTCAGCCAACTAAAAGCAAATCGAACTGCACTGAAATGTTTTTATAATGAGTTAATAAGCGTGCACCTGTTGCCGGCGCCGACTGCAACAAGCGACGAGTAATTAAGCGATTTGCAGCGAGTAGACTCGCTCTCGCTCTCACTCTCGCCTCGTTGTCGTCGTTGTCGTTGTCGTCGTCATCGTCTTTGTCTCTGTGACTGTTTGGATTCGTTTTGCAATTTTAATTGCTAATCGCAACGATTTGTAATTCTGCGCCACGTAATTTATTTGCCATGTCAACCAGGCGAAGGGGCGCGGCACACTCTGGAACAGGTGAGTCTGTGTTGGTCAGGTGAGCCCGCTGTTGTTGCCACCTGGACAGCCAGCCCATGCATAATGCAGGGCAGCCAGTTAATCGACCTGATTTGAATAGAAATAGTTCAAACTGCAAAGCAGGAGATAAAAGCATGCGCTGTTCTTGGCTGAGCACCTTCGCAATCTACGCAGACAAAGTTGCTCGACAACGTCTTCAACGTCTGCTGAAATTCGGCGTGAAAAGAAAGATACAAGATGCAACAAACGTTTCGGAGACAAGTCGAATTTGTTTGCTGTCGAAAATATTACAATTTTCATTTGTAAAAGTAAGCGTAATAAAAATGACGAAAATAAATGCGCAGCAGAAGATACACACACACGGCATATCTGACAGATACTTTTTAGGCACTTTTACTAGGCAACTAACACACAGTCAACAACAAGAACAAGATTAGCGCCCGACTGGCGCAGCTCTGCAAATATTACGGACAGCTTATTTTTGGCTACGTAAGCTAGCGGGAAAAGAGTCAAAAAGAAAAGTCCAAGAAATTTTTGAAAATGTTTTTTGACGCAAAGAACTTGTGAATTTTTTGCACTCAGCAAGCAGTGGAAGCGGGTATACAGCACTAATATCAATGAATGCTGTTATTTGGACATTTTCTGTTCGTATGAACGCGTTAAACTCTGCTATTATAAAAGCTAGGGCTACCAAATTTGGCATGGAATCTCATATTGAGCTAAAGCAAGTAATGCTTAATGCTTAATTTATAAGTTGCCACGCCTATTTTCCATGTGTTTTTACATGAGAATATGAGTTTTAGAGGTTAGTGTAGTTTAGGTTGATGTTATAATATATCTAGCATGGTATAAAGTAGTCGATCATTAAACCCACTTGCATTTATTGCTTTTTTTGCAACTAAAGTGCAGAGCATATAATTTTGAACTTGGCAGAAAAGACAGAAGAAGATGAGAGGACATCGCAAAATGAATTGTTTGCGGAGGGCAGGGACCACAAGGAGGAAGCAATCTGCAATTGCATGTGTATCTGTATATGTATTTGCTACTGCAACTGATGTATCTGTGTCTGTGTCTGCGTCTGTACTTAAAGTAAATTTGGTACGGTCAATGCACAGACGCGTCGCTGTCGCTGTCGACGCCGTCGTTGGCGTCTGAAGCGCAGCAATGGCAGCGGCGTCAGCTGCGAATTTTTGGCCAGACGAAATTGTTTTACGCGTTTGTTTGTTGTTGCCTCAGTTGTTGTTCATGTTGTTCATGTTGTTCTTGCTGCTGTTGTTGTTCTTGGGGGCTGACCAGCCACGTCACCATAACCCATCACCCAGCCGGGCCGCATCGTTGTCGTTGTCGTTCTCCTTTGCACTGTAGTCGTCATCCATATGGCGTACTATTTTTAAATATGTTTTAATTATTCGCTGGCATATTCCTTAAAGCATCGACTAGTCGCCGCCGTCGTAGCCGTCTGCTGCGCCTCTGCGTCGCAGCCACAGCCACAGCCAGCTGTAATTTGGGCCGCTGCCTCTGGCAACATGTGCAACTACTTTGGAGGCTTTTCCATTTCCATTTGCCATTTTCGTTGCTTCTTTTTGCTTGTCTCACACCAGCGCCCCCCGCCCCCATTGCCGAAATACATTAAGTGTGAAGTTTTCGCCATCGAGAATAATATTGTCGCGTCTCGCAAAGTGTCGCGCAGATCGCGTGTAATTTTCTATCTTTCAGTCAAGCGAGCACACTGTGCAGCAAATTTAAGGTCTTACGAGGTAGCAAGAAGGGGATATGACTCTCTCTCTCTCTCTATGTCTCTCTCTGGAAAAAGGAAGCTCTCTCTACCTTTGTCTCTCTTTGTCTTTTTCATTCGTACTCCTTAAGAAAATACATACCATATTTAAGATCATAGATTGTGACCTTTTCCTCTCTTTACTATAGTAAGCCAAAAGAAATGTGTCTATTTATCTTTCTTTCTCTTCCGCTCTTGAAGACTAACACCAACCTTCTCTTCTATTTCCTTCCGATTCACTCTCTCTCTCTCTCTTTTTACATCTCTTTAGAAAACCAAGCTCAAAATTTACAATCTATTAAACATGTTAAAGAGTGTTGCTATTGGAATGGATGTCTCCAATTTGGTTTCTATTCCTTGGAACACCCATGAAGAATGACTCGACTCGTCTCTTTTAAAGAAAGTAAACACAGGGTAGTTAAGGATTAATTGGTGAGTTTGCTATGGGAAACTTTATGATATTTCTATTTATTTTATTTTAAATGGGAAGATGTAAAGGTGCATAACCTCACATTAACGATAGTTTTTTGTTATTGGTATCTTACAGTTGTAAAGCTGTAGAGAACTACGCTTGATTACGTTATTGTTTTAAATTACTTCCAATTGTCACTTCATCATGTTGAAGAGTGTAGGTTTTGGTGGTTCTAAATGCCCTTCTACACCCTGTTGCCTGTAGGTGCTTAAAAATGGCTTAATGGAACTCTTCTAGTCCAGTCATTGGATTTCAATAAAAGGTCAAGAGCTTAACACATTGCTGGGTATCTCACAGTCATTTAGCCGCCGACCTTTGCTACTTAACACTATAAATGCTATGATATTCGGGAATAGTCGTATCAATTGTAGAGTCTGTTGCATGCAGCTGGCGCGGCAGTTCTCTAGAGCAAGACAAGTTGCGAGATTTGCCAGCAAAATCATTTAACAAATTGAATTTGCATTTCGAACACGGTAAAAGAGCATGGTGTAAATATTTGCGTTAGGGTGACTCGTGTGGGGATGGACGAGATTTATAACATAAATAATCTTGTGAAATACTATAAATATATAGCATAAGTAACTAAACGATCAGTGAGTCTACTTTACTTTATGAGGTGCACATAAAATATACATACATTTATATAAAATTAGGTTAATTTCGGAGGAGTAAAGATTAACCTGAAAAATTTAGTAAATATAATATGAAAAGATATAGAAAGACATTAACGATCAAAGAGATAAGTCTAGTTGATCAGATGAAATTAGGTAACTATATATAATCATATTAAAACAGTTTCAACTTATTGATAGCAATCAACTTCAGTTTTAGTTTATTTATCGGCTTAAATGTTGAACCAATGAATCAATTGAAGCAAACTGACCTATTCATTTATATATGTGTATATAATACTAATGCTGAACAATCATATAGATATTTAGTATCAGATAGATATATCTATTTCTATTTATTTTATTTTAAATGGGAAGATGTAAAGGTGCATAACCTCACATTAACGATAGTTTTTTGTTATTGGTATCTTACAGTTGTAAAGCTGTAGAGAACTACGCTTGATTACGTTATTGTTTTAAATTACTTCCAATTGTCACTTCATCATGTTGAAGAGTGTAGGTTTTGGTGGTTCTAAATGCCCTTCTACACCCTGTTGCCTGTAGGTGCTTAAAAATGGCTTAATGGAACTCTTCTAGTCCAGTCATTGGATTTCAATAAAAGGTCAAGAGCTTAACACATTGCTGGGTATCTCACAGTCATTTAGCCGCCGACCTTTGCTACTTAACACTATAAATGCTATGATATTCGGGAATAGTCGTATCAATTGTAGAGTCTGTTGCATGCAGCTGGCGCGGCAGTTCTCTAGAGCAAGACAAACAGCGGCACCGACCAAAATGCCGAGTAGAAGCCTCGAGGTCTATTGGCTAAGGCCGAGTCCATCGTTCGTACGTCTGCATTTTCTATTTACTTAACTGCCAGCAGCCAAGTCTGTTACTCCCCTCTTTGCCTTCCCTCTCTGCCTCTACCCTCTCTTTCTTCTCCCTCTGAGCCACTGCGGCAAGTTGGCTAAACAAACCGCCGATATGCTTATGCTCGCTTTACAGGCTTCTTGCCGGCAGACCAAGAAGAGGCGGAGAAGGTGGAGTCGGATCCGACGGCAGACGATGCCAATGAAGCGAGAAAAATGACTGCTGGAAAAATGTAGCCGGGGTGGTTCGAGCAGTTGTTGCATTTGTAAAGTCAGTTTGTCAACACGCGGCCTGCTGACGAAGATGGAGAAGGAGTCGGAGTGGCAGAGATGGAGAAATGGGACTTATGGAGGAGCTGAAGCTGCAATCGGAGTTGGAGATATTGAGAGATACAAACAAGTCTCGTGGCGAACCGTTAGAGCGACGTTACCTGGAAGCAGCAGCAGCAGCAGCTACAACAACAGCAACAAGAACAACACCAAAAAGCCAAGACAAGCCAAGCCCAAAGAGTCCAAGTACTGCTCTATCCCGAGATAGCAAATGCCTCAAGTATTTTTCTACCGAACTAGCGGGGGGTTGCCGCCTCCATGCCACCTTACCACCTTGCCGCCTTGTGTTGTATGTAATTGAATGCCACAAGGCCCAGCATGGTCAGAGTTCTCTGCTCAGTCTTTGTCTCTGTTCGGTTTGGTTTGTTTGCTCGTCTAGGCGCACATTTATGGGTTGTTGTCTCCGCTAAAAACGGAACCAGACGCAAGACTAACCCCCTCTCCGCATACCCCACTCCCCGCTGCCCTCTTGCCTTTACTCTTGGCTGCACAAGGTCCGGCAATGTCGTCGGCAATTACTCATTTATGGCTAGTGGCAGGTTCGTTTTTCGCATCGGCTTCTGCGTTTAGTTTTTGTCTCTGCCACTTCTCGCTCCTCCCCCACGTCTCTCTCATTCTGACTAGCTTGCTTCTCTGCCCCGTCCCCCGCTCTGCATTGATTTATGCATTGGTCGTTAGTGCGTGCGTTGTCCACCACATTCATGCATAAATCGAACTTGCTGTCTCTCTCTCTCCTGCTCTCTCTCTCTGTCTTTCTCTCCCCTCGTCATGCATTCTATTTATAAAGATTACGTACAATTAAAAGAGCCCAGCGCGACCATCTCCCAGCATCCGAGCAACTGGCAAGTCGTCTTACTTGTTCTACATACATTTAACTCCATTTACTATATCTAGTATCCTTCCCCCTTCCTTTCTCCCCTCTCCCTCACGAGTCTTCCATCTTATCGAAGTTCAGTTGCATCGATAGCCCCAGTGGCGTCAAGTGTTTCTCTCTCTCCGGTTGTCTCTGATGTTGTTTGGTTATAACTGGATTTCCGGGTGCCGCAACTTGCTGCAACTTGTTGCACCTAGAGACGACAGCTGCAACATCTGCAACAACCGCAACGCATGAACTATACGACTTTAAAGAGATTCAGTTTCGCATAAACAAACAATATTATTTACCCCTCGATAATCAGGCTAAATTTCGAATACGAGTGTGTGGCACGTCCAGCAAATACCCTGCACAATAAATAAAAAACATAAATGAATGGTTCATTTATATGATATAATAGAAACGAATGTTCTAGGTGCCTATGTCTAGGTACGAGGGTCGTTTGATAAGTCCGTGACTTTTTGTATTTGCCGCGCACCTGCTCTAAATACAACACTGCTCCTGTCAGCAGTTATCGATTAACAGCTGACTGTAAAATTTTGAGAAAGCTGCGTTTCTTAGTTTGCGTTTTATAGGCATTGAAAGCAGACGATCTCGTGAATTTTAACGAAAATGGAAAAAAGTGAATTTCGTGTGCTAATTAAGCATTATTTTTTGCGTAAAAAATCCATCACCGAAACCAAGGAAAGACTTGATAAATATTATGGGGACTCTGCACCATCAATTTCAATGGTTAAGAAATGGTTTACTGAGTTCCGTTGTGGTCGTACCAGTACAAGTGATGCCGAACGTTCAGGTCGCCCAAAAGAGGTCGTCATGCCAGAAATCGTCGACAAAATCCATGGAATGATATTGGATGATCGGAGAATGAAAGTGCGTGAGGTAGCTGAGGCTGTAGGCATCTCAACTGAACGGGTACATCACATTTTACATGAATATTTGGACATGAAAAAGCTTTCCGCGCGATGGGTGCCGCGATTGCTCACACACGACCATAAGCGCAACCGTGTGACCATTTCAAAGGAGTGTTTGGCGATGTTCAACCGCAATCCAAACGAATTTTTGCGCCGTTTCGTTACCGTAGACGAAACATGGATCCACCACACCACACCAGAGACCAAAGAACAATCAAGACAGTGGGTTTCTCCGGGTGAACGTGCACCAAAGAAGGCCAAGGTGGGTCTGTCGGCCAACAAGGTCATGGCCACAGTTTTTTGGGATGCACAAGGTATCATTCACATCGATTACCTTGAAAAGGGTAAAACGATCACCGGCGAATATTATTCAGAGCTTTTGGACAGATTCGATATTGATTTGAAGCAGAAACGACCGCATTTGGCGAAAAAAAAGTGCTGTTCCATCAGGACAATGCACGGGTGCACACGTGTGTAGTCAGCATGGCAAAATTTCATAAATTGGGCTACGAACTGCTACCCCATCCAGCATATTCTCCAGATTTAGCCCCCTGTGACTATTTTTTGTTTCCAAACATGAAGAAATGGCTCGGCGGTAAGAGATTCGGGTCAAATGAAGAGGTCATCACAGAAACAAACGACTATTTTGAGGGCCTTGAGAAAACCTATTATTTGGAAGGAATAAAAAAATTGGAAAAACGCTGGACTAAATGTATAGAGCTAAAAGGAGATTATGTTGAGAAATAAAACGCTTCTTTGACGAAAAAAATATATTTTATTCAAAAAGTCACGGACTTATCAAACGACCCTCGTACCTATATGTTTATGGAAAACAATCTGCAATAGACTTTCGAACATTATTATTATTAAATTAAAATAAAGAATAGAATCTAGACTTTAGGTCACTAAAGGGTCTGCAGCGGTTTTAGAGATAAACTATTATAGCTACAGATAAAGATTATTCAAATAATACTCTTCAATAAACTCAATCCTATTCTGAATCAGAGATCACATGCCCATTAACTTAGTTTAATATTTCGAGAGCAATCTCAAGGTACTTGTCATGACTAGAGTACAGGGAAAGATAACGAATCATTAGAAAATAAAATTCATGATTCGTTTGTAATAATACCACAAATAAGCCCAGAGATCACGAAGCCCGGAGCTGAAATGATGCTGATAATGCCATGTCGAACTGTTCACTTATTTATTTCAGTTTTAACATCTCGAATCTCAGTCTCTGAACTCTGACACATGTTGAGCAAGTAGCCTTATCATTGTTGTCGTCTTGTTGTTGTTGTTACTGTTGTTGTAGGGAGGTGATAAGCGGAGTGAGCTCGGTGTTTGTTGTCGGGTGGATTTCGAGAATTCTATTTTAATAGGGCATTAAAAATAAATATTTGTGCGCCCGATTCCACATGCCACTGCCCGAGTGATTATCAGTTGCAGTGTCAGCTTGAGTTTCATCATGAATCGACGCATCATCAGTCGCATATATAGCCCGTCCTATATAGCCAAGTAGCACAGAGAACCGCAAGCAACGACAGCGCCCGACAGCGACCTGGGGTTATCTGCCTGATTATTTAATGCATTCGGTTTATAACAACATTTTATGTGCCATTTGACACAGTTTGACATGCAACAACAACAACAACAACAACTGTCACTATATACGTCGATTTTAGGTTAAGTTTCCCCCACTCCACTCTCAGGCATGGCGTTATCGGGCGTTCGTCTGGCCCCTAACCTCTGTCAAACGCTTTAAAGTAAAAACTTTCGAAATCTTTTTGAATAACACATCGAATCTTGAACCCTGCCCTGGGCTTATGCTCGACTCCGTGCTCTAAATGTCTGATTAGACCATCATTATAATACAATAGATTGTGCCTAATTAAAAACCGAAAATCAATTCAAGTAATCAATGTATTTATTGTATATGTAATGCATAGAGTAATATTATATACGATTTACTGCTTTAATCGTATTCGTCTGCCCTTCCTGGTTTTTTTTCGAAGTTTCCTTCTCATCGTTCTGTCTCTGGCCTTAGGTTTTTCTCTCTGTTTTGGCATTAGCAAATAGCATTGCCCACATTTTTATAGCAATTCATGTCTATATAACGTAGTTGTTTGTTCGAAATACCCTGTAATGGGGCGTCTGTGAAGAGTTGCCAATGCTGTGGCTATAAATAAGTGACAATTATAAAGGTTATAAATAACTATATACTATATAAATTAATAAGGTATCTGAACTGGTTCTTTAAGCAATAGATAATCATTGGAATTATCGTAACTATTGATTAATATACCAAAGATTATAACTTTCTTTGTCACTTTAAAAAATTTATAGCTGCACAGAGTATTTTCAAGTACTCTACTAGTTGCCAAAGCAGACTGTCAGTTGTTTTTATTGTTGGTCTATTCGGTTCTATGCGATCTTTTATTTTCGATCTGACTTTGTCACGACGCATCGCGGCAAAGTGAAACTGAAAATTGCAACTAAATGCCGCGCTCATCACTTGCAGACACTTTAGAATGCACTCTGTGCATGTGTGTGTGTGTGTCAGACAGAAGGACAGACGGACAGCGAGCAGACAGCAAATGAGACGCAAATGGAATGTTGAGGTGCTGCACAGACAGACAGCGAAGGAGATGAAGAGGGAGGGAGGGAATGAGAGCTGGGGGAGGACTTGTACAAAGACGATTTAAAAGACTCGTTTCTGTATCGAGATCCATTCTAAGTTTTCCTTAACTCTTTTCCTTAGAAATATCCCCATTTGGTGGCATTTCCAATTTGAGAATCATTTCAGTTTTTTCAGACAGAAGCGAAGAATCATTAGCATTTTATAAAGAATTACAGATTGTAAAGAACCTCTTAAAGCTGAAGGCATTTTGATTTATTTCCATATTCGATCTTACATGGTTACTTAACTTTTAAAGTGGGGGAACCCAAGCTAAGGTGAGTTTCGTGTTACACTTGTACTATATTTCTACTGCATAAACAAACATTAATAAATGGTAAATAAACATGTTATCGATAATAATAAATAGAGTTATAGGCGTATGATTTATTTTCGATTTCTCAGTTTGTTTATAGCTCGACCGACTTGGGCCAAGGAAAACTTGTTTGCCTTTCCTATTGTGTATATTGATAATATCAGTATGTCAAGCAGACCATACAACAACCGAATATGATCTGCACTTCTTATCTTACACACACATACACACACACACACACACAGAGTGACAGAGGGAATTAATAAATACTACATCTAGTCTCACAGCAGGAAATGACCAAGTCGAATTGCAGCCAGAGAACCGCCTGATCATGATGAAAATCTGTAAATATCTACGGGGTATAGCTCTACAATGACAGCAAAAGCAAGTTGTTGAAAGACATGAGATTGTACAAGATACACTCATGTTTTATTGTACTAAATGATAGAGTTTACAAAGAAAAAACCTCCATATAAGGTGAAAGTTTTTCAATGAACAACGAATCTAGCTTACTCGTAAAGATGTCAATGAAATGATAAATACAGCTGTATATAAATAGTAAAATATGAAGACAGTTCTGTAAGTTGTATAGATTATATAGTGCAATAATAGTTAATGATATAAACATAACAGAATTCTTATAATATTATAAATATTTGAAAACTACATACAAAAGTAGGTTTCTTATTTTGTTCTCATTCAAAGTTCTTCTCTACCTTCCTCGTCTATTTCTGCGATAAGTAGACTAACTGTTCGGTTTCTCCCATAAAGATAAGGATGCTTATGTAAATAGAGTACCTAATGATCTTGCACGCTGCGTGGCAACCCTCAGTAAGGGTATTTAGAGCACCTTCTCAGCAAGAGACAACATGAAAACGAGATAGAATGAATGCGAGCCCAATACGCACTCCATTTGTCTTGCGAGCCTCTCTAGACTGACCCAGAAGACAAGGCACAACGCACTGCAAAATGATGATAATGACGATGATGATGATGAAACGGAGTGCAAATTGAAGTGCGCAAGGATCAGCAATGATATTTCTCCCATCCCTTCCGCTGCCCCTACCCTCTCTCTCGCCCCATCACGTTTTTAATTAGCCGCCGCAGGGCGCGAGTGAGTGAGCGAATGCGCACAAGAAAGATGAGCAAGGGGAGGGGCAGGGGCAAGTCGCTGTGGTCCTTTTACCAGAGAGAATGAGGCAAGCGAAAAATTGAAATTAACCGACTACACGAGACATACACACACGTGTATGTGTGTGCATGCATCATATGAGAAATTGGGAACCGGACTCGACAATGATCCCAGCTCCGAAGTGAAGGCATCGCGACAGCGACAACAGACCCAAATTCCCCCGAGTTGCGGTTCACGCTGACAGCGTGAGTCCCTACGGCGCGCCTCAAAACGAGTCGCGGCATATTTGTTAATTATGCAAGACAAAGTTCCTTACATACCCACACACATGCATAGACCCACACACACATACACACTCACATTCAAATACATACACAGTATGCATCTTCCTTGCGACCGAATTTGTAGGGTGCATGAACTAAAGTACAAAAAAGTCCCTCTCACTGCTCTTATTAATTGAGTGAACATGTCCAAAAATGAATTGATGGCAGCAAGGTAGAAGGAGTGAAGGAGAAGGGACAATACAATGTGGCGAATTACAAGACTGGTCAAGCCGACAGCAAAGGAAATTAATTTTCACCATCTTTGACTTGCCTGTTAGATTCTGAATGTTATGACACTTGAAACACAGCATCAATAACGTACCTACTCACATACAACCACGCATGTACATACATACATGCACATGCCTCCTATGTACAACGTAAGCAACGTTAATGTTGGTGTCGTAAGTAATTTGAACGACGAACGATCGAACGTAACACAAATTTACCATGCGGTTGCAACATGTTCGCTGTGAGCAAGACGACTACACCGCAGCCAACCACCGGCCACGGGCTGTGCGACGTAACGAAGCGAGATGGCAGCAGTTTCATGCAGCAACAACAATACAACTGAAATGTCAAGCTAATAGAAATGCGACAACAAATAAAACGCACAGCTGGCACACAACAGAGAAAGAGGGAGCGGGAAAGCATGGAACTTCTCTCTCGCTCTCTCTGTTACCAAAGCAAGTTGCGAGAGCGTCGCAGCTGTTAACAGCACCACTCTAACATGTCGCCTTACAACATGCTCGCGCTGTTTAACAGTGCTGGTTGGCAGCACAACGCAACGCGTCTGTTGTATTTATTTAAACTTTATTTTTATACTTTATATCAAACTTGTTTCACTTTTTACCGTTACAGTCGATCGTGTGCCGCGTGCGCCGCTGGACGTCTCTCAGCTCGCTGCGTCTGCTGTCGAGGCACCACTTGAAAAAAACCTTTTAAAGAACTTCTAAACTGCCACCCGGGTGGACCAAAATATTAAGAGAGAAACGACACGAGGCGCCGAGACTTCGCGGTAGCAGCACGTGCAACCAAGTTGTTAATTGGTAGCAGCTACACAGCAGGGCAACACACCACAAACAGGCCCTTCACCCTAGCTGCCGTATCCGACTTCTTCAGAACTTGAAATCATTTTTTCGGGAATCTCCCGAGAATATTATTTTAACAAAAAAAAAAAAGTGTGAAAAACTCGATAATCAATCAATTTCGTACGCAATTTGTGCCCCTGCAAAACGAGAGAAAATAACAAAAAGTCCGAAATTAAAAACCAAAAAAAACATTTTGCGGTCGCCGCCGCATTGTCTCCTCTGCTGAGCGCCGCTTCGTGTTGTGTGTCGTGTGTGTGCTCAGGATTTTAACACCTTGACACTGCCCCGACGCGTGTTTCACACATTTCCGATTTTCGTAATATAATGAAAAAAAAACTTACGACGCGCCGTACTCAAAAGAGTATTTAAATTTCGAATCGCCCGCGGACTTTGGCACTCCACACGTGTTTCGCTTGCTCAACTTCCAGAGAACGAAACGGAACGGAGGGTCAAAGTTTTGTGTGACCAAATATGAAATGCAATTAAGCACACTTATCAAATTATAATTAACATGAATAGCACCAAGCAATAGTCCCATAAAGTGTTACAACGCCCAATGGATGGAAAGGTATACCGAAGAGACACCCCGTCGAGAGACGCCAACACGTTGACGAACGGAAATCGGAAATAAACATCGCGTCATGGTTTTATAATTAATGAAAATTGTAAAATGATGGCTTCGACGATGAGGTGAGTAAGCAGGTAATATGTTTTTCTCTCTGTCTCTCTAAAAACGGAACTAAATGAATGGATTTGTACTATTATGAACTCAGCAACGTTCCCAATTTTATGCTGACATTTGTCAAGCTCTTCCTCGTCGCATTCCCGCCAAAACACACAGCCAGGTCTCATAAGGTTACCTATGTACATTTGTAGGTTTCTTTGCAAATGCATATGTATATATGTATTGTTTAAATGTGTAGATCCAATTTCGCTGCGCTGCGCCTCGATTCCCATCTCGCAGCTCCATTTCAATCTGATTAATCAGTGCATAGACTCTGCCTGGGCGCGCCTACTGATATTTATTCAAATACCGCAGCATTTTTCGTACATATAGATGCTACATTGGTACATACGCATGGTACATATGTATTTCACATACGTACACACATGTGTGTGCCTACACAAGTTTATTACGGGGCGCCATCGTCATCAAAGTTCGAACAGACACAAACCCATTTCATGAACCGACCGAAAACATATATTACTCACTATTTATTTAAAATATTAATAAAAACGTTCAAGCACAATGTTTCGTTCGTTCGCTCCACTGTTAAACACATGTCGCGCGCTGTTCGAACATGTTCGGTTCGATGTTGTGGCTCGCGTTGCAACCGTTTAACATTGACGTGGTGTGGCAACAGTGCATGTTGTTGTTGCCGTTGCTGTTCGAGTTGATTTCAAAAAAATTTTGAATTTCCGCCCGCCTGTTTCTCGACTTTCAGCTCCGTTCTCAATTCTTATTCGGTGCTCGATCGCGACGGTTAGCAGCAGCAGCGCGGTGCCTCCTCCTCATCTCGTGCACAGTTCGCGCGCGCTTTGCTTTTGCGCGCGTTGCATATTTCCGGTGTCCAAGCGGCAAATAAAACATAGAAGAGAATCAAGCAAAGTGTCAAGGCAAAAAAATTCAATTAGCTTCAAGTTTATCCACACAAATATCGGACTTTGCACACACACACCCAGTGGCATTGCATGTTGATGTGTGTGTGTGTGGGACTGGCGTGCAATGCGCTGCACTGCGACTGGCGCCAGCGTCCATTTAATTATAAATACATCAGCAACAACAAAGCGCCATCGATTGTGCATGCGTACATACTGGTATGTCCACACACACATACCCCCGCACACACACACACACACCCGTTACATCGTTACGTTAGACTCTGCTGGTAGGCGTTGCTTGCTGCGCTGCTGCTTCGCTTCTCTCTCTCGTTCTTGCGCCGCCGCGGATCACGCGCCCCGGTACAAAGTTAAACTCGTCACCGCCACACGTACGTATCTATATCTGCCACAGTAAAAGTAACTGCAACTCCAAGAGTATCTGCAACAGTAACTCGAGTGCTGCCCCCCCCAAAAAAAAAAACAAAGATATAATTATTAACTACTTTAGATACTTTAATTATCCGGCAGGCAATGCACACTTATCTATAATGCTGTAAAGAGTCACAGTTCCAAACTCGAAACTGTGTTATCGCTAAGGGCAAAGGTTGCCGGCGGTTCCAAGGCGCTCTGTGCCCAGAGCTCTTGGAAACCTTCGGCCGCACGATATCATCGTGCGTGTGTGTGTATTGTACATCATATCTGTGCATATGCATACATACAGACATACATGCTCGTATAGCCCACTATGGTATAATCTATATAACGAAAGTAAAACCTCGTGACAAATGAAGAATTCTCATACTGCTTGCAATCTGAACTTTTTGCAAGGACATCTGTTTACATCTTACCGGGCAGCATTAGATTCTTGATTTAAATAATTCTAATACTGTCAGGTAAAGATGTCGTCCGTGTCCTTATACAACGTACAAAAAGAAAAAAACAACAAAAACGAAAAAGAACAAGAAACAAGTCGCAAAAAACGCGAAACAAGAACAAGAAACTCAAACAAATTCACGGAAAACCAAAAAAAAAACCAACGAACCCCAAAAAAAAAACAAGTTTTTCAATTGTGCGTGCAGGAAAAGTTGCCAAGATCCCAGAAGGGAGACGCACAACTACAACAACAACGACAACGGGCTGAGATCGGAGATGATCTTCGTGGACAAACGGCAGAAAATTGGTCGAGAAATTCTTAAAAAATAAATTTTGCAGCATTTCGGATGACATCAGTTCTCGCAGCGATCATTGATATCGTCGCTGCTCTCTTTGTGTGCCTGTGTGTGTGTGCGCACAGGTAAACATTATGGAAAGGGAAAAGAGACGAGAGAGAGAGAGAGGGACAGTATAAAGCCCATAAAAATATATATTTTATGGTCCAGCTTCGTTTTTTTGTTCCCCTCATTTTTCCCATTTTTTTTTTCATTCTTTCTATTTTTTCTTCTTAGCTGAGCATTGAATTTTTATTGCCTTGTCGAAGTCTGCCGACGGGGTTCTTAATTTCCCCGTAGCATTAGTGACAAAATGCCTGTTTTTATGGCACGCCCCGTTAAGCCGATTCCCAGCTATATTCATGTCTCGTTTCGCCAGCAGCAGGTTGCAAGTAGCATTCCAAAGCAAGTTAGTTTTATAAAATATATGATATGATTATATTGGCATATTATGTAGTACGAGGGAAGAACTTGGTTCTCGTTAGTTCACATATGAACTGCCAGAAGTTCCAATGAATTGCCTAGTTCTGTAAAAGGCGTCGAAATTCATAGAAAAGGGAACATCTTTGTTTGCCAGATATATGAACTAAGCTCATTATATGGCCTAAACTGATAAGCATCTCTGGGAAATCTGATGGAAATATTTGAAAAGCGTGGGCGTGGACATCTCCCAGTGCTTTCACTGTACA
The DNA here is from genome assembly GCA_018904035.1 of Zaprionus ornatus. Classification (NCBI taxonomy): domain Eukaryota; kingdom Metazoa; phylum Arthropoda; class Insecta; order Diptera; family Drosophilidae; genus Zaprionus; species Zaprionus ornatus. The sequence goes on from JAEIFZ010000253.1 coordinate 6,673,617, forward strand.
CCCACGCTCTAATTAGATAGCACAGATGTCAGACGGCTTAGTGTTTAGCCCCAGCTGGGTGGGAGTTGGCCAGCTCATCCCGAGATAAGATCGCGGCCGCATTGAGGGCGGCGTTGACGTCGTCGTCAAACATTTCACACCAAGGTAAAAGTGTCTATAAAAGCAACAAGTGGCACTCGGTAAATAACTGAACAACCAAGCTAACTGTCGACAGAGGGAGAGAGAACTCTACACACACACACACTCGCACACACACACACACACAGATGCGAACACAGTTCAGATAATAGAATGAGTTGTAAACGCTTTACAGCGCCTTTAAATTTTACTGTTCTTGGCACAGTGGTTTCCTTTTCATACGAAACGTGGGGAATCTAATCGAGCTAACCGAAAAATATACATCATATACACGGCATTGTAATGCCGCGTTAGTTTCGGACCTAACCAGAACGAATATAACACCTGGTAGTGAACCAAGTAGGAGCGATACTAATTAAGACTAGACACTCTCCAAACTATAAGAACGTCCAGACAGAGCATTCAAGGGTATCTTGGAGTGTAATTAACCCATCTGCGGGGCCTTGAACAGCTACGAAATCAATTTAAGTCCAGCTCCGACTGAATATGAAGTACCTTAAACTTTGCACTACATTTCTGTGTGTATCTGTAAGTCGTTAAGGCTGATCCGTAGTTAATTGGGGGTTGCAACGAGTTTAAGACTACAACTAATGCCCCCCCGTGATGGAAGGTTGAATATGCGACTAGACAGAGATAACTAACTAACTGACTGACTGACTCTGAGCAATTAAGTATCAAGGCTACGTAGCATTAGCTTTTTTAGAGCAGTAGAAACGAGTGTGGATCTCGAGTAGTGCTAACGACAAGAAGTTAGACCCTTCAGCTGAGCTCTGTGTTCATAGATTTCCATGTAAGGAATGCATTTGACCTTCCCGAAGGTGACGAACTTAAAGCTATCTGCGTTTGCGTGATTTCATATGCAACTATAAAATAAATACCTATTCTACATTTATGACTTCTTATGACAAGTTTTGTGGTCTCATCGGATTGACAATTTCGCAATTGAGAAACAAAGCGATCGCCTTTAGTTCGAGTTATATAATTAGTCATAGGCTGGCGCACTTAAGAGTGCGACTAATATCAGGGTACACTACCCTGGCACTATCTTAGCCAGCAATTTCACAATCCCCATGAAATGAGGCCCACTGCGATTGCAATCGAGAACTTAACTCGGGCAATAGAAAACACTTCAGTCGAATATGTAGAGTGATAGCCCAACGGGGGTAGGCCGATTGTATCGATTAAGTGGTGTAATCAACCCTACTCGATATCCACATGTCAAATGATAATGCCGAGGACGAGCCTGGCAACCAATTTATGACATCTATAGGGATCCCCTGGTACAGGCAATTAAAAGACCGATATTAATTTCCTATCGATAGGTAGACCACTTGAGAACTGTATAGAACCTGAAATATCACAAAACTTGCAAGTGATTGTGACTTTTAGAAACTCACGTACAGTCTCAGAGATGCTTATACAATAAAACTATCTCCGGTTATATGTCTGCTAAGAGACCTTGTGGATGCTTTAGTATGTATTGACAGCTGATTCCCTTAACACTCACACATCCACGTGGTCGTACACGTTGACCACACGACCCAAAGCACGCGTTATCTGGTGCCCCAAAAAAAGAAACGCCTGCTCGGGTTCTCGGTAATGGAAAATGTGCTGGTCACTACGGGGAAGTATCTAATCTCGGTTAGACCAGGGTAGACGCTACGTGAAATGAAACATAGTATATAGCAGCGCTTGGTAAGTATCTAATCGTAACATTAACTATTGATAAAGCTATATTTTAGACTCGGACCCGATTGTTTTCGGCACCATGTGGTTCAGTACTCTAACGGGTACTCGACTCGGAGATACCTTGTGTCTTTGTCAATACTAAACGCATAGAATAAAGTCTAATTTCGTAGGGTAGTGGCTCAAGTTTCCTACACTCTCTCTGTACATATGTAGGTCGGTACAGTTGTGAACAATATTCCCCGTAAAACTAATGAGAAATCTTTGAAATTTTATTTCTATCTTCGCCAACCTTAAGAGCTTGTCACTCCTCCTCAGTTTCGGGCTATAAATTTCAGAGATTATCAAATGTTTATCGACCAAACACTGAACATAATACCGTACATGACCCATAAATTACGGGTGTATTTCTTCGGGGGGCGCGATACCAGCGAAAGCGAACGAAAGAGAAGTGAGATGGATGGGGTTGAGGGTAATGAATGGGCGTAAATCAATTAGCGTCTAACAATGCGATCAAGACCGATTTAATTGTGCCGAGTGAACGGATTTTTCGTGCCGTCATGATGAACTGATTTCGTCGCAATCAGAGGATTATAGAGTTCCCCCATTCTATGAGTGTTACAAAGCTTTCATTACGAAATGCACTTGGAGAGTTGTCATCGTGTCGAGATCTAATGAACTCGTTCGGATCTTGTCGGCATTTCGAATGTTTTGAAATGGGTTCAAAAGAATTGCCATCCAATTCAGAATCGGGGGCTCTGGTCAAGCCAGTTCTGGACTAGGAGTTTCTTCTTGCTGTCTGCATAAATTAGTAAAACACTAATTTCCAATTCCGATTTCAGTCATGCAAATGTTAATTGACCACTTAAGTTAAAACTTCATAATGATCGTTAATAACACCGAGCACGACGACGACGATGACCGCGAAGCAAAGCCAACGAGCAACGAACGGGCCGGCGACCAACCATTCCATCCCATCCCATCTCCCAAACCATCCCATCCTCTCATCCCATCGGAAAGCAAAGCGACAACTGTAACCGAAAGAACAGGTTCAAATTGAACCTAACTAGCCAGCGTGCTTGGCTTGGACTCGCGAAGCTCTCTTTTAAAGATATGCAACCTACAACAAACTTACTTGGCACAAATTATACACACACACGCACACACAGATCAGAGACCTGCAACCGGGGGCTCTTAACTGTGCATTAATGATCTTTTCTGCCAGCTCGTTTTTTATAGCTTCTCTTTTATTAATACTCTGAACCCCCTGAAAATGGTTGAAACGACCCTAGGAGAAGAGACACTAGAGGAAACCACAAGCTGTATCAGCATAGTACAACAGTTAGAACTGGATGTTGTCTAGTATATATAGATAAATAAGGTGGATCATCTGGTACTGGTTTCATATTGAAATAGAAGTACAGAAGCAATAGAAGTGGCTAAAACAATTTGAATATGAGCTGGTAACAGGTCTGGTAATCGAGTTTAAGGGACTTTACAGCACTGATTGAATCAGTAGGTTGGAATGTTAATTAAGTGTATAAAGTATCGATAAACCGTAATGGAAGACTTATCTTAATTGATCTGGCAACAGGTCGTCGCTGTGGATGGTGCTATGTGATTGATCTCCATGCGTAGCCACTGTTGAATGTACCTATGTACATTTGGTACATTGTACATTGTACACACAAAGTGTACAATTGCCCAACTCGCAATGGAGTCATTTCCTGTTCGAAATGGGTCAAAAACTGCACAACTCGAGCTAGTCGGGGAGCTGCACATTAGCGTCCATTTATCAGTGTGTGGCAAGCGGATGGTGGCCACTTGACTCGTGCCACCTGCCGCCAGTCGTTGCAACTCAGACAATTGGTTGGCAAAAGCTCGACGCTCGACGGGTTGGGGCCTAGCGCAACTAACTCTCCTCTTGGCCACAGATAATTGAGCGTCCAATTTGAAGGCAGGCATGCCCGAATGCGCTCTCCCCTCCGCTCCCTTGCCGTACTATGTTTGCTACTGTGCACGCTCCCACTCCAGTCGGGGTCTGTCTGCCTTGCGCGCTCTCCCTCTCTCGGGGCACGCCTGCTCTTTAGCATTGCCACTTGGCATCGTGCAGCGCAGGCGCCGGGTGGTGCTTCAAATTAGCATTGTTGCATAGAGTCGGGACTAGGAATGTGCAACAAACAATCTGTTTACCTTTGTACTAACTGTACCTTGAGTCGAATGGAACAAGTATCTGTATTCATCTTTATTTCTACTTCAATTTGGGTACTCCAATTTATTTGCTCAGCTTATTTCAAAGCCCTAATCTGTGTACTCTGTTCATTCACGAGATATCAAGCTAACTGAAGTTGGGAAACTTGTTTGTTCATATGCAAAAATGTTAATCGATCGATGAAGAATTTTAATTGAGGGGGTAAGCCGACTTACTTTCCAACCAGTTGTGTATATAGGTGAGATATATGCCATTTATTCACATATGTATATGTATATATCTATATATATGTGTATTTCTGTAGATAATACCGTTTTGCGATTTGCATTTGTTTTATCTGTCCATGCGCTGCATACAATGGTATGAATACTAATATGCTAAACTGTGAATATATGCGAAATAAACGAATATTCATGCACGACATATTTATGAATTGGGGCCACACTGGCAGGTGGCTGGTGGCAGGTGGCAAATGGCGGCACCTGACTGGGCCACGACGGTGTGGCTAATAAGCTAGGCCATGCTCCTAATTAAAAACTTGACGATGTTTTAGCTTTTAGTTACCATTGTTGGCGGTTCTTCCAGCTGTTCGTTAGCTTTAAACTAGCGTAAATTTGGCCGAACAAATGTGCGAAGAGAAATGCAGTCTGAACTTAAATTTTACAACACTGTTGGAGCAGTCATAATGTATAATGTGAATTTCCCCTAAAATATCCTAGCACAAGGCCACTCAAAGACTGACTGCTACGAGACTGATACGATGCGGGTAATTTACAAGTTCAGTGAACAATTAGCAGCAGAAAGAAGAAGAAACACGAGATCTGCGAACTGCCATTATGAATATGCATGAATTGCTTTTATAAACGAACTAACAACGGCAACAAAAACAACAACAACAACAAGGAGAACAGCCCCGTGAGTACGCAGTACTGTGAATAATATGAGATATGTGTATATTTAAATTTAACACGTAAAAAATTAGATAAATTTGCATAGAAATTGCAATGAACCTTAACTCGAACTTGAAGAAGCAGCAGCAGAAGGAGAAGAAACGAGGAACAGCCAAGTACAACTAGCTGCGCAGGCATCAACAGGTTAGAGGTACAAACACTGCGCAGCAAAAACAGGCAAGAAACACATTTCAAATAGTCGATACACTTTTTCCATTACAGGGTATTTGAATGCATAAGAATAATACATAATTTTTTTATAAATTCATAATTAATTTTATTACATTATCCCAAAGTACCCGCACTCCTGCCGGCCAGTGTTGCGTGCTGCATGCACACAGTGTTGCCGTGCTGTAGTTGTTGTAATTATTAGCAGGTTGTTTTTTTTTTTTTTATAACTCGCAGCTGGCAAACGACATAAAAACTACGCTCAGCAAGTGCAAACAAAATAAAAGCAAAGAGAGCAAAGTAGTGGCGAAGAAGGAGTAGCAAAAGGAGAAGGAAAAGAAGAAGAAAACAAAGATAAAGTTTTATTTTTTAGCCATCTTTGGCTACTTTTGCTACTGTTGGCCGTTTTATGCATTTGCCTTGGCCAGAGATACGCGATTTTTGAGTTTCTTGTTTATGTTTTTGCTGCCGCTCTTGTTGTTGCTGTTTGGTTTTGCTTTATTTATAGCACAAAATGTTGTAGCAAGTTTGCCGCGCTACCTCTGCCCCTGCCGTCCTGCCTCGTCCGGCAACAGAGTTATTAATGCTTGGAATTTTCATAATCGAAACGAGTTTCCAGCACCAGCAGCAGCCCCAGCACCGGCAGCCAGCCAGGCAAGGAAGCACGCGCGGAACCCGCTGACCATTCACCATCTCCCCTCCCCCATCCCTCTTTCTCTCTCTTCCTTCTTCAAGCCAAGTTGCAGAGTGGAGACCTCGCGACTCCGCTTTTTGTTGTTGTTGTTGCTTTAATAACTAACGCCTCTTGCTGGCAAAAGTCAAGCTGGCCGAGCTGCGCTAAGCAAACGAAGACAAGCCTCGTCCCAGGAGTTGCACCATAGAGGGGGGAGGGAGAAGAGAGACAGTGCCAGAGTTATGGCAAGACAAGCACACGCCTTGTGCGAACAGGTGAAGCGTTTAACTGTACGTCGGCGGATCGGATCGGACCGTAGTCGGAGTCGAAGTCAGAGTCAAACGATCGCTCGTCTCGGCAGGCAGGCCAATTGAGGGGCGGAGCGGGGGATGGAGAATTGTGGAGGTGCCTGGCCAAGCCGTTGTTGGACTTTGCCTGCTTAGTTGCGAGTTGCAGCGCTGCCATTGCTCTGCTGCTGCTGCTGCTGCACTTGCTCCTCAGCGCTGTCCGTACTTTATTTATTTCAAAACGTGAGTTTAATTAAAATAAAAAATGCAACGCGATTCTAATTCGATTTTCAATTAAAAACTTCACATTTAGCATTTAAATTAATTATTTTAACTAATCACCTTCAATCGGATTAGTTTATATTGAATTTGACTTTAATGCGGCTTGTGGAATATTGTTTAAGATATTCAACTTCTTTTTGAATAATTTTCTAATATTCAATGAATTTTTATTACGCAAATAATTAACTTATTTAAATATATAATATACATATATAAATCATAAAACACTAGAATAGAATTTAACTAAATTAAATATTTTACAAATAAAATATTTTTAAGTAATAAAAATAAAATAATAAAATGATCTTAATAGTTTTTCACATATCACGTTAATAATTATTAACCAGATGAACGCGATCGACATGGTTCAATTAACTCTGCTAGTGATCCTGAACAAGAATATATATGTATACTTTTTGGGCTCTGGTACATATGTACATTTGCCCAAAATTAGTATGCCCTTTTATGATCCTCTTCAATTGTCGAAGGGCATAAAAACAGAGCCAATGAATGAACAAATGTGAGTAGAAAGCGAATTCAACTTGAGCAGGTTGCGTGCCACGTAGGCAATGCCTGGGGCAGTCCCGACTTGCAGGTAGCACCCAAGAAGCTCAGGCTGAAAGGGAGGTAGTGGGGGAAAAAGATGGTAAAGCCAAGTTGGTCGGGGCAAATTAAGCAGCTCGACAACGACGGTAAAAGCTGTAATTTGCTTAAAAGCAGTGAACAAATAAAGGGTTTCAATGGCTCTCAGAGACTGAGACTGAGACAGAGAACGAGACAGAGACAGAGGCACAGATAATGAATCGGGGAATGAGGGCTATGACTGTGGACCTGGAACTGGAACTGCAACTGAAACAGATCAGTGACAAGTGCATGTTGCACGCCGACAGCTGCCGCAATTTTGACTGCGCCACGGACTGATCTGCATGCAGAAGATCGGCACACACACACACACAAACAGTTGCAAATGCACATGACATATGGATATGCCTGGCAGCTTGTGTTGGGCTCTCTTGCCTCCGCACACATCCTGATCATAGTTTTTAATTAAGTAGCTTGTAGCTTTCCGACGCACTTGACTTGATGCGTTGCGGCATCTTTTGGCCAAGAGGAAGCGCAGTGAAATTACACAGTGCTACAAAATAAAGCTAAATTGGTACAAGAAGTGAAAACGATTGTGAAATGGTATGTATATAACGAAAAGTATCTCTGTAAGAACCCTCTAAACAAAACATCTGAATTGTAACTAAATATTAAATATATAAGAACAGTTTCTAGATGAAAGCAGCTAAATAATAAGAGATAAGGCAAACAACTCCTGAAGAATTTCTAGAAACAAATCTTCTAAAATGTAAGTAGAGATAAAATATATAAGAAAGTGGCTAGAAAGAATTCTGCAAGATACGCGACTATATGCGCGTAAAAAAAGATGATAAGAGATAAATAAGCATCAGATGAAAGAAATATTTGCGGAGAAAAGAATTGAAGATAAAGATCTCTGGGAGAAACTAAGAAAAAAGGTACCATAAGAAAGATCTCTGGTAACCCTTGTATATAGTAAATCATATTGCTAATATATTCTATACAACTTCATCTCGTATTCTTGGTTCAATACCCCATTGGTTACAGCTGCAACTGGTTTAATAAGTTTAACTGAATTTCATTGGAAAAACTGCAAATATAATAAAAGTATAAGAATCAATTATTGATTATGTTCGAAAACTATGGTCCATTTGGAGTTGTTTCTTTCGCAGAATTCGATATTAATCTGGAAGTGAGCAGAAATCACATTAAATTACTCTCTGTCGTTGCCCTGGAAACACTCATTCCACATTACTATCGACACTTATCACAGGGAACTTTTTTCGGTTACCCGCATGTTTCTGGCTTTCGTCTTATCGCACATTATGGTTGACGTTAATGAACTCGCTCCGTTATTTTCGGGCCTCGCTCGGACATCTGCTGCCCAATTGGCGAATATATAACAGTATATACATATATATTGTATAAAGTTACTCTAGAATATTTTTGCTATCGAGTGTGTGGTTTTGGTTGCTCGATAGTCGAAACTTTGATTAGGCCAGCCAAGCGTGGTCGCATAACTCAAACCCCGTCGCAGCTGAAAGTCAATTGAGGAGGCTCGTGGGACCTGCTGGGACCCACAGCAGCGCCCAAAACATTAGCCAGAAATCCATTAAAAAACACGCACGCTCTGCAGCTGCATTGGGATCGGCATTGGGATCTGGGGCGGCAGATCGAGAGGGGGCGAGACAGCAGGAGAGAGAGAGACAGAGGGGCCAAGTGCGAGGCAAAGTGCTGGTGATAAATGCCCAAAGGCCTCCAAGCGCAACGTCGATAAAGCCGGCGCTGCATTGGGCCAAGGCACTGAACACTGTGAAGAGTTGAGACTGAGTTGAGCTGGGCAGAGGCAGGGGGGCCAGAGATAGGGTACGACTGGAGGAACCGGCATTGGCACTGAAAACGAGAGAGCTTATCAAAAAAAAAAAAAAGAATACGCGACGAATGAGCAAGGAATTTTATTCATGAAATATTTTCCGCTTCACGCAGTCGGACGGAGTCGGGAACAGGTTCAACTTGGAACGGTCCCCGAACCACTCCGTATATAATTGCATATGAGTATGATCATGAGTTTGAGTATGAGTATGAGTGTGTAAGTCTGATCATGATGAGCATATGGGTGTGTTAGTGTGTGAGTTTTGAGCGTGATAAAAATTAAGTATTTATTAAATGCCCGTTGCCCTCTGCGAGGTCCTCTCGTGTTCCAACTAAGTTGCCCCCCTTTAAGTGCACACGATAATCATAAGGTGTGAAAAATTTATGAACACTCGCTGCAATTTCTTTGCACTCAGTGTAGAAACCATACACTGTCTGAAGGGGAGTACGAGAAGTTACTTTTCAGTTATTTTGCATTATAATATAGCATTATCTAGTAACAAGTTGACTTTGCTGAAGATTTACTTTGTTAAAGAGTGAAATATGTAAAGAATACTTCTTTATTGAGTATCCCACTAAGTAAATTATAAAGAATCGTTTGATAAATATCAACATCATTATAACTTCAACTATGATCGTATTTCTGGCGACCCAAACTCAATGTGTGTCGATCATTGACGCCTTGCACTGTCATTTGTTTGTGTGTCTGCTTGAGACATCAAATTGGTTAAGTGCTTCGACTGTCAGTTTTGGCAGCTGCAGCTCAGCGAGGCCACTAAATCAAGCCAGAAATCGGACTAGGTCTCTGGACCCGGTCCAGGCCAGATTTATGGCCTGTTAAAAAGTCAGACGGCAAAGTGCCGGGCAATTGGTTAAAAGCTACACGCCAGATACAACACGCCCGATAACGGATCGACAACAATAACAGAACTGCAAAAAAAAAGAGCAAAAATAACAAGACAAAAGGAAGAGAAGACGCGGAATCGAGAAGAAAGAACGCGCCACATGACCAAAAAAGGATCCGAACTGAGGCCGCGAGAGAGTCGCGAGTTCATAAATAAAAGATGGCAAATGGCAATGCAAGAGGGCCCAAAAGGTAGGCAGAACAATGGAGCAGAGATGATGGATGAAGAGGAGGAGGGTGGAGAGGAAGAAGGAGAAGGAAGAGAACGGGATGCCGAAGCCGCGCTCAAACATGCAGACGTGACTTATTTAGGACAAATTGTTTGATTTACGTTCCATAATAAAAACGATAATACTTGTACGATTGAAGGCGAACAGGCGTGTCTAAATAAAGTAGCTATACGTATGGTGTATGTACAGATGTTATCTATAGCTATATCTAGTGGATTTATGTTTCAAAACCTATTCGAAATTTCCAAGTGCCAAGTGCTCTTTAAGTACAGATCTTCAGCTGAGATATGTTGTTCTCACAGCGCAGATAACTGCGAGGGTTTCTTGTGTGTATTGATATGACTCGATGTCTGTGTACACTTGACGAAATTTAGATAGAGTTGTTGCCAGAGGCAAGCTGAAGGTAGCCTTTCTTTCTGGTTTTATATTTAGGTAAATGGTCAAACGACCTATTTTATGATTTGAATTATTTTAAAATATGAAATTTGTGTGAGAATCGAGAGAACAGAAGAGTTGTCACTACTAAATGAGGGTGTTGTTTGTCTTTAGTAAAGAACTATATTGAAATTATTTTCTTATGCAAAATGGCTACAAAAATTAGTGAATACAAAAAATTCAATTAAGATTACAAAGAGTTAAGATATTATATATCAAATGGAAATGATTGATGTGGATAAAGATCTTGTTCAAATAACTGCATAATTTATGAAGGAAAATCATTTAAAAGTAATTACATATTTAAGTAAAACCCCAACTATGTCAACTGTTTCTGCAAGTGTAGATATTGTGTACATACTATATGCCTACAAATATGAACACACGCACATTAACACAGTCGATGTATCGACATGGGCTTAGCTGGTTATTTGACACCTTGTACTGCTCACTGTGTATGCGTGTGTATGTGTGTGTGTGTGTGCACACTCACTCACTTGTGCTAACCATTCGATTTCGATACCCGCACTCCCGTTACCCTCCACCTCTCTCTCTCCACATGCCAGGGCCCTGGCCAATGAAGCGTTTCGGTTCGGGTAAGCCCAGAAAGAGCATAAAGCATAAGTAGAAACACACACATTCACTCACACACTCACATGTGTGTTGTAGTTGTGTGTGTGCGTGTGTTGGAGCAGCCAAGGATGTCAGCTTGTTGCTTGGTGGTGGCTTCATCTAGGAGCAGAGCGAGAGGTCATTGGCATATCCTGGCAGCGAGATACAATCAGAGGAGAGAAGCAGATCGTACTCCAACTCCGATGGGGTGTGCAAGGGGTGTCTAATTTATGTATTGTGCCTTTTGTTTCTTTGTTGTTGCCACGTTAATCGCAGCTCATGAGAACTAAGAAAATAATAATAAAAATGCCACAGCGCGTTGAGTTCGACTTCGACTCGCTTCGTGTTTCGTTTAATTCTCTTTTTTTCGAATATTTAATTTGACCGCTGACTGTGTGACACAGTTAGGAACAGAGTCGGTGTTGGGACTAGGCAGGTTGTTGTAGTTGTTGTTGTTGTTCTTCTTCGTAGACCAAACCTCGCTTGATCGCTGGGGGCATAATTAAAATTTATGGTGAATGCGCTTGGTTCGGTTAGGTTCGGTTTGTATCGGATCGGTTCGATTCATTAGCCGCCTTCTAGTCGCGGCTTAATTAAAAAGTTTCATAAATTTTCGACAATTTGTGTTGCGTATCCACCTGTTCTACCAGTTGAAATTCCTATTTATAGAAGGGCGTGTCAGATAAGCCCCCAGACGAGTTAAGGCCAAAGGGTTGAGGATTAGATTAGAATAGGTTGCCGTATTTATAGCTAGATTTAATTGCAGCTGACTGAAATATTGTCTAGATCGTCTGATATATTTCCTTTAAGGCATGTTAAGCTCTTATTGATCGCATGATCTGTATTATATGCCATATTGTAATATCTATAATTAAAAGCTTACAATCTTTGTCGATTTGACAGTGTAATAAATAATCCCCGTGTATCTATGTATGACGTCAGTCTTGCAATCCCCTGACCATAAATAAAACGCACACGTATGCATTATATCCTGTTCAGTCCCTCATATCAAACCCTGGAGACACGCATACACACACACACACACAGAGACACTCGTTTTTAATGGGCAGCTCGACGGGGACATGGGAAACCCGAGAAACAGGAGATGCCCCAAGTCAAGTGCGGCAAGTGCAACGAGGGGCACACGTGATTAGCATGCAAGAGGCAACAACTTTGTCGACAGCGACTGCGACGGCGATTGCGACTGAAGCAGTGACTGCAACTGCAACTGCGACCAGTTGACAGTTGTCAAATCCACTTAGGCTCCTCATGGTAAACACTTTGTGACGAGCCTGTGGAGGATTTATTTAAGCGCAGAGTGAGCAAAGGACAGAGAGAAGGACAGACAGACTGACGGGCAGACAGAGAGACAGATGGACAGACAAACAGACGGACATACAGACGAAAAAACAGACAAGCAGACAGATGAACAAACAGACAGAGAGACAGAAAGTAAGACAAGCAGAGAGACAGACTGAGAGACAGACTGAGAGACAGACAGAGAGACAGACAGATAGACAGACAGATAGACAGACAGATAGACAGACAGAGAGACAGACGAACAAACAGATAGAGAGACAGACGTACAGAGAGACGGACAAAAGACTGAATGAAAGACTAAGCCTAGTTTTAGGCTCATACAAAGCGCCAGAAAGATACGTTCTGCATTTCTTTATCTGCTTTACTGAACCTGTAAATAGTACTCCCGAAGCAGTACCCATTTATTTATTTGTCATACTGCACCTGGAAGGAGTACTCTCTGTTGCCAAGTAGATTTACTTGGGAATCATAGCGGGAAAGCCCTGAAATATTTATTACGATATTGTTTAGCTTTGTTTTGAATGCTTTTTGGCTTGAAAACAGTTGTTAATGTTTGGTTGAAACTCGAAGGAATTTGTTGACATGATACCCTAACGAAATGATGAATGGAATTATACTTAGCTTATGCCGTTTATGACAGCACCCTATTATGGTTTCACTGTACATATACCTAGTTTTATAGGTTGTCTCTAGAATTTCAAAGCTTCATTGCGTTTAATTAAACGATTGCGGAGAAATAAAGAAAATACTGGAAAAACTTTACGGATCTGGATGATCATAAGTTATGAAATTTCAATCAAAACAAGTTAAACTAATACAGGGCACACCTTTTAATAAGTCCTATGCGGTACTAGCCGAACTTTGGCCGTAGCAGAAGGAGGTGCTAGGCACACACGTGAACCCGAGCAAATAATAAATAAATACAAAATAACTGCAGGGCGACTAACATTGTCGTTAAAAGCCGTTGGCATTGGAGAAGTACAACCAGATGCCAACCAGATCCAACTGTTTCAATAAACAAAACAAATGAAAGGTTTCTGTTTCGGTTTCTGTTTCTGTTTCAGTTTCTTTTTTATGTTCAGCTGTTTTCTGGACCTCAAGAGCAGTTGCGCAGGGTAAGGGAAGCTCTACGGAAAGGGGAGCTGGTTGTACTATTTGCTCTGCAGCATGTTGACACAATAACAACAGCAACAGTAACAACAATAAGAGTAAAGAGAGCGAAATAAGTTTTCTTTACATTATTCCGAATTTCCGAATATTCCGTTGATTGCGCGAGACAGTGGGCAAAAAAAGAGATGATGATGATTGAAAATGAAACTGAAAATGAAACCAAAAAACGAACGTCAATCACAATTAAGAGAGCATAATGCAATAAGGGACAGAGAGAGGAAACAGTTCCATAAATCAAAGAAACCTCTTGCAATTGTCGTTGCATCCTTGCGGCACTGTGCAACAGGTGACAAACGGGCATACCCGACTTGCGGAGCAGGTAAACGAAGGAGAGAAAACATCTGCAAAATTGTTTCACACTTTGAGTTGAGTGATCCGTCAGCCTCGTTGCCGTTTGACTTTGACAATTGATGGCCCGCACATTTGTCTTTCTTTCTTTCTTTCACTTGTTGCGCTTTTTGTGAGCCAACTTCATTGCTCTGCCCCGCCTGTTCTTCCCCCCTACAAACTAAACGTTTATTCACGTTTTTATGAACTGTTTTACTTTACTGTTTTAGCATGATTAGGGCAGGGTATATGCAGTTTATGCAAATGCTTGTTGTACTTCCTTTTGTTATACTTTTTTCTTGTTTCCTGTCGATCTCTGCTGTTACTTATGCTAGAGTCATTAAATTTGGCACACAGTTTCCTATATACCCCACGCAGTTGTAGTATTTTTCAAATGTTGATTGCCACGCCCACCTATGGCACAAAACAAGAATCCTCGTGCATGAATTTCGCAAATAAGTTGATCAAATGGCATTGCAGAATACTTATTGTTGAATGAGCAAAGTTATACTGAAGAAACTGTGATTTTTGCAGAGATTTTTCATATGAAACATAAAAGTTTATTAATGTAACCTCAGTGTTTCTTCAGCTCTACTGCAGGGCATCTAACAGTCGAGAATATGAGTCTTTAGCTTGCCTTACTACTTTTTGCTTTAGCACTTTACCTCCTCAGCTCCCGCTGATGCTTCTTCAGCTTCTTCGGCGGCGGCTCTGCACTTGGCCACATTGTCTGGCTGTGGCTGTGACTGTGGCCTTTGAAGTGGACTCGTTTTGACAAATCTGTGTCACTGCTGGGGCCATCAAAGAGTCAGCCGAAGCAGCCAGTCGATTGTCGATCTCACCTCTCTCATCTGCCATCTTTGTGTTTTGTATTTCGAATTTCGATTTTCAACTATTGATGGGTGACACAAAACGTGGTTAAACATGGGGCTGGGTGAACGGAATGGAACGTAACGGCATGTGGGGGCTGGAGGGTGATGAGAAGCACGACGATCATCTATTCAGCGATCACAAAAGGTGAATCAAAAGACGCACTCACCTGTTTCGATCGAATTGAAACGAAACTAGTTTAAATGAGTTTGGAAACGAGTTTGTAGAGGCGTCTTCACGGAATGCCCATTACAGTCGTACACCCGAAAGTATGCCCTGTGGGAAAAGTTTCCATTCTCTGCGATATTTTCGTATGATTCTTCTATCTAATCAGGAGAGAGGAATTACTGGGAATCAGAGAGGAATCAATTACAGTCACAGTCCCGATAACTAGATACTATATCGAGGGGGAAGTATAATAATATTTTCAAGTGCCAAATTAATTTAAAATAGTCTCCCGCAATCTAATCTTCTCCTGCAATGAATCATCTAGCCATATAAAAGGTGCAGGTACAATAAGAACACGGTTAGTTATAGTCGAATCGAAGATCGTGTTAAATATGAAAGTGCTGCATTTGATACTGTCCGCGCTGTGCTTGCTGGTGGCCAGTGCACTTGCCTACGAGCAGGTGATGCCCTACAAGAAGTATCCAGCCTCCTGTGTGGAAGCCAAGCCCAAGAAGAATAGCGTACAGAAGATTCAGATCAATGGCAGTGAGCCCTTCAATGTGTACTGCGATGTGAGCACAGCCGGAGTGGGTTGGCTGGTGATCCAGCGCCGTGTGGATGCCACGCTTAACTTCTTCCGCAACTGGACAACCTATCGGGAGGGTTTCGGTGATCTTGAGGCGGGTTACTTCATTGGACTGAATCGTCTGCACAATCTGACTGCCTCGCAGCCACATGAGCTGTACGTCTATCTAGAGGATTTCTCCGGACAGAGTCGCTATGCCAAGTACGACAACTTCGCTGTGGGCAACGAGACTCAGCAGTACGCACTCAACGTACTGGGCAACTATAATGGCACCGCTGGAGATGCGTTGAGTTACAGCAAGTACATGAAGTTCAGCACCTATGACAGGGACAACGATAACAGCACCCTCAACTGCGCCGCACAATTCTCCGGGGCCTGGTGGTACAATAGCTGCATGTACAGGTAGGTGGAATAGGTATCAAACTAAATTAAAAGGTACCTAACTCTCCCCTCTCTCTTTGGCAGCAACCTGAACGGACAATACTTGGGCGGAGAGTACGCCAGAGATCTGATGGGACGCGGCGACTGCTGGGCACAGTGGAAGGGTATCGACTATGCCTATAAGACAGTCAAGATGATGATCAAGCCAAAAACCAAGTGAAGTGTATTATATATGTGATTTCTGTGATTAAAGCTAAAAACCTAAGAGAGACCTAACTGAGATTGATCTTATACGTTTACTCTCATTGGAAGATCTGTACCCTTTCTCTTTGAAAGTCAAGATGATGATCAAGTTGAAGACAAAGTAGTCCATCTGTGTTCTATGTGTGATATCTAAAATTAAATCTAAAAACCTAAGAAAGACCTAAGTCCCTCGATCCTGCACGGATTCTTTCACTGACAGCTACTCTCTCTCTTTCTCTCTCTCTCCCGGCATGCTCCACATTCCGCATCAGCTTGACAAGCGACAGATCAGGCCAGAACAGAGTCGACATAGAGTCGACACATTGTCGGGGTCTCCAAAATAGAAACGCTTAATTGCGAGTATTACGTTGGAAAATGATACCAATAAAAACAGCTAACGGCCCGGAGAGATGGCGTTTTGGAGGCGAAATTAGAACAGAATGCGACATCTTCACGCACCAAATGTGCTATATATACGCCATATATACTATATACATCGCACACACATACACATACACATACATTCAATGTGATGTTCGGTGTGGCGACAGCTCGAAAATTTCTAAAAAATACCGTGAACAATTTTCGAAAACGAAACATTTTGAAAGAATTTTCCAAAACTCACGCGGCCTCGCAGACCATGGCGGCGACAAAGACATTTTCATTACTTAGATACCCTTTGATTATGTGGAAGGGGGCAGCCAGGGTAGCTGCACTGCCAAGTATGCTAGAGTAGGAAGTGTAGAGTATGTAGGGTATACAGTAGAGTAACAGTGGAGAAGAAGTTGTAGAATGTGTAGGGTATTCAGTAGAGTAACAGTGGAGAAGAAGGTGCTGAATATGCAGGGTATACAGTAGGGTACCCATGTAGTTGAGGATACTTACAGGAAGCTTCTCAGCTTATTGTAGGGTATTCCCAGTTCGGTTTAATGTAAGCAGCTTGCGAGTTTCACAAGGAACAGTCGGCGCATCATTTTGTGAAGCCATCAGCCACGGCACAATTTTCATTTCTGAGTTGGAAATTAAGAGATGTTCTTCGTTTTAATGCCTACACCCCCGCCCCCTCGCTCGAGCGGAGTCACTGCGGGTTGTGGGTGGTGGAGGTGGGGGTAGGTGTCGCTAAGAGTGCCTGCCCGTCTGTCAGTCCGTCTGTCTTCCTGTCTGTCAGTCCGTCTGCCTTGTAGTGCGTGCGGCTGCTTGTAGGTGGGCGTAGGTGTGCGTGTGTGAGGGTGTGTGTGCGTGTATGTGTGTGTGTGTGTGGCGCTGTCAACTGCTGTTGAAAGATTTTCGTGTCGCTGTTTCCATGCCGCCTGCCACCGAACGCGACACAGACGAAATTCTTGAAAAACATTTTTAAAAACTTTTTCGAAAACGCAAGAAAAGAAAAATAGAAAAAAAGAAAGCGAAATTGTTTCTAGCTGCCTTGTTGCCTTGTTGCTTGTTGCCTTCGCACGTAAAAAGATTTAGCAATAGCAATGAATTTAGTTAATTTATGGCGTTATTAATGACATTTTGAAATATTAACAGAAAATAAAAGCAGAAAAGCTGAGGAAACCGCGAAGAAACGAAAAACAGAAACAACAAACGACAATGTTTGAATAGAGAGCGACATATCTTTTATTTTACGCTTCTTTCAGTTGGTCACATGTGCCGTTCTAATAACCAATACCCCCCAACGCCAGGCCAATCTCAGAACCCCCACATAAGTCACCTGCTAACGCGCGATTTCCGCTTTGCAGCAAACAAAAGGCAACTTCACTGGGTCAGAAGTAGTCCGAAGTATCTAGATATATATATATTATATAGGTATCTTTTTATCAGGCTCATCAGTATGCAGAATATTCAAGCAATTGTGAATGGCACGAGCTGATCGAAGCGATTAACCGATCAAGCGATCAACCTGCATAAAATGCAAATAATGCGAACAAAGAAACCAATAAGAAATAACAGATTTACGATTCAATCAATGGCATCTTTCAGGGCTTTCGGGTTTTCTCTCTCTACCTCTGTCTCTATCTCTCTGTCTCTCTCTATCTACCTCTTCTGCTCTCTCTCTATTCGCGCTTCAATCTTGAGAATCGCTCGAATTTACATTAGCTCGAGAACAATGTGTAGCATATTATGCAAATAAACTCGAGTCTGTCACTTCCCCTGGCAACCACATCGGAGTAAATATATATAGTATGCATGTTATATATGTATATTGTTTATATACATATGTATATGTTCCTTCTATGTTGCGACATTTAGCTCACAAAACTGCGCTTAAACGTTCGCCACAAATCACAAATCAAAAATTCCACAGGTCTCTCGTTGATAACCCGAAATCGACTACGAATCCGAACCCGAACCCGAATCGGCGCTTAATTAATGCTATTTAGATGAGATTTCGAAAGCGTTCCCTATCAGGAATAAAACTGTTGCGTGTGCACATTCTTGGCAAGCTACTTTGATCCCATTAGACAGCCAAGATGGAGAGAGCACTCACAAGGTTACTGATTACTCTCGGACACGGCGTACTTTGTTAATAGGGATGGAAAATCACTGGGGCTGTGGACTCGGAGGTGGGGAAAAATTATGAATGAATTGCAAAGAAACTAGCAAATGCCCAGATATACCAGATACAGTATGATATATACTAAAGGTTTTTATGAACATAAATAAATACGCGACACTCAAAACGCATGTGACATTTTTATTGCCTGATGAGATGAGGAAAAAACACGAGCTATAAAGATTTGCACCGATTTTGATACGAAAAACTTTTCAAATTAAATATATAAGTAAAGATCTCTTGCGTGTCCGGTTATTTATTGCATAATTATCAACAACCTATGGCGAAGCATAAGTTTTATTTTTTTTGGGGACTTTCAGAAACAATGAGCAGACAGATTAACATATCTTTCACCCCGCGAAAAATTAATAAAATAAATCTTAATGTACATCAAACCGAACAGAGCCGAACCGAGGCTCTTGGATTGGTTTCTAGAAATTGCATAAGGTATGCGATGGGATGGGTCTCTACTGGTTGCCAAGAGGTAAGGGGGACCCTTCTCTCTCTCTCTCTCTGTCTTCTAAACATGATCATATAAGTTTGTATGAAAAATGTCATAAAAACCAACAAGAGTCGAAAGCAACAACAAGAAGCGAAAGCAACATCGTCAAGCGATCGAAACCATACACATAATTTGCATAAAATCACCTGAATAACGTTAAATATTTCCAGCTTATGCCATGAAATGCTCATAAAGTTCAAGATAAAGCGGCAAGACCCGAGTCGCTGCTCAGAGTTTTATGTAAAACGAGACCAAAAGCGTAAAGGCGAAGGGAAGAAGAGCTGGTGAATCTCAGAGCCAAAGTGCACTGGCAGAAATTCAAATTGTTTTTATATTACAGTAAAAGATAAAAAAAAACTTAGGAAGAAAGATATCATGTATATTTAGCAATATTTATATATATATATATATGTGTATATCTAGCAATATTTATATACAACATATATTACTTATTATTATTAAACGCAAATCGAATTGATTTCTCTCAGTGCATACTATGGGTAGATTTAATCAAGAGAAACAGAAAACTATGAGTCTGACTTATGGGCGCCTCGAATAAAATTCAACATTCACATTAGCATAAATCAGCCAAATATCATTCAAACTATTTTACATTTTTAATGAACCCGACAAAAATATAAAATATACACAGTAAAAGTAATCATGTGTACTACTCCCCCTGTGCATTGTATAAGATTTAATGGACTTATGCGTAATATACGACATAAATAAGAAATTTATGACAGCATATAAAATTGCCGTCGATGAAATAGCCCACGATAAGGGGATACCTGTTAAAACCAAGCCCTTTATGGATTTAATTGCAGTGGTCGTACATTTAATATTTATGCATTTTATTGATGAAACGTATTCTTCTTAAACGCATAGTCATAAATATTGAATTGAAAAATGAAACTATCTGTTGCATGCTCTTAGCAACTGTTGAGCATCGGTGAACGCCAGTGCTTAAAAACGATATTTCATATCGATAGGATTCATCGGTAGCTTCGTATGGATCTCGAATAATTGCCTACGCTGCACTTAATGCCTACAATAACTCATACCATTTAAGACATTTTTTAAATAGTTAGATAGTTCAATTAATCACACATTATGTAAAGCGGTTATACAATTATTTTTTGGTTTGAGCTCATGAGATTCATTATGTTCAAATTTTAAACTGTTAGAGACTGCCCCAGGAACTAGTTCGTTCATTAGTTCAGTTTAGCTAGAGATGAGCAATATTTTGTTTTAGAGTCATATATGAAGCCATACTAACTTTGCTCAATATTAAATGATCTGTAAAAATTAAAATTGATAAAAATAAGTACATAATAATAATAATTTATGTTAAATACTACATTTGGAGCTGGTCAAGCTCAATTTTTTTCCTGTTAAATCAAATCCTAATGGACTGTGACAAGTAACTGAAAGATACTGCTATTTCCAACTGCGGTCACCAACAAAATCAAACTAACATTGCCGCTAACAGAGCTCTGTTAATTAAAACTGCAGCTGTCTGAGCCATTAGCGTGTTGTCAATGTTATATTTTATTAACACACAATAATAATAATGGACGACCCATTAAAACCCAAGCCAGTGCCACTGGCAGCGGAGACTGTTTTGTGGTTTGAATTTTTACTCGATCCGCACAAAATAACGCAGCACTTGCAATGCAAGAATCCCGGTACGACCAACCTGCGCCTTCCTCCGCCCTGTTGGCTAACGCTTTCCACTGTTTTCCTACTTTGCAGAACCCAGCGCCGTGGAACTAATCATGCAGTTCATCAGCATGACGCCGGACACGACGATACCATCCACAGTAGTGACACCTGGTAGCGATTTGCAGAACATTACGGGCGCCAGTGTGGGTGCGAATGCCCCCACGCCTGCAGCTTCGGCAGCACTCAATGTGCCGCCCATAGCACAACAACAACGGCAAGCAGAAGCCGGATTACAATTGACGCGCAAACAGTTGGCGCTTAAGATACTGGAACTAAAAGTAGCCACATGGCTGAAATGGGATCTGGATCTGCTGGAGAAGAGTCTGCCTGTGATGATGCAGTTGAGTCTGTTGCGAGATCTCCTCACCATTAGCTATGGCCGCCCTGTCAGCATTCCACTCACCAGCGACTTCGACATGAAGATTTGTAAGTACTTTAAGAACCTGTGGCTCTGTCTGTGACGCCTCTAATCCTATTTACGTCTTGCAGCTTCCACCGGTAATGAGCGAGCTGCACGTTTCGCCCTAACCATCTACCATCGCATGCTACTGCGACTGCAGCTTACCAAGGACAGCGCACTGAAGGCGGCCCGCCCGCTCATGTAAGTCGTTGCTCAGCTCTCTCTCTCTGTGCAGTTGTAATAGCTTATTTGCTTGCAGGTTTCAAGCTGTCGATCAGCTGCAACAGTTCCTGGACACACCCACGCAGCCTTCCATCGAATATTTGGAGCAACTGTGCACATCGGTGTCCAGTAAACCCTTCCATGTGTTTCACTACGATAGTTTTGTGACGCTGCAGTGTGACAATCTGAGCAGCGGTCAAAACTACGACATGATGCATCTGATCACACCCCAAGAGCTTCGTGCCCAGCTGCAATACGAGCTGGCACACTACTACCTCCACACCAAGCAGTATGTGCTGGCGCGCCAATCAGCCGCCGCCTGCAATAGCAATCTACAAGCGCTGCCCGCCGGAGCGACACTGTACTTCTGCCTCATTCGACCCATCGAGCTGGAGGGACTCCTGCAGGCGTGTGGCATCAGTGCAAGGCCGCAGACACTGCTGGAACGGTTTCACATATCGCTGCTTAATAGCTATGCGGACATTGTGCCTATACTGCGTCTGGACAATCGCGCACGTGAGATTCCCTTGGTCAGTCGGCGGAATGTGGAACTAGATATTGAGGGCACCATATCGACGGGTCTGCTCAAGGAAACACGTCAACTACTGCTGCACGTGGCCGCTTTGAATGTGGTGCGGACGATATTTGAGTGGGGCAACATCTTTGGGAGTGTGGAGTACTTTGAGAAGTACCACGACATGGATCACCTGCCGCCCATACTGGAAGCCATGCAGGATGCTCTCCCCAACTGCAGCGAAACAGAGCACACTGCCCTGAAGCACTTCCTCATCGATTGTGTGCTGTATCATCAGCAACAGCAGAAGCAGGACCAAAGTCGACAGCTGCTGGAGAAGGCACGGGAAATGGGCATCTTCAGCAAAGAGGAACTAATGGATCTAGACGAACAGTTCATGCAATCCTCTGTGCCGGTGATCAGTAACTCCTTGGCCACCCTAAACGATTGGATATGCCACTCGAAGAGTAAGTGTATCCATAAAGAGATACAAATTTCGTATTAACAATTCTTCCCCTCTTCTCCAGTGACCCGCGTGGATGTGGCCGCTCTAGAGCGTCAGTTGATTTCCTGTACAAATGCCAACAGCGTCAGAATATTGCTGGTCAAGCTGTGTGGCACTGCGCCTGGCAAACCACTGTGGGCTATCAATCCCAGCTGGGATGTGCCGCAGCCCCTGAAGACACTGATCATGGCGATGCCTGTGAGCTTTCTGCAGGACTTTAGCTTCGTGCTGCTGGGCAAGGCGCGGGAACTAGCTGCTCGTGGCAACTACATCGATGCCGTTTCCATGCTGAGCGTGCTCAAGTCGGAGACACAACGACAGGAGCTTGGCGGCAGTGCCACCATAATGTGCAAACTGATAACGTGGGAGATACTGCACATACAGATCACGCAATGCCTGGAGGAATGGCATCAGAAGCCACTGGATTTGCAGTCGCTGGCCACGCGTTGCAAACAGTGTCTGGGCGCACTGCAAGCGGGTGATTCCATGATGCCACGACTGGAAGTGCTCGAGAGCTGCGCCATTATGCTGCTCAACCTAACAGATTTCCCGCCCCTTCTCTATCTGGACAAGAGGGCGCAGCAACTGGAGTTGCCATTGGCCTTTGCGGCAACGTTCATCGAAATGGAGAAGATGAAGGGACCCAAGAAGGTGTGTCGCGACGCCTGGGAACTGATGTTGAGCATGTTTCTCAATGTGCCCAAACGTGCGGCATCCACAGGTGGCGGCGCAAGCAGTGCGTTGCACGCATTTCTACAGCGTGTGCGACATCAAAGTGTCTTCGGTTTGGCCATTTCCATGCTTGGCAAGATGCACAACATACTGAAGGATGATCCCAATCACGATCTGAGCTGCGAGTACATGCAGCTCTGGCCCACCAGCATTAACAAGTAAGACAATGCAGATTCCCCTCCAGGGATTGACTCACTAACTGTGCCTCTCTTTTCCAGTCCAAATAGCTACAGCTTGAGGAGTGTCTGCGAGACGCTGCAGTGGCTGCTCTCGGAGGCGCTCAGTCACTACCCGCAAACAATTTCGTGGCTGAAGATGAAGGGTGACCTGGAGCTGGCCATTGGCAACAATGAGTCTGCAATGCGTTGCTATGTCAATGCCCTGGTCACCGGCACCGACTACTGTTCCCTGCCGCTGCAGCGCAATGTTGCCGATGACTATGTTATCCGTAAGATGATACGCTGCGCCGCCAATCTGGGCTGCCACATGCAGGCGACTGTGCTGTGCCAGTTCCTGGAGGAGATCGACTATGGCATCGTCTTTAAGAATCTCAGTGAGAAGTCATCAAACTTTACGGATGCCATGGATGCCTACTACAGCTGCATATGGGATACGACGCTACTCGAATTTATTGTCAATCTGCACGCCAAACGAGGCGAGCACAGTCGCAAGCTCGAAGCGGTGCGTAGAAAAGGAGATCTCTTGATAGTTGAGTGACGGATTAATCATGGTATTCTCTTTTCTTTACAGATCTCAATGATGGGCACCCTGGAGCTGAATGCCAACAACAATGAGGAGATCAAGCGTGAGAGCGCCATGGTTCGCAAGTCGCGATTTCTACGCGCTCTGGCCAAGCAGTATTTACTGTAGTCGTCCACAACAACAACTACAACCACCACCACCACCCACACCATGTCCGCACACAAACACACGCCCGCAAAGACGACCAATTAGGATTAAGCACAAACAATAAAAGTTTTACAACCGTATGAAACTAGTTTTTAAGATTTAAATGTAGTAATAATTTTTGTGGCTTAATTAAAGAAAAATTGTAATTTTTGTAGAGAAAACTTATGTAAGTTCACGTGGATAAACCTGAGTGGGTGTGGTTAGCTTTACTTGGGTCTTCGACCACGTCCAGCGCCGCCGCTGCTCAATTTCGGCTTCTTGCTGTTGGCACTTTTCTTGGCCTCCTCGGCCTTGCGTTTGGCAGCCGCGATGGCATTGGGTGATGAGGGCAATGTCTTGAAGAAGCTATCAAGACGAACTTGCGTCTGAGCCTGTTTGGATTTGAGTAACTTCTTGGCGCCATTGCGCACTCGTTCCTCATTGAACTGTCTGTCACCGCATAGGAACTGTACCAGGCCTTCTTCGTCTGGCTCCACCCACTTGAGATCAATGGTGCTAGCATCTGTGACCTCTGGGTCGATGAACAGCTGGCGCGCACGTTTGTAGTTCCAGTTCTCTGGCACTGTATACTTGCTGGTGTCAATGTTCTCCAAAATTGTCTCGATATCCCGATAGCTTTTGATGAGCTCCACAGCGCGCTTTGGTCCCACGCCTTTGATGCTCTCGCAGTAATCGCAGCCCATGAGTATGCACAGATCAATGAACTCACTGCTTGTTAGCTCCATTCCATCGAGCACTTTGTCATAGCTGAATTCCTTAACGGGCATTTTGCGCGCCTCACTGTATGTCAGATAACGCAGTAATTTGCTGGATCCGAAGGTTAGCGCGTCCATATCTTCTGTAGCTGTCGCGTACACTTTACCCGCCTTGACGAGAGCTGCACACTGGGCTTCAGCTTCGCAGGGTGCCTCCACATATGGCACGCCCATTAGTTTGAGCAGCTCCTTCGCCTCCCGTGAGTGCTCTTTGGTTACGCGCACCAGGCGACGATTGAATTTCTCGATCTCCGCTTCATCTCCTGCATCGGTTGCTACTTTCAATGCCTTCTCGGCCTCCTCGCGACGCTCTGCACGCTTGGCCAACTCGCCAGATTTCAGATCTGGCGGAGCACCATCGAAAACATAGACCGGCTTAATGCCATTGTCGAGTAGTCGAATGGTGCGATAGAACATACCCATCAGATGTGAGGTGGGATCACCGTTCACCGTGGCCAGTTGAGCGCCTTCCGATCTAACCGCAATGAGAAACTGGTACAGACACATGCTGGCATCGATGGCCACTTTGCGACCTGCACAAAGACAAAAATTATTGACATTGGTCGAATGACGGGCGTTGTTTATACGTACCGAAAAAATTCTTTATTTCGCTCTCACGAATGGCGAGAGGTGCCAAATCGGCAATGAGCTTCGAGAGCCCTAGAATTCCCATGGTAAGCGTTAGTTAAGTTACTTATTATTATTATTTTTGCTTCACTTTGTCGCACAACTTTGCGAATGCATTAAACTGGCGCGCTTTTTGTTGTAGTGTGTTTTGTCAACGTTTCGCTGTGACTGTCAAATTTTCGATTGATGAAGTAACATTAATCGATAGCCTGAAGATAAAGTTTATTTGAATTTAAACTATGAATGCGTAAGTAAAAAATAAAGCAATTTAAAGAAATCACCGTTTTGTTTTGTTTAATTTAATGTTCAATTGAATACAGGCTGGAAGAACCTGAAAATATTTAAATAATTTGAATATGAAACTATCGATTTTCCAGCGCATCGCTACCGATTGGTTTACTCATCACTAACGCCACACACATAAGCATTAAAAAAGCATGTCGGCTGACGAAAAAAAAGATAAAACCATTGAAAATATGGTACGTAAATAACAAAAAATTGGTTTAAAAACAAGTACAAAGTGCGTGCTACAAACGCGCATAGAAAAACAATAGAGTGCCAATATATTTCACGTGCAAATAAGCTCAATAAATATTGCTCTGACAAATCGGTGTTCTTCTCCTCTGCGACTATTCGTTTATGTGTATAAACATGGCGTCGTTGCGTTTTGTATTTTGCGCTGTGTCTAGTTTTCGATGCGTGCGAGTGAGACAACGCGTGCATGCCCATTGGCCCCATAGACACGCATACACAAACGCAAAGCCCAAAAGAAAACTTGCGTGCTCCTAAAACATTCGAAAAAAATTACCGATACGCATATTAACCGCGCAAAGCACTAAGTTTTATGGTACTGGTAGTGAATAAGTGCAAAAAAAGACCGCCAATAATTTGAAAGTGTAATTAAATTGTGTTTTTCTTATTTGTTTTGATTTATGGTAGGATGCCAACACATCGCCAGAGGCGGGGACGGCGACCAAAGAAAATGCCGCCGATAAGGTAAGCGATTCGAAGGCGCTAGAAAGTGCAGCGGAGCCCACTGCAAGCGATGCTAAGGCGGTGGAGAAGGAGGGTGATGTAGCAGCATCGCCACCCGCTGCTGCTGATGACGTCGCTAATAAAAAAGCTGTTGGAGACGCAGCGGCTGCGTCCGCGCCAACATTGGATGCAGGTAAATAAAAGCAACACAACTACACATGTACAGACTTAACAAGTGTGTGTGTGTGTAAGTGTATGAGTTGGGTGAAGAAAGAGCGAGAAAAACAAAAATCATGAAATGAATTTTGCGCGCGTTTCACAAAGTGCGGCGAATTCAACTCGCCTCCATTCATTTGTGTTCTTGTCATCGTTGTTGGTGCGTTGGCTTTGGCTCTGCTGTCTAAGTTGCCGCGCAAGACAGTTTCTCTCTCTCTCCATTCGTTTGTGAGGCGCAGAACGCGGTTCGAGTGCTGCTGCCTTTTTTCTGCGGTTAGGATTTTTATTCGTTTCGTAGCGGGGTTATGTGTTTAATTATTAATTATCTTTAAAAGAAAGTATTACTACCCTACCCTTGACTATTGTTCATACTGAACCCTGAACAATATGGTTTTTGTGTAGTAAAAGTCAAGGCATATAAACAATTCATTTTCATGGTCCCTTGCGCTCCCAAACTTACTAGCATTGGACTTCCCAAGCATGAATACATTTCAAAATGTATTTTTTTTTTGTATCTATATCCATTATTAATATTATTATAATTTATAATTAGATGTTAAGGATCAGGATAAAAAGAGCGCATCTCCAGAGCAGGCGACAGCAAAGAAAGTGAATAACAATGGCGCTAAGAAAGCAGCAAAGGATGATGAGGAAGAAGATGACGACGCCGATGATGCTGTGGAAGGAGAAGATGATGATGATCAGGTGGACGATGATAAGGACTCAGCCAGCGATGAGGAGAAGAAGTCAACAGCAGCTGACAAGAAGAAGGGTGATACAGATGGTGCCAAATCCAAAGCGGCATCAGGTGGAGGAGGAGGAGCGGATAAGACAGCAGTCGCCAAGAAGACTGATTCAAAAACCAAGAATGGCAAAGTAGAGAAACCGGAAGATAACGATAAGGATGAAGACGATGATGATGAGGGTGATGGGCTTGATGAGAATAATGAGGTGGCTGAGGATGACGAAAATGTGGTTGCTTTGGCCGAGATCGATCGCATCAATGAGAACATTAACAAAACACGTGTGGATGGTTTGCAGGTGTTGCATGCAGTAAGTCTTGGATTATTGCATGAAGTGTTCAATGTACAAGATCTTAAGATTAATTTTATTTCATACACAGCTCTGCTTTGGTGCTCAGGGCAAAAACAATGTGGTCAAAAAGAATCTGCGCTCGTTTGCTGGCTTTGAGTTTGCCAAAGACTCGGCGGAATATAAAAAGAAATACGATTCTATTAAGAAATTGGACAACAAAGCTCTGCGAAGCATCTGCGAGATACTTGTACTGGATCGCAAGGGTAGCAAGGATGAGATAACGTCTCGTGTTCTTAAATTTCTAATGGAGCCAGATGAGTCGCTTTGTGTAGAACAGGGCGATGAGGAGGAAGAAGAAGTGGACGAAGATGACATCGATGAGGAAGAGGAAGACGCCGCCAGCGAGGAGGATAAGAAACGCAAAAGTAATAAGCCCAGTGCCGGCAGAGGCTCTGCTCGCAATTCCACTGGACGTCCCAAGCGTTCCACAGCAGGCAAGAGTAAGGACAATCCTCATCTGATTTTGGTTGTTCCTTTTAATAATAATTTGTTGTACAACTTTCAGAAATGTCCGCATATGTAGATCTATCAAGCTCCGAGGAAAGCGAAAACAAAGTGACAGTGGCCAAGCGAAGACGGAACGATGACTCTGAGTCGGGCTCTGATGTAAGTTCTCCAACTGGACACCACATATCATACTCCCTGCCCAACTCTCAAATTTCGTTATCTACTCGCAGTACAATCCGTCAGCAAATTCAGATTCGGATGCGGGACGCGGTGGCGGCGGCAATGCTGGAGCAGGAGCTGGCCGTAAGTTATCCGCCCGTGGCAACAGAGGTCGGCCATCTCGAAAGAGTCGTCGAAGAAATTCAGACTCCGAGGATGAAGAGGAATCAGAGATATCCGATGCAGATAGTGATGTAAGTCGAATTTAAAATAGCTTGCTCGATAGATAGATTCAATAATATTATTCCTTGTGTTTCCATTTCAGGTACCCAAGCGTAAACGTGGCGCTGCTGGAAAACGTGGCCGATCTGCTGTGACCACTCCCGCTGGTAGACGTGGACGCGGTCGAGTTGCTTCCGCGCGAAAACGCAAAGATTCTGAAAGCGAAGAGGAGGAAGTATCAGAGGATGAGGAGGAGGAAGAATTGTCCGAGTTTGGTAGCGATCAAAGTGACGTAAGTGATTTGAAAATGAAAATGTAACTTTCTGTATAACCAAAAACAATTTGATCTTGCAGGATGAACGTCCGAAAAAGAGTAAGAAGCCCACAACGCCTGCGAAAAATAGCAAAGCTAATAATAAGTCAAAA
Organism: Zaprionus ornatus; assembly: GCA_018904035.1. Taxonomy (NCBI): domain Eukaryota; kingdom Metazoa; phylum Arthropoda; class Insecta; order Diptera; family Drosophilidae; genus Zaprionus; species Zaprionus ornatus. Next base: position 6,702,698 of record JAEIFZ010000253.1, read on the forward strand.
CCAGCTGGAAAGGGTATGTATATTTATATATGTAGTAATAGTATCAGTAATTATTAACAACCGAATACATTTTCATATGCAGCCGCTGGTCGACCAAAAAAATCAAAGAAGGAAACGTCCGAAGAGGAAGATGCCGATGACAAAGACGAGTCAGATGAGGATGAGCCATTGACCAAAAAAGGAAAACAGGCATTCCCGACGGTTCGTTTGATCAACCCTGCATAATGAGGTGTATATGATTTATTTATTTTTTATTTTGCATTTGCAGGACGAGCAAATACGCAGTTATGTTAAGGAAATTTTGGACAAAGCCAATCTCGAAGAGATCACAATGAAAACAGTGTGTAAACAAGTTTATGCTAAATACCCGGATTTCAATCTGACAGATAAAAAGGATTTCATCAAAGCCACAGTAAAAGCGGTAAGTATCTGACTGACTAGCTTTGCTGACTGACTATTTGCTCGAGAGATATAATTCTCATTTTAATTGTTTCTACTTAAGTTAATTGCCACATAAAACTTCACAAAACGGAAGGCATTCAAGCCTGGGGATGGGCCGACGAGCAAGCAGCAGAACTTGAACCAAACACTGATAAACAAAACAAGAAGAGATCGCATGAACGAAAGAACATTTTCTGCCACTTTTTGAAAGAGCTGCTGCGACGAAAAGCAAAACAAAACAAAGAAAAAACCTCTAGTTTTCCTATAAGCGTATAATTTGTACTCTTTAAAACGTAACTAAACTTTACCTTAAACGGATTATGTCCTTTTTCTATTGTGTACTAAGCGACGATTATCCATATATGCATGTGAATATGTATATATGTAAAAGTAATTTGTAAACACTTATTCATTTTCTTTATGAATACACCTGCGCAAGCTCTCAAACGGCTCTACAAAAAGTGTGTAGATTAAGAGAAAAGCGAAGAATAGAAGAAAAAAACTAAACTAAACAAATGCAGAAATTGTAAAAACTTATTTCCCACACACACACACAATTTATACATTAAACGCGTAGTGCTGATTGATTTGACGTTCGAAATTATGTATTTTAAATTAAGTAAAAGGATAAATAAAAGAAAATAACTAAATTCACACACTGGCAGCAGTACAAAAAGCAAAAACAAACGAGAATCATGGAAACCTTAACGAAAGTAAAAATAGAATTGATATTTTTCGGCTATGTAAAAAAAAAACGATCAGAACTTTTGGACATTTGAAATCTAGCGCAAGCAGCGGAATAATACTTTTTTAAAACGTATTGTTTCAATATATTTACATTAAGAATATTTGCAGAAGAAATATATATAGAAATGAATGTAAAATATTTATGATTGCAAATCTTGGATATATTTGCGAATTTTATTTTCCTTTTTGTGAAGGGACGTCGTGATTGAGGATTCGATGAAGAATGAAATATGTCCAGTTTTCTTGAACTGGAACCAGACTGTTATAATATTTACTTTGTCCTATGTGCTTCTTTCTCAGTTGGTTTAGTCTCTTGTTTTGGTTTATCTCTCCAACACTTGGCGTTGATAATGTATTAAATTGGAGATAGAAAGAACTACAGCAGGTTTCTCTGATAGAGCGGAATTTAAGCCCCACTGGGAGTCGAATTACGAAACACTACACACATATGAATGAATAAATTAAAACAGTGCAAGAAATAAATTGTTTAAACATTCATACAAAAATAGATGTATGTAAATTTTAAATATTGAAAACAATACAAGATACAAATAAATGTTTTGAAAACACGCAGACACACATATATAGATACAAACATCTCAATGTACGTTTTCTTGTAGTAAAAAGATGAATTTAAAAACCAAATGAAAAAGTTATTACCAACTAAAGATCGATGTGCGTTACCTTGCATACACATACATATATAAATATAACAAGAGTTTTCGAGGACCGTACCAGAAATAAAAAAGAGTCACATAGAATTTATTGAATGCTCTCTCTCTATAGAACAGAACTTAAATTAACCGTAATCCGTATGTATCCCAATAGGATGCCTAGATAAAAAGCGATATTTTGTTTTATCTTTAAATGTTTCACTAAGGAGAAAGATCGGATGGAGTATGTACATTATCAATAATATATATCAAAACAATTTGCGTCTTTTTACTGGGTTACAATATTCTAATACCAGGATGGGTTCAATGTAAGTATGGTATGATATTTATATATATGTTATTTATTATTGTTCAATAAGATGCGTGAAACCTTGAAAAAATAGCCGTTTCTTTTTGGTGTTTTTCTTTTTAACGAAATTTATTGAGAAATCGAAAGTTCAAATATTTGGCAATATTCAAAAATAATTTTCATATACTTATGTACTTTATGCGAATATGAAGGATTAAAACTAAGCCAGTTTGACTGGTAATTGAATCATGTTGATAAGGCTGTAACATACAGATATTAAATAGATCAATTTGCAAATTTATGAGGACATAAAGACATGTTAAAGGTTAAAGGGTTTGTAAATTATAACATAATTAGATATTTGAAAATTTGTGAAAATTATGTAATGGCATATTAAATAGAATATTTAAGGATTTTCATATTTATCAATTGGCCTGAAAATAGATCAAAGCACATAATTTAAATCAAATATAAAGAAATACATATCAATTTCCAAAAATATCATTTGATTGCGAAATAAACGGCTTGATATTGACCCAAAAATGAAACTCAAATGGATTTCAATTAGTTATTTAGGTATTTACAGAAATACATTCATATATATTCATACCATATACTTACCCACGATGAAGGGATCATGTGGTCGGGAGCGAAGCCTGCTGAAAAGAAATAAACAACTTCCCCGATCAACGAAAACATATCGTACCTAACTCAAAACTCAAAGCGATCTTCAACGGAATTCAAGATTGGAAATATATTAGAATGTTGACTGGCATTTAAAAATTTCTTTCGAAGAGCTGTACCATTACTAATGAAACATTAGATCATTTATATAAGATATAAAATATGTATATACATTATCATATTAAAGGTAATATAAACCGCATAGATCGCAAACAAATGATACCTTGAAACAACAACTTATGGCATTGACATATAGGTTTTAATTATGGAAATTCGAGACTTGATTTGACTATTATATTATGAGTAGAAATAGATAGTCTCAATCGTGACGCTATTGGGGACAAAGTACAGAGTGTAGAAAATTGTTGTAGTTTGCTATTGGAATATATAGAGAAATAAACATGTCACATATGTTTGTATGTAAAGTATGTACAAAAATATAGAGATATAGAGATTCAAGTACATAGTACATATAATATATGTGCATATAATGTAAAGGCATTTTTAAGATGTATGTTATATAGACAAGTATTCAATATATATTCAATATGTTTCAAGGTATATGTGAAAGTCCTGCTACATACCCAACATAACGTAACGACGGCGAACGATCGAATAAAAGCAAAAGCTCAGAGCCCCAAATGCCCAGCCTAGATCCCAATTGATCCCATCCAACTTAGCGTCTCTGAAAATACGCTCAGAAACGCTTGGCAAATGGAACTTGTTGATAAATAATAAAATATAATAAATAGAAACGCATAAATTGCACACAGCACACATACATAATACGCATGTGTATGTGCGTGTATATAGCATTTTAGTAATGGGTTTGGTAAATATAAATATATTATATAGTTATATTATGTGTTTATTATATTCAATCGTATCATCTGGTTGCCTGATGCTGCGAAAGAGATTAGTAAATCTTGCGGCGCGCCCAGTTTTGTTTACAAATATCAATCATTATATTATTATATTCATTGGAGAGAGTGCATATATATCATTTTCAGCTGTTGCAACATTAATATTCTTTGTTAAGAGACATAAAACTTAGGCTATTTATTGCATATAAATGTATATGTATGTATATATGGTATATATATGTAGATATATTCAAATTGTTTCATAATTGCAGACCTACGTTATATGTTTATGGTTTAGGCATTAAAATGTGATTCATCATATATGGTTCTCATTGTAAGATTTGTAAGACATACACAATAATAACAGAAGATCTTACCAAGGTTACCGTCTTAAATTTCTATCAAAATTTTTTAGAATTATAAATTGTTTTCATTTTAGTTGTTGGTTTTTTGTTTTGTTTTTTGTAATATTTTCTTTTTAACTTCGATTAGGTTTAATAAGGATTTCGGGATTGGTTTAACTGCTATGAACTGGTTTGAAGTTGTCTGGATTCTGACTGAACGGCCTCTGAAAGTACATACATTTATATAAAGAGTTTGCATGTGCACAATATAGACAATATACGAATAAAGATGTTACAATATATTCTAAATAGGTCTTTTATACCATAAGATATCATTTTAGATCTTACCAAACATATAGTTACAAGTTTATGAAAAATGGAACAAAAAAAAAAAAAAAAAAAATTGGAAATAAAAGAATTAAAAAACGAAAAAGTCGAATCAAATCAGCGCCAACAGATTGCCGAGTTTTCAGACGTGACAAGCAATATAGACAACATGCAATCTAAGTTAGGGACGCCCTTGTAGTACTGTGATATGAATAGATATGGGTTTGGATCCCTATGCAGTTTACCAATTGAACTGAAATCAAAAGTCATTTCTCTCATACTGCTCTCACAATCAACCACTTGGGCGTGTCCTCAACTGAAATATGAAAACAAAAAGATGTTAAAGAAATAGCCATGGGTTCGTAAGATCCAATCTCAGTAATCTCATAATGACCTCATTATCGTCGTTTTCAGATCGACAAACCAGTTCCATCTAAGAGGAAACGAAAAAAAGCAAATACATATTCCTAGGCATATATTGGTTCAATAATCAAGATCAAGATATATGGATGTATGTATATATATGGTAATCATGTTTAAAGGAATTTTACAGATTGAAATTCTTACCAGATCAGTTGAAACGTTGATCGTAGTACTTTAATATTATAGATATATATATGCACGTAAATGGTATATAATGTCTATGAATGTATTAAAACTAGCCTAAGTTAAAATGTATGAGAGAAACGTCTTGTGGTATCAAAAGGTTACTTCGTGGAAAACATTACAAGACATACACATTGGCATATGCGTATGTATATAAGAGTATGTTGTATATGTGTATATTGATCGTATTCTATATATTTATATATATGTATATCTGTCTTTCGATAGCCACACTCCACTCTTGGCTAATTGGCAGCTGTCGGATGCCTAAATTGACGACGAAAGAAATGGTATGCATGTGAAATTATATATGCCCATAATCGAGAATATTATACAAATACAATTGGTATATATTGAATTTGATATATAGATAGTTGGATGTATGGTATATTATTAATTTGTGTATTATATTGTCCCAGAATATCGAATGCCTGAACCTGGATACAGCAACGGAGCAACAGCATTTTATGGATGTTTCATATTCATATTGAGTTTGTAATTTGAATTGAATATTTCAGGCAAAAATTGCTTAAGAACTAGAAAAATTATATGTAAGTAAAAGAACCAATATAATTGGCATATAGTTAATATATATATATAATAAATTTACAATAATGCAAGCACAACGCTTGAAGCTGCGAAAGTGGTGTGTGAAAATTGATTGATTGATCGATTGACTGATTGACTGTCTGTTTATCTCTCTTTCTTGCGTTTGTTCTACTTGTTTATTTATTTTGCTTTTGCAATGTTGTTTGATTGATCGATTGACGAATGGCTGTCTTGAATGTTGGCGCTCTCAGTTGTTTTTGTTGTAATTCTCATCTTCATCTGCTTCTCTTTATGCCCATCTTTTCGCGATTTGAATTAAATTTGCTAATTTATTTGGGGATAAAAGACATAGGATAGTGGAACAATTCAAATGATTCACTGCAAAGAGTTTTACGCATGGTAAACAAGATTACGTTAGGTTATCATCATACATAGTACACGGCAGGTTAGAGTATATATTCAATATATAGTGTCTTTATATATGTATATATATATAGTATAGAGATTATAACAATATAAAAGAGTAAAGTATATCATTTTCCAAATAAAAAAAGAAGCAAGTTGAAGGAAGCAAAGCAAAAAGGCAAAAATACTCGAAGGAAATACAAAAGGACAGACAAGCTTGTCCATTAATATATGGATATGGAGTATATTGAAGCGTCTACTCACCACTGCAAGGCACTCGCATCAAGATAGGCTCCTCTCAATGCTTATCATTCTTGTGTGACTTCTGTTGCTGCTGCTGCTGTTGACCAGGACCACCGCCACCAGGCCCACTGGGGTAGCCGCCATAACCGCCGCCCGGATAGCCACCGGGATATCCAGCTGGTGGTCCGCCAGCCTGACCACCGGCTCCTCCGCCACCACCACCTCCGACGCCGCCTTGTGGCTGTGGCGCCCCTTGACCCGGATGACCCGCAGCAGCCGCTGCAGCATAATACTGTGAATATTGTGCATATTGGCTAGGAGTCATACCTTGGGCATAGCCACCTGCAGCTGCGGCAGCAGCTGCTGCAGCCGCCGCAGCCTGGGCTGCATTGGGCTGCTGCTGGTTTAGATTGGGACCACCTTGGTTTGGATTCGGCGAATTGTTGCTCACGCCAGCGCCGCCGGTCCCATTTGACTGTCGCACATCAAGAAGGCGCAACAAATAAACAAAAACAAAATTGAAAAAATATAAATTAGATTAGTATATAATTTAAATTTCGAATTTTAATTGCGCAGCACAGTGAGAGCGATCTCTCCCTCCCTCTCTCTCATGGATTGGATAGTTCTGAGTCGCGCCAAAAAGTATGCCGTACATAATTTTTGTTATATATATGTATATAAAGTGCACTCTCAAGTGAACAGACTGTTCCACACTATCTTTGGGTGCTTGCCTTATTTTTGAGCGTCTTTTCTATAGCTTCTGCTTCCTCGATTTTGCCCACACTCCGATAATATTCGGCCCACTGTGCACTATAGTCGGCACCACTGCCGCCGCTCTGCTGCTGTTGTTGTTGTTGCTGCTGGGGTTGCGATTGCTGCTGCTGTGCCTGCTGTTGACTGGGTCCAGCCCCACTGTTTGCCAGCTTTGCCTTCATCTGTTGCTCAATCATCTCAGCCTCGCGATGGCAGCCAATTTGCCTGTAAACGAGCAAGTTTAACATGATCTATATCAGGTTTGGTAGAAGGTTGGTGCAACCTACTTGTAGTACTCTATCCATTGAGCTGAATAATCCTGGCTAGGAGCACCACCAGGTGCAGCCGTTGGTCCCTGTCCCATGGCCATCACTTGCTGTTGTTGGGCAGCCGCTGGATCCCAGCCACCCTGTTGTCCATAAGCGCCCCATGGTTGTTGTTGCTGCTGTTGATATGCAGCAGCTGCGGCCGCAGCATTGGGATCACCACCTTGCATTTGATTGCCACCATAGCCGCCTTGCTGTTGATTGTGATGCTGATTGTTGCCACCACCACCACCGCCGCCACCACCTCCTCCACCGCCACCACTAATGGGTTTCCGTGAAATCACGGTCAGTTCCATGTTGATCTTTTCAGAGATCATTTGACGTGCTGCCTCCACCTGATCTGTGGTGCCCTTTGACTTAAAGAGCTTCTCGTTGGGCGGATTGCTTGCGTTACGATCCATTTCTGTGTGTGCGCCCGACTGTTGATTAATCAATTTAATCGTCTCGCCGCCACGTCCAATAACAATCTATGCGAAGGTAACAGAGGCATACATTAGACAAAGGAAATGGAAGGCAATCTAAAATGAAACTTACGCCACATTTGGAGGCAGGCACTAAGAATGTGATCTCCTCACGACCACCTTGTGCATGGTTGACGCCGTAGCCATAACCATAGTTGGAGTTGTTAGAGTCTCCGCCACCTTGGCTGCCGCCGCCACCTCCGCCATTGCCGTTGCGATTCATTCCGTTGCGTTGCTGTAAATCAAGTTGTTCTTGATGAAGATCGTGTATATTTCGAGTATATTGTGTAACTTGTTATATAAATATTAATTTTCTATTATATCACCATATGCAATTGTCAGTCATAACACAGCCAGCTAGAACTAGTCGGATAAACTATAGATCTGTAACAATTGTTTCCTTCTTATAAAGGAACAGTTTCTTACCATGACGTTCTCGATTAGTCCATCGATTGTACGCTTGGCATCCTCCACTTGTTGCCTTGTGCCTTGGATGACACAACGGCGATCTCCCATCTCATCATTTTTGCCCTGAATGAACTGCAGCTTGCAGCCACATTCCGATTGTATTTTCCGTATCATATCACCTCCTTTGCCAATGACAACGCCAACGGCAATCTTGGGAACAAATACTTCTACACTTTCGCCGCCATTTCCATTATTGAAATTATTAAAGCCCTGATCGGGGCCTCCGCCACCACCGCCGCCTCCTCCACTACGTCCACCCTGCTGTTGTTGGGCCAGAGCATCCTTTTGAGCAATCAGATCCAAGACCATTTGCTTAGCATGTTCGACCTTCTGGGGTACACCAGAGATGCGCAGTGGTTTGATAACCTCCTGATTGGGACCATCCTGTATGATGATCATTCGCGCGCCAGTCTTTTCTTGCAGCTGTTTGATAGTATCGCCACCCTTGCCAATGACCAGGCCCACCTTGGCTCCAGGTATCATGATTTCCTGGTACGGCGGATAGCCACCCGGTCCCGGCGGGGGCATATTTATGGTTAACAGCACCTCGCAGGTACCGTTGCCGCCATTTCGATTGACCATTTGCTGGAGCATTTCTCGGCCTTTGGTGCAGTTCTCACGTGAGCCACGTAACGTTATCACTCGCTCTTGATCCTGCATGAGCTCCAGTTTAGCGCCAGACTCGGCTTCCACATGGCTCAACGTGTCGCTGCCGCTACGTCCCATAAACGCACTCACAATGCTCTCGGGTATGCGAACCTGTTCCTCGCAGGTCGATGCCGGCCAAGCGGCCAGACGTGCTGCAACTGCAGCTGCCTGCGCAATGGCTTGAGTCATATTGGCACCTCCGCCACCTCCACCGCTGCCGCCGCCTCCACCACTGCCGCTGCTCATGTTCGAGTTATTCTGACCGTAGTCGGGACTGCCAAAGGAGCGTTTACAGTCCGGCCCGCTGTCGCCGTCGTCGGTGTGTCTCTTGAAATTGTTACTTCCTCCTCCGCCAACTGAGGAGCCAACGCTGTCGCCTCCGCCGCCTCCTTGTGATTGCTGCTGCTGATTTGGTTGAATCTTCGCGGCAATCTGCTCGAATAACAATAGTTATTTTTTCTGTCGCTTCTGACGGCTTTTTCTCCGTCTTTGCTGCTCTGCTGCTTCTTCTTACCTGCTTGGCACGCTGTATGGCAGCTGCCAAAGCCTGGGACTGACTTAAACTCGCCTGCTGCGTTTGAAAGTCACTCATATCTGGTCTGCAAGGTTCTGCTCACACCTCAGGTTATTCACCTATGGTTTTTAATTTTATTCTTACTTTCGTATTATACTAAAGAATGCGAAACGATACTTGGACGCCCCGCACTTTTGTGACAAACGCCGACGCAAATTGGCGACGTGCAACTGGAAAATTCAATAACCAAACTAAGTACGCCGGAAAAGGCGCGATGTTAATTGTATTGTACAAACGACGTGTTCTATGTTGAATTTAAGTTGCAAAAAACTTGCGCAATGCGTTTGCAATCGTTTTTATCACACAATTTTCGTAATTACTGTAATTTCAATATTATTTCGGTGAAAATTATGCGCCCCAGAATGCGAACATAGGGATGCCTCGTTTCCAACACTCTTTTCTTGCTTTATTTTCCAACACCAAACGGCAATGTGGTTGTATTTACTAATCGACTATGACTTATCGATATCGAATGTGTCTGTACATATAATTGCTGCCGTGGTGAGTAAATATCGACGTTAAGAAATACCTTTATTATTTCAATTAATTTTATGCATTACAAATATAAAATGTTATATTTAAAATATAAAGTAAATTTAAAATATAAGTTAGACAATAATTGATTGTTAATTATGATTAAATCACATAAACAAGTAGAACAGTTACCAAAGCCACTGCTTTGGAACCAGTTCCGAATGATGCCAACTTGAACTGTTCCCCGCAAGTTTGTTCCCACTGTGTTGCTTCGTGCTTTCTACAGTTTGCAACACAAACAGCTGAGCGTGAATTAGGTAAGGAGAGAACAATTTGAAATAAATAAAACAAACTAATGCGTACTACATATATAACTTGTATGGAACACTGCAGATAAATTCAGAAACATAATGGCTATTGACTGGTTCGGTTATGCATACGCCGCCACAGTTGCCGCTGGCGGAATTATGGGCTACGCAAAAGCTGGTACGTTGTTAACACCAAATCATGCCAACTTGCACTTTAAACGGGCTTCAAATCATTCGCCATGATGTTTTATGCTGCAAACAGGTTCCATACCATCGCTTAGTGCGGGATTGGCCTTTGGTGCTCTTTTAGGATATGGAGCTCACATGAACTCACAGGATCCACCACGTCCGTTGCTTCAGCTGGGCACATCTCTGTTCCTCGCTGGACTAATGGGAGCACGTTGGAATCGTTCAGGTAAACTAATGCCTGCTGGAGTTGTATGCGTACTTTCCATAGCAGCGTTGGTAAAGAACTTGGTTAGTTACAATCGCTACTTGCCGGTGCCCGTGAAAAATGATTGAGGATAACAAAAAAGTCTGGATTGCTGATCAGCTTGCCGGAAGGGTAACTTGACATTATCATTTATAATGTCCCCTTATTATTTTGTGGAAATAAATGTGAAGTATAAAATGTGAATGGTGCGAGGACTTAAAACATTATAAATAAAGCGAGAGATTCTAATTCGATCGATAAGATAAGGGTAAATTCGTTGAATCATTCCTTTGTTGTTGAACCCACTTTATCTTTCTGGTCTGTTTTCTACAACATTTGTTCAAACAGAGCCCCCATATTGTTGACAGATAAAAAAACAGCTTTTATACTATATGTATTTATTTCTTTTATATGTATATCCTTAGAGTATTATTTTTTTTGTGGTGTATGTGATAAATGTACAGTTTCACTTTATTTGATTTCCAGTTGTCTACAAGCTAAAACTTAAGCAATATCATTAGGCTATATTTACTTCTTACGGAGATAAAGGTAATGCAATTTTCAAGTTCTCAATTCATATTAACAATGCACAACTTTTCTATATTGAATTCTGGGGAATTATAAGTTTTCTAGTAGGCAAAGTGCGGCTAGGTAAAATAAAGAACAATTTTTACATCTTCTCAAGCAAAGATACAAATTTTCTAAAAGATAAATACATTTTTGTTGTTGTTTTTTTTGTTTATGTTTTGCGTGTTTTAGTTAAGTATACAAATTATGTTTTATCACAATGGAAAATTGGAAATCTTTAGGAATAATTTATAAAAAACTTGCGCTAATGCCGAAATGAGTGTGTTATATGAAAGTGGTTGTGTTTCTTTTTACAGAATCGGATATTATGTACAAAATGTTTTGTTGATCTCTTTAAATTAATCTATACACTACATAATATATGTATGTATGTGCACAAATATCGCGTTTCAATTTCATTTGTTCCACTAAGTATGTCGGGTGCGTTTTTTGTAACAGAAATCATATTTAAATTAGTTGGATCTACGACTAAAAACAAATCAATAGTTTTCATTTTTAATATAATAATAAACATAACGTAAAAATTCTATCTAAAACACAATTTGTGTAACTGCGAACATGTGTATTGGAGTGTGTATATGTGTGTGTGTGTTTTATCATTCCAATTTCAATGGCAATAACCAAACCGACGACGTGTGCCAATTCCAAACGTTTTATGCGGCCTGCTCTGCACTAGAACGGAAACAGCTTCCAGTTAACCACTGAGAAACAGAAATAGAGAACATAAAGATTATTAAAATAATAGGGAATAGACTAGAAAAGATAATACTGTTAGGCGTGCATAGATGAGAAATGTTTTGCAGTTTTGGGTAGATTTATATGATCTGAAATATAATTTTTTGCAGCTGGCGCAAGACGCCATTTTGATACTGTGTATATGTGTGGGTTTTTCTTATTGTGCGTGTTTGTGCCATTCTCAAAATCGTGTTCCACTTTCCATGCGTTTCCAATAGCCAAAATTGTTTGCGCTTAAGTTTTCGATAGTTGCTCGATATTGTTGATTGTTTAGTATGCAAGAATGCGTCTATATTTTATTTGTTTTAGTTCGATTTACGATTTACGCCATGCCATGTTCAATTTAAAACTTTACTCAAGGGATTTGGATCTTAACGCTACAGTTCAATACGTGTGTTAAAAGTATATGTATGTGTGTGTTTGTGTATGTGGTTGTATATGTGTTTGTAGCGAGATATGTGTGTTTCTTCACCAATTCGTTTCTGCATTGGTTTTTTTAATGTGCGTGTGTGTGTTGGGAATGCAATATCGAACTTCAGGACGAGCGATCGTTAATGATTTGTCGAATGCATGAGAGCGAGAGAGACGAACGAAAGCCATATGAAAGGTATTCCATGGATTTGAGTTTGCATTAGGTGAATGTCGATAAATCAAGGGCATCATTTGAGGTTCTTTCAAACCAATTTAATTCGTATATAAGATATATAAAAAAGAGATCATATTGTAAAATTGTTCATGCTACGAGCTACATTGTAAGCACTACGTTCGGGTCACAACTACAGTGAAGCCCGACTACAAAAGTTTTCAGGGATGCAAAATTATAATGTTTTCAGATGCTAATGTCGAGAAAGTATATGGTAATGGACATGCGGCAAATGCTTAAAGTAGGTTCAATATTCAATATTCTAAGAGCTAAATGGCCAATTACGAATGCGAATTGGTGTTTTTGTTTCTTGGTACCACCTGTGAAGCCTCAATCAACCGATTATAAGTAGATACGCCCATATGGCATATTGTATTTTTATTTAATATAGTAGAGTATATAATAGTATATATAGCAGGCAGGCAAATACCACTAGGTTTTTAGATAAGGCCCCATTCGCTCGTCTATTAAGTTACGAAAAACTGAGAGATTGGTAGCTTGTAATCTTACCGCACGAAGTAGCAAGAGAAACGAGAACGAATCGAAATCGGGGAAGGTTATCGTTATCGATAGTTTGCTGTTTTCTTGTTGTCTGTTTTTTGGCGTGGTGTGCGTGAGTCTGTCTGTCGGTGTTTGTATTGGTGTGGTGAGAGAGAGTTTTCATTCACTTGTGACTGGTTCGCTGGCAGTGTTGCAAAGTTATTGAAACTCTTGACTGTGTACGCGTGTGTGTTGGTTGGCTCGTTTGAAAGTAGTAGTAAAAATGTGGCCATCTCTAATTATCCTTCTACTGTCACTGTTAATGTATTTATCTGTTACTGTTATTGTTTCTGTCTCTGTTTCTCTTTCGCGCCTCTTTACATGACTCGTGTGCGGCGTATTAGTTTTTGTGTTTTGATTTTGGGTTTCTTGGGCGTTACACTGCCATTTCTTGACTGTTGTTGTACTTGTTGCTGTTGTTGTGGTTGTAGCTGTTGTATGGCTGTTGTTGTTGTTGTTGTGCTTGGTTCATTGTCCAACACCGTTGGCAAATTGTTGCTGTTGTCGCCAATGTAATTAGTCGCATATGCAGGCGATGTCAGCTGTTGTTGGTGTTGCTGCTGCTGCTGCTGCTGTTGTTGTTGTTGTTGTCTATGGCTATGACTATTGTTACTAATTTTATTGCTACTATTTTTGTTTGTTATTATACTACTGCGATTTAGCGTACGTTTCAGGAATGCGCTGCCATCAAAATTGTCTTGCTGTTGTTGTTGTTGCTGGTGTTGTTTCTGTTGCTGTTGTTGTTGTGTGCTTCCCGATTTAGTTGTTGATGAGCTCACGGAGGTGGACACCGATGTAGTGGTGGCTGTGACAGCACCATCCAGTGTTGGTAAATGCAGTGCTTGCAGTTTCTTAAAGTACGCATCGAATATTGATGTTGTTTTCGACTTTGTTGTTGTTGTTGATGATGATGATGTTGTTGTTGTTGTTGGCGTTGGCTTGGCTGCGCTTGTTCTTGTTGCTGTTGTTGCTGAGACTGTGCTTGGTGTTGCCAATTGTTGTTGTTGCAGTGTTGTCAAGTGTCGTGGTTGTTGTTGTTGTTGTTGCTGTTCTTGTTGTTGTATGAGAAACTTACGTTTTTGCCGCTCAATTGCTTCATTGATCTCAATGCCGGCATTGGCCTCGTTTTCCTCATCAACTAGTTGCTGCTGCTGCTGTTGTTCTTGTTGCTGTTGCTGTCGTTTATTGCTGTTGCCCTCGCCGCTGTTGTTGCCGCTGTTGTTGTTGCTGTTGTTGTTGTGTTCTTTGACGCCATTGCCGCTGTTGTTGCTGTTGGTGGTGGCACTATAATTTGTAATTTGTTTTTGTACCAAGGGAATTGAAAATTGTACAGTGGACGCTACTTTGGACTGTTCTTGTTGTTGTTGTTGTTGGTATTTGTGTTGTTCATGTTGATGTTGTTCATGCTGTTGTTTGTGTTGTGGCTGTTGTGGTTGTTGTGGCTGTTGTTGTTGTTGTGTTTGTAGCAAGTGAAAATAGTATTCAAGTTGTTTGCGTAGCTCGTGTGTATAGAATTGAAAGATATTCGATGGTTGTGTTGTTGTTGTGGTTGTTGGAGGTGTTGTTGTTGTTGTTGTGTAGTGTACACTGCCGCCGCTGCTGCTGCTAACGCTGCTGCTGGTGTGCGTCTTGACTACAACTTTGCCGTTCTGTTGCCACTCTGTTGGCATGTTATCGCTGCGACTGTCCCTGTTATCGTTGCTGTTATCGTTCAGTTGGTTAGCAGTGTTGAACAAGCGTCGCAGATACTCAAACGATCTGCTGCGCTGCTCATCTGCCAACGTTCTGCTGCTTTCGGTTGTTGTTGTAGTTGTAGCAGCAGAGGCAGCGGCAGCGGCAGAGGCAGAGCTTTGCTGTATGTTATTGTCCTGCTGATTGGCCTCCTCCTGTTCCTCGCTACTCGTGACGCCTTCGACCTGATCATCTTGCTCGTCTTGCTCTTCTTCGGTCTCTTCGCTGCTGCTCTCAACGTCTTCTGCTGACGTCTCCGAGCTCGCATCATCAGTCTTACTCGTTTTCTGGCCAATTTTACTGTTTGTTTGTGGTTGCGTGTTTTTTTTGTTTGTTTGTGTTTATTGAATTGATTGTTGTTGTTTGTGTGTTGTTGTGATTTGTTGTTGTTGTTGTTGTGGTTGATGTTGTTGTGGTTGACATTTGTAAAGGTTCAAAAGGTTTTGCATATTAAAAAAAGGATTTTATTTGTGTTTTTGTGTGGTTGTTTTTGTTGCTTTCTGCTTAGGTTAGCCAGAACTTCTAGACTTACTCAATCAACTACTACGGATAAGGTGCTCTTGATGGCATTCTAACGGTACTTACTTGTAGACCAAACGATAGTTGTTGCCATAGTCGGGAATGATGTTCGAGGGTAGCGGAGTGCAGCGACCATCCAGACAGTGCTGCAGGAGGAGGAGGATAAACAAGAGAGTAGAGTGAGATAAGGATGCTTTGTAGATGATGGAGATGTCTTCCTGTTAATGCTCCCTCAACTTACGTAGCCATTGCCGCAAGCAGATCCCTCTGCTGCCGGCCTGTAGGCAACACAGTAGCCCGTCTGGGCGTCGAAACAGAAGAGCTGCGCACAGACGCGTTCATCCTTGAAGCAGGCATATGTGCCACGATCCCGTCGACATTGTGCGTCCAGAGAGAGCAGAGTGCCGGGCAGCGAGCGTCCCAGGGCACTATCCTCGTGTGGGGCATTGTGCAGGCAGGTGGCAGTGTCGCCGCTGAAAAGGGGAGAGCATTAGCTGAGACTCGTCTTGGGTTCATTGGGGATTCAAACTTACTTGAGAAAATGATGGAAACTCTGCACGGTGCAGGCGGACCAGCGGAAGCCGCGCTCCGTATGACGCAAGTCGGACATGATGTAGCCATCCTCCCAGCGACAGCGTTGGGCCCCCGGTCCTCCCAGGTAGCTGGGTGGTGGTGAGCCGTCATGCACGGCACCCAAGCTGTTGAGGGAGGCAGGGAAGGGGCGTAGAGTGGATTGGATTGCAAGAAAAATGCAAAAATAAAATTGTTAATTGATTAATTGAATGCGAATTGTCGAACGGAAATGCAAACGAGTTTGCGCGACGCCGGAAACAACGACAGGTTTTCAAAACTATCGATACAGCTATCGATATACATAACTATCTTACAGTGGGGAATACCTAGGCTAGCCCAGTTGCTACTTACAGATGTCCCACCTCGTGGGCGGCCACAATGATGCCACTGAAGCCGCCGGTGTCCTCAATGATGGCCACGCTGTTCACCTTCTCCAGCCGCTTGTTCACCACGCACGCGCCGCCGACATAGGCAAAGCCTGTGGGCCACGAAGAGAAGCAGAAAATATGTTAACCAATTAGTTTGCTATTGGTTTTTTTTGGCCAACGGGAAGTTGACAATTTTCGCCAGTCGAGTCGCAGTTATTAAATGGCAAAAAAAAAAAAAACTAAGAGATAATAGAAATAAACGACGGTTTGCGCCTCCGACTTTTGCAATTTGTCGTGGTTACTTTCGAATTTCGATTACGAAGTGCAGCCCAAAACGCGCCGTTTATCTCTTTTACATAATAACTGTGTCTGTGAGCTACCGCCACCAGATATCAAAGTGACTAGGCCGTGTCCATATGTTCGATTAGCGAGTTGTCTGTCCCAATTCTACCCGAGAGTCGTACGTTGGCATGAGGAGTATGACATAGCCACAGGTTAGATGAGGTGGTATATAAGTATATATAGCTTTGTGTGGGTTATCAGTGAGAAACTTAGTGACAATTCAAGAATATATATCGTAATAAATTTAGTAATACAAATCGTAATACGTATCGTAATATATATCGATATATATTGCAATATATATCGTAATACTTATCGTGATATATATCGATATATATTGCAATATATATCGTAATGCGTATCGTAATATATATCGAAGTATATGAAAATATATATCGTTAGTTCTCAGTACCACAACCAAGTTAGATTAGCCAACCTAAATTGAGGATGATTTTATTGTAGGTTAGTTAAACTTTAGTATTAGTATTAGTATTTAGTATTAGCATTATAGGTTAAATTATAGATTAGTATAACAGGGTTAATATCTCTGGATTTTAATAAGATATTCCTTTTTGTGGGACTAGTATTTTTGTATATTATTATTCTAGCTGCATATCTTACAAGACACTAAACTGTTTTTTTTAATACTCCGATGCATTCACATTGCGAATACCCTAGAAAAAAGACAAACACACAACGGGCAATATGTACAAAACAGATAGAGAAATATATATATCACATGTATCAGTAGTCTGATTGGCTGTAGAATAATCGATATAGATAATCGATATTCTATCGATAGTATTCGCAGAACAGTCAATAAAAGTCATGCTGAAACTCAACATTCACTAGTATTAATATTTAAGTAAAACTATCGAATACTATCGATAGTCCTGTAGCCACACTAAACATGCACGAGACACAGTAAAGAGAGATGCAGAGAAACACACGAGAACACATTGAGAAGAAAGGAGGAAATGCGACACATATATAGATCATATCATACAGATAGACAGATGCACATATAGATTATATCATAGCAAGAGGTAACTGTACAGTTTGCTGGAGACTGACAACTGTTTTTTAGGTTATGTGCGACGCATGCGCACTTCTTGTTGTTGCAGTTGTAGTTAGAGTTGTTTTTGTTGTTGTAGTTTTTGTTGCTGTACAAAAACACGTGCGAGACCAGAAAAAAACACATAAATTTGGATCACTCAAAGAGTGAATGTGGTAGAGCAGAAGGAGTAGAAGAAGAAGGAGCGAGAGGAGGAGTAGAAAAACAGGAGACACACATAAAAAGACGTGCATGAAATTCAATTAGATTGACTCGAGTTCGGATGATGGAGCGACGCGTCGCTCTAGGTACGGTTCAGTTCAGCTCGGTGGGGTGCGGTGCGGTACGGTTCGGTTTGGCGGTGAACGCCTTTAATGTTATGCTTTGTTTTGTTTCATTTTCATTATTTATTTTTTTTTTTTTGCTGCTATTTTCGCATTAATCTGTACAACAAATTGTCGACTTGGTTTGGTTTTTTTTACCTGCGGTACCGCGATTACATTCACCAAATGCGGAGGTGCGACGACACATATCAAGTCTGCGGGCGAAAATGGTGCAAAATGCGTTGAATTGAGTACGAGTTCGATAACGATAACGATAGCGATCGATGCTTAAATTAAGTGAGAGGGCTTTGGAACTGATTGAACAGTTCTTATAAAGAAAAAGAGAGAGAGAGGGAGAGAGAAAAAGGAAAGAGCAGAGCAGCAGAGCAAAATACTTCTAGAATATTTCTTATCTTTCTATGTATCGAATTTCAGCAGAGAACTCGTAAAATAGTCACTTCATTATTAAACTTTAAATACAATAAACCTAAAAAGGAACTAAATACTTCAACTTTGAAACATAATTAATGTCTTTAACGGAACTAAAACTATATCTAAGAAATATATTATATATTTTCTGATATTTCTATTGCTTATAATAAAGTTAATTGTTAGGGCAGGGCGGGGATATTATCTAAATTTATACCATGTTTGAGTTATTTGACTGGCAATGTCAGCGGAGAATTAGCTTAGGTCTTAAGTCAGCTACCCGAACTGGTTTATGAAGACTGTGAGCGACCAAGCCAAGCTACTAAAATTGGATGAAATAACGCCTCGAATTTAACTAATGTTTTGTAGCTACCAGTGTGTGTGTGTGTGTGGGGTGTGTGTAAATGTGGTTATCAAGACCCACACGCAACTTGGTTAAGTGTTTGTTTATTTCTTTCTGGTGCGAGTTACGAGAATGTGAGGTAACAAACTGGACACCAGAGATATATACTACCAGATACTATGTACTAGATAGATACTATATACCAGATACTACTACTAGCTAAATGACTTGTTTATGTATTCCCACAACAACAACTAGGCAAGGAGTTAGCAGAGTTTTCTTTTTGGTTTTTCTTGGATATTTTTGATCTTTTACCCGCTGTGCCCTTGGTGCAACGGCCGCCCTTTCGCCTGCGACACATATCATACCTGCGCGTAAGTAGACATTGTAGATCAGATCAAAAAGAGTTCATATATATATATATATAGTAATGTTTTTGTATAGAGTATAGAGAAAAGAGAGTCTAGAGAGAAGGTAGACGAGAGAAAGAGAGAGAGTCTTGTGCTGCTTCTGCTGTCTGTTGCTGCTTGTAGAATCTGCAAGAACAGAAGAATACACCGCATAACAGGGTGCCCCCGTTGGGCACAGACTGTACTCACTTGGTAATTGCCACAGCAATGTCGTAGACAGGCAATCTTCGCTCCCGGAACAGATATTTGCCCATGTCAGTCAGTGCAGCCGCCGAATCGATGGCATCGCGGCCAACACGATTGCGCTCCAGGTAGGGAGTAGCATCACGACCCTGTAAAGTAGAAGAAGCTGCTGTTAGTGAAAGGACAGACAGTAGTTAAGACTATACATATTTATGCAGTATATATATATAATACCATATACATTAGTATATTCATATTTAGATCCACTTGCAACCAATCCCATGAGGCACTTGCGAGTGTTTGCCAGCATGTTTCGAGGCTTGGCAACGCTGCTTCTCTGCAGTTGCATCTTTGCGTCTTCTAACCTTTTTAAAGTTCAGTTTATAAAGACAGTACCCTCTTCCCCTCCCCTGTAACTAACCTTTGATGAAAACTTTTGCCTGTTATGCAATCGAAACAAACAAACAAATGGAAAAGCGCCTGAATTTATTGCCCACTCAGCGCGACAATGGCGTGGGTTGCCCTGGAGACAGGTAGCAGAGAGAAGGGGGAGAGGGAAGGAAAGAGAGAGAGAGAATTAGCCTGAGCTGATTAAGCTATTTAAGTAAGTGGAGTATGACGCCAGCTCTGGGGCAAACGGAAGCGAGCGAGCGAGCAAAGCGTGCTGCAACTTGAAGTGGAACTGTCGATGGAAATCCCAATGCAGATGTAAATCTAGTTGAAATTGCGGCAAAGTCAAAGTCGCCACAAGTTGCAACTGTGGGTTGCATCATCCACACAATAGTCGTGACTTGGAGGCGGTCTTACACTGGCTATACACTGCGCCTCTCTGCCTGACTCTGTCTGTCTCTCTGCCCGTCTGTCTGTCCCCCTCATTGTACCTCTGTCTGTCCGTCTGCCTGTCCCTCTGTCTGTCCGTCTGTCTGGGTCTATCTGTCTGCCTGCCTGCTCTGACAGCTACATAAATCAGTGTAACACAATTGTCAATCATGTCGAGCCCTAGGCTAATCAATATGTTAATACCAGGTGCCAGAGAACCCGTTCGACTTGCCCCTTCAAAGCGAGCAAGGTGTCAATTGCGACTAAACAGCAACTGCAGCAAGTGTTGTGGCTACAAATGTATCCGTAAGATACAATTGTGCTTGCAGCTGTTGATAGATTAACCCCCCCTGAACTGGCAGCTAAGTGGATCTGGGATCAGGTCTGCAATGTGCTCATATTATGGCAAATCCATCACAACACATCACACTTTGCCCCACTGTGCATTGAATTCGATTCTTGTTCTACTTCTTCTCGTCTCATTCGGCAAATAATTGACAATTCGACAGATTGATCAATTGTGAGTGCGGGCACGTCTCCAACTCGCAACTGGGAACTGAGAACTGGCAACTGGCAACTGGCAACTGCCATCTGGCAAACTATACGAAATTATCTGTTCATTTTCGACTGACAAAAAACTATCAAAGAATTTTAAATGCTTCGATGACGGCGACCTTGAGGCCGCTCGCACGTTTGATAGGAGCGAAAGGCACCACGCTATCGAGCCTCAGATCGTAATTATATCCACCAGATCTGATTAGTTGTGTTGTTTGGCGAGTCGAGAGCTCGAAGCTCACTTCTAGAACTGATGCCACCAATGCGAACTGCTTGAGCTGCGTCAATAATTCGTCTTTTGGTGAGGTAATACTCTAATATCGATGCGAATTGGAATTCATTAAGATGTATATGTTCTTAATCAGCATCAACGACCGAGTCGATGTAGCCATGTCCGTCTGCTCGTCTGTCCGTCTGTCTGTCTGTCTGTCTGTTTGTCTGTTTGTTCATCTGTCTGTTTGTCTGTCTGTCTGCTCGTCTGTCTGTCTGTCTGCCCGTCTGTCTTTCTGTCTGTTTGTTTGTCTGTCTGCTCATCTGTCTGTCTGCTCATCTGTCTGTCTGCTCATCTGACTGTCTGACTGTCTGTCTGTCTGTCCGTCTGTTGCAACGCAAATTTGTCACTCAGTTTTAGAGCTATCTTAATAAAACTTGACACACATGCTGCTTATTGCTGCACGTTTTAAATTAGTCGGAACGAGCCGGATGGAACCGATATATCGTATAGCTGCCATATAAACTATCCGCCCATTTTTGTTAGTTGTCAAGATATTGCAACCAAATTCACTATATCGGAGTTTTACTATATATATAATATGCATATTAAATTTCATCAAAATCGCAGCACTATAACATATAGCTGTCATAGGAACGATTGGGCAAAACGAAGTTTTTTGTATAAAAACTTCTTCTAATTCTAGAAATAACTGAACTTATCAGTAAGTATAGATAATACCATTAAATTCTGCACCATTATATATAATTAGTATAGGAACAATCGGAGGACATAAGAACCTACAAGGATATAAAGCTTTCGGGGTGCCTAAGGTAGACTTTCTTCCTCTTTCTTCCTACTTTTCTTACCTAAACCAAAGTATTTCTAATTATCATCATGATATTACTATACTTATTGCTACCTTCACTCTTTCTAATCCCAAAAGAGTCACTTTAAAGGGGGCACGTTGTAGTAAACCAGCAAGCAATGCGGATCACTCCGCAGCCATAAGAATATTACATAATGCATGATACACACTTGCATCCGACAATCTTGAGTGATTATATAAAATACTTGAACCATTTTCAAATGGGGCCAAAACTGTAGCTAAGCCAGAGACCACCAACAGACTGGCTAGAGTGAGTGGGTGAGGCGGAGAGAGAGGAGGGGAGACAGAGAGAGAGGAGAGCGGAGCACACTCGAGTGTGTGTTGTGCGGGAAACCTCGACTTGACCCGGTGTAGCGCGAGTGAAGTGAAGTGCACATTTTGCATCTGCATCTGCAAGATACTCTCGACAAAGACAAAGATACTAATTTGTCAGTGCGCACCTTAGAAATATTACACATACGACCCGTGTGTGTGTGTGCCCCTTGCTCCACTGCAGCATTACGAGAGCGATCTCTGTACCTAAAGTGTAGCCATGTGGCATGTGGCATGCGGCGCCACTGGGCGACCGGTTTGCCTTTCCCAAATGTGGATGCCGTTTCGTCTGCGCTTTGTTTTGCAATCTTTGCGCTTTGTGCGTAATTTAATTGCAAAGTCTGGCCACGTCTGGCAATGTATGGCACTGTCTGGCAACGCCAGAAATCGAAGTTAATATATTAATTTAATTTCGCAGGGCACATAAATCTTTTTATGCGGCGCTGTTTGACTGTCAAATGCGCCGGGGCGGCTGCTTAAATTTCTCACTCATTGCGCAATTGTGCCGCATGCGACAAGTCGAGGCAGCTGAAGTCCAAGTCGCGGCAGATAGCAAAGCAGTCGAAGCCAGAGCAAAGCAACCACCCACCCAAAGCCTGCTCCAGTTGCAGTTGCAGTGACACACGAGCTGCGCCCACGCCTCGCCATGGAATGGGGATTGGAATTGCAGTTGGCAATGCAGTTGGCAATGCGGATTGGGGCAACAGGCTGCTG
This sequence comes from Zaprionus ornatus, assembly GCA_018904035.1. Taxonomy (NCBI): domain Eukaryota; kingdom Metazoa; phylum Arthropoda; class Insecta; order Diptera; family Drosophilidae; genus Zaprionus; species Zaprionus ornatus. The sequence goes on from JAEIFZ010000253.1 coordinate 6,725,596, forward strand.
ACCACTGCTGACCACTTTCGGACACCACCCACGGCGCACATAGGCTGCGACTGTGCCTGCACAGCCTGCGGGTCGTGGCGGAACCTTTCCTTTTTGCCGCCGTCTGGCCAAATTTATGCATGTTTTTTCAACTTGCCACTTGCCTGACTTGCCCTGGCCTGGCCTGACTATGCTGCTACCCTGTTACCCCTGTTTGGCTACAGCCTGTGGGAGTGCATCCATTGTCTCCCAGTTGTGGCACAGCTCGACAGGAATTCCAATTCGTTATGACATTTCACAAATATGAATTGCCAAAAGTAAAGCCAAGACACATGTCTGCCTCACAGTGTATGTGTGTGTGTGTGTTTGTGTCTGTGTGTGTTTGCTTTTTGGGCGTGGCAACCATTTGCATGTGGCAGCTTTGGCATTTCCGTGGCGCAGCTGATAAACTGAAGGCGATAAGCGACGCCGCCAGTGCTGAGTGGAGATTGTTGATTGGCAGCCTGCGACACGCTCCCCCCCCTCTCTCTCTCTCTCTCTCCCTATGCACCGCTCTGTCCCCCTCTCCACCTGCCTGCCTCTTACGCACTTTCCTTGCTCAAGGACTGCGGCGTCAATGCGCACATTAATTGCGCCACTGACAAATAGCAAGCTGAATTACTTAGCCAACTTGAGCAGAACAATTGCCAGCAACTGCAGCAACAACATGAGCAGCAGCAGCAACAATTACTGAGACAGACAACAAGCACAGCAGCAACAACAACTACAAGCCAGTTTCGCGTTGCCAACTTAATAATGCATCAAACTTCGATTTATGGCTAAACTGAAATTCTAATCGACTGCGGGTTCGGTTAGTTGGCTGCGCTCAAATTACAATTTACTGGCATATTAAATTCACACACACTAGCAAGCACACACACACACGCACATGCACGCAGTCACACGCACATAATAAATTGCGTATACGCAACGTTGAAAAATGTTTGTGGCGCAAGCGCAACGTGCGACACTTGTTCAGCTGTCGCTGTCGCTCGCGATTGCGGTCTGTCGTAAGTGGATATGCTTTGCAGCAGGGCGGTGGCAGGTGGCAAGGGGGCGTGCCACGCTGCTGGGTGTAACGCAATTCTAACGGAAAGTTGCCCGCAATTAATTAAAATGTTAATTAAATGTCACAGATAAAAGTTCAATGTGTGTGATTTGATTCGCGTTCGCGAGTCGAGCCACAGTAGCCCCAGCGCCATGTCAGCTGCCCACGCGGGTGCGCTTAATTATCGCACAATAACACACACACACACTCTCTCTCTCTCTCTCTCTCACTCTCTACCTCACTCTCTCTCTCTCTCCCTCTCTTTCTCTTTATAAATCAGCTGCAACTGCTTGTTGTGATTGCCCACAGCTGACGAGCCGCAAATGGACGCAATGATTGATGGACTTGCTCGCAAATAGAGCTATAACTAGGCACAAGTATTTGCCTATATGATACTATGTTGTCTGTGCCATATATATAGTTATATATATCGCATAATGATGCATAACTGAAACCATAAGCGCTGCCTAGAGAAATGTCTGCGCTAAGCAATTGAAGCTTTGCAGAACTTTATATTAAATACGATACACATAATACGATATAGGAAATACGATCTGTATTATATACACTATGATATATACCTACACTATATATTATTAATTATCCATATCACCTCCCCAGCTCTCTAGTTTTATTAGTCTCAAAAGAATCTCGTTCAGTTATTGCAATCGGCAATCGGCGCATGAAATCGAATCGTATCGTAATCGCCTGCGACACTTGATCTGTCTAATAATTTACTATTAATCGGCCTAATCGACGGCAGCAGTGTGCGCCCTCCTCTGAGCCTATTGCCCCCACTTCCCCTTGCATTCAACGTTCTCTTCCTCTTGCGACAGACTTCAGCTTCGGCTTATCGCATGTGCAATATCGTATAATTTGTAGCGCGTTCTTAGCAGGGGGTAGGCGGAGCAAAGGCAGAGGGGTAAGTGGAGGCTAGGCTGCCATAAATTGGCATACGGATACGTAGTTTATGTCCAGCCAAAACTGTCTCAACATTAATTAGCGGCCAAAAAATGTGCGACAGTTGCAGAACGTGAGGCAAAGAGAGACAAGTACAGAGAGAGAGAGAGAGAGGGAGACAGATAGAGGCAGAGGAAGTGGCTGTGTGAAAATTGGGCAAAAATCTGAGCTGTTTTGCGGCAGCCCATTAGATTATGTAACTGCAGCCAACGCAGCAGCAGCCGAGCCGAGCAACAACAAGATTTGCCGCAGCAGACTCTGCTGCATTATTTATGCTGTCTAAAAACTGTCGTGTCTGTGTGTGTGTGTGTGTGAGTGTGTCGCGTCGTGTGGCAAAACCAATTGACGTACTTAGGGTAACATCGTGTGGGCCGACATCGCGTCGCCTGATGCAACTGCAGCCAGCGCAGCGCAGCGCAAGGTGCCGCAGCCACGAAAACTGCGCCAATTTACCACTTTCCTGGCACAGGCACAGTGAACACTGGCAGGCGCGTACAAAGGCAGAGGCGCCTCTTACGCTCTCTCACTCTCCCCCTCTCTCCCTCTCTCTCACTGCCTCCCTCCCTTTCATGGCTGACGACAAATGGCTTCCTGAACTCGCGTCGCGTTTGACTTGTGTGAGAAAGTCTAGCGGGCAATGTAATAAACTCGCTGTTGTTGTTGTTGTTGTGCTACTGCTGTTGTTGTTGTCAGAGTGTTTTATGGTCGCGTTATGCAATGCGCCACTGTGCGATGAAGGATCTGTTGGCAGTTCGCATAACTTTGCCGCATTAATTTCAATCTTCAGCTCACGTTCGTTGCCTAAGTCTTTTGATTGCGCTAATTCCTGCCACGGTGCAGTGAAGGATCTATGCATTGTTGCTGTGCATCAAATTCCAACTGCAGATCACGTTTAAGACAGTTTGTTGCAAGCAAGTTCGTTGCCTAAGTCTTTTGTATGAGTCTGCGCGAATTTTGCTTATTTGCTCCACTGTGCAAAGAAGGATCTTTTGTGTGATGTGTGGCAGCTCGCATAGTTTGTGTAATTAATTTCATCCCACTCAACACGGCTTAGGTTGAGCAAGTTCGTTGCCTAAGTCTTTTGTTTGAAGGTGGGAATTTTGCTTATTTGCTCCACTGTGCAGTGAAGGATGTGTTATGTGATTTGTGCTAGCTCGCATAATTTTCTGCAATGAATTTCATCCTTCACAACAAGTTCGTTGCCTAAGTCTTTTGTTTGAGAATAACGCCAATTTGTTCCACTGTGCCAAGAAGGATCTGCGCGTGGTACGTTGATGTGGCGCACTGCTCACATAATTTCGATCATCAGATCACGTTCGCGGCTTCAGCCTGAGCAAGTTCGTTGCCTAAGTCTTTTGTTTGCGTGCTCACAAATTTCGCTAATTCCTTCAGCATTTAGCAATGTTTGTTTTTGTTTTTTTGTTCTCCCCCTTCCCCAAACTCGGCACGAGTATTTCGCTCGTTTCGCTCGAGAAAAAAACTTGTTAAAATTTGTAGCCAAGCTTTGTTTATGGCCCAAATGGCAAATAGCCAAATTGATTGTTCACATTTTTTGCGCTGTGTGCGCTGCAAACGAATTGAACGCGAATCACTGCGCATGCGTTGCATGGCGAACTGAATCGTGATATTATTGTGACTTGCGGCGCGCAGCTGCTCCAATTTGCAAACCGCCCCTCCCCCCACCCTCCCCCACAGGGGTTAAAGTTGAATGGGATTACTCAATTAGCCAGAGAAGTGCATGGAAAGGGGCTACTTACCCGTGAGATTATAATGCCAGCAATGCTGATGCGTATTCTGGGTCCCTTGAGCAGACGATAACGCAGATCCACGCCGTTCCAGAAGGAGATGAAGTAACGTTTGACCTGCAAAGAAGAGACAACTTGATGTTATCGCACGAAGTTCAAGTTCTTCACAGACTTTCATCTCTGCCGATCGCACCCAGCAGCTGGCACAGTGCCATAAATCTGCGACGAGTGAGGTGCATAGCAAGCAGCAGCAGCAGCAGCAGCAGCAGCAGATGCGCTGCAAGACATGCGATAAAGCAGACCTTCTACTTCGCCCAAGCGGATCTCTAAACTATTCTACACAGTCGAGGCCAATTATTATGCATGTCTCGCACAAGTTCCCTTCTACTCGCAGACCGAAACCGAAACGAAACAACTTTCAACTTCAAATCTTGTGCTGAGATTTGTTTCTTTTTTTTTTTTTGGCAATCCCCTCGATGAACCAAACCCAATTACGCACCTGCAGGTTGTCGCCGCCATGAAGGCGATAGCCATCGTAGTCGACAATCACCAAGACCTCGGGATAGATCACATATGGTGCCTGTCGTCTGGGGCGCACGCGTGACTCTGAGGTCTGCGCATCGGCCTGTGCCTCGGCTTCGGCATCCAGAGCACCCTCATCCTCGTCGTTGAGATCCTCAAAGTCGGGGCTGTTGCCGCTGCTGCGACGACGCCGACGCTGACGGCGCTGCAGGCGTTCAAGTTTCTCGCTGGCCAGCAAATCGTCCGGCTCCATGAAGGCTGCAAGAGGGGAAGAGGTGTAAGAAGGGATGTAAAAAGAGGTGTATAGAGAGGTGTAAGAAGGGATGTAAGAAGAGGTGTAAGAAGCACGGCATAAGGCATATGAATCAGCAGCTAAATCGCTTTATTATTCACCCCAAGTCAGGTAGCCGCCCATTTAACTGTATTTAGTATAATTTTTTTGACTATAATTTTTGTATTTTTTCCAAAAATTATTTCGCCGTCGTTGTCGATCGTAAAATAAAACTCTTTATAGCGTGCGGGGGAATTTACGTTGCTCTTGGTATTTTGGCGCCAGCGAAGCGCAAAAGGTAAATGCATCCGGCGAAGGACAGGAGATGACAGAGACGATGCCGCAGTTCAAGCATCGCATTGAACTCTTGCTCAAGCCGAACAGGAAATGCTAATCGGGCGCACGTCGATCTCTCGCTCCCCGGAGACAGGCAGATTTATGCGCAGAGCACGCTTACCATAGTGGCAGAAGAAGGTGGAGGAGGAGGTTTCTAGTTCAATGTGCCCATTACGAGGTGCGGTATCAATGCCAGACCACGTGCGGAGCGGCAAAGTATGCTCAAGACTTACCGAAATCACTTAGCTGATCTTCTGTGGCGGCTGCCTCACGCTTGTAGACAACGTGCTGCGCCTGCTCCTTGTTCTCGCTCAGCTCGTGCGGCAGCGGCTTGATGACCAAATCATGTCCAATGCTGCCCTCCTGCAAAGAGAGAGAGAGAGAGGAAGAGAGTTGAGTAAAGTGGGAGAAACTTGCTGAAGGCGATAAAGAATTGACGATTTCATTTACTGAGAATGTTTTGTTATTCTATAATAAGTAATCAACCCTAAATTGCTTGTTTCATTTTGTTTTTGGTTTAATATCTGCCTTAACGACTCTTTAAGCAGCCATAAAAAATGTTTCACAATCAAATTAGAGCATTTTAAGCTTTGTACGAATACTTTTACGAGCCTGTATAACTTAAACAATTCTCATGCATATATATGTATAAAGCATGTCTTGAATATGAAATACATACATAAATATATATACTGTAAATTTGCTAATATATTCAGCTTCAATTCTAACCTCACAATTTGCAGAACTTGCGTTTATTTAGTCGCTGTCTCGCTGTCAATGCGAACAAATCGAGGTTTAATGTGCGTTCCGTTTGGTATATTCATAATTTACGACCTCCTATATTGGTTCTATGATCTGTTCGACAGTCGAGTGCAATGAGTTGGCAAACCTGGCTAAGCAGTCATAAAAATTAGCTGCAATTTGCATAGCTGCACAATTTATGCAAATTCTATCGCGATCTAGATAAGAGAGAATTTTATTTTGCACTCTTGGGCGTTTTATAATAATGTTCTGCACTTGCTTGCGTTTGCTGTTCTGTTCTTTTATCGCCTCTGTAATGGCAATAATTAGCGAAATAAGACATGAAGTGCCGCAGGGAAGGAGGGCATAAGGTCCCCTCTCGAAGACCTTGAGTAAGGTTAGCTAATTAAAAGCAAATCGTTTTGACTCTTTCATCAAACTTGGCAGCAAAGTTGCAGAGGTAGAGGGTAGTCGGAAGGGGCAGGGGATAAGGGAGGGGTATTGCTCACCCACTCACAGCACAGAACCCGCTGTGAGGCGGGCTAATTAAATTGCGGCACGCTAACTCCATCGTCGGTTCTGGTCTATAATTAAAATATTAAACATGAATTACGACAATCGATTGGGAAGTTATGATGTTGTTATTAATGTGCCCGAAACACGAAACAGCAAAACGGAAATGTGACTGTGACAGTGATGTGATGTGTGTGTTGAGTCACTAGTGATTTTTCCAATATACATTAGACACTGTGACTTGCTCGATGACGCAGGCAAATGTCAGCGCAGGCAGGTGAAGAGTTCGCAAGCTGCGCCTGCTGCTGATGCTGCTGCTGATGCTAAATGCCACCGACTAGCAAAGCAGTAACAATTGCAGCTGCAATAACAACAACAATGGCAGTCTTCGCTGCAACATCAACTTCAACTTCGCCTTCAATTGAAAATCGCATAAAGTGCGTTTCGCTTATTTGAATCCAATTGGCAATGTCCAATTGCAATTGCACTTGCTGCAGCAGCAACAGCAACAGTTGCACGCGCTGCGCTTCGTCTGTGCCCATCGGCGGCATGTGAGTTATGAGCCGCACTGGCGCTTGCGACATTTAAATGCGTTTTTCTCTCGTTGCGTTGCGCTGCACACTGCGTATGATTAATGTGGCAGATAAGTCGTCGCTGCGCTGGCATTCAACTTGAAAGCGTGTTTCGAGTGTAAACAGGTGAATGCACACACACAGACACAGACACTCGAGAAAGGGCATTTGAATACGAGTATGCAGTGAATTTTGGGTATTTTACTTTTATTTATTACTATGGAAATTTACTCAGTGAATGCAGGCGCCAATGGGGCGCAAGCCATATTTCTTTTTATTTTTTCATATTTCTTATTTATGGTGTTAGTTTTGTATGGCCATTGAAAGTGTCTGGCAGACATGTGGGACTGTTAAAGCCAGGGAATCTCTGCTATGGCTGCGGGTAGAGACAGTAAATTTGGCTTGAAGATGCGTGCATATTAAACGCACTTTAGAGGAGCTTTAAATTTCTTATACTATGCATAATCTGCCAGAAAATGAGGTATTAGTTTTTCCTACATGAACAAGTGTTGTTCAATACTGGCATGAGGGTAAATTCCATATGCATTTCTCCTATATGAACAACACTTGGTTCAATGCTGAGTTGGGCATGCTCGACTCTTCACTCTTCTCGCCCAGGGTACAGCTCTTTAGCAGTGACATACTCTACACATGTGTTTGTGCCAGTCTGTTCCGCCTTTTCAACTACAACAGCAACACCAACAACAACTGCAGTTGCAACATTTGTTTTGCGTCGAACACATTTTGGGCGTGTGCCTCGTTGCACTCATTTTCAATTTTTTTTTCTTTTGGTATTTTTTGTTAATTTATTTAGCGCTTATTTATGCATTCGAGATTGTCGAGCTGGAGTTCTGCGCGGCACAGCGTCGCGACTAGTGTTGTGTAATTTGGCAACAAGTTGCAAGCTAGAAATTATTTCACAGCGTGCAATTAATAAATTACGCTGCGATTTATTTGTATAATATTTATTCCCAATTGGTGCGTAATTAATTCCCAGATCAATATAGTCAACTATTCGTGGTCTGCACGTGCTAATTATGTTGAGGGGGTTGCAAGTAATGCGAATAGGAAAAAAAGACGGCAAATTGCCTTTAAATCTAGCGCTCACTCGCCCCAAAATAAAGTTGTCCAGTTTATGTAATCACCCACAACATGATTGTTGTATCCAGTTGCCAGTCAGCCTAGCCAGTTGCCAGTTGGCAGTCTATGGCCAGTTGTGGCCACTGACAGACAGACGCCATTATTTATTACACTCCAGACTCCACGAAACGTAAACGCAATCGAGCCTGAGCCTCTCGGCCTTTCACACAAAGAGTGCGGGCCCAAAAGTGGCACCTGCTGCTGCAGTTGTTGCTGAGTAAAAGCATCGGTAATCGATATTTCACCATCCCACTGATAGTTGGCAATTAAAAAGTGCAACTGCATGTGTTTTATAGCAAGCAGCATCTGCCTGCCTGTCAAATTAAATAAAAATACAAAGACAGCAGCTTAATGTATCGATGTGTCTGGTGAAATGTGCCTGGTATCGATACATCGCTGTTACGTCGCTGTTGGAATTAGCCAGCACTAGCGCGGCTTAGCTTTTGCACGCCCCGTGTTAAAAATCAATTGTCAGATATTTGATGGATTTGCGATACGATGCAAAGATAATGATATATGATAACTGGCAGCAGCTTTGGCATTTCTTGTGTCTATAGATCGGTTTTAGAGCTCGTTTAATTGCTTTTTGATTTCGCATAACAAGCGCACATCATCAACAACATTTTCAAGCTATTTTCGGGGCATTGTTCGGCTGCTGCTGCATTGCATAACATTAGTCCCCTCCTCCTCGCTGATCCCCCGCAGAGTTCAGTGAACTGACAGTGAACACAAAAGGCAGCAGCCCATCAAAATTAACTTACAATCGAAATTAACACCTTCTGCTGTTTGTTTTTGGTGCGCTGACAATAGCGAAATATCGAAAATTGGCAGTGGCAGCAACAACAACAACAACTACAACAACAAAGAACAACGAAAATCATTTTGTGGATTTGTAATTTTGTTGGAATTAGCATAATTTGTGCAAATTCATGGCACGACACGAGTGTGTTCGTGTTCGTCTCGAGGTGGCAACTCTAACTGTGCGATGTGATGACGTCACAAAGAATTGAATCGTCACGAAGTGAAGCTGCTGGTGATAATGATGATTATAATGCTGATGATGATGATGGTTATTTGCAGCAATTGTTGCTGATAATCTATTTAAAATGCATAGAATTTGATTGAGCTCTTAGCCTCGATATCGAACTTAACCTCAAAGTGTTATAATTATAACAGAATTTAAATGAAATAGAAAAAATTAATTTGACAGTTTTTTAGATATGTTATTTAGCTGTAATTTGTGATGATGATGAAACACACGCATCTGCATATCGAGTCGGAACAGGTTATCGATGCTCGTCGATTAATCTCGCATTTGGAGCATTCTTGCCATACGTTTTCAATGAGGGGCGGGGCAGTTGTTGCTGTTGTTATCATCTTGGTCAAGGTTAAATCTAATCGGCGCTTAAGATCGAATGTGGCCATAAACTAAGCCAGCAGCAGCAACAACAGAACACACACTTGCAACAGGCGCAACAGTGTTAACAGTTTGTTTACATAAAGCTGCTCGTTAAGCCTCAAGCAGAGAACAAATGGAGAAAAAACCAACAAGAACAAGTGATGTGTGAGTATGTGTGTGTGTGTGCGATCAATGAATATTTATAAAGTCACAGCAGCAGCAGCAGGCACCGCCCATGGTCACCAAAGAACAAGAATGAGACACGCCGCGAGGCGACACCGAGAGTGGCCTGGCCCACACCGAATGTAGCCGAGCCGGGCCAAGCCGAGCTGAGCACTGCAATCGAAAGCAATCAAAATTAATTTGCTCACTCGTCTGTTTTGGCCAAATGTATCTCAAATCTGTAAATGTATCTGCTGGATGCTTAACGCACTCTGTGCAGATCTTATGCGTGTGTGTTTGTGTGTGTGTGGCTTGCAACAAGTTCAATGCGAACGTGGGGCGAGTCAAAGTGCGCTTTCAAGTTGCCGCTCCAATAACTGCGGCACAGTGGGACAGACGACAGTCTAATGAAGTTGCATGTCAATGTCAGCGGGAATCAGAATCAGCAACAAGTCAAGTGAAGTCCTTGCACTGAGTGAAGGTCTGTCAAGGTTGTCAACTGGCAGCTTTGGCTGTGGCAGGTGTGAAAAGTCTCTTAAGTGTTGGAAAGTGTGTGAGAGCAATGATATTGGTTAGAGCTCTTTAACCATTCATGGTGGTCCATATCGATAATCTACGATCTTGTTCTGAATTATCTGAATTATCGATAAAACCGATTTATTTTTAGAAAAATCAATATTTAACAATATTTTTTGTTAATATATACTGTAAATAAATTAGAACAATCTATCGATGCTATCGATAGTATTTCCGTTTGATTTACAGCACTATGAAAAACCTTTGCAAACACCGATATTTCTGCACCTCTACTTATCGCTAGCTGTTAATTAGAAGTGCATTTGCACTTCATTTCACAGCAAGCAGCTTTTGTTCGCCATGCTGATGCAGTGTTATCGAAAGTCAATTAAGTGTTGCCCAATTGAAATTAATCTATGCAACTGCAACTCTTAACTTAAGCCTTACTACGGCCACATAACGGTAATCGCCTTATGCGATCTACGGGAATATTCACGTAACCGATACGTCGTGCTATTAAAATGCAATATGCCACCGGGCCGGGCCGCCCCTGCACACACACACACACCTGCCTTGTTATCAGCTTGCTGCACCTCCCCCTTTTCGTGGCAATTAAAAATCATTTTTTCAATGAGGAAATTTGCCCCAAATTGATTAAATAATACCAAAGTCTATGTGGGGCAATATATGGGGCATAATTGAAAAGTCTGGCAGCGTGTGGCGGCTAATCCTTTGTGCGATTCATGCGTAAAGATCGCCGCCAGCTGATCGGCTCTGCTGCTCTACTTGCTTTCAACTGGGATAGGTTCATATACGGTTTCTGTAGCGCGTGCTAAACACTTGTGACTGGCGAATTGTTGCGCCTCTTGTAGTTGTTGCTGTTGTTGTTGTTGTCGCTATGTCGGATCAATTTTGCTACAGTTTAGACACAGCAGGCGGCACCAGACAGCAGAGAGTGACCAAACTCGACTCGAAACTGACTTGAGCAACTGAATTTGCATGGAAAAAATACAAAAACTGAAACAACTAAATCGTTGTGTGTGGTGAAATTGCACAGGTTGTGTTGGAAAATGTTTCACGTCTGGTTCGAATTACTTAACGCATGAGATGAAAATAGTTTACAAACTGAATATGAACGGGAAATATGAATAAATTAAATGTCTATCATAAGAAATGCCAAAGAGACTTTCCACTTTAATGCAGACATAAACTGAACATGTATGTACCATGTATAGAAGATGTATATAGCAGAAGCTCATGAGATTTGAAGAGTCAAGATATGGTTATATATGAAGTATATATATTTAATATCATATAACTATAGGAAAATCTCTAAAAAGTCAACTCCATAGATAAAGCCGTATAGAATATTATAAGAAGTCTCTAAGCTTATTTCATCAATGTATATAGAAGCTGTATATGGCATGTGATCATGAGGGTTGAAGAATTAAGACATGGGATATAAGATATATAATATGTAAATAAAGCAATAGGTTACATGGTTTGCAGAATAAGATATAGGATTGTATATATAATATCATATAACTATACTTCCATTCATAAAGAAGATGTATACAGCATAAGATCAAAGGAATTGATTAGGCAAGATATAGAAATATATGCATTTTATATACGACATCATATAACTATACATCCATATATATAGAATATATATATAGCAAAAGGTCATACGATTTGAACAGTCAATTTAAAGGAATTTATGAATAGTCTATATGACATCATATATCTATAGAAGAACCACCAACAAGTCTAAGCTTAATTGCTCAAGACGTAATCAACAATGTAGATAAACCTATATAGCATAACGTAAGAAGCATCTGCAATTAGCTAATGCAATTAAAGAACTCAGGGATGATAATAAAATCAACGTTAAGTAAAATAATAAAATCAGCATATAACGAATGACTATAAACGAACACAAGTCGAATAAGTTGTAAATGTCGTCGCATCAAATCGCAGCATTATAATGTCAAATCGAAATGACTTAGGCAACGAACTTGCCGCGCAACCCAAAAGAGCAAATAACATAAATTTAGCTGACGATTTAACACGTCGATGAAGGAGAAGAAGAAGAAGAAGAAGAAGCAGATGCAAATCAAAGCAGTACGTAACATACGTTGTATATATGTATATAGTATGCCAGACTGCCCGATCGGCCGGTGGACAGTGGGACTGTGGGACGGACGCGTTGCTGTCGCCGTGTAAATATCAAGGCTGAAATGGCAAGCAAACAATTTGTAAAGAAGAAGGCGACGATGAAGAAGAAGCTCTCTGGCCAGTTTAGAAAACTAGTTTGGTTCCACAAGGTGCCAGACCGCAGAGACCCGACTCGCCTCGAGCAAATGATGATGCTGCTTCTGCTGTTGCGTTTCTAATAGAGCTGCCCGAAAACGTCGAGGCCCGTGTCCAAAATGGCAACGTGCTGTCGCCGTAGCTACTTAATAATTGTCTGCTGTGGGTTCTTCTTCAGCTTGTTATATGATCAAAATGGCATAAAGAGTTGAAGTTGTAGTCGAAGTCGAAGTCGAAGTATTGATCTTTGCGGCAAATGCCAAGCGAAATGGGCAAAGGGCAACACGTAGGCAACAGCGACTGAGTTGCGCCCATCCTTAGTGACTGCTTTGATGGGGGTGCAGCTAACTTAAGATACAGATGATCTAATATGAAATGTAATCAGAAATACTGTATGTATTTTTAGCTGCTGCTCTCTTACACTATCCAACATGTTGTGGACTCTTTCAATTAGCGAGCAACAAGTTGGAGCATCCGCAGCACCAGCATCAGTTTGGACAGCGACCTTTTGGCTAATTTTGGTAATTAGCATTAATCAAGCCGTAGTCTTAGCCCCAAAATGCCTTATTTATCGGCAAATGGCACAGGCCATTTGTCTGACTGACTGAAGCAGAAAAATTATGATTACGCCCGGTGCGACGATGATCTTGATTGACGTCTTGTTGTATCTTTCTGTAGCTCTGTCTCTCTGTCTGTCTCTTTGCCGTGCGGGTTTCCTTGAGCTCGTTTCTTCTTTGATAAATTTGAACGCACTTTGCAGACGGAGCAATGCACTGGGTAATTTCATTAAACAATTAGCAGGCGCCTGGCTCCTCCGAACTTATTATTTATATCATTAACATTGTTATTATTATTATTATTATTATTTTGTTCGTTATTATTTTTGTCATCCATTTACATATTTGCGCAACTAATTGCCGCTCATTTATTTATGTACTTCGTACACACAACGCCCAAAGACCCGGGGCGAACTCTGCGCTTAATTAGCCATGAAAATTGTTTTTGTCTTTTGCTTGTAAGCCGAAAAAAGCCAAAGATATACGAGTATACACAGCAGCGCGAGTGTTGAAATATTCAATGTCAAATTCGGATAATGTCAGCTGATGACAATGGGTGGGCGTGTGCTAGAAATCAAACAGAGAACCGATGAGATGTAACAAGCTCTGCAAAAGAGCTTTAAGGTTTTTTGGGAACAAACTATAATAAACTATTTGGAATATATGAAATTCTTTTCATGAATAGTTAAAGTATATATTGAAGCACGTTTTGTGCAAATTTCAGTGTAATTGGTTAAGTTATTCGGTTACGAAATCGTCAAAAACGTCGACGTTGAGTTCTACGCAACTTTGAAAATAAGAAGAGTTTGCAAATATATGTACATATATCTTTAAGCGACTATGACGAATTTAGTTGAAATTTTCAGCAAGTCTACACAGATATATCTAGATTAGAAAAATGCCTAAAACAAATGCAGTTAAATGGAAAATTATTTAGCAATATACTAATCAAAAATGTCAAAACATTGTTTTCAATTCTAAGCATCATTGAATCCAAGAAGAGCATGCAAATATGCATCTATTTTTAAGAGCCTAAAGCAAATCTACTTGAAATTCAGTTGATATCTACACTTACATATATATATTGATTTTAATAAAGCATAAAACCAATGTAATTTAAATTCCTCATTAATATCCGCATCGAAAATAGTTTTCTCATGCACTTTGGTCTTCTTTTGCTGTTGGTCAAACATTAATGCGCTGGTAAAAGTTCAAAGGTTTCAACACCAGCCAAACAACACCTGAACTTGCTTGTCCGCAAGTGCCAAGTGCCTAGGCCGAATTGGGGCGCTACCGCTGGCCCCCTTTCCCTTTCGACTGGCGCGCCCAGCGCGAGTAAAAAAAACTTTACGCTTGAAGTCGATGTTGGCCATTTGGCTTGATGTGGTTACGGCTACGAAATGCCAGAGGCTTGGGGCAGGGCTATGACTTTTATGTAATCGTGGCACTATAACAGCAGCAGCAACAACAACAATAACGAGAGCCGAATAATGCGTGCCAAAAGTTGTGCCAATTTGTTTGCTGTGCCGCAGACGGCGCCATAATTAAATAAGCCTACAGTGCAGCAACAACAACAGCAACAACAACAACAAATACATCAACAGTAACAACAGCAGTAACAATAACAAAACAACAACAACAAGCGGCAAACTACAAGTTAACTTAAGCAACAAGTCACACGCAGGTTTGTGTCCTAAGTCTTTTTTAACTGGCCGACACAAGTTTGTGTCCTAAGTCTTTTAAGTGCACAGTGGTGACAAAGCAAGCAATGCAGCTACAGTATGAAAGTTAAATGAAGTGCGAGTTGCAGCCCACTGTGCCTGAGAATGCGGGTGTTAACCAACAACTGAACGAAAGAAAAATACTTGAAATAATTCCAAGCAGCTTAATGCAGTTAAAGGCACCGCCTGTGCGTCGTCGTCGTTGGCTCTAATTAAATGGCCATAAGCAAGCCAAGAGCTAAGATTTTTCACAGCCAAAAAAATACGTAGGAGCTTGCGCAATTGTCGCCGGCTGCGAGATCTTCTGTTAATTACAAGTCGGCGATTTGGTATTTTCAAGCCGTTTAAGGTCAAAGCTAAGCCGGAAGACGCGAGCGCGATCGGACAACCGGGCAATCGTCCGCGATCCGGCCGCGCACCGAGCAGCTGCGACTTGCGAAATTTTCGCAGTGCGGCCGCTTTGCACTTCAAAATGTCAGCGAGGCAAAAAGATTTTTCTACACATATTCGACGATATTATTTATGAATTGTTGAATTTTCCATGCTTTTCCAAGCTGTTGTTGCTGCTGCTGCTGCTGCTGCTGGCACTGCGGCGCACTTGGCCATAACAAGTCGGTCAAGACGCAGCCAGACATTGCTGTTTGACCTTTTATTGACCGATGGCTTGGCCAACTTGTCTGTGTAATTATTATCAAATATAAAAGTTTTTTTTTTTTTTTGTTCACTGTTGAATGTTCGATTGTTTTTTGGATTTAGCGATCTCTGTCGAACAAATTAAATATAAGCAAACGTCAGTTAATTGCCAAAAAATAACTTTGAAGACGCTGCCGTAGCCGGTGTCGGAGCCCGGCTTGAAGCCTTGTTTGTTGGCTAGTTTGGCTGTTTAGCTGTTTGGCTATTTGGCTTGTTATTGATTGACCCTCTTACTATGCATATTTGTCGGCTCTTTCGTTATTGATTATTGCGTTTTGGCATTGTGACATTTTGGCTTGATCGCCGCCACAAAGAGCTTGCGCAATCAAGTCAAGTGAATCAATCTCGAACTCGGTTTCGGTTTCGTCTCGGCCAAGATTCAATTTCCCAAGCCTTCACTTCCTACTGCTGCTGCTTGAGATTGCGATTCTTTTCGCACTTAGAAGAATTACCGACAATATCCGCAGGTTAAAAGTTAATTGCCAATTGTTTATTGTGATTAAAAGTCGCGCCAATCTGCCAAATACTTCAGATCTGCCAGAGATTCTAGTAGCTTGGCCATTCAAATTGACGGCCAGTTTGACCTTCGGCAAATGGAGGCGTGAAGGTGTGATGTAAGGAAGCTAATGTTGCATGTTCTTGGCAAATCGAAAGAGTGATTGTGGGAAATATATATATAATATCTATATATAAGTAAAGCAGAGAGTAAGACTATTCATGTACCATGAGATGAATTGCACTTTTAAAGTGTTTAATTTGAGGTATAATCAACCAGATATACATCAAATATTTATAGAGTTTGTTCTTATGTAGAGTTAAATATTGCATGATTATCTATGGAGTTTTTTTATAAATCTTAAACAGTACAAGGTTCAGAAGTTACTTTATCCATAACAACTTTAATGAAGGGCTGAAGAAATATCAAAGCTACATCGCTAAACATCCCCTCAAACATCGATGTTACATCAATTTACATCTCTGCAAATACCAATGTTTCTCTAGCTCCACTTTAAAGTTATTCCTTTATCACAAGATCCTATTAGACTCGGTTAAATGTCTGACAAATTTTAGAACATAATTCTTGTAATCGCTTGAGTGATTCTAGTTCTATTTACACAGATCGTTTCATTTGCCTAATACTGATTTATATTTGGGGCCATTTAAACGTTATCCGACCCCAGGCATGCGAACATTGTACATATATCATGTTATTTGCGCACCTATCGCCCATGCGCGATCAAAGTTTTCACTTTAGCAAATTGGTCAAGGTGCTCGATTTGGTTGTGACGACAACTCGTGAGTGTTTTTGTTTTTCAGTCTCGTTTTCTCGTTTTTCTCCATTTGTTTGTCATTTTTCCTTTCGGTGTCTTTGTTGCAGCTGCAGCAATATGTTTTGCCTGCTATCCATCGATATAAACTAATGCTTAATCAGCAGAAATTGTTTAAATCCGCAAATTATCCGCAAGTGGCAGGCGTTTAATTGTAACTGCCCCAAGTGCAGCCCACAAACAGCATGCAGCAGCCACATGCCGCATGGTCAACTTGCTCAGAATGGTGGTCAGGCTTGGCCTGAGCCACAACAATAGCCGCCCCTGTCATAACAAGCGAGGCAATTGAAATCCACAGCAGCTTAAAGCGGGCGTGCTAATTGAAATTCTCGCTGACCTTCGCGCTGTGCAGAGCACGCAAGAAGGTTGCTAGGCTAACTGGCATACTGGATGCCTTTACTTACCATTATCAGATCTCCCGTTTCGATGTGGCGACGCATCAGTATCGCAGCCATGTTTTGCTCATCTTGAAACACCTCACCGATCTCGTGCTTGTGATGCTGTAAGGCAGATAAGGGGAATGGGTTAGTTTTGTTTTGTTTTGTATGAATATAGAGAAATAGTTATAGCTATTTTGTATATAAATATACATATATTTATATATATATATATTTTTATATATATATATCTAAGTATATGTAGACATTCTACGGATATTTCTATCTTGAGTTCTATCACTCATAGGTTTGCTGAAGCAATCAGAATAGGTCACATTGTTCCTATGGCAGCTATATGCTATAGTAGTCCGATTTTGATGAAATTTTATAGGCATATTGTATATATATTAAAAGTCCGATATAGTAAATTTGGTTGCAATATCTTAACAAATAACAAAAATCGACCGATAGTTTGTATGACAGCTATACGATATATCGGTTTGATTTGGCACGTTCCGACTTATTTACAGCGTGTAGCAATAAGAAGCATGTGTGGCAAGTTTCATTAAGATAGCTTCAAAACTGAGAGACTAGTTTGGGTTGTAACAGACGGACCCCCAGAATAACGGACATACGGAGAGACGGACAAGGCTGGTTCGATTCTTCTGCAGATGTTGATTCATAATATATATACTTTATGGCGTCGGAGATGTCTTCTAAGGTACCTAGCAAACTCCTGGCTAAAATCTTTTGCAAGGGATATACCTTTTTGCAAGAACTTCTATTAACTGTTGCCTCACATTGATTTCTTTATTCAAGTTTCAATAGTGCTCTTGAACTCTGTAAATGGAGCAGGATCTCAGCTGGCTTTGCCACACAACTGGCCCGCTATCAATAAACAGCAAAATCAATTTGTAGTGCTCGCATTCCGAACATACCGTAGAACCAAGAGACCCGCAAAGGCCGCAGGCGTTGCTGGCCAAACCGAATGCATGGAAAAACCAATGGAAACAAGCAAAGAGAACTATGCTAGTCAGCACAGAAACAAAGCGCGTGGTCAGGCAGCTGAGTGTAATAAGTATGTGTGCAAGAGAGAGAGAGACAGAGAGAGAGAGGGGGAGGGAGAGAGAGATTGACTGGGGACAGAGATTAAAAAGCACTCTCAGCGCTGAGAATCGCCAACGGCGTGGGCTTTGCGGTGCTTTGATTTATGCACTTGGTCAACAAATTTGACGCCTCAGCATGCACGTCACTCATACGCCGTGTGTGCCTCGTGTGCTGACCATGAAAAGCCGCAACGTTGAGCTGTGGCTTGCTGGTAGAAAAAAACTAAACTAAAGCTTGCGCTTTTGACATTTGGCCAACTGGCCGTAGCTCTTGAGCTGGTTTTGCAGCTTGTTGTTGTACTCAGTCCTCAATCCTTTGACATCGACATTCGTCTGTTGCTCAGCTCAAGGCTGCCCAAAAAAATGCTTGCTTGCGAGGGAGGAAGGCAGGTGAGGAGGAGATGGAATCCATATGAATTAGCATAGCATCTCAGCAATCAAATGTGCAACTAATTAAATTAATTGCCTCTGCGCCTGCCCATTAGTTCTGTAATAAATATCGAAATAAATGTAATCTGACACTTGACATCAACGTTTGGCATTGACTGCGTCCGCAGCGGCCGAAGCCGAATCCGCAGCCGAATCCGATGACAGCCGCAAAACTTGTCCACGGCGCTCGATCAAATTACAAGCATAAATCATTTTCATAACTGGCCAAACAGACCAAAAAAAACAACAACAAAAACAAAATAAAGCAAACAGAAACAGTAATAAAATACCCAATAAAACTGAGCCAAGTGCCAAAATCAAAGTCACAGCAAACTGACCAAGTGGCCACTGGCCAACTGGCCCCCACATGCGATGAAAGCAGTCCGTGCAGCAGCCGCAGCAGCAATTGGCCATAAATCAGCAAGAAGGGGTTAGGCAAACAATGGAGCAGACGCTGTAGACGACTTCAATGCAGTTCAATTGAATCTCCATTGAAATTGATAATTGAATTATTGAAATCGCTAAAGATTTAGAAGATATTCTTGAGTATGGCAGATACGGAGCATAAATGTATAAGGTGCAGGTCACATTGCAGACAATGCAGTCTAGAGAGGCGCAATAAAATATCACAGAAAGAATACGAGCTCTTGAGCGATGCTCATGCAACGGTTCTTTTGGTCAAAATTTAGCAAATCGAAAAAGATATAGAAGATATCTTGAGTATGGCAGATACGGAGCATAAATGTATAAGGGGCAGGTCACTCTGCAGACAATGCAGTCTAGAGAGGCGCAATAGAATATCACAGAAAGAATACGAGCTCTTGAGCGATGCTCATGCGACGGTTCTTTTGGTCAAAATGTAGCAAAAAATCGACGAGCACGCAAAACACTTATAACCTTTACGCCTCTCACAACCAAACAAAATGAATCTTGGAACAGATGTTCGGGAAGGGTGTACCAAATCAAATCAAAATCGATAATCGAAAGTACATTGCCCGTGAATTTGAACACACCTCATATATATAGTTAAACAATTAACAACTTATCATGAGTGAAATAAGGAAAGGAGACTTGGCAGAAGAATACTTTAAATAGGGACACAACAATGATAAAGAATAAGGAGTATAGAAAGCAGAGAGAGAGAGAGAGGATGAGCTACATATATGTACATATACCTATATATATCATATACCTTGCAGAAGCTACTCAACTGCAGTTGCCCAATTCCGTCAGAGATGCGCCATCTGCTTATTGATGCGCCTCAATTAGACTCTCTACAAAGCCAGGGGCGTAGCAAAAGAGGGCGTTCCTGACCGCGAAACGTGCTGACACGCAAACGCAGTGTGTGGAGTGCGCAGGCCAATATCGTAAATAGTGATTTTCCTGTGCAACAAGCGGTTATAGCTTAATTTGTTGTCGGCGCAGGCAGACTGACAGTGCGACCGACTGTCTCTGGCTGTCTGACCAACATGTTGTGTTCAACGACCTTGTGGAAATAAGTTCAAAGCGAACACAGCGACCCCCACACGTATTTCAGTATTTTACTAGTATTTGAGTATTTTTATGCTATTTCGGTATCTGTTTCTGTTTCTAATTCAGCTGCCAAGTGGCCAGAATCAAGGCACTTGTTGGCCAAAGTTTTGTCTGGCTCGAGATATTTATGAACTGTCGCACACTTTTTGCCCGCCATTAGTACACTGTTCTCTCTCTCTCTCTCTCTCTGTATATATATATATATATAGTATATCTCTGTGGTATTACAAGTGCTGTTGGGCCAACTTTGCATGCCAATTTCCTTTGTTAACAACTCGTTGACAATTGTGCCCATTTCGGTTGTGTTCTGCTGTGACTGTTTTGCAGCTTTAATTAGCCAACTTTGCTGCAAGAATTGTTAGCTGTAAATTGCTCTAGTTGTTGTTGTTGCTGTTGTTGCTGCAACTACTTTAGCTGTCTCGATTTTTATTAACGGCGTCGTAAATTTTTTAATTACAAATGGCTACAAAACACTATGCAGATCTCTGGCCGGCGATCTCGACATCGATATGACAGCACATCAGGTAAGTAGAGAGGGGAGCGGCGGGGCAGGGGGTACTTATGTAAATGGCAGAGCACTTCAGCTGGCACTGGCGCCCCTAAGGGCTGTGCGGGCCTTTCTATGCGTATTTTGGCTTATTATTTTGATTATAAATTGCCTGAGAGAAATGGAGAGTGCCAGAGGAAGGGGGAGTTCAGGGGAGGGGAGAAGAGAGAGAAATTTACGCTTGCAGCAATTAAACGCAAAGAAAATGTTGACCAAATTGTGAGCAGCTTTCTAGCGCTGCGTGGGCGTTACTTCATTGAGTGGCAGCGCCAGCAACGTCTCTCCCTCACCTTTTTTTCTAGGGTGTTCGAGCTGCCAGTCAAATGAAAGTAAAAGCTGCACTTACACACACACACACAGTTGCATACGCGGCTAACAACTTCCTGGGCATAAAGAAATTGGAGCACTACTTAAGCTAAAGACTTAGGCAACGAACTTGATGGCGACCAAATTTAGCAAATGACTTAGGCAACGAACTCGATTAGCAAAAGACTTAGGCAACGAACTTGACAATGGTGAAAATTGGTGTGAGAAGTTTCCCTCAAACTGCTTGCATTGTTTCATCGAAACGAAAGCGAACTCGCCTCGGCTTGTTGTGCGTTCGCTCACGTTGGGCGCCCACACGTTTGGTCTGCGTACAAATCCACATAGACATAAATCCAAAAACCGTTTAACCACGCTAACTGACAATTAGCGCATTAGCGGCGACATCGACAGCGTGTGGGCGTTCGCTTGCGTTGCGCATACGACGCGTTGGCCCAAACGACAGTCGACAGTCGTGAGTCGAGAGTGCGCACAACGATTGCCATTTATCCCCGGCGCGTCGGACTTGACTCGCACTTGATTACGCACCATTATGCACTGCGTATGCCACACAATGCCATGCACACACACACACACACACACACACGCACGCACACTCATTGCAGGCAACTTGGCTTGGCCGTCACAATGCCAAGGTTTCTTGGCTTGTCTTTTTTTTCGGGGGCGGCCTACGCGACTCATTGTTCGTCCATTATTTGGCTAATTACACATTTCAGTCGCTCGGTCAGCGATGATCAATGTTATGATTATGCCGGATTATTTCAATTGTTGTGCCACGGCTCAACGGATCGACGGATCGGTGTAGTTAGGAAACAAGTTGAGCAGCGTCGAGGGATTTATGCTTTCAATGAATGAACAGATATAAACAGTAAGCAATATATCATGTATGCACAGAGTTTCTTGTTGAGCATTGAAGTATTTCTTGTGGGAAAACAAATGAAAGTCTAGGAGAACCTTCACAGCGAACTAACGAATATATCAGCGTCATAAGTTATATATATTCATATATCATCGTGTCTATTCATTAATATATGAATAAGTTGATAAGTTCTGGAAATTAGGGCTGCAGAAACATTGTTGATTGCTGAGGTTTTTCATTTGAAGTTTGTTTATCGATATTTCTCCACCTTTCCCGAGAATCTTTTTAAATAAAACTATTTAGAACAATATCTAAAACTATAGTCGAGTGTGAAAGGTGCTCGACTGTTATCTACCCTGACCTAAAAGATTTCTTAAATATATAGCTTCTATTAATGTCGTATTTTGTATTGCATACATCGCAGGGAGCGGTTATCGGTGCCTTTTTAAATGATTTCTTAAATAACTTCCATATTTATTATACGATCACAGCCAAATTTACAGAAATCGTTTGGGCGTTGATATATCTGAGAACTATATTATCATACGGACGGACAGACAGACAGACGGACAGACAGGCAGACGGACATGGCCATATCGACTCGGCTGTTGCTGCTGATATGAATATATACCGTCATACATAACACCTAATGTATATACCCTAAACCCACAACCTATGCACACACTCTTAACCATTTACCACACTATTTACTATACCATATACCATATATCTATTTCCCACAAACATTTCTACCTACATCTCCATTATAAAACCACTTAAATCGCAGCAATTAAACAAACATTTCTCAATTATATCAAGCACCGGAAAGGTATCTTATGTGCAGCTCTGGACATGAGTTTTCGTTTCTCGCAAATCAATTGAGCATTTTTTACAATTTAATTATGGATTTTTTTCTGTCTTACTGCTAACAAAAAAAACTCGGTAACTTCCGCTAAACTTTCATTGAGTTAGGCAAATTTCCCAGAGCAGAAAAAAGCGAAGGCAGCAAAGAGAGATGTATGTCTATATATATGTATATATAGTGAATATATATGCCAGGCGGTCTGTTGGACTGTCGACTGACCACTCATTGGATAGTGGGTAATGGGTAACGGGTACTCATAGAGCTATTCGTACTTGGCTGCTGCAAAAAAGGGAACGAGCAGCGAGTGCAGCTTGTTGCTGTAGTTGTTGTTGTTGCTGTTTGTCTACAAAGCAACAAGCCGCACAGCGTTAACAATAAATGCAACATGAGCACAGCTAGCAACAGTAACAACAACAACTACAACAGCCACAACACTGACAACAACAATAACAAGCTCTGCGGCTGTCAGCGGCAACAACTCGAGCGACATTATGCAATCAGTTTGGCGAGAAAAAGCCAAAGCAAGCTAAGCGAAATGCAGCCAAAACGCAGTCACAGTCTGCGTCGAGCTGCTTTCTAAGCGAGTGGGAGACAGTGGGGACAGTGGGACACACAGTGGGCTAATTTCGAATGCATTCAGCTGCCAAATCGCCAGCTCATTAATCAGGCTCGCTGGCTCGAGCTAAATGCAATTCAAGTCGCTTTTCGCAATGACAAGGTACTCCAGTTAGACTGCCATATATCTGACTATGTGTGTGTGTGTGAGCTTGTGAAATTTGTGCTGCCATTTCGCTTTAACAGCGTTTTAATTATGCACTCAAATGTGTTTTGGTTTTTCTTTTGGAACTTAATTAACTAGCTGCGATGGGGCAGCAAAGGAAGCGCATAGTGCACACTCATAGGCCCTGTCTATAAGGCTGATTATTATACGCTTTTTAGGCTAATTGAATGCGCTCGTCTTGAGGCAGGTTGAGCCAAACCCAGCGATAGGTTTGCGGCTGTTGCCGCCTTTAGTTTGACGGATTGATTATGAAGATATTTAAAAGATGTTGCATAAGTTGCCAAGGTTGCTACGGAATACCCTGGAAATAGTATCCCCACTGCACACTAGTCTGCACTGCATTGCATGTGCTAAAGGGCAAATGGAATAGTTTCCCTGTACAATGCCTGGCCACAGCCTGTGGCAAAGATATTTTTCCTGTTTGCCAACAATTCGCTATGCTTCGTTTAGACAGCTTCCATGGTGGCTTCCGCACCTTTATTTACGTATATATATAATGTATATATTGCAGTATGTTTTGCAGTATTTTTTGCCGTATTTTATTTCATTTTTCTGCGCCTGACCTTTGCCGCCGGCATGCCGCTCTCTCTCTCCGTCTACCTCTCCCTGCCTAGCCGGCGCCTTTCTGGAGTCGAGTGGGAGTGCCGTGTTTGGCCACAGTTTCTTGGCAGTCCAAAATGAATTTTAGCGAAAAAAGTTCAGGGCGTTGCCGGGCCGAGCCGGGCCGGACCCAAGCCAAGAGCTGTTGGCGCACAATTTCACTGCACGAACAGCAAAGGAAAAGTGGCCAAAAAACACACACACACACACACAAAGTGCAATTAAAGTTCGAGCTTAATTTGAAAGTGGCAACAACATGAAATAAACGGCGAAAATTTGATTAATTTCGGTGGGGGCAATTTTCCTGGCCAAGTTTGTGGCCTAAGTCTTTTGTTTGGCGCGAGGTCAACAGCGAGAATATTTTCCGCTTGCGGTTGTAGACCACAAAAATTGCCAAAAAGTGATAGAAGGCAGGGGTAGGGAGGGGGGAAAGGGCGATCAAATATTTAACAACTCATGCCACAAATTAGAACAAATGTTGCTGTTGATGCGAGGTCTGCGAGGCAAAGTGCTGCCATTACCAGGCGAATACAAAGTGATTCAATTGTTGTTGTTACTGTTATTGTTACTATGGTTGTTGTTATTGTAGTTGCTGTTGTTGTTGTCGCTGTTGTTTTGCCTCACAGCCAGAGGCCATTTGGCATGTTGTGCCGTGCAGCGTTTTTGTGGCATGAGTCAATGTATTTCTCTGCTAAATAATTGCCAAATCTGCATCACACTTGCGTATGGTGTGTGTGTATTTGCGTGCGTGTGTGTGTGCGTGTGTATTGCACGTAAAGTGCAATGCGAATTTTCATTTTAATTAAAAATCAAAATCCTCTAATAAAAAATCTCTCGAAAATCTTTCCGCATTTCGCATGCCTCCTCTGCAACTGAATTAACACACATAAATCACTAAAAGCAAGTGAGACGGCAAGCTAAAGAGTGAGAGGGGAGAGTGAGATGGGGAAGGGGCGCAACTGTTGGCTTGACATGACATTTCACTTTCATTTCCGAAGTTTGCAGAGCGTGTGTCTTGCATTCAAATCATATACGGCACATACTATAAATATATTTGCATATATATTGTATATGTGTGTATATTGCCCAAGTCGTGTAACAAACTGCGATCGATCAAGCAACAAAAGTGGCCTAATAACATAAACAACAACAATGCAATACACTTGCAAGCGCTCCTCCCCCTTTTGGGCATGATAAACTTAGACTTCGTCGTCGTCATCGTCGTCAGGGGGCAAGTGAATGAATATATATTCAAACATAATTGTGCATTAGCAAGGCGAAAGAAAGTGAACTGTAGTCACGTTCACGTTCACGGCAAAGTGCGGGTTGTGCTCTGCTCTGTGTGTGGGTTTTACGTGGAATCAATTTTGCCTCCGTAAGGCGAAATTTTGTTTCTTGATTTTTGATTTACAATTGCAGATTTGATACACTTTGCATAACTGTTTAATGTTTATGGTATATTGAATTTAAAGGAAATTATTTAAGGAAATAGAAGAGTATTAATATTCAATATAATTGAATAAATAAAGTATGTAAGGATATAAAATAAAATTGTGCTAATGGTGCTATTATTTTAACCGCAACTGAAATATTCTAACAATTGATGCGCAGATATTTATTCTTTATATTAATTTACTGTTTATATTTATTTATATCTTCAACATGCACAAACATATCAAAATTGTACTATTTAAATTGATTTATTTGCCATTTGCAAATGCAGAAATACTTGTACAATGTCGCATTATAATCCATATAAATGGAGTCTTAGACACGAGGGTATTATGCGATCATTCGCGTCACCTGCTATTAGAAACGATCAACTTACGCTTTAGTGTCAGCAACTGTTTGTCTGGCGACTTATCTGGCTACCGACGACGCTGACAACGCGGACGACGACGGCAACGATGACGACTTTATATAAGCCGATTTCCGCACGTCCTTGACTTTAGGATTTTGTTCGATTCGCATTGCTTTGGCGGCTAATTACACAACAAGCGATGTAATTAAACCCGCTACGATTCCCCCCAGCCAGCACATTCGAGGTCTAATCTCTTTATCACATGGCCAATTAACTTTGATTAGATACAGAGCCAATGCACCGAAGACAGAGTGGGGCGATCCCCTACAAGAGAGAGACAGAGAGAGAGAGAGAGAGAGAGCCCAATCCAATGGAACCTCGACAAGAGAGTCGCAAACGAAGCGCAACTAAAGCGAATGCTGATAAGAAACGACGTGGAGCGAGTTCGAGGCGGAAGACAAAGCACAAATACGAATACAAATACGAATACAAATACGAATACAAATACGTATACGAATACGTATATGAATACAAATACGAGTACACAAACAAATACCAGTACGAATAGCCAGGCAAGAGCAATACAAATAAAGCAATAAAAGCCACTGCAGATGGATAATAATAAAAAATGAAAATAAAACAAAACAAAACAAAAAAAATGTTACAAATTGTGTCGTAACAATGAAAGTGCAACGAAACGCGGCGAGAAACCAATCGAACGTGCCCGATAACAGTCGGAACAATGAGAGGGTAAGACTATGTAATAGTGTGTGTGTGTCTTGGCTTTATATAGTACTTTGCATGTAGTAATGCAATTGAGAAGAAGTTGCGGGAGTTTAAGCTGTACAAGGTGTTTGATGAATGCAGTATAAATAAATCCATTGATTTCTTAATGATATGAAATAGTAATGAATATGCATTGAATTTGAGTTTTCCAGAGAAGCAGAGATTATAGATATGTATAAGATATGAAGACATTTCCCTTTGAACTTATGAACCTAAAATGAATTGGAATATGGTCGATGATATCATGTATAAATTAATATGAATTGTATGAGAACTTGCCAGAAAAGAAAAAACTATAAAAATATGAAGATATTTCTTATTAAACTTGTAAGCCCAAAATAGGTTGCAATATGATATGATCGATGGTATTATATAGAAATTAATATGAATCGTATTTGAAGTTCCCAGAAATACAGAGACTACAGAATTATGTAGCTATTTTCCATCCAGTCGGCTTTATATGCAATTGAGCAGAGGAAATTGAGTATAATGAAACAGTACAAAGTGTTTTAATGGATTCATTGTTAAGTGATATAATTCCTTAGAAGTTTTTAGTAATGTAAATTAATATGATTTTGATTTGAATTTCTTAGATTAGTAGAAGCATGAAGACAATTTCTATCGGTCTTATTCCCATTAAAAAAATTCCCAAAATGAAATGATATATATTACATATGATCCATGGTAGTACCATAAATGGAAATTAATATGTATTTTATTTATATCTGCTAGAGAGATAGGTAGCCATTTTCTACCCGTACTTCTATACATTAATCTTCTGTACTTCAAATGAACAGAGATATAATTCTGGTTCCCTCTTGACCAGATTTCTATAGAACTTGTAAACTCTAAACTCCCCACTGTTGCCCCAAATAATAATAAACAATTTCTCAACTCACCTCCTCGTCGATGATCTCCTGCATGTCCAGGCCATGTGTTGCATTCGGTTCGCTGCCCACTGACCACATGCGCAGCTCGTGGGGCGCCCCCTTGAAGAGACCCTGCGTGGCGCGCAGCGTGAGATTCATGTGGCGCCCGAAGGCGCTGAACGAGACATTGTGTGCCTTGATGGCGCTGACATCGCTGCCCAGCAGACTGTTGCCGGCACCGGCAGAGTTTGCCTGCTGCTTCAGCTCGCTGTAGTAGGCATTTTTACTCAGATCCTTTTTGACATGATGCGGCGGCGGCGGCGTAGCTGCCGAGGTGGCAGCAACAGCAATGCTGCGACGCCGACGATGCTGTGGCGTGTGGTGCAGCAGCTGGACGAGCTCGTAGTCCGGCACCGCGTCGTGTGTGTCCACATGGAAGACCGACTGCAGTTGCTCCGGCGACATTTGTTTGTGCAGCTAAAGGGGAGAGAGAGAGAGAGAGAGACGGAGAGTGTGTGAGAGAGAGCGTTTTTAAATGTGCGCCGGGGGCAATAACAAATTGCGGCAATTGTTAAAGTATTAATTGAAAAATAATCAATAATCAATTGAGGCCCGGCGTGAGCACGAGCTTATGTGGTTTATATACGGTTATTTCGGTTATTCGTATACGATCTCGAGTGCTCTGGAGATTAACGATTCAGCTGTGTGCGAGCTGAACTCGAGTCAACTCCGAGTCGAGGTTCAGGTTGGTATCTTCAGCAAGTGGGTCAGGGTCAGTGCGTCGCATGCCGCTTGGGGTTTCTGTTGCTGTTTCTGTTTCGGTTTTGGTTTCTGTTTCTGTGGAAGGCCTGAAGAAATAGCAAATCCCCCCCAGAGACCTTCCCCTCCTACTACCCCGCCCTCGCATACATCCTAATGAAATAATACGGTTAAAATGGTTTGCGTGTAGCTCCAAATTGGAAATGCCTCTTAACGTTATATGTAGTTTAATTAATATTTTATTGTTTTGCTAATGCGAATTTAATTTGCACGTTATTGTTGCTGCGCGTTAAGCTCTTTTTATTGTTGTTATCGAACTGGATTAATCAAGAATTATTATTCTATATCTTGGCAAATTCCCAGTTGGATTTAAGTGCTATTTGTTTTGTTCTACTTGAACTTGGCTGTGATATTATTGTATATAATCTTTAGAGACGTTGTTATGTTTTGTTTTGTTAATGCTAAGTTGAGTTCTAATTACTTTGATATAGCTGCATGATCCTTATAAGATATGCTAAAATTTCCTTCTATTCTTCTTACTTTGCTGTATATAATATAACATAATGTAATCCCAAGAGACTTTGCCTTGTTTCGTCAAGTTACTGCTCAGTCGCTCCTAATTGCCTTTGCAGCTGCATCATCCTTATAAGATATGTTAAAAATATATATATCATTTCAATACCCAATTGCAAATTAATGAATTTTTTTTGCTACTCAACGCGCATTTCCGTTTGGCGCTTTTTTGTTGTTGTTGTTTTGGGTTTTTTTGTTTCTGCTGCTGCTGGCCAAAAGTATTTGGCATCAAACATTCCGAACAGCAGCCGCAACAAATCGAAAATTCGCAAAATTTGTTACAGGGTCAAAGCGAGCTGGAAACTAGAATTTCCTTTTGGCAATCTACGCATACAAAAGACTTAGGCAACGAACTTGCCAAGAGTCTGGCTGGACAATTTAGGCAAATTTTTAGCATTTCAAAGTGAAACAAAAATGGTTCGCAATGAGTCGCAAAATGACGACAAGAAGACGTAGATCGAGCAAAAGGAAGAGCTGAAGAGACGGAGACAGAGAGGAAGACAAGGTAAACAACATGCCACAACATCATTTCCGGCAACTTGTATAACGGTTAACGTGATAATTCTTCTTTAATTGAAATGCAAGCAGCAATGGCAGACGGCGTAGCAAGCCTCACGAAGCATCGGCAACGGCAACAGCAACGGCAGCAGCAGCAGCAACAGGTGAACAAACGCGCGCAACAACGACACAGACAATGCCAAAGAGTTTTTACTTTCATTTGAAACGTGTTTCGAGCATCTCTTGGGGGTCGCCTGCAGATTGAGCAACTTTTGCCCAACGAAAGTGAAACTGATGACGCGCTAAAGCAGGCGCTGAGTTGTGGCAAGCGTTGAGTGAGTGAGAGCGAGTGAGTGCACTTTGGTGAGGGCTTCCCGATGTCTCAGCTGTGCGCAGCTTGGTCAGTTGCACCTGCAGCTGCAGCAATTCACCTTGTGCACTTGTGTGCAAATGCAGCGCTGTGCGGCCACACCCCAACACCGAATAGCAATCAACACTTGCTGAGCTGAAGGTAATCACTGGTGAGTGGAGGAGGGAGTAGGGGTAACCGCTAGCCCTTGCTGCCAATTAATTGCAATTAATGCGAATCAACAGGAAATTATGCAGAAATCCGCCATTTGATGAACAAGATCAGCGGCTGCGATTAGCGAACAAATGCTAATCAGGGATGGAAGCCATGTTTTAGTTCTATTTAAATTTCGGTTCATTTGCAGTAGTTCACTGCAATTATAATGTTATTTTAAATGCAAGCAAGTAGTGCATTAGTGCAACAAACATGTATCGATAAATTACTGTTCATTAAATTACTCAAACTGAGCTTTTGAAACTTCTGTTATGTTAAATCAAGCATAAGCAATGAATGTTAAACATATCGATTTTGATCCTTTGCAAATATCGGCATGCACTATTAGCAGAATTTTTATCAGCAGCATTAACATTACTGTTAACTTGCAGAAGTTCATTTACGCAGGACAGCGAGTACTGCAAAGTGACTGCAGCTGTAATGCAAGCTAGTACATCGATACCTTTAACACAATTCTGTAAACTTAACAGTCAAGTAAATATACCGAAACTGATCCTGTGCAAATTTTAAAGTATCGATATATAATTCTATCAACACTATTTCACGCACTGTTCTTGTCTCACTAAAACAGGTGTTGCAATTAGAAATAAAACTTGTTGCTTCTTTTTCCAGCTAAAAAGTTCCGTGAACTAGTGAACTAAATCGCAGCTAATCTCATTTATCGTCGGCGACAACAGCGACGCCAGCAGCGACAGCGGCGACAACGACTGCTGTTGGCGATTTGTCCAAGCGGCGCGCGCTTTAATTTCGACGGGGTGCAATGACGGATATTGTGAAATTTGTGTTTGTAATTTGTATGGCAAGCTAATGCAGATAATGTTGTTGTAGCAGTTGTTGTTGTTGCTAGTTGTCCGGTTGCTGCTGCTGCCGCTGCTGCTGTTGCGCGCAATTACTGAAATTGTGTGATTACTCATACGCCCGATATAACCGGCATGGTAAGTCCGACTATGAACGCGACTGTGACTACTTAACAGCAGCAGCAGCAACAACAAAAACACCAGCAGCAACTAGAGACAGCGGCAGGTAAAGTAAAAGGCGCAAAATTGGCTACGCCGGGGAGGCCAATACTCTGTTTATGGCATCCGCACACTTATCTCGCGCACTGTGCCTTGTCTTGCCTTGCCTTGTGCAATTGCCGCTTGCCGGTCAAAGTCAACAGCGAAATCGACATCGAAGCTTCGAAGAGTGTCACTCGACCTCACAAAGAAATTATTCACTTCAAACAGGCGGACAAACAGTGGAACTGCCTAAATAGTTATGATGATAATGACTGCTCCTTGTCTGCTCTTTTTTTTTTGTCGTTTGTCGGGTGTGTTGACCTTGCCGCACCAGACAAGCGCCGGAAATTAGCAAACGCTTCTGCTGTACTCGCTTTGTTATTGTTGCTACTTTTATTTTGCTTTTGCTTTTATTTTCGTCTGTTCGTTTTTTGTACATTTTTCGTTTATGCTGAAAATTAACAAAGTGTGAAAAGTTCAGGGTGTCAAAACGAACAGAGACGCGACGCGCCGCGATGCAGCGAGCGGCGGCTAATGGAAAGCCATTTCGTTGGCGCTACTTATAAGCACGTCGCTTTCCGGGAAGCACTTTCCGTTTGAAAGACTGTTACCATATATTGTATATATTATATATAGATGTGCGAATAATAATGTATTTGAATGTATTCTTTGGCAGTTATACGTTGACATTGTGTAACTTTTACTGCTTTGTTTCTAAATGGAAATCACTCTCAAAAAAACTAAAACAGATCTATCACTACTTTATATATCTTATATATATCTTTTCTTTCTATATTTCTACAAATTCGTTCACTGATCACGTTTGTTTATCATATCTAGTTATCATATCTATCAAAATTCTTCACTTTTGATAATCTGCGCCTCAAGATTGTAGCGTAAATTGTTGAAAAATCAAGACATGCAACACTCGCGGAATTCCCACTGTGCGCGCTTGATATGCTTTATATTTATAGGCTCTTACTCACCCACCCGCTCACACACACACACACTTGCTTGGCCATCGACGGGAACGTGACCCAAGCTGCAGCGTAACCCAAAGATAAAAGTCAAGCGTGACAGGCAACAGTCGCAACGTCTGACAAACAACAGCAGCGACAACAGCAACAGCAGCGACAACAACAACGGCATCAACTGCAGAAGCAACAACAGTAACAACAACAAAACAAACAACAACGACAAATCGTGCCACACAAATTTGAAATACGCCAGAGTTCTTGATTTCACAATTAAAAGGCTTTATTTATTTGACCAACAACAACAACGACAACAACAAGGACAGCAACTCTGCGATATTCCCAAGCGAAATCTAGGAAAAATCGCCAACAGAATCGAGAAAATCAACATCGATACTGCAAGAAGGAAGAGGAAGAGGAAGCTGGCGGCGGCAGCGGGCGGAATTTTCATATTTTGACAGCACATAAAGCATAACTAGAGCAACAACAACAACTGCAACAACAACAACAGCTGTCTGACAATCGGCTGACTCATGGCTATAGCTATATAATGCTATATAACGAATTGATTCTTGCTGTTTCGTGCTGCCTTGTTGCTTTGCCATCATTTTTATGCTTGGTTGAGATTTGAAGGGTCTCGTCATAGTTTGAAGTTGTTGTTGCTCTCGTTGTTGTTGTTGTTGTTGTTGCTGTAGCTTCGGTTTCAGTTTTTAGTACTTTATGATGCTGTCGTTTCTATGCAAAAAAGTCAACTTTAATTGCAGCCCCAAGTCGCAATCGGATACTGTGTCTCAGTCTCAGTCTCGGTCGCAGTCTGTCAGTGTCTGTTGCAAGCGGCAACCGTTAATAGCCCGAAAACGAAGGAGAACGATATGAAAATGGAGATGTCAAGGAAGCGACCCAATAACGCTTGCAAAGCAGGAGCAGAGTTCAAGCAGATTCAAAGCATACACACGCACTTCAGGCTGTGTGGCAATAGATGAGCAGCTTAAGAGCTTCTCTAAGATCGATTTCAATATAATCATCACTTTGAATACCTGAATCTCTGCTAGTATAGCAACTAGAGATATGAAAGTTAATATGCAGCTTCTTGTTAGTCTAATGCATCTAAGGAATTTTCAAAATTGTTAGTGGTACACCCCTTTGCCAAGAAAATTAATATACTGCATGATTCTCAGCTATTATAGTAACTAGAGATATCAAATTTAATAGACTGATTCTTCTTTATGAAATACACAGTTAAGGTATTTTCAAGTTTTGTCTTAAAGTTCCAGATAGTCAATATTTATCGTTTATAACGTAAATCTCTGTTATTATAGTAACTATAGTCATTAAATTTCGTATACAGCTTCTTGTATTAATTATGCAATTCTGGCATTTATCTATGTGTACAGAAATCTATAATATTCGATTATTATGCATAATCTTAATGATATTATACTTGCTTCCACACATACACCTAATCTAACTAATCGTGATACTGATATATACCAAAGATAAAAATACTAACGTATTATAAACTATACCAAAAATAACAATACTATCGCACTACAAACACATAAATTATTCACGAAACTATTTCATTTTCTCAAATGCAGTCGAGCTGAATTGGGGGAAAAATGATCGGTTACTGCTCACGAAAATAACATCAAAACGAAAGACAACAAAAGCAATCAAAAGGCAACGACTCAAAAATTTACTTGAAATAATTACAAGAACTTTTTACGTCTGACCTTGGCCATAATTCGATGTCGAAGCGTTTTCTGCGAGACAAAAGCTGAGCGTGCGTTTGTTTTTTCAATGAGAGTTGACTACACACACACACATACAGAGGTAACAATGTCAGCTGTTGCTACAGCTGTGAGTGGGTGAGAGAGGGAGGAAGGGAGAGAGGGAGAGACGCCGATAGAGTCATAGACTGAGCTCGCTTGAAATAGTTTTGTAATTTAATTAATATACAAAAAATGTTTTTTAAAAATGCTAATTACGCACAATGCGATTGCGAGCCACAAAACGACACTGAAATCGACTTCTGGCGGTCATTTGTATTGCTTTTGTTGTTGTTGTTATTGTTGTTGTTGTCTTCTGCTCACATTCAAGTGTCAAACACAACCGTTAACTGCTTTTGTCTTTTATCGAGTGCCCCCGAAAAAGGTTTATTTCATTTGCATTGCAGTTGATTGATGAGTTATTTCTCGGTTATTCGTCAGAAATCAAAAACGTGATTATCCACTATCAATGGGGCACAGATAACCTTATGAAATGTATATGATGATGATGATAATACTTACATCTGGCAGTGCCTGGCATATTGTGCTGGCCAGCAGAAGCGCGGCGATCGAGCTCAGTATTGAGAACATTTTTTGTGTGTTGTCTACAGTCTGTGTATGCTAAAGAACTAAGAACTGCAAAGAAAAAATAAACAAAAACCAAAATATTAGTAAAATAAAGTCTAGGAATGTATTATATATAGAAAATATATTTATAGAATACTCAAAAATACTTTAAAATACAAAAAATGTATCATTTAACTAATGGAAATAAGAAATATGGGTTATCTTGGGAATATAGTGAGTAAATAGTTTAAGTTGCAGCAGACAAACAGACAGACAAACAGACAGACATACAAACAGACAGATAAACAGACAGACAGACAGATTAACGATAATAAATGCTGATCAAGAATATTTATACATTATGAGATCGGATATGTCTTCCTCAGACCTTTAAAACATGTACCCTTACAAAGGTCTACCTAGCTAGTATTAATAAAGACAATATTACTCTCAAATATGTAGCAATAATAGTACAATCTAATTTTGCATATACTCGTATCTGTATTCTCTTCTTTGCTTTTGTTTGCCCATTTCAAAGGCCTCTCGATTGCAGCATGCAAATTCAATACGAAATGCGCTGCACACGCCTCCGCTCGCTGTGTGCTTCCAGTTCCCTTTGGTGCCTGACCACACCTCACTACACACACTGCCCACCTAGATGCCTCTCCGCCTCCCTCCTGCCCAGTTTCGTCACGCTCAAATGGACTTTTTGCCAGTAAACCGAGTACGCAGTGTGGCATCCTCTTTGCCAGCCGACAAACTGTTGCAACTTTTGTACTGTTACTGCTGCTGCTACTGCTGCTGCTGTTGTTGCTATTGTTGTTGTTTTTATGTTGTAGTTGTTGTTGTTGTTGTTGTTATTGCTTGTACAATTAATAATTCGTATTTATTGTACAAAACCTACTTTTCTGGCCTGCTGGCTGTAATTAATTGTTGCGTAAGGCCAAGAAGCTAAAAGGCAACAAAAGCCAGTCTTGTTGCTGTTGTTGTTGTTGTTACTGCACATCCGCCCAGTCGCAAATGCCATCGAATGCGGCTAATTGTCAATAATGATGCAGCGATGCGTGGCAGCAATGAGCAACGAGCAGCGGCAGCGACAGCGACAGCATCCAGCACGACGTGCTCGCGGAACTTTGACAAACTGTAAACCAACTGAAAACAAACAAAACTGCCCAGCAACAAAATCAACACGAGCCCACCAGCAACAACTGAGGCAACAACAGAGGCAACAACAGCAGCAACAACAACAACAGCTGCTGTTGCATTTTGCAACTTCGACTCTTACAACAAATCGCATGACATTTGTCTTTCAGACTGATGAACGCAGTCAGCGAGGGGGGAAGGGGGGCAGACAAAAAGGTAGAAGAGACAATAAGAGAGGGGGAGGTGCAGTCAGAGTGGGAGGGGGTGCATCAGGCCCCTGCAGGTTTTCGGGTATATCAATTTTTAGGGCAATTTGCATGCAACATTTTGCAAGGTACAGCAAAATAAATTGCCAAAGAAAGCCGAGAATCAACTGATGCAACATGGATGAGGCAGCGTGTTACTTATATAACATAACTATATATGTATGTAAGTATATATACGTTTGAAACGCAATAAGTAAGCTGATATAGCTATACAAATCTTAAGGAAACTAGCTTAAGTTGAGCATCAATATACACAATATTAGAGAGCTTAAAAAATCCAAAAATCTAAGAAGTTATGAAATTAGATAGAAGATCTTATGTTCCTTAAATATTAATAATTAATGTACTATAAATATAAATCAATATGTATAAATTATATGTTAATAAATGTAATACATAATTTCCTCCATGAATATATAAACTACATATGTGATATATGCTATGCATCAATACACAAGACCTTAACTTCCTACCTACATTTCTCTTCACAAGACCTTTAATCCCGCCCTTAAGCGTGTTGCAGCTGTGCAATCGCCATGGCATCGGCAACATGTGTGTGGCACATACATATCTTTCTCTTTCAGTGAAATTGGTCCAAAACTGATTGTAAATTATTGCCAATTAGTTGGCGAAATTGTAGTAGACCAATTAGTTTGGATTTTTAACTAGCTTAAGGCAAAGTAAATTAGATTGAGGCACGTTTCGACAGGGCGTGTTGGCAGCAGCTTAACTGGCTACAAAGATGAAGACATTAATGGGTCACCCAAGGGTTAATAGCCAATGGGCGGTGGAATTTAAATGTTGCGGTTAACAGAGAGCTGGAAGAACTAAGCGAACTGTTGGAAATAGGAGAATAGTGAGAACTTAATGGCAGAACTGCTGAAAATATAGGTTAAAGAAAAGACTTAAGCAACGAACTTGCAGGAAGTTAGGTTTATTTGACTGTGGACTGCAGAAGGAGCTGTAGACTCAGCAGAGGCTATAATAGATCTACAAGGCATAAGGTACAAGGTATTACAGATTCCCTGGGCAAATATTATAATATATGTTATATGTATATAAAAATATATATAAATAATATATATCATTAATACTTGCCATACAATAATAGTTCCTATGGAATACATGCATATATATTTTTGTAACTGCCCTAAGAATTTTCCACGAATTAATCTAGTTTTCAAAGACTTCTTCAAGTTCAGCCAGCTCCGCCCTTAGATCTTAATCGACCCAAAAAAAAAAGAAGAAGAAATACATACTTAAGTTCAAAGTCAGCTAAAAACATTTGTGAATAACCTTGGGCGAGACTTTCACCCGACCAAAGCAAAACAATAGAAGACGCGCGAGGCGAAACAAAGTGAATAAGAAGACGAAGAAGAAGCTGACAAAAAAAGACAGCATCATCAAAACGGAATTAATTCATCAAGGTGTCAAATTGTGACGAATTTCAATTCGAATGTCAACAAGAAGAGGAAATTTTCGAATGCTACCGAAAAGTGCAAAAGAAATCGTATGCAAAACAATGCAATGCACGACTAACAGACACCCTGTAGAAGAGGAGAAAGAGGTATACAAAGCGTTTACAAAGTAAATCTCATTAACAAACATGAATGACTAATGATATATGGTTTTCTTTTAGTTTCCCTTAGTTTCCCTTCATCATGCCCCCCATTGAGAACTACAACAGGGTATACTTATAGCATTTAACACAACGTGACGACTGTGTCGCTTTTGTTTTGCTTATCGCACACACACGTACTTTACATAAAACATTTAGTAACCACCGTTATAAGAAATGAAAAAAAACCGAAATGAAACGGAACGAAACGAATCGAACTGAATGGAATCGCAACAAAACGATCGGCGCGGCGTTTGCTTTCGGTTTCTTTTTGTTTACCTTAGTTGCTTCTTCTCAGTTTTGTCAAATTCGTTTGGCCGTTTGCATAATTAAGGTCGATTAGGGATCTATCGTTGCTGATCATGATACTGATGCTGACGATGATGATGATCACACATGAATCTTGAGGCTCAAGGTTGATGATTATAACAGCGTCTGACAGTTGCATTAAATCACATATCGCATAAGTGTATAACAGATGTTATATATTATATTATATGTATATCTGTATCTCTTTCGCTATATCTTTTGCTATATATATTCAACAGGTTTCGCATCGCGTGCGCGACCGCAGATGGTTGGAATTATGTAATGCACATCAAATGGCAACTGTTTGCAGCGAAGCAATTAAGCTTTGGGGGCCCCAATTTAAAGAGTCGTCGCCAAAAAGCACGCACACACAGGCAGGCAAACACACACACACACACATACAGAGATACACGCAGCAGCGACAGGCGACAGTCGGCAGTCGAAATGCGCGCTGTAAGTGTGGAATTATGCCAAAAAAAAGCGTTGAAAACGTCAGTCCACAAAGCAGCAAAGTGAGGGGGCATCTCTTATGTTGGAGAGGAGCTGGGGGGTGAGCTGAACGGGCGCGGGCAGCGTCTACTGTAGCTATAAAGCAAGTTGCATTGTCAGCTTCCGCATAATTATGGCGACACACAGACACCAAACAGCGCGCGCGTCTGTCTGCCCTCTGGCTGTGCCACCTTCACCCACTCTCCCTCTCTCTTTCTCCACACTCTTTCTCTCTCTCTTTTTCCCTCTCCCCACTCCTTCTCTCTTATTCTCTCCCTCTCTCTCTTTGTCTGTCTTGGCCAATGCATTTTGTTTATTGTCTGCCTGCTTATGGGAATTTTTGATGGCTCTTTTGGCGTCTGGCTTTGGCTTTCGGCACACACTCTTTGGTCATTGTCTTTTGCTATTGCTTTTTGCCTTTTTTCGCTGCTTCTTTTGCGCTTTCTTCATCAGCTTCGCTGACACAACAAGCAGCAGCAGCAGTGGCACCAACAGTGGCAGCACAAACTGTAGGCGTCAGCGTTTACTTTAATTGACATTGACAGTTGACCAAGCTACCTCCCTCCCCCTCTCCTCTCTTTCCCTAGCTTGTCTAAGTAACTACCTTGGAAGTGCTGATATCATCGCCCAATTGATCCACACCTGGTCAGGGGTCTCGCCTTGCTTTGTATTGTGCATTCTGTGCAGCTGATAATGAACTTATTTTGATAAAATGCGCTGAGCTGCGCCAATTGCCCGGGGCATTTCTCACATCAACACACGCCTCTCTGCTTCTCCCCCTGAGATGGAGTGACTAATGAACTATAGCTATAGGTTGAGTAACGTTTGGTCAAGTCAAGTTTCTCAGCTCAACACATTGTTGCGATAAATGCGATGAGCTACACAGGGTGATTTTCTTGCAGCGTCAGTTATATAATCTACAGGGAGAGGGAGTGTAAGAGAGAGGGGAAAGAGGAGGATTAAGTGTAAGTGTTAGTGTGTAGTGAGAGAAAAAGAGAAGCAGCTAAGGCAATTGAATATTGTAATCAAGAGATACATATGTAGACAAAGTAAACGTGACTAACTAATGGACAATTGATAAAATATTTATTTTTTTTTTTTTATTTATTTATAAAATAAGATATAAATGACATTCATTCTTTATTTGTTTGAAAAATGTATTCATATAATATTTGAAAAATGAAAAAATAAAAAGAAAGAGCAAAAAAAAATGCTGTATCATTCTTATTTTCGCACACATGTTAGAGCACTAAAGTTATCGAAGAACTCTGTTATGCCACTGTTATTTACTTTAATCTATGTAATCTCTTATGTAATGCAATTCACATACAGTTTTCTGTTATTAACATTAGCATTAATATTAACATTTCTCTGTTAATGCGGCTAAGCTGGCATACAAATCATCAGTTAACATTTATAAAATTGAATATATTTCATTAAAAAAGCTTTAAATATCACCAAAAATATTTAATGGTATATTTTTTATATTATTTGAACTTATGGATTTGATTTATAATTCATAAAGTAAACACTTGTAATATGAAA
This sequence comes from Zaprionus ornatus, assembly GCA_018904035.1. Taxonomy (NCBI): domain Eukaryota; kingdom Metazoa; phylum Arthropoda; class Insecta; order Diptera; family Drosophilidae; genus Zaprionus; species Zaprionus ornatus. The sequence goes on from JAEIFZ010000253.1 coordinate 6,765,119, forward strand.
ATATAATGAAGTATCCATGCAGCATATTTGATTAGACATGTCAAAAAAACGACAAATTTATGTGCGAACATTGCAAAACACTGTAAAGCTGCTTTCAAAAATTTTTCATATTTTTTATATAGTATTTTTTAATTTATTTTGCACATTTGAAAAAATGCAAATCATAACTAATTTCTTCATATTTTTAAAAGTACTTATTTCAAAATGTTTGATTTATTTAATAAACATTTTTGTGCCCTAATAAGTTTCAACACATTTCACAATTTACCAAATAAAATACGATAAAGAGGCGCTTTAAAACCTCATTAAATTCAGCTCAAAGGTGTTTTCCCACATTTGGGAGCATTTAAGTTGCTAAACTAAATTTCTTTGTTTATAACTAATTAAATGAAGCCCCCATTTAACAAACGTTTTTCACATCCTTTCCACCATTTAGCATAAAACCTTTTTGCTTATCTATTTAGAGTCAAAATGCATCTTCAAACCTTCAAAAACTTCTTGCCAAATGTTTTCCAAATATTTTGTTTGCGCTTGCAGCTTCTTCTCCGAGCTTATCTGCAGCAGGGAAATTCCCACGCTACTCCCACACAAATCAACAGCAACAACAAAGGTGACATAACGGAGTTCAACTGCGAACGTTTTGCGAAAATCAGGCGAACAAAAGCTAATAAATTTTTGGATCTCCTCGCCTAGGTAGGGATTACGTAAAGAGTGTCTGTGACCTGAACTCTTTGCATGCGAAATCAGTTGCAATTTGTCTCAGTGTGTGTGTGTGGGTGCGAGAGTGCGTCTGTATGTGTGTGTGTGCATTTTCCATTGTTAGTGTGATGAACAATAGCGCTGGGAACTTGCACCTTGAATGTGTGTGCAGCCTACGCCTCAGTCACTGCCTGAATCCCTCGCCTCAAGCCCTACCTCCGCCTCTGCGTCAGCCTCAGCCCTTGTCTAAAATTCCTACTTCAGCTTCTGGCTAAGCCTCTACCTCAGTCTGTGGCGCAGCGTCTGCCTCAGCTTCTACCTCAGCTTCTACCTCAGCTTCTACCTAAGCATCAGCCTCAGCCTCTACCTCATCATGAGTCTCTGCCTCAGCCCCTAACGTCACTAACGAAGCAGAAAACAGCTGTGCAGATGTTGGAAAATTGTCCAAAAATAACAATTGAAAATCCTGAGAAATACACGCTAAAATATTTTGACACTTTGATGACAAACGCCGAGAGATCAAACGAAACGAAACCAGTTCTAAATCGCAGAAAAATCAATGGAAAATTTACGCATAGAATGTGTGTATGAATATTTAATGAATTAATTTAAATAAAAGGTCAATTAAATATTGAAAATAGTTAGCGCACGTGTTGCGTGAGTAACACAAGCGCACGCTGCGTATACGTAATGGCCTCAAAGCGTGAGTGATTTGTGTGAAAATTACGAAAGTAAAATTTCAATTTTCAATATAGAAAACTGCACGCAAACAACACTCAGCAAATGCTGCATTAAGTCTGCGTATACGTAATGTCACCACGAAATGCGCATAAAAGACAATGAAAGAAATATGCAAAGAAGAAGTAAAAAACACTCAAAAATGAATTATATTTAAAGAACAACAACAAAAGGCGAGCAAACACTTTGAAAATAATTTCGGAATTTGGAATCAAGCGCCGCATTGCAGCTGCGATTGTTGTTGTTGTTGTTATAATTTTCCAGCTGTTGTTACAACATGCAACATGCCAGACAGACACACACACACACACACAGACACACACACGCTCATAACTCGCCGTCGATTGCGTGCACTGTGCGCTGCGGTCGCGCTGTCGGAAAAACTGTAGACCGCAAAATGAAAGTGAAATTGAAAATGAAATTGAAGAAGACGTCAAAGCGGCCTGAGATATATGGCGGCTATATCTAAAAGTAACACATGCACATACATATTTATTATGCATTATGTCTGTCTGTCTGTGATTTTCGTAATGCCCAAAAACAACAACAACAAATGCATTTATGACATTTGCATTTGTTGCCTTTAAACGTTAATTAATTTGCAGGAAGTTTTAACTGACATGGTTTTATTTTAGTTTATTGTTTAGTTATTTATTAGTTTTTAGTTTTGTTGAAATTATGAAAATTAACTACGTCAGGTCAGGCGATTTGATTGCCAACAACAATTTCCACTCATTTGCATGGAATTATTGTGCTTTTCCAGCGAATATGCACATGGCAAACAGTGAATAGCGTTGAAAAACAATTTATAAATGTTGAAAAAATGCAATTAAATAAAAATACACACAACAAGTTGAACGGCAGACAGACAGAGAGAGAGACAGAGGGAGAGAGAGAGAGAGAGGTGGAAGGGAGATAAGTAGGAGACGACAGACGACGAGAGAGACAAACAAACAGGTTACTCGAGTTTCTTCTTCGGTGTCAATGAAAAGGCAAAGAAATAAATAAATAAAAAAGCAGAAATAAAAGATGAATTTAACAAAAAAAAAACGATGAACGATGAACGATGCGGCCGCCTCAGCTGACAAGGTTTCGTATCGTAGCATAATAACAATAATACAAACGGTGCTCGACTCATCGATTCAAAACAGGGTGTTGTCGCTAGAATTTCGAGCTCGAATTCGAGTTCGATCGTTGCAGTGCCCTGCCAGACTTGCATAGAAAGTTGCAAATCTACTGTCGGGGTACGGGGTACGATCGGCAGACAGATCATTATGCATACAACAATCGTGCAAGCTCGCTCAAAAGCTCGCCCTCTCTCCTGCGCACCCTCTCCCTCTCTCCTCTCTCTCTCTCTGCGCCTGTCTCTCTCTCTTTGTCTTTCTCTGCGCTTTGTTGCAATGCGAGGCACTGCAATAATTGCAACAAAAGCAGCGAGGAGAGCAAAGCGCAGCAGGCAATAATAACTGTACCATTATTACAAAATCGCCGCGATCGAAGCAGTGGCCCCAAAAACAATGCCATAATAACAAGTAGAGTTGAACAAAAAAGCAAAAGCAACAACAATGCAAAAACACTTTTTTTAAGCAAAGTACTATACGTAAACAAAACTGTATAAAGTGGAGTGAAATAAAGCCCAGAAACAAGCCCACTTTTTTGCAGAGAGCTCTGAAAATGACTGGACGAGCGGCCTCTCTCTTTCTCTCTCTCCCATTCTATCTCTCTCTGTCTGGCAGGCATAATTATTATGTATTATAGTACCAGCCAATGTTTCATCTTCAATTAGCGACTTCAGATACGAAAGGAAACCAATAATGGGCCCCCCTCTCCTGAGAAAAGAAAACGTGTAAAGGTTTTAATTGACCAAACTTGTCTGGCAAATTAGTGAAAGACAACAAAATGTGAAAGATAAAAAACACATGTGTGGATCATTAAATAATTCTGCGGCAAGCGTAAAAATTGACGAACCTAGACAAACTGTCGCTAGAACCGCCAGGCACCAGTGCGAAAGCGGAAACTTGCACAGTGCCTAGAGAGATCATGTGATATCGCCGAGTTCTCAATAAAGAACAATAGGTTTATATGGCAAATCATATTACTAATATCAAGATTATTATAAAAATATATGTTAAAGAATTCTTTTTATCTTACAAATTTAAAGAAGTGAAAGATCTTTCAATCTTAAAGTAGAGAAATGGAGCAGAAGAACTGATCAGATAGATCATTTTTGGATTGAACAACGAAGGTTAAATTGATGAAAGGGAATGGAAAGACTCAGTGCTTGAAAGGATCTCCAGAGATCTACACTAACTGCAAATTGAATGAATATTACAGGCCTTCTAATATAACCAGAGAGTACATAGTTATAGGTGTATATTTATATATATATTGTATATATGCCATATACGAAGCCAAGAAAGTAAAAAAAATTTAAATTGTAAAGAAATGAAATTACTAATAAAGCCCCAATTTAGAAACAGAATATAATGAATAAATCACTTAAACTCCAAAGAACTCGAATCATTCATCGTTCTACTATTAAAAGTGTACTTAGCCTACTCTAATCATCCATTACTACCCACAGTACTCACCTAAATCCGATATATAATGCTTAGCTGATAACGCGTAAACTCTTTTGAGCGAACTCTCTTCTTCACTAGCTTTCTTGCAGCACTCGCATGCGCATTGGCAATGGACTCTCTTGCAATTATCCGATTATCTCTGATTCTTCTTCTCTTCTTCAAGCTTTTACCGTAAGTTTGTTTTGGGGTTTTAGAGGGCGTAGAACAAACAACAACGCGCCTGCTTTGGCTCTCGTTCTTGTGCTGTGCAATGACCGACAACGATAGCGCGATAAACGATTAACGATAGGCAAACGCGCGGCAATTGGTATGACTGTTAACTGATAACAGCTGGCACAGAACACACGCAAAAAGAGGCAGCGGAGAACGTACACAGACACAGAACAGAACCCACACAACACGAACGGAACGGAAAGAAAGACGAGCAGCAATTGAACTGCAGGCGGGCAGCGCGTTAAGATTAAATACGGCGTGAAATTTGCTGGCCAGGCGACTTTAGCGACGTTCTTCTCGTTGTTGTTGTTGTTGTTGTTGTTAACGAAATTTATTTTTCACTCATTCCATTTCATTGTGCTGCTTTTGAGATTGTAATTGCTCGCTTGCTTTTATTATTTCTTAACCTTCTGTGGGCTCAGAACACGAAAAAACATAAACAATAAAAAGCGCGCCGACGCAGCAGCGCAGCAGCAGCGGAGCAACAGCAGCAGCAGCAGTGGAAAAAATGGCAGACTCTGTTCGATGCGAGAGTGAGTGCGAGTGAGATGGCAATTAAAATGGAGATTACCGCAAGGCAGATTCACTTTTTTTTTTTTTAGTATTTTTTCTCTTTTTTTTTTCTTTTGTATTTTGTATTTTGCTTTTGCTTTGTTGCGATTACGAAAACGTAGAGTTGAGAGATTGCGAATTGAGTGGGAAACGAAGGGAGAGCGGCGAGCAGCGCAGCAGGAGCAGCTGCCTGGTTGCACTTGGCCACACTGCACACTAGGTAGAACTTTAACGTTGTGCGGGCGTAGGGGGGGAAGCAGCAACCTTACGTAAGGCACTCCGTTTGGTATTAATTTTCTACTCTCAATTTTTTAATTTGAATTATTTTTTCGAGTAGTTTTCGGTCGTCGAACGTGTCTTCGCGTGTCTGCGTACCGTCTACGTTTTGTGGCCGTCTACGGAAACTGGTCGGCGCACACTAAAGTTAACGTTCGCTTGGGCAGCGCTGCGCAGTCCAAAAAATATAGCGCACACTGATCGAGCCAACACCAGCAGCAACAACAACAGCAATGAAAAGCTGAGCTTAGCTGTGCTGCGCAAGCGAGACAGACAGACAGACGCGACGGCCACCAAGAGCTTTGGCCCAAACGCAGCTGCTGTAGTTGCTTTAGTTTTTGTTGTTGTTGTTGCTAGTCGAAGCCAAAGCCACTGGCTGAAGTTGCCTTGAAAGCTTCCAATGAAAGCGAAAACGCAAGACGATAGCGCCAACAAAAGCAAAAGCAATAACAACAACAGCGGCTCAAAACACTTGCATTTTTCATAGTTAGCTTTTGAGTGAAACTTTGAGTGAGTTCGCTGCGCTTGCGCTCTCTCACACACTTGCGTGCTCTCTCTCAGTCTCTGTGCGCTCTCACACTCTCTTGCACTCAAAGCGCAATCGCAATCGGTCTCCATTTTGCGTTGAATGACTTTTCGAGTGCATTTTTGTGTTGTTGAAAAGCCATTTGATTAATGTTGTAAAGTTTTGTTTTAATCAATCAATCGTTTCACACACACTCACACACAAACACACACACACATGAGTGTTGCCTTTGAATAACAAAATTAATTGCGAATTATGCGTCATTAAAGGCATTGACAGCGCCAGCAGCGCAGCCAGCGCAGGCATCTAGACAGGAAGAGCAAGCAGCTGCAGTTTCTAATTAGAATCCAGTTAAAATCGACCGACATGCAACAATGGGATGCTCTTCGACCTATGTTTCCATAAAAGTATCTATTGTAAATGTATAATATGATAATCTTTGCTGGCATAACTCTGCCCTTCCTTACAGAAACCTTCTTGTCAAATTTGAAGTCTTAAGCTCTTATACAGACAGACAGACATGGCTCTTTTAACTAAGTGTAATATGGTATATATTTATATATATTTATATATACTCTATATACTCTATATACTCTATATACTCTATATACTCTATATACTCTATATACTCTATATACTCTATACTCTATACTCTTTAGAGTACTATGATATATACTATGCCTTCTTCTGCCTTTTACAAAGTTAGTATACTCTTTTTTAGTTTAAAGATTTATTAATCTCCACTTTTAAATTTACATACCGGGATTTACATTTTCTAATGAGAAGTTTCCCATTTTTTTTATTTTATTACCTTAATTTACACGCATTTTCATTCTAAAATTCAGTTGGAACTTAATTTTAATATATTATTGTACTTTTAATTATTATATTTTTATTATTTTAACTCATAATCATCGAGTCAACAATATTTATATATTAAAAATTAATAAAAATTAATTAATGAATATTCAACTAAACAATATTAAATATTTTATTGTATATATGTATATTTAATTTAATATCTGAGGCTCCTACAACCCACAGCATATATTCTTCGTTCACCACCGCAAACCCATTCCCAATCATAATGCACTCTCACTATAATCAGCTTCCACTTTGTCTCCTGCGCCGGCAAGTTCATTGGCAGCCTTGTTGTTGTACACTTTAAATGTACCCTCATTATCATACAGATTTTATCCCAGTTTTTGTGACCCTTCCCCCTCACACACACCACCCATGACGCACATAAATTTAGTCCGGGCAATTAAACCCCGTTCCAATTAAAAGGTAATTGTCACACATTGTAATATCCCATAAACGAATCTGAATCTGAAACAGAGATTGCATTGCGTTTGACAGCTTCGAAAGGTGGAGGCGGATGGATGGAAGCGCAGTGAACCCCCACCGACGTGTGCTCGACTGGGTGAAATGGCAATGAACCAAAGCAAAAGGGTATGAATATTGATATGATACGCGAACGGAGGTGGCTGAGTCAACACTGACGTAGCCAGTGCTACCAAGCTGAAGACTCCACTGCAGTCTCTACTCGGTGCAGACTGCAGTCTGACCTCAATTGGAGCTTATATAACCGCGTTCAAGATGCAAATCTTCACTGTGGATCGGTGTCATTACACGTGTCGTTGGCAGCAGCTGTACATCTCCTCCCCCCCTTCTCGTCACTCTGACCCCTCTCCCCTGCTGTGTGTGTGCGATAGAAATCTATTAATGAGCTGTGATATTTTCCTCAACTGAGTTACCATTTGCATTCCTCTCTCCCTCTCTCTCTCCCCTTCGTAGCACACTGTGCAACAGGTTTCGTTTCGTCGCTGAACTCATTACTTTTATGTGAATTTCGTGTTAATTGTGCTGCATTTGTTTACATTGTCTTAAATTCACGGTGTTTATCGTCCGTTTGTAGCTTTCTCACAGTCCCCAGGCAAACTGGGGAGGCAGCTCGACATTCAATTTGGGATCAGCTTTAATTATTGTTCGATTGAACCCCAGTTGACCTATACGACGGACAATTAGTGCGCCCTAATGGTATCCAAGAGTTACGATACTAATGAGGAATGAAAGAAATCTTAACTAGAGAAATCTTTTCTTCATTTGGAAAATAAAACATCAGCCAAGCATATAATTGTAACGGTAATCAACTTGTCTTTGACTTATTGCCATGTTATGGGATAAACCACTGAACTAAGAACAGTTCAAGATATTACTCACACCTATTTCCTAATCCCACAACAAATCTACACTCATATATTACAAGATTATGTAAGCTCTACCCAGCTGCAATCTTCACAAGATACCACAAAGCGAATCTTCAGTTCTTGTATACCAAATTGATTCCTCTTCTTTCTCTTTCTCTCTCCCTCCTTCTGCTGCGCTTTGACACAGTTTCTTCTTAAGTTATGACCATGACAAGCCTCTCTTCCACTGCCCTCACTCACCCACTCCAAATTGATATCCGTTTCGATAAGGTATTCTGTAGCTGGTCATCAATCGCTGTCATTGCTGCGGGGTAAGGTCAATGTCGAGCGATTGGGAGGGAGAGAGTTTAGAGATCAGCTGTAGGAGGATCCACGCAACATATTTCATCGTCGCAGCGACTTTACGGGGCGTCAAACTGCAGTTAAGCATATAAAGCACCGCTCCAGACCGTCATCTCGACTACATATTTATGCCTCATTCGCATTGCTATAAAAAACAAACAAAGAAAATCAATAAACATTTGCATAATTTTCAACACTTCACGCTACCCGATTCGGTTTGAAATTGGAATCGAAGAAGGAGGAATGGGAATTGGAAATGGTTAAACAAACAAAATAAAAAGCCAAAAAAGAGTTGAGAGAAAAAAAATCCGCCAACGATACGCGACGATATTTACGAAACTGTCAGCGGCAATCGAGCTTGGGTCACTGCAATGATGTAATGCATATTTGTTAGGTAGGATAGATAGATATACATACCATATACAAAACGGCGACTAATCAGGTTTTAAACTGTAATACAAATCGAATGTAAATATGAATTCGAATTGGGTCTCCGAATAAGACAAGAAATTATGCTTGCACTGAGGAAATGTGCATAAATTAACATGCACAGTAGGTCGAATAGGTCGAAACCCAAAAAGAGATCGAAAAATTCCGAAAAAACCCCAAAAAATCGTAACAAGTCGAAAATTGCAGGCAGCACTTTAAGAAATATTGAATCGAGCATTGGGAAGTTGCAGTTGCAGAGTCAAAGACGGAGTCGAATTCGGCTACAACGTCGATTATATTGTAAGCATTATTGCCATTATTATGTCAGACCAACTGGCTACCAGTTCCCAAATCCCATTGGTCCACGACCAGAAACCACAACTCTTGGTTATAACAACAACAACAACAACAGCAGTAGCAGCAACAACAGCAGCAAGCAGCTCCAATTACAACAAACACTGCGCTCCGCCAGGTGACCCATAAACTGGGCCCGCTAGTTCGCTAGTTGCGCTCATTCAAAGCAAAAATCTATAAATATTCATAAGTTATCGCACATGGCTCCTAGAGCTAAGCCCCCCTCTCTCCTCCCCTGCCTGCCCTGCCTCAGTCTTTCGCAAGGAAACCAGGCAAGTCTGCTGGGTACGATTGGTCGATTAACACAATTTTCGTATTAACTTTGATTGGCAAGGAGTGACAAGTGTCGCAGGGAGTGCAGCTTAAAATGCCAATAGTTTTGGAGATTATATAAAAATAAAATATCTACAAATATCTACTATATAACAAGCAAATATCTAGATAACCGATATCTTTTATATGTATCTGACAAAATATAATAAACTTTGTAAACTTTGTTTAACCTTTACAAAACCCTCTGACGTAGGACGTTAGTAACATTGTTTTTTCGGGATTTTTGTATAATTAACAGAGTTCTATTAGATGCTATAGGGCAGGGGAGAGATGCTCGCAGACAGGGCGATCATCAAGGCGTCATTGACGCATTGCAATTAGTCGCGGTCGCAGTAGGTTCGTTGCCCAAAGTGCACAAGTCAGGGCTAAATTTAATTGATGAACCCCCCTGATAATATATATACCATCATATACACTTGATAAATACGTTGGCGCCGACGCTGTGCGGTAGCAACTTCCTGCAGTTCAACAAAACAGAAAACAAAACGTGCGACTATAAAAAACCGAAAAACTGAATCATTTAGGCAGCTGTTTTGGGCGGTTTGGGCAGGGGGAGTGGCAGCGGGGCACAGCTGTCACTTAGGCAAAAAACCAATTTGTTCGAGAAAGCAGAACACAACGCAAAATTTTGTGGTAAAACTAAGCAAATGATTTGTCATGCCGAAAGGTTGATTAATTGTGCGAAGAAAACAAAAGACTGAAGCAACGAACTTGCGAATTTGCGAACACACGTTGCGATTGCAGGTCGAAATGCAGGAATTTTGTAAAACAAAAAAACACAAGCGAATTTTAATGCAATTAGCACACGATTAATCATGATCAAAATGCCATGAGAGCGTAGTAAGCTAAAGATCCTTTTGAGAACTTTGTTAGCACATGAATAAGTTTATTTTGGGAAAATTATAATGAGCATAAATCAGGTAGCCATATAGAAATGATCATATTGTATGCAGGGAGTGATCTGCAAAAGAAAGTTGATTGAAGAGCAAGGGAATATTTCGTAAAAAACAAGTGGAAATTCTTGAGAGAATGTGTACAGCTTTATATGGGATTCTATACAGTTTGGATTAATGTTCCTCAGCAGTAATTGCTGATCTTTCAGATATACACGGGCATAACTATAGGTAATCTAATCTGAGAAGATACTCCAATCTGAGAAGGTCAAATACATATTATATATCGAAATATACACGTAGTAAGATAATGTAGAAGAAATAGTTAAGAAAGTAAAGTTACATAGACTCAAATTTAAGATCCATTTCATCTAAGATATATGATATTGTATGTACTATATATTAAGGATATATTTATAATGAAACTCAAATGGAAAACCTTTCCTTTTCCCCAACAATTAGCACACTATTTATAGCTGAATTTGAGAACTTCATATAACGATGATACTCGTATAATATATGCAAATTATCACCTATAATAACTGAGAATATCCAACTTAAGCATGGAACCTTATGTGGGAGTTGGCATATCGTTTTCACAAGTATATCGACTTTCATCAGGTCGATTTGCATGAATGAACTGCGCACGTAGTGTCAACAACTCGAGGGTGTAAGTTCCTTAGCCTTAACCCAATCGGGATCGTGATCGGGACTTGTTTTGATGCATTTCGATTTGGCTTAATCAGCGATGCGAGCGATAAAGCGTACAGTGTGCGAAAATTGTTTACATACACCACATTTGCATATGTCGTGAGAGGAGGAGGAGAGAGAGAGAGAGAGAGACAGCACACACACACACGCACACTCGCACGCCTAATCGACTTATTACAAATGGGCTTTTTGTCTTCTTCGCGCGCTAATTGCGGCTCATTAATTTGCATCTGAAATGAATAACAGCCTGCGGTTGTTGCTGTTGCTGTTGTTGTTGTTGTTGTTGTTGTTGGGGATGTTCACTTCCTAGGCAGAAGACACATCGCCTGTCACTCGGCTCTCAATAACATGCCAGATAACACATAACACTCTGAGGGGGATCAGCTCGCTCGACTCGACGAGGAGTTCAAGTTTTCGCAATTGACCCACAAATTCATTATGCATGCAATGTTGGTAATTGAATTCGTATTTCGCCTTTTACATTTGACATGCCCGATCACACGTATATTGTCTTGCCCTCCTTCATACTCTCCCCCTTCGCTCTTCAAAGTGTTCGATTGTCCGAGCTGTCCAAGCTGTCCGCACTGTACTTGGCCGTCGGGGCCTTTTTCATTTCCGTCAACATTTCAGTTTATTAGACACAATTACAATTAATTTTCGTCTCGATTTCAATGGGTTATCGTCTATCGGATAATGTGCTGCTGAAAGGTCTTCGATTTCGAATGGGAATTCGTGTGTCTTTCGCTGCGAGCCGGCAGGCTGATGGGTTTTTAATGCCCTGGCAAATGTCATGAGCGCACATTGACAGGGTCGCACACACATATTTTGTATTGCTATATAGCGGTACTTTGGCTTGTACATACATACATACTTCTTGTAGTGTACATACAAATATATCTTTTGTTAGAATAAAATCATTATAATCCAAGCTAATTTCTTCATTTTGTGACCATGTATGAAATAGTTATCTTAGCCTTAAGCTATAGATTATATAATGAAATATATAAGTATGTTCTTTGTAATTACTTATGATAAAATCTGATTATAACAAAAGTGATATAATATTTAGAAGAAAATAGAAATGGTTATACCTATTTTAAAAACAATATATGATCTTTTTTGTGAGTAAATAAACTGAACAGAACTTGATGAGCATGATAATAATAATAACACAATATATTGTAATAAAAGATTATAGTTGCGTATTATACTCGTATGATAAACTATATTTATAGCAATCTATCCAAAGCATGTGCTAATTATCCTTTCATAAATATAATACCTAATAATCAGATCTTTCTCAAGCGAGAGAGTTCAATCACTCTCATGTTTTACAACTCTTATTTAAGGATCTACAGTTCAATAATCAGAGACAATCAAAGTCCGTAATTGATTTACAGCATATTTTATTTATTAAAACTTGTTGTCAAATTCTGCGAACTCCCCCGTAAAAGTCAACCTGAGACCTGATTTAGTGACCCAAAATTTACATTTTGTCGAGGCACGTGACGAGGCTGACGATGATTAAGACAGAAAACAAGAGCATATTGTGACTCAGTGAGTTCACAGTATTTGTATTATTGATATTTATAAATTAGTTTATTGCACCCGATTACAAGTATTCAATTGGAATGACTACAATTAAATATATATACCAAGTTTCGTATACTATACGTGTCTAACGAAACTCCGAGATGGTGAAGAACACCTGAAGAATCACCTTGTCCTGTTCCTTGAAACTGAATGTGGAGTAGATTGCATAATCGCCTGAGGGAAGCGGCAACTTGTCTAAGGATTTAATGGGAAAACGAAAGTGTGACACGCTCAGCTCGGACTGCAGATGGAACAAGAAGTTATTTAGTAAGTATATGTTATAGTGTGTCTTACTCACCGGTAGGGGACATCGATTAACGTTTGTGTGATTGGCAAAGCTGTTGAAGATGATATTGACAAACGGATGATTGCGTCGTTCCAGATATTCGCACAGATCCGAATGCCTGATGTCGTAGAGAAAGGGTTTATAGCCACTGGCCCGCTTCAGCAGTTGTATGCGCATCTGCGGGAATTAAGAACCAATATTTAAGAATTCTTTTATTAGATTTATATATGTGCTTATTCTACTTTTATGTTATAGATACATATAGAGTGTTAAGAGTATAGAGTATCTGTTAAGGGTCTCACAATACCATCTACAAAGTTATCAAGTTTCGCATAAAGTTCAAGAATATATATAGTATATATTATTATAAATAATCTTACAGAATACCCTTTCTATATCTGTAATTTGTATAACTACATCGATAGACTTCACAATTACATAAGTAGGCTCTACACAGGCAATCGATTTCGATTAGAGAAAAATAGCCGACAAACAAGTGAACAGAAAATTCTATACAATTTAGAATTAAATAAACAATACACATATGAAAATTCTTTAAGAAATTAATTCGTAGAAATTAAGCAAATCGGTGTAATATATTTATAATACAATGTGCTTCTTAGGTGCCGTCACGCGAATTCTTATCGTAGTCTTTGGTATTCTATTGCCAGCACGATACACCCAGAAGGCACTGGACGATGAGAAGCTTGTCTTGTGGGGCAAATATTGGATCATCTTTGCATGCCTCTTCAGCATTGAGCTGTTGATGGACACATTCTTTGCCTGGCTGCCACTGTATGTGGAGAGCAAGCTGCTGATTGTCCTGTGGCTGGTCGTGTCTGCACCGCAGGCCAGCGTCTGGATCTACGATACGATCCTGTCGCCACTGCTTAGCAGACACAAGCGTCGCATTGACTACTTCTTGCAGCACGGCAAGCGGCACTTGCTGAGCGATTTCTTCTCTTATGTCTCCGAACTCTGGCTACGCATTGTGAACTTTTTGAAACCCCTTGTAACGCGGATGTGGTACAAGAGGCACGCGATGTTGTCACAGGAGCAACACTTTTACGAAACGGGCGATGAGGATAATGATGTTGCTACTCCAGGCAATGTTGAAGAGGAGGAACAGCTACAGCAGGAGCAGGAGCAGCTTAGGGCATCTCACGAAATGGATAATTTTACAAAATACCCCAAGTCAAACTACAATTACGCCAGCAGCGTCGAGGAGAAGTTCTACGAACTGAGACTACCCTCGAAACTAAGTCGATCCCAGTCCCAGATTAAGTACTCAAATCGACCGAACAAAGGCTCGAAACAATCACTGCCAGAACTGGCGAGAAAGGCATTGGACTCTAATCTTATCGATGGAACAGCAACGACGCCCCTGGGTCTCCCCATGCGTAAACCATACGTATATGAGCCACAATTTGATGATTATAATCAAAAAACAGATCAATTGATGAACATGGATTTGAATACTTTTAAGGGTCATCATAGCGGAGGGATCGAACTAACCCACAGTGCGTTTCCCCCTCGCCAGGAACAGCGTCGCAATCAATAGCATTCGGTAATATGATGAAAAAATTCCCTGTGTGGCGAATTTTGTTGTGGTTGCTAAGTATTTATGAAATAAAGTGCCCCAAATGGAGCATGCGATACAGTTTGCAGTTAAATAATAAAAAACCACAACAAATTATTTTACTTCAGTTGAGCGTTTTCCAGTCTAATTATAGGGTTTGTTTTAAAGATATGGTAAACAGATTTGGAAGAACATAACTTGATTATAACATTATTAGAACTATATTGAAATAATAGTTATATATTCTGTATATTATATTGTATTATAAACGATATAATATAATTGAAACACGAAACGTGATCTTAAGTCTGTTTCTACAATACATGCGATACTTGGAGGTTAGGATGAATTTATCACTGAATCAGAAAACAATTATAAGAAGTGAACGAAAATGAACTTTAATTGCGAAACAATCGAAATATGTTTTAAACGTTGAGAAATTTTAGAACGAAATCAAAGAGCGGAACCAGATTGTACTGTTTTGCACATCAGCAAACAGTGCACACTCGCTAGAGTGACGCTTTATCCAACCAAAATATATACAAATATTCCCGAGTCTAGTATATCTCTTATTACACAATGAACTAATATACCCTTTCTCACATGTACCCCTTCTCTACTTTTATGTATGTATATGAAATATATATTTTTAAATACTAAGAAACTCATTCAATATACACATTTTATACAGAAAACACCCTATTAATTCACAATCTTTATAACCCATTTCCCTCTTGAAGCAGTGAATACAATGAATACCCTCTAAATACCGTTTTAAGTACTCTATCCCCATACTAACTGCATATTCCATATACCCCATATAACTCACCGCAATTGGATGCTTGGGGAATCGTACGATCTGAACACGCAAACTCATTTCGGCCACATCGCGCTGCACCGCATACAGTCGACACTCGCTGAACACTGTGTAGTTGCTGTCCTTGCTGATGCACTGGACATTTGTGAATTTGGCCAAGCCGTCGATCTGAAGAGAGGCTGAGATTAGTGAACCATATCCCAACAGTTCCGCGAATTGTTCCCCCTCCCCTTGCCTGCACAATCTGGCCGAGCATGACCGACTGCACTATGAACCAGAACAGCGACATCAAAGTTGGGAAACTTTCAACAATATATTTTCCGCGCGGGCACAAATCGTTGTGCGTTTTGACGCAAAACTGACACTGAGTTTCCCAAAATATTTCGTTCAAAGAGAGAATAAATTGTTCAGCAATTGAGTAGTTTATCATAATTATATAGTAATTATATTGAAATTCGAAAACAAAACATGATTAGATCGCCAATGATGTTTAATAAAAAAGATAAATTCCAAATCAGGCGGGAGAGTTTTGCTAACAGATATCTTAAAGTTATAGTATCTTTGTGTGTGTGTGTGGAATTGTTAAGTCTAATCGCTGCCATCATCATCGTCGTCGTCATCGTCCGCATCACTTTCATTGGTCTCCTCATCGGTGGCTTCAGCTTCGCTTTCACTTTTCTTTGCCTTCTTTTTCTCATCGGAGGATTTGCTCTTCTTTTTGGCTGGCTCGCTGGATGACTTTTTAGTCTCTTCTGAGCTAGTGGAATCATCGTCGGAGATATATTCCTTGCTCTTGAAGCCACTACCCGAACTGTTTGCCTTTTTCGATGGTGAAGATTCCGTCTTGCGTTTCTTAACCGGCGATTTGCTGTTGTTCTGCTGCTCATCATCACTATCGGCGCCGGCGCCGGGTTTGTAATTACGCATCTCGTCCTGATAACGCTTCTTATCCTTCTCGGCTGCCTCCTCCCATTTGCTCTTATCCTTCAGCTCCTTCCACATCTCGCCACCCTTCTTGGCTATCTCCGTGACCTTAATGCCAGGATGATCGCGCTTGATCTGCTCGCGTGTATCGTTCAGCCACAACATGAAGGCGGTCGTGGCACGTTTCGGCTTGTTCGAGTCCTTCTTCTTTGAGGTCTTTTTCTACAAAGTAAAGAAACGATCAGAATTAACTATACAACATTAAACTATAGTTTTTATCGTAGAGTTGCTTACCGTGCGTTCCTTCTCCTTATGCTTCTCTTTTTTCTCCTTCTTTTCACGCTTCTTCTCCTTGTGCTTCTTCTTGGACGAACTGTCGTCGTCACCGCCGCCACCGCCACCGCTGGCATCACTATCATCATCCGAATCGCTCTGCACATTGCTGTCGTATTCCTCCGCCACATCTGATTCATTCTCGTTGGGCTTGAAGTCCTCATCTGTAGACTCCTCATCGGAATCATCAGCGTCATCGTCATCCTCCTCCTTCTCGCGTGCCTCAGCCTTTAGTCGAGCCAGATAAGCATCTGGTTCGTTCTCATTATCCGAATCACCAAAGTCGACATCCTTGTAACCGCTCTTATCCTTGCCCATGTTGCTCACATGCAGCTTCTTCTGTGTAATGAAGTCGAACAGCTTGGCATACTCCTCCTTCTCGATGGACGAGAAAATGTGTACGGTGCCGTTCTTGAGTGTCACCTCAAAGTCAAAAGAACGCGTTGAGCCACCACTGCGAGCGAAATTCACTGAACTAATCTCTTCGAAGCGAATGTGTAGTGGAGGTTTGTGAATATAGATGAAGCCACGCTCCAACGGGTACAGATAGCCGGCGGCAGCCTTAAACGAGCATCCAACGGCAGCTGTGCCGGAATGTCCAATGAAATTACCCGGTCCAGTAATCTTACGTCCAATTAGCACCTTCATCACCTTGCCCATGACCTCGTAGACAGGACCAGAGAGCTCCTTCTCAAGCTTTCCCTCGTACTTGTCGCGCAGCTCAGCCTCGCTGAAGGGCAACTCAATTGTGGTTTCCTCATCGGGCGCAAACAACAGCACCAGATAGTGATAGCGCGTCTGGCCCTGCTTGATAGGCGGATCCAACGAGAGTACGAAGAACATTTGTCGGCTATCCTTGTGTGGCAACATAAAGAGTCGCAGCACAGAATCCATGGGTATCTTGTAATCAAACGTCTTGCCGTGCAGTTGAAAGAAGGTCGAGAAGATCTTGATGTCATAGCGACCACGTGGGGTAAGAATGTGTATCTCGCGGAAGATGGCAATGGACTCGCCGGAGGCTGAAATGACCGATGCCTTGTTCATGACATTCTGATGGAATTTGTCAACCGGATCCTCATCAGCAGATTCCAATGCAGGTATATGAAAACGCATCTCCAGCAAGCCGACGGGAGCATCATCGTTCTGATGGAATTCCAGCGTAACCTCGTTCTTTCCCGTAACACATTGTGAGACATGCGACAACGGCACCTCGAAAATGGTCTTGGTATCCTTATCAAAACTAAGCACAGAGCCCATGAAACGTGCCGTTCCCCAATTCCAGCCCTTGACGCACATCTCCTTCTCGACCATTTCCTGTGCATACGCCTCCTTTATGTATTTGCCCAACTTCTCATGCTCACTATCGCGGAATCCACTGAAGCGATGCAGTGCACCGCTCTTAGTAAAAATCCGAAGTCCCCAAGTACCAACGAACTTTTGTGAATTTATCAAATCGATGTCATCCGCAGATATTTGTTCAACCTTGCCGGTTTTGTTATTCTTGAACACGATGTTCTGTGCAGTCAGCTTCAAGCGACCCGAAGACTGCAAAATGTAAAAGAATTGTATTAGTTAGTCAGACAATAGCAGCTGACACTGGTGCAAATTGCGACTCAGAACGGAGACTTACCAAAACACCGCGAACTTCGGCATTTATGTCGTTGTACTCCAAGGAATCAACCATTTTCAATGTGCTCTGTCCTAAATACTAATCAAGTTAACTATTAAACAGGTAATTACACCACAGTGCGCAATTCTCGCTGATTTGCAATTAACTTTTGCACGAGAAAAATGCCGACAGACTACACTGCGCGCCCAATTTTAGGTTAGACGCTAGTGGTGTGAGTTATCTGTATACTCTGCGCTGGACATGAGTATTTTAAAGTAGAAGTTCACAATAGACATGCGACTAGTAATTAATGTTAGGTGCATACATAAATAAATATCTATAATTGTATAGATATATTTATTGGACAAAGAAGTTTTAAAATAAAATATTAATTGTACCAATACTCAAAAGATGCAATTATTTACTTTTCTTATAAATCACTAAAATAGTGAAGCAACTATCGATATATCGATAGCTGTAGCGATAACCCAAACAAGCACCTGGGCAGAATATAAACGATTTAACATAAACAAAAAGTAATTAAATAAACTGAAACAGCCGTGCAATGCAGCGCGGAAAGATTTCATTTGGAAAGATACAGCTAAATGTTAGCAAAACTCCGACGGAGACAAATAAAGCTGATCAGGATGCTGGAGGCTTCAAGAAAATGGACAAGCAACAAATGATACGGCAAATAGAAGACGTCGCCGAAGACTTGGAGAGTCAACACCTTAAGGATGTCATGGGTATCAGTGGCTTTGGTCGCAAGGCAGCCAAGGTGTTCGACATTAATGAACAGATTGCCAAGGCACGCACTGTTGCACCACCTGTGCAAGAAGAGAAGACCGAGGAAGTGGACGAAGATGTAATTGGACCGCTGCCTTCAGCAGCAGCTTCAGAGGAAAAACCGGAAAATACAGACGAGAAGGCAGATAGCAACAAAAAATCGACAGAAAAAGACGAAGATAAGAGCGATGATGAAGACGACGACGAGGACAATTCGGATGATGATGAGGCAAATTTGGCACGCCGCATACCTTACACACACGAGGTGCAAATGCAGCACGGATCTCGTGCTGTTCTAGCCCTGGCAGGCGACCCTTCGGGTGCACGAATAGTGTCCGGGTCGATCGATTACGACATGTGCTTCTGGGACTTTGCCGGCATGGACTCAGCAATGCGCAGCTTCCGTCAATTGCAGCCATGTGAGAATCATCCCATACGTGACTTGCAGTACTCTGTAACTGGCGACATGATACTGGTAATATCTGGCAATGCACAGGCTAAGGTGCTTGATCGAGACGGCTTCGAGAAACTGGAGTGCTGCAAGGGAGATCAGTACATAAGCGACATGACACGCACCAAGGGTCATGTGGCCCAGCTTACCTCGGGTTGCTGGCATCCCTTTAACCGGGAACAATTCCTGACTGCCGCTCTGGATGGCACACTGCGCATCTGGCAGGGATTGCGTGCCAAAGATCAGGTGCAAGTGATCAAAACGCGAGCCCAAGGTGGACTACGAACCAATGCCTCTGCCTGCAATTACAATCGGGATGCAACACTCATTGCCGCTGGCTGTGTAGACGGCTCCATACAGACCTGGGATACACGCAAGATGTACGTCAACACCACACACTGTGTACGAGCGGCGCATCAGAAGGGCTCCGAGATTACCTCCATTGTATTCTCCTACATGGGTCAACAGTTGGCCACGCGCTGCAACGATGAGACCATGAAGTTGTGGGATCTACGCAACTTCAAGCAACCGCTACACACCTGGTCCAATCTCTTTTCGCGCTACGACATCACCAGCTGCTGCTTCAGTCCCGATGACCGTATGCTGGTCACTGGCGAATCCCTACCCAAGGGTCAAACCGAAGCTAATGTATATTTCTATAGTACGCAAAGCTTCGATGAAGTGCAGCGTATTCCCGTCGCCAACTCGCACGTGATTCGCACTCTCTGGCATCCCAAGCTGAACCAACTCTTCGTGAGCTGTGGCAATGGCATCATCAAGTGCCTGTACGACGAGCAGCGCAGCATACGTGGCGCCAAGCTGTGTGTGGTCAAGACGCATCGCAAGCGACAGCAAATGGAAATGGTGGGGGCATCCCAGATCATAACGCCCCATGCATTGCCCCTGTTCCGGCAGGAAAAGACACGCTCGTCGCGCAAACGAATGGAGAAGGCACGTCTCGATCCGGTCAAGTCGAAACGACCCGATTTACCCATCACCAGCGGCCAAGGTGGCCGTGTGGCCAGTTCCGGCGGCACACTGTCCTCTTATGTCATACGTAATCTTGGTCTGAGCAAGCGTGTCGATGATGACCAAGATCCACGCGAGGCAATTCTCAAATATGCCAAAGATGCTGAGGAGAATCCTTATTGGATAGCCCCTGCCTATAAGCGAACACAGCCCAAGGCCATATTCTCTGAGAAGCTGCCCTCCGATGAAGCCGCCGCGCCGGCGGCCAAGAAACCCAAATCTGATTCGGATGCCACGTAATCGGAAGAACTGTAAATTAGTCTGCACTAGATAATAAAGTTAACAAGACCTCAACTACAACTTAATGATTGTTCTATTGTATTCCGAAAGGAAATGGGTGAATGGAGGTCTTAACGGAACTTTTTATAAGTCAACACTTTAAAATATAGACTTTTTAATGTTACCCCGTGAACATCATCTTGGCTTTCAGAAGAAACTTTAAATTTTAAGAAGAATCTTATCAAAACTGTACCTAACAAAGATCCTATCAAGGCCCTTTTCCTTAACGTATACAGAAATTACTTCACTCGGTTTGAACTTTATTGAACATACATATTACATGATTTTTTGAGTTTATTTATTGGTTGATTTTATTCTTAACTTGTTTTCCCTTTTTCTGTATGTGTTGTTTATGGTAATTGTAGTTGGTAATTGTTAATGGCATGCGATTTTTGTATAATACTTGTACATCATTGTATATGTATGTATGTTTGTGTATATATATATATATAGGTATATAGCAGAGCCTTCGGGAGAGATTGGTTGGCTCGCCAGAACATAACTGTAGTGTCAGTTTAGCGTAATTTCGCTTTCAGAGAGTGCTGTACATAAGAACTAGAATATCATTATTTTAATTAATCAATATTAATCCGAAAATCTTGAAACATATCGTATAATAAAGTGTTAGTATATCAACAATACCTAATACAGTTTTATCGTTAACAATATTTCCATATAGTATTATATATGTTTGTATATGTATAGAGTAAGAGTTTCGACTAGAATAGTTAACATAATAATATCAAGTTAAACGAACCTTCATCTCTATATAGAGCTTTATAGCTGGCCAAAAATTAAAATATATCTTTGAGGTACGTTAACTAGATACATTTGCCAAATTTTTTATCAATTTTTGACCGGCCTGGTGCGTCTCTTCATACGTATATTTCAAAATAGCCATTTAGTATAATAGAATACACTCAATATGTATATAGACATACGCTATCTTTATGTGTATATATATAGTATATATAGTATGTATATAATGTACG
Organism: Zaprionus ornatus; assembly: GCA_018904035.1. Taxonomy (NCBI): domain Eukaryota; kingdom Metazoa; phylum Arthropoda; class Insecta; order Diptera; family Drosophilidae; genus Zaprionus; species Zaprionus ornatus. The sequence continues at coordinate 6,786,655 of JAEIFZ010000253.1, forward strand.
AATACGAGTGTAAAAATTAATATATTCAACAGTTGATTGCAATGAGGCGGATTTCCATAATATCATTCGTTACAGCATTTGTTTCTTGTTCCTTTACTTTTGTTATTATAATATAGTATATTAGTTAGCTCTCGATTTGTATTTTTATAACTCAAAAGTAGAATAACTTTAACTGGATTTCTCGAACAGAGCATAAAGAAACTATGATTGCAATTATATAATATAAATCAGGTTCTGAAACTTAGAAAAATCTTATCATAAGGTAACGAAATTTTTCTATTTTGTTGCAAAGAATTTCCTCTAGTTCTTTAATGATATTAATTATGCTACTAAAATGATATTTATTTATACTTTAGTTTTGTTTAGCTTCATTTTCTCACTTGTTCTCTTTTATCATTTATAGGTACTTTATGTGTCCTTTGTGTTTGTTGTAGTTGTTATGTATTGTGTGTGTGTGTGTTGTTGTTGTTGTGGTTGTTGGTTCCCTTAGGACTAGGACTGTGGTGTGCTACGAAGAGCTCCTCTCATATGATATGATTGCGATGCAACTAAAGTGTAAAATCCCTAGAAATATCGTAGATCACATAGACCCCGATATTTTGTCTGTTTTTCATTCATTAATGTACAATATATACTGTATATTGTATATGCTAAGCAACTATTTGAAAATTCGTTCGAATTGCTTTCATAAATGAAACAAAAACCTTCCCTTTCTATACTTTGCAGATCTATTATCCGTTATCTGTGGCTAACTGTAAATAAATTGCATTCTATTTTAGCGCTATGACAGCAAGATTATATTGCTTTCCCTCTATACGTACCTACAATACAAGGTATAAAATATATTTATATATGCAAATTTGTCTCATGTGTGTGTGTGTGTGTGTTTGTGAGTCTAAAATATATAGAAATAAAGCTGTGATTAGGCAATCAATATTGCAGGCCAATGTCCAAGATATGTTTTCGGTTATACTCTGTATTGTTCGATCTCTGTTGATGACGTCCTTTTTACTATGTGGCTATGCGAGCGAAAGAGAGAGCGGGAGAGTATACATAGATTGGTGCCTCGTTGGATTTTGGATATATTGATATATATTCATGTATCTACACAGCGATCTGCGTTTAAATACTTTGATTCGTGTCTCTATTAATATATTCAACTATGTGCCCATTCTTCATGCTCATCCATTGATCTAACTATTCCATTTCCATATATATATATATCGATATATACTTGTCTATCTATGCACTTATCCCGGCATCTATGTAACTCTCCCACTTGGTATCTATGTTGGGTATACGAGGACTCTTTGTAATCTGTGGGAAGCCTTCAGTTTACTGTGCGAACGGATTGTGGGCACCGCCACCGCCGGGTATATCCAGATTGCCTCCGGTGGTCTGATAGGTACCATAGGGTCCGCCATTCGGGTTCATCTCGTTCAGTCGCGAATTGGACAACGCTCGCGGAATGGGATTACTGGGCACACCGTGCGGAGCCAAATGGGAAGTTTCCTCGGCCACCTGAGGCAGGAAGAAACAAGCGATCAATATGGCAAATTATATAGGTTCGATACAGTTCATAATGTGAAGAAAGTGTAGAGAATTCAGACCTGTTAAAGTGTGCGATATACAAAGATACAAAGTTACCTTTTAACTACGAAATTGTGTGCTTAGAAAGGGGTTATTAGGCAAAACTGGTGCGATAAGTATAAGAGAGCTATAGGCATATAAAGGCATAGCATTTCCCATAAAACATATATATTCTCAATCAACAAAGATATTAAAGGAACTGAAAATTGAGAAAATAATAAATACAATACGAAACTGAAACAAGACGAAAGAATAATAAACCTTAAAGAATAGAAGTAACTCTCACCTGATGCGGATCCTCGGTGACGGGTATGTCCGAAATGAAGCCCTGCTCCTTGCGGTAGAAGTTGATGAAGATGAACAGGCCGAGCACGAAGAGGCAGGCGATACCATACCAACGGAAGGTAGCAGTAGTACCGTAGTAGGTGACAAACATGCCGCCGATAATGGCGCCGCAGCCGCGACCCAAACCATGATGGATACCCTGGAGCACACCTTGCGCCGAGGCGCGCAAGTGCTTGGGCGTATTGTGAGCAATGTATGAGCATGAGGCGGCCCAGACGGCGGCATGCGTGATGCCCTGCATCAGTTCGAAGGGCAAGACCATCCAGGGATTAGTCAGATACGAGATGTACAGAAAGCGCAGCACATTTCCAATCAGGCCCAGGCACAAGACCTTGACATGACCAATTTGGGTGATCAGACGGAAGCTAAAGAAATAGGCAAAGATCTCGGACACATGATTGATCACCGAGGCGACACCGAAGAGCGTGGGCGTGCCGCCATAATCTTGCAAGTGCCAGAACAGAAAGGTAAAGATCAAACCAATGCCGAAGCCCATGAACCAAGCGACAAACAGAAACGAGGCGGTCTTCAGATCCTTGAAGTGCGTCAACACGGTCATCCATTCGGGCAACTCCTTGGCCGTCTGGGCAAACACCTTCGACTCGGCTCCAATGTGCGGCTGCGGATGATGTTGGCTGGCGCCAAGGAAACTGCTCACGCCGCCGGCACAGGCACCCGAAGCGGCGCTGCCGCTACCCACAGCCAGTGATGGTAAATTGAGCTGGGCGGCCAACTGGTTCATTGACTCCTCCTCGGCCTTCTTGTGCGGATCGACAAACTGTGCGGCCTGCTGCTGTTGCAGGCTCTCGTCAATGGGTTCATACTTGAAGGTGATCTTTGCAGCTGAGATGATGGCGCAGGTCATCAGCACGGAGAAGATGGAGAAGCAAATGTTGTAGTTCTTCTCCTTGTTTCCAGCACCACATGGATGATTCGAGAACGAGGTGGAGTGATCCAGTGCAATGCCCACCAGGAACATGGAGATGCCCCAGCCAAGTGAGCCGAACATGCGTTGATGTCCATACTTATCCGCATCCTCGCCCAGCAACGTGATGACGGCGGAGTCAGCCAGCGTTATGGCAGGTGCGCTAAAGAATTCCCCAATCAGAATGACCAGCAGCAGCAGAAAGAATGCCTTCTGTATGTCCTGCAGAGGGAAGAAGGAAAGTATGAGTAAGCAGTAACGAACGAGGAGTACACCCCACAGCAAGATACCCTGCGTTTAATATAGAAAAAGTCTAAAAAAACACTTACAATTCGCAAAAAGAAATGTAAAGTATGAATAACCAATAACGCAGCAAGATACCCTACATCAGACACCCTGTACATAGAAAAATCTAAAACGAGAGCAACAGTCGAGCGGCACGAAATCAGAGAATTGTATCCTTTACACGGCGCTTACAAATCGACTTGAAAAATTTAAATATTGATTTGCTGGGGCGGTGTGCGTAGCAACCAACATTTGTAATAAACTTAATCTGTGGACACTTCAAATAAACCTTCTTGACAAATTTGAAGTCTCTAGCTCTTTAAATAGCTGAGATCTCGACGTTCAAACAGACAACGGACAGACAGACAGACAAACAGACATACAGACAGACACTGAGGCGCAGGCTGCACTGCAGGGAACTAGGAAAACATTACCATCATTGCATTGAAATTTAAGGAATAGAGACATATTGTAGACAGCTAAATATAACCTCAATCCAATGAAATTGAAGAATGTATTCATTCTTTTGCAAGGGTGTTATGCGGCACAGTCTGAATTTTGAATAAACTCGAGCAGTTTAAATATATAGCAACCCTCTTGCCAAATTTTCCAAACCTAGTTTCTATAATGGCTAAGATCTTTGGGTTCAAACATTGATTCCCATTTAGAAACTCTATAAGCTGTGCACCTCCTTCAGACTGTTAGCTAAGCACATTTGCACAAACTTAGTATAGTTACTCTTTATAGGAAACCGCTCTCATGCTTACCGGAGTGCGATAGACCATGGAGCTGAAGATGGGCGTCACATAGTCACGATGAGTCTTGTCATCGTAGTTGCTCACAAAGTTGATGTGCACTGGGGAAATGCCCGCATCAATGCGCGGCAACAGCAACGATCTCTTGCGACGACTGTGCTCCGCCTGCTCTGGCGGCAGATCGGGCTCCATTAGCTCCTCGTCGAAATGCAACGGCTCCGGATCGGACATAGCGGAAAGATCGCGTTTGGTGCGCGTATACGTGAGTACAAAGTCGGTGGCATTGCGACGTTCAATGCAATTGATTGCCTCCGGTCGGATGAAGCTCAGCGGTATGGTGAAGAGCACCCAGCAGGCTAGCGAGGCGAGCAGCAGCTTCTTGCCCTGTCGACAACGATCCGCATAGGAGCCCCAGAAGGGCGCAGCCAGAAACTCGACAAAGGGACGCATACCAACGAGTATGCCGCACTGGCCGGGATTCATACCCATCTGCTTGAAGTAGACGCCCATCAGAGGGAAGAGCGATCCAAAGGCTGCATAGAAGAAGAAGTAGAAACTCTTCACGGGAATCAGTTCCTGCTCCGTGGCACCGAAGAACATCTGCAAGATCTCCGAATGTCCGCGTACTTTGTGCGTTGAATCCTTCGCCTCGGGATAACTAGAGAGGGGAAAAGGGAGGAGTCAAAATATAGTTTACCCTTAATCTTAAACTACTCACAGATTGGGATCCACCTCGCCGGTGGCCTCGACATCAACTCTTGGCCTGGCTCCTGGTGGCCCGTAACCCGCTGCCTGTTGCTGTTGTCCATAATTTCCACCCTGATCGTAGCCAGTTGATGCCTGTTCCTCGTAGCCATAGCCCATGCCCGGTTGCTGGGCGTAGCCTGCACTAGTGGCGGGTGCACCAAACGGATTGGCTCCTCCTCCGCCACCTCCTCCACCTGCCTGATTGTAGGGATTCATCTCGTCGCCTGCGTCTGCGTGTCAATTACACCAATTTACACCTGCTTCCTTCCTTTCCTGCACTCTTACTCGCTCTCGGCTCTCGCTTATGTCTTTGGTCTGTGCTTTGTATCCGTTCCGCCTTGCGTCTGTCCCGGACTGCCTACAGCATCTCGTTGTGATTATCCTTTAGCAGCTGCTTAGCCAAGACAAAGGGGCAATTAGTACCGGCTCGTTGGGTGTGTGGGCTGTGTGCGTGGCTGGGGTGTACGGTGTGTGTGTGTGCGTGTATGTGTGCAATAATAAAAGCTGTACAGTCGGAATAACCGGAAAGTGGTTGAGATTATTCCGTTCTTTTGTGCTGCCAGTCAACTGAAATTGAATGCTTGCCTCGTGTGGGGGAGAAGTGGCATAAAAAAACGTTTCTCCGACTGGTTGGTTGCTAAATCGGCATATAGATTGGTTTATATACATATATATATATACATACAAATTTCAAATGTTAAATAACAGTAAAACGGGTAAAAGAGGCATAGAAAAGAGACGTACAGTTGTAATTGTCTAGAGTACTCTTTTAAAAGCGGTCAATCCCAGCTATTACAAGAGCTACCACTATGAAATTTTTTATAGAGCTATCTAAGAACCTTAGGTATATTACATATATTTAAAAACTTCTATACCAGGCCACACTTCTACAAAATAAAACCTATTCTTTTCTTTATCTCAGCTATTATAAGAACAAACTAAACAAAAATATATTTCGTATGAATACAGGCGCCCTATTAACCTATATATACCACTACACACATTTGAAAAGTTCCGTTACACGCCACAATTAATGAAAAACAGTTATACTTCCCAATCCCAGCTATTTAAAGAGAGAATGTTATGAAATTTTGGATAGAGGTGTCTTACATCCTTAAAAATATGACTTATATTTGAAAAGTTCAATACTTTGTAAAACATGAACAAAATACAAATAAATTACTCAATCTCAACTCAATCTCAAAGAACTAACATCATAAAATTTTGCATAAAGGTTTCTCAACAGCTAATGCAGTCAACATATATTTAAAAAGTTTAGAACCACCTACCCATCTTAAAATAAGGGAATATTTTTGAAAAACTCAGGTATTAAAAGTGCTAGTGAAATTAAATTTGACATGAAGCTATTGCGAATGTAAATACACCAAAACGGCAGTTATAAAAGAAACAAGTATAGCTTGAAATAGAAAATAATTGAATATATACATATAACTATATATATATACTTTATAATTCGAACGATTCTAACATTATATCTTCAATATATCTTCTTCTCTGCACATTTCGTATATGTACATAAAAGTATTTCTCGCATTATATCTGAAAAACCCGTGGGACATGTCGCACTTAACATTGAAATCGCAGCGAAGGCAACAACAAAACAAATGACACAATGCAAAAAGTGCTCGAGAAGGGGGAGGGGGTGTTTTGGGGATGGGGTTGACACTGTGAAGGGGGTGTATGCTTGAGTGAGAATCGCATTAGAAGCGAGCTTTGAGTGACGCGTCCAGCTGAGCGCGTTGCGAGTGAATTTCATACGTTTGCTTTTATTTCTTTTTCCCTATCACGTTCTGAATGTAGGTAAGTGGGTTTCTTGCGAGTGTACGCACACACACATACACACACACACAGACACCTGCCTGTGTGTGTATATACATGCGAATGGCAGACTTGTTGTTGTTGAAGCAAAAGAAAAGCGCAGGATATGCGTAGATACGATAGGGAAGGATTTCGCAGGCATATGTTAAGGTACTCCAGACACACACACGCAAAGAAATACATGTATGTACGAGTATATGTATGCACCCGTATATACCTGTATGTATAGATATATTATTTGCAATGGTCTGAAATGTCCTTTCACTAATTACACAATCGTTTGCAGTCCACTTGGCAGAGATCTGTGCAATATATATGCTATATACAATAGATGATGTAGTCGGGTGTACTTGTGTCTGTGTATGTGTGTGTGTGTGTGTATTCTAACTTGTGTGCACACTTTGAAGGCCAACGAGGCAGACACAAGAGAACAATTTTCACACCACGTTGCTATTGGAAAACTTTTTCTTCTTCAAATGGAACAGGATACTGTTTTTAATTGTAGGGAATATTTTTTTTAAATTTACCACGGATTTTTCACGGCGTTTTTAAAGCAGATTCTGTTACCGAGTTTCTTCTGTGTGTGGGTTACGTGCGTAATCGATAAGCACAAGTTTTTTACCACAGACACAACTCGCGTCTTGCCTCTATACGCGCGTCGTCGTCGGGCTCGACTTGTCGTCGTCGCAGCGCACACACAATTTCCACAGAGACTGTGTCTGCCAAAAGCGGAAAGGCGGAAAATGGAAAAGCTCGCTCTAGCGTGTGTTCGTGTTTTAAATCAAATGAGATTTGACACAGCGCCGGCTAAGAGAGCCACAGCGAGCTGGCAATGAAATAGACAGAGAGAGAGAGAGCAGGGGATAGAGTAAGGACACAGAAAGAGAAGGAGAACATTTAAAAGGAAGAGATTTGGCGCCAAATCTGTTGCACTTAAATCAGATTCAGTTGGAAAAATATATCACCGGGGAGAGGCAATTATCTCTTTTTAGAAAGATATTTCGCAGAAAAATGCTTAAATTAAACTAAAATAAAATTATTGAGATATTTGTTGACTTTATTCAGATGCTTAGTAAATGATGTATTAATAATTAACTATCCTTGAATTCACAATTAAATTTTGGAATATATTTGCATTAAAATATAAATGTTTTTTTATAAGATATACCATAGTTAATTTTCCAATAAAAACAAGTTTATAGGGTAAATAAACCTTTTCTGAGCGATAAGGAAAACGTGACTTTTTGAAAAGTTCTTTATATTATACATATATATTATTTGTTTACTTCTCGGAACATACGTTCTATTCCTCAACTGTGAATCACCTGAACAATCTCTGTCGCAAGCCTACAACTGATGCTGAGAGAGCAGGCAACTACTGATAAGGTCGGCATCACCAAATCAACAAATTGTTTTATTTTATTGTCACTCATTATCTGAAAAAACCTGAAATTCCCCTCACATATGTCATGTATTTTGCAACAGTTGATTAATTTTGCATATACTATAGACAAAGAACGGTTGATGAATGAGGAACTGGGGGAGCACATTAGAGATTAAATATATTATAAGCTAATCTCAGTATTCGATTATTATTTGGGAATTTACAATCGGGCCTCGAATAGTAGCGCAGAGTAAGCTTTAAGTTGTGAGTTCAAGCTTTGCGCTTTGTAGCCATCTCTGTCTACCTTCTACTGTCTCTCTCTTACTCTTTCCCTCTCTGTTTTGCTCTCTTTCACTCCCTTTGACTGCTCCTGCGCATAAAATTCAATTAAAATTCGACTCAAGTTGAGTTCTTTTGCGCTCTCTTCTTCGAGATTTCACTCACTCTTTGAGTTTTTGTTTTGCTGTACTATAATCGTATCTTATAAATTATAACATAATTATCATCTATCCTAATAAGATAATGATTAAAATAACTATAATAAATATAGATAATCATATTCAAGGCAAATTGATACATGATTAGAACGTATTTTACATTGCATGGAAAGGGTATTTGCATGGCGACCTTACGCAATGAATATGCTTCGATTATTGATAAAACTTTGATTTTGATGGAGAGTGACAATTGAAGAGCCTAACAAGAAATCTGTTTTCCTGCTCCCTTGTTTCTTGTACTTGATTCCTTATTCATTCTGCGACTTCCTGCAGCGTTTAGCAGTGCAACAAGTGGCCACAAACACCCTGCTCGCTGTCTAGGGGATTTTCATGAGCGACAGCGATAAGGCGAATTAAGAACAGCAATGTGCGCTCGACTAATCAACGGCATCACTTGGTGCTTCCCCCGCAAGTGTTTGGGTATTGAGACCTATATAAGCACCAACTGTTGCCCCAAAGAGTCATCAGTAACCCACAGACACTTTTCCAAGCATCATGCAAAGCAGCAGCCTTCTCATTGTGGCCTTTGTTGCCATCTCTGCCTGCGTCGAGGCAATGCCACAGCGTTTCCAGACGTTGCCTTACTATCCTCCTCCAAGGCCTCCACCACGTCCTATCCGAGTACGTCGTCAGGTGTTGGGTGGCTCGTTGGCCTCCAACCCCGCTGGCGGTGCTGATGCCAAAATGGCACTGAGCAAGGGAATCGGAACTCCTGATCACAATGTGATTGGACAGGTATTCGCAGCGGGCAACACACAGAAGGGACCCGTCACCACAGGTGGCTCTCTGGCCTACAACAAGTAAGTTGATAGACTACCCTGTACAGTCAACTAATTGTTGAACCATTCTCTCATCCAGTCATGGACATGGCTTTGATCTGACTAAGACACACACCCCGGGAGTGCGGGACAGCTTCCAGCAGTCGGCACACGCCAATCTCTTCAACAACGACAAGCACAACCTGGACGCAAAGGTATTCGCCTCCCAGAACAAACTAGCCAACGGCTTCGAGTTCCAGCGCAATGGAGCCGGCCTGGACTACTCCCATGTCAATGGTCACGGCGCCAGCTTGACCCACTCAAATATTCCCGGCTTCGGCAAGCAGTTGGGACTGGATGCACGCGCCAATCTCTGGTCCTCGCAGGATCGCAACACTCGCCTCGACTTGACTGGCAGCGCATCCAAGTGGACTAGCGGGCCATTGAGTGGACAGAAGGACTTCGGCGGCGGCTTGGGATTGACTCACATTTTCGGTTAGACCGTTAATTCGAAAATTGAGTTCGTTTTTTGTTTATATTCCGATTATTTATTGAATAGTATATCATAAATAAATATAGATTCAAAGTTTTGAATCAGTTAAAACTAAAATAATTTATTTTAATTATTTACATTTGATAATCAAAAAACTTCTAACTTAGTAAATCTTTTAGATCCAGAAACTGTTATAGAATAAATTGTTAAATCAATATTCAAAGAAAATAACATTAGAATTTTATTTTCTTAAAACTATAAAAGGTTGAATTTTTTGTATTCTTCTTATAAATTGTTGTTGAATAGATTATTATCAAATAATATTTCAGTTGTTTCAAAAAAATGATAAGACATGGGCGTATAAAAAACCGGGTATGAAATAATATAAATTTGTTGTTATACCCGATAACCATAGTAGATGTCAGATTCTTTAATCACTAGTGCTACCATAAATATTCCAATCGTCATTTTAATGCTGAACAGTTTATTTTTGATAAAAAGTATGCAACATAAAATACGCTAAAAATATAAGTTAAATTTTTAAGAAATCGTGTGGAGGGTAGCGGGTATGTCTCATTCAAGTACACTCGACTGTAGCTTTCGTGCTTGCCTTCTTACAATTTAAAAAAAAGACAATTTTGGAGACAATAAATATATAGTAGATTGTTCGCCTCAGTCAATCGTTGAAAACCAAAAACTAAAGATATTAAGCATATTTTTTTATTATGCGAAAGAAATTGCTGAATATTCTTCCTATGTTTATAAAAACTCTGAATAATGGAGAGTTTAAATTGCGTTATAAAATTCTTTATTTTGGACTTATAGTTACGGATAAAGCAAAGCAAAATTCGTAATATTTTTTGCTAAATCAATGTACATATACAATATAAAACCAAATCGCATTCTAATTTTTGCAAAAATATACTGGGGTTGAAGTCGGGATCCCATAAATAATGACTTAACTGGCAGGGGACTGAAAAACTTTAGAATACCGAAGATCTGCTTCTTGGTTTTATTGTTTTATTATACATTTTATTGAGGAAATCCCTCACACCACATGCCTATGCCGGGATGTCCCTTATCTTCTGAATCAGTCCATGTCAATTATAAAGCATCTGCGAGAGAGGAGTGCAGAATATGGAGGTAAACAGCACATTTTTTGCTCTGGAAGGGGATTTTCTTCTAGCACAGCTGATAAGGTTGACCCTATCAAGCAGAGATGCCGGCGCAGGTGATTCACCGCAGCCACAGAAATTGATCTGCCTGCAAGGTTGGGTGCTTCCCCTGCAGTAAGCTCAGAGTGGTCCGTATATAAGATCCAGCTGTTGCTCCAAAGAGGCATCAGTAAACCACAGACACTTCTCCAAGCATCATGCAAAGCAGCAGCCTTCTCATTGCGGCCCTTGTTGCCATCTCTGCCTGCGTCGAGGCAATGCCACAGCGTTTCCAGACGTTGCCTTACTATCCTCCTCCAAGGCCTCCACCACGCCCGATCCGAGTACGTCGTCAGGTGTTGGGTGGCTCGTTGGCCTCCAATCCCGCTGGCGGAGCTGATGCCAAGCTGGCACTGAGCAAGGGAATCGGAACTCCTGATCACAATGTGATTGGACAAGTCTTTGCAGCGGGCAACACACAGAAGGGACCCGTAACCACAGGTGGCTCTCTGGCCTACAACAAGTAAGTTGATAGACTACATACATACCCTGTACAGTAAACTAATTGTTCAACCATTCTCTCATCCAGTCATGGACATGGCTTTGATCTGACTAAGACACACACCCCGGGAGTGCGGGACAGCTTCCAGCAGTCGGCACACGCCAATCTCTTCAACAACGACAAGCACAACCTGGACGCAAAGGTATTCGCCTCCCAGAACAAACTAGCCAACGGCTTCGAGTTCCAGCGCAATGGAGCCGGCCTGGACTACTCCCATGTCAATGGTCACGGCGCCAGCTTGACCCACTCAAATATTCCCGGCTTCGGCAAGCAGTTGGGACTGGATGCACGCGCCAATCTCTGGTCCTCGCAGGATCGCAACACTCGCCTCGACTTGACTGGCAGCGCATCCAAGTGGACTAGCGGCCCATTGAGTGGACAGAAGGACTTCGGCGGCGGCTTGGGACTGACTCACATTTTCGGCTAATCCCGACTCGTTATTGAATCGAATTATTTATTTATATTATTAATAAAGAAGAAACTCGATAAGATTCGGCATGATTCTAAGTGGGGAGGGCAAGCAGAAGTATACACCGAGCAGGAGGAGCTGCGTGATGAACATAGCATAACGAGTTGCGTTCTCGCGTTTTCTTTTATTATCAGTTAATTGAATAATTTTGCTTATCTTATCGCGCGCGCTGTTTCTCTCGAATAATTATGCTTAGAAATATTAATTTATGGTTTACACAGATTATTGTAGCTGCTATTAGCATCAATAATTATTATTCAGAAGTAAATCGTACGGCCTTTTATGCAGAAACATAAACACAATATTGGTTATGGTTTTTGAGTCTGATGTTGGGAAATTTTCGAATTACAGAGGAAAACCAAAATTAAGAATTGGCTTCTAATTTCGAAGATATCAATTAAAGTGGATGCATAGATGTGTTTTTTTTTTGTGGGGGGTACGAGGGAGGAGGGAAGCTGCTTATGAGAGCTTCTTGGCCTTCTGATACAGCGTATCTACCACTTTGCCCATGCTTTGTATGGTCTCCAGGACGCGCTCATAAGTCTTGTCTACGGGCGTCTCCTCAAACACAATGAGCACACCTTCGCCCTGATCCAAAATTCCACTGAACTTTTTGTCCAAGATCATTTGAGATAGTTTCTTCTCCACCTGCGGCATGGGCAGTTGAATGCTCTCCGCGACATGGGAAACCTACAAAGGAGCCATATATTTTATATTAGTTACAAGGTAAGAGTAATTGGAATATCAAGCGTACCTGGACACGGGAATATGGCTCGATAATGCGACAAAGATTCTGCTCCAGCATAGTATCATAGAGCGTGCCCAAATGTGCCTGCACAATGACATCCTCGGCCAGCTCCTTCTTGTAGTCCTTTAACGCCTGCTGGAAATCTGCCAGAGAGCGTTTGTGTGATGCTTCCGCAACAGCTTTCATGGCGTCAACATCGCGGCCGGAATAGGTTATAGCCTGGTAGAGAAAGAGAGTTAGCCAATTCTAACCAGTTAATTTTGTATTCACACTTCTTACCAGCTTGCCGCTAACTATTTGATTAACATCATCCGACTGACCCAACATGATCTTGCAGAGCAACATGTACTTGAGGGCTGTGAGTGCCTTGACGCTGTCGACGCTATCGAAACCCTCAAATGCCTCATAGAAGTAGGAGAATGCGGTCTTGAAGTCACGCTCATCGGCCGCATGCAGAATGCCCGACTGCAAGTCGAGAGCACCCTGCACCTTAGGTGGACAGTAAATGGCATTTGCCGTGGTACGCGCCGAGGTCAGGGCAGCTCGTGCCTTGGGCAAATTACTCAATGCATGGTAGGTTTTGCTCTCCAGCAGCTGGACCTCGACCAATAGATTCTTATCATCCAATTTCTTGAGCTCGCGCAGCAGCTGTGAGCCCAGGGCAAGTGCCTCCGTGTACAGGGCCGTGTCAAAGTAGAGAGCAATCAGACGCGCCTCCAGCGATTGACGCAAAAATGTGCGTTTCTCCTGCTTGGCCCACTCTATACAGTCTTTGCAAAGTTGCACCTACAACCACAGAGATGAGATATTAGTTTTGCGTTTAGTTGATATGAAATGGGTTCAATCACCTCAATGCCTGTGCCCGCATCCATATCGAGGAACATGTCAACCAGCGAGCGCACAAGTTTTGCAGCCTTCGCCTTGCTGATCAGGCTTAAAAACGGCCGCGTCAATTTGATCAGGTCGGCCAGCTCCTTGGCCTTGCCCTCCTGTTTATAGGATTCGCCCAGCTGCATAATGCCCTGTTCCTTGACACGTATAAGTTCCTCATCATTCTCGGCCACTTCCTGTTCGCGCACTATTTTATCCAGCATGGAATTCACACTGGTCAGTGCCTGGGCACGTTCAAATAGTGTGGCTCCGGCCATTTTGCTACTGCTGCGGCGGTGTTAAGATTACAAATAAAAATTGGTAACAAGTACGCGGGAGCTAGACGAGGCAATGCGTACAAATTGATGTGAAGTTAATTGTACACTAACTAGATTCAAGTTTAGTTTTATTTTTGCAATCGGGCTACAATGTATATATTACGTATTTGTATTTTTTCTTTCTAACTTTTATAGTGCTAAATTCAGTCGTCGTTGTTATTAAGCGCCAGTCACGATTAGAGATGGCCTGTCGGCGATAAAGACGTGACGATGCTTCTCGAATGCATACATTGCGCAGTGTAATCGATAAGCAAACAATCATAGTCGTTATTCATCGCCACCAACACAGCGTTGCATATAACTATCGATATCAAATCGAATTTATCATTGTAATTATAAAAACAATCAAAATAAGATATTAAAAGAAAAACTGTAAAATGGATAAAAACCAAGACTGAAGAACGTATTATATTGCCTTGCTCAAAGTGTTGTCAATCGCAGTTGCACTGGAATGTTTGCCAAGTAAATACGGAAACAAAAGTACAAATAATTTACATTAAATGGGTGAGGAAACGGGTAATTCGACTAAAACGCGAGCAAAGACAACGCGACCCAAAGCGGTTTATCAATGGACCGTAACTGATGTACTTAAATGGTATCGCCGACATTGTGGGGATTACATCAAATACGAGAATCTATTCGCCAAGGTAAGAACCTAATTATTCACTTACCTTTGTGGCTTCTGGTTGTCCATGTTACATTCCTCCAATACTTGTTTCATATTGACTTTTTCTTGTTGCTCTCAGCTTCTATTACAACAAACAATAAGAATTTATTCATATCAAATGTCAACGGATGCCAGCAATAATTTATAATTTTTCAAATCTACGCCTACTAACGGGACTCCTTATTCTTCCATTTTCTTTTCTCATAGCACGATATAACGGGACGTGCTCTGCTCCGTATCACAGACACCACACTTCAGCGAATGGGTGTCACTGACTGTCAGGACCGAGAAGCTATATGGCGCGAGATTGTGAAACAACGTCTAAAGACGGATATTGTGGAAATTCGGGATATGGAACGGCTTAATACTCACTAGAATCACCTCACAATTGTACATACAGATGCGATCACCTTAGGCCAGAAGATAAAAGAGATAGGAGATTTTGTATATATTAAATTGTTTAGCCATTATTATGTAAATATATATTATGGAAAAATTAAACCAATTATGATTATTTATCAAAAATTTGCAATACTGTAAACTCCGCTGTTCCGTACGCAAGCGTACAGTGATTTAACAGTTAAGAGAGCACTTGAGTCCTTATCACTGCAGTCCACCCTCGCTTACATACATATGTACATTATTTTAACTAATACAGAGCGCAGGCTAGAGCGATCATCAGTGCAGTTTAACATTAATGAGAGTGTTAACAGCGCATAACTCTGCAATCCTCCCACGTTCACTAATTTTCTGTTAATTTTACATTAATGTAAGTTTACAGACGCGACAACTGTTGCTGCAGTCCTCTCTATCTCCATAGATCACAGCATCCCAACAAAAACTTTTGGCATTGAAAAGAGTAAAAAGTCTCAATTTAGAGTTGGGAATAAACAATTTAATATCAAGTTTACTCGAGTATTATTTTTAAAAGAGATCACTGAAAAAATGTCTGTTTTGGATTGAGAATGTATGCAATGCTTAGCCCTCCTTTTCCAGCTTGGGCGTGACAAGCTGGACATCATTGATTTGTGTACAAATTTCCACAGGTTTTGCGACTGTTCCCCCTCCCCCAGCATTGACGCTATTGTTACTGCCCGTTGTAGAGTTACCAGATGGGGCGGATGTTGCTGCAATCACCTTGGGCAGTGAAGTGGCCAGCGCAGTGCTGGGATTGAGTATATGCGGCATGGACACGGTGCCATTGGCCATGGGTAGAGCCGTGGTGAAGAGCAACTTGGGCGGTTGCAATCGTTGCGCACTCGAGACACCCGCAGCGGCCGAGACAATGAATTGTGGTGACTGATGTGTGGTCGCAGCTTGCTGCACGGCACTAACTGTTGCCGCTGCCGCTGCCGGTGCCGGCTGTATTAATGTGGGCAGCATATTGAGCAGACGTTCCCCTATTGACTTCTCCCAGTCTAAACGTTCTCGCTCCAGAGACAGACGATTGTGCTGTATCTCATTGGCTTCGTTCTGTGCGTTCAGCAGCTGGCGCAGCATCATGCGCATAGCTAGCGAGGGAGGGAATAGAGAGGGTTATTGTTAAATCATTCTATAAATATTATAACTTTATACTAATTTAATATACAATTTAAGAAATAACTGAAACCACAATGTATCCATAAATGCATTGATAATGTTAACGTTAATGCATTGATAATGAAAACTGTTAATTCCATTTGCCGCTCTCACGCAGAGAGAAAAACAAACAATGTAATTATGGGATGTAATGCTAATGTGAATGTGGTGTTAATAGAATCGCTTAACTTCAAATAAATTATAATAAATAAATTCAAGATGTGCTTCTCACTCACTTGTCATGTGACGCTTGGACAGCTGCTCCTCCCTTGCCTTCTCCTGTGCACGACGCTTCTCCTCCTTCTTTTCCTGCTGATTCTGCTGCAGCTGCTGCTGTTGTTGCTGCTTCTGCTGTTGTTGTTGTTGTTGCTGCTGCTGTTGTTGTTGTTGCTGCTGCTGCTGTTGAGTGTATTCCGTTGGTTGCAACAACTTTGGTTGTGATACTGCTGCCGTAGCCAGTGTGGTTGTAGCACTATTCGACTTACCAGCAGCAACTGCAACCGCCTTGGCAGCTGCCGCCTGCTCCGCATTAACCAGCACAAACTTGACTCCACCAGGAGCAGTTACCAGGCCCGTGTTGGCCTGTTGGACTCCCTGCACGGGAGTCGTCGCAGCGCCACTGATCATCAAACGTGCACCCTGATTGATGGCGCTCTGTATTAGCTGCAGCTGTGTGCCGGCTCCGACTCCCACCGCCTTGCCTGGTGCCGCCGTCGCTGCCGTGTTGGCCTGTTTGGGTTGCATCAGGAAGTTCGTGGGCACCAGCGAAATCTTTCCCGGTGTCAGCTTGGCTGCTGTGCCACCAGTTGTGCTGCTGATAGTGCTGCTGCTGCTAGTGGCAACTGCTGCAGTGACTGTATTGCTCACCGACTGGGCAATGCTGGTACTAATGCTACTCGCTGGTATGATGACATTGGCGCCACTGTAGGGCAGGAGATTGGTGCTCTTGGGCAACTGCAGCATGTCCGCCAGTGTTGGCATCACAGTACGCACTGGCGATGGTGCATCGGGCTCTTCCACTGCATCCACATCGATGGGTTCTTCCTTAGGCAGCGGCAGTAACATGCAGTCATCGTCCTCCTCTACAGCAGGCTCTGCAGGGGCAGCAACTGTTGCTGGCGCAGGGGCAGGGACGGGAGCCGGGATAGGAGCAGGCGCTACTGCATCTGGAACTGCTTCCGCTGAGTTAGTCGGCTCCGTCTTGATGCGTGGCTCATCAATGTCCACTTCCGGCTCTGCACAGATTTTCAGTCGCTTCACTGTTGGCCTATTGCCATCTGCTCCTGCCGGCACAAAGTTCTCTTCATGCACAGCCATTTCCAAGGCACCATCACGTTCGACGCTCTCGACGAGCACATCCTGCTTTGGTTTGCCATTGGCATTCTGCGCGGCATTTGGGGGCACCAACGAGGAGAGCAACATGTCATCCTCCTCGTTTTCACTCTCCGAAACCTCTTCGCCATTCTCTAGTCGCCGCTTGCGACGCTCGGCGTGCTCCTCCAGCGCCTGTTCCAATTGATATTTAAGCGATGGGGCTGGCACCTCATTGGGACGCACACTAAATATGGGACGCGTCATGATGGCATCCATTTCGGCAAAGTGCTTCCAGCTCGGCTCCGATTCTCCCGTCAGTCCGATCTCCTTGTCCTTCTTGAGGCGATTGTAGAAACATTTCAAGTTCTTAATGCGTGTCGTTATCTCATCCGGCGAACGATGGTAACCATATTCCTGCATCTTGGCAGCCAGCTGACAGATGACTGCGTGCTTCTTGTGCGTTGTTATCAAAGTTCGCTGCAGCTTCGGGTCACCCCAGAGCTGGATGAGTAACTTAGTCTCGTCCGTATCGAAGTTTGGATTGCGACCCACGAAATTGTGTTTCTTGCCCAGGTTGCTGCCATTGCCATTGCCGTTGCTGCTGCCAGGCGCGCCTCCTCTCTCGTTGCTGTTGTTGTTGTTTCCACTGCTGCAAGTGAGCGTAATGCGCTGATTGCCCACACCGGCAAAGGCGCCTCTTCCTTCTGACCCCGGCGTGGATTTGGTTGTGGCTGTGGCTGCAGCTGCCTCGGCCGAACGTCGTTTCTTGATGCGTGCACTAGACTTGACGCTCATCTTGGTGGCAAAGCTGCAAAAAGTAAAAAAGGCGAACAGGGGTTAAATGTGGCAGCAAACACAGCATCGCAGTGCAGGCATTAACCAAGTCCAACTTACCCAAAGTACAAATGGCGAGTCAAAAATAATCAATAAATGAGCACGTTGCGTTTGCAATAACAACAACAACAATCCTGCTGCTGCTGCTGCAACAACAACAACAATTTGAGTACTTTACGCTACGTCTGTCGCGGGGCAAGTGAAATGAAAACGAAACGACCGACTGAGGCAGCGACGCGTCGCTGCTACAGCGCAACTCCGCGGCAACAACAACCCCTAAAGCAGGTAAGCCTGTTCCACCCAACCGCCCTCCCCCTAGAACCCAACCCTGAACCGAGCTAAGCCAAGTGCACCACCAACAACAACAGCAACATCAACAACAACAACACAACGCCCAACTACGTAGAACATGCGCAATCGCTTGTTTGTTCTCCTTCCCTTCCCCCTCTAGTTTTCTATCGTGCTCTCTCCCTCTCGCTCGCATGAAGTTTGTCTTGCGCAGTGCACCATTTATTACCGACTTAACGTATTGATTTATGGCCAACAAATTATTTGCATAAACTTTAAATAGAAATCAGATAAACAAATACACAACAAAAATATTTTAACAATATTTAACATAAATAATATAATATTAACGGTTTTTACTTTGCGACAGGACATTGACACGAGATCTGCGCATCACACTTTGCAGGACATGCGCAATAATTGAGAGCGAGAGTGCGAATGCTGGGAGAGAGCGAACAGAGTGTGCGCATAACGGTGTTGCCGGGTGGAGCAACGAAGCAGCAGACTTTACACCAAATAAATACATACAATTACAGTAACTTACCTTAGTTATATGTGCAATTCAGTTGCAAGTTATTATTATATTATTATTATTATTACTCTTTACTAATTATTCAATTCTTTTTTTATTTACAACTTTGCATTCAGCTTGAAATTTGAATGGCGCTGAATTGACAGTATAACCAGCTGAAGTTTAGTAAAAGTTCAGTGCGGGATTACAGCAGTGTTGCCATTCAGCACAAATCACGTTTCCCTGTGACTGCCAAACTATTCTGCTTCATTCCCATTTCGACAGTCAGCTGTTTTATGTGTTTGATATTGTTGCAAGCGGAGGTAGTGAGTTTTGCAGCGTAATAAAATGGCTGAAAGCATACAAGACGAGGCATTCATTCGCCGCAAACACGAGCAAACTCTCAAATTGCGCGCTGAGTTCCTGAAACAGAGCTCGAATCCCTTTCGCCATGCCACTGGCGAAGGTGGCACCGTGGTAAGTATCGACACCTCAATGGTTATGTCATCAAAACGGGCACAGTGGGCATCTTATTAATGATTTCTATTTACATTTCTGTTCTGTTCAGTTCGATGCCGGCCTAGCACGCTTCCAGGCTATGCGTGTCTCGAATTTCGAACATTTTCGACCCACTGGACACTCCTTCCGCCGCGGTCTCTTCGCCGTCGTGCTGCCCATCGCCCTGTACGGCTGGGCCCTAAAGAGCGAACGTGATGCCCGCGAGAAGAAGTACCGTACTGGACAGGTGTCCTACGCGGATCGCCAGTTCAAGTTCATTTAAGTTTGCCCGCCCCAATTGTTACAGTGAAATTAAACGAAAAATTAACGTAAAATTCTTCTTAATTAAACTTAAAATCAAATTGAATTTTCTACATATCTATTTATCCTCCATTTGCTTGTCGCGTGCTATGACAAAGTCCTCAAACTTGACCATGTATGTGGTACCCTTGTGCCAATGCGCCGTAACCTTGCAGGGCTGTGGTGGGAAACATTAATGAATAAATTCACTAAACAATAAACTGAGCTTACAAATCCACAATGGGTTAAGACCGCCTCGACGATGCCAGCAGTGAAATTGGCACAATTCAATGAACTTTTATCCTTGGGAACGCTAATAAATGTGTTCACCAGCGGCTCCTTCTCTATGATATAGTACGTGCGCTCATCATCATTGGCATGCTCCAATTTCTCTGCCTCCTTGCCGAACAGATTCTTCCACACGGTTGTCTTCACGAACAGCAGCATCTGCGTCAGCTTAGTCTCTCGTTTCGAGCTGCGCTCGCGTACGAAATACAAATCAATGATGCGCGTGCCAACATCCTGGCCTAGGTCGTGCAATCTATTGAATTTGTTGTTTAAGTTAAATGTTCGCATGTACATTCAACATATTCACCTTGTTTGTAGCTCCGGCACTGTGAAAACGCGACTCTGGGAGTATTGAACAATTTCACTGAACAGCAGCGCAACAATGCTCTGCGAGACTTCGGATTTACCCTTGGACAGTGGACGATCAAGTATATTGCTGCGCGGACGCATTGAAGAGATTTTCAACGCCTCTAATTTTTCCATTATTTTATTTTTACAACAACAAAGTTAGGCAGAACGCCAACAAAGATATTTTGGATACAGAAACAGCTGAGTGTGAGTGTTGCCAGACTTTTAAAGCTTGCTAACATTTCAGTCCCGTCATGTGAATGGCAAATGATAATCACTTCTTAACGGACATTCAAAGTTTGCGGCAACAAGTGAATGCGGCTTAGTCAGTTGTATTTGGTAAACAGCAATTATTATTCGTCTTATTTACTTTGAGCTCCTCAATATGCATCCAATAATTGGGTGGCTGCTGCTGCAGAATGTTTAAATAAGACTCGAACTTTGTGTAGAAAATTTCCCGTGTATGTGGACAGCCGATTAAATGAAAATACGGGCAAGCCTTGTCGTGTATCCAACAACGTTGCGGCGCATCTCCTATAATATCAGAGTGCTTTTCCGACATAGTATTTCTTCCCTCATACATTCTGGCAGTTATTTTGGCAATCGCTTCATTGAAACTGGCATCAACTTTGGGCAAGCTGAGCACCTCCCTGATCAGTTGATTCGTCTCGACACGGCGTGCGCACAGTAAATACCACAACGGCATCAAGTGAAAACGTATGCAACTAACCAAACTGTCAACATGAAGTCTACGTTTCTGCCAATCGTGTCCCAGCCAGCGTACGATGATGAAAAGTATCTATTGGGGCAGCAGAACTATAAAAGATAACAATCTAACGTTTTTAACAATGTGAACCTAACCTCAACTTCCGTATTGATGCAGATATCGTCGGAGCTAAGCAAATAGACGAGATGACTGAACGGCACATCCAGAAAGTCACGTGTCGCCACAAAGGTGAGTAAAAACTTACGGATGCGCGTCAGCATCAGATTGCGTACAATATCCAAAGCGGGATTCCCCTTCGCCTCTACATACATAATGCAGGCGGTGGCCTCATTGAAGCAATTGATATCCTCGAAGTAATGCCAGCAGTGCTGCAGCAGGGCGTCGATCCTCAAATATGTGGCAGCCATAAAGACGGCGACAATATTCTTTCGATCCAAACGGGGCTTATCGCTGAGCATCCACTGATAGACGAGCAGAAAGGCCTTTTGCGATACCTTTTCTTCGGGCAAGGTAACCACAAGTGGAATACTCTGCAGATCCATAAAGTACTTGGAGTACACCTGCAGCACGATGACATGACAATTAAAATAGAGTCTATCAATCTTGACCTGCACACTGGTCTTCAGATGATTTTCCACCATGTAACGCAGCACGTCTTTAAGCGGAAGCTTTGAGGGCTGCTCGATCTTTAGCCAATCGGTCACATCCTCAAAATTGTGTCCGAACTCGAACAACGAACGATTTGTGGCCAGATCACTGGAATCGCGTTGGAACACCCGATTAGGGTCCAAATCTTCTGCTCTTGACACAAGGCACTTTACCGATTCTGGTTCATCATCGGTTGTAGTTGGCGAACTTAGACGGGGGCTGAAGAAGTGAGGAGTTACTATTCCTGTATATTCCTTATTTAACAATGTAACCTACTTGACAAAGTGTACGCAGCAGGTGAGCTTGCGATTTTGTGCATCATTGCTGTAGTATTTTCTCTGGGATGCTGCCTCCTTCTTCATCAGCTGATCCATTCTAATTGATTTTATATTATGATTACAGTATGATTTGTCGTCAAGTATAAAAATGGAAATTTGACGAGTTTCTCTCTAAAATGACGATACTAACGTTATCTAAATAAAAGCCAAAGAACTCTGTACCTAGTGCTTATTATTTGCATTAGGGTAAGTATAGAATACTAGTTTTAATTTGATACATGCATAAATATACCACAAAAAATAGATCTGAAACTAAAAAAAAAATTCGGTTGCATCGGCCGGGAATCGAACCCGGGCCGCCCGCGTGGCAGGCGAGCATTCTACCACTGAACCACCGATGCTTGTGACAAAAGCTTACTCATCCCTCTATATTAGAGCTAAGTAAAGTTTCATTGAACTGCACAGATTTAGTGGACACGGCGTCGCCAGACAGTCATTTGAAACATTTATTTGGTTTATTAAATTGTGTTTTATTTGTTTGTATTTTTCTGTTCACATTTTCAAATACATTTATATGAATAAATATATCTTGTATTTTAATTTACTTTTTAATGCCATCTTTTATATGCGGCTCTTATGCATATAATTTCTCTTTATGTGAATTTTCATTTTATGCATCCTGTGTACCATATATATAACAAAAAGAGAGAGGTATTGATATTGAAAATAAATGTTTTTTTGGTGTTTCTTTTTTTTTAGGAAATGGCTTTCATTAACTATTTATATCCAGGCTCTGAGGCGCCACGTTTAGCTGTGGCGATTACCTTTCTGAATGTTCATTATTTATGCACAGTTAAAATTTGAAATATACATACATTCAATTTACAATATATCAGTGGTATATATATGGTATATACTATATGTATGTATGTTGTATGCTTTAATGCTTTATGTTGTATGTAGTTGGCATGCTTGTGGATCATAAAATATGTTTAAAATTATTGTAGCTTTAACTAAAGAATAAAAAGTAATTTAAATAATATATGTTTATTTAACATTTTGTACTTTTTGTTGAGTGTTTGTTCTTTGTTCAAAGTTTGTTGTTCTTTTTTTTTGTTGTTGTTTGTATTCTTGTTGTTGTGGTTGTTGCCTATTCTTTTTTTTTCTAAACAACTCTTTCTCTTTCTTTCCATTTATATTATTTTGGATGTTTTTCGATAATGCATTCGCTTTTTTTTACTAACAATTGTCCGCTTTCTTAAAGGTTTCTCGTTTTTTTTGTTTTTAATATAATGTTTTGTTGCTTTTTTAATGTGTTTTTGCACAACCTTTGCTTATTTTTTGAATAAATATTCATTTATAGTAAGAAATAAATTAATGGTATTATTTTATTATTCATATTATAAATATTATTATTAATTTCATTTCGAATACACAAAAATTACTTAGGTTCTTTGCACATAAGTTTTTTTTTTGTTGCATTCATGAATACGTTTTATACACATTTATATCGTTATATACATATAGCTGCATATTGAGTTTTTTTGTTTTTTTATTTCAGAAAACACTTAAATATTTTGTTTTTTTTTGTTTTTATTTTCTCGAAGTCCTCCTCCCCACGCAGTCCACAAATGAGCGAATTGAAGGTTTGGTTTTCGAAAAACCAAATTCTCTTCAAAATCACCCATTTAATCGTTTAACTCAAATCACAAATTGCTTCCTATGTAGCAGTATGTCAAGTAACTCTTTACACATATGTAATTTACATTTACATGTACATATACATGAAGAGTTACTAACTAACTCTTTACACATAGGTACATTATTACATTTACATGTACATTTGTATAAAGAGTTACTTGACTGACTGTATATTGATGATGATGGTGTATGGTGGGTGTATTTTAAGCGATGCAAACGCGCAATTCCAAAGGTTTGAGTTCTTTCATTGCTAACAATTTGTATACCCTTCGACCACTGCAAATGGCAAATTAAGGGTATAATCTCTTCTTCCAATTAGTTTGGGGTTTAATTTTTATCTATTTCAACATATAAACAATATATAAAAAACAAAAAAGGTTTAAACAATAGTTTTTTAATTTGTTGGTGGCAAAAGAAATATTTTGCACCTCCTTGAGCCCGAGGAGATACAAAACAAAGTTGTAATACCCTTCTACCACTAAGCATCGATGTTTGATAGTTAGTGCTTCTATCCTGGGGTAGCATAGTGCTTCTACCCCAATGGATAGCGGGTAAAAACATTCCTTTTTGAATAAATTATAAGTTTAATAAAATAAAAAAATTAAAAGTTGTTCGTTAAATTAACTTTGCAAATACTAAAACACAGTTTATTGTAAATTGGCGTGGATCGCTTTGGGCGAAAACGATTTGTAATCGGTTTTCCACTGAGTGGGGAGGGGACTTCGGGCTCCTCCTCTTTCTCGACTCCATTTCATTTTGTTTTTCGTTTATTTATTGTATTAGATTAACAATTTTCTTGTCGATTTGTTTCTTTTCTTCTTTTCATTTGCGCTTTGAGTTGTCTTTGTATTGTGCGCTACGATATTTGTTCTTATATAAAGAGAGGAGAGGGGGAAAACGCGTCAGTTAAAACTATAAACAAATTGGAATTAAGCACACACAAAATTTATGTTTTTTTTTTTTTTTTGCATATTTATATAGTAGTAGTAAGTATAACTTTCGTGCCTTGCCTTGGCTTTAATACTGTTCTCCAATTTAAAATTGTTAACGCAAAAAAGTAGCAAAAAACTTAATAAACTAATCGAAAGAATATCTCCGTTAAGCATATATAAATTGTACGACGTAGTTCTCTATATATATCTATATATAGTATAATATGGAGTTTAAAACAAACAAATAGCCCGGTTTTTACAAAAGTATAATTGAATGACAGATCTTAAAACATAAATTACAATTACAAAAATGATACATGATATACATATACAATATAATATATAGTATGCTGGATGTGTGTGTGTGTTTGTGAGTGTTTTGGTGTACTTGGAAGTGCGTTATCTGTATATATACACAATAAATTATGGCAAATCATTAATGGAGAGACAGAAACGATGGCAAAAAAAACAGTAACGTTAATTTTAACGGAAACTTAAATGGCGAACAACAAACACGAAAGATGAGACGATTTTGGTGTCTTATTCTTGTTCTTCTTGCTGTTCTTCTTCTTGTTTTTGCCATCATTGTTGTTTTTGTTTTTGTTGTCTCAGAACATTAGCCGTCCGTAATCATTTTGGGCTGGCTTACGCGGCTGCATCAGATACAGCGGCTGCGGCGCCTCAGATTGCGGCGCACCGATACTGTGCGATAGCTCCCAATTGTAGAAATGCCTCTGGGGCTGTGGCTGACACTGCGACTGTCTCTGCTTGAGTCGCAGCAGCTGTCGCTTGTAATTGTTTTGCTCATCGAGTAATTTTGGTGGTGGTGGCGGCGGCGGAGGTGGCGTTGGCGCCACAACCACCGGCTTTAGCGGCTTCGGTAGCGGCTGTTTCGTCACCGGCAACTGCGGCGGCGGCACCGACGGTGGTGGCGGCGGCGGCGGCTGCGGCTGCGGCGGGTTATAGTGCGTCGTTTCGTTTCTGGGCCTGGTGCTGCTGGGGTCATCATCGTACTGTCCTTGCAATCTAGCCTCCAAATGTCAGACATGCGGTTTATGGCGGCCACCGCAAATGCCGCATGAAATGCCCAATAGATGACATGAACGCAGCGGTGGATAGCAGCACAGACAGGGCACGAACAGTGACAGCAGCGCCAGGCCCAGCCAGCGCTTGGTGCAGCCCGACTCGGAGGCATTACAATCGCACGGATGCTGCGTTGTCTCACCCTCAGCATCGCTCATACAATGATAGATCATGCAGCGGGCACAGCCCATGCCCGATATGCATTCGTATCCGCTACGAAACGGATCCGGTGCATATTCACAGGCCCCACGGCCATTGAAATCATCGTTATACAGCTCGTGGCAATAGCGACATCGCAATCTGGTCTCCTTTTTGAGTATGTCCGATACGCTTTGCTTCTGAATCGGTTTGCTTGCTGGCTTCGGTGCTGTCGTCTGTGCCGCAGCCATTGCCTGTGCCGCCTCGAGTGCGTTGCGCTTCTTCACGGCACTTATCGATTCTCGTCGTGCATTTAACACTTGTGCTCCAACTGGTTGCTCTACCACCGGATAATTGTAATCATGATGCACTGCTGTCAGTGTAACATATGAATAATTCTCGCTGGGCGCTATTTGACCAGCAGTTGTGGGTGGTGGCGGAGCCTGTATTGCCGGTGCTAATGTTGATGATCCTGTTCCTGTTGTTGTATCCGTTGTGGTTGTTGACGTTCCTGTGACGTTATTGGTAACGTTTCCTGTTGCCGTTGCCATTTTTGCCGTTGTTTTGTCCGTCGATATGTAGTGTATGGTCGCCGCTGGAAGTTTCTCTGAATCAGAATTGTTGCTATAACTGTCCTTATGACGATCGCTAACGCTTTCTGCAAAAGTAAATCAAGATTAAGATTAGTTAATCTCAGTTAAGGAGTCATCATCATTCTATTTACTGTGACTTTTCTCGCTGCCTTCGGGGCTTGAATGTATCTTTTGTAAACTTTCGCTTTCCACAGGTAAATCCAGAGTCTACACATAGGTATAGATACAATTAGAATCAGTCGAGAAATCAGTTAAGATAAGCAAACTCACCATAAACACATCGTCTTCACCAACCGAATCATATTTGGTCAATGGTGGGCATATAATAGTGGGATTTGATTTGGCCAGTCCTATATGGATTAGAACGAGGTATATTAGTCATAAGTACACTGCAAATAAACCTTCTCAACTTTATATACACAACATCGACAACGCAAAAAGCAAATGGCAAAATTAACTATGAAGCTTATCGGAGAGAGAGAGAGAGAGAAAGCGAGAGACAGACAGAGAAAGAGCGAGAGAGAGCGTCGTAGAAGAACAGCGAAAATTTTGAACAGTGTGTGTCAAAGTGAAAAGAATCTTCAGTGTGATTTTTCTTTAATAACTTTTCTAATTTTTCGAAAACAATATTTAATTGTATTCTAATTGATGTGCGCTGCATTTTTGAGTGAGTGCATTTAATACGATATTTCGAATACTAATTATTCCATTTTATTACAATTGATCTCTCAAAAAAACATCACGCACATAAGAAGAACTAAGTAAATGAAAGTAACACCTCATTTAATAAAACACTTACCAATTTTGTTAGAAATTATATGATTTTAATTTTGTTTATCGATAATTTTGAAACAAATTTCACAATCCCAATTAAATGATTTATGATTTGTTTATTTGTTTTTGTTTTTGTAGCGAGTTGTTTCAAAAATAAAAAGAGCATAAAATATTAGTTTTGCATTAGTTAATGAAAGGCAATTTGTTCTAAAGGCAAATTGTTCTAAGGGAATCGGAAAGCGGATTTAAACGGGGATTTACAGATAAAACAAAGAAAACTATTTCAAGTGTATGCAGAAGTAGTAGAAATAGAGGAAGTAGAGGCTAAAAAGCGTGGATCAATGATAAATTTAGAGAGTGTGGATGGATGTAAAAGCGGCATGCACAGCTAAATAGGATGAACTAAGGCCAGATACGGGCCAGATAGAGATTAGTAGAATGTGGGTATAGAGATCAGTGTGCATACCATCTATTAGTTCATTGTAGGCTCGCACCACGCCCTTGTCGAAGGCGCGTGCATCGGCTGCTGTTTGAAAAGTTAAACCGTTTCGCTGTGTTCCTGCGCGCCAATGATGAAATGTTGGCATAACCTTGTGATACTTTAAATCGCGATTGATGACGCAGCTCAATATAACCTGCAAGAAGAAAAAGAAGAATATACATACAGAGTAGAAAAGAGAGGGTATTGAGTTTGTCTTTGTATTTGTTGCACTATCTACTCACACTTTGATCTGAGATTCTTTGCCCGTAGATGATGTAGTCATGACCCGATGACAATGGGGATAATCTAGCTCGTTTTCGTATCGAAACGTTTGCAAGACCACCCCCAGCCAGTGGTAACCAGCCCTCAGTGCTCTCGTCTCTGGTCATTACCTGTGCGCGTACTGTAACTAAGAAGTCGCTGTAGAAGAGAAACAGATTGAAAGAGGGCAGAAAATAACATAAAGTTCAGTGTGATCGATAAGTTCGCAATTCGTAGCGAAGATATTCAAAGAGAGAAGAGAACAAAATAAAGTTTAGTGTTATCGATAAATTCGTTAAGTTATTCAATTGATCACACTAACGATGGACACCAGGTTTTTGATTTGCGCTTCGAGCTAAGTTTCTGATACGATACGCTGCACATGCTGGCTGGCTTGGCTGCTGAATAATTACTGAGCCCACCTCGTGTCGCAAGTGTCATCTATATCCCTGCGGAGAAGTGTGTGTGATAACATAAAAGTGTTCACTAATTTGGTTAATCCAATTTTTGGCCAACGAAGCCTTAGCAGAGCCAGGACTCTCTGCCTCAGCACCACTAGTAGCACCTGTCGCACTAATAGAGACTCATATACACACACACAGGCACATACGCACACATGCATGACACACAGCCCGCGGAAACTAAAAATAATTACAAGTCCTTCGTTTTAAAAATACCCTTGCTCTCTCTCTATCTCTCACTCACACACATACGGCGACTTCACCCATTGATGTATGGTTTCTACACATACATGCAAACCTACATATATTCATATTTATGTACTCTGTGACTATTAGGGGTAGCAACCAGACTCGAAATAAGTTTCGTTGAGCCTTCCCATTTTCAATTTCATTCTTGAAAATCGCAGTTACTGCAGAGAATGACAAAATGATGGAATGATAAAATGGGCGGGGAGCACACACACACACACATATGTATATATTTTGTATCCGGGACCCTTCAGTCCCATCGAACCTGCGCAGAAGTCTGAAGTGAAGTTTTAACGGAGTTGCGTTTCGTGGAGTTACTCAATGAAAAAAGCTTTTGCAAGGAGTTCCATCTCATTTGCGACTCCATTTGGAGTTGTGTGTACGTGTGTCTGTATGTCTATGTGAATGCATGCATACATGCATGGGTATTTGCGTTATGCTGTATACATAAATTTGTCCTAGATTTGGCACAAATTTTTCAGAATGAACAAAGTAGACAACTACGACGACGTCATTGCTGTGTCAAGGACTGTGCCTCATGGGCAGCACTGGCCAGCAGGTTGCATTGCGGCAAGGCGCATTCATTCGAACTGTTGCCACAACTATACATACATACATTCATACACACACGCAACCATGCATGTTTGTTCATAGTTCATACTCAAGGTGAGGCGCACACGTCAGCATGTCTGGCCAAGGATATCAATGTACGGGCCGCCATTGCCATGAATGAATTGAGTTTCGTTTGTAGTTGCCACAAGGGCGTAAAAAACATCATAGATTCGATTTTCTACAAAAGCTCACAACCAAGTGGCAACTTTAGTCAACTGCTCTAGTGGAGTTGCCACTTTTCTGTACAACTCATACATCTATACATACGCAAGAGGTGTCAGCAACAACTCCGCTAGACACACACACAGTACTCACTCACACACATGCACACACTGGAGCCTGCCTCAAGCAAAAATTAAAAGCCCTAAATTGGCAAACTCTACCCGCAGCGCATGCGTGGGAAGGAGAAAGAGAGTCGGGCTCCAGTTTCTATTTGCGTACGTATGTCTGTATATAAGTGCGGGTACGTATATGTCTATGTGTGTGTGTGAGCGTACACAACAAAACGCTGTCAAATGTCATAGCATTTGTCTATGATCTAGCAAGATAACTTAGCATTAGTCTGTCTACAAGTATTCTTCTTCATAAACATACACATACATGTGTATGAAAACATGTTGAGACATACAGAAATGTACTTTAGTGTGTGTATGTAGTATTTTGCAGTATTTTCCTGAGCTTAATACACTGTTGCCATCCTACAATACTGCATACACATGTGTGTGTGTATTTAGGTTACAATGTGTTTGCGTATGTGTATGAGTGTGCATGCGAATGTAAGGAGTGCAAACTGCAACAAGGGCAATCAGAAAACATGAATGAATACGCGTTGACTTGTCTGTGAGGGTATTCATGCCTGCACGTTTGCATGTATTCGTGTCATCCGAGAGCTTTAATTATTAAAAAGAGTTGGTTTTGACTGCGCAACGGTTCGCGGAACGACATACATACATATGAACATCTTGTGTACATATTTGTGTTTGGTAATGAATGAATGACAATTCAATAAAAAAATTGAATCAAATCGAATGAATTTTTGTTTACACAGCAAACAATTGCTGTTAGTTTCATTAAACGAATCGACGAACCAATGAAAAATATGAATGAAACTAAAAGAGCCTTACGCGCGTGTGTGTATTGTTTTTGTTGCCGTTGCGCAGAGTAAAATTAGAGCTGCCAGATCTGTGCGATTACTCTTATAAGTTTAAAGTTGTACATTCATGTAATATTGGTTAATTACCAAAACATCTTTTCCGTTATTCCACTAGCTCTCTTTACTACATTACGCCTATTCCCAACGAAAACAATGACATCATTTCCAATGGGGCGCAAGTAAGCAATTAGTAAAACATTCCAATTCATTCATTAAAACTACCGATGAATATATATACATATATGCACATATGTATGTGTATGTGTACGTTAATGCATATATATGTATGGATAGATAGATTGAGCAGATAAATGAGTCACATTTCATTCATGCTTCGCTTTCATTCAGTCAATGCTTGTTCAATAAAACAACGCTTGTTAAATTGGCAATAATTGTATAAATTAAATGAAGCCCAAGAGCAATTAATACACACGCACACACACACACACAGATTAACAATGGCATAGTATCTGGCAACGCTGTCAAGCTTGACTTAAAGCTCTCTCTCTTTCTCTCTCATGCTCTATGACGCTCAACACTTACATACATACAAATGTATGTGCTGGTATTAAACATTTCTTTTTAACTTACCTTTCATGTCCTTCTGTCATGATTTGTTATCAGAAAGATTCTAATATAGCAGCGTATAGTGTCGGTGTTGTTCTTGTTGGTGGCTAAATACACCATGATTAAAGCATAAAGACATTCAGAGCCTGCTGCTGCACGAACTTCCCAAAATGAATAATAACAACAACAACACCAACAACGACAGGAACGACAGCAACAAAAACGATAACAGAAAGTTGTTGAACTGTAGCTTGAAGAACTGTAGAAACTGAAGATAGCTGGCAATTATTTGTTGTTTTATTCCGTAGTTCCCTTGATGATTTTCTCATTTATAGATTTCTTTTCTATTTCGTATAATTTCTTCTTTTCTTAGATTTACTTCATCTTTTCTTTTGGCACAATATGAACTTTTTAACTGTTTACAAGACGCGCACAATTCTAACTATAAAAAACAGCACAAGAACCATTATAAGTATGCGTGAATTATGTTGATGGCTTTTTAGTTAAGTCAGTTATTTTTTGTGTATTTATTTTTTAACAGCACAATAAAGCAGCAGCAGACGGCGACGAAAGGGCGACTTTTACTTTTTCAATACATTCACAGCGCGCTCCACACACGTACACTATGTGGGCGTGTAGACAAACACTGTGTGTGTGTGGAAAAACTTCTTGATGGAGCAAAAATATTTCCGAATTTTTCCAAGCAACAAAGATGTAACAGGCACATCTCGAAACGAGAGAGAAGCGCGCGCAAGGCCTGTGAGCCTGTGTATTCCAAATTGAGAGCGATTTTTGTATGTCCCTGTACAACAACAGCAACAACAATAGTAATATACTTTTAACTTTAAAGAAAAGCGTTTGGATTAAACATAAAAAATAATGGAAAACACTATAATGATATTCAATTAAAGATGCCCGCAGTTCATTTGAGAGTGTTGATGCAAGGGTATTTGCGAAAACGTCTTTACACAATGAACGAAAATTCATTCATTCATATATTCCATCAAGGCTACAGGCGATTCGCTCTCACTCTCTCCACTTTTTTGGAGCATTTGCTCTCTCTTTGGCTCGGCTCTCTCACTTGCGCGTAACGAGAGCGTGTCGCAACCAACGCACTTCGCTTGCGCATACACAAAAAAAGGTAACACACACACGCACATACAAAGAAAACGCACACACCGAAAATGAGGTAGAACGTTTTTTGGGCGATTTCTCCATGTATACACATATGTATATTACATATACATACGTATATATATACATACTTATATGTTTAAATACATATCAAATTTGCCACTGCTGCTTTTATTGTGTATTAATAATAATAATACACAAGCACACACACACTTATTAATTCATTAGCATCAGTTACATATTTAATTATTACTATCTTCGCGACGTTGCTAATTGTTTACAACGGCATGTGCGTTAGCTATTGTTTCATTTTTTGCACTAAGAATTTTGGGTTTGTACATGTTGGACTTTTTTGACTTGGCCGTGAAGGAGGTGGCGGCGGTGGCAGGTGCGGCGGGTGCGTGTGAAACAACGAGACAGAGAGAGGGCGACGTAGTGTATCGGAATTTTTCTCTATTGGATAACAGCTTTTCGCATTTTATGCCGTTTTGCACGTTTTTTTAGTTTAAAACACATTATAATAGTTATATCTGTGCCAATTTCTTTAATTCTTTGCACTTTTCACGACTTGTCTCTTTGGAGACATTAGCAACTCTGATCTCAGGTGGCGATTGCCATTGACTGGAAGAATTTCGACTCGCGTCGAAGTTTCAACACTGTTAGCTTACTATTTACATATTTTTAAACATTTCACTCGATTATGTTTTTTATACATTAGTTTTTTAATCATCTCATATGAGTTGTACACAGATTATACACTTTTCTTCTTCTTAGCGAAAAAAAAGAATGAAATTCATAATGGAAATGTTAGTTAACATAACAGCAGCGATAACATTAACATTTTAAAAACCCTCTGTAAGCAGGGGAAAATATTTAATTTCAATAAAGATAAAGTTAACAAGATAAATAAACATCATTTCAATTAGTTTCCATTCCAAACAAATTCACATTTTATTTATGTAAATAATAAATTATATATTTTTATATTAAAAACATGTATAGATTGCCAGCACCAGGATTTCAAAATAGCAGTGACAAATCACTTATTTACTGTGACATTTTTAGGTGATTTTATGTAGGGTTAATCGATAGATGACAGCACTGTTATCGGTTTAATCAAATGTGCAAGTCTGGCAACTTTTCGACGCCTTTGGCCGTTTTATGCAGTTGCGCTTGAATCCTTTTCGAATTGAATAAAACAGATTTATTTAGTAATAGACACTACATCTAATCTTACAGCACTAAAATAAACTAAAGGTTTACTTCTTAGCCAGCTTTAGCTTTTCGGAACCAAATATAACACCCGTATCTACCAACTTGCGTTTCATGGCAAACGGATTGACCGAATTCAATGGCGAGCGCTGCTCTCCTTCACCGGAAACAGAAGTTTTGCTAGAAACAATATCGGTTGGCTGCGTCTCGGATTCACCAAACATGTTCTCCTGTGTGTCCAGCGGAGTGGTAGCACCGGTATCTGGTGTAGCTGGTCGTGTCTTGAAGAGACTAGGAGAATTGGAAAAACGTTTAAGTGCACCACGCTTGGAGGCACTTAGTTCCATTGTTTTGGGGGCCAATTTAGGTGTACCGCCTGCCGAGGATGATGAAGCCACGGGCAGCACAATGGTAGCCGCAATTCCATTGGAGCTCAGCAACTGCTGTTGCTTACGTGCTTCCTGCACAGCCTCTAGTTGTGGCAGCAGTTCACACAAACGATCAGAGAGATGAATCCGACCACGCTTCGAGGCGTACTTCACAGCCAATTGCAGGAGCTCAGTGCAAGCAATAGACTCGATCAGTTCGCGTGCTCGCGTCTCGCACTCACTGCTACAGGCCAGGGCAAACAGCTTGATGGCCATCTCCTTTTGCACCTTCTCCGCATTCTCCATTTGCATTAGGCTGGCGCGCAGTAGAGTATCTTCCAGCTCCGATTTCTCTACCTCAATGTCGCAGAGCGGCAACTGCATGCGCAACTCCTGCACCATGGGACGTGGATTGGTCATGGGATACGAGCTGCCGCGGCACAGCACTGCCTGGATGATCTGTCTGGGCTCCGACAGTGCGACAATAAAGTAATTATTGGAGACACTGGAGCTCTGCTTCATGGTGTCACAGATGGGGAACCAGGCATTACTTGCCCGTCGATATAGCTGCACTAGACCGAAGTTATCCGAGAAGCAGGGTGAACCCACATCTGTGTAGCCAAGCCAGTTGAGTTGACGCCCTGGCGTCAGAGCCACTGGGAGCTGTTCCACGCGTAGAGTCAATCCATTTACGTTTACCAGCATTCCAGCCAGATGCTGTTGCGTCTGACTGCTTCCTGCAGCATGATATACACACAGCAGACTATTATCATGTCCAGAAATGGCCACAACTGGGCCTGGAATGCTCAGCACCTCTCGTTGTGTGCCCATAACACTGAAGAGCCGCAAAAAGTGGCTACTTGTGGCAACGGCAATCAATTGACTGGTGGCCACCAGAGCCTCCACGCTCTCGCAGTCCGGCAGATTGAGTGACCATTCCTTGTTGCCGGCAGCGGCCAAAGCAATTACCACCAGCTTGTTGGTCTCCGTGGAGGCCAAGGCTAAGGCGCTGCGACTGAGGCTAGCCAGATTGTGCTGATTGTAGTTGTTGCTCAGGTGCAGGGCATGATGTACACTGGCATCATGAAACTCCACATCGATGGCACCATCGCCATTGGGCTCTGTATGGGCCGTGACAATGCCCACATCATTCCACACCAGATATCGATGCTCTAAGTCACTGGGCGTGGCTCCTGGCTGAAATGCCGATTGCTGTTTAAAGAGCTTGAGCTGTGGAGCTGCTGGTTCTGGTGCAGATCTATGGCTCATTATGGAGTGTTTTGAGTTTTCATCATCGAGGTCAACTGCATCGACGCCGTTCATAACTTTACGCTTCAGTTGCTCCAGGCTAACACCATCGCCATCGTCAGCATCAGCATCTTCCTCGGCCTGTTCAAATTCATAATCTCCGCCACCTAAAAACTCATCCTGCTCCTCTTGCATTTCATCTTCGCCGCCCTCTCGTATTTCCGCGTCGCCTTGAAAGATGGTGCCCAATTGTCCGGTGGCATCGCAAAATGCAAGTTCCTCGCTATTCGAAGGATTCCATGCCAGACACGTTATGGCCTTGCAATCGCTTGGTGGTGCCTCCACCATCAAAGACTTGCGCCGCTGTACGTCAAATATACTCAACTCTCCGCTGGTGGTACCTGCTGCCAGACGTTCCCCGTTGGGCGAGAACTGGCAGCAACTGTAGTTGCTAGAGACTCGATCATCCTGCAGGCGAAAGGCGACTTCCCAATTGGATGTGTTCAGCACCACGATCTCCTTGTCCAGTGCATAGGCCAATAGTTCGCCTCGCTGCGGCTCAAAGCTGGGTGTACCAAACAGACTAGCACTCTCGAAACTGTTTGCCCGTGGAAGTCCGGACAAGGTTTTCAACTCTTCTCCTGTCTCAAAGTTCCACACCTTGAGCTGACCATCCCCGGATATGGAGGCCAACAGTTGTCGCTCAACATGTAGATCCAATGCCAATATTGGGCCCTTGTGACCCTCCAATGTCTTCTCAACTCCTGCATTGTCTCCGCGCAGCACCTTAATGCTGGTATCCTCACTCCCGGCTGCTGTGTACTCCCCTCCCACATGGATACACGTAGCTGGTGCAGTGAATCGCATGAGTATGCCATCACTATCCATGTCGGGAAACGTGTAAGCGTGCACAGTGTTGCGATCTGTGGAGGCCAACAATCGCTTGCCCGTGTGCGCAATGCACATGACAAATTCACCCAGGCAAGTGGAGCGCGGATCGTCATCGCTTATGCAGGTCCAATGGCGTATGTCGCCATCTGTGCCGCAAGTTATGATATAATCGCCTTTGGGTGTATACAACAGGCCCGTGTATCCATTGGTGTGCGCATAGCGCAACGAGCTGCGCGAGAAACTCATTTTTTAATTATTTTTCGAAAGCGCTGCGATCAATTCTTTTATTGCGTTTCGCGCCAAAACAAAACATTGCAGTGTTGGTTAATGAACATTGTAAACATAAACGCTGTAAACTTGTGGCAACCCAGGTATCAGCTAAGCATGTAAACATATGTTCATATACATACATATGTACATATGTTTAATGTCTTGCATTTTTTAATAATAAAAACATATACAGGAAATTATTATTTACCTATCAAACTAAACAAACAACATAAAATATATATTTAACGGATATTGACATATGATGAAGAACTGGTTCATACTGTAATAGTTAGTTCATGGAACTTACTTATGAACTCTATATGTTCGATACTTAGTGATACTAGCCTGAACAGCTGTTCTGTCTGTTATTGTTGCTGCAGCTGCTGCCGGCATTACGGCATAGTGGCTTATTATTTATTATATTAATAATGTTTAAAACGTGTGCAACGCGATTCTCAACGAATTGTGGCGCTTGGCGCTGCTTTTCCACACAACCCTCACACATGAACATATTCGATAGAAACGCCAAACGCCTGCAAAAAGAACGCGCAGCCCTTAAGTAAGAATTGATTGATGAATTTTTGAATTACTTAATTAATTTTATACACAATGCAGTCCCGATGTGGCGCTCTATGATTACCTAAAGGAGGAAGTGGGCTTCCGTCTGGCGGATCGTGTTTTTGACATTAAACGTGAGTTCAAATCGGCAGCCGACATTGGTTGTAATCGTGGATATATCTCCAAGCACATACTTGCCGAGTGTGTAGAGCATCTGACGCTGACGGATACCAGCCCCAGTATGCTGGATCAGGCACAAGGAACACCCGGACTGAAAATGCATAAGCTGGTGCAAGATGAGGAGCAATTGGATGTGGGTAAAAAGTAAAAGTAATTACTGCTGTATAATAATATATTATAAAATAATCCTTTGGTACATTCGTAGTTTGAAGAGAACTCCCTGGACTTGGTCATCTCCAGCCTCAGTTTACACTGGGTAAATGATTTGCCCGGTTGTTTTGCGCGCATAAAACGCAGCCTAAAACCCGATGGCGTCTTCATTGCATCCCTCTTCGGTGGCGACACTCTCTATGAGCTGCGTTCCTCGCTGCAGCTGGCAGAATTGGAACGCAAAGGCGGCATTGCTCCCCATGTCTCCCCCTTCGCACAAATACGCGATATTGGTTCTCTACTGAATCGTGCTGGCTTCACCATGCTGACCATAGACACAGACGAGATGGTCATTGGGTACCCGAGCATGTTTGAACTGATGTGGGATCTCAAAGGGATGGCTGAGAATAATGCTGCCTTTAACAGGCCTGCGCATCTTAGTCGTGAAACGTTGCTGGCTGCAAGTGCCATCTACAATGAGCTCTATGCGAAGCCCAACACAAAGGGCGTGCCAGCTACATTTCAAATTATCTATTTAGTGGGCTGGAAACCGGGTCCCAATCAACCGCAGCCACTAGAACGTGGCACGGCTGAAGTATCGCTCAAGGATCTAGGCAAAGTTATCGAAAAGGGCGGCAAAATCAAAGTTGAAACGGAATAATGTTGTATAGTTATTGAATAGTATCAATAAAATTGTATACAAACATATTTCAATTTACATTTTATTCATGAAACGCAGTTGAAAAATATAATTTATACATTGCATTTTAAACTAAACTAAAAACAAACTGAAATTGTTGCAAAACTGTCACGAAACACAATCTATTCAATTTGTTTCAACTAAACAAACCATGCATATAAATAGTTGCTCATGTTCGTTTTACATTATTATAAATTACTTAAAATTAAGTGTAAACTTGCATTTGTTGTATAGATCCGACGCCAGTATATACCTCGATAACTAGACATAATCGTAATTGTATCATTTCAATTGCTAATTTTTGGTAGCATTCAAAATATATGTATATATATATATATATATATGTATAGTATATATATGTTTGTGGACGTAACTCTTTATTAATTTATTACTTTTATTTTTGTTTTAAACGTTGCTTTGTATTTTCCTCGGTACGTATATACAATTACAATGTACAACATGGCTATAGTATCTATATATATATATATGTATATATATATATATATATTATGTATGTATATTAGATTGTTATTCAATATGCGATTTGTTGTTGTTAATTAATAGTTGTCTTGTATTAAATACGAGTTGCTTGTCTTGCTGCAAATATTGTTCTCATTTCTCTTTATAGCATGTTGTGAATAATTCTCGATTGCTTTTAATTATAGTTGTCATGTTGTTGTTTATTATATTATTAATGTTTTTCAGAGTTTAGGCAGTTTGGCCCTTGTCAAATTTGGCTCCACACATATGTAGCATGTCTTTTAAGTCCCTCTAGAAACTTGAGCCCCAATTGGAATAAGCACAAAGTTCCTTTACAAGCACACTTTGAGTTTGGTTTCGATATTTTCTTTTTTTTTTGTTATTTTGGTTGTCTTTATGTACAAAAAAGTTAAACAAACTTTTGCCGAATACTGTACGAACAAAAACTGAAAATTTGAGAATGCGATTTGGTTTTTTGTTTTCCCCCCATATACCCTATATTATATTTCCCCTTTCGAATATATATGGCAAGGCGACAAAGCTTAAGAACTAAGCACAAGACAACGTAGATGACGACGACTGTTTCGCACTGCGTTTCTGCTGTGTCCTCACTGGTGTCATCAACGTTGTCTGCGTGGATCATCCAAGCGCCAAAGGTGAACGCGGCGGTACTGGGGGCGGCGTGGATAATGTGGCTGTGTTTGTTGTTGTTGTTGTTGCTGTTGCTCCAGTGGCAGTTGCTGCAGGTGTTGCTGCTGCTGCTCCTATTATATTGTTGCTACTTTGTGCCGCTGCTGACGTCGCTTGGGACGCAGGCGGCAGCTGTCGTCAGGTGCTTAGGAGCAGCTCCCGCTGTGGCGCATTCTGCAGCATATTGGCGGTTTTTAAATGAATGCTGCAAGTAGTATAAGAAAATATATATAGAAATATATGCATAATACAGTTTGTCTCGATTTACACTCACTTATTGTCCTCCAGCGACATGGTCTCCGATGAGCCATGCGAGGCAACCGAAGTACCTGCAAGCGAACTTCGTATTGAGTGCGAATCCTCGGGTACAGTAAGCGTAACTAATGTTGTTGTAATTGTTGTTGTTGTATTTTATATCGTCATGTATCATA
This sequence comes from Zaprionus ornatus, assembly GCA_018904035.1. NCBI lineage: Eukaryota > Metazoa > Arthropoda > Insecta > Diptera > Drosophilidae > Zaprionus > Zaprionus ornatus. The sequence goes on from JAEIFZ010000253.1 coordinate 6,826,010, forward strand.
TCAGTATATCATATGCCAATTCGTATAGATAGTTCGTAGTTTCCAAATCATTTCGATGCCAATGAAAAGAATTTGCATTTAGTTGGTGTTTTTTTTGTAATTTTAGTTAAATTTAGTATTAGTGTAGTTGTTTGTTGTTATTTTCGTTGTGTTTGTGTTGTGCAAAAACAATTTGTAATAGTATTTATTATTAATATTGCAAGTAGTTCATAGATACTGAACATGCAAGTGTCAAATAAAAACAATAACTAATAACAGAAACAGAGAGTTCAGTACAAAATCATATTTATTATTATTATTATTATTGTTGTGTGGCATTTTACTATAATATTGTATATAGCTAACATAAGATTGTACTAGAGCTACGATCGGAATTTGGCTTTAAATAAACTAAACTGTGTGGGGAAGGGGGCAAGGAAGGTAGTAGTGTGAGTAAATAGCGAAAAAACTATATAAATGCAATACAATTCAACTTAGGCAGAACATAATATATGTATATAACTTCATAATGCAGTTACAATAGTATATAGTATAGGTAATAGGCTATAGCACTGTAGATAAAGGAATTATTGTAGGCTTAGGTTTCTTTTCAAAAAATAAATACATTAAGTAGTTCAGTTAGTTTGCTTGTGCATTGTGTGCGAATAACCGTTGTACGTATTGCTGGAATTGTTGGTAGTAGTATTTGTGTATGTATATCTTAGGAATTATCAGTTATATCAGCGTGGAATACATATTTATGTAATATCAGAGTGTGTGTGAGAAATAATTCAAATAAATTCTTAAGGGGTGTTCGTTTAACTGGTGACTGTGATAAGTAGTGAGAGGCCTAGGTATGATTGAACACCCCTAACTAAATGTACATATATTAACTAACATATTTATATAGATAGCCAATGTTGTACACAAATTAAAGCTAATTACATCAATGTTCTTTGTTACTTAATAAATTGGCATAACATTTAACTTTGAGCAACGGCAAATTAAAGATCAAATCAAGTACAAATAAAGCTAATTTATATAGAAAACAGACTAAAGACGCGTATTCTCTACGCTCAAAGCATCATCATCATCATCATTATTATTATCATTATCATCGTCATCAGCTGGTGCAGCTATAGGAGCATTATAAACAAGTTGATAATCTTTATGTTTGTGCACATTTCTCTTCAACGACTGCATATTTCTCTGCTGCTGCTCCTCGACTGCACCTGCACCTGCTCCTCCTCCACCTCCTCCGTTTTGCACTTTGTACTGTTGTTGTTGGTGTTGCTGTTGTGGCGGAGCTGATACCGTTCGATGATTCTCATGCCGCAATTGCAGCTGTTGGCTTTGTAACGCCTCCAAAGCTTTGTCCAGATCAAGACGATTGCGACTATCGCTATCGCTGCTGTAACTATGTCTCTTGCCACGCCCATTCATGGGCATTGAATCGGCAGCACTGAGCTGCTGCATCTGCCAGGCATTAGCATAGTTGTAGAGATTGTTAACACTCTGGCTGCGACTGTCTTCAGGGCCGGTGACAACGAAACCATTGCTATACAGGGAGTAGCTGCTTATGGCCGGCGAGGTGGCTAAACTAGTCATACTCTGAAAAGTTTTCACTGAGTACGCATCACCTACAAACAATACAATTGCGAAGTTTAGTTTACTGTTTTCTTGGTTGATAAGGGACAGAGGGGACAGAGAAGCACAAAAACACACCACACACTTCACTGAAAGAGAACAGACAGAGATCAAAGACAAAGAGCTCCAAGTTCCCGCGCAGGCAGTCAGCAGTTAAGCATGAGATACAATGAAACGACGGACGATGTTAGACAATGCGTGTATTTAGGTGTGCATGGGTATGTGAGGGATATATATATACATACATATATAGAGTATATATGGCAACTTCTTTAGTTGACTTGGCTTGGGTTATGCTTGCGCTTAAGCGTTTTAATTGATATCTCTATCCAAGGGGGTTATCAATTAATATATGTAAAGAGTAGATAAACGTATGTACAGGTATTATAGTTTATTGCCCACAACAGCTGACACCTCTCCGGGGACTCCATTAAAACACCATTTAACGATTCAAAGTATCCTTATGCCGCGCAGCCTTATATCATTTCCAGAATGGTTAAAATTCAATTTAAAAACAACAATTATTCAGAGCTTAATGTTATCTTCATTGACTTGACTAGGGGGGTTAGTTAGTTCTAGATCGAGAAACAAGGCATATATTTACAACTTATATAGTTTGCTGATGACGACGCTGAAGATGATTGAGGAAGTGCTTATATGTACAATTATTGAAAGCCCTATAAACTAAAAGAAATACTAGACGTACAATAACGAAAACAATACAAAACGAGGGGACTTTGTACATAAGATAAAAACAATACTATAACTAAATGTACAATAACAATGTTTTGTTTATAATTTAATGTGTAGATTATGAATTAAAAGCTTGCACCACACACTGTGTTAAGTATATGTATATGTTAATGTAAAGTGCTTTATACCGTTAAATTACATAGATTAGTTGAGAAAGCAAGCGTTAGTTAGGGTGTCGGATTTGGATTTAGATGTATCAAGTACTTGGATGTATATTACAATTCAATTCAGTCAAACTCACCTGTAGCGCACTCGGATGTCTCATAGGATACAGTCGATTGTACCTCAATTGCGTTTTGTTCTTGCCTACAAATCGAAAAATAATAAAAAGCATGTTAGCAATTGTAATCAGAGCATTCTAATCACGTTTGTTGCCACCACCTTGATATCACATCGGTTAAGACTTGCTTTTCCGTATCAGTATAATCACGTCTGCGTCCTGTTTTCTTTTCACGATCTGCCTCCACATAGACACCCAATGGTCGCGTTGGAAACTCATTGGATTTCGCTGGTGGCGGTACATCAAGTTTAAGATCTTTTAATTTCTTCATGACACGCTCCAGCGCCTGTACGGCATCATCGTCGTTGTAACCGAAATTCTTATGCAGCTTCACCTGCAGATATTCAATAATTCCATCCATATCCTTAAGACGCAACAGCTCATCCTTGTGTAGATATAGTATGGTTATGGCCATGGCCAAAATGACACGATCCCCGTCCAGCAGAAAAATATCCCAAACACGTAAGCTCAGACTAAAAGGCACCTGGAGAGAAGCAAGTCAGGATATTAAAGGATTATTAAAGGTAGATCCTCATCTACTTACACGTTCAACAAAGACAACAAAAAACCATTTTATAGCATAGAGCAGGGCATCCACATTGTGTTTGTTGAAGTGTTTGTGTAACTTTCGCATTATCTTTGACAATATCCGATCATGATGCTCAATAAAACGTGTCAGTTTGGGGAATCCCTCTACAAACAGACCATGCATGCCATATTTACGATCCGTAATAAGTGTATTCAGTGCCCAGAATGCCTCCTCCTCCTGCATGTAGAGCAGGAGCACACCAGCAACACACGCCATGCCCTGACAGTAGCCCAACTCGGAGTTGTAAATGCTGTAGGCATTCAATACATTAAACAGGGAGCATTGCTTGACACTATATCGCTCCCGATAGGCGAGATTATCACGAAATTGACGATTCACGTCCGCATCGATTTGGCGCGTCTCTGTGGCATTCTGCTTGGCCAGCTGTAGCATGCGTGCATAGACGCCCCCATTGCTGTCCATCGATTGCTGTACATTGAGCAGCTGCTTCCAGGCTGGCCAGCGCATTCGATCCGGTATGCCCTTGTAGACTCGCTTGTGCAATTTTTCTTGAGGCGGTGGCCAGTGATTCAGCATTTTTAACCATTTCTTATCGCGTTCCGCTTCTATCTTGGTGCGTTGTACTTCCTGTGAGTCTCGGAACGATGGCAGGCGGGAATCGTGCATAAAGCCGTATCTGTGTGATCAAATAAACAACAACAATTACACACCGTTAGTGGCTTATTCTCATTTTCATTGTGGTTGATAAGATACCATTGCAGGCAAGTGATTCTTATCATTAATCTAATTTTCCTCTCAAGTTTGAATTAGAACTCGCTTAAAGAAAGAGTGAGAGAGTTGGCAATGTTTGCGAAATTCTTCATTATCTGGCAGCATTTAGAATTGCAATTCGAAATTCGAATCGATCAATCGCATGTCCTGGCTAATCTGGCTACACTTGGCCAACAAGAGTTGCCACTCAGCATGCAAAAATAACAGCTGACATCATCAATGTTGGTATTTATTTGGGAATGGGTAACTTACTTGTCGGTTATGTGATAAAGTTCAAATGTGGGATTCTCCCAGGAGTCGACCACATTCTTGGGATCCAGACCCAGTTCATAGCGTTTGAATATTTCCTCGCGTTCATCTTCGGCTCGTTTAACTAACGCATGTTGTTGCTGCTGCTGTTCGCCATTGTCATGGGCGGGTGGAGCGGCTGTCATTGTGGGCGTGGATAGTCAGTTGGCAGCGCCAGTTTTGCTATCCAATTGCTACTGCTACTGTTACTACTATAGTTCTTGTTGTTGCTGTTGTGTCTGTTACTGTTTATGTTGTTGTTATTATTGTTATTGTGTTTATTCTCCTTTATGGCTCCGGCTCCAGTTCCGCTTGATGTCTGTGGTCGTCGTCGTCGTCGCTTGGCAAGAATGTTGAATGGGAGCGGCTGCTGTTCGGCGATAGCGCGAAACTTTGAAAGAAAAGATAAAAACAACAACAACAAAAGCATTAACATATGAAAACGAGCAAATACACACGTACCACATACACAGACACACACGCACACAACAGAACAATCAACAGTAAGTTTTGTACATTCGTTTAACTGCAAGTCTTCGATTTCACTGCATTAGGTTCACGTGAAAGTGTAGGTGTGAGTGTTTTTCTTATTAAATATGCAGCAATGCCAACAACAATAACAGAGAGACAGAGAGTGAGTGAGTAACAAAATGAGAGTGAGAGCACATCACATTAGTGTGTCCAAAATGACGTGATATTCAATAATATTTAAAGGCGTCCATAGAGAGCCATCATTTCAAAAAACAACAACAACACAACAAACACACAGAAAGTAACTGAGGAACGCCCCCACACCACAGAGTTGTTGTTGTTGCTGCTTCTGCTGCTGCCGTTGTTGTTGCGGCTGCGGGTTTTTAGTTTTATGCTGGCGTCGCTTGGTTTTGGCAATTGGAATTTTATTTCATTTAAAACACATATTTACAACAAAATTAGTGTGACTCCTTGAGTTTATCGTACACACGCATACACACAGAGTAAAACTTCCTGTTTTGATTTGCCTGCGATTTTGTTGTATTTTTGTCAACACTCACTCACTCATACATAGACAGACACTCAATCACACACGCACACAAGCTTATAGCGTTTTTGTTCTCGTGCTTTCACTGCGTTATCGAGAGTTGCGTATCTATTGCTTGAGATGTGTTGCGCGTTAAGGATATATAGCGTAATTACCATTTAATTTTGTTATAAATTATGTACAAAATATGTTCAACTATTTAAATTGAGCACGTTTACTGTTTTTTTCAGCCTGCATGTTGAGCGAGATTGACTTAACAGAACTTACTGCCCACTTAACAGAGTACTGTTCACATTAACAGTGTGGCCAGCGCTGCCAGCTGTATACAATTATGTTGCAGTTCGCGCGCATTACGGTCTGGCAGCACTATGAATATGTATGAACCAGTTCGATATATTCCGAGGTATCGATAATATTGGCCACAGTTTCCTACGTCCACTCGACCAATTTTTTTGCGTGTATTTAGTTTTAATTGTGCTGTAGAAAATTGCCTAAAAAGTCCATGAAAACGTCGCGAATACATCCAAAAAGTGTTGTGCTGTGCACTAAACGCTTAGGCACATTAACTTACATACGGCAAACAATGACCACACAATAATTCCATTGAATAAAACGAGTAAGAAAATCGCTTCCCCTTTGTGATGAAGTGCGTAGCAAATTACTACGAATTTCTTCTCTTCTCCACTGTACACACATTCATTCGTTCGAACAAGTTACACTCTGAGGAGGGTACATGTTTTGAACGAAACGAAGCCCGTCATCGATTGTTACTATCTAGTCGATAATCGAAATTGAATCTAACAATTAACGTTTGCAATTTAACTCATTGCACTCTTCTTTTTTTCTTCATAATTCACAGCATTCGTCCATTCAAGCTGATACTGCATATAGTATTTGGAATTGAAAAAGACGCAGCATTACTCTAAGGTTTGCTCGGCAACATCAACAATGGTCTCTACGCGCCAAATGTGTGGTGGAGGTGCTAGCGCCGGCTTCGAAGAGACGATCTCAACATCGTCGTCTTCGTTGTCGTCGTCTTCTTCCACTCGAGCCACAGTGGTCCGTCGTACCACGCAATATCATCAACATCAACAGCAGCAACAGCAACAGCCGCAACAACAACAACAGCAGTTGCAGCAGGTTGCCTCATGTTCAACGTCCACAACGACGACGAACAGTGCATCGACGACAGTTTTGAATTTCCAGGACTTGCCGCCGGAGCTGATCATGAAGACGTTGTCCTACTTGGAATATAAAAAAATCAGTAATATTAGATTGGTAAGTGTCAAAGAATTTCTAAGCCATGACGGGGGAGGGACGAAGGGGTAAACAACAGTGGCAGTGCTTCATTATTTAATCAATAAAAAGCAATTTGCAAAAATGTATATAGAATGCGCGTGGGTCGGGTCGAAGCGCTTGGCCGAAGACAGCAGGGACAGTGAGGGTGAAGAGGCTAGTGGGTAGCGGGCCAGGTCGCGGTGCTGGTTATTCAACTACCTGCATGCACTTGTTGTTGTTGTTTTAATACATATGTATATTTATTATTTTTACCACTCAAAAGTCGACGCCGTCTAGAGTTGAGCTCGTGTCGTGACACGAATGCACACATGAAATGCAGCATGGTTTCTTGCATGTTCGTGTATGTTTGTGGCAAACTGAGATAAAGCATTATTGCTGCAGAGCGATAAAAGAAACAACTGAAGCTGCGCTGCAGATAAAGTAAGAAGCAGTATTTGTTGATGTAAACATTATTCTATTTCCCAACTTTCTTATTGGATTCTACTTAAGACCCAAAATACAAGTTTCAAATTTGCGATAATTCTTGATTGTACTTCATTTATCAAATAATAGGAATGATTTTTCGTATCTAAACTCTGCGCTGATATATTTTGGGTATCTTTTAATACTGTTTTTTATTTTCAATATCTTGGTATTATTATACACATGTTTCAAAATAACAAGTGCTAAATTGTGCATATGTGTTTCGTGTCACTGATTTTAGAGTTCCATCCCTAACATTCTTTCTTGATTTTTGTCATGCATTTGATTTTGTGTCTCTGACTGTGTGTGTTTGGCTGAGTGTGCGAGACGCACACATATGTGTTTGAGTGTGTGTGTGTGATGTCTGGGCTTAGTAGGTAGCTAAACGTAATCTGATATATTTCTAGATGGTCTCAAAATCCCAATGCGGGCTTCCTTCTCTGTCTCTTCTCGTGGCGCTTCCTTTGCATTCCTTTTTTGTTATTTTTAAAGAAATAAAACCCAAATGAAATGTGAAATATATAACGAGAATTGTGATTTGATGATTTCAGGTGTCCAAGCGGATGAATGACATATGCATGAACATGCTAAATGGGGCATTTGCCAGGCAGATCAAGACAACATTCAATCGGTTCCAATCGATCAAGGCGAGCATGCCTCGTCGGGAGTCGGCACGTCGGAATCATCCTCTGGCCTGTGAGTGCGACATCATAGAGACATGCTACATGCGACTCTCGTTGCTCCAAATGTCCATGGGGAAGCACATTGAGCGTGGGCATTGTTGCTTCTTTCCGGGTGCCGTAAGTAGAATGAATGTGAATTGATTGATTCAACAGGTTAATCGAATGCTTTATTCATTCCCCCATTTAGATACTCGATGAGGTTCACTTGATTTTGAATTATATTAGTATTACACCGCGATTGCAGCGTCCATATCGCGTCACCGATGAACTCTTTGATCTCTCCACCATGGCCATGGAGTACTTTAAGGATCGCATTGAGCCCACGCTACCAGGGCTGGCGTACTTCAATAAGGACTTCTTTCAAATGCCCACCACCACAAAGAGGCGTAAGTGAACCTGTGCTCTATCCACAGATAACTGGAAAGTAAACTCTGGTTCTGTTTATTCTCTTACAGCTGCCTTGGCCGCTAGCTCGGATCTCTCGGATAGCTCGAATAACTCACCACCTCAGAATCATATGGTCCTGCGTAAGGGCATACGCAAGATCAAGCAGGGCATGAAGATGTACAATAATCAATTATCGGTGCTGCGCACCGAGCTGCGCTCCTGCAAGCGCAAGGCCGCCGAGCAGAGCAAGCAGTTGGCGGAGCAGCAGAATATGCTAGCCGAGCATCAGAAGCAGACACTCGAATATGCCAATCGTCTGGACGAGAATGACAAGAAGAATGAGGAAATGGCGCGCAAGTTCTCAACATTGTTACAGGTAAGGAGGAGGTTGCAACTTAAACACAGATTATTCCCAGATATTTATGAATATTTTTCCCTGTTCCAGGAACTGAACAAATGTAAAACTGAACTGCAGTTCTGGCGCTCCAAGAGTCCTGCCATACCGTCAGTGTGCAGTTCATGCAATCAAAAAATTGCCCCCGTGCTGCCGCCAGAGGATTTGCAGGCGTTGCTCAATCAAGGTGTCGATCCGGAGAACATAATCATTACAGATGAGGCCGATGCAGATGCCGCTGTGGATGCCGATGAGGAGGATGTTGACGTGGATACGGCGAATTTTAATGGCGGCGTGGGAGTTGGCAATGCCACAAGCAGCATTGTTGATAAGCAATTTGCTTCACCGGATGAATCCACCACAGCTAAGCTGTTGGCCGTCAATTCGGCCTCCAAGAACCTGAAGCGTAAGTATTCTGCCGCCAATATGGATGCGGAGTGCGCTGCAACGTCCAATGCAATTGCGTCCAATGTGACACCGTCTAATGTGAATATCACAACAACGCCATCGTCAACAACACTAACAGCAACAGCCACCAGCAGCAGCAGCAGCAATGCCAACAGTGTTGGCTACTCAACAAAGCTCTTCTATGGCAACAACAATCATCAGCAGCGCAGCGGCGTCATTGTGAGTCCAGTGTCCATGAAAATGTCGGTAGGCAGCAATGGCAATGGTATCGGTAATCGATTGACGATAAGTGGCATCGCTGTCGAAGAGTCGCCAATTTTGGCTGTGTCGCCTGTGGGCGCGTCGGATATTGTGGAGCAGGTGGAATCGAAGAAGGCACGTAGAGTACAAAAGGCCAATAGATGTGTGAACAGTGCACATGGCAAACGCAGTAAATAAGGAAAAAAAGAAAAACAAATACAAATACAATTTTTTACTACTTACATATACACATACATACAAAATGCATACATAAATATATATATATTTACATATAAAAGCCGCACACATACACAACACAGACACAAGTGTATGTGTGCGCTGTAGTGTTAACAAGAGAATGAGAAATCAAACATATATAGATTACTGATATGTGTATGTGTATCTTTTTATGAACATCAAATGCATTAGGCATTCTGATAAGCATTATCATTATTATTATTACTATTATTAATTACCATTTACAAAATGTATCTGTATGTTCTACGGCAACAACAAATATGTCAATACACACACACACACACACGAAGAACTTAACGAAACACTGAGTTGTACGTAGTAGTTTTGAAGTATTGGCAAAGCAAACGCGATAATAATAATTTAAAAGCAACATAAATTTAAATATTATTAGCCACAGAAAAACAAACACGCCCACAAACCCACACACACAAGACACAACAAATTAAGGCAGGTGTAGAACAGAAAAAAGAAGTAAAGTAAAGAAGAAATATTTTAAATAAAACTTTAACGCATACAAAATCAAATGCAAATGCCACAACTCTGTCTCTTTTTTCTCCCTTTCTCGACTCCTTTTGTCATCGTATAACGATAACAATTAACGACTTACCATTGTTTTGAAACTTCAACGCATACAAAATCCAATGCAACAATCATATGCCATCGAATATTTGATCGAACAACGATAATAATTGGCGATTGGCCATTGGTATGAAATGGTGCCGGCAAACGCAGAAAGATGTGAAAAGAAAACCGTATGCTGTACGGATGCTGCTGCTGTAGTGAGCGTCACGCAACTGACTAAAAATAAGCGAAATGTGCCTTCGGGTTACGCACGCAATTAGCCAAAGTACTTAGTACAAGCCGAGAGCGAGATCAGCCGAACTGAAAGTCTACTGGGCCCAGCAACACCACCGAGAGCGGGAGAGCGATCTCTATATCTCTTGGTTGTATCTATAATTAAGGCAGACTGACTCCAAGCAGAGGCAGTACATCGAAGCGGTCGTTTTAGGTAACTGGGTGCGTATTGCCGTGTGTTACAAAAATCAAAGCAATTGAAGAAATAAACAAAAGGAAAACTAGAAACTGTCCGAAGAGACAGAGAAACACCGCCGTATTTGTTGCTATACACACGTAATCGTCATGCAAGATTACAGCGAAAAGTTGGAAAATGTCTTCAACGAGAAGTTGGGCAGGTGGGACAGTGGACAAAGTCCATACCTAATGGGTAGTCCCTACTGTATATTCATTCCCTTTGTAGGCATCTCATGGTTACCCTGAGCGTTGAGCAGGGAGAGACGCTGCTGGAAGAGCGACCGCTGCTGGTGGTACCACATTGGGAGTGCGGACAGATGAAGTGCGCCCAGTGCATGCAGGAATCGTATGTGATGTGCCGCAAGTGTCAGGTGTTTCCACTGTGCATGGACTGCAGCGATCACGATGCCTTCGAATGTGAGTTCTTTGCCAGCGGACCTGGCAGTCGCATTAGCAAGGATCTGTTGGTCAAGAACTACAGCATATGTGCGCTGCTAAAGCTCTTGCTACTGCTGGAGAATCCAGAGAAGCGGCCACATTGCCAACCCCTGCTGGATAGAGCTATCAAGCTGGAGGATTATCGCGAGGAGGACGGCATGTGGCAGGAGCACGAGGAGCAGGTGGTGCGCCCCATAATGGCGAGTGGGCTGCTTGAAGTTCTTCCAAGTCAACAGTTGACGGTGGACAAACTGCATGCCCACTGCATACGCATCGATAGCCACGCCTACGAAGTAACTGCTCGCGATGGAGACACTCTGAAGGGTATCTATGTGTGCGGGGCCAGTCTGCCGCATCATTGTGTGCCGAACACGGTGGTCGCTCTGGACGAGGAGTTCAACTTGAAGCTCTATGCTGCTGTGCCGCTGGAGAGTGGCTCCGTTGTATATGCATCCTATACGAATCCCCTTATGGGTACCAGCCAGCGACAGCATCAGCTGCGCCTCGCCCGGCACATGGAGTGTGCCTGTTCCCGCTGTTTGGATCCCACGGAGAATGGCACCCACATGAGCAGCATGAAGTGCAGGGAGTGCAGCGATGGCTATGCCGTGTGCCAGCTGGGCGAGAGTGGAGATTGGCGTTGCACGAATCTGGACTGTGGAGCTGTATTGCCTGCTGCTGATGTTCACGAACTACTCGCCGAAGTGGGAGGCGCATTGGTGGAGGCAAAGGGTGAACTTGATGTGTTTGAATCCCTGCTGACACAATACAAGCAGCTGCTGCATCCCAATCACTTCCTGCTGCTGGATATCAAACAGAATATTGCCAGTATCCTGCGTGCTGCTGCACTGATGAACTCTCTGAATGATCCTTGCAAGAAACTGCTGGCACGTCGCGTGGAACTCTGCGCAGATCTGATGCCCGTCTGTCGTGCTGTCGTGCCAGGCATCTCTAAGCTTTACGCCATTGCGCTCTTCGAGTACCTGCTGGCCTTTGTGGAGCTCACAGAGCTGCAGTTCGCCGAGGGAGATGTCAACAAGAAGGAATATGCGGTGGGTATTGAAGAAGGATCAATCTTTGAGCTCATTATACCATTGTACCATTCTTTCTAGACGCTGCTCATGCGTGGCCGTTCAGTGGCCAAGGAAGCATTGGATCTGCTGCAATACGAGCCGGAAAATTCCGCTGAGGGCTTCCTCACCGAACGCCTGAACATGGAACTGGAACGCATTGAGTCCGATCTGATGAAATACGGAAAGTTGTAGGAACAGCCCCTCGAATAATATTAATTAAACTAATTAAAGTGGAAATAAAAAATAAAGGCAGATATGAAATACAAAAAAAGAGCAAAAATTGAATACATATTTTCAATAAATCGTTTACGCATAAAAAATCAAATGTAAATTCAACAACCCTGTCTCTTTTTCTCCCTCTCTCTGACTCCCTTTGATGCCATCGATTAATTGAACGAATAACGATAAGAATTAGCGATTTACCATTGTTTAGAAAAGCAAATTCGATTACACTATTGCCCATGCGCGACCGGTGGCCACGAAGGTATTGCAACAGTGTTGCCACAACAGCTTTTATGCCCATTTAATCTGGCTTTTTTTTCAAAGTCCAACAGCGTGACAAAATCAAAAATAAAGAGCAATCTCTATTTATTGCAACTCCATGCAATACAGGTTTATTTCTTATCTAATTTACAATAGCTTTTCTTCGCTCGAAAATTCGGGCAACACAGCTCACCCCTTATTAATTAACAAATTTACACATAAATACTAATTAAACTGCATAAAACTGAAGAACTGATATGAAGAAAGTCGGGTAACGTGTCGCCTAATTGCCGTTTCTATTGCATTGGCCCTGAACGTGCTCAGGAGCAACAGCTGCATACAAAGGGGTGAGGGGCAGAGGCTGCGGATTGGGTAAGGAGGGCTAATTGCTAATCGAAAGAAATAAATAAAGAATTGAATTAAAGTATAAATAACAATTGTGCAAGCGAGCGAGTAAGTGACAATGTTGGGCGCCCGCCTCGCTGACTAGTCACACTGTCGACGTCGCCAGAAGCAGAAGCAGATGCAGGGAGACAGTGGGCCAGACCAGAGCACTACTAACGTACAAACAGGCGGCATGGCTGAAGTAACCGATGATTTTGCCAAGAAATGTGAAGTGAAGCAGAACGAGACGCTGGGCAGGTCGGATCAATCAAATAGAACAGTCTTTATATCCCAACTAATTGGCCAATCCTCGATAGATATTTAATTGCAGCGTGCAATTTGCGAGCTGGGGAGACAGTGCTGGTGGAGACGCCTTTTCTGCTCTTGCCTAACAATGGAGATCGCAGGTGTTGTAATTGTCACAAGCTGACGTCATCGTTTTGCAGGTGAGTCTATGTAAGGCAGTTCCCCTGCTGATCTTCATCATCCTCATCATTCCCCAGCAAGTGCCGCCTTCTGCCGCTGTGCATGGAATGTGTTGAGCACGCGGAACGAGACTGCAAACGGTTGACGGAGTTGCAACTGCAGCCGGACCAGTTGGAGCAGCTGCAGGCGCATACGGAAATTCATAGCGCACTCCGGTATTTGCTGCTGCGCGAACACACGGAGACACAGACACAGTTCGAGCAGCTGCTGCAGATGGATGCACAGTTGATGTTGCGACGGGACACGGAGATCTGGCGTACATATCGGGAGCAGGTGATAGCTCCATTTCAGTCCAGCGGCTTGCTGCTGCAGTTGCGGAACGGCGCAGAGATCGACGAGGAGTTGCTGCAGCGTCTGCTCGGTGTGGCGGACATTAATGCGTATGAGATTCGTGCCCCGGAGTCGGGTACCGGCATGAGGGGCATCTATAGACGGGCTGCTCTGTTCGCACACAGCTGCACCCCAAATCTAGTGACGGCTATCGATGAGGAACAGCGTATTAAGGTGTATGCGAGTCGTTTTATAGCCGCCGGCGAGATCCTCTACAATTGTTACACGAATATTCTGCTGGGCACCGATGAACGTCGTCAGATTCTCAAGATTGGCAAATGCTTTGATTGCCAGTGTGCACGATGTGTGGATCCCACAGAACTGGGCACGCACATGAGTAGCTTTGTCTGTGCTCACTGCAGTGGTGGCTACATAGTACGTCAGCCGGAGACAGGAGCCTGGCAGTGTTTGCGCAATACAGAGCATACGTTGAAGCCAGAGTTCGTTTCCAATGTGCTGGAACGTGCCAAGGAGGAGGTTTTCCATGCTCGTGACGACATCTATCGCCTGGAGTTGCTGCTGGCCAAGTTGAGCCGTCTCTTGCATGGCAATCACTACATCATGCTGGACATCAAGCAGATGATTGCATCCATACTTCGGCAAATACTGCAGAACATGGCACAACGCCCCAATCGGAAGGTGTACGAGCGTAAGATACGTTTGTGCCAGGAAATTTTGTTGGTGCTCAAGGTAGTAGCACCGGGCATCAATCGACTTAAGGCCATTGCCCTATATGAGTTGGCCAACACGCAGGCGGAGCTGGCAAGGAAACTATTCAGCGAACAGGAGCATGACGCAGCTGATTTATTGGTAGGTTGAATGTAGTATCAATATCAATAGATATAAAAATATTTATAGCTAAAATACTACAATTTTCTCACTCAATTCTCAGGCAGAGCTTCAACAGACTGAGGTTATGATACGCGAAGCTCTTCGTATGCTTCTTTTTGAACCGATCTCCACACCTGAAGGTCAACTGGCTCGGGGCATGCTGCGGGAACTGAAGGAGCTGCAAAATGATATGAAAATGCTACAGCAGCCAAACGATGATGTTGTTCATTAATGTAATTAGTTTTTTATTTCATTATAATAAACGAAATCTCGCTTTGATAAGCAATGGTAATTTGAATCTAATTATCGTTAAACACAGCAACCGATAATTTCGCCCTGAACCAATGATATCGGAACTTTAAGTTTGTGGCGGTTGGCACGATAAGAATTAGTGTTGCGAAGGTGCACAAAAATCATATGTTGAATTTAGTTGTTTATTTGTACGTGTTTTAAACACAAAAGCTTGCCATCGAATCTCTTTCTATTGTTGTGATACAAATGAATACGAATGATAAGGAAGCATCACAGACCCCGATTAGTCATCGCAATCTGCCATAAGTCAAGTCAAGTCAAACAACTGGACGTGCAAAAGAAAGGGATATTGATAATAGAAGCATACGCAATATGCAAGTCGAAGCCAAAGCAGCTGTAAAGCAGACAACCCCAATGTAAAAAGGGGGATGAGAAAATAAAAGATGAACTGTGCAAAAAGCTGCAATCGACGCCGACGCCGCTGCTGCTGCTCAGTAACAGTTTAGACGCGGTGCGCTCTTCAATCCAAATTAGTTTCCCAGCTAAGAATTTGCTGTGTGCATTGAAAAAAATTAACAATAAATATAACAAAAACAACAGAATGCAATTTGTTATTGAGCACATGGAGTAATAAAAGCTTTTGAAGCTGGCATGCCACAGAATTTTAGCGAAATTGTGAAATAATTCCACTGTGATTGCTGTTGTTTCGGTGTTTTGTGGTCGTCCCATAAG
Organism: Zaprionus ornatus; assembly: GCA_018904035.1. Classification (NCBI taxonomy): domain Eukaryota; kingdom Metazoa; phylum Arthropoda; class Insecta; order Diptera; family Drosophilidae; genus Zaprionus; species Zaprionus ornatus. The sequence goes on from JAEIFZ010000253.1 coordinate 6,841,468, forward strand.
CCATTCAGAAAAAATAACGAAAATCCCCCAACTACGTCATCGTTATGGCTTTGGCCAGCGCAGCGGGCGCTCTTCTCAAGCCCCAGACGCCGCTCCAGCAGCTGCTCGAGGACATCAATTTTCAGCGAACAAAGGAGATGCGACAGCTGCTCAAAGATGGTGATTAAACAAATGTTAAACTTATAGTTTATAAGTGTTTAAACTTTAAAATATTGTTATCGAGATTTATGAAAATTTGTCTACATTTGCACATTATCGATTTGTCCCAACGCGGCAACTCCTTTTACCCTCGTCTGTACACTCATACATACAATCAACCGTTAATCTGCGCGTCTGTGTGTGTATGTGTGTCCCCTCTGATTTGCTCCACATAGTCCTACGTCTGCATGTACATATTTATGTGTGTGTACATGGAATGTGTGTTAGAAAAGGGCGAATTGTTTTTTGCTTTTGTTTACAATGCAATTTCCCTTCCTTCCTAAGTTGCCTTGTAACCCACTTTGTCTTATATTTTGTCTTATATCATTTAGCTTTGGCTTTAATATGACTAAGCTGTAATGTTCTTTTGTGTTTTAGATTTGTATAAGTAGATCTATAATACAAGGCTAGTATGTTTCATACATTTTACTTTGAAATAGGATGATAATATTATTGTTTTTCTTTTACAAATTGCGATTGACTCATAAGTTGAAATTATGATATCTCTAATCAACGTTTATGATCAACATTTAAAAGTTATACATAGTTACTGCAATATTTTAGGTATTATTCCCTCTATTATATGATATGCACTGTTGTTGTAGATGCATATTGATTTCATGAGGGTGCCAAGACCAGGAGAGTTTCCAACATATTGTAGCTTCCCAATTCTTAAAATGAGTAGATAGTTTTTCAGTTTGTATATTCCGTGCTTCTCCGTTTGTTCATACTACTTTTTACTATGTATATCTTACGTTAGATTTTGAGTGCAGGGTATTACAAAATCGTTCTACGAAATAGATATAACAACTTCGCTTGCCTTATCAATATTGCTACGAATATCGGTTTACTTAAGGTTATCTCTAACTGTTTCCCAATGCTCTCCTTCTGCAGATGGTGGATTCGTTGTACTCCAAGGCACTACCTATTGGACGGATCTGTTTGTACGGCATTTTCTATTCCAAACGGAGCCTGTGCATAGCATCGACTCGGATGATTTGCTCTTTTTTGTGCGCAAGAAACACGTGAAAAGCTCCTCGCGCCACATGCCAAAATATGAGGTAACCCTCCGGACTGTCTTTATGTGCACATCCTGGCAAGAAACCAAGTTAATTGATTCCTATTTACAGACTGAAGTTGAGGTATTTCGCAAGGATTCACGCAAGCTGCCAATTGGTGATCCCGATGTGGATTGGGAGGAGACTGTCTACCTGAACATGGTCATACATCAGTTCGACTACACATTGACCTTGGCCATTTGCACACGTACATCACCCAAGGAGCTGCAGGTGCTGCGCCGGCACTCGCAGCGTGTCTATGCCAGTCCCAGTCGACGGAAGATGGACACCAAGGGCGAAGGCGAGGAGATTACGTATCCACACATCTGTTTCATGGTGGACAACTTTGATGAGGTTTTCAGCGACATACTGGTGCGTGATGGGGAGATGGTCTGCGTGGAACTGGTGGCCAATGACAAGGATGGTGCGGTACAAGGCGTCATCTTTCTGGGCTCCATACGCTACGATGCGCTAAAGAAGGTCTACGATGCCAGGGTAGGAATAAGTCAAGATTCTATCGTAGCAAACTAACCTAATTATAATTACAGCAATCCAGTCTCAGCTCCAAGGTGGCACAGCGCATGTCTTTCGGCCTGTTCAGCAGTGGAGCCGGTGTGCAGACGCGCTGTGAGTTTGTGCGCATGAAGGGACCGCAGGGCAAGGGACATGCCGAGATGGCGGTGACCAAGCCAAAGGGTTCTGGTGTGGAGACGCCAACCAGCGAGCCTGGCTTCTGTGCCACCGATATGTGGGATGAATGGGAAGAGGAGAACGATGATTATTGCACGTATCGACATCAGAGACGTCTCAGCGATCCCAGTGCCAATCTGAACAATTTCTCACGCTACGGTTGGCGCACCAAGAGTACCAATAACCAGGACATGATTGGCAGCGGCAGCAGTGTTAGTGCTGCAACTAAAGCACGCTCCGAGAATGAAGGACTCGATTCACTGGCCAGTGAAGTATCCGAAATTGAAGCTGGCGATCTACGCGATGGTAAGCTAAGCGAATCCTCGACAGGATTCGTTACCCACTCTCTCTGTTTAAGTGTGTTTGTGTTCGCATCGGTTTCACATTTCATATTTTATTTGCATGTTCTCTCAGCGCTCATTTTTAAAGTATACTAAATTATAAAGATTATATAAATTGTAAATTTGTAATATAGTTAAAATTATCCGATCTGTTTATAACATTTTAAGCTTGATTTGCTTTGCGCTTTTTCCACTTGTTCTTCTTCTTCTGCTTGCTCTGCTCAGTTACTCATTTCTTTAGCGTTATATGTTGTGGTTCCTACAAATTTTTCCTTAAATTAACAAATGTTTTTTTCAACAAAAATTCAAATTAATCAAAACGAAACCGAAACACACAATGTACAGTGTAATATACATGTATTTGCCTAATGGAATTGGATAACCCCGTGAATATATGTATATGTGCATCTGTGTGTGTGTGTATATATGTTATATATCTATATCTACCAATCAATACATATTGCCGAGAAAGCAGGACAACTAAACAAAAAGAATATTTAAATTAATTAACAAAATTTCATTTGCCTTTATCATTTTCATATCTGTATAAATTATATTCAACTTGGGAATGAGAAAATGTGTAAATATATTAGGTGGAGAGTAGTTGTAGATATCGATGAGAGACGGGAAAAAGGAAGAACTTGCACTGTAGGCACACTAAAGATCAGTGTAGGATCAGTTCCGCATCAGTTCTCATTCACCTCATAGCTGGTTTCTGGTACCTGTTACTTATATACCCGGTTAATAGACCTGAGCAACACTTATACCTACCTGTAACTTATATACCCGGTTAATAGACCTGACCAACACATAAACCTAGCACCATCCCGAACCTAAGCAACCACACAAATAGTGCCCGCCGCCTATAGCGATCTCCCGGTTATGATTTTATTGATTTGTGATCTTTACTTATGATTTCGCTGCTTTATTCAAAATTTAATTTAAGTTGCTTGGCGACCGATTCTCGGTCTGTTGTATGTGTCGTTGTATAATGCTTATAAATGCAAAACAAACCAAACCAAAAACAAACAAACAAAACCGATCTATATCTACTTGTAGATCAGCAACGTCCTGCTTTCTCGGCCTCCGCAGCAAAACTGCACCCAAATCCGAATTGTGAAACGCTGCTCAAATTAGACCAGCAGCAGCAGCAGCAGCAGCAACCAGCTCCAGCTGCTGACTCCTCCGACACCTCCTCCGCGGCAGGAGGTGCTGGTGAAGGTGGTGTTGCTAGCGAGACAGCCAGTGCTGCTCCAGCTGTGACTCCGCCACCACTGAGTGTGGCTGTCGAGGTAACGGTACCTAGCACACCAGGCGGCAACAGCACGGGCTGCAATTGCTTTGGTAGCAAGATCAAGGGTAAGGGCAAGAAGCGCTGGACCTCCTCAACTGATACGCCAGAAATGTCGGAGGTATATTGCCCCAGCTGTGAGGATGCGGCCAACGAGACACCTGCCTGCCTCAGTAAGATGCCAGACAAGCGACAGACGCGACTCAAGCCCAAGCCGCCGAGCATATTGTGCGTGGAGAGCGAACTGGTGGTCAGTGGCAAACGTGGCAGTCTGCGGCTGGGTGAGCAGAAACGTAGCGGCTACAGCAACAGCAAAGGTGGCAGCAATATCACGCGCAGTGTCTCCCTAAGTGCCGCAGATCGACGGACGAGTGTGCCAATTCCAGTGCTGCCCAAGAAGGCGGTGGCGGCGCCAGTGCGTGTGCGCTTGACTAAAAAGGAGCAGGATAAGGCTAAGGATAAAGAGAAGGACAAAGAGAACGACAAGAAGTCTTCGAATCAGAAGGGCAACTTGCTCTCCAGGATGTCGCCCAAACGACTGCGCAATGCCAAAGCCAGCGACAAGGAGAAGGAGAAGGATAAGCCCAAGGAAAAGTCGAAGGTGCCCGTGAAGACAATGATTGCGCAGAGCTCCTCTCTCAACGGCAACAGCAATAACAACAACAATGCCAAAGCAGCACGCACAGCACCCAAAGCACTTTCGGAGGAGTATGAGATTGCGGATGATGCCACCTCCCTCAATGGCGAGTCAGGAGTGGAATTGGGCGAGCTGGGCGCCGGGGGTGGTGCCGCCAAAATGGCCATACTAAGCGAAAGCGACAGCAAGCTGATGATCAGTGTGCGTGGACGTGAAGAGCTGCCCGTGGTGGAGGAAACCACTACTACTACTTCCGCATCATCGCCATCGGTACCGGCAATGCAATGCTTCGTGAAGTGTCTACGAGTACCTGTCAAATCAGAGAGCCATCCATTGCAGCTGGATCAGCCCGATCAGGCTGACAACGCAACAAACGATAATAACCAGGACGAGGGGGAGGAGGAGAATGGTGAACTGGGCGCCACTGCTGCAGTGACGCCACTGCTCAATGGCGCTGCGGATGTGGCAAATGGTAATCAGCCTCCGCCCGCCAACAGCAACAGCAGCAGTGCTACCTTGCCACGCACCTCCAAGCAGTCGTACTACAACAAGGTGCTGCATCTGGTGCCCAAGCGTCGCACACCGGACGGCACCAACATATACTATTGGTGCGATCTGCCAAAGAAGGCGCTCAAAGGTTATAAATCTCTCTTGATCCACAATTGTTAACTACCCCGCCTCCTCTTTGGCTTTCCCCATTCTGCATGCAACTGCTTTAGTTAGGAGTCTTTCTGAATTCTCATTACAATTTTTGTACTTTATCCATCTGCTTGCAGAGCTGGACGATGGCGCCTATAATCCGCTGTGGACAAGTCGAGGCTTCACACAATCCTTTCATTTCTGGAAGGAGAATCGTCGCCAGCAATCGACGCCGCTCAATGCATTCCTCACATATGTCACACTGCCCTGGTGGAGCATTGCCAAGGGTGAGTAGATGAATATATAATTTCAAATCATATTCTTTATACCTTGTCCATCTTTGCAGATCTGCTGGATCATCGGGAAACGCCTATACTGACCTTTTAGTATTAGATGTGCCGCAGTTTAACTTTGCTTTATAGTATTACGTTTATATTGTTTTAGATTGTTTGACTTTTGTGATCTTGTGCGCGTATCTCAGGTACTAAAGGAACTGCAAGACTATCGGCAGAGTCCCCCAACTATGTATACATCAATGTATCACAAATTATAATATGCTCTTTAAGTTTTAAATATTTATGCCAAGTACTGTCGATAGCTTCAAGAACCTCCTAAGTATTGTGTAGTTCAGTTTGTTTAGTCCTATGTTTGACTATAATTTATTTCTATTTATTATTCAGATTTAATGAAATTCTGTAAAAGTTACAGTAACAATAGTTTGACAATAGTATCGCAATACTAACGAAATCATCGCGATATTTGCGCTTTATACACTTGGTTCACTTCGCGCCTTGTCGACCAATGCCAACACTAGCCCACACAACTGAATTGCAACGATAGATACTGTCTGACTAGGGCGCTTTTAGTATGATTATTGTATGATGTAGTATGACGAATGCAGCGCTTGACTACAGCTGAGCGAACCTACAAATTTATAAACAAACTTTATAATTATATAAATATAATGCTGCATTTTGAAGTTATATAAAGATTGTTAATGAGATCAAATTGTAAAGATATTATTTGTAAAAGAAATATATACTATATATGGCAACACATTTATACTATATATGTTAGTACACATGTATACATCTAATATATATACATATATATTTATTAGAAAAGAGCAAGACAGCAAAACGAAATAAAGAATTGCGTACAATAAACATAACATGATTTGTTGCCAATATATTATCAGGTGATCTATTTTGGGTTTGTATTTATGCTTTAGTCGAGCTTATCAGACCTTTTTTGAGCTAATCAGACCTTTTTCAGCGAGAAGGAACGTAGTTTATGAAGTATATAACTTCTTATCAAAGTTTCCTGGACTTAAAAGAAAATGAAACATCTGACTAGCAAGGAAGTCGAGTATTTTCTTAAGGAGAGCAAAGTACACCAGCGCTCTCGTCCATCCACATATGGTATATACATATACAAATACATATACATACTTTAACTTGCTATATACTTGCACAATCAGCTGCGGCTCAGCTGTTATCATCAGCTCGAAAGATGTGCTCTCGACAATCTCGGACTCAGTTTGCCTGTGTGCATCGTCGGGAACGGTCGGTGTCGGTCAATTGCTTTGTTCGTAAAAAACCCTATATAGATTAAGATGTGGCACTCACTTGCCAGCATCGTCGTTGTCGTCTGCCTGCTGGCTGGTGTCGCAATTAGTCCAGCGTCGGGTTGCCCTCGGGCGCCCACACACTTGCCCCACGGCCGACGGACACGCGGCGATAATGGATACAAATTAATTGTGGCTGATGGACCCAATGGCTATGTGCCTGGCAAGGCATACAACTGTAAGTTAAGATAGCTCGCAAGATTTAATAGATGTGTTTCATAATCAGCTCTAGCTCTTGCTAGGGTCGAGCAGACCAAGTGACCCCTAAAGAACGATTGCTGATAAGAGCAAGAGCACAAAGCATTAAGCACATGGCGCATCTCTTTTGTTGTCTCTATATAATGTGTTGATTATTTTTATTAAATATTTTTATACCTTATGTATATTTATTTTTACAAAATTAACATAGACTGGATGTAGTTGAAAACCTATTCTATTCTATATTGATAACGATGATCATCAAAGTTAATGAATGAAACATTTTAAAATGAACTAAATAACATTAAAATATATATATAAATATATATCAATATATCTGGCTATATCAAAGTTAATAGAACGAATAACATTAAAATTGATTAAACAGTAAACAAAGTAATGAAATGAACCAACAAATCGACTACAAACATATCACTCTGCAATCTATTGAAGAGCGGAGCAGTCTCTTTGCTTTGGCATCTGGTAAAGTCGTCAATCTGATCTCATTTACAATTTGATACTGTAAATAAGTCTGACTTAGCTGAGCTCTCTATGCCGTGCATGGCACGCAAATGATTGATGAGGTAACCGCGTTTCTTGAATCCTCTCTGGCACTGCGGACAGGCAAACTTGCTGTCATGGATTTGTCGATGCTTCTCGTAGCGTGACTTGGAGCTATTGGTCACCTTACACCACTCACAGTAGTAGACACAACGATTGATCTTGGGCAAAAAGCCAAACAGTTGTAAATAATATTCAATGACTGAAGAAACTGTGACTTTCTTGAAGAATTTCAAATCAATCACTTGTGAGTGCCATGTATTGATAATATTTAAAATTCTCTTCAGTTCGCCCACATTTAAATCGATGTTAAAAAATCTATTCACTTTCTCTGTGCACATGGCAATATCATTCGATATCATACTGCCGAACTGTGCTTCGAAACGCTTAGAATTCCATATCGAAGGATAGTTTCTTAGAATATTACAGAACTTGGTTGCTTTTGAGCGCAACTCATCGACAAATTCGATAGGTTTAGGGTCCTCATAGTTGGGATTTTTTAGGACACGTAACTGAAATAAAGATTTAAACGTTTATTATTTTGATAGCACATTAATAGATTATTCACTTACACCAACAAATGTAAGTAGAGTGCAATCATCCCGAATTTTTGGCATTGCACTTTCCTCTGTGTTGTGTTCTTCATTAGCTGTATCGCTTAAATTCATTGCGGGTTGATTCGCATCTTCATCTTTAAGTTCTGCTAGTTGCAGCAAACTATCTGCATTGAACTGAGATGATTTAAGGTCCTTCTGTAAATAGAAACATTGTAATTATATACTGTCGCAACTGGATATTCTTTCTCACCTGCAGAAACTCAACAACGCTGTCGGATAAATCAAAATTAAGGGAATTTCTTGCCGCGGGAAGTTCCGGATCCTCGGTTTTTATCTTCTTTGAGTACGTTAATCCAGAAGTTGTAGGTCTCTTATTGTCTACTGCACTAAAAGAAGATCTGCGTTCCGGGTTTATGTTGTCTTTGGCAGAGGTGTTATCCATTTTAACAATAGTTAGAGAACATTTACGGACTGACTTCTCCACATCTTGAACGATGTGTTTCTCAGTTGGTTTATCCTTAACTGTATTCGCCTTTACAATTTCAGTTTCCAGAGTATCTTTTACATTCGCTGATAGCGTATCACCCACTTCAATATTTTCTAAATTAAAGTTTAACTTTGGCAGATATTCTACTTTAGTTACAAGAGGCTTATTTGCATTGAGTACAGCTCTCTTTGGAAGTTCCTCTGGTGCCTTTAATTTACTTATGGTGCACTCATTCTCTTTAAACTTTATTTCTTCTTGTTTGTTATTGGTTGAATAAACTTTCTGTTTGGTATATGTGATCTTTGGAAAGTTCTTGACTGACACTTCATTAGCATTAGTTGTGTCCACTTGCTCTTCATTTACTATTTTAAAAACTATATTTTTTGACATTTCTGGACGCAGCTTTTCCAGTTCCTTTAATTTCAATTGATGAAGTATTTCTTTGGCTGATGGTTCCGAATTTCTCGACTCATTTTCCAGAGAACGGAATATGCGTTTCTTTATATTGCTCAAACGCAACTGCTGCTCTTGCCTGCGGGCAGTGCGAGCTATAGCATAACTCTTCTGGTCACATGTTGGCTGAGCCTTTTCTGTTTTTATTCTTGCCATCTCACGCAAACGTGAGGAGAACTTAGATAGCTGTGTTTCAACTGATTTCTCAGTTCTTTGGGGTTGCGCCTGTGCTTCCTGTTCATTGGTTGCACTAGATTCTTTTTCTTGTTGTGAATCGGTGTCTTCCTCTGTTTCGAAAAGCATAGCATGAACCTCTGCCAACACATCCCTTTCCTGTTGATGTGTTGAGCCTTTATCAGCTGTAAGGATGAGAATGTCATGTGAATGTTTAAATAATATTTATACCGTACTTACTATCTGCTTGGCAGAACTTCACCGGTTCTGGGGAACTCTTCTTAATAGAGTTCGATTTATACGTCGCTTGCGTATTAAGTACTCTGTGATTCTTTCCACCAGTGGCAACTGTAGCGTCCACCGGGGCTCCTGAGGCGCGGTTGCAGCGGCTGCTCGTTTGCAATTCAATATCATCCTCTTGGTCTGATGGGCACACGAGCTCGTCAATGCTATACACATTGTGTTCTTTTGTGAAATGAAGTACATCGTTGTGCATCAATTGCAGGTGATGGAAAAATTCATTGAGATTCGTGAAAATGTCACAGCAGAAACGACAATACAATCCAATCATATTATCTTTGGTCGAGAGCACCACATCTCCGCATTTTTCGAAGTCAACATTGTCATCTGATAGTAGATTCAAAAAGGAACACATTTTTTACAAAAGTAATTTATATAAACAGCAATTTTTAAATAACAATTGAAAAACAAACGAACTAAAAAACGCGGGACATCCGACAATCGACAATTGAGGCCGCAGTAGTAACAATCGGTAATGTATTAAAATAGTTATTTATCGAAACTAACTTGATTGAGAATGGCAGTGTTGTAAGCTGCGTATAAATATCGAGTACTTTTTGAATTAAATCGCTAACGTTCAGTTGTTTGTTTATTTCTATTATCTTTTAGTATTGTTGCTTGGCTCTCGCACACATACAAAGATCCAGCACTTTACCCACTTCACCATTGCCGCCGAGGCACACACTGGCAGCCGTCGTCCTCAGGTGGCCAGTCCACGTCGTGTTGGTCGCTTCCAGCTATTTAGCGATTCGCTAACAAAGTTCAATGATCGCTGCGTGAACACAGTGTCTGAGGCAGATAATCTGCCAAAGACTGAGGTACAGGTCATGTGGGTGGCCCCCGAATCTGGCTCTGGCTGTGTATCGCTATCTGCCATGGTGTATGAGGGAGCACGCTCTTGGTTCTCAGATGACGGTCAGCTGACGCAGGTGATCTGTGAGCACAAGCCAAGTGCAGCGGACACACAAAAGGAGTGTTGCGCTTGCGACGAGGCCAAGTATAGTGTAAGTATTGGCAGTACGTTGCTAGTTAGATCCTTTATTATATTGAATAACCCTTTACAGTTTGTCTTCGAGGGCATCTGGTCGAATGAGACACATCCCAAAGATTATCCTTTTGCCATCTGGCTAACACATTTCTCCGATATAATTGGTGCCTCCCATGAGGCGAACTTCTCATACTGGGGCGAGCATCATATTGCAACCGATGGATTCCGCTCACTGGCCGAATGGGGATCGCCCACAGCGCTGGAGACGGAGCTGCGTGCACATGGACCAAAACTGCGTACACTGATCAAAGCTGCCGGTCTCTGGTATCCGAATGTCAATCAGAACACTTCATCCAAGTTTCGTGTGGACCGCAAACATCCCAAAGTCTCACTAACTTCCATGTTTGGACCATCACCCGACTGGGTAGTGGGCATCAATGGCGTGGATCTATGCACAGAGGATTGCAGCTGGAAAGAGTCGCTGGACTTCGATCTATACCCTTGGGATGCGGGCACCGACAGCGGCATCACCTACATGGTTAGTGAAGGTGTTTTTATAAGTGAATTTCTAATAATATTATAATGTACTCTTAGTCCCCCAATGCTGAGACTCAGCCCCGTGAGCGTATGTACAGGATAACCACCATGTACCCGGAGGATCCACGTTCTCCGTTCTACAATCCAAAGAGTCAACAAATGACGCCCCTGGCCAAGCTTTACCTTCGCCGTGAGAAGATCATCTCACGCAATTGCGATGATGATTTCCTACAGGCTTTGCAGCTGGAGGTATCCGATGATGCTGAGGAGCACGACACGCGTGGTATGGCACTGTTAGCTTATCAGAGATAATTTCCTTTCTTTAATGATATCAATCTTCCCTGAATCTTAGCCGAGTGCCGTGTAAGCGACTTCAGCGCTTGGAGCCCATGCTCCGTCTCATGTGGCAAGGGAATCCGCATGCGCAGCCGTCAGTACTTACACGCCGAGCAGGCTCAGCAAGCCAAGTGCACACGCCAACTGGTGTCTAAGGAGATGTGTGTCGCTGCGTTGGCTGAGTGCCCGAATGGTGGCGCCGCTGGTCAGGAACGTGACGAAGATGAGGGCGAAAATTTGGCCAACTCGCAGTCTTTGGTCAGTGATAATGGCGAGGGCGCCGGCTTGTGCAAGACTACACCCTGGAGCGTCTGGTCGGAGTGCTCAGCAAGCTGTGGCATTGGTATCACGATGCGTACACGCACCTTCACCAATCCTTTGGGTCGCAAGCGTTGCCCACACATAACAATTGTTGAGAAGAACAAGTGCATGCGACCGGACTGCACTTACGAGCAGGTGGAGCTACCTGATCCCAACTGTCCTACCACACAGTGGAGTGACTGGAGTCCCTGTTCAGGAACCTGTGGACGTGGCAGTTCTATCCGTAAGCGTCTGTTGTTGCTGGAGGATGAAGAAGAGAAGGCGAACTGCACAAAGCGTTTGGAGTTGCATCAGCAGAAGGAATGCCAGCACGCATTGGACTGTAACATCAACATGGAAATGGCCAAAGATATTTGTGTGCAGCAGCCAGAGGCGGGTCCTTGTCGTGGCAGCTACCAACGCTACGCGTACAATCCACAATCCAATCGCTGCGAAAGCTTCACCTATGGCGGCTGTCGTGGTAATCGCAACAACTTCCTCACCGAGAATGATTGCCTCAGCACGTGCAACCGGATCAACACCAGATCCAACGCACATGAGGAGAGTCCACTGCCCAAAGACTGCGTCGTGTCCGATTGGTCTTCCTGGACACCTTGCAGCGTCAGCTGTGGCGTCGGACATGCCGAGAGTTATCGCTATGTGATCAGCGAACCCCAAGGAGGTGGCCAATCCTGCCCCAAGCGCCTTGTCAAGCAACGTCGCTGCCTTATGCCAGCCTGCTAAATAACTTAATAATTAACTGAATTAAAATTATATATTTTCATATTATTTCGGCTTGCGAAAGTGCCAAATAAAGTTTAAAGTGCTTAAATCTTGTAATGGGGGTCAAAGTTTTATTGTTTTTGGTATTACGTCTTACAGACCTGACATAATTAAATGCCCTTAGAGTGTAACCAACCGGGGTATATCAGTTTTCATTTAAATGATTTGATAACTCCCGGTTGAATTTATTTTTAATGTGAATTAACAAGGGATATTTTAGCAGCTTTAACATATGGATATCGATTAAGTTAAAGACACTCAATTCTCAAAGTCCCTTAAATAAAAGTTTAATTTACAGGGTGTATATGTAGTCGCTAATTTCCCCACTGTTATTATTCATTTGCAAGTACAGACCACTAGTTTATGTGATCTAGTACTTTCCGCTTAGCCAAGCACTTGCAGACGCAATTGACCATGGGCCAACTGGCAGTCAAATTCCGGCCCCGTCGTCACTTTCACTGAAAGCCGAAAGTCGCAGCTGTGCTGCAATCGAACGTCTTTAAGAGAGAGGGAGAGAGAAGCTTTCGCAGTTGGTTTGAATCGCTAACCAGTTGGAGCCGAGGCAAGTTTAGTTAGTGCCAGCGACTTGTCGAGTGCGTCTCGTGGAGCAATGGATAAGCTAAAGTTCAGATTTCCTTATGACATCCGCGACGTGGAGCCCGCCATCAATACCGAGCTCTTGGAGTACTTCAAGGGTTCGTTTTGCTTAAAAAGAATTCTTAGACTTTATATTAAACTTGAGTTTTGATCAGGTGAGAGAACGGGCTTCGTACAAGTCGGGCCAGAAGGCTATTTCTTTCCACACAAGTATAAGGCCGAAGCGGAGCTGTACTATAACTTTGAGGCGCGTCCCGATGATGTTTGGATAGCTACGGTGCCGCGCTCGGGCACCACCTGGACACAGGAGCTCATCTGGCTATTGGCCAATAAACTGGACTTTGAACAGGCCCAAAAGCGGCCGTTAACCGAACGTTTTCCCTTCTTTGAGTAAGTTGTAAACAATTTTCTTTAGCCTTTCTATTTACCCTTTCACCTTTGGCAGATTTCCCCTGTTCGTACATAACGAGATAAAAGCTGAGCTGCTGGAGGAGAATAAAGATAACAGTGATGCTGTACAGTTCATTGAACAGATTTCACGTCCGGGTTATGAGACACTCGGAGAACTACCACGAGGTCAGCGACGTTTCATAAAGACGCACTTCCCGTTCTCGTTGCTGCCGCCAAGTGTCATGGAGAATAAATGCAAGGTAAGTGACTATTTCAGGGATTAAACAAGTGTGATCTTATGTGTTGCCCTGCTCACTGCAGATTATCTATGTAGCACGTAATCCCAAGGATGTGGCAGTTTCCTACTACCATCTGAATCGACTGTTTCGCACACAAGGATATGTTGGGGACTTTGAACGCTACTGGCGTTATTTCCAGCAAGGATTAAGTATGTTCCACGATCATTCAATACTATATGCTATATGTATATTAACATATTCCCCATTCCAGATCCTTGGCTGCCCTATTACAGTCATGTTAAGGAGGCCAAGCATCAGAGTCACTTGTCAAACGTTCTATTCCTGAATTATGAGGATATGCTGGTTGATTTGCCTGGTACTGTGAAAAATATTGCACAGTTTCTGGATTCTACGCCAAATGCTAAAGGATTGGAGCAATTACTCAATCATTTGAGTATTAAAAACTTTCGTGAAAATAAATCGGTCAATATGCACGAAATGGCAGCTGTCGGTATTCTCAATCAAGGCGAAGCCGGGTTTGTGCGTAGAGGAGGCAAGGATGCGACGGCCAAGAGCAATGATCAACAAGAATTTGTGGATAATCCAAAGATCTTGAAGAGCGCCAACGATTGGATACAACATAACATTGAATTCCTTAGAACTATGTAAAATAAAACCGTTACATTTTAAATATTCAAACTCTGTCGATAAATGCTTTCGGTAATTATTGCATATCGTACACATTCACTATTGTGAACTACTGTACTTTTAGCCATTCACGAGGGAATTCATTGCTGATTGGGATATTTACCATTATGCAAAACAAACCTGCTTCATAACAGCTGTTTTGCCGGCTGCAATAAATATACACAATGTTATTAATTAAAAGATATCAAAGCACTGTCAAACGAATTGCACAAATAGCCAACGCAAGCAAACCGGGAGATACACTGCAAGTGCAGGTAAATTCAAATAAGTATTTGTAGTTATAAATTAAACTTTTCATATATTGTTCAAGGGCTGGATAAAGAATGTAAGACGCCTAAAGAACAACATATTTCTGGACATCAACGATGGGTCCACAAGTGAGAAATTCCAACTGGTCGTGCCTCGCAATGCTGAGACACAGCATCTGGCATCGGGAGGCGTTGTCAGTGCTGTGGGACGTGTACAGGTGGCACCCAATGGACACTACGAACTGCACGCCGATGAAGTCCAATCACTGGGTAACTACATTAAATGTATTTTGAAACCCATTCCTAATCAATCAATCCTACAGCGGAGGGTCACTTGAAAGATGGTTACCCGTTCTCCCCGAAACAGAAACATGCTCCAGAATATGTTCGAGAGCATTTGCATTTACGTTCCCGCATCGATTACATTGCCGCCCAGATGCGTGTTAGACACAGAGCACAGAAGGCTTTACACGACTATATGGATGAGTTGAATTTTGTGCAGATTGACACTCCCATATTGACAGCAAACGACTGCGAAGGCGCTGGGGAGGTGAGTAAGTGAATCCTTATCTTAAACCTTGTTAATACCCTTTCCTTTCAGGTTTTTCGTGTACAACCCGAATCGGAGGAGCTACTCAAGCAGATGGCACGACCCAATGTATCCGCGGAACAAAGTTACTTCGATCAGAAGGTATTTCTCAGTGTATCCGGTCAACTTTATTTGGAAGCCATGTGCTACGGTCTAGGAAACACGTACACATTGGCACCTGCCTTCCGAGCAGAGAACTCCAAGTCTCCTTTGCATTTGGCTGAGTTCTATATGTTTGAAGCTGAGCTGGTCTACATAGAGGAGTTAGAAAAACTAGCTGCATTTATAGAACGCATGTTGAAGGATATAACCAATCGTCTGTTGAATGCTAACGCTGCGGATCTGCATTTCTGCCAGCAGAGTGCAGGTTCCAGCACAGATCTAGGCTGGCTAAATGTTCCTTGGAAGGTGCTCACATACGACGAGGCACTGGCTTTAGTTGTAGCTAATAAGGGTACTTTCACGACACCTGTCAGTGAAAATGATGGCTTTAGCAAGGAGCAAGAGTTTTTTTTAGTAAATCACTGTGGAGCACCCGTTTTCGTTATTGACTGGCCCGCGGCACAGAAACCTTTCTATATGAAGACCTCGCGCAGCAATCCAAAGCGTGTTCACGCTCTGGATCTGCTAATGCCTACGGTGGGAGAGCTCTGTGGCGGCAGCTTGCGTGAAAACGATGCGGAACGGCTAAGTGTTCATCCCCAATTGCCCAAAGAACTGGCATGGTACGTAGAACTGCGAAAATTTGGAGGCTTGCCAACTGGCGGATTTGGCATGGGATTCGAGCGCTACCTGCAGCTGGTGACTGGCGTCAAGAACATTCGTGACGTTATACCCTTCCCGCGTTATCCGCACAATTGTAAATTGTAAATCAACAACAACAAAGACGACACAATAAGATTTTGTATAAATTGTTATTGTTCATAAACTATTGGCTACAATTCCTACAGTCTGTAAACCATGCAGAGAGGAGGGGTATTTTGAGAGGGATTGCCAAGATTCTGCTTATTCTTTCCCAACTGAGTCTGTGCCGAAATGACAGCCAAGCATGGCCACTGTTCATTACAACTGTCCCAGCATTGGCTTGCGACCTGGCCATGCTTCCTTGGCATATTTCTTCTTCTGTGGACACAGCGAGTCACCTTCTCCACTAGTATCACTGACATCATCCACAAATCGACGTACTACGAAGAGATAATGAATTAATAATTGTAAAATAAATAATATTTTGAGCACACTCTACTCACCATTTGCATTGGCCATGGCCAACTTCTGTGCAATTGACGAACTGGGCATGAGGGGCTCATCAAATGTTGGTGTTACATCGGGAGCCGGATTGGGTAACATAAGACCTAACTTGGAGCCTATGCCTAGCGGTGAAATCGGCTCAAATTCGCTGCTGCCCTTGTGCCCATCGTAGTTGCTAGCCGGAAGTCCTTGATATAACGAATTAACAGGAGAATGTGCAGTTGATTGAGGCGTTGTGGGTTGTTGCTGTTGCTGCTGCTGTTGTTGCTTCATGTCAACTATGCTCTGTTGGAACATCTGATGGCTGGCAGAGTGCAGAGCACTGGCTGCATTGGAGCCAGCGCCACTGCCTCCGGTGTGAAGGCCCATGTGGTTAGGTTCGTAACGTGAACGTTTCGGTGGCACAACAGTTGTTTGCACAAGATTTCGAAAACGTCCAACATTGGGATCAACATCCTCGGGATTTATAATTATTTCCTCGTCATTGAATGTGACATTGCGTCGCTTCCTTCCCTGCTTTAATGCATTCTGCTTTCGCAAGTTGTTGTCGTCGGCAATGCCGAGCATGGAGATGCGACGATTGTGTGCCGTGTTGTACTCAGTCAGGTTCTGCAATAGATATACTGTATATCATCATCAATACTATTTACAGCATCTACAATACTTACATCTAATTCAGTTTGGCTTTCAGGCAATCCCAACAATGCGCCATCGCTGGTCTCGCTCAGCGGCAGATCCTCCATGATGTTGTTGTGCTGACCCCCCGCGGATGGACGCTCCCGAAGTATATAATTTCTTGTAGAGGCACCAAAGTGAAATGTGCTATTAATTTGCAACTGCGTGGGCTTATTGGCCTCCAGTCTCAGTGTTCCTATGAATGTGCCGTGTGCTGGGGGGAAATAAACTTAATGAGTCTGACAAAAGCTCCTGGAAACACGATCTTACTGGAACCGAGGTCAACTAGGTAGGCGATGTTTAGATGTTTGTGATAAACAAACGCCGCATGCACTCTCGAGCAGGATGCGTGGTCAATGCAGAAGTCATTCATTTGGCTGTTGCGTCCAAACAAATAGCAACGTTTCTCATCCACCATTAACTTTTGCACCAGCTTGTCGTCCTTGAGCACGTCCAAGTGCAAGCCTGTGGGCGGTTTGCCGGCCCAACTGGGTATATCATAACTATTGGCCATTCAATTAGTGCAAATTTTAAAGAGACGGTATAAATCGTTAAATGTTCACTTGGGGTGTACACAAACAGTGTACCGGCCACAATGTGAATATACTAAATAATGCAGAATAAATTGTGAATGGCAATATTTTCACGCATATCGATATTGATATCGAAGAAGATATCGTTAAAGTCTACCATCCGCGCTAAATGTTAATACAAGAAATTTGTTTTGCAATGGAATGTATAAATAATAGTTATATTGAAGCGGCTCGGGTCTATTTTAAACAAAACGAACACACAAAAATCATTATTAAATGTGTTCTTTGCAAAATCGATACTCTATTGGAATGGTCATGCTTCCTACGACATTTGTCTGCCCAGCACTCTATTGGTTTATTCCCTCAAGGAACAAACTTTGAGCTGGATGAGGAAATTCGGACTGAAGTGGAACTTGAGTTACAAAATCTAAGTAACGTATGCTATAATGAGGATGAGAATGATGTATATTCGGACGAAGAAAGTGATGAAAATAAAGCAGATGTAAAAGAAGTCGATCAACAAGATGTACCTGATTCCAATGAAGTATTATATATACAACTTATATCTATGTTTACAAAATACTAAACAATATTTCTTTAAGCACAATGTGAACTATAAACCCAAGCAACCTTTCTATAGTCTTCTGCACACCAGTGCTGATCTTATGAATTACTTCATCGATCAGCTGCGACAACATAAATATCTGTGGAGTGAAGAGTACAGGAACATGGGCTTTAAGACTGAACGTTCTGAAAGTGCCAATCAGATATGTCAAGCGCTAAACGAGCGATTTAATATCTTTTTGATGCCACAAGTGGTCTCCCGCAGTGCTTGCACGCTACTCTCATGGTTTAAGAGGCAATATGCTATGTACCTAAGGAATAAGGAATACTTCTGCCGTCACCAGGCGTACTATGATAAGTTGCTTGAATTTGTGCCTACCAAAGATGTCTGTAACATCGATTGTGATGTATGTAAGCGGCGCTTCTATAGCGAAGACCAACTGAGGCGTCATAAATATAGGGATCATGGCGGAAGTCTTCCTTATGTCTGCAACGAATGTCAAAGAGGTTTTTCAAACACCAGCAAGCTGCGTATTCATCAAGCTCGTTTACATAAGAAACCTACTCGATGGCAGTGTAACCTGTGCACTTACTGTGCTCCCAATAAGTGGGACCTACAGGTGCATATGCCTTCCCACAGTGGAGAGCGAAAATACACTTGTGAATTGTGTGGCGTATCTACCAAGTCCATTTCTTCTTTGGCCGTACACCGCCGTACACATTCGAGTTTAAAAATAAGTTGTCCCTATTGTCCAAAGGAGTACTCCGAGAATTATATACTAAAGTGTCATATACGAAAGAATCATGCAAAAATATTAGAGAGGTATAGTGAATAAACAAAATAAGTAAACATTATTAGTTAAAAAAAAATGTTTTTAAATTCAAAGTATATCGCTAGCGCGCAGAATTTATTTCGATATTCATCGGCAACTCACAATGTTGACATTCACACAAAACAACAATGAAAATGCAACCCTAGAGAAAGGCGACGGCGTCACATTGTTAATGCTTTTTTAATGTCTACGCTTCTAGCATTGCTAGAGATACAAATTTCGCGTTCGTGCGCGATTAAAAGTGTATTTTTTATTTATTTCTCTCAGTAAGACAACAGATTTGTAATTACTATCAACTACAAACGCGTTTACTACGCCACGATGGCGTACAAGCGGCTAAAAACAGAGGACATGGATGTCAATTTTAAGTTTGCGTGTCGCTGTTGTCTCAAATCCGAGACGGAATTCTTAAAGCTGGATGTGCTTACAGAAAGCAGCCTGGACGACAATGACGCCTCATCCACAAAAGTTCCGCTCATCCGGTTTCTATTGTTTTGTATGCGCACTGAGAATATGCCCGAGCTGCCACAAGTGATTTGCATTGAGTGCTGTAAAAGTCTGAAAATTGCATACTTTTTCATACAAAACTCTCTCAAGGCACACGAAATACTGTGTCGCAAACTCTGTCCAGGCAAGACAAAGACATCAGCGCGCTTTAATGGTCAACAGCAGCTGAAGTCGCAGTCTATTTCCGATGTAAGTATTTGAATAATTGTTATTTTGGCTTTGCTTACGCGTTTGTTATTGTTTGCAGAGATTTAACGGAGATGACGCGACATTTGGCACAAGTCACAAAGCGAAGCAACAGAGGTCTGGTGTGCGACACGGATGCAAAATCTGCGGCGCTATCATCTATAATCGTCTGGAGCTCAAGCAGCACATACGTATGCATACAGGTAATGTAGATGACTCAGACTCTAATTCAAGCTGCAGGCAACTTTGATTCACCATCATTTATTTACTTTTCACGTACATAGAGCAATCACGGCATTCATGCAAATTGTGCAGCTATGTGACACTTAAACTACATCAACTTCCGGAGCATTATCGAAGGATTCATGGATTGACGGCAATTCAAATTGAGCAACAACTAAAATGGCGAAGATCCTTGCAGGCGAAAGCATCTACATTAAGATCACCAACAAAACAAAAAAATGCGGACGATGATCAGGTAAAGGTGTGTACGCTGGAGGATATGGAGCTGCTAATTCCCACAGTGCTGACGCCGGAAGATTTCTCGCATCCACAATTGGATGCTGAACAATTGCGTGATATTGAGCAACAGTTGACAAACTCGCTGTCCAAACCAACTGCCACTGCAACTGAGTCAACGATACCAGCAGCCGACAGTAAAGGCAATATGAGCATAGGTGCTGAGTTTCTGGTTATGCCCGATGGCTCACTTCAGCAGGTCAACGACGGTGGAGTTGTTTTCGAGTATATTGATGATAGCAAAAGTGCGCATACAACACAATCCACGAATATGACGCTGCAGAATCTCTTAAGTGATTCCAAACCTAACAAGAATTTTGATGCAGTACAGATGGATGTGAATGATATAGTTGTAGGGGAGGCACCACCGCAGATAACAGGTGTGTTAAAAGTTAATCCTTAATCTCACATGATACTAAATTGTCTTTGTCTCTTAAATACAGTCAAGCCTAAGCCCAGACCAGGACCAGCATCAATTGCTGCACTTAAACACAAGTGTAAACTGTGTCCCAAAGCATTTCCCACTGTAGCTCGCCTTAAATCCCACCAGTTAACCCATAGTCGTAAGTAATGAAATCCAATTGTTATAAACATCAACTAATAAGTTATTATTTTAGATTTGCCCAAGTTCTATTGTGATCAATGTAGCTACTATACGTTGCGTAGTTCAGATCTAATACAGCACTATACGCAAGAACACAAAGGATCCATTCAAGAGGTTAGCAAAAATGGAACACCTATGTTATTGGACAGAAGTCGCATATACTCGTGCGATATGTGTCTCTTTGACACACCGAGATGCGCACAGCTAAAGATACACTACAATGAAAAACATCTCATAACGCCCAGCGAAGTGCAACTGCGTCCAAGCTGGGTCAACGATACGAGGAACAACAGCTTTAACAACCCGAGAGATGGATTTCTCCGAGGACCACAGCCAGCCATACCTTTGGGTATTCAATGTATGTTTTAGTCCTAGCTTTATATAGATAGATTATATTGGTACATTATTTTATATACAAGCTGCTTCGCCTTTTGTTAGATCCACCCACGTCGGCGGCTGCCGCGGAAACAACAACTGCCACAACAGCAGCAGAAACAGCAATGCAACATCAACAAGCGCAGGCAACAACATCGACTTTAGTGACGCCAAATGGTGAAGTAAATGTTGTTGTGGATGCCACATCATTGTTCTATGCTGCAGGTGCAAATGCAGCGACATCAACAACAGCAGCAGCAACAGATACAATTGCAACAGACTCGCATGCGTTTGCTGCAATGTTTCCCAACCAATCGCTGTTGCCACCGCCAGCTACAGGAGCAGGAGCTGCTAGTGTGAATACCAGCATATTTGGAGATATGCAGGATTTTATTGATAACACAGATGTGGCAGCGATATGCACTATACCCGCCGATGATATGCCCGTTGTCGATGGAGATGATATTGTCATCGATAATAACAACATTAGTTTGGACTTTGCAGAGAATTTGTTTGAAGAGTTCGATGAAGATGTGGAGGTGGGCGACGAAGATGAGGAGGACGACGAGGATGCTGAGAATGAGGATGAGAATGACAATAATAATGATGCTGCCGATCAGAATCTGTTGCTGACCAGCGATGATGACGATGTGGACGACTTCGATGACGAGCAATCAAAGCATCTCCAGAAGCCGTATTGTATATATTGTAACAAGAAATTTACCAGTCAGTACAAGTTCGAGAATCACATGTTTGTGCATCGAGGTGAGTACACATATATTATTATTATATATTATATGACCCAATCTTAAAATTAATCTTTTCATACAGGACTGGCGCCATATCGCTGTGAGCTTTGCACCAATTTGTACAATATGAAGCGATTGCTGATACGGCATTATAAGACCGTGCATAAACGAATGCCCACGCGGGACATGGTGCAGGCTAAGGGTGACAAGGTATCTGTGGCTCGCACCACCATTGAAAAGATCTATGTGAATAATGATAGAGGTAATGTTGAGGGAACTGGACTTAATAAATATGTTAACTATATATTCGCATTCTCAAATAGCACCCATGGTTATGTGCGCAAAGTGTCCTTTCGAATGTGAGCTAGAGAGTGAAATGCGTAAGCATCTGAATGCGCATCATGGCATCAACGATGGTGGTAAGTATGAGCTAAATCTTGATAGTAATTTAAATTAACATTTAACGCTTTCGTTCCCCCAGTATCTGTGCATGCCAACGAGGTGTTTATCATACGCAGTAAGTGACTGAATATATTTATACTTGTTTATGTTTAATAATCTCCTTGCTTTCTCTGCAGAGCTGCCTTTCGAGTGTCCACGCTGCATACGCTCATTTGCGGCGAAACACACGTTGACCCGCCATTTGCAGCGAAGTCATTTAGTGGACACAATCATTGAGATGCAGGCGCCTCAATTGACAACGAGCTCGGCGCTAACAACAACCACAACGACGGCAACAACCACATTGCCGCTCAATACCGGCCAAGAAGATGTCAATAACGCTAGCGAAGCCAACAATGATAACAATAATCAAGGTGATGGCGAAGCCGTAGGCGTAGGCGTAGATAAATGCGGTAAGAGGGTCAATAGCGTAGCAAGAATGAACTCAAATTCAAATTCCAAATATGCCCAACACATGCCAACGCTTCAACGACATCAACAACAACAACTGCATCTACAACTGCAAATGCAACAACATGTTGGCAATGATCCTCTTCATTTAATGTTTACCGATGATTATCAACAATGATCCTTGTTTTTTGTCGTGTGTAGAGGAGAAACTTTTGAAACTGGATTCCGAGGATGTGGGTAATATGGAAACAGACAAGAATCAGACAACACAAGAAATCACAACAACAACAACTGAGATCACAGCTGAAACTGCAATGCCTGAAACTCCTACAACTGCAATATCAGATGTATTTGTTGCTTCAACACCAACTACAACAGCGGAAACCACCACCACAACAAATGAAGAGAAAACCCCCACAACAGTTGACTCATCGCTTTTTCCCACGCCCACGCCATTTGATTTTGATCTAGACTTCATTGGCGATGGACCACAGGCCACGTCGCTTAAGAACAATAATGATAGTTTTGATGTTATGCCCAGTCAGCTTCTGAATGGCAGCGATAAGCTGCTCACAGCTGCACTGGAACCATCGATTCTAAAGGCCATACGTTCACGCGGTCTGCCGTGTACTCCGATCTTTGTGTGCAAGCAATGCAATCAGACGTTCGATGAACTCAAGAAATTGTCGCAACACGAATTGGATCAACATTCCAGTGGCACGCTGTCGCCGCGTAGTAGTTATCAACATCAGTGCGACATATGCCACACAACATATCGTACAGTGACGTTGCTTAACTATCATAGAAAACGACACCTTACTACGCGTAAGGTGGAGTGTAAAAAGTGCCCAAAGGAGTTCACAAGTGCCGAAGAACTAGAGCAGCACGTGGACGCGGAGCATCGCGATAAAATGATACTCAAATGTGGCATTGATGGCTGTAAGAAGACGTTCAATTATAAGCATCATCTGAAGCGACATCAGACAGCCTCGCATACGCCTGTACAGTATATATGTCCGGAATGCGGCAGGGATATGTTGACCAGTCTGCATCTACGTAATCATATGAGCATGCATAGGGGCACACACTCGTACAAGTGCCCAAAGTGTGTGCGCACCTATATGCGACGCAATCCGTAAGTGTTGATGCTGATAGCTTATCAATTCTTAATTTTAATTTTCTTTATAATTATTGCAGTTTTCGACGACATGCGCTGCGTGAACATAAGTGGGAGCTGACCGACGATCAGATGAAAGAAATCTATTGTGAAAACGATACGCAAAGTTCTATTCAATTGCGCAGTCGTAAATCGGTTGGAGTTGAGAATGCGGAATCTGATTAGCCATCGTTATTTATGATGATAATACAAGTACATAAATATTATGAATAGGAAGCAATGTTATTAATTGCACACTGTACAAAGATTTCTTTAGATAAGGTAAACTTGTAAAACACACATACACACACTCTCATCATTTTAAAGAATTATTAGTTGACATATAGCTCTATTATGAAGTTTTCTATAATGTTACTCTAAGCACCTATAAAAATGACGCATACGTTTAAGCAGACCTCGACACACAGACACACACACACACACACACAAGAAAAGCGATTGGGTTCTTTTATGTGTTATCTTCCTTTACAAAAGGGCACAGGATTATTGTATTATTGAAAAGAGCACACACTCGCGCATTAGTTCATCTTTTTTTTAACACACTCAGTATCTTAAGGTCTTCAAGATGAATATTGCTAAGTTATGGTATAGTTAGAACATATCTCAATGTATTTACATTATTGCTTAACAACATAATTATTTTAGTTGCAACCTATTGTGGTTATACCTAAGGGCATACGTTTTTGTTTATATCATTTAATAATAAATTACTTAAATATTTATGACATCAACTCAGCATATTTTCCCAGTAGAACTAAACTAATTAATGTAATATTTTTTTTTTGCAATAAATCTGACAATTAAGTACGATACCAAAAAATGAAGAGTTTCTTAATTTTAGTTTTCCAACGTTATGCTTGAACCATATTTATCAATTTGAATCAAGCGCGCGCAGTGAAGTTATCGATAAAGCAAAAAACTTAAAGCGGGAATCCGAACGATACAAATGGAACTAACTGGTTCCGAAAAGGGATTCTTTCAACTGCACTTACTTAAAATGTTTTAAACATTTTGTTTTATTTACAACGTATTTAACATTGTTGTTCGGCTGTAATTAAACTTTTATTTGCCAATTTGCAACTTCTTGTGATGCGAAGGAATGCAAAAATACTTGCGAAATATCACAGTTACTCAGTTATTGCCCACCCCTACAATACATATTTCGCGAACAAGAAAAAGAACAGCAGAACCAGCCCCCAGCGGCATTGCAAACTTTCCTTTTGAATGCAAATAAACAACAATCAGCAATTGAAAATAATTCCGAAAAAAAAAAATACAAAATAACGTACAAATAGGTAAACAATTGAGTACGGAACTCCAATGGCCGCCGCCACAGCGGATGCCGCTAGAGCGAACGCGTTGTCCGCTATGAACAAAGTGAACAACACAACAAAATGCCGCGCGTGCCTGTCGGTGGATCGGCAAACCGTTAAGCTGGACGCCAAAATACCGGATCTGAAGAATGTACGCACCTATGGTCAGGGTCTACGACAGTGCACCAATTTACAGTTGACCACCCGCTCGCCCGGTGGGTATAGATGGCCAATGCAGATTTGCCTACGCTGCTGTCGCGCTCTCGAGGTGGCAATGCATTTTGTGGAGCTTGCACTCGAATCCAATCGCAAATTGTTGCTAGAATCCCAGAGTATTAAGTCGACGCCACCACCGCTATCGACTTCCACGTCGGGTGAGCTGAAGCGTAAAGCCAGCAGCGAACTGTTGCATTGGAATCAATTCAGTCAGGAGTTCGAGCAGTTTGTGGAGAGCTATGACGGTGTCTCGGCGCCCATTGAGGAGAATGTGTTGTATATGCGAGGAGCAAAGATCCCGCGCCTGGACTCCGATGTGGCGACCACAAACGAACCACCACAAGAGGACGATGGTAAGTGAAGTATGGCAATTAAGCTTCACAGTGCCTGCTATAAGTCGCTTTCTATTTACAGTTATATTGTTCGATGTGAA
Organism: Zaprionus ornatus; assembly: GCA_018904035.1. Classification (NCBI taxonomy): domain Eukaryota; kingdom Metazoa; phylum Arthropoda; class Insecta; order Diptera; family Drosophilidae; genus Zaprionus; species Zaprionus ornatus. The sequence continues at coordinate 6,867,178 of JAEIFZ010000253.1, forward strand.
GTATGAGGACAATGATCAGGACCAAGAGGACGAGAACGATGGTTCCGATGCGAAGAATAGTGAAACCTTCTATGAAAATAGTATTATACTGAATGACAACACGTGCAACGGTGTCGACAAAGGTTCCGAGAATAACAACAATTATAATTTTAACAATAAAAACGGGGATATGTCTGGTCTGCCGGATGTTGAGTGCGATCTCATTCAACGTGCGCTATTCATGACCCTCAACGAGGATATCAATGCCAGGCAAACAGCTGAAGAACTGCAGTCCATTGAATCTATAAAAGCGACGCTTTTGAAATGTAAGTACCAAATGAATCAATGATCTTTAAACCTGATTCTGATGCAGGTTTATTCTTTTAGCTACGGAAGCCATGACCAGCTCGAGTACGGACAACTCTGCGTCCAGTTTGCCCAGCAAGTCATCGCCGAGCAAAGAGGTTAATACAAATATACCGGTGCTCAGCTGCAGCATCTGCAAGCAGACGGAATCGGAGGCCAAACAGATGCGCAGTCACTACATGCGTGTGCACAGCTGTGATGTTACCGAAGACGATATCATTGGCTTGACCAAAAGTGGGTGCACAAACTTACCAAGTTGATTAATTGTTATAAACATGTCATACCGAAAGTATTATGTTATATGTTAGATAGAAGAAAGAATCTTTTAAGTTGATCAATTTGTTTTCTTGTAGTAAATGTCTGCTTAGTTATTTTGATGTTTTTCATATCTACAAGTTGTATCTATCTATAGTTAGTATATGCTTTTGTTTATATACGTAGATCAAAGCTTTAAATGCAGACCCTGTAATAGCTACGAGACGAACAGTCGCACGGACATGCAGCAGCATCTCATAGAGCATCACAAGATCGATGGTGACTTTGGTAAGTAACGATTTGATTGACTGACATGAATCATTCTTAGATGATAATCCTATATTCCTTGCAGAGATGTACTGTTATGTGCAGCAGAATTGCCCTGCCTGTGGACGCATCTTCAAGGATCAACGCTCGGCGCGCACACATTACACACGCATGCATACACCCCAGCACCAACAACAGCAACATCAACATCAACAACAACAACAGCAGCCGCTGCAGCAGCAACAGCAACAACTGCAGCCCATGGGAGAGATAGTGGAGCAGCAACAACAGCATGTGTGCACTGCCTGCGACAAGGTGTTCAATCAGAAGTCCAGCCTGCAGGCTCATCAGCGCTTCTGCCAGGTGAAGCAGCCTGTGCATTGCAACTTCTGCCAGCTGCAGTTCAGCAGCATGCGCAAGTATGAGTTGCACTTGCAGCACCAACATGCTGTCGATACATTGCACGAGTGCGAGATATGCCTGAAGAGTTTCAAGAATAGCGAATCGCTATCGGTGCATCGCAAGCGACACTCGGAGCGACATTATCAGTGCTCTAAGTGCGCACTAAACTACATCAATGCCGCTGAACTCCGTGTGCACTTCGAACGCGCCCATGTGCAGGAGCAGGAGGTGGTCAGCTGTCGTAGCTGCGACAGTAAGTTTCAGAATTTCGCTCTGCTGCGCGAGCACGAACAGCGCAATCATCAGAAGCCAAAGGTTTGGCGCTGTGACAACTGCAGCTTTGAAACCACGTCGAGGGCGCGTCTGCGTCAGCATCAATATGAGCACACGGATTATCCATACAAATGCAAGCACTGCCCGGAGGAATTTGCCGATCGTGGCAAGTAAGAGAATATATACGCTGCAAAATTAATGAACCTTTTGTACATAGGCTTTCCAATTTGCTTATAGAATCCGTCAACATTCCAAAAAGGTTCATGCGGTGGAGCTGACGGATGAGCAGCTGGCCGAAATGTTTCGGGAACGCATCGGTTATACCAATCGTCACGATGCCTTCAATAAGACAAATAACGCTCTGGAGATTCCCGGCTTTAGCGATGAGTGTTTCACCGAATTGAAGAGCCTTGGCCTAGACTATGATGATATAACAACCGATCTCTTTTCAAATTCCATTAATGCACTGGACAATCTGCTCGAATTGGTACCATAGAAGCAACATAATCCAATCCATTTACCTGCATAGAATATAAGTAACATCATGAGTAGCTAACGAGAGCTTGAAGACTGTCCGCATCAATCCCACAATCACACCCAATCAACCAATCCAATTCAACAGCAACATCAACCAAGATTCTAACTTATTTTTAAACTGTTTGTACCACATAGTATATATACCAGTTGGGTATATATATACATACATATACACACGCGCGCATATACATAGTTTTTCTTTGTATATCACATGCAAATCACGATATTTTTTGAAGTACCTTAATAAAAAACACCAACAAACCGAAGCGCTTCGGAAGCGCGCCCAAAAAACTCTTGGATTACTTTTTCTTTTTTGGGGTTTGATGCCAAACACTTCGGTATATTTAAACTACTTAAATTTGTTAAGCATTTAAAGCTAGTTAATGCCCTGAATGAACTTGGAGAGGAAATCTGTGGGTTTAGGATCCTGGGACTCCTTCCAGTAGCGCATTATGTGGCCCTTCTGCTTCCAGATCTCGACGGTTTCCTTCAGTTCCATTTGACCCTGTTCAGTATGAAATCTTATTGCATGAAATCTCTCAAGGATACTTATTGGGTCTTACCTTGATGACCAGCATATCAATAACGCGGATATCGGTAACGTTGCGATGCTTGTTGAATTCTTCACGCAATTTGCTACGCACCTGCTCAACGCTCAATGGTATGTCGTAGTCCATAACTATTTGGAGATCCAAAGGATTTGTTTATATTTGGCGCCGCAGCAGGCAATTTGATGACATAACCAGTGCCCGATACTTACCAACATAGGGAATCTGACGGTACCAAGCTTTGTACAGATTCAGTGCACGTTTGCGCGCCTCCTCCCTGTCCACAGACAAAATGGGACGCACCTGTTGTACGGCACGTTTGACGGCTTCACGTCCAGCCATGTTCCTGCGGCGTATTTATTGTATTTGGCAGAAAACTTCGTTGCAAAATGCTGCTGCTTCTTCGCGACCGCAGACGGCAATAACAGCTGAGAGAGTTGCCACCTAGTTCGGGCTATATCGATAATTTTGAAAGACAAGTATTGCAAATGTCGTAATGAACTGAATGCGATACCTATCGATGCTTGTGCGCTTAAATTTGAAATTTCAAAAAAAACGCTCACATGTTGAGTGTGTAAGCTGAGCTGCTGCTGCCCCATTGTTGTTGCAAGTCTTTTGTGGGAATGTAAAGGACAGTCATTGTGGGGCCTGGGGCTATGCACAAAAACTGCACATTGTCATTGTAACAATAATAGAGACACAGAGGAGGCAAAAATTACACTTTCATTCATTAAAGCGAGCTATTGTTGTTTTTGGCTTTTTGTTGCTGCCGCAGTTGCTGCTGCTGTCGTTGCTGCCGCTACTGCCGCTGCTGTTGTTGACCGCTCGTCGATCGTCTTTGGCTGTGGCGCTCAGTTGAAAACACGTTATGCGCCTGTGCAGAGCGTTTTTGCGCATTACCAACTTACAAAGTGCCCCGAGAGTTTCGAAAGTTTCTTGTCCACCCAAAACGCGCGTGTGATTTTTGTATTGCAGTAGCAGTATATTCAGTGTGTGTTCAAATATTTTGAATTTATTATGCAAATGCAGTAAGCGAGGCAGCAATATAACACACATAATTGTAATAAAACATTTGGTAGGTCAACAATTTCTATTTTAATTGGCCATCGCCCAACAATTTACCATACGAGAAAAGAAAGCTACGAAATAACCAAAATAAGATATTATACAAATATGGAGGAACTGTATTTAGTTATTTAGTTGTGCATAATTAAAGCAATCAAATATTGGATGTGTTTTTCTCTCATTTCCCATCTCTCATCTCTCTTCTACTTGAAGAATTGCGTGCCTAGAAGTTTTGTTCTTCTTTTTTCGTTCTTCTCTTGCAAATTGGTGTCAATTTCTTTTGCCGATGACCAATATAAATTCCAGTTATGAGAAATATATTAGTCAAAAAACCGAAGCCCGTTCTTGTTTTCCGTTTTGCACACTCGGTACGCAAATTAGTTTTGAGCGTTAATTAAAAATTTCTTTGTCAAGGTTGTAAACGACGTTCATATGGGTGATTCCCTGACCCCTCCCGCAACCCATACTCAGTTGAGCCTTGCGGCGCCTCTCTTTGTCTTCGTGTTGTATGTCAATTAGTGTTATTCAAGCGGACAAATAGATCATTGAGATGTAGAGAGGCGAAAGGTGGCAGAGGGGCGCTAAACAATAGCTCTTTGGCTGGCAGTGCTCGTTCCACTTTCAGCTGGGTACTCGATAATTGTAATCGTAATGAGGTGCAAATATTGAATTAGTAGCAGAATTTCTACAGTCGCTTTTACGAGCACATTGATTGGCATCGCCAACAATACGTATTGCAACAACAGAAATAATATCAACCAGACGATTGCAACAGTTGAGCGAGCCTGACAGTAAGATACCCTTTGCTCAGTTCTAAAGAACTGTTGCAAATATTCTAACAATTTCAAGATAAAGATATCTGCCGCCTACTGCGTTACTTAAATAACTTCTGTGTTATCCGTTCGGATTTGAAATTCAAATTTGGAGGAGAGGTATATATTAGAGTTAGCTAAGTATATAGTGTCTCTAGCTTTTATAATAGCCGAGATCTGTGTGTTCATACAGACAGACTGATGGACATGGCTCAATCGACACGGCAAATGATCATGAGCAAGAGTATATATGTATACTTTGTGGTGTGTGCCTGTTACATACATAAACACAAAGTATACCCTTTTATGAACATTTTCAATGCTAGAAGGGTATAAAAACATAACTGGTTGGGGATCTAGGCGAAACGGGTCGAAAGGCTTACACACACACACACACTAGTTTGCCATGTGATATACGAGTACCGTTTATCGCCACACCCATCCCCCGCCTCCCTGTCACGACCCTTCTCCCTCTCTGTTTCATTCACACACACGTCAAGTTCAGCAACGACTTTGAGGCGCAGCAATCCAGCACTTTGGACACATTTCATGGCCACCAACTTGAAATCTGTTTATAAATTATTATTGTGCCGTTTTTATTTGGCTCGCTCGGAAGCCGGCGGCCGCATTAGGGCACCGAAAGTACCAAAGACACTTTGGGGCTCGCGTATCGCGCTCGACCAATCAAGGCAAATACCGGCAACAACAACAACAACAACAACAAGAGCATGCCCAATAAACCGAAGTATCGCACAAAATTATCGAATCGATAACAGAGAGAGAGGGAGAGAGAGACGCGTCCATCAACATTCTCGATTGCGCTCGTCATGGAATGTTTATGCGGGGCAACTGAACGTGATGGAGCCGTCGTTGCGTAGTTGAAATGTTTGCAACCAGCTCGACCAGCAGCTGTTCGGTAATAGCCCCACAAACATGTTCGATTTCCGTGGAACTAGATCCCGGTCGGCTCAGTGCCGGGCGGGTGCCAAAGCAATCGCTTTCTTTCTAATTAATTTGGGTAAATAGTGTAGATACTATTCGGGAATTTCATGAATTCAATTGCTACAGGGGATTAATTTGTATTACTTTGTATGACGTATATGTCTCAATTATATCGGCTCCAGTGATCCTGAACAAAAATATATATACTCTGTTTGGTTTACCATGCCTTGTTTTGTCTGTTACATACATAATTCAAACAGTTTTTCTTTTGCTTATCAAGTTGAAGTGATTTTGTTAAACTTAAATAATTAATGTTTTTATATTATTATATATACTATTCAACTACACTACTCTACATATAACCGACATATACGCAGTGACTTAAGAGGTTTCTCTAAGAAAAACCTTTCTATCAATTTACCTAGAAAGATAAGCGAATTAAACTAAACGTTTTAAATGTTTACTGTCAACTCGAGATAAATCTGTTTGATCTTCATAATTAAAATAAGTTTTCTTATTTTTATTTTATCAATTCCGCTGAACTAAATAACATATATCAAATTCAAGCTAGAACTCAGACTTTATAGAGTTGTGGAATGGAATTTATTATATTTATTTCATTGGCCAATTTCTTTGGAATTCCTGCGGTGTTTGGAGCACCTTGGGAGTGTCTTGTTGTTCATTCATTTAAGCCATAAACAAGCAAATCTAAAATCTTCAAAGGTATTCTTCTTTCTATTGTGCCTCTATTTGCGAAACTTTCGAGGGGCGCACTTTGAAATTGTTGCTCTTGCACCACAATTATAATACAATATAAACATTGGCGATAATTGTCGGCTTTGGCAGAGAGACAATTATAGCGCTGTAATCTCTGACCGATATTTACACAATCGAGTGCAGGTAGGCAGGCTGACTCAACTCGCGCGTTGTATAATACTCATAAAATATATTGAAATTGTTCAGCGCAGTTTGCCGATCAGTGATCACGTGCTGTGCTGCACGTGTAAACGACATTGTAGAGAGTATGCCTATGCTATATAGTTGTGTCCCTCTATTCCCCATTGTGTGGCACTTTATATTAGAGCCCGTGTAAATATTTAACCAAACCATTTGCTGTGCTCAACTTCCCCCGAGTGGTGTCGGAAACGCCATTCATGGCAAATTATGCATAATTTGTGCAACAATTAAACTAAACAAGATTTGGGAAATGTTGCACGGCATATATACAGCATGTACCTTGGTGCCCCCTTATGCCATATCTCCATATACCTTTCACGCTGGCCGCCTGCAGGGCATTTGTTTAGTTATTAAGCGTCAACTTTGCACTCTGATTGTTGTTGTTGTTGTTGTTTCTACGTATTTATTTTGCCTGAGCACGAGCACTTTACGCGATAACCGAAAACAGCAACAACAACAATACGACACGACACGACGCTGCTGTCGCTGTCGACGCCAACAGCGCAGCTGACTGCGACTGCTGCTTGAGACTTCACGAGAGGTGCGCGTCAGTGTTGAAGTTGGCTCAGGTTCAGTTTCAGTTACGTTTTGGCGTTTTACGGCAACGCAGCACGACGACAACAACAACGGGCGCAGACACGGCGGCAATCTTCAACAGCAACAACAGCAACAACTCTGCGAAACGAACTCATTGAGGTGCGTGTTGTATCTGTCTCTGATTATGTCTGTGCGATATCATTCAAAAAGAATTCTGCTAACGTGTAAATAATAATAATATTTTGAGCGCATTCTGTGAAATGAAATGAAAGAAAAAAACGCGCATACGCCGCATTGGTCGCGCTACCAAAATCCGCTTAACGCTTGTTCGTGACTTTGCCTGCCGTGTTACCGTTAAACTGCTCAAGTGTTGCCAATTGCGGCGCGTATCCGTAAATTAGCTAAAATGACGACTTACACGTTCTATAAAAATCAACATTCCATATATGGCAGGCACCAGGGCCGTAGTTAGTCGTGTGCAGGGTGCCTGCCTGCCTAGGGCGCCTTTGTGACCAAAAGAAAAAGGGAAAAAAGGCTTAAACAAGAATATGTATACTTCGTGGGGTCTTTCATGGCTGCTGAGTATAATCTCATAGGTAGAACGAGGCAGACATAATTGCATGGATTGCAAATATTATCAATCCAGATTCTAGAATGTAAGGGCCCGAAATATAGATTTCTCAAAAACCCCAATTGATTTTTCCAATATAATATGAAGAAATAACTAAGATGTAATTAGTATTAGCTTTCTACATTTTGTGCAATGTTTTATGAACTAAACAACACCTTAATTTGTAAGCAAGGAATAGGAAGCAATAGGCATGCCCAAGAAGTTTTGCACAAGGGCCTCCCGGTACCGTCGCTCCGCCCCTGGCAGGCACACTCGGCAACTCTTGATGGCGAAGTTAAATTGGCAAATGGTTTTCACTTTTTGCAGCTCGATTGCATGCAAAACTTTGTGTTACGAGTGTCGACCAACAACAGCAGCAACAACAACAACAATTACAACCGCAACAACAACAACTAGCAAAGCATTTACAGCAATGCGCCCAAGTGGTATCTGCCGCGTACCTTGAACTCACTTTTCCTGCCGCCAACATGGTCTACAGCTGCCGCTGCTGTTGTTGTTGTTGTTTTGGCTTTGTACTTTTATGCAAAAAGAGTTTTCACTTTCTTTGCCCGCCGTTTTGCCATTCATCTGTCCCGATTAGATAATAAACTTTTACAAGTTCTTCGACTGCGGCTTATGCTGCCTCTCGTTATCATCTCTCGCGTCGCGTCGCGTTCTTTTGTTTCATTCTTTTGCCAATAAAAAAAAGAGTTTGTTGTTGTCGCTTGTGTTTTATGGTCTCCTCGATAAGATTACCGCTGCCTCGTCGCTGCCTCGTCAACGTCTGTCAGCAACAATTGCAACAATTTCCATATATATTTTTATACATTAAACAGGTTTATAGACTCGTGTTCGCTTTGTATTTACGACCCGTGCGCGTTGAACACGTAGCGCACTTTATGAAATGATTCCCAGCAAAAAGATGAGAGAGAGAGATATATCTACATATAGTACCACTCAGAGAGTACCCTCTGCAATTGTCTGCTGAGGCAACATCAGCCTCAGCCTCACAGTTCACACACAGCGCTCGCGCAGAGCTGACCGAGTTGGCACCTCCAACAAGAAAGGAGGCCAAGTTACCAATTTGATTTACCAATGATAGACGCACCGAAGGCACGCAATGCCGAGAAATACCTTAATGTGGGTTGAGGGTTCGGTCTGGGTTCGGGTTCTCTCGCCATCTTTAATCTCCAACTCCATCTGTGTCTGTCTCTGTTGCTTTGTCTGTTGTAGGCGCTTTGTATGCGGGAATTTTGTGTACCCTGTATTTTTTATGCCTCTTTTGGGGTAGTTGAAGTACATAGGAGACTTTAAGTCATAGTATTTTATTGCGGTGGTATTTATAGTATTTGTTTAAATAAGTATTTAAAGCATTGTAGTTTTCTTTAGTATTTTAGTTAGCCGAATGTTGTAAAAGTTCTATGACTTTAGCTTTATTTACACTGCAAAAAGAACAGATTTTTTGAGGCTCTTAGCATTGCAAATTCACGTATTTCTTTTGTTGGCATTTTTAGTATTTTTAATAACAGTATTTTTCGCATTTCTTGAAGTTTTCTTTGGTATTTTCGCTTGTTTAAACGAAGCAAATGTTCCACAACCTTAGCTGCATTTACAGCTTATCTGCCCGTCGAGCTTATTACTTATTTTTCTCAGTGTAGCATTTATTATAGTCTCTGCGCATTTGTCACACCAGCAACCAATTCACACCTCAAATTTGTTGTGCACCAGAATGTTTTGCTAAATAAAAGCGCTGCTCATAAAACGCAGAAGCAGTAGAAAAGGTGAATGAAGAAAAAATAGGTGGTGATGAAAGAGGGGGCAGAGAGGGAAGAAGAGAGAGAGGGGGAGTTAGAGAGAGAGAGAGAGAGACAGAGCAGAAGAGAGCGGAAGAAACAGAGAGAGGTATCCACTTAGACAAACTTAGGACAGGAAAGTTGCCCATCTCCATAAGACATAAGACACAAGACTCCAAAGAGCCCCGCAACACTTTCCCTTTCACGATGAATCGTAGCGGAAACGTTCGAAAAAATCATATATAAATATTAAATTTTGCATTAATTTGGGCAATTAATCAAAGACTATTTATAAACATTCATTATCATGCGAGAGTTGAGTTGTGTGTATTTCAACTGCCACGATCGTTACTCACCGTTCTCGCTCACCTTATGCAAATTTAGATATATGTATATATATATAAGATATAAGTATATTCAATATACTTGTGTATTGCTTTTCAAGGTCAGCCTGGCATTGCCAAGTACAGCTTCCCCGAGGCGATAAACAGATCATTTTTTTAACAATTGAAGTTACGCGAAATTGGAAAAAATAACAGAGCGAAAGAGAGAGAGAGAGAGAGAGAGGGAGAATATAGAGAAAAAGGTGCAAAACAGCTTAAGTTATTTGCCCAACTACGTTGTATTTGCACTTAATTAGCGACTGGCTACGTTCCTCAACTGAACAATCCGCCCACGACAAAGGCAACGTCAAAGCCAAAGCCGAAAAAACAATTGAGATTTTTTGTTGTTGTGCAGTTGTAATTGTATTTACCTTTACCTTATCGATGGATTCACATTATTTAATTGTTTGTCATGGGGTTTTGGCAGCCAAAAACAACTCTGACAAACAACAAGAACAACTTAACAACAGCAACAACAACAACAACAACAACAACAAGAACTGGTTATTGGCACGTTCGACAGCAAAGTGAAATGAATAATTAAGTCACTATGTCAATTCAATGAATGTCATGACTCTGATATGACCAGACACACGCACTCACACACGCACACACTCACACTCTCTTACAGTAGCCATAAGCTGTTAAGTACAGTGAACATTGACCGATAGGCGACAAACTTCTCAAGTGTCCATTTGCTCAGCGCGTGTCAGTGGCAACAACAACAACAACAACAGCAGCAACATCAGCACTAGCAACTCAATCTACCAACTGCAACTGTTGCTGTTGTTGCCGCTGATTGGCAAAAAAAAAGCAAATCTGAGGCTCGAAAGGGAACGTTTCATGCAGTTAAAAAGTCATTTAGCTTTGGTAATTGAAATAATAATTAATAATAACAATCAACGCTTTTTAATGGCCCCAAATGTTGCAGAACTTTTGCAAAGCAAAGCGGGAACACCCTAAAATTGAGGTATAATTCTTAGAAATATGAAACTTAAATGCGTAATTGGCTTATACATTATGTGAATAGGTACAGAAATTAACAGCCTGCTTCTAGCTGTAGGACAATTTAGCATTATTTTAAAAATATCAGAATTAAATTACAACTCTTTATATTAAAAAGAGTTATTTTATTTACTTATTTTTTTTTTTTATTAAAAAAGAGTTATTAATTTTTTTTTAGGAATTGGTCACGCCATCGATAAAAGTCTAATTTCAGGCTTAATTTCAATGCTAGAGAATTATTATTTAACACAATAACTATAACAGTCTAAATGATATCTGCAAATCTGGTTGCAATCGTATAGTTAACAAAGAAGTTATTTAAGAAACAACTTCAAAGGGGAGCTGATTTGCGGCTCCCTGCAAGGTATGCAACACAAAGTTTTTTTTAGTTTTCTTTGTACAGATATTTTCTAGAAACTTCTCTATTATATTCTATGACTACCTCAAGTTACTGCAAGTAACAATAAATGTATACCTATTTTAAACCTTAAGAAGTTTTGTTTAGGTTTAATAAAAGACCATAAAATGTTGGCTTGATTTCTCAGCAGTTTTTTGTGATTGTGATTTGGTATTATTGCTTGCAAGTAGCTGGAAACTAATTATAGATGCGTCGCAATTGCCAGACACTGCGCCAGACACAATAAAAGCTATAAAAAATACAGTAAAAACAGCAACAAACAGTGAGAAACAAGGCACATAACCTCAATTACAAGTGGACAATAAAAATCGAAAATGAAATCAAATAAAACTCGTCGCTGACCTTTGGCTAAGTAATTGAACGCGTTTGGAATTTACGACGCTGGTGCATTGCAGCTCTCAATAAATTGCAGCACTTAATTAAGTCAGGGGGGTGAGGAAGGGGGGAGGGGAGGTTGGTAATGAAAATGATTGTGGGCTGCGGGTTCTCCATATCAGCTCTGATCGTGTACGTGTGTTGGCGCATTGATAAGGCCTGAACGAACCTGTTTGCTGGTCATTCTGTGTTTTGTTTGTTTGTTCCACTGTTCAATCCTCCCACTGTGCCACCGTCTGTTTGTCTGTCTGTCTCTCTATCTGTCTGCCTGTCCTTCCCTTAGGCCAGTCACATGTTGATCGATTTCTGCCTTGTTAATTACCTGTCCAAGCATGCGCAGGGGGTTTGGCTCAGTTTTCATGGGCTTTTCATCGCACGTTCGATGCAAATTAATTGATATTTAAGCGGACCATAGCTCTCTGACCCTGTCGTTGCTGATTACGCATACGCCGTGTGAAACGTCGATCCAATTAGAAAAGTAAAGTAAATACCCGATGCAAAGTTTGCATTGAGGGAGGCGTCGGCGGGAAAACCCATGTGATTGAGATAGCACGAGGCTGCGTGTGTTTGTTTATGGGAATTTCGATTATATAACGGGGCATAAACATATGTAGGTACCTTATAATACCTGATAAAGGGTATAATAGCACCCGATTAGGTACGTGGTACTGTAAGAATGTCGCCCGACTCGTTTTCTATCAAAATTCAGTAAGATTATCTTGTCGCAGAGCTTGTAAATTAGTTTGGGTTTCTTGAAAACAATTTAAAGAGCGATTATAAATCAGTTTTCGGGGCAAGTCAAGTTGTTTTTTCGCCGTTGAAGTTCTTTGCTTGGAAAATATTTAAGAAATACCAACGATAATAAAAAGATAAATATAAATTTGACAAAAATAAACATTAAAAAGATATCGCGTATTATATTATCATAGAAATTATTAATAGTATGTATATATTATAATTACAGTCATATATGGTTTATAGCTCTGGCGATGATTTATTGCTAATTAAATGAGTTCGTTGGGCAAACAAATAAATTGGTGACAAACCCTAAATAAAAGCCCCACTCCTTGTAGAGGTTTTGGGCTGATAAACTTGGCAAGTGACAGAGAAGGAGAAGGGAAAAGAGAGAGGGAGGGAGGGGGACGATAGTACCTATACGCATTGATAAACGGACTTCCACACGTCACACTGATTAGCCCAAAGTTTTGAATTGTTTTTTAAACAATTGATGAGTAACCCTAAGGTAGCCTAAAATTATATTGACTTTTTTTCTACCTGCGCATGAGTCACACACGAATTCGCTCTGCAGGGCGATTTGGCTTTAAAATGCGGCCACAAGCAGCGAATTGGGAATAGTTCGAAGAAAGTCGGCAGAGTCGGCACAGACGGCACAGTCTCGGCGCATTCTAAAGGTGCTAATAAAAGGCAATAAAATGAAAATGCTAAGAAATTAAGCTGGCGAACAATTAAAGCTAAGAGCGGGCAAATTAGAGTCGCCTGTCGCCGATTTAAAACATATATTTACGTATGCGTTATAGCGATATCGATGTTCGTTGCTTGCCTTTGCTTTCTCAACGCAAATCGATCGTGATTATGAATTGGCAAAAAGTAAAAGATTTAAATTTTAAATGCTTAAACATTTTCGACTTTTTACAGCTAACATACAAGCTAAAGCACCGTTAGACGACAGACGATCGCAGATCGGAGGAAAGTAAAAGCGCTATCAGATCCACAGTCGCAGCAGACGCTCTCAACATGGCCGATACAATCAACAAGCCGAGCATACAAATTCGCAGTGGCCTTCCCTCCCCGCTGCCCGACAAGAGCCCCTCGCCGGCCACCAAGCTGCTGATCAGCCATGGCAAGCCCAACTTCACCATCGCCCGCTCGAACAGCACCAGCAAAGACAATGCCAACAACCCGTTGTCGCCGCAGCCGACAGCGAACAACAACTACAATGCATACAAGAGTGCCGGCAGCACCGCAAGCAACTACAACAACAACATCAGCAGCAGCAATGGCCACAGCAACGGCCACAACAACAGCAACAAATTTGTGGTCGGCACCAAGTTCAATGGCGTCTTTAAGCCCTCATCCGCTGCAGCCAGTTGGGCTGGCGCCTCTGCTTCTGCCGGCGCAAGCAGCACTGGCAATGAGGCTGCCCAGGTGGTGCTGCGTCGTCCCAAGTTAATCACCCAGGAGCAGCCACAGGTTGCTGGGGAGGATGATGCCAATGTGCCGGAGTTCATACGACGCCAGCGTCGCATACAGGAACGTCTGGCCAAGGAGAATGTGCTGGACTTTGAGAATCGTCGCAGTGGTTACTTCACGCATGTCATGATCTCGCCGGACTCACCCAATCGCACATCCTTTGTGGAGACCATGGCCAGTCCGGCTATTGTGCCGGCACTGGAGATGCCTTTGCCAGCTAAGATTGAGGAGGAGCAGCCAGTGGTGGAGGAGGTAAAGCCAGCCACAAATGGACACAGTGAGGCAGCTTCCAATGGTCACAGTGAGACAGCTTCCAATGGTCACAGTGAGGCAGCTTCCAATGGTCACAGTGAGGCAGTTTCCAATGGTCACAGCAATGGACATAGCGAGCAGCAGCAGGTGCTCACTAATAGCCACTCCCAGCAGGAGGATGTGGAACCCGAGGAGGTAGCCAAGGCTATTGAGGAGGTCAACAAGGCGGTAGCTGGAGAAGATGATGATAGCAAGCCCGAGGCGGAGGAGGTGAAGGCCATTGAGAGCGAGCCCGTTGCAGTAGAGGCTCAGGTGGAGGTTGTTGCTGTTGCCACTGCGGCAGTAATTGAACCGGAGGCAACTCCTGCTGCTGAGCAAAATGGTCACTCTAATGGTCATTCCAATGGTCACTCAAATGAAGATGCTATTACCATTTCTCATACCAATGGACACTCCAATGAGGAGACCAATGGTCACTCTAATGGCCACTCCAATGGTCACTCAAAAGAAGATACCAATGGTCACTCTAATGGCCACAGCGAGGAGCCCAGCTTGCCCTCACCCGATCCCAGTGGCGCTCTGGGCGTCAACTACGAACCCAAGACCGTAGTAAGCTTCTCCCAGGAGCTGGGAGGAGGTGAGAACAACTACCCCGACACGGTTAAGGTAACCAAGGAGGCGGAACCAAAAACACCAGCTGAGGCTGAGTTGCAGGAACTCTCCAAGCTGAAGTTCGATATCAAGAACGATGCACAGAACGAGGTTCAAGTGACGCCGGTTCTGCGGGCGGAGTAAGTGAAGTCCAAATGGGTCTAACCACTTTGGAGTTCTATTTAGTGCAATTGTTATTAATCATTCGAGACGAGAGTGAGCGAGACAGACAGCTGGAGAAAAGAAGAGAGAAGCAGGAGACATCAACTATGTATTGTATTTTGTGTTAGCTCCTAAGTTCATTATGAGAAATGTTGCCAAATTTAATTTTATGCTTCGCGCATCAGTCAGTATCCGTAGGCAGATCCCTAAGGGGTGTCCGTAGCCAGTACTGTGAATGTAAACCACACTACGAGCCAACTGTAGAGGCCTGCTACACTTAACTATGTTTACTTCAACAATTTGCTTTATTTAAATAAATTATTATTATATAAACACGAAACGGAATGTATTCAAAGTTAATGAAAGTGGGGTTAGGTTGAAACACATGGGTAATATAATGTAGTATCTAAAATGGTAAAGATTTGTGATGTATGGTATAAGGTAAGTATTGTGTTAATTAATTGCATATAAGCATACAGACTTGAGCTATTTAGTTCTTGTGTTGCATTTCTACAGTTTGTCGAACTAAAAATTGTTTATCTGAGGGACTTAGCTATCTGGACTTATGAAATTTCATATAAAGCTTGCTATTTCTCTTAAATACTTTGAACTTGATTGAAACTCCATGCACGCCTCTTCCTCAATGAAAAATATAAGTATTACTTAAAGCCAAAACCTTAATTAATCGTATACTACGCATAAAATGCTCTCAACAGAAAGAGTACAAACACAGTCCAGCACGTAAGCAGGTTTATAGTCCAGTAAGCAACTCTTGCAGCAACGGATCAGTTGAGCATGTTTTCTTTATCTGCCTGACAAGGCCAAGGTAAGGCAGAGTAAGGCAAGGCAAGGTAGTAGGTATTTGCCAATTGAACTTTGACATCTGTCCTTGAGCATGATATAAACTATAGTACTATTATTATCATACAATTCTTATGCAATAGATGTGATGTGATTGATGAATGCTCATTGATTCGCAACCGATTGATTAATCGATCAGAAGGTGCGTCGTCTATAAGCTCCCAAGTTCAATTGCGATACCCATTCAAATTCGAATTCCATTTCCAATTCGAAACTAATTTCCAATTATTTTGGCCAACAATTACACCTGTCTCGGTTGGTTTCTCTTTGAGGAGGGGGGCAGGGTGGTTTGTCATCGGGCCATGTAACCATGTCAACGCAAGTCCAGGCTGTCGCTTGACTGTTCCGTGGCACGGGGGTTGCTGCATTGCCACTGACCAACATGCTAGGCACACACAACATCTGGCGGGCACGTGTCCTGCACAGTTTAATCGATATATTTTCCAGCAAGGGCTGTTTTGGCCAAAACAAACACGACCACGACCAGCTCGACCATGGGCCAAGTGTTTGACGCAATCAGTTGGCTGTGGCGCAGCCGTCAGAGAAGAAAAGAAAACGAGAAACTAGAGAGCACACTGTCTAAATGCATTTGACAAGTGCGTGATTCAGCTGCGCAGCTTGAAATATGGATTTATGTCTACAGGGCTCGCAGGTGGGTCTAGAAATGCTGTCCAGCTTAGGCTTTGCTCATCCTTAGCTCTCGCTCTCTTTCTCTCTCTGTCTCTCAGATTAACCTCGCCACACGACAGAAAACGAAGCCCAGGTACAACAGTCGCTCGCTGACGACGCTGCACAGTTCCGTGTCGCACTTCCGTCCTCGTTCGGCCAATTACCTGCAGCAACGCAGTCGCTCGTCACCTTTCCTGGGGCGACCACAGTCGGCGGATCCAAAGTTCGGACGCAGGTTTAGTGTTTACTTTGGCGAGAAGGAGCTGAGGCACAGCAAACACGTGAGTACAGGGGGAGGGGAATATCAGGGGCAGTTCCTTATTGTCTCCCCTTGCAGCGCCAGTTGTCCTCCACGGATCTGCTTAAGTCACTGCTGGAGGAGCCTATCAAACGCAGCTGGCTGTGTCGTAGCGCCTGCAATTCTTCCACCGACGACCAGTCGGACAACAACTCACAGAAGTCGCCGCACAGCAGCGAGGGCGAGCAGCTGGAACGCTTTCTGGTCAGCATGCCCGGCTCTGGCAATGACAAGCTCAAGTCCTATGCTTCCAACTGGTCTGGCTCGGGTCAGGCGGGCCTAAGCAATGCGGCGCTGATGCAGAAGACTGCCAAGCCAGATCTGCCGGGGAGAGTCTCGTTCAGCAAACCCAACATGCACAACGATGTGGACTCGAGTGATTGCGATAACGATAAGCAGGAAATACGATCGAGCATATCTGCTCCTGGACCCCTAACGCTGCCCAGCTTTAGCTACAGCAACAATGGAACTGCCAACAAATCGGAATCATCCACAGATGCTGCTGCGGCTGCTGCTCAAAAGAAATCCGTGCACTTTGGCGCTCCAGTCGCGGGCAGTGGCAGTGCTGAGGTACTGGCCGAGACCTACGAGTACCCCAAGTGTCCGTCTGAGAACTGCACCTGCAGCACGCGCTCCTCTTCCACGGCCAGCACAAACGAAGCTACAGTAGATACCAAGTGTGCCTGCGATGCGCCCAGTTGTCGATACGCGGAGCCAACTTCCCAGCTTCAGTTGCCACTGCCCGTGGCTCAGAAGGCACCTACACCCGAGCTGAATGTTATCAGGGAGTACAAACAGGCGGTGGCTGTGCCGCTGGAGCAATTAGTTCCCAAGGCTAAACCCCTAGAGCCCATGCACAACATGGAGCTTCCCAATTATCTGGATAAGTACGCCGCGCAGGCCAAGGACAAGCAGAACAATCTTTCCGAGAAGAACCTCAGTAACAGCAGCATTAACGGCAACAACAATAACCCTGCTGTTAACAGTAACAGCCAAGGTAACAGTAACAGTCACGTTAACAGCAACAAAGGTAGCGCACAGCGCAACTTTGGCGCAGAGAACAACTTCCTGCCATTGATGCAGGACGACAGGAGACAGTACAGTGCGAATAGCTCCGATGCTGTCATCAATAACTATTTAAAAGTAGCTACGACCACGCCTCCTTTTGTGGGCAAGAAGAAGGAGAATGTAAAGCCAGCAAGCGCGGAGGCAAATACGACGCGTCAGCAGAAACCTCTCAGATTCCAATCGAAAACCTCGGCAGGTTCCACGGCGGGCAAACTCAAAAAGGCTGTCAGCGTGGGTAGTTTGCGAGAGGAGCGCAAGCTTAGCGAGTACAATCTGGATAAGGTGGACAGTTGGATGAGCATGCAGGAGCAGAAGCAGGCGTTGGCACAGTTCGAGGAACTGCATAAACAGGGCATGGACGAGTTTAACGACAGTGTTTCACAGTTGTCACTGAAGTCCAACGATGAGGATGAGGAGGATTCACGTGGTTCCACATACGATGAGATTGTGTCGGTCATTAAGGAGATCGAGGAGGATAAAAAGAGAGGTGCGTATGAACGGGGCTTATAGGGAGTTATACTTCGTATGCAGGGTATTAGGCATTTTTAAACTTACTATTCTATTTGCAGATAACTTTGCGGAACGTTTGCCCAGTGAACTAAACCTTAAGTTAGATTCACGCTCCGAGACTGCGGAAACGGTTAGCCAAAATGAGGATCGCGTACAAGAAAGTGGCGATAAGTACAAGTAAGTTTGAGAATCCTAAAATGTTACATACCAAACAGGACATAATTTAACCTAACATATCGCATCTTAAATTAACATAACCTTAACCTAATCTGATCCAACACAAGCTATCCTTGCTTAGCTTCAACTTAATCTCACTTAACCTAAACCCAACCTCACTTAACCTTAACCTGATTTCACTTAAGCTTAATCTTACCTCACTGAACATTAACCTAACCTGACTTAACCAAATCCTAATCTCATTTAACCTAAACCTAACCTCATTTAACCTAAATCTAACCTGACTTAACCTTAACCTAACCTGACTTAACCTTAACCCGCTTAACCTAAACTAAAACTCACCTAACCTGAATGTTTACATGTTGTTCTGCCTTCATTCTCTTTCGCTTATTCTATAGAGATATTCTGGCCTATTTGAATAATGTGGAGAGCAGCTGCGACAAGACGCTGTTGGAGACCAGACGTTCGCTCCCGGACAGCACTCGCTCTGAAGTAGAGTTTGTGGTAGAGCCCGATGTGACGGATGAGGTGCCCAAGTGAGTGGAGCAACTCTCTAAAACTAGTACCCAGTTGATCTGACAATATCTTCCTCTTCCCCCTCCAGACTCTCGGAGCTGTTGATGCTTCCCAATCATCAGTTGGCCCGTCGTGTGATTGCGCTAAGCTTGCGAGCCAATGAGCTGGCCAATGCCATACATTTGTCCAAGGAGCATGTGCAGCAACTGCGCGTCGAGCGACAAAAGCTGCTGCGTGCCGAGAAGGCGAGCAATGCGACTAAACTGCGTGATCAGAAGAAGCACTACGAGGAGGTGGTGACCAGGCATCAAGGATTCATCGAGCAGTTGCTTAAGGATAAGGGCTCCTTGTGCGAGAAGGTTGCTGCGCTGACTCGTCGCCTGGAGAGTCAGAACCAAGCGTGGGAGCATCGCCTGGAAACGGAGGTCACTCGCGTCAAGGAGACTACGTTGGCAGGGGAAAAAATACGTCGAGAGCGTTGGGTGCGTGAGAACACCAAGAAGATAAAGGTGAGAACAATCTGCTTTAAGAGAATGAGGAAAAGCTTTTTAAAAAGTACTTTCTATTGCTATAGGAACTCACTGTCAAGGGTCTGGAGGCGGAGATCAATAAGATGAACTGCAACCATCAGCGTGAAGTGACCGATCTGAAGCGCCAGCACCAGATGCAGCTGCTGGACGCTCTGGAGGAGGCCCGCCTCAAGCATGAACAGATCGAGAACGGAATACGTGAGAATTGTGCACAAGATCGGGAGGCCATTATTGAGAAAGAGCGAAATGCGATACGTGAACGTCTCGAGCGTCAGCTGGAGGAGGAGCAAAAGACCCAAGCAGAACTGAGGCAGAAACTGGCAGATGATTTCGCAGTCGAACGGGAACGTCTACAAGCAGAGCTGAGGCAAAAGGAGAGTGAATATCAGATCAAACGGCAGGAGGCGCAACGAGAACTGGACAACGAATTGGAGCAGGCCAAGTTTGAGATGCAGGAGAAGATGGCCAAGCAGGAGGAGAAGTATCAGAATCGCATTAACACTGTCGAGCAACAATATTTGGCGGACTTCGAATTGTGGAAGTCGGAGTATGAGAACAAGTGCAAGGTGGAGCAGGCGGAGAAGGAGAATGCCATACGACAGCACTACCGAGCCGAGCGAGATCGCCAGCTGGACGAACTGGTGGTGCGTATGGAGGCGGATGCCTTGCAGAGTGGCGAGGAGCACGAACAGAAGATGATGTAAGTAGACAGGAGGTGCATTCATTAGGGGTTCTTCTCATTAGAGGTTCTTCCCACAGTCGCCTCAAGGAAAAGTACGAAAAGGATTTATTGCTTGCGGAGAACGTGGAGAAGTCGCTGCGTGAGAAGTACGCGGAGACACGCACCAAGCTGGCCGAGTCAGATGCTCAGGTACGCAATTGTCAGGCTGAGGTGCAGCAGTTACAGCTGGAGCTGAGCCACAGCAAGAAGATGTGTGGCGACTTCATCAACGAGCGCGACAAGCTGCGCGATAATCTCCACACGGACATACAGAACGAGGTAGCTGTGCTCAACGAACGCCACAAGCAGGAAATGGATCAGTTGCAAAAGCGGTACGTAGATCGACGGCAGATGCTTTATCTGAAATTCTTCAATGTGTTTCCTCTCTTGCTCCCTTCAATGCAGTGTTCATCAGACTATACAGCGGCAGGAAGAGACCATTGAGGTGCTCAAGGGGGACAACGACAACCTGCGGCAACAGTGCCTCAAACTGAATGCGGTCATACGACAGCAACGCAAGGACTATTGCGTCAAGTAGTCAGCATACCACATATGGTACATACATACATATATATAAAGAAAATGCTAAAGCTACCTACACTATACCAAAATATAGTTAGGATATCTCAAGAAATTACAAAAAATAAACAAAACAAATCTCAGACTATTCATAAAAATAGTTAGGATTTCTGATCAGTACTCAAATTGTATTTGTATCTGTATAAACGTTCATTGCATGACTGACATATTGATGGACTCATTTAAAACACATTTGTACAAGACGAAAGAAAACAGTTAACGTTGGGAACTTGATCAAATTGATTTGTTAGGCCCTAATTGAATTCTTTCTCAGACTATATCGACGATAAACTTGTTCTTATGATTTTATTCCGATAATTTCCTTAATCCCTCCATCAATAGAACATTTCAACTGATCATCATAGGCAGGTATAAAACTGCTATTAGTCGGGCGACCGTTACAGCTAACCGCCTCGGAGCACACAAATCTTTTCAAATGACCACATTTGCCCGACTCGATAATGAATTCAGCGTTTCCGATCGATCTTATAAAGGAACAAGGCTTTTTGTAATTAATATAGGATTTGTCCGGAACGTAGTTAATATTGTCCCCATTTGAGATATACTTAAATTCGGTCTTCTCGTACGCGTTTAGACCGATCCAAAATTCTTCTTCGTCAAATTTTGGAAATTTCTTGGCAAGCTCATCGAAGGCAAGTTTTGTTCTCATGTCCGCCAGGCACATTTTCATTCTTTGGCAAGTTTCCAGTGCATCAAACCAATCCAACTGTTGCATAAGAGTATATGGTAGAATATGTTTGCATAAAGCAGTGTAACTTATAAATTTTACCTTTATTTCACTAAACTGATGGCAAGCTCCTCTGTTTTCTCCCTGACGTATGGAAATAATGAAAGAGAAAATGAATAGACAAAGCTTAAACCACATTGCAACTCGATTGTAAAATATAAACTGCATTTATTTATTATTGAATTTAATATATAAAAGCCACTAAATCCAATATAACAAGCCGAACAAATGAATTCGATGCGCATAAATCGAATTACTGTTGTGACGGTCCCCTAGAGTCCGCGGGGAAGCTTAACAGCGGAACTTAAAAGATATGATGTAGATACATATAATCAATCAAAGTATAACCGCCTGTAGCATCAACAATTAAATGTGATTAAATTAAATTTGTTCGTTACGCATCTCTGCAAACTTAACAGAAGCCGCCGCTGTTCGATTTGAATATTTAACAGCGTGTTGTAATATAAACGCTCTTAAGCTACTATTTCCACGCATCTGGCAACACTGCTCACCATCCACACACATGCGAACGAATCAAAAATCACTGAGTGCAGTTAATACATACAATCCACACGAAAATCAAATGGAACAACAACAACAACGAGACCGACGACGACAACATTTCCAACAAGACACTTTCGTTTGGACTTTATTCGTTTTTGTGCTCTCATCGCAGTCGGAACGTTTTAAAAATAAACGCGCAACGTACAAAGTTAGCCGACTACAAATATAAATTGTATAGCTAAAGCTCTAGAGACTCAACAGACAACATCATAATATTGAAATTCCAATTGAACGTAATCGGTTCCATCCCAGCAGCATCCTCAACTGATCGTCTCCTAGAAGAAATTCTAATTTAAAACAAAACCATCAACATGTTCAGCTCGTTTACAGGTAAACAAGATTGTGAAAGTTTTTGAATTAGAAAATCTAAAAGACATTGTACGAATAGTTATGCATATAAAGAATGTGTGTGTGTGTGTGTCCCAAAAACATTGCAAAGTATAATATAAAGAGAAAAAACCCGAAAGGAATTGTGAAAAGTTGTGTGTTCTATGACCGCATTGCAGGATTACGATACCTTTGCATTACATCATCATCGTCAGGGACAAAAGGAGTACGCAGAGCTGCCCCATACGGAATTAATTGTCTGTTACTTATAGAGTATAGAGTATGATACGATAGCGTCAGCGTCAGCCAATTATGGCGCAGTAAGTCTTCCACAGACACACATACGCACACACAAACAGCTAGATGTGTGTGCGTGTTTGTGTGATAGTTGTTCTTCTCACAGCACAACCCACACCCAAAAGTGATGCGAGGCGGCACACGCGTGTTTCTTTGTGTGTGTGTGTAGTATATAATTATAGCTGAATACATATAAGTCATATATATAAATCGGCTATATACAAATATATGCATTTTTTTTGATTCTTCTATTTGGACTTATTCTGTCATATTGTTAAGTGTTTTCAGTTATATTTTTCCACCAATTCCACTTGTGATTTTCAATCATAATTTATCTATTTTCGCTTTGATCTGTTCGTCTATTCGAACTACACCCTGAAAAAAAGAAAAATCGAAATTAATGACTCTATTTCCGTTTCTCAAAAAAACGCATTTCTCCCACACAGAAGAGATTTTCTTTGTGCTGTCAATTTTTTTCTTTAGACCCCATGGGATCAATACTTATAGATATAAACATATGTACATCTATTATAACACTCTCGATTATAATGCTCTCTCTCTCTCTCTCTGTTATAATATTAAATTATAATGTTCTCTGTTTCCACTTAATGCAAACAGATGCTTCGAAATGTAAGTAACAAATCCAAACAAATCAAATCTTCTGTAGACATTTCACACCTATCAAAGTCTCGCACTCTATATAGTATATACATATTTATAAATATATATTATATATAAAATTAGCATGCATTAAATTAGTCAGTAGTTCTTTAGACAAAACAAAGAACCCCCGTTCCACCTTTCCCCTTTCAATACTACACAAACAAAAAATAAATATATATATATAGAAAGTAACTGAACATTATCGAATTCACTTATTCATAGAGCTGCTAAAATGTATTATCCCAGTTTTTTGGCTTTTTTTATTCATT
This sequence comes from Zaprionus ornatus, assembly GCA_018904035.1. NCBI lineage: Eukaryota > Metazoa > Arthropoda > Insecta > Diptera > Drosophilidae > Zaprionus > Zaprionus ornatus. The sequence continues at coordinate 6,890,775 of JAEIFZ010000253.1, forward strand.
ATACAAAATCAGTTTCAGTTTTTGTTTCAGTTTCGGATTGGGCAAGTTTTACAGTAAGTCCTTCAGTTCTCGTCTTCCCCTAAAGTGTAGCAACAGATTCTGGTGCTGTGGTTTAACTCTCAGGTGGAGCCGCTGCATTTGCCTCTGTTTTAGTCTCACTTTCTTTTGGTGGTGCTTCTTGTACGGCAACTACAGGTGTTACTGTATTCGCTGGCACTTTATTGTCTCCTTCTGTTTTAGCCGGTATTGCCTTTTTTTTATCATCTGAAGATGTTTTCGGAACTCTTAAATCTGGTTCCTCTTCTTCTTCAGTCTCTCCTTCTGCATGCTCTCCTTCTTCATGTTCTCCTTCTTCATGCTCTCCTTCTTCATGCTCTCCTTCTTCATGCTCTCCTTCTTCATGCTCTCCTCCCTCCTCTCCTCCCTCCTCTCCTCCCTCCTCTCCTCCCTCCTCTCCTTCACCCTTTGAATTCTCTTCCCCTCCTTTGTTATCACCTGAAGCGTTTTCCGTTTTATTTCCATTCGGGCTTTCGTCTGATTTTCCTACTACATCTTCCGGGGATTCCCCGATTTCCGTTGAATTCGAATTATCAGCCGGTCGTGAATCGCTTTCCCCACTTTCTTGGCTTTCTTCCCCAACCCCAGCTCCTTCATTGGCTGCAGGATTGTGATGGAAGTGATGCAAATGTTCGTGGCTGTGGCGATCGGCCGCCTTAGAGTCTTCCATGGGATGGGCACACTTCATCTCCATTCGCTGACAGACAAAATACTGTTTCTCCTCACAATTGTCGTCAATGACCAACGAGGAATTCTCACGCAATCGCACCTCCAGGCAATCATCTTCATTGGATCGTTCAGTTGGTTCAATTTTATCCTGACCACCCAGATACCTCACCGGGCGACCGTTACTGATGTAGGTGAAGCGACCCTCTGCCTGGAGATCGTTGCCACCCCACCAGTAATCGTTTAGACTTCCACGTGATTTCAGGAATTTAATTATTGCCTCAAAATCTTCTATTGTCGCCAGATCGGCAAGGTGAAGGTTCTTGCGCAGGCAATTGTTCTGGGCACCAAACCAACTCATCTGAAAGCAACCGAAGATTCATAAAGAAACAGAGAAGGCGGTGTTGTGACAGTTCTTACCTTCTTGACACCAATGTAGTAACATTTGTCGTTAATCTTGCGCAGATATTTCTGTCCGCAAGGCCCCTTATCAGCTTTCTTCGCTTCCCTCATTGTTTTGCGAGCGCATAGCACATCATCGGGATATGCCGCTATTAGGGCCAATATCACCATTTGCAGTACCCTCATGTCGTTTGGTGTCGCCCTGCAAAGCAAAAACTGCAGACACTACGTGAGTCTCTTCCTCTATATATACACTTTCAGAGGGGGGGGCGTGAAAAGTGCATTTACCATGGCTATAATTACAATCGATATCGGACATTAATGTACTATATATAAATGCGCTCAATGATTTTATTGCTGCACGTCGAACAAATCAATTGGGATCGATCGAATGCGATTTATTGTGGTCAACATCGGTTAACATTAGATGCCTACACTGGGTCGACAGTCATTTACATATGTATGCATATAGTACATACATATGTACTAAATATTCACATATGTGAAAAATGATAAAAGAATGAAGAGAACTTCAAGATTTCGCTAAGGCCCACGCAACTAAAAGGTCTTAGCGACCTAACGACTTAGCGACCTAACGACTAAGCGACATAGCAACTTATCGACCTAGGACGTTGGCGATTGATAATGGTTAAAGCTGAAACATATTGTTTCATTCTATTTTTTAAGAAGAAAAGATGATTCCATTTCTCTTTTTATTAGTTTAGCCTAAAAGACTTTAGTTTTACGTCGGAGATACCCAGTTGAAGTGGATAGTTAAATAAAAGTATAGTATAGTATATAGTAAGGCTTTAAAAGTATTTTAATAGATTTGTATTCAAAAAGTTTTTATTATTTTTGTAGCTTTTATTTATTTGTAAAATGGTTTTAATTCCGATGCTTGAGCGTCTGCTGCTACAACTCATGCTTCTTTTTATCTCTGATTCCCCATGGATTTTTGCACTATCCCCTCCTCATTCTGTAGGAACTTCAGGTGCATCTCCCCCTCCTTCTGCTGTAGGTTCTCCTTCTACTTTCTCAGGCTCAGCTGTAGGTTCTCCTTCTACTTTCTCAGGCTCAGCTGTAGGTTCTCCTTCTACTTGCTCAGGCTCAGCTGTAGGTTCTCCTTCTACTTTCTCAGGCTCCGCTGTAGGTTCTCCTTCTACTTTCTCAGGCTCAGCTGTAGGTTCTCCTTCTACTTGCTCAGGCTCAGCTGTAGGTTCTCCTTCTACTTTCTCAGGCTCAGCTGTAGGTTCTCCTTCTCCTTGCTCAGGCTCAGCTGTAGGTTCTCCTTCTTCTTTCTCAGGCTCAGCTGTAGGTTCTCCTTCTTCTTCCTCAGGCGCAGCTGTAGTTTCTCCTTCTTCTTTCTCAGGCTCAGCTGTAGGTTCTTCTACTTTCTCAGTCTCTTGTGATGCTCCTCCATCCTCTTCGTCATGTTTGTGCATGACTTTTTCTCCATTTCCAATTTCGCCTCCGTGGTTGAGCAAAGTTGCCTCCTCGGAGTCTGGGTTTCCATCATCTTCGTCGACAACTTCATCAAATGGTGACGGTGTGCCCCAATCGAGGAATTCATTACTCGGCTCGCCGATGTCGTGATGGAAATGATGGAGATGCTCGTGACTGTGATGACGCGCTTTCTGTGCTGCTCCATCGTAACAATAGTTCTCCGAGCAGATGAAATACTGTCTCTCCATGCAGTTGTCATCGGCGACCACAGTTATATTGGGCCGGATGCGCACCTCCAGGCAATCATCGCACTCCGAGTGCGTTGCCGGCTCCACGATGCTGTAATTGCTATAGTAGCGGACTAGACGTCCATTGCTGGCATACTGGAAGCGTCCCTCAGTCTGCAGATCATTGCCACCGAACCAGAAGTCCTCGGTGTTGCCCTTAGAGTTAAGAAAGTCAACGGCGCCATTAAAGTCCCTGGGATTGGACAGATCGGCCAGCGTTAGACCCTTGCGCAGGCAATTGTTGAGAGCCCCGAACCAGTTCATCTGTGTGTGGAGCAGTTCGATATGAGTCTAACGTTAAAGCCCCTCCTTACCCCCTCCTAGGACTACCTACCTTCTTCACCGAAAAGTAATAGCATTTACCGTTGATGCGTCGCAGATAACGACGCGGACAGCCCACTGCCCTGACGAAGCGATGCTCCCCAGGCAGGAAACTAAGCACCGCAAGTAGTGCGATTAGGTAATGTTTCATCTCTGCCAGCGCGAGTGTGCCCGGCTCGCTGGGTCCACTCCTATACTTATACCCTCGTACCCTCGTCCTAGCGTGCAATCAATAAGAAGTGCAATCAATCGATTTGCCTGCCTATCAACAGTTGCCGCAGCTGCCACATGGGGCAACTAATTCGATTTGGAATGTTGCCATACCGTGCCATGCCATAGCGTGCCCAGTCGTCAATAGACGTCTAGGTCAACCTTGGGGTTATATGTTTAATTGACTACCCGACTCCGACTGTGTGTGTCACCAGCAAGAGACCTTATATGGTATATATGTATATAGTATATATATAAAGATACTTGTATGTATAGGTAAGGGGGAACTGCCCTTGCTGGATTCGTTACTTGCTTATTGATTTACCTTCTGGGCGACCGACAGCCGATGACATCAGCAGGAGCCCAGTTGTCCAGTTGTCTGACCTTGGCCAATGGGTTGACTGGTGCCTTGGTGTCTTAATGCCTTAGGTCCCTGCGCTACTGGCTACTCTCCGCCATGACATCATCAGCCGCAGCAGCATCATCAATCGATAGACAACGAGGCGCGGTGAAGGGGCAGAGTTGCCGGCTTTTTTTTGTAGGGTCTCACAAACTGGTGTGGAACGTAAGTTTGTAGGTTCGTGCGCTGTGTATATTACTCATAGAACGGTCGCTCTGCAGCGCTGTAGATACAAATGTATCTGTGGCTATGGTTGTATTTGTATCTGTGGCTGTAACTGTAGCTGTATATTTGGCTGTGTGCGCTGCTAACTCGTTTGTTGTTGCGCTTGAGTTCAGTTGCTCTTGGCTACAGGTTTTGTTTGTCGCTCGTTGTCGTTCTTGTTGTTATTGTTTTTAGCTGCTGCGCATTATCTGCCACAGCGGCAGCAACAGCAAGAGCAACAACAACAGCAAGAACAGCTGTGAGTCTGCGTGTCGCTCTGTTTTCAGACTTGGACTGCGGCTTATATTGTGTTACCTTATTGGCCATGTTATGGCATTGCTAGCCAGTTTTCTCCGATTCCCATTGCTGTTGTTGCTGCTGCTGCTGCTATTGACCACAATATGCGTCGTTCTATTACGCAAATGGCAAGAAAAACTTTTCGATTCTTGGCCACATGCGTTGCGGAATTTTAATGAGCCAACTCTATAAATATTTCAACAGTTTTCTCTGCTAGTTCCACGTTCCACGTTCTCCACTTTGCGAATGAAATAGAAAGAGAATGTTGAAGAATCAGTTCGATTCTTTGATTTTGGCCAATTCTCTCAAGAATATTTCCCAAAACATGCTGGAAATATGAAATGATGTTCATCACACATGCGTAACATCACTTTAAGTGCGGAATTTCGGGCGCGTGGGTCGAGTTCAAGTGTTTATGATTGTAAATACCTTGTGCAGAAAGCGTTATACATTGAAAAGAATCTCTTGCAGCTTTATATAGCCATTAGCATTTGGTTTATGTTTAATCGAGAAAGCGCGAAGCGAAGCTGAAACTATTAAAATAGCAAAGAGAACGAACAAAACAAAATATAAGCACGGGCTGCCTTTATGACATCACATACTGTAAATTATTCAAATATTTGCGCATTGTTTACTTTATATGCATAAAGCAATACGCTCTCTTACACACACACACACACACACACACACACACATACATATACAGAGTTGCGAACACACTCATAGCATTCTTTAGGTTTGCCATTTAGAATAGTTCGCGTTGTGTCTTTAATGGCGAAATGTTTCTATTTGAGTGAACGCACACGTCATTTTATGGGAATGCAGCGGATCCCCTCACCCCACATCTCTCTCAAAGTCACCCCACTTCCGACATACGTAGTTTCTATATAATTGTAATTATTAATTGTATTCCAAGGGGTCTTATATGTTGGCGTCAAGTGATGATCTTTCTCTCTGGCTCGAGTATTATTATTGTAGATGAACTAATTGTGAAGACCCTGAAAAAAAAACTGAAGATTCTTATGTCTTTTCACATTTGTCAGTTTTTTACTATCAACCCGACTGATCTATTCTTATTTTTAGAACGTACAGTTAAATCTATTATAGGTCATATAACTTACAAGTCAAGTAAAAATAGAATTGTTATCTGTTAGATTGTTCATGCTGTTATGCCTCGATGTCTGGAAGTAGTGCAGCTAGCGAGATGAAATTTGCTATGCAACTACCTAGTGACTATATAGTACTATAGTTATTTGTATTTTATTGATATAATACAAACAAGTCGTGAAATTCACGAAACAAACTGCTTAGCTAGTCGACATTTGACAGCAATAGTCTACAGCGCATTAGATAGACTAGCTACGAACTATAGTATTCCCGCTCTCTCTCTCCCGCTCTCCTTCTCTGTCTCCCTCTGTTTCTATATAGTATCTAATGATCTTTGAGCAGCCGCCCAAATTAGGCGCCAGCAACGACACGCGAAATATTGCGCAGTTGTTCCGTGTTCAGTGAACGAGTGACTAACTGAAACATAATCAAAGTCCGAAATCAAATGGGGAATCGGGGGAATTATAGATGGCGCAGATAGATGATCGCAGATAGATCAGGCAGGCATACGTAGCCTGTAACTGCGATCACGATTGCGATCATGCTCCAGTCTGTTTATGTTCTGGCAATTAGCGCCGTCTGGTCGATAGTGCGACAGTGATAATGCGATTGCAATGAGGTTTTAGTCCTATAAATGATGCGCTGCAGTGCAGCGAGGGATTAGTTCAGTTTTAGTATCGCAAGCTTCGAGAGCAGCAAAATGCAGTCGAGTCGGCAGCAACAGGCGGCTAAGCAGCCCAAGCAGCAAGAGCAGGAGAAGCAGGACAAGTCGGAGAAGCAGGAGAAACAGGAGAAGCTAGAAAAGCGGGAGAAACAGGAGAAGCAGAAGCCGCAGCAAGAGCAGCCAAAAAAGCCAAAGCAGCCAGAACAGTTAGAGCAGGAGAAGCAGCCGCCAAAGCCTGAGAGGCAACAACAGCAGCAGCAGCAGCAGCAACTGTTGCAAGAGGCAGAGCAAGCGTCATTCTGGCAACAGCAGCCTGTGCCTGTGCAATCGCAAAAGCTTTTGCAACAGCCAGAGTTGGCGCAAAAGCAGCAACAGCAGGCTGCTCCATTGTGGCAACAATATCCACTGTTGCAACAGGAGCAGCCTGAGAAGCAGGCACTTCCCCAGACGCAGCAACAACTGTGGGAAGAGCCGCAGTCGTTGTTGCATCAGGAAGATTTGCCGCCAAAGCAGCAAGAGGCAGAGAAGCAACAATTGTGGCAGGAATTGTGGGAGCCGCAGCCTGAGAGGCAGCTACTGTTGCAAGAGCTGAAGCTGCTGCAACAAGAAGAATTGCAGGAAGAACAGTCTTTGCTGCAGAAGCAGACGTTGTGGCAAGAACAGCGAGAGGAGCTTAGGGAAAGGGAACTGCGAGAGCAGAAAGCGCAGGAACAGAAAGAGAGGGAACTGATAGAAAAGGAACAGAAAGAAAAGGAAGAGAAAGAGAGGGAACAGAAAGAAAGGGAACAGAAAGAAAAGGCACAAAAAGAAAAGGAACTGAAAGAAAAGGAACAGAAAGAAAAGGAACAGAAAGAAAAGGAACAGAAGGAAAAGGAACAGAAGGAAAAGGAACAGAAAGAAAAAGAACAGAAGGAAAAGGAACAGAAGGAAAAAGAACAGAAGGAAAAGGAACAGAAGGAAAAGGAACAGAAAGAAAAGGAACAGAAAGAAAAGGAACAGAAAGAAAAGGCACAAAAAGAAAAGGAACTGAAAGAAAAGGAACAGAAGGAAAAGGAACAGAAAGAAAAGGAACAGAAAGAAAAAGAACAGAAGGAACAGGAACAGAAGGAAAAGGAACAGAAAGAAAAGGAAAAGAAAGAAAAGGCACAAAAAGAAAAGGAAGAGAAAGAAAAGGAACAGAAAGAAAAGGCACAAAAAGAAAAAGAACAAAAAGAAAAGGAACTGAAAGAAAAAGAACAGAAAGAAAAGGAACTGAAAGAAAAGGAACAGAAGGAAAAGGAACAGAAAGAAAAGGAGCGCAAGGCTAAGGAACAGAAAGAGCAGGAAGAGAAAGAGCGAGAACTGAAGGAGAGACAACAAAAAGAAAAGGAATTGAAAGAAAAAGAATTGAAAGAAAAGGAACGAAAAGAGCGAGAACAGAAAGAGAGGGAACAGTTAGAAAGGGAAAAGAAAGAGTTAGAGCAGAAAAAGGCGCAACAAAAGGAGCAGCAGCAAAGAGAGCAACAAAAAGAAGGACTAAAATGTGAAGAGCGAAAAGCAAATGAAGAAAATGATGAAGAAAACTAATGCGAATTTCTTTTTCTACCCGCAGCATCCCTGAAGAGCTTCGGCGACAAGACGGCCAATCTGTTCAGCAAGAAGAAGGACGAGGCCGAGAAGTTGGCCAACGATAAGGCTGTCGAGGCACAGAAGCTGGCAGAGGAGCAGGCCAAGAAGGTGGGCCAGTCGGTGCAGCAGACCAAGAGCGAGGCCGAGCAGCTGGCGACCAGCACAGGTAAGAGATAATTCTCCCCTTTATTCCCTCTCCTCTTTCTAATGATCTGCCCTGCCTGCTCTGCCCACAATTAGCTAAGGATGCCGCTGCGCTGGCTGCCGCCGAGGCACAGAAGGCCGGTCAGGTGATCGATCAGGGCGTCAATCGTGCTGCTGGTGCCGTCAACCAGGGCAAACAGGCTGTGGACAACACGGTGCAGCAGGCAGCTGCCGCGGCACAGAACACCAAGCAGGTGGCAGCCAACATTGCCGAGCAGTCGCAGCGTGCAGCAGCCACTGCTGTGGATCAGACCAAGAAGGCGGCCAACGAGGCGATCAACAAGAGCGTCAAGGCAGCCGAGTCTGTGGCCGATCAGAAGCTGAAGGAGGCTGAGGGTGCCATCGATGGCGCACTGAAGCAGACCAGCCAGGCTGTGGACCAGAAGCTGCACGAGGCCAATCAGTATGTGGATCAGAAGCGCGAGGGACTCGAGAAGAACATCCAGGAGGCGGCCAGCCATGCCCAGGACAGTGCAGGACAGCAGGCCACACAGTTGCTGGGTAAACTGAATCTGGGTCCCAAGTAAGGCCCCGTGCATCCGTTTCCCTCCAGTACACCCCTTACCCTCAAGTAAATAATTTCATCTGTGTGTAATGAAAAAACGCTTTAAGAAAATCCACAACAACAAAAAAAAAAAAGAAAAGAAGAAAAGAAAAGAAAAACAAGAGAGAAAATCTGCTTCAACGTAACAAGTGCCAGTAATGTGATTGCTAAAGATCGTAAATGATAAATGTATTTTTGGATTCCCCTTTGTTTACGTCCTCTTTCTCCCACCATTCTATTTCCTCCACGTGCAGCGCAGCTTTTGATATGCAAATGTATGTGCACTGTTTGAATTGAATATGTTTTTTTGATTGTCTTTCTATTTCTATACATACATAAACTTTGTTACTTTGAAGCATTTGATATATCGTTTTTTTGTATTTAAACGAGATAATAATGAAAGAAATTAATACCGCGCTATGCTTTTAATAAGTATATTCTGTTTTATGTAGAAATGTATGATTAAGTACTTTTAACTTTTGCACAATAAACTACAAATGTGTTTTTATTATGTAGACGGAAGTTTGTTTTGATTGATGAAGGGAAATGGCGAGAAAAACGGCTAAAAATGGCTAAATGATCAGTTGGTACTACAATTAGTATTGGTCACTGGTCACTGCGACCAGTGCAGAGAAATGATAAGTAATGAATAAGCCAAATTATATAAAAAGAAGCTAAATTGTTTAATTTTTCCCGGCTATAAAAAAAGCTATGTGGAAATTATTTGGGATTTGACGGGAAAGCAGCTAAATTGGCAGGCAGCACAGTCCGCAACACTGTTGGTAGTGCAGTTGACGCGTGCGTCCTCTTTGACCACACTTATCTGGGACACAAATGGGATCGTGTCTTGGGTATCTCTCACTTTTTTGAAACGCCCTCTTGGTTGTCTAGGGATGCGTGGTGGGCGAACCGTTTTTAACAGAGTCTGGCGCCATCTGTCGCTTGCTTTAAATACTTCTACCAGCTTTCTACGCCAATTTCAATGTGGCCATCTTCACAAATCCAAACTATCGATGTGGCAACTCCCAAAACTTTTAAACAGCTGCTGCGTACGCAAAATTCAAATTTCTCTAGACGATTTTTTTTGTATGTCTGCTGCGTACGAAGCTTAACTGTAAACTTTCAATGCTTGTACAAACCAAAATAATAAACTTTATTTATTCAAACATAGGAGCTTTGATAAAACTTGTGCAAACAAAAGGCGCACAAAGTTGTCGGTCAGTTAGAACTACTGGCAAATCGTATACAAAGTGTAAAGTTTATATCTTATTTGCCGTATTAGTTTTAATTAAGTGCAGACAACATTTTGCAATAGTTGGAGCTTTTTATTTTGCACAAAGAATCAAACTACGAAAGTTGTTACATGCAGTTGTGTGTGTTTACATTTGCTTTTTCCCCTCTGTGTGTGTGTGTCTCTTCGTATTGCCAAAGCGTTGACAAAATTTATGTAAAAGCGATTTTTAATTTCAGATAAAGTTGCTTCTGCCTTTTGATTACCTGTCTGCCCCACGTTTTGTGGCATGATAAATGCATTTGCCATTGCGCTTCACATTTCGATTGTGCACACTGCAATTAGTTAGTGTTGCAAAGTGATGTAAGTGCAAGTGTTGCGAATGGTCTCGCTATTTAAATTTTTAAATATCTTGACTGTACGTCGACGTTGACGTTGCCGGCAGCAGCAGGCAGCAACACCTGGCGATTAATTAAAATAACTGTTTATCAACACGAATTAATCATGTTTAAACATGCGCCCGGTGGCCCGTGCGACCGCATATGTACCAAAAAATGGCGTGCAAATGCCTTTCGGGTCATGTTTTTAGGCTCGCACACCCGCAATGACCGTCCCCACTCTCCCCTGAACACACACACACGTGACTTAGGTTATGACACGCATGCAGTGCAGAAATTAGTATACAAGATATTAACTTTAAGGGCTTTCAGATAAGCCGCTTTTAATCGAGTTAATTTTAGAAAGTTAAATACAGAGAATTGCCGCTATAGTTTCCACGATGGCCTTGAGGGCCTTGAGGTTTATCTGCGCTAACTTTAATGGGCAATTAAGGGAATTAAGTGAGTTTATATTTGTCGAGCTGCGATTGAGCGCCATTGCCGCAGGGCTGTAAACACGAGTGTCAATCTTCGCCTCTTCCTTTTCCTCCTTGACCCTTTCTAAACGCTCTGCATAAAGAACCTCAACAGCAACGAAACAAAATGCCCTGTAATTGTCAGTTGAATGGACATACACATGAGGTTGGCAGGAAAAGGAAGGAAAGAGGAGAAGCGTGTGAGGTACGTACCGGAAAGAGAGATGCCACACAGCGTTGCATGCTGCAATTTGAGCTGGTGGCGCGTGTCGAACGAAAGACGTCATGGCGAAGCTGACAAAGGTCCCCCTTGCTGACCGATTGCTCTGCAATTTATTTGAAACGTGTCACAGTATTTAAATCTTGCTGCAATTGTTGCGTAACGATTTCGTTTTTCAACTACTCGTAAAATACTCAAGGTCTGTGGGGGACGGGTACAAAGCTCTGCCAATTTAATGGCTACTTTTGCATGAACTACGATAGTTTCTTTAATCTGTATGCTTCCAATTGCCTTTAGAATTAAGAAACTTTATTTAGAAAACAGCTTGAAGTCCATATTTACAGTATATATAGTATAGTATAGAAATTATAAATTCTTACTGATATTTGTTTATTTTCAGACAGATCATTATGTACTTAGGTCTTCAAATGCTTTAAATTTATTCCTGAGCATTGTTATATCTGTGGCGGATCGGACAGTAAACATAAAATTTATTGAAGTAACTTTAGGGCCAAAATAGCGTGTTGGGCGAATGATATCTTACTATTATCACCCGACTGTAGTGTTGCTAAGTATTGCTCATAATTTGAAATTTCGTAGAGTTTTATTTGGATAACTTAACTCTAATGCAAAATATCTTTAAAAGTTAATCCTTTTTCTATGTTCAAGAGCAAATTCCTTAGCTTATTACGAGTATTCGATAATTCCGTTCCACCTCGGCCTCGACTGCCTATCAGGTTTCTCACCCCCCCCCCATCGAGGCCTCTCGTCAGCTCAATTTGCAGGCAATTATCATTCGCATTGGCATCGAGGCTGAAGGCAAATCTGTTCTAGATCTGCTCACCTTTGATTCATGAGGCTGCCTCAACTTGCCTGAGCTCATTAATAAATTGACCTGCCGAAGGCAGATGGGGTCAGCAATGGCAACAGTAATCACCTGTTCGGGGTCAGGTGAAAGCGGCTTACGAGGCAACAAGCAAGAAGCAAGCAGCAAAATGGGCAATGCCCAAGATAGGCATAGTGTCATCAATGCGATGGATGGCTTACTGGTAACGGCAACGGTAACGGTAACTCTAAAGGTAAATGTCATGTTAAGTGTAACGGTAAGCCTATCTACGAGTGTTCCTCTCTCTACCTGTGTGTGTGTTTGTCTCTCTCTCTCTATCTCTCTCTGTGTTTCTGTGTCCTGTTCGGGCAATTAGCAGCGCCTGAGCAGCCTCTGACGAGGCATGACAATTGGGCAGCTGACGATTTATGGTTGACGAGAGTTTGATAAGTTGCCCCTCTACCTCACTCCCTCTTCTCTACGAGTATCTCTTCTCCTGCGGCATTGACGCTCCAAGAAGTTGCCTATTTAAAGCACATTGAGAACCGTTTCTCGATCCCAGGAAAGTAATGTTGTAAAATAAATCGAGCGATGCCTCTGCGATTGCCGGCAATCGTCCTTTAACTCGTTTGCACAAAATTCAATTACTTCCGTTGGCTATTACTGCCGCGCAGCACTCCTCTGCCAATATATGTATATACATATCGCTATATATACCTATATATATATACGTATATTTATGTAGAATACTGTGCAGAGTCGAAAGGACCCACGGGCAAAATTGCATTTAGGCAGCCTGTGCGCCAACTGTGCACGCATTTTATGCAGCGTTGGCAAGCTGCAAGAGTTGAGGTAAGGGCAGGGGAGGGAAGGAGAGGGGCAGACGAATGTAGAGCAGGGATGAGGTGGAGCAACAGAGCTGTCGTCCTGCCTTAAGTGGGTGTTAGTTACTTGTGAGTGCAAATATACGTTATATATACAAGTATAGCTGATTTTCCGATCTGGCGACTCTAAATCAATCTAATCTACTTTTGAAATCTAAAGATATACTAAGTATTTGGAAGTTTCTACTTGCTACTCACAGTGTCTATACCCTGTTAGAGAATTGGTGATAGTAAAATAATATATATAATATATTTTTTATATTTCAGTTGATCAACCTTATCTTGTTTACCGAGAAGGTGCTTGCATGAGGTATTTGGTTTATAACTTTTCCAACACTAACATAAGATTTTTTATAATTTACAAATCAAATACCTTATATAAGTATTGGAAAACGTAAGATTTCTTAGTATTTAGATTATTTCCAAGGTATTCGATTTGTAAATACTTAAAAATCTGACGAATCTGTTAAAATCGAAAGACATTTCAAATGTATGCAAAGTACTTTCTCTATTTGCAAGCTAATCACCTACGCTATACCCTGTAAATTTCCTAATCAAATCAAATAGTCATAAATGGAATAACTTGCAGCATAACTCCAGGACTAAGAGTAAAACGAGTCTATTATCTGGTTGATTGTTATGCTAAACACACCTCGCTTACAGCTCACACCTTGTCACCTCCCACCTCACACCTGCCACACCTGTATTGTGTTTTACGTGTGGCAGTCGCAGCTGCAGGCTGCATCTAATGGCACTTTGCTTACTTTATTTGCTGGCAACTAAATCCCTGCCAGGCGAGTGCACAGCATGGCATCGAGCCGGAGCTAGAGCTTAAGACGTATGCAATTCCACAACAATGACAACCTTTCGATCCCTGTGGGTGTTGAGAGAGGCGAGTGGGTGGGGGGAAGGCAGTTACCTAGAGTGGAATCACTTGGCACAGCTGTGTGCATAATTGAAGTCCGGAGAAAGGATGAAATCAAATGTTGTTTGGCAACAAAGTTGTTTTTAGCGCTTGGGCTATTGAAAAACCAAACGCAAACGTTTTTCAAACGGCATCCACACTAAGGCGCATACGGCGCCGGCGCGCTGCCGTTACCATGTGGAATGCAATCCACACAGACACACGTGCACACACATGCACACACTCGAAGTTGATTCTTAAGCGAGGAGCAATGGCAAACTGAGTTCAGTACGACGTCGGCTGGCAAAACAGACGCTTCGTTCTGGCGCTGCTCTCTCAGCTCTCGCTGAGTGTGTCTGTGTCTCTGTGTGTGACTGTGTGTGTGGTGTTTCAAATCTAACGGCATTTTGAATAATTGAAAAAGCGCGTGCAAAATAAAACTGACTTTTCAAGCCAAAAACCTAAAAAAAAGCCAGACACAAAACATAAATTGAAAATAAAAATCGAAAGATAAAAGAAATTGTTGCATGCTTGCAGGCGCCACGGCTTGCATGTGTGTGTTAGTGTGTCGCTGTGTGTGTGTTTCTCGACTGCGTTTTTTGATTAAAGCGCGCGCGTGAATAGTTTTGTGAATACTGTTTTTGGATGTGCAATCAGCGAATTTGACAGTCGACTCTCTCTCTCTCTCTTTCTCTGTGGCACAAAGGCGTCTGCAACTAATTGCCGCACTGGGGTAAGTCAAAATTGGCACAATTGAAGAGCCAAAAAATACACACATACACACACATAAAGAGGGACACACATATGTGAATTTATAAGCCCACATCAATTGTGCAATCCGTTGCCTGAGTGGGCACATCAATCAGCAGCACAAACAAACCCGACGAGAAGCAGAGAAGACGGAGCAGTCTGAAGAAGTTAGTCTGTCTCTTTTTTTATGCGATTTGTTGCCACTGGCAGTTGACTTTTAAGTGCCACTGTAGACACATGTTTATTGCCCTGAAATCACTTAGCAATTTGTGTCGACCACACTCGCACTGTCGGCAGCCTTTCAACAACTGTCGCTCTGTCCTCCACTCCTCCTACACTTCCTGACCTTACTCCTGTTCCTGCTCTTTCTTCTACTCCTTCTGCTTGTGTGTTACCACTGTCATTGTGACGTCTGTTTAATTTCACAATTCATTTCATGTCAAACGACTTGTCAATGCCTCAACTTGTTCGGTGTCGCTATCGCAATCTCTACTCGGCACTGACTTTCCTACGCCTACTCTGTCTTTCCAGTCTGCTCTGCCTCTTTTGCCTCCTCAGCCTTTTCTGCCTCCTTGTCTGCCTTGCTTTGCCTTAGAAAATCTGAAAAACCAAAAGCGACGCCTGTCAAGATGTTTGAATTTGATGTATTAACTGTTTGCCCTCGGCTCGCATTGTGCTACGGCTGCTTAGCATACGCAACGACTTCTCTCTTAAAGGACTGCCTTTCTTGGACATGCAAGTGTGTGTGTGTGTGTGTGTGTGTGTGTAGACGCATAAATTGCTGCCGCTAAATTAGATACTTGCGCAGGATGTGGCAGGTTAAGTGCAGATCGACGACAACGACAGCGACGAGATAGTCAATGTTTTTATAGGATGACTTTATCATGGGTGCTTAAGAGCTTACGCGCAAAAGATAGCACATGATAAATACGTTAAAAGATTTCGCCAACGCGACGGCTGGCAAGGAGATTTACATGTCTAGCTAAAATTGACTCCGCAGTAGGCAAATTCTAGAGGAAGTAAAAGTTAACTGCCTTTGTTTTGAAGAGACTAAACTAGCTGAAAATAAATAGATAGACAGATGTATAGATAGACTTGATAGACAGATAGATACATAGTTAATAAAACATACCTTCATATATATTTATATCATATTTATTATAAATATTATATGTTAGTTATTTAAAATGTATTCGTGTTGATCTCTAAATGAAATGAATCTTGATAAAAAATTCTAAATGATTTGAAATATATGAGAGGCTCAAAATATATATTAAAAAAATGAAACTTACTCTAAATATTTTTTAAGATATGAATAAAAAGAAAGAAGGGAATTAACCTAAATTGTTTTGGTGTTTATATCTAAATATTAATTATAAAGAAAGGAACTTTCATTTACTTAAATACTTATGGAGATATGGCAACCCTCTTTATTTGCCAATCACATTTATTCGCTTTCAATAGATATTTATCTGTGTAATTTATCGATATCATTTTGACTATCGGTAAATTCTGCTCTTTCAATCGTCAGCACACAAACACGTGCCCTTCGCAACTTTTTAAACTTAATCAAAATTAGTATTAACCATCAAATACCATCCATTGTGTGTCCTTAATACTATTACTATATACTATATATATTGTACTACTATATCTATCTCCTTTATAGAACAGGATTTAAAGGAATCCCATAGAATGTTGCATTGAATATAATTAACAACCTTCTTAGTTTACTGCGGTTCTCTTTTAAAGTGCTTCAAACTGACAGAATAGAAAACCCTCATTGATGCAATAGAGTATGTATTTCAGTTCGACTATACTCCTTTCTATTACTATACGAAGGTTATAAACTATCATTGTAGAACTCTATTCAACATAAAGTTAAATCAAAACACAACTGACATATTGAAAGGCAATAAGATAATTCCGTTGCTATTGTTTGCCATGCCAAAATAGTGTAACTTTAGGCTTCTAAATACTAATCACCCCCTGCCAGCTTTCTAATTATCTGGAAATGTAAGCTGAGTAGCTGCCAAAACAGACTTATACATTAGTCCACTATAATCACAATAATTGGCATTTCAGTTAGGTCAGGTTCATGTTTCAATTGCCCAATTTGGCTGGCAGGCAGCAGCATTAACAGTTCCGACTAACTCCGGCTCTACACTTTTGATCAATGGGCTTTAATTAATAATAATCTGTTGCAATTTGTGTGCCCACGCACACACGCACACACACACACACAGCCAACTAGAGCGGCAAAGTGGCAGGCAAATGGCATATTAATTTCTGATATTACATCTAGCCGGAAATGCCACTTGGCTGGCAGTAGCTCCGGAGTTGAGGCATACGTCTATGTATGCAAATCTTTGGCACATACTCCAACACGTCCGATATCAAATTAGTTCCTGCCTGTGACTGTGCGCCTGTTCGTGTTCAATCAGCTCCGCTGACTTGTGGCTAATTGGGCTTAGGGCAGCTCTATAAACATCGTACATAAGTATCTCAACATAAGCCCAATGTGAAGTACTAACAATACTTCAAACAATTTGCTTACCTACCCAAAAAAAGAAGAGAGAGCGAGTAGGGAAGGTTAGGGAGGCAGGGTAAGTGGCAACTAAGGGGCATGTCTGGCATTTCTCGCGCAGTTCGCGGCGCAACGCCTTCGGTTTTGGTTTGCCGGGGCGGGATTTTTCTGGCTTTACTTTTGCTGACTGCTATTTTATGGTAGCCATTAAAGGAAATTGAATATAATTTTGTTTGCTAAGCTCTTCCATAAACTTCCCAAGTGCCTGGTGGTGCTATATGATTTTTTCCGCACCTCTCACGGTCTCCCTTCTCTCCCCTCTCTCTCTCTTCCTCTTTTTTTGCCGTGCCTTTCGCAAGGTTTTTCATATTTTATTAAGTTCACGCCATAAAAAGGTCAGCTAGGGAGAGACGCAGTAGCCTAAGCGGCCTTAGTTTTAATGGAACAGAATGGGGGGCAGGCAGACTGCAAGACTGGCCTGCCGTCCCTCTCCTCATAAATATGATTGAGAAATTTACAAGTTGAGCTTTAGATTTGCGACTTAACTGCTTCGTGTCTGTTGACCCTTTGGCGCAGTGACCACTGCCCCCACACCCTCTCTCTCTCTCCTTTTCTCCTTCTCTTCATCGTGCAAATGACGAATGGTTGCCCCCTTATCGTTTGGCTTATCTTGGGCACTCTGAGCACAATTCACAGTTAGATTTGTTTGCTGTCCACAGCGTAGACAATATTGCCTAACCTATTTCCGTACAGATACTTATGTGGGCGAGTGTAAGCCAGACCGCAACGCAGCAGTCAGACAATCCTTCAGTCAAGACGTTTGTTCTGTGCCTTGTCTTGCCGATTTCATTATTTATTTAAGTTCGTAGAGGCAAACTTGCATATTGAGTTCGAAAACTGAGAAATGAGAGACGGAGAGAGAGAGAGAGATATCTAGGAGAACTGGCAAATGGCAAAATAATAAATTGTTTGTTGCGGTTCTTGCTGTTTGCCTTTTGTCTTAGGTTTCGGGCTTCGGGGTCGACATCATAACCCTACATTGTTTGTCCATCTCTTCGTAGGCGCAAAACGTTTTTGTTTTCATTTCATTTAAATTTGAAATTCCCAACTCTTTCCTTTAATTTGATTAGTTTTAGCACTTGAAAAGCTTCTCATCAATTCTATTTGTTTTTACTAACGTTTTTATCAACGAAACTCTTATCTTGGCTCGATATTCGTGTCGATTCCTTAATGCCTTGACAAATCTGTAGAGCAACTGTCGACGTGCTTTCGTGTCCTGTCATGTTGATGTACCTTACGCCTAAGCAAATGATTTCTGTTGATTCTCCCTGCCCAAATACGATACTCGTCTGCCTGACGCCTACGCACAGTAAAGCAGCTTTTCTTTGGCATCCTCAGCCACAACTCCTCATCCACATTTTCATTTTCATTTGTATACGTCCCTGGGAAGCCGGAGCCATCAATCAATTCCTGCTCAGATAATGTACTAAGACGTTTGCTATAATTCCGTGGTAAAAGGTATATGCTGCGTGTGCCACTGACAGTTTTGTGTGGGGTCAAAGGTTGCTCGTGTTCCAGACAACAACAAGAAAAATTAAACTGTGCTTGTGCTATAAAAGTGCCATAATTAAGATGGAGCAGCGCATTAAAGTCGAGGCAAAAGAGTTTTAACTTAAATTATGAAAAAGAGCTAAAAAAGTATGAAAAGTAGCTGAAAATAACTTAGTCTACAAGCAAGAGTGAGTGAGAGGGTAACAAAAAACTAGCGAAAAACTTTGCGCCACATTACGTATACGCCATGTTGAGCACATTGAGGTTAAATCTAATAAACATTTCCGGTTTTATGCACGCATGAATGTTAATGTTGATTGTTGTAACTTTTTGACTTGAGCTGGCAGTTTTTAAGACCTCCCCTCCCCTTTTCTTTATATCCCGCCCCCCCGCTGCGATGTCGTAGACAAAACCAACTGGCAGAACATCCATAAACACACAAAACAGACAAATCTGCCAGAGCTTGTTGCTTGTGTTCATAACTAGGCATAGTTAAGGGGTGTGTCTGTGCGTCTGTGCGGCTTTTATAGTTAGCGACAGTGGCAACAATTCTGGGCAAACTTTATGTGCGCTGGAAGCTGGCAAGATGCACTGACGATAAATTTAACACAACTTGACTTCAAGTTGGGGCCCGTTTAGATTGAAAGATCTCAAAGTTGAAACTAGAAAAGGGTAGCAAAGTCCTCGAGGCAAGCTTTCGCATTAGGAAAAGCAGTCGAAATAGAGAGTGGCCCGCAGGCGAAAGAGACTTGAAAACGGGCATCGTCTAATTTGATTTCGTTTCTAATTAACCAGACGCATTTAAAGTTTTGCAACTCTCGTACACGTGTCGTTCGCCACAAGTCCGTGAACTCCCAACTAATTCGTAGTACACATTTAACTCGTTTATGCAGCTGCCACACTGCGCTTTTGCAGCCACAAACCAAGCGACACATTTCTTCAGTGCTTCAGCGTGTCTGACTGTCTGTCTGCGGCTGTGGCTGTGGCTGCCACACTGTGGCTGTGCGCGCGTCAGCTGCCACATCACGCGGCACTGTGGCCGAGCTGCGAGCTTATTAAAAGCAAATAGCTTGAGTGGCTGCTGATGGGCGACGCGTGGTTTAAAAAGCGAATTTATTCTCGCTATTTATTTGGCTATGATTTTGATATGCCTTTGACATGCTGTATGTACGTAGACTGACGTGAGTGAGTGTATGTTGGTGTATTTGTGAAATGCCATTTAAGCTGCTTATATTTTTTTAGCATGTATTTTGTCTCGACTCAAGAACTGGGTCAGGCTCTGAAGTTATAAGCCGGCTCAGCGGACAGGCCCAGACATGCTTGAAAAGGGTGGATGGGTTGTATATGTTTATCGATTTAAAGAGTTGGCAAGCTGAAATAGCTAAGAAATACTGGTTGTTAATTATTTTCATTTTCTTAAGTATTTAAAGAATTCTCAAAATGCATACTGAGTCTGAGCTTACACTTAATTTCCATAAACAGTTTGTTTTACCTTGTTAAAATATTTATGCTATGTAAAAAAATTTGAATAAATATTTGAAACCAAAATTAACTTTGCTTTTAACTTATTTTTTTAATAATTATTCCATTAGTTGTAACTGACTGATGTAATTTGTAAGTTCACGTCTCACTTTATTTACATTCAATATTTGTAACTTACTCAACACTAATCGTTAGATTTGATCAATGATTTATCGAAAGTATGGCGGTATGCCGATAAATTAGGGGAATCAATCGAAACTAACACGTCAAGGCGTAAGCACGGAAGTAGTTAAAAGAAGCCATAAAAACTAAAATATTAAATTACAAAAAATAAAATATTTTCCTTACACATTCAGAGTAAGGTAAGCCACAACAAGCTTGATATGTGATACATTTTAACATCTCATATAAATTTTTCATCTCCAGTCAATATATTCTCAAAATCGCACCACTGTGCACCTGACTGATAGTCAAGCATTGTTCTTCCACTTTTTTATCCCCCTGTTTGCCTTTTCATGCCAAGCACTTCCCCTACCCCTTGCCCTGCTCAAGCATTTGCCTAATGTCTGTTTGGTTTCTTGGCACGACATGCCTTGTGAAAAACTTATCAAAAAACTTTTGCAAAGTTGTCAAGGTTTTTTGTCCCGTTTTGTTCGGTTCGTCATTTGCAGCGCCCGGCAGAAATAATTATTTATAACTTAAAACCAACCAAAAATGTGTGGAGGGTGCAAGGTCCTCAAATAAACAAATTCACCACGCACAGGAAAGCAAAACACGCAAATCTGATTTCTCATTTCATATACAATACAAGAACTTAAATTGTATAATTTTTTATGCTTTAATTGGCACCACAGGGAGTGGGAGAGAGGAAGAAGGTGGGCCATAAAAAAACTCTATAGATAAAACAGTCCAATCGATAACTGAAGTGCGAGCCGGCAATAATAATCGCTCGAGTGTGGCAATCTAGAGACAACACTCCACAGGCACATTGTGTTCTGGTTTTTCTCTCTTTCTCGTTCTCTGACTGTCTCTGTCTCCGTCTGCCATTGACAGACAGTCATAAATATGAGGGACATAAAGAAAAACAGTCAGGCAAAAACTATGTACTACATATGCCAATGACGACAACTACGCCCACCACCCAATGCCCTTCTCTAACGCCCCTTGCTCCGCCATCCAATGTCGTCCATCTTCCATCGACATAACAAACTGTGGGATCTGTTTTTGTGCTTGTACTTTGCCAGGGCAACGTTTGATGGAATGCCTGAAATGTCGACAATTCCGGTTTGTCCTCGCTGTTCTCTGCCAGTCCCAGTCTCCTCCTGTTCGCCGTTTCTTGGCACTTCACTTGGACAGTTCATTCAAGTGTGGCTAAATGAGCGTGGGGAGACGCTTTCGTCTTAAATTCATTTAGTTAATGAGCGCATTAATGTGCAATTTTAAAGAGTTGTGGAAGGAGAAAAGAGAAATGTTGAAGTATTACTCGCATAATTTTCTTTGGAAATGGAATAGAAAACACTTCTCATTTGTTTAAGGATACATAAAACCTTATTGAACAAGGCCTCTATGACTTTATGAGGAATATATTGTAATTTTTTATTTATATTTTACAAGAACCCAAAGAAAGACCGTCTATAAAGAATATGGACTCTAAAAGCCTGTTCAATTTAGCTGTTCCTGTTGCTTTCAGGTAATTCATTTCAAAACATCCCAATTTAACTCTAGATATCTTTTATACCTTTTTTACCTTAAGTCCCGCCTGCTGCCTAGACTCGCAGTGGCTTTCCTAGACTTTCCGACAATTGCTTTAGGTGCAAATGAAATGCAAATTTGTCCATTTGTTATTAGCATTAAATTGCAAAGTGTCTACAGAATTCATTTATGGCACTTTCGAGGCAATTGTTTCTGCGAGTGTAAGCCCGCATACGGTTATCGTCGACCCGGTACAGTATACACAGTTGTGGCCTATAAAGTTGGACAGTAAATTTTTACAACAATGCGTTTGGTTTACCTTTCTCCCGGAATGCATCCCGTGGCAACCATTGCGAGCAGAGGAGGATGAAAGAAACAAAAAAGAAAACTCGTCTAAATGCCATTCAAATTAAATCACCGGCAATCTATTCGGACAGCTTCCACACACACACACACAAGCACACGAAAAATGCGCGCTAATTTATTTAAATAATTTAAAAATGTTCCACCAAAAAGAAACAAACAAACAAAAGCAGGAGAAGAGGGGACTAATAACAGCTGTGTCTAGTCAAGTTTGTGTTGTCTTAAGATAGAAGGAGAGGCTGCTCAAACAAAGCGTTTGCTCAACAAAGGCCAAAAGTTAATGTGCGCCTAAGTAGCAACCATGTCGACCCCCAACACACACATACACATCCACAACCACACACTCGCCCCCATTAATGCTGCTCCTCCACTTTGTTGGCCAACTGCTTTTCGGAGCATCTTTCGTTGTCACTCTCAACTCCCGCTGTTCTCCTCCTGGCCAGGTTTGTGTCTTTTGTTTGAGGCGACTGCGTTGATTACTTTGGGGAAATGTGCGTGAAAGGTAACGGCGCGTACCTGTCCTGTCATTTTCCGTTTGCTGTTTCGGGCTGCTCGACTGATTTATGCGTGTGCTGCCTCCTGGCGTGGGCAACCTTCCCCGTTAGCTATGATTTTAAGCTGCCATTACGTGGCCATAAATCATGTATTCAATAATGCCTTGACTTCACCTTAATCATAATCAAATGAATCAGAGTCTGCACTTAATAGATAAACTATTAAATTATGCTTTTAGTTGCGTCATTTCAAATTAAACATTCACTGAATCCGATATTTCTAACATACGCAACACTAATCGTTTGATTTGTTCAACGACTTATCGAAAGTGTGGCGGCAAGTCGATAGATAACAGCGCACAAATCGAAGCTCAGCTGCCAAGGCGTTAACATAAAAGTAATTGGAAGAAGACTTTAAAATTAAAATTATAAACTTAACTTTAAACAATTAAAATAAACTCCTAATAATTATTTTATTTGTTTTTTTTATTTCCTTGTACATTCAGAGCACGCTAAAGCAAAGCAAGATTGACATTTATTTAAATTCTTTAAATTAATTGAGATGGATTTTAAGCTGTCATTACGTGGCCAATCATGTCTTGACTATATCTAAATTATAACGAAATGCATCTAAGTCTGCACTCAATAAATAAACTATTGAATTAAGCTAAGCTTTTAGTTGCATCATTTCATATTAAATATTCTATTTACAAACTCTTAAACAATATTCCCATTTGGCTTTTCAATTTATCTGCAAACATGCGGAATCCGGTTTATTGGCAATATGTGCGGGCCACAAAATGTCTCTTCAGCTTGATAAACTCATTCACATGAGTGATAATTGTATTCACTTTGATTCAATAATGCTTTTTTCTGCTGGGCTCGCCCATTGGTTATTTAATATATATTTTAATTAAGTATACGCAGCGTTGACGTGCTCATAGTATCGCATTATGTTTGATTTACGCTGAAATACAATGCAATTAAGAGCACTGTCGAGAGAGGAAGAGAGAGGCAGGGAAGAAGTGTGAGGATGCCACTTGAATCGACTGCACAAAGAGAGTTCTCTGGCTGTGTTTTCAACATTTGCCCATTAAAAACTCATTAACAAGGCACAATGGCTTGACAAATAACTCGAAATGCATTCACTTCCGCTCAGTGGAACAAACAGGCGTTGCGTATACGCCACGGATGATCATGACAGCGTACACAAGTGCGAGTTTTATGCTCTTTTAAATGCATTTTATCAGTGCAATTACACACACTCGCAAGCTGAACTGCAAAAATGCACTGAAAACAATTCGCAGACAGCCTTTCGACCAATCGCAGACAGACAAACGTATCAATTTGACAGCCGAAAAGCTGAAAGGCAAAGGAATTCCGGGACTGTGGTCTCCTGTGGCGCACCAAGGTAGACAATGGATTGCCTGTACTAGCACATACTCAGCAGTGTATTTACAGGGTATTAGTTACACACAAAACTTGTCACTTGTCATTTGTCAGTGTGATTCTGCACGTCACTTTCACCTGTTCTGTTTGTCTTTCTTCTTGTCAAGCTGGCGATATATGCTGAACTAATGAAAGCGGATGCCTGCGATGTTGCTGCGTGATTTATTAGACTTCTATTTGTATTATTCTTTTACTGGGGATATTTTATATATATACATATATGTATGTGTGTGTGTATAGAGCGTGCTTGTTGTAGGCCTCGTCCCGTTTGTCATTTGGCTGCAGGAAAAACAACAACAGAAAGCAAACAATGCTGTCAAGCCGCCATTTGCGCTTATCTGCACAGCAGGCAGACAGAGGTGGCAGAAAAGAGAGTAAGAGTAAGGGAGGGGAGCGGAGGATAGAGTGGGAGAGAGAAAGCGAAAGAGAGAGAGAGAGAGTGGAAGACGGCAGTGTCTTTTTACTTACAAATTACTTGAATACTTTGCGCGTGCTGTTACACGGAAACGGAAGTGGAAGTGTTTTACAGCGCATACTTACAGCCACACCCACACCACACATACACCCCACACACACACACACTCCTGCATAGGCACACACTCGCGCTCCGGCGGCAACTTTCTTCTTCAATCATAAAATCAGAACTTTTTACCCTTTACGGCATAATCAGTGCATGTGTGAGGCAGTGTGTGTGTGTATATACATATGACTGTGTGTAAATATGTATGCCCCTGTATGTGTGCTTATGTGCATGTATGTGCGTACAGTGCCGCTGGCTGCAATTGTCTTGTCTTTTATAGTTGTGCCAGTTGCTTTGGTTTTGCCTGCGTTATTTCAACTAGAGCGGAGCACGTGAGCAGGCACGAAGATATATAAGAAAAAGCAAACAATGTTTACGACTAAGTTTATTAAATATTTCATTAAATTACAGCTACTTTTATATTATATTGTCTCTGCTAGGGGTTTAGAGTCCTTCCCTTCTTGTCAGACTTACTCACGCGCTCATCTCTAGGTGATTGCAACGGTATTAAGGTCGCTTTAGGGGGAACTACATTTGGCACTTAAGCCTCGCCCTTTTTATTATAAAAGGGTTGCGCTCTAGTTGTTGTTGTAGTGGTTCTTGTAGTTGTTGTTCATAAAACGAATTACTT
Source organism: Zaprionus ornatus (assembly GCA_018904035.1). Taxonomy (NCBI): domain Eukaryota; kingdom Metazoa; phylum Arthropoda; class Insecta; order Diptera; family Drosophilidae; genus Zaprionus; species Zaprionus ornatus. The sequence goes on from JAEIFZ010000253.1 coordinate 6,915,566, forward strand.
CACCCCGCGGCATTAGAGGCTACAGATTTTTATTGCTAACCAAAGATATTGTCATAGATTTTATGCCAGATACCGCTGCGCTGGAACATTGCGTTCGCCTCGACATGCTGCATGTGGAGCTGGTAACGCTTGAGGGTGCGCGGGTCGGCAGGACCCCAGCTGGGCAGTGGCTCAAAGGCTTTGCATATGCGCGCGCCCAGACTAAGCTCCTTGGGTTGACTTCGCACTGCCGGAATGGCCCAGAAGAGCACCTGACCCACACCAAAGGCACTGAGGCACCAACCAAAGACTGTTAGGGCGAGAAGATTCAATTAGCTAAGGTTAGGGGAGGGAAGAGGAACTTTAACTGGCACTGGGACTCACCATAAACACCTGGCAGATAGGTGTAGTCCTTGTACTTGAGGGGTTCGTAGAGCACCAGCATGTAGACCAATATGCTGATCATCAGCAGTGGCGTAATGAGGCCCCAGCAGAGGCGATAATACTTTGAGGTTTTTATGCCCAGCATGAATTCCACATCGCGGCAAAGGCGCTTCACGCCATACACCCAACCAACGGCAACCAGCTCGAAGATGGCCAAGACAAGTGCCACAAAGGTGGCACCAAAGAAGTCCAGCAGATTGAGCACATACTGTCCACCAGGTGTGATGTATAGCAAGCCAAGGAAATACCCTATAATCGATATGAAGAGCACTCTGTGCCACTGCTTCACTGTGGTGAATTGATCCTTGAGCACTGTGGTCAGGCAGGAGACCATGCCCACATTGCTGCCTATGCCCAGCACAAAGAGCATGAGAAAGAAGAGCACCGAGAAGAGCTGAGGCACCACCTTGAACTTGGCTATGGCATCGGGGTACGAGATGAATGCCAAGCCAGGTCCGCCATTGACCACACTGGAAATATCCGTCGTATTGTTCTCGTACGCCAAGTTGCCCAAAATGCCAAAGATGACAATGCCCGAGAGCAGGGAAGTGAAGGTGTCCAGGGTGGTGACAATGTTGGCATCTCTGGGCAGGAGAAAGAAGGGAAAGAGCGAGGTATGAGTGTAAGTAGAGGAGAGGGAAAGAGAAGGCATAAATGGAGTAAGCTAAGTTCCCCTGCCCACTCACCTGTAGATGTTCTGGCCAAAACGATTGTACGAGGCGTACATGACAATGTTGCCAAAGCAGATGGCCAGCGAGAAGAAGACCTGTGTGACTGCAGCATACCAGACCTGCGGCTCCAGCAGCTTGTGCCACTGTGGCTTGAGGAAGTACAGCACACCATCAATGGCGCCGGGCAGGGAGAGTGCACGCACCAGCAGTATGAGCATGACCACGTACGGAAAGATGGCCAGGAAGTAGGATGCCTTGCCGGAACTCTTGACGCCGCGGAACATAATCACAGCTATGATGAGCCAGGCGCCAGCCAAGGCCAGTGCCAGGCTCCAGCTGGGCCAGCCAATGCCGTCGTCAATGCTGGCCTTCTCCTGCAAGATGATGTTGCTGTTGGGAAGGGAGAGGAAAGGGGAGTTTGTACTCTAAACTTGTTCTCTTTAAAGGTAAACTCACTTAAAGTAGAACTCCGCTGAGGTGGTGCGCATTGTGCTCAGATTGCTGGGGCTGCTGCTGGCCATCGCCTGCGGTGCCGAGTCCAGGCAACTGGGCCCCCACTCGGCACGGCAATAGCTCCAGGGCAGCGTGGGATAGAAAGATTCCACGAAATAGCGCAGCGTGACGGCCATTAATGTGGCATAATAGGTGGTCACAATGCCCGTGGCCAGCACCTGGCCATAGCCAATGCCTGGAGCGGATAATGCATCAGAAATGGAATGGATTTATAGGGTGCGCAAGGCACCAAACTCACCTCTCATAATGGGCACAAAGTCATAGACCTTCACACTGCCCCGGCTGGAGAACTGACCCAACAGCATTTCCAGATAGTAGACTGGCTTACCCACCAGTATGAGTACAATAAGGTAGGGTATCAGAAAGGCACCGCCGCCATTCTCCAGTGCAATGAATGGAAATCGCCAGACATTGCCCAGGCCGACGCTCAGTGCAATGCAGGACATGAGGAACTCGATGTCATTGTTCCAACCCTGCCGTTTGACGCCTCCCTGCTCTGCATCGGGTGTAGGAGGCGGTTCCGCGGCGGAGGCTTCAACGCCCTTGCTGCCATCGGCTTTGCCACGTGTTGGTGCAACACCTTCGGCTTGGGATTTATATGCGCCTGCTATGGAGATCGTTGAGGTGTGCGGCGAGCGAACATAGGCTGGATTAAGGTAGCCATTGTTGTTGTTGTTGGTCTGGTGTTGGCTGGTGGCACTCTCCTCCATGGTGATGTGGTGGCAGCTGCCGAATTGAAGGTTACAATTAGTTAATGGTCAAGTTTGATGGCTCAATACTAATTAAGGCGGTAATAATCAAACCAAACTACACTCTAAACTGGTTTTCACTCACTACAACAGCAGCAGCTATAACTATGGCAACAACTACAACAATAGCTACAACAACAATTACAGCAAAAAGTAAAACATCAACAGAGTCAGTGACCCACTGACTGAGGAGCTCATTATATAACAATTGTGCATGGCATTCATTCAGTAAACTGCAGTGAATGGCAAGGGGAGGGGTAGGGGAAGGGCAGGGGGAAGTGGTAGGGGTATTGGCAGGGGCAGTTGAAGTGTTGAGGCAGCCCCGAGGCAACAGCTTTAGGGCTCACCTTTTGTGGCAGCGAAACAAGTTTCTCGACATTTTGCCTCGTCGTCTCTCTAGCGACGCGGCATTTGCATTTTTCTCGCTTTTTGCGATTCGATTTTGTTTACTTTTTTGTTTACTTTTCCCTGCGCCCGAGTTTGAGTATTATGTGAATATCGAAACGACTTGTAATCGAGAAGCTGCGAGGTATGTGTGAGGGGTATTTCAAGTGCGTGCAGCGGAAGCTGAGCGGAGAGATTTGATTGCAATGCGTGTGATATCCGGTATATTGATATTGCTTGACTAGTTATGAATGTATAAAATATTAATTAAATATTTGTAATTAATTTTAAAATAAAATAATAATTTAATATTCGTATTTAATGATGGAATTATATATTAAATAAATATATATTTGCATTTAATTTTGAAATTAAGTTCGAAAAAGAATTCGTATAAAAGGAAAATATTAATTAAATTAAAAAATTTTCTTAGTTGAGACTGTTTAAATGGTTTGTAAAAGTGCTAATAGAAAATAATATGAATTTTGTTACTTTACTTGGCAGTTCAAATATTATCTATAGTGTATAATAAATTCTACATATCAGCAATACTGCCTAGAACTTTAAAAAATGTTTAAATACCTTGAGAAATTGTTGTACTCATTATAAAAACTACTTGATGGGGCTAGAAATTAATTGCATTCATTAAAATAATTTGTAAATAATTTAAAATGATTTAAAAAAGACATCTATATACAATTCAATACATATTTACAATTATTTTTGAATAATTAAAGGTTTGTTTTAAGTTCTTTTAATAATTTAAAATTTATTAAAATATTTGTTATTAATAATTAAAACTGTTTTACTGGCTTACAAACTAATTGCAATTATTTCAAAATTTAGTAATTAATTGTAATTTATTTCGAAACTGCTTTAAATGTTTTTATGCATTTACAATAATTTTTAAGTAGGTAAAGTTTCTTTTAAAATTCCTTTCATAATTTACAACCAATTAGAATATTTTTTATATTCGCAATAGAAACTGTTTGACTGAGTTAGAAATTTATTAAAATAAATTATTAAATTAATTTTAAATCATTTCAAATCATGTCAAATAATTTAGAAAGAGCAACCACACTTCGTTGAACTCAGCAACAGTTGCTGCAGTTGTTTACTATTGTGACATTGTATTGTTGTAACAGCGCTGTTGTTATTGTTGTTGTTTGTGCTACAACATTGCATTTGCGCATGCGCCAAGCGCAACGCGACGCGGCGCGACGTTGCAGCTGCGTCGTAGTTCTGCGATTGTTCTCGCAATCAATGGAAAGTGAAGGTGCACGCCGCCAAGCCGTTGCCCTCGTCGCGTAATGTCAGAGGCGTGAGCAGAGGATAGTGGCTGAGGAGGGGCGAGGGGAGGGGAATAGTAGTTGCAACTCCAAAACAAGGAACATGGAACGCGGAAAGAACCGACAAGAAATATTGATAACTTAAAGCACGTTTGCATTGCACTGCGCACTGCCATAAAATACTCCATATATGATAGCTATGAAATATTTATAGCTATTGCGCTTTTTATTAATAAAACCAGCAACAACTATGACAAATGTTTAAACAATTGTCGGGGTAAGCGTGTGACAATGTTAATATTAAACGGACGAAAACATTTTAGAGCACGTTTGCACTGCAATAAATATGTATTTTAGATACAAGATAAACCCCCAGCTAGACAAGAGATAAACTATCTAAGCTCTAACACAAAGTAGAACAACAACAACTCTTTCAATTATTATTATACGACACTGAGTGCCGTCAGTTATCTCTCATCTCTTGCCCGTCTGGGGGAGTTAAGGGAATTTGACCTATTAAAAGAAATTTTTAATTATGTTTTTTATTATGCACCCAAGTATGTTCTCATCATGAGCAGAGATAAGCTTTGTTGCCACAGCCGGTGCCAGAAACCCGCTAACAGATTTCAGCTTGAAGTTGACATTTGTTTATGCATAATTCACTTTTGCACGCGACTCCATAATTATGGTTTCTTTCATTTGCTTTTGTTTTACTTTTTGCGATAAAGAAACAACAACTCTTTACTATTCTGTTTTCTATTTTCTGCTTCCCACTCACTTGTAAATTATTTGTTATGCAAATTTTATTTGTTTTTAGCTTTTTGTTTTTTTTTGGCTTTAGGTTTCTTTTGTTTTGCTGTGTCACGTCAATTTTGGTAATGCCTGGCAATCTATCATCATTTTGTTCCGCCTTTCCATTTACGAATGAACTGGAGATGATGAAGATGATGATGATGATAACTTTGCCATTTGCTTCTTATTCTCTTTATAGCTGAAGATCCGAAATACTTCAAAGAAACACCAACTGAACCTTTCGAGTTGCTTCCGAACTGTACGCGACGATTGCCAAACGTCAACTGAACTCAGTTCCGCGCTGCTTGGCTCGACGTTGCTGCGACGCTGCTGTCGCTGCTGCGATCGGCCCGTAACGGTAAAAGGTGCTCACTGCTCACGGCTTGACCTAAGGTAGGTGAGACTCGCATAAATACCTGTATTGGGTCGCTTACTTTGCCATAGACCTGTCCAACTTGGTGTTGCCTGTTGTTGCTGTTGTTGGGTAATGTGTTTTGAGGACGTGCTTGGATCAATGTTAATACGCATAACCTTCGCACGGTGGGGGGGAGAGTGGTGGCAGGGGGAGTAGAGGGGGAAATTAAAGCTTACATATTTGTTATTGTTTCAGTGTGATTGTTATTAAGTATAACAGGTTAGAATCATGAGTTTCTAGGTTATTTGATACATGTTTTATTTAAATTTATAGCTTTAATTAATCTAGTATAAGTTGAATATCTTTGTTGAGGGTATGTTTTGTTATACTTATTATACGCTTGCAGAGGGTATATTGATTATGGCAACGAACCTTAGGAGACTTATCTGCCCTCATAAAGTATTTATCAGCATCACAGGGGAGTCGATCTAGCCATGTCTGTCTGTCTGTCTGGCTGTCTGTCTTTCTGGCTGTCTGTCTATCTGTCTGTCTGTATGTCTGTATGTCTGTATGTCTGTATGTCTGTATGTCTGTATGTCTGTATGTCTGTATGTCTGTATGTCTGTATGTCTGTATGTCTGTATGTCTGTATGTCTGTACGTCTGTATGTCTGTATGTCTGTATGTCTGTATGTCTGTATGTCTGTATGTCTGTATGTCTGTATGTCTGTATGTCTGTCTGTCTGTATGTCTGTATGTCTGTATGTCTGTCTGTCTGTCCGTCTTTCCGTGTGTTTCTCTGTCGTACCGAAGCTAGCCTTCGTTCTCCTTTTTATCAGTTACCATATTTGTAGTGCTCTGTACATAGGAGTTAAGTATGTAGTATAAGTATACATAGTATAAGTATGAGTATCACAATAAATGTGTAATATATGTAAGTAGTATAAGTAAAGTAAATATTCTTGATCATTCATTTTGTTTGCCTGCTGTAACTCAGTAATCTGTCTTAGTAAATGCCTTGTCTTAGACACTGTTCCAAGTAAAATTCCCATAACTTATTATGCATTCTGAACATCTATTACGTAGAATATATATTACGTAGTATATATAGTGTCTTTGTGAATGTTTACACAAACCACAGGTAAAAACCAAAACCTGTAGCAAGCTGTAGTTGAAACTTTCCTTGTCTGCTTAACATTCAATTTGTCTCACTAACTTATATTCTTTTCTGAGAACTTCGGGCTCTTTGTTCTCTTCTTAGTCATCTGATTAACATTTTTGATACCCAACTCTGTTTTTATTTTGGCCACAAACAGGAATTCTTTCAACTTCGCAGACACATTAAAAATAGTTGATTAATTTTGTTACTGGGTGGGGGGAGAAACTGGTTTTATAAGCGTCGAAGCGTAAAGATAAGATTGACAAGGTCAAGTTTTACGCCAGATGAGTTGTAATGTTAATTGTTATGATAATTGCAATGATAAGTTTCTTATCATACCAAAGGCAGCCAATAAAATGTAGAAAATTCAACCAACTGAACGACTGCAACTGCGTCATGCGGTAAGACACACACACAGACACACAACACACACACACACAGCCACAATGAGCAAAAGTAAAAGTACTCATGTGTGAGAGTGCGTGTGCATGTGTGTGTGTGGTGAGCAATTTTAATTGGATGCAAATTGGCAACACCTGCGAATATGAATGCGAGTGAATATGAGTGCGAGTACTCACTACTCACTGCGGTCTGGCAGACTAGCAAAAACTCTGGTTTTTATCACAATTTGTTTGTTTGTTTTTTCGGGGCATTAACGTAGAATGGACCGCAATAAAATGAAGCATTTCATGTGGCCAACGGTGCGTATACGCATTGATTAAAACAATTCAATTAAAACAAATGTCAACGATGCTTTAAGCGCGCACAGAGCACGCACACAACACACAATCGCATTTATCGCGCCCGCATAAATAAATTATTGCAAATGGCAATTATTTCTTATTTTATTTCCGCTCTCCCCCTCTTCCCCACTTCCCGCTGCTGCTTGTTGTTGTTAATTAATTGCAGTGATAGAATAAATACAAATGTTTCTGCTTCGTGTTTTGTCATCTTCACCAAATTGTTTTATCTCATTTAATGTGCAATTAATTTTTAATAATACGCTTGTTGCTGCCACTGAAAAGGTTAATCTCTGTTTGTGGCTTATACCACACGCCCGGGCTGGGCAATTACAGGGTATGTGGGGTATGTACGGTGTGAGGAGTGTGACTATTGAAGTGTGTTGGGATGCCTATTCCTTTTATAAGTATTGGTATATAAATTAATTATATTATGTTTACTAAATGGTCAATCTAATCATGGCTATCTATCTGTCCGTCTGTCTGTCTGTCTGTCTGTCTGTCTTAATGAAACTTGGCACACATGCTTCTCATTTAATTATATTTTATTATAAATTTTTATTATTTTACTTCTTCTTTATACGACTAAAAACTAAAGGGGAATGTTTTCATATGTTCTGCACTTCCCATGTGTCTATCTACAGGGTATCCTGCAGCATATTTATTTATTATATCATTGTTTATCCTGCTTGCCACTGGCCATATGCAGCGCGGTAAATTGATAAGTTAATTAGCAAGGAACATGAATTAATCTTTTGTTTTATGAACAATTGAAATCACAAAATAAAATCTGTTTAAATAACTAAAGGCTTTTCGACTTTATGCTTAGTTTTAATTTAATTTTCTGCCTCGCTGAATACCCTTACTGAGTGTTAAAAAAACTGCCCAAATAATTGTTAATTAATGCAATTTACTAGAGCTTGTTAAGCTGTTAAAGTATAATTAAAAAATCATTATAATCTCTCACAAAAAAAAAAAAAAAAATTATAATTTTTCTCTTTTTCTCTCTCTCTCTCTTGCTTTATCTCTGTTTTTTAGCTTAACTGTCTAATTAAGTTAGTTAACTGCCTAATTACGACAGTTGTCCGCAATTGTTAGTCACATTTTGAGGCTGAACTATGGCCAAGTATCAGCAATTAACTCTATTCTAATTTGGGCATTCAGCCAACTGCAAATTTATGAGCAACGAAAGCGTTCACTGAACATTCTCTCAGTCATTTATCAAGCAGCAGCAGCACATAAATCTTGGCCAAACAAATCGCAATGACAACTGTTTAACTGCCAGCGAATGCCAGGCGACAGCCCTGAGCCTGAGCCAGGCGAAAAGCAGCAAAGGCTGCTACAAAAGTCGTTCTCGTTGTTGTTATCCTCGTGCTCGTCCTTCGTCACGCAATTGTTTGTTGTTTTGTTTTTCGCTGGCAAAGCATTAAATTTTATAGCATTTACCTGTTAGACTTTGAAAAACAAAAGACAAGGCAAACAGATGGCGGCTAAAGGCAAAAGGTTGTTTGGTCACTCGTTGGCAGATTGCGTATACGCCCGCGTGGCAGCCTGATTTAGCTTGATTTATGCACTTGAGGCACATTAACAATTGATGATTTAAATTTAGAGCTCTGCTGATTTTGGTTAGTTTTCTTTATGGCGTCGGTGCATAATTAATGAGTCCTTGGGGAGCTGTTGGCAGAGAGGAAGGGGAGGGAGAACAGCAAGAAAGAGACATACTTTATGCTTGTAGTAAGTTATAACTTGGTCTACTCTTGCTAGCAATCAGCTCTCATGTTAATTGAATTCTGTTGTTGTTATCAAAATAAACGAAATCTTTGCCAACTCAAGACAGAGAGAGAGAGAGAGAAGAGAGGGAGACAGTAAGATTTACTTGCTGGCATTTGCAATTACTTTTCCAACGTAACCTGAGCTGAGAGAGAGAGAGAGTTGAGAACTTGCATTACATATGCAATTGCAATTTCATTTACTTGTGGCCAGCCGCAGGTGAAGAAAGGAGAAGGTTGGCTCTGAGGCATGCTGAGATGGTGGCATGTGGTATGCAAGGCATTTGCCACAAGTGTCAGTTTGTTTTGTTGCATACTTTTCGGCTGCGGCATTTGAATATAAAACACATTCATCATACGCCCCGTGCACTGGCAACTAATTGAGCTGTTGCTGCGGTTTTGCACATTCTATTGCAGCAGCAGCAGTCGTTTTACATCACGCATACGCCATGTTGCACACACATACACACACATGCGGGCATATCGTAAACGCAGTTTATTAAGCCACAGTTTGATGCTTGTTAAAGCCAAATTCCATTACATTGTAGTACATATTTCTAGCTGTTGTTTGGCTGCCATAAAAATGACTGCAGCACACGCAACAACAACAACAAGAACAACAACGAAGCGCACAAAAAGCACAACTCAACTTGACTCCGAGTCGAAGCGCAGCGCACTTCGTGCGTATGAAAATCTGCAATTCATGCAATTTTCATGGAAAATTTGCTTCACGCTAAAAAGAAAAGCAGCCAAAACAACAGGCGCACATGTTTTCAAGGGGTGGCGATTGTTGGCAAAACCTTCCTGTGTGTTTTGGGTGCCCTTTGCCTGTATTCCTCTGCACCTCCCCCTCTTTCACTCTCCTTGCATGCCAAAATATTTGTGTTTGGCATTTTAAGCGTTAAATTTGGCTGTCAACATTTCAACTAGCTTAGCTTCCTTCGCACACTTTGGCCCTAAGGCGGCTGGAGCACGTGTGTGCTTAAATACCCAAGGCATGAAGAGATTATGGCATACGTGCGAGATGTCTTGCACCTCTGACTCTTCTTTTCTTAAGTATTTATTACGGAATGATTTAAATTAAATACCATAAAGAGAGAGTTGAAATTGAATCTATAACTGACGCTGCGCAATTTAAACAATTAATGCTTCATTCAAAGGGGTCTCAAGTAAATAACATCTGTAGGAGGCAACAATCAGGCAAAAGAAGAACGCTGGAACTGGGTAGAAGGAAAAGAAAGGAAGAAAGAAAAAAAATAAGAAGAGAGCAATGTAAAAGGTTAAGTTACCCAATGTCACAATCAATGCGAAGAATGCATAAAAATCTTGCAGTTCAAACAGTTTCATAAGAGTGATCACGTATCCCAGTCGAATGATTAAACAGGTGCCAATGAACCACAGCAAATAGCGAGGATTTCTCTGTAGAATTGTCGAGTATATGAATGATACTGTAATGAACAGAGACTTCTACCCACCTTATCCGAGCCCACTACGATAATGAGAGTGCTGAAAATTTCCAAGAGAAATATCAATTCCCGACTTCTGCGCAAATATGACGTGCAAAGAAATTGATAACGTAGTGGCTGACAGGTGCACTCGATGCGGGTACAGAGTATGTCAAAGCGCACAATGGACAATGCCATCTCGATGAGGCCAATGGAAATGCAAGCAATATAGAAATGGTTTTGCAAACAGCGACGGCATAACATAATTCAAACTCGTGCGCGAGATCAAAGCTTCCTCACTTCTTGTGTCTCCTCCGCTTTGACCTGATTATGTTCTTCTGGAGACTGTGTCGGGATTGGTTCGTGTGTCTTTATATCATCGTTTTCCTTTTGCCCGCTTGCTTCAGCCTCATCGCTGACATCGACCTTAACAGTCTTGCCAGCTGGGGTTATCACCAGTATATGCATATTTTATGAATGAATTTTCCTTCAGTTTAAATGTGATGCAAGCCGAGAGCGTAATTTGGTCATAGAGGGCCAAAATGAATACTTTAAAATAATTGCCAATTTTATAAGTTTTTGATTCCACTGTGATCGAAAGGGCAAATATTCTATTTACCTGTTTGAGTAGAGGCTCCAGCATGCTGGCAAATAACGAATTGTGAACTGAGTTTCAAGTTGTTAAATTATTTTTCAGATTGGGAAAGAAATCTAATATGAATATACTGTGATTATGCAGTGGATATACCATAAATATACTATGCATAAAGTATGTATATAGCATGAATGCACTGAGTAGACTATAAATATTTATTCACTAATTTTACTATGAATGCACTAAGAAATTGCTGTGAATACTCTATGAATATACCACGAATATACTGTGGATGAATACACTATGGATAACTATGAACGAATATACTATGGATGTACAATGAATGCACTACGAATATACTATAAATAAATATTGTATAATTATATATTTAATATATTAGAATTATAACATATATAAAGCATAGGAAATGCTATAAATGTTTATACAATCTACTATGAATACCACTAAGAATACTATATAAAACCAAAATACTACAAATATACAATGAATATACTACAAATATACTATAAATGCACTAGAAATTCTCTGTAAATATTTATAAAATGAATACTTTGAATGCTTTAAGAATATTTACTGTGAATATTGAATATATTACGGATATTACGTTCTATAATACACTATGAATACATGTAATACATAATACAATGAATTTAATATGAATGCACTAAGAAATACTTTGAATAGGCTATGAACATATTATAAATATACTAAAAATGTGCTTTACATTTATACGGAGATCTGGCAACCCTTTCAATTTCAAATACTCACTTTCAATGGCTATTAATCCTTTGAATTTATCGATATACTTTAAATCCTCTGTAAATCCTTCTCTTTCCATCACTAACCGTCAACTTTAGCTTTTAAATTATAAAAATTTAATCCAATTAAATCTTCAGTATCAAACACCATGCATTGTGTATCATTACATATTAACTTCCAAGGACAACAGCTTTTAATGTTTGTAGATAAATACTGTTTATGGAATACATATTCAATATATAGTTAAAGCAGCAGTTTGTTTAAGATAAAACAAATTAATGCTAAAACAGCTAATTATGTTAATTGGCAATTTAAAGAGTTTGAAGTTGGCTTTCTCTGGGTTCACTTCATTTCTTATTGCGCTGAGATGTAGGTAACAGCAACAGCAAAGGGAACAAGTAAGATACATATATACAGAGGATAAAAAAGAGAGAGTGAGAGAGATAGAAAGTAAGGAAGGGAGATAAAGCCAGAGATGAAAAGAGAGCTGAAGATATAGAGAGTATGAAAACAATGGAATCTTTGCCAAATGCTCGCAGAGTCGAGCCAAGCGCTTCGCATCGTTTTATCCTTCCGTTTTGCGGTAGATTTGCGGTGAGCAATGCGTCTACGTGTATGTGGGCAGAGTGTCTGTGTGTGTGTGTGCATGTCTGTCTGTGCTTGGCTATGCTTTAGTGTGCTTAAAACAAAAAATATGTCTCAGTTACCACGCCCACTTGTATGCGATGCTGGGTTTGTTTGCCATTTTGCCTGTTTGCTTTTGGCATGTGGCAAGTAGAACATAATTAATTCAAATTAATTACAATTTGTGTGGAATTAGCGCTTGTGGCAAGCCGCCCACAAACAATGATGATCATCATAATCATGTTGTATGCCCCGCTAACATACCCAGAGATATTTCAAGAGATTTTTATGGGCTTATGTTTAGGCATGTTCATTAGCCAAGTCTCTGCCTGCCCTTGTTCCCCACGCTTTTCTCTCTGTTTCTATGTTTTTCATTTCTATGTATTGGTGTGTATTTGTGTGCATTTGTTTTATGCAACTGTAAAGCGGACTTCAAATAATTTGGTGTATTTAAACTTGACGCCATCTCTGGTTGCCAACATTGTTTGTCTGACCCAATTAGAGGGAATTTGCATCAGCGTCATAAACTCAAGTGCACAACTCAATTGGGCAGGCCAGCAGAAGAGAAAGAGAGGGGGAATGAGAGAGATAGAGACTGAAAGAGAGGGGAGATAAAGAGTGGTTTGGGAAGGAACATGCAGCCTGGCTGGGACATTTATAAATCAATTATGCAACGATTGCACGCTCATTAGTGTCAAACTCAATTAACGCTGTGACAGTTTTGCATGCGCCGCAGCACGAACAGCACTCTTGCACCGCCTACCTCCCCCTCTCCACTTGCCCTGCGGGCGGTCAAACAGCGCTCAATTCGTTAATTGGCATTTGCAGTGTGTTAGCCATAAATCATTAGAGAATTTCAGCTATGGCAGACGCGCTTAAAGCTTATGCAACTTGACATAATGCGAAGGGATACTTACTCTACACTATAACTTCTTTAATCTCTTCTTCTTGTTCTTCTTTCTCTTCATCTTCTTGCTATATTTGACTGCCTCTTCATTCAGGCCCAGTCGTCTTTCACTGGCCGCAATCGTTTACGACCTTCGTGCTTAGCTCTTGGCACATTAACATAAATATTCCAGCAAGCTCGCTCGACTTTAATGTGGCCAGTGTGTCATACAATGTAACGGCACATATGGCACACAGTCAGTCTGTCTCTTGCTCTGTCCCTTTCTCTTACTCTCCCTCTTTCACTCTCTGTGTAATTTACATTTGTTTTGCTGACTTTTTTTCTCTGATCGAGCCTCGCAAGTATTTTATATCATAATTGCAATCTTGCATAAATGCGTATGCGAGAGAGTTTTCAAGCACAATTACAGCGCAGCCAAGTGTGCGTGTCTGTATATGTGTGTGTGGGAGTATGTACTTAGTGTGTTTGTTTGTCCTTCGAATCGCCAGTTTAGTATGCGCCTTTTTATAGCAACAGCATCAACTGCCAACACAGTGGGAACACGTGTATCTGTGCTGTTCACACACACTCACACACACACACCACCGTGCAATGTCCATGACACACTTGCCAATATGTATGTGAGTGTATGTGTGTGTGTGCTTTTCGTTGCATATCTCAATGTTTGCATCTGTGGCCCAAGCCATAGCCCGCTCTGCAAACAGTTCTCGTTGTAGTTGCTGCTGCTGGTGCTGCCGTTTTTGCTTTAGCTTCAACGACAGGCAACGCATTGACACGCGTTTTGTTTGCACTAACTGGACACCCTGCACACCCTGCACCCTATACCAAACACCCTGCACTTGCCATAGTTTCACCTTTTCCATCTCCTTCTGCTGTTACCATTGAGGTCACTTGATTCCCCATGTTATTACACATGCTGAATTTATCAGGCACGTTTGCTCTGCTTTGATTCCTTGTTACTGGCCACGTTTGCTCCATTAACACTCAATCATTAGCTGCAGCTTTCAGGGGCACTCGTGCATCAAATTAAAACCAAACGTAAATATCATCAATAACAAGCCAAACGCGACCATCGATGCCCACCAGGCAAGGCAAGGCAAGGCAAGGCGTGGCGTCGCGACACGTCTTGGGGCAACGTGACCAATTAATTTCGCCTTGGCGTCCTAGCGACAAACAATTAGCGAGGCCAGCAAACAATAACAACAATGCAAGGGAGTGTTACACTAGTCACAGTAGAAAGAAATGTTGACAAGTTGCAGAATGAATATGAAAAAGAAATGCGGAAAAATCTAAAACATTGATATAAATTATTTATTTATTATGTATTTATTTATTATATTATATAAATATTTATCTTCTTTTATTTAATTTTTAAAAGACAGCATAATTTCAATCTGTTCACTTGCTTTCTCAAACGATATCAACGCTATCCCGCTGCTGTAGCATTACGCAACACTCTTCTATCAATAGTGATATCGACTGGGTTATCGTTAAGTAAATCAACTTGCGATAGTGTCTCGCTAAGGCCACACTTAATAAGAGATGACTTGACATACATACGATCAATTTATTATTTTATTTCTTATTATATGCATGTAAACTTTGTTGACTAGTGTAATTACTGGCAAACAATTATGCTATATTTATGACATTTGCCCTAAGCGCGTCCGTTTAATTTGCGAGCAACATTACATATACGTAACGTGACTTTAAGCCGGCAGATCATAGCAAATAATACTTAGTGGCATGCTGGACGTGTGTGTGAGAGTATGTGTGTGTGTGAGTGTGTGCATAGCTATGCCAAATGCCGCAGTTTATATATCAAAGGATTAGCCGTGAGAAATCTGCATATTTTCAATGGGACTGAGACAAAGCGCGCATAAAGTGCATTTAAAATGGCATTATCAGAGATGAACACACACTCTCACACGCAGACACACTTCCACACACACACATACAATGGGTGGGGGGTGGCATTTATGCAAATGTTCTACCTGCTGCTTGTGCATTTTATGCGCTTTAACCCGCTGCTGCCGTTCGATTGGGTCAAACAATTCGATTTTATTTGATTAAATTTTTGTTGTCTCTTTTATGACTTGGCCAAGGTAGGTTGGCTTTTTTCTGGCTAGATGGCAATTAGGCCAGTCTGGCAGACAGACTTGTTTGTATGTATAAAATGTGCGCTGGCTTAATTAACATTAAATTTGTGTGTGTGTGAGTGAGTGTGTTAGCAAAGTGTTAAGACAAAAGCAAATTGCCACTAAATTGGCACTTAAGAATTTCTGCTGAGCTGGCTAACAGAATGTCCTCGTTTGCGCCCTGCTCGGACACGTACCTTGTCTGCCCTACCACCTGCCTGCCAGTCAGTCCTTCAGTCTGCCTTTCTCCCTCGGCAGTCAATTAAAGTCCAACTGATGTTTAACAATTTAATTACGAAAGTTAACAAGTTTAAGTTGAACTGCCAACTGCAAACTGCCGTCAGCCATGTGCGCTGTCTGCCCTGCTCGGACAATTCAATTGGCCCCAAACGGAAAGTGTTCAACAAAATATGCCAAAGGCAATTCAAAAAAAAATGGAGAGAACAAACTGTAACTGGCTAAGCAAAGGGTGTCAGTCAGTCAGTAAGGGTATTCCATGTCGGGGCTCTAAAACAGATGTTGCCTGTCAATTCTGAGCTGACAGTTGTGTTGGCAAAAAACTATGATAAAAAGTTAAATGTAACTTTAAATCAAGGATAAACTAAAAACAGTGCAGCTTTGGCTATGCAATTTTCAATTGCATTGTCAGTTTTTATACATTTACAAAATTTATTTAATAAAAACATAAATTTCTGTGCTTGAAGTTTAATTTAAAACAGGAATTTAAATGCTTTTAGCATAGTTTATTGACCTATTGCAAGTTGTAATAGTGTCTAAAATTTTAACTGGTTTTATTTGCTACAAATAAATTAATATTTAAAACATACATAAGTTTTAGTCAAACGAATATGCAATTGAAAGCAAATTGATAGACGAAAGATTGCGCAGACAGAGTGAAAACAATTTGAGATATGTAAGAAATAGAATTTGTTTCATTTGAGAACATAATTTGTTCATTTGAGAACAGAATTAAAATAATTTAAGGCAACATTATTGCTCAATTTCTCATGAAATATTAAATATGCTTAGCTCAACGTAGACCTTGGCTAATTTGGCTTGGACTTTGGCTCTTTGGCTTGTTGTGTTGCCACTTGATGTGGCACAAAGGATGCCTGCGTAAGCGTCTTTTAAGTTTTGCGTCTAATTATTGTGCATTTTACAATTAGTTGGGTTTTGCTTTTGCTTTTGCTTTTCTCTTCTTCTTTCTCCTACTCTGCGTCTGCTGCTTTAGTTGTGCTTCATATTTACGTGGCAGCTGCATTTGCGTTGCTTTTTAATGAGTTTTTGTTGCACACAAAATGGCGTTTTGTTGTCGACTCTTGTTGCTGTTGTTGCCCTCGGGCTGTTTGGCAAAGTTTACACGCTCGACCAACGGCTACTGACAGACGGACTTGCGGACTGATGGACGGAGTGACTGACTAAATGCTTGACTGGCCGCTTGACTGCTTGACTCGCACTTGAGGCACTCGAAAAACTAATCAGCGTCGGTAAAAGTGCGCCAAGTGCGTTGCAAGTTTTGCACTGATTGTGTTGTCTATAGTTTTCTACAGGGTGTAGCAGAGAAGAGGAGTATGCACGGCGTGTTATCTATGTATAATGGGTATAGATAAAGTCTTCTTTATATTAAACTTTTCTACAGGTATCTCTATTGTTCCTTTATATTAAACAGAGAACCTTTCTCTTCAAGGTATTTACACCTCTGCAAAGTTCATAGAAGAGAGCAAGGGCTATGCACGGTTATCTATTCACAATGAAGAACTATACTTAAATATCCTCTTCCTTATATTTAACTGAAAGCCCTTCTCTACAGGGTATTTATACCTCTGCATAGTACTTGTTCCTCGTCTTCTCATGCGCCTTTCTTTTCAGCCTTGTTCCCAAAGTCTTTAGAACATAATTAAGACTGTTGCAGGCACGACTAAGTTGGGCGTATTTAATAAGCCTGGCCTGGCTTGGCCAGAAGATCGTTTGTTTTGCTGCAACTTTTTTCTTTTTTTAGGGAGCCAGTTGCAGAATTTTGGGGCGGTAGCAACTGGACAACTGCTGCGACTTGGGCCTCGTTACTTATCTCGCTCATTTCCTTTCAGTGCACTTTTGTATTGCATTAACATGGTCATTATCCGGTGTTATCCTTTCGCCTTTGCCTCTAATGTTGCCAGCACACCATCCGGGCTGCTTTTTATTATAATTTATATGCCCGGCCGGCGGTGGGCATGGGAGGGAGTAGGGGGCGTTGGGCTGTGGCACTCTCAAGTGTTTTCCTTCCGCTGCGCTCAATTGCATAGTTATTATTAGCTATTGTTGGGTGCCTGTTTCTGTTTCTATATGTATCTGTTTTGTTGTTGTAGTTGTTGTTGTGTGCCTCTTCACACCTCTGCGTGCATTAGTCGGTCTGAAAGTTCTGTGCCACGCTTCAGTGCTTTCCTGCCCTGGCATCGTTCTACAGCTTGTCGCATTTAATTTTCATTATAGCCACTTGACTGCACAGAATTATGCCGTTTATTTAAGGGGAGGGGTAGGAGAAGAGGGGGAAGTGAGGAAGGGTAACAAATAAATTCGAGTTATTAGCGTGTAATGTGGGCTGCTACGTCATTTATTAACCCCCACCCAAGCAACTTTCGCACACATTTTCCGCGTGCTACATTGAATTTCGCAATTCATTGGGCGTCAGTGCGAAAGTATGCAACACTTTGACAAGTAATTGAACTTTCAATTGTTCCACAAGAACTAAACTTTTTCCGTGTTTTCCCCTCTCTCTCTGTCTCTCTCTCCGTCTGTTTCCCTCGCTCTCTTTCTCTCTTTTGTATTGTGTGTTAATGCAATTACCGCACAGCGTTCGCGAGACCGCATCGAGTGACAGCTAAGCTTGGTTTAATCCTTTCACTTGAATGTTATTTGGCCTGCAGTTTGGCATTTGGCACTTGACGCCAGGCAGGCAGGCAGGCAGGCAACTAACTCCAACTGCATAGTGAAGTTTATTTGCAGTATAGTGTTGTAAATGGTCAGGAAATCGAGCGGGACACACAAGGCAGGTTCAATTAGAAAAGTCACTAACAGTGCCGCGAGTGCTTAGCCTAACCTTGTATAGAGCCGCGTGCGACAGCCGCAGAGACCGATCCAAAAATCCTATTTAAGCCTCGTCGCCTACTCCCTCTCTCTCTTTGTTTCTTGCTATCTCCCTCTGCTCTGCTGCCTCTTGCACAGTTTGTTTTGTCTGTTTTGTATGGTGGTGCTAAATGTCAGCGATGCAATTAAATTGGAAATAGGCGACAACGATGACAACGACTGCAGGGCAAGCCAGCGGAAAGAAAAGAGAAAGAGAGAGAGAGCAGAAAAGGAAGAACAAGACCAAGAGCTGCGCGAAGACTGCAGCGGGTGGTTGAGCTGTCGCGTTATAAAATTATGAAGCAAAAATTGGATTTAAAAGGAGAAGAAATGGGAGCGCCCATTAGCGAGGCGTCGTTGGACGTCGTTTACAGCGTGTCCTGTGGCTGCTGCTGCTGCATTTGATGAGTTTAAAAATTGCAATTAAACTGCGTTTGTTGTCATTGCATTTATAAATAATAATAATAAATATAATAAATGCAGCATAATAAGGCAGACGACGCCAGACGACGCTCAAAGGAAATGAATGGAAATGAATGAGACAAGGCCAGAAGGGAACGGAAGAAGGATAAGAAGGGAGCCGCGCAGGCAGGCAACCAGTCAGTTGGAGCGTTGCGAGTGCCTGGCAAACAAAGTTGTTTCGTTTAACTATTAAAAACTTTTGCCAGGCAACTTCATAAAATGACGTGCGAAAAGCAGCGCGCAATGAAATGAAAGAAAAATGCCATTGAAATCAGCGCTGAACAGGAGCTGCCTCTGCGTCTTTCCTCCCTTCAGCCCTGTCCAGCCCTTCTTTTACTTAAAAATAAAGAAGAGAAGGCTCTGTTCGCTGCGTGCTGAAAGGTTTTTGGCTTGTGCAAAACACTTTAATTAAAGTGAAATGCAAACATTTCAATTAAGCCCCGCACTAAGCTGATTTCAATCTGACTAAAAGGGATAACTTCCGGCAGACGCCTTTGCCTTTTGCTGCTTCTGCTGCTGCTGCTGTCGCCTCAAGGGTCACAACAGCTCGAAGCGTGGGTCGTGCGTGTCAGGCAGCCAGTCTCAGCCTGCTTGACTTCCTTGGCGCCTTTCTGCCACGCCCTGGCAAGCACAATTAAAAGGGCATTGCCATTTGCTGATGACGTCGATGCGAAGCGATTGACATTAATTTTGCATTAGCTCTGCCCCGTTCCCGTTCCGCTCGGTACTATTGCGTAGCGCATACGCCACGTTAGCCGCAAATTTAATTATGCGCGCTTGGCTATAAAGAAAACGAAAGAGAGAAACAAGGAAGGCAAAGGAGAATCGCAAATAACAAGTGGCTTTTGTTAAACACCAAGCCAAGTGCCCAGTCTACTTGAAGTTTATTTTATTTTCCAATTAAGTAAATTGCTTAAGCCAGCTGGGCTAGTCTGGGCCTACCATACATATATATATATATAGTATAAATCACGTCGGGTTAGCCAAGGGAAATGTTTTTCCTTCATCGATGATGAAGCCGTCACACATCAATAAAGTAAACAAGCCCATGGGCCCAGTTCCCTCGAGTACAACTAATCGCTGCTTTGTCTGTGTGTGTGTGGCTTCTATCAAAGTATTTAATTGGGAATCTCCCCCTTTTCCATTTTTCTGCTCTCCTTCTGCTTCTTCCTGCGCCGTACTTATGTCTGGTTTTAATTGATTCCAACGAAACACTCTAAGCGCATTATCAGACAAGCCGCAGCGTCAGCTTCTATAATGATTAGAGTGCTTTGATGTGTGAGCGCCAACACAATTTCATTTGTAATGCCTTCTCCCTTCCCTTCATCATCGTTTTGTATATCATTTTCGATTTGTATTACACGAATGTGTCATTGTTAATCGATAATGGACCACCCATTGTAACGCCTGCTAATCTTAACGAGCTCAGCTCAATGAGTTATGCAAGATAGTAATAGAGAATATATTGTAGAAACATGTGTTTAATATGCCTGAAGATGCGAGTTAAATGCCAAATTGATGGAATAAAGTGTCACTTAATATGCTCAAGAGGGAACTTAAGCGACGGGAAGAGGAATTTAAATGTAGATAAATATGCACAGGAGAATTAAATCTTATGTAAGCCATTGATTTACTTTTTGATAATTGATTTATTTATCATTTAATTGATTCTAATTGATTAGTTGAATTTGTTAGTTTGTGTCCACTTTGTTTACATTTCAATATTTGGAACTTACTCAACACTAAACACTTAATGTGGTGGTAAGCCGATAGACAAGGAGCAACAAGGAACGTAATTAAAGAAAGAATCGTTAAATTGATCAGTGACTTATCGAAAGTGTGGCGGTAAGCCGATAGATACTAGGAATGAATAGAAGCTTAGACGCCAAGGCGCAAACACGAAGAACAATTAAAATTAATTTAAAACTAAAGTATTAAACGCAACTGTTAACTTAATATTAAACACCTAACAGTTGATAAATTTAGAATTCAAACAAAAGCAATTTGAAATTAACGCTTAAACACTTCTCAATTTGCCGCATAAGGTGAATGCCTTTTCTGGTCTATTTAAGGTAAATCTGTAACAGAAACTGGCCCATAATAATGTGGGCTTTAAGAGTTGCTAATTAGATTAAGTTGAGTGTCAAATTTAGTGTGTGTTTTCACTCTGCCAGCCAAGTTGCCCTCAAGTGCACTTAGACACAAGCAAACTGGGCAGTAACTGCAGCTGCAACTGCAACAACAAGTGCAGCAACAACAGCAGCAACAACTACAACTACAGCTAAGCATAACAATGAAACGTTTGTTTTCCATTGCAGGCAAAGGAGAAAGCGGAGGAGGGGAGCAGAAACTGGCACAACAACTTTAAAAGTGCAAGCCGAGCAAGGCAGAACAATGCGAGATGCGATGACGACGACAGTGTGATGAGGACAGTGTAGGAAAGCAAGTCAACAAGAGCTTAAAACATAATACGAACAACTTGCAATCCCTGCCACACAGACTGTGAACAAGAGGGAAGGAGAGAGGGAAAGGGAACAAAGCGACAGCAGAATGATGAGAAATCTTTGTTGTAATTAGTGAGAGCGGATGGCTGCATCAAATGTTAAGCTGGGCGTAAGCGGAAGCGGAAGTGGAATGGCAAGCACAGTAAACGAGCAGAAGAAGAAGCAGCAACAGCAGCAGAAGAGCATCGACTAAATGTTTGTGAGTGTCGTGCAGCAAGTGCAGCAACTGCAACAAGTGCAACAAATGCCAAACAATCTGCGATCATGTGCGACGTTGAGAAGGCGATTAAGTGCAATCAGAGCGATGACGATCACGACGAACTGGACGAGCAGCAGTTGCAACAGCAGCACGCGCTGGCCGAGCAGGAGCAGCAGGAGCGAACGCAGCAGCGGCAACTCAGCGTTGTCACTGACGTGAGATCCAGTGGCTCCAGTCGCTGCTTTGGGCAACTGCTCAAGCTGTTGCTCTCCTCGCCGGGACTGGTGCTGCTGGTCACGGGGTACTCCGTGCTGGGCGCATTAATATTTCCACTACTCGAGGCGCCGCAGGATCTAAGTAAATCGGCTGCAATTGCCAAGAGCCGCGAGGATTGTCTGCGCGAGCTGTGGATTATAACGGGTGAGTCTGCAGGGCAAAAACTAATTTCAATATTTTGTGTTTATTTAACTGCATTGCCCATCAATTATGTACCCCCGTTCCCCCCTTAATTTATGTCTACTCCGCATTATCCCCGAATTTGTTTACTTTATGCATGATTTGGCGAACAAATTCACTTTAAAGTCTTTTAATGGCAATTAATGCTAAACAAATATCAATATTATAATTGGAATTAACTCACACCAGCAAACCACACCTCAAACACACCCACGCACACACACACACCTCAAACACCGTGTTGGAATGTAATTTGCACTACACAAATTGAATAACAACAAAATATTTGCATAGCCAAATATTTGACTGGGAATGAGGAGTGGCAGAGGGAGGGGAGGTGGGGTAGAAGGGGTAGCTGGGTGTGTGTAATGAGTAATTTCAGAAATTTGCGCGTAGATTACGCAATTTAATGCGCTCTACGTACTGCAGTTAGTTGTTCTGATTTATTTTGTATTAATTACTTTGTCACCTTTGCCATCTGCTGCCAGTGGCAGTGTGTTTGCTGTTGTTAATACCCTGTAAATAGTGAAAGAGGAGACAAAAGAAAGCATAAATTATAAAATATTACGTATGCGAGGGCGAAAGAGTGAATAAAGGAGGTATATATTTTAAAATATTACATATACGAGTGTGGAAGGGAGAGTGGGAGAAAGAATATTAAATTACTGAGTATCTTCATTTAATTCCCTCCCATTTATTTAGTTTCTATTCGCGCGTTGAATTTCATGTATGTATGTGTGTGTGTATGTGAGTGTATGTGTATGTGTGTGTAAGTGTGTGTTTAAGCCAGTGTTGATTTAATGAAAATTTCACACCGTAAATAAACTAATTAATTTACTCCCGTTTTTGTTCTATTTTGTTTAACTGTATGTGGCACACCTGGCGTATGATTAATATAGCAGACTATGCGTTTAATGATGAAGCACAGCGTAGAGCAGTTTGCAATTAGCCAGTTAATTCATTTGACAAATTCGTGACACTCACCTCGGCACATTCATAATCTGAAATTTATAATGAGAGCGAGATTTAATGCGCTGAATGTGAAATTAATTACTTAATTCACATGCTGAGCTCCACAAATGGCAGTTGACATATGTTGAAAGTGATAAAGGAAGAGGATTAACTGAAGCTTAATTACATATGCATTAAGTAAGAGATAGAGGAGAACTTTAAACGTAGGCCAAGGTAGGCAAGGCAGAAGGCACAGAAAGTTCATCATTCTATATTCAACTAAATCTAATAACATTTTATTATGATATAAAATTGAGTTTATATTTAAGACTTTCTTTACTTTCAAAATTATTCAGACTGTTTTCTTGTTAAAAAAAGAAACAGAGAGTATTTAACATTAAATTCTCTACAATAAATATTTGGTTTTATGCGCAAAACAATTTGAACGCACTTGAATGCGATAAGCTGAACATAAAACACTTTCGACAAGTTTCGAATTACACAAATAGTTGAGTAAAGTGCTTCGACTGCGAAACCAAAAGCGACGAGCACTTTCGCATTCATTTGCTATTAAAATGAGTGCAGAGTGAGTGCGAGACGAGCACGAGGACGACTTGAGCACGCAGCAGTAGCAGCAACAGCAGAGGCAGCAGCACATTTGCCTTGGTATTTACATCTTGCAAGGATACCAATACAGCAACAACAACTAGAACAACAAGCTGTATAGAGAAGGGGGTGAGGTAAAGAGGGGTAAAGTGAGGGCAGAAGCAGAAAATTGTGCCCCTGGGGCTGAGGTTAAGGCTGAGACACACGACTCAACGAGGCCAAATGGCGTCAAGTGGGCGTTAGCAATGCCAGGCAACGATTGCCGTCGTTGTTGTTGTTGCTAGCAATGTTGCTGTTGTTGCTCATGTTGTTAACAAGCTGCGGCAACTAAGTACTACCTCTGCAATTTGTCGAGCAAAATCAAATGCGAAAGGGGCGCAGCTAGAATGGCATTAAGAGGAGGAAGGCAGCGCGAAAGGCAGAGGCAGAGGGAGGTGGGTAGACAGGGCAGAAGGCAGACAAGCAGAGGAAACCACTTGCATTAGACTCGCATTGGACAAAGGACACACACTAATGCCTGCTGCACTCTAAGCAGAATTGCATAATTACCCTCGGCTCCTTCTTTCTGGCGTCACAAAACGATTAACCTTATCCAATTATGTTCATCTAATTGTGCTTGCAGAGAAACTCAACGTGCTGTACGAGCGCAATTGGACAATGCTGGTGCACGAGCAGCTGCGACGCTTCGAGGGCTCCATTGTGGCTGCCACGCGTCCAGGTGTGGCAGTGGCTGGAGCGGCTGTTGGCGGTGGCTCGGCCAGTGCGCTGGGATACTTTGGCTACGACGCTGGCGACTCGCATAGCTGGACATTTAGCGAGGCGTTGCTCTACTCGGTGACTGTGATAACGACCATTGGTAAGTGGCTTGCCCCGACTCACAGATACCTCTTTATACAGCTGAGCAGCTTAGCTTGGCAACTGATAACTTGATAACTGTCAATATTTACTTTGGCCTGCGGTTGGCAGTGCGTATACGCGCAGTTGGCGCTGTCAAAATATTTACATATGCCCAGCGACTGTTCAATGAGGCTCAAGGAATCAAGTATACGTAACGAGGAAGGAACTGAGCTGAAGTTCTAGGAATTCCCGCTGAAGTAAAGAGCGGAATTGAAGTTCTAAGAACAAAATTGATGCTCCTTGAACGGCATTGAAGTTCCTTGATGCTCCTTGAACGGCATTGAAGTTCCTTCCCCGAATCCCCAAGCTCTTTATGTAATCTAATAGCGCTGTACTTTGTCATCGTCTTCTAAATCATCATCTTCCTTTATCAAATTGCAGGCCATGGCAGCCTGACGCCACGCACAGCCGCTGGCAAGCTGGCAACCATTTTCTATGCCCTCATCGGCGTTCCCCTGATGCTGATGTGCCTCTCCAGCCTGGGCGCGCTGCTGGCCGAGGCACTGCAGTGCACCTACATGCGGATCTGCTGCCAATTGCAGCAGCAGCAGCAGCAGCGCGGGGAGGAGGAGAAGCGTACAATGACAAAGCGACGTCATGCGGCCGGCAATGGGGTAAGTCAAACAGTGCGTATGATTGATATTATTTATGCTGCTGCTGCTGCCACAGCTGTCGCCAACTTGAACTCTCTTTTTCTCTCTCTTGCAGTAACTTTATCGTGTTGACTTTTTTATGTATTTTAATTCGATTGTTGCGGAAGTGGGTGTACTGCAGGGGGGCGGGGAGGTGGGTTGGTCGTGGCAGTAAACTTGCTCCGTCAGACTTCTCAAACAGCTCGAATAACTGTTAACTGTTCTTGAAATCTTGGCCAAACTATTTGCTGTACATTTTCCACCCGGGATAAAAGTTTCAGCATTGTTGCGTTTCCTGTTCATGGCCACAGTGCTGACCAGAAACTTGACCGGGGATAGAGCGTGAAGCGGGAGGGGGGCGCAATAAGAGCAACTTTCACTTGCTGCTCGCATTTCTTCTCGCTTCAACGCAACGTGTTTTTTTTTTTGGCTGTCAGTAGTTTTTCATGTTTTTCACTAAGAGTTTTTTGCAGTCAATTTCTGGAAGTGCAAAAGGGACGGGAGAAACATAGAGGGGCAGCAGGAGAGCGGCAGCAAGAGTGGGCGTTACATTTATAGCAAATTTAAGCTCTCCATTGTGCATTGTACACATGCTTAAGGTTGCTGCTTGGAATGCTTCGAACTACATAATTAACTGGCAGAGAGAAAGCCGAATTATTTTCTCATTTCTCCATTTCACATTCCTATTCAATATTGGATTATTGCTTCATAATGAGCTGCTGCTTCCCACATAACTTTGCAGTCATGGTCTCTATCGAATTCGATACTCTTCTTGTTCTTGCCAGCACAATTTGGGGAGCACTTTAGTTTACGATTTGCAACCTTAGAAATATTTTGCCATTGGGTTTTGTATTTCGATGCGGGCCAAATGAGTTTTAATTAAGACAACAGAAACCTTTCATGTTCGCAGACAGGAACTGTGGGTTATTGGACGATGAAATTATTTGGTTTTTGAACAGCAACTGAAACTTTGTAATTGATTCGAGCAAAAAACGCAAAAGAACTTTTCGCTCTGTTTAGGGATCGTGCTACAGATTGCGGGCCTTACAGATTGTTTGGATTTCCTTTTTCTCTTTCTTCATCCTTTTTTCTCTTGTCGTACTTTTCAAATCAGACTACGATTTTTCACTGTATTTGCTGAGATAACAAAAAGTTGCCACACGCCATGTACATATATAATTTGGGAACCCGTAGTGAGGGAATTAGGGGAAAGGGGTCGGTGACGGCATTAGCCCTTTGCCTGTTTGCATGTTTTGTGCATTCGTGCATAAGTTTTGTAACTCATTTGTTTACCATCTGCGAGTCCCACTGACGTTTTTATTAGACTCTGAGCTATGAATTCCGGTGAGTTGACAGCGCCAGTGGCAGTGCTGCTGGGTTCCCAGACACGCCAGAGGTCACAGGTCAGAGGAAGCTAATCAATTTTGTGAGAGAATTATGACGGCCTTTTTCACGAGTTTCTGGCTCTGGTACTTCGTTTTAGCTTGACTTTAAGGCATTGAATAACTGATAATGAGTGGAATTTTAAGTTAAGGGAACATTTGGCTTAGATACTGTTCAGGGCATAGGTGCCTTAGTTAGGGTATTGACAACATTCTATTGTGCTATTGCTCAGCATCAATTAGTCAATTCAATCTACTCAAGAGAGCAAATTTATGTGTGCATTATAAACATGGTATATAGGCTTAGGTATTGTACATTCAGCTTAGGGATTGGTAAGGGACATTGTTTAGGGCATAGGTACCATTCTAGACCTAAGCAAGTATTAATCATTCGCATCAGTTAAACAAATTAATCTATTCATCTTAAATGTAGGGTAATTGGTCACTATTTCTTTGAAAACAATTACAGAGTATTACAGTATCGCAGTAGAAACTTACAATAATATTAATTGAGGTTTAATTTAAATGTTTTTCTTTGTTTTTCTTTTGTCGAAAACTTCTTTATTTTATTCACAAAAATTTGCAGTTAAAAATCAACTTTGTAGTGCCATAAAAACAAGGCAAAAACACGAACTTACGAGTGGGTGTGCGGCAGGTTCATTTGGGGCAGCACTCTCTGGGCTGGTGGCAAACACACAAAAAACCTTGTTTAATTTCGCTTTTGTTGCAATTCATTAAAATTTACTTTGCTTCATTTTGCAAAGGCAAATTTGCTTAATGGACCCGCGCAGTGCACTCGCCTAGCCTCGCCTCAACGCAGAGCTGAGCGACAGTGCGCTGATTTTAATGAGCATAAAACTTTGGCTGTCAGCGAGTGAGTAGTTTAAGTTGAAGCGGCCTTAAAGGTCGACACTTTAAAGAGCCTCAGCTGCCCCTCTTTGGAGGCAGTTGCAAGTCTTGACTTGCCTCAAAAGTTGAGAGTGCGCCAAGTTAAGTGAATTAAGCGAATGCCTTACTTTTCAAATATTTTGTGAGTGTAGGAGTGTGTATGAGAGGCTGTATGTGTGTGTGTGTATAGGTATGCCTGCCAGTTGGTGTCGCCAGTGAAGTGTTGGTGGTGCCAATTACACTGGCCATGGCTAAAAACGTGCAATAACTTTTCATTTCCGCTGCTTAGTTGCACAGCAAGGAATGTAATTGATTTTTTTACGAGCCACAGTGTGGCAAGTGCGGCAACTTTGTGCTATGTGGCAAGTGTGCAGCATTCGCACTTTTGAATGAAGTGAGCAAATTATCGAAAAAGGCAATTTCAGTTGGGGGGAGAAATGAGAGAAGCTAAGGAAACTGATAAGAGCGGAAGCTCCTACTG
Source organism: Zaprionus ornatus (assembly GCA_018904035.1). Lineage (NCBI taxonomy): Eukaryota > Metazoa > Arthropoda > Insecta > Diptera > Drosophilidae > Zaprionus > Zaprionus ornatus. Next base: position 6,943,461 of record JAEIFZ010000253.1, read on the forward strand.
TGCTAAGGTTGCCACAGTTTGCAGTGGCTTGCCGTCTCTGTTGGTCTCTGACTGTGCGATATGTATGTCTCTGTCACGTCTATGGCTCACTCAGAGAGTGACAGAGACTGTCTTGCCTCCTTTACTCTCCCAAACACTCACTTCGCACAATGAAGTTGCGAGTGCTTTGCACAATTTCAGCTACTTGTCAAAGACTTTGGTCTTATTATAATGCCTTTTATTATTTTAAGTAATATCTTAGTGCAACTTTGTGTAGTGCTTGCCCCCTCTGCAGCTGCATCCATCACGTGGCAGCAGCGTCCACTCAATATGCACTTTGCAGCAGCCAAAAGCAGCTTTTGTTGCAAGCTTGTTCAACAAGTTTTTTGCATTTGCAGAGGGAGAAGAACACAAGAACAGAAGCATCACGATTGTTTTGCTTCCCGGTTTTGTTGGCTGATAAAGGACACAGTATTCTTGGCATCGTGGCAGGACATTTGCATGCATTTAACGAGTCATTAGGGCTTAATTCAATCCAGACAAATCGCAACTGCTGCGAGAAGCCGTCAAGTGTTGCAGAGCCGCACGGCCGGCGTTGACAACCACATGCGGCTCGTTCGCAGGATTCTCTCTCCCTGGACATTTGATAAGTCCTGCGGTTTACGCCCAGGACATGCGTTCATCGCTTGAATTATTATCAGCATGTTGAACGAACAACGGAGCCAAACCGGAGCTGACCGTTGACAATTCGCCTTATGCCGTTGCCTTTAGCAATTATCATGGGACACGCTGTGAATGGTTTTCGGGGGCAACCGCAGAGTCACAGTGCCATATCATTTGTGTGACTTAAGAGTGTGTCGGTATCTGCGTGTGTGTGTGTGTGTGCGAGTGTGTGATTGCCTCGGCATCTCATCATGCTGCCACAGAACCGCAACTAACATGATGGCAACATGACAACGTTTCGCATCACATCGCTTGGCACACCACGACAAGGACATGAACCCGAGCACGAACAGGAACAAGGACATCAACTTAGAGTGTGTCTGTCCCACTCTTTGTCTGTCTGTCTCTGTGGCACACTTTATATGTGTAAATTACAATTATATTGACATTTTATAGCGAACGCTTGCGGTGAACCCAGCAGGTAACCCCACAGGCAGCTGCAATTCCTGAGTTAATTCTGCTGTTCATGGCGGTATTTTTGCTCAATTAGAAATTGGCCAAGTATAAAATAATAAAAAAAAGATTACTTGTGGCATTGCCAAGCAAATGAAGTAGGGTTGCTGCAGGTTACAATCAAGGAAGGTGCTGGAAATTTAAATAAAGTTGTCAATGAAACTGATTGCGGAATTTATGGAGACTATTAAACCCTGAACTCAAAATAATAACCTAAATAAGGGGAATAATGGTATGTTAGATTTAGTTTAAATGTATATAGGAAGAGAGATTGGCATAGTTATATTGTATAGCATCGATGATATCATTCCCTTACGAATAGGTACTGTCTTTTAGATACTGTTTGTCTGTATGAATGCGCAGATCTCAGCTATTACAAAAGATATAAGCTTCAAACTTGGGATATATGTGACCTTTACTCTACGCAAATAAAGATTGTGTTGTTAAGATTTCATTCCGAATTTCGTCTGTATGAAAGCATTGATAGATCTCAGTTATAAAAAGAGATAGGAACCTGAAACTAAGAATACAGGTGCTTCTGTACTCTGCGCAGATAATCATTGTTCTGTTATCATTTCCGTCCGAGCGGGTACTCTTTTGTCCGTATGAATGCGCAGATCTCAGCTATATAGAGGGACAGGAACCTCAAACTTGGGATATAGGTGCTTGTATACTCTACGCAGAGAATGTTTATTTAATATGAATAATAATAATCAAACTTAAGCCAAATCTTTTGCAGAATATGCCAGTGTGAAGTGTATTCATTTCACTTGAAACTGGCAGACGAATATTTATATTGAATTGATTATAGTAAAATAATGCAGTCTTAAAACAATAAAATGTCATAAACTCATTATCGCAGTGCACACAGACTGAACAAGAGACTGTCTTTCACTTACTCATTTGCAGGCCAATTGTCGAGGTTGCAAGTACGATGTGGCCAACAGCGAGACCAGCCTGAATGAATGCTACGAATACGGGCAGAAGGCAACGGCGGCAACGACGACGACGGCGACAGCGACGGCGATGACGGCAACTGCGACGGGCGTGAAACAGCGCAAGTTGTCGCTGGACCAAAGCGAAGGTGGGTAACAAAAGAAAATCTGTTTTTCAAGTGGGCGAGGGGAGGGCAGGTGGGAGCGTGGCTGTCTGGGCTGGCTATAAATTGAATAGTCAGCACAACAATTGGCAAGTCGTTAATCAACTTTTGCATGTCCATTTTGCTGTTCTTTGCATTGTCCTGCGGTCAGCAGATGCCTGTCAATTGTTGCGCAGTGCAATGCCAAGCAAGTTGAATCAGCAACAGCAGCAGCAGCAGCAACATCAGCAACAACAGCAGCAGCTGCAACTGCAGCAGCAACAGCAGCAGTTTTACCAGCAGCAACAGCAGCAGCCGGATGTCATGCTAATGACAACAACAACGACTGGCAACGCATTGCTGAAATATGCACCGTTGCCACAACAACAACAGCAGCAGCAGCAACAACAACAGCAGCAGTCAATGCATTACATTAACGCAGCAGCAACGCACGCATCACAGCAGCAGCAGCAATTATCGACAGCAACTTTACCGCGACAACAACAACAGCATCCGCAGAATTTCGTCGCTGTGCCAAGCAGCCTGCTGCGTTTCAGTGCTGCACCGACGTTGCCATTGACTGCAACGGGCGCCCCACCAAATTGCTACGCTCCAGCAACGGCTACAATATACTTTCCATTCGCGCCCGCCTCGGCCAACACGGTTGGACATCATCATCAGCCGCTGGTTAAGTATCACACGATACACTTGCAACCTGCTGCCAAGCATCAGCATCGTCTGCTGGCCACACTCGATGCAGCAACAGCGCCAACTGCAACAGCAACCAATGACTTGGCAACGGCAGCAACAACAACTAATGCTACACTGGACGCCATCACGTTGCCACCGCCGCCGGCTTATCAAACGGCCAATATGCATGGTGAGTGCAGGCAAAGAGGCATATATTATTATTACGAATTATCAAATTATGTTTAACACTGATTTTATTGTTTTATATTTTAATTACTCATTAATAAACTTAGTTTACAAATCCTTTAATTAATATTTAAGTCATTAATTGATTAAAATTGTAAACACGGGATATTTATACCTTGCTCAACACTAATCGTGAGATTCGAAAATAGTTTTATCGAAAGGGTGGCGGTAAGCCGATAAATAAGAGAGAGACACGCCAAACGCAAATACGAAACGTAATTAAATGAAGATTCGTTAAATATGGTATGATCAATGGCTTAACGAAAGTGTGGCGGTAAGCCGATATGTTTAATATGCTGAATCAGCTGAGCGAAAGGACGTCAGGCTGCATAAACGGAACGAAATTAAATTCAGCGAAGACTTAAAAATTAAATTATAAAATACTCAACTGCGAATTATTCTAATATACGCTTACAATATATGTATTTATTGTATAATATAATAATATTAGGTTTACATATTTAATTATTTTCATTTTTATATTTATTGATTTATTAATACATTTTTGATGATGTGCTTATTATGTACGTTTATTTATTTATGAAGTTATTTATTTATTTATTTTCTTACTAATTCATTTGTTATTGGTTTTTTGGCTTGACCCACTTGCAGCTTCAATCCCATTTATATTGAATTAAATTATGGTGAAATTATTTACACATCAGCAAGGGCAGCTGACAGGCCACAGCCAGAGCAAGCTGCAACCTCAGAGACAGAGGCAAGCGATATTCATCAATCATACGCACCGTTGTGCCTGTCCTATGTCGACTCTGTTGCTCATTATGTGATAATTTGTTGGCAGCAGCATTATCCACATTATAATCAGCATCATTATCTGCAGCAGCAGCTCAGCATGTTAAAATGTGACAAGTTGAGCAGGAATACTTAGTGGCCGAGCAGGGCAGGATGAGGGATGGCGACATTAAAAGTTTTCAACTGCTGTGCCGCATGACGTCGTCGTAGTCGACGTCGACGGGGCAAGGACATGACAAGGACAACATGCGCTTGATGAGAGGCGAGACATGTGCGACAGTTTTATTGACGATAATGATGACTTGGCAGTTGCCACTTGCCACTTGCCGCGTGCCACTTTCTACTTTCCACTTGCCAGGCAGCGTCAGCACGTTAAGACGGACTGGGCGCATCCCTTACCCCGTCGTGTGTCGTGTGTCAGCTGCATGCAAAACTCATTAAACTTATTTGTTGTTGCCAAGCACGTGACAGATTTGCGTAAAAATGGCGAGTAACCTTTTCCCTCCTCCCACTACTACCCTCTCCCCACTTCACTCCCTTCACAAATTGCAGTCAATGAAGTTGCATCGATTCCAATTTCAATATGCACGTTAATTATTTCAGCTGCTGCTCCTTTGTGCCAGCGACAAAGGACGCGCCATTATCCTGCCTGGCAGTGGCTCCTGCTGTCCCAGTGGTAGACCACGCCATTAGCGTGCTACAAAAAGTTGCAACAAACTGGCAACCGCAGTGTGCAGCCCCCTAGACATGCACACAGTACGTATACGCAATCCCCACACTAATGAATCAGTCGGGGTGTGTCTCGCTGTGTGTGTGTGTGTCTTGGTGTGTGTGTGGGGAGTGCTGCCGTCCAAGTTTAAGTAAATATTTTCAAATTGGCCATGTCCTGTCCTGACCGCAACCCAACGCGCTTGCCTCGCGCTTTGTCAGCAGCTGCAGCTCTAAGTGAAAGATGCCATTACAGTTGCTTCCTTCCGGGGTTTTCCTTACTTCCTTTTCCGCTTCCTCTTGCTCTCTCTCTCTCTCTCTCTCTCTCTTTCTCTTCTCTTTTCGGTGGTCACTACAAATTGCCAAAGTTTCGTTAAATTTTGAGTGAACTTAAATGTACAATTTATGTAGCAATTTTTGAGAGAGTTGGCAATACAGCATAAAGTATCTAATCGAAAATCGATAGTCAAGCTATCGGCATGTGATAACAGAAAAAGAGTTTATCTAGTGTCATAATCTACTTGAATATTTGTTACTTATTAAGCAAGTTTTGGCCACTTTAACTCTAAACTTTATGCCAGCTAAGCACCCCCTGTCGTTTATTCAAAATGTTCGCTATTCGCTCCACTGTGCAGGCTGCTACAGCTGTTACATTGCCCTGCGACAGACGTCGCCAAAAACTTTTGTTGGCAAATTTGCAAACAACATTTTTGCACCACGCCACGCTAAACTTTCTGCAAATTCAAAAACAAACAATTTCACCTACGCAGTGTAGTAGAAATACACTTACAAACAGACATACTACACTACAATACCGTACTATATATATACATATATATTTGGTCTGTGCATAGCTATGATCGTAGCTGTGCCAGAGAATGCACACGGTTAGTTGCGGTGCCATGGAACTTTGTTGCTGTGCCAGTTGTTCTGTATGTTGGGTATGCGAAATGCCTTTTGAGCAGAGGGAATAATGAGTAAAGTAAGATTGATTTAATAAAGATAAAGATGTGATAAGTGGATTATATAGTTGATCAGTAAGATTAATAGAATCTGTGTCTGTGAATCTTTGCCCACAACCCATGCAAAACAATAATTTAAGTTTTCAGTTCAATTTGTGCGACGTATAAGAGATATGTGCCTTTCTTTGCTTATACTACTTACAAAATTAAACCAACAATTACTGAAACTTCAACGCTTTTTTTTCTCTTCCTTTTTCCTTTTTCTTCTCTTTCTTTTTCTCATTTCCCCCTGGCAGCTGTTCGACGTGCCAAATTCGTGACGCAGCCGCTGGCGCATGAAATCAATACGTTGCTAACGGGGGGCGCAACAACAACGCCAGGATCGAGTGATTTATCCTGCAGGCATGATTTATTGCCGCATGCATTATCAACAGCAGCAACAACAACATCTGCAGCAGTAGCAGCAACAGGCTCGGCCAGCCCGCAACTGTCAACGGGCATTAAAACAACAGCAACAACTGCGGCAACAATGCCCGATAACAGTTTTATAGCCGCAGGTGTCTGTGGCGTTGGCATTGCCGTCAGTGCAACAACTGGCACAGCAGCAGCAACAACCACAGCAACAACAACAGCAACAGCAGCAGCAACATTGTCGGCGCTGCTGAGCTCGAGTGGCAATGTGGACATTATGGAGGATGAGGATGAACAGGAACGCGAACGTTCAAGGTATGTCGACGTTTAAGTATGTCTATGTGTGTCTATGTGTGTGTGTTTATCTATGTGTGTGTTTGTCTATGAGTCTGTGTGTTTGTTGTTAAGTGGCAAGTTGCCTTTCAAATGGGTTATCTAACGCAGGGAAGAGGGATCTGCTCTTTAACTAAGGCAAACCCAAATGGGTTGCGCATTGCGTTGGTCACGCTGAAAGCAACCAATGGCAACCTGAAAATCGCTTTAAATATCAATAAAATATGTTTAAGTCTTTGCATATATTTTTGGCCATTTAATAACGGTCTTGCAAATGAAAATTCATCATTTATCTCATTCATTTGCTTGCAACATAAGCTGCGGCTTTAATGTAAACTCAATTGCTTGTAAAACGACTGAAAATTTAAGAATTTCCCTTATAGCACTCAAAGTTGAGGGCATTAAAAAAGTTTTCACATATATGTTTTGGCTGTTTGATGTTTTTAATACCCTGTAAATGCAGAAAATTGTGCAGAAGGTAGTATGAAGGAAGTTTATTTGAATCAGGCAGACATATTTATATTTTATTTATTTATATATTTAGAAAATATATACAATACCTGGTGTAAATTGGTTTATCTCTCAGCATGCATTACAGGGTATATTCCAGTCAAGTCAGTGCTTCAGCTTTAACAACACCCTCGTCTTCTTTTCTTCTGCTTTATTGTTTTTTCGGGATCAACATGCGAGCAATTTTAATCCACTTACTTACTTCCCCCTTTCTCCATTTCCCCCTCCCACACTGAGTGCCATTTTTAGCCGAAAAACAGAGCAAATTGTTAATTTCATTTCAGAAACAAACTTTCTGCACGCTGGGCACACTTAAAGTCAACACTTGAGCATTTGCCTGCAGATTGCACTCCCCCACACTCCCCTCGCGCACACTTCCTTCCGCTCACTTGCGAATATTTGTGGCCACGTCTGCGGCAAGTGGCACTCGCGCGGCTCGAGGCAACGTCGCTGATTTCTGTGCTGTGTTTTTTTCTGGCTCGCCCTTTCTTTCTCTCTCTCTCTCTCTCTCGCTTTGTCTCTCTCCCTGTGCCCACTTTGCGCAGTACATTTTATTTAATAAAATTCAGCTGCTGGTAATTAATTTTGACAGTGAACCTGTGCACGCGCTGCCTGGCGCCCTCTGGCGGTGGCGCGCTGTTTGCAACGACAGCGTAGCTTCTTCAATTTCAACCCCCCTCCACCCCTCTTTCATCCCCTGCGTGTAATTAATCGTAAGCCGAGCTGCGAACTGAATCAGGTCAATTAATTTCATGCGAATTGTGTGAAGTCTCATCTCTGCCCCTCTCTATTCCCCTGCTCTACCACTGCTGGCTGCTTTAAACTGCAACTAGTCTGAGCTGCTTTAAGCAAACTGTTGACCAGGCAGATTCCTCGCTACACAGGCCTCTCAAGTGACTCAATCGCACATGAAGTGCAAGTCGAAATGGGGCTCCAAATAGAGCTGGACAGCATCGAGGCCTGCAGGCACTACAGACCAGTTCAATAAACGCAGCGCAAATTGATTTGACCGAGCACACTTGAGACTCACTGTCGACTCGAGTGGCGTCTCCACTGGTCACTGCAGCAGGCAACATGAACATGCATTAGCCTAGGATTCGAGAGCCTCGACTCAACTGACAGCTACAGTCGAGAGTTGCTTGCTGTTCAATTTGATTTAGTTGAAGTAGAATGGAAAATACATAATAAATATATAATTGATGGGGTATATAAAGTGGAAGAGCGTTCAAGAGAAGCGTGGTAGAGGGAAGAAAGCTTGGAAGATCTATATAAAGACTTGATAGGGCTGCAGAATATATATATTTATTCATAATCAGCTGCAAAACACCACTCAAAAAGGTCCTTTCGCTGTTCCCAGCAGATCTCTGCTATTACAATTGCTAGGCCCATGAAATTTAGCATGCAGGTTCAAAAATACCCTATACAACTGAAGCTGTATACAAATTCACAATGCCACGCCCACTTCCCCAGAAATACACTCAAAGAACTGCAGGTTTTCTATACTTAATTTGATCTTTAATTGTATTTTATTATATTGTATTGTATTCAATTGAAACTAAAACTTGAGAGCGAAGACCATGCGCAGAAACTGTTCGTAGTCTATGGTAATGATGCCCTTCATTTCCGTATCATACTGTTTAAAAGCATTCGTCAGGGTCTGCAACACTACACAGCACTGTATGAAGTCATCGAAGAGTATATGTTGCTGACCAAAACGATCGAATTTCTGCAGTAGAACATCAATCAAGGGATCCGACAGACGATAGCCAAATGATATGAGAGCCGCCTTTAGTTCGTTCTTATCAATGTTGCCCGATCGATTTGTGTCGAAGGCATAAAAACAATTCTCCCAATCAGAGATGTATTTCCACAAGGCGCCAAAGTCCTGGAATGAAACTGTGCCACGATTCTCACGATCAAACATGCCAATGACCAGACGAACAGTTTCCGAATTGAAGGCAGACCAGGTGCCATTGGACAGTGCCTGCTGCAGCTCATCGGCAGTGATATAACCGTTCTTATCCTTGTCGACGCGTTGAAAGACTTCCCAAAGGAAGCCCTCATCTGGCATGGAGGTCAAGGGAAAGCTAGACATGGTCAGGCTTTGTATGTGTAATTTATTTGATGTAATTTGGATGCAGAAAGCATTTTAAAAATGATTTTGATGCTGAATTCAGAACTTGCTTTAAATACTTAAATATTACTTAACATGTTTGTAAAGTGTAAGTCGAGCCAGTCCGGCTAACCTGGCGTATGCGCAACACACGCAGACTCTTTGCTTTTATGTCTTATTGATTGGCCAGTGCCGCCGGCCGACGTGCTTGGGCATTTCGCTTATGTTTTATGTCTTGCGGCTGTTTTGGGGTTTGCCTTACTTCCCATATATACATCCTGCTTATATTATATATATATATATATCGCACTCCTCTATAATTGATTCAGTTTTACGAGCGAACTGCGTATAAATATTTCCTAAACGTTTTCTCAACTTGTCTTCTGCTCTTTCTCTTCTCTTTGCAGCAACTGCCCACATGGCACGCCCTCACGTGTGCCACTGATAGCCAGCTCCGGCTGTGGCTCACTGAATCTGCCACACGAACTGCCGCTGGGCGAGAAGGCGAGCTCGGGTAATCAGGCGCGTGGTCTACTCAATGCAACGGCCGCCTCGTTTCATCGCCACACGCTGCAGCCGTTGAACCGCAAGACTTTGCTGCTGACGCGTCGTTGTCAGAAACATGCCACGGCACTGTATGATGCCACAGCCAATACGGAAACCTCCGATGATGAGGAGTATATGCAACATGGCAGCGAACAGTTTGTGCTGAAGAAGCTGAAGAAGAATGTAGCCAGCAACCGAGGCAGCAACACCTGCTCGCAGGAGTGTCTGGATCTGGGACTGGACGAGGACGAGGACGATGAGGAGGACGAGGAGTTGCGGCGACAGGTGCCGATCAGCCTGGTACTGCTCATACTGATGTGCTACATTTGCGTGGGCACTGTCATCTTTGCCCTCTGGGAGAACTGGTCACTTGTGGATGGCGCATACTTTTGCTTCGTCACGCTCTCCACCATTGGCTACGGTGACTTTGTGCCCGCACGCAGCTTCAATGGGCCCGAAGTGCAGCTGTATGCGTGCTGTGCATATCTTCTGCTCGGTCTGGTGCTGGTTGCAATGTCCTTCAGCATTCTCGAGACGCAGTTGATGTGGAAATGCAAACGGATTGCGGTGCGACTGAAGTTGGCCAGCGATTGATATGACTGCTGTCTGCTCTGCTCGTCTCTTGATGTGTATATGTACTCGTATGTGTGACAAGTATACTCACTTAACCTAATCAATGTGTAATAAATGGCGCATACTTAATCAAGTGTATGATAATTCAACAGCAAATGTACTTCAAAGCAGCGAGCAGTGGCAGCAATAATAGCGATAGTAGTAAGATGAAAGTGGCAATCGATAGTATTACATATTGCCTATCGATAGTCTAAAATCAGAGATAATATCAATGGTAATCGGTAGTATTATCTGTTCTGTCTATCGATTGTGTTATCGATAGTCTAAAAACAGCAATAATAAAAAAAAGATGATAGTGACAATCGATAGTATTATTATTTCACCACACAGATAGTTCTATTGACAGTCCGGAAACAGCAAAAATATCGATAGTAAAATGGCGATAGTGTTATCGATGATTACAAAACAGCAATAATATCGATAATAGTATGCCATTTGTGATCGATTGTATTATCTATTGGCATACCTGCATTGTTATCGATACTCAGAAAAACTGCAATAGTATCGATGGCAGTGCGACTATAGGAGCAATCGATACTATCGAAAGTTTTGCATTACTATCGCACACACTTTAGATTTCTATCGTTGCTCATCATTGTTGCTGCTGCTCGACTGAATATTATAATTAACTTGTATTTAATGGACGACACATCATGTACATTCATCGCGTAGTCTTGTGTTGTCGCTACTCGTAAATGTGAAATGTAAATAAATCGAATTTTTGCAAATTTCAACATTGTTTCGATATGCACAGAGTGCGATGATGCGATGCGATTGGCAAGCAAGCAAGCAAGCACTAACAACATTATTATTTTTGGGGGAAATTTGATAGATGTTTGCACGACGTGCACGGCATGCCGAGTTGGCACTGTCATTGCTCTCTCTCTCCCCCTCTCTTTGCTCCCCCTCTGAGCCACTTGGCAATGAATGTCATGCTGCTCCCGCATGTGGCAACTGTTGAGGACACTGTTTGTGCTGCCATATGAGAGACATTGCTGCTAATAGTTTACGATGCTTTGTGCAGCATATTTATGAGAGTTTTAGTCTGTCATCGCTCCCCATCCTGCGCACAAACAGACTCTTCTCGACTGTTTACTGCCTGCTGACAGCTAGATTTGTCAGCGTTGACAGTCAGACAAACATCCAGACATTAGTCGGCCTTAACGCCATGACCTGAGGTACTTATGGTCATGTTCATTATTTAATTGGCTTGTGCAACAGCTTCAATTTGATGACCTGTTTGAACTGTGCTATTTGTTATACTACATATATGTATGTCCTCATTATACCTTTATTCCCAGGCTATACATTACCGACTTTAATCTAATCATATTAACATACTTATTTGCCCTTCTCATATTTGTCCTAATTTTGGCTAAGCAGTTTCCTTTTTCCCTTTGCTTGTGGCGCGTGCTTGAAATACCTGCGTCCGAATCAGCTAAAAGCCTCAAATTTCATGCACAGCATACACACACCCTACTCTCGCACAGCATACACACACCCCATTCGCACACACACGTAGCAAATACTACGGCCGTACATCATCTCTTGGGTGGCTTTGGCGGCGCATACAAAGTATGTTTAGAGAGAGTAGCGCATAAATTTCAAAAGTGCCACGCGTCATCAAAATCAAATGCCAGACGCAGTAAAGGAAAAGTAGGGGGGAAAAACCCAAAGGAAAACCCAAATCCAACCGAAGCCAAAATATCAAGAAACTTGTCAGCGGCAACAGAGACGCGTATCGTAAAATCAATTGATATGACATCAAATTGAATTTGTAATTTTCTTCAGTTTTTCCTCTTCTTTTTTTTTCCGCTCATCTTGTTTATATTTTTCAATAGCCTGCGGACAAAGGCAGCGTTTGTCGCGCTAAGAGGCGCGTTTAGCTAACGCAACATCAATGGCGATGGCAATGGCAATGGCGACTTGTTTATGTTTTTGTGTCTTTATTGCTTTTAATGCTGTCAGCTTAAGAATTTACGCACGTTTGCTTCTTCAGTTCAGGCGGACACGGAGACAGATAGGGAAGAGAGAGAGAGGGGAGGCATAAAAGCAACCAGCCGGAAGGGTCGACATGCTCGACATGCGTTTGCGTGTCGCCCAGTGCTCTGTGTGTGTGTGGCGTCGCTATGTAAATGGCTGTATTGCAGGGCCTATTAGGCGGCAGTACGTTGACTACACACACAGAGAGTCTATTAAGTAAGTTGTGTAGTTTGCTGAGCAGAGCAGAAGAGGGCGAAGAGCACGCAGGTATTTTTGTCACAAATTCCAGGAATGCCAAATCGTATATAATTTATAAAATGCACTGAATTCTCTCTAAATTTAGCACAATAATTAATTTAATTCCGGGTTGCTAAATTTCTATCTAATACTGCGCTCGAAAGCATACTTCCCAGCGCTAAAATCGCATTTGCCCAGTATTTGCTGCTGTTTTGCAGGGTATTCCGTCGTCGATCATCCACTCAGTTCACATGCTCGTTTCAATTGTCAATTTAATTTTCATGCTGCCATTTGTGCATGTGAATTGCGTGTAAATAAATAAACAAAATTCGTAATGAATGCCAAATGAATGCAAAAAAACATTCGACTTCCAATTTGTTGATGTATAATTTTGTATATTTCTATAGACGTATATATGTACTATATATGTAGGCATAAGGAGAGTACACATTGGTAGTGGAGGAAGGGGGGGGCTTATCACAAGAGTCCACGCAGCTGCGCACGCATCACGCTTAATGGGACGGCCCCTTGGGACTCATGCTGAGTATAGAGCTAACATCGGATACGTTATCCTTATCCGTCCTCTGCCCACTCTCATCCAAATCAACGATATGTATATCAAAGGCTTTGGAACTGCCCAACGGCACGCCAGCACGACGTCCGGCCAGCCCAAGTTCCACAGAGAAGGGCGTCGTGTGATTAACATTTGCTCTGCTTGCCTCAGGCTTTGTTGTGGTTGTTGTTGCTGTAGTTGGTGCCGCTGGCGCAACTGGCGCCATCTTTTTACAGCCAGCAATGGCCGTGGCTGTGGCAGTTGCAGCAGCAGACGTGACCAGTTTGCTGGGGCACAGTGGCAGCTCGCGTGTGCGTCCATAAACAGGTCTTGCTGGCGGACTGGACTTTCTTGGAGGTTGCAACTCGGGTGCAGTGTTGGAGCGGCACCATTCGTTGCTGGCTGCCATGGCACGGCCGGGCACAGACTTCAGCGGGGGTCGCCAGTGGGGTTTGACGCGTGGTCGCTCACAGATAGTGATCTCCTCGCTGATCTGATTGAGCAGCTGCAGCAATGTGCTTGTCTTCTCGTCCTCGAACTCAATGCGTATGGGGGATTCTCGACCCGACGCGCAGCCGGGATTGAGCAAAATGAGTCTGTGTGGGGGCGGAAGAGAGACAAAAAGAAAGAAATAGAGGGAGAAAGAGAGTGAAATATAAGCACTCCAAGCTGTCGTACTCACTTCTTGGCCTCTTCGATGGCCTTGCCCAGATTCTGCAGACTCTTGCGCTGCATTTTGGTGCTGCGTCCAATCTGTGAGTCAGGCATGGTGCCCTGCAGCACCAGATTCCACTTGTGTGTGCTCGACTGCAGCAGCACAGTGCGTGCCACACGCTGAAAGCGTTCGCGTGCCGTCTCCCGCTCTGGCTTCGAGGGCACCTTCTCCACCTTCACCTCACGCATCTCGCACTCGCCGTTCACATTGCTCAGCAGATCCTGCTCGCTGCTGGTCATTACTGGTGCCACCTGGAAGCCCTTCATCAGTCGTCGTTCCCAGACCTTCATGCGACGCGGTCGATGATCTGAGGGGGCATAGAAGGAGGTGAGTAAGAGGAGAGAGAGAGAGAGAGAGAAAGGGAACTGTTCGCCTACGCTTCTCCTTCTTGTTGGCCGAGGAGACATCCAGTCCGCTGTTCTCGAATATGTCCAGCATTTCATAGCGCATGGTGCTTATGTCGCTCTTGACCTCATTGATGTCATCCTCGGTCACCGGATTGTGCTCGAACTTGCGATGCATGGCAGCCACATAGCGCCAGACCAGGGAGCGCATGATTTGGTCGTACTTGTTGTACTGCTCCTGCTCCTGCCGTTTCTAAAGGAGGATACACAATATATACTTGGACTGGCCCTCTTTCTCTCCCCCTTCTTCACTGCCAGCTCACCTTGGAGCGCTGTCGATCGATGGCCTTGCTGGACTTGCGAAACACTCGTATCACCCACTTGACCGAGGGCAGCACATTGAAGGGCGGCGGCAGTGTCGAGCTGTCCTCGAAGTAGCTCATCCAGAGCTTGGTGCGCGCAAACTTCCACTCGGTGTCCGAGTGTTGCTGCAAGCAGAAGCAGAAGCAGAAGCAGCAAAGTCAAGAGTCATTGCTGACTGCTTTGTGGGCATTGGCACTCACATCAATCATGGCGTAGGAGTTGGACATCATGGCAATCAGCAGATTGAGTAAAACAATCACATTGATGACGCTGTACGAGCCAAACATGAGCAGCCCCCAGAAGCGCGTGTACGACTTGATGCCGGTCAGCTCGAAGTCCTCCAGGTCGATCATGCCGAAGCTGGCCCAGAACAACGACTGCGATGACTCGAACAGACTGTGGAGCAGCGAGAGAGAGAGAGAGAGACACACACACAGATGATAAGGATAATTAGCTTGCTGACTGGACTTACTTGCCAAAGCGTCGCCATTTCATGCAGGACTCACCGTTGGAGCCCCAATCCGCCTCGCCCCCGGGCAGCACGTAGCACTTGCTCTTCTCCAGTGCCGCAAAGTACCAGAGCAACTGATTGAGCCCACAGGCAAAGGCGAACAGCACCAGGGTGTAGATGAAGAAGAACTTGACAATGTCGATGACCATGCGACCCAGCGAGATTTGCAGTGGCCCCAGATGGGGATTGATGCTGAACAGATGCACCAGCTTCAGTGCCGAGAAGACATTGGCAGCCGCAAAGAGTCCCTCGGCAATTAGCTGCGGATCGAAGTCGTTCCACTTCTCGCGCGGAATGAACGCACGCTGCGGATCCTGAGCGATTTCCGTTGCCTGCTGTATGTAGGCAAAGAGACTGACGAGGAGGAGGAGGACGAGAGTGAGCAGTGAAGTCAGCGCCTGTGGAGCGTGAACTCTGAACTCACCGCAGACACATGACGCACACGTAGAGGCTGTTGCGCAGGAAATCAATAAAGTTCCACATGTTACGCAAATAGCTTCGCATGCCAACGGCAAATATCTCCTGCACCTCCTCCCACATGAAGCCAATGACATAGAGCACCACCAGCAGTTCCAGTTTGCTGGGTCCCTGGCCACGCTGACGCTGCGATTGCTCCGCCAGGTTGGCCTTCATTGTGGCTGTGCCAAATAGGCGCACAAAATCATCATCCGCACGTTGTGAGACCAATATCAGGATAACTGCAAGAGGTACAACAACAACACACACACACACATACACGGAGATGAGAACTCAGCGAGGCATCTTCCGGTCGGGTTAGTCGAACTTAAAGTGTTTGCTTTGTGCGCCGACGTTACTCACACAGAAAGAACACATAGGAGGAGGCATGCACGAGGAATTTCATAAACGGCTTTCGCATCAATTGGCCCGTCCGGCAGCTGGGCGCAAACATGTAGATGAGGCAGTAGAGGGGGAACAGCACAGCCACCTGGGCAATGCAGATGAATCTATCGACAATGCCCTTGCGACGGAATCCTGGCAGACCCTCGTACCAGATTGACGAGAGCAATTGTTGAATATTCGAATGGGCCACAAACTGCAAAAACCAAATTGCACAAGTTAAGAAAACAACAAGGCGGCAGAAAGCTTGACTGTAAGATACCCTGTAGTCAAACGAAACAGAAAAAGGTTTCTCATTTCCCAAATTAGAAATAAATTTCTCGCTAGCAGGCAGACAGACGGACAGTTACTCAGTCGTTATCATGAATATTCAGACAAAAACTCTCTTAACCGGACACTCACCATACCCGAAGGTTCACCTTTTTTGCTTAATAGAGGTAGGTTGTACAGCTTATGATTGTGGTCGCCAATATACAGTCATATCTTTTTGCAGTCACACTCACTTTCCCCAAGAAGAGTGTCCGCCCAAGAAGAGTGTCCGCTCAAGAGAGGTAAACGCAGATAGACAGCTTATTATCATGGTCAGGAATATACAGTCGACACCCTTTCGCCCGGTCACTTACTGTACTTCAAGAGGAGTGTCCGCTCGGGAGGTAATAAGAGCTGGACAGCTTGTGATCATGGTGAAGAGTATACAGTTGAAATTTTTTCGCTCGCACATAAAGAAGTGTCCGTTCTAAGGAGGTGTCCGTTTAACGAGTGAGCGAGCTGCTCAAAGAAGGAGTCTGCTTAAGGAAGGAATCCGCTCAAGGGAGGGTTCTACTTAGGTAAAGAGTCTGCGCAAGGAAGGTGTCCATTCGAGGGAGGTGTCCGCCTCAGAAAGTTTTCGCTATATAAATGAATCCTTTATATAAGCTAGTACACTCCTTTGCTGTTATCTCAAAATATTACAGGGTATGCAAATGCAATAAGAGCGATTTATACATTTGCTTCGTTCAACATTTCGTCCAGCATTTGCTTTACCTTCGTTTATGTTACTTCTTTCTCTTCTCTCTTCTTCCATCTTCCATACTTCCCTTCTAATCAGCAGTTAAACCATTTCTTTTGCAAAATGAAAAAAATAATTTCGTTTTGCTGATAATCGGATGCAAGGTTTCGCTGGGAAATACGACCCCCTTCCCTCTTGCTCCGCACTCCCTCTCTCTCTCTTTCTATCTCTAGGACAAACATTAAAGTATTTCAAGACTTCCAGCTGAAAGTCTCCAATAGAACTCTGTAGCTTACTCACCTGTTTCTGCTTATAGGAAATAGCTTGGACCAGGCGTGTCAGTATCATGCGATCTCCCGGCTCATAGCTGGAGGTGCTGGGATCATAGTTGAGTATTATGGCCAGTTCGTTGGAGGTGCGTGTCTGATCCAGCAGACTGCAGGCAAACTGCTGGCACTGCCGTCGCAGCTCGACATATTCCGCCTTGCACTCCTGCTCTGTCAGGGCGAGATTACGCAGATCCCAGGACAATTGGAAGGCAGTCAAGATGGGATCACTTGAGGTCAGACAGATGAGTGAGGGACTGCAGAGGGCGCGATAGATGTTCACACGAGACAGCGAGTGACGCAGTGAGTCCTCGGTCATGAGGTGCACGCACTCCTCGCAGCCACAGCTAAAGAGAGAAATGGAAGAAGAAGAAGGAGGAGAAGGTTATCTTCTTGCTGGAAGAACAGCAACTTCCACTCACCGTATATCATGTGGCACTGGCACCGCTGCACCTCGATCCAGCAATATGCGTAGTATCTCGAAATTGTTCTTGTGCGCCGCCAGCATCAGTGGCGTGATATCCGGCGCAAACATGGCCGTATTTATGTCCACTGTTTGCCAGCTCTGTGGAAGAAGGATCAACATGAGATTGGATCTATCGATTGTCCGTGCCCATTATTACTAGATGATATTCCTTGTGGCGTTAAGCGTTTTATTGCATATGCGTTACAATTGTAATTTTCACGCCTCAATTGCCTCCGATGACTGCCTAATGAAGCGTGCTCGTGCGTGCATAAATATGCGGCAGGCAAAGGAGGCGCCACCAGCGCGAGTACAACTTTATTTACTTGAAGAAGAGACTGTTTTGGCTGTGGCATGAGGAACTTTGAATACCCTGACGAGGTTGAAGAACTCAGGATCTACTGCTTCGTCTCTCTGTCTGTCTGTCTGTCTCCCTGTCTATGTTTGTCTATGCCTGTCCATGTCTGTCCATGTATGTCCATGTCTGTCCATGTCTGTCCATGTCTGTCTCTGTCTGTCTCTGTCTGTCTCTGTCTGTCTCTGTCTGTCTCTGTCTGTCTCTGTCTGTCTCTATCTGTCTATGTCTTTCCATGTCTGTCCATGTCTGTCCATGTCTGTCCATGTCTGTCCATGTTTGTCCATGTCTGTCCATGTCTGTCCATGTCTGTCCATGTCTGTCCATGTCTGTCCATGTCTGTCCATGTCTGTCCATGTCTGTCCATGTCTGTCCATGTCTGTCCATGTCTGTCCATGTCTGTCCATGTCTGTCCATGTCTGTCCATGTCTATCTTGGTCTGTCTTGGTCTGTCTTGGTCTGTCTTGGTCTGTCTTGGTCTGTCCTGGTCTGTCTTTGTCTGTCTGTCTGTCCCCCTTTCTTCCTCCTCTCTCTACCTTTCTATTTCTGTTCTTGTCTTTACTCCACTCTCTCTCTCTCTTCTGGACTCGTCTACCTTTCCAGTCCGTCACTTCCACTCTCTGCCAGCCAAGCTACCCATCCTCGCCAGATGACATAGAGAATCAGGCAAACTCAGTGCCCTGTTGGGTGACTGACTGAGTGACTGGGTAACTGGGGGCGTTGTCCGCTTATCGCACACTCCCAATCACTTGAGCGTCTGTCATGTACGTGCCTAACGAGGCCACACAAAACTGATTAAAATCGTGTTAGCTTCGTAGTCGAAACTGAAACTGAATTCTGAGCCACTCGATGTGTGCCACAAATTAGCCGAGGATACTTACATAGGGCGCACCCTCCTTGAAGATGAGCTCCTCATGCTCGAGCAGCAGCTCAACGGCCTCCACAAACTCCGCATTGATGGCGTGCAGCAGGGCGTCCTTTGTCTCCACGCCCATGATAACCAACAGCTCAACCATCTCCAGGTTCTCGTTGTCAATCGCCAGTGTTAAGGCGCGTCGACCCAAGGGATCCATGCAGTTGATATTGATATGCTGCTGTCGCAGTGCCTTTTGCAGTATTCTGTAAGTACACACACACATATACACACACACATATACACACACATACACACGTGCGTACACACAAAGTAATTAAAGGAAAGGAACTGAAAATTATGGAAAAGGAAACTTTTGCGTTTTCCCCAAAAAAGTTGAGGGCGAAGTTTTTAATTAGATGCGTCGAGGGAAGGGAAATGAAGTTGGAGTAGGGAGAGAGAAGAGCGGAGAATGTTGAGCGAAAAGGAGCGAAAACCAATTGGAAAGTTTGCCAATCAATCGAGTGCCAAAAAGGCACTCAAAAATTTGACGGACACTCGAGAAATTTGAATTGATTTCAATTTCTCTCCGCCTCCCTCTCTCTTAATAACACTTGTGAGCATTGCTTTTTGAAGTGAGAGCAGCACAGTGTTGATGAAACCAATGCAGTCGCTGCACAACACTGATGGTTCGCACATGGAACCGAACCAAGTGACCTTTGAGAGTGACGCTGTCAACTTTGTAATACGTCTGACTGGCAGCAATTCATTGGAAAATCATTTTACAATTGTTCGCCAACATAAATTGTTGTGATAAATTCTAAGAAAAACGAAATACATACTGAAAAAAACGCCAAATAAAACTTCTCATCTGGCAATCAAATTATTTGTTCAACTTATTCAAATCAATCAAATATGGAAGCGACTAAGGATCAAGGATTGGTAATTAAGATGGCACAGAAGAACAAAGGTAGGCAAACTGAGGAGAACAACTGACACCTGTGCAACGGTGCAACTGTGCAACCATTCTTTGTTATCTCTTGCCTCTTCCTCTTCTTCTCTCTCCCCCCATGTAGAAACCCAAACGGTCAAGCTGGGATGCAATGAGAACTGGTTTGCCCCAGCCCCACATAGTGGCGTGCCTGGTAACAATCGTGTGCCAATCCTAAGTCGCATCTCTTGGCAATTTTACAAGGATCGCGAAGAGGAGCTATATCGTCACGCCTGCCAATTGAAGGGAATACGGGTGCAGCGAGAGGAGGAGGACGACTCAATTGGCTCCGAGGAGGAGCCGAATAAGGCACACTATCGTTATACGCTGGACGAGATGAAGAGCTACAATCCATATCGTTTCATCAACTTAAAAATGTAATATATATATACGACTCAATAATATACCCAACGACTTATTAGGCAACAGCAAGAACAACAACACGGCAATCAAATCGATACAGAACTAGCAAGAGACAACTGTCGAATACAATCAAGAGGAAAATAAAACTAACTATCGAATATTAGAAAGCGAAAACAACTCAAGAGAACAAGAACAAGTGAACAACAAGAAGAACAGCAACAACAGCTACAGTTACAACAAAGAGCAAACGGTAAACAGCAACAACAGTAACACAGAAAACAAACAAAGAGTTTGTTTCCCCCTAAAGACTCGAAGATTTTTACAATTTAGTAGTTTTATGTTTAACAGAGTACAGAGTTGGTACCCCCAGAAAGCCAAACATAACAATTGCTTCTATGATTTCATGTTTAAATCGATGATGATTGTTCATAAATGGTATTTTATTCTCCATTAAATCGACGATTTTCATTCAATAAACACTTGGGAGCAATTTAGCTAGGATTGAGTGACTCTCTTGAGTGCATTTCTTGTCTACGTATGTTGTGTGCTAGCTGCATTCTGAGAGTAAAGAGTACTGGCGAGTCCTCTTAGTTAAAGCGCATAAGGAGAGCGAAGGGTTACAGCATTTTGTGAGAGCGCATGCTAAGCACGCTTGGTGAGAGCGCTTGATGACAGCGCTAGGTGAGAGCGCTTTGATTGCGCGCTAGTTGAGAAGGTTTGATGAGAGAGGCTTGGCAGATCGTTGCCAGAAAGTAAACAGACTTGCGTTAACGCACAAATGAAGCATACTCACATATGCCATCCCTTTCTTGCTCATGTATTCTGACGTCGCCCAAACATCAACAATGCACATTGCAAGTGCCTGGTCTGTTGCTACCCCTTTCTCGCCCGCGCATTGTGACTACTCTCACGCATT
Source organism: Zaprionus ornatus (assembly GCA_018904035.1). Lineage (NCBI taxonomy): Eukaryota > Metazoa > Arthropoda > Insecta > Diptera > Drosophilidae > Zaprionus > Zaprionus ornatus. The sequence continues at coordinate 6,964,418 of JAEIFZ010000253.1, forward strand.
CTTTCACTCAACTTGAGCTGCCAGCAGAGAACAAGGCAATCGTTAGGAATATGAAAAATAAATTGTATAATTATGATAGTGTATTTTATTAGCACAACAAACCCTGACAACAATTCAATAATCCAGCAAAGACTTTCACTTTAATAAACGCTGCTCTTGCAAATTTTTAATTTCCTCGTCAGGTTGTTTAACCTTTAATTCTCATTGAAAATGTAAACATTTGCATTTAAAAACAAATAAGTCCTCCTCAATTTACCACCCAACTGGAAATTCACTTAAAAATTCATACGAAATTAATTGTGAATTTATTAAAATGGGCCTTAAATGGCGCGGAAATGGCGTACGAAACTCGTGCCGCATATTGCTTATTAAGTGGCATATAAGATACGAGTGGCGCTTCCCCACACCCAGCCAGCCACTCCCACCAAGTAAACAGAAGGCTATGCAAATAATTGAAACCACCCAACACAAACACACACACGCAGAGGGAACATGAGCAGGTCGCGTTTTGATAGGATTTATGCGTCTCCCCAAGCAGCGGGAGCAACTCGAGCCTGGCAACGGATACGGCGGCTCATCGACACCTGCGTGTCCCTTGACGCACCATTTAAAATATAAAAAAGGCGCAAATTTGGCAGTCGAATGAAGCCAACAAAAAAAGGAAACCCAACAAAAAGAAGAACAACAACAGGAAGAGGAAAACACGCAACGTCATTCACTCACTCACCTGCGCACATTGGGTATATCGCCTCGCTCCACAGCCAGCAGGAATTTCTTCTCCTCGAGCAGCAAAGGTTGAGGTAATCCCAGCGGCACACAACAGCCGCCCACAGTTTTAGGGGCGCTGCCAGAGGCGTTGCTGCCCGCAGGAGGCAGCTGAGCAGCGGCAGCAGCATCGGGAAAAAGAGTGTCAGTTTGTGAAAATAAACGCAGGTGGTTAACAAATAAATAAGAAAAAAACAAAGTAAAGTAAGCAACAGACGAGTGTGCAGGGCTGCAGTATACCCTGTAGACAGTTTTGAAGGTGCTCGACAAACTTTTTTATTTATGATGATTTTGGAAGAATACTTAAATGAAAATATGTATTAATTGAAGATATTTATATAGAGGATATATGTGTGATATCAAAGGAAATGTGTATATATAATTTAATATACAATACAATCAAGAGAAATAGACTCTTAATCTCATCCTATTGTTTGATTTCTTTTACATACTTCAAAAACCTGCTCTTAGATTATAGCATACTCCACACTGGCATTCGACTACAGGGTATAAGCTGCCGCAGCGTCAACAACAAAATAAGAAAATAAACATAAACATATACAGGAGCATGAAGTGCAAAGTGTTGCGATGGCTGCGATGGTTTGTTTCCTCAGCGGTTTGCTTTATCTGCACTCGCACTTAAATGGCATGGAAATGAAATGTGCCGTTAGTAGCTAATACGCGTACAACGCAGCGTATGCGCAACGCAATTGTGGCGGGGTGCAAAAGCGAAATGGCAGCACATTTTGTAACTTGTATCTTGTAGCTTGTGCTGTATTTGTATCTCTATCTACAAGTAGTTTATCAACTTGTGCTCGGTACTTACGCCCATCGGTTGCTTCCTTTTGCGACCCATGTTTAATAGTGTCGCTGTCTGTCTGACTGGCTGTGTGTGTGTGTGTGTGTCTGTCTGTGTATTTATTGTGTGTAATTCACTTAACAAAAAGTGACTTGTAATTTCATGTGTGTCTGTGTCGGGAAAGTTTTAAAGCTCGCTTAACACTACAGTTCATTTATTGCAACTTCTTTTTGCAGCTGCTTGTCAACGTGGCAGCTTAAGCCACACAAACACACGCACATGTACACAGATACACGGCGTGGAAAGTTAAACCAAAAACTCGGAAACACTAAGCCCCTATGAATGCAACTTTGAAGTTATTCGCCACTTTTTGCACTGCTCGCACTCCTGTCTTACTCTCTCTCTCGCTCTCTCACTCTGTCGCTAGTGCACTCTCTACTCCCTCACTCTTTCGCCATCACTCTTAGTTGTTCTCCGTTCCTCCTGTTGTTGTTTTTGCTAGTTTCAACACTCTCCAGCGTGTGCAGAACGGGTTTTTTGTCTTGGTTTATGGTTTTTGGGGTTTTGGGATTTATCGCGTTTTTTTCCAGCTTCCAAAGTTGTCGCTTAAGCTGTTTATAATTTTAATACATTTTACTTTGTTTACTTCGCTTTTTGTTAAGCTCTTCATGCGTTCATTTCCAAGTTAGTTCATCTTAAAGATTTATCTGAATTTATTAAAGATCTTTCCTTTTGTTATACTTCACACGACGAGCAGCAAAGAGAAACTTAAAAAGAAATTCAAAAATTTGTTTCACGTTTTCCAATTTCACATTTTGCACTTTTGATTTATGCATTTCTCTTTGCGCCGTCTTTCTCTGCTGCACTTTGCTGCAATTGTTTATTAATAGAATTTAACAAATTGACCTTTGTTTATGCACGACCGAGTGTTTTCTTTCAATTACTTGCAAATATATTAGATACATAACTTGATTGTTTACTCTCTCTTACTCTCTCTCTCTCTCTCTCTCTCTCTCTCTCTCTCTCTCTCTCTTTCTCTCTCTCTCTGCTGCATTCACTTTAACAACTTGTTGAGTTTGCCAATTGCAGCCCAATCAATGCACAAATATTTGCAATTTTTGCGGAAAATCATAATAAATTTCTGTTTGAAGACCTTTTTTCTCGTGCTGTCTGCGGTCTTTTAAAGTGTTTGCGCACTCGCAAAAAACGCGCTGTCCCTGCACATTTCGGGGGAAAGGCTTATAAAAACTGCACATCCGCCAGATCTGCACAGCGAGAGAGCGCATTGTTTGTGGCAGACAAAAGGCAGCAACTGCATTGTTTAATCAAGTTAATAGAATTATAAGTGCGACTTGCGACCTTTTTTACGCGCCATACCCTGTAGTGGGCAGAGGAAAAGGGATGCCCAGTTACCACCTTCATTGCTATGCAGACCGAGCAATATATCTCCCTCAATTTACAGGGTATTGCACAGCACACAAAGGCGAAACTTCACTTCGCATTGCATACGCATAAAAATGCCATAATAAATTTGTTTTTATCCGCAATGGCAACTGATAAAGGCCGTTATATGTGTGTGTAATATGTTTGTATATCTGCTTGGCAATGGGGTCGATTGTGGTCAGGAGGTGACATCGGACGGGCAGTTAAGGGTTAAGCTTTTACTGCACTAAGTAATTGTTATTAAGCACACACTAATCAGTAACTAAATGATTTATGGCCAAGGGATGCCCAACTACACTCGAGCTACTAAATTATTAACATGATTATCGAGTTGAGCTCAAGAACTAAGTTATGGTATATAGTTTAAACTGTCTGCTGCACCTGCGTTAGAGATTTCATGAACATTTTCCACACAGTTTTTCACTTTTCACTGCAAGTTCGTTAGCTATTTTCCGAGCAAGGCTTAGGTTGAGGCTCAATGGAAATACGCATAACTAGCACTGCGAGGGGGGAGAGACAAGACACAATGAGCGGCTTTATTAGCTGTCTCTCTCTCTCTCTCTATTCTTCTCTCCCTTTCTGTCTCCCTTTGTCTGCTTCTCTTTCACTTCCTCGCCCAGCACATAATTCACTTGGCTGCAGAGACACTTAAGCCACTTTTACTTCCACAAAAACGTGTGCAATTGTTCAGCTTGGCCGCACAATGGACACTGCAATTCCATGTGGCTTAGAGAGTTCAGGAATATATATAGTATATATGTTTGTTGTTCACTTTTTGCATTCTTAGAGGCGCACACGCCAAATCGTATTGCACAATTTATTTCACGCGAGTTTCACTTGCTGTTTATACATTTTGTATGAGCCCGGCATATAATATATATAATATATATGTAGAGGACGGGCAGCAGGACCCCCGACGAGCTGTTCCGCTGTCCGCACTTACACACAATGTTTCGCTGCGAGCTACGCGCGCGTAACTTGCGAATTTTTACACGGTTTGCGGTCGCACAGACATTTATACCATTTCCCGAGGGTCGAGCGGCGTTCTGGCTAATTTAATTAGACTAAAACGTCAAATATTTGTTTGTTTGTTGCCCCTGGCAAGGTGCGTGGCATTACGGGGGGGTGTGTAACGGGGCGTATACTCAATACAAGGCGATACAATGCGTTATATTGCGATAGGACCAGACCAGAGCAGACCAGTTCGTGTGCCTTGAACTCAACGACAAGTTGATCGCCTGTCGCGTCTGTTCACCTCCGTTTCCCTCTTCCCACACTTCTACCTCCCCTCGTTGGTGAGGCGCCTCAACTATCAACAAGTTCCGTCGCCTTTTGGCCGCTTTAAGGCGATTACGGCGAATGTACTGTCGAGTGGGCAGCACAATTCAATTACAACTAATTTGCTGTGATTTCATGCCTTCTCCTCTTCTTTTTAGCTCAACTATTTTTATTGTATTTGTTGTTGCTGTTCCTTTTTTACTTTTCTTTGACTGTGCAGTGCGGCGTGTTTAATTTGCTTAGCCAGTAACCACAGCAAAGACACAGAAGAGCCCTTACTGTCTCTTTGAATTAGTTGATTATTTGTGAGGTTTTTTTTTTGGATGGGAAATTATACGAATAGTTTGACAATAGACGTAAGAAAAAAGGTGAGAGAATGGTTTAATTATTATAATATTATTATATATGTGTTAGAGAAGGGACTTTATTGAATGTAAGAGTGTATAATTAGAGTTTAAAGCAGTCTGTTAAGTCAAACTGAATGAAGGATAACATTCAGTTTATGGGATGGAATGATTATTTAACTCATTGCATAGGCTATTGGAATGAAAGAGCCTATTGAGTGTTGCGCAATGCACGAATGGGAGGTTCAGAAGAGAAAGAGAAGACAAGGCAAAAGAGAACTATCATGCTGACTGAAGGGAATGACAGCTAACTGGCCAAAGTGAACAGTTTAAAAAGTCATTTCATTGCGGCTCGCTTTGAGTAAATGTAACCATCACGCTGTGATATATATATTGTATTACATATTTATAATATTAAATCATATTTAATATTTTACACACTGTATTTCCTTTAGCAACCTTGTCTAACTTCAACTTCAACCAAACTTAAATCTAAGTTGACATTAAAACAGTAAAAACTATTTGATATATATTATATAACTATGTTTTTTAAAGCATATACAAACTAATAATAGTTAGTTCATATCAAGCCGACCTACAATAGTAGTAGCAAATACAATTCCTTCTTCAACAGAATATACTTCAAAATTGAAAGGCCGTTACACTAGACTAGTTTATTTGGCTTTCTTACTTATTTCCCATCATTATTTATTACCTTCTTTTATTTAGTTCAACTTCTGCCTCTCAGCCAGCTTCAATATGCATAAGCCAAAAGAGTTTGTAACAATTTTCTAAATTCATATTCATAAAACAATGGAATATTTTGACATTTGCAGCATAGCTCAAAACAATTTTGGATTAACATTGCATATTTGCCAGTTGACGAACAATTCTTGCCCAAGTGCCGGCTGAGTGAGTGAGTGTGTCTTTTGACATGCACAGACATGCATAAACTGACTTACATACATACATATATACAGATATATCCACTTGACTGTGACCAGAGCAGAGTTCAAGCAGGACAAATGGCAGAGCGAATGTAAAGCTCTTGGGGAACGTGCATTGGGAAACCGACGAGCAAACAAAATTAAATCAAAAACCTTAAACTGGATTTTGATGAGAAGCGAGGCAGGGAGGGGGGGAGTGGCAGGGCAAGGTGGGGAAAGTAGCCAAGCAGACAACAATCGAGGCTGGCAAACAAACAGAACTGTGCAAGGAGCTGTTGCTGCCGGCAAGGGAGCATGGCAACACACACAGACACACACACATACCCAAAAACATGTACATATATACACAGTCACACACACACACATAGCAGCACGTAAACTCATTTAAACGCACACACGCGCACAGGGCGGCAGCAAGGCAAGGGCAGGTGGCAGTTGGCATGCGGCATGTAGCATGTAGCATGTGCCAGGTGGCAGGTGGGTTACCATAGCTGCACGTGTGTGTGTGTCTTTCTTACTTGGCTAGCGACTTTCAGCGGACTATGAAATTGACAAGCAGCAGCACGTCTGCGGCAGCAGCAGAAGCAACAACTTGCAGAAGCTGCGCCTGACGCTATGCCTCATTGTGCGCAGCAGGAAATAAGATTTCGCCTCTATGGCAAGAGGTAAACCAGTGTCTATGTGTGTGTGCGTGTGTGTGTGTGTATGACAGCCAACTTATAAGCTGCTCCTCGCTCGCTCTATCTCTTTCTTATGCAAACAGAAACAGACACTAAGTAGCATAGTTACTAACACACACACACACACATGCAGACATACACATGCAATATGATATATTTCTATAACCTCAGCGTAAAACGTTTTGCGGTTACAGCTGCTGTAGTCGTTGCAGGAGCCTTGTGTGGTGTGTGGTAAATAAAATTGCATTCAATATTTTTCTTGGTTTCCAGATTCTGATGAGATTCCCAACTGCAGTAGCAGCAGCAGCAGCAGCTTCCGGCTCGCCCTACTGCCTGGCCGAAGGAAGGAAGCTTTGTCTTGCATTCAATTTATGGCTGCTGTGTTGCATTTGCCATAAATTTCGTGCCTCGCCTGTTGTCTGCTGCTGCATCATTTTGCCCGGGCACGTGCATAATTATACCGTCGACTTAGCGTAGCTTAAAATGCTAGAAAATGCTTTCAGAAAGTGCCAAAAAGCCAAAGAAATCGTAAAATAAATCTCAAAAATCTGCCTCCATTTTGTTACTGCGTTCGCTTCTCTATGCATTGCATACTTTTAAGTGCTGCATTTAATAGGAGCTGGACAAACATTTCAATTTGCAGCCAAAAAGTACGCAACGAGTTTCGTCAGCGCTGGCTCATTTGCAGCCACTCGTTTTGCCATTGCATACTTTCGCGCGCACTCTATTTATTATTTGCAGAAAAATGTTAAAAAACGAATTTTGGCCGCCACGCCCCCCCGGTGGCTTTGGGGGCGGTTTTAAAGCGAAAAAAATGTTTAAAATTGGAAGGCGTAACTGAAAAAACTGTTCCAAACTTTGCAGCCTTTTCCAGGGCGAGCTGTACGCTTTGGAAAGTTGGAAACCTGTGCCGCTGTTAAAGGAGGAAAAATAGAACAATTTAAAAAAAACCGCAGGTCGCCAGCTGCTCTAGTTTCGCCGCAATTTCGATTTGAAAAATGAAAAAAACTGCCGTTATTCCAAATGAAAAACTGCTTGTTTTATCGCTAACAGCGCTCTGTTAGGCAAGCAGTGCACTGCTTGACACTGCTTGCCATGCAATCTAAATCAGATTTAGCTCTAAAAGTGCCAGATTTCCCGCTGCCCGCTGTTTTTATGCCTCCCCTGGCTATGGTAATTAAAAAAAGCTAGATCTGACGCAATAGAAGCTGAATTGGCAACACGCACACTTCCCTCGTTCGCTCTCTCTCCCTCCTACGTGTTGCCGTGTGGGTGTACTAGTGTGCTAGAAGTAACGTCATCAACTGGAACTGGCCATTTTCCGCTAGCATGTGCGCAATTCATAAATATTTATTTAGCCGCCTTTGTATACGATTTTCAAGAGTCTGTGCAGTGCATCATCGGCATGCCAATCCGCTGGCCTGGCATGCCATGCCACGTCTGACCTTAAAGAATGCTCCAATTTATCAATGAATTCCTCTGCTCGTCTGTATCTGTGCCTGACTTTAAGTTCAATGCGAATAAACAAACAGAAACCCGTTCGGCTTGGCATAAATCCGTGGTGGCCTCATCCTCCTCCACAGGCCACACCGCGCATCGTCAAACAGCAGCAGGGAAAGTCCTTGTGGTAAAATAAATTTCCAGCAATTCATGACAGCAGTTGAGTTAAGGTAGGCGTGGGTGTGGGTACAGTACGTGCCGGCAGAGAAAACTTTGCCAAAAGGATTAGAAAGTCGAAGAGGTCCGATGACTCACACTCCTTTCACTCCACTCACATCCACGTCTTCGAAAAGTGCTCAAAGGATTTAAAAGGCAATCAAATTAAATTGTTTCTGCGGTTCGCCACAAAAGTTCTTCAACATGTTCAGCATGAGCGGGGGGGAGGGGGGAGGGGGATGCCATAATTTGTACATATTTCTACTTTTTATGATAAATGATCGCTCAGCTGCATGACAAAAATGTCAATTAAATTTATTTATATGCGCCGCAAATCAAGCAAAATTCTTCTTCTTCAGCGCTGACCACAATCCGATCGAATTGAACACCTCTGAGGGATACCTATAAATACACACTCGCACGGTGCATTTGTTTACGTGCCCAGCCCCAATTAGACGTAAACAAGAGCCGCCGGAAGTAGGCCACATAAACAACAACCACAACACAGAACGAAAAAGGGAAAGAAGGCGTGCGAGAGACAAATAGATTCATCACGTAGTTCATTTGCGGCGATTATAAATAATACTTTATTCAAACACTTGGGGAATTTATCAAAAATCTCACTAGATATTCATCAATCAATGAGAAAGAGTTTTGAGAGGCCTTTGGCCACTTTGCCACTTGCCACATGCCACATGCCACAGCTGGCTGTCATTGTGCCACTTTGACACAAGTTCAAGCGACAAGGTCCGCCAGGCACATTCATTTCGAGCACTTCGAGCCACGTTAACATTGATTTCTGGCTGTCAACGCGCTGCAAAAGGCCAAATGCCACTGAGTTTAATAATGAAACAGACAGATATATATACATATATAACTATATATAATCCGTATAACAACTATATACACATACGCAGCCACTTAGGTGTATGTATGCGAGCACTCATCAAAATGTGGCGCCAGCTGAAGAGCGGAAAATGTATGGATCAGCGGCAGAAGAAGGTGCAGGAGGGGGAGGGAGAGCGACCGCAAGTGCAGTCAACGACTCGCTGACGACCTTAGTGAAAATATTTTCCATATAACATAAAATTAAAGCGAAATATGCTTGTGGAAATTAAATAATTTATATTGCCATTTGTCTGCATACTTTGCATATTTCCCATTAATGACCCAGAAAAATAATTGCGGCTAAGCAACTAAGAGGAAAACTCTCGCAGCGGGAAAAGCTAGAAAAGCGCACGCAGAGATGAAAGGCGCGCAAATTGACTTGGATAGATGACTAAATAGAAGACGCCATGCGGTTCGGGCCCGGGGCTATAGTGAAGAGATGTGTGTGGATATGTATGGGTGTGGCTGGGTATATGAAACTGAGCAAGGTCGTCTTCAGTGTTGAGAGAGTACTGAGCAGCAGAAGACATTGTAATGAAGTCACCTCACAACTTGAACACATTAATTAGCATGCAAAGAAAGAACTCCACGCATATTTACCTTGTCAACACCCACACACAACAGGTTTCTCATGTGTTAACGTATTCTTATCAATTGACAGACGACGCACAATCAGCCCGGCTAGCTCAGTCGGTAGAGCATGAGACTCTTAATCTCAGGGTCGTGGGTTCGAGCCCCACGTTGGGCGCAACGTAAACTTTTTTTACAAATTTTTCTAAGACAAAATAAAAAAATAAAATTCATTAATTAATTTAATTTTGAAACTGAAGCAAAAAGAATCTACATTTCATTTAATGTTATTCCAATCTTTCAGATTCAACTTCTAAAATCTATTTCTAATCCACCATATTTAAAGTTTGCAAAAATTTATTTTTCTCTGCGATCCTGCCAGGAGTCGAACCTGGAATCTTCTGATCCGTAGTCAGACGCGTTATCCATTGCGCCACAGGACCGTCGTTAAGAAAAGAGCGAATACAAAAAGATGAAAAACAAAATTGAACTTTTTTGCTGATAAACATTTTAGACTTTTAAAATATTTCCCCAACAAGATTCCAATCACAATGAAAACAAAGGTCTCTCGTTTGGAAAGGTATTTCAACTACCTGTGGCAGGGAAACTTTCCATAAACTCCTCCCAATCCCCTTTGCTGCCAGTATCTGGTCTCTTCTAGCTGTCTATTAGCGTGCTGTTTTGCTCTTTGTAGTCACACACACACACACAGATAAAGCCACTCTCTCTGTGCCACACAGAATTGGGGCTAATGGACCATCGCAATGCTGCCTGCAACCGACGCAGTGTCGAGAGATTCGGGTTTATAATTAGCTCCAAAGAAGTTTAGCGAGGTAAACACATTTGCTTTATGTTGCGCCAACAACATGCGGCTGCCGGCGCAGTGCAGCAAGAGCATTACAAACAACTGAACGCTGCCAAAATTGGGGTGTGCCTGACTAACAGATGCCCTGGAAATTGAGGAAAATTTCCTGAAAGAGATAACAATAATAATTACTGAAGTTTGCACCCAGCTAAACTAGACTACACAATACTTAGACCACTAAACTACATTTCGACTCTGCAACACTATTCTATACAACTCTACACTTTTCTTCATTTCTCTACCCTTCTCTAAACCTCACCACACGATACTACACTTCAACTCTGCTATACTACACCACTCTACACTACTTTACACTTCTCTACACTACTCTACACTACACCTCTACTCAACCCAATAGTACTCTACACTACTCTACACTACTCTACACTACTCTACACTACTCTACACTACTCTACACTACTCTACACTACTCTACACTACTCTACACTACTCTACACTACTCTACACTACTCTACACTACTCTACACTACTCTACACTACTCTACACTACTCTACACTACTCTACACTACTCTACACTACTCTACACTACTCTACACTACTCTACACTACTCTACATTACTCTACACTACTCTACACTACTCTACACTACCATACACTATTCTACACTAGTCTACACAACACCTCTACACTACTCTACACTACTCTACACTACTCTACGCTACTCTACACAACTCTACTCAACACCTCTACTCTAACCAACACTACTCTACACTACACCTCAACTCTGTTACACTTCACTAACTTTGACTCTACGAAGCTACACTACACTACACATAGATTCTACTACTCTACACTACTCTCTGCACACTTCATACCCCATTAGAGACACGCTCCTTACTGCTGGGCACACCAAATGCTGAGAGGCAGGAAAATTGTTTCGAAAATTGTGAACGAACAATACGAAAATAGCGCCTCGCGGCGATGCCAGGCCGAACAAATGTTCGAAAACTTGATTGAAATTGAACATTTCGCCTCGAGCTTGCCGCAGACAGTTCAACTGGCGATGGGCGACCGTGCGGAGTGTTCTTCTTGTTCCTCTCGTTGTTCCTGTTGCTCGGACGAAACGAAACTTGTCAAAATATGTGCAAAAAAGAGCAGTCTGCACATTGATATGTAAACATTTATGCAAACAGAAGCGCAACAGCAAAAAAGTATACGAAAAACAACATGAAAAATGAGTAGGGCAAAGAGGGAGAAGGGACGGAAAATGGCGAGGAAAACAATTGAAAATGCAGCCGTAGCCGGTCGCTAAATGATTTCGTGCACACTAAATAACAAACAGAAGTTTTTGTACGCGCGCGAGAGTAGTGCGAAAATATTTTAGGCTACGGCAAGGTGCACAGCCGGAAGCAAAGCCTGCGGAGGGACAGAGAGAGAGAGAGAGAGGGACAGAGTGTGTGGAATTGTGAAAACAAAAACGTGCCGTGTGCGCGATTTTCGATTTTCGAGTACAGGCTGCAAAAAAAGAGAGTGTGCTGTGCCAGTGCACCCGCTGCGTTTAGCGCATTTAAGGGATTTGCATTATTTAAACCGAGCCGGAGTGCAGTCAAAAGCCGTGCAAGTGCATTTGCCGAGTCTTTTCTATTTTTTTCTTGTGTTTTTGTAAATCAAAACATGGCTTAGTGCCAGCTCCGGCCGCAGAAGTTTAAAGCCACTAAAAGGACTTGCCGTGGGCGCTGCGAGGGCACTCTAAGCCACGGCATGACCACAACGCGTCTGAGCACGCCAGCGAGCACGCTTTGTTTATTTGCTTTGCCTTGGCCAGTGCACCGACGCTCCAACGCAGCGTATACGTAATTTTTATTGCCAAGGCTTCGTCTGGTCTTGCTCTTTCTCTCTCTCTCTCTGTCTCTCTTTGCGCTTTTTGTTTACTTTTGTGCTGCATTTTAAAGCAATTTAAGAAGAATACCTGACCAATTAGACAAGCCACAGACAAACAGAGCAGACCACGCAGTTGGCTCAGCACTGTCTCTATATCTCTCTCCCTCTCTCTCTCTCCCTTTCTCTCTCGCTGTGCCCATCTCCCTCTCACAGTACTTCCCAGTCGCTTTATCTACTCTGCATGACGCATTTATAGCACTGTTTCCCTCCGCTTGTCCGGCAATTAGACATTCTTCCGTCCGATAAGATAAGCGCAGGCATGTAGAACCTGTTGGGGGAGTAGGAGCGGGGCTTGTGCTGCCTTTATCGGGCGTGATGTTAACCCACATAAAAATAGAAAAGCGTAATTTAATAATGTCCCAAGATAGAGCTGCAAATATTTCTGCCATGTGCTTTGTTATTTCTGTAAATATTTCCCTTCGTTCCCAGCAGACTAAGTCAAGGAAACTCTTTTTCAAGGCAACTCTGCTCAGCTTGAATTAGAAATTGTGTCAAGCATAGACAGGCCTATATATATATATACATATTTTATAGATATTTGCATTTACTTGCTTGTTATAGTTAGAGAAATCAAGGATAAATCTAGAGAGGCAGGCAGTCTTTACATGGAGATACAGTTCTCTCGTTGCTTATTTGCTGAGGTTTTTCATAGGAAGCAGCGCTGTTTCTGCACCCCCCACACTCTATCGATGCCTAGCTCTGCACTTGATAAGCCAAATCTTAGCGAAGGTCAACAATGCGATGATATAAGCAATGCGCGTATAGAAAAACTTTTAGAACTTTTAGCCAAAAAAACGTGACACATGCCGCAGCCAGGCGCAAGTGGCAACAAGTTGCGAACGAAAGGCAGATAACATAAACGAATAGGAAGAGGCATGCTAAAGTTGTGTGTGTTGTTGTAGGCGGAAAATGTTGCCAAAAGAAAAAGTCGAAATAGAAATCAAAATGTGCTAAACGACAACAGGGAAAATGATTTTCATTTAGCGCGAGAGAGCGCAGCACGAAACACACAAATTGTTTTGCAATTTATTTTTATAACTAAAACAGCAACAGAGACAGACAGGCAGGGGCAGTGACAAGAGCAGGGGCAGAGACAAAGGCAACCACAGTGTGCAGAGAGTTAGCGCTGACTATAGCTACAAATTGCGGCCCAATGTGCTTGTATTCGTGTTTGTATTTGTATCTTTTTCTACTTTTTGTTTTGTTTATTTATAGCTAGAATAGAAACGCTGCTGCCAGAGAGCGTGCAAGAGAGGGAGAGAGAGAGAGAGAGCGCGCGCAGAGACAGAGAGGGAGTCAGTCGATCGGCGACAAGTCGTGCCGGCTCCGCGCTGCCTGCGCTGTCTGCTGCCTCTGCTATCAGGCCAAGCACACATTTATAATTGAGCGGCAAAGAGCGTAAGGCACGATAGAAAGAAGGAAAGAAAGAAAGAATTATTGGCAACGCACAACAACGCCCGAAAGGCGGCCCAAATCGAATAATGTGGCGCGGGCCAAAAACAGTTTGATGCACAGCGCTCGCTCGCGATGACGAGCTAGAGATACGAGCACGAGATACAATAGCACGCAATCAAGCAGACACTCAGTGAATTTTTGAATTTCGCAATTTTGATTCCAGTGCCAGCAATTCCAGCATCGAGCAATCAGTTGAAATTTTGCTAATATTACGCATACGCAGCGTGCCACAACTCGCGTCTATAAATAAAAAGAAAAGAGTCGAATGCGAAACAATTCCTCGCAAATCGCCGCGTCCGCAATTCGCATCCGCTGTGAAGTGAAGTTCAAAAAATCTCATAATCATATTTTGCCACAACGCAAAAGAGAAAATGTTTTGTGTTCGAAAAAGAATTCTGTGTGAAATCTTATAGCAGCAGCAAGCACATAAATAACCCCCAGAAATATTCACATAAAAATATCGCAAAGGCGAACGGAGCAAAAGAAATACAACAACAACAGTGAGAAACGTGCCTTATATACTCTACTCTCGTACTCATTAACGACAGTACTTGGTCTGCGAGGCATTTTAACCAGTCAAAACGGGTACCCGCTTACGTGCAGCCAGCGCCAAGGGAGGCAGCAATAGTGAGAAAATGATCTACATCGATGATTCAGAGCCGGAAGGTGGTAAGTTCAATGCACAAAGCGTGTACTCTGCGTATACGTGATGTACTGTGATAACACTGTCGAAGTGCCGATGTGATAACAGAGAGAAAGCCAGATAAGTGTAGCTTCGTGTCTGTGTGTAGGTGTGTGTGACTGCTGATAAGCAAACGGTATCAATATCAGCTGTAAATAGGGTATTAAAAGACTCTTACAACGAGTTTTGCCTTGTTTACTGTAGTTGGGAATCATAAACTAAGTTTGCAATCGATGGGAATAGATTGATAAAAGTGTTATAAATTAATCGCGCTCGGTTCGTGGAAATGTTCTACTAGTTTCTTTATGAACCACCCCTTATTGGTGTAGTATTTTAAATGCATTTCATGATAAAGAGAAACTGAAATTTCCCATTGTCTGCTGATTGTTGCGCTGCCTAAGCAAAAGTAACGATATTGCTGGCAACAATTTGCCATTAAATGAACAGCTTATACCCTTTCTGCAAATGGGTATGCTGAACTGCAAAGCACACTCTCCTCTGCCATGTTCTACAGCGCATTCGCCAGTCGCACATTCATTCAATTATTCAGCGGAGCAACCAAAAGGAAAATTAGAAATTGCAAAAAGGCAAAAAGGCAAATAGACAAATCAAATCATGGCAAATCTCTAGATTAGCAGCTGTTTTGTCGGGTCCTTTTGGCCATTTAGTTATCGCATCTAACTACGCTTTAATAAAGGCCCAAACAGCCAAGGGGAGCCACGGGGAGTCGAGCCGAAGGGAGACCAAAGTCACATAAACATTTGTTGGGCAAACGAGGCTAAAACATTAAGTTTTATGCACAGATAAAAACCCAAAACCAAACGAAATATCTGTAAAAATCAAACGGGAAATAAAGAAAAACATAGAGAAGGAGAGGGGGAGAGGAAGGGAGCGAATAAAGAGGCACAGAAATGCTTAAACGATTTAGAGCTCTGGCTCTGCTCGGCTACCAAATGGCCTGGGCTTTTAAAAATACATGAATTTCAATAAAATACCGTAGACAGACAGTCGAGGGAGAGGAGAGAAAGTGGGGGGAGGGGGGTGCTGAAACAAAAGGGTCTATAGATAAGACGGGCTGTGATCAGGAAACGTTTGCGCCGCCATTTTCATTGTCAGAAACAATAAATTTCACGCATAAAAACACTGAAAGCAAATGTTCCCTCTCCCTCTCTTCCCCTCTCCCTCTCTCTCTCTCGCTCTTTCTACTCATATTAAAGTTTTGGCAGCAGGATAAAAAAAAGGCGCTGAAGGATAAGCGTCACACAAGATGAGCGTAAATTTGTATAGCGACGACGGGGCGTATGCGTAACGGCAACTACAGTGGCTTTTCGGCCGCCGTCACAGTGGCTTAGAAACCCAAGACAATGTCAGGGCAAGCCGAACGAACGGAAACGGAAGTGTCAAGTAGTTGGACGAGCAACGGGCGAAAGATGAAAAAGGAGAAGGCAAGAGGGCAGGGGAGGGTGGAAAGAGAACGGGCGAAAATAAAAGGCAAAAAATCATGTAGCATGAAAAATGGCAAAGCGCGAAGCAATTTGAAAAATGAAAAGGGGTGCACACTAGAGGGAAAAGAATGTGCAAAAAAGAAAATGCTGTACAATGCACAAGTAAAGGCGGCAAGGCAGGCAGTGATGTGCGCGGAAATACCCTGTATTTGAGGTGTTTGGGTATATAATAAAGAAAAAAGTTGGAAATTTATTATGATTTAAATATATAGCAAATAGTTAAACAATTAATTGTGATGTTTTTATATCAACAAAATATATAAAAGAAGGAATATTGATTGAATCATTGATTTAATTTATTAAATTAAAATTATTATTTAAAATAATTATTTAATAAATTAAATTTACAATTTTAAAAAGTTTCTAAAATTGTTAAATGTTTAAAAAGTAGTTTAGAAATTATGTCAACCATTTTAAAATAACTTATTTAATTTTTATATAGTATATATAATAAATGCTCTATGGGTATTGCTTTGATTGGCAAATGAAAGTAGTAAAAGAATACTAATTTATATATAATAATTAAACACAATAAAACATTAATTAATTGAAATTTTAAAAGTTGCTTAAATTGTGAAAAGTCAATTTAAAAATCGTGGAAGATATTTTTTTATTTTTTAGTAAACTTATTTTCATATGCTCTATGGAGTCTCCCTTCCGTCCCGTCTAAAGGGTATACTTGAATTGCGTTTGTGGCTGTTACTTGTTTTTTTTTGTTGCCCTGTGACCACACACGGGCATTGTGATTTAGTGTTGGGCAACCTCCCAACGCCAGCCAGTCACGCCCATAAGCCAAAGGAGAAAGGCAAAAAAAAGGGTTGTCTCGATTTCTCAGGCTGTTTTCTCAAATTGGCAAATAACAACAAACGGAAATACTTGTCCACAGGTGTGAGGGCTCAAGTGTGTTTGTGTGTGTGTGCACACTTTATTTGTCATTTTTTGCATGTGTGTGTGTGTGGGTGAGTTTGGGTTCTTGTCACAGCTGAATTATGTGCTAATGGTGCGAAAGCTGATTTCTCAATTTCCGCTTCGCCTCCGTTGTCCGATTGGCAAATGATCTCAGTTTGAACTTGCCTCTCTTGTCTGTATATGTATGTATGTATGTATGTGGGCGCAGGAAATGAGCATTTTCCGCAGCAGCACAGCACGGAAATTGCTTAACCGCAGAGGAATTAAAAACACTCGTTAATAAAATTATAAACTTTCGTTTTGTTTATGCACAAAAAAATTAAACATCTCTTAAAAAGGCGCCATAACTCGTGCAATTACTTTATCAGCAGTCCGTCTGTTTAGCCATATATCATACACACTATATATACAATATATACGATATATATTTGATCATGTTTAAACATTTTAACACATGCAGACCCTACAACAAATGCATAAAAGCGCTGCCCAGCACGCCTCATGTTGGCGTCATGAAATGCGCAAATATTTCGTATATATTTAGCTAAGGAACTGCCAGAGTACAGTGGGAACAGGCTAAGGTGGGAGTAAAGACTCTAAAGAGTTTACTTTTGTATAGTAAAAAACTAAAGCATACCCGCAGGGGCAGGTAGCACAGCAGAGCTAAGGTTTTAACTTGAATAACTTGTGTATCTATGGTTTGTTTGGATTGAAATTTGGAGTAGAGCTAGAGACTATAGTCAGCTAGATATAAGTCAAAGTCAGAAGTTGTTATCTTCTGTATGTCACTTGGAAAACGAATTGAAAAAGTAGACTTTTGCTTTACGGAGGCGGTAGGCGTGGCATGCAAAATTTGATATAGTCTTTACCTGCTCAGATTATACAGAAAACTGCATACCAATTTCAGTGTCTCTAGCTTATATAATAGCTGAGATCTGTGTGCTTATACAGACAGGCAGACAAACAGAAAAGCAGATAGACTTTGCTCAAGCATTTGCCTCTTTATTGCCTTCTCTCTTAGCCAGTCTTCACTGTAGCTCCCACAGATATTTCATTCTTTTTTACGCGTTTGCCGCACAAATATCAAAATAATTTTTATTTTGCTTTTAATTTTTGTACGCTGCCAAGGTGAATGTAAAACAAACAAACACACACACACACACAGGCACAGGCATACACATACTCAAACAGGCACAGACATAGATACTCACACACACAGAGAAGGCAGCACACAACACAATTTTTCACAACTTGTCTCAGCTTCAACCTCCCCCAACGCGTCGATGCCATCGCTCAAGCAGCGCAAATGAGCGAAAATGAAAAGCAGCGAGCGCACACACACCCACACACACACACACACGCATGTGTAGTAGGTGTATGTGTGTATTATACACGTATATAATTGAGATAAATTTTATTTTACGTCGCATTTCATGTTGAAGGTCGTTCGTTGATATTCACTTCATTTGACGTTGCGCATTCCTCGTGTCTGCCTCATCGTGCAATGCATTTTCCTTTTGGCCATTATTGCATGCACTGCTAACGATCGACAAATCATTAAAGTACGTGTATGCGCTGTCTCGCTCTCTACCACGCTACCCTTCTCCCTCTCTCCTGCTCTCTTTCTCTCACTCTGCGTGTGCACAGTTTTCGCTTAATTTCTCTAATTGTCATTGTAATTATGTAAATATTGCTTCCTGTTCTGCCTTCCCTGGCTAGCTATATATTATATATAGTATATATATGCTTGTATATAGCACAGAAAACTGAATGAATATGCCATTATGTTGTGGCAATATTGGCAAGAAACCAACTCTTAATGAATCTGCACAAAGCAGGTTAACGAATTCGCGAATTTCGTCACTCAAATTGGTAGAGAATATGAAAGAAATATGTGTTTGATATATTAAATATATACATATAACAGCATATATATTCACAAATTATACACCCTATAAATAGCTTTATAATTGCATAAATAAATCAAATTAAATGTGTTAATTAAAGCCATATTTTTATGCGAATTATGAACAATAAAACCGAAGCCTTTACTGCGTGGAGCAAAGCGCAGTTGAATTGCTGCCAATTGAACTGTGGTTAGAGAGAGTAGGGCAGGAAGAGGGGTAGGTAGAGGTGTAGGTAAAGGAGTAAGGGGGAAAGAGCAGGCAGACACGTATACCAATGCAGACGACCATGTGTGGCTTGCCCCAAACCCCATTCACGCCCGTGTTTCTCTGCAATTTTATTTAAATTTTTAATGCACAAGTATCTGGCGACTGTCTGAGCCGCAGCTGCAGGTGGAATAACAGCAAAGGCAGCATTAACAGCAACAAAAACAAAGGCAACAATAACAACAACAATAACAGCCACAGCAATAGCCAAAGCAATAGCAATGGCAGCATTAAAATTGCAGAGCAAAGCGTGAGGGCACGTGGCGCTGTCTGTGTGTGACTCTAAGAATATAACGCATACGCCATGTGGTGCAACAAAAGAGCGCAAAAGGCAAGGAGAGTGTGTAAAGAAGGGAGAGGAAGAGATAGAGAGAGATAGGGCAGAGGGAAAGTGGGAAGAGTTTGTGCAATTCATGCTAAACAAATTAAAATTGCAATTTAATGTATATTGCAGACAGCGTTGAACAGAGCAGAGCAGAGCAGAGTAGCGCAGAGCAGAGCAGAGCAGAGCGTCTTGTTGGGATTGCAAACTAAACAAAGCCACCACAAACACAAATACCAATACACAGTAGCAGCCACACACGCACACACACAGACACACATCAGCACTGCAATGTTGCAACTCAATTTTCATATAGACATTTCCCGCCAAATGACAAACTGTAATTTCCATATTTATACCCTTGCAGAGGGTATATTGATTATGGCCAGCAGTTTGCAAAGCACCTTAGGAGACAGCTCCAATACCATAAAGTACATATATTCTGTATCAGCATCGATAGAGGACTCGAACTAGCACTGTTCGTCTGCCTGACCGTCTGTATGTCTGTCTGTATGTAAATATGTATGACTGTCTGTTTGTCTGTCTGTCTGTCTGCCTGTCTGTCTGTCCGTCTACCTGTCTACCTGTCTCTCTGCCTGTCTGTCTGCCGATTTCTCTGTCTGTATCTGTATCTGTATCTGTATCTGTATCTATCGGTCTGACGGTCTCTCTATCTGTCTCCCTGTCTGTCTCTCTATCTGTCTCTCTGCCTGTCTCTCTGTCTGTCTGTCTGTCGGCCTGTTAAAACGCAAACTAGTCTCTCAGTTTTAGAACTATCCTAACAAAACTTGGCATACATGCTTCTTATTGCTGCACGCTGTATATAAGTCGGAACGAGCCGTATGGGACCGATATATCGTATAGCTGCCATACAAACTATCGGTCAATTTTTGTTATTTTTCAAGATGTTGTAACCAAATTTACCACATCGCACTTTATCGGAGCACTATAACATATAGCTGCCATAAGAACAATCATCCGAAATGCAAGTTTTCGTATGAAGACCTATTCTGATTTTAGAAATAACTGAACTTATCAGTGGTAATCAAAGACATAATATTGAATATATACATTAAATATTGCATCATTATATATAACTAGTATAGGAACGATAGGAGTATATGAGAACCCGCAAGGGTATGGCACCTTTGGCATGTCGAAGATAGTCTCTCTGTCTGGTTGGTGTTACTGTTATTGTTACTGTTGCTGCTGCTGTCCCTTGTTATTATTGTTGCCATTGTTGCTTAGTCTGCGCCTTCGTCACGCTGTCGCTGTTGCCAAAATAATCGAAATTATGTAAATGTCAGCGCGGGACTTCGCTCATTTGTTTTATTTATTACACACGCCCTTTTCGATTTGCCGCGACAGCAATGCATTTTCCATTTCCATTTCCCCATCGCCCCACCACAATTTATGGCCCGCAGGTAACTGGCATAGATCAATGCAAACGAAATTACACTCTTGTTGCAGTTCCACTCGCATATTGCGTATACGCCGCGTGTGACGACTCAAGTGCGCAACGCAACGCAGCGAGGCAATCAAATATCGCTTTGCTGCGAGCTTAATTATTACAGCGCACACATACAAACGCATTTATTGCAATTGGTGTGCGTTATTTTATTGTTGTTGCTGTAAATGTTTTGTTTGCCTGCTGTAATTGCAGTTGCTCTTGTTGCTCTAGTTGTTGTTGTTGTTGCTACTGTTAATTTGGCATTTGTTACTGCTTCGCATTAATTTCGAGTGCGGTGGAAATTAAATGCATCTGCCAAGGCAGCGGGGGCTGAACATAAAGCTTGGAAGGCGACTGAGTTATGACCCTTTGCCAGCAGGAGTTGGCGGCGAAGTAGCGGAAGGACAAGGGGTTGTAAGGGATAGAGAGAGGGCACAGTGAGGGAAGGATAAAGGGAGAGTTGGAGGAGAAGAGCAGAAGAGGCAAGGAGCTAACGTAGCTAAGCAGAGTTGAGCAAAGAAAATGGCAAATTGATTGATTAAGTTTAAATAGTTTCCACTTATTTAGATTTATTTGGCTTGAACAATCAAATTGTTTAAGTATTTTGTAAAATATTTCAGCTGGAAATGCAGAATTTGCGAATGAATGAGGAATTTATTAATGCTGAGTAAATTGGCTTAAATAATATTGAAGAATAAATGAGAATTATTCAAAAATTTACACAAAATGTTGAACAAATTTGAATCACTTATTTCAGTATATAAATTAAAGTGCAGAGATATTGTAGCTCTCTAGTTCATATTCTCTTATCAAATAGCAATATAAATATTACGTATTTATGAAACTTAGTTGCCAAGATCCGTTTCTTGCTTAATTGCAATCTATCTTTGAAAAACTAAATCGATTCAATTGATGTTTACTTCTTAGTACAAATAGTGGCAGATTGGGCAGTATAAATCTCCCTGTCGCTCTCTATCTCTGTCTCTCTCTCTCTCTCTCTCTGACTCTCTGTCTCTCCCACTCTCTCTCTCTCTCACTCTCTTCGTCTTCTTTTTTCCCTATCCTTTCTTCTCCCCCAAGACACAAGTTGATTTAGGTCTCCATCAAGACTGCCTTGCTCAGGCCACTGCTGAGTTACAAAGCCTTCTACCAGTCAATGGCTTTGTCACTCTCAAACCTCTTACTCCAACAGGCACAATCCCTAGTCTTCTGCTGCTGGTACCTTAGCTTGTCACTTAAATTGCACTATCAGTGCAGAGAGATGCGCTTTAAGAGCTGCGGTAGGGCTCTTGCTGGCGATGTCATTGGCTGCAGTCCACTGAATATTTCAACGAATGCAGCGAGCGTATTGTATAAATAACCTCAACACCATTAAATTGTCAAGCTGCCCGTCTGTAGAGGGGTGTGTATGTAGAGTGTGTGTGTATGTGTGTGAGTGTGTGCCTTGTACACGTAGCTAGACTGCAAACTTTATTTAGAGATGTCAAACTGTCGTTCAACGTGGACACGTTACAGCACAGAACTGGATACAACCCAGGGGGGGCACAGCTCTGCACCCCCACCCCACATGCTTCCCCTTCCCACCAGGGGGAAGGCGCCATGAACTGTGGCCAGTCAGCAGTAAATAAAGCGTTAAATTTTAACAAATTGTTGTCAGCTGGCGCGTGTGAACATGCACCAGCTGCTGCCACTGCCACCTCAGAGACTCATCCCTGCTTCTCCCCCCCTCCACTGTGCTCCTCTTGGCTTTTCAATTACCTCATTTCAAAACTCTCATCTTGATTAATTGTTTTGTTTGTGCACGCTGCGTTAATTGATTTATTCAACAAATGCGCCTCCAAAGTGCGCTAATTGTTTATGCCAAAAAGAAGCCCGTGCACTTCCGGTTGCCGCCATTTCCGGCGTGTCCGCCATTGGCAGTTGTTATTAGATTATGCCCGAAATTCAATTCAATTTGAGTGCAAATATGTGTTCGCTAATGCCACGCCACGACCCGCTGCTGCTGAAGTGACCACACACACAGCGCTGCCCCTTTGCCCTCTGCCCGGCCAGGCAACACATTACGCGCCTGCTTTTCTGCTCCTCCTCTTTCTCCCCTCTTCCGCTGGCCACATGCCTGTGGCTTCGTCTGGCCTCGCCTTTGATTCGTGTCCGTTTGTTGTGGCTGCTACTCGGCTTGTTGGCGGCGCCCTCGCTGTGGTCTCCACGCTGCTACCTCGTCTACGCGCTGCCTTCTTTTAAGTTGGTTTTCCGCTTTACTTTGGGGGGCAGCAGGGAAGGCAAGGCAGGGTAGAAGGCAGGGTAGAAGGCAGAGCAGAAGGCAGGGTAGGAGGCTGGGCAGGACAGCAGGCAGGGCAAGGCAGGGCAGGGCAGCAGTCGGGGCAGATAAGCGAAGGAATGTGTTGCCCGTGCCACGTGTCTAATTAGAAGCGACAAATTCGTGAGCCAATGAGCTAAGAGCAAAGATTGGTTGTGGCAAGAGCTGAGCTAAAACTTTAAGATTTATAACTAACAATATAAATAATTATAGAGGCATGTACAAAATAGAAAGAAGTTTTCATAAAGCACTTTCTTGTGTAGAGCAAAAGAAACTCTTTAGTTGTCTTTGATAGAGAGCAATGAGAGAGAATATTCTAGAGCTCAATCTATCACTACTTGTACTAAGAAGTTACAATCAAGAGAAATCATTATATATATTATATGATGTGGATCTTTAAATATCAATTCCAATATAGCAACATTTTGAATCTTAGCCTTCTAAATAAGTTTACAAGTTTCTACAATAAAATGGAAATTATTACAATTAACGTATTTGTTAAAGTTCTGTAACGTATCTGTAATTTGTTTTTAACATATCTCTAACATATCTGTAACATGTCTGTAACACATCTGTAACATGTCTGTAACATATCTGTAACATATCTGTAACATGTCTGTAACATATCTGTAACATGTCTGTAACATATCTGTAACATGTATTGCAACCTATTAGACCTATTGTACCCCTTTTGAGCTAAGAGCTTCATTCTATGATAATGACTTTTTTTGACTTCTTACTTGCCTATGTTTGCCTTTGTTACTCGTAGAATAGATTAAAATATATTATCAATTATTGCGGCATTTATTTCTAAAAAGATTTAGATCTTTTCTTAATAAACTGAAATATTGTATATTTATATACAGAAGTCGATGATCTATTTATACCACCTCTGACGTTGTGCACCCTTGAAACTTTTCATCAATGAACGTCCTTAAATCATACACTATATTCGCACCTCTATTTATGCAGATAATGTACAGTTCTATTACCAATTTAAGGACGTCATAACACACCAATAATAAATGGATATATTCATCGATCATGCCCAGATTTTAATCTCTTTAGAGCTGCCTCTAGAGCTGAAAAAACATCAATGTGAAATGCATAAAAATGTGTGTATCATATGAAAAAGCTTTCCAAACATCAATGTTTTTCCAGCTGAGTTATTTCATATGAAACATCGCTGCTTATCGATGTAACGTGGAGGTTTCCCCAGCTCTAGCTCACTCAATTACAGCCTGTCATACTAGTTTTAATCGAAACAATTCGGCGTAACTGTGCCATTTTGACGTAGGCACTAACCGAGCAGCCAAAGTGACCTCAGCATCAATAGTGGTTGCTGTTGCTGCTGCCACTGACGGTAGCAGCATAACGGTTATGTGCCTGCTGTGGCTCAGTGCTGTGGCGTGCAACACGGCGTATGCGTGCTATAAATTAATAGATTTGCACGCTGTACACCGCAAGTGCCAATAATTAACTAAGCTCTCAACGGGACGAAGAGGCGGAGGGGCGGTTAAGGGGGAGGGGGAGGGCAGACTGGGTTCGATGACAAAATATGGCCGGGTTAACGGTTATGCTAACGAGCTGCAGTTGCGGTGCAGCGCATAAGTCATTAGCAGGCGCAGCAGCAGCAGCAGCTAAGGCAGGCAGGGGCAGGCAAGCAGAGAGGGAAGGAGGCAGACAGAGAGGAGGAGGTAAAGCGTGTCATACACGGCAGCTCATTAAATTAATTAAACGTCTACGATGCGCTGCCACGCCCCTCTTTATATTATTTAGGCACATTTATTTGCAACGCAGCTTGCCGCATTGTTGCAACTTGGCTTGGCGAAACTTTTAATGAGTTCACTGCGGACCAGTAGAGCGCCTCTCTGCCTGCCCCCCTCGTCTGTGGCAACGCGTATCGTGCACATCGTTAGAAATTTGTTGTGCATTTCGAATGCGAGTGCCACGTTTAGCTGGCGACAGCAGCGGAGCAGAGGCAGCCTGCAGCAGCAGCTCCTCGACTGCTGCTGACGTGGCAGAAATAAGAAAAAATTGCACTGAATGCAGGAGTTTGATTCACAGAGAGTGGGAGAGAGAGAGAGACAGGGAGGGAGAGTGGGAGGCAGACGGACAGTGAAATCTCTTGTGTTTATCTTTTGCAGCTGTCAGCTGAGCCCCCTTTGCATGCTGCATCTTGTGTGGCCAGCGTGTGTCTGCGTCAGTCAGTCAGTCTCAGTCTCAGTTCCATCTCCGTCTCCATCTGCGGCTCGTTGAGTGTCTTTTGTGCTGCTCTGTGCCATTGTTGAGCCATTGTTGAACTTTGAAATTGCCTTGAAATTGCTGTGCTCACATCAATCAATTAGCATTCCCCCCCCTCCTCGTTGCTGCCCGCTTGTTGTCGTGTAGACAGCACTTTTCAGCTGATTTAAATTTCATGGCACTTGGCTTAAAGCGTTGCCAACTTTGGACACGAAAAAACGAGGGAGAAAGAAAAGTAAAACATGAAAATGAGACATGAAATGGAAGCCGAGCAAAGGCAAAAGGAAGAGAGTAAAGGAAGAAGGAAAGAGGCAAAGCAGGAAGCAGCAGCGGAGGCGACGCGAATAGCTGCGCTGATTATACACACATAAGCGCCAAACACACACACACATACAGACAGAGCCATAAAAGCACGTGTAATGAATGTGTAAAGGGTTGGCTTACAGAGGGAGAGAAAAGGGAGAAGCAGAAGGAGAGAGTGCGACAGCTCGCCTGAACAAGATGCCAAAGGCTTGGCCAAGGCTGCCAGGCAGAGAAGGGGGAGTGGGGGGGGGCAACCACAAAGTGTTTGGTGAAAAACAATTTAAGAAATGTATGCGCCAGCAAATGCTTTTAGACGAGCACGGCACACATGGCGTATGCGTGCTCCAAATTAAACAGCTTAATGAACTGCGCGACTAGCAACATGCCGCGTGGCACATTCCATAGCTAGATGATAAAATAATTGAAATGCATAGGAATCACTTGCTCGGCAACTGCATGAATTTCTCGCACTTAATAAAAAGTAAAAAATGGAAAGAAAAAGTAAAAATAGAAGGAAATAAAAAACAAATAAAGCGAAAATGAAAATGAAAAAGTAAATGGAAATGGAAATGGCAGCAAATTCTGTCAGTCGATTGGTGTGTGCACACACACACACACGCACAGCATACACGCATACAAATTACTAATGCTAATTTTATTTGCTGCTGGCAAAAAAACAGAGGCAAACAAATGATAAAGTAGACTTTAGTATACACTGCCAAAGGTAGAACAATATTTAAAATTCAATTCAATTCGAATTTGATTCAATTGAATATTAGGCATAATAAATACACTCATGTACAGAGTATATATATATTTAAATATTTAAATATATACCTCAACAGGTGCTGCAGCTGCCAAACTTGTTGACAAAGTCAAAACGCTCTGCCTACACTTCTGCCTCATGCCTTCCTTCTTATAATCAACTTGCGCAAGCTTCAAATTGGCAGGCGACATTAGAGTCATAAAATCCTATGTGGCCACGCCCCTGACTCGTCGCCCACCACACATTACACATAGTTGGTATTTTTTGCAGGCTTTCCCGGCCCTCCCCCCTCTCCTGCGCCTGTGTGCGGTTTGTACTTGGCATAAATTTAAATGTCAATGGGCAATTAAAGTGGCGCACAAAAGTATGCAACATAAACTTGAAACTGCGCGACTGAAACACTTTGAACACTTGACAGTGCATTAGAACAGCCTTAGCAAGCGACACACACACGGAAACACACACACAGGCACACACTAACACACATATAATATATAGAGCAAGGCAGGCAGGCAGTCAGGCAGGCAGGCAACAAGAGCAAGCTCTACTGGGAGCATGGGAAGCGTTTCCTTTCCTTTCTATACCCTACGACCATTAAAAATGGTCAAAAAAGGTTATACTAACTTTGTGCAAATATACGTAACAGGCAAGAGAAGGCTTGGGAGACCGCATAAAGAATATATATTCTTGCTCAGGCTCACTAGCCGAGTCGATTGAGTCCAACTGGCCGCTTGTCGGCATTAAAGGTCTGTCTGTATGAACTTCAAGATCTCAGCTATTAAAATAGCTAGAGACCCCAAATTTGGCATGAAGGCTTATGTGTTCTGTCCCTGTGGACTTAATCTGTATTAAGTTTAATCCAACATGAAGAGCTAGCGCCATCTGTCGATAATAATTTGAAAGCATGTGCGTATGTATAAGTGTATGAATTTAACTTAGGTCGAAGGGTATTCTACCGTCGCAGGCCGCTCAACTGTTGCTATTTTTCCTCCCTCTCTCTCTCTCTCGCCATACTGATTATTACTTTTCATTTTGCCATAACGATTTTCATTTTTTTCTAGTGGGGCGCACGTGGGCGTGGCAACGGATTTACGCATGGCATGCAAAAATGATGAAGATGAATTGCGAGACACAGAGAGAGAGGGGAGAGAGAGAGGGAGCTCTCTGTCTCTGTGTTGAGCATGTTCATGCATGTCCCTGTGCGACGAATTAATCTATTTTAGGTGACATTGTTCGCTATTGATTTGTTGTCTGCTCGCTGAGCCGCACACATTTGTTTAAAAAAACGAAAAGAAGGAAGAAGAAGAAAAGAAAAAAAAGCAGAAATAATCATATCTTGTCGTGGCCTTGTCATTTATCATGCATTCATTCATTCATTTCTACAATTGATTAACGTCAAGTGGAATGTAGAATGCATTCGGTTGTAAGAAATAAATTGTTGTACGCATTTTAATAATTAATTGTGTAAGCTTTAAAGGCAGGTGTAAGACAGGGGAATATGCCAGAACAATATTGTATTTAATTTCATAATTCTCATAAATATTTAATTTAATTTCGATCTGTGGTTACACATTTGCATAAGCTGAAACAACATAATTATTTAATTAGATTTAGCAGCATTTTCACGCTTCATTCAGCGCGGATTCCCTGTAGAGGGGGAGGGTGGCAAGGGAGTAGGAGGGGGCAGGGGAAAGTAGGCAGTCGAATTCATCCAACTTCCAGTGCTAAAGTTCACGTTATTCATTTAACATAAAATTATGCAAATAGAAAGTAAAAGTTCTGGCTTAGCACGAATAAATGTTAGTGTAAATAAACAGACACACACACACATGCAGTGACGCAGACATATATATGGTGTGGCACACATGTGCAAATCCCACTGTTTATGTTGGGCTTTAAAAATGATGTAACTCTCATTTTCGCATTATGTCGAGGCGAACAATAAGCGAAACTGCGAGCACAGACATATGTTAACACACACACACACACAGAGCAGGGCAGTAAGTGTGTATGTGTGGCAGAGTTGCTGCGGCAAGTTCCGTGTAATAACCAATTTGAAATGGCACCGCAGACAGAGAGACTGAGCGAGGCAGCAGAGCAGCAAACGAGCAAAGTTTTGCCATTTTTAATTTCGCCAACAGTTACGAAAAGCGAATGCGAAAACGAATAACGAATAGGAATACGAATACGAATACGAATACGAATACATATACGAATACTGCTGGCTTTGCCAGCACTTAGGCTGATTAAAGTGCACAAATAACAACTGCACTGATACAACAGCAACTACAAGAGCAGGAAGAAGAGCAGAAAGAAGAGCAGAAATTATATTCTCAGTCTCTCTTCATGCGAGGCTCGTCTGTCATGCTGCGCTGGCCATTAGTCAACAACGCTGTCAGTTATAATTTGAAGCTAACCTCTATAAGGTTAAGGCTTAGTCATGATCATAATGCTATGCATACTTCAACAATTTACCCCCCTACTTACCCCCCTACTTACCCCCCTTCCTTGCATACTTTGCTTGCCAAATCAAACGAAATTCCTGCTGAAATTGTTGCCTGGAACTACCTCGAACTGCCCTCGACTGTGCCTCATATAATATTAATCTTTCTTGTTGCCCAAATAAAAAAAAGGTACAGCACCAAACTTACTTAATCTGTCGTGCAAACATTGCCATATTTGGGATTTGTGTGGCCTGCTTTCGTCATTAAATGTTTGACATACTTTGCCCGGGCAACCACTTGGCTGTCGGCGTATCAAAAGTGTTATTAAAAACCTATAAACCACATATGAAACATGCCCCAATACATGCCCCCCATTGCCACGCCTCTGCTCTCTGCCCAGGGCAACTTTTTAAATCATATTAAAATGCCAAAGCGTCTGTACACGCGGCGTATGCGTAATGCGACACATAAATATTGTTCTTTGCTGCGTCGAAATGTGTGTGTGTGTGTGTGTGTGTTTGCAGCGTTATCAATGTCGCTGTGCAACAGTTTACAATTACTGTATAATTTGTTGTAAAATTTGTAACGCGCTTTTAACGCATCGCATTAAAAGTCTGCATTAATTTGACGGCAAATCAGAGAGAGAAAGAGACGGAAAGCAAGCTATAAATACTCTCCAACGCTTAATTTATGGCCAGCACAGGGTACAGGGGCAGAGTATTAAATATACAGGCTATTGAATATGGAAATCAAACATATTAAAAACTTTGAAAACATTTTTAATGAGCAGAAGACCAGGAAGAAAGACAAACTTCGGCATGCCTTAGATACTAGAGCATTGTATGAACCTATATGCTCCAATCATTGCCATACTATTTACATATATCGGTGCATAATGATGTGTATATTCTATATTATGTTTTAAATTAATTGGCACTAATAAATTTATTTATTTCTCATATCAGAAGAGAACTCATGCAAAAACCTTTATTTCGTCCGATTGTTCCTAAAGACAGGAAGCTGTAAATACTCTCTGCCACTTAATTTATAGCCAGTACAGGGTATATAGAATTAAATATACAGGGTATTGCATATGCAAAGCAAACCTATGAAACAGTTTAAAAACATTTTTTATGAGCAGAAAATCAAGCAGCGTAAGAGTCAATGCGCTGTGCCAACTTGGCCAAGTTGTCAACAAAAAAAAGCTAAAACGTTTAAGTGTGTGTGTGTGTGACAGAGAAGAGAAGTAGGGAGAGGAGCAGGGGCAGGGGCAGCAGTGACTTGAAGTGATTGAGAAAACTGCCACTGCTCGCTCGCTGGGCAAATCAAAGGAAAACTGCTGATTTTCATATCAGACAAAAATGCCGGCGTTGGCACAAAAAAATCATCGGCGTCGTCGACTTTTCGCTATCTACAGACGGCACTCAATTCAATGAGACTGCATGCAAATACGTACAGAACTGCATACAAACACAAACACACACACATATATATATATATATGGAGTATAGAGTATGCTCTATATATATATAGATTCTCGTTCCGCCTCCTCTTCTGGCCATTTTTCTATGCGCTTTTGATGCGCAGCATAAATTAACTTTGCAAACTTTTTGTGGATTGAAAAGTGCAGCGAGTGGCACTTTATCAATGCCCAGCAAGTATGCCACGCCCCCCCTCCCTTGCCTGAGGTGTGGCAAGTATAGTATTAAACAGTTATAAAGCAGCACTTAATGCGCCAATGCGCCACGTTGTCTGCCTCGTTCCTTGCCACTGCTTGCCACTTGAACTCGAGTTCAATCGAATTAGTTACTCGTTTGCTGAGCTGCCTTTGTTGTTGTTGTGCAAAAGAGGGAAAATATATTGATGAAAATTCAAAATTTATAGCTTAAATATTGAGCTTAAAAGCTTAAGTTATGCTAAGCTGCGCTCTTAGGGTGTTTAGCTAATGGATGCTTATAGTTTTTGTTTGGTTGAATTTTAACTTTTATATTTGTTTTACAAATTTGTTTTTATTTTTACAATTTATTTGCTGTCTTAACAAATTGTTAGTTGGTATTTCTTAGCTTACACTGCAAATATTTGGTTAGGTTTTAGCTGCTTATAGCACCTTCTTTGGCTTTACGATAAGTAACCTAACTGACCTAAGTGACCTAACTGACCTAATACAGTCAGTTATTCATAGCCGCCTTTCGCTTAATAAGTTCATTCCCAGCTGCATTTATAAGCACATTTAGTCACTCTTTAGCCAGCAGACAGCAGGCAGTCTCCTTCTTCCACACTTTTTCTCTCTCTCTTTCCCTCTTTCCCCCTCTCTCCCTCTCCTGCGCTGCAATTCGCAATACTCCAATCCAATTGCATCGAGCTGTTGAGACTGTGCGACAAACAAGTTACAGCAACAGAGCAGAGGCAGAGCTAGAGATGAATATAGCGCTAGAGACAGAGATAGAGACAGAGTGAGAGAGACATAAGTGTAAGAGAGAGAGAGAGAGAGAGAGATAGCTATATATTGCCAGCAGAGTCTGCAATGCAATGCACAGTTCAACTGCCAAGCAGAGTCGATATAAATTCATTTATTCATGAGCTCAAAACCGGAAATAAATGCGCGACGACCAGGTGTGTACGTAGGTGTATGCACATGTATATATACAACTGCATATACAGGTATGTGTACAGATGTATGCACAGATGTGTGTGTGGGTGTGTTTGTGCACTTTCAAGTCTGTTTTTGTGCATAAAATATGAGTGTGTCTGTCTGCACGCATGATAATATTTGATTTGGCTTTGTCTGCGCCATAAATTATGATTGCAAAAGTTTGTTGCACCTGCACAGCAGGGAAAGCAAAGGGAAAGCAAAGGGAAAGCAAAGGAAAGCGAAGAAAACTTATGACGACTTTTCCGCCCACAGTTCAATTGAATCTGTCGCCGAATCGTTCACTAATTCGAATGGGCGTGTTTGCTCAAACTTAAATTGTGCGCATTATTGGCAGAGTGCACTCAAAGGAGCACACACACGAATACACACACGCACACACACACACTCGCACTTGCAGACATGCATAGACTTGCTCAAAAACTGCAGCAGACATGCATAAATTTTGCGCCAAAAGCCGTTTAGAAAGATGACGATAGAGAGAGGGAAAGAGGCGGGAGAGAGGTGAGAGAAGAGGAAGGATAGAGAAAGGGAGCAGCAGGCCAGAGAGGTGAGTGTTGTGAGAGCAGAGTGAAAGAGGAAAGAAGACAGCAGTAGAGAGGTGAGCGTGCAGGGCAGGCCAGGCCAGGGCAGAGCGGCAGCCTCGTGAGATGGCGTCAAGTTGAAGCAATCGCTGCACACGCACAAGTGCCTGAATGCACACAAATAGCAGAGCACACACACATGCACAGACACACATAGACAACACACACACACACGTACACATACGCAACACATGAACCTATTCAACTTTCACTTTGAATTTGCCAAGTTTTTGAACAAGATGAACAGACCGCGTTCACTTCTCTCTCTCTCTCACTCAGGCTCCCTCTATCTCTCCTTCTCTGTCTCTCCCATACACTTTCCCTCCATCCCCCCTTCACTCTCTTTTCTGTCTTTCCCCTCCCTCCTTCTCACACGCCTTTGATTTTAAAGATTTATCGTAGCATACTTATATGCGCCATTTGCATATTAATAGAGCAGACGCACTTCAAGCGCTGCCTTCCCCTCCCGCCCCACACTCACAGGCTACTCCTACAGTCGCCTAAAACAAACTAGACATACGCGCCAAGTCAAGTCGAGTCAGTTGAGCTGTGAAAAAAGCCGTTAGCACGTTTATCAATAATTTATATTGCAAATTCGCAACGATTTCTGAAACCTCTCGAGGTGCCTTGCGGTCAAATGACAATTTGAACTGCTTATGCTTAATGGAAAAGTATAAAAAGAAATGTGTATAAATATGAGAGAGGTAGAGAGAGAGATAGAGAGTGAGAGAGAAGGAGATACTTGTTAAGACTGCCCGACTAGCAGTTGCGCTGTAAAAGGCAAAGAAATTCCTTAGAAACTAAAAGTTGATTTGCTTAGCTCAACTCTCCCTCTACAGGGTATAGAAGGCACTTTCTACTAGTTCACACACACACACACACACATTTATGCATACGCACACACATGCATACATATATTGTGTACACACATATAATATTTACAGTTAGTCATCGTTGTCGTCTGCTCACCCTCTACTACTCCTCGTCCTGCGTCGTGTCCCTTGGCTGCAGAATTCAATTCAATGAAGTCATTTTTATTTGTTTGGCAACTTGTAGAACAACAACAACAGCAGCAACAACGACAACAACAACAACATCAACAAAATGAATTCTGAAAAGGGTTTCCTTTTGTGTAGGAAAAAATAACAATAACATTGGAGTGGGAGTGGGAGTGGGAGGGACGTTGAAAAAAGAAAATCACAACAAATTGTCTGCAATATGCTCGAGAAATATGTGACAAGAGTGGGCGTGGCTGAGAGTGTGCTGCTGCCCAAGATCTGGCATCGAGATATGGCCAAACATGTGGGCCATAATAACCGATATTAAATGCATTTGCCATGGGCGCACAATGGAAATGATTGAATGCAATATTTTTCAAGAGCGGTTACACGATTTGTCAGGCAAGGGAGTGGGCAGGGGCGGGGGCAGCAAGTTGTTCATATTTTGTGTTGCTGCACACGACAGTTTTATGTGCAAAGGGGATGAGGGAGGAGGGGAAAGGAGAACTAACATGTGCGCTGAGCTTGTTGAACTTCAAGTGGATTTTGGCAAAAGGAAATTGATTTAAAACAAGTTGAAGAGCAAAAGAAAGAAAGTGCTGAGCACTCGAACTGCGGTGAACTGCAAGTGAAGTCAAGGAGGAAGCAGGGAAGGGGAAGAGTAATGGAAAGGGGAGGGAATAGGGAAAGTTGAGGCTACGGGAGAAATGGAAAGTTTCCCAGCTTAGCTCAGTAGATATACCTTCCATCTTCTCTGCAGTAATAATTATTGGATTAATTTCTATCTCCCACTCTCTCCCGCTCTCTCTCTCTATATGCACTCTCTTTTCTATCTCTTTCTTCTCCCTTTCTTATCCCTTTCTGCTCTCCTTCTTTGTCAAATAAGCCACAATTACAGCTACTTACGCGACACTTTTATTACTCATTCTCCTCTTTTCTCCCCCTCTCTCTCTCTCTCTCTTCCACAGTACTGGAACCGGCTTTTCCAATGCGCGATGTGACCATAAACCGCAATGTGGATGCGCATAAATTGTACGACGTGCTCGGCGAGGTGGGACGGTAAGTACAGTCCCAAGATGGCGACCAGTGCCAGTCCCTATACTGGCGCATCATGCTAATCACAGTCTGCTCTATGTACAGTGGCAAATTCGGCACTGTCTACAAGTGCAGGGAGAAGTCAACAGGCATCCAGCTGGCCGCCAAGTTTGTGCCCATACCAAAGAGGGAGGACAAGCGGAATGTGGAGCGGGAAGTGGAGATAATGAATTCATTGCAGCATCATCTCATTATACAATTGTATGCTGCGTACGAATATCAGAAAATGATGTGCGTCGTCCTGGAACTGTAAGGATTGTCAAGCAGACATACGTATGCTATATGTGTTGTCTATGTATTTGTGTGTGTCACTGTATTTGTGTGTCTGTGTGTGTGTGTTTGCTAGTTCTTCATAACTTCGTTTGTTCTCTTTCTTTACTTTTTCTTTTCTATTGTTGTTGTTACATTGTTGCGGCACACACACAATATCTCGCAATCAGTGGGAATGTGCATAAAATACGATTTACACGTACGCACATTATCGTAAACTAGTAAACTTCTTTTGCCCCTTACACACACACACACCCCCCAACTCGCACAACTATAAAAGTTTCTGTCCTTTTCTTTTGGGAAAAAACCTCAAGCAACAGGTTCTCTCTCCCATTTATTCCCGATACTATATAAATATTTATTTTTATCTGCCTATTCTAATGAAAGCTGACAAGGGTTTCCTCTCTGCCCAATGGGCCGTAAAAACACGAACAGGTAACGCAGGCACTGATTAAGCAATGGCCTTGACCCACATCAGAGCGAGAGAAAGGAAAGAGGAAAGAGGAAAGAGAAAAGGACATTGTGTGACAACAATAAACTCACTCAGCTTTTGTCCGTCTTGCACTGTCGAGTCTCTTGACTTTTTCTGTTAAATTAATTTTCTCATTTCTCAAGTGTGTTGCAGCAGTTATTGTTGTTGTTATTATTGTCTCTATTGTTGTTGCTCCTGTTATTGTTGCTGGCAGTAAACTTAATTGTTGACTTGCACAAACTTGTTTCGTTTTGTTTGCATATTCATAGAATGCAGCAAACATATTTGAAAAGAGAAAATAAATAGCATTTGTCCACTTTGTGATATGAAAAATGTTGCAGTTAGTCTCCATCGACAACAACAAGAACAATAGTAATAATATTTGGAAATGGAATTTGCACATTGTTTTGGCTAGTAAATAAATATTTCATGTTATTCGAAAAATATTTTCGCAGTTGCGTAGAGCGCATAAGCCAAATCGATTACCAAGTGATGCTGATAAAAGCGCCAAATAATAGAGTTTATACACCCCTTTAAGCCCCAATTGAGCTGATAGTTTAATAACAAAAGTGTTTTATGCACACTGGCAGAGGGGAGGGGAAGAGAGAAATCGTTTTTACAGCTGTTTAACAACACTCGGCAGTCAACTCAACTGTGTTAACAGCGTTCTGCGGCAGAACTCTTAACATTACAGGGGCTTAACTACAATTTAACAGCGCTGATTTGCAGATCTGTTAATTTTACAGCGGCTTAAGAGCAGTTTAACAGCGCCGATTGTCTGCTAAGCGCAGTCTTATCAGAACACCTAACTTAACAGAAGGCCAATAGCTGCTTAACAGCGCTAAGCCAAGTCGCACACAGATCTTTCGTTCTATAGTTACGTAGCAATCAGCTTTAGTACAGCTGCTCCCTTACAGTCATTGCAAAGAGGTACAAAACAAATGTGTTAAATTCTTCTAAACTCAGTGTTGTAAAGAGTTGTAAAATAACTGAAACGATATATTTAAACTTTGTTAAATTTTGTAGTTAAAACGAGTAAGGCGAGTTGACTGACATAAAGAGAGAGAAACTACATACGAAAATCTCACTTTTTATCTTAATATTAAACGCTAAGTACAAAGCAATATTTTTACAATTAGAAGATAATGCTTTACTTATGCAGGTTTAGTCAGTTAATGCGCATTACTCTTTCTTCAGTTGGGTTGGTGTTCATGAATTATCTGATTTTCGTGTTATTGCAATCAATTTGCTATTCTTGTAAATAACATAATTAGTCTGTAAGTTGAGGTAAGCCGACTAAACCTAGTACTTAGTGACAGTTACTAAACAGGCGCCTTAAATGTTGTTTTGTTCGCCATTTGCTGTTCAGATTTCTATATATTATATCTGTTCTCTTCCCAAGCATCGAGGGCGGCGAACTGTTTGATCGTGTGGTAGACGATGAATTCGTGCTCACGGAGCGCGTGTGTCGTGTCTTCATACGTCAGGTATGCGAGGCCATGGCCTTTATACACGGCAACGGTATTATCCATCTGGATCTGAAGCCGGAAAACATTCTGGTGCTCACACAGAAGGGCAATCGCATCAAGATCATTGACTTTGGCCTGGCACGCAAATTCGATCCCGATAAGCGTTTGAGAGTGAGTTGAAGAACTGTTCTATATGTATCATATGATATATGAGTCTTATAACACGTTCACTTTTATACAGGTTCTCTTCGGCACACCCGAGTTTGTAGCGCCTGAAGTTGTAAACTTTGACTGCATCTCCTATGGCACTGATATGTGGAGTGTGGGCGTCATTTGTTATGTACTGTGAGTATAGGATCTTAAGAACCCTTAAACTATTTTTAAGAAAGGTTTCCCTATATTAAAAACTATAAATTTACTTAAAGAATACTTGTGATAACTTCCTTAATGAAGAGAAAAGTTTTCTTTTTAATTTTTTCCAAATTAACGACTTAATCAAAAAGAATAAACCCTTTATATGCTTTGTACTTTGTTCAACTATCATAAATATGTTTCATAATATTCTTTCAATCTCAAAATTTAATCAAAGCTTGCGTTAGACAGTTGAGGAGAGCAGGGGCAGCAGGCGTGGGGGAGGGGTTTGATTTCCACCCCAGTTCAGCCAAGGAAACTAATTAAAAATCTCTGAAAACTGCCAGTGCCAAGAATTAAATAATCAAACTCTTACAAATGCCATAAGAAGGTGTTTGCCACGCCCCCAGTTCCCCACACTCCCCCAACACAGCCAGCAGAAATCTCCCGTCTGCTGTAGAGCGTCAATTTAATTTAGTTAATTAAACCTTGCTGTGTTTTTTTTATGTGTTTATTTATTTTGTGTGCGCTGCTTTTACATTTCATGTTTATTGACTTTGCCACACCCACTCGCCCACCACCCGCAACACACACACACACATGGAACAACACAACAACAGCATCTCGGGTCTGTCGCCATTCATGGGTGAGAACGACATTGAAACAATGTCAAATGTAACCATCGCCAAGTACGACTTTGAGGATGAGTGCTTCAACGGGATCTCGCCGGAGTGCCTGGATTTCATAGCGAAGCTACTGGTGAAGGACTTGAGGTGCGTTTTCCTAATTAGTCTCTGGCCCATAAACAGGCCAGGGAGCCAAGCAGCAGCAGAGGAAGCTTTTAATCAAGCGAATGTACTCTACACCAACACCTTCTTCTCCCTCCCACAGCACCCGCATGACAGCCGCCGATTGTGTCAAGCACAAATGGCTGCAGCAGCGTCCCGCTGCCACGCCCTCCACGTCGGCAGCAACAATAGCCAAGACTGCCTCCGTGAGCGCCAAGTCGCGCCTGAAGTCGGAGTCGCCGACTCCATTGGCCTCGGAGTCCTCAGAGGATTCGACAGAAACAATCGAGGATGCCGACGACGATGATGAGAATGAGAATGGCAATGGCGATGGGGAGACAACGGAACAGGATGACAACGAGGACAGCGAGGAGCTGGCACAGTTGTGCAGCACACATGAACTGGAGGTAAGTGTGTGCCCGAGCATTCATTATTTATGCACATGATATACATTCCCCCTCCCCCCGCATTCGCAGAACAAAGAGCTGGATGCCACCAAGGATAATTTAAAGAATTTCATAGTGCGCTGGGAGACGCATCCGAATAGTCCGTATGTCTTCGACGTCGAGGGCAATGTGATAGCGCCGCTGAACGAGACAAGCTATCCGCACCCGCGACGCGGCCACGGGCCGGACAGCATCTCCTCATCGCGAGGTGAGTACGGCTCCCAGCGGCAGCGCGACCGACATGCCCTCATCCATGGCAAATGAGCGGGGTACCGGGGCGGGGCAGGGAATGCGTCGGAGTACAATCAATTTGTAAATTACACGATTAACCGATAACGATAACCAATTGTTGTTAACTCTTAACTCTCTCTTGAATGTGTACGCCAAGTTGGCCGAATGAGAAGCGCAGAGAGAGGCACGCTCGCTCTATCTCTTCTCTTTTTCTATCTCTCTCTCGCTATCTCTCTGAATTAATGTCTTGTGTTAACCAAAAAAAAACAAAGCTATTGTACTATGTAACAACAACTTGTTAAACTTTAAGCATTATCCTAGTCGTAAGCGCATCCGGATGCGAGCGGATGCCACCTATACTAACCCAAGAATGGCCTAGTCATATAAGTTGCTAAGCGCGTCGACACTGTGATAAAGACAGCCAATGACAAGAGTGAAAACCAGTAACAAAACCCAAATATATATGTGTATATATATGGTATATATATAGAATATACTTCAATTTGAAATACAAACAACCTTCTTTCAAATACTACGCAAAACATTAGACAGAACTCTATCCAATACATTCCGAAACACACACACACAGTCCCCCAACAAATTCAAGTTTAGCGCCACAGTAACTGAACAATCGGATAAGGTAAGCCCCATCATTGATACCAAACAAATCCAAAACGAAAACCCTTAAATTCAAAAGTTACTCGAAGTTCTTCATTATATTCAGAGTCTCTTCTTCATCAAATACTGAGCTTGCTTATGTGATACCAAATCGGAGATTAGTATAGTACTACATAGTATATAGAAAAGATAATCGCATAAGGGAGCTCATCATCTCAGGTACAGTGTGTTGTCTGTCTTTGGGGCCAGCTAAACCAAACATTTATGTTACTAAAACCTTCCCAACCCAGTCTCTCTTTCCCTCTCCTTCTAGGGGTCTAACCCCTTCCTGTCTGCATTCTCATAAGCATGTTCTATCTATATCTAACTATCTATAACTATATGTATTTTTGGAAAACAGTTCGATGTATAATCTTAACTTATTCACACCTAATCTGTATGTAGTAACGCGACTGTACTTTGCCCCATTCTAAACCCGATCTGGATTCACTTTTGCAGTGTGTTCGCCCTCGCCCTGCGAATCGATTGCCACGCTCACAGATGACGAACAGGGCGACGAATTGCAGGCAGCAGCTGGTGCTGGCCAGGAGGATGAGGACCGACACAGCACCGAGAGTCCGCAATCGGTGGCCACGACGCCCATCAATGAATCCCGCGAGAAGCTATTCCCCATTGCGGGCACTTCGGGTTGTGCCACGCCCACGCCGCAGCATCTGTTCAACGAGAACTTCGATGAGTTCTCGGGCAGTCAGTCTACAGCGCAGCAGCAGCGCAGCATGAAGAGCTACCTGCACACGTTCGATCGCCGCAACTCGGACACCACTTACCTGCTGGGCAGACGCAGCTCGGGAGAGAGAGTGAATCTTGCTGACGAGATACGCAAACTGTCCGATCATCTGCTAATGCTCGCCGAGATCAATACCAAACTGGGTGATGGCAACAACAACAACAACACCAACAGCAGTAGCAGCAAGGAAGAAGCTGCCAAGGAGAGCAAAGCCACACAGAAGGAGAGCAGCAGCAGCAGCTCTGTGACGCAGGAGGGTCCCAAATGGACGAGCACTACGCGTACTAGCAGCTCCACAAGCCGGGTTACACCACGTGGACTGCTCAACAGTACCAGCAGCACCACCAGCTCCAGCAGTCAAAGCCAAAGCACCAACAAGGCGGGACAGCAGCAGCAACAGAAGGTGAGCTCATCCTTGTCCGTGCGTCTGCAACAGTCCATCGAGGAGACACCAAAGCTGAGCAATGGCAGCGCGGACAACTGGCTCAAGTCGCAGCAGCAGAGTCAAGTGAACCGTAGCATCAAGTCCACAGTAAACACAATGAGCACGTCCAATACACAGAGCAGCACGCGTGTGGTGCAGAGTTCTAGCTCGAAGATCACTTCCAGCAGTTCGTCTAGCCACAACCACGTGCTGTCCGAGTCGGCGAGCAGTCGCCGTGCCAAGTTCCGCATCAATCAGATGAGCCGCGACGTGCCCATCGGCCTGCCCGATACACACCAAACAGTCAACCTGGAGGAGGCTGCCAACACCACCAAGGATTGTCTGCTGCATCTGCTGGAGAAGTACAATGAGACGAAGAATCGTAATCCTGTTGGAAGACACCAGAGCATCAGTGTGGACTGGCATGTTAGCGACAATCTCGAATATCGCTCCATGTCATCCATCAATGCCTTCTTCCAGCGTCACGGGAACACCAGCAGCGCCGGACAGAACGTCAGGCACATTCAGGCGCAGCTGGAGGAGAAGGCAACGGGGAAGTAACTCATCCCCCTGTTCTCTTCCTCGTCTGTATATATAGAGAAAACCAAAGGAAACCAAAGCAAACTCAACCAACTACGTTAGTTAATTTCTATGTTCACAACTGAATCAAATTGTTTATGTACTTTACTTGTCGTAAGTAATTAATGAGATTAAATTATTGCAATAAAAGAGAAATTATAATATTACAAGGGGTTTTACTTAAAAGAGAAGTGATAGTATTGTAGGAGGTCTCTTTAGTTTGTTTAGAGGAGAATTGAAAGTATGGCAAGGTCTCTGTAGTTTCTTTTACTTATTCCAAAGAAGTCTGTTCAGTTAGTTTCGCTTAAAACACAAGCGATAGCAAGACCTTCTTGTCTCTTCTGTAAGTTTTTGTAAAAGAAGAATCAATAGTATGGCAAAAAGGTCTGTTCATAGGGTTTTTGATTAAAAGAGAGTCGATACTATCACAAGAAGGTCTCTTCAGTTAGTTTTGCTTGAAAGACAATCGATAGTATTGCCAAAAGGTCTCTTCAGTTAGCTGTGCTTGGTCGAATCTTCATAGTAACCGACTTGTATGAGTAATCGAACTCATGCCAGCTTTCACTATCCCAACCGATGCCCCTCGACAGATCATATGCATCCGCTTGTGTGTTATCATTAATGTACATTCCGTTGAGGTTGCTGAAAATGATAAGGAGTACTGAGTATAGGAAGGAGTATAGAAAGGATTAAAGAGAAACCCAACGACCTACCTGGCACCACACGCCTTGTACCACCAGGCACCGTGCATATCCTCAGCACAATTCTCATCATCGAAATCGTTGTCCATGTCGAAGGTGCTGAAGTTCTGGTTGAGATTGTAGATCAGCGCATCGCCAGCATCACCCGTGTAGTTCCCCAGGGACTTCAACTTGTACAGCTCATCTGCGTTGCCAACTCTAAAGTCGGAGTAGCCCGCATAGCGTGTCTCGTTCTCAAAGTCCTCCAGCTGTATGTGCAGCTCATGCCGCATCGTCGCTGTCAGATTATGCAACATCTCCAGACCTATAAAGAATTCTCCATTGATATCGCCGAAACCAGCGCAATAGTCATTCCAACTGCGATAAAAGTCAACGCTGCCATTGAAGCGTCGCTGTATAATAGTCCAGCCCTGTTCAGCCGAGTGATCGGAGGAATTGCTTAGATTTGTACAGTCTTTAAGCGCCGTCTTCAAAATCTCTTCTGCAGAACTTATTTGACTTTCCAAACTAGCGACATACTCCCAAAGTTCTGCGGTCTTATTCTTCTCTGCTTCTAAAGATGTCTGCAATAACCTTATGCGCCCATCTTTACCGTGTTTTCTTATTTTTTGCGGGACTAAGGTTGAGTTACTCTCACGATTTGGAGTATTTCTATTACGGTATTGATCATCATTAATAGGATGACTTTGAATTGCTTTTGCTTTCTCTTCTCTGCAAGACTTGAGCTCTATTTCAAGCTCTTTAATTCTTTGCGTATCATTCACTGAGGTCTAGAAGAATGCAGTAAACAGCAGTTATTATATGTTTTAGAGACATATTGCTTACAGGCATACCGATTGTGCTCTCACAGCCACTAGAGTTATACAAAATACAACGCAGATTCCTATTAATTTGCACATTACTGGGTAGTTTTGAACATTAATTTTACGAACCATTCCAAGCTGAGCTCTTTATATTACTAAATTGCAGAGCTGTGTATATTCGCATTCGGTCTCTTATCAAATACTGCCTGAAGTTCTATAATATATGTATAGAAAACCCAAGAATAAACTGTGGCGGCCGGGAAAAGAAAAGAATACCGAGATAAGAAATACTGTAGTGACGTTGTGAACTGGTCAACCATATTTTGGATAAGACAATACTGCAAATGTTTCTTGATAATATAATATTATATAATACACACCCTACACAAGTGTGTAGTTCCCACTTCAATCAAACAAAACAATGTAAAACTAATTAAAAATATGAAGAACAATATTTTATTGAGAACAAAAGAGTGAATGAATAAGAGCAACAAAAACAACGTAAGTATACATATTTGTATATGGTTAACTCGTTGGGTTCGGGTTCGCAAAATCCTTAGACAAATATAGCATTTTGGGATGGTACAAAAATTATAAGATGATATTGCATGATTTGTTTTTTCTGTGTTTTTCGAATTGTTTTTCGTTTTATTGTTTATTGAAGTATGAGTTGAATGTACACACAATATGAATTAGATATAAATATTAAGTGAATACTTTGGATTTGTTCTTAGTGCTAAGACCTACGAAACTAGGATGATCATGTGTAAAGGTTATTCAATAATATAGGCTCTGCCTACGCATATAATATAAAGTATAGTTTACAATTAGTATTTATAGAATTTGTACATGATAGTTAAGCGCGAAATTGCTTGCGATTGCATTGCCAAATTGTTTGGCAAACGCAAACAAAGCAATTCCAATTACAGTTCAGAGTTAAGATCTATGGCAATTCACGATACATTGGGAATATAGTATATAGTATATATTCCCAAGGCGGCACGAATTGGCAACTGGAATAAAGACTTAGTTTATGATAAATTCTTCCACTGGTCTGATTAAGGACATTCGTTTTTCTTTCATTCTCTTTGTGACAGTCACAAAAACAGAGAAGCAATGAACTCCGAACTGACGATCAGTACGAGTTAATTGTTGCTTGTTTTAGGATCTGCACAACAACTCAATGGAACTTTGCTCTCAAAATATGTTAAGTATAAACAATACTTAAATAATTGAACAATTAAGCAAAGCAACATTGAGTTTACCTTGGCTTACAAATTTTGCTAACAACCACAAACAAAAAAGTGTTTCGTTGTTGTTGGGAAAATTTACAATATAAATCGTAATTATAGTTGTTGTTTCGTGTGTGTGTGTGTGATTTCATGGTTAAAGAAGTGCTTTCAAAATAGTGTCTCTCTATCAATTAGGAATTACAAATTAGATCTAGTTGTGTTTGTTTTCGTTTTGGGAGTTTTAAGAACTAATCACTTAGTTTATGGCATTTCTCACTAGAGAAATCTAAAAAGTTTCATTTAGCTCGGGTACCTATAATGGGTACACTAAACTGTACTTTGTTCTAATACACTAGTACTGGTTTGGAGTAGCTAGCGTGTTACACTAGTAAGACTATTAGTTAATATTCGCAACTTTCGCCCTTGCACTGCACAATAATAATGTGTGTTAAACGCGGAGGATAAGGTGGACAATGTGT
The DNA here is from genome assembly GCA_018904035.1 of Zaprionus ornatus. Lineage (NCBI taxonomy): Eukaryota > Metazoa > Arthropoda > Insecta > Diptera > Drosophilidae > Zaprionus > Zaprionus ornatus. The sequence goes on from JAEIFZ010000253.1 coordinate 7,008,101, forward strand.
GTGGAGAGTACTTAAAATACTATAGTTCGAATAAATGTAAAAATAATAACCATAACTTTTGCAGTGGCATAAAAAATTAAAATAAAATTACAAATTGCAATTGAGTTGAAGTTGGAACTGAAGTATTCTCTTTCCACGATGCCAGTTGCAGCCTTCTCCTTCCTAGTTGCGATTGGTGCTGCTGCGCGTACGCTTCAGCAGACAACCGAACTGCGCTCCAAGGCTGCCACTTGTGGTCGCACTGGAGCTGCTGTTGCTGCCGGAGTTGGTGCGCATTCTCTTGGCGGGTGAGATTTTCTTGGGTGCCTGCGCCAGACGCTTGCGTTCCTTCATGAACTCTGCAAAATAGAAAGGTGAAAATTGAGTTAGTCACAAATACAGAATGCATACAAATAATAATGGGTATCTGTGGAAGCAAAGTCAGCAGGCAGTTGCCATCAGGTAGTAGCTACCCCTACAGGGTCATTGATATTTTATTCTACACATGATGAATGAATGAATGAGCAAACAGCAGGCGCCGCCTGTTTTTGCACATTTTGATTTTGAATTGTGGCACGTGGCAGCAGGATCAGGATCAGGGGTTGCTGCAACGGCTGTGGTTGCTGCAGCAAGGGTAGCAAACAGACGGACAGAGGGATAGCCAGACGCAAGGCAGACAGCAGGCTAAAACAGGCTGACAGGCTGACACGCTGAGGAGGCTCAGGTAGACCGCTGCGATCAGCGCATGCCAATTGAGGCAGGGCAGGGTTGGGCAGGGGCAGGAGCAGCAGCAGCGGCAGGCGCAGTGGAGGTTGCTGCATAGCTGCATAAATTACACGCCCTACCAAGCCGAAAGTACAGCTACACCTAAAACTACAGCTACAGTCAAGGCCGGCAAAGCTGACCCATGCGGGCGCCTGACCAGAACAGACACTTCGCTTCGTTTTTATTATGTTAATAACAAAGTGCTATGCAAAGTGGCATAAAAAATGGAACAATCAACGGTTGATAAAGTCGTGCAGCGCTTTGATGGCGGCACATTGTGTGTGCTGCACTCCACTCTGTGCTCTCCATGCTCTGCCTTTAATGAGGTCAGTCAGTGCCACAGCCAACGCACATCTGTTAAGGTTTACAACACGAAACTGAACCCGCATGCAACGATCTCGTTTGGAAAATCAACCCCCGCCACGCAGGCGCAGGGATGTTGCGTGCGTTGACTCTATCTCACTTGGGGGAGCGAGGAGGGAAGGAGGGAGAAGGCAGAGCAAACCCAGCTGCACACGCAGATTGAACTGCCTCTGCCGCTGACTCTGCGATTGCTGCTGCTAACCCCATCAACTAAATCACATAAAACAAAGCTAATTATAGTGCAGCAGCCTGTAATTTTGGTTTGGTTTTCAAAGCCAGCAACGCCTACGCAAAGGGTGCGCACTGGGAAAGAACCAAAAGAGAAATCCTGAAGTAATTTGTAGGGATTGAAAGCCAGGAAATGTTCGCTTGTTCGATGATAATGGAAATGGAGAATGGAAAGAGAAATGGAGAATGAAAATGTACTTTCCTATTGTGCTCTATCATCGGTGGTAGTTCTTTCCCCCCTGGTGAACTATGGCACAGTTTGCTTAGTTCAAACAGCGCTAGTTTCTATGAGGATTGCGTGACATGGGCAACCATAGCTTCCTACACCCGAGACGCGAGAAGCGCAAACAAGCTTCCGCTACGTGCGTCATGTGCAATGAAGCACAACGCTGGGAAAGGCTACGCCTGAGCGCACTGCCCCGATCAAACGGGACTCATACATTCCCTCAACTCACCTGTGATTTTGAGCTGTCGCTTGCGTTGCTGCGTCGCGTTGCAGGAGGATGAGGTGGAGGAGGAGGAGGCTGCGGCGAATGCTGCTGCTGATGTGGAGGGACCAAGTGCCAGCGACTCGTTCTGTGAGTCGTATTCATCGTTGTCAGAGTTATTCGAATCCATCGATGAATTCACCAAGTTTTGACGATCCGCACGGTCCATTAGCAATGTATCCATGTCGGTGGCTTCACTGACATCGTTGCGAACATGGGCAGCACGTGTCAGTGTGTACATCTGTGGAGCAAAGTTCGATTCCTGCGAACTAACGCGTTCCCAGATGAAGCTGCCATTGCCATTCAACGGACGATCGGCACGGAAATCAAAGCCCCATTTCTGTGTGGCCACGTCCTGATGACGTTCGAACTCCGCAGTGAAGGGGTTGGTGCTGTTTTGAAATATGAATAGATTCATGAATAAAGCAACTGCTACTGATTGTTATTTTTGCATTCACACTTACGATTTGTTTTCCAACAGATTCGGTGGAGTTGGACCAAACAGATTCCGTTTTATGCGCTCCAATTGTCGCCCGTAGGGTAGATTCCGTGCGGGACTTGCACTCATCTTGCAGAACTCACTGAGCACTGGGTTGAGCACGCGTGCACTAACCATTTTGATTTTTGTTTGTTTTGTGCGTTTTCTGTGTTTTTAGCTGTGTTTCGGTTGCGATGCGACGCAGTTTTGCTGTCTACGCTTTGGCCACTTGTTTGCGAAATACACGGCCAAGTGAAACGTCAAAATTTTGGCGCCAAAACTTTTGTTTTTCTGTGCTCGCCTGTACGTCAAAGAGGGGCAAAGCACACTAATACAGCGACAAACACGACGAATACACACAAGCACACACGCATAAGCTCTTCTCTCCAAAACTCGTTGGCCTCACGTTGCTTCTTTGCTGAGTGCTTCGTCGTCAACTGAGTGTAATTGTTTACTTGTATTGGTGTGTGGGGCGAAGTGTTGTTGCAGTCTTTTTGCTTCTGCGTTTTAAGCATTCGCTTTCGTTTTAAACAAGAAATTACTGTATTGTTGTTCTTGCACAGATTCGATTTGTTTAGAAATATGATATAAACAAATGCGTTGTGTATTGTTTGAATATTTCTCTTCACTGTACTTTACATTGTTCAGCTTTATACGACACGGAAAAAAGCAATCTCACTCAAACCAAAAAAGTGACGAGTTGAGCAGAGCAATTGACTCGCGTTCGTTTTTCTTTATGCACTTTGTATTAAATATATTTAACTTCTTTTTATTTTACAATTTTCAATATTGTAAAGTTTATTTTATTATTTTAAGTATTCTTGACTTTATATATTTCGCGTTTTGTGTGAATAATTCTTTAGGTTGCCTTGAACTGCGCTCTATAAACGCACTCACGTACTGAGCGCAACGAGCAGAATAACAAGACTGAATGCACGCAAACGGTTATATTGATATTTATAGGTGGATATCGCCTTGTGCTCAGAGAGAGAGAGAGAGCGCTGGCTTACTCTCTTCGCTGTTCTCCGACAGTGGTGTGGGTCAGTGTTGGCGTGCAGCAAGAAAACGGCTAAGCTGCTTAGCTGAGCGGTAGCCATAAACGGCTAAAGCGGCTTGCTTGCATGAGAGCAGTGAGAGAGCGAGAGGAGGTTTTAATGTAACTCTCTCTACAATAGTTTTATTTCATTGCGCGAGTGCATGTAGGCATATTTACAGCCAATAAGAACCTCAAATATATAGGGAGTACTATCAAGTTTAGCCTTTTTTCATACAAATTGAAAATTGTTAAAGAAACTGCTAAAATTGTCAGAACTATTCTCAAATCAAGTTTATCAACAAACAGCAGTACACGTAAGTGAGAGTGAGAGAGAGGAGAGAGTGGAGAACATGGACAAAACGAAATGTCAAACAACCACCGCAGCGTTGCCACAGCGTTGTCAAGCCATAGCAACCCTCGTATATAACGCGATCGAAGACAGTGCCAGCGACAGCGCAGCAGCAGAGCTGCGTGTTCTGTGTTTTGAATACTCTTTTATCAAATCAAGCACTTTGTGCGGAGTATGTGGTTTGCCATGTAACATTAACTGCGAGATTACGAATGTTATCTGGCGTAACTAGTACAAACATGCAAATTAATGACATATTTAAATTCAATAAAAGAAACCAAACAATATTGCCAGATCGCAAACAAATAAAGGCTGTTTGTAAACACAACTTACCAATAAGAACATTTACTATTCGACTTGAGTGCACATCCACGCTTGTTGGGGCTGTACTTTTGTACTGCATGCGATGGTTGGGAAGATAAAATTGTTTGGGCTCGCCTCGTTCGGTTTGCTTAACCTGAAACTGGATTTTGTTCATTTTTTGATGGCAGTGAGACGAATTGGATTTGGGGCACTGAGGCCATACCCAGTTTCACTTTTCTATTGTAGCCCGGGGGGGCACAGAGTGAAACTTTGGAAAAGTGCAGTAGGACATTGGGACACAACAACACCAGCGAAACAGAGTGTAAAGATAAGGCGGAAGTGCCGTTGCGCTTGCGCTGAGAGCCGTTACATTGTAAATATCACAAGTTTCCCAAGCTTAGAGAACCTTTTAGTGGAACCTATTTATGTGCAAAATCGTAAAAAATTAAATTGCATTGCCAAGGCAATAAAATACGATTTATATTGTTTGCACAGATGCAATTAAAGTGCACAAAAAAGCGAAAAAGACCGAGAGAGAGAGAAAGGGAGAGAGAAGAATCAAAGTCAGCTCTCGGTTCAGTAGTAACGACATCATTTGCTTTGTGTATGGCTCTTTTTTTCTGTTTTCCATAAAAAAAGAAAGAAAATTTAATGTAATTAAATCCAAGCCCAGCTCGAGTGCAATCACCCCAAAGAGGCAACGATCTATCGATCGATTAGGCAGCCAGACTCTCCCTCTCTCTCGTCCCCTCCTATTGATATTCCCCTTTCAAGTGCCTGCCAGACATACCGCAGAGTTTTCTATTTATGGGACACACCCCGAAAAACTCACGATCATCGGCTCAAAAAATGAACGTAAATTTACACAGTTTTTAACAAATTTGAAAATTCTGCTGGCGTCGCGTTGCAGTCATGCCTGAAACATAAACAAGTCAGCGCCGAAGATCGTGATCCCTTTAAGTAATTTCCTCAAGTTGACGATATATCTGCAGGATGTCGTGAAAATAGGAAGAACCTTTCGTACACGTACTTCAATATGGGTTGCATTTTGCTGTGTAAACACACGGAAAAAGGCGTCGAATTGAGGGGGAAGAAACAAGAAAAGAAGGGAAGAACAGTGTGCAGCCCTTACACAATGGGGTGTACTTCAAGTGGTGCTCTTAATCCTTTATAAGTGCAGCCCATAAAAGGATTGCGTAACATTTGGAACGTGCGGGTATTAGATGCCTATTTATTTATCCAAGTAAATAATATCATTTAATGCTGGTATTCTTCAGGAAAAAAAGAAGAAAACTTCGATAACACTTGGGAAAATAAACTAAGACCACGCAGACACAAATTGAAGTTTGATAGAAAAATATATCAGGCATAGTATAATCTATTTATAGACTTGGAGTGTTTTCTAATATTCTCCCACAGCGCATTAAGTGATAAGTTCCTAATACTGACTTTTATTGTACTCGATAAGAAGAAAGTCACACTGAAGGTCGCCATTGTAAAGCATTCTCCATATCTATGAAAAACCTCAACGGACACTTTGGGTCTCTCTGCATAAAATGTACGTTACACTCATTTCGAATGCAACGCGCCTTATCGGGTCGAGCGGAACACGAAATCAACAGACACCCCCCGAAAAGAGCATTCATAGCATGATACTAAAACCGAAGCCAGACTTAGTAGCGAGCTCAGTATGCCACGTGTTCTATAGAGTAGGATCGGGATTCGTTAGGGGGAGTTCAGCTAGCGTGACAGAGCGACCGAGTAACGTACCGAAAAAAGAAATATATGTTTATGCATTTATTTCATATTGTCGACTCGTTTCGGTTCCAGCAAGGAAATTGCCATAAAATTGTTTAGCTCACGAACTGTGACCGCAAGCTCAGCTACTTACTTGAATCGGGCAGGTGCGCTATGGTTAAGGATACTTCCCTATACTATACTTATAATACTTATTTGTGGCTCGCCTTGAAGGCAGCGGAAGTGCCATCGATAGGGTGTAATTTATTTCGAACTATGGGAACTATGGGAAAATAATTTCTTGTTAATTGTGAAACAATGCAAGCGTGGGTTGCCTGTGGAAACCGTAACGTATTCTCAAGACCAACAAAAGTACAGTCGCACCTCGATCATAATGTAGATCTATATGAAATATTTTAAATATCAAACGCCAGAGATCTACAAAGAAGTGTTCCTAAGCAAATAGCGCTCTATTTATCATTTGATGTGAGTTCGGAACGTGTTTCTCGAGAGTGTGATGCCTATCTAAGGACAGCATCTACTGATCGTGATCGCTGTAGGTTGGTAAATGACCAATCATTAATATTTCTATCCCAATCTCTGCTCAGGACATTTATAAATGAGTCTGGCTTATGTCTTGGACAAATTGTTGCGGTCAACTGAGGCATTTGTTTGACAGTCTGGGCAATTTTTAAAATAAATAAGCCTTATTGATGGATTTCAAAGTGCAATGCAAATACAAATCAAGAGAGAGAGAGACACACAGAGAGAAAGGAGGCAGACAGGAAACAAGAGGCGGACAGTTTATTTATTTATGCAAATATTTATGCTGTGGCTACTGTGTGTGCATTCAAAGCGAAATCTCAACTTCTAAATCCTTTGGCTACTGTGCTACGAGTGGACTGCAATAACAATCATCATCAATCAAAGGACACACACAGACACAGGCAGAAAGAGAGAGCGAGAGAGAGACGCACGTACGCACACACTGAGATAAGTGAAATGACAACTCATTTTATTGGAACAACAACTAGATAAATAAGGACAAGAGTCACAGCAAGAGACCCCGTCTAAGGTAAGGTAGACGCAAGGCAGAAGGAGCCTTGTGGAAAACGATTTGAGCAGTGTGTGAAAAGGCGCGTTTTCCTGGTAAACGCGTGGAAAAGACTCAGCATGATGCAGCAGGAAAACCCAAACTCGTTTTATCTAAGAAGAAATTATAAATATTTATGGAAATGTTCCAAATGGAGAGAAAAAGACAACAGCAAAGACAACAAACAAAGTGAAGTTACCTCAGGTCGGGACCGTCCTTGGACACCTTACACTATTTGCTCCAGTCAGGCGAGTCTGTAAATGTATCTGTGTATCTTTGTATATTTGTATCTTTGCTGTGTATCTTTCTGTCTTTGCTTTAGCTGTTTGCGCTGTCTATCAGTGGCATTAGCTCCATGGGGAGGGGCAGGGGACACAGCTCAGACTCATCGTGTGGCTGCACCTACCCCAAAACAGAACGTCTTGGATACGAGGTGCATAATAAAACGATTTCGAACGTTTCTCTCTCCCGACTGTATAAATAATAATAAAAATGCATTTATGACTCCGATTGGTGAGAAAAGGCATTAAAAAGCCGATGAGAAAGATTTAACAGGGTATGCAAGACACGCGAGATATGCTGTAGATGGGGGAGATACGATGGTAATACTTGAATTACTTTTCTATGTGTGCAGATATCCTTATGAAGTTTTAGGATATGATGGAAAATTATATATATTATATGTATGCCAAGTTTTATAAAGATAGCTACAACTATGACTGAACAGGGAGTGGTAGATTAACAGATATGCAGAGAGCCTGAACAATACTTGATTTATTCTTCTATTTATGCAGCGATCTTTATGAAATTATGGAATGCAATAGACAAATATATATGTTATATATATGCCAAGTTTCATAAAGATAGCATTTACTATGTCTGAAGAAACTAGAATAATACTTAAAGATACACTCGTCTGATATTAAAAACAAATCAGAGAAGCTTTGACAAATTGCCTAAAAACAATAACTACATTTTTTAAAAGTCATAACTAGTCTCCCATACCCACACTGCCTCTGCTACAGGGTATACACCTACTGGAGCATCAAGAAATAAAAAACCACATGGGTTTCCCAAAATCCTTTCAGGAACCTTCCAAATGCGCAGTGGAAACAGGTTGACGAACGGTGAAGGAGGGGAAGGAGAAGGAGAGTGAGAAAACAGAAGGAACGCAAAGCCAATTGAGGGTTAGGTAGTTAGGTAGGAGTCACGCGGGTAGCGTCAGGTAGATAGATTGGTTTTGGGGCCGTCAATCACAACAGCGTCGCACCGCCAACGAATTTATTAGAGGGACCCGAGCGTGACCCTTTTCCTTTGCATTGCCTTCGGTTCTGGTTTGTATTTTTTATTATTGGAACACGAAATGATGAAGAAACTCAGGAAAAAAAACGAAGAACTCAGAACGCAGAACACGTGTACAAAGACTACAGTTGACCCTGGTAGCAGAGCAGGGGGAGGAGTAGGCTTATCTCTCTCTCTCTGTCTCTTTCTCTCTCACTACTCACTAACTCCTGACTCCTGTCGATCTTCGGTCGCGGTCTCAGACTGAGATTCATCGGTGCACGTATCCCACAGCGCGTACTTCTTGCCCACGGTCTGCTGCCAGAGCCGCAGCGAGCCGTTGTTGGCGGCCGTGGCATAGACCTCGCCGTCGGGACTGTACTTGATGCAGTTCATATCACAGTCGTGGGCCTTGAAGTCCTCAAGTATCTCGCCCGTTTGATAGTCGCACTTGTAGACACGATGATTGATGCCAGCACAGACGTAGCTCTGCTTCTGCGGATGCAGGGAGGCGCCCACCAGACGCACAGGCAGGCGACGATGCTGCAGCACCTCGAAGCGTTCCACATCGACGAAGGCAACACTCTGTCCATAGGCGATCGTCACTGTTCTGCCGTCGGCGCATAGATCCAGCGATTTGGCATGATGTGGCAATGTGATGGAGTGCTCCTGCTGCCCACTTACACGGTCCCAGAGCCAAAGGCAGCGATCGTGCGAGGAGGAGAGCAACGCACGGTCCTCGCGACAGAAGATCACATCACGTATGCCACGTGTTGTGCCCTCCAAGTAGAGCGGCCAGTCGGGCTTCTCCATCGTGTACACATACAGTATCTTGTCCGATCGATGTCCATGCCGACGATCCAAGCAGCCCACGGCCAACAGATCCGACTGTGCGCCCAGTGCCACACAACGTACGGGGGAAGAGACGACAATCTTGCGTATATGATCCCCATTCACGGCATTCCAAATACGCGCCGTAAAGTCCTCGCCACCCGTGACCAGACGTGTGGCATCCCGATTGATGTCCACACAGAGCATGTCCTCAGCGTTCCGCTCGAAGGTGCCCACCCAGTCGCCTGTGTCGCCGTGCCGCAGCATGGCCTGGCCATCAGCGCAGGCCGAGGCAAGGTAGTAACCCGAGTTGCAGATCTTGCTGTACGCCAATTGCATCACGTCTCCAGTGTGCCCCAAGCAGTCCACGGGCAACTGTCGCCGTGACATTTCTCTGACTCCAACAGAAAGAAGTTTCCTAAATGAATTTGTAGTTGTTGTTGTTGTTGTTGGTTGCCTGAAACTCGATCTGAGGGAGTAGGGGGCAGGCAGGGAGGGAGAGAAGTTGTACAAATCGCATGGCAAGCTTAGCTTTGACTTAACTTTTCAATTAACTGCGGTGCAGAAGACAAGCTAATTAGCATAAAGGATGAGACTCTCTCTCTCACTCCCTCTCACTCTCACTGTCTGTGTCGTCTCTTTGTGGCATGCTGCACTTGTTGAGGCATCTCGGAAATCCGCTCAATTTCCACAAAAGGAGCTGCTCGTGCCGACCTGAGTCAATTGTGGGCGTGTTTTCGTGTTAGTCTTGCGGTTTCTGCTGAGCTACCTGGCTGCCGCACAAGGTGAGCTCGATGACAGCACTCCGGGCCAGGCATTGTCTGTCCTGCTGTCTGCCTGTGTGTGTGTGTGTGCTCAGGTGTCATCATCCTTGAGCGTAAGGAAGCAGCCTGGCTGGGTGTAAAACCACTTGAAGGCAGCGCACGCGCTTCCCTAAAATTCCTCACATGTTGCCGCCTCGGGGGCTTCATCCGCTTTGTTGGCCTGCTAATGAAAGCAAAACGTTCTGAAATATGAATTGAATCTTCTCGAGTGCATTTAATATACATTACGTCTTTGTGCGCCTCCTTTGTGCTGATTCCCCCCGCTCTCTCTACTCCCTCTGCTAATATCCTGGCAAGTCAAGTTGGGAGTAGTTTGGCCAGAGGAGGCACAGATAAAAATGAAATGTGTGCGGCGCATAATATCCGCCGAAACGTTTAACTCGGATTAACCAGAGATGACTCTGATAGTGGGGGATGGCTTCAGTGCTCTGTGTGTGCTTTTTATTAAATTAAAAGCCTGACTGGCAGCAGGCAAGGAGGCATGGCAGCGGAGTCTGCCAAGTTGTCTGTGCGGCATGGAAGGATGCGCGAGGCAACTGACGCCTTATCGATGCGTTTAGCTGAGAGTTGCGACTTGACAGTTGCCTGATGGCAAAGAGATTATCTGACTGGATAAGGCAGCAGTAAAAGAGGAGACAGAAATACGGAGAGAGAGAGAGAGAGGCAAGGAGAGAGTGGCAGAGGAAGGCAGAGAGAAGAAGGGAGGTAGAGAGAGGCAACGCTCTTTTGGGAAGTGACATATGCCACAAATATGCATTGGTAGCGCTAAAAATAAACTGGGAAAGATTCTGAGATTGGATATACTTACTATAGGTTACTGTGCTATGAATAAAAGATAGTGAGAGAGAGAGGGAAAGAGAGTGTGACAGAGATGCAGTATATTTATGTCTATACATATGTCTTTACTATAAAGCAGTAATAAGAAGAACGAGATATATGTAAGTAGAGCGAGAAAAGTCAAAGATCTCCTTTGATGCTCAAAGAAACTAAGGGAGGTAATGGAGTACACTTATTATTATAGAATATTGTGCTATGAAGACTAAAGAATAATTATTAGAGAATAATACGAGGGTCGTTTGATAAGTCCGTGACTTTTTGAATAAAATATACACAAAAAAATATATACAAAAAATAGTCACAGGGGGCTAAATCTGGAGAATATGCTGGATGGGGTAGCAGTTCGTAGCCCAATTTATGAAATTTTGCCATGCTGACTACACACGTGTGCACCCGTGCATTGTCCTGATGGAACAGCACTTTTTTTTTCGCCAAATGCGGTCGTTTCTGCTTCAAATCAATATCGAATCTGTCCAAAAGCTCTGAATAATATTCGCCGGTGATCGTTTTACCCTTTTCAAGGTAATCGATGTGAATGATACCTTGTGCATCCCAAAAAACTGTGGCCATGACCTTGTTGGCCGACAGACCCACCTTGGCCTTCTTTGGTGCACGTTCACCCGGAGAAACCCACTGTCTTGATTGTTCTTTGGTCTCTGGTGTGGTGTGGTGGATCCATGTTTCGTCTACGGTAACGAAACGGCGCAAAAATTCGTTTGGATTGCGGTTGAACATCGCCAAACACTCCTTTGAAATGGTCACACGGTTGCGCTTATGGTCGTGTGTGAGCAATCGCGGCACCCATCGTGCGGAAAGCTTTTTCATGTCCAAATATTCATGTAAAATGTGATGTACCCGTTCAGTTGAGATGCCTACAGCCTCAGCTACCTCACGCACTTTCATTCTCCGATCATCCAATATCATTCCATGGATTTTGTCGACGATTTCTGGCATGACGACCTCTTTTGGGCGACCTGAACGTTCGGCATCACTTGTACTGGTACGACCACAACGGAACTCAGTAAACCATTTCTTAACCATTGAAATTGATGGTGCAGAGTCCCCATAATATTTATCAAGTCTTTCCTTGGTTTCGGTGATGGATTTTTTACGCAAAAAATAATGCTTAATTAGCACACGAAATTCACTTTTTTCCATTTTCGTTAAAATTCACGAGATCGTCTGCTTTCAATGCCTATAAAACGCAAACTAAGAAACGCAGCTTTCTCAAAATTTTACAGTCAGCTGTTAATCGATAACTGTTGATCGATAGCAGTGTTGTATTTAGAGCAGGTGCGCGGCAAATACAAAAAGTCACGGACTTATCAAACGACCCTCGTAGTTTAAGAACTGATGAATAGAATATAAGGAATATACAATAAGAAAGAGCTAATAGTAGAGCGAGGTAGAGTCCAAGAACTTAGACACATACATATAAATTGGTCTGCAAGAATAAAAATTAATGAAAAGATAAGTATAGAATCCTTTTTATATCATGGTAGTGTGGGAAGAGTAGAACTAAGCCAGTGAAAAAAACGAACACACACAACGAAAAGGAATAAAGATTAAAATAGCTTGAAAGGTAGATAAAAATAAAACATAATAAAACTTTAGATTAGATAATATGTAATAAAATTAAAGAAATATAAGGAGTCTGCAGAGAACAAAGGATTCAGAATGGTCACAACCATTTTAATGCTTAGATTAGATGATAATATTGTTGCTGAAATGTAAAGATTTTTAAGGGAACCCTTTCACAACTATCGCAACCTTTTTAATGCTTCTAATATTAAAGATTTTAATATTTACACATATACTAAACAAGTTAAAACATAAAAAGAAACGATAAACTTCTTAAAAAACGTAGAACCTCAATAATAATTCAATGAAAATTCAACTCTAATCAGTCAGATACGCACTACACAGCTCCGACCTCAATTGTCACTCCTGAATAGTCCTCTATCAGAGCTCACCAGCATTTCTCGACTGGCCCAAGCCACACTCTCGAGCATTACAATGCGCAATGACCCACAAGATGCATCAATAAGTTGAGAGGATTATGCAAACAAATGCGCACAAATGTGATAGGGATCAATGGACCCATATTTGAACTCTGACCAGAGTCGGCGCTAAGTGGACAAAATGCCAGTGAAAATGATGGCAATTTCTTCTATTTTCTCTGGTCAAAAAAACCGCAAGATGTGCACACATCATTCCATGGTAGAAAGGAAAGCGAAAGTAACTCGCAGCAGAGAAAGTTGATACCTGGAGGAAAAAGAACCCTCGGTAGTGCTAGGGGAAGGAAGGTACCCCTAACGTTTTGCAAGTCGGCCTTGCTCGACATAAACAATCTTATTGTGCGCACTCGAATCAAATGATGTGTGAGATATCAATTGTCAAATTGACAATGGAAATTGACAGATCGGTATCTATCTCGGCATATTCAGAGTTCTTCTATTTCAGGAGCTGCTCGCACCGTAATAAAATTAGAAGTTTATTGATTTGTCTTGACACATTCGCATAGCAAAATTTTCCAAACGAAAAGGTAAGAAAAAAAAAAGACTGGGAGGAACCCCACAGATTGATTGCCTGCAGTCCTCGTTTCCTTGCTGCGCCCCTTCATATCGCTGGGTGTGTCCGCGTTTTTACCCCTTGCTGATTTGCTGTTGTTCTATAAAAATTATATGCAATTACATACGTAGATATCTCTCGTCTCGTCTTGTCTCGTCTGCTATCTGACGGTACTTTCATTTATATTTTCATCTTCTGTCGGTCATAAAGTGCGCGACTTTACGAGCCCAGTAAATATTTTGATGGCGCGACGCGTTCAAATATTCCAACAGTTTCCGCTGACGATGGCCAATTTTTCAGTTCCCACTTCGACCCGTATATCATCTTCGTCGTCATCATCATCGTCGCCGTCATCGGCATCGTCATTGCGATGTTCCTTTCCGCAACAAGCTCAACAAACACTTCCGCTTCGAGAGTCCCGTCAAACTCCGTCTGGTCCACGCCCCCTTTTCAAAACCGACTTTCAATTTCGATAAAAGTGAAGCAAATATACAACATAACTATTATTAATAGCAGCATGACTTGTGTTTCCATATCCGACTCTCTCGAATTCTCTTCCATTGCTCTACTAATTATTATTAATGTTTTCATAAACTGTTGATGCAGCCCGCCTAGGAACTTGGGAAACGAAGGGAGGTTAGCACAAAAGTGGGTCAGACTGTGCATGTAATGCTAGGGTTGGGTGCTGAGATCTTCGGATTAGTCTCTTTAAGCAAGAGAACTAAACAGAGAATATGGAAGATGATGGAAAGTAAAGTCATTTCTATAATTCTAAAAAGAAAAGGGTGTGGAGCAGAGAAGATTATAAAAAAAAGAAAGAAATGCTTCCTTCGGCTTGCCGAAGTTTCTATACCTTTGCCGATTCTTATTTCCTCCGACCGTTCCAATACTAGTTACATATTAAATTAATATATCCTATGCAAGGGTATAGCTATTACACACAATTAATACCATTTGACCATTGAAAATCTCTAATTATCTGTCTGAATGTCTGTATGAGCACGTAGATCTCTGTTATTGTCACAAATATAGACACCAAATTTGGCATGAAGGTTTCTATTTACCATACACAGCTAAAGCTTATGCCAAATAATGAATGCCACGCTCACCGCCTACGATAATGGGCTTTATTCAATTAGTTTTATTTAGTATAGTTTTAAATTCATTACTTTCTGCTTAGACTTATATATTTCCCAACTTCTACTTGGCCTCAATTTAATCCCTTTTTAACCTTTCAGTAACATCTTATTTGATATCTTTGCAGATCTTCCAGGACCTCAAACGTCTCTTCACTTACATACCAAACATTTACCGTTACCAATGCCGTTACTAAGCAGGATTCTTCAACTTTCCCAGCTCCTTCGTGTACCTCTCGTTGATCCCTTGTAAAACTCGTGTAAACCCCCATCTAAATTATGCAAAAACTAAAAAAACTGGCTCAAGTGATCAATCCCAAAGAAGAATTTTGACACTTTCAAGTGAGCTACAGAGAGAGCGAGAGCGAGAGGGAGAGTGAGAGTGAGCGAGAGAGATGCTGAGACTGTGAGTGAAAGTGTCAGTGAATTCGCCACGCCTGTCGCTTTCGCCGATCGTGCGATCCTTGCGAGCGCGCACATATCAATCAAAGTTCGTCACGCTGTCGGGAATTATGTCATGCGCTTACTCAAATTGCACGTCTTGAATGCCCGATGCGATGATGGAAGACTGACGCTTGAGCTGATTTGCATAGCCCAAGCCACAGTCGACTTTTCCAGCAGCAGCTGCCCGAAGGTGGTTGGAAAAACTAGTGTGTGTGTCTGTGTGTGAGGGAAACCATTTAAAAGTTTAGAGTTTTTTTCTGGCTTTTTTAGAGCGACTTCTTTGTCCGATGTCAGCACATCAATCAAAGATTTTATGTTTTCATGTAAGACGATACCTTTTAGACAAATTTCATGTAACATCTTGGGGTTTTTTATATCAAAAATATATTCTATTATTTTTTCTGTAATTAAAAAACGAGTATTTAGTCCAGTCACGCACATCAATCATGCACTTTATGGGGAACAAAGCGAAAGAAATGCGTTTAGCATAGTTTAATTAAAATTTGTTATACGATACTTTATTTGTGGTTTCCCTCTTCTTCTCTCTTCTTCTTCTTCTTCGCAGCTGTTTGGCAAATTTAGCATAAGTTGGGCCTTCGCTTAATGAAGTCATTCCAGCCGAAAATCAGCCCTCAATTTGAGCAAATTTTTGCGATAGTTTCGCTCGATATCGGTATCGTATATCAATCAATTGTCAATCCTCAATGTGTTATAATGGTTTTATAATGGGCCCATTAAAGTGGCCCGACCAGCTGCAGTAGAACAGCTATAAAATAGCCAAAAAGGCAAGCAACTTATGATTTTCCAAGCCAAAGATTGTTTTATGACCGTGTCTAAATCGGGGAATCGGGGAATGTCTTGGGTACATCAGCTGTCTGCACATGTCACATAACTTGGCATTGCGATTGTCAGACAGTAGGGAAAGAAGAGTGGCAGAAGAGGGGCTGAAGAGGGGCAGAAGAAGCCAGCGAAGAGCTGCAATCGCTTCCTGTCTCTGCACACAGACAGTGAGAGTGAGAGAGCTAATTAGGCGCACAGGATAACAAGGCTAAACAACAGGAAGCGGAAACTAAAGTGGCCGCTCAGCTGCGCCTCTAACTAAGCCACAGGCCCTGTGGGCATGTCACAATAGCAACACACACACACACACACTCCGAGCCTTGCACGCAATCTAACTAAGCAAATTTAAATAAACGTGCGCGTCGCTCCGGGCGCATTCATTAAACGTCGTCTGCCCGATAATTAACGCCCTTATGCCTGAGGAAGGTCCTCGCTAGTCCAGCAAAAAGGTAGCGAAGGAAGAATACAACAGCCACAACAGCAACAACTACAATGGCATTCGAGTGTGTCCAGTCGTAGAACTGTCCCCGACTGGGCCATTGTGACTAATTGATTTGCTCAAACAAAAGTGACGCGTCGTTTTCCATTTTCCATTTGCCGAGTTTGCAATTTGTTAAGTCGCTCAGCTAATCGCATACTAATGCGACTGGAATGCATTTTTGACTATATGTTTTCAAATGATGAGGTAAGAAAAGTGAATTTTGCATGCCTAAGGGAAATCTGAAGAGGGAATACATTCAAGATATCATTGTATAATGGTCACAGTAGTTAGCAGAAGTATTTTAAGAAGTTTTCCTTGTGAATAAAGCAAATTAGAGAGGGATAATGAAAGGTTATTTATAGGCACATATATTTGTATTATACTATATTATAAATAGAAAGAAAGGCTATCTTCGGCATGCCGAAGGTTAAATACTCTTCCAGTGTCTAATATCATTCGATTTTTCCTTTACTAGTGATTTAAAATGGTGCAGAATTGAATGTGCATATTCAATATTAAGTCTCACTTTGATGGAGATTGATAAGTTCAGTTATTTATTAAATCAGAACACGTCTTCATACAAAAACTTGCATTTCGACGAGTTGTTCCCATGGCAGCTATATGTTATAGTGCTCCGATTTTGATGATTTTATACGCATATTATATATATAGAAAAAATCTGATGTGGTAAATTTGGTTACAACATCTTGACAAATAACAAAAATCGGCCGATAGTTTGTATGTACGATATATCGGTGCAATTCGCCTCACTCTGACTTATTTACAGCGTGCAGTAATAAGAAGCATGTATGCCAAGTTTCATTGAGATTGCTCCAAAACTAAAAGACTAGTTTGCATTTCAACAGGCAGACAGACGGACAGACAGACAGACAGACAGACAGATATTGTAGATATGGCTAGACTCCCCTGGTGATGCTGTTTCAGTATACAAATACTTTATAGGGTCGTAGATGTCTCCTAAGGTGCGTTGCAAACTCCTGGCCAAAATTAATATACCCTCTGCCAGGGTATAAACATATGTGTAAGATTCCGTTTCCTTCAAACATAATTACATTTTGCTTGTGCTCTAATGATCTTTTGTCTCCAGGTTCATCTACAGATGCATAAGAGGTTACTATTTATAGTTATAGCACAAGTTATATGATATGTGAGTTGCTCTACAAAATTTAATTAAACTGCTTCTTGTGCTCTAATGATCTTTTGTCTCTTAAGTTCAGCTGCACTGAACTCAAACCCGTTAAAAGCTGCACAGCTCGAGATAAAAGATAAAGGGAGAGAGACAGACAACCCAGTGATAAGGAGGCACATAAATTTCACAGCCAAAAGTTATGACAACTCTGAGAGACAAACAAAGAGCAAGCTACCAGGTACAAGGACTTGTAATCGGAGGAGAGGAGAGTAGAGAAAACTTAAGATATGCAAGTACACCCCTTTTCCGTTAGTGTTTTCCCAGCGCTGTTGGTCAGCTGTGCCGTTAATTGAATCATTACCAGAGAAGCCCAACAACAATGCAACATAATCATTATGAGTGATTGCAGGCAGGAAGACTTGTGGAACAACAAACGGACGCGCCCTTAAAACAAAAGGGGTAAGGCAGGAGGAGGCATCCTTCAAAATTAATTTCAATAAGTCAGAATAGAAAGAAGCAGAAGAAGCAGAAGAAGCTTCGCACGTAGCTCGACAGCTGCCCAGTTGACAGTCGCCTCTCTGCCCACTGGTCCTCTCTACCTTCTACTCTCTCCTCGCAAACTGGTCGTCATGTAACTCGAGCACTGCAGCCGACAGCAGCCTCCTTTACGGTCATAGACAAAACACAATCCTCATGTAATCCCTGACAGTTTGAAGCCGAGAGAAAGCGCTGATAGTCGAAAGGGTTGCAGCAACCACTTGAGCGAGTTTTCTCCCTCCCCTTCCCCACTTCACTCGCACTCTCTCTCTCACTCCACCGGCCCCTACCCATGTCGGTGTCTTCCGAGTGAGCCTCGGTATCTGTCACAGCCATGCGAGTCTCTGCTGTCTGACTTGAGGATTTTCCGAACTGCTTCACTTCAATGCTCAGCACGGGTCAATAATTTTTGTCGAAAAGCCTCAGTTTTTAAGCATTTCTCTGAGACGTTCCCCCCCTCCCCACTACTCCTCTTCTACTCCAAGCCCCGAGTGCATAAGGTCGTGGGTTGCATTTGGAAACTGGGTTTAGTCTGAACATTTTGTTATTATTATTTAATATTCCAAATGACGCAGCAGAAGAGACTTGACTGCATAAAGCAAGTTACTTTACATATGACATGGTTCACGGAGTTCAACGGCTTCATTATCTTGAAGAAAATATTCATTCTTAAACTTGCATATATTATTTTTACTTTATTGAAACCCTGTCAAGCTGAACTCCTTTACTTTATAGAGTTCTTGGCTTCAATGTGGTTGAGTTTCGGGAGAAAATACATAACATTTATATGTATTTCAAGTTTTGTCCGATATATAAATTTATATCATTTTTAAAACTTATTCCGAGCTCCATTTAACCTTCTTCTAGACTGTCCTTCAGTTTTCTCCACAATATATATGCCAATTTTAGGTAAATTTTTTCAGTTTTCCAACAGTTTTTTATCCCTACAAAAACTATGCCAAGATCACCCAAACTTCAGAAGAAGTTTATGGTTACTAGTATAGCTATGCCAACTTTAGCTAAATTCCCAAATATAATTTGGCTTAAGAACATATTCCTAGCTCAATTTAAACTTCTTTTCGACTATTCTTCAGTCATCTAACAGTAGATTATCCTTACAAGAACTATGACAACTTTAGGAAAATTTCTGAGCTGATTTTATCTGCAAAACAGATTCCTTTTTCTACTTAGCCTTCGCTCTTGCTTATTTTTACTTACCTAACAGTTATTTATGCCTACAATTAGTTCAACTTCAAAACATGTTCTCAACTTTCTCCGGGCTTCCTTCAGACTGTCCTTGAGTCTTCAGTCAGATCACTATGCCAGCTAACACGCTGTCAACTTTCAGCCAATTCCTCGCAAGACATCTAACCGAAAAAACGGAACCACAGCTGACACTAGACTCAACACTTCTTCACCAGGGTTTCGGCTTACACCGAACGCAACATATAATGTCAACGCATTTAACTTGGGCTAACCTGGTCTCGGACATTTAGAGGGCTTAAGCTTTAATTAAAAGGTGTCCTGGAACAAAGAATGAGACAGAGACAGAGACAGAAGGAGAGGGAGGGAGGGAGAGTGCAGACAAAAAGGCCAGCTGTGTGCAGGCTGTGCTCGTTAGCATTTGATCTACGCGCTGACAGAGGAGGACAGGAGTCTCCGGGTTACCCCGTTATCCACGTCATGTGAAAAAGTGCAGTTAGTAATCGGATACTTTTATTGCTGAAAGGATAAACCACAGAATGCTTTGTATGCAATCGCCATAATATAATACATTTTATAAGTAAAAGGCTGTGCACCCCCCCCCCCTCCCCCTGTGCTCCTCTGCTGCTCGTATATGGCCATATAAGAGGCTTAAAGCAAAAGTTTACGAGGAGGCAACTGTTGTAACCGGGACGAGCATGAGGATGTGCGTCTTTTGTTTCCACGCGGAAGCCGCAACAGTGCGAAGAGTGCGAAGAGCAACATAATAATTGCATGCAGTGCGAAACGTTAACGGAATCGGACAGAAATAATAAAACGGTACGAGGAAAAAAACAAAAGTATAAAAATATAAAAATACTTGGTAATAAAATTGATGGATTCGCTGCGCGCGGGCATAAAGAGAGACGGGACGAGACGAGACGAGTAAGCGATAGCTAAGGGAAAAGCGCCGGAAAATCAAAATCACGTTACAGACATTGAACGTAAAAAGGTGTCCCCATAGAGAGAGAGAGAGAGAGAGGGAGGGAGGGAGAACAGGAAGTGCTCTACACGGACAAAGTTAAAGCACATTAAAGCGATAACTGCAGATTATTCAAATGGCGGCCACAGTAAGCACATTAACGGGATTATGCACGGCCAATAAATGGTCAGAGTCAGAGATCGAGACAGAGTTATGGCATAGTATGCTATGCAAAGCAAGATCTTTCCCATCTTCACTTGGGACAGTCCAACAGTGCCTCGGATGAGGGTAGTTTCTGTTGCTGTAAAGGGTTAACAAAGTTACCTAAGGGTTCTCGATAGTGTCTTGTCAGTTGCGAATTGACAGGCGAAAGAAAGCAGGGAAATATTCGCGAATACCCCCTTCTACTTGTCTCTCTTTGTTGCGCCTGTTGTGCATGTTAAGTAGCTCTGCGCGGAGAATGTGATTGCAAAGGGTTACAGGAAGGCACTCTCTCTCTCTCTCCCTCCCTCCCTCTCACTGTCTCCCTCTCTCCTTTCACTGTTGTAATAAAATGTTTACAAATTTTCGCAAATGATTTTGCATTCGCGAAAAACGCTATAAGTGATTTATGGCAGGATTTGCTCTGGGAAAAGCAGAAGAAGAAGGAGAAGAGTATCTTGATGTCTTTGTTAAACTTGCATAATTAGCAAAGGAGGGGAAGAAAGGTGTGAAAACAACATGCGGATAAAGGTAGGGTTAAGCTGATGTTTACAGTATGATTGGTTATAGAGAAGGAAAATGAGCAATGGATGAGCTATTAATATAGAATAAAAGACTATAACAGGCTGCCCATTAAAGCTTTCTTCTCTTTGGTATCCCCAACTATACCCTCTGCAAAGGTATAACTAGTAAACACCCTGTTAACACAAACTATAAACCTAAGTAACTCTGACCCATGCGCTAAAACTCTTTTCATTCCGTAGGTCAAACCATCATCATTAAGTTCTCCCATTCCCATCCATCAAAATCCTCATCAAAGTACCAAAGGCTAAGCCAATATCACACATTGCTCAAGGAACAGGCCTTGGCCGAGAAGGTTTTATGACTTGAAGACCTTCTTACCATCTTACCATCTTTTAATTGTCTGGGAAAAGGCGTTTTATCGGCGCAGCGAGATCTGAAATTTAAGGAAAAGACGCATCAAAAGATATCAAGGAGAAATATAAAGTATAAAAAAAGAAGAAGAATGAAGAAGAAGAAAAGAAAATACGTTACAAATACAACGCTTCGCTGACGGCGTAGTTCGGGAGTTGGTCAAGTGCTGCGTGAAGTCGCTGAGACTTTTTTGTGATGTCGCCCTATTTTCGCACCACTCTGTAAATGCCCTGCGAGTGCGAGGGTGCTGTGCATTCCCAGTGCACTGTGCAGCGCAGTGAGGTGGAGTGGGGGTAACTACGGTTCACTCTCAGGGCATTTATAGTAGTTTTGTGTAATCCTCACCTATGATAACTCAGTTTCTTTTGATGTCAGAGTCGTTAAATTTGGTACAGTTGTTGCTGATAGTTGTTGCTTGATTATTAGGTTTATAGGTCTAAGATCGTTTGAGTATAAAGTGGTAAAATTGGGTTTTTGTAGATAACTGAACTGTGTTTTGAGATAACCCAATGAAATTCGGTTTGCAAGGGTATAAATATATTTTAATTGCTTTAAGTGAATTTAATTTTAATCGGTTGAGTATTGAATATAATATGGGAGATATGTATATGAAACGAGTTTAAATATGCTGTGATATGAATAGATATAGATGTATTTCTATATCATATATAGATGTAGATACCATGGAAAAATTAGCAGTATACTTATGTTGAACTGCATAAAAGTGCCTTGAGCAATAGGATAGGTTTAAGAGATAGACTGAAACAAGGAGTTCATACTATAGAAAACTGTTGGAAACTTATTCGGTTATTAGTTTATTATGTATACTATATATTAAGAGTATATCTTTATGCTTTATATGTAATTTGAGAGACTTTCATAAGAGATAACTAGAGAAGATTAACCACTGAATATTATTCCTCTGCTAATTCCGAACACTTTAGATAAATAAATGTTTGCCCGAATCTTACATGTTTGATAGACCTATAAAGTATATATACTATTATCATATAGTAAGGTAGTTGCAGTAAGAGAGTATTTAAATATCGTTGTTGCCCTTCCCCTATTCGCGTCGCTTGTTATTCTCTCGCTTTCTGCTCAGTGAGTAACGTGTGAAAGAAGGAGGAGGAAGTGTCTCTGTGCCTGGATGCAATTTTGATTTGAGACCCGCAGGGCTTCTACTGAGCAGCGGCCACAGGTGAGTGCGTCTGCCGGGCGGAAGTTAGGGCGTGGCAGCGCGAGGGCTGCGCTAATTGGCACTGCCAGAGTCGGAGAGTCTCATCAGGTGAGTGAGGAACATTGGGAACTACGCGCACTACGCGACACTTCGCGGCCCGTTTAGTTATGAGTTCCCAGTGAGAAAGAGAGAAGAGACATTGTTCAGTTTTCATTTTCACATTTTCCAGGCGGCAATCAAAATATTTACAGGCAGGAGAGAAGAAAAGAACTGGCAAGAAGGCAGTCGAGTGTGCGCTAAAGGTGTGAAAGGACAATCGGCCCGCACAAAAGTCACACACAGACAGCACTGGGCTGGAGGGGGGTAGATCAGTTCCTCGAGGAAAGATGAGAGTCGAATGCAAATGCTGCTGGCGGCGGCTGCACTTGAGATGAAGGCAAAGGGGTGTCTCCTTTGCTTACATGCTCGCCATTGTCATCGCGGGACACGACAAAATATTATTCAAGATATTTCGAGTGTCTTTTGCAGCGACAGATTTATGCAGAGAGATGGAGAGGGAGAGGGGAGACTTGAAATTAAGTTGTAATCTTTGTAATTTTTGCCCAGAAGGGGTTGACAGCTGTCAGTGGGCAGGGAAGGGGGTAGGTACAGAGGCAGGGACAGGGGTACCTATGCGACAAAGCGACACATTTGTTTTGTAAATATTGCGTACGTAAAAGGGGCCAAATTTGAATATTGCCAAAGAGAGAAGAAGAAAAAGAGAAGAAGAAATATCTTCGATTCTACTACTGGAGTCATTTTTCATATCGCGTTGATAAATGCGTTATTTAAATTTCTCTCCATTTCTCTCTTTCTCTCTCTCTTTTTTTGCTGTCATTCTTCGCGAAGATTAATGAGTTCGAAATGATCAAAGGAAATTTGCATATGGCACACGGAGGAATGCAATATGGGCATATGAAACGGACCTGGCCATATGTGATGAGCCTTAATTAAGCCTCGAGCTGCAGAGAGAGGGCTGGGCAGAGGGGCACGCGATCGAGCACAGCTGCGAGACAGTCTGGACAGGCAGGCTGGCTAATACCCTCCCTGCAGGACTCTCTGCTACTACTCCTCCCTCTACTCTAACTCCTGCTTCTATTGCCTTTGCTCTATGCCTGCTAATACCTTCCTCTACTCCTACTCCTCCCTGTACTCCTCCTTCTACCTCCCTTTGCGCTGTTCCTGTTTCTCCCCCTTGCCCGCTTATCAACCGCATTTGGTATGCTAATTTAATCAGCCCACGCGCCACAACAAACCGCACGCGATAAATATAACATACGTATCTCTGTGCAGGATCCATTGCCGATCGGGAGGATTGCAACTAAATTTAGACTCTTTGCCAGCTGTGTAACTGTAAATTAAAATGCATTTTACGCAACTGCTGGCGCGACAGCTGCGCTCCTCTGTCTCTCTCTCTCTCTCTCTCTCTCTCTCTATAATGGCACGCACTTAGCACGTCCTCGGGTAGAAAGGACACCCCCGCCAGATCACTCACTCACTCCCTGCCCTGCCCTGTCCTGCACAGGATCTGAGCTCTTGTTGTTTTCCTAGGAAATTCACGCATTTTCATGCTCGACTACCGTTTGTGCCCAAGGCCCGAAAATGAAAATAGATTAGCCGCACACACTCAAAGGATATTGAACTCTATGGAGAGGAAGGGAGGGGAAGGGACAATGAACAAGAACAAGAACGGGTCAAGAGTAGTTTGGCCTGCGGCGAGTGTTTAAAGGCGCGTGCCATGGAGATTAAAAATAGACATAGCAACCGCAATAACTCAAGGATTTACTTATAAGGTGAGCAGATTTGGTTTATTTCAACAAATTACAACAGGACTTACATCAGTTTGTAAGCAATTTACATATAAATGAACTCTTGAAATCAACCAAATTATTTTCTTTTATTTTTAGCAACTTTCTTTATGAAAAATTTAAAGATTTGCTCGTTTATTCATATTTATATTCATACAATTTATATAAAACCATATTTTCATATAATGCAAAATCTACATTTATATTTTTCTACTACACATCATAATATTTTTCTTAACTCAGCAAACTGCTTTAAACAACTTCGTTTAGTTCTCAAATTCAAACAGCAAATAAAAGCGCGGCACATGATCAATACAAACTATTTGTAGCAATCTGGCAACAATATTTAAACAAACATACGGCAACGCACTGACATCGCAGCACCACAACCTCTTTGCCGCGCTTGAAAATAAACACCCTGTGTTGAACTGAAACTGAACGAACTACTCACCGAACGAAATGTTACAGCGCTGTTAAATGCTATGCACAGTCTGGCAACATCACACACTCAGAACACTATTGTGAACAGCCGAGCACAAGCAACACACCAAAAGATTGCGAATTAATTTGGCAATAGCAATAGTTCAGTTGCTGCTTTAATATACCTGCAAAGTGTTGTACGTACAAGTGTAAAGTGTGTATAAATTAGTTAATTGCCGTTTGTGTTCCGCATAAGTAACGCGTGTGCCACAAACATTGCAAATAATCAAAAGCATTCAAAGAAACAGACGTCGTTCTCGTCGACGTCGTCGAGAGTTGCCTTACTACACACCACACATACCGTCGCCGGACCCATACTCTTGCATATTTCGTCGTCGTCGGTGTGACCACGACACGCTATTTTAGGAATATAGGAATAAACAATATAATTGTGAGACGACGGCATGTCCCTCTCTGAGACTGGCTCCTCCTGCACCAGCAACAGAGCACCAAGCAGCTCCGATGCGCCGCTATGCAAACGCCTCAAATTGGATGAAGCCGGCAACAATGATGCCGGTGCCGATGGGGATGCCGGTGGAGCCGGAACCGGAGCTGCTTCCGTGCCGCCAGAAGCAGCATCATCGAGCAGCGGCAGCGGCAATCGGCGCAAGCTCCCCTCTGCTGCTGCCGCAGCGAGCGGCAACAACAACTACGAAAATCACGACAAAGCAGACGACGTTGACATGTTGACAGAGACAGCTAGTGTTGCTTCGGCTGCTTCAGTCGTATCGTCGTCTACTTCTGACACGTGCGCAGCCAATACAACGTCAAAGCAAGTAGCAGCAGCAGCTGCCGGTGGCGGGGACGTTAGTACATCGTCAGCAGTGAATAAGGAAAGTAGTGGCATTAACAATTGTGCGTCGTCCTCGTCCTCATCCTCGTCGTCGTCGTTGTCGTCTACAACAACAACATCGAAAACTAAATCACTGGATACGGAAGCAATCAAAAGCAAAGCGCGTACTGTCAGCTCAACAAACTCCAACGTCAGTTCCACCAACACCAGCAGCAACAACAACTGCACAAGTAATAGTAACAACAACAACAGCAATAACAGCAGTGCAGTTATGGCTGCGAGCAGCAACAGCAACAACACTGGCGGAGACATCGATGAGTCGCTCTATTCGCGCCAACTCTATGTGCTTGGACACGATGCAATGCGTCGTATGGCCAACTCGGACATCCTGCTCTCAGGATTAGGCGGTCTGGGTTTGGAAATAGCCAAGAATGTCATATTGGGTGGCGTTAAATCGATCACCCTGCATGACACAGCAAATTGTACGGTAAGTTTGAACGAACAAGCAAAGCGAACTGTGCTGCTGTCGTGCGGGGCAGCGAAGTCGGCAGAGGGTTGGTTAAAAATCAATAATTAACATTTGTGGATGCCATTTAATTGCCGCGCGCGCGAAAAATCACGCAACTCTCGTAGCAGCAGCAGAGGAGAGATAGCGCAGCAATTAGGAATAGAAAAAAACCTTCCACATGATTCATGATATTGCAGAAACAACAACGAAAAGAATTTGCAAATTCGAATGATGCGTTCTGCGTTTTGTAGGTTATGTTGTCTCTCTGCTCTGCCTAGTTTTAGCAGCGAAAAAGAGCGCCTGAGAAAAGCAGAAGAAAAAAAGAAAGGAAAAGAATTAACTAATTTTTTTCATGCGATTTTTTTTTTTTCTTATGGGCTGGCTATCTGCGCCTGCTTTTTGTTCTCGCCACTAAATGTGCGAGCGAGACAACTGCTGTGTATGCAGTGCGGTGGTGTGTAATTGTTTTCGCATTGCGCTTTGTGTGCATATTCGGTTTTGTTTTACTTTGTTCCGGCAGACGAGAAATTTCTTTTTATTGCCGTCGAGGCACAAAGAGAAATTGCAGCAAGTTAATTAAATGCAATAAATATTTGTATTTTTTTTAAGCAATTACGCAAAACAAAGCTTGCCACTTATGTTATTAAGAAATATTAACAGCTATTTGGCAAACTGTAAACAGAGTTGCCACCTGGCCTAGAAATTTGCATTGCTAGAACATTTTTCGTTAAAATTTCTCCGCTGTAAAATTGTTATGACGCCGCTCATCTCCCTCCCCCCCCATCCGACACCTGCCCCCGCGCCTTCGCTTAGTCATCGTCGTTGTGGAGTCAGCGACTTCGGCCTGAATTTCACAATGTTATTGTTTTTTATTTCTTTTTGTGCTGCTTCGTACACTGAACCTTTGGCTAATCTTTTGTTTGCATCTCTCTCTGCAGCTCAACGATCTGGCATCGCAGTTCTACCTAACCGAGGCGGATATTGGCAAGAACCGAGCGGAGGCATCATGCGCCCAATTAGCGGAACTCAACAGTTATGTCCGAACTATATCATACACTGGTCCCCTGACCGATGAGTTTCTGGGCAAGTTCCGTGTGATTGTGCTGACCAATTCGGATGCCGCCGAACAGGAGCGCATTGGAAAGTTTGCCCACGAGAATGATATTGCGCTGATCATTGCCGAGACGCGCGGCCTGTTCGCCAAGGTGTTCTGTGACTTTGGTGAGAACTTCACCATCTACGACCAGGATGGTGCCCAACCTGTTTCCACGATGATTGCCAGCGTTACACACGACGCACAGGGAGTGGTCACCTGTCTAGATGAGACACGTCATGGATTCAACGATGGCGACTATGTGACCTTCTCGGAGGTGCAGGGCATGCAGGAGCTGAACGGTTGCCAGCCTATTAAGATCACCGTGCTGGGTCCGTACACCTTCAGCATTGGAGATACCAGCAAGTTTGGTGAATACAAATCCGGAGGTGTCGCAACACAAGTGAAAATGCCCAAGACCATCAGTTTTAAATCTCTGGAGAAGGCAACAGCGGAGCCCGAGTTCTTGATATCTGATTTTGCCAAGCTGGATGCGCCTGCCACACTGCATGTGGCATTTGGCGCTCTTGGCGCTTTCCAGTCTCAGAACGGAGCACTGCCACGTCCCTGGAATGCTGATGATGCTGCAAAGTTCTTGGACATTTGCAAGAACGTGAAAAGTGATGTGGACGAGGCCCTTGTGCTGCAGTTTGCCAAGATTTGTGCCGGCAACACGTGTCCCCTGGATGCAGCCATCGGTGGCATTGTTGCCCAGGAGGTGCTCAAGGCCTGCAGTGGCAAATTCACGCCCATCTTTCAATGGTTCTATTACGATGCACTCGAGTGTCTGCCCGCCGACGGTGTCAGCGAAGAGGATGCACAGCCTAAGGGCACGCGTTACGATGCACAGATTGCGATATTCGGCAGCAAGTACCAGGAGCAGTTGGCTAATGCCAAATGGTTTATTGTCGGCGCTGGCGCCATTGGCTGTGAGCTGCTGAAGAACTTTGGCATGCTCGGATTGGGTGTGGGCTCTGGTCAGATATATGTAACCGATATGGATCTAATTGAAAAGTCCAATTTGAATCGTCAATTCCTGTTCCGCCCCCACGATGTGCAGAAGCCGAAGGCATTGACCGCTGCCGAGGCCATTAAGCGTATGAATCCTGAGGTTAAGGTGACTGCATATGAGCTGCGTGTGGGAGCCGAGACGGAGAAGGTCTTCTCAGAGGATTTCTTTGGCAAACTGGATGGTGTAGCCAATGCTTTGGATAATGTCGATGCTCGCATCTACATGGATCGCAAGTGTATTTTCAATCGCATCCCTCTGGTGGAGACAGGCACTCTGGGTACCATGGGCAATGTGCAGGTCATTGTGCCTTTTGCCACCGAATCGTACAGCTCTTCACAGGATCCCCCAGAGAAGAGTATTCCCATTTGTACGCTGAAGAACTTCCCCAATGCCATTGAGCACACGCTGCAGTGGGCACGTGACTCCTTCGAGGGTGTCTTTAAGCAGGCCGCGGAGAATGCTGCGCAGTACATTGCTGATCCGCAGTTCACTGAGCGCATTCTCAAGCTGCCTGGCATACAGCCACTAGAGATACTGGAATCCATTAAGGTAGAGTAATTTACATGACAATCTTGTAGAGAATCCCCTTAATCTCCTCTTGTTGACTTACAGAAAGCCTTGCTGGATGATAAACCAAAAGGCATTGCCGACTGCGTGGAATGGGCGCGTCTGCACTGGGAGGATCAGTATGCAAATCAGATCAAACAGCTGCTCTTCAATTTCCCACCCGATCAGGTCACTTCCAGTGGCCAACCCTTCTGGTCGGGTCCCAAACGTTGCCCAGAGCCTCTGGTCTTTGATGTGAACGATCCCTTGCACTTGGACTACATCTATGCGGGTGCTAACTTGCGTGCCGCTGTCTACGGCATCCCACAAGTTCGTGATCGTCAGAAGATTGCCGAATTGGTGCAACAGGTTAAGGTAAGAATACGAAAGGGAACTACATTGATTATAACAGTGGATTAATCTTAATCTCTGAATGCTCCTTGCAGGTGCCCGAGTTCAAGCCACGTTCTGGTGTCAAAATCGAGACAAACGAAGCCGCCGCCGCTGCGTCAGCTAACAATTTCGATGACGGTGAAGTCGATCAGGATCGTGTGGACAAGATCATTACGGAGCTGCTGAAGAATGCTGATAAGAGCTCAAAGATAACGCCGCTGGAGTTCGAGAAGGATGATGATAGCAACCTGCACATGGATTTCATTGTGGCCTGCTCGAATTTACGTGCCGCCAACTACAAAATCCCACCGGCCGATCGTCACAAGTCCAAGCTGATTGCTGGCAAGATTATACCGGCCATTGCCACCACAACATCTGTGCTCTCTGGCCTTGCTGTGCTGGAGGTAATGAAGCTCATTGCTGGACATCGGGAGCTGCCCAAGTTTAAGAATGCATTCGCCAATTTGGCACTGCCCTTCATGGCCTTCTCGGAGCCAATGCCGGCTGCAAAGAACAAGTACTACGACAAGGAATGGACACTGTGGGATCGCTTCGAAGTCAACGGAGAGTTATCTCTGCAGGAGTTCCTAAGTTATTTCGATGATAAGGAGAAGCTGAAGATTACTATGCTGTCGCAGGGTGTCTCCATGCTCTACTCTTTCTTTATGCCCAAGGCAAAGTGCTCCGAGCGTCTGCCTCTGCCCATGTCTGAGGTGGTGCGACGTGTATCCAAGCGACGCATTGAACCTTACGAACGTTCGCTTGTCTTTGAGATCTGCTGCAATGATGTCGATGGTGAGGATGTTGAGGTGCCCTATGTGCGTTACACGTTGCCCTAAGAGGGATGCCGGACTGGATCAACCCGTCGAAGCTCATCATCGTCATTTAAGCCACAAGCTCTAATCTTAATTGTAACAGTTAAATTATTATTTAATGCAAAACAAAATCATTTTGTCGTCACGTTTTGAAGTTGTGCGCCTGAAATTTTACTGTGTGTAGCAGGTTTGCATTTTAATTAACAGCCACAAAAAGGATAACAACATTAACTTACCCACACACACACCCCGCCCACACACACAACACACACAACTAATCGATATAGAAACTATATATTATATATGTATGTGTAAAATCCTATAAGGAAATCAAAAAATGAATTCGCGTTACACGACGAAACAAAGACTCGACTTTAAAACTTAAAAGAGTAACATAAAAAAGCAAAAAACAATAAGAATCGAAAAATCTGTCTGCTCAGCATAGGTTAAAAAGAAGGAGAAGATAGTGAGTGAGAGGATGAAGAAATAAGAAACAAGAAGCATGAATCGAGCGCATTTTGGAGGTCTTTTTCATCTCGGTATCTTTTTATTAATTTGATATAAACGTATAATTAAATTCAAGATGTATTACAAAAGGCGAAGCAACTGAATAAAGCTGTATATTTCATATGGTAATCAGAGACACTACTGAGTTTTTTCTGTCTCTGTCTCTCTCTCACTCTCTCTGTGCCCACCTTCAGCTGGGGCTAATTTAGTTTTTGCAATTTAACGCGCTGCATTTTGTAATCTCATTTCTTTGGTTTCTCTCTCGTCTTTGCATAAAACCGCCACGCGCCAAGCTTTCCCAAGAGCTTAAGAGAAATTGCCCCCAGTAAACCCCCTCAACACCCTCTCTCCCATTCAGCCATCCATCTATCCGACCATCCATCTGTCCATGCTCCTTCTTTTCCCTTCCCCGCTGTTTGTTGCACTCGCAGTCAGTTAGTGAAGAAACGTGACACAATTAAATATTTGATGCCCCCAAGACGTTTATGCCGGCGCCACTGGCTGTTGCTGCCACTAAAGTGCAATTGGCAAGTGCAGCCCCTCCTACCCCTACGTAAAGTTGGTCGACGTTTGGGGGCGTCTTATAATTAAATATTACACGCAATGCAACTGAAGTATACCAAAGTTATGCAGCTTCTTTCTACGCGCTGCTCTGCTCTGCGGCCTGGCAAAAGTTTGCCCTCAAATTATGCAGTTAATGAAAGAAACGCTAAGTGAAATACATCCTGGCAGAGGAGCCCTGGTAACTGATATGCTGTATATGAGGTGTATATATGGTAGTATGCGATGCACCTGAAACTTCACTTGTTTGTAATTTGATAAGAGCATTTTCCAACTTGCAAGAGTTGCACGAGAGAATTTAATGCGAGGAAAGCATTGGAAGGAGCTAACAAGATTATGTTATTATGTAGAAAGTTTCTGGATTATCAGAGCTGACTTACATGCTCAACTTTATAAGTATTTGTGGGTATAGTAAATGCATCAAATTATATGTAAATGTACCTAATTATTGGATATATAACCTGAGTGATGCTTCTCCTTTCACCGATTGATTTCTATGAAATTCCCATTGTTATTTCACCAGATAATAATTAAATCTCTCTTAAATCAGGGCAACTCATCTCTGCGTGCTTCTTTTTATTCGCTTTCTTCGTAATATTATGAACCACCAGCTGTACTAAAACCCAGAGATGTATAAAATGCGATAGATATAATATTTATACATATACAATCTACTCATGCACAGCGCGCTTCTGCGTCAGCTTGGCAAAAAATTAGTTGAGTCATGGGGAATCATTGTCACTGAACCTACAAAAACCAGCGTTGCGTTACCTGGTTACCAAATTCGAATTAATCGGGATTCGACAAAGGGTGAGCAAGAACGCACAGTTTAAGCCGAAAAAGACCCAAAATTAACTGGAATTCGATAAGAATACCCCCTCAATACGTTGGGGTTTTTTCCCAATTTTATGAATGATAAAATGTTTCGAATGGACTCATCAGCTGTGAGTGTATTCATTCAGCTGTCGTAAATACGAGACAACAACAAATCTTCACAACTAATTTATGAAAAAATATTTGAAAATATTTTTATAGAGCATTGAGTATTCTCCATATCGCGCAGAGATTTATCTCTTTTGTCTTCCGCTTCTTTGTTGTCGTTTTAATTTTATTATACGTATGTATATGTATCTCATCTTTTTTTCGTTTTTCGCGTATGTCCGGTTTGTAAACCTGTTAGTAGGAATACAAATTTTATCGGGCACAGAAATATATTAGCTTTATGATGGAATTTCAAATATGGAATTTTCATAATGTCATTGAGATGTTTTCGCACATTGTTTTGCATTAATTAATTAATTCAATAAATTTTCACTTGCTGTGACACTTTTCGCGATAATGAGACTGGAGCATGAGTAACGGAGAGGCGCGAGAGGAAGAGGTATCGAATCTGATTAATGAACATTCTCAACTGAAGTCTTCAAGGCGGGTTTGAAATGCAGCTGAGATGACTTGGACAGGGACAGCTGCATGTTCCAAGGAGGGGTCAGGAGGTCAGGCATGGACAAGGGGAATTGCAACTGCAATTGTTATGACAACAATCAAATTAATTAATGTACCCAAATGTAAACGGGTCAAAGAGAGGAGGTTACTTGCAATGAGGCTGGCATTTCCTGTCGAAAAACTTTTACTTGCTTGTTTGGATGAGGCATTTGGCCATTAATGTGCGTCATCCGTTGCCAAATTCATGTCCATATTTATAAGTGTTGGCGTTGCCAACTAAATGGGAATCAAATCTATTAATCTAAAAGTTTGTGTCTTGCTCCAGCGCAATTGTATGACGAAAATGGAAAGGTAGGGTATTAGCTTAGGGTGTTTGGGTGATTAAGAAACTAGAATTAAAGATTAATGCAGAAATATATGAAACAGGCAGAAGAGAGTCATGTGTGTCTGTATGCCCACTTATATCTCGGAGACTATAAAAGCCAGAGCTATAATGGTTAACAAACGGGTAAATAGCTGGTATATGACAGCCGAGCACATCAGAAATTTTTAAGAAACTCTTTTTCGGTTTCCACTTAAAGTTTAAGTATTTCTAACCTACAAATTTGTAATGACATTAAATGCGCAATATCCGTAAGTCAAATATTATATGCTCTATCAATTCCTCAACACCTCTAATAGTTTTTGGAAAAGTAACGATTGTTAACACACTTTTAAATGGCCTCTGGCTTCCTGCCACGCTTTGGACACCTTGTTCTCTCTGTGGTAATGGAACGTGTGCGAAAGAGAGAAAAAAGAATTGAGAAAATAGACAATATACATATGTAGATGGAAATAGAAACATGTAAATCACATGTTCGTCGCAGACAACGACGCGCGGTCAGTGTCCATTTGTGAAGCGAATCGAGTGTAAATATTTAAATTGAGTCATAAAAACATTGCACAATAGGAAGTGGCGACAGGAACAGTTTAGACAGACATCCATATCGGTTGCGCGGGTCGTCGGTCGTCCGTGCGGCGCCCACACAGCATGGCAGGGAAGGAGGAGGTGCTGCCTGAGGAGGAGTATGAGATAGTACCCCACTATAGTTGTTGTTGACTCTCCAAGACCATAATTGATTTATGTCACGAATTGCCCCCGCCACGAGGCCTGCACAATATTAAAGATACAACGTATTAATCAACTGCAACGCAATATTGCATTATATAGAGAGAGATATGTATAAACAGCAACAACAACAACAGGCAGATAATGCCCCCACACTGAGTCATTGACATTTGGCGATATTAACCTTAGTCCCGGCTAAAAGCATTTCTTTTCATATGCGCAGCACTATCAATGCAAAAACAGAGACGAACATAAATCATATATATAAGGCGGATGTAATGATGATATCGGGTGCAGCCACTTACCCACTGTACAATGCGTATAACAAGGCGCGTCTCTGATCTTGACCATGGTAAACTTGCGTATACTTCATACCTATATATGACCAGTTCTGCTACCTTATCGATAGGAAGTTACACCATGATGTACTTACCCACTCATAACATATCTACTGTCAGATAAGCATATCATATTTTTAATTTTTTTTGGAATCGTATATAGTCATAGGTACTTGTCATATTTTTTTTAGGTCAGCTCTGAGTATCGAAATCCGTACACATTCAATTTCGTGCTCAATTGATAATTGAACTCAGAAGACCTTACGACTCTAAAGCGAGCAGAGTCGTTTGGCTGACCACAGTTGGGCGTATGCGCTGTACGCTGTTGGAGGTCTAGGTCTATGAGTATTGGGCATAAATTCAATTTAAATGAATATGGATCACAATTATCGAAAACACGTCAGCATCTCAATAGTCTTATCTATGAGTGAGTCTATGTTGACATTGATTGTAGACCGGAAGTTAGAACTTACTGTAAAGGTGGGAAATTATCGATGATTGGGCGTAAGTTGCTACTGTGGGTAAATAGTGAATTAAATTTCACAATTATAGCACTTGTTACAATATCACCTTTTGAGGAATGTACCACCACTGCTCCAATTAATGGAATTAATCCGATTTTTATTTTCGGTCTTAGCCAGGGAATTGCTATGTCTGGTTTTATGACTGCAGCAGCCGATTGCAGATTTTTATTAAAACTTCTTATTTAAATTTTTAGATCACAAAGATAATGCGTCTGTTTAACAAAAGAGCCGATCAAAAAATGTGTTATATCTATGGTAAGAGCTCTTTTTATAACTTCGAAGAAAAAGCTTTAAGGGTTACGGTTAAATCATACGATTAGACAACCGCGTGGGCGACTTTAAGAGAGGAAAGAGAAAAATTTTATGCTGTGCTTACCCAGTGCAGTGAATGAGAGGGGTAATTCGAATATTATTTTTTTTCGATTTTATGTTCGAATGCATTCTACTTGGAATACTACAATATTTAAAAAGTTTGTCAATAATATACGTACATTGAATAAGTTATTTATGAAACTGTCGATAATTATCGATAAACATTTAAAAAGCTTTACAATAGTATACATATGTATATAGAATAACTTCAATGTTGGTTATTGTCGATGAACATTTAAAAATTTGGTTCATAATATATATATATAACTATTAATATACAATATATTACTAACGGTTCTGTAGATAGTTATATATACAATTTTATATTTAATAATTATACTGATGTTGTCAATTGATTACACCGCAATTCTTCATGAATGGAGTGCACTTCTAATGAACAGCATGATTAGTCGCCCTAACTTAATTAAGAGCGCAATGACTTGCGCTCTGCTACAGGCTTGATGCATTTGCTACTCACATCTCGTAAATGAACTGTATAAAGTGCACTCGCTCTTCAAATGCGTGCGCTCTTAGTGATTTCGCGAAGTCAACACGAAGTCCTATTCGTTCGGTGGTGATCGGCTCACTGGATGCAGGCTGCATGCATTTGCTGTTTTTGCTGGCGCTACTGCTTCTGCTGCTGCCCTCGTTGCTGCTGCGCTCTTTCACTCCTTTCACACTGATCGTTGCTCTCTGCGCTCCATGCATTCAATCACTCTCTCGCGCTCACTCTCCAGTAAGTCAAAAGTCAAGAGAAACACCGCAAGCAGCGGTTTTTGTTCGCGTTCGTCTTTCCGTCTCACTCAGTACTGGCCGGGCAGTCAAAGCCAGCACATCGTGTGTGTGTGTGCGCGCGTGTGTGTGTTACATACGAAATTAAATTGAATAAAAAAGTATTATTTGAATATTGCTGTTGTTGCTAAAGGCAAAGCAAGTCCGAAGGAAACGACATAAAGTAGAAGAGGAAGACACAGCAGAAGAGTGGGAGTGCAAGCGAGCGAGCGCGAGAGTGGCGCGTTGGAATTGTTGTAACTGCGCCGCCGCCTACTTCTTTGGATACAACAACAACAACGACAACAAAGCAGTGCAGACTGTGTCCGTGTTGGATGCGTTCGTGCGTGCGTGCGTGAGTGCGAGTGTGTGGGATTACAGCAACAAATACGTGTGTAAATGCAGCACCAGCTCCTTTGTCTGCCCCGTGTGTAACGCGTCGCGTGCTAATTAATTGTGTCGTTGCATTTACAAAAGCAAACAAAAGCGGCCAAACAAACAATTGTACAACAACAGCAGCAACAACAACGACCAGGCTAATGTGTGCTTAATAGTGTTTGTGTCTGTATCTGTGTCTGTGTGTGGTGTCTCTCTTAGTGTCGAAATATAAATTTAATTTATTATACGCCTGTTCAACTCCCTCCTGCCACGCCCCTCCTCCATCCACCTCTGTGCGTATGCGTCATATGTGAGATTGAAAAATAAAAAGGGCAAAGCCAAAGCGAAGCAGTTGCCACAACAAACAAAACAAGAACGCGAAGCAGTGGTAGAGGAAGAGGAGAAGAAAAAGAAACGAAACACCCCCGCGACGCTGAAGAACTGACGCTGCTTCCGCTGTCGACGCAGAGACGCTGCCAGCGCTGGTGCCTCTGCTGCTACTGTTGTTGCTGCCGGCTGTTGTCATTGCGCATGTTTAGTGTGGCAACAACAACAACAACAACTGCAAAAGCAACGTTTAGAGTTCAAAAAGCAGCGTGAAGAGCTGAGTGAAATAGTCCAAGCTGAACTTGGGCGTTAATAAAGCTTTGCCAAGCTGCCTCTGAAAAGTGCAAGTGTTGTTGCAAGTTGCAAGTTTCCACACAAGAAGAGAGGAAAATGTGTTACCCATATGGATTCGCTGTTGCCCTGCCCCTCCTGGCGGCACTCTGTTTGTCGTCATTGCCGGCAGCGTTGTCGTTGCTGGCAGAGGATGCAGCTGCTGCAACTGCAGATGCAACGGCAACGGGAACAGCGTCCAATAAGCAACATCAGCTGCTGTTGCATCAACATGGCCACAGTCACAACAACAATCATCATCATGTTAATCATCATGCCGAATCCGTGGAGCTGCCACAGCCACAGGCCACGGGCAAAGAGAAGAGCGCCGTCTCTGAGGATGTTATGGTAAGTTGTCGGTGTAATAAAACTGCCTCTAGTTACGCCTATATCCAACTTTACAGTAACTACCATACTCAACCTTACTGTGTTTTGACTACCATCGTACTGTACTCTATCTATATTACTTATCTATCGTTATCTATCATACTGTACTTTACCACTATTATATTCTACCCTACTCTACTTAACTCTACCCTACCCTACTCAATCCTACGCTATCAATTACAGGGTATTGCGCTGCTTGATAACATTAAAATTTATTGTTAATTATGTTAATGCTTATCATAATGTGCTGCAAGAGCAGCTACTGCAGTTATCACCAAGGGGGCAGCTAAAGGTTTAAACAGAGAGAGAGAGAGAGAGAGAAGAGATTTCATATCAGTTGGGTAATTTTCCTTTAAATAAAGGAGAGGTTCTGCAGTTGAATAAACTTTCAAGTTTAACTACATTTAAGAGGTTGAAGTTTAACTAGATTTTAAATGCTGCTACTTATGCTCCCTTCATGCTAAGGGGGAGGTAGGGGCGCCTTTAATACGGAAATCCGACACCTGCCTTTCGCAAAGGGGATTCACGAATCCAATCATGTGCGCTGCACCGTTTCGAATTCGAATTCATTAGAAAACTACCACCGACAATGAAACTAAAAACAACTCGGCGAAGAACCACAAGCACAAAGGCAACAAAGACAACAGACAAGGGACAACAACAACAACAAACAAGGGACAACAAAAACAGAGAAGAGACAACAGCAACAACATGAACTGCAGACTGACTTTGGGGGTCTGTGAATGACATTTTCTTTGGCGCACTTTTGCCAATTAGAGTTTAAGAAAAGTTGCGAAGCAAATTGTAACAGTTGCGCGACAGTGTCACACAGTGGCAACTTTATAAACAACTCAAGAACAGCAATTGCAACTGCAGCAGAGGCAGCAGCAGCAGAAGAGGCAGCAACAGCAGCAGCAGCAGCAACATCAACAGCGACAGCAGCAGCAGCAACTGCAGCGTCAACTCATGAATTCTATATGAGTATGCGTGTCTGTCTATCTGTCTGTTTGTTTGCCTGTCCCTCTCTCTCTCCCCCTCCCCTTCTCCAACTCTCTCTCTCTCTCTCTCTTGCTGTGCGTGTGTGTGCGTGCGTAGATAACTTAACTTAACTTCACTTTCTATGTGCATTTTCCGGACAACTTCCGTTTGGGCATGCAACCGCATTCGCCTTTGCCCCCATCCGTCGTCGACGTCTTCCTTCTCCCACACTCAGCCATATGCCCCCTCTCACTCGCACTTCCTTCGGCTACGGCTGCATCTTGAGCTGTGCCCCTCTCCCTCTCTCTACCCTCTCTTCAACTCCTCCACCCCGCGCTTACGATTACGCGCCACTCATAAGCGTGAATGTATGTGAATATATTCACTGCCATGCGAGAGTGAGTGCCGGAGTGCGTATCAGTGTGTTTGTGTGTGAGTGTGTGTGTGAGTGCGTCTGTTGAACTAAGAGCTGGCAGCGCCTAGCTGGCGACATAGCCAGACGACGACGTCGCTGCCACTGCCGCTATATGTGGCATGTACACACACATACAAACGCACACACACACATGCACTTATCAACTGTATTATGTATATGCATACCACACAATCATGTAAACGAGGGCAGTTCCATAATTCTAGCGAATGTGAGAATATGGAAACTTATTTGCATTCAAATATTAATTATAATTGTTCCTGAGAAAGTAAGACTGAGGAAAGAAATTGCAGGAGAATTCTGCTGAATTCTAAAATTAAGAATTCAATACAATCACTTCTCAACTTTAGAGTTCAGGGAAGTTGTTAAACTTAAACTTTAAAGCTGAGACATGCTAACAGCTTTGTCTGGAGTGT
The DNA here is from genome assembly GCA_018904035.1 of Zaprionus ornatus. Lineage (NCBI taxonomy): Eukaryota > Metazoa > Arthropoda > Insecta > Diptera > Drosophilidae > Zaprionus > Zaprionus ornatus. The sequence continues at coordinate 7,046,690 of JAEIFZ010000253.1, forward strand.
GTTTATTAAAGAATTTAAGATTCTTAGTATTCATTTGAGTGGGAAAGAGTTTACGATGGTTTGCTATTTAAATAAAATACATCGATTAATTATATTAGAACCTGATTTCATTTGATTTTTCGTTTAAATATTGTATAAAAGTTTCTTTATGCAAATATAGGTTTACTTCTTCAATTCGATTTCTGATTGTACTATGAATACATACCTAAGCATTCTGCATCATTCTTCTTGTGTATTATCGATATTTTAAGTTATAAATATGGCAACCAAATAGTGTCAGCCTTATCATCTACTTTGTCTTTATGTTTCTTATCATAATTCATTGGGCAGTATCCTTATTACTCATACATATTGAATTTTTTTACATGCTGAACACTTCCTTCCATACTATCGATATTATCGATTGTTACAGCAATCAATATGGTTACCAAGCAGTGTCACTTCTAATCTGAACAATATTTCATTATGATCCTCATCTGTTGTACTTATCCACTTTGATTGCAAATTGAAGACTTTATCCCAACACTTTTCAATTTGTAGTTTGCAGAATAACAGCTAGATACTTAGCTGCCTGGTAATAACAGGACAAATCCTGGAGAATCAAGTTAATTAAAGTAACTGCCCTCTTTGATACACACACACACTCACAACGAGCTCCGTTATGTACGCTGGCTGTGCCTGTGCCTCCGGGCCTCGATATCCTTGCTGAATAAACAATATGCGGGCTCAATTCGAGGGCCTCTCTGCGTCGTGTGTTTGCGAGTAGTTTTTATTTCAGACGACGCTCGACGACCCTCGATGTCGCTCAATTATAATTTTCTCACTCGTGGTCGGGTCGTGTCGGGGCTGGATCTGGGTCTGGCCTGGCCTGGTCTGGTCTGGGCCTTTAATATATGTGAAAATTTGTCTCGTATTTTTATCATCTTTCGCCTCGGCATGCCAATCCAGTGGACAAGTTAGCTTGGGGGATGGAGAAAAAGGAAGAGGGGGGAAGGAACTTAGTAGGAGTGCAAGTAGTGCCACTTTCAAAGTCGCGTGTCAGACGTTCTTGTCTCTGACTCATCGAGCTGACTCGGTTCGCTGTGGTCGCTCTTGCTATTGCTGTTACTGTTGTTGTTGTTGTGGTTTCTGCTGTTGCTGCGGGGGGTTCAATGTCCTTAGGAATACTTTGCACTCGCCTTGGCTCCTTGGGCACGAATAAATTGCGCATATTTTTGATTAAAAGGGAAAGAAAAAAAAAGAAGAAAACCGAAAAGAAAGAAAGGAAAATTTCGTTCGTTCGTTTTTAGAACACGCCAAGACGCCCGCGCTTAATGAGCGAGCGAGCCCGTTAGCCGGCTATGGCTACGGTGTAGTTGCAGTTGTTGTTGCCATGTTTCTTTTTATACCCTGTGAACATTGCAAGTGGTTAAAGAAGGGTGTTCCTAATTTATAGTTATGTTTGTAAGAGGTTAATGGAGGCTTGACAGAAATCACAAACGATATACTATATATATTCTTGATCAGTATCAAGGTCTAAGTCGATTTAGAGGTTAGAAAGGATATTCCTACTTTCTGGACATAATTGTAAGAGGATACACCCCAAAAAGTGTATACTATATATTCTTGATCGGCATTATCTTTTATATCTATCTGGCTTTGTGATGTGAGAGAACTCATCAATAATAATCTCTTATTACTTCACTTGCCTTGCTGTGTGTGTGAGTGAGATAGCAGTAAGCTGCACATTGTTAAATTAGTGTTGGTTAACGCGCAGGGTATCTGGGTATCGAGTGCACTGAACTGCAGCTTACTTCACTTGCTTAGTGTTTGTATTTGTAGTGCGAGTATGAATAACGAGGCGAATGTGAATGTGTGCGTGTGAATGTGATTGCGTGAATGTGACTGTGAGTGTGTGTGAGTGTGTGTGAGTGTGCGTGAGTATCCTAGCGGGCAGACGAAATGCATTAAACCCTCGCACTGCAGCCCGAACAATAAGCGTGCATTGTGCCGGCAACAGCTCCCAAACGACGAATACGAATACGTATTCATATGAGTGAGTGTGTGTGTGTAAGTGTATATATTATATATGGGTATTTATATGTATGCATATTGTATATGCTGTAAAGGGTATCTGGGTGTGTGTGTGTGTGTGCGTGCGGTTCGTTTTGGGATTTTGGGGCACATAGCAAGGCACGCGACGCTCGGCAGGGTCCACTATCTTGATGTGTTGCCCCGCTTGGAAAATGCACACACAAATGTCAGTGCGTGGCCCCCATTTACACACGCACACACACACATTCGCCTCGTATGCAAATGCGCTGCTGGCAATGTGCTTGTGCATTTCTATGTGTTGATTTTATTTTCAGTTGTTGCAGTTGCAGTTGCCATTGCTGCCACTGTTGTTGCAGTTGTTGTTGCTGGTGACCTCCGGCGCACGCATTTCCATGTTCTGCTATTTGTGTGTTGGGAATTCTTATTTGTTTGCTATCTGACTATTTTCATTGCACATTCATAATTGTTAATAATGCATGCGGACGAACTGTTGCAGTTGCAATTTATTTTGGGTTAAAATGTAAACAATTCGAGCTGTTTCCTCTATAGTCAATGGCATTGGCAGATCAGCAGTTAAGCAATACCACAACTAATAAGGGTGTTGCATTTAATTTTATTGTGGTTAAACAGAAAACAATAGAAATTCATTTAGAACTAACTATAAATTACCTATAAGCAGGAGGCATCACAGACAAGATATTCTTGCTTACGGTCACTACCTAAGTCGATTAAGGCATATCCGTTTGCCCGTCTGTCTGTTTCTCTGTCTGCATGTCTGTATGAACACACAGATCTCAGCTATTAAAAAAACTGAAGACAGCAAATTTGGCATAAAATTTCTGTATAGCATACGTAGTTAAATTGCATTTAAGATACTAGATGCCACGCCCACCACCCACGCAAATCAATAACTTTCAGACTGTGATATATAGGTAGCCTAATTTAGTATTTAAAACATCTTAAAATTTCATTACAATCGGACATTATACACATATGTATGTAAGTTATTCAGGTTTGCCAGACTGTAGCTTTCCTCTTTTTATTATTATATTCTTATACCAGCAGCTAATAGAAAACCAGAGTTGCAAAATGCGTCATCACGCTTTAAAAATAAAAAAACGGAGAAAAACAAGAAACCACAAAATGTTGTAAATGTAAAAACATTCTGTGAATTGACTATTCACGTAATACCAACAATGACGTAACAAATAAATACACAGAAAGATTAAATATAATATTATACAGAATGCATTAAGCCAACACTCCGATGTTTCCTTATAAAAAGTGAAATTATTTATTACTAATTCCGTTTCAGTTAAACTTCAACTTGCAACTGATTAATCCGAAAAGATCATTCATCTGGTTTGTCATTGTTTCGCATATAGCAACAACTGATGCATTGCATCTTTAATTAGTCGATCGTTTAATGGCTTCCTGGGGCTGGTCCCGCTGGGGACCAATCCTCGGCCACTGTTTACTTTTATGGCACACTTAAAGCATTGCCAGCATTTCACTTGAATGACAGAGAAAGACTGAAAGAAAGAAGGCACAAGGGGGGAAATAATAAAAACGAAAACGAAAATAACAATTATAAAGCCTCGCTTAATAGGCTTATGACAATTCTTGAGCGCCACCAGTTGAATGCCCCTAAGACCCCAAGTGATCGTATAATTTTTATAAGGCCGCGCCAACTCCATATACGATAATCGGAACGAAGGAAAACGAACAGACAAATGACAGACGATGCAGAGAAATGAATAAAGAGAGAGTGAGAATAAGAATGAGAATGAGAAGAGATGAGGAGAGAGAGCGGGGGGAGCATGTCAATTACCCGCCTGCCTCAGTTTGAGGCAGATTAAATGTGCAGCTATTAATTAAGTCGATTCGAGTCGAATTAAGTCGAGCTTCAGTTGAGCTGATTCACGAGCTGTTTGCCTTTTGTTTGTTTAATAAATCGAAGTAGCTGTTAAATGTAATTATAAACTGCAATCAAATATTTCCGTTGCGATAGCAGAGACAGAGGAAGAGGGAGATTCGGAGAGATTTCTCGTACATTTCGAATAAATTTGCATTATTCATTTGATATAATTTGTCAAGTGACAAATTCCCAACAAGGTGTTAATGAATGGAACTGCAGGCAGCTCAAGTACGTTGACAGATCGTGGTGAGATAAAGAAACGCAGGAAGTTACGCATATGATTGTATTGTGAATTTACGTGGTGAAAGTTATCCACGATCAATTGTAGACACCCTGTAGAAAGCTCATAATGCAAGATGATTCATTGTAGTTTGCGTATGATGAATACAAAATATGGAAACTGGTGGAAATGATTGTTAAAAGCTAGAAATAAGTGTTAAAAGTTATCATTTGTCTATTGTTGGCTGTAGTTATCGATAGGGTCGATATTTAATTTCGATTTGATAATTTTAACTGTTCATGTTGTTGATCACCAGTATATAAATGCTATCGACTAACAGCATTGCCTAAATATCCATAAGAAACATAAGATTTTGACTGCTTTTAATATAATCGATAGTATCGATAGTACTATCGCAGTGTTTTCCTACTGTTCTATTAAGTCTGCTTTAAATTGACTGGAATGATGGAATATATTTTTCTGTTTGTCTCTCAATCCTTATAACATTAGGTGATATGATAGGTTAGCTCGATTAATAGTATAAATAATCGATAGTTATCGACTCAAAGTACTCTGCTAAACTGTAAAGAGAGTTGAGTAACTCTTAAGTACATTCTGTAAGATACTCAAACTGTAATATCCGTTTAATATCTAAATAAACTAGTTAGCTCAGCCACTTAAAAGGAGCTGAAAACACACACCTAGAATATATTAAATATACATATAGACCTATATTATTTCAGTAAATTGCCGGTTCTTTGCTTTTGGAACACACATTTTAGGAAAACTTTTGCTGTAATTCGCATACTAATTGCTGGAGTTGTTTGCCGTAATTTCTATAAACTGGTTGAAAGCACTTTGCAGGGCACTCGTTGCACTCTAGACCTGCTCCCGACTGTGTGTGAGTGAGCGTGCGTGTGTGTGTGTCGCCCCCTGTCGGCCATGCGTGCAGTGCAGCCCTTTTATATTAAATTTCCCTTTCAATACGAAATGCGACGCGAGTTTTCTATTTAGTTTTTTAATTGTCTCACGTAGAAAAACTACAACACACACAAAACTAGAGAGAGACCATTGAAAATCCTGGCGCCTTTTTAGCTTTGGCGCTAAATCTCGCCACGACTATGTTTGCATTGGTTGTGTGGCACGCGTTGCTGTTGCTGCTGCTGTTGCTGTTGTAGGTGCAGCCAAAGGGGCACATTGAAATGCAGGTAGCGGAAAAATGCTCAACACAGTCGCACACAGGAACAAATAATGCCCAATTTGCATTGGGAATGGGAATGGGAATGGAAATGGCATTCAGTGAGTATTTTTTCGACGCGCACAGAAATTTATGCACTAAAAAATATTTAAAAAAATATGCAGGAACATATAAAAAAAGGAAATCAAATAAGACAAAACGACAGCGACGACGCCGCGATTCCTTCACAAAGAAACGGGAAAACGTGCTGTGCACAGCTAATGTAAGCGGGTAAATAGGAAGTAAATGCTAAAAAAATATGCCAGATGCGCCAGCTTTATATATACTAGCTATATATAAACAACGCGAACAGGCAGACCTAATTAATAACTGATAGGAGCAATAAATAAAAAAAGAAAGAATAAACTAGACGGCGAGTCCGGCGATAAGCTCGAAGCGAATTTTGTTGCATTTTTCATTTGTTTTATGCGCCATTGATTGATTTTTAATAGCATTAGGGTGGCCGCAAAGAGCAACAGAGATAATCAGTAAGAGGGGAGGAGGGTGGGAGAAGAGAGATGAGAAGAGAGAGAGAGAACAACGCATACGGCAGCATTATCAGCAACGCCATCATCAGCATCATCATTGTGTCTGGCGTGGTCCACGTGGCGTATGATTGATGCATCAGCCCAAACTGCAGAAACAAGAGAACTTTTTGCTGTTGTTGTTGCTACTACTACTGCTGCTACTGCTACTGCTGTTGCATTTATGCATTTTGCGTAGCCGCATCGCATCATTATGGCTGCGTACTTAAATATGAGAAATTTGTTGTGCATACAAATTTTGACAGTCAATGTGCATGCACATTAGCCCAACTCGATGTCTCGTTGTCTCACTGTCTCGCAGTCACACAGTCTCAGTTTCAGCTGCAGTCGCCTTCTCAGTTTCTCCACGCTCCTGCCCCCACCGTCTCTTCCTGCTGCACAGCCATCGGTCATGTGCACAATTTCGGTTAGCAATGACAATGATTCATGCAGACAAATGCGATTGGTCGTTGAGTGGGACGACCAGGAGAAGGCAGCAAAGACAGAGGAAGTAGGAAGGAGGAGAATCTGAGAAGGTGGCGCTCCGCAAGGGCTTCGGTTTGCTCGTGTGTGGTTGCGCCTAACTGAGGTATGCTACTTGGTTTCCTATGCCCCAATGCAATGTGGTTGCATCGATTGAAGGTTGAACAGCAAAGGCAGCGAAGGAAGTTGTCGATACTGTGAATAGTTGGAGATTTAAGTGACGAATTTAATGTGCAACTGAGAGAAAGAGTAGAAGGGAATAGGTCTTAGCGCGTAGATCAGATTTTTATGTATATATATATAGAGTTAAACTATGCTAAAAATGACACTTCTTGTTTCAATAACAATTAGCACAGCTTAACCAAGTGTGAAATGATACATTTAGAGCTGAAAACAAACTCAAATGATCTTCAGAATTGCTTGCTGAATATTTTTGAAATTGTATTCGATAAGGAATATACCACTAATTAAAAATATAACACAATTTTACAATAAAAAACCCTTTCAAACTGAAGAAAAATGTTTTTTAAATATGCAAATCAATTTCTAATATAAAAGCTAATTTAAAAATTGCCATAAAATCTAAAAAAAATTGTAAACTCTTTAGCAGAGCATAAAACATTTTTCAACACACAAATACGGTCTCCCTTCCTCTCTTGCTATCTCTGTCTAAACGCCTTGCAAGCTGTGAAAATCTCCTTGGCCACAAAGACAGCAAAAACACACAAATGCTACAGTTGCATGAGCTCGACAGTAAGATACCCTTGGGCACTCGAAGGTGACTTGAAAAGCTGCTTTATTTATTGTACGATCGGATTGAAATTTGGAGTTGTGATAGATTATATAGTCTGCTTAGTATATATCAAAGTCAGACAGTTTTATCTTTAATTCCTCGCTTATAAATTGAATTCCAAAATAAAGTTATGGACTTGCGTGGGTGTGGGCGTGGCATCATAGATTTTAAATTCACTTCAGCTGCGTATGGTATACATTACCATCTATGCCAAATTTGATATCGCTAGCCTTTCTAATAGCTGAGTTCAGTGCGTTCATACAGACTTCCCGACAGACTGATGGTCCTAGGCAAGAATATCTATACACTTTAAAGTCTGCCACGCCTGCTTCTGCCTGTTATATGCATTTGCACAAACTTAGCATACCCTTTTCTGGCCTTTTTCAATTTTCAAAGGGTGTAAGAAGCTAAAAAAGAAAATGCATTATCGAAATTGCACAATCGTTATTGTTATTGTGGATAAAAGTTTTAGGTTTAGCTGCAGATAAACACAGATAGGGAGAGAGGGGCAGAGACAGTGGGATGCTGAATGAGGCAGGCGTGGCAAAGAGGGCGGGCGTTGCCAAGACACTCGCACCGGACTCTCCATTAGCCAAAAGATGCATAAAAGCGTTTTTTGTGCTATGCAAATTTTCAGTTGGCACTTTTTACTTGCCAACAAGAATATAATGCCAACACGAGTGCATGTGTGTGTGTGTGAGTGTGTATAAAAGTGCAATAAATTCAGGAGGAGCATAAATAAATATATGTATACAGTGGCACAAAAAAGCGAATACACAAGACGAGCTTGTTGTAAAACAATTCGATGTAAATGTAAAAAACGTGCGATGCCCTCTTATTATGCTTGTTGTTGTTATTGTTGTTGTTGTTGTTGTTGTTGTTTGTGTGTTCTTTGTGCTGCATAAAGATTTATAAACAAAATGTAAGGCAATTGCATCTGAATCTGGTGACCTACATTGCGCGTCTCCATCTCGTCAGCTGCTGCCACCGCTGCTGCCTCTTCTCTGCCTCTGCCCCTCTTCGCTCACTCTTTTCGTTGCCTTTTTTCTCTCTGTTTTCTTTGCTTTGTTTTTATTTTCGTATTAATTATCACACATTTGGTGCCACTGATTCCAGCAGAGTGAACAGAAAAAAACAAAACAAAATTCTTGTTCGATTTATTTTTGGGCGACGGCACGCGAACTATAACGGCAGTTAGCAGGCAGGCAAGGGGGAGGGGTCGTGGCAGGGGTTGCACACCTCCCTCCCACCTGGTCAGCGTAAATATTTGACGTTTGCCAAAAGGCAGAACTCAAAAAGTCCGACTTGATTCTTTTTAATGATGCACATGCAACATGCTTCCACTGGCCTTTCCGTTGAAATGCCGCAGCATTCTTGCAATATGTTGCCACAACAACAACAGCAGCAACAGCAACGGCAATAACTGCAACAACATCAACAGCATCGACAACGCCTTTTTGGGTCCGCTGTGCATCGAGCAAGTTTCCTTTTAAGTGTCGCTCGCTGTCGCTGGCTTTGCCATCAATTATGCGGCATGTTGCCCTGGCCAGGCCAGGCCCGGGCCGGGCCCGTCCCAGCCTCATCGTCAGTTGCGCAGTCTTGCAGCGAGGTCCCAGTCATCGGCCGCGTCTCCGTTGCTTTGGCGTTCAATCTCTGCCCGCGTGTTGCAAGTGGCAGCTGCCTGCCAAAGAAGGCGCACACGCCAAGCTGAGAGGCACCAGCAGCACCGCACGTAGGTGTGCAGTCAGTTTGCAGTTTGCCAACGTCAATGTTGTTTCGCATACCCTGTAGTGAGTGGCAAGTGGGGGGTATATGCGACTAAAGTACTGGTAAATAAAGCTAGAAATCTGCAAAGCCCGAAGAAAGTCAACATAACCTCAAACCATAATAGTATTTTTAAAATATATATACATACATAAATATATATTTTATATGTACATTTAAAGTTAATTTCTCATATAAAATTAATGCATATGTACAATATATATGATATCATATTAATTATATAAATGATCTATCTTATTTATGACAAATGATTCATCTCTATTGTTCAACACTGCCTACAGCGCATCTCTTAGTCAGTGTGGCCAGCTGGACTAATTAGCGGTTTGCCCGTTTTGCTTTAATCATCTGCGCTTCGTCGCAGCTTGTGTGTGAATCACCTCGTCTCACCGCTCTCCTCTTTTCTCTCTTGTCACACGTCTCACGTATCAGGTCTTTGTCTCACCTGTCCACGGGGGTTCAAAGTGCACAAATATTTGTCCACTCATAACTGCGGGGCTTGGGTTTTTTCGCTTTACTCTGAAGAGAGGAAAAAATCACCTCGACTCTGACACACTCATTGATTCGTCGTTCGCTGCATCACATTTATTTTTTTTTTTAATTTTTGCCAATAAAAAAAGAAAAGACAACGGTAGTCGGTGAGTGAGTCTTTCTGTAAACGGGTTTATTGGCCCAAAGCGCTTATCGTTCGATCAGTTGCGGCTTGTTGCGACTCTGGGGCTGGCGCTTTAATGTAATCTAGCTCTATTAGCTGCTTGTCCAAATAGCACAGCAGGTTTACTGGTTTTCTCTTTCTTTTTTTACGTAAGCTGAGAAAATTGTCTTGCATTTTGCATATGCAAAGGAGGAAAATCTTTGCTGAAATTGAAAATATTTTAATTGAGATTATAGAGAAGATTTCAAAGAATTTCAGCCGTCGTAATTACTCTAGTTGGTAAATAATGTATGTTCCTTTTTGATGGAGAAGAGAGACTTGAAAAGGATTCTTCTTCCATCTCAAAGTATTAGTAAGAAAACTACGCTAAAATAGGTTAAAAATAGGTTACAAAAATAAGTTAAAATAATAGGTTACACAAAAAAGGTTTTTTTTTGTTCAAGAAGAGAGACTAAAAAATAATTTCGAGCAATAGATTAAATAGGTTAATTCTGAAAGAAAAATATCGATCTTTTATCATAAATTAAAATTAAAGATGGGTTTTCTAAATTTAAGATAAGAAAAGAAAAGGATACAGATTAAACAGCTAGTTTAATTCGACAACTTTAACTAGTACATTCTTTTAAATACTGCACGAAATATTGAGGTGAGACAAGCCATAAACGTTTATATCTTCTACTGCTTAAGAATAGAAATTTATTTGACATCTTGAAATACCTTTACATACCTAGTATACACTCAACACATTCACACTTAAGCTGAAGAATCTTTGCACATTCCAAGGCAACCTATTTCAACTTATCCACTCTGCCACTTACCCATATCATCGTCCACGCCCTGCACCGCCCCTTCTTGATTGTGTTTAGCATTTCAAAGCAGAGATAAACTAGCTGAATATATGGGAAAAATCGAATGGAATTGAATTATTAAATAAATTGCGTAGAATATGCGAGTCAAGGCAGTCCGTCCCAGTCTCCCAGTCTCGAGTCCCCCAAGAGAGGTGCGGCATCAGTTGCCCTGGTCGCAGTGGTCGCTCTTGGTGCCACAGTCTTCGAGTTCTCAGTGTTCTCGATGGCCATAAACACAACGCACAATATATCAATGACCATATCGGGTAGCTGCGGCTTAATGTGCGCCTGCAAATGGTCTTAATGTCATAAGTTAAGACGAAACCTTTTACCCGCTGTTCTTACTCGTTGTTGTTGCTGTTCTTCGAGTTGTTGCTGTTGTTGTTACTGTTGTCAACGTAGTCGTTTGTCGCTCGACTCTCAGATTTCTGCAGTTGTTGAATTTGCATATAATTGGACCGAATGCCGGAGATGGCAGGCAACTCAACTTGATGTGCCCCATGCAACCATATGGTGCATTTCACAAGCGCCAGCAGCAACCTCTCTGATCTGTGCAGGGACTGAGCTGGGGGCGGGGGAGGGGCTAACGGATGCCGGCTACTGTCAGTGATTTCCATGTTTATTTAACTGTCGTGCAAGTCATCGAACGCAAACGTGGCGGCTTTGTTTCACTGCGTACAAGAACGCAAAGAAAAACAACAAAAATATCAAGTAAATCAGAAAGTCAGCAGCACATTCAGACCGGAGATTGTTCATATACGTATATGCTACGCATATATAGTACATAAATAATGATTTATTTGTTTATTGCAAAGCGTAGTTAATCAATTTTGCCTGGCTTTAAGTGACCGACGATGGCGACGCCAGGAAAAACCTTGGACGGAATGACGACGATGGCGACGACGACGATGAGTGCAGCCCGTTCGCTTCGTTTTAATGCGCACCATTTTCCATTTTCTCTCCCATTTTCTCTCGTTTTACTGCCATCGTCCCCTGTCGACCCCACACCTCTCCCACTCAGCTCTGCTGCTCCTGCTCCCTGCTCACAATTTCTATTTGCTCGCTAGTTGCTCGGGGACCTTGTGCAGCCTGGGAACGGCAGAGCAAGCCGCCAGCTGTGGGCCATGATGACTTGTTGCTTTGTCGAGAGTTGGCAGCGTGACACGCAGCACGCAGCACGCAACACGATGTGGCAAGGGCTCTGGCAAATGGGTATTATCATGTGGTATAATCACACGCCTACATTATTGATGTGCCCACATAATAGCAGCCTCTTCAGGGATTATGTTTACTTGCTTGATCGCTTATTGACTCATTCTTTCTTCTGTGCTCCAAAATAGGTTGTATATTGCTTCTTCTCTCTGTCTGCATCTCTTCTAAGTGCTGCCTTTTTGATATTTTGACATGTGCACCTAATCCAACTGTCAAATTAGGTTCCCTAATTGTTTCATACTCTGTGAGGGTCATGTCTTAAGTATATAGTATCTTCTTTCTCTCTTATGCAATACTATTTGAAATATTATATTCTCTGTTACTCTATGCATCTATATCTTTCTCTGTTCTTCTCCATCAGTTTTCCTTTCTTAATCCATACCTGAGAGGATATAGATCCTTAGTTCTTGGTGTGATCTCTAGTTTACTTCTTAAGCTTTCAACCTTTTTCTTTTAAGTAAATTTAATCTCTTTCTCTCTCTCTCTCTCTCTCACTCTCTCTCTTTCTCTCTCGTCATATAGAATATGGCACCTTTTCCTTATCCCCATCTCTATTTCCCTTTCCTTCTCCAATCTTTCTCTCCTCTTCTTTCTCTGCACAGCCTCATCTCAAATTTCACTCCTCTACTCACGCACTCATCTCTGTTTGAGCTTATGCCTCTGCTGCCACCCATATATCTTTCACTCTCTTAACCCCTTGTCCCCTTGGCTTCGCTTTAGCCATCTATCTATGGGAAATTTGTAGCGAGTATCTCATCACTTTCCCATAAACATCCGAACCGTTCTTGGCTCTCTCGAGCTGTGCCAACTTGGCGATATTGCAATTTACGTTCTGTGGTCTAATTAAAGTGCAAGTACAACAACTAAACGGGCTGCTGCTGCAGGTTGTCTAGCTAGAGAGGCGAGGTAGGAACAGGGTTAGGACTGAAGGGGTTAGGTTACTGTGTAAAAGGGTTAGGCCCTCCCTTCGTACATAGCCGTTGTGCTGCGGTCAATTCCAGTGCGGAGCCCACAAAGCAAGCACTGTTTCAATAAATATACGTGGGCGGCTCTCACTCTGACACTCATCTTCCTTCGCCTCTTCTCTTCCTCATCTATCCCTTTCTCTGCTGTTCTTTGCCTGCCTTCGCACTCGCAATCTCTTGTTGTCTTTTGCCCGGCTTCATTTTTCTCGCATCCCACATTAATCAATGTTGATTTCAATTAATTTAACCATCTCTTCACTTGCCAGTCATTGTGGCCGGCATCCTGCCAGTGCCTTTTTATTAAACCAATAACAACAGTGCAGCCAGAAGACGTAGAGAAAGAGAAAGAAGAAGAGCCTGCTGCAGCTAAAGATAGTGCAGAGAGAGAGAGAGAGAGAGAGAGAGAAGGAGAAGAGGAACCTTCTACACTCGACGCCTGCGTCTTTTATTAAAATTTGCAGTCTATAAATTTCCAAGAGGTGTTTGGTTGGCGTAGTCCAGGGCATATAAGAGGGGGGAAACATGTGTTCCCATATGGCGAGCGGAAGTGCGTGGAAGCTATAAAAATCTGCGGAGCACTTTAGAAAAATGCCTAAATAGTTTTCACAGGTTTTCCTGCTAGGAAATTGAACAATTTCAAGAAAGAACTTTGCTTTAAGTTGTTTGAAGATGCCTCAAGTTGCAGGCATGGTAAACAGCAGACACACACACACACACACAGACACACACTTGGCAGATGGCAGCCATTATCATTTGTCATGCTTGAGAATCGCATAGAACAGCTGAACGGCAGAGTGCATATTCGAGTTCTTCTCAATCGAGTTTTGAAACATTTCATTCGCTGCAGCGTCGAACATTTTTTATGTGCACACAGAGGAAGAGAGAGGGAAAGAGAGAGAGAGAGAGGGAGATAGGGAGTTAGAGAGAGGAAGCAATGCGACCATTATATGATTGAGTTATGTTTTGTTGTCCCTGTGGCGATGCTAACACGTAAAATTCCATCGCATGCCCCCGGAATTGCCCCAGTTCCTTCAGCTCGGTTGGAAGTCATAAATTTTGTGAGAAAAACCTGTTGTTGTGCGCCAGGCAAGCATATCATGGCCATATCCTGTCAATTTGCTACCCCCCTGCCCTCCCCCTGTACTGACTTGCTACTTCCGACTAACTGCTGCCTCAGTGTGTGGGCCATGCTGCACTTTCTTCTGCTGCTCCTCTTTCTCTTGCTTCTTTTTTTGCGCATTTCTCACAATTTGTTGCGCCTGGTTTCGGTTTGGCATTTGACTTGACTCGACTTGGCAGCTTGCAGCCTGCACTGCTCTACCCTGCTCTGCTCTGGCCAAGGACAATGTGTCGCCTTACGGATTTGCCTGTGCCTGTGCCTGTGCCTGTGCCTGTGCCCGAGTCCTGGAGCTAAGCCTGGCCTGCCCTGGCAGCTGGTGAGCATTACGAGATAGATGCGCTCGTTTGTTGCAGTTGCCTGTCATTTTTATAGGTTTGTTTGCGGCTCACAAGCTGCTAAAGGGGTATAGGGGTAGGAGGGGAGGGCAGTGCCTTGTCGTGTGGTGCATCCCTTTTTATTGGTTATTGCTCTCTGGTCTCCCTTTATTAGTTGCTGCCTGTCGTCGCCGCTGCTGGTTGCCAAGAATTATGGCTGTCAATGGCCAATGAGTTGGCCTCCTCTGCCTTTACCCGCTGCAGTCCCTCCTCCTCCTGCACCTCCTCCTCTTGCCTAAGCCAATTTGATTTGTTTGTCTCCCAGCCCGTCGTCAGTTGCCTCTCCCTCTACGCCTCTGTTAGTTGATTAAGGCTGCGTGCCCCGCCCACTATTTACTCAAGTAATTGAGTTAAGTGACGCACTGCGCCCTTTCATTTATTATTGCTATTATTATTGTTCCACTTGCCGCTGTCCATTCGTAATTATAATCCAATAAAATAATAAACATATCGCATCGTTCAATTTACTTTCACACACTTTCCACGCAAGTCGCACAACTTTTTTTTGTCACGCCAACTTAACTAAATTAAGCCAAAACATTTATGGCCAACACACTCACACTGTACTCTCGGGGGCAATTGCTTGTGATATACCCAGTGTGGCGGACTCAAGGCAAGGTATATGCACAAGTGAAGAAAGAAATAGGAAATATAATAGAAAGTAGAATAATGTAGGAAGTGTATGGTAGCAAGTATAGTATAGATGTATGATATGGTCATATTATTTAAATCAATATTGAATATAATATATGATCTTGAAACCCCTTAGGCGAGAAAACAATTCGATTTCTTCAATCATAAAGCTTAACATAGGACACATTTGCCCAATAAAAGGGTATACTAAGATTCTGCAAATGTATGTAGCTAGAAGAAGGCGTAGCAGAGGCCACAAAGTGTGTATATTCTTGAACACGACCACTACCGCAGTCTGTCTGTCCACCTGTCTGTATGAACACATAGATCTCAGCTATTATACAAGCTAGAGACACCAAATTTAGCAAGAAGGTGTCTGTATACCATACGCAGCTAAAGTTTATTTCAAATATTGGATGCCACGCCCACCGCCCATGCAAATTAATAATGTTATAACATTCTGACTTGGATATATAGTTAGCAGAGTACAATCTGTATGTCTCCTTCAAATTTCAATTCGCTAGAAACCTTAGTGCACAAAAGGTATTGTCGAGCTTGACAAACAGACAATAATGTAGGGTATCTTCTCAGTTCACCACCTGCTCGTTCTTGTGGCGCTATGAAACTTTTTCTATTTCATGCGCTCGGGCTTTCTCTGCGTATTATTATTATTATAATAATATTCTTTTTTCCCAGTATCATGATTTTGTTTACACGACAAAAGCGCACGTAGAGCGCGTCGCACTTTTTACTATTATTATTTGTACACTTTTTTTTCACCTGTTTTCTTAGTTTTGTTGTTGTTGTTGTTGTTCTCGTTGCGCTACGGTTTTCTATCAGCCTGAAACGTCGCTTGACCACGTACGACATGCACCGTGGGCAACTGTGTTGCCAGCTCCTTTTCGATTTTCAAACACGTAGAGCGCCAGCAAATTTCCCATTTCCCATTAAAAGCGCAAAAGGCCAATGCATAAATGATTGATCCTACCTTACCCCAACCCCTGAATGACGTACCGCCCTCCCCTCCTCTTGCTATTGCTGTCGCCGCCTCTGCCCCTGTGCCAAATAAAGAAACAGCGCGTTTCCGTTGAGCCCCGTGCTGTGTGTGAGTGCAAGCGAGACAGTGCGATCTTGCAGGGGGCTTGTGCAATTCATTTGCTTACTCACTCATTCACTCACCCGCACACACTCATTCATACATTCATTCATGCCACTATCAACAGCTATTGTAGTTTATTATCGACGGCGTCAGCTTCGACTTCGACGGCAGCGTCGGCGTCGGCGTCACAGCGTGCGGTCATAAAAACAACGCTTGTCATCAGGCCCAGGTCTCCACTATCTTTATCGCTATCTGTATCTGTCTTACTGTCTGTGACTCTGAGTCTGACTCCGACTCTGCCTGTGCCGCTGGTTATGATGGGGCTTGGAATCGGGTTCGGGTCATGCCGCATCCGTGCCACACCTTGTTCAACTCGTATTTATGGTCGATGGCTTCGATTAACCAAATTGAGTAAGCTTTCATCCCAGTCCCCAATGCCGTTTCGTTCTTCACGCCCATCAGTTTTGCATTATTGAGAAACGGAGGAACTTTTACAATTCTCGATTATGAAATTTTTATTGCACATTACTTTATTCATATTGCTTGTAGAGTTGATAAAGTTTTGGAATTGAAGTTTTTGGTAAGCAAGTGAAATTTTTGCATAACTTATGGTGTTATGATTTCTGAATACAATTTCATTGAGGAAAGAGAAAGTCTATGGATTGTAAATTGTAAAAACATTAAACAATCATATGATAACTTCCTTCGACCATTGAAAATGTTTATAAAAGTAAAATACCTTGTGGAAGTGTATGTAACAGGCAGAAGGAGACGTAGCAGATCCCACAAAGTGTTTATATTTGCTAACCGAATCGATTAAGGCATGTAGGTTTATCTGTCTGTCCAGAAGTCTGTATGAGCACACAGATCTTAACTATTATAAAAGCTAGAGACACCAAATTTGGCGTGAAGATTAAGGTACCATACGCAAATAAAGTGCATTTCAAATATTAGATGCCACGCCCACCGCCCACGCAAATCAATAATACTATTCTTAAATTCGATTTGCAAGCGAAAAAAAAAAAGTTAAAACTTTCTGGCTTCAATGTATAATTAGCTGGTTCTATTGTTTACCTCTCCTTCAAATTTCAATATGATCGGATCATAAACACTGAAGTTATTGAAGTCAGCATAGTGTGTGAAGTCGGTCAGAGTAACGTGCTGGGATTCTAACAAAATATGTGAGTTATAAGTGTATTTACTATATAAAGAAATCACTTTGTTCCCAGACAGCATGTCCAATTATAATTGTGTGCAGGCATATTGCGTTCAATTTTACTGTGTCCACTCTCTTTTTTTCTCTATCTATCCTTCTCTCACTCTCCCTTTCTCTCTCTTTCTCCTCACATGCTACGTTTTATTTATGCAAAGAAGAAAAAACTGTTTGTGCTTATAAAAAATTAATCAAGCGTCGCTTGGGCAGACGAACTGTTTCCGTTCGTCGTTGCTTACCTCCTCTGCCTTCTTTACTGCCTCATCCGATTTGTCAGTTAAGAAACTTGCACATATTTTAATTGATATTGTTTTCATGTATGTTGCGCAGTTCTTATTGCTGTTGTTGTTGTTGTTGTAGGTCTTGTCGTAGTTTGCCTGGCCCGATGCGTTATGTGAATTTCAATGGGGCATTATGCGGGCTTTCTTGGACGACTGCGACGACAACGGCGAGTCCGCTGTGTGTGCGTAACACAAGAGAGAAGCATAACGTAAACGTAACGACGAAGGTAGGAGGCAAGCAGGTGGAGGGAGGAGGTAGCAGCCTGCAGGCTGTAGCTGCCAGCAGCTTTCAACGTGTTGCAACAACGTGACAACTTTTGTGACTTTGACGCACTTTGTGACCAGCCAGCGGCATTGATATTTCGCAGTTGCTCTTGTTGCAGGCGAGAGGGATTGAGAGAGGGGGGAGAGAAAGGCTGGAGGAAAATGTCCTTCAAAGCCCTGCAACGAAATCGAAATCAGCCTGCAGTGCAGAAAGAGAATGAATGTGGCACGTTGCAACTGACCCAAAAGGATGCCAAAGAAAATCCAAGTAAAACTTGCAAGTTTCTGGAATACGATCTTAAGAAACCTCTCAGTAAAGTTCTGTTGGCGCAGCATGTAAATTGACATACAATATATACACACATATACACATACATATTTGCTGTGGAAAATATAATATTTTTATACAATTTGAATTCCACGAATACCCCCTGGAAAGCTTCGCCTTTGGATAATCCACGTGCATCTAAAAAATTGGCAAGCAGCTTCGTCTTGTCAACTCTCACCCGCTGGGAATGTTTTGTGAATGAATAACTGAATATATATATCTATTTTTGTTATGAGTAATTTCACTTTGATTCACATGTTCTATAAATAAAGCGCTGATAAACAAAACTATCGAAATATGTTATGAATTGTTTGGCTTATAATAGAACAAGCAGCAAAGCTATAGTTCAGTGTGCACGACTGTGATATACGCGCTATAGACCTGACTGAAAAGATTTCTTAAGTATTGAACTACTATATTTAGTGTGTTTTGTGTTGCATAATGTGCAGGGAACGGCTTGGAATCATTATCCTCTTAAAGTTGTTACTTATATAGCTTCAAAAATTAAAATTCGACTTTTATTAATGCTTGTTATGATTTATATAAAAGTCAAATTTGTATACAAAATCAAAGGTTAGCAGATCCATTGCCATACCTTATACAATAACTAGCATTTACTATTTATTCTTTATAATAAAGACATTACCACTCGGAATTATCATAATTAATTACCATTAATTAGCATTACCATAAAACCATTAGCCTTTTATAGAACTTGCCCCTTTGGCAGGGCAATAAAATTCATATAATCACGTCAACCGAAAATAACAGTATATTTCTATTACTATCGTAAAACTTGGCAAAAACGTATGCAAAATAAATTCCCACTTAATCAAATATTCAAGCAATGTGTCTTAGCTAATTGACAGTTAAATTGCTTGCTCGATGGTGCCCAACAAGTTCTTTAACTTGTTGAATTTCTTCATTAACAATTAGCATTTACCAGTAGCTACATCTGTCTTCTGCTTCTGCTTCTTCATCTTGTTTTATTTATTGCCATTCTTCTATACTTCACACCTCAGTCTCTCTATCACTCTGTAGTTTCTTTGACCCAGACGTTACTTTATCTATATGCCATACACGATCCTATGTATACGGCAGTTCAGCAGCTCCATTCATCAATCGATTCTTCAATAAATCCAGCTAATCGCCACATATCACGTTCTTGCCATATAGAATCGAAATCTTAACTTGTTAACGTTTCTTTGGCGACGATTCAATGTGTATAGAAAAAGCAAATATGTTTATACCCTTGCAGAGGGTATATTAAGTTTGGTCAGGAGTTTGCAATGCACCTTAGTATATTAGAAATAACTCAAGTTATCAGTGTCTATGAAATAATAAATCAATATTGAATATACATATTCAATTCTTCACCATTATATAGATATTATCGGGGGGTACAGGAACCTTCAAGGGTATAGAACCATCGGGATGCCTTTCTTTATTCTTTTTCATCTTTTTAGTTTGCATAAAATGTTGTTGTTTTTGGAAAACAACAACAACGTAAGCTGAAAATCGAAAATTTTTTCAGTTGTCTGTTGTTTTTCATATGTTTTTAAGGGAGGGGGTGGGGTTAGAGAGGGGGGTGGCAGAGTGTGTGACAATTTTCTCATATATACGAAATGAAAGAGAAAATTTAATTTACAGGTCACGTAATTTGCGCTTGTGTGAGTGTCTGTGTCTCTCTGTGTGTGTGTGTGTGTGTGTGCAGCGCGTGTGTGGCACGCCTACGCTACACGCATGTGAGTCTCTCTGTGTGTGTGTGTGTGTGTTAGTAAATAAATTTGCCCCGTTGTCGCTGCTGTGCGTGCTGTTGTTTGTGTTGGTGTTGGTTACATGGAAAAATATGCAAATCCAGTCTACACATATGGCCAGAGCTCTGTTTTGTCGTCGATGTCGCACACTTTACAGTTATGACTCTTTATTTGGTTGCGGGTCGTGGCCCAGAAAAAACAAACTGACGAGAAAAATAAAAAAGAAGCTCGAAAAAAAACGAAATATGCCCATCGATTGTGACCAGACACGATAGGAGCACAGGCAGCAGTGGAAGAGGGGAGGTAGAGGGGAGCAGGCTTGTCCGGAACTGCAAAAAGCTGCTGCTCTATGCTGCCAAGCTACCCTGTAGCAGATAGGGCTGTTAGACAGGGTATACTGTGACGCACAAAACTATGCTACATATATTGAAGTATTAGCTTGTACTAGGCACTGCCTCTCTCTTTAACTACCCCTCCCCTCTCTCTCTAGTCTTCGTGCCTTATCTACACCTCTGAAAACTAACCTACACTCTCAATATTTGCTTTTTCATTAGGCCTAACTGCCAAAAAGAGGCAGCCTGGCAGCAAGTCTGGTCTATTTCAAACTTGAACGTTTTATCTGCGCTATCTGCCTCGGCCTCTCTCCCCTCCTCTCCGTCTCTCACTCGTCTATTTTTCCGTTCATTTTCCCCAAAACGTTTTTCCGTCTATTTTTCTGGCACACTTTTTCGGCGGGCGGCTTATTAATGCAACGTTAAACTTTGCTTGTAGTTGTTGTTGTCGCTTTGGTTGTTGTTATTCTTTGCAACTGTTGTTGTTTGCCGTTGCTATTACTATTGTTGTTGTTGTTGCTGCTGCTACGACTGTTGCTTTTATCATTAACTTTATGCAGCAACTTTTTCAGCTGGCATCATTTGCCTACCAACGCCCGCCGTTGCCGCGCTGCCTACATTAAGCCAACAAAAATGGTTTGGCTCGCAAACTGGCAACCATTTCAGCTTGGCACACTTCCCTAATGCACATGCACCCCCTCCACACTCCCCCCATGGCCTTCCTCAACTACATTTACTTACCCAGATCTGCATCTTTGCTCTCTTCCACTTCCAGTACAATTTCCTCATGCAGTATGATTATCTGCCCAAGTCAGATCTGGAAACTGGCGCCCTGCGCACCGAGGAGCAGCTGATAGATGCAATACGTAATCTCCAGGTAGGTGTGCCTGCCAAGCAGATGCTGCCACAGACAGATGCAGCTACAGCTACTGCTGCCACATGTATTATGCACAATTTCACAACTAACATTTTGCCATTTGCCTGGCAGGAATTTGGCAACATTCCAGTAACGGGCAAAATCGACCAGGCCACGGCAAAGCTAATACAGACGCCACGCTGTGGTGTGGGCGACAATAAGCATGCGTATAATTTCTCACCGGATAATCTCGATCATGGCCAGGGCTTCAACTCACGTGTTCGTCGCTATGTACTACAGGGTGCCAAATGGGATAAGCTGGCTCTAACATGGAGGTGAGTTTGCAATGCACATTTTAACTTGGTATCTCTTCAAATTAAACTTCAATTTAAAGAGTAAACTAGTTTCTGTCCATTTTTATACGTTATAGAACAGATATTATATCATTTTGCACATACAAAACAGACATTAGATGGCATATCCAAGCCTACAAAGTGCATAGACTAAATTATGTATAGCGTAAAACACAATAAAACCTTTTTTGTTTGTATGAACACTTATAACTCAGCTAGTATATGAGTTTTTGCCACCAAATTTGCTGGCAATATGTAATATTGTTGCACAAAAATACTGTGTGCTTTAGAATTCTGCCATGCCTCCTTACGCTTTCATAAATGGTAAAAAAACAAATATAAGGTTTAATTTAAAAACTAGAACAATCATTTTTGGTGTGTACCATTTTTATTACCTGTCTGGTGATTAGTAAGTATATTACAGGTAAGTGTGCTGGTGTAGGGTATGTCACAGTCGAGCATCCACGTCTTTAACCTGCGTTACTTAATTTCTCTTTAAAATCTCGTCGCATTTAGCAACTGCTTTACTATTCAGACGATTCGTTGCAGTTGCTGCTTAGATCAAATTGGTTTTCATTATGTATTTTCCCACACAGTTCCTTGGCTACACAGCCACCCCCTCCCCACTTCTCTCTCCTTCCCCTCTCCTGTTTCTTCTGCTGCTCTGTGGATGCGCATTTCAATTAAACTGCATGCAGTTCATTAATTTTGCAACGCTCATTTAGACGCGAATTTATAATTTTGTAAGGCAAGCGACTGCAATCCCTTTACTACTCACTTTCCCCCTCTCTCTCTCACTCCCCTCTCTCTGTTACTGCAGGCAATGTCCTGCGCATACGGGGGCGTTCAATTAATTCAAAACTCAAACGTAGCGTAGCTTGTTAATTTTTATTACAGTCATTGCATTTTGTCAGTGCGCAAAAAACTGAAACGCAGCAACAAAATGTCCCCCCTCCCTTCTTCTTGCACCCTTGTCTCTGCCACCCACTGTGTGTAAAGGGAGGTAGGGGGAAGTGGGTTGTACTCCCTGCATTGCATAATTTGATGTCTAAAGTGTGTTTTTATGTAAAACAAGTCGCAATTTTTTTCCTTGCTGTTGCTCAATTGTTGTTGTTGCTGTTGTTCTCACTGCTGTTGTTGTTGTTCCCTCTGTTGTTGTTGTTTTGTTCTTAGCCATGCGTAGCGTAGCGACTGCGTGAATTGTTAATGGCTAAGTTGGCCCGCTGTGCTGAAACGCCAGAGTTCCTGGGGGGAGTTCGCAGGTCGGCAGATCGAGTGGTCGCCAACTTGGCGCTTTCATTAAACACTTTGCGCCAAATTGAATTTTATGATGGCCAAAACGTAACGGAGAAAGGCTGCCCTGATTGCAGCTGTCACTTTTAATGTTGTATTTGATTTTTAATGCGCAGCTGCATAATTGCGCTTGAAATATTAAACAGACAATGAATCTGAAAAGTGCAGCAGCAGCAGGAGAAGTAGAAGCAGCAACAGCAGCAGCAGAGGCAGCAGCGGCAGTAGCAGCAGCAGCAAGAACACAAGCAACAGCAGCAGCAGCAACAGCTTTTTTAATTAGCAAAGCATTGCATACTTTCGGCAGCGTGCGAAAAGTTGCAGCAATTAAAATGAAACAGTTTAAATATAACTGGAATTTGTGCAAATATTGAAATAATTAAATTAGCAGAATAATAGATAAATATATACATAATATATTCATCAAATATTTTTAAATAATGAAATTATTATTATAACATAAGCTACTCTAATTTGTAAATCGTTTAATTTCCACCACCAGCTTTAGTTTTTTCAAAAAAATGTTGCCTACTTTTGTGCTGGCGCCTTAAATAATTGTCTGCTGTGCTGCGTATGCTGTTTGAATTGCAAATTAAATTGCATTCATCTGCAATTCATTAGCGAAAATGAGAAAATTGCTGCATGTTTTAACTTGCAAAAGAGATTACGCATACGACGCGTAAGCAGCAGCAGCGTCTTGCAGCAGCAGCAGCAGCCGTCACGGCTGTAAACAGCTGAGAGAAAACCCACATGCAGCGATTTAATTATTTCTTGTGTCGTCTACGCTTAATTGGCCATTAAGGCCAAGGCAGTGCGGCGGCAGAGCACAGCTAGCAGCGGTTGGTCAACGCACATCAAATTGACTTTACATGAAATATACATATAAAAACACTGAGCAAGAGAGCTGCCAGTGTGCTCCACATACATATATAATATATATGTACATATATATGTATATAGTATATTGAGTGACCTGCTTTCTTTCAGCGCCTTCCCTAGCTGCATGAGTTCTCGCTTAATTGCAAACAAAGGCAGCTGTTATAGGAGGGGAGTGGGTGTGGGAGTGTGGCAGGGGGAGGGGGGTATGGCTGACAAGGGTCGCACAGGAGCGCAGCAAGTGTTTTTCCATTTCCGGCGGGGTGCACAGCATGCAAATTGCCAAACGGAAGTCGTTTTTAGCATTTTGTACTCATTTTGTTTTCGCGCGTACACACACACACACACACACCGCACACACACACACACAAAGAGAGAGAAAGATGTGGAAGTGACAACATCCTGGCCATGGACAAAGTTGCCGCGTGCCATTGCGAATGCCTTGAGATACGAGTATTAACTGAAAACAGAACTGAAATTGCTGCACGCAGACAGCAGCGACACAAGGACACAAATCAAGTGACAGCAGCAGCAGCAGCAGCAGCAACGAGAGCAGCAATGGGAGCAGCAACGGCAACCGCAGCAAACGGAAGTGGCCAAAAACTTGCACTTTGCTCAGAGAAATGTTTAAGCTAAATTGGCAATTGTTTGGCTTAAATGGGGGAAGTGGGGAGGGGGGAGGGGAAGCGACAAACAGGCGAACAAACTAACTAACTATTTTGCCAACAAACGACGACGACGGCAAATGAAGTCTGCTAAAGGGTATTTGGAGTCGGGCATTTGTTTATCATCGTCTATCGTTGTTGCCACTTTGTAAGGTGTCAACGCGAAAGTTTCCCCCTGCCTTCACACCACGTCTCTCTTTCTCTCTCTCTGTTATCTGCAAAAACTGCTTGAATGAGTCTTAATTAAACTTGTTTAACTACGCAAAAAGTCAACAATTGCTGCTGCTCGTCGTTTCTTTCGGCTTTAGTTGGAGCTGTTTTTTCTCCTTCCTGCTGCAGTCTCCTTTCAATTGAGTGAAAATAAAGTGAGATAGAATTGGCCATTGTTCGAAATTGTTATCAAATGGAGCTGCCAGTTTAATGCATTGGCAAACAATTGCTCAACAGAGAAATTGGCTTACAATGCGCCAATGTGGAAGCGTTTAAAACTGTTGCATTCTCAGCTATTGAGAAAATTCACTTCACATTGCCTTTATTCAACATTTAAGGGAGAACTGTAGAGCGAATTAAATAGAGAATTGAAGATTTTGCACAGAAAATGCTTGCAAATATTCGGTTGCATACTTTCGCGCTGCATAAGAATTGGCTTGCAATAAACTGCTGCAAAAGTTGGGCATTTGTAAGCATTTCTAAGTATTTTTAAGCTAGTTTTAGCTTTAAATTGCGGGTAGAAATAAACTCTAGCTATATTTGACCATTTTTCTTATACTTTTACTGCTAAATTACAGCTCAAAGAGCATAGCTAAGGTACATTTTGCATGACGCAATTAAAGTCTATCAGATTGCAGGCAGAAGTGTTGCCTGCTTTTAGGCTACAGCAAAATTAGAATTGAAGTTTGAATTGAAGTTGCGAATTGCGGCGACGTTGTTGCTGCTGTCTGCTGCAACAAGTACTTGCCACAGCAGTTTATAATTGCTTTTTGTAACTCATACGACCTGTTGAGCCATTAAATGGCGACTCGCTGACTCCACAGACTGCCAGACTGGCTGTGTAATCCTGTCAATTGGCAATGAGGCAACTAAGTTGCGCACACTGACCACATTAATTGCCATAGTGTTGGTGTGTGTGGGGGGCATTAATAAAGCGCAACGTTGCAGCGGCAAGTTGCCTCATCGCAACGCATTTGTTAGATTTTTAATAACATTAATAAAGTGCACAAAGAAGTCAAAGTGCTACGCGCACGCCATGTCCAGTTGTAGTTGGCGTGGCATGTGGCGTGTTGCAAGGCAGACACACTAGGCACGCACAGGACACGGCAACAGGGCACAGCGCACAGATCTCACAGGAAGGAACTCTGGCAATCGAGTCACATGGCAAAGTTTGCGTTTATGCTTATTAGCGCTGGAGTCTGTCGTGCATGCGAGCCATTAATACAATGCAGAAGCTGCGCAAGAAGCTACCAGGCGGCAGTGGCAGCAGCGGGGGGTTGCCCGAGCATCCTTTTAGCTGCAACATAAAGAAAACGTGTATGAATGTCTTTGGCATTGGCTGGCACATAAAAACCACTGCGTATATCATCCCAAGGACCCAAGCTCGTCTTCTGTCATGTTACAATGATAAAAAGTAATTTTATGACGCACTCACACAGCCAGATAGCAAGAAGGAAGCGGCAGGGAGGGCTGGAGGTAGACGGAGAGGGGCTGGTAGATGTAGATGGCAGCCAGGACAAAACCCCGTTGCACTTATTGGTTCGACAGCCTTCATTGTCTTTGGCAGACGCACACATCCTGTCTATCTCTGTCTCTGGGTGTGTGTGTGTGTCCCTTTGTAATGATTCAGGCAACATAAAAGGCGCAGCTTTTAAAAGCGCACTCTATACACGCTCCACAGCAGCAGCAACATCATGACGCAGGACGTCGCAGCGTAACACGAAACTGCTGGAACGCTCCTCTCTCTTTGCCTCTCCCTCCCTTCCTCTTCCCTTTCCCTGCTGGGGGCGCGCACTTCAAGTTTAAAGACAGCTCGTAAATTCGCGCAAAGGAAAAATCGCCGAAAAATTCTAAAACCATTTGGAAGCAGGCGCTGACTGGATTTTAATGTCATTTGCTGCAGCTGTTGCAACAACGGGAGACGAATCATGGCCACAAAAACCAAAAAACGGGCGGGCAAGGGTTAAGGCAAACGTTTAAATCAATTTCGGGTTTGCAGCAGCAACCAACATGTGGCAAGTGTCACTGCAACTGCAGCAGCGGCAGCAGCAGCAGCAACAGCAGAGGCAGAGGCAACAGCAGAGGCAGCTGCAACATGCCACAGCGGCCGCGCTGCCCGACAAAATGGCAGTCGTGTGTGCGTTATTTCCGTTTCCGTTTCCCGTTTGCCCAACGTTGTTTTTAATTTCGTTTTTATTCAGCCGTTTCTGGCTTTTTTCTTTATTTCTTTCTCGCTTGTTCCATTTTTGATCAACGCGTTTATAATAATTTATGCACAAAATGAAGTAAATCACACGCACAACTGACCAGCGCACAGTCACGAAGCGAGCAAGAGGGAAAGAAGGAGAAGGGGAAAGAGAGGGAGAGGGTATTGTGCGCTCGTTAAATGCCGCAAACAGAATATGGCAATAGTTTTCGGAGCGAATTGTAGCTTATTTTTCAACAGTCATTTGCAGTTGCCGCTGCACTTTGTTGCCTGCCTTTAACACCTCCCACGCCTCCGACTCCCCCTTCTCTCCGCCTCCCACTCACCCTCTCATCTTGCTACTGCCTGTGCTGCTGCTCTTTTGGCCAGTCTAATGGACGTCATTGGCCATAGTTCTCTGACTTTTTGTATGCTGTCAAGTGCTCGCACTCGAAATTATTATCTGCCATTAATCATGGCTATAATGTTTTGGCTGCTGCTATAAAACGCTACCAAACCAACTGCGCTGCAGCCCAGGCAGAGAGAGAGAGAGAGAGAGAAAGCGAGTGAGAGAGGGACAGTCGAAGAGTCTGCTCTTCTTTCCCTTCTCGAGGGCAGCTTGGCTGAAAGCTTTAGAGACGCCAGCAAGTCAGAACTTGCTGATAAATGAACAATCGGGATTCTTTGCGCGATTACGATTAGGTGGGGAAATCGTCAAAGACTGCAGACTATATAATCTATAATATATATATATAATATTATTGTTCTTCAGTATAATTCTGCATCATTCCGAATATGAAAAAAATTGTATTATGTTAATTATTGGACAACCTTTTTCTGTTTAAATGAGTTTAATAATCTCTAATTAGGGATCTGACGTTCAGTAAATATATATATATATATATATATATATATATATATGAGTATCAAAAAGTGGTTACTTATCCAACACTACGAAACCAGGGTCTATTAGTAGTTATTGTAATGTCTACATATAATAGTTAAATATATTAAACTATCGCCAACGCTATCGATTGAACAGTGTTGTACAAGGCGCGAAGAATGACTGAGCGTGAGAGCTGTTAAACAATTGTTGATAGTATCGATATTAGTCGAGTACCAATAGAGCTGTCAGAGCTGTAAAACAATTATTGAACTATATTTGGCTTGCAAAACTATCGATTGTCGTAATACTATCGTTAATATCACGAAGAGAACATCTTAACAAAACAACATGACATATAAAATTCTGAATGCCCTACAAACGTCAAAAGTACTTTCCTCTTTATAACCCTTCCCTTTCCCATCCCCACTTTAATTTACTTAAGACTACTTAAGCTACCCTCGCAAATATATAATTTTGTGCATCACTTTATTACAGTGACAATTATTTTAACTGCAGGGCATTTTTATTACGACAGTTCTTGTTGTTATATCTACTTTGCTCTCTTTGTTCTTGCCACGCCTCCCTCCCCCGCATGTCTGTAGTTGTGCGGGGTAACCCTCTCCCTCTCACTCCCTCTCTATCTCTCTTCTCCTGTCCCTCATTCTTTATCCCTGCTCTCTGCTCTGTCTGTTGTCTGCTGCTGACCCGCTTCGCTGCTCTGCTCTGTTTTTTCAACATAGTCACACGCTTTGCAGCAGCAGAAGAGGCAGGCGAGAGGTAAGGGAGGGAGGGGGAGGTACCCTGAAAACTGTCGAGACTGCGGCCATAAGGTATCGCTGGGTTTACATAAATAACAAGCTCAATTTAGGCCCATATTAAAATACGAAATGGAAAATGGGAAATGGAAAATAGAAAATAGTCGAAAGCAAAAACATTTTCTGCTGACTTTGGGCAAAGGTGAAAGAAGCAGGGGGGGGGGCAAAGGGTAACAGAACAGACCAAAAGTGTGTCAACATATCATGGTGTGTGTGCCAGTGTGTGTGAGTGTGTGTGTGTGTGTGTGTGTGTGTAAAGGATTGTTTATTCTTCTTACGGCTGAGCTGACTGTCTGAGGCTGAGCTGTAGTGGCACTCACACGGACACTCATGCTCACACTCATGCCCACACTCGTATTCATATTCATATTCGTAGAAAATTTATGACATGGCAGCTTTCACTATGCCTAGCATCAAGAGACGCGTGTGAGGGGGGAGGGGCAACGTTCTGGTCTTTGCATTTTACATGAATTCCGTTGGGGCAGAGAATCCTTTTGTCTTAACGCTCTTACGGCAATCTGATACCGCCCAAGGTGTAGCATATCAAATTTAATAACCCACCACAAACAGCAACAGCAGCAGCAGCAGCAGCAACAACATGACAAGATTTCATAAGCTTCTGCTTGCTACGCTTTGTGGCAAGCTGCGGGTCGTGTCTTGCTTGCCAAAAAAAAAAAAAAAAACTTTGCAACCTGATGCCGAGGAAACCCATTGAAAAACCATTTAGTATTGCCCACAGCAGAAGCCTACGCAGCAGGATTGTGGGCAGTGCTGGTTAGCAGGAAGATTAGGGCAGGGCGTGGAGTAAGAAGAGGTGGGAGGGGGAACCACTACACCGGCTGCTGTACGTGTCAATGCAGTAAGCGAAGTTTTCTGTCTGCTGCTGCCTTTCGGTTTTTGTGCCACATCAGTCAAAGCACCGCAGCGCCAGCAGTTGCACACACACACACACAAAGACGGCGCACACACTCAGGCACACACATAGAGATAGTACACGCACCAGTATACACCCACACACTTGCACGCACATCCGCACACACACACAGAGACGCTCTCACATACACTGCTCAACTGACGCATGCAGTGTGGCATCCTAACAGTTGCTGCTGCACGCTGGCAACTTAACACTGACTGCCCTATTGCCACCCCTCTCTTCTACTACCCTCCTTCCCCTCTCTCTCCAATTGAGCCCAGTTGCATCGGGTTTTCCGGTTGCTTTTGCCGCTTTCTCTTTGCTAATTTGGCATCTAATTTGCAGCCCGGACAGCAAATGAGCAACTTGCAACTAGCAACTTGCAACTCACAACTGGCAACTGTTGCCGCTGCCAATGCTGCTGCTACTGCTGCTGCTGAATTTGCTTTTCTGTTGTAGTCGCATTTGCAATTCGCAACTGTCAAACCATCAAAACGAGTTGACGCCAGCAACAGAGGCGACAATTTGACCCCGCAATTGCCTCCTGCCTCGAGCCTCTGCACTGTGCCCCTGCTCCTACACTCTGCTTCCTGCTGCTTCCTCTTCCTTCCCTCTTTCCTGTCATACTCTACCACTCTTCTGCACTTTTTGTTAAGCCGCACAAACCTCATTAATGCGCAGCATATGCTGCATGCTTCTGACTAATGTACAGTCTCTCAGTGTGTTTGCTGTTAACTAACATGAGAGTGCACTGTTATTGAGTTAACTCTGGATCGGCCTTTGATTGAGTAGGTGCTATAGTTGAGTGCGTTAATGGAGAGAGGGGAGCTGCAAATTGCAATCGATTTTACTGAAATTTGAGCAATCAAAGGGCTGCAAGTGGAATAGAAGTTGAGGTGGAAAGTTAGGACAGGAGTCTTTTGTCAACTACAGTACAGAAATAAAGGCCCATTTGAGGTCCTTTAGGTGTGAGAAAAGTTGATTGAAACTGGAGAAAACATAGCAGTAACAGACGATGATAATATGCAGTTTGAAATCTTGTTAAAAGCTTTTAATTTCTTTAAATTAGAAGAAGGTTTTGATTTACTGACGATTGAATGATTTGAAGACGTTAAGTTCCCAGAGTGTACCTATTGGAGAATGTTAACACTTTCCAGATTCTTATTATTCAGTTGAAAATACTGCGAACTTACAGATTAACACACCTATATTACATTATAACAGAGTTTAGGTACACATTTCAAGATCCTAACGTCAAAATTTGCAGCGATGTTGAATTCTACATAATTTTGGTTGATTTAATGAATTAAAACCCTTTATGTTCGAGCCTATTTTAATGAACAACAACTTAGAAGACTATAAATACAACACTGTCAACTAACAGACACATAACATACTGTTAAGCAAGCAGTAAAAGCGCCTTAACAAATACCTTAGCTTGGCTAGTCTCTCTCTTAGTTACGTCATGTTAGCGCACTGTGAATTAACAGCTGTTAAGCTAATGGCGCTCGTTTAACAATTGTCTGAGCTTTGCATAATTATGCGTTTATATACGTGGCATTTATCAGTGATAGCAGCAGGAAGAGCAGCAGTCGCAGTCGCAACGGGCACTTTAAATTCAGGACAACATGACGCACAGGCGACTGACAGCAATAACAGCATATATCAGCCATATACAGTTGTCTATCTATGTGTGTGTGTGTGTGTGTCTGTGTGTGTACTATGTAGGTTGGCATTGGCGTAATTATGTTTGCTAACGTGGCCAGGCGGAACAACAACAATGTGCCCTGAAATTTGACACTTTCACAGTTGGTCAGTTGATTTGCTCGCTTGCCCGCCACAACCTCTGCTCCCTGACAGCCCCCTGCACTCCCCGCGCCCCTTCTGCCTGCCTGTCTGCATTCTGTTAGATTAATGTCCTGCTCAATCATCAATAGGTTCAGCGTACTGCGCCGTTTTGTTTGTATAGCACTTGTTTATCGCCCTAGCCCTAGTCCAGACAGAGCCGACTTCGACTACGACGACTCCGTAGTAAGGACTAAGGACTACAGAGTCCTGTTCCCTGTGTCCAGGGTTTCTTTTTTCCTTTCCATTCTTTGCTTTTGCTTTGCACTGCGCTTTATTCTATTTATTACAGCTTTCATTTTGGCTTGTGCATTCATCCTTTGCTTTGTTCTTTCGTTTACTTTTAATTCATTTAGGTTTTCTTGTTGTACATTTTGATTGATGACCACTTTAATTGCGGATATTAAATGACAAGCGAATGGGCCATGCCCCCAAATACTGCCCTCTCCCCCTATCCCTCTTCATCCGTCTCCTTCTCTACTTCTTCCTCTTGCCCTGTCCTGTCACCTTGCTGCCATTTTGTGGCTTCATTTTGGTCTATCTAATTTCGACTCGTCTCTCTCTTTATCGATCGATCGTTTCGAAGAGTCTTTCGAATATGTGTTTGGGTTGTTTTCTTCTTCATTGAATTACACACACACACATGTACACACGCACACACACACACGTACTGCGGCAATTTGTTCGCTGTTTCCCTGCACAAACAAAGTTAATCAAAGTCAAAACAAAACTGCAATTTGACGTACCCGTCGCTATTCGTGGCGATTTTAACTGCAGATTTATGTGGTCTTTAAATTGTCATTAGTTTACTATTGGCATGGGGTAGGGGGAAGGGAGTTCCATTGCTCAAATGAGTTCAATTTAAGTGCGTGCAGGTTCTGTTTAAAAGAAGGTGCTGCTCTTGCATATATCTGCTTTATACTCTCTCTTTTTCCTAGGTAAATGCATGCTGTCTTTAATATCTGCTGATATCTTTTGATTATGCGTTAAGTTTCCGTATTTAACTTCCTTATATCAACAAATATTCAGCTTTTTGTCCGTATGAGCACCTTTAACTCAGAGACTTTTAAAGCTAGTGCTGTCAAATTTGGTGGCGACATGTCTTTTTCCTGCACGCAGCTATTGTTGACTTAAGAACTTGACCACGCCCTCTTGCGCCTCCAAAAAGTGAAAGCAACCGAATTAAGAGCGTAATATCAAAGCTAAAGTGTTGAAATTTGGTGTCTACACTACTTATTATCTTTGAAATGTTTTCTCAAAATTTGGTTAAGATCAGTTAAGTTTAAGCTGTTGTTACTTAAGAATTACCAATATCAGACTTCACTTTCTTCCCTCTCTTTAACCCTACCTAACTCCTGGCCTCTCTGCTTCAACATTTCATCTCTCTTGCTTATCCATCTACTTTTGCAACACGCATAAACGTGACACGCTGATTAGCAAAGGAGTTTGCAGTTCACGCGCTTTGCTGCCTTTGATGTGGGCGCGACTGTTGACACTGTAGAAGACAATGATGATGATGATGATGATGATGCTGCTGCCTGCTGAGGCGACTGCCAATGTTGGCTAGGGTAGAAAAGTGTAACTGAAACTGGGCTATAACTACATAATAATTCTAATGAAAAATGTCAAGCTGCAAATTTGATTAGTTGCTTTGATTGTCAATTAAAGCACAACAACAAATTAGCAAGGCACAGGAATCTTGTTGGGGGAGGGGCAGGAGGTGTACTATATATAGAGAAATGTGACATATACTTGGCTATCTATGTCTGTCTCTGTGTGTCTGTGTGTGAGTGAGTGTATTAATATGATGCTATGTGGCAGCGCAGTTGATGATGAGCCAATTCTAATTAATTTTGTACAGTGCGTGTGATATGCGTGTACGTGTGTGTCTATCTGTGTTGGTGTGTGTGTTGTTGTGTCTTGCATTAAATGACACAGCAAATCAGTTGGCCTGCTCATTAGGCGCATTAATTGATAAATTGATATTGGCCGTACAATGCCAGAGGGCAGCAGAAAGCGAAGGGGGAAGATCTGGGTAAGAGTGTAGGGTTGCAAAGGGATAGGGAGAGGTAGGCACTGTGCAAAGCAGTTGCCGTGGGGCAGTAACGCCGCGCGCTAAAGTCGACTTTGCGGCTCTGATGTGTGCACTGCGGTCTGCAAAAGCACACACACTAAGACTAATACTTATACACACACATACACACTTAACACACACACATATGTATAGTTTATATATATATCTACCTTTACTTGCCAGTTGAAGTTGTTAAAAAGTCGCAAGCCAAAAGAAAAACATCAATTCCTGCCTTGGCCAGCTCGTGCTGCCTGCCTGCCTGCCTTGTCTGGCTGTCAAATCAAACTTTGATTTGATTTGATATTTTCGTGCAACTTTTATGCGAATTGACATGCAGTAACCTACCTCCCTTATACTTAGGTAACCCTCTCTGCTTGCCTTGTGCCCCTTTTCTCAAGCAGCTGGACAATCAGTTAATGCAATGGCGGCGTCTGCAAAACTAGCTTTTTTGCAGCTAAAGAGGCGCCTTGTGCGTGGGTTTGAGTGTGTGTGCGCCTTAGAGTGTGTGTGTCTTTGAGTGTGTGAGTGTCTTTGTGTGTGTGCGTATGTCTTTGAGTGTGTTGATTAATTGCTGCAGCTTTTGGGTGTCGCTTCAACTTGATTAATGTTGTTGTTGTTGCCTCTACTACTGCTGCTGCTGCTGCTGCTCTCGTGTTGCTCTGCTTGACCAATTGTTAATTGTTGTTAAGCGTTTTAATTTTCATATGTTGCCGCACAGCAGCAGCAGCAGCAACAGCAACAGCAACAACAACAGCAACGCAAGGCAGGCGACAGCAGGTTAAATGCCAAAGTGACACAGCGCAGGCAGCGACAGCGACAGCAACCGAAGCCGAAGCCGAAGCCGCAGCCGAAAGCCACAAGCACGAAGTGCCAACGAGCCGAACAAGGCATAGCCGAAGTAGCAGCCGAGCTATGCTAATTAGAGGATGCGCCTGCGCACAAAGAGAGAGAGAGAGAGAGCAGGAGACATCGACTTGCACTCTTCGAAAAAAGCTCTACTCGAGTTTGCCTGCGAGCTTTGGGATCGGAGGCAAAGCTTCACGAAGAGTGAAAATAAAAGTCTTATACGCGGCTGCGATTCATTCAAATAGCGCGGCTCAGCTGCTCGAGCGCTCAGTCGCTGGCAAGTTGTCGGTGTGAGTGGACAAGCAGCAGCAGCAGCAACAGCAGCAGCAGCAATAGCAGCAACACAAGAAGCAGCAACAGCAACACAAGCAGCAGCAACAGAGGCAGCAGTAAAGTCAGTCAGTTCTTTAGTGTTTGTGGCAATCAAAGTGAAATTGCTGTTAAATTGATATGTGTTGCTGCAGCGGCAACAACAATGGTAGCTGCGCTGATCAACCACAGCAGCAGCAGTGGCAGCAGCTACAGCGCTGGCAACACACACTCGAATCAAGCGAAGCATTCAACGTCAACGTAATCCCCGCCACTTGAGAGAGCAATGGAGAAACGGAAACGACAACGCTGAGCTGACTTAGAGCTGCCACTGCTGCTGTTGCTGCAGTGCCTCCTCCTGTGGCACAATGGGGAGCGCCGATTAAAAAACACACACACACAGAAGAGGCGCCCCCGCAAACTCAAGTGTGTTGGCCAAGTCATTTGTGCCCCGTTCATTGTGAAGGATCTGGCTGCGGCTGAAGTGCGACTTAGTGCAGCAGAGGCAGTGCCAGCAGTGGCAGCAACCCCACATAATGTTCGCTAATATTTGAAGAGTGCGCCGCATTAATTGACAAAAAAAAGAAGGCAAGAATGCAAGACAGAAAGCCAGTAAAACACAAGAAGGAGGAGCAGACGAAGAGGGAGAACTGAAACTGACTGTGGCTTCTTCTTCTAATGAGCGCGCTAACGTCAAGTTGCAGCTTTGGCTCTAGGTAAGTGCCGGCTTAAGCCTGAGACTGCTATATGTGTGTGTATGAGGAGAAGTGTGTGTGCTTGAGTGTGCCTGACTGGGTGTGTGTAAGTGTGTGTTTGTCTGTGATTTGCTGGCGAGGTCAAAGTGATTTATATGCCAATAAATGCACGAAATGCTCGCATTAATATTGCAACTGCTCTCTATCTCTAGTTATAGCTAGCTCCCTCTAACACTCCATGACTCTCCCTCTACTGCCTCCCTCTACCTTTCTGCCTCCCTCTTCCTCTTGCATTGTATATATATATATATTTTATGGCAAATTAGCCTGGCACGTAATTTAGTGTTGCATAGCCAACAGGCGCAGCTTTGTCCCCTCTCTCTCCCACTCCCCTTTGACTTCTGGCGACACTAAATTACATAACTCCAGGCAAGCATATGGCACAAATTATACGACAAATCGACAAATCGACAAATCGTTGCCGCCGTCAATTTGCAAATTAGATAGACACAAAAAGCAATTGCGAATTTTGTTGCTTGTTTGTTTGCCTTATTGTTGCTGTTGTTGTCCCTCTTCTTTTTATGGCCTGTGTTGCCTGGCAATCAGCCATCAATTGTTTAACATATTGCACTTTATAATGACAGAGAAAGAGTGAGAGAGAGAGAGGGGAACTGTTTGTTGGGTATATTTGAAGAGCTCTATTTTATTGCCCAGATTTTCCCTCTGATATACTGCGGTGGCCCTTTTGCAACGCTACTTCTCGTTCTCTTTATCTCTTTCCCTTCCATCTCTTTCTCTTGTTCATATAATTACGGGCAATTTTACTACATTTTGTTTTTTATTCTGCGGCGGTTCTTTATTTTAATTAAACGTAAAAAACTCGAGTTAATTGCAATGTTGAAAATCGGTTAACAAATGTGTTTAATACGCAAACAAACGGTTATTTGCCTGCACACACACACAGAGAGAGATCTGTGCGATTTACTGAGTATCGTATATTGGCAAATCAAATATGCATTGCAGGTTTCTCGATTGTGGTTGCAAGTTGCAATTTAATTTGATTTCTCTGCATTAGACCATTAATTATTATTGTTTTACTGTAATTTATGTATTTTATTTATTGTCATTTGGCGTTGATACACAAGCAAGAAGTTATTGACAGTGTTGTTGCATATTTCAAGGATTTTGGCTTGGGAAAATGAAGAAAGCTTATGAATGATATATGAACTGAAGTTAATAATGTTAATCTATCATATTACAATATATATAAATATATAGAACTTTTGAATGTTTTCATGCAAAGTAATTAAATTATTAGTTTTTCAATATTATTTCGTTCAATATTATAACGTTGAGAATTTGGCAAAACTTACAAAATATGTACAAAAATATAGCACAATATCTTTAATGAATTTTACTAAATTCTTTTCTTACTTTTTTTCTTAATTGTTCAGTTTAAATAAACTTTTAACAAGTTCAAAGAAAATATATTAAATAGAGAATGAAAGCTTTAGAGATTTTTAGTTAATTTCAATTAATTCTGATGTTTTCTAATATCTACAGATAATGCTGAAAACTTCTTTAGAGATTCTAGATTATTTTAAATTATGTTGCAAATAAAATTGCACTAGAAATAAGTTAGAATACTCTTTTTTAACCATTTTCAATGGTCAAAAGATATAACGGAAGCGATTACACTCCCAAATAGTTGGTTTCATTTATTTTAAAAGAACATAACCTCAATTTTCACTTAAGAATTTTTCATTCTAAGAACTGGAAATAAAATTTGAATAACCAAACTTGACTTAATACAAATTCAAACTCAGGAAAATACACAAACCTTAGATTCAACTATAGGTAATCCTCCAATATGAAACAGAGAGATTCCTTAACTTATATAATACTAATTCTACAATAAATAATATTCCACTATTCGAAATCTTTAAACTTTTCCCCGCAAAACAAACCAAAATTGAGTTATATCGAAATTGCTTAAAGCCCCCAAACGATTTACCTTTAATAGACTACTTAATTAAGATTTCTGTTTCACTACAAAAACAACAAGTACAACTACAACAACTACACCAAGAACAACTTGAAGTAACCGCAACGCATTTAGCTAATTCGCAGTCAATTAAATTGGCAGCCTTTGTGGCTCGACTCGCCTCAACTCGCCTCGACTCTATGCAAATATTTGCCTCAAACACTTTCGCCTTTAATGCCAAATTCAATTAACAGAAAAACCAAAAAATGTAACAAGAAAAAAAGGAGAAAGGGGAAGGACAAGAGAAAATGCCCGCAGGCTAGGCAAGAATCTTTTTTAATAATATTTAAATGGAATTACTTTTAATTAAGTCCAAAGTCCAAGAGCAACCACAAAGGGCTGCAGTACCTGGGCCTCTCTCTCTCTCCCTCTCTCTTGTGCTCTGACCAACGTCCGACGACCAAAAATGTTAACAGTCTCAAATTACCAAAGTCGAAACAGAAACAGAAAAACACAACAAGCCGATGAAGAAGAAGCAGAAGAAGACGAGGCAGAAAAAAGAGGCGAAAAAATGTGCAGAAATTGTAGCGCAAGGAAGTGATTAAAATTTTACCTACCTAGGCGACTGAAGTTACCTATACCCCTCACCCCCAACTTACCCTCTCTTACCTTCCCCCTCTACCCTCTCAGCACCTGCTCACCTTCCCCACTTACCCCTTCGCACTCATTTTGGGCACTGCCTTTTGCCCTCTAAGTTTGCGCCTTTTGCCAGTTTTACCTTCTTTATTTTCACTTGTTTCTCCGCCTGTTGTTGTTGTTGTTCTTCTTCTTATTGCTGTTGTTGTACAGTACATTCCCCCATAATAAGTAAGTATTAATTAATGCAAAAATGAAGAACTCGAACTTAAGTAGGGCTTCGTTTCTCGGCTCTCGGCTCTTGCTTCTTGTTTTACAAATGAGCAGACGCTTTGCAGTTTTTTGAAATTTGAGAGCGTGACGCAAATTAAGATACCGAAAAAAAAACAACAACACACAGCAAGAACCGTTGAGGGAGCAATCAGTTAAAGGGGTGGGTCGGGGGTGAGAGGTGAAGAACAGGCAGTGGCAGCCTGTACCCTGCCCCACTGTCCACTCAAGCAGAATCAACTTAATGAAAGCGAAATTGACACCTACCTACGCTTTTGCCCCTGCTCATAAGTCCCTCTTGTTTCTCCCTTGCACTCGCAGGCCTCCTTCTCTCTCTCTACACTGTCCCCCTCTCTCTTCCTCTTTACTCTACTGTCTCTCTTGCCCTTTCGCTGTTGTTTTCCTGTGCCTTTTTTCGCTGACCGCAGCGTGGCGGGGCCAGAGTAAAATTATACGCACGTCTGAAGTTACGTCGCATGTCGATGATGAGTACACTGCGTGTCAATAGTTGGCGCACCAAGTAGGGGTAGGGAGAGGGGGTGGGGGGCTGCTGTTGGCAACCCCGTTCCGTTACGTTATGTTGCGTTGCGTTGTCGTTCCGGTCCTTGTGCCATTCTGTTGCCTGGCACTTCCTGTGCCTGTGCCGTCGTTGACATTCTGTACACCATCATCAGCAACACACACCAGCACACACACACTCACATGCCAGAGAAATGCTCATAAATCTTCTCATAGTGCGGCGGTGTTACCCCCTTCCCTCCACTCTCACTCTAGTGTGGCGTTATTTCGATTTGTGTGTGCGTGTGGCGACTTTATGTTTTATCTTGCTTTTACGCTTCCGAACTGCTGCTTCTGCCCTCGCAGCAGTATCCCCTTTTGCCCCCTTCCCCCTTTGATTGCAGCTTCTGCGACAATGTCCTTGTCACCCCATAGCATACCATGAGTGCCTTTCGGCTCTCGGCCAATGCCCGAAATCGTCTCCAGTTATTCCACTTTGTTGTTTAGCTCATAAATCTGCTTATCTGGCGAGTCGTCGCATTGGTTGCGCACCGCCTAAAAAGCTCAAAGTTCGGCAAACTTTTTGCTTTGCAAACTAAATACCCTGTAATCGAAGTAGCTGGGCAATTGAGCAGGGGAGGGAGACTAGAAGAGGCCTGAACAGATTTTGAGCTTTCTTGTGAATTTTAAATGCAGGGAAGGAAAAGGAAGAAAGCGGGTAGTGATGGACCAAAAGAGATTTTAGGGATGGGAATTTGTCGATTATAAACAAGAGGAAAAATTCAAAAATAATATTAAATAAATAAAGTAAAAGTTATATGCAAATTAGGAGTGTTCCTTTCCATGTGAACAACTGAAATTGTTAGAAATTCAAATAAATAGTTTCTAGATTAGAAAAAACTTAGGAAGAATGATATATTAAAATATTATACATATGTTTTATATTGTATATATTTTTTTATATTAAAAAGATTATAAAAACTGAACAATGAATTTAAAGAAAAATATATTTATTCAATATATTCTTCTTCACTATGCATAAATTAATCTATACAATAGAACCCTCCTTATATAGGTCTCCAACCAATATTCCACTACCTAGCTCATTGAATAGTCCCTCATACCCTACTTTTAGTTGTGGCTCTCAAGTTTCTGTTTGGTTTTTCTATTTGTTCGGTATCGTTAGAGATTTCTCTGGTCTGGTCCGTGCCCAGCTGCGGCGCATTAAAGGATTTTGCAGCAACTTGACCCTGTTGCAGTCATGCATAAATTTGTTAGATTTGCCCATTGACAGGCAGGAAAACAGACCAAAACCAAACCAAAATACACAATACACACGCACACACACAGACAGAGGCAGGAAATACCAACAACAACAACAACAAGAAGGTAAAACAATATTGTGCCAAAAGGCCTGAGCGCCTAAAAGTTATAAATATTTTTGGGAATTAATTAAGCCTCTGCACGGCCAAGACAGGCAGTGTACCCCCTTTTAGATACCTCCCCCCCGCGCCCATTCTTTGTCTGAAATATGTTTGAAATATGCACGAAATGAAATTAGTAGCCAAAAGATAAAAACCTAATGAAATCAAATGCGGCCTAAAGATTTCTAGTCGTTTTTTGGAACTGAAGGGAAAGAAACCCCAAGAAGGGAAAGGATAAGGGGGTATTCCTTGGCAAGAAAATTGAAATATGTGCGCCTATAAATGGGTTACAATGCGGCGACTTCTGGAGTTTACTGGAGCGTAAAGTCAAATGCGCTAATGAAAGATTGCGAATGAAAGAAGGCGAATGCAGAGAGAAGGAAATCGAGAAGGAAAGATTATTAGCAGCAGAAGTTGAGATGATGATCCCAAAGGAACGGGGAAGGAAGCAGGAGGGGTATGGGAGGGGGGTAGATGTGACTGGGGAAAATTGGAAAAGAAGTTGGCAAACGGCATTATTTGATAAATTGATAAGTTGAAATGGGGGAAAACAGAATGAAATGCGAGAAGAGAGAAATGTTTTTCAATCTGTGCGAGAATTACAATAGATTAATGAGAAAATCGAGGGGGGGGAGGAGAGGGGGAATTGAAACGTGATGAAATGTGATGAAATTAATGAGCTGGGATTATACAATGACTGCATGTAGATATGATATGATGGGAGGGGGAGGAGGTGGGAGTGGGTTCTGCGCCAGTTTACACTGTTTGAATGTGAACAGAGAGCGGATTGAAGGGAGAGAAAAAGATGGAAGCGGACAGGGAAAACGAGTGAGGAGGTAGAAAAGATGTGTCTGCAGTTTCTGAACTATTTTTTTTCATGATTTTCTCATTTTAGTGCAAATATTAAGCAAATTTCAGATACCCTTAAACCCTTTAAAAAGCAAACCCAAAGTGACTTTTATTTCTATGTATTTTTGCTCAGTTTCTGTCTTCTTAGTTGCAGATTTTTCTATAATATTTTGAATTCTGTCGGTCTGTCTGTCTGCCTGTCTTTATGTCCGTCTGTCTGTCTGTCTGCTCGTCTGTCCATTCTTTATAATGCAAACTAGTCTCTCAGTTTTGGAACTATCTTAATGAAACTTGGCATACATGCTTTTTATTGCTGCAGGCTATAAATAAGTCAGAATGAGCTACATTGGATTGATATATCGTATAGCTGCCATACAAACTATCGGTC
Organism: Zaprionus ornatus; assembly: GCA_018904035.1. NCBI lineage: Eukaryota > Metazoa > Arthropoda > Insecta > Diptera > Drosophilidae > Zaprionus > Zaprionus ornatus. The sequence goes on from JAEIFZ010000253.1 coordinate 7,087,629, forward strand.
GATTTTCGTTATTCATCAAAATATTGCAACCAAATTTGCCACATCTGATTATATTCTATATATATAATATGCATATAAAATTTCATCAAAATCGGACTACTATAACATACAGCTTCCATAGGGACAATCGCTCAAACTTTTGGTTTTTGTATGAAGACCTGTTTTGATTTTGGGAATAACTTAACTTATCAGTGTCCATCAAAATGAGACATAATATTGAATATACACATTCAATTCAATAAATATTTAAAAGGCTAAAATATTCTTCACAGTTTTACAAATTTCTAAGCTTTTCTGAACATCAAAAACTATAAAATATTTAACACTGCACAATTGAAAACATTTCTGAATGTTTCTAAATATTTTATGCAATATAATATATTTCACTCTTCAATATTAAAACATTTCTGAATGTTTCTAAGCATTTAAAACTCTACAAAACTGTGCACAGTCACCCACATAAATAATGTGATGAGCTGCTCTGGTTATGCATTCAGTATTTTGATTGTTCCAAATTTCTTCGACATTCAATGACAGTTGGGGCTGCTCGTTTAAAGTCATAAAAGTGGGTGCTGCTCTAGGGCAGTCAGGCAGTGGAGGAGGAGAGCAGGGGGGGGAGGGAAGTTAGTACTGGCTCTGGTTGCCATTTAATTTGAATTTTAATGTGCGTTCAAAAATTCTTGCATGTCCGCACGACAAAATTTTTTAATATTTATTTCAAATGGCTCTGCTGAAACTGCAGACGCAGTAGCAGAGGACGAGGGGGAGGAGGGATAGAGTAGAGAAGGGGGCGGGGCAGGCAGGCACAGAGCGGGGACGTGGCTCAGGCTCAGGCAGAGGCAGAGGCAGCGAACATGGCCGCAGTTGTGTTGAAGTCGTCTGCATACGTCATCGAACTGTTGACCGAGTTGGCGTTTGGCCAGCAACTTGCCTGTTGACTGCCACAGTGCCCCGCCCTCCTACTTCCCCCACCGCCTCCCCTCTCTCTGTACGCTCCTGGCTGGTGTCTGCCTGTCAGCAAAACTGCGCAAAGATAGCGCAAAAGGACACGCAGCAGCAGCAGCTGAAGGCGTTGGAGCTAGGACACTGTTTTATGCATTGCATGCATTAAGGCGCAAAGTGTTGATAGGCAGCACAGCCAGCACAGTCTGTGCCCCATCCCCTCCCCCTCTCCCCTCCTCTCTGCCTGCCTACTGCACACAGAGATTGCTGCTGAGCCAGCACTTGCCATAAAACTGCAGCAAAAGGCGATGCGAAACATGTTGACCGCCATAACAACAGCAACAGCAGAAGCAGCAGGCTGTACCTGCCACAGCTACTTGTGGGGGCAGACCTCCTCTGCCTTCTCCCTCTCCTGCTCTCGCTCTTCCTCACTGGACATCCATCAAACGCGGCCATATTGAATCAACGGAAAATAATTGCTTTTTAAATGGGTTTTATGCGATATGCGTTCGAGGGGGCGTCACTGAGCACTTGCCACGCCTACCAGGCATAAACCTCGCCAGTGGAGTTGAGTGAGTAGCCTACAACTTGGGCTATTTACTTTTTTATTTGTAAGCTTTAATTTTCAGATTTATGCTCGCTGCAGCCGCAAGGACACTTTTAATGAGATTTCGTAGAGCAAGTGGCGAAGGGAGGAAGCGCGAGCAGAGAGGAGACACAGGAGACAGGGCAGTGGAGAGAGTGGAGGCTGAGGAAGCAGAGCAACTGCTTCTGCTTGAGAAGCTTCGTCTTTGCCAGAGCGATGACAGACACAGATTATGAGCCATGCCAAAAAGTCACTGTGGTTAAGCAGCTGCTGGAAAATAAAATGGAAATGAAAGTGGAAATGGGGCGAAATGGGGAAATGAAATGAATGGAGAGAAGAGAGGAGTAAGCAAAGAGATAGAGGGAGTGGGGAGGGGGGGAGTGAGCGGGTTTTGCACTTGGTTGAGTTTTTAGCTGCTTGAAGTGAATTTGGTTGAGCCAAACAAAATATGGCAAGCATATTTGATTTGCCTTTGCCTACAGCTGTCTTTCTATTCCCCCCCCCCTCTCTCTGCTGCTCTCCTTCTACTGCTTCCTCTCTCTGCTATCCCCCTGCTTTAGCATGTATATCTCTGAGGACACCGAACATAATTGGCTCGTTTATCAAGTACAGTCTGCATGCTCAAGTCCAAAACAATTGCTGCTACTCCAGAGAGTAGAATAATGTGCAGCAACTTGCAGCAAATGCACAAAAGAAAGGCAGCAGCACAACTATATCTTATAGTTGATTACAGACAGAGCAGGGTGGGACTATAATCAACTAATATATACAAGACTTATAGCTGTTTCAAGCCAGATTCTAGAGATACAAGACCTCTACCAGAAGTCTCAGTTTGCACTGCCTTTCAGCAGTATTTCATTGAGAACTACAAACCCTGTTGATTACCAAACTCATTTAACTACACACTGTTTGCCTTCAGAGCGTATCTAGTTCGAATTTGATTTCGAATTCGAATCCAAATAAATCGCTTCATTGCCGCCTTGCGCTGACAAATTGAGCGCAACATTTGACGCAGCATGGCAACAATCGAGCACAATTTTCATTAAGAACTAAATTCCAATATGCTACGCAATCTGCAAGAAAGCAGGGAGAGAGAGACGAGCAGAGAGAGGGGGGGGGGAGAGGGCTAGCTAGACGAGGCCGTACATAGATTTGTCATCGAATGTTGTTTATGTATGAACTTAATTGAGTTCAACTGAAAGTGTCAACTCATGTGACACACAGCTTCAATATGCCATACGCAAATGAGACAGGCCAGAGAGAGGGAGAGGGAGAGAGGGGCAAAGAGAGTAGCAGAGAGAGAGAGGGAGAGAAAAGGGCGTGCAAATAGAGTTAGATTTGTGTTTCGACAGGCAGCTGATTTGGCAGGCATTTAAATTGCTGACAGTGCTGACAGGCTGCCTAGCTTTTTTACAGCTGAAAACTAGCATGATAATTACAGCTAATATCTATATAATTTCTGTCCAGTTTTTAGCGCTTTCTAATTGATTAATTTTGCTATTTAATAAACAATTTGCAAACAAATTTGCATAGTTTGATTTATTGATGGGGCGCGTAGAAGCCGTAATTAGCTTGTTTTTGTGGCAACACTGCCGCAGCTTTCGATTAGTTAGAGAGTGAGGAGCTACGCAGGGAAGTGAGAAGGTAGAGGGAAGGCGCGCGTGGCACGCGGGGGCAATATCAGTGCAGGATAATTGCTGTCATCAGGCGGGCGAGTGAGCGTGCAAAACCGACTGCGTTTAGCATATCCAACTCGAACGGAAACGGAAGTGTAAATGCCGCAACGCAAAACACACAGCACAAATATGCAAGGGTACTCTGCACATCTGTCTGTGTGTGTGTGTGTGTGCTAAATGTTTGTCTGTCTGCTTGCTCTGTATGTGTGTGTGTGTGTGTGTGTGTGTGAGGCAACTCTTTCTGAGCGCAAGGCGCATTTATAATTAACATAATGATGGCATTTTGCTAAACAGCGTTTTCCGCACGACGCTGTTACACATGTAACAAAAACACACACACACCCATACAGTACACACACACACACACACACATGACACACTCGCACTCTCAGAGCACACACAGACAAAGGACACTTGAGTGTGTGCGCTGCATAGTTGACATGAAATGCCAACTTAATGTCAGAAAGTTAACATGCCACTTGAAATTAACAAGCCCAGGAACAGTCCCCCTCCCCTACCCTCCCTCCCCAGCTACACTCAACCCTTTTGCCTGACTGCCATTGTTATAACTTCTTGTGTGTGTGTGTGTGCGTGTGTGTGCCGTGTGTGTGCCGTGTGTGTCCTGTGTGAAGTGCTCGACGTGCGGCTCGTCAGGTGAGCCGCATTAAAAATGTAGAATTTTCATCTTTTAGTCAGCAATTGTAACGGTTTTTCACCAGTTTTTTTGCCCTCCCCTCCCTCCCTTTCCCCTGCTTCCCTGTTTCACTGTTTGGTTAAGTACCTGCCTGTCTAAGTACTCAAGTGTTTGCCTGCTTGGGGCGTGGCAGGGGCATGTGTGCTTTCAGCATTGTTTAAAACTGTCGCGCAATTTTGTAACCGCATCGTGCCGCCGCCGCTTGCGCTCTACGGCTCTGCCCCGCTCTGCCTGCCCCTCTGTGTGCCTCTACTTGCCTTACCTGCTTCCTCTGCCTTCTCTCTCTCTTCTCTTTACCCCTTTCTCTCTGTATCTTCTGCCCTCTCTCCCCCTGTCTTCTTCTCTTGCGCTGTCCCTTGCTGCATACCCTTTCTGCCTTGCACATCCTTTTTGTCTTTTACGCTCCACGCTCAATTATTAATTTATGCCTACCCACACACACATACTTCCACACACTCTCTCGCATACTCTCTCACACTCTCCCACACCCTCTCACTCTCTCCCACACCCTCCCACACTCTCGCCCCTTTGCATAACTAACGATGCGCTGCTGATTTATGCAATGCCCACAAAATGCTGGCAATAAGCAGCTCATTTGATTTTCGGGCACTTCGCCAGCCTCCGTCCATGAGTTATCGATAACGATAACTATTGATTATGCTGCAAGCTAGATTTTGGCATGCCTTCTGCCCCCGCATTTTGTTGCATAAAGCAGTCAAAAAACCTGCAGCAAAAACGTGCTGCGAAAACTTTGTTATTGTGCTGCACGCAATGCGGGCGGAAGTGCAGTGGGCGTGGCAGTGCTTGAATGGCAAGTCTTAGGAAAGGAGCAAAGGGGTAGGGAGGTGGCGGGGTGCAGTGAAAATGATATACGTCTATGCACACACATAATCCAGGATGATTGAAGTGCAGTCCTCTTTGTCCTCGACTCGCTGAGTTTGCCCCTCTCTCGGAGTGTGGCAGGAGTGGCAGGAGGTGGCACGATACATATACGAGTATGTGCATATATCTTCACATTTTCTATAGCCCCCAAGATTGAAGTTGCAAGTTTTATTAATCTCATACTTGGAGTTGAGAGCAAAACTTTTCATGCCACACGGCGAAAGAGTTCAGCGAGAGTCGAGTGAAAACAAAAAAAGATTTTCGGCTGCATAATTAGCTTAAGATATGCCTGCAACTTTAAATTATAAAATCTACTTAACTAGAGCAGAAATATAATGGAAAAATAATTTTATTTGTTTGTTTGTTATTGAAGGAAAGGAAATAAGAAGAGAACTTGATGGAGAATATATTGCTTAAGTATTTAATATTTAATTGAAGAAAAGAATATAAAGCACAATGAAAGACAAGAATGAAGGTACAGAACGTTGATTAGCACTGATCGCACAGACGAACAAACAGACAGGCAGATATACATACAGAAAGACAGACAGACAGAGATAAAGATACATTTAAATAACAAGAGCAAATCAAAACTTAATGCAAAATATAATAATTAAATTATTAAATAATTAAACAAATGAAAATATAAATTTCCACAGTTATTTATTCATAATTTCTTACTCTTCATACATTTCATTCCTTTAATTTCGATTCGAAAATCTTTACCCACTTTGAGCAAAGCAAAATCGCGCATTCTTAAATACTTCAATCTAATTTAATATTCGCATTTCTAAGCAACGAAAAAAATTAACTGCCAAACGAAACGAAAACCCAAATTGGTCGTTAGCACATTGCGAGCAGGGGGCGTTAAACGGGGCGGGAGTGGAGGCAGGCAACCCCCCAAAAAAAAAGGTTGCTGCAAATTACACGTGACGGAATGATGAGGAGGTTGCTGGTGTGGTTGAGGATGTTGCTGCTGCTGTTGCTGATGATGATGTTGCTGCTGCTGCTGCTGATGATGCTGATAATGTTGAGCATGATGATGAAGCTGACGTTCCGCGTTCCCGTGGCAAAATGATCATAAAATTAGCGCACAAAAGTAAAACATATGAGACGCGATTTGAATTTGACACCATTAGCTTCATTTGTAGAAGGAAGGGGCACAGAGGAAGCAGCAGACGCCAAAGTCATTTGCATATGCGAAACTCACACACACACAAACACACAGAGACAGACACACAGTCACTGCGTGAACTGAGGGTTGAAATTTAACGGCTGTGCACTTTTTTATTGATGCCAAAAAAGAAGAAGCGCGCTGCTGACTCGAATACTAAGCGACTTTTTATGCCTCGCGCTGATAATAATAATAATAAATACGCCCACACACACACACACTTACACGCACAACTGCACACACACACACACCTACACGCACACATACTTAGCGACATAATTATGTGGGCCCGATAGCGTTAATTATGCACAGTGTGCCCGCCTAATTATGATTTGTTGCCTCACAGCGCAGGAAGTGCAAAAAGCATTGCCTACTTTCAGGCGGACGCGTTAAAAGATGCTAGAGGGAGGCAGGCGGACACGCAGGCGGGCAGGCAGGCAGGCAATCAATAGGTCTATTGTATAGGTGGGCAAAGCAAAAGCAAAGTCGAAACGCACTCGAAAACTTTGTGCGCAATCTACAATCGAGGCGTGACAGCGTTTAGTGCGCCACTTGAGTCAGACAAAAGGCGAGCCGTGTATCTGACGGATACGCTGTGCAGCAGATACAGCTACAGCCAGCTACAGCTACAGCTATACGGCTAGCTACAGCTACAGCCATCGCAATTATGTTACAAAACGTTGCAATTAAGCAAACTGTAACAATGGCCCTGTCCAGGCACAGGAAGAGACAGTTCCAAAGACAGTCTTCTAACTCTAACGAAATATATGAAAAGAGCGAAAAAAACGCACAGCAGATGAAAGAGAGTGGCAGCAGGGAGGGAGGAGGGGTGCTGCAGAGTGGGGAGTGTGCGGCTGCCACAAGGAACTTCCGTTGTCGTCGTCCTCATCAACACTTGAGTGCACTTTGTGTGTAGAACAAGAATTCATATTGCAGCACAAAAGTTCTCAACATAAATACAAGTGTGTGTGCGTATAAGTGTCTGTATGTGTATGTGTGTGTGTGTGTGTGTGTATCTGTGAAACGTGTTCAATTGATATTTCTGCACGCGCCGCTTTGGCTCAAGAAAAAGTTATAAATAACAAGAAGCGGACTGGGCACAACTTGAGCAAAAAACTGTAATATTGCTTGCCTTATGCTGAGTGCCAAAAAGGCAGACAAGTCTAAATACAAGTACGCACACACACACACACAGATATATACACAGACAGTGAGGCACACCGTAGCACACTTGAGCATGTGTAAGTGCAGTCAAACCAGCTACTCAACAGCATCTTCAACTGCAACCCCAACTTCAGCAGCGCGTCTCCAACTTCAACTTTAGCTGTGGAGCTGCAGCTGCTGCCCCTCCTCCTGCTCCTCCTCCTTCTCCTACTCCTACTTCCGCTCCAGCTTCGCAAATAAGCTGCAACTGCTGGTGGCAAGTTTGGCTGCTGGTGTGGCAAGCCAAACAAGTGTCTGGCTACCTCACAGCTCTCTCCCTCTCTCTCTCTCACTCCTCCCCTCACTGCCCTGCCATTGATTGCCTAAAAAAGCGTCCTCAAAAATTGGCCGTGTTTTCATTTAGCTGTCACACGTTTGCTAAAAAAAAGCCAAAGCATTTACCTGGCTTCCCCCTCCCTGCTGCTCTGCTGCTACTGCTCCCCACTGCATATTGAAATTTTATTGCATTTGGCTGGCAATGTCCTTCTGGCAGGAGAATCGCTACATGCGCTCAGGCGGCACAAATTCAAACATTTGTATTGCTGAAATTGAAAAAGGTGTTGGGTGCAAATGAAAAATTACCCAGCAGGACCTGCTGCAGGCACAGCCAGAGCAGGAGCAGCAGCAGAAGGATGAGGCTCGTCTCTCACTGATTGCCAAACGGCGGCTGGTCGAGCATTGATAGCGCTGCTTTTTGTCTTCATTTCTTTTCGGGGCCTCTGTTGGTCCTGTTGTTGTCTAGCCAATTGTTAACAGTCACAAGGGAGTGGGACAGAAGGGGGAAGGGAGAGGTACTGGCTGATGAAGCTGTAGAACAATGCAGCAGGTTTTCGGATAATTATGGCAAATGTTTTTACTGACACTGCCTCTGGTTTTTTGTTATATTTTTAATTGTGATATATGCGAATATGAAATATATTGTTGGTAACATGATTTTTTACAGTTAATTAATAATATCTGTCCATTGATTTATGTCATTCGATCAGAAATGGCAAATTAATGCAGTTCATCCATTAATTGGCCAAGCGCATATTCATTTTGTTTAATTTCTATAAATAATTGATGATGTTGAACAAAAGTTCTTAAAGCCATAAACGGTTAATGGGCCACTTAAAGGATTGCCGCAACATTTGTGAATATAATTATAGATTAAAAAAGGATTAAAAGTGGGATAAATATGAATGAAAAATAGAATAGATACAGTCAAAACAGTTTTAGCTTATAAATGTAGCTTCTTTTTCGCTTTAAAGGGGTAGAAGGGGACGTGGCAGAATTATAAAATAATCTGTTGTTGTGGACAACACGAAGACATATTGTCAACAAATTTGGTTCTTCTAGCGCTTATAATCACTGAGATATAGGCGTTCATACGTACATTTATCCATAATATGTCTACTCTGCAGGCTCCGAGCTGCCCTATTTTGTCAGTTAGGCATACATTCGGCCGGCACAAAGTTTATTATAACTTCAACCCTTCAACCCTATGATAAACAGTGATCACAACTCTAAATAGTTTAGAGATATTTTAAATTCTCCAACATTTTAATTTATTTAGAATATAAAAGCTTGAAACCACAGAAAGTTTAGTTTGTTATAGAAAGAGTGCAAATAAAAGCTGTGGGAAATGTTTCGGGGGAAAAGTTCACTGCGACATGTTGCAGCATTGAAAGAGTTTTTCCATTCGTGAATAACGTTTCGCAATTTCTGCCGAAGCACAAAATGTTAACTCCGAAAACTGTCATCAATCTGGCTAAAGTCACAACATGTAACAAAAATCATATGCTGTGCTGCACTTTTTTAGACCCTGCTGCAGCATGGCGGCATGATGTGGCATGTGGCATGGGGCAGATTGGTTCGCTGTTCGCGCTGTGCCGATCCCTCTGCTATCCTGTCTCTCTCCGTCCGTCTCTGTCTGTCTGTCTGCATGTCTGTTTTATGCGTGTTGGCGAAATTTATCTTTCATTTGATGCCGTCGCTGCCTCTGCCTCTGCTGCTGCTACTGCTGCATTTATGCAACATATGCAGCATGCAGGGGAGGCACAAACAACACAAAAAGAGGCAGAAGACACTGGGAAAAAAGCGAGTCGAAAAAGTTAGCCGGCTAAGCCCAAACCCCAAACGCGTCGAGCCGAACCAGTCAAGCTGTCAGCGCAGTCAAATCTGCAACAGGCACTGGCAATGCAGCAATGCTGCAATGTGTGGCATGTGCGGCAGGCAAGGCAGCTGAGGCAACTGAGGCAGCTGGCGATGATGATGTTGTTTAGCTGCATGACAGTTCCGCCGTCGCTCAAGCGATGAAGCAATCTAGGCACTACTGCGTTAAGTATACGTAGCGTTATCTTTATGATCTGCTTCTTGCTTTGCCTCTCTCTCTCTCTCCCTGTCTTTTCACCTTCTTTGCCACACCTTGCCAGCCCGCTGGGCTAATCCGCCAGATTTAAAATTCATGCACAAAAGCGCCAGAAAAACAGCTGACTCTGTGCGCGCCTTAAGTAAATTTCAATAATTCTAATTTCAACAGCAACAAAAAGAAAACTTTGCCTGCTGATGAGGCCCCAACACAATGCGCTGCCACGCCCACCATGCTACAGCCCCCGCCCCTGCCCAGTGGCGCGTTGCATGTTTGCCAAATGTAAACAAAGGGAACAGACACAAGCAAAGCTGGCAGAGCATAAAGCGAGCTCTCACACACAAACACCCCCTAGTACACTCAGCTTGTTGCCCCACCCCTCCCCCCTCCCATCTCTGCCCATTTGTGGCAAACGTGCAACTCACTTTTCGTTTTGTTGTTTTGGCTTTTTCATGCACCATTTATATAACCAAACCAAACCAAACCCGACCAGACTTAGCCCGGACAGGAGCGTCTGCTTTGCCAGCTGTTCCAGCTCCAGCTGCCTTCCCCCCCTCCCCCTTGGCATAGGCTCGTGCTGGCTAGAATTTGACGTGTGCTCGTTTATCATTCATTTTGCGCTCGCTTACATTACCAACCCCCTCCCCTGGTAGCCTTTCAACTGAACCCTTAACATTAAATTTTAGCACGTTCCGCGCTAACGTGCGCTCATTTCGGCCCCCAAAACATCGACAACTTTGGCCCAATGTCTATGGCATTACGCACGCCATAAAGCTTAGCCAGAGCAGCAGATCCAGCTGCCCCTCCCTCTGCTCTCTCCCCCCCCCATCCGCCTGCCTGTCTTGCTTGCAGGCATCTTTCAGCCGTTCGAAGCCGTAATGAAGTTAAGTGACGGGCGTCAGGGCGGCTTAACAATTTATGCTGTCAGAGGGAAAAACCAAAAAAAAACATGCTGAAAAAAAATACTGAAAAAATACAACATAAATAAACAATAAAGTTGAGGAGTTGAGCCTGACCTGGAGGTGACTGCGCGCCCGGGCGTGTCTGAGTACTCATAAAGGTCTTAGCCGAGATTTGCTGGCTGAGCGCCTGCAGACAGGCCGCAGTTGGCGTTAATTGCAGCCGAGCAAGTCAAGAGCAATGCTCAAATTGTATTTAAGATATATTCACAATTAGTATGCAGTCTTTAAGCAAGGTACGTGTATGCAGACTGTAAGAAATTCGAGAGGCAATCGTATTTAACTGTGTGCAAAGAGGATTATGTGCAATAGAAACTGTAGAACATTTTATACTCTTCGACCATTGAAAAGGGATTTTAACAAAGTTTGTGCAAGTGTTTGTAACACGCAGCAGGAGGCGGGGCAGACAGCACAATGTGTCTATATTCTAGCTCAGTCACTAGGCGAGTCAATTGAGCCATGTTTGTCTGTCTATCTGTCTGTATGAACGCACAGATCTCAGCTATTATAAAAGGTAGAAATACCAAATTTGGCATACAAGTTTCTGTATACCATATGCATATAAAGATTTTGTTTAATATTTGTTGCCACGCCCACCGCCCACGCAACAGCATATTGATACTTTTAATATGATAATATGCTTTGGTTAATAAATACTTCATACAATTAAGGCCTTTCTTCGCTCAAAGCTCTCACTTTCTTCATTAATCGATGAGCAGTGAAAAACTGTTCATACTTTTTTACCATATCACAAACTGATTCCATTTGGATAATATTTTAATTACACGCATTCGAAAGCGAGGGAAATAAAGAACTTTTCCACTTTACTGTGTGTTTTATGTGAATTTATATATTTGAGATTTATGCAGCTGCTGCTTTTAGTGGCGCAATCTGCAGACTGCAGCCTGCAGCTTGTGGCATGTGGCACGCGGCAGTGGAAAGTGAGAAAGCTGCAGTGCGAAGCCTGTGTGAGTGCTAAAAAATACAGAGAGAGAGGGAGAGGAGGCAGAGAGGTAGAGTGAGAGTGAGGGAGGGAGGAGGAGAAAGGAAAGGAAGGAGAGGGAAAATAGGAGAGGAAAGAGAGGGAGGAAGAGGGAAGGCAGGCAAAGAGAGCTGGCAGGAGAGTGAGAAGCAGCCGCCACTTTCATAGTCCAAATAATTTTGTTTATGGCGTAAACATTTTTACGCTTTTGGCTTTTGGGCAAAAAGAACAACAACAAGAAAAGCAACAAGAAGAACAACAACAAGAGCAAAGAAAAACAACAACAACAACAATAAGAAGAGCAGCACAACAACAACAATGAGCCGGCACAATCAACGTGGTCGCGGCCATTAATTTGAGCGTCAGCTGCAATTTCATTACGCGAAAATAAAATTCCATCGCGCAGCTTATTTATTTATTTATTTATTATGCATGCCCCCGAAAAGAGCGGAAGTAGCGCAGAGAAGCTTTTAAACAATTATGAGATGTTGCACAGGTGAAAAACACTCTGATGTTGCCACGCCTACCCCGCCCTCTTGCCTTCCTGGCCGTTACAAGACAAACAAATCAAGTCGCGCACTTTGGCAACATTTAAAATTCAATAATCGTATTTAAATAGCCAAAAGCGACAGAGGGCAAAGGCCAAAGGGCAAAGGGCAAAAGGCTGAAGGCGGAAATGCTGGAAAAACCAGAAATATGCGCGACACAGTAGGAACTTTTAATGTTTCTAACTACTGCAACGGCAAGTTGTCAGTTTGCCGTTGTATTTTCCTTATATATAATGGAAAACTTGTTTCGAAACTTTTAAATTAATTTTATTTTCGCCAGCCAGCACAAAATGTCCTTCCCATTGTTGAACTCTGCACTGGAGTTGAGGGTCCGAGGCTGGCAATTAAAATAACAATATTCCTTTCCCTCCTTCCCCTCCTTTTCCCCTGCCTTAGCTATGCCTTATGCCGGCTATAAGTGTAGCTGTAACTGCAGCTGTATCTGTCTGTGTGAAAAGTGCAGCAAAAGATGCGCAGATAATTGAATTGCATAGAGAAGCAGGCAACAGATACAAATGTATCTATGGGATGCATTAAATGTATTACACTTATGCACAAGAGAAAGTTATAATTAGCTTATAAAGAAATGCCATCTAGCTGCAATAGAACAGCACAATGCATATGTATATCTTTTATCTTGGACTTTCAATTTGCATGCAACTCAATGACAAAGTTTGTGGGGGAGTGGGAGGAGAAGAGCGTGTGGGAAAGAGTGTTCTAGAGTGTGAGCTAACTTCTCTACAGTCTGGCAACTAAAACATCTCGACTCTCTATGTGTGCTTATCATGATTGGCGAGAACGTCGTCGTCGTCGTCGTCGTCGTCTGGGTCGATATGGCCTAAAGGCAGCAATGTTCCAGCAAATGTTAGACACGCAAACTGTGCTGGGCAGTGCCAACTACTACTGCTACAGCTGTTCCCAGTGAGAACAGTAGTGTTCCCAGTACTGCGTGGCCTCCAGGGTGTAACTCTGGGTTGAGGTTTTTTGGGGTGTTGTGCATTTTTAATGTTTGTTTGCTGTCGCTGTGTCGCAGTTTATTGTTTTTTCGCTCTCTTTCTGTCGCTCTACCTCCATCTCCCTCTGTCGCTGCCTCTCTCTAAGTCCCTCTGTCCCTCAGACGTCCCCTTTCTCTGCATGTTTGGCCGTGTTGCCGCAATGTTGACGCTAGTTGTATAACACGCACACTTTGACCGATGGCCCAAAGGCAAAAACACAAGTAATAATGTCTGCCTGACACTGTTGGGGTATGCGCAACTAGGCAGATACTCAGCTAATGAGTGTGAAGCATAAGGAAGGCAACACTTCTTTATACTCTATCAATTTACAGGGCAGTTGAACTTACCAAATTGCCTTTGCTGTGACTGTCTGTTGATCTCTACCGCTTGGCTATATAAATACCCTCCCACATACACACACACACACACACACACCTACACACACACATAAAGTAAAGTCTGCAGCGCGCTGCCAATTAACAAAGTAAATTGTGACATATTTTTTAACGCTCTTTTTTACGACTCCGTCGTCATTGGACGATGACATTTGACTGATTTAAGCCAAGCCCTTATTAATTTCTCCCTCTCTCTCTCTTTGCAGGTATGTATCTATTGATGGCCGCTCGAAAAGAGACGGGAGTGGCACACGAACGACGGCAACTTCCGCTTTAATGCAGCCGTTTTTTAACTTTTCATCCTCCTCGAAGTGTGCTGCAAAAGTTTATAACATGCTGTCATTATGGCCAGGCGACACTTTGTGATTGCCAGCAGCGTCCGTCGCCTGCCACTTTGCCATTTCCGGCATTTTGTTTTTACTTCCATTTCATTCCATTCCCACTCCACTCCACCCATCCCTTCCCTTCCCTTCCCTTCCCTTGCCCGCTAATTTCTTTGACATTTATTTTTGTGCTCTTGCGGTAAGTTTTGCGGACAAAGTTTCAAGTGTTGCTTTCAAATGTAATTAAAGTGCTACTGCTGCTGCTGCTGCTGCCGCGAAAATGTTCGAATAATCAGGCCAACAAAATGGCATTATAATAAGGGGTGGGGTGATTCTCTAAAAGGGGGTGCCCAATGGCCGCTCGGACAGTGCGTCCAATCAGCAACTAATTTGTAGCATTAAATGAAAATCAAATAAAATGATCAGTGTCACGTGTAAATGCCCAACAAATTGACATTTGCCGCACGCAACACACACACACACAGGCACACAGACAATCACAAAGGCAGACACACACACACAGACACCCTCTGGCTGGGCATTGAAGGCACTTGAAGGCGTCAAAAGGCGTCTACAAATTTCTTGGCTGCCACTTATGCTTACTGCGCACGTAGGCGATAATGTTTGCCTGCCAAGTGAGTGGGGGAAGGGGGAGAAAAAGGCGTGAAGTGAGAAAAGAAAGGCAGAAAGAAGAGGAGGAGGGGCAGTAGCAGGCCACAGGGGTGTAGGTGTGGGTGTAGCAGCATCTGCCAGTCCTTAAAAACTGCAAAATAGTGAGACGTGGCACATGTGCCGCAGCCTAAGCTTCTGTCAGCTCATGCCCCACACACACGCATACTCTCGTATGCTGTAAATATGTATATTAAATGAGTGTGTACACATTGTTTATACCACGTGCAGAGTGAGAAGAAGGGGGTAGTACAGGTAGAGCAGAGTGAAAACTTATGAGATATTTTTAATATTTATAGGGTATTTAAAAGTTAAACTTTTATATAATATCAATGTGTACACACTGTTGCATAGGGAAATATCGTTCAAAGATAGACGAATTTTTTACTACAATACTGCAATAGAGTATATTGGTATATTGTATTATAAATATACATGAATTAAGTGTGTACATACTGTCATTACTATCAATGTATGCAATGTGTGTACACACTGTTTATAACCTGCAATTGTACTGTAATAGAGTATTATATACTGTTACAAAACATATTGGTATATTGTGTAGTAAACATATACATATAAATTTAATATGTATACACTGTTACTATATACAATAGGTGTGTACACACTTTTTATAACTTACCTAGTGTACTTCAGTAGAATATATTCGTATATCATATAACAAAAATGCATAAAATAAATGTGTACACTCTGTTAATATATACAACAAGTATGTACACACTGTTCGTTGCAATAAAGAGATAGCAGTCACTGTACTTGCTGTAAAGCTTCTCCTGCTTATTACATAGCATCTCTGCACCCAGTGCTCTTGCAACTCTAGCCTTTTTCCCGCTGCTTGCTAACGCTTTGAGCGGCTTTTCAATATTTATCAATAACTTATTGACGCACACCCGCTGCGTGCGTATGCAACACATATTTTTCATGCGCCTTCCAACGTAATTAACCAATTTGTTCATTAAACCTGACCTTTATGTGCACAGCACACACGCTCCCCACACACACACACACGCGTAGCAGGCACGCATAAATCGCGCAACGTTTCAATTAAATATTGACTTTATTATGCGCGACCCGCACAGTATGCGCTGTTATGGCCCAATAGATCGTTGGATTCAATAAAGTACAGTGAAGCCTGCTACTGGAGGGGAGAATTGATTAAATAAGCTCACTGCAAAAATATAAAGTATATCATGAGGGCTCTCGCTCTCTACAAAAATCACAGAACAGAGTCCATAAATCCCTTTCTGGCTAATCAAATGCGCTTTTAGGCAGCACGCAACGTGGCCAACGTGGCTCATAAAGTATCCACAGATGCCTCTTTGCTTATTCCTCATGCGCCCCATTGTCACGCAGAGCCACTCAGAGTCCGAGGAGGGGAAAGGGAGGGAGAGGAGGCTTATATAAAAATACATAAAACCAGCTACAATACGCGATATTTATCTGGCTTTATTGACAATAGCGTTTTGTCGATTGTTCAAATAAATTATGCCTTTATCAATAAAAGTTTGCCGTGGCTATATGTATGTGCTGTACGTGTGTACATGTGTGTGTGTGTGTGTGTGTGTATGTGTTGCCACATGCTACGTGATGTTGACTGTGGTAACTGGCACAAGATTTGTGCAAGTGGTTTTATGTTTATGAGCTGACAACGTTGCCAACTCTATAAATCTTTAAAGAGTCCTCAGCTAAGTGATGACTTTGGCAGGGGCAGGGGCAAGTGGGGTGTTGAGGGGGGTTGGCAGACAAATCAAAAATCAAATTGCTTAAGTGATTTTTCATTTTGCGCTTTCACCTTGTTACCGTTAACATAATTTCAAGGCGCCACTTCAAACAAACAGCGGCCCAACGTCAAATGGCAGCATAAGTGATTTGCTGCCGTTGTTGTTGTTGTTGTTGGTGCTACCCTCCACTTTGATATATATTGTTGTGCACAGTTTTCCTGCTCTTACCTGCCAGCCTCCCCTTACCTTTCTCCCTCCCTTCCTGCCCCTTAAAGCAGCCGTCATTTAATTTTATCGTGCGGAAGTTCTAAGTGCAATGTTTTTGCTGTTGTTGCTGTTGGACAGGTGTGTGTATGTGTCTGCTACCAACGACATTGCTTAAAAGCGCGCTAAAATGTTCAATTTACGTTTGCTTTCATTTTTTTCTTTATTTCCCCGTCTCTCTCTTCTTTTTTTGCGAAAAACATTGAAAATAAATTGAAAAATGTTGGCTCCCCTCATAAAAGCTTGTTGACAACGCACCACCATCATCACCAACAACAACAACAACAGTGGGAGTGTGTTCTACAAAAAAAGAAAAGAAAAGAAGAACAACAACAACAGTAACAAGAACAGTAGCTGCGGCAGTGGAGGCAACGCTTCATCTACAATGTGCAATATAAATTTGTATTTATTTATTATGATTTACCATTTTTGCAAATTCTGCAATTTAAAATGCGTTGACTTTGGCCCACGGGCCACGTGTTGTGTTGTCTTTTCTTTTTTCTTTCTCTTTCACTTCTCTCTTGTATTTGCATATTTTTTTGGTTTAGGAACACAAACAAAAGCGTCAGGCGCAGCCGGAAAACAACACGCACTCGCACACACACACCTAAACTGGTATCTGTTAATATATTCGCATTAAAAAAACACAAGCATTTGACTGGCCGCGGGCGAGGCGACAAAGAAAATGATAGAAAAAGCGCTTTCTGATATTGTACGATATATAATGAAAGGAGCTGAGGGGGGAGGGAAGAGGAGGAGATTGTCTCATATGGGAAGCATATGCAAATGCAGGGGAAACTAGATTGCGATTGGCAGAGGAACATAGAGAGAGGGAAGGCAGTAGAGAGACAAAGAGGGGATAAGTCTAGTCAGCATGCTGATAAGATGAAAAATTATAGCATACTTTTTAGGGCAAATAAATAAAGGGTTTCTCTGCAGCTCATATGATACATACATACATATGTTATGCTTGCCTTCCACTTCGACATTTTTCCAGTTTATTTTATACAAATTATCTGCTCAGAATTTATTGCAAAATATAGAAAAATAAATAATAAAGATTAGAAGGCAGTTGACAAATCATGTTTACAGCAAACCATAGCATGCTTTTAAGCGCAAACAAAATACATTGCCAGGCTTGTTTTGAGCAAACTATTATTAAAATAAATAAAAGAGGAGATAATAAAAGAGGACACAAATCTTGAATTTACAAAACGTGTACCATACTTTGCAGTGCAAATAAAATTCGCAAGAAAACTCTCTCGGTCCGGAACAGGCTCATGTTTCACCAGCACATTTCTGTCTGTGTTGTCCTCCCTTCTAATTAACTTTATCTCTCATGACATTTCTGAATTCTTCTTCTTCTTCTCCTTGAATTTCCACTTCAAAGCAAACTTTGTGCCTTTACTGTGTAAAAAGCGCCCGCACTATTTGCACTATTTTCCTATTATGACAAGCACAAGCGCAAATATTGTGTTTAATAATGGGCATACGCAGTACCAAGTGGAGACTGGTAGCTGGTGGTACTGCTAGAGTAAAAAGTACTTCATGTTTTCTTATGATTATTACACGCTGTCGCCGAGTCGCACAGCACAGCCTGCTCTCTCACTCTCACTCTCTCTCTCTCTCTTGGTCTAAAGCTATTTGTGCCTATCACACGCACACGCACGTATATCATAGATCTAGTTGCGTGTGTCCTCGACAGAACAAGCAGCTCAATAAAATAAATAAAAGCAAAAAACAGAAGAGCAGCGGCAGCAAGAAAAAAAAAGTGAAGGAAAGAAGCCACAAGGAGGCAGCGCTCGCTCAGTTTCTACAACATTTGTGCGCATATTTTAAACACAGCGCATTATGTTTTGAGTGATTTACGGCACAAGGGAAAAGCAGCAGCAGCAGTAGCAGTAGCAGTGGCACAAAAAACAATAAGAAAATAGTAGGAAAATGGAAGAAAAAAAAGTGCAGAAAAAAGAACGAACGGAAGCGAGAAACTGAGTATAATAATGTTTTTGTTGTTGCTATTGTTGTTGTGTTGCTTGGCGAGAATGATTTGTGTTGCAAACTTTGCACAGACAGCGCGACGAGCTGATGCTAATGCAGAAAAGTATGCTATACAATTTGTTGCCGCCGGCCGCTGCCCCGCTGTCCTCGCCCCCGTGCACGACACCACCAACGCCCACAACATTTGGCCCCAGTTGCCCCCACAGACGCCATTAATGTCGCCAACAAACTTTAGATAACTAATTAGACGAAAGGCGAGAGTCGCCTCCGACTCAAGAGAGAGAAGGAGAGAGAGAGACCGTGAGGGAGGGGGTGCGTCGCGGCCATAGTTCTGTGCTAACCTTAGCGCAGCTAATTACATTTAATGTGTCGACTAAGCAACTCCAAAGTGTGGATAGATGGCGAACGCTTATTAAACAAGTGACAGTGAGAGGGAGGTGAACGACTAAGGGGATACCCTGTAGTAGGTATGGTATGAATGAGATATAAGCATAAAGACAGACAGATAGACAGGCAGAGAGACAACCAGGTAGACAGACAGACAGAGAAACAGACAGAGAGACAGACAGAGAGACAGACAGAGAGACAGATAGAGAGACAGACAGAGAGACAGATAGAGAGACAGACAGAGAGACAGACAGACAGACATATACAGACAAAAATAAACAGGAACAACGATAGACCAAGGGCTAAAGAAGTGACTCACAGCAGCAACTCTTTTGTTCACTGCGTAACAGTATACCCCATGCCTGCACTCCTTATAGGGTATCAGCACGTACAACACAAGTGTGTACAGCTGCGACTGTAACTGTAGCTGCTTAAGTGTTATGCAGCACTAGCAGCACCCGCCTGCCTGGCAACGTGTGCTCAACTTAATTATAACTAATTTGTGGCATATGGAAGGAGAGTTAAGTAAGAGAAAGTAGGGCAGAGAGAGAGAGGGTCAGAGAAAGAAGGCGGGGCACGCTGCGCAGGTAGTATAGAAAAAGTGCCAAACAAGTCGCAACTTTTGCGGCTCAAGTGGCCATTAAAGCATTAAAGCCAAAGCACAAACACGCTGTCTAATGATATAGCAATTAGTGCAGGCTTGCCAGTGTGGGTGTACAAGTATATATGTGTGTGTGTGTGTGCCTGTGTGTGTGAGCATATGCTGCATATGAAGCGTAGGCAAAACTATGCAGGGCTAATCGCATTTTGTGCCCAGCTACGCACAACGCCGAACACATTTGCATATTTATTAACGCTTGATTTCAGTAGCGCGTCCCTTAAACTCTGTTTCACCCTGCCCCGCAATCCCCTCTGCTGCACTCCAACTATGCTGGCTAACCAGCAAAATGATTGAAATTAAAACCGCAAGCGTACATAAAAAATCGCTTACGCTTAAAAGCTGCTGCAGCTCAGGCAAGGGACGCTGCGCAGTTCAGGCCAGGCCAGCCCCAGCCCTGTCCCAGTCCCTATCCCAATCCAGTTTGGTGCTCAGAGTTGGCCAATGAATTCACGTAACCGCATAAAATCAAACGAAATAAGCCAACGCTGGCAAAAGTGGCAACAAAATGCACTTTATACAGCTACAACTTTACGTGCCTGCCCCCAGGCTGCCAAACCACCCACGCTGCAGCTGCCTCACTCAGCCTCCCTCCCTCTCTATCCCTGCTGGTAGAGGTGTAATAATGGCCAAGGGCTGTCCCGGCACGCACGTGCCCGCCAATGGACCGCACGGACACGGACAGCAGCTGGACACGCTGACGAACACGGGAAACACTCGACGGAACGCACAATGAAAATGCAGCATCGAAAAATTGAGGAAAATGGGAAAAACAGCAGCAGCAGCAGCAGCAGTACCAGCAGCAACATGACCAACATGCAACTAACCGAGCGAAAGGAACTTTTTGGCCATAAATGTTGCCAAACGTGAAAAAAAGTGGAAGAGAAAGAGAGAGAGAAAGAGAGAAGGAGCGTGAAAAAAGTGGGCAACAAAATGCGAACAAATAGTAGGAAAATCAAGTTGAAATTTGTTGAGGTTGAATCGAAACGTTGAACGCACCAGCAAATGCTGCAGGCGGGCAGAAGGAGAAGGGGAGGGGGTGGAACAGAGGGGGATAACAGTTGTCCGTGTGCTGTTAAATTTCCAAGTGTTAACGTATGTGATTTTATTGCACTTTTCAACAGTAAACGAATGCTGCAAATGAGATGAGAGCCGAAAGCGAAATACAAATCTATTTCACTTATAATTCCCAACTTGTTGTGGCGAGCGAGTTGCCTTTAACATGAGTTGTAATTAAAATAAGCAACTTATTCGCTTATAATTCGCAACTGCTTAAAGCCAGTGAGTTGGCTTAAGCATCAGTTGTGAATTATACTTGTAATACTTTTGTTTCATTTATAATTCCCGACTAGTTTTGGCCAGCACGTATTAAGCATCATCTGCCAGTGTAGTTCCTATTCAATTTCCCCTATATTTCGCAACAGTTTAAGCTAGGTGATTTTCTAAAGCATTTCATTTATAATTCGCAACTTGTTTTAGTAAGGAAGTTACCTTGAACATCACTTGCTAAATATATGTATGAAGTTCCTTTTGTATTTCGCTTATAATTCACAACTAGTTCAGGAAAGTGAGTTGCCTTAGGTTATACATTAAACACAAGCTTGTAATTCGCAACTAGTTTCGGCCAGCCAGTCACCTTAAAACAAGTTCCACTTCGCTTAAAATTCGCAATTAGTTTTGGACAACAAGTTGTGTTAAGTATCATCAAATCATCATCGTCAACTGGCTTATAATTCCCAACAAGTTAAGGTAGCCAAGTTATTATAAAGAATTCCCGCTGCAATCAAGTTAAAACCTCAAATTAGTTTCTTTTGCAATTCATGAATAATTCTCAACTAGTTAAATCAAGCTAGTCAGCTTAAAAAAGAGCTAGATTTCCAACATCCTGTGAACATATGTTGCACAACTCGCTGCCAATGTAAATGTATGTGGCTAAGGCTAATGCGATTTCTGCTCGTCTACTTAACTATTTTGTTCTACTCAATTGCTGGCCAATTGACTCTCTAACTGGAGAAGGATGTGGAAGGATGTGTGGACAGACATGGGCTTAGCCAGGACATGCACTCATGAGTAGTTACTGCTCAATGGTTGCCAGATTGCCTAGTTGAGCAGAGCGAGAGAGAGAGGAAGAGAGGGGAGAAGGAGAGGAGAATAGAGTTAGCAGCTTGGAGAGTTGGGTTAGACAGTCCCCACCGAGGCAAGACAATAACCCAAATGCAACTGCCAATATTACTTAGTTACATCAGGCAACTTAGCACACACGGACACACACACACACAGAGAGAGACACACTCTCATACACACACACGTACTCGTAGTGGCACATGTATCGCATGTGGATCGACCTGAATAGAATAGAATCGAAACGGCGCAGAGCTAACGACATAAACGACATACGTGCTCGCTGGCAGATTGGCAGATTGCAAGATTGGCAGAATGTGCCACAAAAGGCAAAAGTTTTACCCAGCAGAGAAGAGAGAGAGAGAGAGAGAGAGAGAGAGAGGAAGAGAGAGGTGACAAATGGAGAAGGGTAGATAGCAAGCCGTCAGAAAGTAAATATGCAACAAACAATGGCATTATGCAACTGTAACTTAAAGTGCACAACGACCCGAACGAGAATGGGAATGAGAACGAGCAGCAGCTCAGCAACAATGGACCCCAAAATCCGATTAATGCAGCTGCTTTACGCTGCCCCGCTCTCGCTCTCTGCCTTCTCCTCTGCTCTCCCTCTCTCTCTCAAGCTCTGCCTCTGTTCCTTTCTCTCGGTTCTCCCTGCTCTGTCCCCTTGCTAACAAGATGCAGAGCAAGCGAAGCTGCTGCTGCTGCCGTTGCTCTTCACTAAATACAATGAATCGCTTCGGCACACACACACTCGCAAGCTCACACAACACATGCCACACACATACTCACACACACACACACACACTTACTTGTTCACACACTCACTTGCCATATGGCCAATAAACAAAAGGACAAATGCGACGCATCGCGCCGCCCCAGAGCCAATCAATCGCTATGGCACCCCAGAGAGTAGCTCAAGGGGACAGCAGAGAGAGAGAGGGAGAGCGAGAGAGAGGGGGAACTGTAAAGGGGCAACACGCTGCACAGAGGCGATTGAACGCAACCTGACACGCGACCAGTTCAATGCACGTTTCCCTCGCATAGGTCAAACCCCAAGCAAAGTAATAGATTTTTTGGAGGGGGAGAGACTAAATAAAAAACTGTTGAAACTGTGTTTGCAGCATGTTGCAGGGGTCAAAATAAATACAACAGCAGTGTATAAAATTCACAGAACTCTTGTATTAACATTACTTTTAATTTTAACTAAAGTTGAAAGCTCTACAAAATTTAGAAAATATTTTAAAAATATTTAATTTATAAAGATCTCAAGGGAAATGTTTTTAAAATCTACAGTGCAGCGCAATAGATCAAAGCAATTGCTGCTGTCGTTATTGCATATGCAAAAGGGAGGTTGCTACCCTCAAACTGCCACGCCCACTTTTAGAAATGCAGTTAAACTTTGGCCCAGCGCCGAGCGTTGGCTTAATTCAATTACATAAAGCAAACCATGCGACGCGGGCAAACTTTAATTTGTATGCAAAGTCGATGCACAGCAGGGGTAGGAGAAGGGAGAGAAGGGGGAGTAGTGGTAGAAGGAGGAGAGAAGAGCAGTAAGGGTGGAAGGGGCAGAGGGTAGAGCTGGCATGCAGGCGTTACACTGTCATGTCCTTGCGCACTCAGGCGCCTAATCCTTTGAAATTGCCACAAACAAACAGAGAGAGAGAGAGAGACAGCGAAAGAGGGAGACCGGTACTAATACCAATACCAGGGACACTGCCAATATCAATAACAATTGCAGCTCACAAAACACGCGCGCTCGCGTACAACTTGTGTGTGTAGATTACGCATACGCCGCGTGGGCTCAGGCTCGTAAATACAGAGCAACAATGCAACATAAAATGTAATGCGTAAATGCGCGTGAATATTGCATAAACGAATTACCAATTGCGAATTGCGAATTACGAATGTTAACTGCAAGTCAGTTGACCTCTTCTACCCCCTACCCCATCCCCGCTGCCGTTCTGCCACCCCTTGGAAATTAGTTAAAATGCCAGCAGCGCAACAGCTACGGCAAACAGATACAACCGCAGTTAACCGAATCTGCTGTACACAAATAATATTCAAGCATACAAATTGCAACAGCAGAGAAGAAGGGAGTAGAGAGAGAGGAGCACACAAAGGGGGGAGCAGCGCCAGCAACAGAGGCAGCTGGCACCCATTGCCAATGGCCAAAATGTATTTTTCTCATTTCCGTGGCGTGCACAAAATATTTTTGCGATTTCCGCCACACTCTGCCACGCCTCCCGCCACCATCCACGCCTCAGCAGGGCTCTGCACACAGTTGGCAAACCGGCACAGCATGAAATATAAATACAATACAAATAAACGCGTGTCGCGCATATTGCACATTCTCTCTGCGCGTATTTATTTACACCAACAACAAGCATAGCAACAATAACAAGAGCAACAGCAACAATAAGCAGAACAACAACACACAAGGGGTTGACAATTTGTCAGCCTCCCATTTAGCCAGTTAGGCAACAGTCCCTGCGAGAGAGAGCATACCCTGAAAATGGTCTGTGAAAATTTGCGATGCGCTGCATTAAATTCATGTGCAACACCCCAACACGACAAATGTCACGAATCTGCATACTATATATGTGTATATGTATGGTAATAACAATAAAATAGATCTTAGTGGAGTGTGCACCAAGTGTGCGTGAACTTTAAATACCCTGTAGTGATGAAGAAGGGCAGAGATTTATAAGAAGAAATAAGTTAAGCAAGTGAAATAATTCAGCGAAAGGTTACAGTCAAAGAATAAACAGAAGATACTATTATAATGCCAAGTGTATGATATATCAAGAATTCAAAATACCCTATAGAGTAGAGAACATTAAATATTGAACTTGAGTTTCGTGGCCATGATACTCAAGCATATATGAAGATTATAATTAAATTTATAACTGCTAGAAATGAAAGGAAATTAATAATTAAAGAGATCTTAGTTGTGCTTGAAAAAGGTAGGAACTGCAGCTTAATACCCTGTAGTGTAAGTAGAGTTAGTTATCTATTAACAGGCAGTCTGCAGCTTATAGATAATCATATAGTGTAGTGCAGTGTAATTACGACTGTGTTTTGTTCCAATGCTTAATATTGCTTACACCTAGCGTTGCCATATCGTTCTATTTGATCTTAATCTAAGAAGGTTACCAGCTCATTACATAACTTAGTTAATATATGTGTATTCTACAATGGTTAAACCTATTTATCTCTAACAGAGAGAGCAACATATGTTATCTAACATGTTTATATTTAAATATCTCATTATTACATTTAAATTCACCATATACCATAAATCTACTTCTAAGTAATATATACAACTTGATTCTCATACATGGAAATCCTTTGAGAATACCCTAACTATAATTAGATTCGCATAACAAACTCGCAAATCAGCTTACTCAATTTGCACTGCCTGTCTAGGGTATTTTATGCCAAGCAATGCAAAAGGCAAAAGCGTTGAAGCAATGAAATGAATTTGCACGCGCTCATAAATATTTTACATATGCATATTGGCCAACTCGTTCCCGTTACCTCCGCCTCTCTCCCCCCTTCCTGCCTCTCTGCCTTCCTCCTTCTGCCTGCGCGACATAACTCCAGCACGACTCCAGCTGTAAGCTGCCTACAAATGTGAAGATGTTAGCTGCTGGCACGTGAAATGAATGCATATATAATACGCACACACACACACACAAGCTCAGTCACACGCACACAAAAGCGCGCTGCAAATTATTGTGACATAAAGTGCTTTGACAGCGACACCCAGCGCGACACGCCACGCAACGAGGCTCGTCGGGAGCTGCGACTGCGACTGCGACTGCGACTGAGCCTGACATTTAAGCTCGTGTTGCCACCGCCGCCACCGCCACGACCACTGACTGCCACCGCTGCTGCTGTTGCTGTTGCTGTTGCCTCTGCTGCCACTGCTGCTGTTGCTGACATTCATGCGCAACATAATTCACAGCATACTTTGAGGGTGGCTGCCATTGGAAATTCAAATGCTGAGCCCGTTAGTCGTCTGATTAGTCCCGCACTCGCATGCATATGACATATTTAAGTGGGTTACGTAACACAGAGACACAGACACATACACACAGACACAAACAGTGGCACACTCACACACACACAGACAGACAGAGGCAGCACATACGCTTTGCGCTCATTAAAAACGAGCACAAAAAGTTGCCTCGTAAGTCGCCAGTTAATGCAACTTATGCATATGCTTACATCACACACATACACATGCATATGTATATTTGAAGGGGTCTTATATATATATTTGGCCATTACTGCTCTGCGTATTTTAAGCGCCTTAACTTCGGGCAATACATTGCGCAGCCGTTGAAAAGAAATTGCGGCTCAATGAATTACAGCATGAAGATTGCGTATTTTCCATAATTTTTTCTCTCTCTCTACCAGCCCCGCAGCATAAGCAGCGTAATAAGATTGTGGTAGTGTGTGTGTGTGTGTGATTGCAGTTGTTGGTTGACTAGGCAATTACCTGTAAAACTATCAAGCATTCATCGGAAGAAGCAGAAGTTAAGCAATAATACTTAAGCAGGTCTCTGTTTGTTAGGGATGACAGTTTGAACATATCGAAGTAATCGAAAAAATCGATATATATTAAACATGGCTTAATTAGCTTAATGAAAACTATGAATAGTCATTGTATCTTATTTATATGCACCGTCTCCTGAGCTCAGCTACTAAGAACATATTTTGTTTATTATTAGATACCTATTGATATCGATAACAGCTTTTCAATTATGAAATAAGTATAAATTCCTTCATAATAGCATGCCTGTTATCCTAAGGCTTCACAAGTATCGATAATTTTAATGTATGTTTGGTTTCTGCCCTTCAAATCTTATTAAAATAACTTAAAATCAAACTTTGCTCAAGTTATCGATAAACTATCGATGAATAAATTTATATAAACGATATGTATATTATACCATTAAATGAGAAATAACATAACACCATTCTTTGTTACAGCTATTGATAAAATATCGATGAATAAATGCATCAAATCGAATGGCATATTATAAATGCAATAAGATATGCAATCGATAAACTGATGTGTTTTAATGACTTACATATTGTAAAATTCAAGAAGAATCTTTTCTCTTCCTCCACATTACCTACACCAGTCTGACATACCCTTTTTTCACCTGTTAGCACTCACTTACAGGGTATACACAGAAAAAAAAAGGCCTCGCACTTAAGCATCACTCAATATTCACTGTTTTATTTCGGTTATTTCGTTCACTTGGGGTGATTGCCGTGTACACACTTAATTTCTGAGCTGACAGCTTTACTTAATTAGTCGCCTGCTTGTTGTACATCAAATATCCCCAGGGCAGATGTGCCTCAAGAAATGAATCATATAATATGCGCTTAAAACACAATTCCAATGCTTGGCGAAAGTCTTGTGCTGCCTTGTCTCATCATGTCTTGCCTTGTCGTGTCTTGTAGTTTGCATTAATTTATGGAAATTATAAATGAAAATTCGCTTGAAATTACATTTTAGTTTTTGGAACTGTCCCTTTGGGGATTTGCACACACACAGACAGACAGACATGTCGCACACATAATGTGAGAATTAAATTTGCAGTCGATTTGATTAAATTCATAGATCGAGCCAAGTTTGCCAAGGGTATTAAATTATTTGGGCCAATTACCGTTTGCAGGTTGGCAGTACACAATTTACTGGGATTATCCCGATACAATGAGGGGCTTATCGACGCAACTTGTGACTTCTACTGCTGCTGCTGCTACTGCTGCTGCTGCACTCCTTCAGGCTAATAAGCTCAGCACAGATCTGCATAACTTGTCTCTGAGCACAATAATCCACAGCAAAAACTGTCAAGCAAAATACTCTTTACCCTCCCCCCGGGGAACGATTGTCCCTTCAGCTGGTTATTTCTTTCACTTTGCCTTATCCAAAAGTAATTATTTTCCATTAAACGTAATAATGATGCCTGGAGACCGATAACAGCCACAACTGGCGGCGGCATTTCTACGCTGTGGAATTGTGGAAATTAAATTATGTGCCGTTTTGTTTTTCCTCGGACGCCACAGGCGCAGAGCAGGCGCCTTTTCCTCTCCTACTTTTCTCCCTCTCTCTCTCTCTCTCTCTCTCTCTGCCTTTCGCTCATCGTTGCTTTGGGCTAACTTTGTCACCTCGAACAACTTGTGACAGGCGGCGGCAGCGCCAAAAAACAGCAATAGCAACAACAGCACGCTGCTGACAACGAGACAAGGACAAGAACAACAACAACTACAACAACGAGGAGAACAACAACAATAACGGGCATAACAACGGGCACAACAACAACGAGTATCGCACTGCACAACAACGTTCGTCGAGGTTTGTTAAGCGCAGCCATAAAACGGCTCAGTACACTTGATCGACGCCACAAATGACTTTGGCTAGGGTTGCCACACCCACTTAGCAGCAGCAGCAATGGAGTAGAGTAGAGGGGCAGGGAAGGGGAGCAGCGTAGCCCACTCTAGGCCTGGGCCAAGTATACGCCTCGCTGGTTTTCTATGCGTCTAACAGAAGCATGCATAATATCTGTGATATTCTTCGCTCTTCAGCTCTACATGCCCTATACTCTCTCTCTTCCCCCGCTCTGTCACTGTTTCTACCTCGTTCTCTCTCTCTCTCCTTCTCTTCCTACATCTGTCTCCTCGGCTGCGCTGTCCCTATTTCTATGGCCTGCACATTATAACAAATTTCTCGCTTGCATAAGCAACACACACTCAACAAATATGGAAGGCACAGCCTGCCCGAGTGTGTGTGTGCGTGTGTGTGAGCTAATAGAGATGTGCGCGTGAGCGTGAAATTTGAGACAATATTTGCTTAGGCTTAATTGCAATTGGCAATCGCAAAAGTAAATAAAAAGCATAATTTACAGCAAATTACAAATTACATTTATGTTTCCCAGGGTGACCGTATACGATATATATATAGTTGTGTGTTTAATTGAGTTTACGGTCAAGTGCAGTTTAAAATACATTGTTTGTGAGTTAATAGATCTATCGATATTGTATCGGATGCTTGAGCTGCCATTGCGGTAAGCGATAAATAGTTCTCTGTTTACTTTCAATAACCTAAAGTCCTATCGATAATGTCTTTAGTGCTCAATAATCGATAAACAAATGAACTATTGCTCTGCTGAGATGTATATGCGAATGCACGATGATCATGAGATATAAAATGCCTATAAGCTTAAATTCCATGGAAGTTAACAGCTCTATCGATACTTTACAGTAATCGATAACATGCTTACCTATGGCACAACTGTTATGTATTGACAATTGCATGAAGATCACGCCACATAAAGTTCCTTGTTTACTTGAGCAAGTAGTTAACAGCCCTATCGATACTTGCAGTAATCGATTAACCAATTTACTATCGCACAGCTGAAATGCATTGGCAATTGCACGCTCTCATCTCTAATAAACATGTAAAACATAAAACGCTGGCTAGGCTAACAGACGCCGCTATATCACTGCATAACAAATGGCCGACACACACACACACACTCATATAGTGGAACACACACACACATATAGTGTGGCGTCATGGCGGCAGTCCATAAAAATGGAACGGAACTGCAAGTAAATTAACAGGCACGGCACATGAAGGCGGCACAAAGCTGCCCGGAATGAGGCTACAGAGAGAGGGGAAGGGGGTTGTGTTGGGATAGGGTAGCATATCGTATAGGGTATAGAGCACCCTGTTTGTGCGTGTGTGTGTCTGCTGCGCCTTGTTTTACATAATCAACCCTGCACACACACATGCATATGTATGTGTGCCTGATGTTGGCTACTTAAGTTACACAATGACATTTTTCAATGTGTCAGAATTTTATTGTTGCAACTTGGGGCATTGTTGTTGACAACTGACATCTTTCTTTCTGCAACTGACAGAGCGTCATGGCTGCCCCACACCCCCTCTTACTCTTCCCTCTCCTTGCCACTCCTTCCTCTAGCTGCTGCTGCTGCTGTTTCTCTGTTCCTCCTTTCAACAATTTCTATTTCTGTCGCTGCTTCTACTCTTTGCTGCAGCTTCTTCCATGTCCGGAACTGTTGCTGCTGCTGCTGCTGCTGCATCTACTGCTGTTTTTGCTGTTTTGTCTCGAAATGTTGACAACTGTTTTGCCACTTTTGCCGTAATTGAAAAAAAATCTATTCAAATTCTGTGCAGCAACTGCATACACTGCGTATACACTATATCTGCACTATTCCTGCATATACTATGCGCATATATTTATCACATTTGCTGGAACGTCAGCTAAGACCGGCAAATTTGACAGTTCCGTTGAGGAAATTTTAGAGAAAGTTGAGTGAGAGAGTTGAAATGGTTGTAAGTTGAGATCTTCTTTGTAGCTGAAGCACTTAAGGTAAAGATTGGGATTGAATGAGATATGATATGCATATTGATGTAAAAAATATATAGTAACAAGAGTGGAGGCACTACTTTATTTCTATATTATAATAAATATTATAGGTATATAGGTATGCTTCATGTCTAGCTGCATTAGCTCGTCTTCCTTTCAAAGATCCAACTTACCTTATACTAAGTTCTTGTTATACTACAAGATCACTATATAATGCTGTTTTTGGCAGTTCTCACTCCTTATTTTCAGTTATAAAATAAAACATATTATTAGCTCTCCTTATCTGATATCAGTTCTTTATATATCCTGATCATTTAAGTTCAATTTCAATTGATTATAAGCTACCAACTACTAGAACTCCTTTCGAACTCAATTTCTCCCTTCTAAACATTATCGAAATGTTTCTATTTTCAACCATACATGTAAAATTGCACTTGAGTCTCAAATTTCCCACTCTTATCTAGAGTGAACATTGAAAATTGTGCTGTTCATACATAATTTGCCACGTTTTTAATATAACCTAAAATAATCCACACACTTTCCACAAGTTTTGTCGAAATTTTTTCACAGAAATATCTAAGAAAACTTGAATTCAGCTGCTGCTGCTACTGCTGCTGCTGCAATTGCATTTCTTCAGATAAGAACGCTGTGAACTTTCAGTGCATTACGATTCGCGCATTCATAAATATTCCCCCTACCCCCTACCCACTTTTGTTCCCATCCTCACTGAATACCCCTCTACATTACTGCCAGCGCTTCTTATTGTTGCGCTGTGAAAACTGCGAGCCAACTAAAGCAATTTACAGTTCCTAAAACAGGCAGACGGAGGCGCATGCAACTGACCTGACAAGAAGGGGGAGGGGGTAGCAAGGGGAAGAAGTAGGAGTGAGAAAATGTTGGAAGTGGAAGGAGCAGGAAGAGGAGGCACGGCAGCCCAGTCAAACCAAACAAATGGAAAAAATTCAAATTATCTGCAAGGCAAAAATAAAGGGAAAAGGCAGCAGTAGCAGCAGTAACAACAACAATAACAACAACAATAACAGCAACGATAGCTGCAACAATAACAACAACAATCAGTGCGAGAACAACTACAACAACAATGGCAGCGCGAAGTGTGTGCCAAAGTTGAGTTCTTTGCACACATTCTGCCACTTGAACATTTTTCTTATTGTGCGCTCTGCCGCCAAAAAGGAAAGCCAGTCTGAGCCAGTGGCGTGGCCAAGCAGTGTCAGAGGGGGCAGTTAGAGGGGATAGTTAGGTGGAAAGGGAGGTAGTGAGGGTAAAGGAATGGTGAGACTGCTGCTGGAATTTCGGTGCTACCAAATTGTGCGCGCTCTCTGTTCTCTAACGTGTTTGGCTTAAGTTGGCTTGGTTTCTGGTCTCGGTTGGGGTTTTCCCGCTACACACCTCGCTCTCTGCTTTGCTCTGCCTGCCTCACTCCCCACTTCTTGCACTCCTTATCCTTCTCTCCCTCTCTCTCTCTCTCGCCTGCTCTGCTTGCCTTCTTGGCAGCAGTTTGTAGAAGGCAGCAACAGCAGCAGGCAGTTTTGGCCATTTTTGGCGTTTTATTTGCATGCCAAAAGGCAGCTCAGCACACACACACATGCGGCTAAGTGAAAAAGTGATTCTGCGTTATGCTTTTCTTTCTTCGCCTTCTTCACTCCGTCCCGAAACTTACTTTGGAGCTGCTTAATGCATGAGAGCAAATGAAAAATGAACTTAATACACTTGCAAACTACGGTTCGGGTAATTGCACGCTGATTTACAAAATGGCCAACACATACACAATCCCTCATTCCCCCTCTCCCTCTCCCTATCCCTGCCCCTGCCCTACTCCCACTCGACTATTAGCACTGCTTAAAGCGCAAAGTTGTTTTTTGTGCCTGAGCTTAAAGCCTACGCAAAGTGGCCGTAAAATGTTTTTACTTTTGTCGGTTTTTCTTGCGGCTGCTCGCCGAACTTTTAGCCCAAAACCCGCTGAACCCTCTAACGCACAGGCAAACACACTGTTAGACAACCCACCCCCCTCTCTTCCCTTGGCAGAAAGTTGACAGTTGGCATTTGCAACAGTTTAACAGTTAAACAAAATGTCAGGCGCACAAACATATTGAAATGTAAGCAATGTGGCACTCACTTGCTAGCTGCCACTTCCTCCCCCTCTTCCTCTCTCTGCCTCTTCCCTTAACCCTCTCCACTCTCTCTCTCTCTCTCTCTCTCTTTTCCTCTGCTGCTCCGTATGTCGCTCTGGTTTTGCCTCTGGTCAGGCTTTTGCAGTTGCCCAGTCTGGTTAACCCCATGAAGCTCTGCGGCTTTCTGTCACAGTCTCTGTGAGTGTGTTCGAGTGTGTTCGTGTTTATCTCTGTATGTCTGTGTGTGCAACACAATCTGACAATTTATTCATTGTGCGCCACATTTTTTGGCTTAATCCATTAATGGCCAAAACTACAAAGCGTTGACAAATGGCGTTGACATTTCTCTATTTCGCTGTCCCGCTGGCTTGGTTTGTCCTCTCTTTCTCTCACTTTCTCCCCTCCATCCCTCTGTCTTTCTTTTTCTTTTCCAAAAACTTTTGAGTAATCTTTAGATTGCTTTTTATGGCCCGGCAATCAAATAATTGCATATTGACCGGTTCTTGTTGCTGTTTTTGCATTTTGCATAAAGTCGGAATGAAATGAAATGCATATTCATTTACCGTTATGAATTATTAACTTTCGTCGAAAATATGCTAAAAACAAATTGAATTAATATTAATCACCCGGTGTCGAGTATCGATTTTACCAGATTTATTATTTAAATTTATGCAACAGTTATGCAGCACATAATCGACTATCAAATGCATTAATTAAGGCACAATCAACGCGTTTATTAAGCTAGAATTTCAAGAAATTTTATTTTCAAGCTGATTTGACTGTTTTTGCGTGCCAAAAACTATTTGAGCGCGCTATAATTGAGTGAGATCGGCTATAAAATACTCTGCATTCAAATAGAAACAGTTACAGGTTCGTTTTACAACACTGAACACTGTTATACGATAGTGAACACTATCATACAACACTATACACTGTTATACAGTACTGCACACTGTTAAACAACACCTCACATTGTTAAACAACACTAACAAAATGTTATACAACACTATACACGGTTATACAACACTGAACGACGACGCTAAGGCAATTTAAGCAGAATACATTCGAGCGAGCTTGACTTAAATACAAATTAAAATACTCTGCATGCAGTTTGTAATGAAAACCAGATGATTTTTTCGTTAACCAACACCTTATACTGCACTAAAAACACTTTTAACACTAGCATTAAATGAAATACTCATCTAGAATGTGTATGATGTAATATACTTTAAAATACCTCTTACTAAAGGAGCAAAGTCTTTCATTTTCCAACACTGAAAATAAATCTGACCAGACTCACATAGTTAACCAAGAATTCGACTTGAATCAAAACAAATACATACACTTTATATACATTGCCACGCCTCTTACTGCCTTCATATACCCACTCTTGATTCGCATGCCTAAGGGGTATAATTATTCCTTGCCAGTTTGCAAATACTCAAACAAAAATTGCTATTTTCATTGATAGATTAAAAATGTATGGGAAAATTCTCCATTGAATGGAAAATTCCTCGTTTCTTATATGGAATACGCATTCCAGCAAAAGTGTTGCCTACAGTTGGGGGTAAACAATTTCCATGACTTGCAATTTGCAGCTGCTGCAGTTGTGTGTGTGTGATGTGCTCGTGTGGAATGCGAAATTATCGCTTAGCTTGGCTGACAGCTAATGCACTTAAAACTTCACAAATGTCTTGTCAATGTTTAAATGTTTCGACTGCGACCACGCCCAGCCGGCGCCAGGCGACGCCCCGCCCAGCGACACCCCCAGCGCTGCTGGTGCCAGTACTGGTGCCGATGCCCAGCGACGGGCCAAACGACAGCGTCAACGACTTGAGTGCAAAATTCAATTAACTTGCTTAAGCACACATACATGCATATGCATGACTACTGCAGTGCGTGTGTGTGTGTGTGCATGTGAGCTATCAATTTCATGTCCAATCAAGCAGGCAACCAGGCAGCAGCAGCAGCAGCAGCAGCACCGGCAACTGCAGCAGCTGCAAATGAAACTGCAGCGTTGCCTCGTAAAAGCCATGTGGATTGCCCAAAACCCCAGCCACTTAAGCAGATGTCAACTTCATTTTGCATATGCCATCTGCCACACACATGCCACATATGCCGCATGCCACACACATATATACCCAGGCAGACAGTCTGCAGTACTTAAAGGTGCCTGGCAAAAAGGCTTCATTCGTCGTTCCTCCTGCCTCCCTCCCCACGCGAGCCAATCAATCGAAGCAGCTGCGGTCTGACTTCTGGCTAATTGTTTCTCCCGCACATTGTTTAATTATTATGTAAGTCCACGCACACACACACACTCACACACAGATACACACAGATACACACAGACACAGTCTAATTAAAGCGCTTTTGCATATTAAATTAGACTACCGCTGTCGCTGTGCGGTTGCAGCTGTCGGACATGGCGTGTCATGGCCAAATGGCCTGTCAAATAAGAAAGCATTTTGTCCAAATGTTACCGAGTTACGACACACAAGAGCAGCCCCAAACAGAGTTTGACATTTTATGATGTGCCCCCACAGAGCAAGCCCCTGGCAGGCATCCCCCTTCCAGCAGCCACTGCCACAGCACCCTTTTTTGGCCTGTCAATTACATCAAAATTGTGAATTGTTCTCGTTATGCATTTGACATTTTCGACTCAATATAAAGCGAGAATATCTGTCACACACACCAGCACACTAGCACACACACAGACGTATGGTAAACAATAGTCGAGCACCTTTTTTGCGTGCCATAAATAAATAATCAATGAATTTATACCTTTACGACGTATACGTAATATGGCAATACGATTTATTTGCCAACACCGCAGATGAAAGAGTAATTTAATTTCGTTGTGATTTATAAGAGAGACTCTGGCAGCTGGACAGCTCAAATACATTTATGGAAGTGACAGGCAATGGCATTAGATATTAGACAGGGAGGGAAAGAAAAGGAAGGAATCAATGAAATAAGGAATAAAGAGAAAAGTAGAGGGAGGTAGGTAGTACTGCCTGGGCGTACAAGCAGCGCAGCAATTGACATTGTTTTGCAAGAAAAATCAAGAAGAATTTCTGTAAAATGCTAGACCAGGTGAGCTGCCTGCTGTCTGTACCTATTTGATTGCAAAGCGCTGTACATATTGCAGGCTTATGCAATCGAAGCTCAGCTTCAATAAATATTTAATTGATAAATTGAATTGGCAATTGCAATACGATTTATTTGTATTCATGTTGAAATTTGGAATTTGCCAATGATTATTCAATTTGCTTTATTAGCTGGTGTTGATAGAACAGCCTTCTTTCCTCCAAAACTAGCTGTAAATATGCATAGAGAGATGTGTACTGTATATAGAACAATTTTTAATAATTTTTCAGCTAATTTTTCAGCCTTTTTTAAGTTTTTTGTATATCATTTGGCTGTTCTTTGCTGCCAACACTGATTCTTGTTGATTGCCTCCGGGCACAGCTGAAATTCAAATAATTTTAAAGCATATTTGCGCGCAGCGCAAAAGTATGCTACAGTTTTTATTTATTCATTGACTTTAAGCCTGCATTAGCCTTTTTCTATCTAAAATTCCATTTGATTCGTTGCCTTTCTCACCTCGACAATTTACGTCAATTGCACATTGATTTATTTGGCTTGTATCGCCGCCCCAACCCTTGCAGTCAGTTATTTATTTATTTATTTATTGCTTTTTTGCTTCCCTCATTGCCATTGGCCATTGGCTCTGCCTAATGTCGTGACTAGAAGGAAAATTAGTTTTGATTTTGTCGATTGCCTTGCAACTCCAATGGTTGCCATATACAGGGAGAAACAGTGAGAGGGAGACAGGTAGAGGAAGACAGTGAAAGAGAATGAAATGGGCAACGATGTCAAAATGCACGGCAAGAAAATTCCCCGTGCGCATAAATTGCCAAAAGTCGACAAAAAAAACAAACAAACAAACACACCATCATATAAAATGGGGCATGTCACTGCGGGCACTGCCAGGAGCATGAGTGGGGGAGGAGGAGGAGGGAGAGAAGTGCTTGATAGCGCGTCTGGGCAAACAAAACGAACTCGTGTTAACTACACATTTGGGTATTTGTGTATTAACACTTTGGCAGTTGGAGGAACCGCTAAAGGCAGCACAGGCAGCAGCAGAAGAGGTGAAGAAGAAGGGGGATATAGAGGAGAAGGGAAGAAGGAGCAACAGCAATGGGCGAACTGTTGTTTTGCGTCCAGGCTAAAGTTTAATTGGCTAGTTTAATTGTTGGCAAATGAAAATGAAAAAGAATGAGAGAGAGAAGAGAGGAAAAAAACAACAACAAAGAAATTTAATCAAGCAAAGAACAATTGCGCTAACAATCACACACATAGAGACACACACACACAGACGGAGACACACACAGACATACACGTATAGACAGCTGCATATGTGAGCAGATATAAATAAAAAGTGCAAACGTTTATTGGATTTAACGAGCTCACTTGCTCTCTATCCCCCCCTCTCTTCCTCTCTCTCTCTATCAGTGGCATATGGCAAAGTGCAGGCCAGGCGTGGGTGCAGGGGGAAGGAGTAGGGGGGTTCAACATGAAAGCACTTTTAGCGCTGGCAACGATGGCAGCTTAATTTAAATGTCACCTGCACTAAACAAATACCTGAGCAAAGGATCGCACACAGAGACAGAGGCATGCAGGGGTGAAGGACGGGGGAGGTCGACATACAAGGGGCGATGATATTGTTAGTGACACTCTTTCAGCATTAAGTGTGTACATGACAAATACACACACACACACACACACGCACAACATAGATTGGCTGCACTTGAAAAGCCACTCAACAAATCAACACAGAACAGCAGGACGGACAAGACAGACAAGGGGGTGCTCTCCACATACCATATGCAATTTAATTATGAGACTAGCGACAGTTAATACACTGTATAGAGAGCATAGGTACAGGTACCTATGTCGCTGGGTGTGCAGTATATGCAGTATATACCAAAGAAGGTATTGCAATTAAATTGTTGCAAATAGAAAATGTCAATGTTATGCAGCCAATAAAAGCATAAATTCTATTAAGTCTGTGCTGGCTAAGCAGTTTTCCTGTCCCTCCCCCTGCTCCTCCTTTCCCCTCTTTTCTTCTACTGGAAACTTTTCTCTATTTGCTGTGTGTGTGTTTATTTTTGTGTGGGTAATGGGCCGCGTCTTGTGGCTCATATCATTATGCATCATTAAGTTGATGGGGCAAGAGCGCAAATGGAGACTCGCACACACACACACACACACAGGGAGTCGCACACACACTTGGGTTTTATGGCTACGTTGTGGACATATTGTCACATCTCTTGAGCGCCGTCTGTGCGCGCTATTAAACGCAAATTACTCATCGAACAATATTTTTGTCGCCCCAAGTTCGATTACAAATGTCACAAAAAGAAACAGAGGAAGAGAGGGAAGGGGAGAGGGAGACGGGGCAGAGACTGGGAATGAAGAAAAGAGGGATAGGGAGAGGAAGAGGAAGAGAAAGAACTTAGTTTTATGTACAACTTATAGCAAAGCTAATAATTCCACAGTTAGTTATCGCCCGCCTCCTTCCCCTCGGCCCTTCCTCCCCTCCCGCTCCCTCATGGCCAGTTACGCGCTGCAAATGACGTAACAGAATACAGCAAACGTTTTTATATCCACCCCCCACAAGTAAATTATTAGTAATTAACTAACGATGCGTTGCGTTGGCAACACTGACATTGAACATGATGCGAAAACTCATTAAGCTCTGGCCAAATAAAAATAGTTTTGCTTACGTAACGGCAAGGATTGATTTCATAATAATTACAGTTAATTGTATTTCGAATGTATCTGCAATTAAAGATGTATGGAAAGGTGTTGAAATGCATTACAATTGTATGAAGTGACGCAGTTGCTATGTTCACTTCAAACGTCATGACGTTAGCCAGAGTTTTATGTGTAATCGATAACTTTTGGTTGATAAATAATGACTAAACTACCTACGTCATACAATTACGCAATGTTTTTTACGTATACAGTGACGAGGTAGCTGCGTTTACTTCTATAATCATGATCTAAGCACGTTTATCGAATTTCAAAAGTAATCGATAACTCATGTTCGATTAATTTGGACTACCTGGCCTATGTACGTCGAGTGTATGCATAACGTAGGCTATGTTTACTTCTACGTCATGATCTTTGCACGTTTATCGAATCTCATGAGTAATCGATAACTGCTGCACGATACATTTTGACTATTTTACCTACATAAAATCTGTAACAATCTGTAACATCTGCACTGACGTAAATACCTTTGTTTAGTTCATACGTCATGTCGCTAGCACGTTTATCGAGCTTCATAACTAATCGATAGCTCCTGCCTGATAAATTTAGACTATCCAAACTACGTCAGTCACTTGCGCAACATAAGCAAACGCATAAATTTGAAAAAAGAAATGCAACACATTGTGACACAATCCCCAGTCCCCCCCTGCCGTGAAGGGGTTGACAACTTAACGTAAGTGCTTACGTCATTGTATGCACAACTGTACCTTAAGTTAGCTACCTCGCTAACTCTCTCCTGCTCTATCTCTCCCCCTCTTCCTCTCTCTCTAGCTATAACTTTCCATCTTTGCGTCAAGTTTTTGGCACATTTGCTTGACAAATTGTTTTGTTTGCCCCGTCGGACGTCAGCAATCGATATACATAGAAGAAGTTGTGGGTATATTGTATATGGGGTATATATGCATGTGGGTGCGGGCAGTATAAACAGCAACAGCGACAGCAACAGCGTAACGGTAAAATGGTGAACCAGTAAAGGGCCACACCCACAGAGAACTAACTAAGCAAAGTAGTTGTCACAGCAACCGAGCTGAGCTTGTCAGCTAAATAAATACAAATATATATATGGAGGGGTAGTATATATAGCAAATGTAAATATAGGGGAAGGGCAGGGATACTATGTAGATTGACTAAAATTTCAATTTCTTTATTTTCTCATGCCTTCTCTCTCTCTCTCTCTATCTAGGTAAGTCGCAGTACGCTAAGACGCTCGTTTGGTTATAAAATCAAAGTACGTACTTCTTTTTGACACCAGCTCACATCCTGGGGCGCATACAAACACACAAAAACACACACACACACACAGTGTCAACAATGGCGCCATTAGGCAGTGAGAGCGAGAGAGAGAGAGAGAGAGATGAAATCAATAAAGTCGAACGTATCCTGCTGATAGCTGTTTAATGTTTACAATATGTCTTTATTTCTTTTTCTCTCTTTCACATTTTCTTTTCCGCTTCCCCCCCTTCCCCTCTTTCTTTCCTTTCTGCTGCCCGCATACACATTTGCCTTTGACTTTACCTTGAGGCCAAACGCTTGAGTTGTCTCGCTCTCTCGCTCGCCTCCTTTCAAGCTATGCAAAACGATTTGATAATACCCAGCGTTATGGCCCCGGCCAGCAGCACCACAGCAGCAGCAATGGCAGCTGCAGTTGTTATGATAGCAAAATATTCAAATGGCAGCAGGACGTTGCAAGCCAGGGGGTACCCCCTCTCCCTCCCTTCCTTCTCCTTAGCTTTCTTTTTCTCTGTGTAATGCCAAACAATTTAGTGCAAGAGCTTCTGCTGCTGCTGCTGCTGCTGGTGTCGCCTGACAAAGGTAACCTCCATTATCCGATTTGCATTTAGGTTTAGGTTGAATGCGCTCAAATGTGCAATTCAATTTAAGCAAACAAACACACGACAGAGCCGAGGAGGGGGAGGGGGGAGGCAGTGAGGGAGCTGACAACAGTAGCTACTGCTGAGTTTCGGGATGCAGTTAACCAGAAAAGCAGCGCAAAAAGCAGCTTAGCTACCGGGGGCCAACTGCATGGGGTAAACCCAGTACAGCAGCAACAACAAGAGCGGCAAAAGGGGCAGCAACAAGAGCAGCAAAAGGGGCAACAACAGCAACAAATAGCAGGGTGTAGGGAGCCAAAAGGGTCGACATGGCGCATAAAAAATTCAAAGTCAGTGAAACGCAACTTAAGCTTTTTTAACACTCGTGGGCAGGAAGGGGAAGGAGAAAGGGCAGTGAGCTAACACAAAATCGGGATAAACACACATGTACAACACACACTCCCACGCACACACACACACACCGGTGCACAGGCAGAAAGAGAGTGAGAGAGGAAGAGGGAGAGTGGGAGACAGACATGAGAGACAGGAAGTTAGCACATGGGAAAAGTAGATTAAACACCGCAAAACAGGCGCTCAATGAGTCGAGTCACATGCAAAATGCCAGCACACAAACTACAGATTGCCTCAGTAACGTCCCGCCCTCCTTACCTCCCCCCCTCTCTTTCTATCCCTCTTCAACGTTTTTTTTTTTGATCCGTCAAAGCCGACAAAGTGCGCTTAAAAATGTCAAAACAAACGAGGCAACAAAACGCTTTTCGGGGCACAGTTCTGTCTCTCTCTCTCTGTATGTGTATATGTCATGTGTGTGTATGTGTGTGTGTGTCCAACTGTGGCTAAGCTCAGTACGCTGACCACGAAAGTGAGCTCATGCAACAATCTGATGCACAACTAACTTTTGTGTTGCAAAGCAAATGTTTAAATGATTTTTGAAAACAAAATCTAAGCTTGAGCTCAGTTAAGCTGATGCTCATGCAAAATGAAACCAGAGAAAAGTTCTGAAATGAAAGCTGCAAAAGTTGACAAAATTTTAGCTGGAGTACAAGATAAATAACTGTATAAACAAAAGTTGTACAAATATTAATGTTGCACAGAAAGTCGGTCTGACATCAGGCAAATGTATGATCTAAATTTGAGAGACTTTTTATTTGACATAATGTGGGTGTTTAGTAAGTAATAGGACAACTCACAAAGGTCGTAAATACACGCCTGCACAGCATTAAAACACGCATTTATAAAGCTGAGCTCGTTTGTTTTGCAGAGATCTCTTCTATGACAGCAGCTAGAGACATGAAATTTGGGATGTAGTTTCCTCTATGGAAGACTCAAGTGAAGTTCTTTTCAAATTTTAAATGCCAGGCCTACTGCTTGCATAAATCTGTTTTTTCCAATTTTTAATATGTTTTACAGTTAAGATCTAAAGTTTTGACATATGCCTAGCTGTTGATAATATGCAACTATGCTGCAAATTTAATCACGTTTGCTTAATATACATGACAGTTATTCCAAAAACTATTTTCCATAGTTCTTTCCAGAGCATCCTCAGCCCTCTCAGTTTCCTGCCTCATATGTGGCCTTATCTGGCTGCCACATACCCCTATTAATTTGTTGTCTGCATTCCTATGCTGGCAAAACTTTAGAGATAACTTTAGGAATTTTATTAATTTTCAAAGTGTGCCAACTCTGTATTTCTCTCCCTCTATCTCTCACTCCCTCATCCTCATTGACAGCTATAGATTGCGCATTTGCACCCCCAACACACACGCACACACACATACAGAGACAGAGACACACCCACGTGATTGGGATCAAGAATTTATGCATGAATTTCAAACATTTGTGTAAATGGCATAACAATTATTGTTGACTTTATAATCATTGGGGCATTCTATATGCATGCGATGCGAATTAAGCAATTGTCTGCCTATGCTGGATCGTATAAATATTAAATATGCATTAGCCTGGTTCACTTGGCTCACCTGCACACACACACGCGCGCACGCACACTCCATGAAATGTGTTCACTCTGCGCCCATTTGTATGCTACAGTTATTTTTTTAGATTTTTTAATGCTCTGCCCCAACAGTCTGCCCTCTCTTTCCCTACTCCCTCCCCCTTCTCTCCCCCTTCTTCTCTGCCCCACTCCCTCTCCTTTTTGCTCGCTCAACCTCAGTCAGTTGGCCACGTGGCGCCGCAATGTGTTAAATTTTTACAGTTGAATTTGTTATGCCTCGCTCTTTTTGTGTGTGTTGTTGTGTGTGGGTGTATGCGTGTGTTTGAGTGGATGCATGTGTGTGTGCTGAGTAAATTTGAATTTGATTGAAAAGCATGTGACAGAGCGGCAGCAAACCGCCAGCACTGCCCGCACTCCGCCATCCTCAGCGCTTCAGCTCGTCTTCTTTTCACCTGCCTTCGCTTCCTTTTGATGCTCCTTGGCCCTGACGACATCGACGACGACGAGCGTCTCCTGTTCTGCGTCCTGCGTTCTGCCTCTGGGTTCCTGCGCCTCTCTCTCTCTCTCCC
This sequence comes from Zaprionus ornatus, assembly GCA_018904035.1. Classification (NCBI taxonomy): domain Eukaryota; kingdom Metazoa; phylum Arthropoda; class Insecta; order Diptera; family Drosophilidae; genus Zaprionus; species Zaprionus ornatus. Next base: position 7,129,907 of record JAEIFZ010000253.1, read on the forward strand.
GGTTCCCGGCAATGTCGTCTGCAGTTTAGATAACGTTGAACGGTGCGCATCATTTGGCGCCCAGGCTTGACTGCTTACTTTGCCACACGTTGCGGTGCGGCATGGTGCGAGGGCAGCGTTGCGTCTTTGCTTGTCAAATGGTTTTGTATAGATTTCTAGTTCCCCTGCCCCCTCACCCTCTCTTACTTTGCATCCCCTTCTCTATTCCGGCAAACTAACCATGCCCGGCCTTTGTGAGTTTTTGTGACAGCTTGTTAGACGTGGCATGTATTCTAGTTAGTAGAGAGGGGGTAGGGGAAAGAGAGCTAACGTGGTAGGGGAAGGTGAGCAGCAATGGCAAAGGAACAGTGTCGCAAGGGGGGTGGAGAGGGAGCTGGGGAAGTGGCAGCATTGTGCAGCAAACTGACAACGATGAATGTAAGCGATTTATTTTATGATTTATTGCTTATATTCATTGTATTCGCTGCCATGGATTTACTATAGAGCTACATAATCATGTATATATGTGAGTGTATGTATGTATGTGTGTGTGAGTGTGTGTATGTACTTGTATTTGTGTGTACACTCACATTTGTCGCATTGTTAACACTTGCAAATCGACTTGACTATTGCGATATCCGTGCGGAAATGCATTTCAATAATAAATCAAACCTGAATCCAAGAGGGGAACAACCATTAAAGCTAAAGAAGTGCAGAAAGATCTTATACTAAAGCATATAACCTGCTATAGTTACAACTCAAAAGTGTCTTAGCTGCTTTAAAGTGTCACTTTGGAGAATATATGTAGTTACAACCTCTTATATGCATTTATTACAACTTAAGTGTGTCTTACCTTCTTTCTAGTGTCAATTAAGAAAAAAGAAATGTTCCTATTTCACCTTATCTATAGTGTACAGAAAGATCCCTTTAAGATATAGCTATTTGCAGAGTTTATTTACTTCCTTTAAACCGATAAGTCTGTTCCTCCAACTCTCAATGAAAACTATGCCCAAACTGAACTCAAACTACATAATTCACAACCTGAATTCACTTTTATGGCTCACTCAATCCCTGTCAGAATCGAAATCTCCCCCGAGTAGAACGTGCCCAACTACTACAGAAGCATTTAAAAATTTAAATTCAATCAAGTGTCAAATTAGTGAGGATTTTTAATTTAAGCGTCCCCTTTTTTTGTATTACTCTCTCTGCTCATAAATAAAACATGCACCTGCCACTCAATTAAGACGCCCAGTGAAGTCAAGGGACTGGGCATGAAGGGCAAGGGCGAGTGAGGGGGCGTGACACTTCCAAGTGCCAAGAGTTACAAATCAAAATGTATAAAACATGCAATTTGTTTGCCAAAAAGTCACGCGTAACTTGTGACCCGAACTCCTCCGGGGGACAAAGCTAACGGCGAACAGACTAAGAATGCGAATCGGGAGAAAGTTGAAGATGCAGACGGGATTAGGCAAAGCCACTGCAAGTGCGACAGAAAGAGAGAGAGAAGCAACTGGAAAAACTCGCAGCAACTCTATGCAAATGAAGTGTTTTTAAAGTTACCAAAAAGTGCTGCAAAGTGTCGACAAAAAAGAAAAAGAAGACAAGAGAAGAGAATCAGAGGAGAGTAGAAACCAAAGAAAATTTTTGTCTTGCTTTGACTCACTCAACCTGGGTGTGATGTTATTTCGATTTGGTATCCATCACAACCTCCTTGAGTGAGCGATAGCAGGATAGAATATCCACAGAATGTGCATCATGGTTAATTGGATTAAGTTTGCTGAAGCAAAGCGAATTAGTCAGAAATTAAAGTGGATTTTCACAGCAAACTTTTGCCCAGTGAACTTTGGCAACTAAATTGTAAAAAGTTTGCGTGTTGTACAGAGAAGAAGCTGAAAAAGTGCATACACAAGTGATAGAAAACAAATGTATTTAAATATATAATAAATACAAGTGTAATGCAATGTATTATTGTGTGTTAATGCAGTGTATTTATAATTAATAAAACAGAATAAAATTAATAACAGTTTTAAATTATTCTACTTTGTATGTTATGGTCACACATTGCTAATATTCGAATTTATCATTTGAACTTATGCAACACTTGATCAAAAGTGGTGGTAAGTCGATAACAATTAAATCGATATTTAATAACAATGTGAACAACTAAAAGAGTTGATCTGAATTAAATTAAATAAAAAATCCCACTGGAAGTAATATAAAGAAAAGTTAAACAATAATATATGTTAATATTATATTTCTTATGTTTCGTAATCTAAACAAAATTCCATCTTCGATCATAATTTAGTCATGAGTAAATACAAAATATCAATTCAAGTCAATCAAATGCCGGTCTCTCTAATCGCAGTCTACCCTCATAGAAATGCATGATTTATACGCCAGCAGATGCTCTATCCTTAGACGCGTTGCTTCGCCAGCTTCATCTCGCATGCATATCAAGACCAATCTCAACCTGTGGCCTGTTTGGTAAGGGGAGACAGAGACGAAGACGTGGAAAGGCCTCGGGACAAGAGTCAAGCTGCGTGTGCATAATAAAATTTTGAAATGCCAATTTAATAATGCTTAATGGCAAAAATCATTTTTGGTAATAAATTTATAAGCACATCCCGGGCAATATCGGGCCCAAGTTGAGTTTGCTACGCCCTCATGTAGAGTGTGTGTGTGTGTGTGGCCCTTGGGGCAAGCACTCAAGTTGCTCTGGCTGTGACTGTGGCATACTTCTAGGTGGTGCGAGTAGAGTGGAAGAGGGAGAGGCAAAGAGGGAGACTTGCGGCAATGTTTACCTTTTCGGGGTCGCTATGCGAGGCATGTGAAAATAACATTTGCAATTTTAAACACTTGAGACGCGTCGCCAGCTGCTTGGTAATTTTTCATCACCATCAATACACACACATGTACTTATGTATGCGTGTATGCTTGTGTGTGTGTGTGTGGGTGTGCGTGTCTGTCAATTTTCGGCTGTCTCGCACTAATGACAATTTTCATTTCTATACATTATTTTTTGTCGTTGTTGCTGCTGCTACTTTTGGTTATTACTCTTGTGGCAACATTGTGATTATTTATTAATTAAATTTACCATGAGACAGCAGCAAAATTCACTTGTGTGTGTGTCTGTGTGTGTGCGTGTGTGTGTGTTTGCGTTTGCGTTGGGGTTTTTGCGGTTTTCGGCTTTGGGCTTTCGGGGCAGCACATACAACAAAAGCCCTGGCCTATTATTTGTAGACTTAGTCCGTGGCTTTACAGCGCCACTGTATGTCTATGTGTGTGTCTCTGTGTGTATGCTGGTATATTTTTTTAGACCATTTTATTGACTTTAGCCTTACCCTTTTTCCTGCTGTTGTTCTTTCACCTCCTGCCCCTCCCTGCCTCGCCTGCTGCTTAATATTTAATGTGCCCACCTGGCAGCTCAAGCGTAATTATCCTTATAGCAGTAGAGCTGGACAGCGGGACACCAGGAGTTATATACAAACCAACCCAGCTGGCCTTGGTCTGGGCGATAAATTGTAGTTAAAGGGGCTACGAAAACCGGGACTTAGGGGGGACTAAGGCATTAATTGCCGGGAATTAAATAGTTTTTTATTTGTTGTGAGAAACTGTCAAGCAATTTATACGAATTAATTTGTGTAGGGTCTTTGAAAATTTCAATCTATTATAAAGATGAGTAAGCTGCGTCAGTAATATATGCAGAGTAACCTTTAACCTTTTCACTGCGGGCTTAATTACTCAAAATGTACACAGCACATTTCAATCTCTTTAACGAGCATGTAAAACCTGCAATATCATTCAGCAATCTCGTCCTGTATCTCCCTCTCTGTCATTCACTCCACGCCCATCTTTTTCCATCAACTGAACTTTGACCCTTTTGGGGGCATAGCTGAAAAATCAAGAGGCGTGCACTGGCACTCTTCGGTTGCCAAGATGTCAACATTACGCCAATCTCTGACAGCCTATCTCACTCAAGTCACAAAGTATCCTCACACACACACACGCAGCCACACACTAGCAGAGTATTTTGATTAAAATTGCAGGTAGTTCAAGCTGAAAGGTGTGTGTGGGTGTGTGTGTGTGCGTGTGTCTGCTGTCGACTGTCTGGCAACGATTTGTTCGCCCCTCGTTGGCAATTGATTGAATTGAGCACATCGAGCCATGAAATGTTTGCCCGAAGGCTAACAACTAAATCACCGTTGGCAGCTTTTGCATGTTTTCCCATCTTCAGTCAGGAAGAAGCCAACCAGCCAGCCAGCTAGCCAAAAAAAAGCCAAAGAAATCGACAACTCAGTCCCAGTAATGGTAATGGGTACGACTAGCAGATACTACTTAGACGGGCATGGAATGAGAGCTGAAAGTATAATATATGTAGGTCGCTAAGCATATTTGCAAGATAATGTTTTTAACTGCATTTGAAATGCGATATTCAAGAGTTTTAAGTAGAAACTCGAGTCTAATAAAGAAAGAGTTAAATATAGATGACTAAGAAAAAGAAAGACAGATCAAAGGAGAGGACTATAAAGACAGATTCAGAGAGAGAGAGAGACGAGAGAGCAGATGCGAAAGCAAGACAGACGGATAGCAGTGCGTTCTCTACAAAGATAATGCAAACAAGTTTAACCCATTACACAAGTGTAACTTAGTGGGACACATATTCTCTCTGCAGTGAAACCTTACAGGGTATGCAGGCAGCTGACAAGATGGCGTAATAGAAATGCCGCTGGCCGCTGACGCCGACGCCGATGCCGTCGACTGCAAAGCGGCAAGACAACGCTGCGTTGGCGGTGGCGCATTTTGCAATTTTTCTCGATTCTCGCATAGATTTCCCTCACTCTTCCCGCTCTGTCTCCTTCCCTTGTTGCGTCGCGGAGCGGAGACAATTTCGTGCACAATTTTCGCTTGGATTTTTCCTATAAACTTCCTGTAGAAAGTTTCGCCAGGCGCTGCTTCTTTTTTTCTCATGCCGCTGCTGCACTTTATTCTCGTTCAGTCTTGGGTTTTTTGGGTTTCGGTTTTGCTGCTGCTTCTATTGTTGTTGTTGCTGCTTTTGTTGTTGTTGTAGAGACAGCTATCGAAAAAGTTTGGGCAATGTTTGCCCATGAGCGTAGCGAACTAACAAAATGAGTTTATTTTTTGCTTAATTTCGCACAAATTAAAAACGTCGAATCCGGCTCGGTAACAACGGCTGCGTATAAATCCCTGCAGCAAGTCGAAGGAAGGAGGATGGCAAGGGTGGAAGAGGTGTGTAAAAAAACGCAGAAGTAAAATTAGTAGGGAAAAGGCCCGAGAGCAAGATACCCTCCGCACAGCGCTCTGTACAGAACTAATAATACTTAGGAAACTTGAATAACATCTGTGTTTATGGTTCTATCGGATTGAAACTTGATTTGCGTAGGCGGCGGGCGCGGTATGCAATATCTGAAATGATGTTTATCTGCGTATAATAGACATATATCTTCATGCTAAATTTGGTGCCTCTAGCTTTTATAATAGCAGAGATCGAGACGTTCATACAGACAAGTAAACGCACAGATAGACTGACTTGGCCTTATCGAATCAGCTAGTGAGCCTAAGCTGTAGCATACACTTTGTGGGCGCTGCCAAGCCTTCTACTGCCTGTTACACACATGTGCAAACAGTTTATATACCCTTTTTGGAACATTTACAATAGTCGCAGGGTATAAATACGAAAAAAAGTTAATGCTGCCTTGGAAAACAGCAATTTTTCGTCTTTGCGAAAAACTTTCTGACGGCACTGCATGGCTATAAATACTCATGTGTGTGTGTGTGAGTATGTGAGTATGTGTGTGTGTAAATTACATAATTTTTATTAAGAGTTTTCGTATATATCGCATGACCACTTCTTAAAAGTCGCTTCCAAGAAGAATCGAACTTATCAGACATTCAATGAGTTGGCAAAGTCCTTAATGCTCCTTAGATGCTGCCGAATTGAGCTGGAACTGTTGCAGGGATTGTCTGTGTACACACATATGGATTATGAGGGATACTTCTGGGAATCTATTGATCGATTTGTTAAGATATTTCACAAGTTTAAAGCTGCGTTCCTTCAACAAAACCTTAGTCAGCACTTCATCTAGAGTTGTTCTCTTTAGTGCTCGAACTTCGCGTAGCCATTTGGCTAATTGTTCAGTTTGTTTTACGTGTAAGGCAACAAATTGGCCAAAACACACGTTTGCCAACAGCAGAGAGGGGGAGGAGGAGGGAGAGGGAGAGTAGGCACTGCCTCCCTCCAGTACAGCTCGGGCAGTTAGCGAGGCGGGTTCATAATAATTTAAATGCTCGGCACACAAAGTGACATGGCAAAGACAAACAGAGGTCAAACCAGAGAGAGAGCGAGACAGCTGCAGCTGCCACAGTGGCCACAGTTGGTGCAGCAGCTGCTTCTGCTGCAGCAGCTGGAAATGGCTACGTGACAGGACACAGTGCAATGGTTTGCATTTAAATCCTGTCGCAGTGGCAACAAAATTAGCACGACAAAGGGACTCGTCAGCAAGGTGAGGAGCAGTCGAAGAAGGAGCAGGGGCAGGGACAGTGGGAGCTGGGTCAGTCATGGAGTACGTCGCTGAGGTAGTGGTGCAGTTAATTTGCCATTGCAAGAGGGGCAACAACAAGCGCTGAGTAAATAGCAAACGAGCCGCCGCAGAGGCATCAGGAGGAGAAGGAGGGGGCAGCAAAAGGAGCTTGAGCCATTCCTACGGCCGGGACAAACGGATCAACAACTGAGCAAACAAATGGCGTTGCAATTGAGCACGTTTTGGGGCAAAAGCGACAGAATCACAGCCGTAAGTCGTTGTAGATGGAAATGAACTGTGGACAGGACACGAGCACGAACATGGACATGGACATGGACGGGCACACGGCAAGAGTCGAGGCACAGGCAGAGGCACAAGTAGAGGCACAGGCAGAGGCACAGCAGACAGAGGACAGTTCCAAGTCTGACTTGGGTTCAAGTTGCAATCATTCGTACGTGTGGCTAATGATGTTGCAGTCAGATGCAGAACAGAGGCAGATAGAGAGAGAGAGAGAAAAGGAGATAGAGATGAGGATAGAGAGAGATTGCCGGCTCAGTCAGTGGACTCTTTGACTTGGCGACGTGTCAGCAGTCAATGTTCCATTTGATTGGAAAACTAAACTGGAATAACAAAGGAATGAATGAATGAAAGAAAGATCATGTGGGTGGCGCTGCAAGTGGTTAAATGGTTCAGTGCGTATTGACAAAACACGCATACGCAATGTAAGCCGGCCGCAAATGAGAAACTACGAGCCAGCAACAGCAGGAAAAAGAAAATAGAAAAAACGTAGAGCGAGGAAAGAAGAGGAGAGAACAGATGTGAGGGGAGGAGCAGAAAAAATATATGTGAAATTAAGAAAGAGGACGGCAGCAGCTGCACAGGCCTGGGGATTTTATACAAGCCTCACACAGAGCCAGGCAAGGCAAGGCAGTGTGTATAGGGGGAAGTGTGGGGGGGGGATTGTTTGCACAGCTAGAGAGGTGGACAAAACTTTTTGCTTTAGTTAAAAGGCAACAGACGTGGTCCCGGCTACAATGGCATAAAAGAAACATAACTAATTTGCATAAAATGTTGAAACAGAGCCACGGCCAGAAACGGCACAAGCTGTACAGCAAAGCTGACCCTACCTGGGCACACTGTCTCTGCTCTGCCCCACTCACTCACCTTCTCTGCCCTTGCCAACAGGTAATGGCAACGGCCGGAGCTGGGCGGGGCTGCAAAAACTTCTGTCCAAGCGGAAATCGAGTAAAAGTCGTAAGTGAAGAGTTGCGCTGGGATGGGCAAGGTACTGTAGAAGGAGAGGGTACTGTAGAAGGAGAGGGTACTGTAGAAGGTACTGGGTGTCGTACTAAGTTGGGGGATGCTGCTGAAACTGGGGACACTCTGATACTGGTGCCGCTTGCTTTGCTACGCTTGCCTTTCAGCTAAAATTGTAGTCAACTTTTGCACAAAATTTCCAAAAATAGTAAACTAAGTGACAGTGCGCTCTACCTCTCCCTCTCTCGTCCTGTCCCTCTCGCTCTGTCTCTTGCAACTTGTTTATGTGGCAAACAAAAGATATTTTTGCATCACAAAGTGAAAGTTAAATGTGTGTGTGTGTGTTTGTGAGTACCCTCATATTAGCGGTTTGTATCTTTTGCAACATGACCACGTCGAGACAAAGTTGTAGGCCAAAATGTCAGCGAACAATGTGCAAAGTCTGCCCACTATTTAATGTATTTAGTTGTCTGTGTGTACGTCTGTGTGTGTGTGTGTGTAGGAGTGTCTAGTGTGCTCTAAGAAAAGATTCTTGGTTAGGTATGCGCTTTGAAGTAGAAACTTCCACTTGAATTCTATTTAAAGAAAGGCGGCAACCCCTATGGGAAATTTTTAGAAAATATGTACAAACTTTTTCTTGTAAAAGAATTTTTTTATGATGTACGGAAAATTAAATAACGTATGTTACTATTGATATTGCATGGTTAACTAGGTTTGCCACGTTTTGATAAAGGATATAAGAAAAGAATTCCAAGAAATATTTTATGGAAGATTTCCTTAAAGAAATGCAAGCCGTAAGGATTGAAAATGTAAAGCAAAAGGAATATTATAACCTAACAAATCAATAGAGAAACGTTTCTTAAGTCTTACTCAATACAACATAACCTAAAATAACCTCAAACAACAATAATGAAACGTATACTACTTATGTTTCCAAAGTCTTACTGAATAAAATGTACTCTAACTATTGTATAATATAACCGAAATAACAATAGTGCAGTTTATAATATTTATTTTTCCATAGTCTTACTTAATACAATACCTTTTAATTGGAACAAAACCTAATAACCTAACCTCAAATGACAATAGTGAAACGTATAATATATATCCAAAACCTTACTCAATACAATATACTCTAATTATAATATAACCTACAATGATCTCATTTTCAATAGTGGAATGTATAGTTATTATATAATTATACTTCCTCAGCTTCGTCTTATGCAACTACCTTCTGCATTCACTTACTTATATCATTTTCGCTCTTGTGCTCTACTTTCAGCTTGGTCAATCAATCCATGACGGATGCGGGCAAGGTGCGGATGATGGTGGCGCGGGCACTGCGCGTGTGGGAGAACAATTCCAAGTTGACATTTCGCGAGGTGTACAGCGAACAGGCGGATATACAGATCCTCTTTGCACGGTGCGTATACAGAGAGTGCGCCAGGGAAGAGGGCGGGGGAGTGGTAGAGGATGGGAGGGGGAGGGGGAGCTAAGCCATAAAAGAAAAATCGTTGTGTAGTGCCATAAACCTTGTGCACCATGGGCAAACACATAAAATTGCACTTAAAAGCAGGCAACGATAAATAAGCCAAGTATTAAACCATGAAACCAATGTGGATGATGATGATGACGACAACGACGAAGCTGTGGGAATGGCTGTGGGCGTGGCATTTTTAAATCAAAGAGTTTATGCTGCCAGCATGTTTGGCTTTATTTACCCTGCCCTCCTATTCCCCTAGATAAGCCTGGTCACATGCGAAAGCGCATATCGGGTATATGCAGCGTACATGGCTCGTTATTTCGCTGCCATTGAACTGATTATGAAACGCTTCACTTAACTGCTTCTCCTTCTTCTTCTCCTTTTCTCCCCCCTTCTAGTCGCGATCATGGAGATGGCTATAAATTCGATGGACCTGGTCAGGTGCTGGCACACGCCTTCTACCCCGCCGTGGGACGTGGCGGCGATGCACATTTCGATGCCGATGAGATGTGGGATTTCGATGGCAACAACGAGGAAGGTAAGTAAAGGGGAGGAAGATGAGTGTTGCGCATAATTTACTCAGTAAATGAATGCATAATTTAATTACATTAGATAATAATTGCAATAGATAATCATAATAACAACAATAATAGTCACGAGCAGCTGCTGCTGTGACTGCTGTTGCTGCGGTCACGTCTCGCGGCAACGCGGCAAACTGCAGGCGCCAAAACCGCAGCCGGGCAGCGGGACTAAAATCAATAAGCGCGTTGCAAGCCCAACGCAACAAACCTAACACCAGCAACAACAACAACAACAACAGGGGGAGCAGGAGCTGAAGCAGTAGGGAAAGGGAAAGGGAAAGAGAAAGGGCAACTGGCGCCGGCTGACTGCCGACAGGCGACTGCATGCGTTTTGTAATTTTATTGCCATAAATCGCGCGCATAGCAACACTGCAGAGCCCATACCCCGCATGCCGTTACCCTTCCTCTGCCCCCTCGCCGCACTCACCACAGTGCCAAGCCCTGCGGCTGCAATGACCCAACGAGCGAACGCAACAACTCAACCCAACACACAATTCCGACCCCAGAAACTACAACCTCAAACCTCTGACATTTTTAATGGTTTTTAATGCCAATAAAAAATTGTCAGCATGACGCGTGACGTTGGCAAACGCAGCAATGAGCTTTTCCAATACCCTGTACACCTTTTTGAGTGGGTAGTGATAGTAGGTAGAGTCAAAGACTGCAATGAAAAGAATTGGAAGAAAGTAAAAGTGAGTAAAAGGTTGTCCAGTTAGACATAAATATAGATGGGGTATGAATTAGAAAAAGATAACATAACTACTACAATATATAACATACGTCAGCTAGATTGAGATCGAATATATATATATATAGTGCTTATTAGCATATAGTTAGAGATATATAGCGAGAGAAAGATAAAGAGAAAGCTAGCTTTTATAATAGCTAAGATCTGTGTGCTTACACAGACATCTGTATGGCTCAATCGCCTAGACTAATATTTTTAATCAAGAATATATATACTTTATAAAGTATTTCAAGCTTCCTTCTTCTTTTCGAATGGTTTAATGAAGAGTCAGTTAATTATATTGTAGTTAATTATATATGCTATAAAAATTAAAGGAAGAGATATGATGTATAGTAGATATACAGACATTAAAAGAGCGAAATAAAGAAAGAGATATTCACAACAATATACAAAGATAATAATAATACGAGTATGTTAAAGAAGTTCTTCCTTATACAATCCAATATAATATTTCCCATTCAAAATAAATCATTATCTAGGTAAGCCTTTCCCTGTTATCGTTTAAACTCTTCTCCTTACTCGCGCCCCTACAGGGTATCATAGCGTATGCATACCGTAACCCAGAATGGTCTTATACTTTTTACAAAATGTTGCAACGTCGCCATTTTTATGCCACTTACAAAGTCGTCAAGACGACAACGACAACGCGTCTCTCCCTTTATGTCAGTTGCGCTTCTCCTGCTGCCTGTTTTTGCTTCATGTTCTTCTTCTTCTTGCGCATTTTCCGCTTGTGTTTCCTCCATTAACCAGTCGCATTTTCCTTTACAGGCACCAGTTTTCTGAATGTGGCGCTACACGAACTGGGTCACTCGCTGGGCCTGGGACACTCCTCGGACTCGAATGCGGTCATGTATCCATGGTATCAGAACAACGAGGTGGACGGTAAATTGCCCGATGATGATCGCAATGGCATACAGGAGTTGTACGGCTTCAAAGACAAGAGATGGGGACCGTATAAGCCACCGACCACGCCGAGCACTACCACAACAACGACAACAATGCGACCACTAACGTATTATCCACAAGCCAGGCCCGGTTATCCCAATCGTAATCCGAACTATGATCCTCGATATTATCCACGAGATCGAGCACGAGAAGAAGCCCAAAGAGATAGAGAACAAAAACGTCTGCGCGAACTATACGAGAAAGAACGCGAGCGACAACGACAGCAAGAAGAACGTGAGCGAGAACGAGAGCGTGAGAGAGAACGCAAGATTCAACGAGCACGCGAAGAGCATGAGAGAGAAAGAGAACGAGAGCAAGAGCGAGAGCGAGAACGTGCTGCAGCGCGAGAGAGAAATCGTGAACGCCTAACAACCACAACGCGAGCACCGCCTACGCGACGAATACCGCCCACGCAACCCACCTATCGAACCTATAACTATCCCACGCAGAGAACGAACAAGCCGCAGAAACCGCACAAGCCACGTAAACCCAAGCCGGACAGTTGCATGACCACCTACGATGCCATCTCGATGATACGCAGCGAACTGTTCATCTTCAGGGGACAGGTGAGTCGAGGGTACCATTTGGGAGACCTTTATAAGGGGAGAACTTTCTAAAAGAGAACCTTTATGCAAAGAGAACTTAATAAAGGGAGACCTTCATATAGAGAGACCTTCTCTAAGGGAGTCCCTCTTGAAGTTAGACCATTGTAAAGAGACCTTCATTTAGGGAGGCCTGCATCAAAGGAGACCTTCATAAAGGAAGACCCTCCAAATAAGATACCTTTATAAAGGGAGAACACTAAAAAGCTCCTTCAAACTTAACCTATACGACTTTCCAATATAATTGACGCCTATTTTCTTGTTCTCCCTTGCAGTTCCTTTGGCGCATTGGTGCAAGGGGTCTCTACAGCGGTTATCCAGCGGAAACGCGTCGCCATTGGTCTGCACTACCCGAGGACTTCCATCGTGTGGATGCAGTCTACGAGAATAAAAATCTGCAAATAGTCTTCTTCATAGGTAAGCCACAAAAAGGGTATAACACCAATCTAGATTTTTGTCAAATTCATTCTCCTTTCCCCATTAGGTCGTCAGTACTATGTCTTCGATTCGGTTACCCTGGCGCCTGGTTACCCACAGCCCTTGACCAGCTTGGGACTACCGGCAACCCTAACGCATATTGATGCTGCATTTGTGTGGGGACACAATAATCGAACATACTTGACCAGTGGCACCCTCTATTGGCGCATCGATGACGCTACCGGCAAGGTAGAACTGGACTATCCTCGCGACATGTCCATCTGGGCAGGCGTAGGCTACCACATCGATGCTGCCTTCCAGTATACGAATGGCAAGACGTACTTCTTCAAGAACTATCGCTACTGGGAGTTCGACGATGATCGCATGAAGGTAGCACATCCGCAACCGAAGCTTTCCTCGCACAAGTGGATGCAGTGTGCGCGCAGCGTCAATGATGTGGATGAGGAACAACGTTGGACGTCGAAACTGGTCTCGGGCACCAACGAGACAACGAACAGCGGCTCAAGGAATAGTCCGAGTCGACGGCAGAGCCTGACTGGGTTCATGGCTCTGGTGCTCACATGGTTGGCCTGGCGTAGTTAAGAGCGCATGATCTATCAGAGTTACAAGTTAGCTATAAGCTTAGTCATACGCATCATTCTCCCAGACACAAACATTTGTAAACGAAAAGATATAGATTAGAATCTAGTAAAGCGACGCTACTGTCAGACAGTAGACGATCCAATTGATCCACACAAAGTGGCCTTATAACCTGTTCGCAGATTCCGATTTCCAGAAGAACCTTGCCAACTTGTGCACACAGACAGAACATAGAATTGTTTAATCGCATCTTATACTTATCTAGCTAGATATATAAGCTATGTAATATATAAATAACACATATATGGAACATTTATACGATTTATACTACGCACTAAATCCATTGAGCATTTCTCAGCCACAACTGCCTTATAGTTAAGTACAGTATTAATTCGCATCGACGAACCGATCGGCCCGAGTCTAATGTAGCTTTGAGCTACCCCATTTGCATTTTGTGTTTGTTGTTCACGGTTTTGAATTGATTTGTAAACATTTCTAATTATTTATATTAAAATAATGTGATATTATCATAAATTTAATGTGTGCGCGATTTTTAATTAAAACACGAGAAAGAGAAAGGGAACGAGAACGACAGCGAGAACTCAAGAACCAGAAATACCATTTAGATTTAGAAAGCATTTAAAAATATCAGTTATAATTATTTTAAATAATATTTCTTAGTATTAGTTCTATACATTTGTATATTTCTTCCAACATTTAGGTTGAGAATATCTTTTTATATATATTTTGTATGTATAATAAAATAAAATAAAAAAAAAATAAAATATTTGCTTCCTACACTGTGAAAAACTGAACTTGGGCAGTTTTAATAATTAACGTTCATTAGTAAACCATATAACTGATTGATTTTTCCGTACGTACGGACGTACGAAATATCGTAGACTGTTGCGAAATTCTTAGAACTCCTCATGCTTATAAACAAAAACAGAAAGAGGTCGACGAATATATATCGTGTGCTTTGGAATGATTCGTCAGTTTTGACAAATCAAATTTGTTGTGATTACCTAAGAGATAACGGGTTATATAGCCTATTCATTGCTGCTACAGTTATAAACTGCATAATAGGGTACTTTTTTCCGGCTAACCCTGGGCGACACACCAACAAACCTATTACTGAGCGAGTGCAAAGCAAGTTCAGACGAGTACTAGCATTATTACACATTTGCACGTACTTTTAATTTTTTTTTTTGTGTATATCCAGCGATAACAAATGATAATTTATTTGTCTGTGTGTAGGGCGAGTCCCGAAAAATCGGTTAAAACACTAAAAACGAAACAGATGTATCATGTTTAATGATAATGCCCTTATCTAATGCTATAGACAGGTAAATGGAAACGCTTTAGATATACTGTATGGTATAGTAACCGATTACTGGCGGAGAAAAAACAGATGGTGTGGTTAGCATATACTATGTAGAGAACATGCTACGATAAGTAGCTCTCGAGAGACGAGAAACTGCCCCCAAACAGTTGAGCACATTATAATGACTATCCCCATATAGTATAGGTACATATTAGTTAGTTATTCGCTTTCATATGTCGTATTCTTTGCATTGTTATCTTATCGTGTCGGTTAAGTGCCGTTTGATAGAAGGTGCTAAATTATTGTAACAGACCCCAACAGGTTCAATTCTCGCGCTCTTCATTCGAACCACACACTGTCATTAGTCCATGCGTCACTCTCCGTGACGACACTGTCTCTGTCTGTGTCTATGTGCTCTGAGTGTCGGTTCGAATGAATGTGAGTGCGAGTGCGAACACGAGTACCCAGAACAGAGATCCAAAATCGGTAACGACGATTTCTCGACGCTGACAGTCGCGCGAAGACCACAGCCGAGGGCAGTAGAGTTACGAATTATAGTACATTTGAATAAGCCCAGCACGACTTGTCGTTCTATATTTGCGCATACACACCTACTACGGCAGCCGGCACTGAGACTGGAACTATATATATAAATCAACATTCATACATACATTTATATATATTGTGAGCGCTCATATTAAATTAAAGACAATTGTGAGTAGAGGTCGAGCTGACAGAGAACAAGACAAGGCACGGCCAGACAATGCAAGTGAACTCAAGTCACGGCTCAGCTTTGTGCAGCGCTGATAAGGCTGAGATAATAGCCCCAACTTAACTGAACTGTACTGAGCTGAGCCCGCGTAAGCCCCACGGTCTGAGGACACTTAAGACAAACAGCCTGTGAAAGTATCTTTTTGCTAGGCGATTCTAATCTAATCAAAACTAATCACTGTTTGCTGCTTACTCAAGGGTTTGCCGAATCTATGACAAATCGGGCAGCTCGGCATAGTTGTTCGAGCACCTGGTAGCCTTAGTCGATATCTAATCGCGGGGCATTCTGAAGCATGACAACTGCCAATGGCCCCGGAAGTTGACTATCGAAAGACCGAAATAATAATTTTAATAAATCAAAGTTCTATGTAGAAAATATACATTATATCTCCCTCCCTCGTATCGCCCTGGCAGATAACTGACTAGCATGTCGTCCAATCACAACATCGATGAGAATGCCATACGCCCCCTGAGCGCTGAGTTGGCGCTGAAGGCGCAACAGGAACTGGGTGAGGTGCCGGATCGAATGACCGAGGACATTGAAGCACTGCGCACATGGATCTCAAAGCAGCCGCATCTCAAGGCCAGACAGGATGCACAATTCTTGGTCGCCTTTCTTCGCGGCTGCAAGTACAGTCTGGAGAAGACCAAACTGAAGCTGGACAACTTCTATGCCATGCGAGGTGCTGTGCCAGAGCTCTACAAGAATCGCTTTGTCGGCGAGAAACAGCTCAACATACTGAAGACGGCGTAAGTAGAACGATAAATCCCGATTAGTTCAAAGTTCATTTATTCCATTCTCCTTCTTACAGCTGCCTGCTGCGACTGCCACAACCACTGCAGGTGGACGGACCACGTATCCACATCTCTCGCTATGCGCAATACGATTCCAACAAGTATTCCATTGCGGAGGTGATGCAGGTGAACACCATGCTGGGTGAGATACAGATACGTGAAGATGATAATGCCATGGTATCGGGATTCGTTGAGATTATCGACATGAAGGGTGTCACGGCTGGTCACATGTTCCAATTCGATGTGGTGTTGATCAAGAAACTGGCCGTGCTGGGTGACAAAGCACTGCCGTATAGACCCAAGGGATTCCACTTTATCAACGCACCTTCCACGGCCGAGAAGGCCATGTCCATTGCCAAGAGTCTGATGAGCGACAAGATACGTAAAAGGGTGAGTACACAGATCATTACTATCTGAATTCATTATATTAATATTAACTTTCTACACCCTTCAGTTCCACATACACTCCAAGCTGGACTCACTGTATAAGTTTGTGCCCAAGGAGTGTCTGCCCATCGAGTATGGCGGCACCAACGGTTGCATACAGGACGTTGTGAATACATGGACACAGAAGCTGCAGGACTACAGCGACTTCTTTGAGCAGGATGTGGCATATGAAACCAACGAGAAACTGCGACGCGGTCAGCCTGTGAACTCTGAAACACTTTTCGGCATTGAGGGATCGTTTCGAAAACTAGACATCGATTAGGTTCTATTTTTCGTAATATAAGTGCATAATTATATACAATAAGAATTGTTTAATGTTGTAAAAAATGAACAAAACAAGAACAGAAATAAATAGAATATTTAAAAATAAGCTGACTGAACAAGAAAGCAAAAATAAATGCAAATTAAAACTTGATTTTGATAACAGAAATTCGGACTAGATTGGGTTTAGAGCTTGGCCTTTACAGGTGTTGGCTTGGGTTGATCGACTGGCTGCTTGGCTTGCTCGGCTGCCTGTTTGGATTTCTTATTGATGAACTCGTAGGCCTCTTCGTAATGATCTTTGGAGGCTACACGCACACGATCCAACCATTTAACCACCTTGGGAAACTTCTTCTCACTCACGCTATACTGGCAGAGCTCTAAAAATTACCGGGTATTTAGTATGACTGACACTCGATTGGCTACAGTAGTCACTCACTCAGTTGCTCAATTTCAGAAGAACCAAATAGATCGGCTACTGTCAGGTTCTGTCCGACCAAGAAGTCCTTCTCCAGCCACAGACGTTCCAGCAGACCCAAATTGCTTTCAACCTGTTTAACCAATTGCTCAATTTTCTCCGGCTTCGGTTTGGGTGCAATGCCATTTATGGGAAGGAGCCACGAGTCCAAGAAATACTTGGCACAGGCCAAGCGTATTGTGAGATGGTGCCACTCCAGGAACTCATCAACACGTGCGCGTGCCTCCAAAGACTTTGGGTAAAGTTGCTCAGACAGTTGGTTCTTATCCGCCAGATATCTTAAAGAGAAAATTATTATGAGGATGTGCACCAAGCAGGAAGACTACCTTATACATACCGCACAATGGCCACACTTTCTGCCAAATGGAATTTACCATCCACTATAGCAGGAACCTTCTGAAAACGATTGATCTGCTTGTACTCATCGGTCAATTGCTCGCCTGGAACAAGAAGATTGGACTTTGAATTTCCCGGTTTCAGGGCAAAGGGGCAACAACTGTTACAGATGCAGGTGAAACTTACGCTTGCGTAAAGCCACGGGGCAAAATTCAATTGGCGTTTTGGACATTTTCAGAGCCAGCCAAAGAGCACGCGATGGCTGTGATAATAGATCATAATAGAATTTAACGCTCGCCATTTTTATGTTTATTTACTGTTCAAATATTAAGCCGAACAGACCACACGCACAACACCCACAGTACACACGCACACACACAAACACCTTTCGCTTTCAACAGCTGCTTGAACTGTGTTGTAAAATACTTAAAGATTTGTTGATTCGTTTTCGTTTTGAGCTCCGGTTCTTCGCCCACTTCGATCCGAACGTCGTAGCTCGCTCATTTGAAAGCAGCTCGTTCAAGTGAACTGTTTGGCAATGTTGGCGGGCGACAGAGTTTAAATTTAATTGCTTTGCAACACTTTCAGCCATGCAGTAGTTGTCCCGCTCACACTCGTTTTGCGCGTAGATAAAGCGCGCGTCGCTCATAAGTTTGAATTATCAGCAAAGCAAGTGGAATGTTAAAACTTTTTCATATTAGACACAGCGCATTACAAAAGAACTACGTTTCCTGAATGATTAAATAGATTTTCTTGTTTAATTTTCTGTGTATTATCAGCAACCTTGCAGCAACCTGTAAGCACAGATAGATTAATATCGAAACATAAAAGTCCAATGTGCGATACGTCATTTTCCGTGCCCGGGCGCTATCTTTTTGCTTATCACTTGACAAGCCGATAGATAGGCACATAAATCATGGCGAAAAATCAAAGAGAATGTCATTTTTTTTTTGGTTTATGCTTATGGTTCAGGTGTTTTTGTTTCGACATTTAAACAAATTCGTTTTAATTTATTAACGTACTCAACATGGGTCGCTACAATACTCTGTCAATTATATCCGTATGTATGTATATACTAAATACATACATATATACTATATGTATATAAATATATATATGCATATGCCTGTATATATGTACTATGTGTAAACTAGTATCAAAAATTAGTAGAAACGACACTTAACTAATGCAAAAATCATCGAAAAATTATATAGTATATATGTTTATGCATACGTTCTTCATGTTTGTAAGTATGTGTGTGTTAAAAATAAAAGCCAACAACTTAGAAAATACAGTATAATAATATAAGTAGAAGACGTCCATAGTGAGCGAAATGTGGGAAGGGGCGAGCGAGAAAAACCTGAAGCTACTGAATATCTAAAAATTCATTGGGGGAATAATATTCGTACATATGTACTAGGGCATGTGCGTTGTTGATAAGAGAAACGACAATAAATTATAATCGACATTCATGAGGTTTTTGCCATTTGATGGCGGTTTTTCTTTCTGCTGGTGTGAAATCTGTTCTTTCTTTTGCTTTTTTAGTTTATAGTTTTTGTGTTTTATATTTTATAACATTGATCAATTTGCTTTCAGTTTCGATGTTGCTTTCCATATGAATTGTTATAAAATATCAGGTTCAGCTATGACCAAATTTCGCTATAGCGCTGTAGTACATACATCATAAAATCTGTAAATGTTTCTATGTTCATTGAGAGAGACAAGGGGTCGCTGTGGGATGTGAGTCCAAATATGCAACTAACTATTTGGTGCCCAATCTTCAATCTATGTTTAATTTTCGAAAAAACCCTCCCGCCTCTTCCCGGGCAGAAGGAGCTTCGGAAGAGGCAGCGGCAGGAGCAGTAGCAGTAGCAACAGCAGGAACTATCGCGCCCACCGCTAATCGTTGCTGCTGTTCCTTCTCCCAAGTTTCGCGAATCTCAGCATCGACGCCATAACGTTCATCTTCCACGAAATAGTCCGCAAATTCACTAAGCTGCGACTCATAACGTGCGATGCCTTCCTTCAGGGAGCCATTATTCCCACCCAGTTCCGCGGGCAGATACTCCTTGCCAATGGTGCGCTGCAGTGACTCAACGTTCGAGTGGATATGCAGCTGTGCAGAGAGAGAGAGGAGGGCAATTGATAAGATTACTATATAGGCATTCAATAAACAGACCAGAGATTACATACCAATTCCTTCTGTTTCATCACATTACGGATTAGGTTGAGCACGAATTGCGTTTCACGTGACGCATTCACAATGTGCGTGGCCACTAGATTTGTTGGTAAGCCATGCTCGAGGTAGGCGTTCATGCGTCGGAACAGACCCGCATCAAACTGTAGCAGCAGCGAGTAGGGTATTTTAGTGAAATCAATAATCTCGACAACTCCGGCTATATTCCAGTTGTCATCCGTATTGATTTCGATCTCGGCGCGGAAGGCGTGGAAGCGAAAGATATCGGTGACGGGGTGCTTGTGTGTGTCAATGTTTCCCATTCGTGTGTAATGAATTCGTGGTCCACCAGGTCCAATTGGTAGAGGTAGCGTGGCAAATATTCTAGAAAATGCGCAAAGCTTTAAATTAGTACTGTTCAAATTATTGCATCATCTGCTACTTACCCTGATCTGGCTAACTCCAAAAGCTTATCGTCCACCAGGCGACTCTTGAGCAGTCCACGCTCCTTGGTCTTGTAGTCGTAAAAGAAGACGATGCGCTTTTGTGCCTCCTCCAGATCCCAGTGACAGAAACGCAGAAATGCGGCCAAGAACTGATCATCGGTACGTGCCTCAAGGTAGGGTTGTTCATTGATCCAATGACGGAATGTTGCAATAATCGAATCCCTTTTTAGAGGATCCTCGCTGAGTGTTGCTATCGCCACTTCCTCCAGCTCTGGCGCAAGTACTCTCAGATTGGCCATAGTTGAGACTGCAACTGAAAATTTAAAATTTCAGCCGAAACGGTGAGAACTGGAGTCCAAAAAGAAAAGGCAGAGAGACTTGTCCGTGCCCTTTCTGGGTTGATGCACAACTGAAAGCTAACTCGACGCCTGTTTCTTGCTAGGGGCCCCTGGACTGGGGCTGGGCAAACAAGTGTACAGTGAACTAGTAAGTACTACAGTCAAATGGTAGTGTTGAAGCGCTGACTCGATGCTGCCGACTTCTAATCACAGCACACTGGCGCAATCGCAATTAATTCCGCGTACTGTTCCCCTATGAAAAAATGACTAAACAATTTTTATAGCCTTGATTAGAGCATAAGCTCTAACGAGAGACTACAAAAAACCCTTAAAAAATGTAATTTATATTTTTAATATTCATTATTTCATAAAAACTTTTGCACCACTGTGCTAGCTTTGCGATTAGATAAGACTCATACATACATATATAACTGTTACGCGGTTCGATTAACAGACGATATCAACAAATGCGAGCCGACTTTACAGCTGCATTGTTCCACCACGATTTGTGATGCCTTCCCCCGCCCCGTGCGCCATTCCCGACCTAGCCCGACTGGGCTCGCACCTTGTCTTATCGCACAGCTGCAACATTTTCGACTCTTTAACGATTATTAAGCATGATTTTCGTACTTATTAAATCTAATCGATGTGAAAGTGCCGAGAGCAGGCAGAGAGGGAGTTCATCAGCACCAGGAGAACAGTCGGACCAGACCAGACCAATAATTATCAAACCAAATGATTGGCCAAATAGTGTTCATAGATAGGCCAATTGATTAGCGAATGAAATCGAGACCATTTCAGTAGTCGCACAATTGCCACGACGCACGGTTCGAGCACAGATCCCTCCTGATTATGGCCAAGCTACGTCCACTCAGCGCCGAGCTGCGCCACATTGCCGAAACGGAGCTAAACGAGGTTGCGGAACGATTGCCAGAGGATTTGCAGGCACTGCGCGATTGGTTGGCCAAGCAACCTCATTTGCGAGCTCGACAGGATGATCAGTTCCTTGTGGCCTTTCTGCGTGGCTGCAAGTTCAGTCTGGAGAAGGCAAAGTCCAAGCTTGATCATTTCTATACCATCAAAACGATGATGCCGGAGTTGTTTGCCAATCGCCAGATGGATGAGCGGAACATTGCGCTGTGTCGCACGGGGTGAGTAACCTAACGACACATACAATGCTGACCAGCTCAACAAATATATTCCCATTCTCGCAGCACATATGTGCGACTACCCAAACCGTTTGGCGCAGATGGACCACGCATACAACTCACTGATTACTCCAAGTTCGATCCCAAGGTCTTCAAACTGATCGATCTATTTCGCTTCCAGACACTCCTCATGGAGCGTCAGATACGGGAGGATGATAACAGCATTATCAGTGGATATATAGAGATTCTTGATCTGTCCCAGATGAGTGTTAGTTTCTTGGCACAAATGGATTTTCCACTCTTCAAGAAAATGGGCGTATTTGCCGAGAAGGCGGCACCTACGCGTCTTAAGGGTGTACATTTTGTCAACTGCCCCAAGGAGGCGGCCACAGTGCTTAATCTGGCCAAGAGTTTAATGCCCGCCAAGTTGCAGCAACGGGTGAGTACAATAAAACTGGTAAGGGTGGGAATTCTAGTGAAATAATGGAAATTTACCCGAAAAAGTTGATTAATTTGCAGTTGCGCGACACGCGTTTAAAGTTCGTCTATAATTAGACTATACATTAGTCGATTATCCCGTTCTATTGTTAGGGTATCTAGCGCTATCGCAAATCGCTTATCAACACTGCATATCATTTGCTACAGCTGGAGTGCACTTAAAAAGATTTCAAACCAGACATAAAATCAATATTAACTCATAGGTTCATATCTCTGTACAGTGGGAATTACACTGGGAATAGAAACTCAGTCTCTAGTATGATATAATCAAACTGTGACTAATGTTTTATCATATTTTCGCTCTATTAATATATCTACTTTATATGTACATCTCTCTTATTTGCCCTTCAGTTCTACATATACAAAAACTGGGAGCAACTTTATGATGTGATACCGCGTGAATATTTGCCTGAGGAGTGTGGCGGCCAAAATGGTCGTGTAGCTGATATCATCGCCCAGATGGAGCAGGAGATGCTCGACTATAATGACTACTTGAAGGAAGACAATCAGTTTGGCGTCGATGAGCAGCTGCGTCCTGGCAAGCGGCTTAATGCCGACACTCTGTTCGGCATTGAGGGCTCCTTCCGCAAGTTGGACATCGATTAGATTTAGCTCACATTGAACTGCAATTGAAAAGGAAGAATCCAAACAACAATTTTGTGGCTTAGCTCTAAGCGCCTCTGTATCAAAGGAATAAAGAAGCAAGTCAGAACTTTGTGCAAGCTGGTGGAGAATTTAATCGTAAGGGTAACAAGCGTAACTAAACGAAGCAGAAGGCGAGATAAAAGGATAAAACCATAAGCCAGTTGGGTGGAAACTCTTTAGAAGCAGAAGCTTAGGAAAGCACGAAAGAAAGCTTTAACTAAAGGAAACTTAGCAATGGATGAGAATCGCATAGAAAGGTATGAACGGGTGATTGTTGATTGAGAAGCACCAAGAGAGGCTCTGCAAAGTTATCAAATCAACTGTAAAATGCCTGGGGAACCCTCAACAGCTCATTGCAATTAATGAGAATTGCATAGAGAAGTCTTAACAGCTGATTGTTGATTGAAAAGCACCGATAGAGACGCTTCCAAGTTATCAAACCAGCTGTGAAATGCCACAAATAGAGTGTACTATAGGTGTAGGTAAACAAAGTGACTCGACAAAGTGTCACATCAAGAGAGCTTTTAGCAAGTATCATTATCAGTGACAGGTGTTAATTGCCTTATCTATCAGTTAAATGAATTAGACAGGATCAATAAATGGTCATGTTAATTTGCATGTTACTTATTACTGCCGTCTGCCAGTCAGTACATAACGAGCATCCAACAAAATGACTGCAGATAACTTTACCAGCTACCAGGTGTGTTTATAAGGGAATAAGTAGGACCTAGATGAGCTGGTTATACATTCTCTCTGTAAATCTTTGCAGCAATTCGATTTCAGTCAATGGGATTTTCCAGTCGAGCGTATTTGGTGGCACAAGTCGTACTCGAACATTGCCTGGAAGATCTGTACCTTCGTGCCGTTGATTCTCTTGGGGCTGTATGGAAATTTCATTCTGGTCTATCTGATTGCCACCCATCGATCTCTGCGATCGCCGACAAATCTCATCATATCCAACATGGCCATAGCTGACTTTCTGACGCTGCTCGTCTGTCCGACTTTGTTTCTGATCAACGATTTCTATCAGAATTACCAGCTGGGTGGAGTGGGCTGTAAACTGGAGGGTTTCCTGGTGGTGGTATTCCTCATTACAGGTGTTCTCAATCTCTCCGCGGTCAGTTACGATCGCCTTACCGCCATTGTGCTGCCCCAAGAGACACGTCTGACTCTGCGTGGTGCACGCATTGTAATCTGTTGCACATGGATAGCGGGTGTCTTACTGGCACTACCACTCGCCCTGTATCGCGTGTACAGGGTGCGCATTTGGCGCAACTTCACCGAACGTTACTGCAAAGAGAACACGGAAATTCTGCCCAATTACTGGTATGTGCTCATCACGGTGTTGGTCTGGTTGCCTCTGGGCATCATGCTCATCTGTTACACGGCGATCTTCATTAAGGTGGGTACCATATACTGCAATATGCTTCATACTGACCCATTGTCTTTATCCTTCCCAGCTGGATCGCTATGAACGGCGTGTCCTGAGTCGCGAACATCCACTCGCCGTCAGCTACAAGCGCAGCGTGGCCCGCACTCTCTTCATTGTGGTCATTGTGTTTGTGGTACTTCGTCTGCCCTTCACCATTTTGGTAGTACTGCGTGCCAAGTACTTTACCACCGATGCCAGTGTGGACAGTGGCATGCAGTTTTTCTGGTATTTTTCGCAGTATCTGATGTTCGCCAATGCTGCAGTGAATCCTCTGATCTATGGCTTTAACAACGAGAGTTTTCGACGAGGCTATGCACAGATATCGTGCGTCAAACGTAGGCGGGAGGAGGCTCGAAGTCATCCCCGAGTGCATTATTGTTGGTATTGTGAGTTCATAAAGCGACGGACAGGCGCAAAAGGGAAGGAAGATCAAAACGAGAGCAAAGACGTGACTATTTCCACAGCAAAGGAAACTAAAAGACTGGAGGAAACATCACAATTATCAGAGACTTTACATAGTGCCAATGATTTACAGCTATCACAGGTTGATGGAGAGGGATTTATATAAAGGGCAATGTAATAATAAAGTTCATATTTAAACTATTTGTCAGATACACCCTATAATGCCAATTATTTACAGCGGTTTTACAGAGGAAAGAAGTACTGGAATAGGAACAACATAAAGCTACATTTGAAAGCTTTATAAAGTTTTAAAAATATCGCTCTCTGTCTTACTCTCTCTTTCTTGAACAATTATCGAAGAAGTGCACTCTCACTCCATTTTTCTTTTCACTCAAACTTGAGCATAGATCTATGCAGTTGAGAGCGCCTCTCTCTGTTATTCTTTCTCCCTTTTAGCAATGATCACTGAACTTCACACTCTCTGTCTCACTCCCTCTCAAGCTTTGACAATGATCGATGAAGTTCACGCTGCTCCTTCGTACTCTGTGTTCCTCTTCCATTCCACTCTCTCTCTTTGGAGATTTAATTGAGATCAATGAACTTGAGAGCGCGCTCGAGAGTCTTCTCCTTCTCTCTTTCTTCCTTTACACTCTCCCAAAAGTGCTTTAAGTCCCGTTTGAAATTTCTGAGCAAAACTTTCCAAGTTTAGTCAAGCAATTCGCACGTGTATTAAGTGTTTCGTGTTTCGTGATCTTAAATGTTTCGTTTCATATACATATTAATATTCTTTTGTGGGCGTGGCGACGCCTTCGAGGTGCGCTTCTATGACAGCTATCCCAATTATCGCCTCGGCTCCGATCTGGATGCAGAATCAATGCGTCTACACAAACGCGAGATGCAGCAATTTTTCGACAAAGGTTTCCAATTTTTTTTGGTTTTTTGTGTAAAATCAACAATAAAAATTTTATTAACAACAGATTTGATTGCAAATTGAATCTGCGCATCTCAGTCTAAGCCAAACAACTCGGATTTCATGTAGCCCGCACCATGTGCCTCTAAAAACTTAATAAATTGACCCATATTCATGACACCCTCATCGCCATCGGTGCCGGCTTCGCTGGCATTGAAGAGCTGCTCGCTAAAGTTCTCGAAGATACGCTTGCGCTGTCGCTGCTCCGTCTTTACCAGCGTGATCTTCTGCCATCTCAGTGCCTTAATGGTGCGCCAATATTCCTGCACCTGCTCTGGCCGACCCTCGACACAGATGATGCCCGGCTTGCCGGGTCTGCTGAAGCCAGTGAGCTGCAACTGTCGTGCCTGGTGTATGAGCTCCTGTCGCTTGGAGCTCGACTTGATGTGGTGCGAGTAGATCCAAATGCGTTCCAGCACTCCCTTGGGCTGCTCTTCAGCCGCAGGTTGCTCCAGTTCAGTGACCGAACGCAGCAACAGCACCTCGATCTTCTCCTGCAGCCAACTGAGCAATTGATATATATACGGCTCTTCTGCCTCCTTGTATTCCTGCTCCAAATAGTTTTTGATTTCCCCCTTCAAATGCTGCTCCTTGACTTTGCCCAGCAACGCAGAGTTTACACTAATCCTGGCCAGCTCCAGCTGGGGATACAGATGCGGCAACTCAATGCGCACATCCACAGTTCGTTTGGCAGGCAATTTGAGCTTTATAATGTACTCCAAATTAGAACGAAGTGGAGCAGCAGCATTTTCTGAATGAGATTCCCCTAGGAACTCATTAAAATCGGCCACAACACCGGCATCGAGCAACTGCAGCTCACCCGGAGCACAGTAAATGGAACTCAGCAACTCCAGCTCCTCCAGTTGCTGGCCAATACAACATCGATATGTCTGCAGATCCATGGCCAAAGGCTGGCGAGAATTCAAAGAAAGAGTTGTTTGCTTTAGAGAAGAGGGAATAAGACTGCAAAAAGAGCGAAGAAAGCAGAGAGAGACAGAGAGAGAGTGTGAAGTGACTGACAGAGATACGAACGTTGAGAGATAGAGGGAGAGTTAAAGGGAAAGTTTTCTCTCACTGTTCCCTAGAGTCGCTTAACCTTTCAAAGTTATGTTTCATATGAATACAACTGCTAAAGAGCGAAGACATGGGGATGAAGAGTGATACAAGCTTAGAGAAAACGGGAGAGTTAGAGAGAAAGCATTCTGCTGCCCATTTCTTCAACTTATTGCCTAACATTGTGTAAATAATGCCTAATTTAAAAAAGAACACAGCAAAAAGAAAGAAGAATGCATGAAAGGGGAGTGATACACACGATACATACGAACGTAGAAAGAGTTAAGGGATACAATTTCTCTTGCTGTTCTCTTTGACTTAAACCAAAGAAAAGTAAATTTATTTAATTAGAAGATCAAGATAGCGAAGAAAGCTGAGAGAAATTACAGAGAGAAAATTCTGTCTCTCTATCCGCTAGGCTGTCTGTCTGTCAATCTCTTGCCTGCCTGTTTGTCTGTAGCTCTTTGTGCCTGACTTTTTAGCTGTCTGACAATATCCTCAGCAATTACCCTAAACCTCACCAAATGTGTTTTTACCTTCACAGCGACCTACAACTTTGATGGCTTGTCACGTGTAGCCTCCGTGCCCGTGCCCTTTCCATTGGACATTTGCATGTTGCAACTACCAAACATAAAGTATGCAACAGCGCTGCACAAAGATGCAGCCGGTGTGCGTCAATTTGCCGTGTATGTGTGGCGTGCAGCGGAGCAAGATTATGCGCTGCTGTTGCAACATCCTGCACCCAAAGCTGTCTCACTGGACTGCCTGGCATATGCTGGACTGGGATATGTTGCACTCGCCTATAATCACACTGAGCATGTGGAAGAGGCACGTGAAGGTTCACCAATCTATAAACTGTCACCAGATCAGACTATCCGCACCGTGCAGTACTTTGGTGAGCTGCGACTGCGTGCCATGTACTTGAGGATTAGCAGTCAGGAGCTGACCTTGTTGCAGGCATACGAAGGTGGTGCAACCAAGAAGCAGAAACCACAACGTTGCCCCTACTTTAAGTGGACTGGCGGTACCTTTCAGCGACTCGGCGCCATTCCCTGCAGCAATGCGCGGCGCCTGGAGCCCTTTGGCATTGATTACACTGACTATGTGGCAGTGGCCAACTATGCCAGCGCCGATGGACGCACTGCAACGCACTCGGAGATCTATAGATATGATGCCACGACACGTCGCTTTCAGCTCTTTCAACGCTTGCGCTCCAATGGCGCTGTGGATGTCAAGTATTTCAGTCTTCCCGTGAACGAAGTGAGTCGACGACACTTTCTCATTTTGGGCAATACAAAAGGAGGCACCACTAGTGCCGCCGGTGAGGCGGACACAGTGATATATGTCTATGAGAATGGACAGTTTGTGCCCTATCAGCGTCTAAGCTTCTATGCGCTTGAACGCTTTTTGCCCGTTACGGTGAGTAGTGACTCTCAAACTGTACATAAGTTAAATCGAATCTACTTCTTCTTCTTCATTTCCAGCATATTATTTCAGAAAAGTTCCTACTCTTTGTGGCCTGCAACAAGCAGGATGTTAAGATCTACAATCTCAACGATTGGAAATTCGAGGAGTCAACAGTGCAGTTCACTGAGGGCGCCTTCAGTCGAGGCGTGGCACGCATGCGCAGCTACGAGGAGAACGGCGAAAGTTACTTGGGTAAGATCTTAATAACATATTGAAGAAACTAAGATAGAAAGAATTTCTATTTATAGTTATTGCCAATGAGAACATGGCGGCCAATGAGACAAATATATTCCAACCACTCTACAAGCAGGACGAACATGCTAATGTTCTACGTCAGCAGATCATCGACTGGGCAAGGGAACAGACCAAAAGACTGGAACAGCTGAATGTGCAGCACCTGTTGCAGGCTTTGCAGGTGAGCAAGGGACTAGAAACAGCCGGAAAAAAAGTAGAAATGTTTGCTCGACTATTATATACCCTACTAATAACTACTGTTATATCTTAATTCCAATTCTTTATTCCAATTTCATTTGCAAATTATTTGCAATGTACGTTTTAGCTTAAATTGAATTTTTCTTGATTTACGGGGGCTGCAGGAGGCGTGGCTGATTTCTAAACTACGCTTTATCTGCAGGCCTTAACACATATGACATATTGACAACAAATTTTATAGTTTTAGCTGTTATAGTTTTTAAGATATAGAAGTTCATATAGACGGAAAATGACTCGTGTTGTTAATAATGATTAGTGTTATTGAGAGTGTTATTTACATTTTCAATCAGCCCAAACTTACAATATACTTCTATTCTACGTATTATAGCAAAAACTCAAACAACGTGAAGGGAAATCGCAGCAGATGCATGTGAAACAAGTGAATACGAAGGCGGTGAGTAATTCCCATGAGCATATTATAATTGTAGAGTTGTATACAGTATATAACTATAATTAAATACAGTTCGTGCATGCGCCCAGCAAGCTGAGCAAAAACTACTGGGAAGCTTTGCAATATGCAAAACGTGCGTTGGATGTAATCGAGCATGATGCCGCACGGGCACAAGAACATCATCATGTGGTTAGACGAACAGCTGACGCGCTGCCAAAGAAGCAACACGAGTTCGATGTGGTTACAGTGGGCACTCTGGTGGTGCACGATAAGCTCAAGGCAGCACGTATCAATGGCATTGACAGTTTACAACCCGTATACGAATCGGTCAATGCAAGTCAAGTGTTTGTTAGCGAAGACTTCAAAGAGGCCCCAGGAGATGATCCTACTATGGAGCAACTCACCCTGGAGGATCTACATTTGGAGGGAAAGCTTAATGGGCACAACTGGACACAGTTGCAGGAGCAAACGTTGAAGCGTCGTGATCAGGAGGTACAGTTCATCAAGGCACCCGTGGACATTAGTAATCTCAAGGCGGAGGCTGTGCTGGTCAACAGTAAGGAGATTAATGACAGATCCCTCGGCCAACTGATCTCTATAGATGGTGGGGACTACATTGTACAGCAGGAAGTTCAGTTTGCTCAGCCCGTTGAAGTGAATAAATTGCTGATCAATGAACGACTCAACCACATACACGTGGATCGTCAACGTTTCGATGTGCTGCTTCATCGGGCGAATCACACGCAGGTGATTACGGGAGCCAAGAGATTTGAGAATGTACATGTACTGGAACCGGTTAGCATTGCGGTGAGTGTGCCTGAGATTACAGATAGATGAGCAACTCAGTTCGTAAAACGCATTTTAATTGCCTCTACAGGGTCAACCTTTGGGCGCTGAGCTGCTTGCCATGTCACCCATGAAGGTCACCCACCAGTCACTGGAACTGCAGGGTGACTATGTGATCAATGGTGATGTGACTGTTGATCAGCTGCTGCAGGTGCAGGATCTGCAATATGTGGGCACCCCAAGCAGATCAGCAGCTGCAACCTTACAGCAGGCACTACGACTTGGTCAACCACTGGAGGATGTGAATTTGCGCTTCGAGGAACCTCTCAATGTCAATGATACCGAGTTAAGCTTTATCAATGCACTGGACTTGCAAAAGTTGGTGCAGCTTAATGTAGATGAGGTGCAGGTGGTGGAGGGCGCCAAGTGGTTGCCACAGAGTGTCACCATTGCCAATGGATTTGGGGAGGTGAATATACTGAATGGCATTCAAGTAGATCAGCTCTCCCAGCAACTGTTGCTGAGAAGTGGCAACCAAAGCTTCCGATTTCCCATGCAATTTGGCGGTTTGGAGGTGCCACATGTAAATGCTACGGAGTTACTGCTGAATCAACTGGATTTGCAGCATTATATGCAACGTGCGGGAGAGCAGCACAGTAAGGGGAATCTTTATGTGGATCATCTGACTGTGCAACAGCTGGAGGTGCAACAGTTGCATATGCATGGCACTCTCTACGGTCAGTCGCTAGAGAAACTCTACGAGCGTGGAGCACAACGACAGCAGAGCTGGAAACTGCCTGAGCATTTCAATGGCACCATTCAGGCACGCAACATTTGGTTGAAGGGGCAGCTAAACAACGTCGGCGTAGCACAGCTGGAGCAACAGCTGCAGCAACTGGCGGGTAATATCAAATACGTGGGTGACTTTAGCTTCCGTCAGGCAGTCAATATAAGCCGACTGAGCTTTGAGGATTCCTTCAATGGCATCTCGGCTCAACGCTTCGGACGCTGTTGGCTAGAGAAGAGCGGGGAGCAACACTTTACGGCACCACAGACGCTGGCAGCGCTGGCAAGCGATCAGGATGTGAAGCTGCAGGGTCGTCTCAATAATTACAC
This sequence comes from Zaprionus ornatus, assembly GCA_018904035.1. NCBI lineage: Eukaryota > Metazoa > Arthropoda > Insecta > Diptera > Drosophilidae > Zaprionus > Zaprionus ornatus. The sequence continues at coordinate 7,160,830 of JAEIFZ010000253.1, forward strand.
ACTGCAGCAGCTGATCAGCGAGAGCTATAGGCTCAACGGAACGGAGCAACTGCAATCAGTGAAATTTGGTAAGTTAATAAGTAAGAGAATTGGAATTGGATAACTAATGATCACACGTATGTACATGCTAACAAACCCTTCAGTGAATCCCATTGTGTTGCAGCGTCCAATCAGTGTGGGCCATGTGAATGGACTGCGTGTGCCGCAGGATATGCTCTATGCGCAGGTTGATGGCATGTTGCAGGCTCCTGTCACGATCAATGGACAGCTGCAGGTCTCCTCCACGCAGCAGTGTAATGTTAGCCAGCTAAATGGTTATCCACTGGACGAACTCTCGCATTACCTGAGCACTAAAGGACCCAGTCAAGACACTCTGCACGTGGAGGAGGCACAGTTCGATGAAGAACCCGCATATAAAACACTTAATGGTCACCACTTGGAGCAGCTGCTCGATAAACTTTGGTTGGACAATGAGCACGTGGAACTGAGAGGCGTACACATTGCCTCTGCTAACTTTCAGGGTCTATTGGAGTATGAGGTGAGCAGGAAAGGGAAGGGAAGGAATTGCATAGTTTAATTGATTTCACCCACTCTTCCCAATGAATATAGGGTACACTAAACGATTTGAATGTGCAGCATATCGGGCAAAATTATTTCAGTCGAACGCGCAGTCAGCGTGTCAATGTACCGCTTAACTTTGAGCATGACGTCACTTTCACACAACCACCACAAGCAGAGCAAGTACAGCTACGTGTCAAAGATGGCGCACTTGTTGAGGGCAAAGGGTAAGTTTGGTTGGTCGGGTTGGTTGGCTGTAAAAGCATTTCGCTGTAAATCGTATCAAATTTCACTCGCATTTGTTTACGCGCTAAAGCGGTTTGACAAGCACTGGGACAAGCACTACACACCAACACATACATACACACGAACTCACTCACACAAGGTAAAATCAGCTGTGCGCGCTACTACTGTGTGTTTGCAGGTGAAATTTATGTACACGTTGCAAATGGCGCCTGGGTTCAATTAGTCACACTATATTTGTATTATTTGTATTTTACCTTGTGCTTTTTGGGGAATATAAGTAAATGGTAAATGCACTTTCTACGGGCAGGCAGCAGTTTACGAAAGGTTTCAACACTTCACGACAAGAAAAACAATAAAGTGACAGTGCCCAGGGCTGCCGCGCAATTAATGGCACCACCACAAGCAGTTATCGATCAAAAACTTTCGATAACAAGCGAAGAAGGTGTGACCGAAGCTTTTCACGGCGAAATGCTTATATACGTTTGAAATTTAAATGTAAATTTTATGTTTTATTTTACAGCAATGTCTCGCTAGATTTTAATGATTTCGTTGCCAATTCACTGAAAACATTTGGTGCACACACCATCACAGGGCAATGGCACATACCCGTTGCACATGTGGCGGGCGGTTTGAATAATGTTTTAATAAATCAATTAAATTTAGTCGATGACATTTTACGGAACGACAGCAAAGAAATACAAATTGTTAATGCACCCAAAGTAGCGGAGAGTGCTTATATTCAACGCCTCTTCGCCACGCCCTACAGCCTGGTTGGAAATGTACCCGTGGTACAGTGGATCAACGATACGGTGTACATCTATGGCAACCACACCATTGCCGGCACTACAATACTCGAAACGTTGAATCTCTACAACGATCTGTGTGTAATCGGACCGGTTAATGGTGTTCACTGGCAGAGGGATCATTTACTATTGCGGGATCAGGACCAGCATATAGACGGTTCACTAGTGGTTAATAACACCATCGAAGCACAGCGTCGCTTGTTAAGCCACAACATCGAAGAGCTCTGGGTAGATCAGATCAATGGGTTAACTGTGAACGACCTGCTCACGAATAAGGCACACGATCGTCCCAATCTTCATGTGGCCAGTCAGTTAGTGTTCACTCAACCCCTTAGCGTAGCTAACTATCAGTTTGGCGATGTGTCGCCACAGAAATGGAAACGGGGCACTGATACAAATGTTGTTGAAGATTGGCAGCAGCTGAGTCAACATGTGGCTGCAGTGCAGCAACGTCTAACAGGTAAGGGAAAGGAATTATTAATTAACTTAAATTAATGAATCCTTTTTTTTATAGACACCCTCCATGTGCTAGACAATTTCGAAATATTACAGCAGCTGCCTCTCAATGCCAACCGCATAGAGATCCTAAGTTTACCTGGACAAGATTCACAGCAGGATTTGCTGGGTATCTGGCATACGAACTCGGAGGGAACTCTACAAAAAGATGTCTTTGTGTGGCAACCTCAAGAGCTACGCTTTAAACAGAATCCAAGTAAGTTGCGCTATAATGCTGTGTCTTTATTTATCCGATAATTTTATGAATGATTTTTGCCGAACTTACAAACTAATATGACATGACAATGTTGAAGGAGTGAGGGAGACGGGGGAAGCTAAAATTCTACGTTTACACAAATCACTTAATTGTTATTTGTTTTTGTTTTTATATAATTCGAAGTGTAAAATGTATGCATGATGATAATGATGTATTTCATTATCTTTGTTCAAATCTTGTGACTCTGCATAAACGTAGCACTTTATCATACAATTTACGGTCTATATGAATAGTTTTTCATTGAAAAGCAGCGTTTACACGAGTATTATTGATATTTATTATGCAATTTAAGCTGCCTATGAATGAATTCAAAACTGAAGAAAAGTTATGGTCAATACTGTCACAAAGTATCTTTTTGCCTACCAAAAGATACCGTAAACTTTCAGTAAATAAACTATAAAATGCTTAAATGATATATGCAATATCTATGCATACGATATAGAGAATAAAAGGTCCTATAATATACTTGTGATCCAGCTCTCGTGTAAACGCCGAATTTCAAGTGATGTCATAAATTAAAACTCAGCTGTATTCAGCTGCTTTCTACTAGGGGCTACGGTTGTCTACGGCTAAGGAGGCTCTCTCTAATGGATCTCCTGGAAGCTAGCTACTGCTCCAGCTCATCGCTCTGTACATCGACAATGGCACGCAGGATGCCCAGTTCCAGTTTGGCAGCACCGCGACGTGAGATTCGATTCATCACATTAGCCACATAGAGACCGAGTGCCTCATGGCGTGTAGAGTTGCACAAATTCTTGAAAAATGTCGGAGGCAGCGAATTGTCATAGTTGCCCAAGTTAATAATCTCTGGAGTAGCATGAGAACCACTGGCATTGACTTTAGCCGATGAATCGAATATGATGTCATTCTTGAAGTCCAAATCATCAATGTGCGGCGAGAAGCCATTGGTGCTGGCAACTGATGTGGATGCCACAGTGGCAGCTGTCGAGGAGTTGGCACCGCCTCCTCCTCCTCCACTTACACCTCCACCAACCAAGGTGCCATTGAGCTGCTGTGATGCTGGGATGGTTATAATATTAATGCCCGGCGGAGGAGATTGATTATCCTCGCGCTCTTTCTTCACCTGTAGCAATTGTGCTGTAGTTGTATGCACTACAGTCTGGCTGGCAGTACCACTGCTTGCCACACCTTGAGGTGAAGTTGCAGGTTCTGCAGCAGCCGCAGCCGCCGCCTGGTTCTGCCTTGGACTGGTCTGATTCTTGAGCATCTTCTTCTGCAATGGCGAACTGGTGCATTCATCGGACAATTTGCGTTTCATTGACTCTGGCAGTTGAATTGTGGTGCGTAAAGAGGATGTGCCCTTGTTGCTTTGCTGCTGATGTTGCTGTTGTTGTTGTGATGCCGACCCTGTAGTGGGTTTGTGTCCGGCAGGCGTCTTCTTCAAGGTGATACCTTTCTTCTGAAGCGCCGCTGAGACAGCAGACACAGAGGACTGCTGTGCACTGCTGTTGTTGCTGTTGGAGCGTTGCGGAGTGTTGCTGGCCATGGTATTGAGGAGCTTCTTCTCCTCGAACACTGGACGCGGCGTATCCACATTGGGCTTGGAATATGCTGTTGGTTTATCCTCCTTTTCCGGAGTAGCGCCACCAGTGCTATTTGATTTTGTGGGACTGTTGTCACCATCTGAACTAGCAGAGCCAGTCGAATGTGCTTGCTGGCCGCCATAGAGCGGTGGAGTTTCTGTGGCCGAACCATCATCATCGTCCTCGGGCTCCTGTACTTCCAACATTTCATATTCCTCCACATCCTCCATGGGCAATGATTCCCTAGAAGCAAAATTCTTAGTCTACGCCAAACAAACAGAATTTCTTTGCACACTTACTCTTCCGTTTTGGGCGCTACCTTGGGCTCCTGATGAATCTTCTGCATCAGACCAAACAATTTCCAGCCCGAGTTTCCTTTTAATTTTTCCTGCTCGTATTTTTTTTGCAGCACAATAAAAATGGAACGCGATTCATGAACTGTTAGTTTATTGAGTCGCCCAATCCGTGCCCAGGCCTCGTCCTGTTCCTGCTTGGTAGCACCAGCATTATTCGGATGCAATGCCTTCTCCTTGGCAATGTCCGCCAGAATCTTGTCCAGCTGTATAGCCATTTTAGTCAACGACTTTCGGCCCGTGTTTTGCGCGTTTTTATGAATTTTGAAGGCTTTTTTCTTTTACCAGTTTTTCACTTTAATTTGTGCCGTTTGTGACTGCCGCTTTTTTCTGGCGATTGCGCTGTTTCTGCTTCGTTTTGCAACTTCGCTTTTTCACGTATGCGGCGTCTGCGACGCTGATTTGGCGGAAAAAGGAATTAGGAGGTCTCGACACGTACGAACATGCATAACAAGATGGCTAACCAGTTAAGAGTTTATCAAACAAAATTAATAATGAAAGGAAAATGTCTTATATTTTAGCTAAATTAAATAAATGAATATATAATGCACGTTTTCATTCGCTATATATGCAAAGTATTTAAATATATTTCAAAAAAAGTTGCTCGAAATCGTCATACGATTAACATCATGCAGAATGAACGTTTATTTTTGCCATAAATCGTATGCAAAGCAAATGCAAAAACCTCACAACGTTTTGCAACACTGAAAAATTAACAATGCAATATAGAAAATGAAAACAAATATGCTGTACAATATTTTTAATTAAAATATTTATTTATTCATCGGGACTTTTGCCTTGGGGGCCTGAGCAGACAGACACTTAACAGTCTCCACAAGAGTGTCCTGGTTGGGAGTGCTCACCACGTAGGGAAACTCTTCCCAGCCGTAGCAAGCAGCTGCATAAACTCCCAGGCGATTGACCGCAATTACTGCACCAGAAAAGTCCTTGTGATGCTTTAGAATGCGGCGTAAGCCCACTTCGGCAGCTTGTTCTGGTGCCTTGCCCTCCCGCATTGCCTCCACAGCCAACAGAGCGGGCAGGAAACGCATCATAACATCGCCATCTCCAGTTGCTACAGCGGCACCAGCATCGTTGTCGGCATAACCGCCAGCACCGGGAATGGGAGAATCCCCCACACGGCCGGGAATCTTATAGCGTGCCCCATTGGTTGAAGTGCCAACATGTATCTGGTGATCCACATCGATGGCTATCATGCCGATGGTATCATGATTATTCGATCCGATCCGGTATTCCGTGCGAGCACGATCCTCTTTCCAGCGCGACATAGGCGTGGCCTTGGGCTCATATGGTCCACATGTCAACTTTGGATCCGGATGCACATCATGCCAGAAATTTGGTTGACAATTTGTGGCCTTCCATTGTTCCCACATAAACCGCGAATCGGGTGTGACCAGTGATTCCACACGGAATCCCATAGCCTTAGCAAACTCTGTGGCTGAACTACCCACCAAGAGGCTGTGCTTTGTTCGCTCCAGCACAAAGCGAGCCACACGAATCGCATCCTTAACATTCTTCAGCCCAGCCACAGCACCCACATTCAAGGTGGCGCCATCCATGACCATAGCGTCCAGTGTGGTATCTCCCAGCTCGTCAGGGGATCCGCCATAACCCACTGTGCCATCGCATTGCCTTTGCTCACACTTGGTACATCCCTCGACCACCGCATTGCGGGTCTGACGCACTCCACCCTCCGATTGCTTAATGATGCGCCACGCCAGTACATTGGCCTCGGTGAAGTTCCATGTATTAATGACAATTGGCAGCATGGCGCCGGCGCCGCTTCCTGTCCCTACCTTCTTCTTTGACACGACTGCGGCTACAGTGGTCTGGAAGCTTGGCTTGCTGGTGAATCCTTTATTAGCTGGCACCAGTGTTGTATTGTTTTGTATGGTCAGGTTGGTGGCCAAGACGCCCCGTTGCAGGGCCAGTGGCGCCGTTGCCAAACAAAGCAACCCGATTATAATGTTTCTCATTATCAACAAATTATTTCTTTCACTTCTTAACTGCCCTTGTTCCAATTGAGGCGACAGTTTTGCGTTGAATGCGGCTCGCTCTCTTTCCACCCGCTTTTAAATGAAGCGCATTCGGGGCCTAACCTCAAATTCTCATACTCTCCTCTATGAGCAATACATTATCGGTTCTTGTTGACGTTATACCCAGCAGTTGCGTCAAAGTGCAGGGTAGCCTGAGTTTTACATACAGAACAAAACAGATGTACGGCAAATATCCATAGATAAAGTTTTAATTGGAATTTTCAAAGTTCCTACATAAGAAATATATATATAATTAGTCATACATCTAAGTCCACAAAGGGTATGTTAAAGTTGCTGTTTGAGAGACCTCACACATTTCAAATATTGCAAATGACCAGAACAGGGTATATTAACTTTCTGCAAATGTGTGTAACAAGCCAAAGGAGGCGTGACAGACCCCAGAGAGTGTGTTATATACATTTATGCGCAGTACCTATAATAAATCAATAGCGTAGTCTATATCTGTCTGTCTCAAAGATCTCAACTAATACAAAAGCCGAAACTTAAACATTAAGGATTCTAAACATCCTACATAAAATTCAAATATATGGTACCACGAAATTAATCATTTTGTATTAGCAGCAAGATATAAAACTCTTTATGCTTTAGCATTCATATAGATCTATAATATATGCACCCATCCTTCAAATTTCATTGGTAATCAAACATTAAACACAGAAGTTACATATTTAAAATGGCGTTCCAAAGCAGCGCTGCCTGCTCTCGTTAAATTGCTGTTGGGAATTGCAAGGTTTTTTCAGAATTGACGAAGGGTATTTTAGCGTCGTTTTTTTTGTTTCGCGCTTAGCTAAATCCCCCCTTGATATCTTTGCAGGCCTATCGCAATTATTGGTTCCCTCAGAGAACAATGGGGAGATACGTTTTGGAGCAGCACTTATCGCCAACGCAACATTCGCTTGCCCCCTGCAACTACCTGCCCCCCTTGACTGTCTAGCAGTGCAGAAAGCAGGCGAAGAACTCGGCATACACTGCAGTAATGGTGGCATCACTAGTCAACGGGCCACAATAGCAACTGAGATTGGGGAGGTAAAACAGTTTGCGTCCATGGCTGATAACGAGGATAATCAACATAGTTCTGTACTACTGGCGCTGCTTGGTCACAATCTAGTGGAGATTTGGCAATGGAATGCCAATGATAATAACAATATCAAGTTGCAACAGCGTCTGCCACTAATGCAGATCCAACAATTGGCACTAGCAATGCACGATGGGTATGTTTACATGGCTGTATTGACCATGCCACCTGCAGGCGGCATACACATTTACAGGTGAGTTCTTATCGCGTGAAGTATGGAATAAGTTATATATATCTTCCATTCCTCTTTCAGTGCTGACCAGATAGAACCGCACTTCGAGTTGCTGCAAACCTTCGACTTGGCTGAGACTAATCCAAGCCCTCGCCAATTGCAGTTCCTGCAGCTGCACAAATCAGTGGATCTGCTGCTTTGCGTGTCCAATGCAACACCAACGCAATCACTGCGTATATATCAACATCAAGGCATAACGGGATTCCAGCAGATCATTGGGGAGAGCACGTTGCCTGTAGCGAAGTATCTACACATGTTGCAACTGCCTGTGGCACAGCAACAGCTGCTGGTCTTGGCCAGTGAGCAGGACGGCGTTTTTCTGGTGGCACCACAATACACTGTGCTCTAGCACGCACACATAGAACTTGCACCATTGTTAAAACTTTGTTGTTATTTCTAATTAAATTTACTCTTTATTAACGTGTTTATCGTTAGCGGCGTAAACTGTTTTTGTTGTTGTTTAATCTTCGGTGGCCTCAACGTTCTCCGTCTGCAGGTTCTTGAATGTGGGCACCGGCACGTAGGTCACCAGTGTGTACAGTTTGTTGGGAGAGTCCTCATCGTCGTTGCGGCGACGCGCCAGGCGCACGCGAATGCGGAATGGCGTTGATCTACGATAAACAATACGATATTAGCACACACGATATTCACATTGTTGTTGTTGTTTGCTAGAGACACTCACCTGATACCCTTGGACCAGATGTGCTTGTTCAGGCGGGTGTCGATGCGGACATCGTTGGTTCCCATCTCACGCTCGGCGAACTTGCGGATCTCCTTGATGGCGCGTGGGGCACGCTTCTTGAAGCCGATGTTGTGCACACGCTTGGCCAAGTGAATGGTGCATTCGCGGGTGACAACTTCGTTGATCGCCGACTTGTTGCGTTTCTCACCCTTGGTCTTTGCCATTGCAATTGCTATTCAAGATCCTGTTCGGAATAGAACACAGCACGGAATTAGTTTATTGTCTGCAACTTCATTGATAGAAACATCACAAAATACAATCGGAATACAACAGCAATTTGAAACGCCATTTAACTGATTTCGAGTCATGTTCTCCATAACATTATGGTATCGACATTTAGCATTTTGTATGCAGCATCCAATTTCATACATTTCATGGCATTTTAATTGGCGTAAATTGTGATGTTTTATGATTATATTTCGGGTAATACGCAAAAACCCACCTATGGGAAATGAAAGCTTGACGTAAAAGAATTTGACAGCTGCGCAGAGTTGCCAGCTCGGTGCATGCGATTAGTGTTGGAAAACACCATGCACATGCAACTCTGGGCAGCGAACAGCTGATTGCGCAGCTCAGCTGTCGAAGACATGTAAATAAACAATGCTCAAAACTTCATGTAAAATACAATAATTATTATATTTTAAACAAGCTATTATTTATACTAATATTACTTTTATTCTAGTGCAACTGCTGGCAGTGGGATTGCTGTGGGGTGTTACAAACCCCTTCATACGCTTGGGCAGCCAAGGCATCGAGTCTGTCAAAGACACCGGCTCAAGGTTTAAGAATTTTCTTGCTGAGCTACGCTTAATCGGGTCCAGACTTAATTACTGGATACCCTTTGCACTGAATCAATGCGGTAGTGTGCTCTATGTATGGACACTGCAGAGCACCAATATCACAATAGCTGTGCCTGTAGCCAACTCCTTGAGTTTTGCCTTTACTGCAATAACCGGTTATCTGCTGGGTGAGCAGCTCCCGGGCAAGAGTAAGATACTCTATTTACATATATCTAATGTATGCTAAACTGTGTAAATTATTGCAGAAGTTATCATAGGCACGCTGCTCATTTGCTGCGGCACCACACTCATGATATGCGACAAGCTACAGCAGGAGGCACAACAAGTACAAAATATTTCCTTTCATGAAGAATTATAAAAGAGCTTATATTTTTTGAATTGTATTCTACCCAAGGCCAAACAAATTGTCTTTATTATATAAATATAAGATTGTAAACATTCCACCCAACAACTAAAAAATTAGTCGATTACAATGCCTGATGCACGGCCTCAACTAGCACCTCCATACTGGTGATAGGCGTTTGTGGCGTGATGCCATGTCCCAAATTAGCAATGTAGCGTGACTTGCCAAACTTGTGCACCATTTCAGTGGTGAGAGAGCGCAATTCTTCAGGTGTACGGTACATATCTTGAGGGTCAAGATTACCCTGCAATGTTATATTGGGTCCCACCACACTACGAGCCGCAACCGGATCCACAGTCCAATCCAATCCGAGCACATCATAGCCCAGCTCGCTTTGTTCCTTGAGCGAATGACCAGCGCCCTTGGCAAACAGAGTCTAAAATGGAATAAGACCATTAGAGTTATTTGAGCAAATTGTGATATAATCAAATAGACTCACCAATGGCACCACTGGAGTCGCACTCTGGTTGAGGCGACTTACCAGATCATTGCGTATGCGACGCAAGTAAGGTGCTGCCCATTTCAAGAACTCTTCTTTGGTAAGATGTTCTGCTGAGGACTCGAAGATCTGCAGCATTTGTGCGCCTGCCTTTACCTGCATTTCCAAATAGTCCACAATGACATCAGTGAGAAGATTCAACAGCAGTTTTGTATCCTCGGGATATTCGACAAGCCAGGCCTTTGCCTTAGACATCGTCTTACTGCCACCACCTTCGATCATGTAGCCCATTAGGGTCCAAGGAGCACCAGTGAATCCAATCAGTGGCACACGCCCTTCTAGCTTGTGTCGCATCATTGTTATGGCATCTCCCACATAGGTGAGGCGCGACAGGGCGCCATCGAGTGTCAGGCGCTTTAGGTCTTCCGGTGTCTTGATGGGCTGTGGCAGCACAGGTCCCACGCCCGCGTGCATCTCCACCGTAAGGCCCAAGGCTTGTGGTATAACCAATATATCAGAGAAGATAATGGAGGCATCCAAATCAAATCGTCGCAATGGCTGCATGGTCACCTCGCAGGCCAGCTCCGGTGTGCGGCAGACAGTGAAAAAGTCATGCTGCTTGCGCAATTCTTGAAATTCCGGCAGATAACGTCCAGCTTGACGCATCACCCAAACGGGAACACGGTCGACAACATCGCCGCGTGCAGCACGCAATAAATTATCATTTTTAAGAGGCGGGAAAGTCTGTGAAAGGTAGAGGGTGTTGTTGTTGTTGTAACCAATTGACTTTCCCATTAAGAGCAGTAGCAGCAACAACAACGATGACAATCGAAGTCCAAGTGTCTTCATTGAATTAATTGGGGCAACGCTGGTTCTGCTTGTGATGTAATCGTACAATGGTGGCCTAAAAATCACCACTACCTACCTTTGTGTCTTTCATTGTAAAAATCGAAATTTTGTTCAGTATTATTTTTTATGAGAATGACAATCTTCCTTTAAAATACAGCTAATTTTGATGTAATGTTGTCGGAACTCGGCGAAACTATGCATTAGCGATGGGAATAGCACGTAAAATCTATCGATAACGCGATGAATTGCGAATTCAATTGTCATGCCGGCTGTTTGTTTACGTTTGTAGTGGTCTGCGGCCTTGCCAGACCGTCGTATAATCGCAGCGAACCAAATTGTTTTCCTCATCACTAACTAAACTGCATTCGTGTCACAAATTAGAACGCAAAAGCCAAGAAGCCACTTCTCTATTCTCAAAGTAAAGGTTGTTGTTTGTAAATCTTCTACTATTAAAATTTTTAGTAAATTTCAAATGTATTTCAGTTTTAAAATCTTGCAAATATGGCTGATGAACAACCAAATCTTGTCGCTGGACACCCACCTGCTTGTAAGTGCACTTGCGGTATTCGTTTTGTTTGTGCTTGTATTTTTGTATGTATGCGTGTGTGTGTATTAGGAAGTTTCCAATTGTCAACAAACAGAAAAAGGCCAATTTTAATAATTACCAAAAATAGTACGTTGACAGCATTTAATTAGGCAATTCATATCAATAGAACCATAATATCGATGGGCTTATCAGTGTTTTCCCCTCTTGCAAAGGCGATTGCTGATAAAGACCTCCTCAACTAACACACATACACACGCACACTTTGCATTGCTTTGCCTGAGACTTTTAACCAACAGAAAATTTTGGACTTTTGCTGACGTCATCTAATTTCTTTTACAGTAAAGGCCGGTGGAATGCGCATTGTGCAGCACAAGGCACCAGCATCAGAGCGTCCGGCTAAGGATGCCGAAGATTGCACAGGACTTACGGTAAAGCATTGTGTATATAGTTAACAAAAGTATACGAAATTACTTAATATATTTACAACAACAGCAACCGGTTAATGTGAATGCAGCTTCAGTCAGCGGTGCCCCCGTTAAGGGCAACACAGATTTCACACCTGCGTCTGCGCAGGTGGCTCATTCACACAAGCCTCCAGTTGCCGTTCAGCAGAAGCCTCAGCCACACATTCAACAACCACGCAAGTGAATTATAGTATCATTCCGCCATTATTGGAATCTGTTGTCGAGCTGACTCTAACTGTATTCGATTGATTTCCCTGAGTGAAATTAATTTATATATGCGCCTTGTATTTTTGCTACTCTATATAATAATTGTTTGAATACTTCATTCCAAGAGCATTTGTACGTAAAGTTCTTAATTTAAATAAAAAGTTTATGAGTTTTTGTAGATAATTTTGATTAGTTTGTTTCAAGACAGATAAGACCAGATTTGGATCTGTTTTTGTTGGAATTCCCAAGTGGTAATTTGGCAATATGCATGTTTAAAACGGACCTTTCATGAGAGGAAACCTGCCCCCTTGATCTTCGGTGGTCCGAGGTGCGGACTTCAAATCCGTAGTCGACTAATAGTCGAAGTGGTTCGATTCTGGGGGGCGTTTCAGAACGAGAGGAGAGGGGGAATTGTGGGAGCTATTTTTAGGATCTTATTACTCCTCCTCCGCTGTCACACATACATTATTTTTCGGCTTAAAGGATGCAGGATTGATAACATAGCGTAATAGAAAAAGTACCCCCTTATTTTAAGATTAAAATTATATAATTAACTAATCAGTTTTAAGTCGCATTAAAAAATGGAAGTGCGAGATCAAATAAAATCCAAAAATGCATAAAAAATACCAAATTTTACGCAGGTATTTTTCAAATACTGTCACTGCTACTACTGTTTTCCCACTCTCGCATATTAAGAACTTATTGAAGCGCCATTTTAATTTACAAAAGAAAGTGTAGTGCGCTTTATTTAAATATTCGCTCACACTGTATTCGCTGTTTTTGTAATCCATGGACGCAGCACAGCAACATCAACATATACACCTGGGTAATTGGACTGTGCACAACCGTAACCCCAGGCAACAATACCCGCCAACAGGCGTTCAGAAACCATGGGACCGCCAGAGTCACCAGTGCAGGCATCTTTACTGCCAGACGCTGCACAAATCATTTCCGTTCCAACAAAATCCCAGCCATATCCATATTTGGCCGAGGCGCACAAGCCACGTTCGATTATTTGCAGTTGAACCGATTGCAGCGCGGAGGCGTAACCAGCTGAGCCCTTCTCATCCGTGTAGCCCCATCCTGTGACCGTAACAGTGGCGCCATCTACAGGACTGCTAGTGGCCAGGCCAATTGCCTTGACGGACAAACTGTAGGTCAACTGGGTGGATAGACGCACCAGGGCAATGTCGTATGGCTTCAACTTGGAATCATATTTCTCGTGGATGGTGAAGGCAGCAACAGGTAACAAGGTGCCGCCGGAATTGTGTTGATTTGCTCCGACGCGCACGCGTATCAAGGTGACGGAAGTATTTGCAACACAGTGCGCCGCCGTGATTATGATATCCTTGCTGTATATGGCGCCTCCACAGACATGTCTTGCACTGACCTGTATGGACACCTGCCAAGGTACATTGTGTATGGCCACGTCGTTGCCCCCCACAATACGACCAGTCATGGGCGTGGCTTGCAGGGAAACAGCACTTAAGAAGAGCACAAATATGCTTGGTATAATAAGTGATCCGTGTGCCATGCTGTACAAATAAGTTTGAAATTCAAGAAGTAACTGATTGCACCTTGTTCGGCATACCTTACTATAATTTCTTATCGGACTTGCTTAAGGGCTGTAAAAGTTAATCGCCCCGTAATTGATACCAAGTTTGAGTGGGTTACCCAGGCAACCATTGAAAACAAACTCGAGATATCAAGGCAACTATCGAATTGAATGCTAAGTTAATTCACATTCTTTTTCTCGAGATGTCTGATTACAAGATTACAGCTGAGGAGCTGCTGCAACTGCGTGACGAGTGTCTACAGACCTTGCGGGATGATAAGATCTATTATCTGCGCAATGATGCCAAGCTGCGCGCAGTGACCAACACTCAAAGCTATGAGGAGTTCAAGTGAGTGTGTAGAGGAAAGGAATGTGATATGATATGATACAGTACGATATGTTTTTTTCATAATGAACCTCATCTCTCCTTACAGGGACATTGTTGATGCCGCTCATCTGCGCCCCATTACCAAGCAGGACAAGGCAAATGCCAAGACTAAGAATCGGCTATGGAACTCAGCTGCGCCAGAGAAGTCCAACTAGAAAAGAGAGACGGACTTGCCTTTAGGAGTCAGCTTCCCCCTTAGAGCTGCACCTAATTGCAGCCTGCATGTTTAGGAAATAAAGTAACAGATTTTTCGCTGTTATAATCATTGTTTTATTACAAAATGTTCTTAGATCGAGTTGGCGGTGCTCACCACCCAGCTGCGGAGGACAGCAACATCGGCGTAGACACCGGGGTAGTTGGAGTAGGCACAGCCAATACCCCAGGAGACAACACCGACGAGCACACCACCGGAGACCAATGGGCCACCAGAGTCACCCTGGCAGGCATCCTTGCCGCTGGCAGCAGCGCAGATCATGGTGCTGCGGATCTGGCTACCATAGCTGTAGGCAGAGGAAGCGCACGTAGACTGGCTGACAATGTTCACGTTGACGTACTGCAACTGGGTGGGGATGGAGCTGGAGCCAGAGGACTGAGTACCCCAGCCAGAGACGGAGGCAGCAGCGCCGTTCGAGGGAGCAGAGCTGGCCAGACCGATAGCCTTGATGGTGGAGCTGAAGGACAGGGAAGAGCTCAGACGGATGACAGCAATGTCGTTGACCATGGTGTTTGCGTTGTATCCCTCATGGTTACGGAAGGCAGCAACAGCGCTGGTAACACCACCGGAGTTCCAGTAGCTGGAGCCGGCGCGCACTTGCAGAACGGAGGTCGACACCGATTGCAGGCAGTGAGCAGCGGTCACAATGATGTTGGCAGAGTAGATGGAACCACCGCACGAGTGGCTGCCACTACGCTGGAGGGAGATTTGCCAGGGGAAGCTGCTGATGGTAGTGGCAGTGCCGCCAACGATGCGTCCATCCAACTGGGGCAAGAGACCCTCAGGGATGGCGGCACCAAAGGCGCAGGCAACAACCGACAACAAGATCACGAACTTGAACATATTGCAAAATACAATGAGCTCCTAATGGAAATGTCGTTCGCTTATATAGTGAGACGAGTCGAACTATCTCCGTCTATCTCCTTCGATTCGTGTGCTAATCAAAAAAGCTTTCAATTCCGTTTATCAAAACTGTTTAAAGTGTGCCGGATTAGGCACTCGAAAAGAAACAGGAAAAACCCAAAGAGATTGAATGGAGATAGAACTATTTATGATAGGAAGTACTTATGCTATATTTTGCTAGTTTATCATTTATATGTAAGTGTTTATTTTTGTTAAACGGACAGATAACAAACCCCATTTAACTATTCATTGTTTCTCACGTGATTTCATCACTGAAATAGGCCTATTTTAAAATGTATCAATATTTCAACTTGTTATCTAGTCAGTCTCAGTGAGCAGGTAGTAAAGCAGGTGATATATAACTGTCTTTTCAATATTTCTTAAATTAAAATTGATCGACGTCATCGAGCTCTATTCCTTCGTATATACTTCAATGGAATCAGGCTTGGACGATGTCTTCTAGAGATAAGAAGGTTACCAACTTTCCCCACCTGATCCTACTATAGTTAGTGGAACTTCCACTATAGTTGTTGCAGATTCTTAATGATCTCTTTCTCGGCGTTCATGGAATAAACCGTATTATTAACATATATGAGTTATTTGAAGACTGATGCGATTGTTCAAAACTGCAGTCTCATCAACAAACTACACACTCATGAGCTCTGCTCAGATTAAATCTGACATTAAAATACTCATATTGATTCGTATTCTTTCTAACCAGCAATTCATTCATTGTTTACCTTTATAGACTGTTACATACCAGGGCTGGCGTAACACACTGCATTGCTTGTTTGACTCGTTACGACTACTTGTTGATGGGCGCCAATTTCGAATGTGGCAAACAAATTATAATTTTCAGTTATTTCTTGAGAAAATAGTTAATAAGTTTGAATGTTTTCTTTAAAATTCACAATGTATTGAGCTTATTATCTCATCACTCAAACCAAATCCAAATAATGCACACATTTCTGTGGCCTTTTGTTGATCGAGTCAATGTTTAATCAATTGATTTCATTTTCTGTGCATATAACTAAAACAGATGGTGCCAACATGCCATTGTTGTGATATTTGGCATCCCAATACTATAACAGATTCCCCTCAAAGCAGACCGTATCTCCTTCTTCTCGCAATGTGCTATAAAACTAGGTCAGAATCAGACATCCATTATCAGTTTAAACAAGTCTCAACTAGAACCAACAACAATAAACATGAAGTTGCTTGAAATATTTGGCTTTCTATTACTTCTATCCTTAACCAATTCGCTGCCTGTGCAGGAAGAAGTCCAAGTAGCGCCATCTGATGAGCATCTCAATACCCTAGCCGGGCTGGAGGCAGAGGCAGCCTCGGCTACCAGTGACTCTCACATACGTCACAAGCGTGCCACCTGCGATCTATTGAGTATCCTCAATGTACACCACACAGCCTGTGCGATTCATTGCATTCAACGTAAATACAAAGGCGGATATTGCAGCAGTAAAGCTGTCTGCGTTTGCCGTAAATAAATTCGAATATCGTAAACAAATACAAAGGTACAGATCGAAGAGATAATATATTTATATATATATATTTTATTTATTGCTTCAACGAGCCGCCTAACTGAGTTCCCCTTTCTTGTTTGTTTCTTGTGCTGTTGTTCGTCTTCTTTTTCCTTTTCATCGTTATCTACAGCTTGATGGAGGGGGGGGAAAGAGCATTTCGTATCTTTGGCTGACTTGACAAAAATTTGCATTCGTTATATATCGTATAAACATTATGAAAAAAATTGATTAGGATTAGCTAACAAATTGCGATGGCGATTGTGCAAAAAATTTGCTAATTGTAAAAATTTGTAACATGCATTTTTTCTTGTTAATTCATTTAACTATAGTTATTATAATATTATTGTTGGTATTATTATATATCATTAATGTATGTATGTATATATATGGTAGGTATAGGTTATATAAGTTAAGTATAAAATTTATCGTTATCGTTTGTTATTCTCAACCGTAATATGTAAAATTATTCGATCTGTTGTGTGTGTTGTTGTCTCGTTTTGACTAAGTTAACTTGATTAGAATTAGTTGTTAAGGTATATGTATGCAATACATATATTAAATATATATCTATGTATGTATATTCAATTGAAAAATGTTATCCATATCATATCATATCATATTTGTTTCCCATAAACAATTGCTGAGTTGGCATTGAATATCAATATTAGTAAAAAAGAGTTAAGAACATAGCACATTGTTTTTCATTGTAGGTGTGTATGTGGGAGTGTGTCTGTGTGAGATAGTGTTTGATTAAAAGCTCTATAAAGTAGAGTTCTTCGAGATATATATATGTATATAGTAGATATATAAATAGCTTAATGGAGTTCTTTCATGCACACTCGAAATCGATTTCGTTTTTGGCCAAATCACAGGAGAATTAGAAGTAAATAACAAAATCTAAGTTTAAGACAAGTTTTACAATGTTCGAGAGAGTAAAAAATATATAGATATATGTATGTATATATCGCACAGGCACACGCACACACATACTATCGATTAAATATGAGAGATAGAGTTATGAACACGTTTAATATTTTAGCTTTTTTGTGCTTCACTTTGATTTGTTTTCATAAATTTTTTTTTACTTTTTTTTAATTTTCTGTATATAGTATAAGATTGTTAGAATCGGAAAAGGGTATTCTTGTTGTTGTTGTTGAAAAACGCTCAACTTGTTGCTTTATTTGCTTCTTTCTTGACTTCAATTTCACGTAGTTTCTTTATGCTCTTGTAATTTTCCTTCAATTCAATTTCTTTATCGTGTATATTTCTTGTATAATTGTAATAAATTATGACTATATATTTAAGAAGTATGTAAGTAGGAGGCGCACAATTTTCCTTTCTTTCTCTCATATAGATGTGTATTGTATATATATATAATTATATTTGTAAATACATATTGTATATATGATGTATGCATCGAATTGCCAACTCTGTTCCATTTCATTTCTATATCTTTTACTTTACGACTTAGAAATACAACTTTTTAAAAAATCGTGTTGTTATTTTTTTTTTTTTTTCTTTTAGAAAATGTGATATTATTCGTAGGAGCATTAAAGCGAGTGACGGCTGTGTAAATATTCTGTTCTTCCTAGCGCTCACAGCTCGATAACAATAGAAACGAAAACAATATAGTATATATATGTAGAGAGAGATAGAACAAACAATATACAATATATGATATATATGTGTATATAGGAAAAGAAAAAACCAGTTAAATCGAAAATAATAAATAGTAACTAGTGAAAAATATTTGCATATGCATATAAAAAAGTACACGTTACTCGTAAACCTATGCAGATAGTTTTGTTTTCGAATCGAGCTCATCTCCAACTTCTAAACATCGACAACCATTTTCTTGTGTATATCCGTATTGCCAACAACCGAACAGAACTCGTCGAACGAGATCTTGCCATCCTCATCCTTGTCCGCGAAACCGATTGTCTTGTCCACAATTTGTTGCAGTTGCGTGTCTTTCAAATTGTTGCCCACCATCATTTTTAACACCTGCAACGAATTTATCATATATATCATTAGTATATCTCAGATATATGCTGCATAGACGCACCTGAAAGAGTTCCCCATTGGAGATGTAACCATCGTTATCCATATCGTATATGCGAAATGCAAAGCGCAGCTTCGACAACTTGTCGCCCTTCACACTGAACTGCGAGACGCCCTGAATGAACTCCTTGAAGTCCACTTCACCATTGCCATCCGCATCGAATATATCGATAACTCGCTGCACTAGAGGATTCTGCTGCAGTTCCGGCAGCGACATAAACTCATCCACGCTCAGCGCACCTGAGTTATCCAGATCCAGTTTACGGAAGCGTTTGCCCAATCGACGTATCTCATCCGCGTCGACTGCAGGCGGGAGAGAGAGAGAACAATAGAAAGATATCTTTAGTTTTGGCGCCTTGCAATTTAGCCAATTGATTCTGTTTTCACGTGAGAGTGTTTTCTACCCTGCCTTCGCCCACTTAACTACACCCGCATGTGACTGTTTTATTTTTAGCCAGAACAAGATGACAAAGAGACGATATTGATATTCACGGTGCATAAGTAGATCGTATGCTAAACTGAAGCTAATTTGCATGAGACATGAGTGAATGACACTTGTTGGTGGGGTATATCTTTTTGAATACCGTATAAGTTACACAAGATAAGGCACATCGGAATATAACTAGGTATCGTATGACAATTACTAAACTGCTTCTCCTATATGTATAAAGGATATAGCGTATATCGTATTTGGAGTAAATCAACATTTCGGACGTAGATTGTTTAACGTATTTGAATTTATCGTTTATATTTCAATTTCACTTTCAACTGCAGCGAACCTTACGCACTGCTGGCGCTGTTGTCTCGCTTTAACAGAAGAGAAGTCGCCCCCTTCCGCCCCCTCTGACAGAACAGTTCAGCTAGCAAGTATCATTCCCGCATGATTCCCATTACATTTGCAAATAAATGGCCCGCGAAGCTTCTCTGGACAAACAAGTGTAAAAAGATAGGCAAAACCTTTTACATATGTACACCTAATTAAATATGTAGATACGTGTTTTTGCATATATAAAATATACTGTATATGTTCATAAACAGCTGGCCGAATTCCATTCAAATGACATTGATTGTGTTCGATGCGTGTGTGTATATGTAAATCTTTACTTACAATTCGAGCACATTTCCATAGGCAGCGACGTTTCATTTCCCTGCAATAAGAAGTCAAAAGAATTGTTGCTAATAATAAGAATAAGACAAATGTGTATGTCAAAATATCATCGACCGTTGCAGGCTCTGTGTGTGTTGGGCCAAAATGCTATAAAAGTTGCGTATTTTTCGCGCAGTACTTATTTGCTTCTCCGAAAATTAATTCATTTTTTTTTGATAACACGCACGCAGTATTTTATTACCATTTTGTGTGTGTGTTTTTTGCCTTTTGTGGTCGATTTCCTTGGGAGCTAAAAATGTATAAAGCACTAAACGACAACGACCTTTTCTTGGCAATTTATAAAAACTTTTTTATTTGGCGACAGCGACACACTTTTTGTACACAATGGCGTCTGAACATTCACAGGTTGCGCATGCAGGCAATCAGCTGTTCACCAAAACAGTGAGAGCAGTGTGTACACAATTCATTTTGCCAGGCACGTTTCTAAGGCGGTTAGTTTGAAATTGAGAAAGCTTTGTTAGTTGCATTTAAATACAATAAACACTTATTACTTATCTAGTGATTATTTTAAATTATTTGTGTAAGTACGCATGCAGAGAACTTGATAACCGTGTACCTGTAGTATCTACTGCACCGTACGATTTTCTGCTAATATATAAAAACCAGAAATCAATTAAATTAAATTTGATCCACAAAAATCGTACAGCATTGTTTATATAATTATCATAAAAACATCAAACGACCGTTGTCAATTGCAGCGACCGCCTCTGGTAAAGCTGTTAAAGACCGTTCGCCGTGCTGCTGTTAACCGCTTGTGCCGCTGTTATTGCACTGTTAAATGCCGCTAATTTGACTGTTAAATTCAAAAAGTTTGTTGACACCGATTCCCAATTGATGCAAAATTCATAAGAAACAAATTTATGTATGTAGCTTAAAGAATTTGCAATGCACATAAAGAGAAATACTGTTAAATATTTATGTTATGCAATTCTGCTGTGCCTGACCTATTAAAGTAAAGATACGGCGAATGTTCGCAAATTTATGTTACATCTTTGCGCTGCTTTTGCTTCCTGTTAACCTAATTTACAAAAGACTTACGTTCCGTAACCTTCCCAGTGTCTTATAATCAATTAATGTGCTTGTGCGCAGCGGAAACTATTAGCAAACGTGGACTTTGTCGGACTTATGTCTAAGGCATTATGAAGATCAGGCTGCCTTAAATTGGATTGCCCCCCTGATAACTCGGAGGCGTGCAGGGCACATGCACTGGCGGCAATTGAAAGTGAAAACGCATTTGGCGGTTGTGGCCCACTGCAAATTGCGGCTGCAGCTGCAGCTCTACGGCTTCACCACACGGCGTTGCACGGCGTTGGTGTCTATGAACGGCAACTAGGCGGGAAGTCTATGCTGCTTGGGCTCTACAGATAGTGTTTACTGCCTTCGCAATGATAATGAGACGAGCAGCAAAGGTAACTTTGCGGCTGCATCTGAATCTCATTACGCCGACAACGCGCCAAGCGAACGGTCTTAAAACGTGAAGAAATGTCCCAGTACCCCCAAAAGAGTTACGTCTATTCGGATGTCAATGGTGCCGGGGTAGTGCGACGGAAGGTGGCCATCATCGGTGCGGGACCGGTAAGTTTGTGTTTTTATCTCCAAGTGAGAAAAATTCTGGCTAGACTGCGTCTTATCTTGCTCCTGTTAAGCCAGATGGATTAGTGCTGCCCCAAATATTTAGGGGAGGTCAACATAAACTTAAAGATATAAGCATAAAGCAATTACATAAATAAATTATAAAGTTAAAATGAGTGACTTGCTGCGTAATATCATAAAAAGATACAAAAATAAGCTGAAAAAGTCAAATAAAAAATGCAAAAAACGAAAAATCCTGCAAAACGTGCTTTTGAAGTTATATATTCAATTCAATTCCTGTTTCTAGCTGCTGTAAGAGCTTTACAATTACTTGATGTGAGTGCTGGATTAAAGAAGCTTTTTAAAGCGCTTTGATGTTGAATAGCACTCCCTGTTTAATCCTCAATACACTTTTGAAGCTCTTGCTAGCGCTTTTACTCCTGTTCAGCATTTGAAGCGGTCCCCAGATTTTTATTAAGGTTATTCTTCAGACCAGAAAAATTAACTTTTGAAGTTGGTTGTTTTATTAATAATAATAATAATAATAATGCGCTGTCATGTAAGAGCTTTACAACAACTACAGTGTGTTCAAGAGGCTTTTAAAGCTTTTGTTACCGATTAAACCCCTGTTAAGCCCCTAAGAAAACTGTTGCTAGCACTTAAGCTCTTGAAAAAGTTCCCTGATTAGTCGCCAATCTGCTTTTTAATGTGTTACAAGTGTCAAATTTTCAACCCTGGTGCACTTTCCTTTTCTAGGTTGGTTCCCTAGCCGCGCTGAATTTCGCCCGCATGGGCCACCAGGTGGACGTGTACGAGTACCGTGAGGACATACGCAAAGCGGAGCTGGTGCAGGGACGCAGCATCAATTTGGCACTGTCAGCACGTGGCAGGCGAGCACTCGCTGCCGTTGGGCTGGAGGAGCAGGTGCTGGCAACAGCGATACCCATGCGTGGTCGCATGTTGCACAATGTGCGTGGCAAGACAAGCATTGTGCTGTATGATCCTTGCACGAAGCAATGTCTCTACTCGGTGGGTCGCAAGCAGCTCAATGAGATGCTGCTGAATGCCTGCGATGCCTTTCCCAACATACGTTGTCACTTCGAGCATAAGTTAGCCACAGCCAACATCAACGAGGGTCACATGGAGTTCAAGCGGAAGCAGGAACAGCCGCTGATTGAAGCCTCAGCGGATCTCATTGTGGGTTGCGATGGCGCATTCAGCACCCTCCGTCAGCATCTTGTACGCACGCCGGGATTCAATTACTCGCAGGAATACATTAGTACGGGGTACCTGGAGTTGTGCATACCCCCCGGCAAGAATGGAGAGTTCCAAATGCCTGCGAATTATCTGCACATTTGGCCACGCAATGACTTCATGATGATCGCCTTGCCCAATCAGGATAAATCCTTTACGGTAACCCTATCTATGCCCTTTACGGTCTTCGCTAGTATACAGACGCATCAGCAGCTCATCGAATTCTTTCGGGAACACTATGTGGATGCTTTGCCATTAATCGGGGAGGAGCAACTCATCAAAGACTTCTTCAAGACACGTCCACAACATCTGCTGTCGGTCAAGTGCAAACCTTATCATTTTGCCGATAAGGCTCTCATACTTGGCGATGCAGCACATGCCATGGTGCCCTACTATGGTCAGGGACTCAATGCTGGCATGGAGGATCTAACGTTACTCACATCCATACTGGAGCAACAGCTGCCACTGCAGGAGGCGCTGGCTAAGTTCACTGACTCACGCTGGCAGGATGCCTATGCCATCTGTGATCTGGCCATGTATAACTATGTGGAGGTAAAGACAGTAGTATACCCTATAATTCAAGTACTATATTTGACATGCTCTCTCTAGATGCGCGACCTGACCAAGCGTTGGACCTTCCGCTGCCGCAAGTGGCTGGACACAACTCTCTTTCGATTCTTCCCCACCGCTTGGGTGCCGCTCTACAATAGTGTCTCCTTCACCAGTATGCCCTACAGTCAGTGCATTGCGAATAGGCAGTGGCAGGACAAGCTTCTGGGCAACGTGCTGGGCGTAACACTCCTCACGGGCTTTCTTGCTGCAGTTACTGGAGGTGTCTTCTATGTGCGACGTCTAAAATGAGAGAAAGAGATAGATATAGCGCATTTATATAGTTTATAGAAGATTCCTGCGGGTCCTCACCTTTTCTTACATGATTTCCATAACCCAATACATATTTAAAGTCAGAGACTACTTCCATATGTTCATACAATGATGCTTTCTTTACTAATTTGCATATTCAGAAGAATTGAAAACAATCATATCAGCTACAACTTCATAAAGAAATGAAAATACAATGCAAATAAAAAACAATTATATTTTTTTATTCAGTATAATACTAAAATTTCTACGCCATATACGACATAATGTACAATATCGAATTTTGTACCATATCGTATCTTACTTAGTTTGTCCATATCTAGATACATACATATATATGTCTGTACATAGATGGTATACATAAATATCTAAGCAAACATACATGTTTACTTGTACATACAGACATATGCTGTAGGTGCTACCCATAACACGCAATAGCGCCTCATGTATCCCGTGTTTATGTACATATGTACGTTACGTATACGTACATACATATTTCAAATAACTCTTTGGCGTTTTCGGCGTAAATACTACGCATCGCATTTTGGCAATCTAAATGATACGAACATGTGTACAAACGTATGTACATATGTATGTGCCACATAGACATAGACATAATTTAATTTATTTCTGTTTATTTGCGGCATTTTAAAGAGACGCAACCCGAAATATGCTGCACTAATTGCACAATGAAAACATTGCATCCTATTACACACACATACTTACATACACACACAAACCAACGGATATACGTGTACTTCATCACGTATGCGATCGAAAAACAACGTATGTATGTATGTATTTATTTTGTTATGATGTTGATTATCCCCCCACGCGGTGCGCACAAAGGGGGCAACACTGGCCGTGAAATCCACTGGTCACACTGATGTTAGTTTGTATGTTTGTCTGGCAAGGCCGTGTTGCCATGCTTAATCGCTTTCTTTGGCAGGGAGAGCGCACTTGCTCTTCTGCTCTCTTTATTGCGATGCCGGCCGGTATTTCATTATGCTTTGCAGCAACAACAACAACAACAGTAACAACAACAACAATTCAACATTATACTAAATGCGTTCACTAATCTTTCAATTGAAAGCTGGTAAAAGCTTTGGCGTTGTGGTCTTTCTCTTTCTCTCTCACTCTCTCTCTTTCTATTTGTTTCCCCTTCGCCCCAGCAACAGTGGTGAAGAAGAAAAAACTGGGCTTAAAAGTGAAAACGTTGCTGCCAAAACAATAAGCAGACGCTTGACCCACTACGATGGATAGAGAGTGGGATAGAGAGTGTGATAAATAGAGAGAGACCGCGGCAGAGCTGCTGAGCGACAATCGCGCGATCATTCTCGCTCGAATCATCTACTAATTGTTGTTGTTCATTTTGCAGCGATTAGGTATATACAGACATACATACACACATTCAACTGTGCTTATGTAAATGTACAGCTACATACAAACATACATATGTACATATGTATAAGCTTTTTGTTGCTATGTATAATGCCGCCGGTTATTTGTGAACTTTTCGCTGCTCACTTTTTATTTCGCTTTTTTTTCAATAATGCTCTCTAGAATGGTTGTCGCCACCGCACAGTGGAACGCGCTACTGTCCTTGTAGCATATCTAATCTAAAACATATTTACAATTTTCTTATCGATAACTTGCCTTCAATGTCAAATTTTGACAATAGCGAAATATAAAAAATAATTGTATTTATTTTTTGCATTTTGTTTTTGTACCAGTTTTATATCATTTTTGAGTTTTATTAATTTATTTAATTATATATAGAGAGCACCAATTCTATATATTTACATACAAATTGTTGGTTACATTTCAAATAAATTTTCTACCGCTGACAACGGCATCTGGTCCCACTGTACCTTGCCGACGTCCACGACGTTTAGCTGCCGCGATTTATACAAACATTCGCCTCTGCTTAAGCAACGGCCATCAGTTGCTCGTCACATGTTCGACACTCAAGTATAAGAGACACGCCAAGAAAATTTCGACAATTTGAATTCGAAAATATAAAGTGCAAAGCAACCGATCGTCCACCCTCACAACGAAACGAAGCAACCAATACACACACCGATAAATTGAAGTTCGAAATTGTGCAACGGTAAAGAACGAAGTGCGAGTGCGAAGTATTAACGACTTGTTGTTGTCTGTGACTCTCTCGCCCACACAACATTCTCGAAACTTTCGGACATCCGAGCAACGTGTTCACGCGTGTGTATGTGTGTGTGTGTTTGTGTATGGTGTGTTTGGTCTCTACCCTGAATATCGTGAACGAGCGTGCGTGAGTGTGCCCGAAAATCGAAAGCAGTCATAGCAATTAGGGCTTTTAATGTCATTCAGTAGTATAGTGTAAAAATTATAAAAATAATAGCAAACGCCTGCAGTCGGCCCGGTTGTTGGTTCACGTTCACGTAATATTCAACAAACAATACAAATTTACCACCACCAATTTCCCACCACAATTAACCATCTTGTGTGCTTTGTTTGTGGTCCTGCTGCGCATCACGAAACAACAACAACAACAAAAGAAATAGCAACTGTTTTTGAGAACTGCAACGTCAACGTCAACGCCTACGACTGCCCAGACAACGCACTCTCTATAGCCGTGAGAGAGACAGAGAGAGAGCAATCGTCTTGCAATTTATTTCCGCTCGCTCTTCACCACCTTCGCCGCACTTCGTTGCTTATTTTTGCTGATATTTATTTAAATTCAGTGTTGTGTGTTGTTCGTGTCTGTTTGTGTGTGTATGTGTGTTTGTATACACCCCCACACGCATATGAGAGCAGCAGCGTGTGCCGAAACTTTGTAATCGTGTAACCGTAACCTACAACGTCAGAGAGAGAGAGAGAGAGAGAGCAATTTGTAACGGGGATAACGCATCTCGTCGCGCCGCAATTGCAGATCTCTTCACACGCAGCAAACGGTTTACAAAAAAGGGTCTCATCGATTGTCGTTACGTGTCCATTTCACTTGCACCTGCAGAGGCAATAACATCTGATCGTCGTCATCGTCCTCGCGTTGTTTGTTGCCGTGGCATAGTAGTTTGGTGCAAGTGCTCGAGTTAGTTCTTCCTCTTTCTCTTTTCGTTTCGTCGCGCGTCGATCGCGTGTACGTGTTGAAAAGAAAAGAAAGCAGTGCTTTCAAGACGTTGAAGATCGCCAATATCGCGCGTCTCTTTGTACATTGCAAAAACGGATTATGGCAGTTTAAGCACGAGTTATCTCGAGTTAGCTCGATTCGTCAGGTAAATATTGAAGACAATTCTTTATCAACATATTGATCATATTTTATGTATTATATGTGACTACGTGACCACACAGCAATCTTCGCTACGTCTACCAACACTCTCTCTCTCTCTCTGTGGCAATCTCCCTCTCTATCTCACATTCTTTTTTCTCTCTCCCTCGCTCTTTCTCCCGAGTTGCGTGTGTGGGTCCAAACATGAGATTTACCGAATTCTCACACGTGGGGAAACCGCAATTTCCGGCTTGTTTTAAAATTCACCTTCAGACAGTTTGGGATCGCGCGGCCATGACAAGAACTTT
This sequence comes from Zaprionus ornatus, assembly GCA_018904035.1. Classification (NCBI taxonomy): domain Eukaryota; kingdom Metazoa; phylum Arthropoda; class Insecta; order Diptera; family Drosophilidae; genus Zaprionus; species Zaprionus ornatus. The sequence continues at coordinate 7,188,029 of JAEIFZ010000253.1, forward strand.
GAACGTTTTCCTGGTCGCACGATATTTTATTTCTGGCATTAAAGTCGATGTTCTACTATTATTTGTAGCTTTCAATAGTTGGCGCCCCATCGTTGTGGGGATATTTTTACATTGTGGGGTAGACGATACTATCGTTAGCATGCACAAAGCAGGCTTATATGAAATATATAACACATGCACACGTGATGTATGTTTAAAATACGATTATACGATAATATAAAAAATAAAAAAAATAGTTTCAGTCAGTTCAAACAGCATGTAATCAAACAAACTTTCGAATTCCGTACTAATTGGATATATAGTGGACAACTCAGAGGCTTCCAAAGCTCTAACGGCCACAAGACAAACATACATATGTAAATAATCATCAAATGAGAACTACATGCAACTCACCACAGACAGCATGAGGAGCTATTTTAAGTTCCACTTATCCAACCAAGGAGATTAGGAAATTCAATTCGATATTCAACAGTCATTACTGAGGTAAGACTGAGTTACTCGAAACACCTTATGTGCTATATATCTGCAGTGGAGTTATGCGTAGTGCTTGTAATGTTTTGGATTTCTCATTTAGTTTAATTCTTTTAGAAAATTTATCGTATTATTTTTGAGTTTGGGCTTTTTTATAGTTTTGTTTACGCTTGCATTTAGTTTATTATAGCACTATATTGTTTTCCTCCGACAAATTTTCTGGTTACGCATGATTCATTAACATACTGTATATAATGGTGACTAATTCATAGTCTCGTCTGAGTATACTACGCCTGGTGGTGCAGTATTCCTCCTTGGGTATCGTTTGTCAGCGGCGTCAATTTGATTGATCAACAATTTAATTGTTTTTCAATTTGCTGTAAAGAAAAAGGTTCTCGGAAACGATAAGTGTGATAATTATCTGTATGTTTATTTACTTATCCTAGGGTATTTACACAGGGTGGTTATGCATCCGTTTTTATGTACAAATGCAAATTTTGAAACAATATTGCACTTAATGCCGTACAAATTTCAATTCTTAATGGCCCACTAATTAAGCGATTTGCCACAGACCCATAACAAAATCAATTGTGAACATACTCACACTGGCACACATATGCAGAACGATTCTGTTTATACACATGTGTGTTTGTATGTACGTACAGTTTGCATTTCAAAAACTTACATCATCCCACTGTGGCCAAGAGAGTAAAAATATCAAACGAAGAGAGAGAGAGGGAGAGAGGGAATGCCAAATAAGGCAAGCAGAGTGTCTGTATGTGTGAGTGTGTTTGCGTTTTGTTTGTGCTTTACTTGTTGTTATTCTCGAAGGCGCGCGAAAGTAATAGAAATTGCGCGTCGGAATTGGAAAAGAACAAGAACAACAACACAAGAATTTGCCTCCTTTTCTCGCGCACAATACAAAATTGATAAAATGCGACATTACAAGGTTACGCGGCTCAGGGCCAAAGGGCTTAGTCGGTTAGTTGGGCAAATCAGACTCTCCCCAATACGCCGCCGCCGGCAGTGGCAAGAGAGCGAAAATTGCAGTGTGAGTGTGCGAGTGGAGAGCTCACCATTTAAATGGTGTTTGCCTAACAGTTTTTAGCACTTTAGTTTGTTTGTTTATTTGTTTTTTTTTTGTATTTATTGTTTGCAAACAAAAAAAAAAACAAAATAGATTCTTTAGTTTGCTAAAATGTTGTTTTCTCTTTCTTCCCACTCTCGTTTTTGCTGCAGCAACAACAAGACACTTCAAAGAGAAGACGTAGATAAAGAGAGCGAATGCACAAGTAAAACGTCAGCGCGAGCCTGCTTAGCAAGAAGAATCTGCCAACAACAATAAGAACAGCAACAGCAACAACAAGAATAGGACCAGCAATCACCACAGCAGCAACAGCAACAACAAAAAAAAACATAAAATCGAAAAAAAGTAACAAAAAGAAATTAATGAATTTCGTGATTATAAATATTTCGAAGGTACAACAAAAGCTCATTTAATAAAAATCACAGCGTCGATCAGCAGCCGACAAAAAGAAATCCAACAACAACAACAACAACAGCAGCAGGAATAAACAAAAAAAAAGAACTCGAAAAAAAAGGCAAAACAAAAACAACAAAGCAAAAAAAAAACGAAATACAAAAATAAAAACAAAAAAAATATTCTGTCAAACTCGCGCACAACAACAAACGTGGCAATAACTAACAACAGAAAGCAACAAAAACTATAATAACAACAATAACAACAGAAACGAGAGCAGAAAAATTAAAGCGCCACACAGCGGTGAGTGAGTGCAAGTGTCGTTTTCAAGTGAGAGAGCAATCAAGTGAGAGCGCGCACACCGATAGGCAAAAGCAGAGCAGAGGCAGAGCAGCAGCAGAGGCAACGACAGCGACAGCGCGTAGTTAAGCGAAGCGGCAAAAGCAAAGCCAATTGCGCATAGAACAAGCACAGAAACAGAAGCAAAACAGTTTTTCGCCCCAAAGCGCAAACCACACAAAATTGTAAAAAAAAATAAAATAAAACAAACAAAATATTATTCGAGAGGCAAATCAATCGATATCGTAATCGTAGCAGCAGTAGGAGGTGAAGAAGAATAAAGAAAAAAAAACGGCAAGCAGCAAAGCTTTACCGTTGTGAAAATGGTAAACAAACCCAATGGCAAACAGGCGAAGGCGGACAAGGACAAACCGGCGACGCAGCAGCAGCAGTCGCAGCAGCAAAATTCACAACAACAGCAGCAACAGGTGTTACAGAGCAGCAACAAAAATAATAACAGCAACAATCAGATGATTAACAGCGACAACAAGTCCAAAAATGCAAGCAACAAATGCAACAGCAACAACAACTCATCACGCGGAAAGAATGGAGGCAACAACAAATCACATCAGCAACAGCAGCAACAACAACAACAGCAGCAACAACAGCGCAGCAGCAAGAAGGCAAGACCACAAAGGCAGAAACTTTTCTTTCAACCTTTGAGCCGCAACAGCAACAGCAATCAGCTGCTGATGCCACAGGAGGCAGGCAACAGCAGCAGCAGTAGCAAAAGCTCCATTCATAGCAGCGCTGGCGCCAGCAACAAGGTCTCCAATACCAATATCCTAACAACAACTACAGCAACCATAACAACAACAACAACAATAAATGATGCAGGGCATGTCAGCATTAGTAAAGTGAATCCTGGTGACCTTTTGACCGCTGCCCTCGCTGCTGTACCCTGTGCCAAATGCTCAAAGCCAGCGATGTTGCCATCATCGCTGCTACAGACATCATCATCATCCTCGTCGTCCTCATCCTCGAGCAGTGCCAGGTCGGACATGAGTAGCAGCAGCTACAGCAGCATTGGCAGCGATCAGACGCAGTCGCTGGACAGTGCGTCGTCATCGGCAGTGCCACAATCGCCAATCGTTTATACAAGCAAGCAATATCGTAAATCTAAATCCTACATGGGTGTACCACAGTATGCAAACAAATCGACATCAACTCATAGCAACAACAGCAGCAACAGCAACAGCAGCAGCAACAACAGCAATAGCAGCAACAGCAATCATGTGCCTTATCGCAGATCGCAGAGCGATCGTCGCAATTCCTTTGATCGTACGTTCGCCGAACGTAATCGTGATTTTGTACCCATTGTACAGCCTTTGCGTCCCGTTCTCTCCTCATCAAACATCGCCGGCGTCATCGCCAGTACCAGCAAATTGACCATCATCGAGCGATTCGGCAAGGGACGCGTCGCGTATCCCATAATGCAGGTAAGTTTCTTTCTATCAACTTTATACTATACTATACTATTTATAGAGACTGCCTTCAATTGGCTAAGCTGCTTGAGATAAGCGTTCTTTAAATTTGATTATGAAAATTAGTATTTGTTTTATTTTTTTATTAATTTTAATGATAATCTTAGAATTTTTATTTTGAAAGGATTCATTTGAGTTAAACATATAATTTTATTATTTAATTTTCTAAGAAAATCTAATAAGCCTTTCTTATCTGACGATTAATTTAAGCTGAACTCTCAAAAACCTGACGATCACTTCAGGTTAATATTACAAAAAAGGCGAACGATTTATTCCACAATTGAACAGAATTTGTAATTTGATTAATTATGAAGTTTTCTTTAATTTTGTACGATAACCTATAGACCTTTCATTCCTAAAAATAATTTTGAGTTTAATTCCACGCCAAGTAAAGTTTATTTAGATGATTAAGAAGAAAACCTAACTCACAATTTGATTAATTGAAAAGTTTTCTTCAATTTGCAAAATCATCGGAAACCTTTCCTGGGAACTTTCGGAAATCAACTTGAACTTGAAGTTCACTTGGAATTCCCGAGAGGAATAGTATTCTGGGGGTTTTCTAAATGAACATATTTCCTCTCTTTGTATTGTTGTTCTTTGTGTTCAAGACAAACTTTCCCAATAGACAAAGATGATTTCTTTGTTTCGATTTCCACATAACAGTTTCTTGCAATATTCTCCGTAATCTTTCGTAACTTTCCATTTATCTTTAACTGTGAGTAGTTTCTTTCCATTTACACATACAAGCAAACACACACACACACACCTGTACACTCACAAAAGACCATTGGAATAGAATCGAGTAGTTCTTTCTAATCAGCTACCGAAGGAAGCGGTTCTAATTAATGGCGCAAAAACAGTAATGTGATAAGGCGAAAATAGAGTCCATGGGTTAGAGAAAGATAGAGATAGTTAGATAGATAGAAAGAGAGAGCAATATATAGGAGTTGTTGTCAACAGAATGAGTCATCATTATGTGCAGGTAAAGATGCTTTTCTACTTGTAGATTGCATCACTGAATGAAATGGAAATATCGTATAGTAGAACTTGTTGCTGTACACTCCCTCAAAGACCTTCATACGAGAAAGTTTCAAGTTATCGAATGGAAATCTCCCTCTGTTCCCCCTTCCATTTTGTGTAATTAGTTACGAAAGATGACATTGTATTACGCGTTGCTGCTTGTTTGTTTGATTTGTTGGGTGAGAACCTTTTGTTATCAGTGCACTTTGCATTCTTCGTACATATTTGCACTCGTCGCTCACTCGTACATTACGTATACGCAGCGTGGTCTTTACTGGTTTCTTGTTTTCGATTTCAGTGTAGTATTGAATTAAATTTGGAATCTTTTGATTTTGATTGACGATCTGTTTTTTTCGGGGTGTGCAGCCTCTTTTTTTAATGCGGAAATCGCCTTGGAATATTGAAAAGATGATGCCGCGATATACGATATACTGATTGAAGTAAGAAACTTAATAAAAATAATATATAATATACACAAGCTAATAGAAAAGCCAACGAATTCTATTTATGCAAATCACGCGAGTCTCGTTAAATCTGCATATGTGGGAAAAATAGTGTGATTAGTTAAAAAAAAAATAAAAGTGCTTCGGATTAGCATGTGCGTCAGTTTATCAATAGGTTGGTTACCTCAAGCCATAAGATGGTGAAACTAGTTCTGAAATGTATGCGAAAAGGGAAACTTGTTTTGCGACTAACTTGGCCACAATTGATTAAAAGCATCGCATAGAAACGCAGATGAAAAAAAGAAGATATAAAACACAAGAAGTAGAGGAGAATAGAATTTGACTAATGCAAATTTCGATACGATTTCATGAGTTCCCCAATATGTTAGACATTTAGAAAGCGAAATTGAAAACAACTTTATACACACACACACATACACACAAAATGCGCTTGATAAACACACAGCCCCCGACAGACGTTGATATTATATTTATGTCAATATAAGGTTGGGTCCTAAGAACGTAATTTGAACAAGTGCTAGACCAATGAAAAGAAAAGACAATACTTGATTACGTACGTATTATGAATGACGAGACAGACAAGCAAGACATATAACAGTATTTTACAGTATTTCTGTGTTTTCACGACCTTCAAAAGCGTTTTTCAAACAATCTTAACACACATTTTCGTTGTTGACTTATTTTACCACATCGCCCCACAGTCTCACTCTCTTATACATTGCTATTCTTGTTATTATTATTCCCCTATTAAGTGAATCACACTCTCAAGCCTAATACGCTCACGCTCATTAATTTGCTCGCTCGCTCTCTTTCACACTCTCCCTCTCTGTCTGTCATCACGCTTTTGTTGCACAGTGGGTCAAGTGGTGTTGAAAATGCGACGCATGTTGAGCATCTAAAACACGTGGCAAAAACAACGTACAGCGGAAACTGCTGACGTCCAGATAAGATAGCAGCGACACCTTGTCATCATAAAACCAAAATACCTATAGATACATATATATATATAAATATATGTAGAGGAGGATATACAAACATTTCAAATAAAAGGCTATACAGAATTTTGTATAGAGCGGGGGATTTTTGTGATTTAGATCTGGAATCATTTGAAAGTGTCGAAAGAATCACGCATCGTTTGCTTTATGTACCTGAAGCAGTAACTGTTGTTGCTGCCTTATCGCGCACATCATCAGAAAGAGAGAGAGAGAGAGAGAGAGAAAGAGAGGACAGAGAAGCGCAACGAATGTACAAATAAAATAAAAACAAACAAATTATTATTAAACAAAAAGTGAAATACAGTAAAGCGCAAACTGGCGGGCACAGTGCAAATATTGAAACTTGTCACTTACGTCAAACTAACCGAGAGCGACTCCAATCGATAGTAAATTATATACTATGGAGTACTTAACACTCAATAGTTACATATACATTTATTTCTTGGTATTTGCACAATCTTCGTGGCTAATTACAGACGCTTAAATTAAGAAAACAATATATAAACTCTAATTTAAATCGAAACATTGTTAATTTTCCACATCTGTGACATCTGTCTCTCGTCCGTGAAATTATTTCGCTGGTATTTCCTTTTGATTTCGCCATATTTATAAATTACCTACGACGACTTTGAAAATATGGTACAGATGTACCATAAATAATATTGCCATTGAATTTATGACGTCCCCGAACTTGACAATATACAAACACATGTACACAAGTTTATATACATACGCATTTCTTTTTCGTCTTTCTTTGCTCATTAAATATTTGACTTCCAAATTGCGAATTGTTTGCGATTACTTGCTTTTTTTATTATGCAGGGTATATCTATTGCAAGGGGCACTATCAATAGTTGCAAGTCATGTTGGCTTTTTAAAGATTGTAAATTACAAAAGGTTTGTGCTTTCATTTCTTGAGCAATGTAGAACAATCGAAGAACCTTATCGAAAGTTCAACAAAATATTATCAACACTCTTCAATAGTAAACTGTTAGAACCATAGTAGTTCTTATAAGTGATAGTTTGATAGTTATTTATTTCAACTATCGTTGATAAAAGATTGTGAATTACAAAAGGTTTGAGGTTTCCAGTTAGCAATGTAGAACTACCGAAGAAGCTTATGGAAAGTTCATCAGGACAACAAAAATCTTCAATATCGAACTAGTAGTTTTATGAAGCGATAGTTCCCCGTCATTTGTTTATTTAAACTATCGTTATTTGGCTAATTGTGCTTTGGTTTACTTTAGATATATTTAGGTATTAGCACCTTGTCGATAAGGTAGTGTGTTGTGGTGTACGTAACTTTTAATTTAATCTCATTACTTCTTCATATCTAATTGCGTAGATAAATAAATATTTATATAGACTGTGTTTGGGTATATCGATAGTCGCGTTTAGTACTGTAGCATTAATTGCTGCTCATTATTTTGCGCCGATCACAGTTGACTGTGATTTTCAAGCAAAGCCTTAACCCTTTCCCCTTCTCCTCTCCCAGGCCAGTAATTGCTTTTAGGCTAAATTGAACAGCTTGCGTTTATTTGTATACCCTGCGGGAACTGAAGGTAAGCGGGGGTATGTGCTATATATGCGTAGTTATTTTTAGGGAAAGCGGAAATTTGTTTGTAGAAGTATTTCCTAAATGGAAATCTATAAAATGCGAAGCTAACAAGGCACTGCTTGTGCAATACAGGGTGTAGTAAGTCGTGCAGTTGCTTCTTCTTCTTATATAATTTGCGTCGTAAAAAGTAAATGCTGACATGGTTGAAAATAGACCAACAAATGCAGTCGTATGGGTTATTTTGATAGTCAAAATGAAGAGTCTACGTTGATGACGTTGATAATAACGATGATTATGATTATGATAATTTGTTATCACGTGTGCGAGGTTCTTTTCGCTGTTATCAGAAATAGAAACCGTGCAAAATATAATAAATATTTAATCAGAATTTGAACAAAATATTTGCCCACTTAAATTGCCAAAAAATGACTTGCGGGGAAAGTGCCAAAACGCAGACTTTAAACACAAACAAACACATGTACACACACACCCAAACATAGGCTTGCCACGCATTTGTGTGGCAGCTGTTTAGAAGTCATTGTTGTTTCGCTCAAATAGAAAAATGAACAATCACTTGTTATTCAAAAAACGACCGTAAAGTGGCAGGTAGCTAAGCGAATTGTCTTAGAGGTGCAAAAATTAAGAAAAACAAAACCGAGCAGCGCTTTAATTAAACAACAAACCAGACAAGCTGGCAGTTATGCGTCTTAGAAAATACCCTAGAAATGCGGTAAGTGTGTGTGTGTGCCTCTTATTGAAAAACGATAAACTTCTAATCTCAATAAGTTTGTCGCTTGACAACACAATTCCCAAGATAGTGCACTTGATGAGATAGTTGTGTAGAGTATATGTTGTATATATTTATAGTCTGGTCAAGATAATTAGATTTGTCGCGCAATAACAATAAAAAGGGCTTGTCAGCAACAGATAATGCGTATATTTACTTGTGCAGGAATTTAAACTCTCGATATCCTTGTGTAAAGTTGACTATATGTTATTTATTTTATAAGTCGACCACATCGACCAAGGATATACCAGGAGCAAGTAGGTGAGGGGGACTGTGCATCGAGAAGTCTCTGCAAAAATGCAGGCTCGAGAGGGGGGATCGTGCTATGGTTTTCAAGCTCTGTTCGTAAAATTCAGAGCATCACATACTTTTAAGCGCGAGAATTAAACATAACAAAACATACTTCGAGGCGGCACATGTATTTTTCGAATGTTAACATTGAAATGTTAAAGTTAACAGAGTCACAATTCAAAATTCTTTTTTTTTGACCGCCCCCGCAATCTCAGGCCGCCCGCCAGTGGCCATTTTCGAATAGCTTAAAAAAGAAGAAGAAATGGAAACGTGCCGAACCATTTTCACCTCTTCCCGGCCGAGCTGTAAGCTTAACGAATTTTAAAAGCAGTGTCCTGTTAAAGGACAACAAACCACAAGCCGCTGTGTCTTCTAGTTTTGCCACAATTTCAACTTGAAAAAGAAATGAATCTGAACTTCAATTGAAAGCTCAACTTAAAATTAGCTTTATGGGAGGGAGAGTGAAAGAAACAAATACAAACTTTTCAAACAGTACATGTCAAAATGAAAATAGAAGACGGCTGCGAAGGCGTCGCTGGCATAATTTGACCTTTGAGCAAACTCGACTAATTAGAAGCTTTTTGGTAATTTGAGCGTAACGCATTGTGTGCGGCCCAACAATGAGAGCACAATTAGCGCCATTAGCGCGACAAAGAAAGGCAACAAGACGAAGACATAGACAAAGATGTGAAAGGAGAAAGGGAAATAGAATGGAAAGTAGAGAAGGGTATGGAGCAAAGACAATGATAAAGTCTGCGTGAGTTTGACCCGCGATTGACATGGGCTGCAAGTATGTATTTGCCACGAATTAAGTCACTTGCTGCCTGATAAGATACACAAGCATTAAATATATATAATAAATCTACATATAGCTATAAAAATCTTCTATATATTGGGTAAATAATGGCATAATTAAATAAGAATAAGTAGGGGGTATAAAATAAAGAAAGAAATACAAAACAAAATGAAAGTTGGGCAGATAAGACAGCTGGAAATGTTTGAGGTTCCACCCAAGATAAGAAGGAAAGAATCTATATGGAATAGAAAGAATAATATACTGTATGTCAAATTGATAAGATTCACACTGAAGTTATGAATTAAGTATCGCAATTCTTAATCGAAAATGATTGCACTTGAGAGACCCAAGCAAACACTCGATTCAATCAATATTTATTCAAACTGAGTTCATTGATTATTAAGTATTAGACAGTCGGACAGACTGACCGACAGCCTGGCAAATATTGCGCCTGCAAGCCGGACCAGATTGCATCATGTATATATGGTAGTTGTGTCTGTGTGTTCATATAACTGTGCTTTCCAGTATATATAGTCAAATTTATGTCGACTTTAGGAATGTGTACAGATTATAAATAATATTAGATATTCACTTTTGAAACAGGTTTTCATGGTGTGTGTCTGAGCATTATGTAAATATGTAAATACGGTTACTTATTAAGTATTATAATTTAATTATATGTACCAAGATTATAACTTAATACTGTAATATACACATGTATCTCTCTTTGTCAAGATTGTTAACTTGAATGAGTTTCTTATATGTTTTACATGGCACATTGAAGCTATTAATTTTTTGCATCATTTAATACTTTTAACAGTTTTCTGTTCTACAAATACTTGCCATATTGTGCCATATGTCATAAGTACTACACATGCAATAGATTCAGACGTCATGAACACAAAAAAAAGATGTGACAGTCAGCAAAGCCGATATGACGTAAATTGCATATGAACTTGAATTTCTATTCTCGCCCAGATGACATGGATGGTCGTCGCTTTGTGGGACATATGTCAACAAAATATGACAAATATGTTGACAGTGTATGACGGCAAAGCGCGTTTACTCAACATGCATACGTTATGATGATTTTACTGCTGCACATAAGTTGACACAGTATGACAGATGAGTGTCATATATAGCGACATATGTCATAGGAAATACTAAATGACAATATTAGAAAAAAGTGTATGATATATGCGGTATGTGCAGTAATAAATGGAGATACTAAACCCATTGAAAACTCAGTATTCTTGCGACTATCGATTGTCAACACGATAGGTGTTATCGTCAAAGCAAAACAAGAAGAGTAACAGTAATGAATATCGACATTAAACGTATAACTATCGATAGTCAACACAAATCGCTATTGTAAAGGATATACAAGAAGAGTAAAAATCGATATTAAACGCATGACATATGCCAGTGGAAGCACAGCATTCATGCAACTATCGCTACAATCGATTGACAGCACTTAAAGCTATCGTAAAAGCCATGCTTAATATTTTACAACTATATTAAAGATATGGGCGCATATGGCGAGACATGCTAAGTTTATGACTGACTGCGACACAGACACAGTGGCAAGAAAACACACGATAATTTGAACTATCGGAAAGTCATCTTAAGGATGTAAAATACGAACATAGACAATCAATTTAATCGCATAGCTGGCGATATGTATGCAAGGCATGCCATAGACAATGTTGCTGGCGATGTTGTTGCCAAAGTTGTTTGTCTATGTTTGTGTCTGATGCCGAGAGAGACAGACAGACAGACTAAAAGACAGACAGAAAGACAGACAGACAAACAGACAGACAGAGGCGGCCGCAGTCGACGTCGCAGTTAGTTGTTGTTGCTGCTGTAGTTCTTTGTTCGAAATGCTTGCAATGCATTCGTGTGTGCACCTTTCAAATTTTTTCGCCTAATCTGAGTTCGAATTGCAATCGTCTCGTCGTTGTAGTTGCTGTGGCTGCTGCTGCCGCAGTCGCTGCTGCCGCTGCTGCTGCTGTTGTAGCTGTTGCAAGTTGCCACAAAGAAGCAGAGAAGGCGAGAAGGCCGCATTTATTTTATTATTTTTGCTGTTGTTAATAGCAAATCGGTAAATTGTTTAAAGTTGTGTCTGCTGTGCTGTGTGTTGTGCTCACTTACTCGCACTCTGCACTTAACGGCAATAAAACGATTTGTAATTATTATGCATCACCTTTTGAACCAGAGTGGTGGCATGGCTTCTTGCCCCGGCACGGACACGGGCACGGGCGCCGAAATACAATATACAAAAAAAAAACCAAAACAAAAAATACACACTCACAAAATAAAAATAGAGTCGCATCGCATCGCACTTGGTATTTAAAAGACATTTAACATTTATGCCCCGCATATTGGCTGACATTTAAGCCAAAGCGAGAGGCAGCTCTGCCTCAGACTCAGCGTCTCAGCCTCAGCCCTGCGCGGTCAGCAACAGCAGCAACTTGTGTCTCAATGACACTAGCTGCTAAGTGGCACTTAAAGCGGATTAAACGCACGCTTGAGCTTGAGCTTTTCACACAATACAAATAATTATAACAATTTGACTGATCTTCGAGGGGCTTAACTCGTGCAGACTTGACCTGACCGAAAATATCTGTAACAAATGGTAGTTGAGAGTTATTTTAAGGTGTTATTTTAAATCCCTGTAAAGTATCAATAATGCTTGCACTCTGACTTACGTTAAGTAACTTTAAAATGGAGTTTAAGCTGCTCGCTTATTGTGAAAGTCAAACTAGTTGACCTTAGTTTATGGCTTTGGCTATGGTTAAATAGTTTACAACATGTCTTTAAAGTTTTTAGCTGAGCTGTACGTAAATTTAATTACTGGAAAATTCATTTAATTCATATTTAAATGCTTTAAGCACGTTTATATCATATAAGTATAGTCTTAATAACTTTTAAAGTTGTTTAAAGCTCTAAAACCAATTAGATTTCAATTAAAACTTTCTTGAATAAAGAAATTACACCATATTGTACAGTTACTCTTCGTCCAAATAGTTTTCAGTTATCTCAAAGTTATCTGTATAGCACCTAAAAGCTCTATTAAAGTTCTGTCTACAATTAATTCCAACAAGAACCCACTTAAAGCTTCATTACTTAGCGATAAAAGCTCTTGATTATCGCTTCACGAGTGCCGCTTTAAGCTCGTCTCATTAAGATCGCAGCTCTGTGAAACAAACGCCACTCTTATAAAGCCGGTCCACCTTCAACTAAGTCCGGGTCGTGTTTCGACGATGAGTCGCATCGCGTAAAGAATTGTGCAACTTTATCATCGTCACATTTCAAGGGCTCTTCCTTTCTTTCTTTTTAGCCTGCACTTCAGTTTCGATTAGCTTTGCGGGGCCAGTTCATTGGCAGGGAACTGAGGAGACCAGGGAATTGTCGTTGGTGGCTTTGTGGCTTGGCTTATCAGTGCCAGGAAGGTTTATCGCCTCGAGCTAAAAGTGCCGAAAGTTTTTCAACTATTTTGTTGCTTTCCAAAAAAAAAAAAAAAAATAAAGTGCTATTGGTAGCGATATCATAATTACCACAATGCCATATTGCCTGTATACATTTCTAAGAAAACAGTGAAAACAATGTGTCTTGCGAAAATAGATGCCTATGGAAACAAAGTGTTACCAAATTGCTACAAACAGTCGACGACAGGGCGCGATAAAGTTTCTGTTATCTCTATTTCATGCCGAATATTTTTGCTGTCTCTGTCTGTCTATCGGTCTGAAACAAGTTACTTCCGCTAATTATGAAATTTTCAGTTTCAATTTCAAAATCTGTTTCGGCATTCCGTTTTTCTCTATTTCTGTTTTTGTCTCGTCTTCTTGTCACAACAAACAACTGCGACAAAACAAAAAATTAAAGGTTAAAACGAAATATACCAAATACTTTAATAATAAGCCATGTATAACGCACTACATATATAGGTTGTTATTATATTTTTAGCTTAGGCTACCCTGACTTGCAAAAAAAACAGAAGGTAGGGGCAAAAAATATGAGTAGTAAACACTATATTTAAAATCGAATTGAAGCCAATTTGAGAGCAATTATGACAAGGCAAATGTGACAGAATTATTTCATTATTCACACGACGAATTGGGCCATACGATCGTAACTATGCCGGGTACAGTTGTGCACTGGTCTAAACAAACTTCCCCCTCCTCCTCTTTGTATATAATCCATACAGATATGTATATATAACTCTCTGAAGCTGATTAGCATTCGATATATATGAATATTCCTAATTAAACAGGTCTGGCTACGATGAGATCGTTATCATTGCAATGATATCTTGACATTTACCGCACATTTCTATGGAAAGTTTGCGCCGCAGATAAGAGACGCTTTAGTAGACAATTCTGTCGAAAGTTTTGGCTACAAAGAAAACATGAATGAATAGAAAGAATCTTCTATAATTTCTTTAGAAAAGTCTTAGTTCCAATCTTTAATTAGTAAGAGAACTTCGAACTTATCTATAGAAAGATTGTTCTAAACTTATCTAAAGTTTTAAAGAATGCTTTAAGCTTATCTATAGTTTTATTTACAGTTTCTTCAGACACTTTGAAGAGCTTAGACTGAAGCTCTCAAGAATATTGATTGCACTTTAAATAAAATACTGCTAAATATAGATTAATCTTAACTTCTTATAAGTTTTAAAGATCTTGGAGTGTATAAAGACTTCAATATATGTATTATAAATAAACCACTCGAATTAAGTTTGTTATTCAGAATCATTTTAATGACTCTCTATGGACGCAGCCCTAAAGCGCCTTATAGTGCCCTCGCCTAACAAGATTTCATACCGTATCTGACAGATACACACGTCAGTTGTCAGTTTCGTGCAATTATCAATTAAAATTCAGTTTCATCGACTTTTATAATAATTACACGACGCTGGCTTTAATTGTTCTCATGTCGATGCTGAGAGTGGGTATGAATACGTTTATATATATGTATTGTATATAGTATATATAATACGTAAGTGAAGTAAACCGTTCTGGGTTATTCTAACCTAACTGAGTCATCTTTCAGTGTGAGGAGGGGAAAAATCACGTGCTGCGATCGAAGCTGCAATTAACATTGAAATAAAACTTCAACTTGACGACGATTAATCAAAAATTATTGTTGTATTCATTGTTGTTGTAGTTGCTACTCCCTTTGTTGTTGATTTTTAGTTTTCTGTTTTTTGTTTAGCTATTTGGAGCGCCACGTAGAATGCGGATGTTGAGTTCGAGCACATCGTATTTGTGCGATAGTTATGCTCGTATCTGAATACATATGTTCGCCAGCGTATCTAAAGGTAGTACACACTCACACCTGTATACACACACACCTGTGTGTGTGGCATCCACTCATGAATGGCGCATTTACTCCAAAAATCATTTAGCTTGTTCCGCTATTGTTGTCGACACACAGAGATCTGCAAAGTATGTGAGAAAAAAGAAGAAACGAACAAAACAAATTTTTTTGGTTTTTTTAGCCGTTTTTTTTTGCTTCTTTTATTTAGCGATTTTTAGCTGTTACGCTTGCGCATTAAGCGCCGCTAATTCTTTTATTGCGACGACTGCCTTGCCATGAAAGACTTGGAAGAGTGTTGGAAGAGTTCGGCAGACTGCCTTCGGCAAGGTCGTTCTACACACACCAACACACAAACACAGAGTTTACACTTATATTGCAATAACTGTCAGTAGGTTTCTGCAGCTGTTGCTGTTGTTGTTTCTTCTGATCTGTTGGACATTTCTCGGAACTTGTCTTCGATTACGACAATAAACACAAATCTTGACTTTAACAACACCGTTTCAGAGTTGCGCTCGCAGAGTGTGTACAATTTTATTTATTTATTTAGTACTATGTTGTGTGTGTTTATTATGAATTTATTGTTTATATTTTCGCCTGGCGGCCATTTGGCGGCATTTTCATAATAATGCGCAAAAAGCCAAACACGCCACAATCGCAACGAAGGGTTTCAAAACTCCACTCGAGTTCGACGCGAAGCACCTTGCTTGGTATGTGCCACAGAGTAGTCACGGAGTGCGAGCGAGAGGGTTTGATGTTTTATTTTGTTTGGACAACGCAATTAAGGTTCACTTTATGGTCGAGTATTTACGTGTAAAGTGCCTGGCATTTTTAGTTGGATGATGAGGGGAGGGGAGAGAGAGGAGGAGGTGTTGTGGTTGTGGAGCTTCTAATTGGTTTTTATAACGTTATTTCTTTTCGAAAGGCGAGCGAGCGCATACCTAAATAAATAAAACCCTGAGAACCAAATGTTTAGCTCCAAATTAAAGTAGCGCTTAAGGGCAGCAAATTTATACTTCAACACTCTACAGTTGATATTCTTTAATTGAAAGCACCAACTAATTAGCAGAAATAAAAAAAAAACAATGAACTTTGTCGGCACTTGCAGCTTTTATCTCTCTCTTATCTTTAATTCCGAATCAAGTTTGCTGTTTAACTGAAAGTGAAAGCACATTCAAAGTAGCTTAAAACCAGTTGGAGATAAAGATACAATCTCGCTATTTTCATGGGTTTTGTTCTATACGCTTAATTGGATCTTGAAAGCGCATTAAAGCACACTTTATTCTTATCGTTTGTATCTCATTAGAAAGTGAAAGTGTTGCTTTAGTTTTAGAGTGCTGCCATGATAAGATTTAGCTCTGTTTGAACTAGTTGCTGCCTTGACCTAGTAAGCACTTGTTGTTGAATGTGGATAACTGAAGAAGCTTTAAGCTGAAACAAGTAACTTATACTTGTATGAGCTTACTCTGTTTTAAAACTCTTACTCCATGCGTAGGTCGAGAATCATTTGTAGAATACTCATACTAAGCTGCTTAAAGCTCTGTCCCTATTAAAAAATGCTTCATCTTAATCTAATCAAAAGCTTTTGCTTGCATCTCTTTAGCCAAATCACAGTTATCTAAAGTGAAAGCTCAGTTCAAGTGTTTAATTATGAGTGAGCTAAGCCCCACGATAAGCTCTAAATTATGTGGGATTTATTTTCAGCAGCTTCATAAACTGTCTAAACAAGCTCCCAGACTACATTTTAGATTGCACTTGCATTTGTAATTACTTAATTAAGCATTCAAATCTACATAATTGTTAAGTATTTCGATTCGCCTTCCCTTGATCTAGAAATGCATAATGCCAGTTTGAGTTTTAATGTTCAATAGGTTTTTAATGGATGACAAACGGTATTTTATTTGATTACCCAGGGCTCAAGCCAAGGCATTTACTTATATTGGATAATGCTGATTAGATTGATCGACTGTGCATATTCAGGTATTTCTTTCTATATTTATTCTTTATGCAGTTGACGACGTTGGCAAATTAAAACGCCAATTGCAAGAAATGAAAGGCAGGCCAGCAAGACAAGTAGGTAGAGGTAGGTTTGGTCGGTTCGGTACGGTTAGGTTAAAAAAATACCTACCTATATCTATAAAATAGAAATATAGAAAAAACAACAAGCAGCAACCGACAAACAACAACAACAACAACAATACAATCCAATAACCGAACCGCTTCAATGTCAATTCAATGCAGGTGCGGACTGCGCCCCAGCCAGCTTTCGGTTTTTGGTCAACAAAAGGCTACAAAAAAACCATAATGTTGGCGCTTTGATTTATCTGTAACGCTCGTTAAATGAACATACACACACAGAGATAAAGCTACAGATACAGGTACAAATTTTTGGATTGTATATATCGAAAATAAAGTCTGCAGACTCGACTCGTTCGGTTAATTGTTTCGCTTTGCGTTTTTGGGTGTTTTGTAATCGCATTACGATGGTTGATTTTGTTGTATGCTGTCTCTCTCTATCTGTCTATCTGTATCTGTATCTGTCTGTTTGTCTCTCGTTTATGGTCAGGTTCTACATGTAGTTGCTTTGACACGAGATACAATAAGAAACAATTCGTTACGATGCTAATGCGTAAAGCGATCTCTCTATAATTATTATTATGGCACCCGTCTGCTGTTGTATAGTTATTTTAGATCCGGTTTCTCGTAGCAAGGATGTTGCCTGCTGCCCCCCATGTCAACATTGTAATCTGTTTATTGTTGACTTCTATAATTCATTCCACCCATTCTCGTACTCACTCACGAACCGCACCCAACCAAGCGCAACCCAAATTCTTGACAAGTTGTTGAGTGCACTGCAAAAAACAAAAAAAAAAAGAAACGAATTTGAAAGGTTTATTAGAATGTGATCGGTTGTGATTAGTTTATTGAGAAAGATCTACAAGATAATACTGCAATAATATATTAAATATTATTGTAATTGAATTTGAAATGAGTTCTGAAGATATTGATGGATAGATTTAATATAAAATAATCTGAAACAATGAAAACGAAATAGTTATAGTTTGTTTTTATAGAAAACAGCTGTCTTCTATTGTCTGAAATATATCTTAACTTAAAAATAAATAATTATAGGGAATATAACACTCTTAAAATATATCTTTACGTTATATAAAATCTCTTTGTGACAAATCGCTTCAAATTTTAGTTTCATGATATTTATACTTTAAACGTAACTTAACTTCATATGGAACGATTCTGTACCTGGGAAACAATTTTCTGCAAGTATTCAATCATAATTATAAATTATATTATTTATCTTATATCATATTGTATTATATAACATTATATATTAATTTTCCTCAACCGGATAATCCTTTAAAAATATTCTATAATCATATACATATATATAGATGTTGATTAGTTACTTTCTTTATCTTTGCTTGATACTACCCTCAACTATTCTCTCAGTGTACTGGCACTTGCAATTGACAAAAGAAGGATTAGCGTATTCTTGAATTGCATTCAATTCGAATTGGATTCCAATTGGATTGTGTTCGGTTTGGTCTCTTTCGAGTTGGTTTGCTTTGCGAGATTGGATTGGAAAAGCAAAGCCAGCAACTGCAAACAGCATCTTGGTAGGCAGCAAGTCCAAGTTTTGAGTTCGTTGTCGCTGCAGTCGACTCCGACGCTGTCGTTGACGTTGACGTTGACGTCGACGTCTGTAAAACTGCAGTCAGCTCTGGCAAACTGGAAAGATCGGTTTCAGGTTTCAAGGACTTTCGGTGGACATTCACTTTTCTGAGACAGCTGAACCAGCGCAGCGCAGATTGTACGTGCACTGTGCAGCGTCGTGGTTTAGTCTATAGAACCAGCAACGTTGCGACGTCGACGTTGACGTTGACTTCGGCAGCGCAGTCGAGACTAAGCTCAGCTCAGTTCGCTCGTCGACTGACTGACTGACTGACTGGCACACTGAGCCGCATTTAATGCCGACGACGACGTTCGAATGTTTTGTGGACCACAAGCTCAGCTCAGTGCAGCCCCGCCCCCTGCTCTCCTCCGCCTTACGCCGCCCTCCTGTAACAGGTTGTGAGTGTGTGTGCAGCCAACGCAGAATTTGCATAAGCAAAACTGGACCAGCCCTGGGCCCAAAATCATATATACCCTACATAGATACACACACAAACATGTTAATACCTCCAAGTTTATATAGTGTCAATATAGCCATATCTATCTGCATAAGTTGGGAAAGTGCTACTGGTGCTACTACTGCTGCAGCTGCTTAAGCTTGCAATCTCTTAAAGCTCTCGCAGAGTCTTCAAATCTTTGTTTTATTTGAAAGTAATATTCGTTTGTTGTTGTTTTTTTTTTATTGTTATTGTCTTTGTTGCTGTTGTTTTTGGTGTTCTTTGCTCAACGCTAAAGCAACGGTACATTGTATTTGCATTTATGCATATCGTTATTGTTGTTATTTTTTGTTGATTTTCTTTTACATGTTTTGCTTATTGCATTGTGTCTGGTTATACCCTGTAATTTCGTGAGAGAAGTGGGGTGGTTCGAACTTGATAGACTTGTTATCGATAGACATGGCATTGATAGACATGTTAACAGTACAACCCTTACATATGTTATCGATTATTGTTATCGCTATAAACATATATTCTCATATGTTATCGATATACATGTTATTGTTAGATACATATGTATGTACATGTATATGTTGTCGATATAAATGGTATCGATACATACACACACGTTATCGATAGACACTCTATCGATAAACTATGTATAAATGGTAGACACGTTATCGATAACTCATATATGAACAACTTACATGTGTTATCGATATACGTTTTATCGATTGTTGTTATCGGTTACTTATACAAAAGACATTAACAATAATTAGTTCAAAATTATTGTTATTATTAAAAGTGACAAATTGCTGTAAGTTATCGATTATTATCAATAAGAAGAACAATTTAGTTATTAAGAACAAATGAGTTTAAAACCCTAAATCAACATGTAAATATTGTAATAAATAGAAGAATACCCCTTATAAAGTACCGAGGTAGTCCCAAAATCAACTTCGTCAACTTAAAACTTTGCTCATAATGCTCTCCACATAAAAAATGAGCTCAACTTGATGACTAACACTTTAGATCTATAATTCATACGCTACCCCAGTTGGGATTGATTTCTGTGTGTTGCAGCAGGACCTTACACGATGAACTACGATGAACTGTGATGAACGATGTTACTTTATGAAAGTTCAAATGTGCCATAAACTTTTTTTGGCTTCGTTTTTGATTTATGAACAAAAGTTTTTGTGGGGAATCAAGTCAGTATCTGCAAGTCGTGCTTCATTTTGGGTTCTCTTAAAGTCATTGCAATCATTACACAATAAATTATAATACGGGTTTCGTTCGTTGTCAGTCTCCCATGTATCGCTAAAGGTTTTGGAATGTCCGCAGCAGCAGCGCAGCATCTTCGTCTTTATCAAGCGTGTGCAAGTATATATACATGTATGTATGTATATATATATATATATAAGTATATATAGTACTATATATATTCGTATGCTGGTTCTAATGCTCTTTGGGAACTCGTTTCATTTGGTTTCATTGCGTTGTCGTTGTCTCGCACCAAGGTGCAAACTTGATTCGCATTTGGGGCTGCTTCTGCTGCTGCTGTCGCTGCTTCTGCCTCTGTTGCTCCGCTGCTGCTGCGTCGCATCTGCAATTTTGACATTTCAGTCAACCTTGAAATCAAATGCTGCTGAGCTGATGATGATGCGACTCTGTAGGCCAGTTAATAAATCGAACAGTTGATGGTGTCGATTAGCATGCAACAGTATAAAGTAGGGAGTGGTGGAGAGAAGGAAGAGAGTGGAGAGTGGAGAGAGAAGAGAGAAGAGAGAGAGGGAGAGGAGTGCCTGTCTTACAGCCGGCATTCGAAAATTGTTTGTGGTCTTAAAGGTCATTTGGGCTTTGACATTGCAATGTTTCCTAAAACGCCCACGCAGCCTACAGCAGAAGCAGCAGCGCTGCCTACCTCTCCCTCTCTCCAGTTTAACCTTTTCCCCTGCACTCACGCTCTGCCTCTCTCTCTACCCCTTCCTCTCTGCATTAACTGCGCAATTTCTTGAGCCCTGAGCTTTCACTCAAAATAAGCGCACGCCATGCGCATTGGCAAAGGTCAAAAAAAGGACTCAGCTTGAACTGAGCTTTGGCCCTTGAAAGCTTTTACTCTGTTTCTCTCTCTCACGCGCAACACAGTATCTTTCTCCCACTCTCTTTCACATTTTTATGAATGAAATGCAGGCGGGCGCGCGTGCCTCTCTCGCAATGCCTCTCTGCCTGCGCTCTCCTTTCCTCTCTCCCACCCTCTCTCGCACTTTCTCTTCCTCCCTCTGTCTCTCTCCCCCTGCTCCTCCCACCTGCTGTTGCTTTTGAATGAATGACGCAGTTTGCGGCTTTCGTAGAAGCTTCTCGCGAGTCATTCACAATGACGTCAGCATGCGTAACTTTTTTTGCAGTGGGCGAAGGCAATAAAAAGGGCGTGCAAATGTGTAAGTGTGTGTGTGTGTGGGAGTCTGCCCTATGTGTGTGTGTGTGTAATTGTGTCTGATTTCTAATCCTTTGAGAGTAAATTACGCAAAGAATCGTTTGTATTGAGCTATGCGTAGGTGTAGCAGGGCTGCTGTGTAGGTGTTGGTGTTGTGTGTGTTTGTGTAGCTGTGTGTAAGGTATGTGTGTATAAGATATGTGTGTAAGGTACGTGTGTGCAAGGTATGTGTGTGTTTGTGAGGAATGTTTGCCTTTGCTCGTGGGAGTTATATCCGTTGATAAGATAACACATGATGTATTACGATAGGCAACTCCAAACGCCCTTGGCAACTGACTTTGACCATGTTGCACGTACCGCCAAATTGTCGCGCTTCCATTCCGTGCACCCCCCATTGGCGACGCCTCTGTGTGTGGGCTTATGTAACACACACCCACACACACTCTCTCGCTATAGTTTAACTTAAATTGCTCTTAATTGAATATGCCCATGTTTCCTGCCAGTGTCGCCACCTAGTGCCACGCCCTTTGGGTTTTTTTTTCCGGTCGACAGGCGCCAGTAAGGCACACACACAATATTGGTTGCTCCAAATTGCGCTGGGGGCGTCTCCAACTACATGCTTCCCATCATGCTGCCACCATTCATGCAACATCCCATCCAACTTACATGCCACAAACCGCAAAGAACTGTATCCTGGTCGAGTAGGGTCTGGCGTAACGCGTGGGCGCCTGTCGGCTGCCCTGTTGATTGTCCATTGGTTACCCAACGGTTGCCTCCAGTTGCCCCCAGTGCTATCAGCAGTGTTGCCCCCAGTTATTGCCAGTTGGTTGCTGTGGCAGTTAATCGCGCCTCGAACCACTGAGCCGCAGCCAGAGCTGAAGCTGGCAAGGCAGGATGGACTAGGGAGGGACGGGACTGGCGGTTGAGGAAGTTGGATGAGGTACTCGGGAAGAGGCCACCGTAGTATGGGTATCGGAAGCTGGCAACAGCTGCTTGTTGCCTGCTGCTGTTGCCTTTAGGGGCACAAAGAAGATGTTGCCAGCTCATCGATTTTTCATTACAGCGCGCATCATTGAAGACGGCAGCCAAAGCTGGTGTCGCTGTCAATGTGTTTGGCCTCCTCATCTTCTTCGTGGCTCACTTGGCTGGCGTCATCAACGTCATCAGCGTCAACAAGGATCTCTCTGCGTGTGCGATGAGTTGTGTGTGTGGCGGATTAACCAGCGCAGGCAGAAGCAACAGCAGCTGTGGCAGTTGCGGCCAATTTACTTTGTGTCGACGTGCCGCAGGGCAAGATACACTATATGTTGAGGTTGAGTTGATGTTTAGGTGACTTTGTCTGCTTTGATTTATTGATGATTTCCTAAAATGATATCGATAAATTATCGAAATTTTCAGTTGAGGTTGAGCTGGTCCCATAAATGGCTTTGTCAGCTATCTATTATCGATCTTTCTTAAAAAGTTATCGATAACTTATGAATTTATATCGATAAATTATCCAATATTCATCAATAATTCATCGAATAGTAACCATAACCATCTGGGAAACTATCGATAGCATAATGACAAACATATAGCGATAAATGCTGCCTAAATTATCGATAACTTATCGTTAATATAACGATATCGATGTGAAAGGTTATTTAAGTAATATCATTAGATTGTTTAACGAATATTTCCATCCCCTTTTCACGCTCTCTCTCTGTGTTCCCCTCTATTCCCTTTTATTGATAGTTAGTCGAACAAATCCCTAAGAAAGTATCAGAAGCTTTCGGTTAACTCACTTCTGATATCGAACAATAGATGTTTTCTTTGAAGAATTTCTCCTTTGCGCTTCTCTGAGTCTCCTTTAATTTATGCCCAATCTTAAGCGATAGTATCGATAGTAAATAACATCGTTTCAGACACTTTAACTGTAGAAAAATTTAAGAGACGTTTTTACGACATTTCGTGTCGTTTTTATTGGCCAAAAAAAAGTTGACCAAAAAAAGAAGAAGTAGGAAAAATGTGCTTAACTTGATGTGCAAGCTTTTTGTTTGTTGAAAACTCACATGCAACAGACACACACGCACACACAGAGAAACACACATGAACTCACTAATATAGACTGGAAATCAGGTTTATTTGGATTTAACTACTTGTGCATAAAATTAGACTAGAGATCTTTTTATTTTTTTTTGTTTTCTGGGGGGAATTTTGTGTACCCGATGTTGAAAAAAGCAAAATGCAAATGAAAATATGCAAATTGCGATCCAAATTCGATTTGCATAAACTGTCATTAGCTCTGGAAAAGCGAAGAAGAAAGATTTCGGCTCGATTGAAATATATTGCATACGAATTTTACAGTAATTACACAATGAAGAGATTAATGTGGAGGTTAGGATTTGAAACCAGGTGAAATTGAGGTTAGGATTGAACAGGCAAAGCATTGGAGTATAAATAGAAGTATCAAAATGAATTATATCAATTCTTTAAAATGAAGTTAGGATTAAAGGACTTATTTATGGGAATATTAAGAAGTAAAAGATCATTCTGAATTGAGTAAAATCTTTGCTATATAACTGAAGAATTAAAGTTAGGATTGTTATTACTGGAGAAGTATTATATCATTTGATTATGCTTTAAATGAGGTTAGGATTGTTATTACAGAAAACATGGTGAAGTATTTTAGCTTGCTTTAAATGAGGTTAGGATTGAACTAGTTGACATCTTTGCCATATAACTAAAGTTTAGAAAAGTATTAGACCATTGTTTAACCTATTTATTAAAGTAAGAAGAAAATAATAAAAGGTCAATAAAGTAAAGTCTTTATGCTTCATAAGTCCTAATATCATTATGTTTCTCTCTCTAACTATATCTAATATATCTATTTCACTCTCTACCTGTTCCTCACTCAAGAAAGGAAAGCGTATAACAAATTCTTTTTCATTTTACCGTTCGACTTTCCTTTAGTTTTTTTTAGCATTTCGTTCTCGTTTTGGCGCATTTCTCTTTTGACCATTTTCGCTCTACCCACGCAGAACAACAACAACAACAATAACAAGAATAAGAATAAGATGAGAATGCAGGCGAGCTGTGAATACGCAGGCGGTTTCTATTTTTAGCTTGCCAATTTGTAAATAGACTGGCTATAAGGAGATGGCCCTCAATCAAGTGAAGTCAAGTGTGTGTGTGTGTGTACAGTTTATGTATGAGTGAGTGCGTGTGCAGTGGTGTGTTCTGTGTGCTTCATGCTGATAAGCATTAAATGCTTATCAACAATTTGCGAGCGTTTCTCTCTCTCCTTCTTTTTCTCTTTTTTACAACATTTTTTCTTTTGCACTTGGCGCCCACATGAAATGCAGACAGGAAATTGTGTTGCCGTGATTTTCAGCTGACGCGTTGTTTTGCTGTTTTCTATAATGCATGTGTGTGTGTTTGTGTTAATGTGTGTATACCCTGTAAACAATTGATGGCAACAAACAGCTTGGGATTATGAGATTACTAGACTGAAGTTGCCATATGTGATATGAAAATTGGAATTGTGAAGAGATTTTGATATAACTTTCCTAAATGTACGTATAATATTGTATTGTATCTGGCAACTTCTTCAGCAGGAACCCTTGATAAATTTAAAATATAATATACATTATATTTCATACACCCCCCAAAGTGCCACCTGCCAAAGAGGGCATCTACAAGTCCATCACCTGACGCTGTTTTCAACATGTGGCAGCCAGTTGACGCCAGCCACACGACAGGACATCAATTTCACGGCCATTTGTCACGATGACGAGAAGGAGAAGAAGGTGGCAACGACGGGGCTGATGATGGCCATGAAGGCGTGGCATATTTGGGCTATTTGGCCAAACTCCATCGCCACCATCGCCATGCATTGTCGTTGCCTTTCGATCTCTTGCCAAGATTTTCAAATGTGCCACAAAATGTTGACGGCAACTTTCAATTTTGTGCAGCAGCACAAATAATTGTTGTGCGTGTGTGTCTGTGTGTGTTTGTGTTGTGCTGTGTGTGTGTGTATTATCAAATTGGTTCATGGCAATTCTTGTGCGTCGTTGTGGCAACCAGCGCCACGGCACGAGCTCGTTAACAACAACGCCGCCTAACGGCGGAGGCTGCTTGCTGCATGCTGCACGGAGGCGTTGCGCCAAGTGTTAGGACACAATTCAAGCGGCAAAGCGGCAACTTGCTAGCCTCAGTCGATGCCTCCGCTGCTGCTGCTGCAGTTGTCGCAGCTGCAACCAGTTCCATTCTAATGCGCCTGCCTTGCCTGCCGCCTGTTAAGTGAGCGTTTTCTACTTCTGCAAAGCTAAGAACTACACTGGAAGAAATAACAGTGTAATGAGTTACAAGCTGAGGGAAATTTTATTGTTGTTTTCACTTATACCAGACTATACTCGATTTGCAATCATAAATTTCTTAAACTTCAGCGTATTTTGTGTTGCATACTTTGCAGGGGAACTTTGGAAATACATTGTAAATTTATTTCTTAAACAACTTCTATGTTTCTTATGCGATTGCAACCAAATTTTCAAACATTATTAGGATGGTGATAGTTATTGTGTTTAGCAAAGAAGAATGATCTTGCATTACAATTACGCTTGCCATACGGCTTATATTGTTTTACGGAGGCGGAAGGGAGCGTGGTCAAGTTCCATAATTAACTTTATCTGCAGACAGTCCTAAGACATATTGTCGCTAAATTTGGTTGGCTTAGCTTGTACAGTTCTTGAGATATAGGTTGTCATACAGACGCACAGTATAAAAATCTTTATATTTTGTTTGTGAGTCAAATTGTCGATAGTAGTAGAAATAGAAATTACTAGAGGGTTGTTATAGCAGACAATATACCCTTTCATACCCTAACAAGTTACTCTAAAGGAAAGGAACCTAAGTCAACAATCCTTAAGAGCAAGACAAAAAGGTACCATTTATAAAGATTTTATAAAGTAGGAATAACGATTCTCTTTCCAACTTAAACTGCCGCTACACTATAAGTAGTGAAGAAAGAACAAGTTCCGCTAAGCTGAAAGGGAATTCCAATAAATTGCGCACTTTATTCACGTGGTATACTTGAAGCTTTGTCAAGCACAATTCTTGCAGTGTAGCCCAGTTACATGTGGTGCATTTACATAAAGGTAGCTACAGATAGTAGATACAGATACACACACACACAAGTCGAGTTTGTCTGCTACTGCTGTGGCATGCCACATTGTCGCTGCCCTTGGCGTTGTTTCATGACGATGTGTGTTGCACTGTTGCTTCTGCCTGTCGTTGACGTTGTTGTTGTAGTTGTTGTTGTTGCTGCAGAATTAAGGTCGCTTCTGCTTCAGGTTTTGTGGCCTTTCTCGTTCTTGGCTCGTAAATTTGTGGCAACGTGTCTGGAATTCAGGATACGTTGTTGCTTATCTTGTGCGCAGACGAAACAAAACGAAGCGAGAGCGACTGTGTACAAAAAAATTCACGAGCGTGCAACGTGGCGTATACTTAACGTGTGAGCGTAGTGTTGCTTTGTGTGTGTGTGTGTGCTGGTGTTGTTGGCGTTTGACTTTCACTTTTTGCAATTGAAATTCTTGCATAAAGCCAATGTAATTAACATATATGTTGCATAATCTTTGCGAATGCGCAGCAGCAGCAGCAGGCAAAGGCGACTTTTTGGCAACAGCTGTGGCAAGTCGGAGCTGTGGTAAGTCACGGGAGGAGGGGGGTAATTGCAGATGCCTCCCCCATGGAGTGTGCTGGCTGCCTCTTGTGGTGCCACTACTACTTTGCTCTGAGGCATTTCAACAATTCACTTTGCATTCGAGTCTAAAAGCAAACGACATTCTTCTAAGTTGTTGGCAATTACAAACCATAACAGCAGCAACAACAACAATAACAACAACAACAACAACAGCTGGCAGCCAACACCCAACTGTACACACACACACGCTCACACACAGACACATGCATAAGTGGTGCATTTGTGAATTAGTTGTTGTGTTTAGTGGCAGCAAAAGCCTCTAGAAGTCGCAACAAGAAGCCAACAAGCTCTGTCCATGTGTATGTGTGTGTGTGTGTTTGTGTCTATGTGTGTGCAGTCAATAACTAAACCAGTCTTGAAAGGTGTCTTTTATTCTTTTTTGTTGTTTTTGTTTAGGCTGAACAGGGCGCAAACCAAGAGCAACTTGCAAGCAAGCCAACAAGTCAGCAAGTTAAAATAAACAAATACAGCGGCAGAGATGAAAGTTTAACATGCCCAACTAACATATACGCTGTAATATAGAAGCAGCAGACAAGTCTTAAGTTTTATGTCTAACTAAAAGTTTCTTCAGTTCGTTTGAAATGCCTTAAATACTTCAACTATTTCTACTATCAAGTCAGGAATGACTGAGAATATCGATTTTAATGATATTCAACACTACATTGCCAAAGCAGCGATAATTTGTTCGTTATGTTGGAATATTAACTACATTTTTGCTAGAGATGAGCATCGATATCGATAGTACATCAATTTTATTCTAAAACCAGCGATATTTTATGCGTTATATGAGATTACTTACTTTATGTCAGCTGTATGTATCGATATTATATCGATTGTAGTGCAATTTGACACTATACTATGAATTCATCGATATTTAGCGTGAAATTTGCTCAACCTCTGCTTCTAAATGTTATCGGTATCGAACTTTTGTCAATGAAATTGAACTGGTAGTAAGGTGATATCGATTTATTACCTCAAAACCAGTTGAGAATGTTTATAAATACCGATAATCTATCGACTATAATGTTATACAACACCATATTCTGCAAACAGTTATTATAGGACTTATATCGGGATACTTATTCAGCGCAAGTCATCGAATCATCTAATTGTATCATATATTATGATAGTATAGCCATTATTCAAAGTAAAATGATCGTTATTTATAGATACTTATTATATATCTATACCACATCACATGTTAAGAACTTATCTATATAGACATAGATACTTTCTAGTCTAGTCTGCCTAGCTTAAACTAAATCCAACTGTTTTACAGGGTATTTGAAAAAACTAAAACATTTTGGCCCAACAAGTTCTACAAACAACGATCGACAACGCAGTTGCTTGTCGTTGCTGCAGCCACTGCTGTTGCTGCCGCTGCCGTTGCTGCTGACGTTGACGTCAACGTCAACGCATTCAAGCGTGCCTGCTATCAAGACGCCGCTGTTGACGTCGACGTTAACGTTGGCAGAGATGCTGCTGCGACTACTTGCTGCTTTTTGGCTTCATGCAAGCTTGGACTTGGGCCGCGTCTCTATGTAGTAGGGCAAGAGTTGAGGGAGGCTGAGGGGCAGTGAGGGGAGTGGGGACTGCCAGCGACAGGCACAGGGCGTGGCAGCAACAAGTCAGTAAGAGGGCGGTGGCGGGGCGTGGCATGGCGTTGCGGGGCGTTACTGGGTCGCCAAGGCATATTGATACAATTTATAAATGACTTTTGCTTTTGTATCTATCAAAAAAACGTCTCGTTGCCGTTGCTGCTGCTCTGCTGCTGTTTTTTATATATCGTATGTTTTTTTTTTCTTATTTTTTGATTATTTTTTAATATCAATTTTGGTTGTTTTGGTATTCCACAGCGTCAGATCGCGTTGAGTGCATAAAATAGCAATTTAAACGTTGCTTGCTGTCTGTGCGACTGACTGTGACTTGCCAGAGTGTGTGCCTGTGTGTGTGCCAGTATATGTGTGTGCGTTTTTGAAAATCGAAAGCAAGGTCTTTTTTCTGCGCAAAACACGCAGACAACAGCAACAACAACAACAACAACAGCAGCAACAACTCGAGACAAGGCAGAACAGACAGACAAATTCTGTGGCTAGTTTCGCCTCAGTTGTTGCTGTTGTTGTTGTTGTTCTTTAAGCTCCACTTTTAGTTTAGAACGTAATTTATTAATATACCTTTTACACACATTCTACACTATATAGAATATATATATTGCACATATATATATTTAGTTAACGCCCCAGTCACATGCCATAAGCACACGAGTACAAGAATCTCAGCGTTTGTTTGGCTTGAAAGGCCAAAACTATTTATACAAATAACTCGCACTATACCTCTCTCTTCCCCTTTCGGCTACCCCTCCCTACACCTATCCCCTGTATCTATCTAAATTTATCTAGCTGCTTGTCTTGAGTTTTGTTTTCCATTTCCATTTCTATTGCAATCGCTTCTTTTGCTTCGCTTTATCGGGGGCACGTGGACACGTGTTTGTGGGGCCTAATTGCAATTAGCAATGCAGACCGAACAGCAACAGCAACAACAACAACAACAAGTGTAACAACAATCACTGTAACAACAATGTGCATGGGCACACAAAGAATAAAGCAACAAACATTGCAAGACAAGAACATACAAAGAACACGACCCACTCCTCAAGGGCGACGGGCAACAAACTCTCTGCGATAAGCGTTTAACAGGTAGCACGATGACCTTCCCACCCACCCCCTGCATTCCTTGACTAGCACAGGGCACACTCACTACCACTCCCTGTACACTACTACTCTTACCTCCCCCGCTTGTATTGCCCAACACACCTTGTACAATGTAAATGCATCCTGTTTGCTTTTGATTTACTTTGCTACCATTTCTATTTGCTTTGCTGATAGGGAAAGAGATAGAAAGGGAGAGAAAGAGAGCAGGCAAGGGAAAGATAGAGACATAGAGAGAAGAGTACACCAATAGGGTAGTATTCCATTGATCCAACAAGTTGCATTTGATTTGAGTTTTATAGTTTGCAATGTTGACTTTTCACTTAGCCTGGGGAAGCACAACTCTGTATACAGTGGGTGAATTTTGTGATTAAGTGCTATAATCGTAACCCTTTGTGTAATTGAATAACATATTCGAAAATTATATTATCAAGTCTTTAAATTATACGATATACATATAACGATATTAGCGATACTATTCAAAACAATGTAGTGAATATTTTACATTAATATGATATTTTTTGATGTGATATTATTATACAGTTCTTTTTATATCATTACATCTGTTTTACTTTTTATCAATTCCGCCCACTGTGTTGTGAGCCCTTTGTATGCACTGTGCATTGAACTGCAATTTAAGTGTAAACACACCTCTCTATACTTTAAGAGGTAAATTCACCTCATCTTGTGTACACAAAATGCTTTATTTATATACAGAATTCAGTAGAAACCAAGATAAAAGCAAAGAAAATTATTGATAATTGTCATTTACACCTTACAATCAACACACACACAAACACACACACACACCCGCGTTGATAATGTAGCACCTCATCAGAGCCAGAGTTGCCAACGTTAGCAACGGTTGGAATTTCGATATGTGCATGCTGATAAGGCGACCTTGAGATATCTTAGTTTACTTATACCACGAAAGAAGGTTCACAAACTAACATAACCTCAAACAAGGCTAAAACTTCTGGCATGTCGTTTGCCATGTCTTCTTTTTCCTCTTCTTTTGGCTTATCCCAATATCTTATCGTCTCACAGCAATAATCATTACATGTTAGCGACTAATAAAGAAAATACCAAATCAAAATTAGCTGCTGGAATGCACACAATAATTGAGGGGAGACTCAGAATATATACGGCTTTGCCATTGACTTTGAGTCTTTATAGATTTAAGAAACGTATTTGGATATAATTATTATTATATGGTTAGGTGGTTATAATGATCAGGTAGCAAACACATGATAAATTAGCCGATTAGTCAGACTGATTGGAACACAGTGTGCGCTGAAAGATGTCACCATATTTATTTTGGAAATGAGGAAATACAAAATTTAAACTTGAAATTCAGTTGGCCAAAGTTCTTAAATGGTTGTATGGTATATTATAGTATATAGTATAGTATATACCATAAGAGTATTTTATTTTGTTTTGTGGCTACTGTTTTTTTGCATGTCGGAAGAGATTCCCCCGATTAAAGATTCCTCAATCGTAGCGCGAAAACCCCGCGTAATGCGAAGTTGAAGTGCAGCCAAAATATTTTGAAAGGTGTGAACTTGAATGTGTCCCACTGTGTGTGTGTGTTTGAGTGTAGTTGGTGTGTGTGTATGTGGGTGCACTTGGCGCTTGATGCGCAATCTAATTCGAGAGCATTTTTTCGAGAGCAAAATCTAAATAAAAACAGATTCTCGGATCGCTGAAAATGTGTGAATAAAAATAAAAATAGTTAAACCTATTGCACATAAACAATGTTAAAAATAACACTGAATGTGTGTGTGTAGGTGCAGGCGCAACCAAACGATGCCGTTTTGTAAGATACCCTAACTAAAGTTACTTGAATAATTTCTGTGTTTAAAGTGCGATCTGTTAGAAATTTTGAGGAGAGGTAGATATTATTATATAATATCGCACACCTCCTGCTGCCTATTACATACAACATAGTTTGTATACCCTTTTTTGAACATTTTCAATGGTATTAAAAACAACAAAATGTTTCATTTACAATTTTTTACAGTTGCAAAGCTTTCTTGTGCATTTTGTTGTTGTTGTTGTCTGCTTTTATAGTTGCCATTTCAATACGCTTCAAAGTGAATTGCATTAATTACGCACACACACATGGTCCCTTAGTGTGCGTGTGTGTACACAATATTTATTTCTAATTAATTTAATTTTTGTTTTCACTCGTATTTCTTTATTGTTTTTTTTATGTCGCCCCGTTGCCGGTGCACTTTTATGTGTGTGTGTGAGAGAGAAGGCGCTGCTGTTGCTGTGTGGGTACGTAAGTGTGTGTGTGTGTGTGTGAGCATGAATTGAAAAAAAAGAACGGCGCACGAAATTCGTCTAAGAAAACTTTTAGTGCAAAAGCTTTGCGGCCTGTCGCCCCCTATATGTGTGTGTGTGTGAGTGTGAACATTTCTGACGTAATTGTGCTGGCAAGTACCAATACACACGCACACACTTGTGCAGCGCTGCGCAGCGCCACTGAGAGCAGCAGCATAACAATGAGCATGTACAATTTGTTGCTTCTTTGCTGATCGACGACGACGACGCCTGACGTTGTTGACGCTGACGTCGCTGCGGTGCGCTGCGTTCGCTCAGTTTGCGTCTTGCCGGTTTCGAAAATCCAAAAGCAGCAACAACTACTCAAACAACAACAACATCAGCATAGCAACTAGTGTCGGTGGCGCAAATATAATTAAACTTTCGAATGGGATCAGCAGCAGCAGCAGCGACGTCGACGTCGACGTCAACGTCAACTGCGTCCACTGTAATGCTTGACAAGTTTTTTTCTCGTATGTTTTTGTTTCATTTTAATTTTCGTAGTGTTGCTGCTTTTCACTCAATTCGTGGTGCTTTTTGAGAGCTTTGCTGTTGCTGCGTCGCCGACTGCGACGTTGGCGTTTTCACTCAATTCGCCGCCGCTGGCGGCTTTGGGGCCGCGCGCTGCTGCTGCCGCGTAGTCAAGTTTCATGCCACCAACGATTGCCGTTGGATTCAGTCGTTCAACGAGAGTGACCGCGCACGAAAGCCCCAGCAAGTCCACAGCGGAGTCGCACAAAAAGAGTTGTTAAAAGAAAGAAAAAAATCATTCAACGCAGCAACAACAACAACAGGCAACAGCAAAGTCAACGAACAGACAAATAAACATAAACAAAGAGACAAACATACAAAGGCAGCAGAAGCAGCACCAGAGACAGCGCAACAGTGTGAGAAATAATTGTATAAACATAAACATATTTGTTGTTATCGATATCGATAACGATATTTATGCAAAAACTGCAATTTGATTAGGTGGAAATCGAGAGTCGAGAACATTCTAGAACAGCAGCACCAGAAGAAGCAACAAAGTGAAGAGGAAGAGCAAAAAAACAGCAGCAAAAACAACAACAACAGCAACAAGCAACAGCAGCCGCCTTGCCATTTTTACCATTGTAACTAAGTGTGTGTGTGTGTGCTCTCACCACTCTCACTCTCCCACCAAAAACACCACACCACCCTACGCTCTCTTGCGCCTAGGCTTTGCTCTCCCACACTCTCTCACCTCCTGTTGGCGGCGAACCCTTTACAACAACAACAATAACAACAAGAGTTGCGTACGTGCCTGTCGCTAGTCAAACATATGTTTGCTCCAGCAACAACAACTGCAGCCGAAACCTAACATATGTTGGGCCGCCAGAGGCCGCTTTTGCTTCTCAGTGCAGTTGTGTGCGTCGTGTGTGTAAAGTAAAATAAAAAAAAGAAAAGTAAAGCCAAAGAGAAAGAAAATACAACACAAATCGCGCATATTGAGAGTTTTAGTTTGAGTTTTACATTCGCGTGTGTGTGTTTGATTTTATTGACGTGTGTGTGCAAACAATTGAAGAAAGAGAAAAGTAAGCGAAGAAGAAATAAGTAAGAATAATAACAACAACAACGATAACAACGCACAACGTAAAAGAAGTTTGTGGTGCAAAAGTGCAATTGAAAAAGTTGTCAACAGCTGCTGCCGACGTCAACGTCAACGTCGCAGTTCATTCTAACTGAAGTGCAGCGCAATCTCTCTCGCTCTCGCACTTGAAATATCCTCTTCACTGTGTGCAACATTGTGCGGATTTAGCCGCCCACAACAGCATTCATATGAAACCGGAAAATTGGCTCGAAACATCAGCGCCAATAGCATCAACATCGGCAGCGGCAGCAGCAGCAGCAACAGCAGCAGCAGCAGCAACAGCAGCAGCAGCAGCGGCAGCAACAACAACAAAAACAGCAACGTACAATGCTAAGGTAAATGTCACGCCCACGTTATGACCCCCAGCAGCAGCAGTAGCTACCCCTACGAACTGGGCCACCCAACTGTAGAGTGTATGCTGCCTGACACACCCACACACAACTACACATACCCTACCTCACCCCCTCTCTCTTAACCCATTCTTAGCAATTCTAGCATATGGCGCTGAAAAGTTTCCAATGCGTCGCAAAGCTCGTTAAAAATGTTTTTGCCGTTGTTTTTGCAGTTCCATCATCTCTGACTGCCTACCTCTCTTCCTCGCTCCCTCTATTCTTCTAGTGCTTCTCCTTGTGCTTCGTTTTATGTACCTTGAAGTGCGTTTATGGTATTTTTTTTTTGTTGTGCCTCATTAAGTGCCAAGAATTTTGCTACTGCAACAACAACAACAACAACAAAAGCAACAACGTAGTTACAAAATGCGAGCAGCAAACAAACAACGACGTCAGCAGCGAAGACGCTTCAATTGCAATTGAAATTGAATTTCAATTTCAATTTCAATTTCAATGCGATGCGATGCAAGAAATTGAAATTCCAACAAGCTACACAATGCGTGGAACAAATATATGTACATGCTTAATTTATATGAACACCTAGACAGACGGATATATATGTACCATAATCTATATATGTATATATATACTTATCGCTATATATAGCTATATATATCCGGGTTCATTAGCGTAGCGTGTAGTGAAACCTAATGACTTGGTCAGTTTTGTTTTTGCATTCGCTCTAGGTTTAGTTTGGTTTGTATTGTCAGGAGGACGAGGAGGAGGCAGGTGGAAGGTGGGAGGTGGGAGGTGTTTGAGCTGCTATCGAGCATTGGGTGGGTCACGTGTGAAGAGCAGGGGCCTCACACAACCATAGTTGCACTGTCGCACTGCCCATCCCAGCACAGTTACCGCCCGCCCCCCGACACATTTCACAAGCGCAAATTACATTTTGACGCTGCAAACCCCTCACTAATTACATTACATTACATTACATTGCTCTTTATACTGTGCCACGACGGCGTACCTACGTACAAGTACTATAAGTAGATATAAGTGTAGGACAGACATACAACACATGGTTGGTTGTATCTCTTTCTATATAACACTTGGCACTATAGTTGCACCCAGTTTTTTCTTTATATTTCTTTGTATGCCACTTGTGCAGGCAACGCACGTTGCCAAAGCGTCTTCCAATTCGACTATCAATAGGAGCCCTAGATATAGTACCTTCGATTATATATAGAAACCACAAAAGGCAAACCAAGTGCAGAGATACTTAAATTACAATGAATAAATGTGGGAAAACCCCAAGAAACTCCGCAGATGTGCAAAAGATCTGTATAAAGAATATCCACATCAAATGGACATATTTAATATATAACTTTCTGTTCTGGGAAATGAATATACACATCGAATTTATATATTTATAAGTTACAGCATATGTTTTATATTTTCACTTGTTCCTTGACTTTTTTCATATTATTACGATCGTGTTTCGGATATAACATAAAAGATACTTTAGAATTCTCCAACTTTTGCTCATTTCCCAATGCAATATGCCTTGCTTTGCTCGCACAACAAATTTCAGCAGTCGCAGACGTAAATTTCTCTCAGTGTGTTTGCATCTCGTGCATTCTTCTTCTTCATTGTCACATAGACCCGAGCAAATTATGTAAACAATTTATTGTTTGCATTCGAGTGTTTTATTGCCTTGTTTATTTCGTGTTTCACTTTAACTGCAATTGATAATATCGATTGTTTCTCAGAGTGTTGTGGCATGGATTGCCACGTTCCCTGGTTCTCGACTAGTTGTGCCCCTCCCCCAATTGTCCCTTCATTTAGTTGGTTGTTTACTTTTGTTGCCACAAGTAACAAACAAGGCGAACCAAACAATTGTCTTTCGCTTTATTTGGAGCAAACTTCGTCGTTGCAACCGCAGACTCTGAAAACGTATGGGGTGGGGTAGCTTATGAAATTCAACTCCCCTTTCCCCCTGCCTGCCTGAAGCAACAGATGTGTCTCTCTTGCCTGCACTAAGCAATGCAAATTTGTGTAGAATCGATCGATCGATTGCTTGATCTACCTCTGATATTTACCTTTTGGTTTTATTTATTGTCTTTATGCCTCGCCGCGATGGGGTTAATAACCTGCGCTCAGAATTAGCCAATCTACCTGAAAACTGTGATGAATGTCTGTCTGTGTTCGTGTGTGTGTGCGTTGATCTGTCTATCTATCTGTCTGTCTGTCCATCTGTCTCACTGTCTGTCTGTCTCAGCCACACGCTCCGTTACGATGTTTGTTGGCTTCTGACCCCATTAAAAGTCGTCGTTGCCCAAGCTTTGTGTTGTGTGTGTCTCTCTGTCGGCACATGGCAAACGAATAATCTTAGCTCTGTTTGGACCCCGAGGCTAATGGGACTTACAACTGGATGCGCGAGTTGTACAGGTAAACGGCCTATACACATTGTTTTTTATCATTCAGCGTGAAATGGAATCAATTTCTACCAAGCCGGAAAGGATTAAGTTGGGTACAGGTAGAAATAAGGTCTATAAATAAAGGTATAGGTAAGTGTATAGGGAGAGAAGTAGAACTTCTACATTAGGATTATCTAAATGTGTTCATAAATTGAATGTGTAATGATCGCGTATCTATGGAAAGCCCCCCACACACAGAACTGTAAATTGAGTTCAAAAACAAATTATATTTAAATGAAATTTGCATTTGCACTTAGAAAGACGATAAGTAATTGTGCCAAATTAGTTGATAATTCTAAACTGGCAGCTAGAGACAAATGGGCCAAGCTCACCCCCCTGTAAACGAATGTAAATGAATTCAGAGTGCTGTCGTTTTGTGGGTTGAGTTGTTGTTGCTGTGTGTGACGTGCTGATAATACTCGAAATTTGTATGCAAATCACAAAGAAAAAGAGAGACAGAAGCTAGTCGTGTACTCCGTTATTGAAAACAATTTCCGAAATTCGAATAATAATATGAGAGAGACTGCACAGAGAGATAATGGATCTTGCATAAGAGATAAACAGGGTGTAAAGTCGGGGCTCAATCGAGATCGCCTTCAAAGAACTATTAGCACGCAGTATACTATATACAGATAAATGTATAGTTGTGTGTGTGTGTATCATTAAAGTGGCAATTTTTTTTCTCTTTTCGAGGAGTTTTTTCGTTTCTTACCGCTATTTACAAGTCACGAAGCCAAAGACCGAAAATTACGAGTACAAAATCGCACGCAAAAGTGTTGGGGCAATATGCAATTAAGTTTTGGCCTAACAACAGCAGCAAACAACAACATTAGACAATGCCGTTGAAGTTGCAAGTTGGCTTTTGGGTTGGGCAACACAGCAGCATGTGATAAATGGGAGAGGGGTAGGGAGAATACACTGAAAGAGACCAAAGGAGGAGGGTGCGCAAGACAAGGCAACCTTTCCTTGGTGCCAGCCATAAGAGATTCGTGTTAATTAACCATTCAAATGGCAATAAAACTGACGGAGAAGAAGCAGAAGCAGCAGAAGCCCGTCGCCAAGAAAGGAAATTAATCGCATGTTAATTGATATTGCGGTATTTTCAAAAAAAAAAAAAAAGAAAATAATAAACGATTATCATAAAATTCTATTTACAGAACAAATTATGGAAATTGGTTTATGGTATGGAGGTTTTAGAGCTTTGCCAGTGAGTTCCGCTTGAAGGAATTTAGATGTAGTTTGTGAGTCCCTGGAAGTTAATGCCCCTTGATGGCGTATTTGATAGTTTTTTTTTTTTTTTTTTTTTTTTTTTTTGTTTTACGAACTGCAAGCCAAAGTTGCTCTAGTTAATGCGCTTTTATCTATAGTTGTTTGTTGCTACTGCTGCAGTTGTTGTTGTTATTGATTGTTAACCTTGGGCTACGTATGCCGCGGCGTACACGGCGAAGGTCGCCAAGTGCGTTGTCCGTCGGGTATTTTATGCACAAACCAAATAGCTAAATAACTACATAGCTGTGAGCTCTACTCGTCTAGATACATACACACACACACACACACATGCATATCAGTCGAATGCATTGGGCTGTGGCATTAACATATGTAGCGCGATTTGACTTTGATTTGCATTATAGCGGCGCGAGTCGGTCGAGTCAGCAAATTTGCATTGTTGCGTTCTAATTAAAAATGGGCGCAGTTGTGCGTACGTGTGTGTTGGAAGCCAATGCGGCAGTTAAGGACAAGAGCACGATGAAGAAGCAAATGCTAATTAAATTAAGACGAGCGAAATGTGGTCAGAAAATGAGAGAGAGATACAAAGGGGAAGAGACAGAGCGAGAGAGACGCGCAGAGACCAAGGCTAAGTTTCAGATAGAAAAGATTGAGGAACAAAAGAAGCAACAAGAGAGAGGAAATGAGAAACACAGAGAGCGGGCAAGGCAGCACTGACCCAGAGCAAAGATGCAGAAAAGGCAAAAAGCGAAATGAACTTGTAGATACATTTGTATCTCTCTTTTGCCCGTTGGCCAAGGCAAAAAGGGTTTTCTTAATTTATACCGTTTCTGTTTTACTGTTTTTTGTTCATTTATTATTTTGTAGCTTTCGGCTATTTTCATGTGAGCATTGAGCATTGAGCAAATAAAAAAGCCATTAAAAATATAAACAGCAATTGCTAAAAATACAATAGCATAAAAAGAAAGTCACTAAGAAGCTAAATAAAAAAGCTAAATAAAAGCACTAAAGATAGCTGCAAGAGATTGTCCCTTTTGCGTTGTTGGCTTTTAATTATTTTGTGTGTTTGTTTGCGAGATTGCGTTGCGGGAACTGAAAAATAATATTGGAAAATTGCAGCGGGTTTTAAGCTGCTCAGAAATGGTGCGTGGGAGAATAAAGGCTACGCTGAAAATATGGTGAAGTTATAAACTAAAGTAAAGTTTCAACAATGTCCAGAATTAAAAAAAAAAAAATTGAAAAGCTTTAACTCTTTTCAAGTTCTTGCTTATGCCTATTTTTCACTAGATGATCCACAAAAGATTCGACTTTATTATAGTTTCTAGCCCATAACCACTTTTTACTGGGTGATCCAATTTATAGATAATAAAAAACCACATAGCGCACAATGAACTCGATGAATGCGGGGCGCGGAAACAGCTGTTGCAGCTGTGTAAATGGAACCTATAAAAAAAGTGAGGCACACACACACACACATATGTATGCACAATTGTTAAGCTTAAGTAGAGTAGAGCACAAGTTGCCGAAACTAAACTAAACTCGAGTGAATTGAATTGAATTGAATTGATGCCCAAAACAAGAATCAAAAAAGTGGAAAAAAAGCTAAAAACAATAAAAATGTGACAATTTTTTGTATTTTTTGTGTAACGCGTATACTTAATAAAATGAAAACAAAATCAAAATTAATTTAAAAGCAACTTTTTATTTGTGCCCGTTTGCCTTGAGCACATAAATAAAAGTAACAAAAACAACAAATGATTGCAAAAATTTTGCGAATTTGTATTAAATTTTTTTGTTGGTTTTTTGTTTTACACATGTCTTTCTCGCTCTCTGTCTCTCTCTCTCTCTCTCTCTCCTGGTATTTGTATCTTGCAGCTGCGTGCGGCAGCTATTCAGAAGTTGATTTCGATTTGGATGCGGTTGTCAAGCGCCCAAAAGATACCAAAATTGTTGTTGTTTTATTGTGGGTATTTGTTGTTGTTTCTGTGGCTATTTTTAAGCACACATTTCACATTTAGACGCCGCCGCCACCACCACAGAGATAATTTTATTCGAAATTTTCAATCTTGTTGTGTTTCTTCTTCTTTTTTTTCTTTTTGTTTTTGCTGCTGCTTTGGTTAATTTGATTTTTACAAGACTCACGATATGTGGCATGTTGTTTGTGACGCCATTACAAATACCCTAGAGAAATGTGGGGAAGGGGGGCAGCATATACAAAGCTAAAACAACATGAGGAAGTATCTTATTCATGTATCTGAAAATAATTTGTAAATTGAAATGATTTATGAATTCTGAATCGTAATTCTTTATTTGCTCTGCATCCACATCTCTACCACGTTTTATTTATAACTTGCCCCTCAAAATGCTTTCCTTTAAAGCGTATACAATATTCTATACCCAGTCCTACACTCTGATAATGATTTAGAACGCAATTTGAATTGTATTTTTGTCGCATTCTTTTACTAATTCTTCTTCTTTTTGCAATTTGTCTTCTATTTACAGGTAAGCAAAATTCACTTTGGTTTTGAATCACTTGAATCACTTTGAATGTTATTCAATTGCAATTGTAAGTAAACATCCGAGAGTCAACAACTTTTCGCATACATTTTAACAGATTTGTAAACATACGAAATACGTAAAGAAACGGACAACAACAACAATGATAGCAAAAGAGACGACTCCAAACGTTTCGAAAAAAAACTTGCTTTAATGACCGCAAACAGTTGTTATTGTTGCTGTTGTTGTTGTTATTTTCCCAGCATTGCGTTTCTTTTTCATTTGGTTTTTTTTGTGGCTGCTGTAAAATTTTTGGCCACATCGCGCAGAGCAGCAAACTGGCAAACGAAAAGATAACGACGAGACGCGACGACGACGGCGGCGACGGCGACGACTGCAACAAGCAAGGAAAAGCGCGTTTTTCAGAGATTTCACTTTCACGCCGTTAACTACAAAGAGTCGCAAATGCAAATGCCGACAAAAGATCATCCCCATCACAGTACTGTTATCCGCTAAAGTCGTGGAGTTGCATTTGCAACTGGTTATCGATAGGTTTTTAACAACTACTTATGCATCGCAAATGAGTATCGACTATTGATTCGTTTTTACGTGTTGAGTTAAAACATAACAAGTTTCAATTGAAAAGTCATTTGACTTAAATGTTAATGCGCTGTGAGGGATGTGTTGCGAATTTCAATTGTGATTCCCAATCAGTTCTAGTGCAAAATTCCTTAAATATGCAGAATGTTGTACGGTTGTTCATAGTTATAATTTGATAAAGTTACTTATATCCATAATTTCGATATAAAAGTCAATTCAAAGGTACTAACACATTAGATTTCTATTTCATTTATAATTCCCACTTAGTTCTTGTGCTTAATGCATGAATATGCTGATTAGGTTAGGTTGCTTGATATGTTATAGTTTGTATAAATTATGTCGTTTAAGAAGACGCAGTTTTTCAATTTCGTTTACAATTCCCACCTAGTTATAGTGCCAAATGTATGAAATATACGATGAATATCGTAAGACTATTTGTAGTTATAATTTGATATAGTAATTGGATCAATAATGTCGTATAGGAATCAATATTAAGGAGCTATGGCAACAGTATTCAATTTCGCCTACAATTCGCAATCAGTTTTAGTCCATTCAGTAGTCTAACAAGCTGAGAATCCAAGGTAAACTCCCTCAGTTATGTAGAAAGAAAAGTGAAACCGTTTTGCGGCGCCTCGTGCACGGTGCTTAACTAGACGGATCTGGTGCACTCTGTAATAGCTGTGCTGGCCTACAACAACAATAACACAAAATGCCACAAACTCTCAGGAATCTCACGAGCTGTTGCAGTTGCAGTTGCAGTCGCTGGTTGCAGTTGCTGGTTGCAGTTGCAATTGCAGCTTTGGCTACGGTCAGGTGGTTGGTGCTGCGGTTGTTGTTTTTGTTGACTGTGGCGCAATGGTTTGGCATGTGCATGTGCATGACTTGGGGGCATTGTAACACACACCGACTCTCACACACACAGTTGTATGTTGTGTGTGCATGCTCATAGTTTTTGCTTGTCGAGAGCCATTCAATTGCCACAACAAAAAAACAACAACAACAACAACAGTAACGACTGCAACAGCGACTTTTGTGGTTGAGTTTTTGATTTTGGTTTTGGACTGAAGTTGCTTTTGGGTTGGGCATTGCTTGCGTTTTTTCTCCCTCTCTCTCTTTCTCTCTCTTTGCAACCGTTTGTTTGTTTGTTTGTTTGCTAAGTGAAAAGCGTTGTTTTTTTATTATTGTTATTGTTGAGTGTGCGCTGTATCTGTGTGTGTGAGTGTGTATATGTGCAGTGTGTGTGGACACTCGCCAGTCATTTTCACCAGCAGTTATGGCGCGTCGTTGTTGTTGTTGCAGTTATCGCTAAGGTTCAACATGCTTTTTGCATGTGCATCAGCGTTAGTCCACAAAGCAGGGGTGGGAGAGGGAAAGGTGGGTAAGTGCTGATTGAAAAACAACACTAAGCGATTTTCCTACAGCTTTTTAATGACTTCTCTGCGCCTTGCGGCATGCAAATACAGGGTTAAACAGACGGTTGTCATTATAGTTAAGGAGCTATGGCAAAAGTTTTTAATTTTGTTTATAATTCCCAAACAGTTTTAGTGTGAAATACATGAAGAATGTTTAAAATCATTAGGTTGTTTGTAGTTATACTTTGATATAGTAACTGTTTCAGTGATGCCGATATAGAAATCAATATAAAGGAGCTATAACAAAAGATTTCAGTTTCGTTTGTAATTCACAATCAGTTTTAGCACAATTTGCTTCTCTCTCCTTTCGTAAATTTGCCTTGAGGCTCGTTACGGCCTTTTCAACCTTATTGCCTTTCACTTGTTTTTGTGCCCAGGCAACGCCCACAAGTTGCCTAACCCAATTGATCGATTCATAGCGATTTTTTCGGGGCAAGTAGCACGTTTCCATCTTAAGGAAGCGTCTCTGAAATTTGATGCCGATTTCGGCAATAATAATAATAATAATACGAATAATAAATAAAAATGTATAAATGCAGCCAAGTAGAAGCAGCAGCAGCAGTAAATTAAGATGAAGAAGAAGAAGAAAAAACTCCTTTCACTTTGTCGAAAAGCGAAGCGCAGTTTTAGTTTCAGTTGCAGCTGCTGCTGCATTTGTGTGTGTAGAATGTTTGCCACATTGCCACACACACACACCCAGTCAGCTGGCATTTTTCAAAAGTTCCACTGACACAGAGACCAACTAAAGCGCAACGACGCGGCGACGAACGTAGCCGAAGTCACAGCAGCCCCGAAGTCGAAGCTGACGACGACGAGCGCTGCACGTTGAATGAACTTTTCGTACATCGTTGTTGGGGACAAAGAAGAGGACGAGGGGGCGTGGAGGTGCCTTTTGTTATGGTGCTTAGAATTGTGCAATTGTTAAAAGCGCTGCCAGAAAAAATATTTATGTATATTATACGACAGGCGCCCATGCGGCGTATGCGTAATGTGTGCGCAGGCAGCATAAATCAAGCATGCGCCATGTAAACGAGCGGCGCTTGTGGTAAATCGAACCGGAACACACTAAGGAGACAGCGTGAGTGTGCGAGAGTGTGGACGAGTCCGAGAGTGTCTGTGTGTGTGTGTGAGTGTGTATCTTATGGATGCACTCGAGTACTTCGCTTTTCTGTTAAGTGGGCGCTGCGGCTCAATGCTGTGCTCAGAGCAGAACTATAATTGAAATTGAATTTCTATTTTTAATGCTCTGCGTGCGTGTGGGTGAGTGCGAGTGCGAGATGCACTCGAGTGGCTTCAGCATGTGCTTCAATAAGCTGATTAGACAGCAACAGCAGCCCACTAAACCAATTGGCAAATCTTTCAACTCAGCACAACTCAGCTCATTCCAAGCTCAACACCAACTCAGCCGCATAGATCCGTCCGTGGGTTGCCTCCTCTCGACATTTTGTTACACTTCAACGACGTCAACAATAGAATGCGCAAATTTTTTTCTCTTTTCTCTTATTTTTTTTATATATATTGACAGCATTACGTAATCGACAAGCTCTTGTTGCCGTTGTTTTTTTTTTCGACTCTCGAGTGTTATTCAAATTTCGGTTTGATTTGATTTAGTTTGCTGCTCTTCTTTTGCATCTTCTTCTCGATTTGATTTAATTTCGATTTCGTTCTCGTTTTGCTTTTGTTGCTGTTATTCTTGTTGTCTTTGTCGTGTGTTCTTTTCTAATTATAAACCTCGACTCGGCTTCAAGAGTTTCTTCAAGACAAACGGAAGCAGCCTCTTCACAAATAGAGTATTTTTAATTGTGATTTATACACGGCTTGTGCTATAAATAGAGCTGACCTTAGAAGATACAATTGATAGCCTAGAAGAAGAAGCTGATGAACTAAGTGACTGTATTCTAAGAGTTTTTGACTTGATTTAGTAGAAGAGAACCTTGTCGAACTGTTG
Source organism: Zaprionus ornatus (assembly GCA_018904035.1). NCBI lineage: Eukaryota > Metazoa > Arthropoda > Insecta > Diptera > Drosophilidae > Zaprionus > Zaprionus ornatus. The sequence goes on from JAEIFZ010000253.1 coordinate 7,232,465, forward strand.
AAGCTGGAACTGTAAATCATTTAGTTACTTTCTTGACATAATAAACCTTTTTAAGTTTAGGTCTTTTGTAGAGGATTCTTGTGCTAAGATACTTTCTTTATGTGATTAACCTTCATAAAAGAAACCTTATCCAAAACTTCAATCGAATATAAATTACTGCAAGGTGCAGTTTTTTTTATTATTACGAAATGTGAATAGTTTTCGATATGTTTACTGTCGACTGGTATTACATATAACACTTTTAAATGAAATTCCAGCCGGGTCGCCATACATAATTAGATGCACTGTCGTGGTTCACAGAGATATTGCGCAATTTACTACGGCGGCGTTATAAGTTGAGGGCCATAGCCAATTTTTAATGTCACGTAGCCAGCGACGGCACGTCGAAGAAAGTGAAATTACGACAAAACTCATTTCGCTTTGGCATAGTTATACTATTGGAGAGTAGGAAATGGGCAGCGGCAATAGCTGTCGTAGAAGAAGAAGAGGAGGAGTGCCTGGGCAGGCACGGCTAAAGTTACATTGTCGAAATTATGATAATAAATAAATTTGTAATGCAGTTCAGTCAGTCAAGAGTTGTACAATCAAAATTGAAACACGTCAATTGCACATTGTCTGCCCTCCACTTGACCCGCTGATTAGAAAACCGTTTGCTGAATGAAAGAAAGCACTATACACTATACTACACTACACCATACTATACCATACTACTATGTAGTCGAATATAGTAAGCCTGTACGTGGACGGGGCCATTGAACGAGCATGGACAGCTGTGGCGGGGTAGAGGAGGTGTCTACGTAGGGCCTGCACGTGCAAACAAGGCTGGTCAAATGAACCTTAAACGGATGAGGGAGGTCTTGTCTCTCTCGCTCTCTCTCTCTCTCTCTGTGTCTCTCTGTCACTCGCCTGATTGCCGATTGATGGACGACGATAAGCGTCAAAAAGTGCATGTCAGTTCCCTCACAGAACCTCATAAACTATACTATATCTTCTATATTAAGAAAATTGTTTGTGCAAGCACTTTGCGCTTTTTGCAAAAAACGTACACGTATTTTTTGAAAGCTGTTGCCGTCTATCGCCCTCTCTGTCGCACTTGCGCCTTCTCTTTCGACTGTGGCCAGAGTGCATTAAACTCTCGTTTCGTCTCGCTCGCGTTTTGACATTTGCGCTGACATAAAATGAAAATAAAAATAATAAAAATTTTAAAAATGAAATTTAAACAATTTATTAAAATCTCGCAACGCTTAACAATAAGCGTATGCAAACTTAAGATGGCACAATTATTTACGAGAGAGAAAGAGAGAGAGAGACAGAGAGGGAGAAAAGTAAGAGACCTCCTAAGCTGCGCTCTCTAACAAACCACTTAACACAATTTCCAAGGCACTTTAGAGAGTACTATAAATCACAGACAGGTGAAGGAGGTGAGACGGACACGTGTGTTGGCTTGACGACAAAAGGCAATCCCCAGATTCTGTGGCATTAGTCAGCCAAGGTATGTCTCTCATTCTAGTTGCAGATATATATCTCGATTGATTGAACTAAGCTATTTATAGCATCTGCCGTAGGTTGTTCCACAAACCTGAAGATTGTAGGCGGTACCCGGACCGCGTGTGTGCAATCTAATTATCAACGTGTGTAGGAAATTGAGAGAAATTGCATGCATAGAAATGTCTATATGGCATGTCTCTATTAAGGTCTTTCGATTCAATCTCAACACAATTTCATTGCTATGTATAGACTGTATAAATGCGGTACCCAACGTTTGCAAAGCACAGCGAAATCTATAAAAACAAAGCAGCCAAAACACCTGACAATATTACGATTAAATACAGAGTGCAGCATTTCTATACTCACATGTATGTATGTACGTATGTGTGTATGTATTGTATACTATAATGTGATTATAATCCGCAACTGTATCTAGCACACAATACAGACAGAAACAGAGAGACAATTTGTTGATACAACTGCTTTTTATATTGTTGCTTTCGACGATTACGAATACAGCTGACAGTTTTTATTTTTCATCAACACAGAGACCTATAAATGTATATATACAATAAAATGAATTTTATAATTTCTTTTGTATTCGCTTAATAACTGCATTAAATTTGAGCTGAACTGGCGTTCCAGTTTAAGCAGAACACATAAAATGCAGGGAGCTGGCAGCGAAAGAAATGTATAGGAAGGTGCAGTGAATAAAGAAGTGTGGAATCTTGAGACATTCATAGAGTATCTGGCCACACTTTTCTTTACTTCTCGACTCAACAATTAGTTGAAATGTAGATCTATTGAGACTTCTCTTCATAATTAATGATCACAGAAGAGATTACAGTATGACGAAGCAATTATTTCAGTGAACTTTTTTAGAATTCTCAAGACGCCTAACAAAGCCTGACTACACATACGAGACTCTTCTCTGTTTTTGAAAGCCCTCATAATAGTTCATTTAAACATATACTTATACTACTGGTATATGTATCCTTATTGTTCTCGCTTTCTAGCTTAAACCAGAAAGTATCAATAAAAAGTCTGACACGTGCTGTGGCTTCGCTATTTTTATTGCAACTTCAGGTTAATCCATTTGCGTATCAACTCTATTCCATTTAAGCGATTATATTGCGAAAACACTTTAGTATTTATTTGTTTTGTTTCAAGTTTTTTTGTCTCTGAACTTTAATTGTATATTCTTTGGTATAGATATTATTTGAATGTGTATTCACAGTTGATTCTCATTGTTTTCTAGCGTGACTTTACGAAAAATCATGCAATTTGTAATTACATGAGTTAGATCTGTATCTGTGTATGTAACATCGATCAGCTGAATATATGACATGTGTAGGTTATTCAAATCTCTGCAGAACGTTGTCTATATATGGCTTAGTAATAATTTTGCTATTGAAATCAATTAAAAATGTTTATTATCGATGCTCGCGACAGACCTTGAGGCAGTCTGGTAGTTTGAAAGGCAAAACTATCGTTGGGTTGTGCTGTTATTTTCAGTATATTATCGGGTTTAATTCAACGTAACGGTAGAAAAGAAGATATTTCAGAAGTTTTAGCATGTAAAGCACAATCAATTTGCGATAATAATCTTGTGTTTATTCAGATTTTATTACTCATGGTAACTTTGTGTCGTTTACATACTAAGCACTTGGATAGTTCTTGCTATTTTTAGTATTTCCTTTTTATTTCGGTTACTTTTTGCTACTTGAGAATGTTTATCGTTGGTGTTTTTGTTGTTGCTTGCGAACACAGGCTGGTGGAATTGTAATTAAAATTGATAAATGATTTCGTGCCACAAATGTTCTGTGACGCTATCAATTACTTCCTGAGAAACATCTGCGCCACACGCCGTTCACCAACTGCGACGTGATAGAATAATTCTGTGGGTATCTGTGTCTGTATGTCTGTCTGTGTGTGTGTGTCTGTGTGTAAGCCTAACTCTATCTCAATCTGACATTTGTATAACTATCTAGCCTTCCCTACACTTTGAGGTTGCATTCAAACCTAATGCGATTTGCGCTTTGTTTTGGGGCTCCCTCGAAGAGGCTCGTTTGTTCCCAGGCTGCTCGCGCAAAAAGGCTAATAAAACATGATGATCGTGATAAGCGATCATGATGATAACTGGGGTTTTTCTCTGTCTCTTTCTTTTCTGTTTTTTTTTTTTCGTACAACTTTATTTTTTGCCATTAGCAAATTGTTTTTGTGTCTGCCCTGAAGCGGATCGAACCCGAAACTCCTGACTGCGCGCACAGCATGAGCTGCATCAAGTTGCATTAGGCAACAGCTGCTGTTTGCCTCCACAGTGTGGGGCTGGAGCTTAGTGTGGCATTATTTCCCATTTAAATGTTAATTGTGTGTGATGTGCGAAAAAAAAGAAAAGTAGCAAACAAGTAATCGATAACAACAGCTGTTTCAACAGTTAGAAGATTCGCATTATATTCGAGAATATGTTGACAGTTCCTATTTGAATGCGCAGCGAAAGGGAGATCACTGTTTTGGTGTTGGCAAACAAATAAATAAACAAATTTGGACTTCAAGGTCAAAACTAGTTGAGAATTGCAAGCGAAATAGTAAAATATGTAGAATAAATAGCAGGTCTAGGCTAGGTCGAGTTTTTTTTAAGTTGTCATACTTTCGATAGTCAAAACTACTATCGATAACAAATAAATTTGTTGTTTCAACTAATTTTTGGGGAGAGTAAGCTATATTTTAAATAGATATGACTTAACTTGATATGGTAGTACCTTCTATAGTTTAAGTTAAATATCGATAGTATCGATGACAAGTACATGTGTTATAGAAAACATTTAATTTGACTTTTGATAGTTTTTATTTACTTTCACTACAATCGATAACAACTAAATATTGCTTATTTAGCAAATATTTGGATATTTCTTTACATATTTACTTATTTCTTCAATTTGTTTTTACTTTCAGGTAAATAAAACATATGCTCCATAGAGCCAACTCTAATTGGGCAGCTGTTTGGCTGGTAATGTATGCACAAGTCGCGAAAAACATGATAATATTTTCTAATAATATTTGCACAAATGCTTCAAAGAATGGGGCAGCAGGCAGCGATGTTTGGGTAGCGAATCATGAGGCGTATCTGTCAGATACTTTAGTTTTTAATTGCCAAATTATGGGGGCAAACACCGGGCATTTATGGCACACAGATATCCACAGATCAGACAGGGTTATGGCCACTATATAATTCGTACTTACTGATAGTTCATTCATTCATTGCAAAGCGAAGCGAACTTTCTAATTTGATGGCGACGCTTTAATGAGCTGCAATTAAATTGACCAAATTAAATTTTAGCACAGTGCTAAAAATCAGTAATAATTTCTGTTCGCTATGGAGTTATCAGCGTGTGTATCTGTGTGTCTATGTGTGTGTGTGTGCATCTGTGTATCTGTGTTTGCGCTCGTGTAGATCGCTGAGCAATTAGAGAGCAGTTTCAGGCGTTACATAACTGTTTCACTTATCTAAAAATAGGCATAAAAGAAAACCAGAAACAACAACAACAGCACCAACAATACGAACCTAATGAAAAGTAATTTAATTATTCAAAATCTCGTTTTGTTGTCGTGCCACAAAAGTCGTCAAAAGGCGACGCGAGACTCGTGTCTCTCCATCTGGTTCGATTTATCGCCACTCTCGGTACAGTTGTGACAGAGCGGGGAGAGGGGGATAGGTAGAAACGACAAACAAATAACGTTGGGGCGCACCTGGCCTGGTGGTCACGTTTTGTACCGCGCCGGGTCAAGATTAACAGAAATTGAAAATCGAAACCGAAACCAACAAAAATGAAACCGAAACTGAGAAAAAAAAACAAATGCAAAACGACGTCAAACGAAAGCCGAATCGATGTAGAAATAGAGAGAGAGAGGGAGACGCATATGTACGTATATAGTTCCTCAAGGGAAAGGGCGTTGGGAGGAAATGGTAAAAGACGGGAGGAGAAGGAGGGAGGGCAGAGCTCTTATCAAAGAAAACCATTTCCGTCAGCAATGTCGAAAATTCTTGCTGCACTTTCCCTCTCGCTTCTCCCTGCTATCCGCGGCCCCTCTCCAGCCACGCCTACCCCCTATAATTGGCCTCCTCGGTATGTGAAACTATGCCAAAACAACCGCAAGTGAATCTGTTTGTGTCTGTCTGACGCTGTTGGCCTGGCTAAGCAAGGTTCGACTGTCTGTCTGTCTGTCCGTCTGTCTATCGCTGCGTGTAGTTGTTGTATAATTGAATTGTAGTCGCCGCTATGTGTATACACCGTATTTGAAATGTCGGTCGAACCGGTTTCAATTTGGCACTTGCCACTTGGACCGCGCGTTCCTCCGTGCTCCGTGCTCCGAGCTCTGTGCTCGGCCCGGCATAATAATTAAGCCTCATTTGCATCGCGGGCATATCGAAGGCGCGCTAGAATTTGACTTGACTTGGATTTTCGATTTGATTTCTTATATTTACGTATTCATATTCGATTTTGGAATTGAAATTGAAATCGAAATTGAAATGCGTATTGATTGTGGAATGGGAACGTTGTGTCGCACTTTCGTCGTGTAAGAAAAAACAAGAAATCGAAGCAAAAATAACCTCGACCATGTCTAGGTACAATTTATAGGGTCGCGCGGTAACCTTGTTGCATACTTTTCCATTGTAAATGGAAAATAAAAGGGTTACAAGCTTGAATGACGGTACGCGAGTATAATAGAACCAAAAGCTATCCAAAGACATGCATTTAACCGATAGTATTGCCGATAGTTTTGCATAATATCGAAAATAAAAGACATGCCAGTTTAAAGGAGACATTCAATCAGATGAGAGTAGACTGTGTAATAGTATTCAAACCATCAAATTGAACAGCCTAAATTAATCGATAGTATTGTCGATAGTTTCGCATAATGATCTTTTCTATTAAATTGAAACTGACATTTTCAAGAACGTATTCAACTTTTGAACTCCTATTCGATTGTGTGTGTAAGATACAATATACAATACAATCCACAAGATACAGTATACACTCTACAAGATACACTGCTCTGCTCCAACGGCATACGGACGATTTGCGCGCTTGCGCATAGTTATTAGGTCAGGGTCAAATCGACTGAAGCCGAGCGCGACTCGCGTCGTTGCCAAAGAGGCAACGCCATCATCGTCATCGTCATCGTCATCATCATCAGCATAAGCTACAAGTGGCTATGGCGCTGCAGATACAGATACAGATACATGCAAAGAGTAACAGATACATTGGTTACGCGCGCGGCAACAATAAATGGCATTAATAACAAAGGCAGGGCCCCCAAACAGGCGGGTGGGGAGGGGCACAGTAGGCAACAATGCAGTGCAATATATGTGAGCCAGTGTGTGTGTATGTATGTGTGTGTTTGAGTATCTGCAAGATACATTAGCGAGCTGAGGTTGAAATTGAAGTTGCTTGGCTGCTGCTGCTAGCAGGGGGCATTGCGCATCCATCACGCAGGCAAAACATTAATCTTTTCTGGCCACACTCGAATTGCGCCTATCTTCAAGTGTGTGTGAGTGTGTGTGTATCTGTGTACTTGTGTATGTATCTCTGTATCTGTGTTTATGACTTTGTTGCTGCTTTAGGCTGCTGATTAACATTGAACCACGGGCCACACAGACAGACAGATCATCTGTTTGTGCCCAAAAAGCAACGGTACTTGTGCATGTATCTGTATCTGCAAATGTATCTGTATCTGTGTGGCAGGCAGATAAAGCATACTTGTTTATGGCACAATTGAAAGGCCAAGCGATACATAAAGTATAAATGAATAATGTGCCAATTATTAAATTTATAATTATGTAGGTTGTGTGCGTGTGTGCCGCTGTATCTGTGTGTGCTCAATCTCTTTTTGTACTTGTGTGTATGTAAATTAAGCTGAAAACAGCTTGAGCGCTTTCTTCGAGCACTTTATGATTACATAATTTCACGCTAATCTGGGATCAGCTGCAGCTGCATTTAGAACACGCAGTAGCAGCAGCAGCAGTAGTAGCAGCTTTCATTGTTGCAGCAGCTGTTGCAGAGATAAGCTGCAACTGCAGCAACAGCTGCTACTGCTACTCCTACTGCTACTTTCTATCTCCCTCCCTCTCTCTACCACTCTTTCCTCTTGCTTGATTTGCTTATCAGCTTGCGGGCGAGAATGAAAGGCGAGGGTAAGTGGTGTGGGCAGTCTCGGATAATTAGTGGAAGAAGCAGAAAATAACGGTCTAAAAATAGATTGGACAAGCGCAAAGCAAACGGCAAACGTAGCAGAAGCTGAAGAAGTATTTAAGCAATTTGCGTTGCAAAAAACGAAAAGCATAAAGAAAAAGAAAGACAAAAAACTCGAGAAATAAAAGCAAAAAAAAACTTGTTTGCACAAACACAGAGCTTTTTGTATTTTCTACTTTTTTGTTTTGTGCCCAAAAAATATGTGCAAGAAAATTTAATAAATGAACAAATAATGAAATCGAAAACTGGGCAAGCAGCAAAAATGCATTACGAATATGGCATAAAGGCAGTAGCAGCACACACACATACAGAGATAGAGAGAGGAGAGAGAGGGAGGCTTACACATAGTGAGAGGAGGCGAGAGGAGACACACTTACAGCGAGTGCAGACATACGGTGAGAGAGGAGGAGGCACATATACAGAGAACAAGCAAACACATTTAGAGAGCAAGCACACACATACAGAGAGCAAACATACACACACAAAGAGAGCAGTCAAACACACATTTCGCCTCTGCCTCACTGCACTGATCGCTTTATCAGCTGAGCGCGCCCGCATTGCAGCCGAACGACGCCCGATTGAATGGCTGAACGAACGACTGAACGACTGACTGAACGCACGACTGACCGACAGTGCGACAGAGACAGAGTGAACGAATGAACGAACGAACCCGCGACCGACTAACCGAGCAACGAGCGACCGTCAGAATTACCTGCAACTATGCTGCTTATGCTTGCCCTTCTAAAATTCACCATGCACACACAAACACACACAAGTGCAGACGCAAGCAGCAACAGCTCAACTCACTCAATGCACATATGGCGCTGCTACTGCTGCGGGCGCAGCACACACCTATTCCACTCACTTCTTGTGACGTCAGCTAAAAAAGCTTTTATTTCGCTCGGCCCCTGTCACTTGTGTGTGCTCGCCTTCCCTCGTTCGCTCTCTCACTCATGAGCTGCACACTGCTCGGGCCTCTCTCACCCGTGTAGTCCACTGTTCGTTCGGGCGCTCTCTCACTTATGCGCTCACCCCAGTCGTGTGCTTACTTCACTCAATAGGCTACATCGTGTGCTCGTTCGTGCACTAGTTCGTGTGCTCTGCTAACGTTGAAGTCGTCGTCGTTGCTGTTGTCGTTGTCGCTCGCCGCGAATATTCTAATAAGCATTTTCAATTCATTTGGTTTTCAAGCGCGCAACGCAACGCAACACACGCTGAACACGAACGGACAACGGCGCGGCGCATTAGCTTCAAATAAAAATTAGTTAAGCATCTTGAGTGTTGCGTGGTGTGTACGAAAAAGAAATATTAAATAAAGTAAAGTAATATTTAATTGCAATTCAAGCCGAGTGAAGTGCAGTGAAAAAAGGAAATCTAGAAAAGGAAATTTAACTTGAAAGTCAAACGAGAAATTAGTGCCAAGTTTGTTGAAATACAAAACTACAAAAACAACAACAGAGCAACAAAAACAACAAGTTACTAATAAAAAGCAACAGCCGCTGCGGGTGCGTCGTCTTCGTCTATTTAACGGTAATGCCTTCCCCCACCCCTACAGTAATAGAAACCCAACCCAAAACGGAATCTGAACCCACCCACTCTTTGCTCTTTCGACATTTCCCGTGCCTTCCCCACTGCGTACTCCTGCCTCCTTCACCTCCTTCCTCCTCTTTTTCTGGTGCTGTTGCTGCTTCTTCTACACGGAATCCATATTTGTTTTTGCGTTTTGGACATCACACACACACACGCACAGCTGCTAAGTTACACTTGTTTGAGCTTTACTTTCAGCTGCGTTTTTCTCTTTCTTCTTTTTTTTTATTCGCTTGCGGTAGAAAGAAAAAACCACGACGATTTTCACTTTTATTTGAGACCAGTCGCAGTCGCAGTCGACGTCGACGTTAACGTTGCTGCTCCTCTGCTGTCTGTCTAGGCTAGCAGGCACGCCATAGACCGATACACCTGTTTGCGTGTGCCTGTGTGTGTGAGTTGCTATGCAACAACTGCAACATCAGCAGCAACAGCAGCAACACAATCATCATGATAATACATAATGAAGTTTAAGCATTCATTGTGGCCTCATAATGAGCTGAAGAAATTGGTGAAAATTGCAGCGTTAATTTATTATTTGTGGAAAAAGTACACACGAATAAATGCAAATACACACGCAAAACAGACATACATACACACATGCCCATAGACACGCATACAAACACTAGCGGAGGTTCAACGAATTCATCGTGCATTGTGAAATTCAAAAAACAAAAAAAAATGATATTTTTGCCAATTAATGAAAAAAGTAAAAAAAAAAAAAACAGCAAAAGCAAAACTTGCCTTATCTTAAATCAAATTTTGCGTAAGAAAAATATCTCAAAAAAAATAAAGTAAAACTGTCCCGAAAACGCATAAAATAGTGTCAACGAAAAGCATAAAAAATACAGTATAAAAACTGTAATAAATGTTTCAAGTGCTTATTTTGATTAAGGAATAGTGTAGAAAGGAAATACCAAAAAAAAAAATTGAACAATTGTGTTAATTATTTGAAATTATTGTGTTAATTTTTCGGGCTAAATTGAATTATGTATGCGATTTGTGATTTCTGTGTCTGATCGCGAGAGAAAGTCTAAAATTCCGAGCCGCCGAAATTGTAAGTGCGTGTGTGCATATGTGTGTGTGTGACACAAATATCCATAAAAATACCAGACGCACACACACACCCCTTACAGTATATACAATTATGATCCGAGAGTAGTTAAGAGTTACGAAAGAAACTGAAACTAAGGCAACAAATCGATGAAATGTGCGCTTAATTATTGTGAAAAAAGCGAAAAAAATAAATAGCGAGAAGTAGAAAAAAAAAATGTGCAAGAATTGAGTAAACACACAGAGAGAAAAATAACTGCGAAACATGAAAATGCAATAACAATTGCAATTGCAATAACAATTTCAGATGAAAAAAAACTACAATTATAATTACAATACACAATTTGCTCGCCCCGACAGCAGCAACAATTGGGCAATTAATAAAATGGCTAATTGCCAGCACTATAAATCATTTGACAAACACTCCCCCCTCCATCCCTCTCTCTGAGTGAGAAGTGTTTAAATTTGTATTACACTTTACCTGGTAGTTTATCTGTCGTTATCAGCAACACTTAACTAACTGTATTTGCATTTGATTCTGCATTCTGTCACCGTTTCTGGAGTGTCTCTTTTATCTCTTTTTGAAGCGGAACATTCGCGAATTTACGCGAGATTCTCAACGGATCTACGGCAAACTTGTGAATTAAACATGAAACAATGTGCAAAAGCAAAGAGTGAGGGGAGTAGAGGGGGTATGGAACGAATGCGTCATTTCATTTTTACGTTACTGTTTGCCCTTTCGCTTTTTTACTGCATACGATTATTTATCTTTAGCTATACTAAATGCATTTGTTCACTCTGTTTATAGGACAGTGTATTACGTTGGTACTATATCATGATAAGGCTCTATGGGATTACAGTTGTGGGATGTGTAGATTGTATTCTTGGTAAACGGAACTAGATAAACCGGAACAAACAGGGATATAACAGAGATTAGAGAGGTATTTTAACAAAAAAGAAGGGAAATATATATAAAATATATTAATGCAAATCGAATTGAACATAAATACATATACTTTTTAATTTTGTATACGAATTCAATAGGTACATACATATATAACATATAAATTTATGTATGTCTTATTTGTCTGGTATAAATATATTAAACCAACTTTAAGATTGAATTGATCAGGCATAAGCCTTAAAATTTCAATAATGATTTAGAATTTCTCTAGATAATTGAGATTCTAATTATCATGCAATATAGGCAACATTGATTCTCATGACACACCCTTTTCTCTCAGTGTTTAGTCAGCCCCAGCACCTTCCCATCCTAGGCTAGGCCCGTGTGTGAATCATTCAGTTGCTGGGGCACGCAAGAATCTATACGAATTCGTATTGGCATTTAGCGTGGTCCGAATATTTTGCACGCAGACTGTACACACACTAACACACACATACAACTGACTATGTGTGTGTGTTGTACATATGCTTTCATATGTTCGGGCCTGTTATGCCAGAAAATTAAATTTGTTCTTTTTCTTCTCTTTCATTTTCTGTGTTAAACGCACAAACAAAATGATAAAAAGCGACACACACACACGCACAAAGCACATACAGAACATAGAAACAAGCCCGCAAATGCAAATACAAAGTACAACAACAAGTAGAACAAAAGTAAAGTAGAAAATAAAAGATAGAGCAGCGCGATAGATATACAAAAAACAAGAAAAACACAAAATAGGCATAGCCCAGACCCAGACCCATATGCCGATATGGAAAAACGAACAGTCAAAAAAAAGTGCGGGGTATAGTAAAAGAGGAGGCAGCGGAGGCGGCTTCTCTGCCGGCGTTGACGTCGATAACAATGCGGAAATTTTAACTTGAACGAGAACCGAAAAAGAAGAAAAGACCAGACGAATGAGTGGCCCGATAGTATGATACCCTGCAAATACACTAACAATCACACAGTAATAACAGACAGACAGCCAGACAGACAGACAGAGGGACAGTCAGACAGACGTACAAAGTTAGTATACCTTTTTTTAACCATTTCCAATGTTCAAAGAGTATAAAAGAGAACAAAATATTTGCTAGTTTTGTCAAAATACTTTGAAGCTGAAAGCGAAAAGGCAAGAAAATAAACGTTGAAAACGTTAGAAACGATAAATAAAATAAACAAATAAATTAAGCAATGAATGAAAACAACAACAAATTAAAAAAAACCGAATTAAATGTGGGAATAATAAGCAGCACACATAGCATATTATTGAATGTGTGGGCAGAGAAAGAGCTAGAAACAGCGGGAAAAAGGCAGAATAGCAGAGCGACACTGCGCAAAATTGAGCAAATTTTGAAGCAAATTAATTAATTAAACGAACAGACCCCGGGCGGCAATTTTGTTTGGCATTGGCGCAATAAAATGCCAAAAACTAAATATATGAGTGCCCCACAACTACAACAACGAAAACAATGTGCCCTAATCGAGTGTATCTTGAGAATAAACTATTAAGATAAGCCGCAAAAGATGAGAAACTTTTCTTGAAATGATTGTTGTTGTCGGTTAACTAAGTGATTATTTATCTGTTCTCATTTATTTAATGACTGCGCCGAGAAACTAGAAACTTCAGTGGGAACTAACTTTGCAATTTGCTGGTTAATGTTATAAAATGCAATGATGAATAAAGTAATAATGCAATAATAATAAAAAATATAATGATGGGAAATTAATAAAAATATTATAACTTGAATAAGTAGCGTGAAAAGCATTAGCAAAAGTGAACTTTAAATGAATCTATAGAAAGAAAAATAAAGGTTTAGTAATAAAAGCTCCCTAGAACTTTAAACAGCTTAGTAAAGCTAATTACTCTTATTACTGTTTGAAGTTATGGTTAATTAATAATAATATTTGAACTTAAATGAATAGCCTAAACACTATTTGCAAATTATTATAAAAAGAATCTAAACAAGAAATCTGGCAAGAGAGCTTAAGTATAAGGCTTTAGAGTTCATAAGGATCGACATAAATCTTTTAGCTTTTTCTTTCTATCATATATTCCTTTCCTTCTATATACTTCTCTTTAACATGTGTAAGTAGGTACATAACCTATGAATTCTATTTCGTTGATATGAACAAGTTGCGCATTATAATTTACTTATCTTGTGTCTTTCTCTTTCTACCTCTCTCCCACCTCTCTCCTGCACTCCATCTTCTACTGTTCTTTACCTTATTATGTACCAGTGAATAATTAAAATTGTAATTTCCTTAACTTGAACAAGTTGCGAATTATAGTTTACTCATCTTCTCTCTCTCTTTCTACTTGCAGTGCGGGACACTAGACGGAGCCGCCGAACCGTTATTCCATCAGCAGCGCAACAACAGAATGGACGTTTACCAGATCGACGATGGTTTCCACTCGGACGGTGGCACTGAGACCCCGCCACCGTCTCCCAGTTCGGGATCCTCGATTGCTTCGACCTCGGATCATGGTTCACTGGAGAGTGTAGACACAGGAGGTACACAGAGGCTGGCAGTGTTGTCATTCGAACAGGTGCGTAAGCTGCACGATGTCATGGATGAAGTAGTGGCCATACACGGACGTGGAAACTTTCCCACACTGGAAGTAACGCTGAAGGATCTTGTGAATTTGGTGCGACGCAAACTGGAGGCCGATGTGAACAGTGGCGGTGCTGGCGTGCTGGTTAAGGATATACGCCTCAATGGCGGTGCAGCTAGTCATGTGCTTGCCAACGAGGATCAACAGTATAATGATCTTGATCTGATATTTGCCATTGAGCTGAGCTCACCGCGTGTCTTTGATCGTGTCAAGACCGCTGTGCTGAACACGCTGCTCGATCTAATGCCCGAGGGGGTATGCAAGCGTCGCATCTACACGTGCTCATTGAAGGAGGCCTATGTGGGTAAAATGGTCAAGGTGAATAATAACAATGATGGAGATCGTTGGTCACTGATCTCATTGGGCAATTCACCTGGTCACAAGAATGTTGAACTGAAGTTTGTCGATACAATGCGACGTCAATTTGAATTCTCTGTCGATTCATTCCAAATTGTGCTCGATTCGTTGCTATTGTTCTACGATTGTGCCGCTCTACCAATATCGGAGAATTTCTATCCGACAGTGGTCGGTGAATCTGTCTATGGTGATTTCCAGGAGGCCCTATATCATTTGCAAAAGAAATTGATCTCAACACGACAACCGGAGGAGATACGCGGCGGTGGTTTGCTTAAATATTGCAATCTTCTGGTACGCAATTATACCGCTGTCGATTCGCAGCTGATCAAGACACTGGAGAGGTATATGTGCTCGCGATTCTTTATTGATTTCCCGGACATAAATACGCAGACCACCAAGCTTGAGGCATATTTGCGCAATCATTTCTGGGGCATCGACGAGGAGCCGCTGCAGTACGAGTACCTGATGCATTTATACAATGTCGTTGAAATGTCCACAGTCTGTTTGATGGGCCATGAGCGTCGCCAGACGCTTCTGCTCATCCATTCGCTGGCCAATCAGGTGAAGCAGGCGCAGGAGCATCAGTATCAGCAACAGCAGCAGCAGCAGCAACAACAACAGCAGCACCAGCAACATCATCAGCAACATCACCAGCATCACCAACAACAACAACAGCAGCAGCAACATCATTCACACCAGCAGCAGCAGCATCAATTCCTACAACAGCAACAACAGCAGCAGCAGCAACAGTCTCCATTGGATGCGCAACAGGCGCAACAGACATCGGTGCTGACACTGGTCTCAACGCCACCACAAACGCCGCAAACGCAAACGATCTATGTGCAACAGGCAGCTCCGCCAGCGGGCACAATTTGCTGCAGCAGCACTGCACCACCAGCAACAACGGTTGCAGGCGCTGCCGGCACAGCTGTGGCCACGGCCGCAACTGTTGTCGATGCACAGCAACAACAGCAGCCGCAACAGCCACAGACCATACAGATTCAAGCGGGTCCACCTGGTCTGATCTATGCCAATGGCGTTTACTATGCACCTGTGATTCCCAGCACCATTTGCACGTGCAACTCTACCTGGCTGAGCACGTGATTAGAGCAGCAGCAGCCACAGCAACAGCAGTACGAGCAGCAGCAACAGGAGCAGCAGCAGCAGCAATTCGATCCACCACAACAGCATCAGCCACAATACCACAATAGCAGCAGTAACAGCGACAGCAGTAACTTCAACAACAGCAACAGCATTCACAACAACAGCAACATTAAGCACATTAGCAACAATAGCATCAGCAGCAGCAGCAGCAGAACAGAGGAGACTACCGGCAGCTTGGTGCTGGTGCAACAGCAGGTTAACTATGCGATGCAGAATCAGTACCAGCAGCAACAGAAGGTGACGCAACGGAAGCGCCGGCAGCAGCAGCAATTAGATGTTAAGCAGATCGATCAGGAGTTAGTGCAGGATTGGGAACAGCAACAGGAATTGGGGCAGCACCAGCAGCAACAGCAACAGCAGCAGCAGGAGCTGGGCGGCGGCATCTACAGCGGCCAGTTTGCATATTTCTATCCGAACAATGGATCACCGCCCAGTGTGCTGCTGCTTGGCGAGGATTCCTATTTGAATGTGACGCAACAATTTCTAGAGTTGCATTGAATCAATGAATATAAATAGGAGATAGAAAGAGAAAGAGACCTTCTCACAGCACACCCTCACACCCATACACACACACACACACACACACTCAGAGAGAGACAGTCACAGACAGACACACACATTCTTGTATATCCTGTTGTTCCTTTTTCTAAAAAAAACTTTCTAAGAACGCGCTATGAAAATGAAGAAGACTCTTGTCCGGGATCGGGAAAGCACAGACCGTATTTTAATAATTTGACTGA
Source organism: Zaprionus ornatus (assembly GCA_018904035.1). Classification (NCBI taxonomy): domain Eukaryota; kingdom Metazoa; phylum Arthropoda; class Insecta; order Diptera; family Drosophilidae; genus Zaprionus; species Zaprionus ornatus. The sequence continues at coordinate 7,248,662 of JAEIFZ010000253.1, forward strand.
AGCCGCTGTTAGAAGAGAAGGTTGTTATTGAAGAATGGAGAGAACGAATAACAGATAGAATCGAGTAATCGGTAATCGGGAATGGGACAGAAAACAAAACGTACAAAATAGTAAAAGAAAAACCAACAAAAAAAAAAACAAAAAAAAGAAAACAAAAAACGTATGGAATGGAGAATGGAGAAAGAACATCAAGTGAAGAATAATGAAAACTAGCAAATTAATCGATCTAGAACTAGAAACCGACTTCAGATTTTTATCTATAGATGTATACATATATGTGTTTATCCATATATATATGTATGTATATATCTATATACCAATCCTCTATAAAACCAAAAGCAAAAACAACAACCAGACAGAAAACGATAGAACGAAACAACCAAAACCACCCACAACCCACCCCCCCTCGTCAAAATAACTCAAATATGAACAAAATTTTTTAATATTTTTCATTATTTTTGCGCCGCTAAAAAAATTTTATTGTATGCCTATGAAAATATTATGATTCATATTCTTATGATTATAATAATTTTTATTTTTTTTTGAAAATCCCTCAATTTTTCCTCTCTTATAAACGTTAAAAAAAACCAAACCAACCAATTTTTTAAAAAAAAAAAAAAACGTAAAAACTTGCGGCGCAACGCACTAAAACAAAGGTCGAATTTCTTTATTATATCATTCGGTTTCAGCTCCGTTTCAAGATTCCCGTCCCCGTGTCGCCCTCCCACGCCCCAAACACTTTCCTATCTAAAATCTCCAGTCCAAGTTCCGCTCCGTGCCCCTTCTCTCGCTATAGAACACATGTCGCCCTCCATAGTTTCTGAATTTTGTTCGTCGTATGCTATATATGATATGATATGATATAAGGGCTCCGCGCCACATAGAAATTCCAAGCAAATTATCTACGTATATGCAAAAAAAAAATACAATATATATATATATATAACATACACAATATATACAACATAAACAATAAATATATATACTATACATGAATATATATATAACGAGCAAAAAATACAAAAAATACTTAACAAAAAAATACTAAAACCGGTAGAAAAACGATGACGATGAAGAAGATGAAAAAGAGAACGAGAAAACGAGAGAGAAAACAGGCAGAAATGATGACATGTAAATAAACGTAAATATTAGTCAAATTTTAGCTGTCAAAATTGACATAATATATGCGAAAGTGAAAATGTATTTATATATATATTGTGTATGATATGATTATGATCTAACTGTTAACTCTTAACTCTAACTCTAAGAACTGTACAATCATTACAAATTCGGAATAGCTGAAGATTGAGGAAGCCGAAACATAATGTATCTCAGCGTAAGACGTTGCTCAATGGATAGATAACTGAAAAACTGAAACTGAAAACTGATACAGTAAACGGAAAATCTGAGAAAAATATGAAAATTATATGAAAATAACTATACTAAACACACAACAACACATGCAGTTCACAAAATCGAACGGAAGTCAACTGAAAACGCAAAACAAAATCTCGTAAAATGCAAAAAAAAGAACCATAAAAAAAGTACTATAATAACTTTTTTTACTTAAAGCAAAACTGAATGAAAATACCTGGAAAAGAAATGGTAGTAAAAATTATCCGTGTATTTTTTTTTTATAATAGAATTCTGTGTGTAAACTGTAACTGTAGTTGATATGTACGATATATGCTTATATATATATATGTCTAAATATAATATTGTATCTAGTGAAGTTAAATAACAGCAGCAACATGTACACGTGATTTGATTGATGATTGATTGACTGATTGATCGTATGAATGAGTGAATGGATTTGGATTGTTAGTATTGTTTGTTTGTTTGTTAAAAATCTGCTGGGTGATAATTTATGAATGATTCAACTGATATACATATAACGCATACACACACACACACACACACACATACAATATATATATCGAAATGTATCCACAACATATATGCATATAGAGTATATTTATAATCCTACAAGAGAATTCTATGTAAGTTCCGAACAGAACATAATATTACCATAATATTCAATGTATATATTATATGTGTATGTGTAATTTCAATTCAGATTCTATGAAAGACAAGAAGACAAAGTCCAACACAAAAAAATAATAATTATTATTATTATAATTAACTACGTATGTTTCCTGTTAACTCGGCTAAACGGTCAACCGTTAACAGACACACAGACACAGTTAATCGGTTAACCGTTTACCGTTAACTCTACTTAATTGCGTTGTTTTTGGCGTTTACTTTGTGTACTTTGAATTTATTCGTAACTCGTAACTCTTAATTCTAACTGTAATTCTAATTTAATCGATAACTTTTTCGCATAGCTCGATAGAAAGAGAAGAGAAGAATTGTGAATTGTGTTTTGAATTTTTGTATTGTATTAACTCTTAGTTTAAATTGTGACATAATGTTTACAGAGCGCGTGTATGTGTGTGTATACATACATAGTAAATCTATATACTACTACTATATCCTATTCCAAAACCAAAAACAAATACAAATTCTAAATCGAAAATGATTCATCGTGAATGTTTCTTTTTGTGTAACTCGATGAATTTTTTAACTTTTGCTCACAACCGGCTGCATGGATATTTTTATAAACCCATTTAGAAATGTATATATACATACATATACACACATCTACGCATATATATACATATATATTAATATTATATGAACTTTTATATACATCTATGTATATTACACTAGTTATAGGACACAAGCGACAGCAGAGATCGAGAATGATGATTGATAATGATGATGAACGTAGTCTGTAAGTAAAGTGTGTAGAAAAAGTGGAAGTTTTTTGAAACATATAGCATGTAGTTTGTACTTTATACAAAGTAAAAAGAAGAAGAAATACGGCAGATACAGTTAACCGTTAAACAAATAAAAAAAGGTTATAAATTGAAATCAAAAAGAAAAATCAAATCAAATCAATCAACACAATCTATTGAGATTTGTATATAAATTTATAATTATGCCTAATTATACTATACTATACTATATATGTATATCCAATTAATATACAACTACACACAGACACACACACACAAAGGTACACTATATACACCCCCCAGACACAAGTAAACTATACACACCCACACACACACACCACATATACTTACATATTACATATTATATATACTATATATAAACAATAATCTTAATTATAATATATATTATGTGTATCTACAACAACAACAATTTACCATATACATATTACTTGTGTGCGCTTCTTGCGATCTAAGAAATTTCAATAAAAACAAACAAAAAATACCTAAAAAGTATAAAACCAACGAAAAATACAAAAAAACAAAAATATAAAAAACAAAAAATCTCAATGCATTCTCATTCATTCAGACATTTATTATGTTGTTATGTTATATTGTTGCTTATCGACGGGGTCAGAGAGACAATCTCTGTGGCAGCAGTGCCAGAGACAGCGTAAGTGGCCATTGGACTGTCTGTGGTTTCCTCCTTTCCAAATTGTTGTATCTGCTGCTGTTGCTGCTGTTTTTCTTCCTTCTTCTTTGTTTTTGGGCAAACATCTGCCGCCGATTATGACAGAGAGAGAGGGAGACGGTCCACATCGACAACAAGCTGGACAACTCTATGATCAGCTGCAGCAGCTGCATCTTCATCTGTAGACTGCAGACTGACTGAAACTGGAACTTACTTTCGCCTGCTCCATGTCTGATGGTTTCACTTTAATTCGCAGATATTTCCTTCATTGTATAACGCTTTTTTGGGCAAAGCGTCTGCGTCTAATGTCCGTGTATGTACATATATAATAATAACGCGATCTCCTGGCTCCTCTGCAGCCCCCACTCTTCATTCCCCGCTCCAACTTCAGCGGTCTACGATGTACGCGTGAACCCGGCTGTGTGTGCCGGCTGTGCTGTTGATAACTTTGTAGTGTATATACATATATATAAAATATGACAAATCTTCTCTCTGTCGCCGCAGGCATGATTTATGGATTTTGATTAAGTTATTTCGCCTGAAAAAAATACTTGTTTCTCTGCATGTTTTCGCGTGCCAAATATGGCAACATTATTAGACAGTAAATATTTTGCAATAGAAGTGCAAAGTTCATTTGGGTCAGCTGTGCATATATTTGCATAAATTGCTGCCTATCTTAAAATCCAATTCAAATTTGCCGCTAAACGTCACGCAATTGTCGAAAGCCTTAACACTGACAATTGCTTATTGCCTGCTGTAGCAAACAGCTGCTGTCACGTAGCATTTGGCAGTATATTAAAGCCTGGGCAAGGTTGGGTATTTTTTAGCACTAAACTGCAGCAACCGCCTAAGCCGCCTTGCACTTGCTGCTGTCACACTTTAAGCTGGGCATTTTTAGTGTTAAACACCTGGCGACGCTCTAAGCTCCAACAAGAACAAATGAGCTTTTTTTAGTGTCGAACGTGGATTCGTGACGAGCGGTGGGCAGACGAGCGACGAGCTTGACCAGTGTTGCTAGTAAAAAACAGTTGCAACAAACACACAGACACACACATAAAAAATACACAAATCACACACATAAACACTGTTCAGCAAAGTGCAAAAAGTGAAGTTAAAGGAAAAAGTAATAACAAAAACAACAAAAAAGTGAGACCAAGACAAAGCAGCAGAAGAAGGAAGTGTGTGCTAATTATAAATCGAGTTTGATTCATTGAGAAAAGTGCGTAAAACAGGCCAAAAAGCTAAGCCAGTCAAGTTTTCATTTTAAGCATACACACACTCGTACAGACACAGGCACGCACACGCACGCATACATACGCACGCTAGTAGAGTTACCTGACATACAACGCGTCTATCACTGACTACCGCATTTTCTTTTTACCCCACCCCCCACAACACACACATGTAAACCCGTGTGTGTGTGTATGTGTGTGTGTACATTTTTGATGTCGCTGGGTTTTCTTTGGTGTTTTCATTTCGTGAAAAAAGTCGCAAAGTGAAGGCTCCCCAAAAAAGTTGAGCAAGTTTATAAATAAATGCAAAACCAATTTAAGCCCGGTACTTTAGACTACAGTGTATACTTATATACAGTTTGTATGTATGTATTTAGTATATACTGACTAAGGCAGCCAACTGTGCTTTAATTCCAGTTATTATACAATAAGAAACTGTGTCGGGCCTCAAATAGGCAAATAGCCAAGCTCACACACACACACATACACACTCGCTCACGCACATGAACAGAAAGACACGCAGTTTTAAGAGACGCACACATACATATCTGTGTCGGTAACGTATAAAACGTAACCTTCAAAACTTGTGCAACGTTTTTTCTGTTAAATTCTGCAGCAGCAGCCGCATCAGCAGCACAGCAGCAGCAGAGCATCATCAGCAGCAGCAGCTGTGTGAGAGACAGAGAGAGCAAGAGCGATAACAACAAACTAACTGTAAGTCAGTAAAGATAAGTACTAATTAAGTGTATGAGGAGGAGGGCAAGAGAGGAGGACAGAGTAGGAGTTTGCCTGCATACCACAATCTTTCAGCTGCAACGAAATGCATTAGAAATTTATACGGAAAATGCATAAATAAGCAAAGCGTGAAGGAACAAGTTGAAATAACAGTACAAGTCTGGTTGCTATAGAATTCACATTAAAACCAACTTTTGGCAGCTGACAGCCAGAGGGGGTGGGGGGTGCGGAAGGTAAGTGAGTAAGATGGACACTTGAGCAGGCAGGCAGACAGGTAGAGCAGTTGAGCAGGCAGGCAGGTGAAAATTGTGGGTAGAATTTCAAACAGTTTTTTGCATCCAAGGCCTAAGCATAAAACGGCCCCAGCTGCAATCGTTCAGGGCAAACTGCAAAATGCAAAAAGCAGGACAGACCATACACACACTCATATGTACAGACACACATTCAAAAAAACACACACATACATTAGTCGGGGGTAAAACTCCCCCAGCGGGACTGATTAATTGTCAGCGTCAGCTTCTATAGAACCCCCAACATAGCCCACCTTCCCCTGATCCCTGACCAACGTGTGCATTTCTCAATGCCAACAAAACGAACAGTAGACAATGTACACACTCTGTCGCTTTTTATACCCTTTTGTTTAGCTCCACTATTAACCTTTGTTTGCCCCAACACCCACACAGACAGTCGTAGAGTGTCGTTGTTACCAGTATTCCCCGGTTGAATGCGCTTTTGAAACTCAATTATCAAATGCTTTTAAGACTCCTCACCCCCCCTCTAGCACCAATGCTGATATAATGGCTTGTATTAGCGGCAATTGATCTCTGGAACACGCCGGAACTAGCAGCTTACTTATATGATATTAAGTATAGATTTGAAGTTACAGATATGGATATGTATTTTAGGATATGGATATGGATATTTATGTTACTTATATGATATGGATATGGATATGCATATGTAGAATGATACTATAGAACGATAGTTAGATAGTATAGATGAAGGAAACGTTTGGTTAAATTCCAAGCCATTCTCCCATAAATAGTTTTACTAGTTTTAATGCTCTTAAATGTTCTTATATTTGACGATTATAGTAGGTCACATACCATATGTCTTAATATTAATAATATCCCCTTATAAACGTCTCAATTTAGTTTATAGGTAACCCATTTGCCGGAGTAATTATTTACAGGATATTTGCTTGGTCATGCAGTCATTAACAGGGAAAAATACCTGTCAATAACACCATTAGGAATTTGTTTTTTTTATTATCTTTCGATACAATGGTCATGAAACGTAGTTTTTCGACTAGAAGAGAAAGTAGAAAATGGAATAGAAAACTGGCTAGGAAAATATGAAATAATTATTTTATGAGCTGAAAGCAGGTTAAGCAAATATGTGTAAGCAAATTAGTTATGCCTGACCCACTGTACCCGCTCAATAGAAATGATTGCTATAACGATTAATAGTAAACAGCTCAGCCCAGGAATAGTATGTGGGACGAGGCATTTGCAATTAATTAACGAGAATTGCAAACGGGGGACCACAACATAATCAGAAGTTTTCGATATATATATGGTATATTATAGTATAGTGTATAGTGTATAATATAGTATACTACTACTACTATAATATACTAGTATACACTATATTATAATAGTGTGTAGTACAGGGCATTAGTCCCGCCAAATTTCAAATGCGATCGCCCACAAATTGCTGCAATTTTGAAATCATTCGTTCACTCGTGCGATGAGTGACATCAGAATAAAGCTCGAGGATGAGGGCAGTGCAGGGGGGCATAGGGGCCTTAGGCACAACTTTGGAATACACGTAATTCTCCAGATTGTTTTTTCGACTTGCTGGCTAATGATTGAAAAGAGCCGCGGGCCGTAAGCCGGAGAGACCGAGCCCACAAAGCGCGACGAATGACGCATTTAAAATAAATATAAACAATGAAGGAACGACGACGACGACAACGACAAAAATACAATAACAATAACAAAGAACGAAAAAAGCAAAAAAAGCGGAAAAAAAATTAAATACTGACGTTGACGTTAAGCGCCGAATTCGGATACGAATTCGGATTCGAAAGATACACAAATCGAAGAACGGAGAGTGGTACAAAGAAAGTTGGCATTGTCATTGGCATTCGCCTTGGCTACCTTCTTGGCTCCCTACTTATGGTTCCTTATTGCTTTATTTTCGTTTGGGCCTCCTTTATGGCCTCAGAGAGAGAGCAAGAGATCAAAAAGCTAAGGACAATGCTAAGGCAAACAACGTATACGTAATGCTTATGTCTGTTTCGTGCCAAGCGCAGTTACCACACACACATACAGACACACATGCGCCTACATATGCTGAGGTTCATGTGTGTGTGTGTGTGTGTGTGTGTGTGTGTGTGTGTTTGTTTGTTATATAGTCATACCTGGGTCTTGGGTATTGTACGGTTATTATATAGGCCCTGGGAGCCAGGAGCTGGCTGGCGCTGCCTTTGGTCCTTGGCCCTGCCGTGTTGGCATGTGGCATACGAAAGAAAATCGCATTGATTATGCAACAGTTTGGCGGATTGAGCGTGTAGCGTAAACAACACAAGGCGCGAGGCATGCACGGCACGGGCCAAAGGACTCTCCGGAGTCCCGAAAATAACGATATAGTATGATCGACGCTGCAGATGCCCTGTAAGAGAGCATAGAGTTAGATATATCGATAAAGGAGAGATAGATTTTTGTATATAGCATAGAGTAAGTAAGTTATAGAACAGGGAATAAGTAAAATTAAGTATACGTAACTCATGAAATAAGTTTGCAATAATCAACTATATTCAAATTGCAAAAGTCTAAAACTGTTTCTTATAGGCATGTCAATATCTTCAATACGCCAGTATCTCATATGCAGTATTTCACTTCAATCTTTCTCTCCATAACTGATCAATTAACAATGACTGACTGTCTGTTTTCTACGTCGCAATTCTATCACAAAGTTCACCTTTCCCTACTTATATCTTCCCCTTTAAACATTTTGTACTGCATATGGGAAACAGTTAGACAGCAAACTACAGTATAATAAGAAAGAGTAGTAGAAGAAGAAGAATAACAGGTAAAAAGAAAAAAACTAAAAACATGGCATGCAGTTTGCTTGAAAAAATATAATTGACTGTAGCACGTCAACGTCAACAAGCCAAGAAACATCTACAACAACAAGTACTACTACAACAACAAGTACAACTACAACAACAGGTACAACTACAGCAACATGAGTTCTTGCAATGCCAGTCGAAGTTCTTGTTGTTGTTGCACTTGTAACTGAGACTAAAGCTCAAGCTGGTTCAGTTATGTGGGAAGTATGTAGGCGTGGCAGTTGCAGTCGCGTAGGTGCTGGCATTTTGCGATTACTCATAAGTAATGCATTTGACGATAATAAGCGGGTCACAGTGCACCCTGCGTATACGTAATGCGAATGAGTATCAATAACTGTCAAGCCTTGCTTGCTGTCTACCTCGTCTGTCTGTCTGGCTACTTGTCTGATTGTCCATCTCTCTGTTTCTCTCTCTGTTTGTCTCTCTCTCTCTGCCTGTCTATCTGTCTTCCTTTCTGCCTGCCAACTGGCTCGAGTAGTAGCCATTGGGCAATTGTCCAGTCAAATCTCAGGCCAGCACAGTTAGCCAACTATTTAGTTGGCTCGCGCTGATGATGTGATCGTCTGACGCACACCCACTCGCACACACACACACACACATACACACATACACTCGTACACCCACTCACCCACACACCTTTGTCCAAGTCCAAGTTATTGTTGACAGCATTTATTTGCCATTTTTGTTTTTGGAACTTATCAAGGCATGCAGCTAAGACCCGTGCCAGGCAATTAAGTGCCTCCTCCTGCCAACTCCCGACATATTTCATTCAAAAGTCAACACACACACATATATACGTATGCAAACATACATACACTCGCACACACGATGACTAGAAACTAGTTACTTAGCTACAAGTACAAAACGAGCGTTTACAATGGGCCTCATTAACGACTTTAACTATGGGCACACAACACCTGGTCTTTGCTCTCTCTCACACTCTGTCTCTCTGTTATTCTAATTCAATCTCTGTCTCCCTCTCTCTTTCTTACTCTCTGTCTAGCAGAAATTTGTCAATTTTTATTGCTGTACAGACCCGCTTGACTTGTATACAGGGTGTGTCTGTAGACAAACAAATCACGTAACGCGCAACTTCTTTAGTATACCATTAATGTACTCTATTCATTTATATTCATTAGTACTTATTTGTCAGTACTAAGTATATACTTTATACCAACAAATGAATAGAATTGACTAACAACTTTGTTTAGTTAAAAACAGTCACTCCTGCCCGCAATGCGACACTCTTTGCCTGAAAGAATGCAGTTGTGAAAGTCAGATAACCAAGCTGCACTATTCATCGCTGTGTTAAGAATTCCATTTAATACAAAAGCATTCATAACTTTGTTAAAAGTCTGGCATTATTCAAATCTGATGCCAAATTAATGACTTAACCTCAGAGGTAAATATCCTTATATACTCGTAGTATGAAATTTGTAAAGATTTCCTTTATACCTCGAGCTAAACGTACAATTTGTGACCGAAAACTAAACTGAAGAAATCTAAATAGATGTCAAGAGAACTGACAAACTGACAAACCCATGTGTATTCACGTCCGCCATGAAATCTTCTCTGTCAGCACATGCAAATATTCACGAAACTCGAGTCTTGAGAACTCCAGATCCCAAGTCTGGGGAACTACAGACAACAATGAATATATACATACATACATGGGAAGACTTTAGCAGCTGTTTGTTTGATTACTCAACAAAATACAATCTAAATAATGAATATTTTCTCTAAAATGAGATAACTGCAATAAAAAATCCCATCAATTTGCATATCTAATTGCTATGAACTCAGATGATTTCTATATATTAATATATAAATAGATTTATATGCAAATATTGATTGTATAAACACAGTATTAAAACGGATCAGTTGAATTACTTGAAAGATTTTGTAGAATAATTGAACTGAGAAAGTTTTCACAACAAAAATCAAAAATGAAATTTGTTCCACATAAATTTAATTATTAGTTTTGCTTCATTTTGCTAGAAATAATTATTTAATTAGTGTTCTTAATTAGTCGCATTCCCTCAATCATTTTAATGTATTTTTCATGGCAAAGTAATAATGAAGTTCTCTTTACTCTCTTTACCCTAAGTTGTGTAAAAGGCAATATATCTTTACTTTGTCACTGTAAATAGCCATCAAATTCCAATTTCATTACCATATATGATGTCAACTTGAGCTTGACAGTACAGAGCATCAGCAAGTCGATCAACTCTTGTACTCTTTCAAATTTTTGTTGCATATTTTGATTGCAAATATTTGAAGAATTTCTCAAGCCTAATTTATGTACGCACAAATGGCATATGCTGTTATATAATTATTGGAGGGTACATACTCGTAAGTAACCGTTCAATATTGTTCAGATGTGTGGAAAGTTTTGCAAAATTTGTTGTTTGTGCTGCGCTTTTGTTATCATCATCGTCCGTCGAATATAACACCTTGAGCCAGATTCCGGCAAACAAATTGGGCCAGAGCTGGTTTCGTATGTACATATGCAGGGGTTGTATATATAGTACATGTGCTATATATAGCAGAAGATTCGCTTTCAGCTTGTTAAGGTCAAAGTTCAAGTGTTGCACTGCAATGGAGCAATTAAGAAGCCAACTACAACTGCAACAACAGCAGCAGCAGCAGCAGGAGCAGCTCGAAAAACCCTTTAGGCATCTTTTTTGTTTTTCACCTGCCATTCAACGAGTGACGCACATTGAGTGGGAGGCTGCCAGGTGTGTGCGGGGCAGGAGGAAGAGTGGCAGGTAGAGGTGTGCTGCCACTTGAGCTATGAATAGGAACTGAGACATGCCATTGTCTGTTGACAACAAAAGCTTAAATAACTCGCAGATACCCTAACAAAAAGAGGAAACTAAACTTGCTGAAGAAGTTTATATTTCTCTCTTCTATCATATAAAATATGAATCAAGTTAAGCATCAAGAGCACTTCATATTCGATCTGGCAATGTTATCAACTTTTTTTTTTTGTATTTTTGTTGTTTACCTGTGAATTAGGCAGCCTCTTCTGACGTTCGAGCTCGGCTAAAGCCACATGGAAATTAGAACTATGTTAATATTTGATTTTTGCATTTCGATGGCGTGTCTGGTCGATCTCAGGAACAACAATGACAACAACAACAAGCATAATAACTTACTGATTAGAGTGTAGATTGTTGTCTCTGTATGTCTTTGTGTGTGTGTGTGAGTCATTTGGTCTGCTTTGGATTGAGATAACATTTCAGGCATATCCGCTGTTACTCGCCTCGGTTTGAACCAGTTTTAACTGGTGGTCGCGCTTTGCCGGCAACTGCAACTGACGCCAATGAAAGGCTGTTGACTTGGCCTGGTTTGGCCCACAAAATAAAAGATGTTCAATTCTTGGCCACAATGCAAAGAAATCTTTTGTATATCGCGAAACAATGTGAACTCAAGCGAGAGTCTTCATGTGAACTAAGTTTAACGACTTCATGACCTAAGACGGTTCTCTAACCTTTTCTCTGCTGATTAGCTTGAGGTTTCTGCGGGTTTTTTCAACTCAAACATCAGGTTGAAGTTACACATTTTAATTCTATAAATTATAGTATGTATTTTTATTAAACTTTAAATAAAAGTGTTCTGCTTCCATTTGCTAATTAAAGAAGAGAGACCGAGAGATCGTATTTATGCCTATCGATAATTATCAGTGTTGGTTAGCGTTGCCGTAACATATCCTTGTTTTGTTTTTGTAACTTTACTGCAACCGGTTGAGGCACCGAAACCTGTCTCTTCACACAGACTTTCACCACTTCCTTGACTCATTCTCTACAACTCTCTTTTCACTTGCAGCGCGATGCGTCTCGACACGAATTCAAATGTGGACTTTAAAGCGTTCGACTCCAGCTCCAGTACCAGTTCCAACTCATGCGTAAGTACTAATGGAATAGTAATAACGATATCTATCAAATTATAATCATATCCTATACATATCTCTTTGCACGCCCTGCAGCTTGTCAAATTAGAGAACCTAGCCACCTGGGGTGGCTCACAGAAGACGGACACACGGCTACCCATCACGGACTACTCCACACTGGGTGGCCCCAGGCACAATTGCAGCCCTTTTCCGTTGTCCAAAGATGTCAACAATCGCCTTGTGATTTGGTAAGACTAATTACCACTAATTGCCAGCTAGTTAGAGGTGCTTAATCACTTGAGTTTCTATTTGTAGGGATGGTGACATGACCACACTGGACGTGGACGCCATCACGAACAGCAGCGATGAGACCCTGACTGAAAGCAATAGCATATCGGAGCGCATTATCGCCGTTGCGGGCAATCAGCTCAAAGAGGAACTCAGCACAACTGTGAAGGGTAAGAAACCAGACAGAGAGAGAGAGTGTGTGTGAGAGAGAGAGAGAGAGAGAGAGAGAGAGAGAGAGAGAGAGAGAGAGAGAGAGAGAGAGAGAGAGAAGAAAGTCTCTAAACTAATGTTCTCGTTGCATTTCATTTTACAGAGTGCCGCATTGGGGATGTGCGTGTCACGCGTGGATACAATCTGCCAGCCAAGTATGTTCTGCACACTGTTGCACCCGCCTACAAGGAGAAGCTCAAGACAGCTGCCGAGAATGCCCTGCACTGTTGCTACAGGTGAGCATGACCAATTCGCGTATACCCTGCTGTATATTAATATATAATTCCTTTGCCATAGAAACGTGCTGTGCAAGGCTAAGGAGCTGAATCTGCGCACAATTGCCGTGTGCAACGTGAGTGGCAATCAGAAGAGCTTTCCAGCCGATGTGGCAGCGCATATTGCCCTGCGTGAGTAACTAAACGAACAAAGCGGATCGGATCTGATTGATATAGTATGAAGCATGACTCGATTAGTAGGAAGTATATTTGATAGTAAGATCGTTAGATATATAGATTGGTAAATAGAGAGAACGATTAATCTAAAAGCAAGATTAAAATGAGATCGATCGATAAATACATCTTCTGAAAGATAGAAGAATAGACAAAAATTGGTCAATAGGTGAATATATAAAAATGCTTGTAGGCAGAGATAAACATAGATAAGAATACAAAGAGAGCGATGGATAAATAGCTCGATGATGATAATAAGACGACTAGACAAGCATTGTATATCGATAAACTTATATACAGTTAATGATGTACATAGATAACGATTGATAGATATGAAGATCGATAGATAATTAGGTAGATCAATAGATATAAGTAGATCGCTTGATAAATATAACGGTAGATCGACAGATGTGTAGTCAGTTATGCATGATAGATTGATCGATAGATGCACGATCTACGTCGACAGATATGAAGTTATAAAGATAACTAATAGATCGATTAGTTTATAGTTGTTTTGTAAGATTCCAGTAATAACATCTTTTGATCAGCCTCTTCAGCTCTTCTTTATACAAAATCTATCAGATCAGTTCTATATAATAAGCAATATGCTTCTACTCTTTCTATCGTTCTTCGCTTTCTTAACTCATTCCACTCTGCTCTTGCAGGCACCATTCGCCGCTTTCTGGACAAGTTTACACTGCAGGTTGTGATACTGTGCGTCAACAGCAACGAGCGTGGCACCTACGAGGTGCTGGCGCCGTTGTACTTCCCGCGCGATCAGCTGGAGGAGCGCAGCGCACTGTGGCAGCTGCCCAAGGATACGGGCGGTGAGCTGGGCGAGCCACAGCATCCGGATCCGGATCGCCAGATACGCATTATACGTAATCCGCAGCACAGTCACAGTGTGCACATGCGTAATCGTCATGGTGAGTGTTGTTGCAGTCTCTATTGACGTATCGATGACGTCTGTATGATTATCAGTCTTATCATTGTTATCACTTCACATGCATGTGTGTGTGTGTGTGTTATTGGCAGTGATTCTGATATTGTTTGGATCACAGCACTTGCCTTGACTCGCTTTCTTTGTTTGAGCTCGTCAACAGCTGCCGATAATGTCGATGTTGATAAGATTAGCGCGTGTACTCACACCACACACACACACACACAACAAAACACATACACTCTCATAGATATACACACAGACACACAAATGTTCATAGTATATGCTTTGCCGAGTACCTCATGCGGTATCCGAACGTCAAATTGCCCCCACTTTGGGTTCCTATGGCTTCAGTTCGGTTCCAAAGACGCCATCGTGTGGTAACAAACCGCAATTGCGTTAATTGCCAGCGATTTTCCATCGTTTTCCATTTTTCACAAGTGACTTAACAAATTGCGTTTCAATTTACGCACAAAAGCGGGAAGTGAACGCGGTTTATCAAACAATTTACGCACATTTTGTAAGTGAAAAGTTGACAAAGATTCCAACAACACAATATATATATATATATATAGTATATAGTGATTAAACTGTTAAGTATACTAGTTATAAGTAACCTCAGAAACTCAATTGTTTTATAAGTGTAGCTGTAGATACAAGATAAGAGGATGAATAACGCAGTTGCAGCTCACTCTTCATGACGTCAGCATCGCAGTCGATAGTTGTAAGCTAAAAGTGTTGCATACTTTTAGGCGGCATCAGATAATTATTGCGATCACAAGCGCAGTTATTTTCAAATTTGTTTGTTCTCTTGAGAAAAAAACAGAGCAGTCAATTAATTTCCTTTTAAATTTCCACACACATGTAACAAATGCAGAAATGCCACGTTGAGTTTTCATTGCTTGCCAGCAATTGTGTTGTTATTAAAGTAAATTACTTTATTAATTATTCAAATGCATTAGGAACCATCAGATGGTTGAACTGCTGCTGTCAACATGTTATGAGTTCGTAGAAGTGTTTTCAAATGGAAACTTACAGATAATGAAACTCTTACTTGAGCTCCACTTTATCCTGCATGAATACATTTAAAAATGAATGAAAAAACGAGGAAGAAAGGATATTTTTGGTATGCCGAAAATTGTATACTCTTGAAGGTACTTATCTGCTCTGATTGTTTCAAAAGTTGTTATATAGAATGGTGCAGAATTTAATTATACAATATACAATATACACAATATTCAATCTTTTGCCTTTCTTTGATTGACACTGACATAGACTCTACAAGGGTATAATGAAATGAATCATTCAGTAAACACTTGTCAAATAAAAAATGAATGTATTCATGCAGGCCTCTAGTAGGACTAAGCTTCTTCCTCTTGATAATTTCTTTCACTTATAGAAAGAGTTCACTCTACTTGGAATTTCATGCCATTTCACAGATTATTCTGTGGCAGGAGTCGCTGTTTGTGGCATTATACAAGGCACAAAAACAAAGTCATAGGCAAACATTTAAATTAACTGTGCTTCGGCTTATCATGACAGTTAGTTAAGATGACTGTCAACGATGTTTTTCAACTGATGTCGTGCCTGTCGTTGTTGTAGTTGTTGCTGTTGCTGCTGCCCTGATTGCTGTAGTTGCTGTCGTCGTCGTATTCCTGGCAAAGTTCTTGGTTGCTTCGCTTAAATCATGTCAACGTTTGAAAACAAACGCAACTCGCTTATCTTCTTCGTCATCTTTTCGCTCGTCCAGCTTCCCCTCGTTGCAAGCGAGGGGCGTTTTGGCCTCTTCTCTCTCCCTCTCTTACTGTCTCTGTCGCTCACTCAGCTGGCTAAGCGGCGCCGACGCGACGTCGCTGCTGCTGCTGCAGTTGACAAAAGCAGCGTCCGTAAGCTGATGGCGTCGGCGTCGCTTTCAGTTCATATCAAATTTCGCAGCACTGAAGTTGCGGATAAGACCAGAGGCTGATCGAGGCATCGAGGCTGAGCTTTGTTTGATAACAGAAGAACAACAACAATAACAAGAAATCAAAACATAAACAAATATGATAAACAACTCGTTTGAGTTTTCATGTAAATTGCAATTACATACATACATACATTGTACATACATTGTGCACTTTTATTTATAACTTATATCTGTCTCTCTCTCTCTCTCTCCCTCAGCTGACGACGATTCAGACGTTAGTCCACACGATATGGAGGGCAATAGCTCAGATCTGGAATATGGCGCCAGGGATATGAATGGCCTAAGTTTGAATTCCTACAGCAGCGGACTGCAGGCACAGCTGCAGGTAAGAGAAACATCTCTTGACACTCTCTTTGAGCCGCTCTTCTAAACTGTCTCTCTCTCTCTCTCGTAATTTAATTTGCAGCGCGATCTGGACAGACAACATTTGCTGAGCGATCGACCACGCACGGGAGTCTATGAGAGCGTAGTAGCCGAGGGAATTGAAGGCATGGAGCATCAAGAGAGGTGAGCGAACAAAAAATAGACAAAAAAAGAAAGATAGAGAGAGAGAGAGATAGGCAGCGAACAGAGATTGCAAATAGTGTGGGTATCTTGTCAGTAATAAGTTGGTAATAAGTATCAGGAAAAAGCAAAGTAATTCATCAAATTGAAATGAAATTAAATATCATATATTTCAAATATCTCAAGCACATCATTAGATGAAGTATTATCAAGAGTATCTATCATACACAACTAAATGTTTATATTCCTAAAACTTAATTCTTTAGATATTATCTATTTCCTGAAAATTATCTTTTGTTTTTTATTTATGATAGTTTTAACCAACTTGGAACAATAGTGCTATTTTTGTGACCGCCTCAATTTGAAGGTTTTCTTTTGTTTTTGAAATAAGTTTGAAAAGTACCAGTAATATCTGCTAACTTTTTTCGTTAATTGAAAAGCATTGTTTCATTAAATTTTAGTAAACAAGTCGTTGTTATTGTTAACATTGAGTTTATCTAATGCCTTTGTTTAACTAATGCCTTTTAGGCTATTGAGTCAACGAAACCTAAAGGCAGTGACAGTTTGTTGATAAATCTCTGAAAGTTAATCCATTACTTGTCACTGGGCATAACTTAAAATAAAACATGAACAATCTATCCCATCATGCCCCGATACATACATGTGCATGTAATTGTGATCTCACAACAGATCGAACATGGAAACAGTGCGAGGCTCTTATCTTATCAGTATCGGAATTAGTAACAGAAAATATAATTGTTAATCAAATTGCGAGGGGACTGAATGTTACATACTTTTCTAGCACACCTCTAGAGCAAGTATTATGATTATCTGTTGTATATAGTACAAACATATATGTATATATGTGTCTGTGCTTCTCCATTTGTTACGCAATCTGTTAACACACACACATACACACGCATGTAGCAGCAGTCGCAGTCGTATCAGGTGTGCTCGGGCTTGCGTCATTACATTTACATTACCAACTCGGAGCTGTCATCATCATCTGCAGTTCGTAAAACTGTCCTCAGTTCCATTTATTCCACCTCCACCTCCCCTTCTCCTTTACCACATCCCTTTTGGCCTCATAAACACGATTGTAATACTTATGTAGATAAATAACGGCATACGTATAGTTGCGCGGGCGCGTGCCGGAAATATCTTAAGCGACTAACAAATGACTTCTTTGGTTAGCTACGCGCCTTACCCTTCTCGCCGTCGCCCTTGGCTTCCTCTCTTCAAGTCTCTTCAGGCATTCGTTTGCCTATGCAAATTTTTACAGGACATTGGCACGCGATGTTTACCATGCAATGGAAGTTCTTCAGTTTACAGTCATCTTTCTTCTAGCTACGTCATTGTTCTTCACTTGTCGACGTCATGGATGGCATGTTCAAATTCAAATTGACTTTTTGTTTGCTTCCTTTGACTCTCTCCTAAAAATACTTAACGAATTCAGCTAAAAATATAAAAGAACCTTTTGACAATCGTTTTCTAAGCGTGCCAAGCCCCAAGATAGTCAAGTTTATAACATCATAAATTATGTTCTCGAGGGTAGTTCAAGTAGTTGCGGGAAAAGACTCTTAAGTTTTCAGCTGAGATTGTATTGAGCTAATTGTGTTATTAATTCTCGGGGGAAGTTTATTAAGTTCCCGGCTGAGATTGCATTGTGCTGAGTTCATTATCCTGATTTCCCTTTATTTGAAAGTACCAGTTCCGGTGCTGGTATACGTTGAAACAAGTATATTGTTTATGGTTGTCGGTAAAAACTTGTCAAGCCGGTTAAATTAAGTAATTCATTTCAACATGTCACTGGATTTTTTTTGTATATGGAACATTTTAGAGAAATTATATTAGGAGAATAACTGAAACCTGAACTGTAAGTATACTTTACAGAATAAGGGATATTCCTTCTACAAATCGAATTCTAAAATTCAAACAAACACAGTGACGTATTGAAATGAATTACTAATTAAACATGCCTCAAATTTATTTATTTTTATTTTTTTTTTCTGCACAACAATGGCCTAATACCTGCTCTTGAGCTTTACAATAAGTGTAAACACTATATCAACTTGCCCTCTGACAGTCATAACTAATTTATAGTATCCTAAAGGCACTGTGTCTGGAAATCCGTGAGTATCCCCGGGACACTGACGTGCCCAATATTTTTTTCGAGGAAATGGTGCTACAAACTTTCCACTAATCTTTTCCAAGTTCGAGCAATCTTGAAAGTTTTTATAAACTATTTCATCATAACACTTATTTAAACCTTCGGTAAATTTCGTAGTTTTTACGCGGTAAGGTGTTTCACGGTAATCATCATTTCTTCCACTTTGTGAACTGTAAATAGTAAAATCTACCACGGTTGTATCATCTGTGTCAAAATTCCAGTCAATATCCGCAGACAGCACGGATGCTCCTCGTGATACACGTTCCACTGTCATAGAACCGTTAACTTTTGACTCATCGGAGGACGTCAGTGAGGCAGAGAGAAATTCAAAGTTCCATGTGCGCTATAACAACCCAAATATCCTATAATCCTTCCATAAGTTTATTTCTTTTAACTCACCACTGCGACAGAATATGCAAAAAACTGCATCAGGATAGCGAACAAAACTCGTAAAAGCATTTCGACGTATATATATTCAAGTTCTGTCAACTTTAGATGGCCTCTGTTTAATACAGTATTTATATAGCTTAGATTCCAAAAACTTTTCATTCCCAATCACACGCAACAATTAAGCTCTATTTGAAAAAGTACTGTCGGTCATGTAAGATCCCTGATTGGAGTACCTAACATGATAGCGTAATCATTTATATCTCTTGCAAGGGAGTAAAGATCATTATAAAAATTACAATTACCTAAAATGACGGATAGTACATTTCCAAAATCCGTTTGATTGTTGCATGTGATTGTGAAAATATTAAGAATTTAAGCTATATATAAACAGTGAATAAACAAAGAATATCCAAAGTTAACCGAGTTTAAATATATAAACGTGGAAATGTTTTCACGACTGTTCGGACTTTTGTGTGGCATCCTGATGCAGTTTATTGCATTTTCTGTCGCAGTGGTGAGTTAATAGAGATAAAGCTGTGGAAGGATATATTATATATATATTTGATTTGTAATAGCGCACATGGAACTTTGAATTTCTCTCTGCCTCACTTACGTCCTCCGATGAGTCAAAATTTAACGGTTCCTTTACAGTGGAACGTGTAGCACGAGGGGAATCAGTTTTAAGTGGAGCTTTTGACTGGAATTTTGACACAGATGATACAACCAAAGCCGATCTTATTCTCTACCATTCACAAAGTGGAAGAAATGATGATTACCGTGAAACACCTTACGGAGTAAAAAACACGACATTTAACGAAGGCGTAAATATGATATATGATGAAATACTTTATAAAAACTTTCAAAATTGCTCGAACTTGGAAAAGATTCGTGGAAAGTTTGTACCACCATTTCCTCGGAAGAAATATTGGTTTCGTCAGTGCCGTGGGAATACTCATGGTTTTCCAGATATATTGCCCTTAGGATACTATAATGTATTTATTAGTATAAAAGGGCAAGTTGATATACAGTTTAGGTTCATTGAGAAGCTGACGCCAAGATTTTAGGCCATTGTTATCCAAAATAATTGAATAAATTTGATGCATATTTAATAAGTAACTCATTTCAATATGTTACTGTATTTGTATAAGAAATAAGGAATATTTACATATACTATAATGTATATTTAGTGTTGCGATTTTAGTAATTTTCTGTTTATGTAACGATCTTTATAATCTACTCTTCTTGTCACTGATAAGAACAAGGAGTCTGAAAGATTTACAGTTGATACGCCGGAAATTAAACAGAATTTTTTTATTGCCAAAAAAATATGAAGATATAGATATATAGTACGTGTTTACCAGATATGGTATATATAAGTTTACCAGAAATAGATATGTGTATACGTATGTTTACCAGATCTGAAAGGTATTTATAACACTGGCACAACTGTTTGAGCAGCCCTCTCGCTACGTTTCGCCTTAACAGTTAGCCTTTATCTTTATGAGGGGGCGGCGACTTCATTTGCATTTCTCCCGGCAATTCCAAGTCCTAACTAAGTATGCAGGGCGAATAGCTGAAAATGATTGCAAACTCGGTTTCAACTTTCAGCACGTTCAATGTCATCATTCAATTTGATGGCACTTTCAACTGTCAACCTCAATTACAATGGGCCAATGAACAGGCTCTCTCACTTTGAGTTACTCCGACATTTATTCATATTCTCGTAATTAAAAAAACTCCCAGTTAATGAACTGTATGCAACCGCATACAATTTGTACCGTTTGCTGCGGTATCGTGTGTCATCGTCAGAGATTTGTAGAGTTACTTAAGGCCTTAATAAATTCAATTAAGTGTAAACAGGCAAGCAGGACAGTGGGACTGACAGGCAGCACAGTTCAATGCATTGCAAGGCGGGTTCACAGCCTTCTCTTGCCTGCAGTTATGTGCATATTGCGCATACGTCACGTTGGCCAGGCTGACTTAGTTGATTGTTTGGCATTGTGATTGTGTTTTTTGAGCAGACATGACATTTGCATTACCCGATTGGCGGCTGTCAGGTAGAGCCTGGCATGTCCTTGGACAATTTCCTGTGCTCGCCCCAGTGCCATCCACTGTCATTGCCTGCTGCTCTCGTTGTTGTTGTTGTTGCTGTTGTGGCGCGTGTTGATGTCATTGCACGAGAGGCAAAAGGGCGCAAACTCGTGCTGCAAAGAGAAAGAGAGCGCGCACTAGGGAGAGGCATATATAGAGAGAGAAAAAGAAAGAGAGAGAGAGAGAGAGAGAGAGCGCTGTGGTGTGCACTTCCTGCTCTCTCGCATGGTCTCTTGGTGTACACACGTTACGAGCATCATCGGGAGTCGCCGCTTCAGTCGAGAAACGCAGTTCGTTGCGAACGGTCGTGTGTTCGGTTAGTCTGTTTGTCGGTTAGAATAGAAATTGTTGGTCAACTGATTTATATAAACTCAATATACCCGTTACAGACACACATCTGTATATATGTTATGTATATATTTTGACATATTCCCGTTTTAAAATCATTTCACGTGGCTTCTTCCGTACAAAACAACGCAAAAGGTCTTCGAAAAATTGAGTAATCTATTTTTAAATTCCACACAAAGAGTCGCGTCAAAAGTTGTCTGCGCCATTTACGTCAATTGAAGAAGAAAGTCGCAGAAAATAATAAGAAAATAGGCAAAAGTTCCGTAACGTTTCTGTTTCGTGATTCGTTTCGAACGATCGATACTTGCAACTACACATCAACAACAACAAATCTAATTGAACAGTAAAAAACAGAACCGTAACAGAAACAGCACAACAGCAACAACAACAACAACAACAAACTCAACCCACCCACAACCACAAGAACAACACAATGACAATGCTCGAGGGCATGACGTCCATAGACTTGGGCTCCAGCCCCATGCAGGAGACCACAGGCGACATGATGGGCGCCGATGAGCTCATGGAGACGCCGGAAGAGAGGTAAACACAGACTGAGTAGCAGCAAAAGAAGAAGAAGAAGAAATCAATTGAAAGGATGTCCCTCGTCTCGCCCCCTTCTTCCTCTACCCCCTCTCAGTAGTAGTTGTTAACCCCCACAACAACCCACTCGACACCCACGCGATGATGACGTTTGTTATTTCATTTTCTATTTAAATTCAACATGACGTCATTGCCCCACTGTGACCCACTGTGCCTGCCCACTGTACACCGAACATAGCGCATTTCGTTCTACTTGATTCCACGCGATAATTACTCATAACTTCCAACTATTTGTCGCAGCAGTTGTCATCTATTTATAGTTACTAGTCCTTTTTTGGACTGGACTCATGCTTTATTGAAGGGTTTTTGCGACCCTGTCAAGCTTTTCACCTGCTCTACTACCCTCGCCCTTGTCACGCCCACTCAGCTGTCTAGCTGTCAATCAGTTTGAACAATGGCAGGCAATCTACGCTGGCAAAGCAGTGGAAATTCACCTGTCATGAAAGACGATTCCCTTATCGAACCCCAAAACGCAGTTTCAATAACTTTACCAGAGGTTCTCTTTAAGAAAACCTACCCAGAATGATGAGGAATACTTTCACACGCAGTTGCAATAACTCACTCAAAGGTTTTCTACAAAGAGTTCAACATAGTCAGCTCGTACTGTCTGGCAAGCTCTAGAACTGCATTGATTATAATACAAATTACAAAAAGATCATGTAAATTTGCAAGAGAACTACAAACGAAATTCACACGTTTGTTTTCTCTATATATAGGAAGTATCTTAAAGGGCATATCTCGGAGAGTTCATAAAGCGTTATGATATACAGTAAATATTATGGCGATATAGCTACTATTTACACACTGCGTCATAATGCGTCGCATTTCACTCTCTTATCACTAACTATGTTCAGAGCGAACTCTTATCTGCATCTTTATCACTATCCAAGTACTAGCTGAGATGCAGATGCTGTCGTTGGGGTTATCTTACTGCTACTGGAGTTACGTTAACTGCGTCACTTTTTTTTTGCATGCAATAAAAACAAAAGAAAAATAACAAGAATAACAACAACAACAACAACAACAACAACATCCAGGCAGCATTCACAATTAGCGTGGCGTGTGTCAGTCGAGCTGAACTGATTAACGCCTTCTCCTTACCAGCACTGACTCAGCCCACAGGCAACCAGTCAACTGACTCAGTTTCCCTTTATGTAGAAATGGAAATAACAGTTTGTAGTGTGTAATTGGCACTGGATGTCGATGTGGAATAGATCATCTATTTCGTAAGGCGTTTCCAACCTGAAGCGTAGTCAACCAAACATAAATTTCTTATTCAAAACTAAACAGAACTTGGTACTTAATTAACAGCAATAACGATCAGTCATAATCAGTAAAAAGAAGAACCGAAGAATATACAAAACTAAGGGAGTCTCGCGTACCGTAAATAATAGTTTTGACAAATTACTTAATATTCCCTTAATGTAAAATCTGGAAAATTTAAAACTTTATGACACTACGTAACGTTTCTAGTACAATCTTTAGCCAGTAAAAAAGTTAGCCAACCAACTGTTAACGATCACAGATGTGTATCAGGGGAGAAAACAACGAAATAAAAACAGGAATACACGAATGTAATATATAGAACAGCGTGTACATATTCATATATAATTATATATATTTTAATAAGCACTGGCTCACATATGGCTTATCTGACAAACATTTGCACTCAGTTTTTTAGCACAAATACAGAACATAAAGCAAAAATTCAGCTCTCTCGTGAAACCTTGCCAAAGTTAGCCGCATGCAGCTTTCAAAATCCGCACGTCTGTATGTATAATGAAGCGGACAAATAGAAATATGCCGGGAATTTAAAGCAGTTGGGGCTGGTGATGGTGATGGTAGCGAGGTAAACACGTTTACCTGCCTGCTGTCAGCTGTAACAACAACAACAACAACAAAAACAACAGCAACTGCGACAAGTCTAAACATGATGCGCTGAGCTTGTCAGACTCATGATCTGTTTAGCATGATAATTAGCACATCCCAGCAAGATCAATAGACGCAATGGAAAACTAGTGAAGGCGTTAATGGGCTATTACAGCTGTTAATCTTATCAATAATATTTGCTAATGGCATTTTCCTCTCCCTCTTTCTGTCTTCCCTTTTTAGATACGAACGTCTGCTGCAGCGCGCACAAGTTGAGGATCTCAATGAGGTCTCCGGCATTGGGTGCCTTTATCAGAGTGGCGTGGATCGTCTGGGACGACCTGTGATTGTGTTCTGCGGCAAATGGTTCCCAGCACAGAATATCGATCTGGAGAAGGTAAGGTTAAGCATATATAAATATATAGAATATGCATTAATAACTTGTTCTCTATTGTTAGGCACTGCTGTATCTGATAAAATTGCTAGATCCGATTGTCAAGGGCGACTATGTCATCGCATACTTCCATACACTCACATCCACCAGCAACTATCCGTCGCTGCATTGGCTGCGTGAGGTCTACAGTGTCTTGCCATACAAGTGAGTGGAAAATGTCCCCCATCAAATATACTATATAATCCCATTTGCAATTGTTGTCTAATTTGTTTTTCGCCTTTCCTCGCTGCAGATACAAGAAGAATCTGAAGGCCTTCTACATTGTGCACCCCACATTCTGGACGAAAATGATGACCTGGTGGTTCACCACATTCATGGCGCCCGCCATCAAGGCCAAAGTGCATTCGCTGCCCGGTGTCGAGCATCTGTACTCGGCCATCACAAAAGATCAGTTGGAAATTCCCGCCTATATTACGGAATACGATATGGCAGTAAGTTAGATGATGAACCATTACTGAATAGAAGACCCCACTAATTTAATATCTCTCACTTTCTTTCAGACCAATGGCCTGCATTATTTTAACCCTGTACCGACTGCCTCGTAGATGGCGGCCATTGTGGCTGTTTAGGCAGCCAGAAAAGACCTTGAGAAATGGAATTTTTATAAATTTTATAGAATTGTACTCTTGTTTTCATTGTTAGTTGATAAGCGATTTTTGTTTAATTGTTGATCTTTAAAGTAGATCTTAAAAGTATTGGAACGCGAGCTGAAAAGGCAGAAGAAAGTGAGAATGAAAGAGGAGATCGATAACGAACGCAGGAATAGAAACATTTTAAGGACAAACCTGATAGCTAAATTTAATGTAACCCAAATTATGTAAAACATTCTTATGAAGTGCATGAAATTAGAAAGCTACCGATTGTTAATTTGCTACAATTAAAAAAAGAACAAGAAAACTACAAGTAATGATAGTGAAGTAACGGTAAAAATTAGTACAGTTTTTTGGCAATTCGAGAGGAGCTATACAAACAACTAGCAAGCT
Source organism: Zaprionus ornatus (assembly GCA_018904035.1). Classification (NCBI taxonomy): domain Eukaryota; kingdom Metazoa; phylum Arthropoda; class Insecta; order Diptera; family Drosophilidae; genus Zaprionus; species Zaprionus ornatus. The sequence continues at coordinate 7,274,408 of JAEIFZ010000253.1, forward strand.
GAACAAATTAAGATTTCGATTAGAGATGATATTATATGTTAACTTGACCTTGGACCTTGTTGTAGTTAATTCCCGCAATTACAAACCAATTGTATTACGGACAGTGTACTTATAGTACCGTTAGTATATGGACCCCCTCCTCCCCGCCCTCAAATTGTATTATCGTATCGTAAAGGCAACGTATGCAGCTGGAAAGCGAAAGTTGAAATGCCCTAATGCCCCCCATTCCTAAATCCCTCAGATCCTCCACCACCAACGAACTCCCATAAAAAACAAATACGTACATACTATAAATTCAATTGTAATTATACAAGAAACTAAACAAAAATAATTATATATACATATATATATACTAAATATACACACTAAAAACCAAATAAACTAACGTTATACATATATGAATGCATACATATATAGGGATATATGTATGTTGCGATAAATACAAATAAAAACCAAAAACAAAAACAACAACAAAACCCGAGAATATATTTTGAACTTGTTAAAAGCGAAAACCTTTTGTAGATATATAAAGAATATACTAAACCTAATTAGAGCTCACCGTAAGGCCCGCAATTGAAACACCAATAAAACGAGAACAACCTAACGAGTACTCATTGTTCAATGTTCCAAAAAAAAGGACATCAAAATACTACATATGTTAAAGGATTAATCCACAGACCCCTACACACACACACAGAGACACTCTCACACACACACTGAGTCCTTGTTAATCTTCCATGCACCTTTTAAGCTCAAAAAATACCATCAAGTTATACCAAATTACTTAAAGATTTTTCTCGACTTAATTATGGCACACACACTCAGACACATACACACACACACGTCACATTTTCGATTGGTATAATTCGATTGTAAAGAATTCGTCTCTAAATGTAGTTAACAATTAACTTTTTCAATTACTTAAAGCACAAACACGCGCGCTAAGCAAAAACCCCAAGAAAACGAATCAATTCTAAAACGCTGAAACTTAAAATTTTAAATTCAAACAGAAACAACAATAGCAATAAAAAAAGATTACAGAAGCAAACACAAAAAAAAAGCAGATCACTTATGCGGTTAAATTAAAGCAAAACGAAAAAAAAAGAATATAAATGCACTCAGGGATTGATTTAAAGCAACCAAAAACAAAAAAAAAAATACCAAGAAAACCAAGAAAAAAAACCAAACCAAGTTTAGATAAAAGACATACGCTTTTTGGAACCACAGCAAATACCGCAAGCCTTTGCATTATTGCGCCCATCCGCAAATCGGCTGCCTGGCTAGTACCTAAAACTAAACATAGACCTAGAGATAAACGTAATAAACCTAAAAGATGAATAAGAAACAAGAAGAAGAGGATGTTGAAGAAGAGCTAGCATTTAATTATGATATGATGAAATTAGCAAAATGTTTTTAGGCTCTTTATTAATTGATAGAATCAAATACGAAATCTTTGAAATTGAAATTGCAAATCTAAAACTCATCGACATCAATATGAATTATGCCAAAAGTAACTTAAACCTTTTATATTGCTAAACAAATTAATCAAATTATATTTATATAGTTGATATATGTAACGGCAATTCAATTGCTTCAGATACATTATATAGATATATAAATATAGGCATACATATTTTTGTCACCCACACACAAACACACGCATAACTAGAATATCCCACTAGGCCCTGAAAATATACAAGATTATATATAATATATATTCAACTAGCTGCAATATACAAGCGCAAACTACTAATACTACGACGACTACTACAGTACAGTCTAAGCAGAGCCCACAGAATATTATTTTTACAACCAGAATTACAAAGATAATCATATACTAGACGAGAGAAAACCAAATCGAAATATTGTTGTTCGAGTGCAGAGAGAAAAAGAGAGAGATCCATTAATTGCATTTTCTATAACCAGCTGTAGGTGACTAAACCCAACCCAGTTATGCCAAGTGTTCCTTTCTGAAATCGTATTTCCTAAACCAATTCGCGTGTATTGTTTCGATATTTGTAGATAATATACATATATCATTTAATAATGAAGCCAACTACAATTAATTAGGCAATTTTCTAAGGTTTTTATAATTTCCTTTTTGTGTTCGACTGTTGACATATTGCTATAGAAAGTACAGAATGAAAGGTGATTTTTTGCTAATAAGAATAGAAAAAATCGAGAAATATTAATTGTACCTTACTTGAAAAATTCTGCGATTGAATTTAGTGTAGCATAATATTGTATTTTTAAAATTCCTTATATATACATAGTTGTTAAACCAAAATTCTATATAGTATATATAACGACAAGTTACAAATTGAAAATTGAATAACAAAAAAAAAAAAAAATGGAAAATGAAAAACGATTAGGCGTCATGGCACAAACACAGAAGCTAAATTTAGTTAAGTTTTCCAATATAAAAATTCAACTCTCCTACTTTTCCTTTTGTATATAATATTTATGTACGAAGTAACAAATTTAATTGGTAAACTCTAATAATAATAATAAAAAAACATACGCTTTCGTTAAAATTAACAACCTCACTTTCTTTATTGTATACTAACAACTAAACAGCTTATCAAACATCTATTTTATGCATTTTAACATCACGTTGCAATATTGTATTGAATATCGTATCTAATTTGCGCTAAATCATTTGCTATTCGTCATTCTCACAGCTAACGTTTTTCAAGAGCAACGTATTCTGATCTTAAGTGTGACCATATTCGGTTGCTACTACAATCCAACATGAAATAAGTTGGCAGTTTAGCACAGTTGGTATTTGATTTAGTGTATTATCAGTTTTGTATTCGCCGAATTTGGCATATATTCCTCCTTGTATTTATCGAACATTTGCTCCAATGCCTCCATCACTTTACTATGCAATTCATCCACATATTCTGTATTCGGCTGGGCGCTCTGGATAACGTCAATTGGCGCACCAACTAGGAAAGAGAAACAGTTCATAAAGAGAATAAATTCGAAATCACCATACTCAGAGCTTACCAACTTGTACAATAGGTCGGCGGTAGGGAACGAATCCGAAAGTGTAGTTGAAGAACCCACGACCTACAGGTATGAGGGGGGAGATTCCGGTCAGCTTCTTCACCAGTGTTTGAAGACGACGCAACAGCGAATCTGGCGGATTGTCAACCTGATCGAAGATGTCGACCTCACCGAATGAAATGGTGGGCACAATGGGAGAACTGCAATGTGTGGATATGTGTTATATATCGATGGTAGTCTAGTGTATTATAGTGTGCTTACCCCGTTCGTATAGCCATTTTTACGAAACCCTTGCGGTTCTTCAGAGTCAAAATGTATTTGCCGGGATGCGAATCGAGCGCCTCCTGTGCACCGCCCACCAAAATGGCCACTGCATTCGATGTGAAACCATCGCGATTGTTAGGATCCTTGGGATCATTAGACTTTGTCAGATAGTAGACCAAAGACTCCTTGGAAACCGAAACTAGACCCCACCAGCGTAGCAAATCCCGCAGAAATGGTATTACAAAGTGCTGATCAAGTGTTCCAACCTTGGGACGCACCTGGGGGAACAATTTGAGCCATTCGCTGATTTCAAGGCCCATGTTAATGCAAATTCCCGTGCTGTTTAATCAATAAAAAGTCCATATTTAATTCATGGCATCGATAAGATACTCGTACCTCACTTACCCGAGAATACCATGAGGAAAACTAGCTAGAATGTAGTTCCTATTGGCAGGGAGGTCGGCGGTCTTAACCAATTTGACGGGAAAGTAATTACGGTATATGCGATACAGTGGGTTGGTACGATTTAACATCCAACTAAGAAAATCGATAAATTGCCAATCAAGAAATAAACTAATGGGGGGAGCTAGTAAACTCACCCATTGCCATCCATGGCAGAATAGGTGCGCTTATGTTCGACGTATATATAGACCGTATAGACCACTAACAATGTGCGTATCACAAGACCACCATAATACTGAAAAGGTTTATGGGTTAATAACAAGAATTTTATTCAGATAGGTTAGTTATAGTCTTACCAGGCATAAACCCACGAGTAGGAATGAGGTTAACGGCAAGGTGAAGAAGAATAACGTAAAGATGCCTGTGACGAAGGTCTCCAAGCGTCGCTTGGGAGGCACTGTAACCGGAGCCCACTCGATTTTCATGTTCTCTACTTGAGTTCTCAGCGGGGAATGGCAAAACGTCTGTGAAGACGATTCCTCAACAACTGAACAACGCAACGAAATTCCAATGTGTTCTTATCCTTATCGCTTGAGTCAACGGAACCATCCGAAATCGCTGTTAACAGTCAAAGAACTAAACTCAGTGATTACCCAGTCGATAAGTTTCAGAACGATAAGGAAAGGCAAACAAAAATACATTTCTTTATATCTATAGTAGAAGTAGTAGGTGGAGGCATATTACACTTGTAATACCCTATACTTTATCATATATGGCGTAGATTAGGGGCACTTTATCAACAGTCCGAGCGGACACTGTCTGACTAGTCGAATTTTGGAAACTACCAAGTCAAATTACCAATTAGCTGTTCATTCAATTGGTCTGTGTACATTCATTATTAACTTGAGCATGGAGTGCAAAGTGTGTGTCGAGTGTAAGAAACTATGTCCATATTCGTCATCTATGTTATGCATGTTTCCAGCTGAGTTCGCCTCGACCTTTGGCCCAATACGCTTTTAGAACTCTTTCGTTTTCGTAGTTCGCAACAGTTGTCGATTTCTTCCAGACGCGACTTAATTGCGTGTGGTCAATGTGTTATGTGATAAGCAAATAGTTTCTACAGCAGCTTGTGGAGTAATTATTCTTATCACACAACCGATGTCTACTACACATATAGTACTTAGTCAATGTACTCGGTTCTGGTCTGTTTGGCGGCAATTTGCTTACTCATCTCGTGAGGCTCCCATTACACGCTTTATCACAAATATACAACATAAGTAATGTTCGTATTTACTTAGTGTGTCAATACGTGATTGTTGTTGACCTGTTCAGCAAGTTATAATACACTGCACTACATGGGGTAATAAAGTTGTTATTTCTTAATTTATTAAAAAACGGCTGTTATAACAAAGCTAAACAATAAAGCCCCTTCATAGACATCATTATTTTTTAGTACTAAATCATTTGTTGTCCAGTGTAAAAACTGGCTGTACTTGATACAAATCAGTTGCACTCTTCTAACGCCTCCAACAGTTGTGCCTTACACAATTTAATATTACGAGAAGCCGGTTGCAAACAATAAAAAAATATTCATAAGCTAGTATCAATTATAACCTGAGTTCATTATTTCACTATACTAAATAACGATTTTCGAGTTAATAATCGTTATACCTGCGTTGTTATTTCAAGATAATAAACAATAATTAATTGATTCAATGTCGTCTATCATACCTTCTCTTATTAGTTCTCTTTCTGTAGTTTGTTGTGCTTTAAATAGATTAATCAATTAATACTGTTGTCATGTATCTACGGAACTTTATTTTTAGTTTTGAAAGAGCGTTTATCACAAGCTTTATGCTTTATGCTGGCAATGTCTGGAGTGCAGTGTGCCCAAATGGTAGTAGATAAAAAACCCACTCACTTCTCATAACTGGTCACACTGTTGTTTACACGCGCCTTGGTGATTTAGTGGCAAAAATAAATGGCAACAAGACAGTGGTGGTGAATATAATGTGCATGGCAGTACTGAGATAGCCATGCGATAAGTAACAGGTGCGCGCATATCGGCCATCTCAATTATCTGTATGTATTAACATATACACACACATTTGTTGCGCGTCGGAGGTCGGAGGTGGATTCCAAACAGAAGAATGGCCACAGAGGAACACCAACGTTTGGCCAACATTGTAAAAAGCTGCCACGACAATCTGCGGCAGCTGACCAAGGTTTATGGCGCAGAGCGTGCCTGGCAGGAGCACACAGGGCCGAACAACGCTGAAAGGCTGGCGGAATATGCAGATGCAATGCAGCAACTTGCGGGCATATGGGAGAACAATACCAATAAAACGGAACTGCAGGCACGCAGTCGCATCAAGTGGGCCATTGACTATATAACAAAGTACTTCTACACCGAGGGCATCTATCTGCAGAAGCGGCAACGGGAGCAGCGCCTGCTGGCTTCGTACAATGAATTGGCAGGTGTGGAATGTTCCTACATGGATGATCCACCGCCGGATAGGTTGAATGTACTGGATGTGGGCAGCTGTTTCAATCCTTTTGGTAATACACCGCACCTCGAGGTGACGGCCATCGATCTCTGCCCGGCCAAAGGTGCCACTGTGCTGCAGGCAGACTTTCTAACTGTCGATGTAGATTCTACACTAACTCAACCTGAAATCTGTGAACAGAGCCTAAAGAAGCTGCCTTCTAACTACTATCATTGCGTCATCTTCAGTCTCCTGCTGGAGTACATGCCCAGTGCGGAACAGCGTTTACTATGCTGCCAGAAGGCCTATCAGCTGCTGCGCCCCGAAGGAATCCTAGTCATCATCACACCCGATTCGCAGCATGTGGGCAAGAATGCCAGCCTCATGAAGAACTGGCGCTTTGCCCTGGCAAAGTTGGGACTGCTGCGTGTGCGATTCGAGAAGCTGCCGCACATCACCTGCATGGTCTTCCGTCGGGCCATCAGCCAGCAGTTGTCACTGCACTGGGCCAGCGTGCACCGCGAGGAGGGAGTCACTGAGGCCATTCGAATACCACAGGATCAAGAACAGGATCAAGAGTAGTTAAGTCAATATAGTAGTTCTCGTAAATTTGTCTTTAATCTCTATACTCTATGGATGTAGTACCTATATAGTTCGTGATCTATTCTACTGTGTAATAAATATTAAATACTACTACAGTTGGCGTTCCTGTTTCTGAGTATCCGCAACGGGATTGGCGGGCTGCGTGAACAGTCCCGACTCACTCTGCCCGGTCTGACGTTTTTTCATTGCTGAAGTGGCGCCAACCGCTTGTTGCATTATATTCGGCGGAAGAGGTTTCTTGCGGTCTGCCTCCCATGCAGCTCGATGCAGTCGCTGGCGATGCTTGTACATGTTGGCATTGGAAAAGAAAGTCTGCGGGCAATTGGGGCAAGTATAGAGCACCTCACCCGTGTGTGTGGAAGTGTGTTCCTGTGGGTCGCAAGTGGGTTAGATTGCTATAATTTTAATCATTGATCACTCTTACTCTCAAGTCCTGTGGTCTCTTAAATGCCTTCTCGCACATAGTGCAGCGGAACTTTCTTTCGCACTGATGATTGTGATAGATGTGTCTTTTCAGGGCTCGTGCATTGGTAGATTTCTTGTCACAGATGGGGCACCGGTGTTCCTCGCCGGGTGGCTCGTGAACCGTACTCATGTGTTGCTTGAGACCAGATAAATGACGCAGCCATGTGCCACATATCTCGCACTGCACGGGATCAGGCTTGGGGCGAGGTATATCGGAATGCTCCAGTTCATGGTGCTTCTTGAGATTGGCTTGAGTGCGCAAAGTCTTGCCACACTTATCGCAGATGATGGCATTCTCTGGATCATGCATATACTTCATATGCTCCTTAAGCTTGCGTGCCGTGGGCACCCTATAAGAAATTAGATAATGAACTTTCTTATGGAACATTACTTGATTGTTCTACTTACTTTTTGTTGCACTCGGGGCAGGTATACTTGAAGTCTGACTTGGGCACATGCTTCGATACGTTGTGATACTCGAAGGCAGCCTTTGTTGTGAAATGCTTGGGACATTTGTCGCACTGATACGTTGGCTTCTCCTTTGCATCACCCTGAGGATTTGTGTGCGTCTGTTCGTGTGTCTCCAGAGTTTTAGAGTCCGGAAATACGCGATCGCATTGGTTGCACTTGAAGTGCTCTGGATTCTTGTGGACCAGCACGTGCTCAGCAAGACCTTTACGTATGTGAAACTTGCGGCCACAACAACTAATGAAGCCACTCTCAATGTTGTGGGACATGCGCAGATGACGCCGCATGTCGCCGAAATTGGGCACCAGCAGATTACAAATGTGACATGGCAGCTTCTTGAAAAAGTCAAATATAATTTCATCATATTCATCTTGCTGTGCTTTTCGCTTCTCAATCTCCTCGCGACTCATACGCACGGGCGGCACAAGTGGTTTGGGACGTTTACGATATTTCTTGGGTTTGACTACAACTCTTTTGGGTATCTCTGCGTAACGCTCTTCAGGCTCAACATCAGGCAAACTGTCACCGGAATCACTGTCGCTTGTCTCACTGGAACTATCACTATCGTCTGTGCCGAGCACAGCCTCGGCTGCGACGAAGTCCGTGTCATTATCATGATCAGAGTCCAATTCCTTTTTCAAACTTTGTGGCGGGGTTACGGGTCGCGGGTTTTTCGGTGGGCGACCACGACCACGACGTGGTCTCAGACCTGGGCGAGTGTTCGCTGACGTTGTCCCACTCAACGGAGCCACTGATTTCTCATGCAGAAACTCAGCTAGCGGTATATCACCATCAGAATCACTATTGACCGTTAAATGCTCGTTCTTAATACGTCGTTTTGCACTAGTTGTAGTGTGGTCGGTGGCGGCACGTTTATTGGATTTTGATTCTGGCAGCACCGGATCCTCTAGAATTTCCAGTTTAGGCAATGGTTCCAGTTCATTCACCTCCACTTTTACGTCCCCAGGGGCAAAGAAACCCTCGGCCAATGCATCCATTTCAGTTCCAAACGCAAGAGGATTGGCTGTCTCCGTTTCGCCACAGAATTCGATGGGCACATCCTTAACCTCCGTGCGCCTCTCCTGGTGCGCATTGTAAACGCGTTGATAGAAGAGATTAAAGCTGCTTACACATTCCCAGCACTGAAAACAAATCTCTTCTCGCTCCCCACCAGCACTGCTCAACTGTAAAATGATGAAGTTTATGTGCTTTTAATTAGGAAATCAATATTACGCGCGCTTTACCTCAAGCCAAAAGTGTTTGTTTATTGTTTTGCAAATGTTTAGCCGCATCCCTGCTTCGGAAAATATCTTATAGGAATCTGCGGGCGTGCAGCAGCCAAAACAAAGCACACAGGCAGCCATTGCCTAATTAAACAATATATTCCCGATGCAAAAGTTATGTAGCTTCCATTTGTTCATATAAAAAAACCAATTTGTTTAAAAAATTGTTTTCTATTTGTTTGGCAGTCGACTGAATTGTGGCGGTCGGTAGATAATAAACACAACATTTTGTGTTCCATCCAGTGTGTACATAAATTATCGATAGACGATACTCTTGATGTGTGCGCAATACGGTCACACAGATTTCATTTCAAATATCTCGTATATCGATACGATAAGCATCAGTACAATTCCAACGGTCGTGCGGTATAGTTGTATCTCGCGTAAGATTGAAAGACTTTCTAAAACTAGATAACACGAAGTAATGTTAAGAACCCGGTTGCGCGTACATCAAATAATATGTAAACAACGAAACAACAAATAAAGCACGGTACCAAACAAGTCACAAGTGCAAATATTACTTATACATCATGATTTTGCAATTGCCTTAACGACAGTTATTACTGTTTGTAATTGACTAAATCGTTTTTGGTCTTTGTTTACTTTTCTGCTTCGTCCGTTCGTCTGTAAAATTAACACTTTTTCTATGCATTTTGATTGGCCAATTGGCGATTTACCATGGCTAAATAAATGAACGACTCGTTTTTGTAACCAAATGCCGAATGAAAACAAATGTACTCAAGCAACTTCCTTCACCTGCCTCATGTTTAATGTTGAAATCGGTGTTTTCCTTAATGTGCACTTGTTTTCCAGCTGAGTAATTATCGGGAAATTGTTGCAGCTCACTTGAACTTGAGCTATTTTTATTGACTTTGTTACTCACCAGCAAAATTCAAGCGTGCACCATTAGCTTCATGACACATTCAACGATGCCTGCAACTTCCTTTATAAGACCTTTTACTTTTGTTTGTGAATGAATGCGCAACATTTTCACAAATTCACTCCAGCCCACTCAACCAGTTGCAATTGCATTCCGCACAGATTTGGGACTGGAGATCGTGGGGATTGTGGGGGAATCTAAACGGCAGCCGGTTCGCTACGTCTCGCCTCGACTCGCTTCACTTCCCCTCTCATCGTTTGCCTCTGTGGTCTGGTTGGATTTTCTTTTACGTAACGCCTAGCCAAGCCAGGCACGAGCCAACCTAGTTAAAACCAGAAGAAAGCCACAGTCGGGGGAGCTCGACAGTGGGATACCCTTTCTACAGCGCAGTGCTGCATAACTGAATAACTTCAGTTTAAAAAAAAAAAAACATCATGCTAAATTCGGTGTCTCTCACTTTTGTGGAGTCTCCCACGCCTCCCTCTCCCTGTTGCATACATTTGCGTAAAGTTAGTATACCTTTTATGACCATTTTAAATGGTTCCAAGGGTATAAATATGGTTTGACAATCGACCACGCCTGAGCGTCTTTCATTTTCACTCTCTGGCTGCACTTGCTAGTCAACTATCCAAACTATTATAACTCAAATCCACATCGAAGCACAGCACGTTTTTATTATCGCACATTTCTTATGCGGAATATTAATAGGTAGCCCGACCAGTGATACCAACAACGACAACAACACCAATTGCGAGAAACTAAAGCAAAACATACAAACAAAACTCCCCAACGCATCACCTGTTGAGGAAATGGAAGCCCATCGACACCCGCGTCGTTCATTGGCCAATTGACATCCAAAACGGAAGTTCCATCGCGCATAACTAAGTGAATCCAATTGAATAAAGCCAAAAACAGTTTTAAATTCTTGACAGAACACATTGGTAGCTAACCTACACTCATTGGGGTCATCGTAACTGTGCCAATCCCCTGCTGAATTGTTTATTTACACTATGAGTGAACTTAAGTCTTGCATCATTTCGCGAATTTCGCTATTTTCAACACTTTTGCTATTGGCATTCGTCTGCCAGTCGAATGCTTATGGATTTGGACGTTGCCCGAAGTATCCATCGATGCCAAAGTTCAATATGAGTCGGGTAAGTTCCATTCGAGGGATTCCAGACCTCAAGGCAAAGCACTAAAAAACTTTATGCATATAATTTGCCATCGTAAAGTGGATCGTAAAGCAACAACAACAACAAAGACATCTGTCAAACGTTTTCATTAATTAGTACAAGGCGTCGGCTAAAACATTTTTTTATAGATTGTGCATAAAGATGAACTTGAACTAATTTGAGGTCTCCAACAATGTAAAAGTGCAAACCAGTTTACAGCGAAGGAGACACGCCACAACAACAACAACAATAAAAGCCAACTCTTGTCTGATCTCGTCTTGTCTCGTCTCGTCTCGACTCCAATGGCACAAACAATCCACTCAATACTCAAGAAGCCATGGCGAACCTCGTCCAATTCCACCAAGGACAGTTATTCATGTACCACACATGTTTGCTCAAATTAGAAAATTACTGCAATCAATTTATCCACTCAATTGCATTAATAATGTATATGCCATATACCATAATATATGCTAATCGACGCATAGAGCCGACCGCCTTGGAAAACTCATTTAGAGAATGAAAACGAAAAGCTCGTAAAGTGGACAAGAGGCTGGGCAACAGCTAGAGATGGTAGCGTGAATTAAGAACTAGCTTAAAAACATTAAAACAACAACCAAGCTCATATTTTATAAATTCATATATGTTTTGTTCATAGAAATAAAATGAAAGTGTTCAGCATAAAAGTGAAAGGTGTTGACGTTAGAAAGTTCTCTTCACAATTGGAAAATATACCAGAAATACCTATAGATGCAGATAAGATATTAAAGATAGACTCTGCAAATAACTGATGATATGTATACAAGGAATAAGATAAGATATTATAGATGAAAACTTCAATTAACTGGTAATATTTACTATGAACGAGTGAAATGAAAAGTTCCATATAATATACTCTCCATAAACAGTTGCCAGCAGTTTTATAATATTCCATAAACATCGTGTCCGGTCATATCACGCGTCCGGCTCTAGCCTTAAAGTGGAAACAGCTGCATTTGCATCGAAATCGGTGCTGCCTCCAGCTGCGTGCTGCCACTAATTGATAAATCGTCGGTCCAATTGCGTCGTTGACAAGCACATAAAACACACTATCTAAATGGTTCGCTCTGGAGGGCAAAGACCTGGCACAGAAGACCCCAAGAATAATTATCAAGTGAAGCTTTTATGCGTTGACAGTCTCGTCTGCCCAGTAGGCGATGATGATGACCATGGTGATGATGATGATGATACTTGAACAAAACCAGTTTACCAAAAAACAAAAAGAGGCTTAAAATGTTTATGTTTTACGGATTGTTTTCGTTGATATTGTTGTTGGGCCTTTGTATAATAAGTAGTAACCCAGTTAAGTGCTTACTCATCGCACTGCAGAGAAAACGCAGACGCTGTGTCCGGCACGGCGACAAGATCTTCAAGACCCTCCTCATCTAGTGTATGCATTTATACATGATTTGATTTTGGTATTTCAGGTACTCGGTCATTGGTATGAGGTAGAGCGTTCGTTCTATTTACCGGAAATCGCATCTGGCTGCACCACTTTCGAGTTTCAGCCCTACAACAAAGCAGATCTATCCAAGTTTAATAATTTCAAGCTGGAGGTCTCCATAAAAACCGTCAATCGCATGTAAGTAATGTTATAATAAAGTAATATAATATTATACATGCATATATGATATTATATCTTTAGTACTGGAAATCCCAATGTTAATCTTGGTTATGCTACGCCAGAGAACAGCAAGTCTTCCATTATGGACTTTAAGGTATGTTTACCTATATACGATACCATACCCAATACTCTATTGATTGTTATTTGATTTTCAGTTCAATACACGTTTCCCAGAGGTGATTGCCCGTCTGTTGCCCGGATCGGGCAAGTATCAGGTGCTTTACACAGACTATGACAAGTTTGCCATATTGTGGTCATGCGGCAGCATTGGCTCCCTTGGCTATGCAGATCAAATCTGGATTCTGGGACGCGAAACAGACTTTGTTGTGGACATACGAGAGAAGATCTACGACGTACTCAAGCGACTCTCGCTGGATCCGGAGAGACTTGTGCTCAGCAAAAACACCAACTGCCCCAAACTGAACTGATTTGCCGCCAATATTTATAGCCTATTGTTTAAGTAAAATATATTGAAACTATTGTTTAGGTTGTAGGTTGCTGTGATATCGCCAAACCCCCATATACTATACATATACTATATACTATATAAAAATACATGCGAAATGTAGTATTTGAGTATGAAGCGATCTGGGGGATTTTATCTACGTTCTTACTTACACTCGTTGGCCAATTATAATGGATACTCTAATTAATCTGGCACAGCTGAAAGTACGTAGAACTCTCTATTAAGAAAATATACTACGCCAATTTTAGTCGCAATACGTTATCTGATTGGAAAGGAACACTCCTGAAAATGTCGAATCTGTGGATATTGTTGTTCATCGCTTTGGCTCTTAGTTGCCTCGAGTTGTCGCAAGCTCGGGGCGGAGGCGGCGGCGGTGGAGGACATGGTGGTGGAGGTGGTCACGGCGGCGGTGGACATGGAGGTGGTCGTGGCGGATTTGGTGGAGGTCGAGGGGGATTTGGAGGCGGCCGCGGTGGATTTGGTGGTGGTCGCCCTGGTGGCTTTGGTGGTGGACGACCTGGAGGGTTTGGAGGACCACCTAGAGGCGGAGGGTTCAGAGGTGGTGGCTATGGCGGTTACAGACCATTTGGATATGGCAGATACAGATCCTTTGGATACGGTGGAGTGGGACTGGGCGTCTTGCCACTGCCCGTACCTGTTCCTTACCCCTGTAGACGTCCCTATCCATATGGATACGGTTACGACTATGACTACTACGATAGATACTACTGCTAATTGCAGAATTGAAAGTATAAAGTCGAATTGCATTTTCGATTATGTAAAGTATATTATACAAATTACATCAACATTTTTGTTACAAGATTATTATGTAAATGTCCTAAGAAATTGAGGCTGTAGACAGTTCTCTAAATATTTCATATTCCTTATTGTTTTGATGGTCTTCGGTGTTTGTGATTCGTTTCCAAGAGTGTGAGATTCGATCTGTGTATAATCCGATCTGTGTACAATCTTTAGTAATAGCAAGAAGAGTCTCCACCGACGCACTCTCTTTTAGCTTAATCCTATTAAAAACCGATTGGAATTTACTCCAAATTACATATATAGTCGATAATATATATGAATGATCTATTTATATATGTATCTGTATCTAGTATTTTTGTGTATGTATAAGAGTTTTGTCTTTAGTTAATTAAACTTAATTCTACTACGCTATAGATATGAGTAAGTATACCAAAAAATGGCTGACATAATGTGTGTTCGTTGTGGAAAGTAATATCGCGTATTATAATAATCATAACATACTTGTGTATATGTAGTTTAACTGTAGATTGCTTGCTGAAGATAAACAAACGCCCCAAAAAAGTAAAGTGGAAACTAACACGAAATCCCCCGGAAGAGAGTTAAGAAAAAGCTGCTTATGAATAACATAAATCGAACATAAACAAGTTCAATATTTGTTTTGGATTTTAGATTCATATTTCTTGAGTATGTTTGTTCGTTTCTCCGGAAGACGAGACTGGAGAGAATTTGGTTCAATCGGATACGGATTCATTTCGAAATGTCTGAAAAACGTGACGGAATTGGTTGACATGGCATAGGCCTAAATTAGGCGGAATCTATAGCATCGCCTTGCACTCGGACTCGGCGATGCTGTGCTGTATGCAATGATTGATCTCCGCAAAGCCAGGACGTTCGCTGGGCTTGCTGTTCCAGCAACGGCGCATCAACGCGTAAACCGAGAGCGGCGTATTGTCCGGGCAGCCGAGCACATTGCCCTCCTTTATGTACTTAATGACCTCCTCGTGTGTGAGGCCGTAGTACGGCTGCAGGGAAAAGGAGAAGATCTCCCAGAGGCAAATGCCAAAGGCCCACACATCCGACTCCAATGAGAATTTGTTGTACAGGATGCTTTCGATGGGCATCCAGCGTATGGGTATGACATCGTTCTCATCGCCCTTGTAATAGTCCTGCAGATAGATCTTGTGCGAAAGTCCAAAGTCGGCAATCTTCACAACCATGTGTTCATTAATCAAACAGTTGCGTGTGGCCAAGTCGCGATGCACAAATTTGCGCTCCGATAAGTACAACATGCCTGCAGCAACATTGGAGGCCATGTGCAGCAGCTGTAGCTCATCCAGATGTTGGCGGTTTCGTGGCTGAATCTGATGTGTTGCATATGGCGAGCAAGAGCGCAAGAATTCACTTAGATCTCCTGGGGACATGTACTCAAAGAGCAGACACATGGGTCGACCCAATGCACAGACCCCAAGGAGCTTCACAATGTTGGGATGATCGAATTCGGCCAGCAGGCAAGCCTCGCGTTCAAAATCCGTTTGCATTTGATCACTGGCATCGTCTTTGAGCATTTTAACGGCCACTAGGAGATCTGGTTTACCAGACACTAGTCCAGGTGCTCGCGCCTGGAAGACACGTCCGAAGGCGCCTTGGCCCAGAGAACGCACATAGACTATCTCTCCACGTGGATACTCCAGCTTCTCCAGTCGTGCATTCAGCTTTGGTTTTGGCTCCTGCACAGCTGCTGTGGTGGTCAACATGATGCAGTTGCTGTGTATCGTGGCAGTGCTTCGTATTGTGCCGCATTTGGCGTTCGTTGTAGTAAATCCCGTTGAGCCGACTGTCTCACGACTTGCAGAGAGATTGCAGTCGCCTCGTGTGGCTGTGTTACAGTCTCCATGTGGTGGTGCCTGCGATGGTTGTGTGTAATCCTTGTGCTTGGACAGCTTGTAAGCAAGCAATATGATCAGATGCAATGAGACAATTCCTATAAATCCTATTCCCGCCAGCAGGAATATCATTGAAGGCGTAAAAAACTCCTCCATTTTGATGGGAGTGTTCAAATCTTTGGCATTCGGATCCACATAGTCAGCTACAGGATAAAGGAGTCAAGTTATTCACTGTCATCAAAGTTAGCAGACTGAAATACTTACGGCAAATAGGTATTTCACAGTGTTGCCAGCGCAGTGATTCGTCCAGGGTGTAGCACCAGGGCTGCGGCTCTTCTCCGCCGGCATTGCGACAATAGTTCTCGCCCTCAATTAGTTGCGGGAAGACGAGCGGCGGCTGTATGTGTCTGTGCGGATGCTGTGTGTCCCAGCGCTGGCAGGGTATGCCTGACTTGGTCACATTCATGGTGCCCAGATAGAAGCGTCCATTGCCATTGCGACAATCATCTGTAAGAGATTTGATTACAGTTGATTACAGATTAGATGACAGTTCACAACCCTCCTCCTCCCCTTCAGTTTACTTACAGCTAACTTCCGATTCATTGATTTCGGTGAGGCCAATGTATGAACAACTGGGACGTTGCATATTCGCATCGTAGTGGGGCAACGCCGAGCAATTCGGCAGCCTAAAGTGTCCGCGATTCTTCAGATACATATGACGCTCTCGCTTCTCCTCAATTAGCACCCAGTCGTTGTAGCAGAACTGCAGATGCGTTGCCTGGCAGTCCTCGAAACATAGTGGCGCCTTTATAGACCTTCCATTCTCAACGTGGCAGCGGGGAAATGCATAGGCGCACAACATTTTCTGCATAAAGAAAGCAGAGAGTTAAGCACGCAGTAGGTTATTAAATAAGATATGTTAATTTACCTCTGCTGCCTCACGGCATAGACCTGTCAGGTCGACAATCAGCTCATCCCACAGTGCGGTCGTCACCTGTTCGTTGCGCCAGCCGCCAGTTGGGTCCTCAAGGCTATACCAGACAGGGCCACTGATGAACTGCTTGCATATCTTGCCATTGTAGGGTGCGCAGTAGCCCTTTTCCTCCCGATCGCTTTCTCCATGATGTCGCTGATGGTGTCGTCGTGCCGGCTCCTCCGCGTCGATAGTATTCACAGAATTTCCCTCTACATCGCAACACGCAAACAGAAACACGCAAAGCCCAAAGGTAACAGAAACAAAAACATTTCTACCCCAACCACAACCCACCCGGCCCCAACTGCCAGCCCCCCACCCGGCTGCCATAGCTGCCACTCTTTTGTTGTGAGTATATGAGTCTGTATACGTAAATACTTATGCAGGAGGCTTTTGGTTTGTGCCTTGTTCCAGCTGCATTCGTTTAGGCGCCTTTCCACTGATCTTCACACATTTTTCAATTATTTTCTTTTTTAACTGTTTCTAGCACTATTGTTTTAGACGATAGCAAATAAAAACATATAAGCAACGAGTTCTCTACTCTGCGTTCTGCTTTCTGCACTTTGCACTCTTGCCTCTGTCGACGCCTTTTTCAGAATACCACAAAAGTTGACAACCCAATTGGGGGAAGCGTCCCCATAGGGGTGGTTTTCCACACACAAACAAAAGAACAGGGTTGTTTGTTGCGCGGCAAACCGTTAGGAACTTTCTCGAGTTTATTCGAGTTGTTTACAGCATATCATTGCAAAAACAAAACATACGAATTTTATTGTTTCTTCTTGATATCAATCGCATTAAAAAAGCTTTAGTCAGAAGCGGGGGCCGGGTCTTCATCTGGCACTTCATCGAGACCCTGGAATAAATCTGGCATTATATACAACAAAACTAAACAGATTTCAAATCCCTGTGAATAAGCCCTGACTTTAGAAAGGATAATCAGCTGATATATCGTATTTTCAATTTCGTACTGTTTTATTCACTTTTGCACTTAAGCTTAAAAGAATTTTTACTATGTAACATTTATTTCTTTTCATCGGGTATAGAGTTGAGACCCTGTAAGAGGATGAGAGGTATTCTCAAATTTTAATCTTTGAAGCAAAATTATACAATACACAAGGGTTAATTGCGGAACAATAAGCGATATTTTACTAATTTAAATGAATTATTGAGAAATGAACACATTAGGAACTGACTGAATATAAATGGTTAAATGAAATCCGTAGATGTAGAATCGGTGATAATGTATAAATTAATCCCAAGCACCAATAGTAAATGTTGTAGGGTGTAAATAGTACATAGAAGAAGAGTTAATGTTTCGAAAATTTTTTATATAGTAAAATTTATAAAACTAATAATAATGAACAGTTGTATGTTTTTGACATATCAAAATAATGAATATATGTTATCGTAAGGAAATTGATGAAAAAGTTAAAATTAATGAAAAACAGTTCGAATACGAAAATAACAAAAGAATAGACAAGTTGAAGATACGCTGCATGCATAACAAACATGATCTGATATGTAACTTACTTTCATGATGTATGGATTGTTGGTCAGTCGGAAATCGCGTTGATACATAACACGATCGAAACGTTCGTCCATGTTTCGACGATAGCCCTAGAAAGACATAAGTAAATTAGATTGTACTTGGAGTAAATGACTGGAGAGTGTGTTGCTTTGACTAGTAGAAGAAGTACAAAGCATTTAAATTATTTTTCGGTGTTTTAATCATGTTGTCAAAATTATGTTTAGTGCACAAACACCACAGATTATATAAGAACTTAGCATTGTTGAATCAATTACTTACGTTGCCTAGAGTCAGCTTCTGCAGACCATACATTGCGTATATAGGTACAGACAATGCTACGCTGATGATAACAGCTCCAGGTAGGATTTCGAACCACATTTTGCTTTTATCACGGAAATTCTTGTTATTTTTCCTAAATGAAAACACGGCCTAATGACCGAACCGAACAGACAGCTGTTTGTGGTCCAAAATTATCGATGTATCGATAACTGCAAATATTTATTGCGGTTTACTGGTTGAGTCTGCGATAGCGAATAATTAATTAATTTGCAAAAGAAAAAATATATCGCTTGTACTTAAAATATTCCTGTAAATGTATTAACTTGAAGTCAGAGACAAAACGCTATCGTTTCAATCAACAACCAGGCAAGCGTTGCCACAGCGTTGAACTGAGCAGCTGAAAAAGCTGTAAAGTATGAAGTGTGGCAACGCTACATCCTCACAAATATACATACGTATGCAGAGTAGGCAAATTACCGCAAAATCATTCTACTTATTAAAGGTGCATCGAGAGAAGTACGCAGAGCGCAATCCTCATATCGAACAGAAGAAAAGAAACAAATTATTCTAGGAACGCGCAACGTACAACTTCCAGAAAGGACAACAAAGATTATTCCAATTGAGGACAAGAACAGTAACGGCAATATATCTGAGGAAATTATGGCTACCGATTTGAGCGGTATTGTCGAGTCATCGTTTCCCACGGGTGCACTGGTACATACAAATAAACTCATATATATCAAATAGGCTATGCAAATGCGGCACAACTCATAAAAATTATAATATATGTCACAATAGGTACCCAAGGCGGAGACGGGTGTGCTAAATTTCTTGCAAAAATATCCGGAATATGATGGTCGGGATGTCACCATTGCTATTTTTGATTCCGGTGTGGATCCGCGGGCAACGGGACTTGAGGTGAGTTCCTCTTGTCCAAAGTATCATTTAGTTTTTAATAATTGTTTATTTAATTAAGACTCTTTGTGATGGCAAAACCGTTAAAGTTATTGAGAGATTCGATTGTTCTGGCTGTGGAGATGTCGACATGACTAAAAAGATTACGCCGGATGACAAAGGCACCTTCAAGGGCCTCTCTGGTCGTACTTTGAAGATCAGTCCCGAGTTGCTGGCATTGAACACAGACAAGGATAAGGCAGTGCGTGTGGGACTTAAAAGTTTTAACGACTTGGTGCCATCCAAGGTGCGCGACAGCATTGTCGCTCAGGCAAAGCTCAAGAACTGGGACAAGCCACACAAAACTGCCACAGCGAATGCCAGTCGAAAAATTGCCGAATTCGAATCTCAGAATCCAGGAGAAGCGTCAAAGTTGCCCTGGGATAAGAAAATCGTTAAGGAAAACCTTGACTATGAACTGGAAATGCTAAACAGTTATGAGAAGCTGTATAACGATATAAAGACTTCCTATGACTGTGTCCTCTTTCCCACTGAGAACGGCTGGCTCACTATTATAGATACCACAGAGGAAGGCCAATTGGACCAGGCATTGCAAATTGGCGAATATTCAAAGACTCATGAAACCAAAAATGTTGATGATTTCCTCTCGATATCTGTGAATGTCCACGACGAGGGCAATGTGCTGGAAGTGGTGGGCATGTGCTGTAAGTGGAGTGATGGCCTGTGGATGAAGAACTTTAAATGCTATTTAAATGCTATATCCATTAACAGCTCCACATGGAACGCATGTGGCCTCCATTGCCAGTGGCAATCATAGCTCGCGAGATACTGATGGTGTGGCTCCAAGTGCCAAGATTGTGTCCATAACCATTGGCGATGGGCGATTGGGGTCAATGGAGACGGGCACGGCACTAGTGCGTGGCATGATGAAGATTATGGAACTGTGCCGAGAAGGTCGTTGCATTGATGTGATCAACATGAGCTATGGCGAGCACTCAAATTGGTCTAATTCCAGGTAAGCATCAGTCTAAGACCTTTCTGATTGGGAGTGAGTGTGACAATTGTAAGACAATTTTAGCCAATTCGATGTCAAAAAAAAGCGCAGACTATTCAAGACAAGTACTCCGAGGTAAATCGAACAGAGATACCCAGAACTTCTGTCTGCATCCATACATATTATGTATGTATTCTCAATTTCGTCCTATTCTTTATATATCATAGTTTTGTATGTATCCTCTTTTACTTGTGTGTGTTTAGTTTCTAGTTCAAATAAAAGATGGAATAATTTATAAAACACTTTATTCTTACAGCCGCATTGGTGAACTGATGAACGAGATTGTCAACAAGTATGGTGTAGTGTGGGTTGCCTCTGCTGGCAATCATGGACCGGCCCTGAGTACTGTGGGAACTCCACCTGACATCAGTCAACCTAGTTTGATTGGTGTTGGTGCGTACGTATCCCCGCAAATGATGGAGGCGGAATATGCGATGCGTGAGAAGCTCCCTGGCAATGTATATACCTGGACATCACGTGATCCCTGTATCGATGGTGGTCAGGGTGTAACGGTGTGTGCACCCGGAGGTGCCATTACATCTGTGCCTCAGTTTACGATGAGTAAATCTCAACTGATGAACGGTACCAGCATGGCCGCTCCACACGTGGCAGGTGCTGTGGCCTTGCTCATCTCTGGATTGAAGCAGAAGAACATAAAGTATTCGCCTTATAGTATTAAACGAGCAATTAGTGTCACTGCCACCAAACTGGGCTATGTGGATCCCTTTGCCCAGGGTCATGGTCTGCTCAATGTGGAGAAGGCGTTCGAGCATTTGGTTGAGCATCGTGAGTCTACGGACAACATGTTGCGGTTAGTTGAAGACAGAGTACATAATACAGCAAATAATCGCACTACTTTCCTTCTTTAGCTTCTCGGTTCGTGTTGGTGCCAACCACGAAAAGGGCATTCATCTGCGGGAGGGTGTGCAACGCAAGTTTGTTGACTACAATGTGAATATTGAGCCGGTGTTCTTTAACGATAAGGAAGCGGGTAAGTGGTTGTTATAGAACAACAAATCTTATCAGTCTTATCAAAACTATTCTATTTTGTAGATCCCAAAGACAAGTTCAATTTCAATGTGCGTCTTAACCTAATACCCTCTCAGCAATGGGTGCAATGTGGTGCTTTTCTCGACCTCAGCTATGGCGTACGCTCTATTGTGGTGCGAATTGATCCAACCAGTCTCCCACCGGGTGTGCATAGTGCCGTGTAAGTAGCTTTCTCTTATCACATTATCAACTGTTATCACTAATTATCATTATGACAGTGTCAAGGCCTACGACACAAATTGTGTACAGAAGGGACCGCTATTTGAGATACCCGTTACAGTGGTTCAGCCACATGTATTGGAGAATGACCAGAACACTCCCATTTTTGAGCCTGCTTCCAATAGGGCTGACAAGAGCGTCGAATTTCAGCCTAACACAATTCAAAGAGACTTCATTCTGGTGCCGGATAAGGCCACTTGGGCAGGTGTGTAGTGGAATACACTCAAATTTGGTTAAAGAATAATAATTTATTGCTTCTTCATGTGTTTTAGTGTTGCGCATGCGCATTACGGATCCCAATCGGGGCAATGATATTGGCAAGTTCTTCTTGCACACAAATCAGTTGCTGCCCAAGCAATCTTGTCGCAAACTGGAGACCATGAAGATAATTGGCGTGAACCCAGAATTTGAAACTACAACCACATTTGCTGTGCAGGCCAATAAGATCCTTGAGCTGTGCATAGCAAAGTATTGGTCCAATCATGGCCAGAGCCATTTGAAATACAGCTTGGAGTTCCATGGCGTGGCGGCACAAAATCCCAATGCTTGTAAATATGACAATGGATTCGAATATCTTCCATTTCTTACTTTGTACCATTTTAGATGTTATGCATGCGGGTCGTGGCATACATAGTCTCGAGCTTGGCGCTTTGGTGTCTGAGGAAATTCAGCCACTGCTGCAGTTGAAGCATGCCGCGGTAGTACTTAAGCCTACAGATTCAAAGATCTCGCCACTGAGTGCCACGCGTGATGTCATCCCCGAGGGCAGACAGATCTATCAGAATCTGCTTGTCTATAATCTAAACATTGCCAAGGCAGCTGAAGTGGCCTTGTACGCGCCACTTTTTAATGATCTGCTGTACGAGGCAGAGTTTGAGTCACAAATGTGGATGTTGTTCGATGTGAATAAGTCACTGGTGGCCACCGGCGATGCTCATTCGCACACCTTCTACACCAAATTGGAGAAGGGAGAATATACGGTGCGTCTGCAGATTCGACATGAGAAGCGTGAGATTCTTGAGAAGATTTCAGAGGCGAATCTCATTGCATCCTTCAAGCTGGCTAACATGTTGGCAGTGGACTTCTACGATAGCTACAATCAGTGCATTGTGGGTGGCCGCAAGTTTACCTCTGCAAAGGTGCGAGATGCCACTAAAGTGCTTTATGTGGCACCCATTGCCCAGGAGCGCTTGACTAAGGCTAATCTGCCGGCCCAATGCGCCTGGTTGAGCGGCAATCTGGTGTTCCCCAAGGACGAGGGTGGCCGTCGTATTGCCCTGCATCCCTTCACGTATATCCTCAACCCGGCCGAAAAGAAAGCGACCGCAAATGGAGCCGTCAACGGAGGCAACTCCACCAATGCCAGCCCAGCAGCGGCAGCAGCTGCCAATGGCAATGGACCCAAGCCGAAGACACAAGGAACCCCGCAGGGAATCACCACTGCTGCCAACTCGGCTGGTGGCGATGGAGTCGCAGTGCAAACTGAATCGGCTGCACCTGCTGCCGGTGGTGCCCCCTCTTCGCCACAAAAGGGCAAGACTTCAGCCGATGACTACGCCGAGAGTTTGCGCGACTTCCAGTGCTCTCACATTGCCAAGTGCGGTAAGAGAAGCAACTACTTTACTCCTAATGGGTTTTAATGTTACTTTTCATATTCTTTTATAGAGTTGGAAAAGGCTGAGAAGATATACAATGATGTTATTGCCGCACATCCCAAGCATATGCCAGCACACTTGCAGCTCATCCAAAATATCGAGGCAAGCGAGTTGAAGACTCAGCTCCCGTTGACTTTCAGTGCTGCCCAACAGAAGAGAGTCTGTTGCGATGGAGATGACTCCAATGTTGATAAGCAACGGGACGGTCAAAGGCAACAGAAAGCCTTGGAGCGCATCATCAAGCTGGCAGATATTGTTATAAACGAAACCGATGCCGATGCACTGCTCTCCTACTATGGAATTAAGAATGACATTCGTTCAGATGCATCAAAGATAAAGACGTAAGTAGAGAGAATACTAAACCATCTTAGATATGCGTTCCACAATATATCTCTGTCGAATTTCAGAAACATGGACAAGCAGAAGAACAATTTAATCGAGGCCTTGAGCAAAAAGGGCATTGCCCTCGCCAAGCTCTCTGTGCTTGAAGACAAGCTCAGGGAGAACTTGCCGAAGCTCAACGAACTGTATACAGAGATTATTAAGTTCGTCGACGCAAACGATTCGAAGGCGATTCAGTTCTCAATTTGGCATGCATTTGCACACAATCATTACGGACGCATGTACAAATATGTGACGAAGATGATTGAAGATAAACGCACACGCGAACACTTCGAGGAACTTGCGGCCATCAATAGTGCCTTGGGATACTCGCATACCAAGGCTGCCATTGATCGCATGACTGTTACCGCTTTTCCAAGCAGCTTCCGTTTGTTCTAAAAATATTTATCGCCTTTTTTATGCAACTGGCGAAGTTACATATATAAAATTGCACATTTTAATCTTATCACTGTTTATTTGTATTGCAAGCCCTGAAGTAATCAATTATAAATGATGTATATGAATTTAAAAACACTTTCGATTTCATTTTTTTATCGAGTTTTCATTTAACATAACAATTTGCCGACTTGGGTTTGTTTTTGTTTTGGCTTTGTTTATTTTCATTTACAGCTGACTATTTACAGAACAGCTGCTCGTCAATGTAAATTCTCTGTTAACCGTTCTCATCTTAAACTGCTGACAGTTACATAGAGTGTGACCATAGTGAATTTTACTTTTAGGTTGGTATTTTTCTGAAATCGTCTTGTTATTTTCGAATTTGTCGATTGCATCCACACTGGTGAAGATGCAGTACTCCCAAACAATGCACACGCAAAAATAAAATGGGTAAGATTGAGATAAAAACTGCAAACTATTGGCGAAAAGTGTGTTCCAATTGTGAGAAAAGCCCAAGTGATTACCAAAACAATGAAAAGTTACTGAAGTTGAGGGAATTGCAAGTGTTTTCAGTGCTGGAAAATTGATGGTGTCTGCTACGTAGTAGTAGCTTCCGTGTATGTGTATGTGAGGGCGGTGTGCGCTGGTGTGTGTATGTGTATTGGCCGATCGATTTTATTTTGCAAATTCAAGGACAACTGCAAATCCTGCGGGATAGCCGATTGCCGATTAAATTGCAACTTATCGGTTGTTTGACCTCAACTGGAAATAGTACGTACACATACACACACCGACGCACACACATACGTAACAGATAGTGTGCCACTATAATAACAAATAAACAAGCGGATGTGGACGGTTTCCATGGAATTTATTATCTCAATGAATGTCGAATGCCTTGCTGATGACTCAAATTGCAAATCCAGGGGTTCAACAGACATTATCAGGCAATCTGTGTACACACAAAATGCAAACATATGCGCATATGTGTGTGTCTGTCTGTCTGTGTGCATGTGTTGCGTTGTTTCCTTTCCTTTACAAAGGCAAACAAAAACACACGACAATGACAAATGCTGCGGGTTGGGACAGCAGCAACAAAAAGAAGAAGTGACAATCAGAACTTTGTGTGTGTGTGTGTGAAGAGGTAACGGGAGATAAAGATATTAAAACGAACGAAATAAAAATATTTTAAGGCTGCCACATGAGGGCGCCGCACTGTGCAGACCATGAGTAGAAATCAAGTCCCTGAAATGTGTTGGCGTATCTTGTTGTTGTTGTAGAAATCTATACCACCCACACTCGCACACCAACACACACGGCACACACGTACATACATACATACACTCTCCAACAACAACTCCACACACAGATTGAATATTATGGACTGCAGCTGTTGTTGTTCCGCTACGCCGCATGCATACTTAAGTTAAATATGCATTTATATACTCGTATTTATTTTTATATTTTCTGTATCTCTTCCAGAGTGCCCACAGATTGATTTATATGAATTCCTCACCGAGTCCGAACTGCAGCAGTACTACAATGCCATCAAGTGAGTGACCCAATTTGTCTATATGTTTAGTAGGGCATTTCCCTATGTCAACAATATTAATAAGGTTCTGTTGCCAAGTTAATATAAGCAGAAAGTTTCTTAATTATCTTGCTATATATATTATAATAAGTCGAAGAACTAATTAAATAATGAAAATTATATCAAACTATGATTTATTATCCATAAACTCAAAGAAATAATTATCAGAAATAAAATCATCTCATTTCCATTACATTACTATCCTCTTAATGATCTCATTTCATAACCCTCTCTCATTCTTTATGCATTTCTCCTCGCACAGAAACGAATTGAAAATAACAAACGCAGCTCAATTTAAATATGCTGCTGATGAGGATTTGCGTTTCATCGGTCTCTCGCGACCGGAAATCCGAAGACTGCGAAAATTCTATGAAAAGCATTTCCCCCACAGTTACCTCAGCAAAATTAAGCGTCTGCTACAAGCGCCCGCTACGATTGTAAAGCGTGAGGATGGCACAGGCAGTGGGCAGACCACCAGCGAGGGAGGGGGAGGCAGTGCATCAGCTGCGGGCACGCCAACCCTTTCAAGAAACGGCGCCAGTTCACCGGGCAGCAAGGTGCCCAACAATAAGCACATTATTCCGGCCGATTCCATTAGTGTCAACAAGCAGTTGGGCATTGGGGAGTTCGGTATTGTGCAGCAGGGCGTCTGGACGAATGGCAGTGAGCGGGTGAGTCTGTTGTTGTCGGCATTTAAAGTGTTTCCGGTTGAGTTGAGTAATTAATTTTGACTGCCGTCCCCCTCCACACAGATTCAAGTGGCCATCAAGTGCCTATGCCGCGAGCGCATGCAATCGAATCCAATGGAATTCCTCAAGGAGGCCGCCATAATGCATTCAATTGAGCACGAGAACATTGTGCGTCTGTATGGGGTGGTGCTGGCCACCGATTCATTGATGCTGGTCACAGAACTGGCCCATCTGCGCTCTCTGCTCGAATGCCTTAAGGATTCGGGGCTACGCGTCAGTTTCCTAACGATTCCCACACTCTGTGAATTCGCTCTGCAGATATGCAATGGAATGCGGTATCTGGAGCAGAAGCGACTCATCCACAGGGATTTAGCAGCAAGAAATATACTCGTATTTAGCAAGGATAAGGTGAAAATCTCCGACTTTGGACTATCACGTGCGTTGGGCGTCGGCAAGGATTACTACAAGACAAACTTCAATGTGAATCTAAAGCTTCCCATTGCATGGTGTGCACCCGAGTGCATTAATTACTTGCGTTTCACCAATGCCTCTGATGTGTGGGCTTATGGTGTTTGTCTATGGGAGATGTTCTCGTACGGATTTCAGCCCTGGGCCGCACTGACTGGCCTGCAGATATTGGAAGCCATCGATGCTCCTAATTATCAACGACTGGAGCAGCCCGAGTGCTGTCCACGGGAGTACTACACCCTGATGATGAAGTGCTGGCAGGATGATGTAGCCAAGCGGCCCAAGTTCAGTGAAATCTACGAACAGTTGCCGGATATGAAGCCGGAGCAGCTGAAAGCCGTTGTAAACTGTGTGGAACCAAAGAAGGATCATTTATTGTATCGCCAGGGAGACATTATCAGTGTGCTCGATCGTAATACGGGCACACCCTTCTGGAAGGGTGTTCTCATCACCGGCAAGACAGGCTACTTCAATCCCTCGAACACTGTTGCATTCCTGGAGGGATTGCCCAGTTCCAATCGAGATTCATTCAGTCGTGTAGGCGATCATCGCATCAGTAAACGCAAGTTGCGCACGGAAATGATTTCCAAGCCACAGAACGACTTCAAGCACACCGGACATGTTGGCATTGACGGTGCCACATTTGGTGACATTGCCTTCCTGGGCAGCTCACAGAATGTAAGGAAATAAAATCAATATGTTCTTCTCTGTATTCTCATTACTTCGCCTTCTCTTTTGCAGTACAATCACGTGCCGAAGCAGATTGTGACGCCCTACAAACCATCAGAGGACATTGAACAGACGCCGCTGCTACAGCCACCGACTCCCACCAGCCCCGACTCGCTGCAAACTGCCAGCGGGTATTTTCCCGAAGGTGCCGGCACCTCAATGAATCCCACGTTTATTCCCTCCACGGAGCACACGCCCAAACTGATACCCAGCAATGGGCAGAGCTCATTTGACTTTGCCGGCTCCACCAATCCCTTTGCCTCGCACAAACTGGACGAGGATCAGTTGGCCTACGCGCTGCAGAACAACAACTATGGAGCAGATGGCAAGAGTGTTCACTCTGAGCTCAATTGGCGTGCCAGTTCGCGCAATACCACCGATGATCCACATGAATATCATGAGATATCCGATGACGAGATCACCGGCGATAAACTGGACTTTGGTCCTTCACTTTTGGATGAAATCAACTCAATGTTTGGCTCCATTAGCGGCGCCTCTGGCAGCCAACCCAAGTCACCTGACTTTGATCGTGTAAACACCAAGAACGAGTTTGCGGAGTTGTCAGCTAAATATGGCCACAAGAGTGGCGACAGCAATGGCAACAAACACGGGCATGGACACGGTTTACTGCCCACATTGTCCAAGAAGAAGTCGAATACGGGCACAGTGAAGAACATCTCTGTGAAGGATGGCAAAATACTGGAACACGCTATTGAGATTGCCAATGAAATTAGCGCCAGGTGAGTGTGAAATATTTCTACTGAAGATTTGCTATTAAAGTCTCCTTCCCTTCATCTCTAGATCCATGATTGACTTGGTATCTGACCATACACCAGCTACGCATAGTCCCAAGCGCAAGTTCAGTTTTCTGTTTCCACACCTCAGCAGCGGAGGCGGCGGGGATAAGTCAAGCAGCCATGCTGGAGGAGCCTCAGGCAGCTCAGCACTAACGCCCACGCATGGCAATGCGTCACCCTTTTCGAAGAAGAAGAACTTCACCGAGGAACTGCAAAGCATACCCGACATACAGGTGAGACTAGGAATATATGTGCTACATATAAGAGCTGTATATAGTCAGAGAGCGACGGATCTATAAAAGTATCGCTAGTTACGTTACTCCAAAGTGGCGTCAATCAATCTAATCTCGAGATCTTGCTCTCTCTCTCTCTTCTCACTTCATTCGCTCGTTGTGCTTCCTTTCTTCATTCCCTTTGCTTTTCGTTCGTTTTTTGTTGCATTGCGTTTTGTTTTTGTTTTTCTTTTGGTTTTTCGTTTATTGGTTTATCCTCCCACACATGAACAAGCAGCGATTTCGTTCACTGAGCGAGATCAAGAACAGCTCCGAGCTGCGTATACCGATCTTCGACAAAGAAAGTTCCGACTTTCTCTTCGAGAAGTCGCGTGAGATACTCAGTCGACCCTTGAACCGAGAGCGCAGTGCAGAGGAGCCAAAGAGTATCAATGATAATATCATGGATATTGAAAACACACTGAAGGCATTGAATCTTGACTTTATGCACACGTACACGGAGCTGGACAAGAGTGACTCCAATGACACCATACTCAATGATCAGCTGCCACAGTTACTGGGCTCCCTCGATGATGGGATCAGCAGTGCCACGGGCAGCCTCAAGAGTGCCGTTTATAGCTACAGTAATGGGGTGCAGACCATGTTCGATTTTAATGCAGCCACCAGTCACCTGGACAAGCATCTGCAGTATATGCACAATCAGGCGCAGCTGCACAGCCAGTCTCAGTCACTGGCAAGTGCCACGGAGCAGAAGCTGCTCGATGACAAGCGAAGCAGCACGCCAGACACGGGATTCGCCTCGCGGGACACGAACATCTCCTTGTCGCGACGCAGCAGCCAGAAGAGCAGCTACAGCCCACAGGAGAGCTACTTTCCCATGAAGAGCGAGGCGCTCTACAGTGCTCCGCCGGTGGTCATGAGCAGTGCAGGATACGAAAAGTTCGGCAATGGACACACTAAGCAGATGCTGGCCAGTGCTTCGCCTGTGAAATCTGCTTGCCTCAATGCGGGCAGCAGCAGCGCTGTTTATGCTGTATCCACCAAGAGTTACCGCCAGCGTTCCACCTCGTTCAATGAGAGCTTCCAGCCCATTTCCCCGGAGCAGCGTCACTTTCGAGCAGAGTTGCACCACCAACAACAGCAGCAGCAGCATCACCACCACCAGCTGCAACAGCAGCAGCAGCAGCATCATCAGATGCCGTTACCAAGACGCACTGCATCCTATAAGCCTCGTTCAATACGCGCTCGTACTCTGCGCCGGCTTAGCTATAACCCCATGACGCTTGACTCGAGCAGCTCCTCCAGCGGGGGAGAGGAGAGCAACAATAAGCCGAGTCTGGCGCGCTCCGAGTGCGATATTCGTGCTCGAGTCGCAGCCACCTCGAGCAACTCCTTGTGCCGTCGTCGTCGCGCCGGACTGAGTCGTCAAGTGCAATCGGCCTGCCATGATGAGCGTGAGGCAATCATCTCTCAACGCCAGCTTTATGGCTCCAATTCCAGCATCAAGTCAGCTCCACATTACAATTTGGGTGGTGGCAACAGACGCAGCTATCATCGACCTGGCGCCGGCGCTGGTTCTGGTTACGAACAGTTCAACTACGATGAACGCATTTACGACTTTGGCGGTCGTGGACCAGGAAACAATTATACGGCACATCTTGCTCAGCATGCACTGCTGGCGCCCACACAATCCCTGAAGCTCAGCTCTGGCTCGGGATCCTCTTCGGCTGCCTCCTCAGCGGTGGCCACCTATCGAACTGCCTCTGCTCCAGTGGCGCGTCCAGTGAGTGGAGCCACGTTGCATGAATTCGATATAAGTCGATTGACTGGAAAGAGTCCCACGTCGACTAACTTTGTGGGCAGTTCACCGGACGAGGTAAAGAAGCCGCAGCGACCTACAGAATTCCATTGGCCAGAGAAGATACATGTGTCGACAGTGAAGCAGCACGAGATGCATTGGCGGCAGTTGCAACAGCAGCAACAACAGCAGCAGCAGCCACAGCCCGCACAGCCACAGCTGCCATTGGTAACAACTGCTGTGCGAAGGGACTCGAGTGACAGCAGCTCATCCTCGAGCACGGAGAGCGGAGATGAGTTTCAGTTCCGACGGGAATTCACTGCGCCGCGTATTCCGCCCAGCCCGGCTCCATAACTAAGGAAAATGCTGAAATATGTTCTCAATTTACTATTCGGACATGTGCTCTCGGATTAGAAAGGGATTCCCCACCAGGAACAAGGGAAAAGTGTGTGTGTGAGAGAGATGTGTGAAGGTGTCAAATGTGTCGAAGAGTAAATTGTAGAAGTATTTTCAGCCCCAATTCCATATAGATATAACTATATGGTATATATTTTTTGGATTTGCATTTTTGAGAGCGTGCCTTATTTGAAAACACGGAAGACCTCTCAGAACGGATAATAATAAACGTACTCGTTACAGTTACAGCAAAAGATACAGATACAGGTTAATATACAGTAGAACTATCGGCAGTACTATCGGCTAATATGAAAGATCTTTCAAATCGTATATATATTTGATATTCCTCTAATGATATTCTTCCTTTTACAAGCTACTTCCATTTTCACTTCCACGATAGTAGTAACGATAGTTATGCGATGAATTTGATAATTACAATAAGCAATATGCAAAACAGTTCAGGGCCCCGATCCAAAGTGGAACCCTTAGGAGATCAACAAAAACCGCTCAATAACATTAAAGCAATATTTAATAAATAGTAGCAAAAGAGAATGAAGAAGAATTGAAAACAAAACAAAAGAAAAGACTCGAAAAGAAACTTAAACTATGCGTACAGGCTTCCAAACAACAAGGACAACTCGGGCTCGGGACGGCGACGCTGGCAACACAAATAGAAATTCAATCCAAATTTCCTACAAATCATCATCCATCAAAGAACAGAGCTTGGTTGTCACGGCGCCGTCGTCAGGTTAGGAATTTTAGAGTATCAGTATTACCACAATTCATCGAACATCGGGACAGGGTATAACACGAAAACAGAACATAGACAGACACACACATCTACAGGAGACAGTCATCGCAGTACACACACCTATAAACACACACACACACACACACAAGTTGACAATCCTTCATCGCCAAGAACATTCCAACAAAAAAAAAAAAAAAAAAAAGAATATTTAACCCAAAAAGGAAGAAATGTCCGAATCAATTGATAAAGAAAACTCTCGTACATATGCAAATGTGTGTATTATGTGCCATATCCTTTACGCTTGCATTTTTACTATATATAAATGATCTATATATATATATACACATATTGAATAACACTGAGAGAAAGAAAAGAGTTGAAAGATGAAGATAGTTATATATAAATTATATATACATACAAGTTTATGAATTGCATGAGAAATCTTTAAGCAACACGCGTATTTCAAAACCTCGATGTAATCATCTAAAACTTCATTTTTATAGAGCTCCACAATGGGATATGAATGAATACTCCAATTCAAAGATTTGTCGCATGCTATGCATTTATTAATAATGATAACCAAATGATAAGAAAAAGAAAAAACAAAACACAAAAAGAATGAATTATATACAAAGTTTATATACATGCGAATACTCGTAATATTATAATTAAAAGTTCATATAACTCATATCTATTAATGAAGATGAAAACAAAAGAAGAACTCTTAAAAAATTTCACTACAAATTGATATTCTAAAATATGCGTTCGAAGCGTTTCACAAACCAGAAAAAACAAAAAGACAAAACCAAACTAAACTTAACTAAAACTTAAAATTAAACCTAAACTAAAACTAAATCTAAAAACTAAAGAACTTTTTTCCAAGTATTATACAAAGTTTGCATTCTAAGAACCAAACAAAAACCAATTGGTAATCAAAAACGTTGTGTATATTTAAAGGGATTCAATAAAGAAAACAAAACATGAAAGCATGAGATACTTCAGTTATAGATACATGGATACATCCTATTTGTAGCACACAGTTTTCTTAACTTTTTCCTCTTCTTCACTTATTTTGTTTTATTTCCATTATTTCCTTATGTTTGTTTCCCTTCTTTCTTTCCCTTTCTATGCCTGCAGTCGCTCATTGGCGAAGAGGGACGCGAGGCCTACAACAGCCTGATCGAGAGGAAGGCCATGCTGGACATCGGTGCCAGTCCAGCTGCAACTCTTCTCCGCTACATGGACACAGATGAGTTCGACATGATGAATGCCAAGACACTGCCACGTCGCTTGGGAAGTCAGTTGAGTCATCCAGGGAGTATACCTACAGCAGCTGCTTCAGAGCTTCCACAGGCCGCCTCCATGGCACCATCAACTGCAGCACCACCACCACAACAACATCAACAGCCACCACGGCCTATGACCCTGCCCACACGTGGAGCTACACAACGTGTACAGCGGCGAGCTGAAAAGGCTTGCGTTGATCAGCAGCAGCAGCAGCAGCAACATAGTGATGAGAACCGCAACTCTTTGGGCCCCAACGAATCCTGTGAGAGTCCCAGCTATATGATCCACGGCAGCTACAAGTTCCCAGAGCCACAACAGCAGGATGCGAATCCTTTGCCTTTGCCTTCGCGCGAGGGCAAGAAGCAAGTGAAGACCAGCACAGTTCGACATGTGCGCAAGTATCCTCTCATTATACCAGCCAATGGTGTCCAGCGCACGCTCAGCAAGTTGACGGATTGCGGAGATGACTTGAGCAGCAACCACAGCAGGAATCCCGAGCAGCAGCAACAATCGCAGCAGCGACAGCGGACTTCACGTTCCATTGAGGTGGTGGCTGCAGTGCGCTCCAACAGCATGTGCCGGCGGAATGAGGCCAGAGAATATGAGAATATGCCAGCTGTGGTGGGTGACAAGGCATCGCATACTTACCAGAACCTGGAGAAACTTGCCCCAGCCGATGCAGCTGGATTGACAGATAGCGCCTCGCTGCAGTTTGAGTCCATTTTGGAGGCAGACATGAGCAAGGATGGTGTACTGCAGTCACCTGATGTGACGGATGGCTTCTACAATTTCTCCATACAGAAGGAACACTACAACAAGGCCAAAGATGTTGAATCCACACAGATCTCTGGTCTCTATGTCAACGATGATGAACTACGTAATTTGGATAAGCCATTAGTTTCCAGCAGCAGCTCAACTACACTGGATTCCATTGCAGTTCCTCAGGAGGTGGCACCGACAGCTGCCTCAGCAGTGGCTGCAGCAGCAGCAGCTGCTGCGACGGCGGCAGCAGCAACAACAGTAACAGACGCGCCTGAAACATCTGAGGCAACAAGTTCGCGACGCATTGGCAGTGCGGATAATGAATTGGCAGGCAACGCGCTTTTCAAGAAGGTGCGCGCCTCTGTCAATCTGGCCATGAATCGTAGTCCTGTTAATGGCAACGAAACGAATGCAGTCGCCGCACCAGCAACAGCGCCTCAACCCAAACCGCAAACTGAAGCCGAATACTTTGCAGCGACTGCGGCTCGACTGGCCGATTCGAATTCGGTTAGCTGTGAGGATTTGCTTGAGTTCTCCGACAAGAAACCGCGTGGCTGCGAGCGAGGCGTCGACTCGGATGAAGTGCGCATTATGGTCAAAGTGCTGGGCAAGGATGTAAGTCGAGATGGGGATATGCAAATTAACTTCCAACTAACCTATACCTCTCTTTACGTTGACAGAGTACACCCACACGTTGCCTGGGAGCACTGGAGTTCATTAACTGGGACGTGCACAAGTCTATCAAGCTGATTAAACTGCAGAATCTGCTGGCCGAGGAGAATCTCAGCCTGTCAGCTGCTTTCGAGGCTTTGCAGCAACAGGAATGGGATCTGCACACGACAGCCGTTAAACTCAAGGGAGTCAAACTATGAGGAATGCTCCGCTTCATTCATATGATCAAACAGATATACACACTCAAACCATGTGCCTGTTTCAAACAAACCGTTTGGCCTTATCTTTTTTTACATTTACGTAACTGTATTCTAAGCATTTAAAAAGTTCCCTTCAGATATTACATTTATATATTCTAGTGGATAGGATGATCTTTGTCTCGAAACCCCAAACTCAATCACTGCTCAAAATGTTTCTATCTTCAAATGTAATTCATACGCCCCCTTCTATCTCTCTCTATAAAGCGTATGAACGAATCTCAGCATGTACTTATCTGATAATGTAACATCTCTAGTTCTTAATTATATACAACTACTATATATTTCGCCAGTTTCGCATGCAATCAAACAGATCCAAGGATCACATACCATTTACAAAATAAACACCTCTTTAAAAAAAAAACAAAACTATTCTCGTTTAAATGGAAATACATGAAGTTACTAGATGTTGATGAAAAATAGCTATACCGCGTTTACCAATTGTAATGCGATAGATCTAGTGGAATAATAGCTAAATTGGTAGCACTGCATGGAATTGTACTTCAGTGTAAGCAGTCCAAGCAGTGCACTGCTTACTTAACATAACTCTGTTAACGATCAGCAAAAACAGCTAGATTTCCCGCTGCAGAAAAAGCTGATTGGGTCGAACTGAGTAGGAGGGAGAGATTGATCAAAAAGCATCACTTCTTTCCTGCTCTATCTACCTCTATCCTCTTGTAGTCTTGAAAATTTAGAAATTTGATTTTTGTGTTTCGAAAAATTTAAATTTATTAGCAACGAATCGTAAGTATTATATCAAATTACCCAATTTACCGAGAGGCCAATTCATAAATAAGAATATTTTATTGTATTTAGGACATATGCAAATATGTAAATATGTATATGTAGTGTAGTACTTAGTTTACATAAAGATTATGTTCTCGATTTGGTTAAAATAATTTATTGATTTCAGAACTTTTGTTTATATGTTTCAACATTTTACTCGATCAAATTGCAAAAATAGAGGATAAAAGGGTATTAAAAAAGACTTAACGTAGTTATCAAAATGCGTCTTCTTGCCTGCGACTCTCGATTTACCCAGATTTCTAATCGAAACTTTTATTATTTAAGGATTCTGACAGGATCAGATTTACAGATGCAGATGCGTGTCTGTCCAACCATTTCTCGATCATTTTTGTTTTAGCTTTTTTTTAAAGAATATTCTTTAGTATGTCTTTATAGTTTGATTTGAATTTTCGCAGAATGGCACAAAATCATTTAAGTCCTGTCTTTATGATAATTAACGATAGAAAAATTTGACGGCGATGCAATCAGTTCTAGGTCCGTTTGCTCGCGAAACGGTTGCTAATTGATCTCGATCGATTTCGATCTCTGCCTCTGCCTCTACCCTTCCTTGATTCCGGCTGCAACCGTATTAAGTACAACAACAACTATTTGCTATTTTTGTATGTATAGAATGTAAGTGTATAATATAGTATTATGTATTTTCAGTATGTTCTTCAGTGTTTTGATTCCGTTTTTACTAATACTTTTTCACGCTCTCTTCCTTTACCAATGGACTCTGTGACACGCGGTTAAATCTGACTTGAGTTCGGTATTGCAGGACCTTCTCCAGCTCTCTCTCTCTCTCTTTTTTCTCTTGATTATTTGATTTGTTTGATTGATTTTTCGCAATTTTGTTTCATTTCCATTATGAGTTAACTTATAAATTAAAAAAACAGCGCAGGGCGGGGGCGGTACGGACTTAGACCTGATTGATCGGCGCGTATCGGTGCACCTTTGGTTGTTTTGGTTCCTTGCTGGCGGCTGGCTTCACAATGTCCTCGCTGAGCTTCTGGTACACAAAGGAATTCTTCGAGGCCAGAATTGCCATGCGATAGCGTTCGCCGCGCTTGCGCAAAATCATGGCAATCATCTGAGCAAGTCCCAGAAGAATGACCACCAGGCAGCAGACGACAATGACGCCCGGAATGATGTAGTTATAGTTCTCGTAGTAGATGCGACCGCGCTGAATGACGATCTCCTCCTCCTCGTCGCTGTTCAACTCTTCGCTGTCTGATCCGAGTTTGTCTGCAATATCAGAAAAGGATTAGAACAAGTGGGACAGAATTGAAGCATTTCAAGCATTTCAACTTACCCAACAAGAACTTATCCTTGGTCTCCTTGGAAAGTTCGACTTCCTCAGCCATGATACCTTCATTCTTGATCTTCTCTAGTTCGCCCTCGATGAATTTCTTGATTGACTTATCCTGCTGCTTCTTCTTTTCACTGGCTGTTTTTTCATCTTCATCCTCATCGCTGTCGCTTGCGTATTCGTAGTCATCACTGTCGTCATCCTCATCGCTATCGTCTTCCTTGTCCTCACCGCCGTTGTTGATGTCCTCCTCGGCACTGACATCCTTGTCAGCATCAGGCGATCCCTTAAGGATCTTCTGCATGTTGCTCAACTTGTTCTTGTCCAGCACACTCTTATTCAGCATGCTCAGGACCTTCTCATCCTCGTTCAGTTTCTGCTCGCCCTCCTCAAGACGCTTCTCTAGTTCGGCATCTTCCTCGCTGCTGGTGGCATTGTGCTTGCACACTTCCTCGGCCAGCTGAGTCCAGCCCGCTAGGCTCATAATCTCAATGATGGAAGCATCGTCCTCCAGATTGGCCAACACAGGCATCTTCTTGGGCATTGTGTGCGTCTCCAACGACACGTAGCCGATGAACTGCTGGAAGTCGTCGTCGCATTTTAGGGGATTGTTTGTGATGTCCAGAGAGCGCAAGTTCTTGAAGCGCTTCACATCGTCTGTGGAGATGCGATTGATCCTATTACCCGAGGCATTGAAGCTACGTAGAGTATCGAAGAACTTAGTGTCCTTTCCAAGCTGTTTGTCGACCAGCAGGGAAGTTAGTTCACAGTTATTGACGTCCAGGGATCGCAGCTGGTGCAGTGGGGCAAAGAGACGGACCGGCAAACGTGTAATCGGGTTGCCGGCCAAGTTAAGCTTGGTCAGTTCATTGTTCTTCTCGAAGATGAGATCATCCAGTTTGACAATCAGATTGTTGCTCAGATCCAGATCGATGAGCTTGGTCAGATTGGCGAAAGTCTCGCGTGGCAAGTTGTTAATGTTATTCCAGGCCAACTTGAGGGTTGTCAGATTTGGCATCGTGGAGAAGGTCCTGTGTCCCAGTGCACCAACAGCACAATTGGAGATATCCAAGTAGTAGACAGTGAAGACGCCATTTGAGTTGAGGAAACCATCAGTGGGCAACTGGCTCAAACAAGGATTGTCATTCAGACGAATGACATCCAACTCGGAGTTCTTGAAGAACAGCATGCTGGACACCTGATCCAATTCGTTAAAGGACAGATCAATGTGGCGCAGGCTCTTCAACATAAGCATCGAATCGGCTTGGATTTTGGTGATGCCATTGCCCTTAAGGTTCAGATTCGTCAGACCGGGCATCCTATCGAACATGCTGTGATGCACATGGGTTATAGAGTTGTAGCTCAGGTCCAACTGCTGCAGATCCTTGATGCCAAAGTGCAGGTCACCGGTGAAGGTGTTATACTTCAGATGAAGGATCGACAGGGCGGTGCCGTTGAAGATCATCGATGGCAGCTCCGACAGCGAGTTGTAGGACAGATCCAACTCCTCTATGGTTCCGACATTTGAGAAAACCTTCTCGGGTAACTTCTGCAGGTTGTTCTTGGATAGATTGATGTAAACAATGTTCTTCAGCTGGGAGAAGGCGGTGGGATTCAGTTCCATCAGGTTGTTGCGCGAAATGTCTAGCTCCTCAATGGTGGAGGACTGTGGAAGATCAAATAGTACAATGATGAGAATGAATTCAATGTAGAAGTTTCCCTATTCAAAACCAACCTTGAGCAGATAGTGCAATGTGGACATGACACTCAGATCGTTGCCGGAAATGGTGAGCATGCGCAGCTTCTTGTTGCTGACAAAGGTGTCGGGGTTGAGAAGAGCCAAACCCACATCGGTCATGTTCACGGCATAGAGATCTTCCAGGCCGTGGAAGGCCTCCGCGTGTATGTACTCAATGGTGCAGTTGGCAATCTTAACGGAGGACACATACTTCAGGCCCAGCTGCTCAAAGAACTTGGGGCCCAGCAGTATTGGGTATTTGGGACCGACATTGGTCACAACCAGATCGGTAATGTCAGAGCCAAACTTCTGGGTTCCAGGGTCCAGTCTGCTGCACGTGGCCACCAGGTAACCGTTGATGTTCCGCGAGCAGATACAGTATCTGGGACAAGGCACATTCTCACTGAACACAACTTGCTCATCATCTGCGGGTGTTTCACCATCATCATCCTCACTGAAACCACAAATAAATTCGACACATCATTTTTAAGGCGATAAATGCTAAGTAAATGAATCTCCAACTGAATCTCTGAACTGAACTTTGACAGATGTGAAGGTTCTTGAAGTAGCTAAGAAAAGCTGTAGCTCTATTATGCTGAATCCCAACTGTTGCTAGTCTGACTGATGTGCTTATCAAGTACAGCACCATATAGTAAACACAAACATCAAGTGTCAAGTTTTATCAGGAGACCTTAGTTTGTTTGCATTCTTCATTAAAGACGGAAGACCTTGCTCATACGAAAATGACTACTGACTGTAGAAAAACTCTCTTCTACATATTAATATTCAACTTACTCCTCATCCTCATCCTCAACATCATCATCATCATCGTCGTCTTCATCGTCGTACTCCTCGTAAGTTGAGTCGCTATCAATGTTATTCTCCTTGTCGTCGACTTCGATGTTGTCCTTGTTGATCTTGGGCTGTTAGTGAAAAAAAAGATTAGATCACAAATCGAATGATTCCATTGGATTCTCCACTTACTGTAGGCTTGGCAGTAGTGCTCTCCTCGATGGGTTTCAACTTGGGGTTTGTCTTCTTGACGGACTTAGCCTTCTTGGATCGCACAGTGGTCGTCTCCTTGACATCATCTTCATCATCCTTCTCAATGTCAGAGCTATCGTAGTTATCTGGGTCGTAATCATAATCTCTTTCGTCATATTCATAGTTCTCCTCGGTACTGTTCTTGCTGCTGCTGTTGCTGCTGATGATTGTCTTATTCTCCGTCTTGAGGCGATCGGGTAGCATCTTGTTGAAGCGGGGATCGTCGGCTAGTTTAATATTGTGCTTGGAAGCCTCGAAGAGATCCATAATTGTCTCATCGCTCACAGCTCGGCTTGAGGATTCTGGTTTCTTTACCGCACTGTTTGTGGTCGTATCCAGTGGCACCTTTACCTTAGGCGTGGAGATCTTAAGACCCGCCTTCTTCACGTCCAGCTCCTCCTCAGAGAAAAGCTCATTGCTCAACTCATCCTTGTCTAATACATCGTATGTCTTGGCTTGGCTGGAGTGGATCAGCTGTAGCGCACTCAGGCAGATCACCAGCAATAAGACCAGACTTCGCTGGCGTCCCATGCTTATTCTTTGTATACTGAAATGATCGAATTAAATAGGAGAATCATTAGAATGCGATCTCTAATGGAGAGAAGCTCTCGTTCTCTCTGGGAATCAACGAATGGTAACTGTTCCCGTTCCCATTCCCGTTTTGGAGCTGCCACAAAATGAATACTTATGAAACTATTCAATTCGATACCAAGAAGAGTATCAGTTCACGCTTATCTTATCTACATATTCGTTGCTCTGCGATAAGAGGGAAAACGTTTATTTAATCAAGCTGAACGAACGAGTCTGAATACCTGAATACTGAATACTTTTTCATAGTCGTTTCCAGCTCGTATTGAAAATATTTTTATGTGAAGATCTTTTTCTCGGCACAGCTACGGTCAGCACTCGACGACGTGCATTCCACTCTATCGCAGTAGGTACTCAAGACAAGCCAATATATGGTATTGTATAGTATAAATATGTGATTTATTTTCTCTCTCTCTGTTGATGCGCCCAATTAGCGCCCCACGTTGCGAACGAGTTGACATCATGGAATGAATACAAACTCGACGACGAGTACTAATCGCATTCGCACATAGTAGTACAACAAAATCCTGTTAGGGCTTCCAAATAGGGGGGATTTTCGTACGACCTACGATCGTTTCTATTGAAGGTTTGCCTGTTTGCTTATCAGGCGTGAAACAACGCATGAATCCTCGTGTATTTTGGAATGATTACTCACAGTTTGTACATAACATTTAGGTAGATTGCCAAATAGTTACTTTCCTTTACCAAATGTGACAAAATTTAATTTAAATGGGAAAAACACAACAAACCAGAGATAGATAAGGGCTTTTATCGACTTTGTATGATATATTGTATTGTAAGTGCA
This sequence comes from Zaprionus ornatus, assembly GCA_018904035.1. Lineage (NCBI taxonomy): Eukaryota > Metazoa > Arthropoda > Insecta > Diptera > Drosophilidae > Zaprionus > Zaprionus ornatus. The sequence continues at coordinate 7,315,364 of JAEIFZ010000253.1, forward strand.
CTTAAACTAAAAAACTTCTATACTCCATTTCCCCTTTCTGTAATTAATTCAACAAATACCTTTACTATTACCCCTCGAAGTGCATTTATTCATTAAGTATCTAGTGTTATTATTTATTTTATTTATACCCAACATTGTATTTGATCAGGTTTTATATAAGTAAGTAGTAGATGGATCGCCTTGTTTGTCAATTTCCTGTTTACCCTTCCGCACTCGACAGTTTCTAATTGATAAGTTATATTGCTACGGCCGACGATCGTCGTTATTATTATAGGTCGGACGAAGATTGCCGACTCGTTCGACGGGTGTCTCGTTTGGCAGAAGGGCGCCTGGCACGCAGTCGTGGCGGTAACCATAAACAAATGAATAAATATGCATAAATATTATACGAAATGACGTACTATGCATGAGTATCCATGTGAGTATACTCAAACGAATAGTCAAATCGTTTTTTCGATGCAATTCAATCGCAATTCCCAGAGGAACTTGCCTGCTTTGCTTTAATTTCGACAACGCAAAATAAATAAATGAAAAATAAACAAATATATATAGAAATATATTTTAGATATATATATATTTGTAATCTCAGTTGATTTTCCAGTGCGCACAGTGGGGCAAGCGTCAAATTCAAATGCGCAGTACACAAATCGAACATTTGTGGGAGTGGAGACAGGTACGGGAATCTAGAGAGGGCACTGAAAGGGGGTCTGTAAATGGCATTTATCTATAATGTATGACCATATCGAGTGATAATGCACAAAACGGGTCTATGCGAGTCGTTTAATTAGACATACACACACAACCGACTTGCAGTTATATCTCTCTCCCTCTCTCTCTCTCTTTGTAGATACGGATCGTGTATCCATGAGAGTGCTGCAGCTTTAGCCCGGTTTGTTTGCCGCAATGCGCGTGGGTGTCGACTCGAATAGCTGACAGCGCACTCACACACACACAACAGTTAAGGCTGCAGATACAGATACAGCAACAGATGCAGATACAAAGCTGCTGACAGAGGAGATTTCCCCTTCGCTTTGGACCGTCATCAAAACGTGTTTAGGTTTTTAGGTCTTCGTCGTCGTCGTCGTCACGAAGCTGCATTCAGAGCTGGCGCTGCGACACCTCCCACTGTGCCGCCTCCCATTGTCACCAAAGAGGAGAAGAAGGAGTAAAAGCATAAGGAGGCGCTGCTGGCGATCACAGAGGAACCAAACACGTCGACACGATACCATAATTAATTCCATTTGCCATTGCATTGGACGACGACGCGTTCAAGTTTAGAAAATAAAACCGGTATCCGGGCCTGGCCTGAGTCTGAGTCTGACCGGGCCTGGAGCTGACACTAGCACTGGCCATACTTGTACCTGTATGCAAATCACTTTGCCAGTCGGAAATCATGAGTCAAACAATTCATCATAGCTACAACTTCGCATAAGCTTCGCAGCATCAGAGCCAGTCAGCTGCTCTGAAGTTACCTTTCCCCTCTTTCTACATCTCTGCCCCCCTGCCTCACTCACTTCTGTGCGATTACCTCTCTGTTTACTCGTATTGTATTTGTTTACTTTCCAGTCTCGAGCTAATATAGTTAGATTATACGATCAAATAGATCCAAGTGCTTTTTTGTGTTGCGCATTTAATTAGCCAATGAAATTCTCAATAGCCAAACAAACAAACTCGACTGGGACAACTTGAATACCTACAGTAAGGTATACATATTTCTTGACTTTAGTGCTGTGATTTACAATAAATGTAGATCACAAAACGTGTAAGGTTGAAATTGTTTCAGATTCAAGTATTTCCGATCTAACAACCTTTGCCATATACTTTCTCGAGATTGTCTATTGATTATTGATCTCTATGTTAAAGTACTATTGTCTATTACAGGATGACCTTACTTTTCTTGGCTGGACAACCGACCTATTCAAGCAGATTTCCCACTATACTATTGACTATTAAAGTTGATTGCACAAAAACCTACACAGGAAGACAATTCTTAGATTTCCTATTCCGACCTATTTGGACCTATTCACAGTTAGTTCGAAAAGAGTTCGCATTGATGACATTTATTTAAGTACATCGACATTTTTATGGAGCTTTCGAAAAGGCATTAATATTAATTTTATGGTATATTTGTAGTAACTCTGTGGCATATTAAAGGTGTGACTGAGCAGCATCATAAATTAGGGAACTGACAGAGCGACAAAGCTTAAAAGACCGTTCGATACAGGTTAGAAGTTCATCTGATATAGGTTGCCCCGGAAGAGATCGTGAAAGGTATCGAGTGTCTCGAAAAGCGAAGACAAAACCACGTTTTGTACATGGTAGGCAAATCGAATTTCGAATTTAGTTATTTATTATTATTATTTACTAAGTTATTTTATCAGACGCAGATTCTCAGTCCACAAAAAGATACTTTTCCCATGTGGTTACCCGCAGTCGAGGGCGTCCCCCATCTTCCCCTACCCCTCCTGCCAACAGTGAAAGAGTTTCATGTTACAGACAACAGCAACAACAACATCGTAATATCATCTGACGACTGCATGTGGAGCTGTGGCAGCTGGGCATGGGCTGCCCCCCATGAAAGTTATCAAAATAATTTTTAGGCGCAGTCGGTTGACAACACTGGGAAAACTGGGTGTGTTCTTCACTCTTGATGATCGGTACTCTTTGGTATCTGTTGTATCGTTTTTAAGCAGAATTGCTAACAGTTTTCTAATATATACACACAGTCAGCCCGAGCGACATTCTTCGACCGCTCTACGAGGGCTACGATCGACAGCGATCACAAGGTCGCCTTGGGGATGGCTCAGGTAGTTTCGCCTTGACTTTGGCTTAAGATTTCACATTTCGTTTTTGGCAAATGAACCCGTAAACTCAAGTGAAACACACTCACGCACACATACATTCACGCATACACAGCTGGAAGCGTGGGTGAGTTGTCGATTGAGTTGTCTCGGTATAAATAGCCGAGACGACATTGATTTCTCATGCAGGAAGTGAAATGTTAATGGAGTCACCTTTCAGCAGGTAAACGCATTGCAGGTCAAAATGCGCCTGTTCCTTTAATAAATTCGAAAGAAAAAACTGCAACGGAAGTGTTTCCGTGCTGTAAGATACGCCCGCATAAATGTATCTCAAGGATACACAAAGAGAGAGACGGGACGGGACGAGAATTCTCAGACACGGCTTTGTTTTCTACGCGTTTAGATTTCTGGTTTTTTCTTTTGGCGCACCTTGATCACGGCTTAATCTCGTTTTATTGACAGTTCATTAGCAGTAAACGTAACACACATATGTATATGTATATGTATATGTATATATATATATATGTATAATATAATCTGATATCAAGCACGACTCTTGACTCTCTTGAGTCTCATTGTCGGAGTCTATTTCAAACTTGAGCTCAGATCTTTGCAATCTTTATTAGCTCTGCTCGTTGAATCTGGTTTCCTAGCGTGATAATTGCAATACGTATACTATATGCAGACATGCTATATGTACACACATGTGTATACTGATGCCATCAGGCGACCGCCGCTCATAATTTCTGCAACGTTAAGTTTCCAGCTGAAAGATGGTTTTGTTTTTTTTCTCTTTTTTTTCTACCCGAGTTGCAGGAGCGTAAAACGATGTGTACAATGGAAAAATTGCTCAAGGCGTGCACATAAAAAAATGCCGACATTTGACCACACACATGAGCGCACACACACACCAGCATACACACAGCACACACACACCAGCAGGGGGGAAGCGGCTTAAAGAGAGATGGCCAGACTGGTTTTTGGCTGCAAATTGCGACTTTGGAGCAGCTGCTGTCGAAACGAAAACGTCACAGACCTCAGACCCGAACTCGGACCTCGACTTGGACAGAGAGAGCGAGATAGAGGGAGAAAGACAGAGAGAGAGAAAGAGAGAGAGAGAGAGAGAATAAGAGAGGAAGCGAGCAAGCGAGACAGATGATTTGTTTCGAGTTTCAAGATTCTTGGTAAAAACAATTTCAGTTTACTTTGCAGCAGTTCAGAGTGTCCAAAAAATATGAAGCATTTACACGCTGAACTTTGTTAACATTTCACTATAATGATAATGATAATGAAGCTGCTAATAATGAAGTTCCCCTTGGTTAGCAGTCATGTGCTGAATTCAAATTCGAGCGTCATAAAGTGTCACTTTGAAATCGTATTTCTTTGAAACGGCTCGAAAAGTGCTAAGCAAAGCTAATGAAGAAGATGAGTTGATAATAGTTACAATAATAATACAAACACGTGCTTGTTTTCAGGACTGATAACGAATGTCATAAACTTGCTTTTATATAAACAATTAATATTTTATAGACTAAATCAGCTTTTTTACACAATTTGAAAACGATCTTAGAGTTCAAGCTGAAGTTCAGGGGTTGCCATAGATCAAAATAGAAGAGATTGTGTGGTTACTTCACAAATATCATAGGAAAGAACATATAAGCACATTAGGAAAGTAAACTTCAATTCCGTTTCCGTATTTACAAATATCAAATTCCATTTCAAGTGAAACAGTTCTGAAATTAAACTAGAACAAAGAACTGCAAATGCACATACGATGTGCTAATACAATACGTATACAAATATAAACGTATTGTACAAACACAAAATATATAAATATGTATTGTATATGCATATATAACATCCACACATACACAGCCTTTGTTTGGGTATGTAAGCCCGGGGGATTGCGTATTCCTAGTGGTATCATTGTTTTTGCTGACAAACCATTGTCCGCACAGGCGAATACGAGTACATTGATATACAGATATATATATATATATAAGCATGTAGACGTATATAGGTATATATAACATGTCTGTAAGACCCTCAACTGGCAGCTGTCAACAGAGCGGGCTTTGCTTATCGTTGAATGATCCCCAGCTGGAAGACCATCGCTCGATGGTGAACGATAGATGGTTCGGTTCGGTTCGCTTGAGTTGACTCAATTCAAGTCAAGTCGAATCAAGTTGAGTTGAGTTGAGTTGCGATCAATCGGGCTTATAATTTCGATTGTCCAGCATTTTCTGCCACTAATATTTCTGCTGATAGAGTACATTATCTGTTCTGTTATCTGAGCTGAAACGGGTTCTCTCCTCTCAACCTCAGGTGTTTAATGTGGCATTCTGTAGTCTTCTTTACAACTTCCTTGTGCTGCCCGAGATAATTCCTGATCCATATAAAGCACACGCAAGATGGTGCTTTTGTTTTAATTATAGCAATATGCATGTATATCGTATATATCGTATATCGTATATATAGTAGTTATCGACAGGAAGCGCAGCGAATAAATTAAGGTACTCAGTAAACCGGCTACGCTTTCAGCTCAGGTTGCAGCTCACTCGGTTCGCAGCTCGATCGGTTCATTAGCGCGAACTTGAAGACACAACTTGGCATTCGGCAGAACTTTGCCCCGAGCGACAGACTCAACATGTGTCGCACTATGTCGAACTAGGCGTAGTTCAAGTTGGGTTATTGTCGGAGCTCGACTCGAGGGAACTGAACATTTCCACAGTGAAGTGTGACTTTTGTTCCATTGTTCAACTTTGCACCTCATGCAAGCCTTTGTCTCTGGGAAGGGGGAGTGGCAGGCGGGCACTCAGGCAGGTGTCTGTTGACAGTTGCCTGTGGGGCTATCGATTGGCCTGTCAGCACGTAGTTTGCACGAGAGATTGTGTGGGCTTTGCCGGAGTTCATGAAACTGTCAACGTGCTAATGCTGGCGCATTGCACTCGGGTATTTATGGAAGACATGCCGAAAGCGAATACCTTTCAAGAGTTATATATATTTATATACTCATAAGTACATTTAGTGTGCTCGCCGTGTGCATATTTATAATATTATTCCGATTGAGTGGCATTAACTTTTTCGCTGTCAAATTGCAGTCATTATCTGTGAATTTCAATGTTGTGATTTTCCTAAAGGCGTGACGCAAGAAATACGGAGAGAGGGACGGAAAGACAGACGGAGGGACAGAAGGAGAGACAGTGAGAGAGACCCTGCCCATACAAACTGGCATTAGCATTGGCATGCTGCGAAGTTGAATGCCGAACAGAAATTCGTCTCGATCTCTGAATTAATTAAGTGCAGAAAATGGAATCTTAAATGTCACTCCGTGTGTAGCCCCTGAAGCGCAGGCGTGCGCCGCAGTCGGCATCTCAGTCGCAATTACAAACGCAGACAGACTCAGAACCAGGCCCAAAACCAGAGACACAGCCACAGCCACAACCACAGTCGGAGCTGCAGTCAGAGCCAAAGCCAACACAGCCGCTGGCCACGTCCACATTCCTCGTAAGCTGGTACCGACCACGCCGCACGTAGCTGCTGCTGCCGGCTCCACGTAACTGCACCCCCTCTACCACTCTCCACCTTCTGACTCATTTCGAGTCTCTCTCCATATCTGTTCCCCTCTCCGAGTCACAGTCCCAGTTTGGGCTCTGACGCAAATCACACTCTACGTTGCATTTCATTAGCCTTCCAACAATAATAACAGCAATGCCGCCTCTGTTATGGTCATAAGAGCATTTTGAGCCAAGAGCTGTAAGGCTTAAAGCAAAATTTATGATTGCAACTTAAATGCGAACAGACACACGCTATCAAATGATTTAGTTCAGGCATTTGTCATTATCTGCGTCGCGAAACTAACATTATTAGTAGCAGATGCAGACAGATAGATAGGCTAAGACGATAGAGAGATAGATTGATAGATAGCTGGAATAATAGGTCTACAGATAGGTCGATAATGTGGTCTACAGATAGGTGTACAGATAGGTGGTCAGTAGAAAGGTTTAGAGACACCATAAATCCAATTATTTGGGTTGTAGGGTATATGGAGAAACAGGTCGATAGATGAGTTAAGAGAAACATATAGGTCAATACACAGGTCTACAAATGCCGCAAGTACTGATAAATAGGTCAATTGTGTGGTGTACAGCTACAGAAACCATATTTCTAGAAAGATAATTCGAGAAATTCTTGGAAAAAGCTCCATATATAGCTAGATCAATAAATGGGTCGATACTGATAGATAATCGTAAGAAAAACCACATCTGTATACTCTTAGTATGAGAATTCTTTCTAATAAAAAACCCTTATTTTAATACAATGCCACAGTAAACCTAGTCAACTGCCCCGCGCTGTGCATTCTGAAGCCACCGTGTTTGTAGTTTCCGGAATTTGCTGCCTACGCCAACTTCGGCTTGGTTAGCTTGACTTAGCGAGAAGTGGCCGCTTTGCTGCCCTCTGTAAATAGACGACGCATTCAGTGAAAGTTAGGTTCCCGTTGCAGTCTTACAATGTTGCAATGGAAAATCAATTAGGCCGCCGCATACCTTGGCACGGTGTCACGATAGAGAGCGGTAGGAGGGGGCGTGGGCAACGTGTGCGGTGCGTTAATGTCACTTAGCTTGCCTCTATGTATTGCCCCCGCACACAGATCTGTGCTAATGTAAAAGGGTGTCACCAATTCATGTGTAAAGCAGTTGAAATAGCAATGTTTCCCATAGTCTCCACTGCTCCTGCTGTAAGTGATCAACGATCTACGCTACGATCTCTGACATAGTCAGGCTTGATTGATTTCGCTCAGGGTTAAGGTAAATGTCACAGCGCCAGGCACTAACGAGCACACACTCGTCTCAGCAGTTTTGTGGCTACGAAATTTTCCGCACAATTAAACCAGATGGAAAACAAAGCAACAAACAATCAACAAACAACTACAACAAATAGCAACATTGTCGATATGGAAAAAATGCATTTGCCACTTATTTTTACTCTTTTGCGCTCCTGACGTAGTTTGCAATAAGTTTTCGAGCTTATCCACCACACATGACATCATTCATACCCGTCAAACAATCAAAAATCGCTCAAAAAACACACTTATTTTTGGATACGGATTCGCTATTTTGGCATGACAGTCATGCGCCGATTCTCTAGCTAAGGCAGCACAGCAGTTGTAAGCAAATTAGCGGGCAATAAACTGGCTCTGATCAACTATTGGGATACTCTATAGAATGAGTCAAAATAGGTTTAGTAATTAGGTTTGATTGCAGAAAAAATTACAGTTTGATTATACAATTAAAAATTATTTGTATTGGTTTGAAGAATGATCTCGTAATATCAATAATTACTTTATTATTACTATAGTAATAGTAAGGTTTATTTAAAAATAACAACACTATCGCAGTTTTATTACAATATGAATATCAGCTCGAAGAAAAATGTATGTGTAACTAACAGAGCTTGTTATATCAATAAAAATCTGTATTATTTCAAAGCTCACTTTAGCTTAGATTACGTTATCAAAGTTTAGGTTAGGTTCGGTTATCGTGGTAGAGTTTATAACAAATTTGGAGGTCGATATTTAATATTACATAGTTTCAAGCAATATTTTTAACTAAATGATCTTTCAATATCAAGAAAAACTAAGTGATTTCAAAGCTTCCTCAAAGTAAGCCAAATTTCTACACAAATTACTTTTCGATAATTCCCAAGCACTGAGAAAAGCGTTGGCTTTGGGTGACATTTTATGTTCGGCATAGTCGTGCTTGGTTTATTAAGCAGCCCTAAGAATACTTTGCAATTGTTGAATACAAAGCAAAATAGGCAACTATTTATTTAACGACTACAAAGATGTTTTCACTGGACTCTTAAATAGCTTTAACTCTATACACACACACAATTGAATTGGCTTGTACTGACTGTGTAGTATAGGGTATGTGTGCGTGTGGCTGGTGGCGCATTACGCATGCTCACATGTGCCGACACTTAAGTTTTGCCTGTTTCAGTCTGTTTTGTGAATGCGAAAACAACTAACCGAGTTTGCCTACACACGTAAAGTGCGCCAGTTGCTTTTGTATAGTTGCTGTAATTGTTTGTTAAGTTGTTTCTGTTGTTGTTGCTATTGCTGGCAGCTTGTTAAACAACATTTGGTATTTTTTTGCCAAATGTTTGCCTGACACTTTGACGAATTCGTTAAGCAGCTCATAAAATTTAAGCATAATGTTCATAATTCACCAGCTTCTCTGCACCTTCCCCTGCCGCTCCCTATCTGCCCCCTCTATCCCACACTCCTACTGAGGGTGCCACATGGATTCGACATGGATAGCCCCACTCAATTGGTGCCTGTAATCTCTGGCAGAGTCGGAGTCGGAGACCCGAGCTCGCTGTGACCTCGTTAGCTCTGCCAACGAAACGCACTCGGCATCGGGGAATCGGAGTTGAAGTCGGTGTAGTCAGAGGAGCTTTTGCTCTGTGGTTTGATAGTGCCCCGACTTCTTTATCTGTGCCCTGCCGGCTTAACAATATCAGATTAGATAATGCCGACATATCCCCAACAACGACTGGCGACAGTGCCGTGATGGAAAGGTCTTTCCACCTTGTTAAAGTTCCAATTTCAGAGTCGAGTAAACTCGACACTACTTAAGACAGCTTTAAGTCTGCTCAGAGATAAAAATATGTCGAGGACTTTGCAGTCCCAGAGAGGAGAGAGAGATAATTGACTTATACTCGAATCGATTTGCATATGCAAAGAGTGAGAAAAACTTGTAGTTTTCATGGAATTGCAACACACCCATTTTCTGTCAACGTTTCTCTGCCTAACGTAATCATGTCGCACCTAGAAACTGTCCACACACATCGACACACACACAGACACACATAGTACGGCAACTGGGTTCATAAATTCATATCTCTAGATGGGGCATTACTTTACGATGTAGTTATGTTTTTTTTCTGTATCTCCCTTCATTCCAATGTGAAATTGATAACAAATTCTAGACGCAAATGTTAAATTCCATGAACGGCATTAAAAAATGTATAAAACTTGTTTTCTAATTAAATATGTACATAAATTTAATGTATTTATATTTTCATGTGTGTTTGGTTTGTGATTTTTATTTTACATTTTTGAGATTGCTATAAAAATTATTTGGCATTCCCCATAACGAGTTTAAGTCTTTCGAGATGACGCTCTTATTAATTCCCCAACCGCTGCAGTTGTAATGCTAATAATGCCAAAGTCTACTATAGTTAAAATGAAATCGCGTTCAGTTTGTGGGGACTCGACAATGTCTCGACTGCCGTCGCCAGAGTGCGCTGTTAAGTTGCGTTTTATATGAAGGTGACTTCTTTTCGAATGCATTACCGGTTTTCCCTGTCTCTGTCCTCCCTCTTTCTCTCACCCTCACCCTTTCTCGACAACAGCAGCGCAGTGAGAGTCTCTTCTGCGTATTTCAAAAGGAAAGAGCAGTTGGTGTATGTGTGTGTGCATTCACTTACAGAGGCACACACACACACATTCACCTCTGTAAGTGAATGCACACACACACAAGTACACACAGGTGTAATCTTATCTGCCTTCCATACCCTTGCAACGGGTAAAACAGCTTGGACATGCAGCACACAAATGATCTTCAACAAAATTGTCTCGACTTAAAAAGCTGTGTAAATAATTCGGTATAATTAAAATTCGGTATTTTTTGGGTAGAGTTGAAGGACATTCTGTTAACTGTACTCTGTTAACACGCTGTTAACAGTATTCGTTTAACAGTGGTCCCTTAAAGCTGAAATTCGATTTCGGAAAATTCCAAATACTACTTATATAACGAGAAAAGAAAGGCAACTTCGCGTGAGCTTTTCTAGTCTCTTTCTCTCTCTCTGTCTCATCACATTTGTTTACGTTTTTTCTATTATTCACCAATGTCCTCGCACACTTTTCATTTATGCCGATCAATTCGAGGAGACAAGCCCAAAGTGCTGCATCCATTGTCCATACACTTGTATAAATTATGAGTCTAACTGTGTGTGTGCCAGTATAAGTGGAGTTCGGTCTGTTCGATATGAAATTGCAGAGGAGAACTGGGCCAGTGCTGGTTCAATACTGAAACCGCGAATGTTTAGATAATGCCGACTTAAGTTGAAAATTTATATGTCACCAATTCACACATACACATACATTGCAGCTGCTGTCGGTGTGCTAGCGAGTGTATGTGTGTGCGGGCAGGTAATGAAGCCACAAGTAGGTAGACGACAAACAACTACATGAACACATAAACACACACTGCCATACACATACATAGAAGAGTAATGCGACTCTGGCACGGAGAGCATGTGCGCGAGAGCGAACACACACTAGTGTTGCATGATCTCTGACCGCGGTTTGTTGTTGCCATCGCACTCACACGTTTTGCAAATGACGAAATCTCATCCCTCATTTCCATTCAAATTCAATGTCTGGCTTAAGCTGCACTTGCATCCATCTTCCGTCTGCATATGACATATATTTTTCGGACAAATCATTGATGTATAATTGGAATATTTACCGTTTGCGTTGACAGGCAGTTTCAATGCCGTTACTCTCGATGGAAGCGAAGTAATCCAAAATTCGATATGATCGCTAAAATAAATACACAAATGTGTTATCCAAAAGAAAACAAACACAAACTCAGATTGAAGGTTTTATCTCTTGCACTGCATATACACATGTACGCTGGTACTATATAGAAATTTTTTTCAATTATTGTATACAATTTAAATTTAATTCACAATTTGTTTAGTTAGTAAATTTTAGTTGGGTTGAAACAAAGCTGTTGATCTTTTTTACCGATTTCTCGTGTGCGGTAAATGAATGTACCGCTTCTCTCGGAACGATTGCGTTTTAACACCTGTTGGAGTTCAAACTCGACTGATCGTCGAACGGTTGAAGTCAAATTTTACAGATACCAAATATCGCTGTAATCGCCATCGACTGTTAAATGACTGCTAACAATATCGGCTTAAATTTTATAAAGTATCGATAGGCATGCAATTGATGCTTGCGCCATCTGAAGTTTGTTTTGGCGTACATTGTGGCGTTCTCTTGTGAATTTTAATGGAAACGTCGTGAAAAACAAATAAAAACTGCTTGATTTTTCATTTATTAGACACGACCCCATTTGAGTCCCAGATGACAGCATTACGAAAGCAGGAAACTGCTTTGTTGTTTGTATTTCAGCGCAATCCAAAGACACAATCCCATTTCTGTCGAAACTTGGCCACACTTGTCATTTCGGTATTTTATGGACTTTGCGGACGCTATATCTCCTAAACTATACCGAAAATTAAGAATTTTTACTTAATGTTTTAGTTTTATCTCGTCAATAAGGATCAATCATTAAATCTTGTCGCCCCAGACACAACACTCCCCATTTTTGGCATTTAATATTTATATTTTGAATGCAAGTTAGAATTATATTATCATATAGTAAACAAGTTTTGATTAGCCCTTGACACAATTTTAATTCTGGACCATAATTGTTTGTTTTACTTTTACACCAATAACGAAAATATCAAAATTCCTAACAACCTTCCATATTGGGCTATGCATTTTTCCTTGCATATTTCCGATAATCATATTTACATCGATAGGCAGTCTCGCAAAGAAATATTTTATGACAATTAATAAAATAGTATCACTGAAAGAACAATAAATACGTAAATAAAAAAAAATTAAAAGCGTTTCGAAAGTCAAAATCGATTCGCTTCAGAGATAAACAATCCAAATGTATTGTAAATTCGAATTAGGCCTGCGCGGTCTACACTGAACGAGGGCTGCGGCAAACAAACAGGGATGCAACACGGACGCGACAAAGATTATGACATTTTCGCCTGTCAAAAGTTTCTGTCGTCCGCTCGCTCCGATCTAAGCCTGTTATTGTAATTTATCAAATTTTTGTATATACCAGGATGTTTTCTGCCAACACACACTCAGTGGTAAGTGCAGGCCAACTACGATCCCGATAATCCATTTACTTTCCATTCTCTCACAACCAATGACTTTCTGGTTCTAAATCAATGTCAGCCCTACCTTTATCTGGGTAATTTTAGTCGAAAACCGCACTATTACACCGTCAAAAGAACCAAACTCCAGGGTAATACTAATGTACCGCGCTTCTTTGCCAACAAATCGAAGTCAGCCAGCTGTAGCTTCAGCGCATCGTCAAGTTCCGCATCCTCCAGTAGGCAACATGATTTCGTTATGGACTTCAAGAATTTGCTCACCAAGTCCGGCGCCAGTCTACAAAGCATGGTCGAGAAGGCCGCCAGGCTGAATGGAATTTTCGATAAGGAGATCGTTACCGATGCCCTGGTGAAAGTAACTGGCATGTTATCAGGAATGCGAAATGTTCAAGTAACGCTCGAAGAGCCCGTAGTACAGATTGGCCGCAACAAGTCACAAAATTACAAGTTAGAATTATCTCTTGGTGCTACGCAGTCTAACCCAACGTAAGTCCCAACACTGAGTTTATGTAACATAATAATCAACTCTTCCATTGCAGCAATCTATATCCGACTGTAATGAGGGGACTATTGACCCCCATTATACCGACCCCACAGTGGTAAGTAGTGTCTGTTCTCATTGATAACGTGGCTATATGCTAACCTTTTATATATGTCCAGGAAACAGTTTCGTGACTTTAAAACGGATCGCTCCGTAGAGGCTGATCAGAGGCGTAATCCCACAATGTCCAGTCGACTGAAGTCTGCGTTTCAAGGTACACCCACAAAGCCGGAAGAGCTCCATCTCCAGGCTGGCAAACTAAAAAAAATGCTGTCAGGCGAAGGTGGCAACACACAAAATGCGGTATGCAGCACGTACGACATCATATCAGCTACGATCTCTAGTCCTGTTCTCTATTAAATTACAGGATAACTTGAAGATTGCATTCGCCGAGGGATATTTAGCTGCTTCAAATGCCGAGGAGACACAAAAGTCAGGAAAATCGATGAAATATTTAAAGGTAAACTATTAAACTTGTTGAAAATACACGTGGATTACACGTAAATAATAATAGACGTTGCTACCACAAACAACCCGTCTATTCGAATCTATGTACTTAAATAATGCTCAGTAATTGTCACACAGATTTTTCAGACTCTAATCGTTGTAGTGGTCTTTGTTGGCATATTCCTCAGCTTCTTTACCTCATCGAATGGATCGGTTTTCCGGTAAGTTTGTCAGGTATCTCCATACGCATAGCAATAGCATTGCTAACCTTTTGATAATTTAGCAGCATTCAACTGGGAAATCAGGTTGAGGTCGACCCAGAGGAAATCCACGTTACATTCGATGATGTTAAGGGCTGCGATGAGGCTAAGCAAGAACTGAAAGAGGTTGTTGAGTTTCTCAAGAATCCAGATAAATTCTCCAACTTAGGTGGAAAACTTCCAAAGGGTGTGCTATTAGTGGGTCCTCCTGGCACTGGAAAAACTCTGTTAGCACGAGCTGTGGCTGGCGAAGCAAATGTTCCATTCTTCCATGCTGCCGGTCCAGAGTTTGATGAAGTCCTTGTCGGCCAAGGTGCCAGACGTGTTAGAGATCTGTTTAGTAAGTAAAGAGAACTTGAAAAATGGGTTGTTTAATGTCATCTGTTGTCCATCGTTTCACAGAGGCTGCTAAGGCGCGTGCTCCCTGCGTGATATTCATTGATGAAATCGATTCGGTTGGAGCAAAGCGTACGAACTCGGTTCTACACCCATATGCAAATCAAACCATTAATCAACTGCTTTCCGAGATGGATGGGTTCCATCAGAACGCTGGCGTTATTGTGCTGGGAGCCACGAATAGGCGCGATGATCTGGATCAGGCCTTGCTTCGTCCCGGCCGCTTTGATGTGGAAGTTATGGTATCAACTCCAGATTTCACTGGACGAAAGGAGATTCTGTCATTGTACTTGGAGAAAATTCTGCACGATGACGTGGACCTGGATATGCTCGCTCGTGGCACTTCCGGGTTTACTGGCGCCGACCTAGAGAACATGATTAATCAGGCTGCGCTAAGGTGAGTTCCTATTATCTGTAGCTAGATCTGATCGAATTCAATTTACTGGTAAACTCCTTGCAGAGCTGCCATTGACGGAGCTGAAACCGTAAGTATGAAACACTTGGAAACGGCACGAGACAAAGTACTTATGGGTCCAGAGCGTAAGGCACGTCTGCCCGACGAGGAAGCGAACACGATTACAGCTTACCATGAGGGGGGTCATGCGATTGTTGCCTTCTACACAAAGGAGTCACATCCACTGCATAAGGTTACAATAATGCCGCGTGGACCCTCTCTGGGACACACCGCCTACATACCGGAGAAGGAGCGTTACCATGTCACAAAGGCGCAGTTGCTGGCTATGATGGACACCATGATGGGGGGACGGGCAGCGGAAGAGATCATCTTTGGGGCTGAGAAGATCACGTCAGGAGCCAGTAGCGATCTGAAGCAGGCCACAGCCATCGCCACACATATGGTTAAGGATTGGGGTATGTCAGACAAGGTGGGACTTCGTACAATTGAGTCTCCCAAGGGTCTAGGGTCAGGCGAATCCCTAGGGCCAAACACAATCGAGGCCGTCGATGCGGAAATTAAAAGAATTTTGAGCGACAGCTACGAACGGGCGAAGGCTATTCTGAAGAAACATACAAAGGAGCATAAGGCGCTGGCTGAGGCACTATTGAAATACGAGACACTGGATGCTGACGATATCAAGGCAATTCTGAATGACAACCAGTAGTATTTTTTCGAGGGATTGGCATCATCAGTTGGGCATACGCTGCATATACAATAAGTATATATATAAATAAATATATTTTAGTTACAATATTAAAAACAAAACTGCTACTGAATAGCATAACATGATCGGGACGCAGACGGACAGTTAAGAAATAAAACGTTATACATATTTTTCTTTATGTTTCCTATAATAGCCTAAACAGTGATTTTGAAATAAAAGAATGGTCATTTTGGAAAGTAGAAACAAGAATTGACAGGCAGTTGTGTTGAACAATCATTCTGTTACGATAAATTCTGCAATTTTTTTTAAATATAAATCAGATGTGCACTCTGTTAATGCAAATCACGTCTGTTTAACAGCATAACTTGTTTTAACATTTTTGGTATTTTATTGAGCGCACTCATCGTATTATTCAATTTGTTTGCTTTGGTCACACTCGACGTTAATTGATTGTACGAAGTTACAGGTCAGCTTTTTCGGCAAGTATTATTAACTAAATAAACAGTTGAAACATGAGTGAATATGAGTTTTCCGAGACTGCGTACACCAAAATAATATTCCATGCGGCCAAATATCCACACCAGGCTGTCAATGGCCTTTTGCTGGCCGAAAAGAAGCTAAAGGGCTCCATAGTACAAATAACAGATGCAATTCCCCTGTTCCATCAATGCCTTCACGTTTCCCCCATGGCAGAGGTAGCCCTCATGCAGGTTAGTAACCCAAATTGATAATTGGAAGAGTTTCATTTCAATTGGTGTTGCTGTACTTGCAGATTGATGCGTATGCCGAAAGCGAGGGATTGGTAATTGCCGGATACTATGCGGCGCCAGAGAATTTCTACGACAATCAGATCGACAAGGCGCCTGCTGCCAAAATCGCTGACAAGATACAGGAGAACTATAAGAACGCATGCTTTGCGATAGTGGACAATAAGCTAGTCACCTTGGAGCACAATCGTTCCGCACTCCAAGTGTACAGTCACTCGACGGACTCGGGTCGCTGGTCAAAGGCCAAGCACACGTTGCTCCATACTGCCCAAACTCTTGAGGGCGTCTCGCTTCTCTTGAAGCGTGGCGCAATGCGGGATGTCATCGATTTCGATAACCATTTGGATAATCCCGAAAACGATTGGACCAATCAGTTTCTGAATCAGTCATTGAAAGATCTGCAAAAGTTATACTAGCTAGTGTGTTTAATGATAGCAAATTATGCATTTGAAATGATATAAATTAAATTGGAATATGGAATGTAATTAAAATGGTGCATAGTAAGAGAGAGCCGACGAATTCAACCTTGCAATTTAATTTATTGTATTTAATTACAATTGGATTTCAGTAATCATTTAGAATAATGCATATAAGTTAAATAACATTCAACTAATTAATAAATAATCAATTCATTCGTATTTGTTCTGGAGTTAAAGTCCTAGTCCTGGTTATAGTCCCCGATCCGTCAGTCTGTCTGTCTCTGTCCGTTCATGTCTTGCGTGTCGATTAAACCTAAAGAAAATGTTTACAATTACCGTTAATAAATACAAATGAATAATATGCATAGAATTTTGCTCATTTTTTCTTTGGTTTTCTGTCCTATAAATGTAAATATTTTACAACAATATTGTAATATCGCGATTGCTGATTATACATAAGTACATAATACGTATGTGGATATATCGGAGATCGAGAAAGTATCGCAAAAACTTGTTTGTAATTTAAATATTATTGTATAATTCGATATTATTCATTCAATTTCCTTTCATATCTGCATTAACTGTATAAATGTATATGGTGTCTGTGTGTGTGTGTGTAATATCGAACGAAATTTTACACGTTATATATATATATATATCTGGCTATATGGTATATGGAACGCGGAGCAAGGAACGGGAACTCTGGTATTGCATGTTGTCAACGTTTGCATCTTAATTTATCGATCCAATGTCGATTGTTGTTGTATATGAATATGTATGTAGTAATATCATTTATAATTATTGTGTTGCCTGGTATGCAAATATATGTAGATAAA
The DNA here is from genome assembly GCA_018904035.1 of Zaprionus ornatus. Lineage (NCBI taxonomy): Eukaryota > Metazoa > Arthropoda > Insecta > Diptera > Drosophilidae > Zaprionus > Zaprionus ornatus. The sequence goes on from JAEIFZ010000253.1 coordinate 7,332,942, forward strand.
TTTATTGTAACCGTATATTATATTTGTGTGTGTGTGTGTTGTCTCAACGATATCTTCTGCTTCTGGCATCCTATATATCCTGTAGATACTGCCTGGGGGTCTGGGGACTGGATCTGAGTCTGGGGATCGCGCTTCTTACTCCTTTTGATTATTTCCTAGCTATACAATTGCACTCACACAAAAATATACTGGCATATATACATATGTATATAGTATATATAGAGAGAGCGCAAGCATTGTCAATATAACATCATTATATGTATGGTATGTATACTCAAAATCGAGTCCTATTCGCACCATGTATACGAGAAGTAGTTGTTGTTGTTCTTTTTGTTGTTGTTGTTCTTGTTGTAGTTGTGTTCTGTGTGCCATCATCGCATGCTATGTTAGTTGATCTATAAGAATGCAATTTGTATAAATATATTTGGCTATATCCTAAAGAATGATAGGATAAATAAAATCAAATAGTAGGAACTGTGTTTGTGCAGTTTGTAACTGTTGATAAATGTGGCGTAAATGAGTCGATAAATAATCGATAAATTTAAAGCATTGTTGGTTTATGCCTGCAAATCATGAAACTTTATGGCATAAACGATGTTTGCGTGTGTGAGATCTGTCTTTGGGAATCGGGAATCTAACATAGTGTATGTGTGTGTGGAGTATATGTGTCTGTGTTTGTGTGGTTGCATCGGGGAGAATTACAAGACTACGAGATCGAGATCGTGTGATCGTTCTAGAGCTTGCCCACACGACTCTTCATGATATTTACCATTCCCGAGGACAGAGAGTTGATGGCATCTTCCACCGTCGGCTTGTGTCGATCGATTTTAGATGAGTTGATGGGCGAGAAGTTGTCTATATAGTCGATTGAAGCGAGCGTGAATATGCAGATACAGATACAGATACAAATACAGATACAGATACAGAAAATAAAGAAACAATACGAGATTATAATGAAATAAAAATAGAAAAAGAACACGAGGCGAGTTGCAAAAGAATCATAAAGTGCCAATTACCGAGATCACCACTCGAACTGGAGTCCGTAAAACTGGGTGTGCCCTCTGTCCAAGTGGGTGTCGAGCCCTCACCTGATGCCGGCGGCGTCCAGGCCAGGCCACCACGCGATCCATAGTGGCTGCTCGAGGACGTGTCCACGGCCAGAAACGTGTCCAGATGAACCTCAGAGACGCTACAAGGAGAAGGATAGAGTTGAAGAGAGATTGCTTGAAGGGATTATGTGAGGTTGTGAGTTTACCTAACGATATCCTCCTTGTAGGAGCCTCGATAGGCGGGACCAATGTTCATTTTGCGATCCAAATACTGCGGCTGCTGCTGGTAATACGATTGCTGAGACTGCGACTGCGTCTGCTGCTGCTGGTGGTGGTGATGATGATGCGACCTGCGACCCATCGATGAGGTGCTGTTCTTGTTCGAACTGTCCTCGGAGATGTCGTCAAAGGCGGGGGGAGGTGTTGAACTGCATGATGGAGTTGTGCCTAGCAATACATGAGAAAAGCAGAGAGAACATGAGTACAGATTAGGAAGTGGTGAGGGGGCTGAAGGAGTAGGGTGAAGGGAAGTGGGGTCTGACTGCAGTCTAAGCGCAACTGTTGCGTCGCAGGTCAATGGAATCATGCTGCGTGGCCGCATTGGATACGCTGTCCGTGCTCTCAGGTATCGTTGATGGCGCCGCCTTTGGCGCACGCCGCTTGCCACGTCGTGGACGTCGCTGCTCTGGCTGCGCAGGCTCGGCAGGAAATAGCTCCCCCTCCTGCTGCTGCTCAACTGTCAGCTGGTCCTGCTCCACTTGCAGCGTGGGCAGCGGACGCCTTCTATTGTAGACGCCTTCCAGCTCGCGCTTCACCTCCAGAAACGCGCTCACCGACTGCAGCAGATTATCCTCCTGCCCAGAATCGCAGCTATCATCGCCCAGCGCCAGATCCGCGCAGTGTAGATACCGATTGCGCTTCTCGTGCCGCTTCAGTTGCTGCTGCTGGTGGCGTCGTGGCGAGCGATGTGAGCTGAGGGCGCTGACTGTGGTGCGGGCAGTGCGATAACTCTCGGCACGAATGGGAGGAAAGCTGCGCACTATGGAGCCCACCGAGGAGCGATCGCTACGCGCCATGAAGCTGTTCTGTCGCTGAAAGATGTCCACGTGGTTGAGCAGCCTTGGTGGCTGAGGCTGGCGATGGCTGCTCTCCGAGCGCACCGTGGAGTAGGCGGACTGCAAGGACTCACGACGACGCGCAGGAGAAATAGACGCAACTGCCGGACTTGGACTGGGACTGTCGCATAGATCGAACAGGTCGTGCAGCTCCAGCCAATCCTGCACGTTGCTAGGGGAGCGTCGTTCGCCAAAACGCGGCATTACCTCGGTGGGTAACTGGAGCAAGTTGCTCGAGCTGACTGAGACGGAGGCTGTGCTGCTGTTTGGATAAAGATCATACGGTGATGCTGCTGTACCTGGTGTCGTTGAGTGCGCCCGACTGGTGTCCTGCGTGTCCTTGCGACGTGGCGAACCACGTGGCGGCACGGGAGGAGGCACGCGAGCTTTGAGTGCGCCCGCCGCTGAGCCCGAGGTGGATGCACGTTGCCGCACTGGCGGCGGCACATTGCTCTGGCTACGCCCACTTTCTCGATCACGCTCTCGTTCCCTATCCCGTTCTCGTTCTCGCTCCGAGCTGGCTGCAGCTGGCGTGGGCTCAGTGGTTGGCGGCTTTGTTGGCTGGTGGATTTTGCCGCTGCTGTGTGAGTGCGAGGTATGCACGGCTAAAAAGAAAGAGAGAGACAGAGAGAAGGGGCATTACTTGAGATCAGACAGGATCAATTCCCCCTCTTGCACTTACGTCTTGTTGTCTCGCTCTCACTGTCTATGGATCGCTGTATGGCCTTGGAGAGGCTTTTTCTCTTTGACGGCGAATGCTTAAGCGCTGCAAGAGTCGAGCAAAGATCAGGGATTAGTTTTCAACGAGTACCCCCTAAATCTTACATGGGATTAGCCAAAAACAAAGCGCAGCAAAGCGTAAGATTATTGGGTGACAAAGGCGGGGGCTGTGATGGGGTGGTGGGGGAATACAGAGGGGGTGGGGGGTGAACACTAACGTGAGATTGAAAGACATGCTTTGCAACCGATCCAACCGAGAGCACAAACAGAAAAAGTAAAAGAAACATAAATCGATAATAATAAACAAAATATCGATAAATATCGTTGTAAATTATTGCTTGAACCCATAAGAGAAAAATCAATCAATTATTTAAATTATTATTGCTGTAGTTTTGTTGTAATTGTTGTTGTTGTTGTTGTTGTAGTTGATGCTTTACCTATATAGCTGGTTACCAAGGTACGAAATTTTCTGTGATTTCCTTTGATCTCTGGGAGATCCACTATGCGTACAAAGATAAAACAAAATAGAAAGCAGAGAGAGAGAGAGAGGCATTTTTGTTGTGGAGAGTTCCATTAAAAGAAAACAAATACTCGGATTACGGATTACACATATTTAAAACATATAGTATGTATGTAACACATAGATACAACGTTTCTTTTAGCCAGAATGGGCAAGAGTGTAGTACTATATTGCATTTTTGCTGCATAACAAACGGAATCAAAGTAAATTAGCTTACGATGTGTGTTAAATATTATAGATATATTGAAATTGATACTTATGGTAGTTACAGTGGTCACGAGTTGAGTAGGATAAGATTTTGATTTACTTCTATTAAGATATTTCCAAATTAATTTTTCACCAAGTTTCATAAGCCTAGTGACCACTGTAGCTATGCTGTATGTGTGTGTGTGTGTGTTGGTGTGTATGATTTGTGTTAGGTGAACAACTCTCAGACTACTTGTGTGTGTGTTTGTGTGTGTGTGTGTGGCAGCTACGCAAAAAAACGACGCCAATGTCGAAGGGGGGCACACAACATGGGCATGTTTAAGGATTTGTCATCTTCGATTCGAGGTTTTTACTTGGTTAGTTGCCAAATCATTGCACAAAAATGCCTTATAGTACATGTACTTAGCCCAACTGTCACTGTGACAGCTGCGATAGCTGACAGCGCTGACTTACGCGATGGTATCTTGCGGAATACGGTCTTAGCCATAAAGTTTTGAAATCTTTGAGCATAGAACGAGGGCCGACAAACCGAAACGGTTTCCTAAATGACAGAGACAAAGACAGAAGAAGAAGATTTATAATAGGGGAGATATATAAGTATATAGACACATATATATGGTAGACACATAGATATAGCTATAGTTATTGGAAGTATTTGTGCTCTTGCAGAAGGGCAGATATACCATATAACTCTTATGGTATAGTAAACACATTCTTGCAGTTCCTTCAAGAGCAGCTTGCCTCTTCTCTGGGGGTGACTTACCCCATCGTGTATAATGCTTTTGAATGTGTGCTCTAGTTTCTTCTTCAGCCGATAGGATTGCAGTATATCGATAATGCCAATGTAGAGCAACAGGCGTTCGCCCTTCTCACTGCGAGCAGGAATGCCACCAGGTCTAGGAGAATGAAAAATGGAAAGAGAAGCGTTAATCCTGGTCCCCATTTAAGGTATGTTCTCTACTTACGGCACATCCTCCTCATCGTCAATGGGTTCACTCTCTGCCTGAATGCTTTCCATGGCCGTGGAATGCGCCACCAGTCGCTGTCGATTCACCGATCTGTATGCCGCACTAGATTAGCGAAAGTAGTTTGAACAGTTCGTAGCGTCGTCCCGCACTGTGCATCATACTCACTTGTTTCGACTGATGCCCATCGCAGCATCTCCGTGCTTGGCATCTGCATCCACCGCCTCCAGTGGCTCATCACAATCGGAATCCTCGGCGAGTGGTGCCTTCATTGGCGGTGCTTTCCGATGTTCGCTCTGTTTCTCCTTCAGCGCCACATCCAGATTGTGCACGCCCAGCAACAATGAATAGTCCATTATCTTAAAGGACTCCAGAACTGTACAATCTCTTTGTATGGTCTTTATTAACGCCGAATAGGTTTCCGCCTCAAGGAATATTCCATTCGGATGCTGTTCCATAAAGTCCAGATCTTTGTACGTCGGCGATTTCTTGGCACGCTCCGCTTTCGATGCCTTCCGCTTGAATGTGGAACCCTTGAGATCGTATTTCAGGTGCATGCGCACCGATGAAGGCAGCAGATTATTCATCACCACCAGGCGGATGTTTTTCGCATTGCTCGTCTGCAGGCAGTACAGGCCGAAGAACTTCGGCAATAAAGTGCGCGGATTTTGATTCAGATTCATATAATAACTGCCAAAAGGGAGAAGAATTTGTGTTAGTTGGAGTTTGCTGGACTTAATCACGCTAGAACTATCGATAACAGTAGTAACATAGATTATGCGATAGTAATCTCGATAGTTTTGCAGTAACGTTCGATCTTAACTTTACTGCTGTAGTTTTTTATTGATGAATTATCGATAACTATAGAAAACTTAGCCATACGACAGTATTATCGATAGTTTTGCATCATAGTTCGTGCATAACCTTACCCAGGCAGTAGTTTTTGTAAAAATTCACCCTCTTTGTGTTGCACCGTTTTGATAATGAACTCATCGTCGTCCGTTAAATAGAATATTGAGCCGGAAGCACCTGGATTCGATAGTTCGCGAAGTGGCGAAGTGCACATAGACATCTGTAGAGAAAGAGGAAGATATACCGATAGTCTCCTGATAGTTTAGTTATCTATGAATCGCCTCTACTGACCATAAAATCATCCGGCTGTATGCCAAACAAATCACGAAAATAACGAAAAGCAATGGGCGCATAGATCTTATATCTGAATTCACTATAATGGTGGGCAGGTGTAAGGCTAGAACCCTCTGGCGGAAACGTAATGCTCTCGATTTCCCAGAAGTCCATCATAAGTAGATCACGCTTCGGTTTGGAGGCGAGGCTGCCAACCTAAGGAAGTAAATGAAAGACTTTTATACTGATAACTCTTTCGATATATATATCGTATACTAACGGTATGCTGTATGCCCAGCTGTATGGAGCCCATAATTTGCGATGTCTGTATCTTCTTGTAGGTAATCTCGCCACCTTCGCCGACCCTGCGATGTCCAATTTTGCGTTCCTTGTCCGACTTGTTGTTGGCCGCGCGCAAAGGACGATTGCCCAACTGGGAGTAAGAACAAAAGTATATACGACCTCAATGTGTTATAATAAGTACTGCTATACTATATATAGACAGAGAGTACTCACGTCTGGTGATGAGTTCCCCACATGGTCGGTGGTGGAGGCTACAAGTTCACAAGGTGTATTATTATTAGTTAACTACTTAGTGAGTTCGAGGCTACTTAATAATTTAGACCTGCTGCGGCACACATGCATAGCGAATGACCCAACGCTGGGAAACGCTTCCACTTGAGCTTGAACTTGCTTCAGGTACAAGCACTCATACACTCACACACACACACACACACAAACGCAAACTGAGGCAAAGACATGCCATAAATAGTTGACAGGTTGTTGGCCGTTCGAAAGTTTTCTTTTGTTATCATTTGCTTAACGGGACTCTCGAAATATAAATAACAAGTATCGCTTCAATCAATCAAACAGTCATTCGCTCAGTCTCCCCAGTCTGTCAGTCAGTCCGTCAGTCAGTCAGCGCGTCGATTTGGGGGGTGGCACGAGACACATGCGCCACGGCCACTTCCATTTGCCCCATTCATTGATTTTTTTTCTCTCGCCTTTGCTGCTTGTCTGTTTTGAACAGTTTACAATGGAAATTCCCATGCCTGGCCATCATTAAAATTGGGAGAGTTGCCTCTATTCTCTATTCCCCTCTCGTACCGTTTCAGTTAATTAACCATTACCATTGCTGGGCTCCGCCAGTTTAGCCTGCGATGTGGAGGAGCTATCCATGTCGATGGTATTGATGGTGTCGCCGTCTCCGGTCGCCATGCTGACGCATTTGCTTGTGCTGCTGCTGCTGCCTCTCAGCCTCTGCTTCAGCTGCTGTCCACGTTTTGTGCTTACTACTAGGACATGCTGCCACTGCCACTGTCTCTGCCGTTGCTGTCTCTGCTGCTGCTGGTGCTTCGGATTATTGCTGCACTCGCTCTTTTTGGCCTTTTTGCTGTTTTATTGTGTGTGCTTGGTCGCTTAGATTATCCAATCAACGGGCCAAGGGAGCAGAAACCTTGGCTCTTGTCGTTGTTGTCTCTCCGTCTGGCCGAATGGCGTCAACGTTTTTCCTGTCTACATAAGTTCGCTACGATGTTGATTTCTTCTCTTCTCTGCTCGCTCTGTTTCTGCTGCTGCTGCTGCCTCTGCTGCTATTGCTGCTGCTGTGCTGCTGCTGCTGCCACTGCTGTCATTTTCACTGCATACTCATAGGCGCACTGGAAGGCGCACTGGAAATGCTCACAGCGACATGCGCGCCAGGGCTACAAGAAACACGAGAACACTCAGCACAGTACACAGGGTTGCATGCAGGCTACAAACGAAAAAAGGAGACTCAAACGCAAAAAGGAGCAACATGTGAATAATTTAATATGAAAATAAATTAAATTGAATGATTTTTAATAATTGATGGCAAAATAAAATTGAAATAAACTTCAATAATGTTAACTGTTAATTATAATTCTATTAATAAATAAATAATAAAAGGTAATAATTAATAATAATATTTATGTGAATAAATTGATGTAAATTATAAAAATTAATAAAAGAGAAAATATTTAAGTCGGCACAGATCTTATTAGCAATTAAGATATCATATTATATGTTTTTAATTCTATAAATATCCTTTCTCTTCCCCAAATTTTTCCCTCCCTCAAAATTAAATTCATTTAATTCTATTTGTTTAATGCACTTTTAATGTTTTCGTTTTTTTATTAGCGTTTCTGTACTCAATTAGACCTATACATCATACATAACTATTTATATATATATATTTATTTATGTGGTAAATATATGAATACAATAATTTGTTTTAGTTTTGTTGTTTGTTGTTGTTTTTCGGTCTTTCCTTGTTTAGTGTTCGTTATGAATGTATTTCCTTGGGGTTTTTACGTCTTGCAGTTCATGTATTCGTATGAGTATGAGTGTGTATATATGTGTGTGTATAGGTGTGTGTATAGGTGTGTATGTGTGTGTATGAGTGTGTTCTCTTACATTTACATGCATTTACAAAATAAGCGCTTTTTTAAAAATACCGCAAAAAATTACGTTTATCGTTAAAAATTCTATTTAAAAATGGAGAAATAAAATAACCGTTGTAAACATTCTATATGAAAACAAAAGAACAAATATATACGTACATAGCCTACCCAAAAACACTACGAAACTAACTGCTTAAAGCTAAAGATGCGATCGACATAACTACGGCGACAGTTGTCCATTTGCGTTGTATATTTGTGGCTTTATCTGCGGGGAAGAAAGACAGAGAAAGAAAAAGAGACATAGAAGACAATGAGAAATGATCATCTATATAGATGGGAAGAAGGAGGGGGCCCACCTGCCAGCTTACCTCTACTTACCATAGAAAATAGTCTCCCTGCGTTTGGTATAGTTAGTGCCGAGCAGGAAAAACGCACAAGTTATCGGTGTGGGGGACTCTAACTGATCTCTAGGAATGCGCGTTCGCACTGTCATGCTGTACAGGCCACTGGGATTCTGATCCAGCTGCGTCAGCACCGAGTCCAGTATGTGTGTATCGAAACTGCAATGGCGAGTGTGAGAGAAAGAGAGGTCAGTATGGATGGGATATGGGATTGAGTTGCATGTTGCTTACATGACGGATAGAACCGGCTGGGGAAATACGTTCTGTACGGCGCACATGATGTCCACGTCCGTCGCCTCTCCACCCATGCGTGCCTCCAGCATGAAATCCGACTCAGGAACTGGTGCCACAAAGCAGAGAAGCAAGCAAAAAATCCGTGAGAATTAATCAAGTGTCAAACTAAACAACAAAATAAAAACAAAACTTTCGAGATACCCCTGCTTTGTACTGGATATACCAATGTGTGTGTAGAGAAAAAAACAAACAAACAGAAATAATAAAAACAACAGGCGGCTGCTGCTGCTGGCCGGGCCAGGCGCCTTTAACCACAGCGAGTGCCACATGACACGCATGCAAATATGAGTCGCACGTGCCACAAACACACTCACACTCACCTACAGTCCCCCCACTCCCATATGGCAGCACACCCACCGAACACCTATGCAAACAACTTCACGCCATAAACAGGTAAAGGCAACCCCGACGTCGCCCTGGCCGAAGCAAATCGTACTCTACACATGATTTGTTTGTTTATTTAGCTCAAAGCGTAAATGATATGTATAAAACTGCAAGGGCAATAAGGGAAGTACTTCCGGAGCTTAGTGATGTACAAGACAACGTTCAGTTATTGAGTTCTTATAGAAAATAATATAATATAATATAAATTGTGGAACTGGAAGAAAACACTCGCTGCTATTGAGTTCTTAATGATGTACGGGTTTTTCAACAGTAAAATTTATATGCTATATAGTTTCTTATAGTATTTAAATTTGATATGATTAAATTGAAAGAATATATATTACTAGTACCGGTAGAAATAATTGAAGAGGTTGAACTATAGAGTTAAGTTAGAGATAATACTTCATAATAAAATTATAATACAAATTGATGATATTATATTATTAATATAAAATTTATATAAAATCATTTTGTTGTTTATACGTTTGCCTATATAAAGACCTGTTCATTTTTAACATTCTGGTAGATCTTCAACTTCTAACGTCTGATCTATATATGTTATTAAATTGATGCTTCCCTTGTTTCTGTAAGATAATAACATATTCAACAGGGTCGCCCCATATGACACTTCTAACATGCCATATCTAATACACCCAACTTGTATAGAGTGTAGGGAAAATAAAAAGCAATAGGCGTATAGCATGTGAATTGTAGAACTCAATCACATACACACACACACACACACACACATATAGAAAGTGAGGAAGACAGAGCACATACCGATTATTTGTAAACGGGCACTTCGCTTGTCCGTGGACTCAAAGGTTTGCACGGCACAAGTGTATTCCCCCGTCATGTTCCAGTCGGGATTCTTTATCGATATAACACCGGGACTGCCCTCCATGGTGAATATTTTGGTGTCTATCTTCGCCTTCATGAAGCCCTACAAGCACCCCAAGTTAAGTGGGGGCGGGAACGAAGAGAAGAAGAAAGCGAATTTTATGTTAATTAATTTTTTGCCTTCTATGTTTGACTTTCGCCCTCCAGAATGAGGTGAGAATGGAGTGGGAATGGGAATGGTAATGGTAATGATAATCCCAGCTGGCTGGCATGACTCACCATGGCGAAACCCTTTACGGAGGGTATCCACTGATAGATAGAGTGATTATTGAACAGCCACTTGAGGACAAAGCCCTTCTCCCGCGCCCCAATCTCGTACTCGCAGTCCAGCACCAGAGGATCGGGCTCATTATCACGTTCGAGTGTGTAGGTGTGCGGCACGCGGAGATTGGTAATGCGCACCGTGTGCGTAACTACAGAGAGAGAGAGAGAGAGTAGGGGGAAGTAAGTATGTAAGCATTACAGTTTAAAGAGGGTTAAGAGGGGGGCAGGACTACGGGGATTACCTGTGAGTAACGTCAGGCCCGCCAGCAGCGTTGCGCACAAGATGCTCCAGCTCCAGCACGCCATGTGCGCGTCCTAATCTGCGACCTGTTTGTGGTCGTTCCCCTCGTCGTCGTTCTCGTTGTCGTGTTGCAGCCGTGCTGCCTCTACCACTGTCTCTCTGCTGCCTCTGCTGGACGTATATTGTAGTCGTTGTTGTTGTTGTTGTTGCTGTTGCTGTTGTTGCAATTGTTGCTGCTCAGCAGCCTTTGAGGCGTTGCAACAGACGCAACATCATCAGTTTTGCCACAAACACAACATCACAAATTGAATTGAAGGCATAGGTCTAGTCCAGGACCTATGGGCCGGGTGGGGGAGGGAGTCTCGGGTGGTTGAAAGTGGCAAGTTGCAAGTTTCTGCTGCTGCTGCTACTGCTTTTCTTCGGGTGATGAGCTCAGCACACACACACACACGGAGTTATGGGGAAAATTTAGTATTTTCCGTTACGCATCGTCTTTCTATATCACATACGAACACATCTTTGGTTTATCCGGAATATATCTACACCGATTTCGTGTGCTGCAATTGCATTTTGCTATTTATTGAAAGTTTTGCGCGATGTTGGTGAAAAATCGACTTTTTGCTCGCTCGCTCTGCCTGCCTCTGCCGCACTCTGTGTGTGTGTGCCTGCCTGCTGTGTGTGTGTGTGTGGGGAATTATGCCAAATGAAGTACGATGGAGTTTGCAGCGCTTGTGCCGCCGCTGGATACCAATAGTGTTGGTATCTTCTATTTAACTGTGTTGTCCTTTTTCCAGCCTAGCTTTCAACGATGTTTTAACACTGGAAACGCGTCGACAGAGAGAGCTTTTTGTTGGCAAGCTTAAAAGTGAAAGAGAGAGCGAGTGGGAGAGCTTTTTACATAGCCCGTTGTCCTGCTTTGTCCTGCTTGTCCACACAAAAGCTGTCAAACAGCTGAGCTCAGTCTGCGCATGCGTCGACCTTGTCAGAGTTGACAGCTCTCGCATTAACAGTTGTTTGCCCTGCGGCGCGTTGTAACGGCACCTTTCGGGGTTGCAACACATTTTGAGACTTGTTGCAAGCGTTACACAGTTGATTCTTGACTAATCCATTGATTAATCGAGGCTATTAGCCCATAATCTAAGGGGATTTGCGATGATTTGAGGCTACATTGGGGGAAATCAGTGGAAAAAAGTTTTGAAATAAGTGTTGCCTACTTATCGACTGAACAATCGTAAATTTCACAAGATAAAATGAAGAAAAATTATGAAAATTATAAATTGTTAATGAAATCTGACAGATAAATTGAAGGTTAAAAATACTAAGCAAATACACAATAATATAATATAATAATAAAATACATAGTCAGTTTTGAACAACATAATAAACTTTTCAAAACTATTTGAAGTTTGAAATCTTTTATCGTAGCGTTTTCACCCATCCAATATCTCTTAAGCTATCTCAATTTTAAAATAATTTTATCTGCAATACTGGAAACCCCAAGATCGGAACAAAGTTTATTTCTTTCTAATTATACTGTTTATTAAATTTTCAATAACATCAGCGAATCTCTTAAATTCTAAAATCTATAGTTAATAGTGTTTTTTATGTGCTGGCAATTATAATTACATACACATACAATCATAATCATAATTACACATACACATACAGAGACAGACACGTTCATGGAGTCGATATACAGTTACATTTATGTTTATCTAAATATGGAATTTTGGCGTTAAAATATGTAATTTCATTTCGTTATATGTTGAGTTTTTTGTTTGTTTTGTTGAATCTTACACTCAGGTTTATATGTATGCCTATGATATATATTTAGGTATACAGTATATACTATATACATATATCTGTATATGTCTGTATATATTATACAATTCAAATGGACGCGCAACTAGAGCGTTTTATTTGGTCGCATTAAAACTCACGTGACTCGCAGATGGATCCAGGAGAAAATCACTACATGCTGTGTCGGAACTGGAACTAGTTCCGAGGGGGAAGCGAAATAGATCTAGAAGGAACAGATGGAACTGAATCGGTCAAAAGAAGTAGATCCGTGGAACTAAAATCAGTTTCCAATACCATTTCGGGTGATCCATTGAATCTGAACTATGTATATGCAAACAACCTTTTCGGATCTGAAGCTTATTTAGAGGATGAAAATTTAGAATATAGATTCAAAGTTTTGGAACTAGTTTCGAAACTTATTAGGGATATTATTGCAGATCCAATGGAAGAATGGATGCAGATTCAAAACGAAACTAGACCCAGAACCTTTTTTTAACTAGAACCCGATGTAAATGGAGAAATGTTGCTGGAATTGGAGACAGTGCCGGAACTGGAACTAGAACTAGAACTAGATGCCAAAGCGGAACTGAAGATGCAGAACATTACACCAACTACAACTAGGTTTACAACGCACAGAAGTAACAGTTAAAATATGATCAGATCTTAGGATTAAACGACTCAACTTAACCTAATCACTGGCCGCCCCATCACTGTGCCCGTTACCGTTACCATTCCCATTCCCGTGACCGATGAGGGTCTCGATGCGAAAGTCTTTGGCATTCGTTTGGCGTCCACAACGCAACGAAGTCGCCGGTTCGCCATGTTCCATGTGCAGCAGGTTTGTCCTGGTCAGCGGGCGGAGAGCGGTGTGCGGCGTGTGGCAGTGAGCCTGCATTGGTATCTTGGGACTGGACGTAATGGACGATGCCTCCGCTTGATCGAAGAGCAGCACAGCATAGGGCGAGGTGCGTTCCGGTTCGACATCCCGTTCCGTATCGCGTACGCTAGTCTCGGGAACTGTATCCAGGCGATTTGTGGGATTCGTGCACACCGAGTCTACGGAATCCGATATGTGTGAGTCCTGTTCGTTGTCATCGTTGCCACTCTCCACATCGATCTTATCGCACGACGCATCATCGTCGGCGTCCGCCTCATCGTGGTAGGCATTGAGATCCGCGTAGCTGCTTCGCTCCCCATAATCTGCCACGCCTCCTCCGCCCAGTCCAGCTGCAGCTGCGGACACATCGAATGCATAAGGATTTTTGTACTTGCTGGCTCTGCTCGCATCGTCGCCCACGCTGGCTGCACTACCAGTGCCAAGAGGCAGTGCATCCCCCGCCGCTGCCGCAGCAGCTGCTGCCTCCGCTGCACGTCGATTGATAAACGACAGACGATCGAACTTGTCGCCGCCTGCTCCTGCCGTGCCCTGGTAGAAGGAGGCTTCCGCATTGGCAAAGAAATTGAACTTCTTGTCGACACGCAGCGCCGTGTCGAACACATCGTTGGGTGTGTGCATCACATCAAAGTCCCGGTTCCCATTGAAGTTGGGCACATTGAAGTGCACCGGCACCAACGGCACCGGTTTGCGTATCCAGAACGGCGACAGTGTGCCAAAGACGGCGGGAAACGAGAAACGCTGCATGGCCGGAGCACGCTTGTAGCGCTTCCGTCGTCGCAGGAAGCTGCCATTGTCGAACATGTCCTCGGCCAGTGGATCCAGGGTCCAGAAGTTGCCCTTGCCCGGGTTGCCCGGCTCGCGGGGTACCTTAATGAAGCAGTCGTTCAAGCTGAGATTGTGCCGGATGGAGTTTTGCCAAGCGGGAAACTTGTCCTTGTAGTAGGGGAACCTGCGAAGAAGCGAAGTAGTTACTCGTATTAGTCTAAATAGTGGTATTCCCTTTACTTTATTTAATTAAATAAATATAAATATAAATAAATATTAGGAATATAAAAAAAGACCTATTCAAAAGCTTGCTTTAGAAAACAGCAGAGGTAGTCCCTTACTCTTCTTTACATTTTATAGTATTATTTTTTTTATTCTTTGTTATCTATCTCGTATAATAAAGCGAAAGTATTAAAAATCTTCAAAATAAATTTACGTATAGATTTATCTATTAAACCTTTTTTATTCTTACAATGTTTTGTTTTCATTAAATAACAATTATGTAATAATATTTTATATAGTACAATATAATAATTAATACATAAAAATATACTAAATATATATATAAATATAGTATATAATACTTCATAATGCTAAAGATAAGTAGAACAGTTTTGCGACGGCTTATCAACTATTTTCCAAAATTATTAATCAAATAAACTATACAGAATACACAGATTAAATTGCATTGAATTAATTTAAAACCTCTTAAAAATCTAAAATCAAATCATGTTATCAAATACATCTTAAAAACCGATTTAGATATAAATTCTCTTTGAAAACAGTTTCAAAACATTTTTTAGATGTTCTATATGCAATTGTTCTATAGAAACTTGTAAGATTAAGATTAAACATAACTTTGTAACCGCAATTAAACCGCACTACAATATTTGATAACTTTTCGCCTGTAAATTTCACAAGTTACAGCTTTAATCAGGGAACACCCCTACTTACCGGGACATAATGAAATCACATATTCCACTGAGTGTTAGTTTCTTGTGCGGCGACTGCAGAATGGCCATGGTAATTAGGGCTATGTAGGAATATGGTGGCTTCACCAGCGGGCCGCCGGCAGAGCTGTTGCCGTTGGCGGAGCTGCCGCCATTGCTATTGTTGTTATCCCCAGATCCACCTACCGACGGCTCGAAGTCGCTGTCATCGCAGATCATGGACATTTCATCCGCAATGGCGGCGGCACGCGAGGATGCACTGCCTCCACTGCCTCCGCCACGTTGGCTCTTGTGCAGTGGCGGCGGCGATTGGGAGGCACTGTCATGCACGGCTGAGTGCATGGGATCTGAACTGGTGTGCATACTGTGTGTGCTAATTCTTGTACACTGCGCGAAAACGTAGCTTTCGTTTTTATTTGACTTATTCTTTAGTAGAGGACGTAACACTTGTTTGACTATTGCTCAGGAACTAATTCTTTGTCACAATCAAATTTACGATATTCGAATTTTCAACAAAACTCTTATTTATTCCGTTTCGCGTTTATGTTTGTTTGCTCGCTTCCGTTTCCGGTTTACAATTTCCGTTTTGCGCGTTTGACTTTCACAGATAGAGAGAGAGAGAGAGAGTCTGGGATCACGACGGCATTTGTCGCGTCGCATCCGTCGTGTCTGTCTGTTTTAGGCGGAATCCTTTTGCCAAATGTTAACTGAATCGCAACGAAAACGAAAATCTTCTCGCCCGAAATGTTTTTCTACATAACTCAAACATTTATTTATCGAAACCGCTGCCGCTGTCGCTTCCATGAGCTTTTGTCGGCTCGGCTATGTTTTCGTATCTCGAATAACTGTGATTCTACTGCCGACGTCGCGGCGTTGACAGCAGAATCAGCAGCAGAGCATCGCAGTAGCAGCGCAGTCAACGTTGTCAGCAGCAGCAAAGCAGCATCCCCAGTCAACTGATGTGTGTGCAAGCGAGAGGGAAGGAGACTGAGAGAGAGAGAGAGTGACAGTGCTTAGCAGGGGATGACTGAGATTGTAAACCAATCTACGCGACCAACTGCACCCCCAATCAAGCGACAAGCTGCAGAGAGAAGGAGGAGGAGCAGAGGCAAGGGCAAGGGTTGGCGAGGGGGCAGGGGCGGTTGGCGTACACACATACATACAGCGTACGACGTAATAACATAAAATGGTGGAGTGCTGCTTGCTGTAAATGTGATATTTGTGTTTTCGTCGCCTCCCCCCCTCCACCTGCTGCTGTTACTGCTGCTGTTTCTCCTCTTTCTCCCTCTCTTTCTCTCTCTTTCTCACTTTCTCCTTCTCTTTCTGTGTTGCCTCCATTGTGTAAAGCGGGCAAACGCAAATTGGCAGGCGACGCAAGCAGAGAAGCCAAAACTCAGGCTCCCTCTGCCTCTTCCACTGCCTTTGCCTTTCTCTCTGCTATCCCTCTGTTTCTCCCTCTGTCCCTGCCACTGCCTCTGTCTCCTCTCTGCCTCTGCCGCAGGGCTGGCGAGCAACATTTTCGCAAATTTAGCTACCTTTTGCTGCGTTGACGTCGTGGCTCTTAATAATGTTTCATTATGTCAGCAGGAGAGAGAGCGAGAGAGATGCCTGTGTATGTGCGAGAGAGAGGGGGAGAGAGAGAGAGTGTGAGAGAGGGAGTCTGTGCCTATGCCTGCCTGTGTGTGTGTGTGTGTGTGTCTGTGCTAGTATGCGCTCTCGTTCAAATGTTAGCATTTTTATGTGCGAATGTTTTTCTAACCGTATGTCGGGCGTTCTCGTTTTCTCGTCTCAGTTCAGTTGAGAGGCGCCTCCCTGTGAGAGGGAGAGAGAGAGGGGCGCAGGCAAAGCGTATGTTTCGTATTTGTGTGTGTATGTGCGTGTGTGTCTGCGCTTGTAGTGTAAGCTGCTGTGCGTGTTTGTGTGCGCGCATTATTTCTCTTTTTCATTTTCGCTGTTTTTGTTCTTCAGTTGTTAGACATTATTGTTGCTGTTGTTGTGACTCTTGTTGCTGTTGTAGTTGCTGCTGTTGTTGCTGCTGTTGTTGTTCGCTGTCTTCCCTTTTCAAATTAAACATTCAGTAGTCAGTTTTATTTGTTGTACTTTGTTCAAATTAGTTTTCAGTTTTGCGGAAGTTGCTGGCACACAATCACTGAAACACACATACATACACACACACACACATACATATTGAGGCAGCTAAACAATAATGGCTGGCAGCAGCAGCTTCTTGTGGCCCCTCCCCCTGCCTTTGCCCTGCCCCACTTCACATGCTGTGCCAGGACAATATTGATATCGTTTCATTCTCCTTGTCTGATTTTCATTATTCTATTTTCTTCTGCTTTCCTCCTTACACTCTTCCCTCTTAACTCTTCCCCCTCTCTCTTGCCTTACCCCTGCCCCTTGCCTCTATCCCTCTCTCCTCCTTTTTCTTTTCTGCTATTCGCCCTAACCGAAAACTCACTTGGCCACACTTACAAATCACTGATTTTTAGCCAACTTTATGGGCGTGGTAACGCCTTTGTCTGCCCCACTCTGTGTGTGTGTGTGGGTATGTGTAAGCCTTATTGGGGTTTGGATTGCCGTTGTGCAATTTAGTTGTGGTAAATTTATTGCGGACTTCCTTTGTCTTTTTACGATTTTAGATGAACACATCCATGCAAACTCCCAAAACAGAAAAATGTAATAAACTACAGACAAACTCGAGCTCAAGCTTAAGCTGAAGCCATATTGATTTGCTTTCATCTTTATTGGCAAACATATTCAACGACAGTTCTCCTAAATCAGTTCTCCGATTTGCACAGGCAGAGCTATTCAAAATAAAAAATCATAGATAACGCTTGCTTATGAATTTGAAATGAAATGAATCAATTTTTAGAATAAAAGATGGAGAATACAAAGAGATGTAATGCAACATACATAAAATAAGGTTGGGATTGGTTAAAACTGTAATAAATTTAAGGTTGAATAAGGTTACTTAAGGTTTAAAAAAGGCAACAAGTTAACTCATTAAAATTGGTTGATTTTAAAGAAATATAAATAATTATTTTCTTACTGCGCAAATATTGTATGATGCCATAGATCTTATAGTTTTCCATGACAAATTCTTTGTCATTTTCTAAAGTGATTGTTTTAAATATAAGTCTTCTCTCGATTAAGAAAATAATATTCTGGGATGATGTTTAATTAAATTTTTACTGAAAACTAAACGAAATAAATAATGTTTTGCAAGAAAAGTTTATAGAAATGATTGAAAAGGAAGGATACCTTTTGAAGAGAATCGATTGATTTCTAAAAATGAGATAACTAAATTATAGTACCCGAGTGGATGAAAACCAGCATAATAATTTATTTACATATCTAATGTTAAAGATAGTGCCTTTTGAACCACTTTCGGCAAGTATAATGAGTGTTTATCTAATTTAATAGTTTAGTTTGATGTTGGAAAGACTTTCTTAAGGTTTCCATTTCTTACTAACATTATAGAAACATATCTCTATACATATATCATATACACATATATTATCGACATATGTATGTGTTCTACATCACTATCCAGGTCCGTAGCGATGGTATTCCGTGTCCCTGTGCAATACTCTCCGGGGCCCCTAGTTTAATTAATTTGCTTTATAAATATATTTGTGTATTCTAAAAGAATTGAACTGTCAAAATATATCCCCAGCAAAAACCATTTTATGTTTAGTAATCAGGCGCCTCTGGCAGTTGAAGGCCCTTGTGCATCGCAGACCCTGCACACGCCTAGTTACGGGCCTGTCGCTATTCTTCTCTGTCTAACCAAAAGGCCATTATAAAATATGGATATAATTTAAGACTAATTGACGAGTTGTTTTAATTCACTCATGGTGTGGGCACACTGACAGCCACAAGTATAATTACAGTTGCCATAGGTACGCTCTAGCTCTGGCACTTCCTCACTTTTCCTCTCCCTTACTCTATTTCTCTCTCTTTGCTGCTGCTTAGGGCTATGTTTAACGAGCCTTCAACCAGCTCAATGCACAGCGCCAGCCCCTGTCAATCTACGGTTAATCATGGCTCGGGCACAGCAGGAGCAGGAGCACGACCAGGCTAGGATGGCATGGAAGGGGGGTGCGCCAGTTGAGCGTGATGTGAGATGCGATGAGGATGCAGTGAAGCTTTCGAGAGGCGAACAATTAACTTATGCGCAAACAATAACGCCGAAGAATGCACGCTGACAGCAAAGCATCGCATCCTGCTCAGCCATGGAGGAGAGAAGGGAGGGAGAGGTAGATGGTGCAGGGATAGCGGCATGATCCAGCAATAATCCTTCTTTTGTCAGCAAATTTATTGCACACAAACAAAAAAACAAGCGGTCCCAAAACCGGACAAGCAAATGGGGGAGGACCAAGACAAGGACCTGGATGAGGACGAGAACGAAGAGAAGGACGAAGGCGACTTTAGAGTCGAGTCGACTCTGCTCGCTGTGGATTTTTATTGCGAAATCTGCAAAAGGCAAATAAAAGATTTGACACTCGAATTGCCCGCAACAAGGACACAAATTGAAAGGAATGAAAGGAACACGGATGAGGCTGAGGCACTGAGACAATGCCAAATGGCTTTGGGCTCCATCATAAGTCGAGGGCGGCATCTATTGATACTGCCGTCGCACCTGCGAAGGCAAACACTCTCTCTTCGAGCACATCCTTTTGTTGTTGTTGTTGCTGGGCAGGTTTAATGGCAGGCCTGCTTATGTCATTATTGAATCCTTGAAGTGTGTTGCAGCAGCATCGCAAGCCCAAGAAGAGCAACACACAATCGAGTGCTGCAATCCTTGTGCGGCTCAAGAGGCTCGAGTGACGCTCAATTTGATGGACGAGCACATCAGGATGCCACAATCGAGAATCAACCCCTCCTCCTCCCTGCCCCTCTCCCCTCACCTGCTTTGGTACAATGGGAAAAATCACAGCAGGCGAATTGTAACCACAGAAGCGAAGCTGAGCTGTGCAACAAATCGCTTCAACCTGCCACAGCGCGGCACGGCAAAACAAGTGGCAAGGCAGGCAACACAACAAAGCAGGCATATTTTACGCTCGATTTAGCAGTGGAAGGGGGAACTGGGAGAGGGGGTGAGGAGCAGCAAGTGGCAGTTCGAGGCTCATTTCATTCATTTGTTCATTTGATGACGATGATGCCGGTGCGCTTAAGCCGCTTGTTTGGGCGGCAATAAAAATCGAGAGGCACCACACAGCACACCCCTTACACCACAAGCCACCCCCGGCTCAATTCCTCAATTCATAAATAAAGCCCAAAGCCCTGCGAATGTGTCAGCACAAGTGTGGAAATTATAAGAGCAGGAGCTGCAGCAGCAGCAGGCGAGGGCAGGAGCGGAGAGCAGGCAGCGCGGGCGGGGGGTGGTTTACAGTGGGCGCACGCCTTGCTAGTGATACCCGTAGCACAAGGGGTATTATGTGTTTGTGCCAACCATAAAGTATATCAAAAGTATATATATTCTTGTTCAGCGACAACAGTCGAGTCGATATAGCCTTGTCCGGTCTGTGTGTCCGTGTGAACTTTTATATCTCAGAGACTATAAGAGCTAAGACTATCAAATTTGTTGCCAATACGTTTTATTATTGCGCGCAGATAAAGGTACTTTCAAAATTTGACGACGCCTACTCCTGGCAGTGTAAATTGGTAAAAACTGAACATTAGGAGTAATTTCAAAGCCAGAATGTTCAATTTCGGTAAACACAATATCTATAATCATCTAAATTATTTTTAAAAATGAATTAGAGAATGAATAATTAAAATAGAAGTTATTATAGATACATTTTTAAAGTCGTACTGATTTCCAAAACACCCCTGACACCCCAAAGACACTGCAACACAAAATACATAAATCAATAAATATTTAAGCAAACATTTTGCTGGTGGGTAGCGGGTATATCACAGTCGAGCACGCCCCACTGTCGCTTTCGTGCTTGTTATTGTTATGCCTGTGTGTGTGTGTGTGTGTGTGTGTGTGTGCTGAACCTAAACCGCACGTTGCGAACCGCCAAATAAGCCAAAGGATTTGCGCGTCTCTGTGTGCCTCCCCCTGCTCCCTCTTAAACTGCTTGTGGATTGCTTTGCATGCGCACAGCGCAGCGCACTTGGATCGCATTAAGTTGATTTATTATGCGCTGAAGAATTCAATTAAGTAGGATGATTGTCACTTGTCCGTATGCCACGATACACTCCTCCGTTCCTGCTCTTCATCTTCATTCGTTTTTATTGCACTCTTTCGCCTGGATTTCGCTTGGCTTTTGCCTTCTGCCGCCAACGTCGACGTGCGCTTAATTTGCGGGGCGTGATTATTCCGACAGTTGTTAATAGTTGGCCCTGATCTTGGGGCTTCTCTGTTGTAAATACGGCACGCACAGACAACAGTGATAATCGCCGTCGAGTCGGCATTTGTTTTGACTGTCTAAGGTCGGGGGAGTGTGGAAAAGGATGAGCCGAAGGCGTTAAAAGTCAAACGTAAAGGCATTTATCTGTCTGAGGACAAATTATGTTTTGACAGCAGCAAATAACCGTGAAAGTAGTGAGGGAAGAAAGGATGTTGCGAAGGGAGGGAGAGAAAGGGGAACAGAAAGTGTAGGTTTATTAGTGGGAAACCCTTTGTCATAATCTTATTGCTGATTACAATTGGAAGAAGCTAGCAAGATAGGATTGTATTATGGTTTCAAAATAAACTATTCTATATAAGGAGTCTACATTCAACTAGATTCTACATGCTATATATAATTGCTTATATCAAGAGAATAAAGACCGATTATATATTTTATCAAAATTGTGGAATATTTAAAGATGTCATTGAATTCTCTATAGATTTCAGTTTAGGTATGTACGTGTAAATTTATAAAGATATAACTGTTATAACATTACGAAATTAATTCTACTTATTATTAAAAACGATGGCTTAAGATAAAAAAACCACACACCCTTTAAAAAGAAATACTTCGCAGGTCTAGAAGAGAACCAAAAAATTGTTTTAATTAATTGATTAATTTTTAAATTTACTCCTCATCACCTCATAATTCCTGGGGAGTTCATAAATAATACAACATTAATATTATATCCCACACAAGTTTTAGTGTTTTATTTTCCATTCTTTATAGATACATTTATAAATTGAAAATTTACATTATTACACTATATTTACACTGCAAAAATTCTTCTTCCCCATATAAAAAACCTCAACCACTTGAAAAGTGTAAAAACATAATATAAAGCCGGAACACAAGAGATATAGAGACACGACACGACCTAATAACTGATGCTGTGGCACGTGTCGACCAGTCGTCGTTTAACGGGTGTTAGGTAATTCACACTTCCTGCCAGGACAACGCGAAGGGGGAGGGTAAAGTAGGCGATGCAACGCGTCACTGGAATTTCATTAAATAATCGTTAGTGTAAATCAATTTGTTAGATCAAAGTGGGCGACATGGCGACAAATTAAAAGAAAATACACATATCTATCTAGCGACCGCCGTCCGTCGATGATAATGTTCCATGATATTACCAATTCGGGAACGGGGGCAGCAAATAAAATGCAAACAGGGCAAATATTTGCCAGGCTCGCTGACGAAATTACAAAACGGGGGCACGTGCCACGAACCGCGAGACGTGAAGTGTGAACACGTGCCTCCCTGCTCCGTTATGGCTCAGTATCAGTGTCCAAAATCAACAATATATTGCGCGTAATATCAATAGATATAATAGATATTGCCTTAAGACTAACTATAGTACAGAACAGAATCCTAGATTGATAGACCTTTTAGACTGTCTGATTGACAGACAGACAGCTTGACAGACTGATTCAATCAAGTGCACGACTGAGAGTTGGAATACATCGAGAGACTCATTGCCGTAATCGCATTAGGTCTTTAGACTCATCCACAACAAATAGAATTGTTTTGGAAGTTTAAAAATTAACTAAGAAGGGTATATACGGTTTGAGTGAAGGGTTGTAACTCACAAGGAAAGCGTGGCAGAACATATAATGTTATATTCTACAGTTGATCTGTTCAAACATAAGAATCTCTGTTTTTATAAAACATAGAGTAATAAAATTTTGCATTTAGATTCTTTAATATCAGACGTAGGCTTGGGTTTAAAAAATTAAATGTAAAGAAAACCTCTTTTATTTTACGAAAATTAAATAAAGCTACATATTATCTACATTTATTGAGATTGAGTTATGAAATTGGTGCTGCCCATAGATGAACTCGTTATTGAACTATACTGATCAGATTAGAATAGTAATGCAGAGTACTCCATAGTCGTGCTCTCCCCACTTGTTTACGAAACGCTTCAATTGTCCTGCAAAAGGTACAAGCGTTCGAAATTTAATTTAACGCATTTACATGCGGCTTAAGACTTCAGCCTCGCCTTGGGCGCAGGGCAAACAAATCAAATGTATTTAGGAGTACCGACTGAAGCTTCGAACTGGAATTGCGAACTGGGAACAGGCAACTCAAACAAAGGGATGTGACATACGCTTCCATACGAGATGAAATGAAATTTGCTTTTCGGCAGCGCACTTGACAGAGCCAGAAGCTGGCCAGGACGAGGCGCAGGCTGGGACCCTGCTCTGCAGCTGCGACCCTGCGCACATGCTGCCTACTGCTGCTGCTGCCGCTGCTGCGGGTGATGCGTGTGGCGAGAGGGGGCAGAGGGAGTAAGGATGCGTCCTTGGTGGTTGCTGGCTGCGAGTTGAAAAACTCAATATTTGAATAACTTACTACCGTGCGAGCGAACTTCGAGTGCGGACTCAACTGTGGCTGCTCTTCTGCCTCTGTTGCTTATCCCCCCTCCCCCTGTCTCATCCTCAACCCTATAAAAGGACAATTATTTGTTTATGCGCTGTCATTTAAATTGAGTTCTAATGTCGACAATAATCCCGTTGGCCGAAAAACTGTGCCCTGTATGCACTTGTGATTACAAACAGTTGCAGCTAAAAGTGCGCGCACACACACAGAGCGCTGCATGCCCTGTTTATGTGGGCACCATTATTTGCTCTATCACGTACACAGTCGAAAGTTATGAGCCCATTATATCCGTAGTAAACACAAATATCCATAATCCATACCAAGGGCCATGTCCTTTATGTCCTCGTCTGTCCTCGTCCGAGGTCCTGTGCACTCGTACACATGTACGCGTAATTGTTTGCCAATGTCCTCAACTGTCGTGAGAATATTCGCCTGCTACGAGTATCCCCCTCTCCTTGTCCCTACCCCTCATCCCGTTCCCTACTGATTCCTTTCCTTCTGTTTTGTTTTGTTTTTCTTCTTGTTTTTTGTGTGTCTTGTCCATGCGCCTGTTGCGTATAGAGTTCTCTCTTTGAATTACTTTCAGGTCCTTCGCTCGACTTAGGTGCAAAGTTCTTGTGTGTTTTGCATATCGAAACTGTGGAAATACTTTGAAGATTAAAGACTTTCAAGTATTTGAAAGTTTTTTCATCTCTTTTCAGCGGTTAATATGATATTCAATAGTTCAATTAACTATGATGGATTTATTGATTTAGTTACTGATGATTAACATGAGAATGTAAACAAATGTCGAAACCTAATCCATATGTAATATATAATGTAACATGAAAAAGTTTCAACACATCTTTTTACAATATACAATAGAACAATAGAAAATAGAGAAATATATATCATTTAACTATAGAACATGTTAACTTAAATAACTTCTGTGTTTATTATCCGATCGGATTGAAGTTTTGGGCATGAATGGATGCAATATTTATCTAAATATGTCGAAGGAATAAGTTGTATACAATAATTCAAACCTGACCTACGTATAGATAACACAAAACCTCATTCCAAATTTAATGTCTCTAGAGTTTATATCAGCAGACTTTAAACAGATGGATAGACGAGCAATCAACTCGACAAGTGATCTTAAGCAAGAATACTTAGTGAGGTACTCTTCTGCCGGCTACATACATTTGCAGATATGTTAGTAAACCCTTTTTTGAACATTCTCAATACTCGAAAGAAGTAAAAATATGTTTGCAACATTATATTATCAAACTAATCTAACTTTAATGTGAAATTACTTTTTTGGAAGGAAACTATCTTACGAAATTGGTGCATTTCTAAATAACAAAACAAAAATAATATTAATTTATAATTTAGAGTTATTACCTAAGATATTGGGAGATAAAGGAACAGAAAGAAGAGACGCAAATAATAATTAGTAAGGGGATATATGATATCAGCTTAGGTCGTCAAATTACATAAGGTTTTAATTATAGTAGAAGCTCCTAACATGGTCTTAAGTGCACTTATTCCATGTTATATGTACGTTCCATTAAAGGGTATTCGAGGTCGCAGCAATATTCGTCAAACCGAACTCGCGGCTGAAGCGACGTTTTTGCTGAGGGCTGAAGTGTTTTTGCGCAAAAACTGTAATTTTTATTCATTTCCAGGACGCACTCAGAAGTGGCTGCTAAACGATTATTAGCAATTTGATATAACTGCATGTAAGTACAACACGAGAACAAGTCAACAACGGATCCGCACACACACACATACAGACGCATACACTCGCACGCTCTCCTACACATCACTCTTATGTAAGTGGCTACACGTGTATGTATGTACGTGTGTGTGGGTGTGTTTGTGTGACAGCAAACAGCACAAAAATCACTTCAGTTAACTAAATCGTCGCAACAACCATGCGCCGACTGCGACTGCGACGCAGCAGCAAGGATGCAGGGAGCCAGACAGACTCTCGTTCGCTCTCTCTCTCTCTCTCTCTCTCTCACGCACACACACTGTGACAGCGGCCATTGCAAAAGGCGTGCCAGGCAGCCAGCGCAACGAGCCAATCAGCGCACAGCAGCGACGTCGACAGCGCAGCATGCAGGCGCCATTTGCCGCTGCTTGCGTCGCTGCTACAGATATTTTGCTTTGCTCTGCTGCTGCTGCTGCGTGCTGCGCTGAAAGTTAAGCTCATTGCCATATTTTCGCTTTTCGCTTTTTGCCGTTCTCTTTTGAATTTACTTTACTAACAAAACATGACTGTTGGCTGGCAAAAAGGAAATTGTTTTATCAAATGGGTTTCCTTACGCTTTTTTATTATGAAATTAATTTCCCAACATCGTCTGCTTTTGCTGCGCCTTTCCTTACTCCCTCTCCCCTTTCCCTCTCTCGTGTGTAATTCCCGCTCTTTGAACGTCTTCTTGCGCGCTGTTTACTCGCACAATTTTCATATTTCTGGAGTATTTAATGGATATGTTTGCATAGCTTTGTAGCCCAGTAACCCCGCACCCGCTCCCCCTTTACCCCTTGCTTGGCATATTAAAATGCAAATCATGATTACGCATTTAAGTTGCGCAGACAAATTAAATTCATTTAATGTTCCGATCTGAACTTTGCGAGTTGAGCGCATATGTTTTCCCCTATGAAATTCGCACCTGCCCGGCAGCAGCAGCAGTAGAGCGGCTAAAATCGATGGGCATTTGGCCAGGAGCACTTGAGGGGCTTCCCCGTCGGAGAGTGTTGAGTTTTCTTGAGTGTAAATCGCTCAAACAAATTAATATTGTAATGTGGCCAATAAAGATGCCGGCGAGTGTGTGGTCTGATTGTTATGACTGACTGACTGTTGTGTGTAGGTGTGCGTATAAGTGTGTGTGTGTGTGTGTTTATGTGTGTGTCGATCTGTGGTCGTGTCTGTTACGTCATAAATGCCAAGTTACCATTGCAAAACAGCGAAAGTTACTCAATGCAATTGAAGCCAATGTGAATTTGCGCTTGCAAATCGATAACACTGTGCTACAAGGGAAGACAAACAAGATACTCTTCACGAAACACAGTCGTTATATTCACTGTAAACATGATTGATATAAATTATATGGGCACTTATATTTCGTCGAGTATAGGCACCCTGATTTGGAAAGAACTCAGACATAATGACAAAACATTTCTATCAATGTTCAAAAGCATAACCGCCAGTATTGTCTACGACTGTCTAATCGGAAGTGCGACTTAACTGTGAAGCAATTTTGATGTTCAAATAGAAATTTTATATTATCCACTGTTTTTCATATTCTTCCCTAAGCACCTTGTTGTACAGTGTAATCGATACGAAAATCAGACTCAAAATAGAATGACCACTAAGTCAGTTAGCAAGAATGCCAGACAGCTAATTGTAAAATCAGTTTAGGCGCGATTTTCACTGGGCTCGGCTCACTGCAAGAAGTTCTCAACCAAAAAAAAACTGAAACGGAAATTTGCAAGTGAAAACTGTGCTTAATGTTTAACAACAAAACTGTTAATCTGTAAACTGTTAATCTGTTAAAGAAAAATAAAGAAAATAATAATTAATTAAATATGGTTCAATTCCAAGGGAATTCTGGTGCCGGTGGCGGAGCTGGTTAGTAATATTCCAATTTTGAAATGAACGAAAAAACGTGACATTGAAAATCATGTTATGTGCAGTTCTTGACTAATTAAATAAAAGTTCCGTGAAGAATTCATGTAGGAAACGAAAAATACCAACAGCAATTGAATAATAAAATGTGTTATGTGCTTTTTAAGTATATTTATTATACACTTTAATTTCTCACAATATATTTATAAAATGCAATTTTAATTTTTTTTTTTTAAATACAGGCAACTTCTGATTTTTCGGCAATGAATACATAAAATTACATAACCTAAAAGTATATTATAAAAGTGCAATAACCTCAAACTGCAAAGAACGTATAAATTTTTATATTTGATAAGACTTTTATTTAGCCAAATATACTTTATTTATAGCTATTTAACCTAATGAAACCCAAAACAATGTGATAAAATTAATAAAAAGTGGCCATAACCTCACTTTATATTATGAAAGTGGAATGAAACTGAAAATACTGTGCAAAACTTACGAAACACATTTAATACTATTCACCAATTTTATTTTATTCATTTTTTTTTATAATTTATTTTATCACCCTCACATTTTGCTATTCTTACAACCTTTTCCTTATTTCCCTTTGTTCATTATTCACCAGAGCACATTCACATGGTGACTTTGGATAAAACGGGCAAGAAATCTTTCGGTATTTGCATTGTGCGTGGTGAAGTGAAGGACTCCCCCAATACGAAGACCACAGGCATCTTTATAAAGGGCATTGTGCCAGATAGTCCGGCGCATCTGTGTGGCAAACTCAAGGTGAGATGAGCCGCAAAATGTCTTAGAGGGATTCATCTCAGCATTTTGTCTTGCTCTCAGGTTGGTGATCGCATACTCTCACTGAACGGCAAAGATGTGCGGCATTCCACAGAACAGGCTGTCATTGATCTCATTAAGGAGGCGGACTTCAAGATCGAACTGGAGATTCAAACGTTCGACAAGAGCGAAGAAACCAACAAGAACGATCCGCGCAGCAATGGTTACATGCAGGCCAAGAATAAGTTCAACCAAGGTAAGTGAGGAGACATTATTGGAGCATGTGAATCATAAGATTCCCCTTTAGAGCAAACCCCAAACAACAACATGACCCGACAGCCTACAGTGCGCAACGAACCCAAGCGGAATACAACCTTCTCGGCCTCCACTCGCACTAAGCAAGCGCCTTCAAACTACATGGAGGAAGATGACGAGGATACGCGCGACATGACTGGACGCATACGCACCGAAGCGGGCTACGAGGTAAACATAATGAAGAGAGTCACCTTCGTCTTGTCCATCCAACTACCTTCCCTGCTCCCTTCCACTTTAGATCGATCGCGCCTCGGCGGGCAACTGCAAGCTGAACAAGCAAGAAAAGGATCGCGACAAGGAGCAGGAAGATGAGTTCGGCTACACAATGGCCAAGATCAACAAGCGCTATAACATGATGAAGGATCTGCGTCGCATTGAGGTGCAGAAACAAGGCAATATGCCACTGGGCATTGCGCTGGCAGGGCACAAGGATCGACAGAAGATGGCCTGTTTTGTGGCTGGTGTCGATCCTAAAGGCATCTTAGCCAGCGTGGATGTGAAGCCTGGCGACGAGATTGTCGAGGTCAATGGTAATGTGCTCAAGAATCGCTGCCATTTGAACGCCTCCGCTGTGTTCAAGAACATCGACGGTGAAAAGTTGGTGCTAATCACCTCGCGCCGCAAGCCCAACGACGAGGGCATGTGCGTGAAGCCCATTAAGAAGTTCCCAGCGTCTACCGATGAGGCAAGTGATCCTTAATTGCGTGTTCCATCTCGACCTTATTATAATCCCATCTCTGCCCGCAGACCAAGTTCATCTTTGACCAATTTCCCAAGGCGCGCACAGTGCAGGTACGCAAGGAGGGTTTCCTGGGCATAATGGTTATCTATGGCAAGCACGTGGAGGTGGGCAACGGCATCTTTGTCTCCGATCTGCGCGAGGGCTCCAATGCAGAGGCGGTAAGTTGGCAATACGCTTATCATTTCCAATGTTAATCTCCTTCTCTGCACTCCCAGGCGGGCGTCAAAGTGGGCGACATGGTGCTAGCTATCAACCAAGATGTAACCCTGGAGTCCAACTACGATGAAGTGCGTAAGCCAACTGCTGCATGGATGCGTTATTAACCCTCTTCCTCACAGGCAACGGGTCTGCTGAAGCGTGCTGAGGGTGTGGTGACCATGATACTGCTCACACTCAAGAGTGAAGAGTCCATAAAAGCAGAACGCGAAGAGGTAGAGAAGAAGAAAGAAGGTAAGTCAGGAAGGGGTTATCTGTACCACTCCGTTAACTCTCTGTTTCTCCTCTTGCAGAGGCAAAGAAGGAAGAGGAGAAGCCACAGGAACCCGCCACAGCCGAAATAAAGCCAAACAAAAAGATTTTAATCGAGGTAAAGATTGAGAAGAAACCATTGGGCGTCATTGTAACTGGCGGCAAGAATAACCATGTCAAGGTAAAGTCACCAGTACTAGTTCCATATATAGAGTATATATATCGCATATATATATATATTATCTCCCTTCTTCACCCCATCAGACTGGTTGTGTCATCACACATATCTACCCCGAGGGAGCTCTGGCCAAGGATAATCGCCTGAAGATCTTTGACCACATTTGCGACATCAACGGCGCGCCAGTGCACTGCGAGAGTCTAACCACGCTGAAGGTGCATCAGCTGTTCCACGTGACCTACGAAAAATCAGTCAATTTTACCGTCTATCGCGCCGATCCGCCCGAACTGGAGAAATTCAATGTGGAGTTCATGAAGAAAGCTGGAAAGGAACTGGGTCTATCGCTAGCGCCAAATGAACGTGGCTGCACCATCTCTGATATGGTACATATAATGATATAGCTTACTATATATAAGTTCCCCTTCAATATGTTTCGATCCACAGGTACAAGGACAGTATCCGGAAATCGATAACAAGCTGCAACGCGGCGACATCATAACCAAATTCAACGGCGACGCACTGGAAGGTTGCACGTTCCAGGTGTGCTATGCACTGTTCAAGGGCGCCAACGGCAAGATATCGATGGAGGTGACACGACCAAAGCCAACGCTACGCACTGAGGCGCCCAAGGCATAAGGCATACAAGACCAGGAGAGACGAGATGCATCCACCACTTGTTGACTCACATGACATGACATGAAATAAAACAATCTCCTCTTAGAGTCAGTTCTACTTTAATAACATCTGTTGTTCCGTTATTGGGTTTATTTTCTCTTGAAAAGGAGGAATTGCTTAGGCTATAGAGCTTGCATTCGATGCGATACGGGGCCACAGATCAGCGCATTCCTTGGCAACAGGCCCGGTAATGGCCGAGCCCTTCATTTCGCCCTTGTTATTCACAATGACCCCCGCATTATCCTCGAAATATATAAACACCCCGTCCCTCCTTCTGAATGGTTTACGCTGCCGAATCACCACGGCCGGCATAACCTACAAAGAGAGAAAACGTGTGTAAATAACAAATCTAATAAACACGAGAAAGCGCGGTAGAGATCGACAATAAGTAAATCTTTTACCAGAACTTGACAATCAGTAACTGTTTTCTGAAAAAACTTGGTGCTTATTGCAATTCTCTGAGCCGCAGACAAGCAAGAGGAAACAGTGGGCAAAATTAGTATATTTTTGGCACATGCTGTTGGTTGTTGTTGTTGTAATTAATTGTTTCATCTGCTTTGACATTTTCCATAGTAAAATGTTACACAGAATATTTTGCACTCTTCCCCTTGTTCCTCTTCTTCTCTACTTACCTTCTTTCTCAACTCAGGCTTGCCCTTCTTGACGGTGGCAACAAACATGTCACCGACGCCAGCAGCGGGCAGACGGTTCAGACGACCACGAATGCCGTGCACAGCAATAACGTACAGGTTCTTGGCACCTGAAAATATGCAGATTACACTTATTTAGCACTATTCTTGCATTGTTTGCATTTGTGTTTGCGCATTACCTGTGTTGTCAGCGCAGTTCATCACAGCGCCTACGGGCAAACCCAGCGAGATGCGGAATTTGCCTCCCGCGGTACCACCACGTCCTAAATAACGAAAAACACAAATAATTAATTAAACTCATTATTTATATTATGCACTTCACTATTTCGTTGTCATTTTTCATAGATTTATAGTATTTAACGCGATTAATTCGGATTTTATTTATTGAAAAATACCTCTCTTCGACATTTTGCTGCTTATTCGGAACCGAAAGGAAGTAAAAAGAAAGAGCTGGTTCGGCTACCGAACCGCAGCCAACTTAATACGAGTTCGCGTTGGAACCAGCGGCGTTGCCACCTGTTGTAGGAAAAGAACTTATTATGGTTCATTTGCAGTGCTGCCACAATGGGAACCAGTTTTCGATATCTAACTGAAGTTATCGATAACAAAAATCTCAATGTTAACAAATTGTATTTATTGTCAATTCTTATACAAATTTTATTCAGTATAAAATTAGTACGACAAAGATGTTTACAAGTTTTATTCTGTTATCAGTCAATTTGGAATATTGAACGGTTTTCAATTATATATCCAGTTTAACTTCAAATATTAATGCAAAACACAAATCTAAAGATTAATTTAATTTTATCCGATTGATATCCCATATTATTTGTTTACATTTCTTAATGGCACATTTTCCTTATTGCTATTAGCTTGAACAGCAAACACAACCGCACGATCGGCGAACGCAAGCGCAGCCAACTTCATGCACGCGCTAAAGTTTTAATCGACATTAAATTTGATTGTGCACGAAACTTGAATATATTTGACAATGGAGAGCCAGGGCTTGTTGAGTTACGTTAAGAAAGTCATACACGCTTTGGTTGTATCAACCCCTAATCGCATGACTGTCGAGCAGTTAAAGCGGGACTATGCCAGCGAAGAGGGTTCCGTTCTGCCCTTCATGAAGCTGGGCTTCAGAGACATTGATTTATTTTTGCGTTCCATACCAGACACTATAATGGTAAGCTCTCAAAAACTAACTTGTGCTACTACAAGGTTCTCTTCATCAGGTGCTTGGATATGGACCCATGGCGGAGGTGATAGCCCAGACGCATGCCAATACTGCTCACATTCAAAATTTGGTGCAGTCTCAAAAGCGACCAAGCCATAAAAATAGAAACCTTATGGGGGGACCGAAGCCAAAGTTTATATATCCCTCCGAAAGATCGGATCTTGTATTCAAAAATGAAAACCACCGACATAAAAGCAACAACAATTTTGAAAATGTGAAGAATAAAATAATCGGATATCGTTCCAATTCCAGTTCTACGTATAATGTACAACAGTCCAGGCAGGTGCGCAGCGTACCTGTTAGGAATGAAGAAACCTTAATAGTTAATTCACTTAATAAACTTAAAATACTCCCCGTCGATGATGAATCGTTTGTGGACAGTTTCGAAGAATATGTTCCAGATCAGCCTTATAACTTCAAAAGAGCTCAGGATAATCCAAATATAGCTGGGAAAGATGAAGTTCCTATATCCAATGAGCGTAAGCAACCAACAGTTGATCAACATATCTCCACATATGAGGGCCTAGATGGAGATGCCATTCCAGAA
The DNA here is from genome assembly GCA_018904035.1 of Zaprionus ornatus. Lineage (NCBI taxonomy): Eukaryota > Metazoa > Arthropoda > Insecta > Diptera > Drosophilidae > Zaprionus > Zaprionus ornatus. Next base: position 7,365,957 of record JAEIFZ010000253.1, read on the forward strand.
TATGCTGTGGCACGTGTTATTTCTTGTTTCATCATAGTTTCTTGTATTACACAATCTTTTAACTCTTCTAGGACGTTCAAGGGCTGAATGAAAAGGGCACCAAGAATATAGAACGCAAGAATTTGATAAATGTGGAGACTGAAGAGAAAGTCGCAGCGAAGTCGCCTCAATATCATCGAAATGAAATCGAATATGTCTCCTCGGATGAGGGCACTGATGCTGAGGCAATTCCTGCATATGCTGTGGTAGGAAAGCAATTCTTTGTGGATTGTTTTATTTATATTAATATTCCTCTATATATTCTAGGACGAACGCGTGATCAATGTAGAGTATCCCAAGAACGCTGTTCACTTTGATCAGCACTTGCCCACTCGGGATATTCATGAGAAAGTCAAGTTACACGATTGCATCGAAGTGCAGATTGTTTCGGTAACTAACACTACAATTTCATTACTAAACTGTGTAAGATATATATTTACGGTATTCGTAGGTTTCTAGTCCACACAGCTTTTACTTTTGGATATATGATGAACAGTATGAAGATTATAAAGCTATGTCCATAAATATGCAGTAAGTTTTAGAAAGTTTAAATATAATTTAACAAATATCTTATAGAATTATTCTCTACAGACGCTTCTACTGCAACATCGATGATAAAAGATATACCATACCATTGTTTCTAATAATGCCTGGCCATTTGGGTGTCATACATTCGAATGACACCATTTGGCAGCGTGTCAAGGTGCTGAATATTAGAGCCGGAAATCGAAGGAACATTGAAGTAAGTAAGGATATTTGTATACACATATATATATATTTAATTTATATACATATAATATGAATTGATATATGTATTATATATTTATATATGAATTATAAATATGATATATGAATTTCCGCTTCTAAGGTGGAGCATATTGACACGGGCGACCGGAACTGGGTTTGCCACAGCAGTTTGAAGTATCTGTGTAAAGATTTTGCGACGTTACCACCGCAATGCTGGCCTGGACGATTGGCCTGTGTTACACCACAAAAGGGTATACAATTTTCGCTCAATGCCAGCAACTGTTTCTATGAGCTCGTTTCCCATCGCAGACTGTTTGCAAAGGTTGACAAAATTGGAGACAAAGTAAGACTATAAAGAGTATCAAACATAATGCAGAAACTGAATAATATCTTACATTTACATTCTAGGATAAAGTTTCTTATATGGTGCTGGTGGACACCGATACGGATGCGGCCATTAAGAACATTAACATAGCGCTCATCGATTCCGGTTTGGTGCGTCGCAGCTTTAACCCATAAGAGAACGACATTTTTATGATAGTTATAATAATATAGTACATATTATATTACCAAATGAAACCAACCAGTTTGTGTTATATTAAGGCAAACGCTGTCCTTCTGCATTCTTTTATTAGTTTACGTATAATAAAATACTAAGTTACATAAATCTTCAAACAAATTGTTGTCTCTCTTGATTTATGTATGTGGGGAGAGGGGGAAATAAGAAGAAACCAAAGACACACAAACTACGTATTTATGTGTGTGTGCGCAACTTATTAAACAATCTTTCAATTAAAATAATAATTCGCAATAAATAGAAATATATATGTAGTTAAACTGAATCGTCTTAACAATTCCCTATAAAAGACAACATTATCTATTAATGTGTTTCCACTTGTATATATATCTTGTTTGTATGTATGTTGTGTATATAGTCAATGCTTATGTATGTAGGTGTACTTTTTTATAAAGTTTTCTTTTTTATTTTTTCTTTGTTGCTGCTGCTGTTGGTAACCGTTGGAAACGACGGCACCCTGAGGTTTTTCTTTTTGAGGCTGCTCTACTACGTTAGTGTTTGTGTGTGTATGTGTTTGTCTGTATATATGTTTTTTTTTTTAGTGAGTGAAAAACTAATAGTTCAACTACTAATGCATTTCGTTAAATTGCTTTTTCATTTATGTATATAATATTGGTTTTAGTTTAGTTTGTTCTTCTTGTTCTTTGTTGTTGTTTGTTTTCATCTTGCAATGCGTATTTAAATATGCTATATAATTCGCAATAATACAATAATTGTTTGTTGTTGCTCTCGAGTACATAATAGCTACGCGCATTAAATTTCTTTTCGTTTTTTTTGTTGTTTTTCTTTCTTTTCATTTCTTTTGTTTTTGGGAATGCATAACGTAACGGTTTTTTTATATCATAAGTTTATGCAATGTTTAACTACAGGTGTGTGTGCGTGTCTCTGTTTCCGTCTGGGTGTGTGTGGGTGTATTGAGTTCAGTAGTATGTAGTAGGTCCATAGGACTAACACCTATGTAGCGATTTCAAAAGTCTATTCACACTTCGTTATCATTACAATATCGTGGGCATAAAACTTATATGTAGATTTACTACTTATATATGTATGTGTGTGTGACTGAGTGTAACTGCATGTGTGTGTGTCAGGTTTATTAGTTGGTGTGTGTGTGTTTGTTTCAGTTTCCTCTATGGTTTCTGTGTGACTGGCTTTAACTGGCTGTTGTTGAATTTTCTTTATCGTTAAGTTATTCATGTACTCATTTTTTTTTGGTTTTTAATTTTTTTGTGTTTTTTGTTTTTCGATTCTTATATTAAAGTTCATCACAGTTAGCGGAGCTGAAATTATGAATAATTATTGAGGACATTGTTGTGTAATACGTTTTCTCTATCTCATTTTTCGTTTTCTCATGTTGTTTTTGTTTTTTGTTGTTGTTGTTGTCATTTGTTTTTGTTTTTCTTCTACTAAATCGCAATTGCATATATGTATGTATATGTTGTAGACTACCGTAAATTGATTCATTTTCTTAGGGGTTTCTTCATTTTACTAATTATTATATACGCATGTGTGTGTGTGTTGGTGTGTATGTTGAGAGAGTGTTCCGTGTTGTTGTTTCTGTTTTGTGTGAATGCTGCGTTGCTTTTGTAATGTTTGTTGTTGTTGTTTTTGCTGCATGAGTGTGTATTACTATTTTCGTTACTGCTTCTCTTTTCCTTGCTGATGCTCTTGCTGCTGTTCTTGCATTTGTTTTGCTTTCGCCTCCGTCATCAGCTTTCAGGGCTTCATTTAGCTCCGCTCAGATGGTAGCCCTGTGCACGCCGACAGGGCTGCAAACGATGCCTCAGTGTCATGGAGTGTTGCCCTCGAAGAGAGCACGAAACTCACCACTGCGCGGCCGCGGCAGACCCTCACGTATCGTTTGCACCGGCTCAGCAATGCTCGACTCTGACCCATGCAGTAAATTCTCCTTGAGATCCATGTCACTGTGAGGGAAGAAGGAAATATAAAGTAGATAAATATATATAGATTATATTGCAGTATGTACACATTGACGTGTATGGGTACATTAGCTGTAAAGAAGTACAATATTTCAAACTGTACACAAAAAATTGTGCCCATTCTAACAGTGAATAATTGATTTCTCTTTTGAATACATTCAAGAAGTACTCCAGTATGTTTGTACATATGTTTATGAATTATTGTTAGGTTATGTTGAATGACTTACTCATCTTTGCAGTCATCGGCCTCGGCGGCCAATGCATTGACCACCGCCGTAATTGTATTCGATTCTGGATTGCTTAGCTGTTCATCCTTTTGTTGCATTATATTTGGATTCTTGCCGATTTTATTCAATCGCTCAGCTGCCACAGTTTCCATGGTCTTGCGCATCAACGGATACTGATCCAGAACGCAATTGAAATGATCCACGCTCAACGAGAATAGATTGCAATAGGTTTCGGCTCGCACGCTGGCTACACGACGCGCATTGGTCAGCAAACAAATCTCACCAAAGTAAGATCCATCCGATAATGAGGTGGCAACCTGAACGAGATATTATAAACATATTAGACGCTATATCTCCTATATAACTAGAAGTAGTTGAACTCACCTCGCCGTTGGCCATGACAATGTCCACAACGCCCTCCTGTATGAAGTACATTTTTGTACCGATCGTGCCCTCCTTTATGATAATATCACCTGTAGGTATTCGAAAAGGATAAACTTAAATTCAACGGAAATATAAAGATAATGCTCACCTGGTTGGAAAACTTCGTATTTCAGTTTGGTAACTACGTCAGAAACAAAATTCGAATCGGCATTAGCAAAAAAAGGCACTGACGCCACGAGGGATCTGTGAAAAGAGAGTTACAATCGATAAATCAAAAAAGATATAGAAAGAGTGCAAACTTAGTGTATAGCTCTAGTATTTTGTGTAATTTTCAAAATATATTGTTAGTTCCAAAGTAAGTCAGCCCGATGATAATACTACGTATGGCTTTGCTGCTGATGCTGCTGAGGGCTGCTGAGGAAAATGTTTGTCAAAAATCGCCCACCTGCAATTGTAGTTGATGACATCCTCGCGCAATTTCTCGCTCAACTCGCCAAGTATCAACTCTTCATCGAAGAATTTACCCTGGTACCGATGTTCGAAATATTCCGTAATGCGTTGACGCATATCACGCGGCAACTTGCGATAGGCCATATACTCCTCCACTTGTTTGACCTTCTCGCGATATTGCCGCCTGCTGGAGTCCAAGCTCTGTATTAGATTGGTCGCATGACCAAGGAACAATGCATAACATGTGGCACCCGATATCATCGACAGCATCGTAAGCCACATGTCCGTCAGTGATTGTGGTGGAAATCTGAAAAGAATTATATACATTATATAATCTTCTTCCTTTTAATTGAGGTTAGGTACACTTACCTGCCATAACCTATGCACAGCATATGCGACATGGCCTTGAACAATGCCCATGAATACTGCTCCAGCCAATATGATTCCTGCAAGAAAAAGAAAACCAGTTAGATGTCTGAGATTCTTAGAGGGAAGTAAGGATGCTTGCATTACCTGTAATTCGTTGATGGATACCCAGGAATTTGATGGAAAACCCTGTAACATTGGCACTAAGAACTGCAGACAACCGCTCCAGTGTCCGATCAGGAGCATCATGCAAATCAGATTGAAGATCCTCATGAACACCGAGGCCATGTTGAGGAACTGCAACCAGAGTTATCAGATGAGAGTGCACATCAACATAAGACCAGCACCGCACTGTCTATATGCTTAAGTGTATATGTGTGTTTGTGTGTGTGTGTATGTAGTTATGTTGTAAGTATCTTTTTGTGTGTCTGTGTGTGTTTGTTACATTTGTGAGTTACACATTTAAAGTACGACAAACCAAAATGTATTCCAAGTAAGAATAGAAACCAAAATCGAATTGTAATTTCAAACATTCTTTTTTCATGATTTTGGCTTCCAGTTTAAACTTTTTTTTGATCGCATCATACACAATACGTACAAATAATTGCGCCAAATTTTCCATTAGAAGCAACCAAAGAATGAATGAAAATATATAAACCAAACCACAGCCAAAATATACCAATAAAAAAAGAAGAAAATCAAACCAAAACTAATAAAAAGAGAAGGAGAATTTTGTGAACCAGGCAAAGCAACCGACTGTTAAAGCCCCTTTTACAGTTATGCCAATAAGTATGCTACGTCTACGCGGGCTTAACTGCCAGTTAAATTGCCCAGTCTCAGCAGCAATTTTAAGCCGTTTCTATTTAATGCAGAGACAAAAATAAATCGCTATCAATTCATATACAATACGATAAATCAAAATATATAACTAATAATTGAATAACATAATCGTGTGAGTCTAGTGTTAGGCAATACAACAGTGTGGAACAACCTCTGCAGAGCAATCAATCAAACGATTTCTACATTTTGTTTTATTTTGATTTTTGTTGTTTGTTGTTTTTTATTGTAATTGTGCAATTCAGCTGCTATTTTGTTTTGTACAAGTGCTCATCTTAACTGTTGCTCGATTCCAAAATAGAGAGAGAGGCAATACTTATGTATGTTTTATGGAAGTATGAGAAATATACATAATTAATTATGCTCACTAAGCCGTTCAAACGTTCAAATTCAAAGTATTCCAAAAAGTATTTTACAACAAAAGCGTTTTTGGTTTTTTTTTCGAAATTCTCAGTTGTTAGTGCTACGTTATCTGTACAGAATTAAGATCAAACCAACGAACAAAACGTAAAAGGTAAAGAGAACCCATAACGGAGAGAGAGAAAGACCAACAGAGATAAAGAGAGAGAGAGAGAGAGCGCGAAAGAATATGAAGTACAAATGTTGCAGAGTTTCTCTGTATGCGTGTGTTTGTGAGTGTATGTTGTGAGAGTATATAAGTGTGTGTGTGTGTTTTAGGGTTACCACGGCTGCAAACTTCAAAACAGCGTGTGGCCTTCATACAGACGACTTACGGAACGCGCGTTTCTTAGCTGAAATCTTTGTACAACAGAAGAAGAGCAGAGAGAGGAACGAAACAGAAGTGAAACAATAAAGAGAATTGAAACCCATAACCGAAACGAATAGTAACAAAACTAAACGAAAAGAAACACAAATCTAGATCAATATTGGCAACAGTAGCAGAATCTCTAGTATACTCGTATTAGTAATTGTAGTAGTAGTAGTAGATAAGTAGCAGATAGTAGTAGAAGTAGTAGCAGTAGTAGATAAGTTGTATACAGTTGAGAGCGTAGAGTAGAGTAGCGTAGCGTAGAATAGAAGAGCGTAAGGCGCGCAGATCAATGCGGCGGCAAAAACAAAAGCAAAAGCATTGATTACGATATCAATAGATCGTGTGTAATTCTGTTGTTCTTGTTGTTATTGAATTTATATAGCTACAGTTCTTGTTCTTGTTGATGTTGTAGCAGACGATAGCAAGTGTTATTTGTGTGTGTTGGGAACAGTCTGCAGTTGCCCATAAAAGTATGCTATACAAAATGCGTGTATTTGTAGTACAGTGTTCGTGTTCGTTGTTATTGTTGTTGTTGTTCTTGCTGCTGCTGTAATTCGCTTTTCAATTAGCATTGTTGTTGTTGTTGTTGCAGTTGTTGTTGTTGCTGCTGCTGCAGTTTTGAGTGTTTGGTGGGACGAGTGAAGAAACTAAGGCAAAAACGCTTGCGTCGCCAACATTTTGGGCATTTACACATGATAGTGATGGCGAGAGGCGGGTGAATTTTCGGGGGCGTGGCAGTTGTTGAAGTTCCTGCTGCCGCCGATGAAGCAATATATACAATTCATTAACTGACTACAATATGACTAAATAACGTTTGACAGACCATTAATCGATAGTTTTAATAGCATGTGTTTATCGATATCGGGTGTGTTGAAGCAGAAAGCATTAAACAAACTATATAAAACTGTACGGTTTTTTTGGTTTTTCGATTTATTATTTTACATGTGTTTCTTGTTAATGTTGTTTTTTTTCTTTTCATTTCTGTTGTTGATTGTCATTCGCGTCAATGGAATTCGCGTTGATTTGACATTGATATCGATACCTAAGCACGGAGTCTTGATGCAATTCACGTTAAGTACAAATTAAAAATTAAATAGATTACGCAGAAACTATATAGAACTAGTACTAAAAGCTTTGAGTCTAGACATGCTCATGCATGAAATTTTATCGCTAAGGACTGCAAAATTCTACAATTTCAAAGAATCAACCCTAGACGTTACAGATTTAAACCTATATGCTTTGAAATTCAAAATATACTCATAAACTTGTTAAAAAATAAAGACTCAGCATTCATTATTTACATTATTTTTACAAAATTATAGAACTTGGAATACATAAACAAAAATATAATGTTGTGTGTTTAGTTTCTTGAATCGGACTGATTTCTTACAATATTTCTATTTACAGCACCTAACAAAATCTGTGTCATTATATACACTAAATTCAACACGTGGTGAAGTGCATTAAAACAAATCTTCGATGTGACCGAAGATAGTATACATATGAGAAATATAAGCGCGAATTTCTCTTTGATATTATGCATTGTTTTCATCTTTTTGTTGTATATTTTTTCCATCATAAATTTTGATATGCGCCAAATGAAGAACATATGTAATATGTATATCAATCAATTAATATGTATATTAAAAAGGCAGTCTTAGAAAATTTACAGAATGCACGAACGAACATTAAAATCAAGCAAACATGATCAACGAACAATCGAACAATCGAACAATTGAACAATCGAACGAACGAACGAAATATGCACTATAAAACTCAATTCAATCGGTTCAATCATATCTCAAATGTGAGCTATGTTGCACCAATAATACATAATTATAATGTCATAATCAATCAAGGCTTTTTGTTTTTGTTGAAAGTGTTAATTTTTTTTTGCTTATAATTCTTAATAATTTTAAAGATGTTTTTGTTTTTGGTTTGTTTGTTTTGGTTTTTTTTTTTGTTGATTTGATTTTGGGTTGTTACCTTGAGAATTAGGTTGCTTTTTGTCAAGCCATCTTTGTCTTTTCTATGCATTCTCCCTCTGCGATCAGCACTTTTTTTCTGTAGATTCTGCAGAATCTAAAAACCATATATATACACAGGTATTTTAGGCCCTCATGATTGCTAAGTTTTGTATTGTTTAGTTAATTTATAATAGTATTTTTGTGGTAATTTGTTTTTGTTTGTTGTTTTTCTTAGTCTGATTTCGATAAGCAAATTGCGAGCGAGAAATTTTAACCATACTTAGGGGTTTCTTTTCCAACATTTTTGCTTTGCTTTTCAAAATAAATACAAGTACAGATGTATGTTTGTATATATAAATATATATATAATAGGTATATAATCAAAGAAAATCATAAACAGAGTCCAAGTTAGGCAATGTAAGTTGAAAAGTTTCTGTTGTACTTTGCGCAAGTAAGTGTTATATTTTGGTGGTGAAAAAAGCATTTTTCAACACTTGAAAATAAGTTGATATTTTTTTTTTGGTTTTTGTAATTGTTGTTGTTCTGCTTAACTTGGGGGGCGAAAAAAGTCTCCAAAGATTTCTGTACATACTGGTGCAATGAAGAATTGTTTTATTTTTTTTTTTAATTTTTGAAGTGCATCAAAAGACAGCAAGAAATCAAACGGAAGATATTATGAAACAGAAAATATATAGAAAATTTGGAAATCAGAAATCGACTCTAAATTAAAGAATGTATAAATTGGCAAAACAAGGAAATCAATTCTCCGAAGACTGAAGCATAGCGGGCGCGACATGGTGAAAAATTCGATGTGCCTGTGTCTGTATATATGTGTGTGTGTGTATGTGTGAGGAGTTGTTGTTGTATGTAGTTGTTGCAGAACTTGGCCAGCTTTTGAAGAGAGAAAGAGAGACAGAGAGGCGTCAGGATATTGGACTCGGGCAAGGGCTATTGGAGCGCAACGCAACAGAAGTTGAACAAACAGATTTGCGGAAAATTTACAAAAAACTCGGGTCGGGCTTTTTTGTACAGCATTGAAAGATGGAAGGAAATTGGACGCAAAATTGGTACATTGAGTACACACAAAAATCGTACTACTTAAGGTATAAAACAGATATAACAAAGATAAAATCAAAAGACAAAGTGAAATCAAAGACACAGAGTAATACAACTAAAATCGCATCTAATTGCAGCACTTTTGGCGCGCCATTCACAAGAATATATATATAACACATTATATGTATATATGTATAGTACTATAATTACATCTGAATGTGTGTGAGCAATTTAACAACTCTGGCAGAACTGTTCGACTGACTGAGCTGACCTGAGCTGAACGAGCGACAACTGTACTAAGCCTAAACCCAGACCTATGGTATATCTTCTACATAATTCTTGACCTTGACTTGTGTGTGGGAATGTATTGCAGCAATGATAACGATACGTCATTAAATATTGTCGCGAACTCAAAACTGATTTGAAAATAAAAAAAACTGTGAACTGAAGAATATAATGGACGAAATCGAAATACAATTACAAATCTGAACGAAATGAAATATTTTATATATATATATATGTAGATACTTATCGAAAATCGTTATTTTTATACTCATACGGGTTAGGCAAAGAAAGAAATATGAAATGGTTGCGAATATCGAACCGCATGTACTTACATAGACCTCCTCCCATTGCGAGACGTAGCGCACGAGGCGGGACAGACGCAGCAGGCGAACTAAGGAAAGTAATTTAGCTAGACGCAGGATGCGCAAAGCGCGTCCGGCATGCAAGATTTGAAAAGAATCAGAGAAATCCTGCAATTTCATAATCTTAATCAAAATGTTGCGTACTGTTTCTTCAAATACATTAACTTACTTGATTGAAAATTAAAAATATATAATCTAATGGTATCGACGAAATCAAATCGAGAAAAAACCAGGTTCTTAAATAGTGTTTAGCTATAAGCTTTGGATCCAATATTACTTGTTCAGCGTTGTCTTGTTGCATAATTCCTGAAAGTATGAAATAATCTCGTAAGAAATCAATCACGAAACTACAAATTCAATCGCCCAGAAGCTTAACTCAATTGAGGGCAGTAGATTAGATTGATGAAGTACATTACCTGTTCTAAAATTGACTACAATATCTATTAAAAAAATAGTATCACTTAGGCAGTTGAAGGCAATCCATCGTGTGCTCAGATCATCGTTGAAGAATGATATTGCGACTGGCAGGATAATAAGATTTGCTACTAATAATAAAAGCATGCAAAGGTCCCAGTAAAACCTGTTATCGAATAACAAACAACAAAACAATATAATATTGATTATTAAGATTATGTTAATGAGAAGGAACTGGTATTGGTATTCATAACGTATACCTGAATGAACTGCACGGGTGTATGACCCAATGCCCGGAAGTTTTCTGACGTATGCGCTCCTTGACCAACGCCTTGCGGCTGCCGAATAATTTCATGGCCAGACGGTTGTCGGTCGGCTGGAACCATGATTGCAATTGACTCTTTAGGAAATTCGCCGAGACTTTTTCCGAGACTATCGGTATGTTAGGCATTGGCTCCTCTTTCGGAGTGCCGTACAACGACACATCATCAAAGTGTACCTGTTGGGGCGGGAGGGGAGGTGAACGAGAGAAGATTCGGAGTAAATCGATTAATTTTTTTGCAATGTTTCACAGCTGTCACAGCTGCCTGAATTATTCACGACAAGTTAAACTGTAACTGTTTAACTAAATAATGCAAATGACGGTTGATAATGACATTGAGTAGTAATGTATATCACTGAAAGCGACTGAGTAGAGATGAGTGTAATTCAGTGTGAATGAGTAACGAGTAGGACAGCTTTTTTTTTGGTACTCGATTTGAAATTGACACTCAGATTAATGAAGATGTAACTATGTTGGGCATTGCCTTGGCCAATCCCTGCACTACAAGTACAAATAAAACCTTTGCTCTTGCCATTTCGGTTCCTTGGTCGCATATTAGCAGTGCCTCATCATCAAAAGCGGTTACCAGCGAGTCGGTGCAGGTGTTTTCAAACGAAATCCGTAAATCGTTCTCGTTCACATTCAATACGGAGCAATACGAGCAGCGTACTGATTCTTCGCTATCGCCGTTTAGCAAACTAAAATAACAAAAATTCCAAACAATTTGTTATACATCATATTACGTATATATGTAATGTTATACATAAGCAGTTTTACAGTTGTGTGGGTCAGTTTTAGTTTATTGTAAAGGTTGCTGAGGTAATACTCTCAAATCTCAGCTTTTTATAGAGCTATAATTGTTAATTAGTTGAAATACCATTTGTATTATATTACTACTAATTGATGTATTGTACTTCAAGTGTAACTATGTATATGTAACCTAAGTTATCTTCACTTAAATGATCTAACTTCAAACGTACCTAACTAAATTCTGAAGATAATTGGAGTCTCCTGTAATATATACAAAAAAGACAGACTGACTAACTTACGTAAATGTAAAGCGATATTATATATGCTATTTTCAAGTTCAACCTTACGTTACTTCTTCAACCTTCTTACTGGGGGGAATTATTTTATCGCACGCGAAGTGAAAGTATTTTTTTATGCTTTATGTCGGGTATTATTTCTCGCATTTAGGTTTCCATAATTGTTGCGCACGCACTTGATCTGAGATCCCGATCTCACCTTGCATGCGGTGATTGTCAAGGTCTCTCTCTCTCTCTCTCTCTCTCACTCTTCCTCACTCACCGACGCGACTCGGCTTGGCCTGGCCTTTCGGCGCTATCAACGTCTCCGATGTGATCTGGTATGGTCGATCGTTGCGGAAATATTGCCCTGTGTGGCACACGAAATCGCGTGGAGAACGTGCTGGGATGGATGGATGTCTATTGTTTGGTAAAGTACAGACGCGTGCACCGTTATTTTTTGCTCTCTTTCTTTGATATTATTATTTATATTCACGTAGTGTTTTCTTTTTTGTGTGTTCACACTCAATTGAATGTAGTTTTTAAATGGGAAAGCTTCGTTTTAATTAAGCCTGATGAAGCTGATTTAATTTAATCATCGCCTGCATTAGCCTAATGAACTTATACCAAATTACAAGCGATACAGAGAGAGAGAGAGAGAGAGAGAGAGAGAGAGAGGAAAGAAAAGAACATCAGCACTTTTTCTGTATTAATTTCCTTGAAATAACCACAAGCGATCACCAGGCACGATCTGTGGCATTCGATATGCTGTATATCCCCTATATGCATATAGAGCACACTCACACTCACTTACACACATACACTTGCACTGCTTATCACTGAATGTCGTACATATACAGGGTATATGTGTGAATGATATATGTATGGTTCAGTTTGGGTTTCAAGCGGTCTCTTGATTGCGTTTTTAATTGTTGTGGTTTACTGGAAAGTAGCTCGAAACTCGAAACGTGCTCAAGCAGCTGTTTCCTCTGACAGATTTGATGACCGAAACTGAATGTTATCATCGCCAGACGTGAGCGATATATGTATGTATAGTATAGTATAGTATGTGACTATATGGTACGTACTGGGTTGGTTGGCACTGACTCTATAGAGAGAGTGTAGCCCGTAATTTATCTTTATCAAGTTATTACAAGCGCGCTAACCGAGCGCAACTAAGCAGGCGGCGTCTAACGAAGTGCACGGCCGGCACGGAACGACGAAAACCACGACAACGACGACGACGACGACGACACTCCGAAAACGAATGCCGAACCGCGTATCGCAATCGTTTTCGGAATGCGAATCGGTATCGTATGCGGTATCCGAAAGTTTGTCGCCTCGTCGTCCTCCACACTCGGTTTGTTTATTGTTGTTTCGTTTGTTTATCACTATTGTTGTTATTATTATTGCTCTTATTGTTGTAGTAGTAGTTGTTGTTGCTGTTGTTGTATTTCTTTTTACCTCGACTTTCAATTTGCGGCAATCGATGCCGAAAAGGGAATTTGGCGCGTAATTAAATAATTGATCGAGCAACACGCCGCAGTGTAGCTGTAGCTATATAGCTAGTTCTGGCTAATTGTTGTTCCTTCTTTGCGTTGTATTCTTTTTTTTTTTGTTTTTTGTTTTACATTGCGCACTCTTGTCTAAATGTGTTTCGGAGTTGATGCTGCTGCTGTTGCTGGGGCGACTTGATAACCTGTTCTGAGGCCCCCGAGACGCCGTTGCACAATATAAGTAAAGAAATAAATAAAAACAATATTTGTTGTGTTGCGTTTCGTTGCTTTTTAATTGATTTTGCTGCTCTGAGACGAGCAGAGCAAAGCATCGTCAGCCTCAGCCTCAGCCGGTAAATTATAGACTGACTATAATTTGTTGCTATTCTTCAAAAATTGACGCCAATAAAAATAAAAAACGAACGCAAAAGCAACAACAAAAAAACCAAAACAACAAACAACAAATATTTGCAAATCTAGCGAAAATTACCTCTACATTTTATGTAAATGAATTGGCCTAACGGGTTCCCCCCAGACTCGGAAAGAGACAGAGAGAGAGAGAGAGAGAGAGATGGAGAGGGAGGAAGAGAGGTAGCAAGACCGACGCGCTTGAACTTAAACAACAATTTAGTGCAATAAATTATGGATTTTTTATATATGCACTCGAATGACGCGTCTCGGAATCATTATTATGATAATGCCGGGAGTTTTCCGCATCAACAACACAATCAACGAGAGTTTCCCAATACATTTTCACGGTCAATATCGCACGCTCTTTATACGCGCTGGGAAGAATGTGCGATCGTGCGATCCTGCATTAGCATTTCGACTTTGACTTTGGTGTTAAGTAGACTGAATATCTGAATACAGATCAGAACAGATCAGGCAGTGAATGGAAAGCTTTGACTTTGACTACTTGAATTTGGCTACTTGTCGATCACTGACTGATCACTGTTTGATCTATTGTTTCGGAATTCGGGTGTGAAATGTACTGTCAGCACTGTCAGAGATTATAAGTCGCAGTTCAACTGATTGATCATGGCAGGTTTTACAGGCCAATCAACAATTTAATCGATCTATAAAAAGAAAGCCCGATCGTCACATCTAATTGGATTTGGAGCTTACACAAGTTTGATTAATTGATTGATAGATCGCGTCGTGTAAATTGAAAAGCCGAAGCCGTCGATAAAGCAAACTATCGATACTTTGTAGCTTTAAACCTGATCAATCTATTGACTGATAAGTCAACACTATGCGTAGTTCTTCCTAGTCTTTGTTTATGCGCAAAACAAACCGTTGGCACTTTTTATTTGATTTCCAAAAATTAACATAGTTGATTGATAGTTGAATATGTGTTCTTGAATGTTTAAGCACTTAATTTGTTTTGAATATCCGCAATTATATTTATATATTCAAAGTATAATCGGTTTGTAGATTCCATGTAAAGTTCACTGTTCTGACGTTTCAGATTACGCGGCCAGTGTAACTGCCCGACTTGACTCGATTCGGCGACCGACACTCAGACTGAGATTCCGATTGAGACTTTGACATCGACACCGACTCCGACGATGCTGATGGCATTATGCAAATGCGGCAGGCAGTTCGATAAGCGGCTAATGAAAACCGGTAAATATAAAGCACAGACGCACGATTCGAGCGACAGACACAGACGCGGCAGACGCTTTGCATGCGTAATTCGCGGGCTTCTTTCGCCAGCGACGGTCGGCGAGTTAATGATAACTTCGAGAGTGATAAGAATTGTAAAACGAGCCAAAAGACCGGGAGTAGCTAGTAAAAAAAATGGCTGCCCTTGGGCATACGCGACTGTTGGATACTCTTAACGTGTTTCAAACTCAGCTGAGTATACTGGGAAATAGTTTTTGGAATAACTTCTTTGTTTTTAATCTAATCCTTTTGAAATTTTTAGTATAGTTTAATATTTGTATACGCTACACCTAACTAATTCTTCATAATAAAATATATAGATTTATAGCTATAATTCGTATTATTCTGTTTTATTTAAAATCAGAGCATGTCACTCTAAACATAAAATATACTTCAACTGCATAGGGTATTCAGGCACCTATATGACAAATTTGGTATCTTAAGCTCTTATAATACCTGAGATCCATAGGTAAACATTACAAAAACAAACACAGAATTCTGCAAAACTAGAAATATGACTACAATTGAGTATAATCGTATGTGACTAGAGGATACTCTTTAAGAAGTATTTGGAACGATTGGGGATTAATTAACTATATGAATCTTTGTCTATATTTCCAATTATAATTAATTGTGTAAACCCTTCAGGCCTAATATTCCCTCTTTAGACCTTCTTCTAGCTAGGATCTGAGAGTATACAATAGTATATTAAAGTTTTGCTACTCACCGCTCGCTGAGCTTGCTCTTGTGGCGTCGTATGTGTCGTCGATTGAAGCTATTCGTGCACGACGTGGACGTTGGCCGCGCCGACTGTGGATGATGTACACCAAAGTTGTGAAGCTGCAACGACTTGAGCGTCGCTGGGGCTGTTGATGCTTGCCCCGGTGCGGCAACTAAGTGTCTACCGGCGTGATGTCCGTGCCCGCCGTGACTGTGGGCGTGACTATGATGTCCTACAACTCCCGCACTGGCTACTGTGATCGTCGACTCGCCCACCGCCTCATTGGCCGCCTCGGAACCCTGCTGCGAACCGTTGCTGGACGAGTGATGCGTATAGTCCGTGGGGGCGCTCAACTGGCGATTGAATTCGGCCTTGCGACGCGTCAAATCGGTGAGGCAGTATTGCTTGTTCAGATGGCCGTTGCTCGAGACGGAACTCTTGGGAGATGATGCCAGATGATGTTGCGTGTACGCTGAGCCCGCCGAGGAGGCGTGTCCTGTGCCTGTGTGGGCATGTAGTTTGTGGCACGAATTGCTGCTCACGCTTAGCTTGTTGCCGTTGCCGGCGTTGTGCAGCAAATTGTTGCAATTCTTGCCGCTGATCTTGGCCGCCAGCGAGTGCGGCACCGGCGGACTCTTGCCCGTTGTCGGTATGGTGTTGCTGCTGCCCCCACCTGCCGCACGGTACTCCTTATCGTCGCTTTCGCTGCGCACCGATGCACGGTAAGCGGGAAACGTACGCGTTTTGCTCTTCAACGAACCGTTTAGCAACAGTTGCTGCTGCCGTGCAGCAACCGCTGATAGCGCTGGCAACTGTTGCTGTTGTGCAGTTGCTGCTGCTGATGTGGAGCAACTGGCCGAGGATGTGGAGCTGGGCACCAGCGTATGCGATTGCAGTGAATGCTTCTTCTCCACCAGATACAAGTTCAGATACTTATCCCCTGGATGCAGTGAGTTATCCGACACCGCATTCGATTTGGAGATGATCTGTCCCTTCTTCTTGGCGGTGCGTGTTTTCAGTGATAGATTGCGTAGCTTCTTGGACTGCTCCTTGATCTTGTTGGTGCGCAGAAACGACGGGCTGTTCGCAATGCACTTGAAGATGTACGTTTGATTGACCAACTGCTGCTTGTCGCTGCCCGTATCGTAGTCACTGTTCAGATTGAGATTCAAATTGAGATTGGTAAAATGCGGCTCTGCCAGCTGCTGTTCACTGTAGTGACTCTTCAGCTGTAGCAGATCTCCTGTGGCTGCACCCGATGCTGATGCTGAGCCCGTTGCTGCTGCTGCTGCCGCTACTGCTGTTGCGTCCGCTGCTGCTGCACTCAAGCTGCGCGTGTATTCGTGACATGCATCGTACAGCGCCGATTGGCCCCCAGTGCTGCTCACGCTCTGTGTACCGCAGCTGACGGGACTGTGACTGTGACTGTGACTCTGGCTGTGACTGGGATCCAGTGAGTTCTGCTTGGAGATGCCCGCCGTCGATAAGCGACTGCTGCTGCTGCGCTGCTGCTGTTGCTGCTGTTGCTGATGTTGCTGATGTTGCTGCTGCTGCTGTTGACGCTGCGTGGATGCCGTGCTGCGCGACTGCTGTAGCTCATCCAGTCCCAGTTGACCCAAGCCGGCGGCACCTCTCAGCAGCGATACGCTGTCGATGTCACTGATACCGTAGCCAAAGGCGTAAGCGTAGCCGTCGTCCCTTTCTCGTTCTCTGTCCCGCTCACGTTCCCTTTCCCTGTCCCTGTCTCGATCCCGATCCCGATCGGGCCGACTGCGCGGTACACCGAGTGCGACTCCAACGCTGCCGCTGCTGCAGCTCTGCTGATCTCCGGCAGCACCAGGACTCGGACTGGGGCTGTTCGAATGTGAGTGCGAGTGAGAGTGAGAGTGTATGGGTATGGGCCCAGAGGCTGTCCCAGTCCCTGCCGACGACGCCGACGCAGAGTTGTTGCTGCCCGCCTGTGCGTAGCTGAGGCTGATCAGAGACTGCCGCACCAAGTCTCGATGCGAGTGCGAGTGTCGCTGCCCGTGATGCTGGCTGTGCTGCTGCTGCTGCTGATGCTGTAGATCGTCGGGGCACAAGTTGTCTCGGCTAGCGCTACAAGAGGCACAAGAGACAAGAATGAGAATCGGTTCTGTTGATGATGATGATGAGGCGCGAGCAATGGCAAGAGATGCCGGCAAACACACGAATTTATCTATGAGAAAACATTGGCAAAATATATATACATATCTGTACAGTATATGTATACATATGTATGTGCAGCATAACGGTAACTGAATGGATATTACAGTGGGCGGGGCAGGAGGAGAGGCTACGCTAAAGTGAGCAGGAAACGGTGTGGAAATAAACAAAAGAACTTGTTAATTATAAATATTGATTGTGCAATTGTATACAGTGAGACAAAGAATGAGAGACAAAGACAGAGACAGAGAGAGATAGAGAGAGAGAGATTAGAAGAACGAGCAAGAGGCAGGCAGAGAGAGAAGAGCTTGCGAGTGTCCAAGTGAGACTTGTGAGTTCTTCATAGTATGATATAATTGAAGCACGAGTATTTATAACAATACATATACATATATATAAAGTGATCTTTATACATATAGATATAGACAATGGGCCCGAACAGGCGACATGCTCATCTGCTTCTGATCGCGCGAAAAATTGAACTAAATTAATGTACAACAACACGCATGCCACGCGAATAAGTAGAGATACTGATAGAGATACAGCTGGAGATACTGTTAGAGATATGAATACAAACATAGCTAAAGATACATCTATAGTATTAGATAAACTGCAGTTACTGTTGTATTTATAGCTTTAGCTATTAAGCAATAGCTTCCGATACAGTCAAAGTAAATTTCAGAGATATATAGCGGGGTTGGACTTCATTCTTCCCACTCTCCGAATAAACCTCTTTCCCAGTACGTACCCCCAACGGAAGTGCTCTAAATCAAATTCTGCTAAAAGCAAACGATAAGATAAGAATCGAACAGACTGCGCGGCACATTCATTTGTTAAACATTGTTGCGTCTTCGATTTGAATATACTAAATGTATACAGAGTTGTACGCCAGTATAAAGAGCATAGAACTGAATGAAGTGAGGACTTGTAAAGAGATACGACTTCGATAAGGATTTACAACTGAATTCCAGAAAGTTTTCAAGGACAGAACTTGGATATTCTAGTCTTATATATCTATATAAAGCTTATAGTGATATATTAAAAGATATACCATGTAATAGCGCAAGTAAACTACAAAGTCCCTTAACTCTAAAAACCTAAATTGGTGTTCTTATTTAATTTTAACTACCTGAAGTTTCTCTTAAACACCTTAACTCAAAGATGACAGCTTGACATCATACACAATGTATGATATATCTAAACATACCTCATATTTATGTAGTAAAAGACATAATATGTTAAATACCTTGGAATAATTCAAGTAAACTACAAAATTCCTCAACTCTAAGTTGCCCAAATTGATGTTGATTTATGTTGTTTACATCCCCGAAAATTATCTGGAAAAACTCTTAACTATTTTCACTTTGTGGCTGTAATTTCTCTAACAACCCCTACTTAATATTCTCTCCAATTTGTGTTGTAGAACCTGAGCTTAACAATTTTACAGAAAATTTGTTTATTATTGCTTCCTTGCTGCCGAAAATTTTCTGTGAATTTTCTCTCTAATTTTCCATATTTTACTATGCAAATGTGGGAAAAAGACAAAGCGCCCGAATGAAAGGTCGACTGAAAGGTAAATTCTCTTTTCTCACTCGATTTGCATATGTTTTCGTTATGCACCGTTTGAGTTTCAAGGGCAAATTGTGGCGCCAGAAAATAGAGCACAGCACACTGTGCAGACCAGAAGCTCTGACAATTGTTCAGGGCGAACTATCATAAGCTTATATTGTGCATATTTCTACACTATATTCGAACAAAAGGAAAACAATTCACATATCTAGACAAGGGGTGTGAGTGCCACACTGTATGTTGGAGTGTGTGTGAGTGAGTGTTAGTGTATGTGTGTGAGTGTGTGTTTTGTTACAATTTGCGGCACAATGTGCTGGATTCGGTTCTCGCTTCAGTCGCAATCTCAACTCGTTTGGAGCACGCAAACTAGACGGACAGATATTTTGTTTATTTAGGCAACAAATGCAAATATTTTATTAGCTTTTGTGTGTGTGTGTGCGGGTGTGTGTGCAATTTGAGTGCAAAAATCGAAGCGCTTGAGCAAACTAAAAATCAATTTCACTCAATTAGATTTCGCACGTCATGCAACACGCGCTGTGCAACACTCAATACTCACTACACACTACTCACTGTATTCACTATTTGCAATTATCTATATTTGAATAACGTTCCAAATTTGACTGTGTGTTTGAGTTCCGTTTGGGAGTTTGTGCCAATACGAAATGGCAAATGTTTGCGCACGGAATGTGCATTAGCGCGATGACGGCGCATTTGTCAGGCACAGATACAGTTCGCAGAAACTGCCACAGTGGCAGATACAAGCGTATAGATATGCTGCACTAATCCGCTTTCAATGCGAACTTGAGTCGACAAGCTTGACAAACGAAATCAAAGCGAAAGCATCGCCCCGCAGTACTCAAAACTTGCAGGTTTTATTTTTAAATACCCCTTGATAAAGGGCTAAAGCAGGGTATACAGGAAAAGCAGCAGAGGAAGCTGTGATTGAACATATGCAGAGTATATATTCTTGTTTAGTTTTTTGATGATCTAAATGATGTCTCGGTTAATAAATAAATAGGGTATCAGAACATATGCAATATATTTATTCTGGTACAGTTTGTTGATTATCGAGCAATATATATATTTTTGTCATTTTGGCTATCCATCAATATGGTATATAAAGGCCTATCGATATATCTATAGATGTATCCATCTGTCTATCTACATTTCCATCAGTCTGTCTCTTCGATTCTATTAACTACATCTCATCTCTGAGTATGTTAATTTTATCAAAGTAATTTGAATTTCTTTCTCCCAAATTCCCTAGGGTATTTCACATTTGCCTACACCCTTCACTGCCTTTCTTTGCTTGTTTGATTTTTGTTTTTTTTTGGGTCTTTTTGGGGTTTTTTTATTGTCAATTTTATGTATTTTTCATTCGGTCTCTGAGTACCTTTCTCAAGTGATGCTGACAGAGAGTGAAAAAAATTTGTTAGTCTTTGCCCTCGAGCCGCATCCGGCTGAGGGACTGGGCGTGGCTACCTTGCGTCGATAATTGTATCAAGTGCTGCGGTCCAATGTCAACTTTGGCGCATTGGAGACACCGCTCAAGTGGCCCTTCACCGAGGTGGAGCTGCAGCAGCAGCAGCATCAGCACGTGCTGCCATCCTCGGGCAATCCGATTTGGCTTTTCGTTTGCGGTTGTCATTGTAGTGGCGGCTTGTGCGGTTGCTCGTTGTGGTCAGCAGGAAGCAGGATGCCACCAAACGGGGCAAGGAGTGAGAGTGAGAGCAATGTCGGACTGCTCTTGCGTCACTGACTGTGCGACAAACAGCGACCTCTCCAACCATCCCTTTCCATCCCCCAAAACCCTGCAGTGCCGTCTTTTAAATACAATACGACTCAATTATTAATTCAAAAGCCAATTGAAGGCATTAAGCGTAAATTCGAAAAGCGTAATTGCGCCGCTGCTCCAGCTGCGCTGACTGCTGCGTCAACTGCGACTGCGACCGCGACTGCTGCGGCAACTGCATTCCATTTCGTTTATCGAAATTATATCAATTTTACAGCAACCCACGAGGCAGAGATATGTGCCATGTGCACGAGTTTTGTGAGCGAGGGTGGCTACAACAGTTTAGCGCATAATCAAAATAGAAAATAATTTAGCTGAAGAATAAAGTTTCAATTAGGAAAGTCTATATCTGAGAATATACTGTCAGATTCAAGCGAGAACACTACAAAACCGAAGAAAATTCATGACTAACTAACATTTTAAATACTATTCTAACTTGAAAGCTGAAGAGTGAAGTTTCGGTAAAGAAACTCCATGTACATTGAACAACAGGTCGAATGACTCTATTAAAGTATAAAATTTCTCTAAATGAACTTGTTAAATATCTCTCATTTAACTAATGAATACCCTCAACTATCTTAACAAGCTTCTATTCCTTCTAAGTTACAAGACACAATTAATGAAACCATTTCTCACATTACAATTCCCCCTACAAGTCACGTAATCTTCACGCGACCCTCGTTTACACCATAGCCCAGTTTTGGTATGTACATCTGCCTGTCATGTGTTCTATGGAAGAAACCCCGAAACCAATTGTGCCCCGCTCTAATTATAGCTAACATATTCATAAGCACATCAATTATGCATGAAGTTCTTGAACTTTCCCTCGTCCCCTGCTCTGACCCAACTCCCCCTCTGCACAAACATATCGCAGCTATTTTTAAAACAATTACGCAAATCGATTTGCAAGTTACAATGCAAACTATATTCACACGACTACAAAGATGCAATTGTGCTATAAACAAATACAATGCAAAACTAGAAGAAGGAGAAGAGGAATGAAAAATGCAAAATGCGGAATGGAAATCAAAGCGATAGCTAAACATGCCATTCAATTTTCGATGTTGTGATGTTGTACAAATGTTTACATAGGCCAATCGGTCTAATTGAAAGTCCCCAACAGTCTCTGATGGGGGAGGAGGGTCATTGAAATGGAACACCTCAAGTAGTTCCACTCAAGCGAAGTTCAGATGATACCGGTTCGCAGACAAAGGACCAATCTGGCGCTGAACAAACCATTGTCGTGCTGTATAATTTGTATAATTAATGGGAATAGGAATTTGTATACTTTGGTATTTTTGGCACTAATTGAGCCCAAGGTCAACAACTACTAGGCACGCTATCGTTAGCTGTGAATAATAAAAGAGAATTCTATAAACAGATACATCAGTTATTTTTGGCAGAAATCTACATTAATTAAGGTCGCCCACTCACTCTCTTACTGCTTCTCTCTCTCTCTCTCTCTCTCTAATTGAGTTGAAAGCAAAATGAATCAACGTCATGCCAATTATGTGATCTTAAATATAAATTACACAATGAGTTATAGAAATCTAATTGATATATATGCTAGTAGACAGCTGGCATTCGATTTGATTAAGAGCGAGGAGTGGGACAAAACAAGCTTTATTTAAGCAGTATTTCAGGAACATTACGAGGTTCATTGGCATTGGCAAAAAAGGGAAATCATAAGATAAGTATGTATATAGTAGGGCAGAGCAGATTAGAGATATTATAAAGGTAGTAGGGTGCGTCAAACAACTATTTATTGAGGTAATTGGTTTGAGTTTAACAAGAAAGTTTTGCTTTAATTTTTAAGAATTTATTCAAAAAATAGCTTGCATGGGGATAGGGAGAAATAGCATGAAAACAGCAGTAACAGTGTTGTGGAACGTACAAAAGTAGTAACAGTAGTAGGTAGTTCTGTAAGTTATAGTATTAGTTATAAAAATGGTTTTAGTTTTAGTTGTTGTAATTAGTTTTAGCAGTAGTTGACAGTATTTTAGATATATCAATACGAAGAGGTCATTAGTAGTTGAAACAGTGTTGTAAAACTTTTGGAAAGAATTGGTAACACTAGTAGTAGAGAAAGAAAATGTTACGGCACCTTGGGTTACAACTTTTCTTACTAAAGACACTCACAGTACATATAGTTTAGTTTGGTAATTTAAAGGAATAAGAAATGTACGTTATCATTTGGAAACAACAGTATAAGTTAAGCAGTAGTTTTAGGAGTACAAGAAGAGTGTTTTGGTACATTTGATAGCAAGTAATAATAGTAATAGTGATAGAAAGTTAGTTATATAATTTAATTTAAGAAGAAGTTGAAGTCGGAAAAAGAAAATTGTTCTGAAAAGTTCTTTAGAAAGTTGTACTAGTTTAGTAATAGATTTAGTGATAGATTTAGTAGTAGTTTAAAGTAGTTTTAGTAGTAGTTTAGCAGTAGTTTCAGTTGTAGTTTAAGTAGGTAGTTGAAAGGTAGAGGCAGAGAGTGGCTAATTGAAATAGTCAGTACCTTCACTGATGATGTCAGTAGTACGCAAAGTGAACTTCCACAGCGAATTACGTATATAGCGAAAATGAATCGTTCTTAACGACTGTTTCGCGTTGATTCTTGGGGGATTTCAGATTTCGATTTCACTTTTGTTTCGTTCTTTTTTCAGTTTTGATTTGAGTTTTTTTTGGTTTGATTTTTTTTGACGCAAAACTTGTTTTGCTTGTGACTTCTCATTTTTTGCTCTTAATCTTTGTTTTTTTTTGTTCTTTTTACTTTTTAAGTTTTGTTCATTTCAACTTTTGTACTTTTAAGCAAGTTTTCTGTAAAAACAACAACAACAATGACGAACATAAATTGAAATGTACATATTTACTTGAAGTTTAACAAAAGACTTAACGAAAGACGATCTATAATAATGAAACGAATGGGAATAGAACAAAAAAATAATAACTAGTTAAATCGGTTGGCGAATTTCAGAGAGATTTCACGCACACAACTAAAATAGCTATGTATGCATCTATGTGAGAGAGTAAATGTGTGTGTGTGTGTGTGTATGCTGCTGCTGTCGACAGCATACAAAAAAGTTGTAACTAGTTCAATTGGAAATATCGAGATTCCTACACAAAAAAGCCAACAAAATGGTTTATCTCTCTATCTGCTTGTCCAAGTGTGGGCGGCGGGTCTATGTGAGTGTGTGTTGGTGTAGGCTATGTGCAAGCAACAACAATAATAACAGCACAAACACACACACAAGCACATACATATACCAATGCAAGAGTTTATGTACATGGAAAGCCGAAATTCGGTCAGTGGTTTAATCATTGAAGTAAAAGCGAAAGCTTCCGCTGCTGCATTGACACACACACACAAGCGCATAGATAAGGAGCACACAAACACACACACACTCTGATAGACAGACAGACGGGCAAACAAGTAATTGAATGGCGCCTGTGTGTATGCAACGCTTTTTGCACGCTGCGTACGAGTGCACTTAAAGTGCTTTGACACTATTTTTCGAACAGTTGCCCATTGTTGCTGGCCGCCATTGTAGTTGTAGCTGTTGTTGTATGTAGTTGTTGTTGTATGTACTTGTTGTTGTATGTACTTGTTGTTGTATGTAGCTGTTGTTGTATGTAGCTGTTGTTGTTGTTGCTGTGCTTTCCTATGTTCTGCTATTGTCATCTATCGCCGCCATTGTTGTCCGCTTGGCTTTTAATCTAGTTTCGTAATTGCATTGACTGAGTGACAGATGACTGCCCAGCCCTGGCCCCTGACAGCAACCCCGTGCACCCTGTGCACTCGCCGAACTGTGCACACACTCTGTACTGCTCTACGTGGGCATTGAATAGACGGAAATCAGTTGCAAAGGAAATAAGCATAATGGAGCAAATAAGCACATTGAACAAGTAAAACTTGAGCTCACACATACACACACACGCACTCACACACAGGCAGAAGCCCTTATGCATGTTCAGCTTGTAATACAATTTAACAACGGCAGCAACAACAAAGACAACAACAACAGCAACATCGACAACAACACTGACAACAACAAAAACAATAATAACAACAACAATAGCTAAGCCAACAATTTAACATAAAATAAAATGATGAAAGGATGAAATGAACGAACGAACGAACGAACAAACAAACAGACAAACAAACGAACGAACACAGCAAACAAACAAAATGAAAAAGGAACAACACATGACACAAAGGGTATGGGGAATGCTGAAAATGAAACAGAAAACAGAAACCGTAATACATTCAATGTAAATATTTTAAAATGTACACGTGTCTGTATATGTGTGAGTGTGTGTGTGTGTTTACGTGTGTGTGCGCGCTTTGGATGTGCTTGGTCACAAGGTGTTTCAGGTCGTTTCGGTTCTACTGCATTATTGATGGGGTCACACTCTTCGCTAAATATTTAATGCATTGTTGGGATTTCTTGTCGTTTATCCCTGCACACCCAAGCACACGCAAACACACACAGAACTACACACAAGCACACTCGCATACGCAAGGCTACACACAGACACATGCACATGTACGTGAATACGTAACGTAAACGTAACGTAACGTTGAACAACAAATATCAATTCAGAGTATCCAAATTCAAATTGAAATGGAAATTCAAATTTTTTTTAGGACTATTCAAAATAATTGCATACCGTTGGTCGTTGGTGAATGTTCCAAATGCTCCAGGACCGCTAACTCGGCGCTGTGTGTGTTTAACGTGCATTTTTTATACACATACACATACGCACCACACACAGTCACACACGGACACACGTTTTACCACCACCACCAGCAGCAGCTGCTCCACATTTGATGGCTTGGCTCGTTGTTGTTGTTCTTGCACACCCACACACACGAAAGAGGTTCACTCGTCTTGGTGAATCGAATTTTTACACTAATCCTGCTGCTGCTGTTGTTGTTATTGCCATAGAGCGTATCCCTTTGCGCCAGCCGCTTATCATCGTCTGCTTTGCCGCTGCATACGTACTTTCTCTCTCTCTCTGTTTGTCTCTCACTCTCTCTATATCAGTCGTTGAGTGAGTTGAGTAGGCGATGAGCTGCGCTTCGATTACGATTTCGATTGCAATTTTTGGCATAAACTAAATACACGAACACACATCAACAAAATAATTGCTTTTCGTTGTTTATTGCTGTCTCACTCTCACATCATTGGCCGCATGCTGAGCATGATGTAGGGATTAGGGGGCGTGGGGCGGAGGGCGAGAGGGGGGCGGGTTATTTCAGCGGCTTTACTGCTTGCTCCTCTTCTACTCCTTCTCCTTTAGTTGCTTTTTATTGTTTTACAGTTTCACTTGCTTAACACTTCTTTGCACTGCTTGATAGTGTGTTTGTTTGTTTCTGTGTGTGTGTTTGTTTGTGTGTGTGCGCTTGTCGTTGGTGGGTTTATAGTTAGAGGTGTTGAGTAACGTCTGTCTAAAATGTAGTCTCTAAAATAGTTAACAGCACTAGTTGTATTGCTTATGGGTTGGTTGGGCTTGGTTATCCTTATCGTTTCGTTTAGTATTCGTTTTTTTGGTGTTTTTTTATTGAGGTTTTTTTGAACGCAGGTTATGTTTGACTACTGAGTAAATGTATATTAATACCATATGTTGCTAGTTTTGTTTTTTGTGGCTCATTTATTTCGTAAATTTAGTGTGTGTTGTTTCGTCCTTTTGTACTTTGGATTAGAGACGACGTCGTCGGTTTATCCTCGAGGGAGCCGTGTCGTATACCGTTATTTGCTTTTCCAGGCGGGCGATGAAAGGCGGCGGGGCAGGCGAACTGAACGCGGGAATGGTGGTGGGGAGAGCACACAGAGTAGGTTACGATCGTACTATATATATATGCTAATATATATATATATATATTTATATATATGTATGTTTCGAATATCACAAAGAACAGCTATTATAGTAGTAGTATTGGGGAGCCTCCATTCGTTTGCTTTCGTTGCATCACTTTGGGTAAATGTTTAACTTAGCAGACTAGCGATAAAGTATGCTATGATTTCTGATAGTTTCTTGTATTCCTCCTTCTCTTCTCTTGTCCTTAAATGTTTGGTCTCGTGTTCATGAATGTTTAATGAACGCAACGAATTTTGCGGTCTTCTTCACTGTGGTGTGCTGTGGCTTATGGAAAGTTGTGGCTCAAGTTAAGGCGTTATGGTGTTACCGTTACTTATACAGTTACAGTTATACTATGTAGCTGTTGTTGTAGTGGTCCGGGGAAAGGCCTGTCCGGGCTGGGGCGTGGCGCGGCGCAATGCGGCTTAGCAACGCAAGAAACCCAACGCAGGTAAATTTATTTCTATATATATTTGTATGTTTGTGTATATATATCTCGTATATAGTATATATATCTCTCTAAACGTATCCTATAAGTAGCACAAGCAACACGCGAGCAAAACGGAGGCGTGAGCTCTATTTCGCTCTCTCTTACTTTCTCTCTCACTTTCTTTGCCGGCGGCTTCCGCTGAGGCAGAGGCAGAGAGGCTGAGGCGTTGAGGCTGAGGTGAAGGCGAAGGCAGCGTTTTAGAGGCCCCGACGATTTTACTTTAGCTTTAATTAGTGCGTTAATTTCGCGTTAATGTTAATTTAGTTAGTGTTCGGGCGCAGTTCGAGTTGGAGTTAAAGTTCGTTGCGGCTTTATAAAAATAAATCCATTTAAATATATGTATATAGAGCTAGATATATATATATTTAGTTGTATTCTAAGCAATTTGTATATATATATATATCAATATATATTTTTATTCTGTATATATTGAGAGAGGCAACTACTTGGTAGTTTTGTTAGTCGTTAAGTGCGTTACGAGTGTTACGTTTACTTGATAACTGCACTATATGCACTATATATATTGTAATGTGTACTGTATATAGTATGTGAGATGTATGTTATGTTATTCGGCTACATGCAGAAGACGCTTGTCCTACAAACTACGAGGTTTCCATTAGCTCTAGCTCTAGTTATCAGTTTAAACATTCGCGCAACGGCAACTACAACGATACAACAGTTTTAAATAAGTGACGATTATATATTTGTATGTATCTAGGCGCATATATGCTAGTTCGGTATATAACTTCGCTATATTGTATATAGTTCTTTGTGAGTTTAGTTTTGTTTCGATTTAATTTTTTTGATTTTTATAGCACTTCTTTTGGTTGTATATATGTTTTGGGTCTATATATAAGTGAGGTGACTCCTCCTTTTGTTGTATATTTTTAAAAGTAATTTGTTCTTGCTAAATTTTGTTCACATGTGTTTTAGTGTGTGTGTGTTTGTGGTTTTGTGTCGGAGTGTGAGTGAGTTCTATATAATTTTCTCAATTTCTTTGTTGCAGGTACATTGGTTATTTATTTAGTTTATTTTCTTGGTTTTCCGGGATTTTCCTCTCTTGTTTTGTTGGTTTTTTTTCAGGGAGTTTAGCTTAGATCGCTTTTAGGCGTTTCCGGGGCCGTCGATTAAGTAATATGCTGCACTTGACGCTGATTCTTTTTTTCTTGTTGTTTTTGTTTTGCCTGTTTCGCTGTGGTTGCTTTTCTTACTTTCCTTTTGTTTCGTTAGGTTTTTTGTTGTTGTTTTATATTCGCAAGTCGTTCTATTTGATTATGTAATTATGCTTGGTCTCTTATTGGATATATTGAACTGAACGTTACATGCCACAATTTTTCTTGTTTTCTTGTTTTCTTCTTTCTTTCTGCTGCTGCTGCGTGAGTTTTGCGAGGAAAGGACGTGCATACGTAAGTAGTTCGTCATCAATATTTAGCACATAGCACACACACAACTACACGAACATTGCGCGTGTGTGTGTGTACGTACACAAATTATAGGCGCCACACTCATACTCCTCTCATGTCCCTTTTTCACTGTTTGCATGTGTGCGTGTGCGTGCATGTTTGTACGCGTGTGTGTGTGTTAATTTATTGAATGAAACATCAAAGGGATTTAACAATTGTTTAACAAATTCTTTACGCAACACAATTGGAAACACACAGTCACACAAAGCCCAAGTACACACAAGGCACCGACACACACACATAGAGGGAGACGGGCAGGCCAGAAAGAAAGACGTTCGCGAAAAGGGAATGGTGGAACAGGGGGAACAAGGGAGAACGGAGCACAAAGTGCACGTTAAATCAATGCTTCTTTTGACCTCTATTACATTTTCGTTCACGTCTCCTTGTCTCCCCTTGTCTTCTCCGTCTCCTTCTGCTACCTGACTAAGTTTTTCGTCTTGCGCTCTCCCCCCATCCGTGTTACGGCACAGCGTGTTTTCGCCTTTTTCACATTGTTAATCCCGATTGTTCTTCGCGTTATGAAATAATTACAAATATTAATACATATATCGGTTATCGGATAATCAGATATATTAATTATTATTTCTGGCGCCTATAATATTGTTCACACACAGCAACTCTTAATTCTTATACTAGATTGGATTTATTTTATTTTTTTATATGGCAATCTCTTTACATAACGGTATTCTGGCACTGTAACTCGCTGCTGCCTGTGCTGTGTGCTGCGAAACACGACACGAACGAACTCAGCGCGACAAGTGAATCTTCGCTTTCGCCTGCCACTGACGTGCGCCGTGAGCCTGTGAAATTTCGCTGCGAAAATCGATAAGGACACGCACACACACGTAGACAGAGGCGAAGGAAGTGGCAGCGCAAATGCAAAAGCAGCGCAAAGTCAGAGTAGAGCAGGAGCCGACAAATGTAAAAAGCACAACACACAATGAAAACGAGAGCGCAGCGGACAGTGAAAGTGCACATGTCCTGAGAGACAGTGGTGGCTAGAAAAATTTGGAAGGTGTGGGAGTATGATAAACTTAGATAAATATTTAAATTTAGTTTATGATCCAAAAAAAAAACAAGGGAATGATAGGCTTAAAAAAATACAATATCTGATTTGTGATCGATAAATAAAAGTTTGATGAATTTGCATTAATACCAAATAAAACCTACTTTGTAATCGATAAACAAGAGTATGATCAACTTACGATAACTCAAAGTGTAAATACAACATGCCTGTCATAATTATATATATACTGAAACTTATTTTGACCGGCACGGTATGCATAAATATAATTGGACTACAAATTGCTAGCTATGCATCGGGTAAAACTCTTGCTTGACTACTAGTGTAGACCACACTTATAAGCGTCATTTATAAGTCCAACGACAGGAACGTGAGAGAGTGAAAGAGAGAGTGCGCATATTGTTTGCCAAGCTCTGCTTGTGCTCAAAGTCTTTGCGCTCTTTGCGACTAACTGTCATCGTCACTGTATGTGACGTTGGCCGTCGTGCAACAACAACATAAAGCCGAACCAAAAATGCCGAGCGGCGCCTCCTTTAGCCTTTGTGCGCTTCGCTGTGAATGAAAGTTCGAAAGCATCAGCTGGTTGGGCTTTAACATTTTCTCAATTGTGCAACCCCATGCCGACGCCCCCTTCCTCTTCCCACCTACCCCTCTCCTTCCCGTTCTGGCCATGTCCCATGCCACGACGGCGGCGGCGGCCAAGTAAACAAATACATGTGCACAGGACGGCGCGCACATGTTCAACTGTAGCTGTAAGGTCAGAGCAGAACGTGTCCTTACAGTGCGTGCCAGCAGTAATCATACACGTATGAAACACACATTTAAAGGAAGGTTCTTTTAGGTTTAGCCGTAAATGAGCTAGATTTAAAAATGATATTGTAAAATAACAATGAATAAACATACGATCTTTTCTTTTGCGTCGGATGGAAATATCCTATTGCACATACTTTTTTTTTCTAATGCACTATAACAAACAAAGCTAAAGCTAAGTACAAAAGGCAAGCGATATGGGAGGCACCTCCTCCTTCTGCTCCACTTCTCACATTGAAGTTGCCAAAGAAGAAGGTGCGTGGCAACTTGAGAGACGGCAGTGCTTGGCACTGTCCGGCAAACCAACGTCGTGTATTCCCATCGCTATCACGGGACACAATGCAGATCTCTGCATTGCGTATCTTCTCCTCGCCATGCACGAGGAGATCTTTCACAGGTATCTGCGCCGTGCGCTGGTTGTAGGCATAGTCAGCCTGGTGGAGCACCTCATTGCTGCTGCTCCGTATGTACACATTGAAGTCCGCCACATCCGCTATGGCCGAGACGAACCAGCTGAGCGTGAGATTGCCAGCCTTGGTGCTGTGAAGAAGGAAAGGGAAATGAGTTGCGCTTCCACTAAAGGATTACCTGATATACTTACGTTTGCACCTCACGGAAGCGCACATCTGTCAGCTGCTCATACTCCTGCCCTGCATAGATCTCCTTCTCATCCTCCCTGCAGTTTAGATACTCATCATCCAAGTGGAGAAGTGGCTGCTCTTTCACCTGAACTGGAGTCTGACAAAGCACACTGGCTAAATCCTCGCTGGGCTTTGTCTGCTGCTGCATAAAATGTTTCAAGGGTCTTACATTACAGCCACAGTAGAGAGGATTCCCGGAGAGCAGCACTTGGCTGCCATTACGCATGCTGGACACCAACGAGGCAGGAATATCCTCCAGACTATTCCCTCGCAGATCAACGTACTTTAGTCCCTGGGCTTTTACGAGATTGGCAAAGGGAAGATGATATATCTGATTGTTAGACACGATCAGACTACTTAGATTCTTGGGCAGATCGAAGATGTGCTCCTCGGACAACAGATTGGCCAGTTCATTGTGGGATATATCAAACGATTGCAACGAGGTAAAGTTTGAAAGAACTCCACGACGCAGCTCATTGATTTGATTGTGCGAGACATTCAAACTAATCAGTTTCTTAGTGCCAAATGTGATGTCATAGGTCAACACGGGCATCTGATTGTAGCTCAAGTCCAGATATTTCAGATTATACGGTATATACTGATGTGACGGGAAGGTTTTCTTGGTGACAAAGCTAATGCGATTGTGACTCAAATCAAGTCGTTCCAAACTAAGCAAATCATCGAGTACGCCGTGTGTCTTGTTGTCTAACTTGGAGAGAGCATTGTGTGATAGGTCCAGTGTCCTCAGCGAAGGCAATCCAATGAATATATCATTGGGCAGCTGTTGCAGCCCATTGGCAGAGAGATTCAGTGTCAACAGCTGCAGCAGACCCTCAAAGGCGCGTTTGCTGGAAGAAAGGGTATATATAGTATATATATGGGTATATAGTATTTTATAGTATATAAACCTTATGTCTGCTACTTGATTGTCGTGCAAATTGAGCTCGAACAGCACTGGCAGCTTGCCAAATGCGCTACGCTCCAGCACGCTGATGTTGTTGTGCTATAAAAGACGAATAAAATGAAACAAAAATGACTGTTAGATACCCTTTGCACCAAGGTTACAACACTGTTCACTATGTGGACTACGTTTAACCCACCTCGAGATACAGATACTGCAACGTAGACATTCCAGCGACTGCCTCCATTGGTGGCTTGGTGATACCATTGTGTTGCAGCAGGAGACGCTGCACCACCAGCAATCCCGTAAAGCTTTGCGCATCCAGAGAATCAGCAATTTGATTGTGACTGAGATCCAAGTAGATGAGTGCATTCATAACGGGCCAAGTTCCCGCAGGTATTGAGGATATATTATTGTGGCTCAAGTAGAGTTCATTCAGCGATATGGGCAATTGGAATAGCTTTTCGAGACGATTGTGGTGCAGATACAAAGCCCTCATGCTCGTCAACTTGGCCAAAGACCCACGTACGATGTTAACCAGCTGGTTATGACTTAGATCCATCTCCAGAAGTGTGGGTAATGTACCAAATGTGGAGGATTTGATTTCCTCCATACTATTATAAGCCAAATTGATGGAACGCAGTGAGAAAAGAGTCTGAAATACACCGTTGAATATAGATGAGATGTTGTTATGGGAGACATCGATGGTGTGCAGCTCGTAAAGCTTGGGGAAACAATTCTTGGGTATCTCCGTAATGCTGTTGTGCGATGCATTGAGCACACGCAGTCCGGACATGTTTTGAATGGGCACCTGAGAGTGAGAGAGGAAGATCCATTAATACCCTTAGTAATATATATAATACAACTTTCTTACATGCGCCAGATTGGTCAAACCATTGTAGCTTAGTTGGAATTCGGTGGCAAAAGTTGTTTCATCGAAGCTACGCCGCGAGAAGTTTGTCAATCGATTGTGGGATAGATCGAGGATGGTTATATTGACGCAGTTCTCAAAGGCGCCCGTCTCTATAAGCTCCAGCGCATTATGGGAAACATTAATGATTGATTGATAAATGTCCTTGAAAGAATTCTTCTCAATTTTTGTTATATTGTTCTCTGCCAAGTCGAGTAACTGAAAAAGAGATGTAATTTTAGAGTATATCATTGTATAGATAACAATATATTATTATCTATACACCCACCTCCACATAATTCATTTGCGTAAACATCTGATACTCGATCTTCTTCAGCTTGTTACGCGCCAGATCGATAGTGCCAATACGAGCCACCGATCCGAACGTGCCGCGTCCCACATCTGTGATGACATTGTCGCTGAGGAACAGGCGGCGCAGGAAACGCATACCTCGAAAGCTGTTGGCATCCAGTTTGCCAATATTATTATGGGATAGATTCAACACCTTGAGCACTGAATTCCTGGCAAAGGTGCCGCGACTTAATTCGTTAAGAGCATTATGAGAAGCATTGCACCAGCCCAGCTTAGTCAGGTCGGAGATGTGCTGCGCCTCCAGTTTCTTGATCTTATTGTGACTTATATCAAGCACCTCCAGTTCACGTAGATTCTTGAATTGATTACGTTTCAGATTCTCAAGCTGATTTCCGTGCAAATCGAGAGTTTTTAGCTTGCGCAGCGGTTGAAAGGTCTCTACAGGTAGGTCACTTAGCAGGCCATTTGTTAGTCGAATGATTTCCAGCTTGTTGCTGATCTCTTGGCCCACAAAGAGGTCTTTAGGCAGTTGCTCGAACGCGTGTCCATCTATCACCAGCTGACTAGTCTTGCCCAAGATCTACACAGAAAAGAAGAAGATATTGAATTAAAGTTTTCATTGAACATTGTATCAGTCAGTCACTTACGCCAAAGCCCAGCTGACCCACTTTACTGAGATTTGTGTGCAGTAAATAAACCTGCTCCAGCGTATTGTTCATGCCATAGAATACATAATCCTCAATTGTCGCTATGGGCGTTTCCTCGATGATCAACACGCGGGCCTTGATTTGCGCAAAGAGGGGACCAAATAGGCGCACTAAAGAGACATATGTATGAATTCATTAATGATCTAAATAAGTAAAGCAAAGTTCGCTCACCAAAATGTCCCTTATAGATGGTCAGTTCCTCCACAGGCATCTGCAGCGAAGCCAAATTCTGCAGGGCCACCGCCAGCGTGGCCAAATTGGTGTTCTCGCAGCGCACAAAGAGTCCATCGTCGCTGCCCTTCACACACAGACAGGGATACAGCACCTGTGGCCTGTTAAAGAGGGGGAATTATATTTGAACAGACTCTTTTTATTACCCTTTCTGAACTTACTTTTTGGGGCATTTATATTCTGGTTCTCCATAAACGTATTCCGATTTAACCAAGCTGACTAACTGCAGCAGTAAAAGAATGACGGTGCGCAGGCGTAACTGAATCATGATTCGCTTGTTAACTTGTTATTATTAACAAATTGCCTATGTGTGTATGCGTGTGTGTGTTGTTGTCATGGAACCCATTTGACCATGGCATAAGCAAGTTTGTTTCTTGAGTCTTCCGTTGTTAAACAATTTTTATCTTCTTATTGTGCAAACAACGCAAGAAGCTAAACAAAAGATCAGATAGAACAGAATCTTTATTTATTGTTTATAACACAACGGATTGAGCAACTTTTTCTTTAGTCACTTTTACTTTTAAACTGCGCTCGCGCAACAGGTTCCGCTTGTCTTTCTCTCTGCTTCGCAACTGCTCTTCGGTTTCAGCTGTCTTTGTTTTTATTATTCGTGACCATTGCCACAAATCGATTGCGCGTTACAATCGAATAATGGACATATTACATGATTATAATTTAAAGCTTTGTTTTGTTTATTATAATTAATTCGTATTTATAAATAAAAAACATTTAATATTTACTATTAACGCGCAATATTATTTGAATCGAGTTGGCAGTGCTGAAGTTGTCACAACGATACACAACTAATCGATATAATGCAGATGCAACCTTATTCCTACAGCGACAGCGGTGCAAAAGCAAAATCAACGCGCTAAATAAAAATATATTGCCCAATCTTTTAAGCAATCTGTTGTACAAATTAAAGCACAAACGTAAGTATTTATTCACCCATATATGTTGGAAGAAATCATCGAATTAAAATACAAGCAAAAATTAGGTGTTTGTAAATTGAAGAAAGTGGACATTGTTCACGTTTTGTTCTTCGCTGACAGGGAGAAATACTGACTTCGCCCGATTCAGCCGCCATCGTGCGAATAGCCAATCACAGTGCGCGCTACTTACACACACGCAATTTTGCTCTAAAAATGCGTATACATACACGTCTGTTTGCACTGGTATTTGTGTCTAGGGAGAACGCGAGTTATTCGCTGCCGCCCGTTTTATTGGCGGCAAAAAGTGCGTAATTCTAGTTGGGATTCACTTGACTAACCTAGACAATTCAATCCAATTTCGAATAGGTATTCTCAGGAGGATATAATCATGAGTTACGCTGCAGATGTCCTAAATGCTGCACACCTCGAGCTGCATGGCGGTGGTGATGCCGAGTTGCGTCGCCCCTTTGACCCGACCGCACATGACTTGGATGCATCATTCCGGTTGACACGATTCGCCGATCTGAAGGGACGTGGCTGCAAGGTGCCACAGGAAGTGCTCTCTAAGTTGGTGTCCGCACTGCAGCAGGACTACTCCGCCCAGGATCAGGAGGCACAATTCCTCAATGTGGCTATTCCACGCATTGGCATTGGTCTTGACTGTGCCGTCATCCCACTGCGTCATGGCGGTCTATGCCTGGTGCAGACCACCGATTTCTTCTATCCCATTGTCGATGATCCCTATATGATGGGCAAGATTGCATGTGCCAATGTTCTGAGTGATTTGTATGCCATGGGCGTCACCGATTGCGACAATATGCTGATGCTCCTGGCTGTGTCTACCAAGATGACGGAGAAGGAACGTGACGTAGTCATTCCCCTTATAATGCGTGGCTTCAAGGACTCAGCCCTGGAGGCGGGCACCACCGTCACCGGAGGCCAGAGTGTTGTGAATCCATGGTGCACCATTGGAGGCGTTGCCTCCACCATCTGCCAGCCCAACGAGTACATTGTGCCCGACAACGCCGTCGTCGGAGATGTGCTGGTATTGACGAAACCACTAGGCACCCAGGTGGCTGTCAATGCGCATCAATGGATTGATCAGCCGGAACGCTGGAATCGCATTAAGCTGGTGGTGTCCGAAGAGGATGTACGCAAGGCGTATCATCGTGCCATGAACTCAATGTCACGTCTCAATCGGGTTGCCGCACGTCTTATGCACAAGTACAATGCCCATGGGGCTACGGATATTACGGGCTTTGGACTGCTCGGCCATGCCCAGACTCTCGCTGCGCACCAGAAGAAGGATGTCTCCTTTGTCATACACAATCTTCCAGTTATTGCCAAGATGGCAGCAGTGGCCAAGGCCTGTGGCAACATGTTCCAGTTGCTGCAGGGACACTCAGCTGAGACCTCGGGCGGACTCCTCATCTGTCTGCCCCGAGAGCAGGCTGCGGCCTACTGCAAGGACATTGAGAAGCAGGAGGGTTATCAGGCCTGGATCATTGGAATTGTCGAGAAGGGCAACAAGACTGCGCGCATTATCGATAAGCCTCGTGTCATTGAGGTGCCAGCAAAGGATTAAAACCGATCTTCAACCTACCTAAAGCACAGTAATTCTTATTGGAAGATGCGACGCATACAAAGGATCCTCTCAGTTATGCATGGATGCGATTATGATGAGTGAAAAACTAAGTTACCGTTTTTTTACAAGCTAAATGCTTCATTATGTACACACACACACACACTAACACTAACTGAATATACAATACAACTCTCTGATCTTTAATGGACAGCGCTAAGAATGAAACGAATAAATGAAAAACACTTGACTTTTGTCTCAAGCAAACGAAAATCCGCCTGAATTCATTTCAGTTTTTTTATTAGAACTCTGCCGCCAATTGGAAAAAATCACTGAGATGAGTAAAACAGTGCTGACAGTAATTTTGAGCGATTAATAGCCAAACGATATTAAAAAAGGCTACATTTTAATAAGGAAAGCTGGTTGCATTGTTGGTGTTTAAAAATGTCTAAGGCAGCAATACATTTTACTTTGACCCGTAATTAATCTTTGATAAAAGCTAGATGCTACGGGAAAAAAGCTGCTCTGGCAACAATGGATGCGAGATAACAACAACAGGTTCAACTTGGAGTTGGGTTGACGTCACAGTTTCTGAATGGGGAAGTAAAGAACATCATGTGCGAAGTTTACCTTTCCTATTGGAAGTGTTTAATTGACAAAGTGCAATTTATTTATTATATTCCTTAAATATTTCATTCACGCTAAATACAAAAAATACGTGATGTCATACTTTTGAATTAGCTTAGAACTGAATGGGGAAGTAAAGTACAGCAAGTGCGCAATTGGAGTTGTGCGAAGTTCACCTATTTCTTATTGGTCAAAGACAATTTGTAACTTTCTTGAGGTGTTTGATGAACTGAAATTGGTTAATTGAGTTTCTTAATTATAATATTCCATTTTTCAGTAAACATTTTATTTTATAAATAAATAAATGTATTGAAATTAAAGAAAGAATCACTTGTATTTTATTAGCACACGTTGTAGATGGGAAATCATTCACAACAACTGGAAGCTGTGATGAGATGTGCCATAAGAGAGCCGAGAGAGATTGAGAGAGAGCGTACACAGAGAGAGAGAGAGCATACGACCTGTAGATCGTGTGGTGGATTGGTAGCTCTGCTGCTCGTGGCAAGTGCAAATTGGAAGCCATAAGTCAGTACTGCACAAACCAGCGAGAGACGCGAACGCGCATTGAAAGCAAAGGCAAAGCTGCTTACGTTCCCGTTACGTTTTGTTTGTAGTCACACGAACACGCGCACGCACACACTAACAAGTACACACACATACTCTCAATACATAAACGAATTTCTAACGCGACGCGATTTTACTTTTGAATTTTGGCTGACAACAATAACAACAACAAGTACAACTATAACTGAGCAACAACAACAAGTGAAAAGTCTGCAGCAAAACAATTGGAATTTTGAAAAAGTGCACAGTGAGTGTTTGTGAATGTAAAAGCTTTCTGAGTGTGCGTAAAGTGCGTCCACTTGTCTATGTGTGTGAATGTGTCTGTATGTTTGTATGTGTGTGTGTATCTATGACATCTCTGGCCTATCTATTGAACTGACAGACAAGCTTAG
Source organism: Zaprionus ornatus (assembly GCA_018904035.1). Classification (NCBI taxonomy): domain Eukaryota; kingdom Metazoa; phylum Arthropoda; class Insecta; order Diptera; family Drosophilidae; genus Zaprionus; species Zaprionus ornatus. Next base: position 7,404,593 of record JAEIFZ010000253.1, read on the forward strand.
AAAACAAATACACGCACAAACTTAGTACTGAGTACTGAGCACTAATACTACCTTACTACTTATACTACTTAGTATTAGAAACGAGTTTCGGTGTGTCTCTCTTTCTCTCTCTATCTTTCCTCGTCTTCTATTGTCGTGCGCAAAGAGAAATTCAATTGATGTTCGATATACGAGAGAAATATTGTACGCACTGCACACACACGATATCCGCATCGTCTTCACCCTCTCTCGTACACCCCCTTCCACTCCTTCTTCTAGCCTTGTTAGTGTATTTTTATATGCATTGCTGTTGGGATGAATCATTTGTACGCAGCGCACTCGTTTCAGTATCTTCTTCAAGAGCGCAAAAAAATTCAAAAAAAAAAGTTTTTCAAATTGAAAGCCAAAAAATCGGTGGCAGTGAACTATTTATAGAATTATTTGTTTGCATACATAAATACAATAACACATTCACACACACACACACATGGGCAACTCAACGAAAGAGTGTCGACAGCAAAGGCAACGGCGACAGCGACAACATTTTCGCCTGATTTTTGCTTGTAAATTCGCTCGAAATCGTCAGCAACAATAAAAATTCATAATGAGCTTTTGTTGCTGTTGTTGTTTTTATTGTTTTTGCTCTGTTTTCAGTTTCTGTTTCGTATTCAAAAAGATTTTCAAATTTATAACAGACAAGTTCAAACGGTGTTTATAGTACATGTGCCCGTATGTGTGTGTGTGTCTTTGATTGTATTGTTGACTCGATTGAACTGTGTAGGCGGCAACAGCAACGCAGGCAGCGACGTCAACAGCAGCGCCACAAATTGGCAACCCAACACAGGCGCTAGAACACACACACATATGTACATACATACTACGCCTTTTTGCGCCTACGTTTTCAATTTGATTTTCGTAAATTTCAACAACAACAACACCTTTGCTTTGCCTGTTTTCGGCTATTTCAAACTTGTTCGCTTTGCTATTTTGTTTATTTTATGTTTGCCTACGTAGGCACACAGTCACACACACACAGTTGCTGCCTCGGGTGCTGCTCTGCTCGCTTCGCTGAAGGCATTTTGCGAGCCTTTTGCTCATGCGCCGCCTCTGCCGCCCTCGCGACACGCCCACTCCAACGCCAGACAGAAGCAGCAGCAGCAACACCAGCTACAACAACAACGTGCACATGCTCCCACTGTGTTGTTGTCTCTCGTTCCGATTATATGAGATCATTTCGAGCAGCAACAACAACACTAACAACAACAACAAGCGAAACACATTAAAAATGTATGCAAAAACAACACAACACACGCAACTTGTGCGCTCTTTGTGCGACCTGTTTGTTGTTGTTATTATTGTTCTCTCTGCTTCTCTTGTTGTTGCTGGTTCTTCTGTCTCTGCTGTTTTTGTTAATTTAATAATGTTTCATTTTAGTCAAAAATAAATTTACCTCAGGGCGGCCAAAAAAAAAACGTGATCGGGCGTCAATTAGCTTGGGCTTTTTGTGAAAATCGTAAATTATACAGTTAGCTACACAATTATTCGTATTCACATGTGTATTTGTATTCGTATTCATATTCGTATATGTATTCATATTTGCATTCGTACTGGGATTTTCACTCATATTTGTAGTCGTATTCATATTCGTATTTGTACTCATATTCCCAGTTGTATTCGTATTTGTATTCATATTATCAGTTGTATTCATTTTCGTATTCCTTTTCATTTGCATATTTGCAGTTATATTCGTATTTGTATTCATATTCGTACTCACCTTTGCAGTTATTCATAGTTATACTCATATTTGCACACGTATTTGTATTCTTATTCGTTCCTATATTCTTACTTGTATTCATATTTGTATTTGAATATTCTGCTGACGTGAGCTTTACGCTTGACCATCTGGCGAGGGTGTCCCGGGGCACACATTCGATTTGATGCGACTTAATTCGCCGTCGTCGTCGTCGTCTTCGCTTTAGTCGTCGTGATTTATTTAACTCAAAGTCAGTTGATATTTTGTTTATGTCTGTCTGAGGATGACATCATCGGACTCTCCGTCCGTCCGTCTATCCTTGTGTCTGGCATCTGTTATATTCTCTCTCATTCATTGAAATCTCTCACTCAAGGTTATCGCTAAATCTACACACCAAAAAAAAAAAAAAACTCAGTCACTCATCAGAAACACAGTCCCCGGCATTATAATACAGGTTTGTCGGCCACAAAAGGAGCTTAAGGACGCGAGCGACGCTCATCGTGAAAGTGAAAACCAGTTTGACATTGAACCGGCAAGAGTTTCGTCAGTTCTCGAGCATCAATGTCATTTCCATTATATTTATATATCGTATACCCTGTTTTGCGAGTTTCGAGATCTGTTTTTTATGATATGCGGCCAAAAGATGACGTAGTCTTTAGTGTAAATGCATGTGAATACTGCGAATTGTATTTGCGAGGGAGCAAATTGAATACTATTTAATCATTGGCACAAAGTTCGCGAGAGCCAAGTTTGTAATTACAAATTTGCATATATCTAATAAATAAAGATCAGAGCAATGATTATTCCTTCCGGCGTTTAGCTATTGTGAATAGAATATTATAGTGCATAATAAATTAGAATGATTAATTACTCATTCAGGAAATACACCTGCATGTTAAAGGGTATCTTTGAACTGGGTATACAATAATTATCGGGAACTTATAAAGGAATCTTAATGTTTATGAGCTCAATTGCATCCATCTATTTATCTAAAAGATAAAGAAGCTTAACCTGTTCTTGTATATTACATAGCTATCTTTAATTTGAACCTATTCCAAGTAAAGAATCTCTATAGCCAATAGATTATTAGCTTATTTCCTACCATGCACAGGGTACTTACTAGTTAGGTAGGTTTTCGTTTTGAAATACAGTCTTTGACTATACTTCCCATTAAAACGAATCGTCTGAGTATTGTAAGATATTTTTACTCATATGCAGGGTATCTTCTAGTAGCAATAACTAACCTTTCGTTGTTTTCCTTACTCTGAGCACACTACAATCATCGAGAATTTCTAAAATACAATTTGAAATCTTATATGCCAAATTAGAGTCATGTACAGAGTATCTACTAGTTAATCAAGCTGTAGCTTACGTTGTGAACTAATTTTAGATCTTAATCAAACAAATCTTTCGTATATATTTTATGCTCCACTACAGGGTATTTTCTTGTCACATTCGCCAGTCTCCTCTTTCGCACAACCTGCTGTGCTTGACAGATAATCGCGCAAAGTGATGCCCACTTGAGATGACTTAAGCCAGCATTAAAGCGCCAAAAATATCGCCCAAGAATGCGAACGCGCATAGATCGAACTGGAAAACGAGTCACCATTTTTGTACATATTGAAAACAGTTTCGTGGGTGTGAAATGTGTAAAAATGTTTGAGATTCTTATGAACTCGTTGCCATCGTCAGAATCAACCTGTCAGTCGATCCATTCACACTGCGACGCCCACCTCGAGAGTCTCGTTTCGTTTTAAGTACAAATACGTAGCACTTACTCATACATATGCATATTTAAATTAGTAAACAAATACATATACCATATATCTATATATATATATATAGTATACTCACCATCATCTCTCTCGCTTGATGTCATTGCAGCAGAAAACATTCTTCGGAAATGCAGTACTCGAGCAGCTCGGAAAATTACTCATCCTCGTTGAGAGATCAGCCCTCAAAATGGAACGGACGTGTAAGTGTGGAAAGGAAGTTCCAAATATTTTCAATCTATATAAAGCTTTTACCTTCTCTTCCTGTGTAGAACGACAAGAGCTATGCGTACAAGAAATCTTCGTACCAATACTCAAGTTCGGGCGATAATAATCTGTCGTATCAGAGCAAGTCGCCCGATCAAAACATTGATCAGTTAGATGCCTTGCTGGAGGATCTGAAACAGGAGAGACAGATCACAAACAGAGAACGCGATAGTCTGCCCACGGGCACCAGCTATAGAACACTGTAAGTTAAAGATAAAAGATATATATAGATTATAGTTTCCTGTTCACAATTTTAATTCCATTTTCGATATCTGCAGTGAACGCACTGATCCCTCGGGCTCTGTGACGAAGACCACACGTGTGATCAAGACCACGAAGCATTCGGGTGGACAGCATCCATTCAGCGATGATGTGGAAACCTTTAATCCCACGGACTATGGCACACTGCAGTCGACATCGAAGTACTCGAGCTATCAGGACAGCTTGAAGCGTGACGAGTACCAGAACAAGGAGACTAAGCCTTATACACTGGGTTTGTTGAGAGATTTACTAAGTATATATATCCGTATATAACCTCTGCCTCTTTTTCTTTTACAGCAGCTTCACCCGTGGGTGATGGTGGCCACTACTCGAGCCGCACCAAGATTTACGAGAGCAACCGCACGCTGAATAACAATGTGGAGCTGGTGCCCGCTGTGAGCACCACCAAGACGGTGACCAGCAATGTGGACATCGATAAGGAACTGCAGGATATCGCATTGAGTGACGGCATCTTGCCTGCCCCAGGTACCAAGGTGACCACCACAGTGCGCACTTATACCTATGAGATACCCTCGAATGGACCAGGCAGCAACACCAACACCATCAATCGCATCAGCAGCAACAACAACAACACTCTGAGCAGCAGCTACAGCAAGCATCACGAGACGCACAACACCAGCAGCAGCAGCCAGAACTACACACAGCTGTCGCCGCATTCACCACACGTTCCCCAGACTGTGGTCTACAATACTGAGAGTTATTCGACTCTCAATCCACCACACGATCGTCCCATTGTGTCGAACCAATCGTACGAGATTCGAGAGCACAAGGAGACCACCACAAGGGGTGTCAGTCCACAGCCACGTCAGCTGCCACTGGGTCCCGCTGGCAGTCCGCCCAACAGCAGCCGCACTGTTGTCTACAACATCCACAAGACGGACAATGTGAACAATATTATTAGCGAGCCACGCTATCCACAGAATGCACCACACAGTCCCAACTACGGCTCACCACATAGTCCGGCACAGCCACAGCAACAGTTGCCACCCGGTGGCATCAATCGTTATTATTACAAGGAGACGGAGACATCGAACACTGTCAACACCATCAATGGACCGCCCAATGGGCCAGTGGGTGGTGCACCCTATGTGCCTCTAGAGCCAGCACATTCGGCACCTCTCAAGCAATTGCCCAACACTGGCTACCCGCCACAGTCACCTCCTGGCAATGGGTATCCGCCAAACACCAGTTACACCTACAAATACTCATCCACAACGAACACAACCAACAATCGTCGCGGTCCTGGGCCAGACTACGGCTCCCCCTCTCCTTTCCCCGTCGAGGGTGTGGAATATCCTGTGGCCAATGCCAATCCGCCACAGCGTGTGGATGATCTAATGCAATCTTTTGGCACGGTGAGTCGAAGATCCTCACTTTGTTCCAGCTTTCTTCTAAGTATTTCTCTCATGCTTTGCAGACGGATCATGTGGATCGCGTGGACATAGAGACACCAGTGCGCAAGCGTGAGGTTGACACCTCTGTGGCATCGCCGCAGCAGCAGCATGTGCCCTCTGTCAACAGGGCTGGCAAGGAGGTCTACTATCCACCTGGACACGATACCATAATCACCAGACGAGAGGAAATGCATGCTGGCTCGGCGGGAGGCGTAAGTTATCATGGGATCAATTTCAAATCTAATCTATGGAACTAAAATACGCTTCTTCCTTTACAGGGTCGTTGGGCCAAGGGATCCGGAATGTATGAGTACGAGTCCGGCTCGAAGTCCAAGACGAAAACCAAGTCTGGCGGCGCTGTGGTTCCCGTGTGCCTGCCTCTCTGCTGTGCCATGCCCTGCTCCATCATGTAGGCGTGCCGTTGTGGTTGTCGACTACTCTTACTGTATATAGGATTCTAATATTGCCGTTAATAGGTCTAATGCTAATTCCTGCCTAACGCCCCCCTGCCCCGCCCTCAACACATACTTCCATACCCAGCTTGTCGTTGATATTGATGAAGATATTTCTGTTAGCCTAACCAATTTCCGGTTTGCTCTCCTCATATGGATGCTCTAATTGTTGTAATTTGTTGACCAAATTGAAATACGATATATGTAGTACATGCACAGTATATCGTATCGTATGTAAATACTACTTATATATTATTCTTGACCGGGCACTGCTTAGGCCTAACTTGTTTTTTATTTGGTTGTAGTTTTTCCTAACCTAGTTTGCTCCAAAATTGTACGTAAATTTATTGCTCACACTCGCTCCCTCCCCTCCCAAAAAAGCATTTATAATACAACGTGACCAGTGACAAACCTGTGGCCAGCATATAATATTTATATCTTTAAGTTTTTATTTGAATGCCAATTGTTTTTTAACTGTATTTCGCATACCAAACTAATAAAAGAGCCGCGGAATCGAATTCCCAACTCGCCATAATTATATATGTATATGAATACAAATTGTGTGTGTGTTTCCCTTTGCTCCCCTCGAACACTGACACTACTACTACTACTACACTATAATACCCACTAATCAGAGGCCCAAACGGGCTTAATGTAACCCAGACTTATCGTAAAAGGTAACATAGTCGTTACGAAGCCATAAATATTCTCTAATACACCAAGAGTAACCATAATAAAAACGAAATCTAACCAACGAAATGATAAATTGGATGTTTTAATTTCATGGGGCCACTTACAGTTCGAATACCCACATAAACTGGGAACATATAGAAATATACTCTTTGTCTTGGTACATATAGTAAAAGTTTTATTCTGGTATAGTAAAATGTAAGTTTTATAAGTTTTACATTTGGTATTGTATATTATAAAGTATGGTAGGTAATAAACACCCCTGCAGAGTGTGATAGAATGTTGTTGTTGTTGTTGTCTTGGCACACAAGTTGTAACCTTTTGTGAAGGTTGGATCGGATCACTAAATCATCGAGAGTAGAATCAGTCAAGAAGGATTTCTTTAATGATATTGTTTTAAAACGCTTACTTAAAGATATTATATTTTCTTTTGATTAGCCAAGTCATCTTAAAAGTCGGAGATTCAACATTTGATCTTCTGCAAGGGTATGCAAGAGTTTCGGCGTACCGAAGCCAAGATTCTTTATTCTTGTTCGATTAATTTTTATCATTTTTTGATCGAATAACAATTTGTATATCACAAAAGTAATATCTACATTTCACCTTGTAGGAATTGGTGTAGAATTTTTTGTCTAGTTAGAGTTTAAAGAGATTTTTGTTAATAAAAATAATAATTATTAGGAAAAACTAAAAACAAAAAACCAACGAAGTCTATATTACTCTTTAGAGTATACAGAATATTAAATGGGGCTAGAGCGGTACTACGGAAGTACATAATATTTCTAAGACTATCAATATATATATTGACTGGACATGCTACATACACAATATGTGTGTCTATTATTCTTGATAATTATAAGCTACCTTGGAAAAGTAATCTTGTCATTTGTACATTATATAAGTAATATTCGAAAATTGCACAGAATTGAGATTCTCGTGTCGAAAACAGTTTGAAAATAAACTGTTTTCTAGCTGCCTATTGTGATTTTCCCGCTAACTTTTACGCTCAGAGTTCTTTAGTTCGGCTAAATACCAAGTAAAGGTTGGAAACTCTTTGATGCTATAAATCTCATACTTGACAGAGTTAATGCCATCCATTTCAATCTTACTGATGCCGTTCTGCAGGTTCTCGTAGCTAGAATTACGAGAAAGATATATAAAAATCATAAAAAGAAGCTAAGTTATTGGTTTTCTTACCGTTTTGGATTCGCTTTCTCTTTTTGATGCTTTAACATTATATAGCGCGCTATATTGACCGGATAACGTGATATGAATAGGTTGGCATGCTTCAATCTGCAATCGAAGAAAGAGATTAGTGCATTTTGACCTCACTTTTTTTTAAATAGCCTTACCTATTGGACATGTCATCGTCCTCGCCACCCCAGCCAAAAAAAGAATTGGAAAAGCCGTTAACGGCCTGGAAATGTTGTCGACTCATAGCTGAAACTCCGCCAAATATTGTGCGGTAAGGCAACCTGCACAATGAAGAATATATATTATATACATTAATTCAGATTGAAATTATCAACCCACTTGAAATTCAGCTTGTCAATGGCAACGGACATGTGCCGCGGCTGACGTGGACAATTATAGAGATTGCGATCATCCAAGGGTATAAGGTCGACATCGTGGAATATAAAACAGTCCCACTGATAAAGCTTTAAGGCCTCCAAGTAACCGATATTCATCATAGCAGCGCGATTGAATGGCTTCCCATTTGTTTGCTCAATAATAAATATGCGGTAGGCAATGTGCTGTTTCATTAGGAACGGATGTATGTTGCGCAGGAAGACCGATAGATGTGCGTAACGGTCGCGAAACGGCACTATGATGGCAACATGATGTTGAGCAAGGCAATCTGTAGGCTGATAAGCGCCACCAGGGCGTAACAGCGGCCCCAGCTCAGCTTCAATAATATCAAGGGATTCGAGTGTTGTATTGGGCGTGATGGGTCCACCTGAAGTGAGACATACATATATGAATGTATATGTAATTATTGTATGGGTCATTCATATTACCATTTCTGGGATCGGGATCGGTGCAGTTGAGTGCAAACATGGACATGTGGAGTTCATGTGGGGTTAATGTGCTGGTGCTGTTTGCATAATCCGCCGTATGCAGATGCACGTGCGATAAGTCTTGTGGAATGGAAGTAAAGTTTGCAATCGCAATCACAGTTGTTGAGCTCGAGTTGCGTCCAGATACGCGTAACTCGTGCTCTTTCGACAGCGCCAATGGAGCCGCGGGCAGCCCCCCCTTGTTGCCCACACTCCCGTTGCCACTGACGTTTCTTTTATGGATGTGCGCATATTTGTGCACACGCCGAAAGCTGTAAACAGAGAGTCGATAACGTCAGATCACGTGGCCAGGTGTAAAATAATGGATATTTTCGCACTCACCTAAGTTTGCTGACCGATGTATTGCTGGCCCCATCCGATTCTGAGGTCCAAAGAAGGCTAAAAACCAGCAGAAGACATATTGCGCAGGCCAGGAAGCGCATGAGATTCGCCTTTGTAAATATGATCATGGTCCGTCGATTGCATCATTTCCCTTCGGACTTTGAGGAGTTTCCAGCGATTTGCAACAGCATTCTTATGCTATTTGCACCGTTTTCAATCGTTCAACTCACAAATCGCAAATGTTAGTTGTTCGATTCCATTTCCGCCCAGCTGATTGTAAACAGGGTGACACATGCAACAGACATCCAATGGTCGCAATATTTGAAATTATTCAAAAAAAAAACAAATCGTTTATGAATTCTTACAAATTGGGCGCGTTTCTTGTTTATTTACTATAAACCCGTTTCGTCGATATTAAAGCAGATTAATATTATTATATAATATAACAAATAGATAATATCCAGTGGGAAACCTAAAGCTTTTGGAAATAAATTGCCTTAATTGAATAATTTTGCATGTATTATTTTTTTTTGTGTGTTACAGACTACCTTGGATTATAAAAACAATTTTAAACACAAGACTATAGATTTTTACAAAATATTCTGGGACTATCCTGGCAGTCGTAGTGGCTCATTGTCCTTTACATTAACTGTTTTCGATACATCATGCAATGTATATTCAATGCGTAGGATCTTGTCGTCTCCCAGGCTTGGATCAAAAAAGCCAGGCAAATCGCTCTGCAAATTGAAGTTGAAATTTATTAGAAATACAAGTATGTAATGTAATAATAAGCAAAACTTACTTTGGAAGCTTCATACAACTGCAATGTACTGTCCCTGACTAGACACTGTATAGGTACTGTCACATCGTGTGACGCTTCTGGCTTAAACTGCATGGTGTCATTATTAATGCATCCGTATATCGCTCTCTGAATGATCAACCCCCTGCGGTCTTGTTCCTCTTTGACGATACGATTGTAGGTGCTCCTCATCAGATGAATGGCCGCCATCGCTTCGCTTTTTTTGGCAACAAGACGCTGCTCATGTTGCCGCTTTGTACGTTCAACCTCGATGCTCTTGCGATCGGCTTCCATGGGATCCATTATCACCTTCTTGACCAAGAACCACGCAACAATAGGCGTCACAGAGGCATAAAAGACTGCGGCAGGCACAATTTCATCACTCAGATGTATAGGGAATATATACGACTGATTTGAGCGCATTATTCTGAATATAATATGATAAGCTAATGATAAATTAAAGTTTTAAGATTCAAAACTCACTTCAGCTTAAGGATTACTCCGGAAGGCACTCCGATTGATACAGTTGCGATTACTGAGCTATATTTGGATACCTTCTTCTCCACACCGTACTCGCCAAAGAAACCAAACGTGCCCACTCTGCAAACAGAAAGCTTTGGATTAAATGGAAATCTATTTAGACTAGTTTAATCACAGCTTACTTGGTGGCCAACTTTAGCTTCAGTTCATTGTCAAGCATCTTTCGTGTATATGAGATGCCAAAGTAGATGTGCGGAGTTCCGATCACAAATGATGTGCTAATGGAGTGCTGTTCGTTGGAGTGATCGATCTGCGTTGACATCGAAGACTGTGAACCGGCATTGAGGGTCAAGCTACCAATCGTGTGCTTATCCAGCTGCACAGCCAGAGTGGAGAAGACGGCAGGAATGACACCGTTTTCCTGAAAATTCAAATTGGTTCCACCGTTTACGGTTACCTTCGTGGTAAGCGTGCGACCACCTGTTACGTATACAGAATAACTGAACAACTAAATAATCTCTCCAGAGTGAATTATGCTTACCCTTGAGGCCCAAAAGGAATCCATTGCCCGCACCGAGACAAGCCTCTAACCAACCTTTGTTGAGAAGTCGCCGCCCGGCGACCATGAAACCACCATTGCCCGTGCCGTTCGATGAGTAAAGATTGCCACTCATAATGATCATATCCTTGCGCGTTATGGGAGCCTCAATGGACTGTGCGATGCTCATAGATCCGATCTCCACTCGCGGCATTTCCGATTCATCGTAAGGCGTAAATATTTCTGTTGCATTCACATTAATGGTGATGTTGCCGCGGGGATTAGTTCGCTGTTGCAAGCGACGTTCAGCGGCCGCCTGAGCCAGCCGCTCATACTCTTCCCTTATCTCTGCCGGCGTCTTTGTCCTATGAACTATCTCCCAGCCCTCTGTCTTTAGACCCTTGTCCCCTACCGAATCGTAAATGGCGCGTTGATGCGGATCGGATAGCACCTCGTATGCACGCTTTATACGATTGAACATGATTTCGGCCTTCTTTTTGCTATCCGGCTCTAAATGTTTGTCCGGATGATAAATGCGGCTCTGCTTTCGGTAGGCGGTGTTAATCTGCTCGGTCGTCGCCTGAAATATACGATTAGTCGTTAGAGATGTAACTACATATAGTGAATTGGCATTGTTGCACTTACATCTTGCGGCAGATTGAGAAATGTGTAATAGTTCTCATCGAGTTCGGCGTCAGACTCATTGTCTGATGCCATAATGGCGTATTTTGGAGTCTAAACAATCGCCAGAGTGTGCTCAGAGAGTCTATAGTACCGGCTATACAACAACGGCAGCGGCAGCATCGATCAAACCGATGTTGTATGAGTAAATTTTGGTTAAAATTTTGAAATATGTTTTTTTTATACTACTTTACGCAATAATAACAACACGTGTGATGGAACACGAAACGTTGGGAAAATCTTTGATAAACACAGGGTGCTGCGGTAGGAAAATGATGAGAAGGCGAGCCAGTAACGTCAAATGTCAATAGGTTTAAGACACTTTTATTACAATTTGAATTGCTGAACTATTAAATACACAAATTTCAAATCAATTCTGCAAAACAGTAAATAAATTGAAAAAATCGGCCATCATTTGCCATTTGAGAACGTTTGGCAACTCGGTGTGGGACATTGAAAGTTTCAATGCAACGTTGCTGTTTTCGTTGTTTCGTTTCATATTAATTCCAATAATACGATATATATCGATAATTTCATCGGCATCGCTGGTCACTCATTCTCGACTTCTCTGTCATTATCCAGCCCTCGTTAGGGAAACGTGCTCGTGGTTCGATCTGACGAAATTTTCGCTTTGAAAGCGGTGCAGTTTTTCAGCTGTTTTAATTAAATAATTAGTGCACAGTGTGAAATTCAATTGAAATTAACTAAAATATGCTTCGCGTTCCGAAATTTCTGCCACGCATTGCGCGCCAGGCCACCTTTGCGGCGCCCACAAATGTCTCGGCAGCTTCTAGCATATTCCGCGTAAGTACAAATCAGCTTTACATAATACTCGGGTTGGCCGCGCGGCATGTCAACTCATGTTCTTGCCGATGTTGTATAAATATATAATATTAAACTCAAATCTTCTTGTATATTACAGAACCTGCCTGTAGCCTGCAATGGATTGTCGGCTCAACGTCGTTACAAGTAAGCTTGAATTCATAATAATAATGTTATAGTATAGTATAAGTTGATATGGCGCCTCGAGATGCATCCAGTTTTAAGATCAAACATCTGTTACCTTATGTAATTATATTTTTCGAGTGTCTTATTTGTGTTTCATATGAGAAGTGCAGTGTATCGTGTACTAGACTTCTAACTATTTACATGTGTTAGTTGAACTCTCTATCTCTCTTCTTCAATTGTAATTCTCAACTTATGGAACATGTTCATTCTGCTCCGGTTTTTTAATATAATGCAAGATCTTATTGATCTTCCGTCCGCACTGTTCTTATATAACAACTTATCTGTAGCCATATTTCCTCCGTTTTTATACCTTTACAGAAGGTATATTTATTTTAGCCCGGAGTTTGCTATGTTGTCAATAAATACATACAATATTATTTAATTCTACGCCATTATATATATCATAAGAGATAGGAACCTTCAAGGGTATACAACTTTCGGCATGTCGAGGGTAGCCTTCTTTCTGGTTCATTTAGTTACCCGTAAATCAAATTGAATTGCTCATCACATCTAGCTCATTCCACCAGTTTTTTTTTTGAACTAAGCTGCACAACTCTTACAACTTTCTTATCTCTTGACTGTTGCCCGGCAGCGTTAGCCTTATCAAATGCACGAGTATCTGTTATTAATGTATGTATTGTACTATATTTGATTGCTTCTCCTGTTAGATCTGGCGAGGTTAAAGGTGCAGTTATCGGTATCGATCTGGGTACCACTAACTCCTGCTTGGCCGTGATGGAAGGCAAACAGGCAAAGGTTATCGAGAATGCTGAGGGTGCACGCACAACCCCCTCGCACGTGGCTTTCACCAAGGATGGCGAGCGATTAGTTGGTATGCCGGCCAAGCGTCAGGCTGTCACCAACTCGGCCAACACCTTTTATGCCACAAAACGTTTGATTGGTCGCCGTTTCGATGATCCTGAAGTGAAGAAGGATATCACAAATCTGTCATACAAAGTTGTCAAGGCATCCAACGGTGATGCGTGGGTGTCTTCCACCGATGGCAAAGTGTATTCGCCATCGCAGATCGGTGCCTTCATTCTGATCAAGATGAAGGAGACAGCGGAGGCTTATCTCAATACCCCAGTGAAGAATGCTGTGGTCACTGTGCCCGCCTACTTCAACGACTCACAGCGTCAAGCTACCAAGGATGCTGGTCAAATTGCTGGACTGAATGTACTGCGTGTCATTAACGAGCCAACTGCAGCTGCTTTGGCTTATGGTATGGACAAAACTGAGGATAAAATGTAAGTGTCACTTGCTCTTATAAGTTGATCAACAATATTGATTATCCATTATCTGTTGCAGCATTGCTGTGTACGATTTGGGTGGCGGTACCTTTGATATCTCCATTTTGGAAATCCAAAAGGGTGTTTTCGAAGTCAAGTCCACCAACGGTGACACTCTGTTGGGCGGTGAAGATTTCGATAATGCTATTGTCAACTTTTTGGTTGCCGAATTCAAGAAGGATAGCGGCATTGATATCCGCAAGGACAACATTGCCATGCAGCGTCTGAAGGAAGCCGCCGAGAAGGCCAAGTGTGAGCTTTCGTCATCACAGCAGACTGATATCAATCTGCCCTATTTGACCATGGATGCTGCTGGTCCACAGCACATGAATCTGAAAATGACTCGTTCCAAGCTAGAAAGCCTGGTCGGTGATCTTATTAAGCGCACAATTCAACCCTGCCAGAAGGCTTTGTCCGATGCTGAGGTATCCAAGTCAGAGATTGGAGAGGTTCTGCTGGTCGGTGGCATGACACGTATGCCCAAAGTGCAGTCCACAGTGCAGGAACTGTTCGGACGTCAGCCATCGCGTTCGGTTAATCCCGATGAGGCTGTTGCCGTTGGTGCCGCTGTACAGGGCGGTGTCTTGGCTGGTGATGTCACTGATGTGCTGCTGCTCGATGTTACACCCCTTTCCTTGGGTATTGAGACACTGGGTGGTGTCTTCACTCGCTTGATTTCGCGTAACACCACAATTCCCACCAAGAAGTCGCAGGTCTTCTCAACAGCCAGCGATGGTCAGACTCAAGTGGAGATTAAGGTGCACCAGGGCGAGCGTGAGATGGCTAACGACAACAAATTGCTGGGTTCCTTCACACTGGTTGGCATTCCGCCAGCACCCCGTGGTGTGCCCCAGATCGAGGTTGTCTTCGATATTGATGCCAACGGTATTGTTCACGTTTCGGCCAAGGATAAGGGTACCGGAAAGGAGCAACAGATTGTCATCCAGTCGAGCGGTGGTCTGAGCAAGGATGAAATTGAGAACATGATCAAGAAGGCCGAAGAATATGCCAGTGCTGACAAGAAGAAGCGCGAACTTATCGAAATTGTTAACCAAGGTGAAAGTATTGTACACGACACAGAGACTAAGATGGAGGAATTCAAGAGCCAGCTGCCTGCTGAAGAGGTACGATTACGCGAAAGATGATATTTATTGACTGTAAATAATTTTACTTTCAACTTTTAGTGCGAGAAGCTGAAAAAGGAAATCGCCGATCTGCGTACTTTGTTGGCCAACAAGGAGACAGCCGATCCAGAAGAGGTCAGGAAAGCAACCACTCAGCTGCAGCAATCTTCGCTGAAACTCTTCGAGATGGCATACAAGAAGGTAAGCTGATATATATATTATACTTTATATAGATATAGACTTATTTGCAATTCTTTTACAGATGTCTGCCGAACGCGAGAGCAGCGGAGGCAGCAGCAGCAGCGGCAGCAGTTCAAGCGATACTTCTGGCGAGGCCAAGAAGGAAGAGAAGAACTAAATTAGGCGACCATAGACGTAGTTGTTGTTCCCCCTTATTTCATAATAACCATATTTGGATTTCGATTAAGTTTATCTTAAACATAAATCACATCATATTCCTGATTCTTCAAAATCATAAATAATGTCCACCAACCCCGCCCCCCAATCACACATAAGCAAACAAAACAGAAGCATTTACCCAAATTCTGTTGTAATATGCGAGGACGATAATGACATTCGATATACTGAAGAACTGTCCAAAGATTCCCAACTTAAATTGCGTTAGTTGCATTAAGTTTTTATTGTTTATAATGCATCGAACGCGATTGGGATTGATGGCTAACGTATTGTGTCGCCAGTTGTTGTGCTTACTGTAAGATTTTCCTTATTTTTTACCTTACGCCTATTTTTATACTAGTTGTACCAGCAGTAACAGCAGCGATATAATGCGCAGTCGTCGCACTTGGATACAAGTCTAGTGCAGATCGAATGTCTTAATTAATAAGCAAAATTGTACTTTGGTTTCCAGTGGCTAACCAATAAATTGACTGGGTAAAATGCAATTACACAAAGGCGATATACATATGTAAACTTAAAATATACGTGAACAAAAATATAATTTACAAAACTGAAAATATCATTTTTTTTTATATTGCTGCTTTCGTAACTTTCTGAAAGCCCATCTGATTTCTGTTTTCAATGCACAGTTTGCACGGTTTGTTTCTGGATGGATTGTTAGAATACGATATATGGTTTCCTATTAAGATTGAGCTAGTATGAATTTAATGATTTTTAATCTAATCTGATTTAATCTAATAATAAAAACTTGTTTTTTAAAGTATTTATTTAACTTTTAGTTTGTTCTTGCACACATAAGGATATCTAAGTCTTAGCAACTATAAGTATATCTATCAAACTATCAGCTTTATATTTACAGAATCCTCCTATAATACGTTATAATACTAGTTTATCGTTGATCGCTATAATCCTAATGCTAAAGGATTGACTAGATCCAGAGTGTCTCTGTTTACATTGAGCCTGTCTGCAGTTTATACAGCGTGTAGTAGAGTCCACGTTTCTGGAGAAGCTCTTTGTGGGTGCCGCTCTCACAGACAACTCCGTTCTCGAAGACGTAGATAATATCAGAGTCGACAATGGTTGATAGTCTGTGGGCAATGCTGATGGTAGTGCGTCCCTCGGCTGCCGCATCTAAGGCGTCTTGAACGATCTGTTAACAAAGGATTTGATCAATTGTACTGCTTAAGTTATTGAAAAGCCAAATTAAATCTACCTTTTCACTTTCTGCGTCCAAGGCAGAGGTGGCCTCATCAAGCAAGAGTATTTTCGGGTTTCGGATCAAGGCACGTGCAATCGCAACACGTTGTTTCTGTCCGCCAGACATCTGTGTGCCCTTCTCTCCCATTCTTGTGTCGTAGCCCTAACACGGAAATAGACTGGTTAGTCAAGGGAATTCAAATAGGTGGAAGAAGACACTCACCAGTGGCAAGGCTGAGATGAATTGATGTATGTTGGACTTCTGAGCGGCAGCAATAATCTCCTGATCTGTCACCTTCCTTGAGTTGTCACCATATGCGATGTTTTCGCGTATCGTACGATCGAATAGAATCGGTTCCTGTGACACTATGCCGAGCTGCATGCGGAGATTAGAGAGGGCCAGCTGTCGTACATCCTCGTCGTCGATCTTCACCGAGCCAGCATCCACATCGTAGAAACGTTGCAGCAGCTGGATGCAAGTGGATTTACCACAACCCGAGGGACCAACGAGAGCCACTTTCTGACCACTTTGCACAGCCAAAAAGAGACCGCGCAGCACCTGCATCTCCTGACGTGTCGGATAACTGAACTCCACATTGTCGAACTGCACGTTTCCATTTGAGTGCCAAGGCTTCTTGGACACACCAGGCAGGTCAGCGATGAGTGGCTTACGCTCTAGGAACTGCAGAATCGATTTCGCTGCAGACACGCCCTTCTGCATGTTAGGGGCAAAGGCCAAGGCACTGGCAATAGATGCGGTACCCATAATTAAAGCCTGAGAAACTCTGTGGGAGGAACAAGAAACAATGTTTAGTCTTTGGGTTTTCAGCCATTAACTATTAATGTACTTACTTGAAAACATCGCCGAAAGGCAATCCCCGATTGACGACACACCAACCACCATAGTAAATGCAGGCTGCGTAGGCAAAGAACATCATGGATCTGGCGAGACCATACACAATGCCACGATAGTGAGTGTTCTTCTTCGATTTCTGTAAGGAATTAAAAGATAATATTTATCTTAGTTCAGTCATACGATTTAAATCCTAGATCGTTTACCTCAACAGCAGGTGCCAACATATCAATGTAGTTTTGGTGGAACATGTCCTCTCGTCCCAGTGAAACCACCGTGCGAATGTTAGAGACGACCTCGACAGCTAACTTCGTGGTGTTCTCCATAATTTTGGCATTACCCATGTTCTCCTGTGCCATTACAATGCGTTGCATGTAGAAGGAGACCAGAATGAAGGGCATAAAGGCAATGGCCACCAGACCCAAGCTCCATTCATAGTACATGGCCAGTGCGATACCCAGCACAATAGTTGCAATCGACTGAATAATGCTACCAATACGTTGTCCTGTTGCCTATTGAAAAGAATAAAAAGAAACAAGAATTAAGTTCGGTGCCTAAGTACATAAATATTGTAATCATATGCTATAAGGAATATAAAACGCCGACCAGTTATCGGTCATTTCAGCTATAAGCCTGATAAGAAACAGATTGATAGCGTTCACTTCATAGGCATTTTTCTATAGTATTATATGTTGATAGCAAAACTTGATAGGAAGATAGTAAAATTCAAAAGCAAACATTCTAATAAATATTATGGTATAATATGCTTGAAAATGGAGTTGAGTCATTAGAAAGAACCTTGACTTAACCGAAATCGCATGTAACTTGCACTCTTGATGGCTTGAATTGAAAGGGAACTCAAAGTGTCCTCAAAGAGCCAAGAAACTATACATGGAAGTAGCATAGTAAAGGTGCTGACTAACTTCTTGATTCGATTACGGTCTTATCACGTCAGCATGATTTAGATTTGGACAGCTCTTCTGATACAAAAGAATGACGGGCGTATTAGGGACATAAGGGTGGGACATCATTTAATATACTTACACCCTGGACAGCAGACGCATCTCCAGATAGACGAGCACACAAGCTTCCCGTTCCGTTGGCACGATCATCGAACCAAGCGATCTCCTGTCGAAGCATTGCCTGGAACATAAGACCTCGCAAGCGTTCGGTAAGACGTTCTCCGGCGATACCAAAGCAGAAGATCTGCGAAAATGTTGCAATACCGACGACAATACCGGCGATAAGGAAGTACAGACTGTACTCGTTCGTGTTCTCGCGCACATAGTCGTCGTCCGTCGATTGCATCACTTCCAGAATGCTGCCGAAGAGTATGGCAAAGACAGGCATTGCACAGCCCATAATGACAGAACTGATGCAGCCGATTGTGATCTGCAGCCATTCAGGTTGGTTCATCTTCATGACACCCATCATGGGCGACGGTTCGTTTTTGTCCTTCTTCTTTTTCTTGCCCTTCTTGCCGTCTGCTGGATCCTCCTCGTCGTTCTCTTCTTCCAGTATCTTGATCTCTACTTCATCCTCATCCTTGATGTCGAAGCCTTTGTAAATGTCGCCTGTCGGACTAAGCACTGTTCCGTCGTCATCGCCCATCTGAGTGGTTACCAAGTTGAAGTAGTGGTTTTTCATCATCATAAGTTCCTGATGTGTTCCCATTTCGACTACCTCGCCGCTATTGATAACAACGATCTTGTCAGCACGTCGCACCGTAGACAGACGATGCGCGACAATGATGGTTGTGCGTCCCTTGCTGACCTTCTCCAGCGCAGCTTGTACCTTCGCTTCACTGGCTGTGTCTAGAGCAGAAGTCGCCTCATCGAGCAGCAGGATCTCCGGATTGCGGATTAGAGCACGCGCAATGGCAATACGTTGCTTTTGGCCACCGGACAACTGTGCACCACGCTCACCCACCAGAGTGTCATAGCCCTTGGGTAGTTTCTTGATAAAGATGGCAGCATTGGCCGCTGCAGCCGCCTCTTCGATGTCCGCCCTCGTGGCATCCTCACGGCCGTAACGAATATTCTCGTAAATCGACTGGCCAAAGAGAACTGGTTCCTGTCCGACAACTCCAATGCGCTCGCGCAGCCAGTTAATGTTGATGTCCTTGATGTTTTCGCCATTGAAGAAGACGTTGCCACCATTGGGATCATAGAAACGTTGAATGAGCTGAATGCATGTGGACTTGCCACATCCGGAAGGACCGACCAGAGCCACTGTCTCGCCTCGTTGAATTTTCAGATTCAATTTGTTTAGAATTGGAATCTCCTTTCGCGTTGGGTACTGGAACTCAACGTCGCGGAACTCGATGGTTGTCAATGGTTCCTTAAGCTTCTTACCGCGTGGTTCCAAGGGATTAATGGTTGGAATTTGTTCAATAATATGAAAGACCTTAGCTGCGGCACCTCTAGCAATGCCGAAGGCCTCAATATATGGCGACGCCATTCCGATATTCATGGAACCCATCATAATCGAGAAAAAGACCGTAATCATGGTTCCAGGATCGTAATTTTCGTAATACGGGTCGTGACGTCCCTTAATGACCAGTCCAACACCATACCAGAAGGCCAGTGCATACGACGCGTAGATGAAGAACCACAACAGTCCGAAACCGATACCGGAGAACATGTTCCTCTTAATGTTTAGTTTCTTGGCGGCAATCACGCTCAGCTTGAATGCATTAACCTCTTTGTCTTCACCCTCGAAAGCCTTCACAGTTCTAATGCCGGAAAGTGCTTCTTCTGCTACGACGGCTGCTTTGGCATACTGGTTCACTTCCTGTTTAGCCAATTTGGAAGTGGCAATACCCACAAATCCCATGGCAATAAAGGTTACAGGCAAACTGGTCAGACAGATGAGCGATAGTTCCCAGCCCTTGACGAAGGCGAGTATAATGGAACCAAAAAATGCAACAATGAAGTGGACGAAGATCACAACCTTCTCTCCCAATCCGTCCTCCATTTTCGAAAGATCTCTGCAGAAAACATGGTTCGTTAATTAAAAGGTATTCGAATAGATCCAAAATAGAACTTACTCATTCATGCGGCTAGCCACCTCTCCACTCTGGTTGAAGTCGTACCAGCTCATATCCTGATGCAGCACAGACTTAAAGAACTTGGAGCGTACGGACATGATCTGTGAATGGGCCGCATAGTTGAAGCACGTGACTGAGATGTAACTGCACACCAACATCACAATGCCGATGTATGTGTTCTTCAGCGAAAAGTCCTGCACAGCGTCTAGAAGGGCCTCGGATAGGTCATCGGCTCGCGTATACTTTGCACCTTGCACCAGTCCACCCATCATAATCATGTCCTGAAAACGTTAAGAAACTTAGAAACGCTATGATTGCTTTATGATCTCTTAAACTTACGTTGGCAAGATCACCGAAGATCAAACTGTTGGCTGGCGTTGTCAGACCCGTTGCAATAGCCCCAACAAACCCAATGAAATAGAGTAGGCGATCGTTGTTTGTGGCATAGCGGAACATACTGAAGAAACTAATAGGCTTAATGTCATCTTTCGGCTTGTTGGTATCTTCGTCCTCACTGGATTTGTCATTCTTGGACTTCTTTTTTTTCTTATTCGGTTCACTGTAAGCAAGCAAGGGACGTAATGTTTATAGTGACAATCAAAACCCGTTAGATTAAGTTTATACTATATCAGATTATATTGTATTCAATTATATAGTATACAATCGCCAATAAATTCTGCACATGTTTTATCGCTTGAACAATTCAAGGCTCTCCTCAGATTATTCATACTATCAGTAAAATGTCTATACGGTATAAGTCATTTATTCAATTCATGCAACGCTCTACTATCGTACTATCGATAACTGACTTCGTCATTGGTTGAAGTTTTTTGAAAGCCATCTGTTACTATCACTCGGTTATGTTTCATATAAAATTCAAGCGGTCCAAAAGATACGTATTCTTTGTTGCTACAATTTATATCGCTGCAATAAATTTATTGGCGCACTTCTGCACAACGTTATGATTGGCCGTTGATAACAAGGTACACGCATGCCTATTGTATACGTTATAAGTACTGTGTATGGTATATAAAAATTGCACGCTCATGGTTACTGTAATTTTCGCAATAGAACTCGCTAATAAGGCCCTTAATTCATTCATATGTTGACATATTAACAAAATAATGTAATTAATCACTTTTCGTAGGCATGAACCTTATAATATTATGTATTAAATAACACTCCAAATGTTTTTACTGTTTTTGATGCAACAGTGTAAATAATTTAGATTTTAAGGATATCAACAATCTTTTACATTATTTTTCACAACGAATATAAGCACATGATTTTTTTTCTTTTTTATTACTTTTTTTTATTCTTTGACTCCACTTGTGACGTTATTATTTTTTCTTTTATTACTTTTTTCTGTGTTTTATTCTTAAACTGCATTTATGACGTAGAATTTTGCTTGGTAAAACGAATCTAATGATTAAAAGGATATCAAAAATTTTAATTTCAACATTACTTTCATTTAGCAAAATTATAAAAAAGCTATATATAGCACTAGTTTTTTAATTTTTTTTTCTTGCTCTTCCTTTTTTTCTTCAACTCCATTAGTGATGTGTAACTAATTTAAAGTCTGCACTTAATCAGTAAAATTCCGAAGGGCTTATCAATTTCATCATCCATTACCGTCTCGCCAAAGTTCTTGCATTCGTAATCGAATTAAGCAAAACGAGATATGACAATTTGTATATTTACTACATTACTGTATGAAGGGCTTTACTACACTCATCATTATTTTATTCAACTCACAAGCTCTTGTGATCTTTTTCGTTTGAGGCCAAGGAATCGCCCAAAATAATATTTGTTCGGTACTGCGAAAGTCGATTGTCGTCGTCCTTGCCGACGTTGCCGTTAGACGCGGTCATTTTAAGAGAAACACAAATTTCCTATGCAGCGTTTGATTTATCCTTATTGATTGTGATGGATCGCACGGTCTGAATGTGAGCACTGTTTAAAAGAGACTTATGGAATTTGCAAAACCATATTGGCTTATATTTGAATGTTGTGGCCAACGAAATATTCTAATTGATATTGGCTCATGCTGATAGTGTTTATCAATTTTATTATGCTATTAATATGGAAAGAGTAGGTGCAAGAGAGTAAGTACGTGCGTTCGACCAATAAAGAGCGCCGATTCTCACAAGTCATTATCATGCGTTTGCTTTCTTTAAGAGCTATTCCGTGATTCATTATTCCATCAATACACTAATCAATAACATCGCGAGCTTCGCAACACGTTTCGGTGATTAGCTAAGCAATTAGAAGTACGACAAATAGGAAGAATTTAAGCAATTGGATTACGGCTGTCATCGTTAACTTTCAAATTTGCAAAGAGAATAAAACGTGAGAGCTACGCTCTCCTGTTTTTTTTTATCAGAACTGATTACAAAATAAACATATATTAGTTATTCTTATCAATCAATGGAGTGTGGTCGGCACAGTGCCAGCACAAACAGGATTACGACAGAGGGGAATTATAAAATGAAATTGATAGTACTACACAACTTAAGCAAGTAGCGTATTTACAAGGCACTCTATAAGTATATTCTCAATATGTAACACGTTTTAACACTGTATACTATAAAATTGATTAGTCTACTATATAAAGTCTGACAACGGTTATATGCAGACTGATAACTTAACATTTATTAACATGAATAACAATCCACTTGAACTTTTATATGTAGTTTGAGTGACTGAGGCAATCAGAATTCCGCAATAGAATTTTAGCACGTGAGATAGGACGCAATTATGAAAAGTTTTCACTAATAGATTTTAATATAATTTCCCTTTTAAATCTGATAAGTAAATCTTCTATTTGTAAATGAATTTGTGAAGGAATTTTAAATAAACCCGCGCACTAATGCTTAATAACAGTAATTCAATCATTGCCTTTGTTACTGGTTGTTCTTATCAATACATGTATTTTATTAGACATGTCTTCCATTAATAGTTGACTCGTCATAGTTGCTCACAAATACTATTGTTTATCACAGACCTTTGAAAGCAAATAAACTAATTCATGTAATATATTATTGAAAACTGTCTGACTGTTGTTCCGATGCTGTTGCTGTTCTGTTATCATATCTAATGACATGTGAGGTATCGATTTAAGGATATCGATACTTCTATAGACTCATCCGTTGATGTAAACGAGGCGGAAAGCTAGGAAGTAAGTAACTAGTAACTAATTTGCATTTAACTTTAACATTGTTCTTTATTTACAAGTTGTGTCTTATTGAATTATTAGTTTAAATATCAACAGTTTCATCTAATGTTGTTCGAAATACTTATTAAAAGATAGGTTTAAGGTTAGTTTACATGGCCCCCGTCTGCAGTTTGTATAATGTGTAGTAAAGTCCACGTTTTTGAAGCAACTCCTTGTGGCTACCGCTTTCACAGACAACCCCGTTCTCGAAAACGTAAATAATATCAGAGTCGACAATGGTTGATAGTCTGTGGGCAATGCTGATGGTGGTGCGTCCCTGGGCTGCCGCATCTAAGGCGTCTTGAACGATCTGTTAACAAAGGATTTGATCAATTGTACTGCTTAAGTTATTGAAAAGGCAAATTAAATCTACCTTTTCACTTTCTGCGTCCAAGGCAGAGGTGGCCTCATCAAGCAAGAGTATTTTTGGGTTTCGGATCAAGGCACGTGCAATCGCAACACGTTGTTTCTGTCCGCCAGACATCTGTGTGCCCTTCTCTCCCATTCTTGTATCGTAACCCTAACACGGAAATAGACTGGTTAGTTCAAGGGAATTCAACTGAATGTAAGAAGACACTCACCAGTGGCAAAGCTGAGATGAATTGATGTATGTTGGACTTCTGTGCGGCAGCAATAATCTCCTGATCTGTCACCTTCCTTGAGTTGTCACCATATGCGATGTTTTCGCGTATCGTACGATCGAATAGAATCGGTTCCTGTGACACAATGCCGAGCTGCATGCGGAGATTAGAGAGGGCCAGCTGTCGTAGATCCTCGTCGTCGATCTTCACCGAGCCAGCATCCACATCGTAGAAACGTTGCAGCAGCTGGATGCAAGTGGATTTACCACAACCCGAGGGACCAACCAGAGCCACTTTCTGACCACTTTGCACAGCCAAAAAAAGACCGCGCAGCACCTGCATCTCCTGACGTGTCGGATAACTGAACTCCACATTGTCGAACTGCACGTTTCCATTTGAGTGCCAAGGCTTCTTGGACACACCAGGAAGGTCGGCTATGAGTGGCTTACGCTCTAGGAACTTCAGAATCGATTTCGCTGCAGACACGCCCTTCTGCATGTTAGGGGCAAAGGCTAAGGCACTGGCAATGGATGCGGTGCCCATAATCAATGCCTCTGATACCCTATAGTATATACAAATTGTCAGATTATATATCACAATTGTGCGAAAACGTGCTATACTAACTTGAAAACATCACCGAAAGACAGGCCTCGATTGACCACGCACCAACCACCATAGTACATGCAGGCGGCGTAGGCAAAGAACATCATCGATCTAGCTACACCGTAGACAGCACCACGATAATGTGTGTTCTTCTTTGATTTCTGTTAGGATTGTAAAGTGTATGTGTTTTATAATAGGAATATCATGTCGTCTCCGGATGACTTACCTCAACAGCGGGTGTCAACATTTCAATGTAGTTTTTGTGAAACATGTCCTCACGTCCCAGTGAAACCACCGTGCGAATGTTAGAGACGACCTCGACAGCTAACTTCGTGGTGTTCTCCATAATTTTGGCATTACCCATGTTCTCCTGTGCCGATATAGTCTGCTCCAAATAAAAGGATACCAGAAGGAAAGGGACAAAGGCCATTGCTACAAGACCTAAGCTCCATTCGTAGTACATGGCCAGTATGATGCTCAGTACGATTGTAGCTATAGACTGAATAATGCTACCAATACGTTGTCCTGTGGCCTGTTTAAATAGAAGGATTGAAATGACATAAAGCCATTAAATCGATAAAAGCCACATCAGCTTACACCCTGCACGGCAGCAGCATCTCCGGATAAACGAGCACAGAGACTTCCTGTTCCATTGGCACGATCATCAAAATACGCAACCTCCTGAGAAAGCATAGCCTGGAACATAAGACCTCGCAGACGTTCTGTAAGTTTTTCGCCCGCAATGCCGAACATAAAGATCTGCAAGAATGATGCAATACCGACAACAACTCCGGCGATCACAAAGTACAAACTGTACTCGTTAGTGTTCTCTCGTACATAATCGTCGTCTTGCGACTGCATCACTTCGAGAATGCTACCGAAGAGTATTGCGAAAATAGGCATTGCAGCAGCCATGACAATAGAGCTTGTGCAACCAACAGCTATCTCTATCCATTCAGGTGAATTCATCTTCATGATGCCCCTCATGGGCGAGGGTTCTTTGTTCTTCTTTTTCTTCTTGCTTTTCTTATCGGTCGCCACGTCATCATCGTCATGATCATCATGCAGTATCTTGATTTCCTGTTCATCTTCATCCTTAATGTCTAAGTTTTTGTAAATGTCACCGGTGGGACTGAGCACGCTGCCGTCGTCATCGCCCATCTGAGTGGTTACCAAGTTGAAGTAGTGGTTCTTCATCATCATAAGTTCCTGATGTGTTCCCATTTCGACTACCTCGCCGCTATTGATAACAACGATCTTGTCAGCACGTCGCACCGTAGACAGACGATGCGCGACAATGATGGTTGTGCGTCCCTTGCTGACCTTCTCCAGCGCAGCTTGTACCTTCGCTTCACTGGCTGTGTCTAGAGCAGAAGTCGCCTCATCAAGCAGCAGGATCTCCGGATTGCGGATCAGGGCACGCGCAATGGCAATACGTTGCTTTTGGCCACCGGACAACTGTGCACCACGCTCACCCACCAGAGTGTCATAGCCCTTGGGTAGTTTCTTGATAAAGATGGCAGCATTGGCCGCTGCAGCCGCCTCTTCGATGTCCGCCCTCGTTGCATCCTCACGGCCGTAACGAATATTCTCGTAAATCGACTGCCCAAAGAGAACTGGTTCCTGTCCGACAACTCCAATGCGCTCGCGCAGCCAGTTAATGTTGATGTCCTTGATGTTTTCGCCATTGAAGAAGACGTTGCCACCATTGGGATCATAGAAACGTTGAATGAGCTGAATGCATGTGGACTTTCCACATCCGGAAGGACCGACCAGAGCCACAGTTTCGCCTCGTTCAATTTTCAGATTCAATTTGTTCAGAATTGGAATCTCCTTTCGCGTTGGGTACTGGAACTCAACGTCGCGGAACTCGATAGTCGTCAATGGTTCGTGCAGTTTTTTACCGCGTGGCTCCAGAGGGTTAATGGTTGGGACCTGTTCAATAATATGAAACACCTTAGCGCAGGCACCCTTGGCAATACCAAAGGCCTCAATATATGGCGACGCCATTCCGATATTCATGGAGCCCATCATGACAGAGAAAAATACGACAATCATAGTTCCAGGATCGTAACTTTCGTAATACGGGTCGTGACGTCCCTTAATGACCAGTCCAACACCATACCAGAAGGCCAGTGCATAAGACGCGTAGATGAAGAACCACAACAGTCCGAATCCGATACCGGAGAACAGGTTCCTCTTAATGTTTAATTGTTTGGCAGCAACCACACTCAGCTTGTATTCTTTCACTTCTTTCTCCTCGCCCTCGAAGGCCTTTACGGTGCGAATGCCGGAGAGTGCCTCCTCTGCAACCACAGCAGCTCTGGCATACATGTTTACCTCCTGTTTAGCCAACTTAGATGTGGCAAAACCTACGAATCCCATGGCAATAAAGGTTACAGGTAAACTCGTCAGGCAGATCAGCGATAGTTCCCAGCCCTTGATGAAGGCGAGTATGACGGATCCGACAAAAGCAACCATCAAATGTACAAATATCACAACCTTCTCTCCCAGTCCGTCCTCCATTTTTGAAAGATCTCTGCAGAAAATATGATTTGTTAACAAAGGATATTTACTTTAGGATTTTAATCACTTACTCATTCATTCGACTAGCCACCTCTCCACTCTGATTGAAGTCGTACCAGCTCATATCCTGGTGTAGGATAGACTTGAAGAACTTGGAACGTATGGCCATAATCTGTGAGTGGGCCGCATAGTTAAAGCACGTGATGGAGATGTAACTGCAGACAAGCATCGCGATGCCAATGTATGTGTTTTTAAGCGAGAAGTCCTGCACGGCGTCCAGAAGGGCCTCGGAATTGAATTCGTTGCGCACATACCTAGAGTTCTCTCCCATTCCACTCAAGTTGATCATGTCCTAAAAGCAAGATGAATATTCTGTTAGTCCTTTGGCTCCTCATATATGTTTATTAGAGCATCCAAAAACTCACATTTGTGAGATCACCAAAGATTAAACTGTTTAAAGGCGTTGTCAGGCCCGTCACAATGGCACCGAGGATTCCGATAAAATATAGAACACGATCCTTGGTTGTAGAATAACGGAACATTGTAAAAAACCCCACGGGCTTAATGTCTTCCTTTGGTTTCTCCTTGCCATCGTCATCGGATGATTTTTCTTTCTTAGATTTCTTTTTTGCCTTATTTGGTTCACTATTGACAAAATACAACAAATAAATTGCTTTTGTAATTATTTTAGAAAAACTGATTATTATTTATCCTTGTTTATTACATAAAATCTTTTTATTTTAAAATTTACTTATTTTTTCCAACTCCAATCACGTGTTGGTGCTGAAAGTCATGCAGTGTATAGAGTAAAATCTAATCTGTCTATGAATTTCGTAAAATTTTTAAGTATTTCATCACTTTTCACAGTACACTTAATTTCCTCTTGGGTGCAATTTAATAAAAACCAGTTTATGTATTTTATAAGGTTCAATGTGATATCCTTTTTCTACTAAATAACTCAACTCACAATATATTGTGATCTTTTTCGTTTGGCGTCAAGGAATCACTTAAAACAATATTCGATTTATACTGTGAGAGTCGCTTGTCGTCGTCCTTTACGGCGTTACCGAAGGAACCGGTCATTTTTATGAATAAAAGAAGGATTCAAACGTTATCCTTGATTTGAATGTACGATCTGACTGGCATCACAGTTTGAAAGAGACTCGTGTAATTTGCGATAGTCAAGGTGCTTATATTTCGAACATGAATTTTTATTGGGCTATATTAATAGGTAACTTGTGTATGAGATGGTGATGGGTCTGTTTGTTCATTTATCACACGCGAGTACGTACATTCCCATATTTATTATTTATTCTTATCAATCAATGGAGCGTGAACGGCACAACGATAGAAAAAATAGCATTACGACAGAATGGCATTATAAGTGTAATTGATAGTCCAACCGTTTCCTAGCCAATAGGAAGTTTGAAAGTACTCCATAGGTTTGATTAAAAGGTCGCTAAACTGATAAGCTTGCTTCATAAGGACGTGTGCACTTCAACTTGTATACCGTTTAGCGAATCGTGGACCACCATACAGTACGTCTCGGATTGTTGAATCGATGACATATCATTATTGTAATTTCCATTCATAAATTGTGATATTTAAATGAATACTGACAACAATTATTGTTTATTCTAAGTTTATTTTAAGTGTGCTTGTTGTAGATACTGCCGCATTATGTTATTTTATTTACCTGCAATAAATAGGTAATAGAAAACAAATACTAATAAAAAATTGATATCATTTTGTGCAATCAAAATTATTTCTTATCTGCAACATTCATTTTTCCGTTGAATCAACTTTTTTTTCAAAGTTTCGTATCTCTGCTGTTGGGGTGCTGTTACGGCTCTGTTATCAATTCAATCGAAAGCTTTTAAAAATGTTATTTTTTTATATTTTCCAGCTAACAAATTGTTAGGTTTTTTATGAGCTCTATAATACAAAATATGAATCTATAAAAATTAATTTCTTTAAAAATTTAAATCGCTCGTTTCAATAAAACGATACCTTTAGCGTATCGATACTTGCATAGTAATATAAGGTACTCGATATACTTGAATATCGATAGTTCGATGCTTATCTGCAGCCCTACTTCACAGCGCTCTCATAAATAGTTGAGTGCTTTAGAAAAGTTGGTCATAGAAATAGAAACGCAATTCAACAAGTCATCAACATGTCGAGCGAAGGAGAAAAAACTTTTACGCGTGCTGAAGTTGCCAAACACAACACCAATAAGGACACATGGCTGCTTATTCACAACAGTGTATACGATGTCACATCATTTTTGAACGAGGTGAGCAGAAAGATGAAAACAACAAGAGCAGCAATAGGAAAAGAGTGCAGTGCCGTACCATACAGTGAGACACGTCAAAATCAGGTCGCGTATAGTGGGAAGCGAAAAAAAATTGTCTTATCATCGCGACTTAGGTGTTTATAACTAGTCTTAACCATGCAAGTTGTTCGCCTTTGAAATCATCTGTGTGTGTATTTTAAGGCCTTTGCGTGCTAAGTTAGCTCAACCCGTACAACAACAAGAGGGAAGTAGTTCGCCCTGTACTTTGACCTATGATCACTGGTTGACCTACTGATTTGAGATATTCGCATTTCGCTTTCATATAGATGTTTCCCATATGTTAAAAAAAGACAATTGTCTTGTATTTTAATGCTCATATATTTTTGTTATTTGGGTATATTCGCATTCGCCCCACACTTACGGAAGGTACCAACACGCGGCTGCAAGCAGGTCAAAAGTTGAAATTTACATAGCAATTGTTGAGTAAAAAGACACTTATCTTATGTAACTTAAACAGTGCAATGACATATGTACATATATATCAGTATAAAAAATTCTAATCAAATAATGTGTTGCTAGAAAAACACTGAAAATAGGGGGACTAGAGAAATCGCAAGATCAACTCAAATGGAAGAGAGAGAGAGCGTGCTTTCTATATACATTCTCACTCAATCTACACTTGGAATACTAAAACTTCAAGTAACCTTAAACAAACAATCGGCAATCAGACAACTAATTACTATTCTCGTTTTTATCTGATAAAAGTTCGATCTATGTACATAAAAAACATATATATATATATATATATTTAGAGAATATGTACTTTGTATATTTATTGTCACGCTGAGTGTTGACTGTGGCTCTGATAAGAAGCACCGGTCGGTCGACTATTAAACCTGTAATCTAATGATTACGCTGCACTTTGGCTACTCGAAATATTTTGAAGTTGTTGAATATGATGAAAGACGCACGTTTACCGTGCAATGAGGATTGACCCAAGGGGTTTACTAACACTGGTAGAATAGCATCCCCCCCCTTCACAGTGACGTGTGTAGAACCCGTCGATTGATTGATGTTTTATGCATAAGATAGATTTGTTGTTCCTACTTTGATTTCTCTTGATTATATTTCACGGTCAAGACAGTCGCCTTTCGCTTTGAATAAATACATGTAGAATACAGCGCATTAAATATTCCTTCTTCTTGGTGTCTCGCCACCTTTTTTGCAGCATCCCGGCGGTGAGGAGGTGCTCATCGAGCAGGCCGGCAAAGATGCCACCGAGAACTTTGAGGATGTCGGCCACAGCAATGATGCCCGCGACATGATGAAGAAGTACAAAATCGGCGAACTTGTCGAAAGTGAACGCACGAGTGTGGCACAGAAATCTGAGCCCACCTGGAGCACGGATACGCAAGGAGAGGAAAGCTCTGTGAAATCGTGGCTTCTTCCCCTTGTATTTTGTCTGTTTGCAACGCTCTTCTACAAATACTTCTTTGGCAGCTCTGCAGTCAAGCAGGAGTAGAATCCAAAGATGTTTTCAGATTGCGTAGCGCCGACTGTAACGTTGCAGCATCGCTGGGGGCTTCGTGCCCTCCTCTTACATACATACACACACCTAAACATACACATTAAGAGCCACACCCACAGCATACCACACCACACCAGATACGGTTGCATTCCAATGCCATTGCCTTTTAAAAAAGTTTGTTGTGTGCTCTACGCTTTTGCAGGAGGTCCCCCCTAAGCGGAGCCTGACGTTACGGTCGACCGTGACGTGACATTTATAGAGAAAATTTTCGTGCTAAGTTTTTTTACAAAAAAGTTAAAAAATTGTGAAATGTGTGTTTTTGGCATATTGTTTTTGTACTAATTGCTTTTTAGTAAGTGGGCTTCAGTTTTCTTATATACATAGATAATGTTCTTCTTAATTTAACTTTTCCAAGATGCAAGAAAATATACACAAATATATATTTAAATATACAGAAAGTCAACGTGTTATGTAAAGTCGTGACTTCTACCGGAGAATAATTTCAATATGTCAAAATTTTTGAATATAGTTCTGTTGGCCGGCACCTCAATGTTTGGCATAACCGCTAACGCTTCTGGCAAATATTGGGATCACAAAAAAGTGCCTCAGATGAAGCGGGAGTTGCCAACGCGTGCCATGAATCTTGAAGCCTTGGAAACCACCATCTACGATGTTCTGATTATCGGCGGTGGCGCTATGGGTGCGGGCTGTGCTCTAGATGCAGCCACACGTGGCCTAAAGACAGCTCTGGTAGAAGCCGATGACTTTGGCAGTGGTACCTCGTCGAAATCGAGCAAATTGCTGCATGGCGGCCTGCGTGATCTGGATCAAGCAATCTCGCATCTCGACATGACTGCCTTTCGACGGGTTAAGGCTTCACTTTTGGAGCGCAGTAATATTATTCGACTGGCACCACATCTAAATCAACCGATTCCCATAATGATGCCACTGCATCATTGGTGGCAGGTGCCCGTCTATTGGTTAAAACTACATCTCTATCACTTCATGGCACCTGGTTCGACAAAGGGTTTTCACTACATCTCTAACACCGAGGCGTTGGATATCTTTCCCATGTTGCGACGCGGCCTCTATGGTGCGTTTATCTTCTACGAGGGACAGCACGACGACGCCCGGATGTGCCTGGCCATTATATTGACTGCATCACGTTATGGTGCCGATGTTTGTAATCACATGAAGGTGGTGGAACTGCTGCGCGACAGCGACGCAAAGGTTGTGGGAGCCAGAGCTGTTGATCAATTGACCGGAAAAACCTACGCGATCTCCGCTAAGGTGGTTGTCAATGCGACGGGACCATGTAGCGATGAACTGTGTCATCTCGAAGATTGTCACGCGGGGACCCAGTGTACGCCTACCTGGTCATCGCATATCGTTCTGCCCTCCTTCTATTGTCCAGCAAATGTGGGCGTCTTCGATCCGAATGCAGAGAACAGCTCGACAATATTTTTCCTTCCCTGGCTGGGGCACACCTTGATGAGCACCTTAGAGGAGACGTCTGGGGGACCACAACCAACAGAAGTAGAGGTACAATATCTGCTCCAAGGAATGCGCAGATATATTAATCCCAATTACGATGTACGACGTTGTGATGTACTTGCCGTTTGGGGAGGTTACAAGCCGCTGCCTGCGGATTCATCAGAGTTACGACACTCGAGGCTAAAGAATCATGTCGTTCGGCGTGGACCCTGTAACATGATTTCCATTGTTGGCGGCAGCTGGACCAATTTCAGAAGTATTGCAGAGCAGGCGATAGATGTGGCCATAGATACTGGAGATTTGAATCCTTTGCGTAAGAAATCAATAACTGCATTTGCATGTAAGCTAGATGGAGCCGCAGGTTGGTCGCCAAACATGTACATACGTTTGGTGCAGGACTTCGGATTAGAACTCGAAGTGGCCAAGCACTTGACCGACACCTATGGGTCCAATGCATGTAAAATGGCTGTTGCTGCTCATGCAACTGGCAGATCGTGGCCTATTGCTGGTCGGCGACTGCATTCGCAGTTTCCATATATTGAGGCAGAGGTGCATCAGGGCGTCAAGGATTACGCTTGCACATTGGTCGACATGGTGGCTCGACGGCTGCGGGTTGCCTTCCTTAATGTGCAGGTGGCCCAGGAGATGTTGCCACGCGTCGCCGATCATATGGCGAAACATTTGAAATGGTCCAGCAAAAAGAAGCAAGAGGAGATCAAGAAGGCGCGCCAGTTTCTTACAGATCAAATGGGAGAGACGCCGGTCTATACACAGGCACACTATAATATTCCTATCAAATTACCAGTAGAGCGAATACAGAAATATGTGGCATGTTTTAAGGATCTGGACTCGCAAAACACGGGATTTGTGTCGATTCAGAAATGCTGCGGGGCCATCAAAACATTTGGCGTCAAGGAGGTACCCGTAGATCTAATGCACAATGTGCTGCGCGACATTGACTGTCATTCGCAAGGGAAGGTGAATCTTTACGAGTTTCTTTTAGTAATGTCCGCCATTGTACATGGGGATACGGCATACCTGAGATATGCTAAGATGCGCTTTGACCAAAATGTTTCCCTGCTAAGTAGTCTTAAGAGGCATGTCGTTCCAGTGGAGCGTTCAGGTGGTGGATTATAAATATTTATGTACGATTTTTTAAATTACATTTAATATGTACATACACATCTTTTTAAAACAGAGTAGTAGATGTGTATCGCCCAAATTCCAATCTTAAAAAAAAAATTTGGCTCGGTGAGTATCTGGAAGCAGTATATTTTCAAAAAAATTAAATTAAATTTAAAAAAGTGTACATGTAGTCTAGCTTACGGAATAAAACGTAAATTTCCCTAAGCGAATTCACAATATTTATATTAAAAATTTCCCTAATAAGGTTGCCATATAGTTGAAAACTAAGTAGGCGGTTGTCGTATTGCTAGTGGCATATTACGCGTCGATGGTGTTGCCAGATAGTCGAAATCAGTGATAAGTCAGAGATTGCAGTGATTGCCGTTAATTATTTTACAAATAACGAAAATAATGTTCAATGAATTCACATTTATTCATAGTTAATAGTTTTATGTAACTTAATATAAACAATTTTTATTTTGTGTGTATTTAATATATTTTTATTGAAAACCCTTTGTGAACTACGCTTTAAATTTGTATAACACCGCATTTAGTTTAATAATGTCATTAACAGATTGATATAGTACTCTCTTCAGCTATGAAAGTTTCATATAAATATAGTTATATATATGTATATATATACATATATAAGGATATTGGTAACACTTCATATACATAGGCATTTGTTTCAACAATTACGAATATTGGGAGTGACACCATTCCAAAGTTCAGGTAGAAATTCACTTCAAAACACTTTTTGAGATTTGTATTTATGTATGTATTGTATTTTGTCGTGTGGTACACGGTGCATGGAAGTAAAACAATAATTAACAATTACACATGTATATTATATATGTATGTATGTTCTGGGCAAATACTCGAAAATAAAATATATAAACTAAAATAAATAAAGTTGTGTATATGTATGTAAAGAAATATATATAAATATTTGTTTGGGTGTGCTTTTTTATACATAAATACATATGTATGGGGACATCTTTTTGACATGGATTTCTTGAGTTTCCACTCCGGGGTATGATTTATCTGGCTAATCTACAAATTAGCTGCTTAACACTGACCTGAGCTCTGAAATCTATTGTAAAAGTGAATGTCGATGTGAAAGAATTGAAATGTAAATCAAATATTTGAAATCTGAAACGATTGTTCTTCATGCATGCATGAACATAGAAAATAAAGAAACTGAGATTGATTAGGCGATATTTGTGCACTGGGCATGATAAACATTTAGTATGATTTTCTGTTGGACCGAATCGTTAACTAGGCAACAGCATCGGTGGCACACTCCTCCTCAACGGTGATGTACATGCCCTCCTCTTCGTATGCAGAGTCGTGCTTAGCTAGGATTCTCAACAAGGGACGAAGACGCAGCCACCATTGCTTCTTGGGGATGCGTTGACTAATTGATTAGAGGAAAAGGGAGAGGAAAATAGTATTAATTATACTATATACATTTAAAAATATCGCTTTTGTACTCACTCAAAGTTTGTCTCGCCAATGAGATCAACCAATGGGGTGAAACGGTATTGACGCGAAACTATACCCAGTAGGGTGGCCGTATCGTTGGACTTGCAGTTCACCACACCGTTGGCATCGATGTTGTTCTTGATCTGCGTTGCTAACCAGTCGACACACTTGGCTGCCATCTTGGTGCCCATGTTACGGTCGAAGGGCGTTGGTGAACCACCCTGTTGCATGTGACCCAAAATGTTCATGCGGCAGGTGAACAGACCTTTGCCCTCCTCCGAATACAGGCGGTAGATGAAGTCAGTTGTGTAATTTTCACTGGCCTTCTCATTGCGCAGGATAAGACCACGCGAGACGCCCTCAGCCATTTTGGATGCCATGTGGTAAACATCTTGCTGCAGGTCTTTAATTGAAAATTTCTCCTCATAAATGTAGGCAGCATCAGCGCCTCCAGCCAGGCCCGCAAGTGTGGCCAGATAACCACAATATCCACCCATTGTCTCAATGACGAACACACGACGCTTGGTACCCTGTGCCGACTGACGAATTCGATCGCAGATTTCGGTGATTTCATTGAGACCAGTATCGCAACCAAGCGAAAATTCGGTACCGGGCACGTTGTTCGAAATGGTTGATGGAACCACAACAATCGGTATGCAGAACTCTGGATAATTGTCGCGTTGATCGGAAATCTGTCCAGCAGCATGGTAACTCTCGAATCCACCAATGATCAGTAGACCCTGGATTTTGAACTCCTTAAGGCGAGCGGCAATCTCCTTGAACTTGCCTTCGGGCAGGGTTCGCTTGGTGCCCAGGTAAGCACCACCTTGGCCAACCCAGCCAGAAACATCCGACCTAGGGGGAAAATAGAAGTTCATTAATCGAAACTAGGCATGAAGATGTTCATCTGCTGCTCACCAGCCAAGCTCGCGAACGTTGCCAGCAATGAGACCCTCGACACCATCGTTGATACCATAGACAACATCGCCACGATAGATGGCATTGCGGACAAAACTGCGCACAGCTGCATTCATGCCACAGGCAGGGGCACCAATGTGCATCACAGCAAGTCTGTAGCCCTCAATACCCTTACCCTGGGCATCGAAGCACTCTTTGGGCGGCTTCAAGCGGGTCAACATCTTGTAAGTTTCAAGATTGCGTTCAAACGAGCGACCACGCAGCTTAACAGCATCGGCCCAGCGACGTTCCTTCATGGCCTTAGCCACAGCCTGGGTGCGTTCAACGCACTCCATGAGCGGCACACGCACAGTCTGGTTGCCGTCTAGGGAGATAACCACTGGAACCGAGTCCTTTGTGGCCTCCATCAGGGCCAGCGTAGCCTCAGCACCCATGCGACAGGCCTGTGCAGTAAGATATAAACGTTAGAATTTTAATTTTCTACTGCATTATTTACTGCCGACTTACCAGCACACGATCGAAAGCACTAGGGTTGCCACCGCGCTGCACATGACCCAAGACAGTGATACGAGCATCGTGCTTAAGACGCTCATCTATCACCTTCCTTACATCCTCAGCCGTAATGGGATGGCCCTCACGATCCATGGCACCCTCAGCGACAATGACAATGTTCAGACGCTGTCCAGCCGAACGTTCCTATTGAATTAATTATCATAGAATCTGTTAGGTTATGTTTTGAATATATATTACAGAGAATTCTTTAATGGATTAGTGTACATAGAATGATAATAACAGTACAGTGAGACAATACATTGTTGAAGGCTTAGTGATGATTTTCATATGTATACAAAACAATTGAGGAATGCGTATTAAAATGAAGAATGGTTAGTATGATTTGTGAGGGAATCGGAACCAAAAAACATAGAACGAAAAGCAAAGAATAAAGCGAAAACTTAAATTTATTTGTCAAGCTACAAAGATACATACGCTAGAACCCAGGGCAATTGAGTTGCCCTTGCAAAAGGTAAAGGCTACACTTTAACCCAATAAAGCCAATTTATAAAAGCCAATTAATTAGTAGTGTACATATATGTATATACTATATATATTCGTATACAGTATTTATATCGATAAAAAGCTGCAGCTGTTTGTTGCCACGAGCTTTGATTAGTTTGATGTTGTTAGATTTTGAACAAATTTTGAATGTTTTGAATATATCCTTATATTCAATCAAACTAAAGCAACCAACAATAACACCGTAGACAGTTTAAACCTGAACAATTCGCTGACCTGAAGTAGTTTTTGGCATAGATGCTCCTGCCAGTCTACAGGAACGGGCTCTTCGGGAATTAACATAAAATCAGCCTCTGTGGCGATAGCTGCAGAAATGGCTAAATAGCTAAAAACGAAAATAATAAAACACAGAAACCAAGCATATGTGATGAATTCTTTGTTATTCGATAGTTATTATTCACAATATGAGAGGGTTGGGGGATTTGGGGGTTTTGGGAATCGAACTGAAGGGAATTAAAGGGACATTTTGATTGATGATTTCTGAGAAAGGAAAAACTAATAAAAAGCTGCTTAAAATTTCGAATAGTATATGTATAGAATAGTTTAAATACCGAACCGTATAAGAACCAATCTGTAATCTCTTGACCAATAATACCAAAAGCAAGAAAGCACAGCCGGAACTCAAATTTAAGGAAGTAGAAGCTGAATCGAATCAAACTATTAAAGCTGTCTGATTTGTGCTATATCTGACGAGTAAGTGTGTGTGTGCGCAAATGTCTGACTTTGTGTGGGTGTTTGTGTGTAGATATATATATATAATACTTTTCAAGAATTGTTCACTTCTTGCCTGAGCTAATTGAGTGCAAAGCCTATCGGGCCAATCGGTTTTCGGTGGCATTTCGGGAATAAATATGAAATCGGCCTCGCTAGCCAGGCCACCAACAAGCGCTAAATAACTGTAAAAATAGTAGTTAGGTTATACATAGGTTATACAATTGTTAGATCAACAGTGGGATCAAATTCGAAAAGTTGCTTAAAAGGAAATGATACAAAATGTGCATAAACGACAAAGAAAAGATCCAAATAACTCAAAGACAATAAAATTGAATAACGAAAAAGAAAAATTCCTTGATTTTAAATATTTAAGAGAATTCTCCTTCATCTTCACCTGACTAACCATACTTTTTCTTAAGGTTTCAGCTATAAATACTTCAGTTTCACAATTTAAAAAATAAATACCATTTTCTCTTGACACATAAATGACATTAGAAAGAACAATTAGCAACTCGAGCTGTCAGCACAGACATATTTAATGTTCGAATGGGACACTCAACGATCTAGTTGGCTTGCCTGTTCCAGCTTGAGGATCAGTCTATCGGGCCAATCTTGTGGCGGTGGGAACTCTGGCAGAAATACATAGTCTGCCTCAGATATAATGCCAGCTACAACGGGTAAATAACTGTAGGTATTGAAGTCATTTAACATGGGCATAACTGACAATCAATTTCAATATACAATAAATATCTCTATATGTCTTTAAAGAGTTGCATCAACAGGGAACAGGCCATTGATAGTGTTCGACAACAATTGACTTACCCACAATGACGACCCATGACCTCCATAATAAAGGTGCGTTGATGCGAGTACGCAGTGCTGGAGATGGCATCGATAGCCTCGATAATACGATGCAAGGCTGTGTCCGTACCAATGGTCATGTCCGTGCCACAGAAATCGTTATCGATGGATCCCACCTAAGATCACAAGTACATTTAATTATGATATGTTCTTCACCAGTTGAATGGAATAACTTACCAATCCCACAATGTGCAGTACATTGTACTTCTCCTTCTGCTCGCTCGTAATGGTATTGTTCTTAAGCAGCTCTTCCAAAAGACTAGACCATTCCTGACGGAACAGATTGGCGCCAGTCAAAGAACCGTCACCACCAATAACCACCAGATTGGTAATGCCGCGCTGCACCAGATTATTGGCGGCCTTGAGCCGACCAGCACGCTCACGGAAGTCCTGGCAACGAGCGGATCCGATGATGGTACCTCCACGGTGGATAATCGAGGAAACCGATGCCCAATTAGCTTCCTGAATGCAATCTCCTCCATCGACCATACCCTGGTAGCCTTCCCGAATAAAATAGACCTGTTTGCAGCAATGATTTAAGAACAATACGTTAATGAGATTTCAAGTGGTTCTTTTAATTGTATAAATGTTTTGCATATCTGTCTTTAAAATTCAACCCACTTCGCCCTAGCTAAGTAGCTTATTACGAGTATGTATGTATATTATGTATTTAAAGCCATCAAAACTTATCGCGATTAATTAGTGATAAGACCTGCTAGTGATTATGAGTAGGTGCATACGTATTATATAGGTATGTAGTATATATATGTACGTACATATGTATAGTATTATGTAGTAAATTTTTAATAAACAACTGTAGTTAGTTCTCTGGTTTAGTGATTAAGCTGAAAGTCAGTTAGCAATAAAGGTAATGCGTGTCTACGTAAGTTCCTGTATCAATTTCTCTTCCCTCATAGAATTCCTTATAAGTAATATGACGACATGTCTAGCTTTTTATGGAATGTGAGTCGTTTTTATATGAAATTCAATATCATCCCTTAACAACACAATTTACTATTGCGTCTTATAGAATTGCTATTGATTGTTCTAAGATCAATAAAGTGTCTTCTTTACTTTATAAATTGAATTGATAATTTTATTTAAAAACTTTTTTAAATGTTTCACTTTAATGTGATACAGTTATAGATAAACACATGTCTATACACATTAAATGTTTTATATTTTTAGATATGTATGTAATAAACCTTGATAAAACATTAATAATCCTAAACATTTGTCTACAAATTAGATGAAATACAAAAAACATTTTCATTAGCTTGTTGCTGATGATGAAGTCATTTTAACTTTATCAATTTGACTGTTTTCGAGAAAAACTCTTTCTGATAAGTTTCTGCCAACAATTGCGAAAATGTATCTTGTACCGATTCCGGTTAACTTCACACCACCACCAAAAACTTGAATTGCTGATTGAAAATTAAAATTTGAATTTCAGTTACTTTTATTTCTAGAGACCATCGTGACACCCAAAGCTTATACTAAACTAAACTATTTGCCTAATTGATTTCATGGACTTTGAAAATTCCAGTTCGTCCCCGAAAAAAGCACCCCAAACCCCTTGTCAAGCTAAAAACGAAAGTAATTGAAAGCATATAAAATAAAGGAAGGCTGCAGCCTCGTCAGACAATTTATTTATTGCAAAAAAAAATCATAAAAATTTGGTGTAATTTATTTCAATTATTTGAATTCGAAAACTGTTAATAGACTACCAAAAGAGAAACACTTTCTACGGCTCTAGCAATCAATGAAAACAATTAGTAAATAATTTACTTTTCAAACAATAACCGCATTTTCTCAGATATTTCTGCGTGATCGTCGTCTGTAAGTTGCCCGAAATAAACTCAATGTCAAATACATACACACACACACCGGGTGTAGTCTATGGTCGTGTGTGAGTGTTGTAGGTGTGAGGCGCTTTTATTTTATTTGAATATTTCGTTGAGGCTAACATGGGTTATCTAACGGCACTCTTGACTAGGCCAATTTGTTTAATGGCTTTAAGAAATTTAATAAAACGGTTCAATTGCTAAATAAATAAATTATCAGCTAACTAAATGTATGTCTGGCAATATATACTATATATATATATATATATATATATATATATATTATATGTGTATATATAGAGCACTTTCAGCCGTAAAGTTCAATGCCTGCACCCGCTAAACTGCTAAACTGACCGATAAGAGATGAATACATACATACAAAAAATATACACACATAATTGCGTGTCTCTCTCTGGCAATATTTATGTTTGATGTGCACATATTCGTATGCGCGTAGGTGTAAGCACTTGGCAGAGGTCACACAAACTTACCTTGCATCCCAAGTAGATGGCCATACGCACACAGGCGCGTACAGCGGCATTCATGCCCTGAGAGTCACCACCGCTGGTAAAGACAGCCAGACCCTTATCACGCTGCGAGCCGCGTGCCAGAAAACGTTGATTAATATCGTTATTCATGTTGCTTAGTAACTTTCAATTTTCAGTAATTTTTTGTTAACAGAGAGTGTTCCCAATGGGGCAGGTAGTTTAATATCACTTTGCACTGTAATCACTGTTGCAGCGACTGATTCACTGATTCACTGGAGCAGCATAAAGCTGAGAGCGAGCACTGAACACTGAACTGGACTGGACTGGAGGAGCAGCTCTTCTTCGTGAAGAAGAAAGAACCCAAAAGCAGAGACGCAACCGAGAATGAATTACGCGACAAATGCTTATGCTGCCGCCGCGCCTGATATATAGAGACTGTGCCTGCGAGACGATTTTCAGTAACTGGCTGCGAGAGAGAGCGTTCGTTTCGTTTTTGACGTTTCAAGGTGACCTCTAAACGGGAGCGCAGCAAACGTCGTTTTGTTACCGTCCGTTGGGGTACCCCGTGCGTACTGATGCAATAAACTGGTTGACTGGTGCGTCCGTTTGCAACCGGATTACGCACAATTCATTCCTTACAATTATTGGAAATATGTTTCATTAATCTCTACACAAACTTTGCTTGCACTTGCCACCGATTTGTACTATTAATAATTGGCTAATGTTTGTCCCCAATGAAATTACCCTATTGGACTCTTTTCGCTTTTTTTCGCTATTTTGTTTACCCCACCACACATATAAGTGAGTGTCAAGCTGACAGCTGTGCAACAGCTGTGCGCGCGGATAAAAGCTCGCGTTCCAGCTCTCTCTCTCTCTCGCGCGCTCAATACTCCCAGCAGCTTTTCTGCATGCACAACCAGAGCTTTAGTGTGTCAGCGCTACGTGCGCCGACAACCGTTGGCCATTTGAAACGCAGACACGTAACCGATAAACTGAACACGTAATCGATAAACTGAACTTACATTTAAATACGTAATCGATCGAAGAGGACGGAAGTTAAGAGGTATTTCTGTTCATTTAACGTCAAACGTTTTACGTCGCAGACTGATAACTGCCTCGTAAGTTCTCTCCCCATAAAGAATTTGAAAAATTTGAGGCTAACGCAAGTCTCCCGTGTCTCTACACGGAATAAACCCAAAACGGAATAAACTCGGGTATGTGCCGACACGTAAGATGTCGGTTACGCCGTTTGCAATCATGACGTGAATCCTCTTTGGTAATCACGTAGCACAAAATCGATAAAATGAACTTACATAGTACGAACTACTTTCAATATTATCTGCTTTTAAATCTTTGGACCCTTTGAGATAGTCTCTCAATGCTATAAATTCTCTCTCCTTCGTATTCGTTTTCTGCTTTTGATCGCCTATGCCTTTTTTTGAGCACTGTTTGGGAGAGTTTAATAAATGTGTAGATGTTTTCCAAGTACCATAATGTACATTATCAACTCACATTCTTTTGTATCCGTTTATTCCCATTTTTCGTTACATTTCCGAAATCAGTATTTGCCAAAGTATGGAAACTCGTGGAAAACGTCTTCAGACTTCAATACAAAAAAATGTTAAATTTGTTTTTAAACTTAATATATCTGTGATGCTTACTTAGTAGAAAAGTGCGAGAAATTTCTGGTCATGCCCAATTTAAGTTTTGCATTAAATAGACGCAAAAAACAATTATTATTAACTTTGCTAGTAATGTTTCTTGTGTCCAAACTTGCTGATTGACAAATAGCTCTGGTATGTTTTCTAGGTATTCGTACTTCGGTTTGTTTCTATTTGTAAGTATAATTTTCTATTAAGTACTCGATCTAACAGTAATAGATATATTATTATAGGATAGCATACCTCCCATATTTGGCTGTCTTTAGAAATTTTCCAATCGGTGATGAAACAATTATTCAGTCGACAATTTATGTTATCCAGAACGACTACATGGGATTTACACAGTCTAAGTGCTTAGGTCTTTATAAATTGTTCGATATTTACGGTATTTGCATTTACCTGCTCTTAATAAACACGTAAAATTTATTTAGATTCATTCCAAAACTTCCAAACTTTCCATTTTTACTCGACACCAAGTTCTGTTCAGTTAAATTTTGACTGAAAAACCAACGCCTGATTTGTTAAAATAAAAGTAGCACATTTCCAATTGCAGAAGAATATTAACTATTTTGTTTAGTTTATAGATACCCTATGCAACAA
Organism: Zaprionus ornatus; assembly: GCA_018904035.1. Taxonomy (NCBI): domain Eukaryota; kingdom Metazoa; phylum Arthropoda; class Insecta; order Diptera; family Drosophilidae; genus Zaprionus; species Zaprionus ornatus. The sequence goes on from JAEIFZ010000253.1 coordinate 7,448,028, forward strand.
TTATTAATTATACCAAAAGTTTATTTAGAATCCAAATACATGTTTACAGATCTTAACAATTTCGGGACAATTTGGAACTTTTCTCCATTCTTCGATAATCTTTTCTCCCTAAATAGTGTGTAAAATATTAGTATGTATACAACTTATAAAACTTATTGAATTATTAATATACAAAATATATTAATCTTTGCTTGTTTCGAATAAATCCACGGTACCTTCACTTTTTGTTGGGTTTCAAATATATCATAAAGGAAATCTTCGGTGTTGTTAACAGTCCTTTCTTCAAAGGGACGGCCTGTTTTTTTTCTATAGGGTTAGCAGTAGATGTTTTCGATAGTTGAAATCCCATATTAGGTTTAGGAATTTGCATTTTCTGACGGTGGTTATCAATCTGTTTCTGCAAATGAGCTATAGCATTGCCGAATTCCATGCGTTGCAACTCTTGCATTTTATGCAAAAATCTTAAATATAATAATGGAAATCTTGTATGTTTATATATATATAGGCCTACAAGTCTAGCTTACTTATCGTGCACATGTGAGCCCAAATGGTCATCAAAGGTATTTGTCATGCACTCGGCCTTGCATAGTATGGCCAACACCATTCCAGTATTAGCCTGAATAAAGTGATAGTACATATTGGGATCCGATCTTTGTAAATCCATTAGATGGTCATATTGCATAACAGGATCAACGCATCTTGTCAATTTTTCCTTAAAGGACTTAAGATTCTGGTTTAAATTCGAGTCGGTTCTTACGTTTCGTTTCGGTTCGTATGGTATAATGTCCTTCGTCTTCTGCAGGAATGGTTATTAGATTAACGAAAAAATACCAAACATATAAAATGTCAAAAACTAACGTGATTAGAGGGTCTAAAGTCGCCATAGAATTTAGATTCTTTCGTTAAGTTGGGATAAAAATGAGAAAAGTTAACTTTGCGCAACGTATAAACGAAACTGTAGAAAGAGATTTATAATTCCCATCCACCCATCATCGATCGTTTACGAGTTCTACTTACCGGCCTGAAAATCTTGAAAATACCGAAATTTTGGAAGAAGCCATGGGAATTTTAATATTGTATACAACTCAAAGTGTGACTAAGTGTTGGGATTTTTTTTTTTGAAACCAAAGTCAATCAGTTTTAGATGCCTTTAACTTGGCATACCTTGCTTCATACTTTTTCAAAGCTATCCTACAATAACCTCAAAATAAAACTACACACATCTTGTTTTTTATTTTTATTTTGTTTTTGTTTTTTGTTTTTTTTTTTTGGTAATTAAGAAACTGTAATTTCAATAAACTTAAATTTTCACATCAATCTTTGCCTCCATTATGCATACAATTAATGTTTGCTTACTGTTTCATCATCATATTATATTTTCAACTCAGTTTGAATCGAGTATTATAGTAATCATGTATTTTGTATTATGCATTGCAGTTTCATTATTCGATTATGCGATCTTCCATCATTATTTATTTTGTCATTATCTTTTTATGTATGTTGTAAGCGTAAATTCAATTGCGAAAATATACAGTTACTTTTCTTATACACACACATGTATACATACATATGTATATATCTATATATTACTTTCATTTCCTGGACAATAATAGTGTGTATACATATATATACGTATAGGCATATGTGTATATGTATGTATATATAAATTTTAGCTGTGTTCTTTATGTTTTTTTATTTAGCTCTGGTTGACGCCCTCGTCTCGAATTAAAATTGAATATACTTAGATTTCAATACAAGTATCTGTTATTATTTTGATTAGTTATCATTTCCTGTTCTGGTTGAAGTCCGCAAACTGATAAATATAGCAGTAGCAGAGACTCAGTATGTCTTTTGTAACCTTTTGTTAAAAGCACAATCGTAAAACGAAAGATAAATTAATCTAAACGACTCATCTATCTATCTATCGACTTGCTTCACACACCGCCTTCGCTTTCGTTTACGCTTTTGGCTTTTGAATTCGACATCGAAAAGAACATATAGATGATTCTTGATTCTAGAGAAAAAGAATGGGAATACACAATTGTAATCAAACAAACACCGAGACATTTATAACAATTGCACATTGATAATGTTATTGCTGTTGCATTTGCATCTGCATAATTGCATATATAGTAGTAATATTATGTATATATATATACTTTAGAAATAGTTGACGCATCAATTATCTTGATTTTCTTCATCTTGATTATAGGTATTACTTGATCCGGCATTATTCGCGAGAGAGAACAAAATTTCGATACGGGCACAATAGAACTTATGCCCGTTTTCTGCGATTGAAACATTTTTCACATGACTTTGATAAATGATATTGACTGTTTCTATCTTTTTATAGAATTATAATTATGTGTTTCTCGTCATCATTATTCTCTGTCGGTTTAGTTCATCAATAATGTTCGTTCTTTGGCTTTTTAACAGCAAAACTAACACACACATACACATAAAAGGACATAATACATTTCAATTATTATATATGCTAAGAAACAAACAAAAATGGAAATGAAAATAAAAGTAACGATTTCTGTTGTTGTTTTTTTATTTGTTGTATTTTAGAAAAAAGAAAGAATTACAAATAATACATAATTTGTTTCTTTTGGTTCGCTTGGGTTGTTCTTCTTTGACGACAAAAATTAATTATATATATATATATGTAAGCTATATATATAGGCATTATTTGTAATTACAAGTTTGTATAAACCAATTAGCCTTTCTTTTTGTGGTTTCTCTTTTTTTAAGGAAAGCGACGCAGCGCATTAAACAAAAAAATAAAAAGACATTATTATTATTTCTTTTCTGTGTTTGACTGTGTCTTATGTGTTTCTGTTTGTTGTATGTTAATATAAAACAAAATGTAATTATTTATTAAAACATAATTATAATAAATAATATTACTTTTAGGCATAAGTGTATAGTGTACGCAGTTGGCCTAAACAGCGGAATAGTAAATAATTAAACAAAACAAAATACACACACACATCTTTGCCATCTCTCCACTTTCTCTTTGTTCTTCTCCCGATCATCAGATGATAGCTTCACAACGATTTGACTCAGATTATGGTTTGGTTTTCTTTTCTCAATTCATTCAATTATGTTTAGCAAGAGAACAACTTGAACGGCATGTGAAGCAAATTAAGACTTGTTTGTGTTACTTGTTCTTCTCTTTTGTGTTATACTTTAATTGGCTTTTCTTTCAGTAAGTTGTTCTTTTTACAATATTGTGCCGAATACATTACGATTGAATTTATTACAAAAGTCTATTCCATTTCTTCCCTTCACTATCATCTTCTAACACGGCTACAAAAATTGAATCAGCATTCTTTTCTTTTCTTTCCTTCTGCATTTTCTTCTTCTTTCTTTTATAACTTTTGTAGTATTTGTGTCGTCGATGCTTGAGATGTTGTTGATTTTGATGTTGCTTTCATTATTATATTATTACTGCTGCTTTGCTGCCTTGTATTTTTTACCTTCGACTTCAAAGATTTCTTGTTGTTGTTGGTTTTTTTTTATAATTCTTTTGCTTTTGTTTTGTTTGTTGTTTGTTTTACTTTTGTTGTTTTGTTTTTTGTTTTGTATTACTGAATAATATTTGCATAGTCAAAAAGGAAACATTTTAGTTGTTTGGTTAGTTGTCGCCGCCCTCCTGTGGCTCATCGCCATCACCCTGGGTATCGGAGGTCCACAGAGTCAGGTTATCTCTCAACAGTTGCATGATGAGTGTTGAGTCTTTGTATGAGTCCTCATTGAGTGTGTCCAGTTCGGCTATCGCGTCATCGAACGCCTGCACGGGGAACAAAACACATATATATTCATTAGTATTTGTAATAGAGTGATCATTATAATATATATCGATATTTTAACAATGCAAAACGCCGGCAAGGTAAATGCAAATGCAAGTTCAAGTTCAAGTTCACATGTTCTGTTCTGTTTTGAGTGCATATAACGAAAGCATATCAATTCGCGTTAGAGTTTCATTCATTGCGAAGCGAATATCAAAAATAATATCGAATAAAAAAAGAGACTAAGAAAATCAAAACTAATACGACCTAACTGTTAATGCACTTTCTCTTACAATCATTAAACTTCACCAGCAAGGTATGTACGGACCGCGCATTATAAAGTTGAAAGTGTGTATGTGTGTGTCAGTAAACTGTTTCGCATGCAATTCAGATTCATCAACATATTACGTTGAACGTATAGAGTTTTCTGTGTGTGAGTGTAGAGGAGAGTGTGTTTCGTTTCGTTTAAAAGCCATAAGTTACGGATGTTAGTCACATAACAATAACAATAAAAACAGCAACAACAACAACAATAGTAAAAAGTTAAATAAAATATCAATTATAACATGTATAAGTAAGTGAGTGTGTTTTGTGTTTTATAAAGAAAGAGAGACTGAAGAAACTGAACCTGTTTAGCTAAATGACAAGCCCTCGCTGGTGAATTGATTATTTCGTAATAGAAGACGGAAAAGTTGAGTGCAAGACCTAATCTGATTGGATGTGTTGGCTGCATTTTAGTTTTTGCAATATCGAATGCCTCTTGATAAGCTTTTTTCGAGTCCTCAACCACATCTGATTAGAATTGTTAAATGTTGTTGAATGCAATGGGTACCAAAGAACGAATGAAACAAAAAAGAAAAAAGAATACAAACATAGTTTACAATTAGTTTCGATATCAATATATGGTATATAGTATATAAAGAACTGTTTCACTTAAAATTATTCAATTGAAATGGTTTATCTCTTATATTGCACTTTGCATTTGCCCTGCTTCGCTTTGCTTTGCTTTGCTTTTTGTTGCTTTTTATTAACCTGTTTAGCCAATTGGCAAGCCTTGTCTGGAGAATTCAAAATCTCATAATAGAAGACTGAGAAGTTAAGTGCAAGACCCAAGCGGATTGGATGTGTTGGCTGCATTTTACCCTTGCTAATGTCAAATGCATCCTGGTAAGCGGTTTGGGAATCGTCAACAACGGCTAAATTGTTTTTTGATAATTAATAAGAGAATGTATTACATATTTATGTAGATTGTTATCAATCAACATCATGTTTACATAATGTCATAATATATATAAAAATAGGGATTCTTCTCGTAATACTTACTGTTGCGTGCGTCTCCTGTGGCGACCTCAGCTAAATACCTGTAATAATCTCCCTTCATCTTCAGATAGAACACCTTGCTCTCTGGATTGCTGGCTTTTGGAATAAGATATTTGTCCAGAAGTCCCTGTAGAGAGAACGAGAGAGAGGGAAAACATTGATATAGCTTTACATACATAATCTCTTGTTGTACTTATAAATAAACATTCCTAATTGCTCCCACATACAATAAGCCGCCATTAATCCCAGTTGATGCCGTCGTACTCAACTCAAGTCGTCATGGCTATAAAATTAAATAGGTCTGTGTCCGTATACGTCCGTATGTATGCCAATTTTACACTCGACTGCAGCACTTCAAAGTCTTATCGATTTTCTTTCACCAAAGAAAACGAAAGCTAACGTCAGCCTGCCGCGCCCTGTCCTGTTCTCCGCCCCCTGTCCTGTTCTCCGCCCCCCATACAGAATACATACTTTGTATTTGTGTGTATTGTATGTGTGTATGCGTGTGGTACTTTGATTTATTTTTAAACTCTCTGCGAGTCTTTTTATCTAAAGCGTATTTCACTTTATAGGTCAACAACACTCCCTCAGGTCTATAGCATTGAAATATGGCTAAAAACAAGTACTCTAATTAAATAGACATTAATCAATCAAAGTTGGCAAGCAGTAAATACAAGTATACATATATATAATATATAGATCTGCTATGTATATGCACATTTGGTATACGTGTGTGTACGTGCAGCATGTCTGGAAAATTTCTATTTAAAAATAGATTTATTGATTCTAATAGAACACAGATACACACACACACACACACACACAGAGCTGAAACTAGCCCTAGAACAGGGCGCAATAGGTTTAAACTCAGCTATAGCAGTATAGCTATATTTGTACATAAACAGGATGCCTCGTGCTATACACACACAAACACACAGGACTTGCGCAGTAGACAAACCGACGCAGCCACAGTTGGCCTGTCACAATGCGCTATCATAATTTGCTTATTGGGTAGTCAGGGAGGTGTATGTGGAAGGTGTGTGGGTTTAGCAGCAGGGGGTGGGTTTCTCGTTAACCATGTTCATGGTCATGGGCAGAAAACCGAGTGAGATATGATACGATAGATAGCAGCAATGGCAGGGCCGTAGCGACGGTCACAGAGGGCCTTGTGCAAAACTTTTCGGGGGCCCCTTTTGTAATTTACTTTGCTTTGACGCTTTAGATACCCAATACTTAGGATAATAGATTGCCTTTATATACTACTGATTTTACGAGACACATCTAGCAATTCCTAACTAATAACATCTACATTTTTACCGATTTTTAGTTGTCAAAATTATCATTAAATTTTGAGTAATCTCAGTCTATTAGATTATTCTTGCCCCATTGTGCTACACATAGGTTAGAAGCATATTAAGGCGTGGCAGGCCGAGATCTAGCTAAAAGAACTAAAATTTTACATGTGCATTGTATAATTTTTTTTTTTTTGACAACAGGAGCCTCTGGGGGGCCCTATGAGGTGCTTAGCTACGGACCTGAGCAATGACATTCGGTGGGTAGTGATGGTACTTACCAGAACTTCATAACAAATTTCTCTAAGCTCCTTCTCCACACGCTCTCTGTACTCGCGGGCGAGCTGTTGTTTTCTGGCGGATGCTTCAGTTTTCTGCTCGATGGAGGAAATGACACGCCACGATGACCTGTTGTTGTCGTTGTTGTAGAGTGAGGTATTTTAGTTAATTAATTTCTACTACATAATCAATTGATTGACCCTGCTTACCTGCGCGCTCCAACCACATTTTTGTAGGCAACGGAGAGCAGATTTCTTTCCTCATTTGACAGCTCGACGCCCGTCTCTGTTACTGATTTCATGGCCTGAGCCATGTCATCGTAGCTATATCATAAATTATACAATATAAATTATAAATCTGTACACACATTTACTTATATATATATTCAACTAACCGTTCTGATTGCTCGGCCAATTTTGCCTTCTGGACCAATTCTTCCTTATCGACTGTCGACATGTTGCTGTTTTTGTTGTTGTTGTTACAGTTGAAAAACTAATATATGTATAATTTGTATATATGTGTGTGTGTCTGTTGTAGTCGTGTGTGTGTTTGATGTACACGCACGATCACGGTTGCAGTTGCAGATAGACAGCAGAAAAATTAATTAAAGTAAGAGGAATCTCCACAGCTCAAAAAGCGTCGCTCACAGAATGTGACTGGTTATCTATAAAGAGAGCGAGGCATAAAGGAATAGAGACATTATAATCATTTTTTATTCATAATTTAATTTCTTTTTGTACAGTTTTAATACTACTCAGTTGATTCTAAAGTATTAATACTGCTTTATTCTCCCAATATTTTACTTAAACATTCTAGAAACATCTTTGGCGCATGGAAGAGGCGTTTGTCTACCTAACACACTTGGCTCCACACTCAATTAGGCTGAAGATTAATTCATTCACATTCTCTCTCGCACATTTTACCCTTTTGTGGCACACTGGCGAATAGACACAATCATACACACATATAACGAGCACAAGACAAACAGCTGCGGTTGCTCGAAAAAAGAAACGTTAAATGATTTACCGCTTCTGTGCTGCGTTGCGCATTCGACCAGGCCCAAAACTCGACTAAAAGAGAACTTGGCTAAAACGCTCAAGCTGCCGTTGCCACTGCCGCCTGCTCAGCCCAGGCAGGAAGTCAGTAGACGGAGTCAGAGTAAATGGGGATGACGACGACGACAACGTTGGGGATGTAGATTGTGACTGGGTATGGGGCTGGGGAGGACAGCAGCTGCGCGTTGCAAGCTTGTGCTGATATTTATTTCTGATATGTTGCGGCTGTGGCAACTGTGGCGCGGTCAGAATCCAATAAAAAAAAGAACAACTTGTGCTCTGCAACATGTGTGCGCGCGATGAAAGGCGCTACTCATTTCAAAAAAAAAAAAAAACTAATTAAAACTTGCTGCCTTGCTCTTATATTAAATACATATACTATTGTATATAAAACACAACCCTCCAGTCATATTAAATATATATCCTACATAAAACTCACACAATTAACAGTCTGTATCTTTGGTTTTTTCAAGTTCATCTCTCTAACAATTAACACTCATTTCGGTAAAGAAGAGTGAATCATCCCTACTGAGTATGAACTGTCTATATACACGTATATAGTATGTATTTCAAATTAAATTACAATACATGTACATAAAATTAAGTTGAAAGAGAAGAGTCAGAGCCTTAATTTATATATATTTGTCAATAAACAATTGCGTTTTATGTTTAAGCAGCGCAACAGTTGAGTCAGATCCGTGATATATCATTGACAATTGTGTATGTATGATGAAAAGGGTAACCTGTTGCCTTTGGCCACACATACATACACACACACACATTTGCATGTATATGTATTGTATCAGATAAGTACAGGTATACAGGTGTGTGCCATGGACTTACTACATAAATATTGATTGATTATTATTTATAAATAAACGAGGCTGATTGATACATATCCATTATCCTTGGGGTTGCTACATAATAACGACAAAATTATGAAGTAGCTCCCCCTTTCCTACCGCCTGGAGAGGAAGCTTTCCCCCCACCCCTACACGAGGAAATAGCTTTTAGTATAATGTGCTTTTGACAGGTACAGTGTATTAGTATGTGTATGCGTAAGTGTGTTTGCATTGTTGTGTATGGACATATTAATGTATTTGTAGGATTTAAACTGTTTGCCATTTCCATTACACGTGCCAGGGCTTTATAGCACATCAAATCTGATGGCGGGTACCCGATGCACATTGATACCAAATGAATGTGCAGGGGGGAAGCGAATGGAATGAAAAATAAAACAACCAACAACCAACAACGAACAGCAACAACAAAAACAATACATACAGAGAGAGAAAAAGTTAAAAATAAACTATGAATAAAAATGTTCAAATGAAATAAAGAGGGAAATCTTTGGCTTTCAGTCTCGGCGAGTGTGTATGTTTTGTGTGGGTTTTTTTTTCTTTTCTCTATATGTTAATGTGTGTGTTGTATGTACTGTATACATATGTCAAAGATAAATGCACAATGACCCCAATGACTGCACACATATTAAAATGGTAGGCCAAACAAGTAATATAACCTGGCTAAAACCAACTGTATATCTTAACATTTTCGATTGTACCCAAATCTAATTGTGCCATAAAGTCTGATATATATTCTCATTCCACCCACACACACCCATACAATTGTTATCTATACAAAAACAAGCGTCAAAGTCTAAAACATTGACCCTTTGGCTGCATTCAAGTGTAGCTATATCTATATATACTGAGTATCTATATGTACACAATGGCGACTTTTTGGCGTTGCTCGTTTTTAGGTCAATTGACATGTTTTTCGTACAGTTATTCTAACAAAAATCAAATCGAAAACAAACCAAACTAAATAGACCGCAACGGAATGGAATGGAATGTGTGTTGTATGTATTGTACGAATACAATTTCTAAAACCAACAACATTTATACAACATACATCTGCAGAGATTTCCATATGCATGGGCGCGCTTAAATAGCTCAAATTCAGAATGAAGAAAAAAAAAACTATTTGAATGGGGGCCACTCCCTCCTCCGCTGTGATGATAGAGGTGGAGGTGCCCAGCAAATGAATCGAAATCTATGCGTCATGGGGACTGCGTCATTTCAGTTTTTTTGGACATGCCCGCACAATGAGGAAGTGGAAGTAGCGCCGAACGAATGCAAGAGAGGAAACTATTTGTGATGTAAACGACGTACGTACACACACAGACAAATATACATAAAGTCATACACATACACACTCACACGCACGTAGCCATTTATTTGAGCAAGTGTGAAACAGAGAAAACCCGCTAATAGTTAGCGAAAATGTCAGTGCGACGGTCAGTGGTACAGATGGAGAGAAGATAACGGGGCAAATAAAAATTCGAAACCGTTTGTAGAATTCTGCGATGACGGCAACTTTGACTCTGCAGGCACTAGGTTGTGTATATGTGTGTGTGCGCATATGTAAGCCTCTGTGTGTGTGTATGTCCGCTGTTAAGAAACACACCACACCGGGCGGCAAAGTGCTAACTCACCACACCGGCCCCATGAGGTCGTCGCGACGTCGGCTGCGGCTACATGCGCAGTAAAGAGGAAAAAATATGACTACAGAGAAATGCAGATAAGAACGAAATTCCAATACATAATGATTCGACACATAGACAGGAGGGGGTGGATGATTTCAACATTTTTGTTGCATACCACACAGGCAAACACGCATACACATACATACATTGATATTTGTAGTATTCATGTAACTTTGTAAGAGAAATTCTTAAATCAAATTACGTACATATAGTCACGTATGTACGCATATGTACATACATATAAACATTACCTAGCAAGAAACAAGTGTGACTGACTGACTGCTGCTATTGAGGGGGAGGGTGAGAGTGCGAGCGCGCAACTAAAAGTATAAAAATAATCCCAACGAGAGAGCAAGCGAGAGAGAGCATCATAAAGAGCACACATACACGCAGAGTAGTGATTGCGAGAGCAGTGCGGCATAAAAGAACACGTAACCGCGTGTGTCGTTCGTTCTTCACTTACATACATACATATGTATATTCATACATACATTTGTGCGTATGCTGTCGTCGTATATACATATATATTCGGATATACGTACATGTATTTATATATTATTACATACATTATGTATACATAAATATATGTACTTATATGTATGGTGAATGGTGAACTAGCGAATCCAATAAATCCATGTACGTGATGATGTAGGTGCTTATGAACATACACAGATATGTACTGTATGTATTTATGTAAAATATGTTTTTACAAAATTTTCCAAACAGTTGTTACAAATTAAAATTTAAATCTCCGTTCTAAGAGTGTAAATTTTGTTCATGTGCGTAATACAATTACACATACATACATACAAACGAGCGAATAAATGTATGTATGTTTGTAAATGTGTGTATGCCTGTGTGAGTGTGTTTCACCTATTGACGACCAGAACAGAACAGCAGGCACCACATTCGCCTTCGCATTAGCCAAGTCAGTCAGTTGTTGCCACGGCCGCCAACAATCATCCGAAAGCACTGAAAATACGAAGCTACAACGACGACGACGACAACGAATCTCACCACTACATATACATGCACAGTATATATATACATGCACACACACGTACACAGATATAAATTTGTACCAACACCCATACAGAGTAAGGTGTATATGTATTTTTGCACAAATTCACAGTTCTCAACGTTTTTCGTCTTTTTGCGTAGTATTTTTATCGATCGATAGAAAATTTTCATGCATGCGGCTTTTGCACATGTTTCGTTGTACTGCGCTGTATATATACATATACACACGATAATTGATTATTATTTAAAAATTATATATTGCATTTCATAAAATAAAAATGCGGCCAATGCACACGTGTTTGCATATTGCATTGTCTTTTATAAATTCACAAAGTTTTATAATTATTTCTCAATATGTCTGTATGTACACACACACTTATTTATTTTCGCCCCATATTACTAATGCATATTGTTGGTTACCTTACATTCGATTCACTCGAAACGACAACGACGACTACCAACGAACGGCGAACGACTAAAAGTGACGGCAAATGCTGCACACAGTAAGAGCGCTCTGTATCTGTGTATACGCCTCTTCGTTCATATGCATGTGTGGGTAGCGCACACATATTTATACATATGTATGTACATACACACACACACATTCACGAGCAGGCGGCGGCAGCGCATGCCGCTACAGAAAGTGAGAGAAAGAGCGAGCGAGAGAGTGAGAGAAGAGTAGGTGTAGGTAAGAATGAGTAAATAGCAGCCAGTGTTGCCAACCTGGCTGGAATAAAATGTGTTGCCAGGTGTGATACAAGTGAAGTGGGTTCGTTAAGTTTTAAACTGCGCATAGACCTGTTGTCGATGTTGTTGTTGCTGTTGTTTTTCACTTATGCTTATAATGCATAAAATCTTATGCAAATTAACTAAAAGAGAGTTCATTAGGTTATTACAACAATGCAATTAGTGAGTAATTGCTTGCAGCATGCACATGCAGCAGCTGTTTGCATTAAGTGACTGTGAATGAGCTAAGCAGCAGTGGCAGGTACAAGCTGCACTTCTCTCGTATATGACGCATGCAACTGAAATTCTCTGGGGAGGAGCTTGGCAACTAGCCCGCTGTCATCAATTGTGCGCAATTGTCGTTTAATTGAGTAATTTGAATGGCACAGACAACGTCCGTAATACGTATGTACGAACGTACGATAATACGTAAAACTTTTGAATTTGAATGTTACACAAATTGTTGTTGTTGTGGCCTTGTACGTGTCAGTGTAGAAGTTCCAAAATGACGAGAGATTTACAATTACGACTTGCATGAATACATTCATTTTGTACTATTTTTGATAGTACTCTACAATTGTTTACTGTCCCTATAATATTGTACTCATTTTTACTGTACACGGTCAAAACTACAACTTTCACTCGTATTTATTAAAATCTGTACCCAAAAATATAACTCATTTGCTCTTTTGAATGCATTCATGAAGTACTCTAGTACAACGGCGATTTGAATAAGTGCTCTATCAAAAGGATTGAAACAGTCCAATATATTTGACTTAATTGGCCTCAAATTAAGCTCTTGAATCGCCTCAACTCACGCACAAAGCATTTTGTACCTGTTAAAACCTTCGTCTCTTATCTTGAATGCTGATTAAATTTATTTTTTAACTTTAGTTCGTCGCACAGCACGTTATCAGTAATTGTCTCTGTGTATGTGCGTGTGCCTTTGATAAGCGCCAGAAAAATTATTGCTTTAATTCTAATGTTGATTTCATTGAATTTGTCCAGAGAGCAAAGCACAAACAAAGCATATCCGACTGCCGAGCCAAGGGAGACGACGCCGAAAAGTCGCTTTTTAAATTCTAACTGATTACAAACAATTTCTTTTTGTTGGCAATGCTGTGTGCTGAGTAGTTTCACTCGGCAAATCACAAAATTACGTCATCAGCGTCCTACTTGAAATAGTAAATTTTGTTGCAATGGATTTACGTCTGATTGTTACTGCCATATTGTTACACAACTTGCACATATCACACTTCGCAATTTATGAACGTTGCAATATGTGCTTGGAAATTGTATCACTTGTATTAATAAAAGTGAAAAAATGCGGTCCCCAGCCTTGCCGACAACATGGCGCACCTCCAAGTAACACAAGCAATTTTCAGAATGAAGGAACTGTTGACAAATATGTTATCTTACTCACTGCGCCTTTTGAAACAATACTACGTTATAATGCTTTAAATACCACACTTTTCTGTTGACACACCGTGATAATTAAATTATTTTTGTAACCTAAGATATATAAAATTACTACGTAAACACACACCTTTAGTCGGCTACTGCAGCAATATGACCAGATTGAAAAGGTGGCAGAATGCTTCATTTTTTATTTGAGTTAGCAGCCTTTTGTGTAAGAGTGACCGCGTGTTAATTTTTAAAAGAGTTGGCAGCTCTTAGTAAATCGATATAATGTGCTGCATATCGATATGAGTTACAACGATATGTTTCTTTGCGAATCATCGTAGCGGTCGCACGTGTTTACTAGTGCGTTTAAACCTGTGGAAAGTTCAATTTAGGATTATACGTATACAGTCAATATGCCACGCTCTAAGAGAGATAAGAAAGGTGAATAAAAGAATATACATTTTTTCAGAGTGGTCCCTCTATATGAGTTATGTTTTCCATTTGCAGTTTCTTTAACCAAGACCGACCGCAAGGGCCTGGCATGGAAACAGCGCATCATCGACGATATACGATTCTGTGTGGAGAAGTACCCCAATATATTTGTGTTCCAGGTGCAGAATATGCGCAACAATCTGCTCAAGGACTTGCGACAGGAATGGAAGAAGAACTCTCGTTTTATTTTTGGTAAAAATCGCATCATGCAAATCGGCTTGGGCCGCACAAAAGCCGAGGAAGTAGAGACAGATATACATAAGGTATGTGTACAAGAAGTCAAATATATATATATATATATATATATATATATATACGTATACCATTTATTTCTACTTTACCCTGTAGCTATCGAAACGGCTCAATGGTCAGGTGGGTCTGCTGTTCACGGAGAAGTCTAAGGAGGAAGTGCTGGCATGGGCAGAAAACTATTGGGCTGTGGAATATGCACGCAGTGGCTTCACGGCCACGGAAACTGTAACTCTGCCGGCAGGTCCCCTTGAGGAGTTTGCGCACTCCATGGAGCCCCATTTACGTTCACTAGGATTGCCCACCAAGTTGGAAAAAGGTGTGGTGACCATCTACAGTGATTACACGGTGTGTGAGGAAGGCAAAGTGCTGACTCCTGAACAGGCACGCATACTGAAGCTTTTGGGAAAGCCAATGGCCAAATTCCGACTGACTATTAAATGCTCGTGGACCAAAGCAGAGGGTTTCCATCTGTACGTTGAAGACAACGTAGAGGAGGAGGAGGAAGGCAAAGAAACAGAGACTGCCATGGACGAAGACAACGATGATGAAGAGAACGAAGATGACGAGGAGTGATTAGCTATATTTCAAATAGAAATTAAGTTTATGAATATGTATATAATTATATATATAGATCTTAGAAAGCGATGTTTAATATGTAGTTTAGGCCGATGAGAGATTGCCGCTGCCACTGCCTCCACCTTTTTTGGTGGGTTTGTAGGCAATAACATAGCGCTGGGCCACGGGTAGCGGTTCCGCGTAGCCATTCAAATAAGATGAATCCTCGAAAAGAACATCGTAATCCTCAGTAGCAGTTGTCGGCAGTCTGTTGATGATTGCCTTGTAGAAGCAAGTGGTTTGTGGATAAAGAGCCATGACTAGAGATGAAAAGAGGATGTTAATCAACTTATTATGAGTATAGATTTTCAATCGTTCAAGCTCACCAATTGTATCCTTGGGGAAGAGTGCATGTCCATCTGTCTCTGGATTGGCGCGCATGAGTGGAAGTGGAATAACCTTACGTTTACTCAGCACATGTCGATCCTTCTGTTCCTCATCAATGTCAATCACATCGTATTTATTTTGTCGATGCAAAAATTGCACCACCTCGGCCAATATCCAGTTCTCCTCATCCTCGATGCCTTTGGCCAAGGCGGCCACATTGTCACCTACTTTGGCTACATAGTTGCTCTCGGCAGGAATGGCGCCACAAAGTGGTGGGGCACGCTCTCCTGGTTTACCCACGAATAGGGGCAATGTTTGCGCCGATAACTGCACCATCTTCATCAGCGCTCCACGTCGAATTGCTTCTTTGTTGCCAGCACTTCGCGCCTGTATACGTGATTAACTTTAGCTTACAATTGTTAAAGTTATAAACAATTACTCACCTGTATACGGCGTTCATTTCTTATATTCCGTATTTCATGTATTTTGGCCAACGCTGCTCTTATTGTGGCCTCCTCCTGTGTTGCCTCCAGAATTTTGGATTGCAGCATCGTCTTCATTTTTGGGGTCGCCACTTGACCCTGCTGGGCGCGTACAAGACTCGCGATCGAATTCTCTGCACGACGTCTTTCGGCGTCAACCTTGTGTATGTGTTGTTGTATGTCCTTCAGGCGATCCTGTACGCAACATACATCAAAATGTTATATACTGTATGCAGTGTACTGGGGTATTACTAACCTGAATTTGTTGTGCAGCACTTTCTGCAGTTAAGGGCATCTTGTACAAATTTTATTTTCACTTTTGTTTATGTTTGATTCAGATGGTTTGCGCTAGTGTGACCAACTCTTAGTGTATAAATAAAACCCTCATTTCCAATAATACTAAGCAATTAATTGGTGGAGAAAAATTTCATTATTTAGATTCAACCTGCTCTTTTTGTTTCGCAAATAATCATAGTTATATTTTCAGTATAGTTTTTATACCTTATTAAGGTATTTATATAAACAAAAACACTTAAAAACTGACAGTAAATGTCATTCCAGCACACATTTACGTAATCAGAGTGACCATCTCTAGCAAAATACCATGTAATGCCGACATGCATATTGTGTAATTATCGAGCATGTTATCGGCCGACCATCGGAATTTATTGTGAAAGCTGGGGAAAGTGTTTTTTTTTCAAACTTGATGTGTTCATTGTTTATATTACGCTCAACGAAGAATGTTTTCGGCTACGTGTGTGGCGCCTGTTAATATGGCCCTGGTAAAATACTGGGGCAAGCGAAACGAGGAACTGATACTTCCGATAAACGATTCCATCAGCATGACACTGGACGCCAATGAGATGTCCGCAAAGACAACAATATCCGCATCGGAGAGCTTCAAGCAGAATCGCATGTGGCTGAATGGGGATGAGGTAGCCTTCGAGGATAATCCACGTGTGATGCGTTGCCTGGAGGGTGTGCAGCGATTGGCGCTGGCCAATGGGGAACTGAAGTTTCCGCTCTCCTGGAAATTGCATATTGCATCATACAACAATTTCCCTACTGCGGCAGGACTCGCCTCGAGTGCAGCGGGGTATGCGTGCTTGGTGTATACCTTAGCACGGCTCTATGAGTTGCCAATGAACGAGGAGCTGACCACAATTGCCCGTCAGGGAAGTGGTTCGGCTTGTCGAAGTTTATACGGAGGATTTGTACATTGGCGTCGTGGATCAGCAGAAGATGGCAGCGATTCCATTGCAGTGCAGCTACAGACTGCGGAACATTGGCCCAATATGCATATGCTCATCCTGGTGGTGAACGATAAGAGGAAGAAGACCGGGTCCACCAAGGGAATGCAGTTGGCTGTGCAGACCTCATCCCTTATTCAGCATCGTGCCAATGAGGTGGTTCCACAGCGTATTAAGCAACTAACGACGGCTATTAAATCTCGTGACTTTGCAACCTATGCCGAGATCACCATGAAGGAGTCAAATCAGCTGCACGCCATCGCACTGGACACATATCCACCGTGTGTCTACATGAACGATGTTTCCAATGCGATTGTTAACTTTGTACATGACTATAATGAAGCTGCGGGATCCCTCCAGGTGGCCTACACCTTCGATGCAGGGCCCAATGGTTGTCTCTATGTGTTGGCCGAGCATGTGCCACGCCTTTTGGCAGCAGTTCAGCTGGCATTCCCCAATGATGCCCAGCAGAGTGTCGAATACCTCAAAGGAATCCCAGTGCCGCCACTTGAGTTAAAGAATGGAGAAACGAATGGAAAACTAAGCCACATCTATCCCAAGAATATGCTCAAGTACATCATACATACGAAAATCGGAGAGGGTCCCCGGCAGTTGAACGATGAGAAGAGTCTTCTAATCAATGGCTACCCCCTGCCAAAATAGTCTTCCCCCTCACTTTAGCAAGTATTTCCATCGGGCACAAAGAACGCTTAAGATAAGAAAGTTGAATTTTACATTATAAGTAGAAAGGTTTTTAGGAAAGTTACGGCGCAGTTTATTTTTCCTTAAAATATCCACAAAATATTCACATTATATTTAAACCCTTGACCTATCCCCCTTCCCCATACACACACTCGAACACACTCCCATTGTGTATGCATTATTTATTTCTGTTGGCAATAAACATTTTTATTTATTTTTCTGTCAGTTTATTTTTTGTTATTCTAATTTGGTTGCCCCCTTGAGTAAAGAGCATATTTAAGTAATTAGTTCTGTGTCGACTTCTATATATATAGTATATACAGCATGAACTTTTTGACTCCAATTTGAGGTGGGGAAGCTCGACGAGCTTCTGCTGCTTCTCTACGTGCCTTACAAAAACGTACGTGTTTCGAGCATGTTTGTGCTTGACCAGAATAACTGGACAATAATGGTGACAATAAACTCTCGAGTAGAGTTACATATATATACATGAGTCCGAATTTTAAGTAGATAAATAGCATTAAGATTAGAAATACTCCAAGTTAATTAGAAATATTGTTAGAAAAATATATTTATAAATAAACCCAAGAAGTTTATTTTGAATTTGGATTGTGGTTAATCTGATTACTTATATCATATACGTATATGTATGTATATAACATACATATATTATATATATCTTCCAAAGTTCGAGTGCATTAACCCGAAAGTAAAATATATATGTTATGCCCTGTTACCTCACAAACGACTCACTTAATTCCCCAGAAGACCCTCATAATATACATAGATCTTGATATAAATAAAGAATTACTGAGAAATGGAATTCTGCCCGCTTACATATAATTACATTGTAATCATATTTGATAGAGAGTTTTACAGCTGAAATTAGAAGACAAAAAACAGAACTCATCTCTGGAATTTTAGAAAATTATCATATTTATAGTAATATTCTCTTATAATCAAAACACGTATAGTTAATACTTGGATCTTATAAATAGACATATAATAAGTACACTTTTATATGCTTTTCTGTACAGCTAGAACTAAATAAAAAGCACTTTTCGAAAGCAATTGAATTAAAGACTGTGTAGCAAATAAGGCATCAATTATTGCAGGTTGCAGGTATAATCAGAGTTTAAAGCAGAATTCGAGGGGTTCTTAAGCCCAATTATATATAGAAAAGGCACGCACAGCTGGATTGATTCATTATTCATCCCGTGGACTCACTGCAGTCTGTGAGTTGATCAATTGTGTCAATGACTACGTGATTGGTGCCCACGGGCAAATTGTCCAAATCGAAGGTACTGGATGATGCATTCAACAATAGTTCCAAAGAGATTTCCTGCTCCAAGGCCACTGCAGAGAGTAGAACTTCTCCACTCTCCTCATCTACAGCTGTCTCGATAGTGTCTTCGATTTCTGGGTCTCCCTGCTGTTGCTGCTCCTGATCCACTTCTGTATCATTATGATTATCATTCTGATCTGGTAATAAACTTGAGATATACTGCTGCACAGTCTCCTCATGGAGATGGTCCCTATGTTATTTGCCCGCATGCAATGCCGCATTGGGAAGTGTCTGTACAGTGCAGCCAGCTTCCATGTGCTCCATCACCTGTTGCTTCAGTTGGGCCACGTGATCCTTGAGTGACTTTACAATGCCAGCCAAGTCTGTATTCTCGCCCTTAAGGAGCTTTACACGATCCTCTAGTTTCGAGATGCGTTCCAGCTTACGTTTGCGGCACTTGGAGGCAGCTACACGATTCCGTTGCCGCTTACGTTCCAGTTTAATCTTCTCTTGATCTGCCATATCGATGGGACTAACAGTTGGTGATGCAGCCGATGCCTGTGGCTCATCTTTGATGACAGGAAACCGATCTATGGGTTGCCAAATAAATAAGTTAGCTATGGATCGCACTTTTAATTTGAATTTATTTAAACTTACCCACTGTATTATAGATAATGGTGCCCCCACTGACGCCGTTATTGACAGCTGCCATGGGATTTGCAGCAGCAGCAGCTGCGGCAACCACGGCTGCAGCTCCTGCAGGACTGTTTTGGACACTACTAACATTGGAGTTGTTGCCCAGAAACGCGTTGACATTGTTAATAAATCCATTCTTGCTGGTATGAAGATTTTGTAGAGCCTCCTCGAATCCCTTGCCAAAGGCCTCCTGTTCTGAGGTGGGTGCCATGCCCACTTTAGTAGGGAACACTGAGCCGGGCTGTGGGGTCTGCATCATAGTGCTGGATAGTATGATTTTCTCAACGTCGGGTGTATTCAGGGTTTTCACTTGCAAGTCTGGGGAATCAATCAATAACGGGGCAATGACCCGCTTATTTTTTGCCGTCTTATTGAGGTCCAAAAAGGCTGGACGTTTGTTAACGTTAACGTTGTTGGTTGTTGAGGTTGTACTGTTGTTGTTGGGTGCTTGAAATTCCATCGATGATTCCTCGGTGCCAAGAGCTTCCGGTTCTGTTTTAGGTATTATCACTGCAGCGTTTGTATTCGTACTGTTGGCCGAAAGAGCAGCAGCAGTGGCAGCGGACACGATTGTTTTCATTTTTCCTTTGAATATGACGTCAGACTGATTACGAACAAGAAACGAAGAAAAAGCAATGCTAAATAGGTTTGCTGTTGTGTCGTGATAACTTGTTTTAGCCGATGACTCATCGACACTGCCCGCACACAAATACACCCTCACACGCACGCACACACATGCATACATGCACACGCACGCACACATCCACGTAAGTATGTCACATGTGTGCACAATTTACCAGATGTAAATAAACTTAAAATATAGACTCACCAATCCGAGTCAAAATTAATCGTGCCTTAAAGCTTTGTTTCGATAACACACCTAATGTAATATTTACTTTTTATAAAACCCTTATATTTTGAAATATGTTAATCACCAAGGGAACTGCGTATTATTGCGTAGACTTTACTATTCACAATGAGGCGCTTATAGAGTTGCCACTTTATTTTAAAATCGCGTATCAGCTGTTTAAAAAAAAATACTGTATTTGTATATCGATATTAGCACTTTGTTGTGTATCGTAATGAAATATCGAATATTTTACCATCTCCATTCCTTCTTCCTCTTCTTTTCCGCTGAACTGTCAAAAACGTAGGTCGCCAATAGGAAAAATAATATTTATAAATCTGTAAATATGTCGATTATACAAATCAATCGACTTTTGTTTATATTACAAATGTATAAAACATATTGAGAATTGTTTACTATAATGAATATTTTATGTTTTCATATCCCGCACCATTGACACCTCCGAAAAAACCAGTTGATAATTCGCAATGGCCAAGTCAAAGAATCACACAAATCACAACCAGAACAAGAAGGCTCACCGTAATGGTATCAAGCGCCCACTGCGTAAGCGCCACGAGAGCACCCTGGGCGTAAGTTAACAATATTGTAATATTCATGATCAAGAAATCTAATAAGGAATTTTTCTCTGGTACAGATGGATGTCAAGTTCTTAATCAACCAGCGATATGCACGCAAGGGCAACCTGTCCCGCGAGGAGGCAGTCAAGCGCTACAATGAGCGCGTCGCTTCCCAGCAGGGCAAGCCAAAGCCTGTTAAATTGTAAATTCCTGACCGACATCGTTCTATCTTCTGAGTGAAATCGTGTTTTAGAATAAAGGAAAAAACATTTTAACAAAAGCATCCATCAAGTGAAAGTTTATGTGGGAAGATTGCAGTCTGTGGCGGGAACTGCAACTTGTTGAGTTACACCAAGATTAAATTATAAAATTGTGTCATTAGATCAAATTTTGAACCGGCTTTGCATCTTGTGTCATGTGCTACAAAGTAAAGAATCTTAAAATCAGGGTCAAAGTCATTTGGTAAACAGAGTATAGTACTTCCTGACTGGTTATTCAATAGTAAGGCTTTTTGGCCCTATTGGTTGCATAGAGTGCTAAGGGAACCATTTATATAGTAAACTTGATCATTACTTAGTAAGTTGTTTACAAGAACAATTCGATTAAGCTGGCGCACTTCATCGAACTTATCGATAACAACTAGAACAGCCCTTTACTTTTCCCATTTGGCAATATTATGGCCATTTCACACTTTGGCTATCTGGCAACCTTTGCGCAGTACCCGACGCTGCCAAGCAAACAATTCCCTGGCCATCCAATTGTATGGGTAGTTCGTTGTTGCTTGGCCTATTGTTTGTTGGGTAGCAAACCGCTGCGAACGTAGAACAGTCGTCGTTCGGTCGCCAATATACATATATGTAATTTATTTTAATAATAGTACAATTCATAATAGAGAGTGTGAAGAGACAGTGTCTGTCATATGTTTTATGAAATATGCTGTTCGCCAATTATGTAAACGAAGAAAGTGTACTACTTAAATTCAGAATTGTACAGTGAAAAGAATTAGTTTTCGCGCAGTGTGTGCTCTGTGTGGATGCTTGGTGGTGCTCGGGGCTATATGTACGTGAATATGTACATACGAATGCATGCACCCGCATATATATCTTTTATTTCATGTTCGTGACAGTTTATTTTACTTAAATATCAAAAGTAACTAGTTCTAAAACAATTAAATTTAACAATTAACGGAAACCGCAAAGGGAAACAGTGCAAAAAGTGAACGAAAATAATCGGTTATATCGACGTTTCATTGTCACGCAGACAGTCACATATACACCCACACAACACCAGCGACACACGTGCACAGACACACACTCACACACACATATACAGAGCAGCGCTCAGCTGTGCACAGCTGTCATTGTTATTGTCAATGTGTTTGATCCTGCCCAAGTGTTTTGTTTTTGCGCGGCAAATTGGCAAAAAGCAGATTCATCTCCTACCTACAACAACAACAGTTCAATCATTTAACCGGTGAGGTGAGTGTCTCCATGGCACAATGGAAATTTGTGCAATAAATTATTTAACTTTATTTTAATTGAACTTTTGTTTTCACAGTAAATCGACCAAAACTATCGAACTATCTTTGTGTATTTTAAAAGTTTTCTGTTCTGTTTGCTTTTCTGGGTTGAATAGACACAAATCCCCAGACCCCAATACTCGTAACATAAATTGTATAGGCACGTTTCTCTCCATAAACCGCAATTGGAATATAGATTTGTGCCTTGTCATCAATTTGCAAAACCTATGGTATACGAAGGGGGTGTTAATTACTAAAACAATATTGTCGTTTGTGTGAGAAAACAATTTGTTGCCTAACAAAAGTGGAAACTGAAATATCATGACTACAATTTCGCATAGTTAGCATACTGAAATGTGTACAAACATCTCCATTTATTCTGCGATTCTAAGTATTTGAACTTTCTTTGAGGTTTATCCGAAGATTTATCTTTGCTAATTAGTTATACAACGTACCACTCTAATCTATTTTTAAACCCCGGAACTGACTATCAATCAGTTCCTTGGCAAAGCGCCGCATAACTGGATTCTTTGTAATCCATCATAATTATAAAGCGAACAATGTCATAATGCGAGTGTGCTTCAAAGTAAGCCCACTTTATCTTCATTGTTTCTATTTCTCTCTTTGTGCCTTTCGTATTTACCAACTGTTTGCACGGCGCTTATTATCAACAAAAATGAGCGATAAGAACGTCGTCTGTTCTCATTCTTTTCGAATTTATATTCGTTGAGGTATTGCAATCTGAAGACTGAGGCTCGTCTTGTCATTGGGTATTGCAGAACTTGATGATCGATGACCTTGTCAATCTTCTTTACTGATGATAACTTAATATCACCTGAAGCTAATAATCTAAAGTTTAATTGTACTCTTTGTGTTCTTCATTGAATAGTAATTAGTACTAGCATGTTATCGAAAGCTCTCCGGCTATCATAGATAGAGCTTTACGTATCTTTTGAATAATCAGCGAGTCTGTCTGATTTACAATAAAGATGTTGTTATTTACTTTAAGTGCTAATTTTATTATTGGCTTAATAAATCAATTTTAAGTACCCGTACATATGTTCACATAATCAAGTTGTCTGTACATTTATAATATAGATATGTACGACAGGGATGCCACATTTTATAGTCTTTGTCTGGTTGGCAGAGCTATACCACAAATTAGTGTTAATTTATCAGATCACAAATGTAGAAATATATAACTGACATAGACCTGAGATAACCATTGTCCAAAAAGAATGTTGTCAGTTCGTCTCGAAAGCCTCAAAGTAACACAGATAAGTTTAATGTCCGCTTGACTACAAGACGCGACTATCGAAAGAGTTTCTCTAATATAGATCTATCAAAAGTGACTTATAAATTATGGTTGAAAACATACCAGTCTATTCGATAACACACTTTGTGGAATCTATTTTGCAAGGCGAGACCTCCTTAACGCAAGTGAGTTATACATATTTGCTTGACATATCAAGTTACTCTCGAATGAATCAGCCCTTGATAGCTTGATACTTTGTGCTTATATTTCTTATATATAAATTCATAGTCATTGTAAAATCAAAATAAGAGATTTATTCCAAAATGAATGCATCGATCATTTCCATTCATTATTTGGTTAATAAGTGCTTATAATGTGTTCTACGTCTATTCTTGGAATTGTTGAAAGCCTGCTGGCCACACATTCTCATGGTAATTGCTCAGAAATGTGTGTACAAAATCTTTTATAGTATATTCTCAATATATATACGAATGAGTTGTAATTTTCTCTAGCTGCAAAACTTTCCACGAATTAGATGAATTACAAAATATTGCAGTATTATGATTAATATAACGAGTGACTACAATAATATAATAATAATATAGTTAAAATATTGTTTTTAGTTGTATATGATCTATTAAGCAATTCAACAGTCGTATAAATTCTTTTTGCTTTAGATTATAAGTGAACTACACGAAGTAATTTTTCTTAAACAATTAAGATATTATAAAGCTATTAAGCATTAACGATCTATAAATGTCTGTTTAACGTGCAAATTTAATTAAGTCTTCGTTTATTTCTAAAGTTCGGTGGCTATTTTTCATGTCAGCCTAAAAGTATACTTTTAGTTTGTGCTAAACTGCCAATGAGCCTCTGGCTATTTAGCTGTTTTCCTTCAAGTCTAGCTTTTTTTGAGTTTAAAGCGAAAGTTTAATAATTGCCAATAAAATCGAAAATTTAATAATTAGATTAAGAAGTAAGGAGGTATCTTGTATAATATAGGTTAATTATTGTTCTTTATAGTTGTGAAGGGAGTTATTGTTGAATCCAGCACAATATTATAAGTATATTTCATACACAATCTAGCATTTACAAACATACACACATACTATGCGAGTAAGTATGTGTGTGTATATATATGTAAAAGCTACATGTTCACTCTGCAAACAAACAATGTTGTCTTATTTTGTATTGTCTGCCATGCAATGACAGACAACTAACCCAACCGGCGTTCTTATCAGTCAAAGCGGGATGACTCTCCTGCACACAAAGCCTACTGTAAATCTGAATATGTGCACAGAGAGAAGGAGAGAGAGAAAGTGTAAGAGAGAGAGAGAATAAACTCAGAGTTCTAGTGAGTAATTCCTTCCGTCAAACAACAAATTCCTATTACGATAACCAAAAACAAATGTATATATATTTAGAAGCCCCGTTCATGTCATTGTTCATTTTTGGCGCTAGTCAAAGTTCTCTATCTGCTTGTGTGTGTGTTTGTGCGCGTGAGTAGTCTGCGTTTAGTTGATACTTGTATATAAGCGCCGTTAATGTTTTGCTAAATTGTTGTATTTTATCAGACAAAAAAACCACGTAAAAATAATTTAAATAAGTTTGCTCGACGAGCACATACCCCTTTTTTAGTATTATTATTATTATAGTAGTTGTAGTAGTATTTTATTGTAAAACAAGCATTTGCGCTCTATAAATAGTTTTAATATGTGTATATAATATAATATATAATATACAGCTATGAAGATATATGCTTCAGTTAATTGTGACTCCGTAACTGTGTTAAATAGAAGCGTAACCAAACACATAAAATATTCCCAATAACTTATTTTATTTCTATGATAAATACCCTTGTATACTTTCTGAAAAAATCCCCGTGTGAAAACCCCGTTTAGGTCGCTAAGATGTACGACGAATAATTCTGCATATTAATATGTTTATATATTTTTTAATATATAATTTAAACACCTTTTCTCTAAACTTGTCCGCGTATAGGGTATTGCAAAGTGAGTGTTAGACAGTTGTGTGTCGGGTGAACTGCATAATGTGCTGTCACAGCCTGTCCCAGAACACGGCATGAGTTCCCTGCGATTAGTTTTCCAACGTAGCGCGTGGCGTGAGTTTGCTCAATGCGAGAGCATCAGAGAAGACGCGAAATAAAACTGTTTATAATATATAATACCGTTAAATCTATAGCAACAGGTTAATTGGAATAGAAACTGAGACGGGGTTATCAGATTAAATGTAGAAGTAAATATTTGATTCGGGATTTGCCAATGTGCGCAGGCAAATAAATTAAGTGTGTTAAACGGAAACTCCGAATACAAAACAAATACAAATACAATCAGTATTTTCCGTTTTGTTTGTGTGCCATAAATGTTTATATAAGTGTGTGTGTGTGTGCGTGTGCGTTTCTTTAAACTCGTACTCGTTGCCTGGAAAAACGAATCCAATATGGTGCGCACACCCAAGTTAGATCAATTGGGGCGCGCCTATTCGGAGATGTCGCCAT
This sequence comes from Zaprionus ornatus, assembly GCA_018904035.1. Taxonomy (NCBI): domain Eukaryota; kingdom Metazoa; phylum Arthropoda; class Insecta; order Diptera; family Drosophilidae; genus Zaprionus; species Zaprionus ornatus. The sequence continues at coordinate 7,474,281 of JAEIFZ010000253.1, forward strand.
TGAATCCTCCCCTGTCGGCCCACTCGACGGCAACAACCAGTTCGGTGGCAGGGGGGCACGAGCGACGCGATTCCGGTGGTGGATATGGAAGCATATTTCCGTTTGGTTTCTTTCGCAGTTCCTTTGGTCGCAGCGGTAATTCAATACAGGTGGGTAAGCAGAGAGTTTTTTTCATAGTATTCGCCATATGTTTCGATGTTTAACTGTTGTCTGTCTCTGGTTTATCTGATAAGAGATATAGATATACACCATACCATATGCCATACATATATTTATGGCACCGACAAAAAAACAGACCCAACCCAGCTGTATATAGTTTGTTTGTACTCTGATTACAATTCTGCTTCCACTACCAGTTGGTAGATCGATAGAGCCAGTCTGACTAAGCTCTGTCTATATATATTTGTATATATCTTTTGTGTGGTGTACAGTTTGTTATAGCACTTGTAATTGTATTTGTTTAATTTATTTATCAGTATTTTAATTGCGGTTTTTTAATTAAAAGTAAACTAAGTAATGTAAGTTGAGACTGCTCAGCTGGTTGTCGACCCTTTTCTATGACATTGTTTTTTAAAATCCGCCCCAAAGTATGCTATATATTTTACTGGTTTAATGAGTGTATGCGTGTGAAGTTTAACTTAGTAGAAAATTAGTACTCGGATCTGCTTGGATTTTTGTGTAATCCAACGAAGTGATCTCATAGCTCGTAGCAAGGGCTTTATAACAGAGGGGACAACTTTTGCCCGACGTTTAAGGCGGACAATTCCAATAAGACGACTCTGAAGGAGTCAAATCATTGTCTTTCTATAAGAAGGTCAAATTAAAATTCTGTCCAATACCGCATAAAAAGTATAGAATCTATAGTTTGAAAAAGGCGTCGTTGGCTGACTGCACAAGTGTATTACGTAAAAGAAGAAGATAAGATTAATCTGCCTTCCTTTTACTCTCCCCACCTCCCTCCCTTTCTCTCTCCTTCCCTCCCTCCATTTCTATCTTTCTATCTCTTCCTTTGCCTCAGTGTGAAATATAATACTATAAAAGAGTCTGCCCACACACATACATTTTAAGTAAAAATCAGCATCATCTAAATACAGACTTTATATGGTTTGTCACGTCTATTAAACTTCAGTTTGTGCTCGTGTTGGTGTCAGCTGTAAATTACTATTGACACTCACTGTCGGCGTTAATAAACTTTATTATGGAACTGTCATAATTGAAGGCGGCATTCTAAGCAACAACAACAGTAACGTCCTCCACGGGCCGCTTCACTTCAAGCCGCAATGTCTGCGATTCAGTTTTACTCGCAACGCAGCGAGGAGCGCGTCGTCTTGCCACACGCATCGGCGTTGCAAGTGTGAAAAATAATTAATAAAAGAGGAAACTTCAAATAGGAAGTGAATCGAGGCTCCAATTTTGTGTAATCCTCTGTCTGTAATATCCGCTGGTTATCTAAGTGCTTATCAGAATCTCGAAATCTTCACAGAATCGAGCTGTGTTTGTTCAATTAATTAAAAGTCAAAGACAAACTGCGCCTCATTGTTCCAGATACAGATACAGTTACTTATATATGAATGCTGCTCGCGGCGCAGCCCATACAGTTCCCTCGGAACGCCTTCGCCAAACGGTCGAGCAAAAAGTTTTTCCCATTCAGTTTTAATTTTTCGCATATTTTCTTTGCCAATTGAAGCGAGCAAAATACTTTCAAAACGGAACTTAACGGCGCGAGTTTAACCAAAATGTTTAAGGCCCGCTTGAAAACGCATCCGGGCGAATCTGAGGTGTGTGTGTGTGTGTAAAGATAGATAATAAAAATTATAGACAATTAAGCTCTTAGATTTATGTTCCTCATTAAGTTGATTACTGGTAACCAAGATAAGTTTCTGATAAGCTCATTACAAGCTTATGCAGATATAACTTTATTGACAATCATATACGATATATGTAAATATTGATTTACAGTCGAACAGTAGAACTTCCTATTCAGTGGAACTGCTTAGGTAGTTGTTTGTATATAAACTTTGTAAATCGAGAAAAACCTTATTCCAAACGTAATTTAAATTCTATTATTTTAGAAATAATTTTAAAATACGTTAGACATAGAATATTTAAGAAATTGTTTTAATGAAGTGGGAGAGGGTATATCATAGTCGAGCACACTTGACTGTAGCAAGCGTTCTTCTTAATAGATGCATTAGAGTATAAATAAATCATACAAGCAATAAAATAAGTCAAATCGGATTAACATACTCGTGTGGGAACTATAAATAATATATATTTTATGATCTTGTATTGCATAAGACAAGCTTCACTGTGCCGGAAATAACTGTTTGTTTATCAGTGACGTAGGTAGACGGGGATTGTGAGCTATTGGATTACACACAGTACTCATCACAGTACTCAGTACTCATCTATGATTATTATCTATTCAACTTATCAAGATACACAAAAAGTGTCTCAAAACTTACGCAACTGGCAACTTAATCTTTACCCCTTTGATAAAAACTGAGGCTACGCCTTTGCATCGACGGCAAATGGAAGCAGCCTCTTTTATTTGTTGATGTTCTTTTGAACACAATCACCATCATATGTAGTATATCAATTGACTTATGTGCATCATCAACAGTTTATACTCAATTCATTTGTATGGGAAGCGTTCAGATCCCAGTGATTTCATATTCTCTTTCTCTCTGACTGAATGTCATTTCACTTGGCGCCAATGAAGAAGGCAATTAGACAAGGCCTTAAGAATTCTTTTTATTATCTTGTTGCATATGCCAAAAGAAAGCACACAAAACGAAAGGGGAAAGCAAAAAAATCACAAGAAATTCATGCATAATTACTAATCAGTTATCTCAGACGACAGACGACGACGGCACTCGCTCTCCCTCTCGGGTCATAAAGATAAACTTAAAGTGTCAGAACGGAACAGGAGGAGGAGAAGAAGGAGGAGGAGCATACAAAGAAATCCAAGAGGGACAGTGGACAGCTGAAAGCAGAGAGTAACCATGCAGTCGGATGATAAAGCGTATAAGCTTAAGAGGAAACCAACAACAAAGACAACAACAACAGCACAGTATGACCCAGAGAAACAGACAACAACAACCACTGCAACCAGTTCAACAGAGTCCACGAAGCAACGCACAATCGGAGCTCTGGTGCGGGGTATACACGACACTGGAACACACGATCTGCATCGTCCCTTGTTGGGAAGCGAAGAAGAGCAGCGCAGCAGTACCAAGTCCAAGCTGGCAGCACGACGGGGCATGGCCACAGAGCTTACACCACATGCCTCCCTGCCGCGACTGGTGATCAACATAGAGTCATCGTCTGAGGCACTGAGTACTACCACACTGGATGGTGGCAGTACCTCAGTCACCACAAGTCGCGCTGTGAATGCCCTCTCGCCTTCGCCGACACCGACACGTTCCCTTACCCCCGATAGCTATGGCCAGGATGGACTGAATGGCGAGGCATGCAGTGGCAGCGTCAATGGAGATAATCATCTTGATCAGAGCACCACGCCGAACACGACGCGACGCTTCAGTCATTTCAATCTGGCACTACGTCGTTTCTCCCACATTCACGTACATGTACTACTCTTTCTCTATTTCCCCACCCCCTTGTTCTTTATCTCTCTCTCTGTTTATGTCTATCTGTCTCTCTGTCTAACCTAAGCCTGGTTGTTTTCGTGCTTGGCTTTGCTTCTAACCATTGTCCTAGCTAGGTTCCCAGTCTGTAACCTGTCCTGTCTTTCATCTAAAAATAACTTTTAATTCTTCTTACTCAACTACTTCTTTTGTTACTGTTGTTGTTTTTGCTGTTGTACTTGTTGTACGATCGTACAACAAGTTTGATGTGCTTTTCCTGCCTGAGTTCTTGTTCATGTTGTTGATTCTATTTTTGACTTGGCTACTCGACTAATATGGCTAATTTTAAGCTATCAAGCAAGGCAATAATACATCATCTACAGACACGAAATAATACAAGAGGGTTATGCGAAAAGTTGTGGGGATTGATAATGAAAATATATTAATGATAGGATATTAATATATATATATATATTATGCATTGGGGTTAAGGCTTTATAAATAAGATAAATGGTATATGGATTATAATTAAGTATGAACTTTAATTATATCTTTACTGCAATTATGGTTCGCCGATATCGGTTTCATTTCATCTCTTTCATTTCACTCTTCTTTCTCAATTGTCTACCTTTCAGACGACCTTTAAAGATATGTACTATATGTATAGTATTTGTTTTCTCCCCACTCAGGACTATTAAGCGCACTTTATGGTTGTAAAATTTCACTCGAGTGAATAACTTGAGTGCTGCGTGCACGCAAAATGAGAACGAGATGCGAAAAGAAAACACAATGCGACCAAAAACAAGTTCAGTGTCACGTAACCGATAAAGATTACTTTAAGCTACCCTCCATGGGGTGGAAGTACTTAATGTCTATAGCACGCAGTTCAAGCACTTCAGCGAAACACCCGCACAACAGAATCAACTTGCTGGTATTGGGCAATCGTTTATGCGGTATGTCGAAATGTTATCGATAACTGTCTGTCAGTGTCGTTTAGGGACAGAGTGACAGAGGGTGAGTGGAAGGAGTTGTGCAAGTTTTAGGTTTGCCGCAAGTCAAAAGACAATAATGTATTACCCCAAGTTGACAAGGCTATAAGAATTATGACTATTTGGAATTATAGCAATACCTTATAATAGAACCCACTATGCATACGTGCAGAGTTAGTTTGCGCAAACAGCTAGATAATCCAGCTGCTCAAATGATGATGTTTTAATCGATATAAGCAAATATTTAGTTGCAGAAATTTGGTAATATTTTGAAGGCTTAACCTCAATACGTTTCGATATAAGAACTTAAGAATCCCCTCTTTTATCTTCGGCACTACCAGGAACTTTACTTAGTCAGACTTGCATCAGTTATGTAAATTTAACAAGAAGCTTACTTAACCTGAGTTACTGTACAGCGCGCGTAACACTGTTCACAAGTTATCTAGTTTACTTCAAGTGTTTCTCCCTTTTCAATTAGCTAATGGACAGTTGGGGAAGAGTGTACTGTATTGTAAATCAATTAACAATTAACAATTACACTTAGTTAAGGTTACTAACTGCTGCAGCTGGCCTTATGCCAGTGAAACTTATTCTGCACGACAGTGTAGAGGTGTAGAATACCAGCAAAAACCGCGAACAGACTGAGAGACGGACAGACAGAGAGACGAACAGACTGAGAGGCAGACAGAATTGTTTATTGGCCATTGGTGGTGGTCATTGGTCACTTTGGTCAGTTTGGTTTAGTTCGGCTGCTCGAATCAGTCGCTGGCGGTGCGTGCTCACGGCGAGAGCGTGCGCGGAAAATGCATTTGTGCTAAGAAAAACTTAGGCCAGCTCACAGGCACCCCCTCCCCTCTGAGTAAATTAGCCGAAAACACGTTTCGAGTTCCGAAAGCAAATTACAGCATTTTATAGTCGCGCCCGCGGATGTATCTGCTGCATGTGTGCAGTGTGTAGTGTAGTGCAGTTTGGTGTATCTCTATCTGCGTATCTGCGACTTATCCACATTACATGTGTAGTTATATTTATGCTTCGCAGTTGGTAATCACTGTCGAGTGTCGAGTTTCGAGTTGTTTTACGTTTTCCGTTTTTGCGTGAGCTTAAAAAATTCGCACCGTGTGTATGTTTGCCGCCCGTCCGACTGACTCTCTGTATTGTGATAACGTCGACAACGCGTCATGCGATACCCGCCGATACCAGGCAACTAACCAACCGAGCAACCCGTCAGCCAGTCAGCCACTTATTCAGACTCAGTCGACCTGCCTGCCCGTCTAACTAAAGCACATCCAATTGCGGCTGCTGTTTTCATTCACGGACAATCCGTCGTGGCGCGCAGAAGCATTCCTTAACGCTTAAAAAACGGTTTAACAAAAAAAGAAAGACACCTTTAAGAAGAAAGACACAGAAATAAATTAATAAATTAAATCCGAAGCAATGCGAGCAATTCGAAATGCAATTTACTTAATTTAATTAATGAAAAGGCACGCGCGCGCCGGTTTGCTCTCATTCTTTAACTCTTCTAGTAATATATCTAGTTGAGTCTTATTTACTCTCGCCCAAGTATTGTAAATCATGTGGGCTTTTATCAACGCGACTTTTTAATTCAACGCTTAATTTACAATTGTTTAACTACAACTCTCTGGTGCAGTGCAGCAGCCGACAAAATGAAACTATCCAAAAGTCTAGACGAGCTCATTCTGAGCGCCTCGCGCTTGAATCTACAAAATTTGCGATCTCCCACTAAAAAGAAATCAAAAAGTGTTAGTAAATATATTGAAAATCTCTAAAAGACTTAGAATTCGTTAAGTGTAGAAGTTTATGGGGTCTTATACAATAATATAATAATCAGGACGGATAATTAACTCTTTCCAAAAGTGTAAAGTGCTGAAAATAAATTAAAACAATTGACCAACTGGAGGAGAGACTTATTTTGGTTGTTCTCCAATTACCGGAAAGATATTTTTATAAATTTTCTGCTGACCAAATTTGGTTAAGATCCCGCAAACTTGGTTAAGATTTCAATATCGAACCAGTTTAAAGACGTCAAACAAAAATACAGTGTTTCTAAGTGGGGAAAGAAAACTCAACAAAAGTAGCCCAAGTTTAAGGAAGAAGCATCAGCTGTGCGTCAGATCTACTTAAAGTTGTTTACTACTTGAAGTACCGCCTTGAAGTAAAGCCCAAATGCGTTTTAGCACTTACAGACAGATACAGATCTATAGGTTATCACTCGCACCTCCACTTAACTGTAGACTATTTACAAACAAACTATTTATAAACAACAATTTCACGCCTCCAAACGTATATAGTAAAATCAATTTCGCTTTAGTTACTCGTAAGAGTACAAATTGAACTCTCTCAAGTCTGGAATCTCAGTTAGGTTCCTGTGTTGATTCACCACTTTTTGGAGAATTCCTCTTGACACTTGACAGACAATATTGTATATATTTTCTTTTTGAATACGTATGTGCCACCTAAGCCACTGCAAAACGTGAGAGGAAGCTAATTTTAAAAGGGCAAATATACTAATCTTTATGGCCTTATCATAGCATATATACATCATAGAAGTCTTTGGGTCTGGGACTATCTGACGAATCTGTGTAGTAATTTTCCCCTTGTTCATTTGCTTCTTTTGCGATTTATTAGGCGCCACTATCACATTGGTATTTCTGAGGATGGTATTAGATTCTGACAGCTAGCTGTCTACGTTCGACTTATAAACTTGGACATGGCACATACCTTTTGACAGGCAAAGTTAGCCCACCGAATGAACCCGATATTTTTTTATCAAATCACATTTTACTGGTCTTATACACGAGAACTGTCTTATCAATTTTGTCGTGCATTCATTTCATATAATCGGAATTGGGTTTTATATGCTCTCTTGCCTAGTGGGAGGTTGTAAAATCCCAATTAATTCTGACGAAAGGGCTATCGAATTGTGTGAAACGCATATCGTTTGTGATATGCATCAGAGTCTATATTTATCATATAATAATGTTAAGTCGTCATCATTATATTTTACTTTCCTTTCCTACAGTTTACTTACGAGTTAAGGTTAAGGCTACGAGAAAGTGAGCTCGATATTGTTTACTTTACAACTGTTAACTTCATTACACAACACTGTTAACATTGACTTGACATTGCTGAGTAGTAACAGTGCACTAAGTGTTACAGCTTTTTAACATTTTGCAGACAGTGAATGCGCGCCGAAGCTGTCTAACTTGATGTTATACTATTATATTTAATATAATAATCTCCCCTCCCCCACCACCTACAAAATTATCTTCTATACTTTTATTAACAGAATTCTCCGTGAAAATTCCCCCGTTTCTTGGTTCGTTATTGGTTCCATTTATCGAACAAGAAAGTTTCAATGCATGTGACGTTTGATATTCAAATAACGTTTGTTGTTCTCGATATACTTATTAATTAAAATGTGTTTGCAACGTTACTCAAACCAATAAAAAGTACCCCCAACCCCTTGGCCGTGTTACTTGAATTGCATGATGTATTCAATTAATCTATAAATATTGGAAATTGTTGCTTGATCAATGTCCTCTTTCTGTCTTACTCTTTCAACTTAGAACATAAATCGATACGGAGAATCGATGGGTTCGCTCGGACATCGCGCATTGCTGCAGTATATCGATAACAATGATATTTCCGGTCTACGCGCTATACTCGATAGTCGTCACCTAACCATCGATGATCGCGATGAGGTAAGTAAAACTTAAGGTCAATAGAATAACGATAATTTGATCGATAATGACATCGATATCGATAATGTAATCGATATTTTGATCGCCAATTATTTGGTTGGCTAATTATATCAGTAACGATATCGATTTCGATAATATTATCAATAATCGATACAGTTATCGATAACAATATCGATTTATTCATGATCTCATGCCTTCTCTCTCTCTTTCTCTCTATAAAGAATGGCACAACGGTGCTTATGGTCGTTGCTGGACGCGGTCTGACTGCATTTGTACGTGAGTTTCTGTCCCGTGGTGCCGATGTTCAGGCGGAGGATCTGGACAACTGGACAGCGTTGCTCTGCGCCACACGCAATGGCCACTTGGATGTGGTGCAACTGCTGCTGGATCATGGCGCCGACGTGGAACATCGTGACATGGTAAGGCAATAAGACACTGATCGATTCTTCAAGAGATTCGTTAATGCTCCTCATCCTCTCAGGGCGGTTGGACTTCCCTGATGTGGGCTTCATATCGTGGTCACACAGATTTGGTGCGTCTGCTGCTCGACAAGGGGGCAGATGGCAATGCACATGGCAATTACCATTTGGGTGCACTGCTCTGGGCTGCCGGCCGTGGCTTCAAGGACATTGTGGAGCTGCTGGTGCAACGAGGCGCAAAGGTGAATGTTGGGGATAAGTACGGTACGACTGCGCTAGTCTGGGCCTGTCGACGTGGCAATGTTGAGATTGTGGATACGCTGCTCAAAGCTGGCGCCAATGTGGACACTGCCGGCATGTACTCGTGGACACCACTACTGGTGGCAGCTGCCGGCGGACACACAGATTGCGTTAGTTCGCTGCTGGAAAAGAAACCGAATGTGAATGCGCTAGACAAGGATGGCATGACCGCGCTGTGCATAGCCAGTCGTGAGGGATTCCAGGATATTGCTGCTGCCCTCATTGCTGCTGGTGCCTATATCAATATACAAGATCGTGGTGGTGATACGCCATTGATACATGCCGTAAAGGGAGGACATCGCACTGTGGTCGAGGCGCTGCTGAAGAAGCATGCGGATGTGGACATACAAGGCAAGGATCGCAAGACGGCAATATACACTGCCGTCGAGAAGGGTCACATGCAGATTGTTAAGCTGTTGCTCTCGACCAATCCCGACCTGGAATCATCCACCAAGGACGGTGATACTCCACTGCTGCGCGCTGTGCGCAACCGCAATCTGGAGATTGTACATATGCTGCTTGACCGCAAGGCCAAGGTGACTGCCAGTGATAAACGTGGCGACACCTGCCTGCACATTGCCATGCGGGCACGTTCCAAGGCAATTGTTGAGGCACTGCTGCGCAATCCGAAGCACAGTCAGCTGCTGTATCGTGCCAACAAGGCGGGCGAGACGCCCTACAACATTGACTCACTGCATCAGAAGACAATACTCGGTCAGGTGTTTGGCGCACGACGACTGAATACGAACGAAGACTCGGAGGGCATGCTGGGATATGAGTTGTATTCATCTGCACTGGCTGATGTGCTCAGTGAACCCACGTTAACCACGCCCATTACTGTTGGTCTCTACGCCAAGTGGGGCAGTGGCAAGAGTTTCCTGCTCAACAAACTGCGCGAGGAGATGAATAACTTTGCGCGCCAATGGGCTGAGCCACCTACGAAGATCAGTGGACTGCTCTTCATTGTTTGCCTGCATATATCGCTGCTCATTGGCACCATCGTGGGTCTGGCCAGCTGGTCAGCTCTCTGGGGTTCACTGGCTGCAGCGCTGTTCCTGCTACTCGCCTATTTGTTGCTGGCGGCCACGAAGTACTTCAATTATCAAATGGACATGATGTGGGCCTACTCGGTGCTGCATGGCCTGGAGAAGCGTATTACACGTCTGCGTCTCATACTGCAAGTAACATTCTGTCATCCACCTGGACCCCAAGCGGACTCACAACCCAAGCCAGTTAGGTTTCACTTTGCTGAGGCGAGCAGCGCATCACCCACGGGCGATGGTGCTGTGGCGCATATGTTGGCGGCGCTGCTTGATGCGATAGGTGAGGATCAACAGAGAGAAAACCTTTATAGACCCCGACTAACATCTTTTCCTTTCCTCCAGAGTCACACTATGGGTGGCTGGCAACGAGACTGTATCGTGCCTTTCGTCCCAAGTGCCTGAAACTGGATATGGGCTGGCGTTGGCGACGCATGTGCTGTCTGCCTTTGGTGCTGCTCTTCGAGTTCGGTCTGATCACTTTGGTGGCGGGACTATCGTTGATTGTGGCCTACTTCACCCATGCCAATGACTCGGAGAGGGAGCAAATATTGGTGGCCATCTATGTGATTGCCGCCGTACTGGTGACACTCATCTGCACCCATCTGCATGTGCTGGCCAAGGTGTTTGGTTCACTATTTATCTCACACAAGCGACAGCTGAAGCGGGCTGTGCGAGCCAATGAGAATGCACCGCTGACAATGCTCGGAGCTGAGGTTGCTGTGCTCACGGATATGGTGAAGTGTCTGGATGCGTTTACCAGTCAACAGAGTCGTCTTGTCGGTGTCATTGATGCACTGGACTCTTGTGATACGGAACGGATATTGACCTTGCTGAATGCTGTGCAAACATTGCTCTCTGCACCAAATCGCCCCTTTGTGCTGCTCATCTCGGTGGATCCGCATGTGATTGCCAAGGCAGCGGAGGCGAATAGTCGTCGCCTGTTCACCGAGGGCGGCATTGGAGGTCATGACTTTTTGCGCAACTTGGTGCACTTGCCTGTGTATTTGCAGAATTCTGGACTGCGTAAGGTGCAGCGGGCGCAGATGACTGCGTTGCTGTTCAAGCGTAGCGGCACCGACTATCAATTGGATGATGGACCCACGTTGGGACACTCAGTGTCCGCGCGTCGTCTCTCTAATGCCTCAGAGATTATGTCCAGCCAGGAGAAGTTGAGGGCACCGCCACGTGGCGGCGGTGGTGGCAAGAAGTTGCGTCTCTCGGAGTCCGTGGCCAGTTCGATTGGCTCTAATCTACATCGATTGGGACAGAATCAACAAGGAGTGATCGATCTGTCTCGCATTGTGCTCACCGATGACTACTTCAGTGATGTGAATCCCCGCAGCATGCGGCGTCTCATGAATGTCATCTACATCACTGTGCGCCTGCTGAAAGCATTCCAAATCGACTTCAGCTGGTACCGTCTCAGTTCATGGATCAATCTCACCGAGCAGTGGCCCCTGCGTGCCAGCATGATTGTGTTGCATCATGATCAGTACATGGATACCAATGCGGATGAAAACATCTCGCTGCAGAGTGTCTACGAGAAGTGAGAATTGATTGAATCTATGCCTTAACTCTTTACTAAATCATCACCTCCTTTTAGAGTGCGCCCCAAGCTCGCCTGCCTGCGCGAGGCTGCACCGCTGCTGGAACTGGATCGCGATGAGCGTAAATTGGATGCCTTCTTGCAGCTGCATAAATCTGATTTGCTTGTAGCTGACTTACGCATCTTTCTGCCCTTTACCATCAATCTCGATCCGTATCTGCGCAAGGTGCTCAAGGGTAAGCACGGCAATGACTTTAAGTATCTGTAAATTACTTATATTTCCTTGCTTTCCACAGAGGATCAACAAGTCATCGAGGACGAAGGTTCTCTGGTGCTGCAAACACGTCCCAGCGTATCACACAGCATGCGTGCACAGCCAGCACCAACAACATATGTGCCTTCGCCACAGATCTATCCGCCTTATCAAATGCTGCAGAACGAGTTTGTGGCCAACGAGCTGCGTGTGCGCAATGTAGGCGGATTGGAGCCCACAGCACCGTTGATACCATCGCCGAGTGATTCCTTTGGCGTGAGTAGTGATAGATACTATTTATACCTTACTATATGTACTGTATATAGCTTAATTAATATACCTTATATTCAATTTCTTTCCATTCGTATCTCCTCCCAAGGATGACATACTGCAAACCAGACTCACAGATCTCACTGTCGAAGGCGTCATCAGTCTGCTGGAACGTATTGAGGATCTCAAGCCAACACTAGCTAAATTGGCGCCTGTGCTGCGTGATAACGCCATCAATGGGCGTGTGCTCAAGCACTGCGAATTGTCGGATCTCAAAACGGTTAGCTGGATAAGTTTTTAATAAGTTTTGCAAATGCAAATTTGAAACTAATGTATTCCCTCTCCCTCTGAACAGGTACTTGGCCTTAGTTTTGGTCACTGGGAGCTGTTCCGTTTGCTGATCAATACGCTGCGTGATGTGGATCGTCTGCCACGCAAGAATCGCCCACAGCCTGCCATAACAGAGACTCCAACGAGTGTACCTGCGCTGCGGGATGTGCCAGATGCGTTGCCAGCACCATCGCTGTCACGTCGCAACTCTGTCAGTCATATGGAGAAACAGGTAAGTGTGTTAGGGTCAATGGAACCTATTGTATGTTAGGTATATCTTTATCCTAACTGAATATGTTAACTTATCTTTGCACAATGCTTACCTAAATAGTCGAAAATCCATGACTATGAGTATCTACAGGTAAAACTTGCATAAATATCGATGCCTTGAGCATTTCCATATCTTTTAATTATATATTTAGTGACCTTTCTGTGTTATCACAGTTGTTTTTTCTAGCACGAGGTCAATTTATTTATTAATTTAAAGAATTTATTAATTTTGTATCTGAATGTTTTCTTATATCTATGCGTTCTTGTCCCTTGTGTACAGGTCACGCTGGAGGAGCAGATGATTTGCGGCGCCTTGCAGACATTGAACGAGGAGGCTTTCGAGGATGTGGCCAGCAGTGAACGGCCCAGTCCGTCCGGTTTGCCCACAGGTGAGATGTTAGCTGCAGCATCGCAGTTGCAATTAGCACCTATATGCGAGACATCCGAGTTTGGTTCGCCTGCTGATGAGCAGAGAATGCAGAGTTTGCTGCAGTACAACAACAATAACAACAATGGCAACAGCAACAATAACAACAACAACAGTGGAGCGCAGCAACAACAACAACAGCAACAGCCAGATCAGCAACATAAATATTTAAATAAAGATTATAATCGCAGCGCCAGCTCGCATTCGCTGCAGAGTCTGAACGCCGGCGCCGTTGGGGGCATGATGACGCAGATGAGTCAGGGTAACAACGGCTCAACTGTTGATTTGATAAGTGTGGTTGGCGGTGGCGGAGGCTATGGTGGTAGTTATGGTGGTGGTAGTGGTAGTAGTAACACATATTATGGGGCACGCCTCACACGTCCCAATTCCATAGCCGATGAGCTGCTTATCGAGCCCATGACACCGTCCACAGTGCCCACTGTGGTGGTGGTGCCCAATAGTGATAGCGTCTACGACGACACCAAGCTATAGATCCAATACTAACTAACTATACCAAATAACTAACTGTATACCGAACTAACACATATCTGTATTAAATGAATAACGAGCTTCCAACGAATGAAGAAGAAGATATCGAAGATATAATATAATAATGCATGCTAAACTATAATTAGTATTTTAAATTGTATTAATGTTAGTACTTAAACTTAACTTCAGGTCTAGATTTAGTTAATTTAAGTTTAGCTGGATAACCGACTATATCTGTGCCATTTTAACAAACGCTTTTGCCATAGAAACTTGTTTAAATGCCGATTAACCTGATTTTGATTGGATTTATGATTTAGCTGCTAAATCTATATGAAAATAGACATGTGCTCAGGCTCATTTATTGTATTATTTATGTATTTAAACATAGAAAGCGACGACTGCACGTTCATTAGATTAGTACTTAAGCTGGTAACGGAAACTAAACTGAAACTTAAATCGAACTAACTAACCCAACCCAAAACCAATTCTAATGCTGCTTTCGATAACGAAGCTAATCATACACTTTATAAGGATGGTGAATAAAATAAATAATCCAATGCGAGAATAAAATCTTGAATATTGCATTTTATTGTAGTTTCTATTGAATAACAAATTTCGTTTGTTTTTACTGCTTTTTGTGCTGGAACTCTTCGGGCAAACTGGTTATGGCTTTCTTACTATATAAGACATTTTATGTTTAACACACACACATACCTAAATTTGCATGTTTTCTCCATTGCACATTAAGTTTAGACTGTAAATAATTATAAACAATATATATTGTGTTGGGTAATTGTAAATAATTTTAATGTAAGTTCAACGAATACCTCAATGAATCAATCTCGCAATGGAGCTCGGCCATCAACGAAAGAAAGAATCTGCGCAAACGATTTACTATATATCTGTCTGTTTTTCTTATATGTGTGCTTTACTCGCCCTTTGTATATTATGTTATATATTGACTGTGGTTTATCTGGTCTTCTAGAACTCGACCTGTCCAGCGCGGGGGCCTTATTTACACCCAATCTACTTACTTCTGGTTCGCCAATGCAGCAGCGTCGCGATTCCATACTGAAGCAACAGGGTAGCGTCAAGTCGGAGAAGCGTGTATCGATCAAACCGACTCCGAGTGGTTCCAATCTGGCCAGCCTTAACATCAATAATAACAACAATAACAATGCCAAAATGCAACCAAATGTGGAATACATTTCAGAGGCTGCAAGTAGTAGCAAGGGGGCGCGGCTCACCACTAAACCACCAGCGGGTGAGTATGAACTTTGAAACTCAATGAAATCGTTTACTTATACTTTCCCTCCCTCTGTCTTTATTTCAGGCCCCCGTCCCGCTTCGCTGATCATCACCAAAAACGATTCAACCTCACAATTTCAGCTGCTGCGTTCCTCATCCATTGAGTACGAGGACATTGAGGCACAGCAACAACATGCCACCATAGTACGCGCCCTACGCACCACCCTGCTCGAGCAGCAGGAGGATGAGTCGGCGCCTCTGGTATTTACCGTGCGCAAATGATAAGAGAGAAAGAGAAAGAGAGAAGAGTGGAATACAAATTCAATACGTGCTTTTTACTTAGTGCCAGTTAAAAATTAAGTTACAAATTAGGCTGTACTTAGTTCGTGTGTTCGTGTAATAAGTTGATATTGTTGTTAGCGAATTAATTGTTCAAACACATGTACACTTACTATACTATTAATGTGAATTTAATGTGCATACTGTGCGTATAAAGGAGTATGCACATAACAACTAAGACAATTATATTTAAAAAATTGCTTTACAAACAAAAGCTCACAAACTATATACTATACATATATATTTATAAAGAATTCAATAAACTATAAATTAAATATATATTTTTCACGAAACTTATGTTTTTCATTTGAATAAACCAAACTTTAAACTGAGAACTGCCTTACGTTAGCGCAACTTGCTAACGTGACGCCAATTGGTTACGTTGCGCAATGGTGTGGAACTAGCTCATTAAGTAAGATAGTTATCGATATCGAAAACGCATTTTGTTCTTGTGCTGCTTCTTGTCTTGTTTGTGTTTCGCTGCTTCTGCAAAATGTTTTCAGAAACTTTTTGTCGCTTCAGGGCAGAAATAACCATAAACAATATGTTAATTGATAAAAGCGCCGCTCGGAAAAATGTGTGAAAGAGATATTTGATTACTAAGTGCCAAGATATACCTTATTGGTAGTTGCCAAAATAAACATGAGTAAAAGGAATGTAAGTAAATAAAGTAAAAGTGTGTACAAAAAATGAATAAAACAAGTATGTTCAAAAATATATATGTGACGTGTCAAGATTCAAGATTCGCCCTGCCGTGACATATGTAAATCAACAATTCACTCACATACATATCCAATACAACCTACGCACACTCCCAACCACCTTGTGTGTGTACACACTAGAAAGAAAACACATGAATTTAACCAGCTGATTTTTGTTTACATCCAGCGGAGGGTGCGACATATTCTCTCGCGGCAACAGCTGATCAGGCGCGCACGAAAACTTGAAAGGTCACCTTGAGCTCAATAAAAAAGAAGAATTGACGAATTTATTCGATGGTAAAGTTTAATTCAGCTGCAGACCGCAGTTATTGGAGAATAATTAAAGAAAAAAATTGTATAAAATAGTTAGTGCCCCACAAATGCAATATGCAATGAAAATAATGCAAAAGATATAGAAAATACTTGATATTTCATGAAATTGTGCGCACATTTTGATCCAAATACCATTCGAGTGCCAGAAGAGCACCAGATTATCTAAGTGTTTTATAAAATCAAAGCATAAATAATTGCAAAAATTTGAACATGTGGTTTTATCTTGAGGATTACGCGTAAATAGAGCGAGACAGTCGTGAATTATGTTTATTACTTTGCAATTATGAACATATGTACATAATTGTGTATGTATGTATGTGTGTGTCTGTAGATAAGTATGTAGGTCAATGGACGCGCCATGAACGAGTGTCTAATTTTAAACTATTTTCTTAAACTGTTTACCTCGAATTGGTCTTGAAATGTTTAAACAAAACAAGCCAACCGCATTGGTCGCCCCATATTTTTATTGCAAGTCATAATATAAAGACAATTTTGAAAACTTTGCCAACCGGCACGAAATACCTGATAGGACTTTTTTGAAATTGTGCGCGGGTGTATGAATGGTTATCCATAATTTAGCGATAGTTGTAACATTTATCTCTAGAGTTTGTTAATCCAATTTGTAATTCGTAGATCACTTATCACTGCAACGACGGTTTCAAATCGGTGTCTAGCACATAACCTTTGCATGTAATCATTGTCAAATACCATAAAGGACTTTTTGAAGGGAAATTGTGCGCGGGTGACAGGAGTGAAATGATTATCGATATTTTAACAATATTTGTTACATTTATTACTGGGAATTGGTTAATCCCGTGTGTAATTCATAGAACAGTTATCACTGCAACGGCGATTTCGAATCGGTATTATCTAACGACCTTTAATACTGCAGCACGTAAGCTTTGCATGCAATCAGTGCACTGAAAAGCTTCAGCGAATTGAATCGAAGCGAACTTCAATGGGCGCCAAAGCTTAAGCACGTTGATACACACACGCACACACAGGCACAGGCCCCGTACTTGGTTTAGGTTATTTACTAAGCTCACTTAGTATTCACACTTGTTTTCTTGGTTCAATTTCAATTCCATCACATATTGTTATTATATACATACATATTCTAAATTAATGCTCGGCAGTTGCTTAGCTGGCGCCGGGGCTTATTAACTCACAGCAGCTGTGCCGGCACAGCAGAGAGAGAGAGAGAGAAAGATAGAGAAAGGGAGAAAGAGAGAGAGAAGGAAGAGTATAAAATAACACTTGAAATTGCAGCTCGAGTTTCGGATAAAGCGTCATTCAATAATGTTAGCCGAGGGTATCAACTTGCTCTGCGGGAGCATAAGGGCCGCCTGTCAAATGCTGATCCGTATCCTGATGGGCTATCAGGTAGTGCGCTGGCTCCTCCAGTACTATGAAAATGTAACTAATTCTGATGAGCCACAACAACAACAAGTGCATCGGGGTTTGGGGGCGAATGCTCGAGAAGCAGAAGAAGAAGCAGCCGGCAGAGAAGAAGAAACAGACAAAGAGTGTATCAAGATTAATAGTGATAATAGGAATATTGTAAATGCCACAGCAGTTATGGGGAATGCAGTTAAAGGCAACAACAGAAGCAGAGGCAGCAGCAACAGCAGCAGAGGCAGCAACAGTCGCAGTCGCAGCAACAGCACCCGCAACAAATCAGTACAAAAACGCCACAGTGAGGTATGATCACAATCACTGATTGTAATACGGAAAGAAAAAAAATATTGAACAAAATTATGTAGTAAATATGCACAGACACACGCACACACATGTACTGCATATAGATCGGTGTGTGTGTGTGTGTGTATGTGCAATGTGATTGTGATTGTGTGGGAAAAGCATAGCACAGACTGAACCCACCGACCTAATAAAAAGGTGCTCGCTATGTCTAGCGACAGCTTCAGTCTGTGCCGTGTGCTCCTCGTGTTCTAATTAACTATATTCCTATATATACTATATTCCTACTATATACTGTATATATTCGGAAATCGATTAAGCTCTACTCTCTACTTCTACTGTGGTGTTGTAACTGATAGCTTGCGTGTGTGTAAGTCTCTGCCTTAGTGTCTCACTGTGTGTGTGTGTGTGTGTACCCACCTATGTTATCTCGACTCTTCGTGTAATCGCTTAGCCCAATCTCGAGTTATATTTAGACTGGCGCCATCAGCTGCTTATGCAAGCAAGGAAGGACAAAGTGTCCTTAAATTGTTGATAACGTGCTGTTAGAAGTTGAACTTATGTGCTTGAAAAAGAAGAGATATGATATGATATATGATATATATGTTCTACAATAAGAACTAAACAGAACTCTAAGAACTTATTATAATATACAACTTATTCCAATTAGTAGTTCATTTTCCTTGAGGTGTCCAAAACCCAACAAAAATAGACATTATTTATTGTTAATCAGGAGTAGTGTGAACTTTTCCCAAAACAATTGTTTTAACATCATAAATATACAAAAGTAATTCCCCATTTTAATTAGTTCAGTTGAAACACTTTAAAGAACTTCAAATTATATGGCTTTTAGCAAACTGTACTAGTCAAAACAGTTTAAAACTTGTTAATTAACTAAGGGAAAGTTTGAAACTTATTACAATAGTTTAATGTGCCTATTCGAAAATATGTTTCTTTAAAACTTTACTTAGAAGTGCGATAAAGATTAAGTATTATTTCTCATTCAATTTTAAAAGTGTTTTACCATAAATATTTTCTTCATGGATTCCATATAACATAGCAATTAATTAATGAACAGATCATTCGCTATGTAGCTGAGAAATAGTTTTCTTTTTTAGTTTTATTTTTATTGGGGTGACATTGAGAACGAATTGAATTGAAACGAATCGAAACGAATTGATTGCCTCGAGGCAAAGCTTTATATATATATATTTACTTGCATTGCATATCTGTGTGATCATCTATGTATACATACACGTATGTATTGTCTCTATATATGTGTATGTAGGATTGTCTCCACTGTGTCTTATAGCCTAGAGGGAATCTGTTATTGTTTTTTTTTATAGATTTTGACAATGAGCAAGGATACTGACTCTCACAGCATACCCATTGCTGAGGGTCAAAATGCTGAGCATGTGCTGTACCGTCTAAAGCGGAACTCCAAGCTCTGTATACATCCGGATGTATCGCTGTTGGGCCGTAAGATACTCTTGCTGACCAATTATCCCGCGGAGGGAAAGAAGTTTGTGCGTACTGAATATCGCGTGCTGGGCTGGCAGCTGAAGGATGGCAAAGCATTGACTAGTCCGGAGCATCCCGAGGTGCATGTGGTGGACACAGATATCTATAGTGTGTTGCAGTTGAAATTGTCCGGCACATATCGTTTCTACTTCAGCTATGCCGATCGGTGAGTGAACATGAAGTTATAGTGAAAAGTTCTCCGTCTAATTTCCTTTTTTGGTATCTTCCTTGCAGCGAGGCCAATGTGAATGCTCCACCAGACGGTGCTCTGTATGTGCAAGTGGAGCCCACGCTGCATGTGGGTCCACCCGGAGCACAGAAGATCATTCCATTGAACTCTGTGCGCTGTCAGACTGTGATGAGCAAGCTGCTCGGACCGTTGAACACGTGGGAAGCCAAGCTGCGCGTGGCCAAGGAGTCGGGCTACAATGTCATACACTTCACACCCATACAAGAGCTAGGAGGATCCCGTTCGGGCTACTCACTGCGCGATCAACTCAGGGTTAATTCTCATTTCGCTGCCAAGAAGGGCGACAAGATCACGTTCGACGATGTGGAGAAGGTGATCAAGAAATGTCGTCAGGAGTGGGGGGTAAGTAGAGTTGAAGTATTTCATTGGTTCTACTGCTAATCTCTGATATCTTCTCCTTCTTTAGGTAGCCTCC
This sequence comes from Zaprionus ornatus, assembly GCA_018904035.1. Classification (NCBI taxonomy): domain Eukaryota; kingdom Metazoa; phylum Arthropoda; class Insecta; order Diptera; family Drosophilidae; genus Zaprionus; species Zaprionus ornatus. The sequence goes on from JAEIFZ010000253.1 coordinate 7,494,431, forward strand.
ATTTGCGATATTGTGCTGAATCACACTGCCAACGAGTCGGAGTGGCTGCTAAAGTATCCGGATGCAACATACTCATGCGCCACTTGCCCCTACTTGCGTCCCGCCTTCTTGTGGGATGTAACACTGGCACAGTGTGGTGCTGATATTGCTGATGGCAGCTTGGAGCATGTCGGAGTGCCAAAGATCATCGAGCAGGAATGCCATTTGGAAGCTTTAAAGTACCAGTTGCACACGACTTATCTATCCAAGGTCAATATACACGAACTGTATCAGTGCGATGCCATGAAGTATGTGAATGAGTTCATGGTGCAGGTGCGCACGCGTGAGCCCCCGAAGAATGTGACAAAGACATCACGCTTCGAGGAGATTCAACTGATACAGGACCCGGCATATCGACGCTTGGCTAGTACCATTGATTTTGAACTGGCATTGGAGATCTTTAATGCTTTCCATGGCGACTGCTTCGATGAGGAGTCGCGTTTCCGTAAATGTGCCGAGACATTGCGTCAACATCTCGATGCACTCAATGAGCGTGTGCGTGCTGAGGTGCAAGGAATGCTTAACTATGCTGTGGACAATGTCTTGGCTGGAGTGCGCTATGAGAGAGTACAGGGAGATGGACCACATATCAAGGAGATCTCCGAGAAGCATTCGGTGTTTATGTGTTACTTCACGCACACCGGCACAGAGGGCAAGACACTGCAGGAGATTGAGGCGGATATGTATGGCAAGGCTGGAGAGTTCTTTATGGCCCACAATGGTTGGGTCATGGGCTCCAGTGATCCCTTGTTGGACTTTGCCGAGGAGCAACCTGGTCGTGGCAATGTCTATCTGAAGCGTGAGCTCATCTCGTGGGGCGACAGCGTCAAGTTACGGTTTGGAAAACGACCCGAGGACAGTCCTTACCTGTGGAAACACATGACGGAATATGTGGAGATCACAGCGCGCATCTTTGACGGTGTCCGTCTGGACAATTGTCACTCTACCCCATTGCATGTTGCGGAATATCTACTGGATGCAGCGCGTAAAATCAATCCGGAGTTGTATGTTGTGGCTGAGCTGTTCACCAATTCGGATGGCACCGACAATGTGTTTGTCAATCGATTGGGCATCACTTCCCTCATTCGTGAGGCTCTCTCCGCCTGGGATTCCCATGAGCAGGGACGTCTAGTGTATCGTTATGGCGGCACACCCGTTGGCGGTTTCTATGCCAATCCCCAACGTGATGTGGCACCAATTGTATCGCATGCACTCTTCATGGATCTAACGCACGACAATCCATCGCCAGTGGAGAAACGTACCGTCTACGATCTACTTCCCTCCTCGGCTCTGGTCGCCATGGCCTGCTGTGCTACAGGCAGCAATCGTGGCTACGATGAGCTTGTGCCACATCATGTAAGTTGCAATGGAGTATGATTATAACACCTTAGCTAATTTTGTCTTTCTCTGCAGATTCATGTGGTGGACGAGGAGCGTCTGTATCAGGAATGGGGCAAGGGCGTCGATTTCAATACTGGCATTGTGGCCGCAAAGCGTGCTCTGAACATACTGCATGGTCAGCTGGCAGAGGAGGGTTTCAGTCAGGTCTATGTAGATCAAATGGATCCCAATGTGGTCGCTGTCACACGTCATTCGCCCAGCACCCATCAGACTGTGATTCTGGTGGCACACACCGTCTTCAGTTATCCCAATCCCAATGCTGGGCCCACCAATGTGAAACCATTGCGATTCGAAGGTGTTCTGGATGAGATCATACTGGAGGCCAATCTGACAATGAAGAGCGACAAACCATACGATCGTCCAGCTCCATTTACCAAGGATGAACATGTCCTCAAGGGTTTCTCGCAGTTCGAGTTGTCACTGCAAGAGCACATTCCTCTGAGCAAGTCGAAGGTGTTCGAGACAAACTCATTTGTGGATGGCAACAACACGCAGCTGAACTTTACCAACCTCCGACCCGGCACAGTAGTTGCCATACGTGTCTCCATGCATCCAGATGCCCGCAAGAGTTTCGATCGTCTGCAGGAGCTGACGAACTCATTGCGTCTACAGTCGGAGGGCAAGCAGATTGCAGAGTTGAACGCGATTGTGTCCAAGTTGGATTTGACTGCATTGAGTCGCGCTCTCTTCAGTTGCGATCAGGAGGAACGGGACATGGGCTTGGGTGGTTCTGCCTATGATATACCCAACTTTGGGCCCATTGTTTACTGTGGTCTGCAGGGATTCGTTTCGCTGCTGACAGAAATATCACCACGCGATGATTTGGGGCATCCACTGTGCAACAATCTACGTGATGGCAATTGGATGATGGGTGAGTAGAACTTGACGATACTTTCTGGTGTATAATATATATTCATATATTCATAATCCTTTCTTAAGACTATATTGCCGATCGTCTGAACAACTTTGAGGACTTGAAGCCGCTTTCCACTTGGCTTAAGGCAGCCTTTGATCCCCTCAAGAATGTGCCACGCTACCTCGTACCTTGCTACTTTGATGCCATTGTCAGTGGTGTGTACAACGTGCTCGTCCAACAGGTGACTCAATTGATGCCCAGGTGAGGAGTTGAGGAGTTGATGTTAGACTTGCATTTCAAGTAATTGACTACCAATCTCCTCTAGCTTCATTCGTGATGGTCATCACTTCACCCAAGCACTGGCGCTCTCAACACTGCAATTCCTGGCCGTCTGCAGATCGGCCAATCTGCCTGGCTTCAGTCTGGCGCTTGCACCTCCCAAGCCGCCCAAGCAATGTGTCACGTTGTCCGCCGGCCTGCCGCACTTCTCTACGGGTAATCAGCTTAGTATACATTCTGTACGTTCTTTTATTAACCGATTATCTTGTAGGTTATATGCGCTGCTGGGGTCGCGACACGTTCATCGCACTGCGTGGCACCATGTTGCTGACGGGGCGCTACCAAGAGGCACGTTTCATCATTCTTGGTTTTGCCGCGTGCTTGCGTCATGGTTTGATACCAAATCTCTTGGATAACGGAGCCAAGCCACGTTTCAATTGCCGCGATGCCGTCTGGTGGTGGTTGCACAGCATCAAGCAATATGTAGAGGAGGCACCCAAGGGGGCAGAGATACTTAAGGACAAGGTGTCGCGTATATTCCCCTACGATGACTCAGAGCCTCATGCACCGGGTGCATTTGATCAGCTGCTGTTGGACGTCATGCAGGAGGCCCTGCAAGTGCATTTCCAGGGTCTGCAGTATCGGGAGCGTAATGCTGGACACGAGATTGATGCCCATATGGTGGATCAGGGATTCAATAATCACATTGGCGTGCATCCGGATACGGGTTTCGTGTTTGGCGGCAACAGCGCCAACTGTGGCACCTGGATGGACAAGATGGGTTCCTCCGAGAAGGCTGGCAATCGTGGTCGTCCCAGCACACCAAGAGATGGTTCCGCCGTGGAGCTGATTGGTCTGCAATATGCCGTACTGCGCTTTATGCAAGGTCTCAGCGAGCGACAGGTGATTCCATACTCGGGGGTGGAGCGCAAGGGACCGTCGGGCGAGCAGACCAAGTGGAGCTACAAGGAATGGGCAGATCGCATACAGAGTAACTTCGACAAGTATTTCTTCGTCAAGGAGTCAGACACCACCTCGGTGGCCAACAAGAAGTGCATCTACAAGGATTGCTATGGTGCCACACATGACTGGACTGACTTCCAGCTGCGTTGCAACTTCCCCATCACACTGACAGTTGCCTCCGAGTTGTGTGATCCCCAGAATGCGTGGCGTGCACTGGAGCAGGCAAAGAAATATCTTCTAGGCCCTCTTGGCATGAAGACCCTCGATCCCGATGACTGGAACTACAGAGCCAATTACGATAACTCCAATGATTCAACAGATTGCACTGTTGCCCATGGAGCCAACTATCATCAGGGACCCGAATGGGTGTGGCCCATTGGTTTCTATCTGCGTGCTCGTCTCATTTTCGCCAGAAAATGTGGCTACCTGGACGAGACCATTGCCGAAACGTGGGCCATCTTGCAAGCACATCTGCGCGAGCTGCAGACATCCCATTGGCGCGGCCTGCCCGAGCTGACCAACGACAATGGCAGCTACTGCAGCGACTCGTGCCGCACACAGGCCTGGAGCATTGGCACCGTGCTGGAGGTGCTCAGTGATCTGCATTCGCTGGGCGCAGACATTTAGGTCGACGCGATCCTAACTACTCCATCAATCAATTCAACGAATCTATGCTAAATTATCCAAGATATTAACTACACACGAATCATTGGTAGCTGCTACAAAGAATTTGGTTTATTTAACATTAAGTTAGTTGTTCAATTTGTTACCAAACTTGTTCGATCTGCTCTATTGCTCTATTAAAGTTATTTAATCTCTTAAACTCTATGAGAAGTAACTGTTTCTAACCAGCCGCATGCTGGAAGTATGTGGCGGGAATATTGGTCCACTACTCAGGCGCGCGATGTCTATCGTAGACATCGGATGCTGTAAATCCGCTTCATTATCTTCACGATTTAGATCGAACGCAGTTATTGATTGATATTTTCTTTGAAGGCCTTCATTTGCGAATTCTTTATTTGACTCGGTTCTCTCTTGCTCATCAAATGCACCACAATCGTATTGAACTTTTTCACTCTTACCATTCACATCCGAAATTTCGATGTTTTCAATCCTTTTTGCGTCCACCTTGCGTTCAATAAAACTCAATTCAGATCATATTTATTATAGATTCGCAACTTACGATTCGGCATCTCTTAAAGACTTTCACCATCGCGGAACATGTCAACTCCAATGCGCTTTGAAAAACAATCTTTTGCACGACATCGATGACTATTGACATGTTGATAGATTGCTTAAGGTCGCGATCTTTAACAATCAATAGTTTGGTAGTTGGGTAACAGTAACATTTAAAGACGTTCACTAAAAATGTACATAATAAATTTGGACAAAAAATAATAATTGTGGACGTACAGCAAATGCAAAGCTGGCAAACTAAATCAAATTTTCATTTAGTTTTTGTTATTTAATTTATTTCTTTTTTTCAAAATCAAAGAGGCACTTCATTCTTTTTCAAAATCAAAGAGGCACTTCATTCAAAAGAATATTTGTTTCATTTAAACACTTTCGGTGTTTTGAATAGAGCTGATCCTTGTGTTCATAACTTATCAAAATTTTACCGACTGTATAAGATGGAATTGGATTCATTTGACGATTATGTGATTTGCCCATACGACAAATCCCATAAGCTGCTGCGCGGTAGACTAAATAAACATTTACAGCGATGTGCCCGCAGCTCGGACAACTCTAACCGTTTCGAAGTATGTCCTTTAAATTCGAATCATCGGCATGATAGAAAGGAATTGTCTGCACATCTTGAAATCTGTCCTGACCGACTTCGCTATGAGAGCGAATGGAACAAGCCGTCCGCAGAGAGTGAGTTCTCCTCTGCGAACGAGCCTGTGCATCTAGAGACGGTAGAATGCGGGGAAGATTGGGACCAAGAACCTGATGTTCCTACCTATAATCCCACGGCGTATTGCTTGCAGAATTCGGTGATACGAAAAGACGCCTTCAACGGCCTAACCAAGTCTGAGCGGCGCAATTTGCGGAACGCGGAGAGACGCCGTTTCGCTGAAAATAAGTAATCAAATACATATTCTTAAAATGTTTAGTTTGTGTTCCATAATTTTGTTTTTTTTATTTACCTTATTCTTGTCTACATGTTGTTTCATGTCATACATTTTGTCTCTCCTTTTAAATAGTATTCCTCACCTTATGCATACCATCAAGTGATTTAAATGTATTTTTTACTTTGCTTTTAACTATGTAGTTGAAAACAATATTTTAAAATTCTAAAGACTAAAGATGGAAAAAGCCTATTTAAACCCTTTAATATGGAGCTAACCTATGGTAGTTTTTTTAGAGAAGACATGAACTAAAAGTTGATAACTAAATATCTAATTTCTAATCCTTAGGGAATTCAGAGCATACAGAATGGGTTAAATCGTAAATTATGTATACATTAAAATTAAATTAGTACAGAGTATCTTCCAGTCGATTTATTTACAGTTGTTAACTTCAAGTAGACTGCTTTCAAAACTCAATTAATACATTACTATCGTTATTAACTATCGGTATATGTTAGAGCTATATGTACATAAAACATGTTTTCCCTGTGAACATCACACGCATAAATAACTGTCTTTGTATGTTATATACTATATATTTATATAGGTATTTTGGTATACTATATAGTCCTTGCAGAATTGCTCAGTTCAAAGCACTTTCAGCTTTCATCGCGTGGTGTTTTTGGGGTTGCTACTGTCGTCGTAGTCGGCTTCGTCGTTGTTGGCGTCGTCGTAGTCGGCTTCGTCGTTGAAGTCTGTTCTTCTTCATCCGTTACGGATTTCAGTTCTCGTCCCATATTCCCGATCTGCATGCCTAGGGCTGCAGCACCTGGCACTTCATTCAATTTGGGCTCTGGAAGACAGTCATCGTATTCGTCGGCTTCGCGCTTAATACGCACCACGGGTTGCGCAGTCGTCCCCTGCGCCTCCTTTACTTGCAGCAACTCACGCCTTATAGCCTCAACATTGTCCGAGTTGCTGGACTTGTTGGCCGCCAAGTCAACGACATTTAAGGTACTATTGATCTTCGTCCGGGAAACGTTGCCCCGCAGCGCCAGCGGCAATGGCAATCGTTGAGCCAGCGATGGTGCGAAAGCTGTACCATTTGCTTGCTTCTCTCCTGTCTTGTAGGAGAGTGGCTCAAAGACTCCGGCATGCGCCTCCTGCTCGTCCCGTGTGTGCGCATTTTCCGTTAGCATTTCCATGAGGGAAACTGGTTTGCGTTCAGGCTTCACAATGTTGTTAGTTTCTTTCGGTTGTGGTTGCGGCTGTGACAAGGGTTGCGTCTGTGGATCCTTCTTTTGCGGCAGTTCCTCTACATTCTTTAGCTGTTTATCTTGACGATTGGTTTCCTTTATCTTGTTCAATGCCTCAGCCAGTCCATCTACCACCAACGGTTTGGGATTATCTGGGTTTTGACTGGCCAATTGAACAGATAGCTTATCCACACTACGCTCCAATAGTTTCATTGTGTTCTCATCCTGTGGCTTCTGTTTAGCCAGTTCTTCGTTTAGCTCATCGACAGTTCTTTCTAGAATTTGCATCTTCTCCTTCAGCTCTTTTTGTGTCTCACGCAGTTCATCTGCATTTGCTTTATTGTCCTTCTGCTCTTCAGCTGTTATTTCCTCTTCCTTTTTGATGGCAGCGTGATCAATGGTTTGTTGTGCAGCTGCTTTCATTACTGGAAGGGCTTCTGGCTTGGCTGGTATTGCAGTTGGCACAGGCAATTCTTCTACTTTAGCCACAGTCTCTTTTAAGTTCTCTTTTTTCTTCTCGATTATTGGTGGGGATTCTTTTACTTCTTCTTTTAACACATTTTCGGCCTGTTTTGGTTCCTCTTTAACATCCACAGAGTGCGATTCATCGACGGGTAGGGGAGGCATCGGTGGGTTTTCTGAGACAGCACTGGCAATAACTGGCTTCTCGGCAGGTTTAACGACATCTACCTTTGGTGCAGGCAGTATATCCTTTTGTAGATTTATTAATACTTCCTTGGCTGCTTCGCCCTTGGGTTCTTCTATCAAATTTTTCAATACTTGCGAGTCTTTTAACTCCAGCTTAGCAGCCGGCGGTGGTTTATCGTTGGGTAAAAGGGGTGTAACCATCTGAACTGCATCGAATTGTGGCCCAGAGCTTTGTGCATCGATTGCATTGAGATTTGCGTATGTGCCGAGAATCATTAAGCAGAAACCGCTGACGAATACAAACTGTGCCAGAGTGCGTTCTGTCGACTCTTTTTTAATGATTTTCCGAAAACTTATAGCGGGAAACATAATGCAAATGGCCACGCCAATGGTAGAACCAACCAGTCCAATGACCAGTTCAACAGAAGGTATTACAAGTGCCACGCAGAGTGAGAAGATTACAATAAAGAGCGTTATCAGACGGAAGCGTCGCTCAGGGATGTAGCTGGTGGCCTCAGTGTGTCCTTGCTGGAATTAGTGAGGAATTCATGATTGTATATTTCCCTTTAGTGTCTATTTATTGCTGCCACTAACCTTTCTGTACAGCAGGGAGTAGATACTGGCTCTGCAGGGGAATATGACCAACGGAAAACTGAATGCAATCGATAGCACAAATCCAATTTTGATAATGTCGCTGCCAAACGAGGTGGACAAGTTCATCAAGATGTTGCCTGATAATGAAGTGAGTTTTTAGTTAACTTATCAAATATTTGTTTTATCATTGTAATATTACCGGAAAAGCTGTGCGTGCAGTAGGCCACATAACCGAAGAAGCCAACAGCTATGTAAACAAAGGTACAGATCCATGTTGCGTTGCGCACAATGCCATTAAGCTTTTCTAGACTCTGGTTGTTGATGCTGTCAAAGACCTCAAAGAGTTGCCTGTAATAACATTAGAAAATCATTAACAGATCTTTAGAGTTGTTAATTCCAGCTCACATTTGACATGATAAGGCCATGCTGAAGATGGGCAGGCACTGTAGCACTCCTGCTGGCTCCCAGTAGACGACCTTCTCTGTCCAATCGTTGGCCACAATATGCGTCTCTGACTCCAGCACAATCTTGAGCATAAGGCAGACATAGAATCCTATGGAGGCTGTGCACACTGTTGACAAACTGTCTACGTTGCGTAGCATACCCAGTGGCACAATACAACAAAGGGTGACAACCAACATGATCATTGTGCGCAGATGATTGTGTTCCGTCATATCTAGCGCAAAAAGCTTGGCAACTATCTGCGGTCCCAGGTCGCCGACAACCACGAAGTATGTTATACATGTACCGATAAGGTAACCAATTATACAGAGTTCTGCCAAGAGTTTACCGGAAGTGCCGAATGCGTGCAGACCGAGCAATTCGAAACTCTTGCGACGTGTCAGCAATGAAGCTTTGATCAGATAATGGCAACATATGCGAGTTATCCAATTGCTTAAGATGAGCAGCACAATGGAAAGGATGATGCCACATTTCTGAAAGCAGAATGGCATGGCCAAGATGCCGACACCTATGATGCTGTTCGCCAGCGTCATAACATGACCCGAATGCGAGAACATGATTCAATCCGTTTTCACCTCAAAAATTTATAAATTATGTCGCGCAGTTTGCAGCTGTACAACAGGTAAAAACCAAAAAAGTAATAGAACAAAGCCATTAGTAAACTGGTAAGTGACAACGGCATTAACGATCACTTACCTCTTATCGCGCGTCACGATGGAATTGGCAGACAGCTCAGATACACTTGTACAATCAAAAAACAAATAATAAAAGAAACTGAAGGCAGTCAAGAGGCAGGGAGATCGACTTTGTTGCCGCCTCTCATTTGGTAAGCAAATACTTTATTTCAACAAAACATTGAATACTATTTTAGGTGGAACTTCTGTTAACTGTTTGGCAGTGCTCACATTTTACACAGTGCGGCTTCGGCAATATTTTTAAACATAATTTTGGTAACGTCAGCATTGTTTAGATTTTGGGCTGAACAGCTGTTTTGTTAGATATCAGTGCGTGAGCAAGCAGTTGCAAGCACGAGTCACGATTGCATAGTGCTAATAATTTACGTTCAATTAAACATTGCATTTATATATCAATATCACTTCAGGCAAAAACGTGTTAATTTCTACATTTTTCTGAACACTTTATCATGCTAAATATATGTATATGTTTTACTGACGTGTGCCTCACTGACCAGCTCTGATACCAAGTCAGCTGTTCCATCACTAATTGCATCCAGTGTGTCCACACCATAATTACCAATCAAACAGGTGGCAACGCCAATTTTTCGATATGTGTGGCAACTCTTCTGTGCTTGTTTCTTTCCGTTCCGTAGACTGCAAACGTCAAGATGGCCGATGTAAATTTTATATAAAAATCTAAAAAAATAATTAACATCCGTGCGCAGAAAGTTCTAAAGTGTATTATATATTTAATTTCCAATATACTGCGCACGCATGCAAATGTTATTTTAGAGTTTTATGTGCAATATTCACCGATAACACAGTGTCCACAGATTGTGCTAATAAATACCCTCTATTTTTTGTTCTTATTGAATATAAACAGCAAGTTGATGAAACTCTTAAGAAGAAGCGTACCTTCAAGAAGTTCACCTACCGTGGTGTGGACTTGGATCAGCTGTTGGATATGCCCAAGTGAGTATATTCGCAAGCAGTACCAATCGGCGTCCCAGAACTAACCTCAACCTCGTCAATGCAGCAACCAGCTGGTTGAGCTGATGCACAGCCGTGCCCGCAGGCGTTTCTCCCGCGGCCTGAAGCGCAAGCCAATGGCTCTGATCAAGAAACTCCGCAAGGCCAAGAAGGAGGCTCCACCAAATGAGAAGCCCGAGATTGTGAAGACTCATCTGAGGAACATGATCATCGTGCCCGAGATGACCGGCTCCATCATTGGCGTTTACAATGGCAAGGATTTCGGCCAGGTAAGAAGAGAGTAAAACCCCACTTGAACTCCCTTACTTAAATACTGTTCCCTCCATAGGTCGAAGTCAAGCCTGAAATGATTGGACACTACTTGGGTGAATTCGCTCTGACCTACAAGCCCGTCAAGCACGGTAGGCCCGGTATTGGTGCCACCCACAGCTCGCGTTTTATTCCCCTCAAGTAAGCGCCGATGTCTGCAGCACAGTCATTGTCTCTGGGCCTTGGCTTGTTTTTGGATTTTTACGCTAAATAAAAAAGGAAACGTAATTTTTTAAGAACGTAATGACGCCTTTCAATTCCCCCTCCCTCCAAAAATGTGAAGTTTGTTTAACAAATTTACGTTTAATATTTATTGGAACTTGCAAATAGTATATGATGATATTGTATGGCATCCCTATCTGTGCTTTCGCGCACTGTTGTTGGTCATCACCACACGATCGTATGCCGTATCCTTCATATTGGACTCTCGTACTCCATTATAGACCATTTGCCGTTGTGTGCTCTGCTGTGACTGCGCAAGTTGATGATGATGATGATGGTGTGTATTGGTCATCACATCTGCTGATCCGTATGCGCTGTCTTTGACTTGAGAATCATTGTGGGAGCGATTAAAATAGTTCGACGGCAGAGCAGAAGAAAGAGGAGGCACCGCCGCCGGTGCAACCGACGGATTAGACAAGACAGGAAGTTGGGCAAGCGATTGGAAGACATTAGCTAGACCCGTGAAGGTGACAGTTTTGCTGGGATTAGTACGATTACCAGACGAAAAGATGGCACTGCCCTGCAGAGGCTGTTGCTGCTGGTTATTGTTGTTAAAAGCGACAAAGGAGTTGGCATTGTCAATTGCGGGCATGCTGGTGTACATGGCCGCCTGCAGTGAATCGGATTTGGAGCGTTGGAGAATACTCTTGGTGGAGCCGCGCGTGCCAACGCCAATGGAGTTCTTAGCGGGACTGTAGAGGGAGGATTGGACATCGTGCGTTTTCGGTGGCGGCGGCGCTGGCGGTGCAGATACATCAAGAGAGGTTAGTAGGTTGTTGCTGCTCTGTGACTGCCAGAGATACTCGTCGACTTGTTGATCCTTACCTAGACGATTCAGTTCCATTTCCATGGAGTTATAAAGAGTCAAATTGCTGTCCAGCATATCCTGCCTGGAGCCCAAAGTCAGCAGACTGTCGGCATTGTTCAACGTCGATGATGAAACCAAATTATATGAGTTGGCCGAGTGCAGGGCCATGCCCATCTCGCTGGGTCCCTGTTGCAGTGCACCCGTGCGTGGATCAAAGTGCTTCTGTGTCGCATCCTTCAGTGTACTCTTGATTTCCTTGGGCTTATCCGGCTGCTGTGGCTGCCTTATGGAGGAGATGTGACCAGGCATGGGTTCGCGTGATACAGACGATGTGGGCGACGCCGAGTTGGTCTCCTCGTTCTCCTCCTGTGATTTAGAGAGAGATTGTTTAGATTGAGATACATATAATATTCTTCTGGTCTCACCTCATCCTCCTCTGTTATTATGGACGACTCTATCCAGTCTTTTATGCGATTCTTCTTGAGTTGACGATCGACATTCGTCTCGATTCCGCAGTCGGCCAATGTGTAGAGCAGGCGATTCTTCTCGTCGGGGCTGCTGTGAAAGGAATACATGGAAGGGCACAGTTCGTCGGTCTCGTACTCGGCCATCTCTTTCTCTGCGGTCTTGGCCAGCCAACGATCGTCAAGGAACTTTGTTAGATCGCCCAAACTCTTGGGACGGCTGCCGCTGCGAGGCTCTAAGAAACGCTTGAACATGCGTTGGGCGCGTGATGTCAGCAGCTGCAGATGGAAGGGAAAGTTAAGGAGATATAGTATTTTGGATCACTCATCTTCTACCTTAAAGAGTTTAGGTGTACGTCGCAGCGGCATCATCATTATGCTGCCCTGCCAGACCAGATATCGCATATAGCGCGGATCCTCCGAACAGGCCTTCTGCCAAGGCAGGCAGCCGGTGAGACAGACGAATATGACGATGCCGAATTGCCAGACATCGTGGCTGGGATCGGCCCTTAAGAGAGAGAAAGAGAAAGTTGATTATTGTATATTGTGACACTTTCCAACACTCACTTGTAGGTGCCTTCGGGCTTAACCTCTAATACTTCGGGTGGACTGTAGGGCAACCATTCGTTGCGACGCTCCACTGTGGTACCAGTTTGAAAGGACTCTCCGAAATCACAAAGTTTGACGCGTTGAAAGTCCGAACGATATATGAGCACGTTATCTAGCTTGATGTCGCGATGCACAATGTCTCTGCGCGGGCAAAAAGTATGGTTAGGTTGGGTTTTTACCAGGTGCTAATTGTATCTCTTACTTTGAATGCATGTAATCTATAGCCGAGGCCAACTGCTTGGCAATACGTTTGCTGTACACCTCACCTACGCCCGTCTCAGTTACGTTTGAAGTTAGATCACCTAGAAAAGTATATATTTATAGTATATATAGAGTTATGCTAGGGATATACCTACCTAGCGGTGCATATTCCTGTGTGAAAACATAGAATCCCGCCGTCTCAAATGCCACATCGTATGTGGTCACAATATGTCGATGCACTCCCAAGTGAAGTCCATAGTGAAACTCCCGATAGAAGTCACGCAACGTCACGTAGGGTTTGGGCACCGCCTTGAGCACCATTTCAGTTTGAGATCCGCGATGTTCGACCAACAATATCTTGCCAAACCATCCTTCGCCCACAATTTGTATGATATCGAACTCATCCACAAGTTGTATCTGAATGCGTGAGGGAGATTTCAATCAAAACATTGATATATTCGTTTTCCCCGAAACCGTTTCGAATGATGGCAAACTGTTCAATAATTGCCCAATATATGCATACAATATGTGTTCGAAAACATAAACGCCCGCCCGGCCAGACATATTAAATGTTACTCTATTTTTGATATAATGCTCGGACCGTGTTTGCAGCCCAATAAAATGAGTTTTTTTTGTTTTTATTTATTTTTTTTTATTTTTTCTATGTGGGGTAGCGCTAACTATTAGCTCAACGAAGAGAATGCTGGCGGGATGCCAACTGAGATAATCTTCTAATTTAACGGGTGACCGAACTTTGAATACCCTGGAATTTAGCTCAAGGCAATGGGACTTGATAGTTTTTGGTAAGTTTCTTTTGAAAATATTTCCTAAAGTTTGTATATTTCAAAGAGGTAGCAAGTATTTTTATCTTGTAAAATCCCTCAACTCTTTTTACAACCTTTCCCAAAAGAGTATTAGCAGTTTCCCTATAAATATGTAGTATGTTGAGTTGGAGTCACCTAATTGTCTATTGTACTATAGAATACGATTAAAATGGTATAATTAATTACCCTAGATTGATTGAATAATCTTTAGTACAACAACATGTGTTGATGTTTAAGATCAAAGTTGATTATCCCAAAATCTATGTATCATGCTCTATCATTGTCTGCACGCGTCGGTTCGAAATAGTTCTCTTGAAAATCCCATTCTCTTTCTATCTCCCTCTCTCTCTCCCTCTCTCTCTCACTCTATCTCATTATCGATTCCATTGTGAAATAAAACAAACCCAACTGACGTTCACACAAATTAGCCGAAGTACAATGCATAAATTGTGAAAAAAATTAACGCAATATCAAAATGTGCCGATATTGTATTTACTTTTGACCTCATCCGAAAAGTTTATAGACCGATGTCTGGAAATTTCTGTTCCCGGTCTATAAAGAAATTCGGGAAATTGTAATTTGTAAAGTGAAATTCGCACAAAAATTTGCCGACAACTTTGCCAGATGTTTTTTTTTTGTGCGAACTGACTGAATTTCCAAGATTTTTCAAATTTGATGTTGTTTTGAGTTTTCTTCGGATGTTTTAATTGACTTACAGTGCAGTTCGATGAATGCACTTTTCTGTTAGTAAACAATATTTACCTTCTCCAATTCGAATTCTCGGATTTTGTGTATATGCCCCCGCGGTTTCTTCGACATGTTGCTGTTTTTACATAGATTCACGTATGCCGAATGTTTATTTGATTCTTTCTTTCTCTCCTTCTCTATTTAAGTTAATGTTTTCAATTCACAAAAAGTCACATCAGAGTTCTGTATGGGAAGGGAAATAGATGCAGAGAGGAAAAGCCATTAATCGTATTGCGATTAAGAAGTGTATTTTCCGCATACGCGTTGTAAATATTTATAGCGTCTGCACAAAGGCAACGATCTATAGATATATCTTTGTGGGCCTGTTTTACATGTGTTCGGTGTGCAGGTTAAAAAAATTATAAGATAAATACGAGAGTATCGCGACAGACCAAAGACTTGCGCACTTTATCACTTTGTCTACACTGCTCCCCATTGTTGAAATTCACTTCCTGAAAAATGGGCGGCAATTATCATAACTCAGCAACCGAAAACATACCGTACACAATGCGAAAAATATCGGAAATATGCGAAGAAAGTAACGGAAAAACGTGTATTGAAGATAAGCTGATATTGAGTTGTAGTGATAACGGTTATTCTGACTATATACTGTTCATAATTTCAAAAACACCGTACACATTGCGAAAAATACCGAAAATATGTTAAGAACGTAAGGGAAAAACATATAGGGAAAATGATCTGACATTAAATCGTGGAAGAGCGAAATTCGTTTTCTTAACATAAGCCGTTATTAAACCGAATATACTGACATAGCGTTTATGTACTGAAAGATAACACTCGAAATTCAGATATTCCGGTACTTCACCGACACAATTCCGTAAAAATACCAAACAGAATTGCATGCGGATTAAGTGCCAATCGGCTTAAGTTCAATGTTGCTTTGCACTTGTCGGTATAAATTTAGTTTAGCTATTGTTCTACTTGTTGTTGTTGTCAAACAAACATTTAATTGAACTGTCTACCACATACACACACACTCAACGATATACACTCACACAGACTCACACAGACACGTAATGCGAATAGTATTTTGTTTAGTTGAGCCAATGTTTTGCCTAGGAGGTTTTTGGCTTTTGGTTTTTCGAATTTCGTGAGAATATTCGCCTCGGTTCTTTGCCGTTCCTTTCCTTTTGCCTACACACGTTTGCATACTTATTATCAACAGCGAAATTAAAAATAATGCTGCCTGCTCGCCTCTTATATAAAAACATCAAATATTTCACTCGATTTCAGTTTCAATTGTTCGAAATTCGAATTGAAATGAAGCAAAGCGTATCACCCGTTACGATTAACTTTCATTGAGGAACTGACTTCGATTTGGCACAGTCTGGCACTGCTCGAGGGCCCATTTAAGGCAGCCTTCTCTCTCGCACTTGCACTGTCTGCCGTCTCTTTCTCTCTCTTTCTTTCTGTCACTCTTTTTTTTTATTGTTTTCTTTGAAGTGCGTTGCACCGTTCCCGTGATGCGTTTCGCTTTAGTTTTGCATTTTCCGTGGCCGCATTCGATGAAAATCCGTTGCCAACTGCTCGCGACTCTCGCTGGCTGAGGAAAAATCTATTGAAAATGTTTAAAAAAAGACATTTTGTTTACGCGAGAGGATTTTCGAAATATTTTCGTAAGTTTCCTATAGCACGAGAGAGGGAGAGAGAGAGAGAGCATGGATAGTTGCGCACTCTCTCTTTTGGCGCCCAGACCAGGCGCTCGATGATCTTGCAAAACTTTAATATAAACGGAACGTATATACGTATATCGAAAGTGTTACACGTAGCGAACATGAATGTATATTTAATTATTTATTTATTTATTTATGTTTGTAGCGTGTCAATATTTGGATGAATGAAGAAAAGACAGCGAAGAAATGTAGAAATGTGGCATGTAATGAGCACTTTTCATTCATTTTACAGCGCATTTTATAACGACTGTTCTTTTATTTTAGTTTTGACTGTTAATATAAATTATTTAAATTTGCGTCTCTTTCACCCTTAGTGCTGTTGCCTTCGGTTTTTTTCCCGTCAAATTTAGCTTGTTTCGGTATTGCAAAAATTTTTTATGAAACTACGTTCTTTATTTGATACTCCACAATTTTTTATTTTTTTAATTAAACTGGCAGATTGTTTGGATTATATAGATATCAAATACAGTTTTTTTTTTGGAAACATTTTCTTTTAAATTGTTTTGATGATTCGGAAAGTTATCAATGAAAATCGAAAATATTATTTTAAGTTTTTTTAATATTTCGAATTAAATTTGTCGCAAGCAGTGCACTGTTTAGTGGATGAGACTCATCCGGGACACAAATCGGGTCGTTTCTTGGGAAACGAGTTCTGTTAGCCGAAAAACAAGCAGTTTTTTACAGTTTTCAACACACTTCTGAAAAGGTGGCAGCTCTGGTTAGTTTAACAGTTCAGGAGCATTAACAGTGCCTTTAACAGTGCGCTGTTTAAAAGCTGTAGAGTAAGCGGACAGAAGCTCAACGACACAGGCAAAGCTCACGCGGCGTATGTATGCTTACGTTGGTCGTTTGTGTGTATGTGTGTGTGGTATGTGCTGAATACATACATACATACATGCGTACATACGCACAAAGGCAACTCTAATTGGTCACTTCCGTTTGGCCGACGTTTCCTTGGCGCATGCGACGTTCAACTTCAGCGCTTGCTGCGTTTGACACACGCACACACACCCGTGCAGAGTTAAGAGTTCCGTGTATGTGTGTGTGCTGGGAGGGTGCAGGTGCAGCCAACCACTTGTCGCGGGCTATAAAAAGCCGCAGCGAAGCGACAGCGCCTGCATACGTTTGAATGTTACCGTTAGCGCAACAACTGATTGTTCCAGTAGTAGCTATAGCAGGCATATGTAGAGCAGGTGGTACTTGTTAGTTTGCTGTATTTGGATGCTCTGCGGACAGTGAAAGTATGTGTGTTGTTGGTGCCTAATTCAAGTGTTCCTGCCAGTTTTGCCCCTCGTTGAGCCTTCAATCTAAATTTTTGCATAGATCCATTTATTTTCAACGCGTCTATCGTATATCTCTAAAATGGATTGGTTAAAGTGCGCGATTTAAGCTTGGACTATAGCAGGTATGTTGTGGAAAGCGAGTGGAGTAGTAATTTTAATGATTAAAATATTGAAAACTGCAGATTTAGTAAAATTATTGCAAAAACACCACAAAAATAAATCTTTTATCGGTTTTTTACTTATTTGAAAAAATTCCATTAAGATTTATATGATTATTGTAATCGCCAGTTTTGTAGAAATATCATTAATATTTTATAATGTAAAAATCATTGTTGAATTTATTGTGATTGTTAATTTATTCAAATTTAAGTTTCTACTTCCACAGAAGATTATAATTATTCTTCTCAGTATTGATTTTCTATCATCATACGATATATTTTCATTTTTATGAAAACTCTTAAGATTTCTGCTTTGAAACATAAAATACAGGTATATATAGAAAGTCTTAAAGCAGTTTTAATCTCTCTACCCATTGCCAATTATAAGTTAACTTCACAAATTATTTTAAAAACAAAGAACAGAGAATTTTTAAAGCCAAATTCTTTTTTTAGTTACACAAAACTCCTTACTATTTCTTTAAATAACATAGCACAAGTTTTAAGAAAACAAAGCCTGACCTAACACTGTCACTGTTTACCAGTTGTCTGGTTGTCTGATATCTGATTCAAAAGAAGAGCATCTCAGAGTATCATCTACTGCTTCTATGAAATGAATAACCCGGCAGTATTCCGAGATCAGCTACGAGATTAACTGCGCTTTGTCCCCTTAAATTGTTTAATTGAATCTTCAGGCCTGCTTGCGTTTAATTGAGCACAACTCTCGGCTTAATTTAAGACACAGTGGACATTTAAGTGGGACAATTAATTATGCGAATCGTTTGTGGCGAATTAAAATCATATCTATCGTGCTATAAATACCAGCTGCACTTGTTGACTCCTTTCGTGCTTTTGTTTTCGACAATGAGAAAGAGAATAATCTGATATACTATTATTTTTCATATTTTCTCCGTTCCATTTCGGATTTGGGGTTTCGTTTCGGTGGGTCAAGTGTTTGTGTGTGCGGCGGCCACACGTCGTATGCGTAATACACACGAACAAGCACTCGAAGGGCTAGAGCACATGTCGTGGCCAAACAGATTTCAAGTGTTATGGACAGTTCACACACCCGCACAGACCCGCACACACACCCAGCTCAATTGAGCATTAAGTGTCGGCTTAAACACTCAAGCAGCGCATCGAAATTGTCGTGTGCCACAAACATAGACGAATTAAATGTGCCACACAAGTCAGAGCCAACGATTTATGCAGCTATTGCGGTAATAACAGGGGATCAGCATAGCCGTACCCTCCCATTGCAAGAGAAGGCGTAGTTCAAGCTGAAAAGGGTATTAAGGCATACAGTCATTCAAATTTGAGTTGGGATAAATATATATTACAAAGAGAGATTATGTTTTCTCATCTAAAGCGCTCGTAGATTAATTGAACCACTGTTTGGAGCAGAGAATACAATATAATACAATAAAATACGCAGGTATATATGTATACCTTCTTGTTCAGTAGCTAAAGCCCACGTGATTGAGGTTTAAAAACAGTCTCAGGACTATTCTATTGCACATCAATGTATATAGTATGTGTATATGTATGTGTGTAGAATGATATATAAATATAATTTCTTATTCAGTAACTAATTCTCTCCGATTATGTTAAGGTCTAAGGACTCTTTCACTGTTCTTCTTATGGCTCTCATAACGAACCATGTACATACACGTACAAACTTATGTATATACCTTCTTGTTCAGTAGGTTAATCGTTCGGACTTCGTTATTAAAACTATCTCAACACTCATTTGCGGCTCTCCTATGGCTCTCAAAACAAACTATGTAGATATTAGAAGATATATAAATATAAATGCAGATACAAACATATATCTTCTGGTTCCCCATCAAAAAGTTACTTGATTTAATACTCCACTTACTGAGTAACCTACAGTCTACCTTAGCAATACCTTCATGCTTATAATAACTCATTTTATAACTCAATTGACTTTAATAGCGTGTGTGGATTGTCGTGCGACGGCAACGGTGACGGCGACGTTGGCGTTGGGAACACTAACACGACGACGTTTTGGCCAGGCCAGACACGGACATCGTCGCAACGGCGATGTCACCGACCGGACAAATAGCGAAGACCTCCACGCCACACGATAACGATAACAACAGTATCAACGATCAGCGTGAAACATGGAGCGGCAAGGTGGATTTTTTATTATCGGTTATTGGATTCGCCGTCGATTTAGCAAACGTCTGGAGATTTCCCTATTTGTGCTACAAAAATGGCGGTGGTAAGTTGTGCAGATATAATAAATATAGTAAAAAATAAAATACATAATACAATAAATAATAGAATATATAAAATGTTTTCTTTACCACAAAGAGAAACTTGCCGAACTTCTAGCTTGACTTGATTTCTCTCAGTGCACTTATTACCCTGTCGCTCATTCCCGTTGGCCAATTAGGGACAACCATCATACGAACAATGCCTGGAGAGAAATCATTTATAAGGCTTTACACATCATTGGGTCGCCAGGAACTCAACTCGACTCGAGATGCGAGTGTTGTTGGCCTTGTTAACACTTTGACAAGTGCTGCGAAAATGCGTGTGCGAAGTGCTGCCATTAACTGGGCAGCAAGAGAGAGAGAGAGGGTGAAGGGTAAAGAGAAGTGCCTGCGTTGGTAACTGGGGTCTTAAGTGCGTACTTCCTATACGAAATTACCCAGTAGTCCAGAAGCGAGGGGGTTGTAGGGGGAGCATAAGTTGATAAGTCGATACATATGCTAGCAGGACTTGTGATCTTCGTCTTGGTCTTTGCCGGCGCCATCATTCACAACAATTTCAAAGTTAAGTGCTTTTGTATGACAACTAAATCTGGCAGTCATAATCGCATTTGGCGCTGCCTTACCCTAGTCCTGCCCCGTCCTTCCTTCCACCCTGCCCTGTTCTCCTTCCTTCCACCCTTCCCTCAATATCTGACAGCGAGTGACTAAGCAGCGTCCTGGAGGACACGCTCGCTAGGCTTTTATTGTTGTGCTGACATACAGACATATGTATGTATGTACACACACATACATACATAGTCATATATGCTGGGTTAAATCAGAACATACTTCTGCTCACATACGCATTGCGGCAAATTCATGTGCGGTTCACGTTTTTGACGGCGGCACTTAGGCTTTCAAATGAATTTTCATTCGAGTGCAAGAGTGTGTGTGTGTGTGTGGTTGCCTTTTTCCTTTATAGTTTTATGACTATTTCATACTTCAGTGGCGTACACAACCATAACATATATACTTATCCTCCTCCTGCCTTTCTGTTGCCCTCCCCCAGCCTGTTGCTCCTCTTTGCCTTGTGGCCGGCGCTTAAAAAATAAATTGTTATTTCATGCGCTCCATTGCACTCAATCAGTGACAGCTTAGTATTCATTTTATTCATTTTATTCGTTCGTTTTATTTCCCCACTCTCCCCCCTTTCCTGCCATTTTTTATTCATCTTGCTGACCTGGCTTGGCGTTGCCAGGCTCAAGTGGAGCGCACCGTCGATGGGCTGCGATTATTAGCTTTTAATGCCCTCGGCTTAGCGGGCATTTAATTTGCCCTCTCTTTTGCTCATATACTATGTCCTTCTCCCTTCCTCTCTCTCTCTCTCTCTCTCTTTTGTGCCTTCAAATACCACAACATTTATTGCGCCACAGGTGGAAATCGGACTAAAAGTTGAGGGAGAAACTTTGATTACAGATATTACTTATGTGGAATGAGCTTTCATTAATTGCTGCAGAGTTGGCAAGTTTGAGCTGAATTTGAAAGAAAGAGGAAGTGTTTGAAAAGTGGGAGCTTCAATTGAAGCAAAGAAAAAATGAAAATCGAATATTAAGTTTACGTTTGAAAGGTTTTAATTGGAACAATGAGGATGTAATACCCAGTTGAAGTATTTATAATAGATTGAATTACTTAAAATCACATCACAAAGGAATGTTAATTAATCTATATTATCACAAATGGAAGATAAAACTAAAGTAGTGGAGGTTATGTTAAGCTGAAGTCTTTACCAGTCCTAAATATTTCCCATTTAATATCAAGTTAGTAAATAGAAAACCAAAAGCATAATGATTATACTATTACAAATTGAACTATAATTAAAAAAATTGAGGTTATGTTGAGTTGTACTTTTAAAAAGTTTTCTCTTTTAGATTTATTTCCATTGGAGGTTGAGGTTATGTTGCGTTTAAGTTCTGTTTCCATAACTAAGAGATATAAAAAAATAAACCATCTTTGCTGTCAGAAACTTTGCTTATTAAGCTTCTTTATGTGGTAGTTTCTACCTCCTTGAGTTATGCTATACTTTGGCTGCACTGTAAATAAAAGTTGACAACCGGAAACAGGCTGCAAAGCGGCGGAAATTAAGGCTTCAACAACAAGGCAGAGCTGCATTTGATTCCCCAGATCCTTATCTGGCGTAGGGCATTATTTTACGTTTTGTTTTACATTTTCAGCATAATTGACAGCACACTGTGTGTGCCAGGGTGTGTGTGTGTGTTGGTGTGAGTGTGTTAGGGTGAGTGTGAGCATAATGGTCGTCGTAGCTGTCGTCGACTTTGTCGCCCACTTTGCCTGCTAATAGACATAATCAAATCATAAAACGCCCCGCTGTCACTCAACAAAGTATCGATGGCACTTTAGCAATTGCCAGGGCTGGTCGATGAAAGCAAAAGAGAGGCAAGTGGAGGGGAAAGAGAAAGAGAGGAGAAGGGAGAGGGAGGTGAGCTAGAGGTAGTGTAAGCAAACCGACCGCGCTGAGGGACCTCGACTGCCGGAGACAGCGTCGAGTTCATTCAGAGGCGTACGGTCCACACTTGTCTCGTTTTTCCGCTCTGCTGTTGTCTCTCTCTCTTTCTATTCTTCTCCCTCTCGCTCTCTCTCTCTCTCTACCTATATATGCTCGGTTCCATTGCCAGCCAGGATGCTGTTAATGTTTTTAAAATGTCCTTAGAGTGGCACTTGTGAAACAATTTGATTTTGTGTGTGTCCCTGTGTGTGTGCGAGGAAAGACAAAAACAGACGTTGACACGGGTCAAACACACACACACACACAAACCGACACACACACACATGCCCACACTACACACCCATAGATTGTTATTCATAATATTTATGCTGCCTCGGGCGTTGCAAAATATTAGAAAAGTTGATTGCGCTTTAATCGTAATTACACTGTCCAGCCAGCGCCCGTTTTTTTGCAGGCAAATTGCTTTAACGAGGCCAATGCCAAACTCCCTCGTGAACCCTTTTCCAGTTAAATACCCCAAATTATATACGGTATTAATGTTGCTTAGCTTTATAAGAACTTTCATGAAAGTTTACGGGAACTTTGTTGAATATACGAGTCAATCTCTGGTATTATAGGGGCTAGACACATTAAATTTGATATGTCGCTTACTAAATATCAAATGCAACTTAAGGGTTTCTCAAATGAGTAGCAGTTCGCTTAACTTTTACATAAATCAGAAAAAGCCGCTTAGAGAGCTCGCCTTTTTATAAATCAATATGAAATTTAGCAGGTGTATAGTCTATTGATAAAGAAAACTATACTGGAAGTTTAAATTCAATCAAAGAACAAATGCAGAAGTTATATAAAATATAATATTCTTCTTTCAGGCGCCTTTCTTGTACCCTATTGCATTATGTTGATTGTGGGTGGCATTCCGCTATTCTACATGGAACTTGCGCTAGGTCAGCACAATCGTAAGGGTGCCATCACTTGTTGGGGTCGCCTAGTGCCGCTGTTCAAGGGTGAGTAAGACCGCAAATACCCTGTAAAGCATACTCATATGTTTGTTATTGTTTTAGGCATAGGTTATGCTGTGGTGCTGATTGCTTTCTATGTGGACTTCTACTACAATGTGATCATTGCGTGGTCGCTGCGTTTCTTCTTCGCCTCCTTCACCAACGTGCTGCCCTGGACATCGTGTAATAATCCCTGGAATACGCCTAACTGCAAGCCGGTAAGCGAGCTATGAAGAAGAGTTCTATCTATCAGAGTACTATATTGTCATTACTTTCCCTCTCTTCCAGTTTGAGGGACAGAACACTCGTCCCATGGTGGGAAATCTAAGCGATTTCTATGCGTTCAGTAACCAGAGTCTCTTCCTGGCCAATGAATCCTATGCGAATGTCACCTTTGCCAGCCTGGCTCCAGTTGTGCCCGTGGAGCGTTTTCAATCAGCAGCTTCGGAGTATTTCAAGTGAGTGGGAAACACCTTAATACCTATACTTCCTCTTTACTACTCTCTCCTCTTTCCAGTCGCTACATACTCGAGCTGAACCACAGCGAGGGCATTCACGATCTGGGTCAGATACGCTGGGACATGGCGCTCTGCCTGCTTATGGTCTATTTGATCTGTTACTTCTCGCTGTGGAAGGGTATCAGCACGTCGGGCAAGGTTGTCTGGTTCACGGCACTCTTTCCCTATGCTGTGCTCCTCATTCTACTGATACGTGGCATCACCTTGCCGGGTTCTGCCATGGGTATACAGTACTATCTGAGTCCCAACTTCGATGCCATCTACAAGGCTGAGGTGTGGGTCGATGCGGCCACACAGGTCTTCTTCTCGCTGGGTCCCGGCTTTGGGGTGCTACTCGCCTATGCCTCGTACAACAAGTATCACAACAATGTGTACAAGTAAGTGATAGGTATATACCTTCTGCTATAGCTCTCAATCTGATGTGCTCTTTATAGGGATGCCTTGCTCACGAGCTTCATCAATTCGGCCACAAGTTTCGTCGCTGGCTTCGTGATATTCTCTGTGCTGGGCTACATGGCGCACACATCGGGTGTGCGTATCGAGGATGTGGCCACTGAGGGACCTGGGCTTGTCTTCGTGGTCTACCCCGCTGCCATTGCCACCATGCCGGGCAGTATTTTCTGGGCGCTCATATTCTTCATGATGTTGCTCACACTGGGACTGGATAGTTCGGTAAGGCAACTGAATATAGACTGACCTCACTGATTCTTCACTGCTTGCCTTGGCTTGTCTTCTACTCTCTTCCACCAGTTTGGCGGCTCGGAGGCCATCATCACTGCGTTGAGCGACGAGTTCCCGAAGATTCGCAAGAATAGGGAGCTGTTTGTCGCTTGCCTGTTTTCACTGTACTTTGTGGTTGGCCTGGCCAGTTGCACCCAAGGAGGATTCTATTTCTTCCATCTGCTGGATCGCTATGCCGCCGGTTATTCCATATTGGTAGCGGTATTCTTCGAGGCCATTGCCGTCTCCTGGATCTATGGAACGAAGCGCTTCAGCGACGATATACGCGATATGATTGGCTTTCCCCCGGGCAGATATTGGCAGGTTTGCTGGCGCTTTGTGGCGCCTCTTTTCCTGCTCTTCATCACGGTCTACGGGTTGTTGGGCTACGAACCCTTAACCTATGGCGATTATGTTTATCCCAATTGGGCCAATGCGTTGGGCTGGAGCATAGCGGGCTCGTCGGTCATAATGATACCTGCTGTGGCGATTTACAAATTGATTGTTACACCCGGTGGATTGAGGCAACGCCTGAGGACACTGACAACCCCTTGGCGGGATCAACAGCTGGCAGTGAATGGTGTAACCACTGAGGTTACGGTTACCCTGGTACGTCTGGCCGATGGCGAGGCAACTGAGGCAGCCGATGTCTGAGCTCGACCCATGGCACGATTTCAGATCTACTACGTGTAAACGGTGTGGCGGAAGAATTCGCCAACAACTTCGACGACGATGTGAATGAATTGTGGTTTGTGTTTATTTTTGAATGTGTTAGATAAACATTTTGTTATAGCTTAGGCCAAATGTCTCCGCAAGGGGAAACTAATGCAAATTTCGCATACAACGTACTTACTTAGGTTTCGACACCGGAAAAATAAGAACAAGAAATACTAAAGAAGCATAACAAGTTGTAGCTCCATACAGTTAAGACTAGCCAGTAGCATTTACCGTTACACACACATACATATACAATTACAATACTTAAACACATATTGAGTATATTTATCGGAATATGAATATATATGGTATATATGTTTATAACGCTGTGTAGATAATACAGAAATATTTAAGTGACAATTTGTTATTGGCAATCCCTTCCTCGGGGAGAGTCCAATGGAAATTCGCGTGCATATGCAACAGGGAATTAATGCTACGTCGCATAGCTTTATTATATAGTGCGTATATAGGATAGATCAAACAATAGCCTATTACTATCTATACCCTGCCATCGAGGCATGTGTTCAAAGTCTTCTTTATACAGCCATAAGAGGATTTTGCCATGTCTTCAATAATAATCAAATGTTATCGGTTTACTTAACCTCTCTTTGAAATGTATTCTAAGTTAAGTGTTGTTGGAAACAGGAAGCGAAGTCGACAGCCATCGATTTGGCTTCTATGTTGATTGATTGATTGATTGAACTAACCCATCGAACTACCCTCGTTTTGAGCAAGTACATTTTCAATGCATTTTCACGCAGCCATGTGAAAGTGCAATGTAATGAACAAGGATCAAGAATATTTATGTTTTATATCCCTCAATCTTTGATATGTTTACCTTTGATTAAATCGATTATATTTTAAGTTGGTATTACAAGAAAAGTGTGTTTTACTGGGGAACGCAAAAAGGAGAATTGGGATTGGTTAAATTTTTATAGGCATCTTTAAAATGTCAGATCTCTGGATCTGTAGCAGCTGGAGTTATAAAATTTTGCATGTTGGTAGAGATAATGTTAAAGTATTGAAAGAGTTTTAAAGTATTCCAGTTGTATGCATATTTTGCAGATATATATATATGTGTATAGTCCCAGATTATCCCATTAAAAACGCCCACTCTCTCTCTCTCTTTCTGTTGCATATTTAGGGACATTATTTTATTATATTTATAATTTGTTATTTCGCTTATGCTTAAATCTTGATCTGAAACGAATACATTGATAAATATACGATATATCGAATAATATAAAAATCGCAACTTAGTATTAAAAGTACACATAAATATATGTATGTATAAAGTAAAGGTTATGGGTGGCATGATTTCTTGATCTCTCTTAAAAAAAGGGAAAAGTAGATATTTAAAGCTTATCGTATGTATGTTCTTCACGATGTATCTGTTATCTGTTGTGCGATATATGTATGTATATATATATATATATATATATATGGTATCGATAATAACAATACACTGCTAAGCATACTTAGGTCCATATAAAGCGGATAGCTTCGGGTTAGCTAGACACACACACTGAGGAGTAGTACAATATTAGTTACTAGGGACACGGTTCAACTTTGGTATTCGGTTAGTCGGGTAGGGCATGGAAGCGGAGCCTCTCAAAAAGAGTTAGCTTATGTTCTGCATTGGGACCGTTGCTATAAGGTATAGTATATGTATGTATATATAGTTTATTTGTTGTGCATTTTACGTATTTTGGTCTGTTTAGGTGCCTTGAATGGGGAGATTAAATAGACAAGTCTGTCGGGACTCACAGACACATATACATATACGGGTAGAATGTGAATTCCTGCACAGATCTTGTCAGCTTTTCTTTCGATTGGATATTTAGACTTATACATATACATATATATCATTTGGTTTGGTATACGGTAGTACAATTTGTTGAATTATCTTGTAAATATGCTGTTTAATATATGTATGCGTGTGTGTATATATTATCATATACATATACAATTCTCGCTATATTTGTGTGTGTGTGTGTGTTTGGTGCGTTCTGCTCGGATCATTTCGCTGGTTTTGTTTTATCTTTCTTTCTTTTCTTTTGTAAATTTGCAGTCTACATAAATATTGAATATTGCCTGTACTTATGACTGTATGCTTGTATGTGTGTATATATTTGTATGTATATGTTGGCACCAGAGCAACTCGAAATGCTGATCAAACTTAAGGTAAAGTTTGTAAGTTGAGTTCCTCTGGCACCATTTGTAGTTATTTATGGGGGAATATCTTGGCAGGAACATATATGTAAGTGTGTAAACTGCTATAGCAGTTAGATGAAGGCAGAGCCTGTTTATTATTTGTTCAGATATTGTAACTTATTATATTTTACTACATCGGAATTTTTCTTTATAAAGAAAGGGTATAGAATCTTCGGCATGCCGATGGTAGACTTTTCTTTTTGTTTTTTAATTACAAGTATTTCAAAGTTCCTACAAAGATATTCCCCTCTCTTTCTCTCTCTCTCTACTCTCTCTGGCAGGCCAAAGTGCTTTGCTTTTGCTTTAATTTCTGAGTGTATACGATTAGCTGCTGTTTAATTCTTTAATATGCTGTCACATTTAGCTTTGTTCTGGCTCACATACATGTACACATGAATGTGTGTGCGTGTGTGTGTGTATGGGCTCTATAATTGATATTATTGATATGATTGCGTTGATGAGTTGCGTTGCATTGCGTTCCATTGACAGTTTAGCTGGCGATTTAAGTGTGAGTACATTACGGGTACTCACGCGAGTACTGAGTACTGCCTTTGGGTACTCGTATGTATGACTAAATATGTCTATATATTAATGTAAGCATTAATTTGTGCCACTCAACGGATTTCTTGGCGAAGTGCGAACAGGCATTTGTTCTAATTAAGCAACAAATTGCTGTTGTGTTTGCTGTGTGTGTGAGTATGTGTGTGAGTGTTCAGAAGACACATTTGAATTGACGCATGAGTCATATGCAATGAGTATTTCGAGTATGAGTCGATTATTTACATGGAATCACTAAAATCATAGGCTGACTTTGAATAGTTCGAGTTGACTTTGAGTTCGAGTTGAGTCTGAGTTTTGAGGTTAAATACGAATGTGCTATGCGAATTTCGGTGGATTTTTATATAACATTAAATGTAGAGTATTGAATGATAAAACTTGGTTTAAAATGTAACGAGGTTTAAATGAAACAATTAACTTTAATGCGCTCGATAAATGATTAACAAAATGTGTTTTTTGAATTGAAAAAGCGCAATAAAAAACAGTATTCGTAACTAGTTGATAACAATATCCGTTTGTTTCCATTTCCATTTTCATTAAAATTGAAAATTATATTTTCACTATATAATGCACATGGTTTCCGTTCATTTATAATGTTGTAGTTGACCAAAATAACGCCTCGCTTCGATTATAATTCAGTTGATTTCGTTTGTGATTTGCATAGATTGCGTAAAGCCCAATTGATAATCATAATTATGTCAATATAAATACATTGCTATATATGTATAAACGCTAATTGTTTATATACTTCATAGGCAACTTTTAACTAAATATATCTGTTATAGGAAAGAAGCCTAGAGCACGCTTAAATTTACCGTGTTGCACCAAGAGATTTCACTTTAAGTTTATCTAACGTTCCGTTTACGAATTTGCCAATATAAATGTACTATATAGGTTTTAATATGTATTATCGTTTATCCGTATCGTATCAAATGTAACTCAATATATTTAAGCTATAGTAAATTTCAACTAATTCCAATCGATCGATCAAATTGTTACGTCTATAACTTGCTTAAGCTAAGATAATTGTTTCGTATTTTAGAAATACAACTTTTAGTTCTTTAGTTCCTTAGCCTACGCATTGATTTTGATTCCGCTCTCCTCTTAGGTCTGTTGTATAGAGCTCAAGAATGCTGGATCCACCGAGGCAACCTTGGCGGTGAGAAACGCGTGCATGCAGAAGAGCAGACTCTGCAGTACCTGGCACTCCAGTTCCTGTGAAGAAAGGGGAATGACTAGGATGAGAGTGGAGTCGGGGCTAATGTTCCCTGTCTATTTATAAATAAATACATGTACTTTTATATAATACATAAACCATAAACTTTCTGTATAAGTGCTGGGATTAGTTGGGCAAACAAATGAGGTAAGGGAGGAGCCTCGGGTGCACTTGCCTTTGTCTCGATTGCCCGCGTCTCGTTGTCCTGGAAATGTAGCTTCAACTTTGATTTGCCATCATCGCTCGAGCCGCGCAGTTGTGAGAATTTATATTGCCAGACGACGGTCGAATCGGCCCCTTCCGTCAGGGAGAAGCCCGCCTGCCAGTCAAGTGTCAGACCGCCGCTTTTGCCATGATGCGAGACGGCAAAGGTCTTGCGCTGCATACACACAAAATAGGTTAGAGGTTAAGCCACATACATATTCATATACATATAAATATATACTTATTACTAGCCTATAAACATATACAGTTATTGGTAGCATATATACTCTTATTTATGTCGCTGGCATTACGTATACGCAGCGTGTGCGGCGCAAACAAAGGCAATGCTATGGCATACTTTCAATATCAATATCTGTCGAGCGTCGCTTAAAATGGCGACTAATGCCACAAAGGTTCAACAATCTGCCCCCTCTTGCCCCTCTCTCCCACTCCCCTGTCTGTCGAAAATTGCACACGAATTTCGTATCGATTCTGGCCTGGCCAAAAAATTCATTCTTTCTTCTTTCATTTTGTTGCGTCGGTCATTGGCTTTGCTTGTGACTTTTCAAACAGTTTGCCGGCCCTTTGTGTGTGAGTTTTGTTGTGTGCGTGTGTGTTGTTGTGTGTGCTGTGCTCACTTGCAACATTAAATAAATTACCACAACATTTGCTCGCTTTTCATGCCAAAACTTTGTCTTTGAAGTTCCTGTGAAACTTATCTTGATGCGCCTGTTTTGTCGTTTTCCCATTTGCCATGCAAGTTTCCACAGCTTTGCACAGTTTCCCGGGCATTTTCCAATCAAATGAAAATTTAAATTTTCTTTTGAGAACAGCCTGTTGCTCGGGACAAATGATTGCCGCAGACATTATGTAAAGCGGAGGGAATATGCTACTCTGCTGCTTATCGATTTCCCTTGGGGTCAGCACAGCCATGACCTTTGCTGCAAGCCAGCTGGAAGGGGAGGGGGAGGTAGACCCGAACCAGCTGGCTGTGTTTATAAATTAACAATCCAATTGCCAATCACGATAATCGCTGCAGACGACGAGTCAGCTAATTACGGCTAAACATGCGAAACTGTAAACAACGTATACGCAACGTGGTGCACACAAACTCACTGGGGACTATCGAGTATACGCCACGGAGGTCATGTGTAGTCTATATATGTATGTATATATGATATATGTACTTAGTACTTACGCCCAACTTGATCACACTGGTGACAATTGCCGCATTCCAACTGTTCTCAATGCGCAGCAACTCCTGCCGGGTCTCCACGCTGAGGTAGCGCGGCTCGTGGCCGGAACTCTGCAGCAGAAAGCAATGCTGTCGACTGTCCACCGTCTCGGACTCCTTGACAATGCGGAACATGGTCTGATATACCTTATATACCACCAGGGCTTTGCTAATGCCAGCCACATTGAGCTGCAAAGAGCGAGAGAGAGAGAGAAAGAGAATGAGAAGGCAACAAAATTCAATCAACAAATTTCGCCCGAAATCTGATTAAATCGCATGTAGTTTTAAAGCGCATTAAGTGCTCATCAGGTGGGACTTTGCCAGCAGGGGAGAAGAAAGGAGAGAGAAGGGAGAGGGGGAGTTGGGGAAGCTCTGTCGACTGTGCAGCATAAACGTGTAAAGCCGCGAGGCAACATTTCATGCGAGTTGCGTTTGCACTATGCAAAAGGTTGCTCATTAGAGCAAAAGTACAATTTTTGTGCTGCTCAGCGAGTGTGTGTGTGTGCCCTGCACCTGTGTGTGCATGTGTGTATGTGTGTGAGTGAAGGGTTCTAACTTGACACATAAAATTAGCACGGCACATGCAGTCTGCTTTGAGCAAATGAACACAGCATGCAACGACAAAGCCAGAGACGGCAAATGCTGCCAGATCCAATTAGATGTGAATGTGAGTATGTGAATATGTGAATGGGTGTATTCATATTCATAGGCAAGTCGAGTTGAGTCGAGTCAAGGCAATACAAGCCGAATAATTGTGAGAGCATAACTACAACTCGAAATAATTAGGCTGCTCTTTGGTAGCTACTGGATTACGGGGAATTAGCGAGAGACTTGACAAGGGGGAGATTACAGGGAATAAGGAGATTTGGGGACAAGAAATTAAGGGAAGCATTCTATGCTGCAGAATATTCGTTTGTGCTGTGAATAACTTTGAGTTGTGCGCTTAGTTTGACAGCTTGTCAGAGGATGTTGATGAAGATCTAGAGATTGCTGGTATAAGGTACTGTAACCCATAAGGGTGGAAGGGTATTATAACTTTGTGATAACCTAAAATGTATGTGACAGGAGAGAGCCTGCTCGGCATAGCTCACATCAACAGCAGAATCAATATGAAGCCATGTCTGTCTGTATGTTCATCTATATCTCAGAGACTATAAGAGCTAGGCTTACTTAACTTGCTGACAATATGTTTTAGTATTTCGCGCAGAATAAGTTTATTTTTTAATGAGGCCACCCGCTCATCCGCTTCTTTAAACCGATAAAAACCTGATTGCAAGTGTGAGTTTAGTGTTAGACAATTGATTTTTGGTTAACATAATAACTATCACAGACTAAATGATTTCTGATTGATTGCATTATGATAGTTAACATGGAAGTTATATAAGGAACAATTTTAAGAGGGGACTGATTTCCAAGGCACTGCAAAGTATGCAACGAAAAATACGCTAAGCACAGAAGAAAAATATTGAATATTAATAGGTCGTTAGCTTGTTTATCACTGTGGAGCACACTCAACTGTAGCTTTTAACAATAAGTAGAACTACAGTTGGGCTATACGACACATGTAGATACCCATTAAGTTGGTCAATGTATCCTAAAGACAAGCATGCTAGTTGTTAGTGTTAAGACAATTGGCTATAAAGGTTCTAGAGCTTATCATGTTTACTTTATAATGTTTCTTATCCAGCAACCTTATAAATTCCAACTTCAATTCAATAAAACTTTGCTACTTACCGGAGGCGTTTCAAAGAGCATCACTTCGGTTCCCTTGAGCAGCAGAAATCGTGGCTTATAGCTCTGCCATGATATATTGTTGTTGATCACACCCTCATTCACCCAGCCCATGTACTCAATGCGTTCGCCCACGGCAAAGTTTCTATTGTAGAGCTTCATCTGTGGCGAAGGATAATGAAATAAATAGAGAAGTTTATATAGAAAACCATTTTTCTACTCCCTTCTCGAACTCACCTGAAGATGCGTCAGTCCCACCACATTGTCCGTTATCAGCTTCAGCCACTGGCTGAGTATCGCCAGCTCATCACAGTGTATGACCCCAGAGGTGACCCCGTTGAGGCCGCGCACCTCGAAAGCATTGGGACGCAGCTTATCCGTGCCGTAGATATAGCGTGTGACGTAGGCCATCATTAGCGGGACTGTTGAAAATGTGAGAGCGAGACTTGAAAAGGGTCTGTTTTAGGCAGTGCTACTGCCTCTGCCACACTTACCTGCCACCGCATCTGTCCAGCGACGTTCGGGCTCGGAGCATATCGACATGGGGCGACTGCAACTGCGACTGATGGTGCCGCTGTTCACCGAGGACTTGTAGCCCTCGTCTGCCTTCAGCTCGGCGCACGTGACATCGTTGTCCGAATCGGGTGTGTCCTTTGTCACTGCAAGACGATGCGGAGTTGGGGTAGATGATGAGGGGTTATCTTTGCATCATGTCAAGGACGAACTTACGTTGTTTCTGCAGGAACGGCGTGGCGGCGCGATAATGTTTGACGGTGAGAACGACAATGTCGCCGGCATTGCGCAGTATGTTGACCGCATCGTCGTGCGGACAGGCGGTTATATATTCACCGTTAACCTTTATAATGGCATCGCCCACAAATAGCTGACCCGTTATATCCGCCGCTTGATCCTTGTAGATGCGCGATATTAATATGGGCAATTTGTGCTCGGCACCGCCCTTAATGCTCAGCCCTAGGCCGCCCTGTTTCTGTCTCGTTATCTGCACCATGCGCTCCTAAGATGAGATGAGACCACAAAGAGTGTTTGTGAGAATACCTTCAAGAGGTGCCCCTCCCCTTCCCTCTTTGCCTAATAAGTGGCAGAACAAGCAGTCCATTAGCATACCTTGGATTCCATAGGCGGTCCACTGTGCTGCGAGCTGGTGGGCGTAACAATTTCCAACTTTTGCAAGGTCAACAATTCCATTGTTAGGTTAAGTCTGAGTGGCTCAGGCCGGCACTTGCCATCGCTGACGTGCACCATGCCGGAGCGCACCTGTTGAAGGTGTTGATTAATGAATGCAGGAATGAATGATAAACCAGAGAAGAAGGATACCTTCGGCATGCCGACAAAAACCTTCAAAAACCTTCATTTTCGCCGATTATTCCTATTGCAGCTATATGTTTTAGTTTTCAGATTCTTATTAAATTATATATGCATATTTTATATATAGAAAAAGTCCGATATAGTAAGTATGTGTGCCGAGTTTCATTAAGATAGCTCAAATTTGAGAGACTAGTTTGCGTTGCAACAAACGGAGATACGGACAGACGAACACACAGTCAGACAAACAGACAGACAGACATACAGGGCTAGTTTAATACCTCTGTTGATGCTGATTCAAAATATATATAATTTATGAGGTCGGAGATGTCTCCTAAGATGCGTTGCAAGCTCTTGGCCAAAATTAATATACTCTCTGCAAGGGTATAACAAAACTCAGACAAAACAGAGACAACTTTCTGCTCTTTCCCTTCACTTACCTTCAAGTTCTGATCGAGTTTCTCCTCAATCGGTGTGGCCATCGTATCCGAGAGCTTCATATTTTCTGTAGGAGAGAGAGCAGAATACACCCTTTGTATACACAGTTTAAACGGGAATCTTTAGGCAAACAGAATTATCAGAAATTGAGTTGTTTATTTAATCAACTTTCTGTTTGATTAGTTATTTCATTAGACTTTATGTGCTTTATTTGATTAAAGTTCAATTGCTTGACATGTGAAAGTTTCTACGGCTTTATGCATAAGAAATTTATTGCGCATTTTCCATTCCTTGCAAGCGTTGCTCTGGCAACGGGTAAAGCACCCCCAGGCAACGTTGCAAAAGGAAACCAAGCAAAGTCGAACTGAAGCGTAGCGAACCGCACTGTCTATTTGTATCCTCCGATTGATTTTGCATCGATTTACATTTTAATTAGCTGCACTTATTTATGGCTTTGCTTGGCTCTGTTATCAGGACACAGACAGCCATGTGTGTGCATGCATGTGCTTGTATGTCCTTGTATATGCTTGTCAGTGCGTGTCTGTGTATATTGAAGTACTCTCGAGTTGAGCGTATTTTATGTCATTTGATTTTTGCTGTGAATTTCATTTTGATTGGGCAAATGTATCTGCATTTTTATACAGTTATTTCCTGCCATATTCAATTTACTTTTAATTATTCTTTTCGATCAATGAGAATTACCTAAGTAGAGTATACTAAATTTGTGGAAAGGTATTTAACAGGCAGAAGAAGGCGTGGCAGACCATACAAGGTATATACATATGTATATTCTTGATAAGTATTGAGCCTTTGTATGTCATTGTATGTCACTCTACCTATCTATCTGTCTGTTTGTATGTCTGCCAGTCTGTCATTCTGTAAGTCTGTCATTCTGGCAGTTTGTATGTCTGTATTAGAGCGAGAGAGCACTAGCGACCGATGCCACTGTCTCTATGAATTGTTAGTCTATTTATAACACTTTTACAGAACAGTGCGAAGGGTATCTGACTGTCTGGCTTGGCCAACTGTAGCTTTGGTTTCTGATTTTTAATTTTTAATTACTGTTTGACTACGAATTCCCACATAATTGAATTTGTTATGCCTAAATGATTTGTTTGTCACAAACATTGAATAACTAATTTGATATTCTTTCTCATTTCTTTGTCATATGCAATCACAGGCAACAAAGCAATATCAAATTCTCTAGCTCAACAAATTGAACACTTTGTTGCGACCAATTCGAATCGTAAAAGATATTTGGAATTATATTTAGAAAGCTATTGACAGACACACTTGTGGTAGCCCAATGTAGGTGCATATGTTTTCAATTAAAACCGAAAATAAATATGCAAACCCAAAATGTTATAATATTGTTTTGAAGTGTGCCCCTTCTCCCTCTCCTGCTTGCCACCCTCCCCCACTTAGTGCGGATGCTTCAAGTGTGGCTGCAGCTGTCGAAGTAATGAATAATACAAGAACAACAACAAGGGTCGACACACTTACATAAATACATATGCACATCCACACACACACACACATGCATTGAGGTGTTGATATATGCGACTCGTACTGCCAGTGGGGGAGGGGGGCAGCACACTTTCACTGCCGTCGCAGGAGAACATGAGCAGAGATCTCTCCAATTTATCTGAGTGCCTGCACATAAATGTATTTCTTGGTAAAACAGGTGTTATTCCATACGTTTGCCATAAGAAATAATGTAGCTCGTTTTTAATTTAAACAAATAACGAGAGAGTGGGGAAGTTTTAGATCGCATAGACTAAGCAGATACCCTGTAGAGGGAGTTGTGAATAGCAAAGCAGTTAAGATGTGATTTCGCTTATATATGCATTTATTTATAATTATTCATTTTGTATATTGTTTATTATTGTAGATATGAATTCTACGCTATAAAGGTGTAGTCAGTGCAACTCTGCTCTCTGCTAGATAAACTGTGGCCTTTAAGTTGACGGAGATCTGCATATATTCATACTATATTCACTTTACAAGCCTCATAACATTTGCCTACTTCTTTGCCCTCATTACTTTCAGACTGTCTACAGACTCTTCTTTTCTCATATTAATTCCGTTCACACTCTCGTTCACCTACCCCTTCTCTGCCTTGTTTACAGGGTATACTAACATTGGTATCCCACAGAAACGTAGGTTCGTGTTAGCCATAATTGCTGCATGTCGGCGCGTTGTGCCGCAGTTAATGGCATTTTATTCTAGTCTTAACGTTGTGTGTCTTCTCCTTGTCAAAGTGGAGCCTGACAGGTTCATCCTTTTCGCAGTTTCTAAGCTCTACGGCCTGATGACCAGGCGTGATGATGAGGTGAAGAGTGAAGAGAGGGGTATGTAAGGCAGTCACGAGTCAGAGCTCAGGGGTCAGGAGCCTACCCCGCCAGCAGAGCCAGAGCCATCGCCGGAACACATAAATATTTCATTATTCGCTCATTCGGCCTGGCCTGGGCCTGGTCTGGCCTGTAAAACCTGGCCAAGTACCATCGAGATGATACAATTTATGCACTTACCTCAGACACACACACACACGCACACGTGCGTGCACCCCCGAGCTGTTGACCTGGGCTACGTTGACGGTGGCTACGGCTACCTTTGATTATGGCTATATTACGTGAACTCTGTCGTGGTTGTTGTTGCTGTTTCTGGCGTGCGTGTCTCGAAACTCGTTACGTTAGCCAGCAGGCCCGTCAAAGTGGGAGGGAGAGGGGAGCGAGGGGTGTGGGCAGCTCTCTGAGTCAAAGCAAACAATCCAACATGCTCGCTGAAAGCTGAGCTGAGCTGAGGCGCTGCTCTCTCCCGCTCGGAGCGTAGTTGACAATCAGCTGTGCTGCTGCTGTTGGTGCTTCTGGTTAAAAAGAGCAGCGAAGGAAACTTTTGGGGCTGCTGCTGCTGCTCGACTGAAGTATTACATATATAACATACGTATACGTATATATATATATATATGTTATGTTTCGAAAAATCGCGCACTTGATAAAACTCCTTTGATTCCTTTGTTCCTTTCTTTCTATTGCATGTGGCAAATGTATTTCCTCTTCTTCTTCCCTGAATGCAAATGCATTTATAGTTAAACACGCTCCTTTTTGTTGTTGTTGTGTTGTTTTTTTCCGCCCAGCAATCACACTTGAAAGTGGGTCACATTTTTGTATATTGTTATTGGTGTGTAGAATGCATTCGAATCCCGTTAGTTAGTCGCAAATTCACAATTTTCCGTCAACTTCAACGAGAGACGGGAGCAATAAAAAACCCGTAGAAGTATGCTAACATTTTTTGGTTTGTCACTGTTTTCCTTTCATTTTGCTCTGCTCTCTTTTTGTTGCTGCTTTCTTTCGCCTCACTTCTTCGCCCTGTTGGGATTAGTTCGAATTGTCCGCTTCCGCTCGCCGCACACAACGTTCGCATAGGCTGTTCGAGAACGCACTGAAATTCAATTCTAACTGAAGTCAAATGCGTGCCAAGAAAGCATTTCACTGAGAGAGAGGCTCTCTCCCTCGCGCTCTCTCACCCACTCCGACGCACACTCACACGCACTTGCATCTGTGCAATAACACAGACAGAGACACAAACACATGACAGCTTTGCAGCTTGTGTGTGTGCAAAGCATGTGCTTTGGTGTTTGTTGGCCTTGCCACCTGGTTGACAGATTGAAACGCAGAGCTTTGCGTATTTTTTATTTATAATGCGGGAGCTGCAATCGATTACGTTCAACACATGGATTATTGAATTGAATGGAATAAATATAGAAATAATATCAATTACGTAGCGGTGATTAGTTAATTTTTGTTTTTAATTAATGTTTTGTGCTTAAAGCTGCAGGAGAACTGTGCTTTAAAGCCCAAATGGTACTTTTAATAATAAATTAGTAATAAACACTAAGTACTTACAATTTGAATTTATTTACAGATGTAATTTAATTATATACTATTATATACTTTATATATTTAATATTAATTTTAAATTTTCTTTTTCTTTATTTTTTCTTGCGTCCTTCTTGATTTCCTGCACAGCTCGCTCTAGCGGCAAAACACTGAAACACTCAACGAAACTCCTGACTTGACGAAATCCTAGTTTACTCTCTGTTAATTAATTCACAGAGGGCGCAACCCAAAAAAAACGAAGAGACTGAAAGAACGCATGTCGCTGTCTCTTCCGGTTTGACTGCAATTTCGATTTAATTTCCAAATGAAGAACTGCTTGTTTTCTCGCTAACAGCGCTCGATTCCCAAGACACGATCCCATTTGTGTCCTGGATGAGAGCATTAGGCAAGCGGTGAACTGCTTTGCATTGCTTGCTTTTAGTATTTTTTTAATTTTTTTTATTTTAAGTTAATTAATTGATTAAATTAAAGAAATTCACTAGAAATTGTTTTGTTTTTTGTCCTTTTTAAATCTGGCTGATTTACGGCTAAATTATAAAAGAGCCCCCTCTTAAAGAAGACATAATACATGTGGGAATACAATGCCTCCTTATCTTTCATCTACTGTTGGCATGTGCGGGATTATGTCTGGATTACTTTCGATGACCATTGACTAATGGCAATAATACACTAACTATATCCCCCACACAAAAACAACAACAACAACAAGACGGGAAAGAAAGCCGAGAGACGGCAAAGTTAAATGAATTTTCGTTAAATGTTAATTAGACGCTGCGATTTACCTGCGTCGGCTCATTAAAACTTTGCGATTTCGACTCGTTACACACCGTAATACAGCCCCTCCCCCTGCCGCTCCCTCTTGGGGTATTGTTTAGTTAGGGGAAATTGTGTTGTGCGCAGTGGGCACTTTTGGGCAGCAGTGATAAGCCAAGAATAAATAGCACTCGACTCCGAACAATGGCAAAGTTAATTAATGAGCAAAGCCAAGAACAAGTAGAAGAAGTAGAAGAAGAGATACTTGTATATAGAATATATAAATATACTATATATAGTTAAGGTACTTCACACACATGAAGATGTTGTGCCCAAATCAAGCGCGGATAAACTTTTTAATAAACATTTTATTGATGGCAATTGACAATTATGCAAATCGCTCAGAAGGATAACAAAAATAATGCGCGAAAACTCGAAATGATTCCCAGGTATTAGCTGCACAGGGGCGGGGGAAAGAGGGCAGCTCTACGTGCTGATGAAGTGACAACAAAAACAGGCAGAGGCAGGAACAGAGGCAGAAACGGAGGCAGAAACGGAGGCAGCAGACAAAGTTGCAAACATACAACTCAAAATGGCCGAGGGCTGCAATGTGCCAGGGAAGTTGACAACAACAAAGGTGACACCCAACTTAATAAACTCTGCCCCAAGGGGGTGGGGGGAGAGCAGGCAGCTCGACAACTCGGCAGGTGCATGGATCATTTCTAGCTGCCGCCCTTTGTGTTTGCGCCTTTGTCTTGACACTGGCAATCGCTGGGTTAGATGCAAGGGGAAGGGGGTGGGGGGTATGGGCATAGGTAGGAGGATTGGGATTGGAATTGGGTTCGGGTCTGTGTGCTGGGATTGGGGCTTAAGGTTTAAGGCGTCGTCGACGACGACGACGGCGTCGGCATTATTGACAAAAGTTTTGCGTGTGTTTTTCGGGTTTGGAATTGCCAAGGAAGCGTCTGGCAAGGATGAGGAGAGAGCCAGGAAGTAGAGAGAAGTGTAGCAAGCAGAGAGAAGTGTAGAGTGGCAGAGGAAGGCAGGGGAGGGGGATAGAGGCGCAGCACATTTTTGTTAGCTGATTGAAATTAGTTGAAGCATAAAAAAGTTTGTTTGCCAACAATTTTATACAAAAATATTTCGTTGCAAGTGCGAGAGGGAGGTGGGGAGGTAAGAGAGAGACGGGGAGGGGCAGCAGTGTGCGTGCGAGAGCGGGAGGTAGAGTAAAATTATGACTGCTTTGCATATTTTTCGGTTACCAATGTAAAACTTTGGCCTTTCAACTTATTGGCAAATGTCGGAATTTATGAGCCCCCAACGTTGTTGGGTCGCCATCGAAATAGGCGTGGCAGAGGGGCGAAGGCATGCTGCGGATAGGGGCTCAGTCAATGTTGGTTTTATTCTGCTGCGGTTTAACCAGCCGCCTGGTTTCTCATTGTCTTAGCTCGCTTTCTCTCTTTTTCTCGCTGTTGCAGTCTCTTCGCTCTCTTTGCTGCGCCTCTCTCTGTCTCTACCTCTTTCCCTTACGTCTTACTCTCTCTCTCTCTTTTTTCCAGGCGACTTGAGGTCTGCTAATGGCATTAGCAGCCCCAGAGTCTGTTGACTTTGTTCGAAAACGTTATTGACTTTGCAAATGCTGCGTCCTTAAAGCCAAAAATGCATGCTCACTCTCTGCCAGGCTGCCTTCCCTCCTCCCCACTCTCCGCCCACTCTACACTCCCTTTCCTCACTGCCCCTACTAGCCATGTCAATCTTTTCAAAGGTAACGCCGAGCAGAATCTAAACAAAATTACGTATACGCCTCATATAAACAAGCGAAGAGGAGGAGACAGCAGGCGAGGCCAGAAGGCGCCCTGGCGCAAATTGTAAGTGAATAATTATGTTATATTCTGTGGCTTAATCAACTTAGCAGAGCGAGAGGAGAGTACGAGGAGAGGAAGAGGGAGAGTAGAGTGTGTTAGCTGCCAGCCTAGACGTATCTTGTTCTGCTTACAATCTTCTTCTTCTGCTGCTCTTTGCTCATCCATGGCCCGACGCAGCTGCTGCCAAGCAAATGCCCAGCGGGAACTCGAGAAGTGCTGGCTCTAGCCTCTCTGGGCAGCTGCAGGTGGCAATGGAATT
The DNA here is from genome assembly GCA_018904035.1 of Zaprionus ornatus. Lineage (NCBI taxonomy): Eukaryota > Metazoa > Arthropoda > Insecta > Diptera > Drosophilidae > Zaprionus > Zaprionus ornatus. The sequence goes on from JAEIFZ010000253.1 coordinate 7,535,371, forward strand.
AGTTGAGAGTCGAAAAGCAAAGGAAGTACTAGTTTAATATGCAGCAAATTATATAGAAAAGATATGTGGGAAATGTTTAATATATATACATTTTATTAAACTTCCCTCTTAATACGTCAATGAAAGTAAATATAAGTAATATAAGTGCGAGAAAGATATAGAAAAGTGATGTATGAGAAGGGTATAATGAGCTTGATGTCCAGAAGAAATAGAAATATATATCTATACTATACATATATAAGTAAATCTATACGATATATATATGTATATAAGTAAAAGAAACACCTTAGAAAAGCTAAAGAAGAACCTTGAGATGTGGGAAAAATAAGTAGAAGATCTTGAAAATATATACATGTTAAGTAAAGGTCGAAGAGCGAAGGATGCACAGAAATATATACGAACGGTATGTTGTAGATGTGACAATATATTGTATATATTATAAAGAAAAGAAAGACAATTTAAAAAAAAAATAGAAATAGATTAAGAAACGGAAAAAATGTAAATGTATTCCAAATGTACAAAGATATTAAAAATAGATCGTAAAATAGAGAAAACTGGAAAACACTGATATAGAATATATTCAGATTATATAAGTAATATAGAATATTAATAAAACAAAATGTAAAGGAATCTATAACATTTATAAAGACAATTATATTGCAATTTCCAGCATGAAATGCTTTAAAGTTTACTTTGCTGTAAACTGTTCAAGAATATATAGAATATATACGCATATATAAATATCAATATGTATTTATCCTTCCATATTCAATCACATAATTAACGTACAGTTTCCTACAGGGTATCGAGCACACACAAAAACAGCCCGAGGCGCACTGTTCTTAACTCTTCGAGCACGAGCGCGACTCATCCGATATAAGTAGAATGTGGATATAGTAAATACATATAGTACGCTTGGCGTAACATGCGAGGGAATGCAATTACATGTGATTCACTTTACGTTGGCTAAAAATCAATTGAGTTATGTCCCGCATAATGAAAAGCACTTCTACGGGCACAAATCGCCCGTGATTGGCTCCGGTCTAAGTCCCGCTTAAGCATTAAATAATTTTGCAATTCGTTCTCTCGCAAATGATATAAACGATAAACGATTGCCGATGTGCTGTGGGGCCGCCAACACGAGGCGCACCGCAAACCGAATGTGAATGTGAATGTGAATCAGGCACATTGCACATATTCTCCATATTTTGATTGTGCAACCGCAAAGCGGGCCACGCCCCCGTTCTCCTCCTCTTTTACTCCCCTTTGGCACGTCCTGGCGCTATCAAAATATTTGGTTGGAGCGTGCGGGCTATGCAAATGCACAATTCATTGCCTAAAAATGTGTAATGAGCGGGGGAGGGGGAGGAGGAGGGGGCGGGGGTAGATAGCTGGTTGACCAGACGACATAAATCACGTAACCTCCCCAAAGTAAATACATGTATATCAATATGTGCCAAGTGGGGTAGTCAGTATACCCTGTAGAAATGGAATATGCAAGAGGAGAGGGAGGTCATGGGGTAGTTATTGTAGTTACATATGTATACATATCTATAGAGTATCTAGCAGTCCAGCTGCAGTTAACTTTTGTGCAATTAGTCACTACACCCTATTGCTATAAAGTAAAGGGAACGTGTAAAGTACATGCATAGGGTATCTGGTAGTCATTTACATGGAGGTACACGACATTCGTGTGGAATTAGAAATGTTTTCGATAATTCAATGTGGCTTTCACTGGCAAACTTCACAAATTTGTGCCTGGCAATGATTGCCCGCAGAACTGCATACCTGCCTAAGCCACCAGTCCCTTGTCCTTACCTCACCCCAACCTCACAAAGCGAATTAATATTTTGATAAACTGAATGAAATGTGGAACATGTTTGAGAGACAAATCAAAAGAAGGCGGCAACACTGTGAGCTGGAGCTGGAAGTGGAGGCAGGAAGGAAGAAGGAGGAGAAGTATGCGAAAAGGTGGAAAGAGAGAGAAATAGAGAGATGCATAGGGCAACGAGGGACAGATGAAGTGTGTGGCGTACTAGTTGTGGATGCATTCACATTGGGAGCATAGACGTAATCAGCCGCTGCGTGGGAGAAGCTGCATGTGAAACAGAAACAGAAGGAGATCTTCGCAGCTGGAACTGGCATTGTGTGGAGCAGCTGCGGGTTTTGGTGCAGCCGTCGCCGTCGCCGTCGGCATTGCCGCACACGCAATGGCAGCGACAAGTTTTTTTGGGTTGCACCGCACGGAAAATGCATTCAATTTGGCGTGGAGCACGATTCCGGCGAATGCATGGCAATCAAAATGCGGTTAGTTGCGTGTGGCATTGCCGACAACAACAAAAAGAACATCGGCAACTACAACAAGAGCAACCGCGGTAACAACACTGACAACACAATGACAACAGCACGAACACAACAGCAACAACAGCAACAACAACAACAGTGATGCAGAAAAAAACGGCAATTGTCAACAATTTTAATTTTCATACACACGCCATGGCAGCAACAACAACAACAAAAACAAGGATAACATGCGCGTTATGACAATGCTGGCAATGCTGCTCCCTTGCCCTCTCCCTTCTCCCACTCACATATCTACATATAAAAGTAGAAATATACAAATGGATTTCTGTGCGGGCCCGTTCGTAATGGAAGTTTATGAGCTCCTGTTTGGACCGCATCGAACAATGCGGCCATAACGGACCACGGCGTGTCCCGTGTGTGTGTCCTGCGTGCTGTGTGTACTGCGATGCCAATCTGTCTCTCTCTCTGTTTCTTTCTCTGTCTGTCTGCCTGACCATCTGTCCCATCTGTCCGGCATGTCGTTTGCCCATGTCCGTTGCAGCTGACCGCATAATGCTGCACGTGTACGGGGCAAATATTTTTGCAACTGATTTTACTTTTGTATCTTCATCGTGTGACGATGAAGTCAAGCCAAACCAGCCAACCGCATGAACAAAACGAGGCCGAGCACGGCTCTGTCAATGCATTTCGATTCGTAGATTAATAATGTGCAGGTGCTGCTGGTGAGTTAGAGGAGCACAACAGATAAGAGCAGAACAGAGCGGAGGAAATTCAAACTTGAGAGCGTTATTTGAAATTTTAAATACCACAAAGAAATAAAAAATTGTCAAGGAAAAAATTCAAATTTGACTGGGATATTTGAACTTTTAAATACCAAACAAATCATTTAAAATGCAATCAAACAATTCCCTAATCTATTTCCCACTAAAATTCCCTTGTGGAGTGTAAAATATCCAAATATACCACTCTAATTATCTGCCTGCCTGCTGGTCACACTGGCTGCATTTTAATCACATCCGCATAGCTCTAATTGCATTTCGGCGGTTTTGTTTTCACATTCGTTTCTCTCTTTTATTCGTTTTTCGTTCCCATTCACGTTTTGTTTTTGTTTTTACTCTTGTTTTGGGCTCTCGTTTTGCCGGGCACTTTTGGGCTGGCTGCGACTGCGGTTTGTTAATTATGAATAATGAAAATTTGATGAGTACATTTTTGCTGCAGCTCTTGTGGCAATGTTGCTGTCCCCCTCGCACTGCCAAGAGAGAGAGACCCTCGACCGCATATTTAGTTAATATTTAAAATGCATTTGCATTTGCATGTTGCGGCGGAGTGTGGATTGCTCAATAAATCGGTAAATAAATATAACTGGATTTATATAGACAATTTTTAAAGCGCTACTTGAACGGGGCAAATCAAATTCAATGCAAATTGGCCAAGCTGCACTGCAGAAAATTGCATTATGCGACGTTCGCTTTGCCCTCTGCAGCGCTAAGCGTATTAATTAATTAAAAATGAGCATAAATAAGTACATAAATCAATTATCAGTTTCAATAAGACGCTGCGGAAAGCAGGAGGGACAGGGGAAGGGGGGGCAGGATACACAAGGCAACACAAGGCTACACAGGCTGGTGGCGCCAGCTTTGGCACCGGGCAATTACTTTGCTGAAAAGCCCTGCAAGCGACCAAGAGAGGACGATAAAAACGGCAACATGGCGTTCAAAGTGCACAAAATGGCGGTAATTCACGCTTTGTTGCTGCGCGGCCATAACGAATGAATGAATGAGCGGCCGCAGAAAGGCGCAAAACGGAGGCAAAACCAGAAAGGATGGCGCTAATAGAGGTGCGGGTGAGGCACGACAAGCGGGGTAGGGGAAAGGGGCACGCAAAAACAGCAACAGCAGCAGAAGGAGCATCGAGTAGAGAATGGGAGAATCGCAGAACAAGGCAAAATAAAACAAAAAGCAGAAGAATAAGTTGTCTTAGTTCGATTAGGTGGAACTATAGACACCCTGTGGTGATTGTGAAGACAGATCAAAGAAAGAAGAAAGAAAGGAAACGAAGGAGAGAATGATAAGCAGAGTGAGAGATGGAGAGTAAAGACGAAACATAGCCAGATACTGTACTCGTATGTCGATCTAACTTCTTGTATCCAACATACAACCTAGAAAAAAAGTCTCTTTTGATACTCATCTAAGCAGACTATCTCCCCTGCTTAGCTTATCGCCGATTACAGGGTGTTTGTAGCAGCAAAACGGCCATGACCAGTAAAAAACTATGCGGGCTGCACTGGCAACTGTTCGTCGAAGAAAAGATATTGTTAGTTTTTTTCGCCCGCTCAACTTTATGCAGTTTCATTTTTTGCATCCCCCCACTCCCGCTTCTTCTCCTACATCTTCCATTTCTTTGCTGCCCCTGCCCCTTGCCACTTGCGCTTTTCACTGTCCACTTGCTTTGCCGCGTGCTGCGCTAAACTTTTCCTTTGCTCGAGCTGCGCGTGAATCGTGAATTGTTCATAGAGTGTGATATTCAAAAAGGACGAGGGGCACGCCTTCTTACCCTGCCCTTCTCTCTCTCCTACCTCCCCTTGAGTGTCCACCATTAACTATAGCCTTTCGTGTGCGTAATGCAATTACTTTTTCCCATTTGCGCGCAATTATTTATGCATTTTTATTGATGCCACAGAGAAGCGAGAAGAGAAGATCATAAATTCATGCAACTAAAAGTGTTGAGGAGAAGGGGGTGCGGGGGGAGTGGAAGTAAGTTACCTAAATCAAATACGAACTTGCTAATCAAATCAACTTGCCATAGCAAAAGTGAGTGCCACAAGTTGCAAGAGAGAGAGACACACGCAGAGAGAACTCACCTGAGAAACTTTTGCCAAGAGTTATTCAGGCATATTTGACAAATTCACTTAACTTGCAACAGCCATAAATAATAAAAGTAAGGGAATGTATGAGAGGGAGTGTGTGTGTGTGCCCTGTGTATGTGTGTGTGTGATTTTTGTGAGTGATTTTGTTGTGCTTGACTTTGTGGCAGATAGAAAAGGAGCAGGAGAAGAGAAGTAGACGAACTTGCTCAACTCGCTGAGTGCATGTTGCATTTTGAATGAGCCCCAAGTGAAAGTTGTTGCATAACCACAAGTGTGGCAAGTGTGTGTAGCAAGTACATACTCGTATATGTGTGTTGCAGATATCACTGCCACTCTTTTGGCATTTGACGAAGCGCCCAAGCGCATATTTCAATTACGCGGCAGCTGTGGCAAACTCAGAAATGGCAACTCAGATGTGGCAACTGGCAACTGGCAGTGGCAACTGGCACATTTTGTGCTTAATTTGATTTCCGTTTAAGTGCCGTTACAAATGGCCGGTCATCTTTATGTAGGGAGCAGGGGGATGTGAGGTGCCACAACAATGGAGCAGTTGGAGTCGCTGGGGCAGCTGGGCAGCAGTAAATTCTCTCGTTTTAAAAGCATTTCATTTACATTTTGCCCATTTATGTTGCTGCCATTGGAAATTTTGCAGAGAAGGAGAAGGGTAGGGGGCTACATTTTATTGTTTTGCCATTATTCCAGGTGAGCTCTGTGTGTGTGTCGATTTTTATGACCCCAACGGAGCGTGCTCAACTCCTGATCCGCTTCCTGTGCTCTGCTGCTGCTGCGCTAATCCGTCTGTGTTTTTAGTGCCTTGCCGAAAATTTTAACGACGCGTCTTTGGAATTTGTTTAAGGAATCTATAAGCGAATTTCTCTCTATAGTATGTGCTACTCTTTGCTACTGTTTCCCCTGCGATTTTTCACTTTGTCTGGTCTTGCCATTTTCTTGCTTCTTCCTTTGTTGCAGCGGCAGAGGGCAACGCGTTGTTTGTTTTTATGCGCGAGCGTTGGTTGAACGCTTCGCTGCTTTGATTTGCCCTTTGCCCAGTGTCTTGCGACCCCGGCAACAGTTCCCGTTGCCCCATTACTTGGGGCAGGAGAGGAAAGGGAGTGGGGATGAGGGCTACTCGAACTCGGAACTCGGAACTCAGCGCACTCGTGCGCTCTCTTCGGCAGAGCTACAAAGCAACAAATCGAGTTTGCGAATAAATGAAATTACTTTTCGGTCTAATGACCATCATCTGCTGATTTTATTAGATTTGTTTCCTTTGCTCTGTTTGTTTGCTGCCGCTGTCTCTGTCGCTGTCGCTGCTGCTGCAACTGAAGATGCCCGACGACAGCGACTGCGATGGCGACTGCGACTGTCTGTGGCTGCAGCATTGGGGGCTGCTTGGGGCACGGCAGCTAACCTGGCTAACTCTGGCAGCTAACTTTAAATGACTTTTGTGCCCAATTGCTGTGAGCGAATGCTCGATAAGACAGGGAGAAGGGATGGCAAAGGGCGGATGGTGAGGGGGAGCCCTTTAACCCCGCAGTTCAAGGGTCAAGCACAGCATAATTTATATTAAAATCTAACGAGCTATGACACCAGCTGAAAGTGACAATAAGAAATTGCATTAGGCGATGTGACAAGTGAAAACTCCCTTAACGGACGCCTCTCTCTAGCGGACGCTACCTTTTATATGCATACCACTTTTAGTGGACACTGTATTCGTGTATTCGTTAAAAATATAGGTCGTCTTACGCCGAACACTCCCGACTGTTTGTAACTGCAAGCCTCCTTTATACAAAATTTCTTGAGCTTACTGGACACTGATTTCAAGGTTTTCATGTATTCCTTAACAATTCTTACGCCTTACGATCAAACTACAGTGTCCGGTCGTGGGAGGTTACATTGTATTTTGTTTCATACTTAATCCACTGCTGCAGATTTGCTTTCAGCTATTGTCATTTTCTTCTGCTTTGATATTGTTGCCGTTTATTGAATAATACGTCGTCATTTTGGGCCAACATTGTGGGACCAACAACACATTAAAGCCAAATCCATTGCCCTGCTGTTGTTCCCTTTATATAGCGGGGATATTTTGGCTTCGAATTTGTTTGCTAATGTGCCAGAACCTCCCGCTGGCTTTGGCCTCCAGTTGCCAGCTTCACCTGTTGTGCGTGGGTGTGTGTGTGCGGGTGTTGTGTGTGTTTGCGCCTTTCGCATTTGCCTCTGACATTTCATTTTTTATGAAACATCTTATTTTTCTAATTTGCAACAGCAGGTGTCGCCATTTTGTGCCATTTTGTTTATAACACGGTCGCGCTGGCATTGGCAATATGAAAAGAGCGCAAAGAGGAAGTGAAACAGAAGTGGAAGGAGGCACACTGAAGAAGAAGATGCTGGCAAAGTAGCTGAAGAAAGCACTGCTAAGGGCAGGCCTGCTCTCCCCACTCTTCTGCTCTTCTCCTTCCACAACCCCCTCAATTTCAATGCTCTCTGGCAATTTTCATGCTGTTTAATAACGCGCAGTTCTGCTTGTTGTTGTTGTTCTTATTTTTCTTGTTGTTGTTTGTGTTGCTGTTTCTTGGGTGTAAATTCAGTTTACTGTAAAATTTAATAGAAAGGAAATTTTTCGCACAACTGGCGCATGTGACTTTATGCGTGTGTGTGCACGTGTGTGTGTGCGTGTGTGTGCCTGCAAATTGGCGTCCTTTGTTTATAGTGTTTCACATGTTTGCATATAAAGTGAAAATTCTTGTTAAGCGCGCTGTAAAAATGCGTTTAATAAGCTCAACGCACAATCAGAACGTCCCCCTTGCTGCCCTTTCCCACCACACACACCAAAACGAATTCACCATCCCCAACACAGGCTGTGCCATGTGTGTGGGGAGGGACATTTCACTGGGCTGGGCACACTCACACACAGATTCATCTAGAAGATTTGGGTTTTTCAAGCGTCTTTATTAATTCATAAAACGCTGTCGACAGGTGTCGCCGACGATTTGCTATATATTTGTGCCCTGCTCTGCTTTCTTGTTGTTGTTGTTGTTGTTACCTTTTATGGGCCATGGGACCATTCGCTGCAAAACAACAGCTTGTTGAGAAACCAAAGAAAATTGAAATTTTTTTGCAAAGCAAAAACAAAGCGCAAGGACAAACAGACAAACCAACAAACATACCACACACACACAGAGAGACACACACACACCCATACAAACGTACCTATAATTCGTTATCTCTGGGGCGTATCAAAATCACGCTTGATTAACTTTTTCAAGTCATTTAACAAATAAGCAATAAAATCCGTACATTTCTCTCTCTCACTCCCTTCCTCTCTGTCCCTCTCTTTGTCCACGTTGCAAGCGGCAACCGTTTATGCGCCTTAAGCCAATTGCCGTTACGATTTTAGCCAATTGTTGAGACGCTTGCGAGCTTGTTTTTTAATTTGCCCCCATATTCGCATATTCGTTGCCATCAATGTGCTTGAGCACAGCAAATGGGCAATAAAATGCGAACAGCTAAAGAAATAAGTGTGTCTATATAAAACGATATTAAAAGTGTGTGCACACAGTGGAAAAAAACATGGAACGTGTGTGCTAACTCTACCCAGCCTGTTGTTCTTGGGTATTAATAAGGACATTTTAAAATACTAAACTGAAGCTCATAGGGGAATTAATAGGGACATTTTAAAACACTCAAGTGATTCGTGATGGGTCAACGTCGGCAGCATGGATCCTAAGAGCGAAGTTGAGAGAGAAGGATTTTAAGATGCAGGTGTTGCCAGATGCATAACACGGTAGCGTGGGAGAGAAGAATTATGCTTGAGTGGGATAAAAAGCAACAATGTGCACATGCAGCTGACGGCTTTGATCCACTTTTTTGTTGGCATGCACAAGGTTGCAGCTGCGTGGATGCAAAACAGGCCAAGTATGCAAAATATGGAACGCGAGGAATTAGTCTTTAAGTGACATGCAGACATGTGCAGCAGCTGCAGCCCTACATGTGGATCAAAAGGAAACCAAAGAGAGCCCATTAGTGAGCGGGAGAGTGCGTTATGGATTAGTTACTGCACTCTTGCATACAGATGTGGAATGTAAATTACTGTGTATGGCAAAAGTGCAAAAGTGAAAACACCTTGTTAAAATTAAGTTTAGACATTCCGTTGTTGTAATTATTGCAATTGTAATTGTGTAATTGGCATTTTAGCTCGTTTCCCTTTGTAATTCAAATCTTTTGTTTACTTCTTAGCATGTTGATTAGTTTGGCGGTCAATAGCTTCACCAAATACAGTTATTCTGCACAAAGGACGTGTGGGAATTCGCCATAAATTTGTGGAATAGTACACTGCACACATGTGTGTAAGTGTGAGAGTGTGTATTGGTCTGTGGTGTGACTAAGGCACTAAATT